>OY756208.1:8804499-13604499 GCA_963576795.1 Metopia argyrocephala
TTTAACGGTAGCATTAGCAGCAACTTGTCACATCAACAATAAAGCGCATCTATAAAACAAAAAATCTATCTATCAATCTATCTTCAAATTCCAATCTATCTTGAAATGCGAGTTAAATGTAACTGGTTCCGTTTACTGACGAACAAGAAGGTATTGGATTTTGAAGTGCCAACTGAACAAGTATCAACAAGTATCTAAGAGTTATTCTAAACTGAAAGCTCTCCTGAGTGCCGAATATACAAAAAATAGTCAATAAGGCCGTACTCTGTAGCAGGAAGTGGAACGAGTTGACAAGGTATTGGGATACTCTCTTTTATCTACAATGTAGATCTATAGCACGATATAATTTATTTCTATACTATGGTATAATTTTTTAGTGGAGGTCTTTTGAAAAGAGTTATACGACGAAAAAGTAAGACAAGGCTCAACGGTAGTCCCTGTTTCTAGTCTCTGTGGTATTTCGAACAATACCTACCGAAGTCCTAAATGTTTTCTTTGACAGCCTGATACTACAGTAGATGATGCTGCCATCCTGAGGGTGAGCGAATTAGGTTGCACGATTTCTAATTATACAATAGTATAATGCTAAAACAAATTATTGTACATCATCTCTGCTGGTGGTAGCTGGAAAAGGAATATATATTTGAAGAAGGAATTTCTGGCTGAAATTGATGGAGATGAGAAAGCGATTTTATATTTAGTTAAAAGATAATGGGTGCTTTCTCTTTGCTTCTTGGCATTAGGAATTCTCATACACTGCAGTGTGTTTTAGGCGCAAGTGATGGTCATGCCAGAAATCGTAAAAGGGCTTGAACTGAATATGACCACGTTTAGAAGCATGCGCAAATACACGACAAAATGTAATCGAAATCTAGTATAATACTAAAGCATCTGTGGTTGTTTTCTTTCAGCAAATTACACTAAAAAGTATTTCTCTACATAAGGAAAAATTACTATTGAATAACAAAATTCAGATCTAATACTTTAATTATACTTATATAATAATGGTGGATAAGCAAAGTAATAGTAATAGTAAATTTTTATTCATGTAATATTTTAAGTACAATATTTTATAATTAAATTAATTAAGAGGTTAGGATTTGATCCTTTTCTACTACAATATATAATACAACGTTCTTATAATTGACAAATGTAGAATAACAAATATATAAGAGTCAAGGAAAATTTTTCAAAAAGAAAGTTTTTATTTTCATAGTGCATTGACATATTTTTGTTAAGCAAATCATGCTAAATGTCGAAAATATATATAAACGATGCAAGTTTTGAGACAGAATTTAAATCTGAATTCTTTCTAGCATGCTTTTAAATGTATATATACCAGTTTGTTACAATATATCTTCGCAAGAATTAAAGGAAGCTGTAACTGACAAAAAATCTAAAACACGTTTTTTGCATCATTTTTATCGGAAAAAAAAAATACGCGTCGATTGGTCCCGGTCCCAGATTTCTATGATGAAAATAAATTCACTTACGCCGTCTAGGTTTTAAAAAATACCAGTATCTTCCTTTTACTTTTATACAGGTTTTTTGTCTCTGGTGAACATTAAATGTTTTGTCAGTTACAGCGTTCTTTAATTCCATTGACGATATGACGCCACATAATTTATTTTTATAATGCTTTGTTTCTTTTGTGTCTTCAATAAAAATAGGATTTCTAATAAATTATTTCTCCGTTACAATACTTTATGTTTTATGACGTACTTTTGCCCCTGCCCAATATCCTACCTATTCATTTTCTAGCATACATATGTACTCGTATATATACACACATATATACATTTCCTTCAGCAAGTGGTTTATACTCAGATTAATTTGTTAAGAAATAATATTTTTTTATATTATTAAAATCTTAATATATTTTGTTTTTTTTAGTAAAGTGGCATAGGTAAGAGTCTATGGATTATTTAAATATATTTTTAAGTTTTCCTTTAATAACTTTTATTCGAAATTATAATGAAATGGTATGCAGTATAGCAGTTTTATAAATTTCAATTATTTGCAACATTAAAAAGAAATTTCTTTTCATATAATCAGGGGAAAATCTTTCTTAAATTCAGTGTTTTAAATGGTGAATGTTAAAAGTAAACACTTTAGCATTTTGACTAAATATGCAGATTAAATTAAGAATAATTTTCTTCTTTTCATAGCCGTTATAAAAAAAACTCATCTTATCTTGTTGTTTTTTTTTTTTTTTTTTTTTTTTTTTTTTTTTTTTTTTTTTTTTTTTGTTCGTCTTAATTAACGAGCCTATATTTTAATAATAATTATTTCTGTAAAGTACTTTTTTTTACTTTCTATTTGAATATTTCGTTAAAAAAAATAACTACAAAAGATAGACTTGGAAGTTTGAAATAAAAAAAAAAATAAAAAAACAGGAAAAAAGTTAAATGTGTCTAATTATTTAAATTAATTTATGCGTTAAAAACAATTTTCTTTTAGGAACTTGCAAAACGCTATAGAAAATGATGAAGAGCAGCAGTGAAACTAATGAAAGGAAAAAAATTAAAATATTTTCTTACGCCTCGTTATAAACAAAAAAAAGATAATATAATAACTGTTTCTTTACCGAAAAAAAGCAAAAATTTCCTGCATCGTTTATGCTTTCCAACAACATCCATTACGAAAATTTCTCTCATTTTAATAACATTTTCCCATGTTGAGTGAAGAATTTAGTTTAAAAACGATAATGAAGATAATGTGGAGTTTAAAAAAAAAAAGAAAAACAATTTCATGAAGTTTTAGTATCTAAATTGTGAGGATTTTTTTAAGAAAAACAATTTTTGTTCAGTAGAGTGAATATAAAAATTTATGAAAAAATCAACTTAAAAATATTTTTGTTTATTTATAAGAAAAATTTCTCTGTGTGTATTTAAGGACTGATTATTAAGCAGTTTCTCAACTTTATTGTTTGTTTTTTCTCATGTTTGTTATCTTAATTTTTTCTTCTTCCTTCTTTATTAAGGTTTTTGTTTGAAATTACTTTTTTTGTTTTGAAGTTTTAATTTTAAATTTGGCTGTTGCTCTGAATTATTTTAACTTGATAGGGATTTTATGGCACTGCACACTGTCATGAATTTAGTTAAAACTGAAAGAAGGAGATTGTTAACTGATTAAGTGTTATACGAATGGCGTTCTATTCTATACTAAAAAGGGTAGCATTTTAACCCATTTCCGCCCGCTGTACTATATATATTACACAACTTAAAGTTCAAGTGAAAATTATAAAATGAAGTTTTTTTATTCGGGAAACGCTTTTTATCAGTCAATAAGAGTACATGCAACATCCACGTAGCTGTTGTACATCAATTTATCATATCATAGTTGAAAAATATCAATTATGGGAATCTCCATTTTGGCTAGTGATTTATTTCTTTTGAGATTGTGAATGGTTATGTAGTTTATTTTACATCAGTTAACTTTGAAGAACGTTAAATAAAAGTTTTATTTTATTTATTTAATAGATATAAAAAATATAAATTTACAATATTAAATTTACAATAAACACTTATCTAAAAAAAACTGGCATAACCTCTAGTTGTGAGCCAGATTAGCAAAATGTAAAGCCGACACAATATTTCTTTTATATACATATATACAATAATTAGATAATAAATTAATTCTTACTTTTATATAAACTTAAAATTCAATTAGTTAATCAAATTCATTAATTATTAACTTTCTGTACTTCAAACAAGCTTCTAAATAGTTGTAAAGTATATGATAATTAAAACTTACGCCATTTAGTATGTTTATAACTTCATCTATATTTAAGTTAGTTTTTCCAAAACAATTAAGCCTATGTACATTAAATATAGGGCACACTCCAATAAAGTGGAAAGTGTTTTCCGCAACATCCAAATTACACAAAGTACAAATTCCATCTGTATTGTTTCTAAACGCTCTGCCAAAAAGATCTAAAAGTCCACCCCTTGCTCGTATTAATAAACTGCTAGCACGTGATGAAAATATTGACAATACAGGAGGGACCATGTAGTAATTTAAATCAGGGTAAAGGTCGTGAAATTGTGAGCTTCTTGCAGAAGCTGTAAGTTCGTCTCTTTCTTTTGTTCTCAATACCTGAAGTATTTGATTCCAATAGTCACACAGAGGATTAGTCAAATTATCGGAAACAAAACCAATACGTTCGCATATAATTTGCCACTCCTCCGCCCAATATGTATTTTTCAATATTATTTTTTCAGCGAGAATGCGTGGTAGTCTATGTTGTGGCATTCTCAGGACTTTACTAATATATGAAAAATGTAACTTTAGAGTATCTATATATAATGTGTTTAATCCAGTTTCTATGTAAAGCATATAATTTGGTGTATTGTTTGGTAGAAATAACATCTTTTTTATAAAAAACCTGAATAACTTTTCAACTTCATCATATTTTTTAAAACCCCAAATTTGCGCTCCATAAAACATAATCGATTGAGATGCAGCTTTAAATATTTTCAGTTTGTTATGGTTCGAAATTTTAGGGTGATTTATATAATTTGACCATGTTGAGGAGATTGCCATTTTTGCTGTATTTAATTTATTTGCCAAATGTTTTGCAAATGATAAATTGTAGGTAAGCTCTATTCCTAGATATTTATAGCTGTTAACAATTTCTATACTCTCGTTTCCATAATTCCAATTTAGATTTCTAGAAATTCGTGGGCTGCCGCGGAACACTAATATTTTAGATTTATCTAGATTTACTTTTAACATCCAGGTTTTACAATAAGTATATAGCGCATTTATCATATTTTGAAGATTTTGTGGAGAGTCCGATAAAATGACAATATCATCGGCGTAAAGTAGGACTTTTACAAACACACTTTCTATTTCTACGCCACCGGGAAGTGCATCTACTAGATCATTCAAATATAACGTGAATAAAACTGGACTCAATATGCACCCCTGTCGCACGCCGAGCTCTACGTAAAACGATTCAGAGATGTCATTTTCGTAATATATTTTGCTGTTCGTTTTTTCATATAATAGTTGTAAAATACGTATGATTTTCGAAGACAATCCTATAGTAGAGAGTTTATAAAATAGGGAACCCCTAGGTATCTTATCAAAAGCACAGGAAAAATCTACGAAAAAAGCGTAGGTGTTTTTGGATTTTATTTTGTTGAGATGAATTATATTCACAAGATTAAAAACATTGTCGACTGTTGAATATTGTTTTCTAAATCCAGCCTGATATTCATTTAGTATGTTGTATTTCTCAATCCAATCCGTTATTCGGTTTAATATTATATTATTAAATATTTTACACAACGTATCAATCATTGATAAACCACGATAGTTAGAAGGATGGTTCGGATCACCTTTTTTTAAAATGGGAATTAATATCGAAGATTTAAAACTCTTTGGTATTTTCTCCTGTAAAAATATGTTATTTACTACAATTAGTAACTCATTCGTAAAGCAATGTGGAGCATATTTATAAAATTCGTAGCTTATACCATCTTGTCCTGGCGATTTATTACACTTCAGCGACCGTAGCACAGATGATAATTCATATAGTTCTATTGGCGAGTCTAGAAATGGATCAGTAAATAAAGGCATACACCAATGTATATCATTAGAAATATCTGCATTTTTCAGTATAGAACTGAAATGTGCAAGGAAGTCTGCAATATTAAGATTTCCTCTAATTGTTCTATATCGTGATCTCATATTATTTGAAAGCTGCCACCATTTCTTACTATTGTTAATTGAGTTCAGTTTATTTATATTTTCGTTATAATATTCTATTTTTCTACTACGGCATATATTAAGATATTTTCTTCTGGCAGAGATATACATCAACTTATTTATCTGTGTGTTGCTTATTCTATACTTATTAAGGTTTTTTAACATTACTTTGCGAAAACGGGCACATTTCCAATTGAACCATTTCTGTTTGGGATTAAAACAACATTTATTTTTGCTCGTACCATTAGCTATAATAATCTTGTTATTGAGACTTGCAACCATTTCATCTACCGTATGAGTCAAACTAATAGGATCATTCTGAGTCAATTGTTTTAAGGTTTCAGAATATTTTGTAGCATTATTTATATTCCATCTAAGCCTTTGAGGATCAAGTCTTGGAGTCAGTACAGAATTTTTTGACCTATGGGTATGAATTTTTAAAACCAGGGGCATATGATCCGAATAGGGCTTATAGGGGATATTAAAATTATCAACGAATTGTAAAAGACTGTGTGAGCATATGCAATAGTCTATTACTGAGTTACCTCTACCACTACAAAAACTGAATTCACCACTTTGATCTCCTTTTGTTCTACCATTAAGTATTACTCCACCTAAATTATCTACCAAGTCCATTAGCTTTCTACCTTCAGCGTTTGATGTTTTGTCTTTAGAAAACCTTAGCTCATTTATGTGAGGAAGATCATTTAGAAGGTTGGCATCCAAAGCTTGACTTTCACCAATTCGAGCATTTAAATCACCAATAATACAAAAGTTTGAGGGTCTTAATTCATATAAATATTGTTCAAAACACATAAAGTCATTTCTCCAATTCGTACAATTTAAATAACGTGGAATAAAATAAAATAATTCGTTTTCTAATTTTGCAGATAAAGTAACATTATTATTCGATTGTACCAAAAATTTAAAATTATATGTCTTTTGTAACTCCTTCTTAAAACCGTATAGGCATCCACCACTAGCACGACCAATATTATGTATTTTTTCTGCGTAGATCCAATGTAAACAGTAATTTTTAAAATAATTAGTAAAATCATGTTGTTTTTCTGCCACAGTATGTGTTTCAAAGAGAAAAAATATATCATATTTGTTAATAAAAGTTATAAAATTTCCAAAATTAAGTGTATTGGCAAGGTTGGCTACATTATACGATACTAAATGGCATATGTCGTGTTGTTATTGTATAGATTTGCAGTTAGCTTTAATAAAGTTTATATCGGTTGCTGTGCTACCATTTTTGATAGCAACATCGAAAGAGCTATTTGACTGGGACAACAAATCCTGAAGAAAATGAGCATCGTCTTTGGTATTCGCAACTATTTTTCCCATTGACCAAGTATATTTCTTGTCATTTACGAAGATATAGAATTCTCCTAGTTTAACTTTTATGTTTTTGTTTGATTTTGAAATCGTCCTCTTTAGTTGCCTTAAATTATAACGAACATTACATTCATTTTTGGTATAATCTTTCTGTATAAAAATGTGTTCCTTCCATAGGTTTTTATTGGCAGATATCACATTGGCAGCTTGTAAATGAGTTTCCAAAGAAAATAAAAAAGTGTTTTTTGATCGCAACTTCCGAGAAGATACAATATTTATATTTAAACCCAGTTTATTGGAGCATAATTTAATAAATTCAGCTTTAGAAGTATCTATGTTATTGCATCTTAAACCACTAACAACTATATTTGCAGAGCGACTTTTTCTATCAATAAGTTCAAGACGGGTTGACAGCGAATTTACCTCCTTTCTAAGCTTATTATTTTCATCTTTTAATTCTTCAATTTCTGCTCTCAATGTTAAAAGGTCATCTTTCCTAGCTACATCCCTTAATTTAGAATCTAGTAGATTGCAAAGCTTGTCCCATGAAAATACATCAGGAGTATCCATATCGAGGCAGGTTGTTTGTTTTTTATTTTTTTCTACCAGACTATCAGGTGACAACTGTTGCCTTGATCGTTTGTTATTCATCGATTTTTATAGCATACCCTAAGGCATATACTTATTATTCAATTACAATTGTGTCCTAAAAGATCAGCTGATAGTGTCACAGGCAGACGATTACAAAAACAAATTTTATAATTTGCAAACAAAATGCAAAGGCTTGAAGTAAAATGAATTTGCACTTATCTTGATGTACTCCACTTGATTACAGCACAGGTTCTATTAAATCTTGTATTGCTCACAATTGATTTTAATTTGGTAGGCAATTTGTTTTAAAAAGAAAAATTGTTCAGCACAGCTTAGACTTTATACTTTTTGACACTTTACGACCAGAGTTGCCAATAAAAAGTTTAAATAAAAGTTTATTTACTTGATAACATCACATTCTAATAAAAGCAATATAAAACGGTTTAGTTCGTATAGAATTTTTTGAGTTATAGAGTTCTTTGTGTTATACATATTCATATTTTTATATTTCTATTTAAAGCACACTCTATTGGAAATAGAATACCATTCAAATATAATTCACATAATCTATTTCCAATAGATTGTGCTTTAAATAGAAATATAAAAATATGAATATGTATAACACAAAGAACTCTGATGAGACTTTTCGTAGCTGGGTCGAAAAGTAGTTCAGTTCTGCTAGTGTTTGTACATATTCCTTAACGGATGTTAATTCTCATAAGAATACCAGTATTAGGATCTTAGGCTATTAAATTTCATACAATTGGTATAATAAAGATCCATTTAAAAATATTCGAATTTAATTCGAAAATGTATAATAATTAAAAATATATAATCATAATGACAACAGTATTATCATGCAGTTCTATATAAAATATAATTTTTATCAATGAAAATATTAATTTTTCAATTTCTAATTATTTTTTGTCATTTGTGTTAGAAATAAGCTTTAAAATGAGATATCATTCATTAAATTTGATGTGGTGGTATGGGAGATATTTGCAGCCGAAAAAAAGTGTTTTAGAAATAATATATATGATGATGATTATGCCCAATATAAAGCAACATTTTTCACATTATTTGTGACTCACGAATTCAAAGACTGAAGAGACCTAAAATAATAATGGGTTTAAAGCTTTATAAAGTAAATAAATTTGATTTTAACCCTTTTTTTACTTATACGATAGAGTTATTATGTGTTCTTTGTTCGGAATCGAAAAAATATTTTAAAGTAATTTCAAAATATTTAGAATATTTGTAATTTTTAACAAATTTGAAAATTTTTGATTTGATTCGTAATAAATACATAATACTACTCAGATCTATCTATTCCTACATTCGAATGTGTTAACTCCAAATCTTCTGTTCTACCTGTATGACTACCGTATGCTATTGATCTAACCTTTGGCTTAAAATGTTCAACAGCTTTTTACTCATTTATTTAGAAAAACTCCTATTCTTAGCAGCTTTGTTTAGGGCAATCGTAACACTGTGCAAAGTAGTGAGACAACGAGAAACCGAAGTAAATATTGATACAGCTGCTAATAAAGTTTCTTTTCTGTTTTTGTGATCCTGTTGCTGTTGCTGCTGCTACTGCTGTTTAAATCTTTTTTTATTCTTCATTGTGTGTATTTTTCATTTTTTAATTTTTCTGAGTGCTGGTTGAAACAAAGAGATGTTATGATACGAATACATATGAGCGAGTAACAGCATGTTTTCGTTTTAACTTTATTTTAATAATTCTTTTATAAACTTTTTTAAATTATTTAAAAATCTTTAAACGTCTTGTTTACTTGGCGCAAACAAATAAAACCAAAGTGAACCTGTAGCTTAAAGTAAAAATTATTTTTTTTACAATTTATTTGTATTTAAAAAAAGCTTTTTTTAAGTCCTTTTGTAATTCAGTTTTTCTTTTTTTTTTGTTTTTTAATATCATTTTATATTAAGCCATAAAGATTTTTATGCTTATGTACTGCCATTACTATTTAATATCCAATAAAAAAGGAAGCCTGTTTTTTGGCTTCACTTCCTTATAATTTTCGCCTTTGCTTATAGTGCTCTTGCAACAGCTGGTAAGTATATACGGAAGGCTGTTTTTTTATTCTTCCTGCCCCTGCACATGAAACAGCGATTAAATTGTTGTCATAAAGAAGAAGAAAAATTTTAAATTATTTTTGAGTTTTTTCTTTACAAATGCCTTAATTTCTTTCACATTAAATTTATTTACCAAAATATACTTTTATGTTGCAAAAGGTTTACATTTAAATTTTCCTTTTGGCTCTTTATTTAACAATTTGCTTAATTAGGTAAATTTGTTAGAAAGAAAGAAGAATGAAAGAAAACAGAAAAAAAGTAGAAACTTTTTCGTTTTATTTCTTTTCAAAGAAGTCTGATTATTATTTGTTAACATTTTTGCTAATTGAAAACTTTTTGTTGCGAAAAGTATAGCTTTGGAATGTTTGTCGAAAGCAATGGTGAGAAAATTAAAGTAAAGAGATTCATAAATTTACCCTTAACAGGGCAATGGAGTTTCCTATTACTTGCTCAGAGCAATGCAGAATATATGGAGGCACATACCGATTTGTTATTTTCACTGCTATGATTGTTGTTACAGGTGCATTAACTCCTGGCTGGCTAGGTGGGTTCTTCGGGGTCGAAGTTTAATCAATTTTACATATAAAAGTAGAGAGTCTTTTGCATTCAGTCTTTGGTTAGCCCAGCAATAAATACTAATCCAAGCAATTTCTGCGAATTAATTTTATATTTGTGTATTGCCTTGTTATACAGTGCCTTTGCGGTAGTCCTGAGTTTAACACAAAATAAATTTATTTTATTGTTATTTGAAATATGTCGTGAGACAGGTTAGTTTTACCCTTCTAATTACAATAGTTGTTGCAACAGCATTCCTGGGTAGTACGAAAAGAGCCTATGGCACAATACTTGTTCGAGCGAACAGTGGTATGACGCTACGTCCGTTAGATTATGCCTGAACGCCTCTAAGGTAGTATCCAAGCTAGATTGCAATAATGTATAATGGGCCAATTGCACTGTATGGCTTATAAGCCATATAAATTTTATCACCTTTGTGGTGGTAAACGGTATCGTACTGATGACAATGTTAGCTGTAACATAGCAAGTACAGAAGTATAGCGTTAGCTATAAACTAATTACATTATTTAATACAACGACAGTGCCTAGAACCACTTGTGAATGATAAGATAATCATGGTTGTGATTTTTTTTTTCATTTTGCTAAATTTTATGGATTTCTGGGATACAATCAACACAAGAAACATTAGCAACGGAAGTGATATGCACGAAAATAAAATGGTTCATGTTAACGAGCTTTGTTCACGTTACATCGTAGTCAATGTAAAGAAAAACTTGTTGACATTACCGGGTGTGAGTGGTAGAATCAGAAATATTAATTAATTAAGGTGCGTGGTATAGTGGTTGGAGCGCTTGCGCAAAAACTCAAACGACCTAGGTTCAAATCCTGAACCTTTGCGGTTTTTCCAAAATTATAATTTAAAAATAAGAGATTCCCCCCTCCAAGAAGACCCTCTACAAAGAAATCGCTTCCCGACATTTCACTCTATTCCACCTTAACCAATGTCAACATAAAAACGAATGATCAGGAGAAAAGCGCCACCTATTGGTAGCACATAATAGCTAAACCAACTAAACCTACTCAGCGAAGGCACTCACCACACAATCAACCAGCAACGATGAGTCAATTGCTGTTGATCATTCAAGAGTGAAGGTATAACACTGGCCTTTGAATGATCAATTCACAGCAATTTTCATCAAAAATTAACTAATTGTGAATTTGTAGTCGCCATGGTCTAGTGGTTAGTATGTTGGCTTACTAAGACAAGAGTTCCAGTTCAAACCTTCTGACATCTTGAAGCAAATAAATATTAAACAAAATTATTTCCTCTTCCTTTCAACAGACTTCTGGCAAAAGCTCTGAGAGTATCTGATTGCCATGAATAAGCTTCTCAAGTTTGTCGTTCGGAGTCGACATTAAACTGTAGGTTCCGGTACTTATGGATAAAAATTGACACACACAACATGAGTGCTGTGAGAAGTTAGGCCGTAATCCTGACACAGGGTTGTAAATACCAGTTATCTTTGTATGTATGTATGTATGTATGAATTTGATAAAATTTTAGTCAAGTTATAAAATATTTGTGTGTCTTTACAGCTTTTAATTAAAATAAAGTAATAAAATGTAAATTGAAATATTCTCATTTTTTCTTTCTAAATACCTTTAAAATAAAAAAACACACAAAAAAATAATATTTAAGTGATATATCTCACCTGGAAAACCAACAACTGTCTTGGTTCACATCACCTTGAATATGTTGGCCAGATACTATAAATGATGAACATCAACGCTGGTAATTCATCATGCCAATTTACATTTTCACTTCAGACAACAGCATCAACTAAAGAAAAAAAATAAAAAAAATTAAAATTAAAAAAAATAGAAAATATTTTTCCTTACCCAAACTAAACATTTACTAATACAGCCAGCCAAGCCAGTAAAACAAAACCCATTTATTCTAGAGAAAATAAATTGCATAATAATAAGGACAATACAAGGATACAGCAACTCCCTGCTTTGCACACTGTTATGTTCATCTCCATTATTGTTAACGTTTCTATCAAATTGTGGTAACAAAAGACGATGAGTACAGAGAACAGTTGTGAGTGGCAGCAAGTAAAGCCAAGTAATGAAGAAGCAGAAATAAGAAAAATTATGCAGTAAAATTAAAATAAAATGCATTAGGGAGACTGAAATAGAATAGAAGAATACTTGCTGCGTAGTTAAAAATCCTTAAGGATCTTATTTCATTTTTAATTAGCGCATTCTATGCAATTCTTTTCTAAGTTTTTAAACTAAACCAGTTGAAGCAATAATAGCACAATGGCATAGGTTATTAAAATAATTTAAATGTTTAAAAGTAGAATAAATTATACAGTTGGAAGTGAGATTTAAAGCACGTGAATGATGATTAATATTTAATAAAATAAAACGTATAATATGAGTAAAAATTAACATAAACTAACTTTAGTTTTGCAGCATTCTTAAATAGGAAGTTATTATTCTGTGAGGCAACTATAGTTTTATCCCTTAGTTTATTAAAAATTATATGCAAATGTATTGAAAAATAAATATAATTATTGACGATATGCTAGTTAAACAAATTCTTAAACACTCATGCATATGTACGAGTAGGTATATGATAAAAAATAAAAAAGCAAATATCCCCATCAGAATATTTAATATGAAGATGGGTCTCGCTATGTTGAAAATACCAAATTTTTGAAATTCAGCACATAGGAGTGCCAATATATTATTTGACAAGAGGTAATATACAATAATTGTTTCTTTATTACATGGAGTCCTCGTGATCTAGTGGTTAGTGTGTTAGCTTAGTAAGTGGATGGCGGGTTCAAATCTCAGCTCTGACATCTTATTGTATCTTTCGGCGATTACGTCTGTCAAAAGCTTTGGGAGTAATTGATTGCCATGAAAAAGCTTCTCAAATCTGTCGACTTTAAATTGTAGGTCCCGGTACTCATGGATAAAAAAATTAGGACACACAACATGAGTGCTGCGAAAAGCTAGGCCGTAACACTGACACAGGGTTGTAATGGTCAATTATGTTTGTATGTATGTATGTATTTTATGTTGCATTTTGTAAGAAATTGGTCTTTTGGAAGATCAAATTTAGAACTTAGAAATACTTGGTATGCAATGAAAATGCTATGACGTTGGAATAACTCTCCTTTTTCTTTTTTTGTTTGTTGGGATATTACATTATTATGTTACAATGATAAGACACTGCTCAATTTATTACCTTGAGCCATGGCTAATCACTTGTTTTTACTGATAGACTAACAACACATTAAGCCTTAAAGTACATTATTATTCACTGTTTTCATGGTATAGAGCCAACAATACTGGAAAGAGTACGAAACTAGCTGAATTGGCTAGATGACCGAAATTATTTTCAAATGTTAAGGCTCTCTTGATAATTTTTATAAAAATTCTAAATTCACAAATGTTTATAAAAAAGAAAAAGCATTTTTTATGACAAATAAATGAAACAAATTTGAGTTTATATGAATTCGATCGTTACTAATGTAATTACATTACCTAACGATAATTGTTTGTTAAAATTTTGAAGTTTCAAGTTATTGAAGTAGAATTTGTGCCACAAAAAGAGTCTTCGACTAAAGTTTGGAAGGAAAAAACCATTTCGTTTTTATAAATTTTAGAAAAATTAAATCTATTAAATAAAATAAATATATCTGCGGCAATAAATAATAAGGGCTTAAGCCAAAATGTCGTGTTTTGACGTATTATGGGTTGGGTCTTAATAAAATAGCGTTTTGGTATCCTTAAGTTAAAATATTATTATCCAAATTTAGCTTAATAATAGATCTTGAAGAAGAGTATAAGAATATTTAAAAAAGCGTTTAAGTCAACTTAAACCATTATTACTTATTTCCACTGTTATAATTTAATAAGTGAATAAAATCATTTAAAAATATATAAGATTTGGTCGTTTATTTCCTTGTTATTAGTTTCCAAAGTGTAATACTTCTTTAGTTTTGTACTTTTAAAAATTCTAAATTTGTTAAATATTCTTTCTATTTGTTTAAGCAAATATTTTAATTACGAGCACTGTATAGTATAAAGTTTTCTTACAAGAAACAAAAAAAAAACTTTTTAAAGAAGAATATTTTAATTAAATATTAAACAAATTTTATTAAGATTTTAAATTTTCTGGAGTTAAATCCTTTCTGTTAAAAAGAGCAAAAAAAAAAAATCCTTTTAAATTTTCTTAAACTTTCTAAGCATGAAGAAGTAAATGGGGTGGTTGTTTAAAAGTGTCTCGTCTAATTACAATTAAAACATTTTTATTTGGCTAACAAGTCTTCATTAAGAAGAATTTGGATTTTAAGGAAGAAAATTTTGGGAAAAACAGTGTTTGTGTAGCACAAGTTAAAGGCAACTGGAAAACTATTACTACAAGCATTCAGTTAAAAATTTTTAGCTCATAGTTAACAAAACACAACTGACTGTTCTCTCTGAATATAAGTATAATAGTAAATCAAGAGCGATAACTAAAGTTTTTATAGATCAAATTGACCTTTTTTTTATTTAAGACCAATGCTAAGGGGTAAACCCCTACTAAATGCAGTGCATTGTTTTGGAAGTTTTTGGAAAGGACAGTACATTTTTGACAGAGCATATATTTTGTTTCTCTTATATTACCTTAGGAATGAGACAAATTGCTGTGAATTGATTATACAAAGGCCAGTGTTATACATTCACCCTTGAATAATCAACAACAATTGCCTCATCATTGCATGTTGATTGGGTGGTGAGTGTCTTCGCTGTGTAGGTTTAGCTGTTATCTACTATTTTCCAATAGGTGGCGCTTTTCTCATGATCATTCGTTTTTTTGATGACATTGGTAAAGGTGGAATAGAGTGGAATGTCGGGGAGCGGTTTCTTTTTAGATGGTCTTCTTGGAGGGGGACCTCTTATATTTAAATTATAATTTTGAAAAAACCTCAAAGTAACTTTTTAATTTTTCACCTTTGCTGGGATTTGAACCTAGGCCTTTGGAGTTTTTGTGCGAGCGTTCCAACCACTATACCACTCATCTCCCCTTAAAAATAGTTTATTATATACTAAGAAGCTAAAGAATTATTTAGAGTAGAATCGGTAGCAGCTTAGTGACTGAGCAAAAAAGATAAATCTTCTTGTCTTATTTACAATGCTTAACGAATTGAGAGTTGTTGTTATTGTTGTGACGAGAATTGTTACAAAGCTTGTGAACAAGTAAAGCATTGATGTCCAAGGTAGTAGTATTGGTGAGAGTGACGAAATAACTCATGGATAACATTTTAAATAAGACACAGAAATTCTGCAAATGTATTTTGTCTAAATAGCCATTTAAAAATAATTTTAAAAAATCTCTAAAACTATCCCAATTTTATATATATCTTTATATATTTTGTTATCAACAAAAATAAACTCGAGCCTTTTCTTACTTAACAAATATAGAGTCGAAGATCATACACCTTTTGGAAATTTTTTTCATTATTAAGTGCAGCACTCAGAGGATGGATGATCCCTACTCATGAAGTACATTGTGCTGTTCTAGGAAAATATGTTATGGGAAGGAGAGAAGCCTGAGTAGTGTTTAAACCTACTGATATGGTAATTGAGAGGAAAAATATTCGCTGGAAGATTGTTCCATAGCCGAGAGGTGCGGTAAAAGAAAAAATTCCTTCTATAATGTATTATGCGATTCACTGGACAATCAACCAGAAAAGGATGAGCTCTATTTATTATTTTACTCTTTCAGTCTTTAGGCTCTGTGAAGCCACATAATGCCCTTTTATTGATTAGAAAAACACATTTCAGGATAAGCTCACTGATTTTTTACTACACTTTAACGCGAAAATTCAGACTCAAGTGTTAATGCCATTACAGAAATTGTTATGAATATAAAAGATTTGGGAATAAAGATGTTTATCGCAATAGTAGCCTAAAAAACTAGTATACTAAAGCGGTGTTGTTCGTCTCAAAGTCATATAATTGCCTCTGATTGGCAAACAAATTTGTCACTCAAACTACAACAAAATTTATGTTTTAACTCACTGTAGGGTATGCTTTTTGTTTTTTAACATGTTTTTTTTTTTCAGAAAAGAAAAGTTTTGCTTTTAAAATTCTGATTATTTTTTCTGTTTTTATAAATTTTCTTGTTTTGGTAGAGGTTTCTTTTGTATTTCTCTTTTTCTTCTATTGTAGCTTCTTGTCTGTATTAATTTTCAAAGGAAATACTGAAAAGAGAAGAGTAAAAATTAGCTTTTGGCTAAATGCACTAAAAAAATAAATAAATGAAAAGAATCTTGTTTTAAAACCCAGAATCAAAAGAAAAAATAAAACGAAAAAACATTAAAAATATCATGAAATTTTAAGAAAACAAGAAATGAAAGAAATGCTTTTTTTTTCAACGGCAACAAACAAAACCACTGAAATATTTTACACCCTGAGAGAACAAATAATATTGTTGTGCCAGTTAGAAAAAGAAATTAAAATCTTTTTTAAATTTAATTTAATAACGATAATGAACGTTCTGAAAAGTAAGAAAAGAAATAAAGAGTTGCTATAACAACAAATAGAAGCATTCATTATGATTTGGGTCGCCTTTTGATATTCTTTTAGAAGAAATTTCTTAAAAATGTCGATAAAAAAACATGAAAGTAATAAGAGCCTTTCTAACCCAAAGGCCTATTTTTATAAAATATAAAGAAAATATTGTTTACTGAAGAAGAACAGTTTAATGGGGTTAATAAATAGATTGGTTTTATAAAGAATTTTTTTATGAAAAACACTGAAATTTTTCAAAATTTTTTATGCGAGTTTCACATCATGTGGAATTGTTTATGCTAAAAATCTACTTCAGCTGCAATGCAAAAAGTTTTAAATAATTTTTTTTTTAATTTTAAATTATCCTGGACCAAGTTAAGCAATATTTATTCTTTATCTGAATATTGTTTTCATCTTCCCAAAAAATAATTTTTTTTTCACTCTCTGGAAAGTAAATACGAATTTGCATTTTGACGAGATAAATGTCTGGTAATATTTGAATGTCAAACTGCCAGCAAGAAAAATGCAAGAAAACATTACACGCAAAAATAATAATAAAAATGCCTGAATAAATAATATTTAAACTAAAAACGAAACATTAACGGAGTCAAGAGGAAAAGAAGTGAAACGAAAGCAACAGCTTTAAAGCAATTTAAATGAAAACAATTGAAATTTGCTATTTTAAGTAACAAATAGAAATGCAATGAAAAGGTAAAGAAAAGGAGGGATTTGACTTTGGATTAATAAAAAACATTTAGTTTTTCAATGTATTGTATAGTTTTGTATATTGTATATTTAACAACTGACTGAATGGATGTATGATCGTATCCAACTTCTAATGTAAGTTCATACTTATTATCAGCTGTGCAGTAGATCTACAGTTTGAAGTACTTTAGTATCTGTAATATGAATGAATTAATGAATCAGCTAGGTCAGGAAATCTGTAATACATAATGGATCTTTACAACTCTATTTCAGGGTTATGGCCTCGCTGCTCGAAGCACCCATGTTGTGTTTGTCAACTTTTATCCATAAGTACCGGGATCTACCATTTAAAATCGACTCCGAACGATAGACTTGAGATGTTTATTCATGGCAATCAGTTGCTCTCAGAGCTTTTGCCAGAAAAACGCTAAAAGATTGTAGTCGAAAGAAATATTTTTTTAATTTTCTTTTTCAATATGTCAGAGCTGGCGTTTGAGCCTAGAGCTCTTATCGAGTAAGCCAACACACTAATCACTAGAATACGGCAAACTGCATCATAAAATTTCTTCATCTATGATGCAAATAATGGCCAGAAAGCGAAAAAAAAATATTCAGCTGGATATATAAAACTGATTACTATTAACTATTAGTACTAACCTAAATAGAGCCACGATCTCAGCAGAAAATTTTTAAGATTTGGAAGCAATAAATAAAATTGTAAGCTATACTGGAAGCATTATATTGTTTTTTATACATTAAAGCTTCCAAATATGCTGCAGGATAAGATATTATTTTTGGTTTTATGTACTATTTGTTTACTCGTTGCAATAAATTTGCATTTCTATTGCATTTTCGAGGCTCATTCCATATAAAAATCATACATTATTGATACGCACGAGTTAGTGATTGTTTACAATTTCTCCCTTACAAAATAACTTACTGCTAAGCACTATTTTCTTCTGGGGATTGTGAATGGAAGCTAAATTCCCGAGTTTTTATTTGGACATTAAGCTGGAAGAGTAATACTCAAAAAAGTATATAAATGGGGCACACTTGTAGGATCTCTATATATTAAAGCCATTTACTGGTATTAAACTTTTTTATAAGACCTATTCTTATGAATTGATGTTCAATCAGGTGGTCTCTCTCTTATAATAAACGAATTTTGAAAATATATTTATATAAGCAAAGAAATTATCAAATATAGGAAAGTTAGTTCACTAAACAATTTCGTGCTGTACTGCAATTATACATAAAGGTCATTGTGACTGCAATTAACTCCAACATTGCAACTGTTATAGAAATTTTCAATTGAGAACTATAGCTGGGATTACTTATTATTAACATAACGTCGCAAGAATTAAAGAACGCTGTAACTGACAAAACATTTAATGTTCACCAGAGCCAAAAAACCTGTATGAAAGTACAATGAAGACACTGGTATTTTTCAAAACTCAGACGGCATAAGTTAATTTCTTTTCATCATAAAAATCTGCGACCGGGACCAATCGACGCGTATTTTTTTTTCTGATAAAAATGATGTAAACAACGTATTTTGATTTTTTGTCAGTTACAACGTTCTTTAATTCTTGCGAAGATATATAGAAAATCGACAATTACGGAAAAAATAGTATTTTCGGTGAAAATTGGAATCTTGAACTTCTTGCAAGCAAATACGCAAACAACTATAAAGGGCTTTATATTTTCATAGGAGAAGTAATAGACAGAACTAAGCAAGGATTAAAACCTACCATTCAACTTAGTAAAGATTCTCACCACTTAACAATAGACAAAGACTTAACATCAACAGATTGGGCAATAGCTGCTGATCTTTTCAAAGGAGAAGCTATAACACTGGCCTTTGAGTGACCAACTGACAGCATTTTGTTCCATTCGCATAAGACGCTTAAGTGGAACTACGAGTATGTATATGAACTATATCTTCAAACATTCCAATACAATAAAAAGCATGTTCGGGGTGTAAATCCCAAAACATTGGTCTTTAAAATAAAATTTAAATTTTTTTAGCGGTGCACTGCAACAGACCAGTGTGTTTGTCGGAAATCTTACTAACAACTCTTACAGTAGCAGTCTAGCCAACTACTCAGTAGATTGCGTGTAGGGACTGCAATTCCCAATAATACTCGTAACGTCTTTTATATCTTGTTAAGAGTTTGTGTTTTGTTTACATATTTATTAGCTTTTTATATCGATAGTGTTTTTAATTTTTAATACAACAATTATTTTATAAGAATTTAACGAAAAAAGAACAAAATCATTTTCTTAAGGAAATTAGAATTAAGACATTTAGCCCCAGAGTTGTTTTATTCTTCATATTAATAAACCACCACGATATATTAATAATAAACCAAAGCATAAATATCCTTCATACGCCACAATTTGTTTCTATCTTTAACATTTTTGTCTCATTCGTATCGTTTGCCAAATTTCAAATGTATTTCTTATGCCATTAAATCTTATTTATATTTCTTTTTTTATCTAACAAGTCAGTATAATTATATTTCAAATATATTTTACAGGTAAATGTCAGCAACACCTGGACAATGCCACAAGAGGGTCTCAATGTTTTCTATCGTTTCTTTCGTGATCGAATATCTTGGTTTGAAGCTGATGCTGTTTGTCAATTTCATCATGCCAATCTAGTTACAGGTAAGATATGGTAAAACTACTCAATTATAAAGTCAAGATGTAAATAAAAAATAAGTAAATAAAAAAAAAAAAAAATAGAAAGAGAGGAGAGAAAAAAGCAATTCCATTTATTATTTCATTTTATAAATGTTAACGAATAAAAACCACTCAGAAGAAAAAAGGTCAAAATGAAAATTGATCACAAACACCTTTAGGCTTGTTTCCTTTATTACTGTTGTTGTTGTTCTTAATTTTGTTTACAAATGTCACCAACACATTTTAAAAAATATTTTTCTTGTTCTTAAAAAAAAACCCCTAAAAGTACAAGAATCTCTTGAGAACAAAATAATAAAAAAAAATGTAATTCTTGACCAGCCATTTACTTAAGTAATCCAACGACAGGTAAATGACAAACGTTGTGTTAGACATTCAAGTAGAATACTAAAAAGGAAGCAGAATTGCCAGTAAATGGCAGGCGAGCACCAATACTGCAACCAAATTTGTGTTCATCTTTTGTTTTAAGACAGAACAAGAAAAAAAAACGTTAAACTTAAAACAATCTAAAATAGCCAGCAGCTGTTTTTTACTAAAAAGGGAGAGAAAAAAAAACGCTACACAATAAACAATTATAAGAGAAACAAATAACAGACAACTAGACATGAAAATATAGCAAAAAGGCCAACATAAATTGTTGTTCTTTTTTTCTTGTTTATATGGTTTTAGGCCATGGAATATTTTATTAAAAAAAAAACAACAAAAAAATAGAAATAAAATTTTGTAGTCAAATGGAAATAAAACACTAAAAAATAGAAAAAAAACCCCTAATGGTTTACTTATAAATTTAAAAAACTTCAAGCTATTCTTTAAATTTAGGGTTTAAGTTGATTGTTGGTAAAATATTTTTTATTTCTATTATACAAACGAGTATATTAACCCAGTATATGAGAGGAATTTTGGTGTCAATTTGCACAATTATTATTAAGAAATGAAAATTGTAAAATTATCCTTTAATGCTAGGTTTCTTCAAAATCATATTTTTTTTAAACCTAAAATTGTTAGTCATTAGTGAAACGAAATCTATTAAATGAAATATTTCAAGAGATAAAGAGAAAAGTGCTTCAATTCCAATAGTAAACGAGAACACATGATTCACTTTAAAATTCCTAAAAAAATTGTAATAAAATTCGGCCAAAGGATAACAACCAGGCTAAACATTTATTAAGCAAAAAAAATAAGAAAATTTAAAATAATAAAAAAAAAAAAACAAAACACTGACCCAAAAGAGGCAACTAAAAAATTGCCAAAAATAAACACGAAATTCGTTGTAAATGTAGAGAATCTATTAAAAAAAAAACTCAAATAAAACAAGAAAAGAAAAATAACATTTTCTATATCATGTTTTGCAAAAAAAAAAAAAAAAAAACGAAATGTTATCACTTAAAATGTCAACATGTTTTAGACCAGGCAGTCATATACCCGTAAAAGAGAAAATCGTATATGAATGCATGAGCCCATTGGGAATTATATGTACATGCAGTTTATATGTATATAAGTAGACTGGAGTATAAAGATTTCCAAATAGATTTATTAAAGCACTCGTATGGATCTTGTTTTAGAATTACACTGCACGAAATGATACCTAAAGTTAAAAGTATTTGCCAAAAGTTTATAGAGACTTCAAAATTTAATTTTTAAAAATAAATTTGCAATAAATTGAGCTAAGTAGTCAAGTTATATTAAAACAAAACAGATATACATACAAAAGTACATACATAATTGGCCATTACAACCCTGTTACAGGGTTCCGGCTTAGCTTCTCGCAGTGTTCATGTTGTGTGTGTTAAATTTTTATGCATGAATACCGGAACCTACAGTTTTAAAGCCGACTACGAACGACAGACTTGAGAAGCTTGTTCATGGCAATCAGTTACTTTCAGAGCTTTTGCCAGAAGACTGCTAAGAGGTAGCCATCGAAAGAAATATTTTTTTCTTTTTCTTTTCTTCAAGATGTCAGAGCTGAGATTTGAACACGCAGCTATCGTCCTAGTAAGGCAACACACTAACCACTAGACCGGCGACTACAACAAAAAGGAATGACAATTTATAAAACTGTGGTGACTTGATTTGTTGGTTGGTTGCTTAACATGGGTGCTTATACACAAGCGTCAATTAGCATTTCACGACACCGTTTTGAAAAGAAACACAGCACTCGTGACCACGGCGGGAATGTGCCTCATATAATTTTCGTCAGATTGAGTTGTCTGACGATGGCTATCGATTCATTATTTCCACAATATCCTGTATTAACCTGCAGATTTTGGAACGAGGCTATCAAGTCATCAAAGCACATACTAGGCAACTGTGCAGCATTGATGCACAGTAGAGAGAGATACCACGGTGATTATCGAATATCAGATGAAGGTTTGTCAGAGTTGACACCGGCAAATAATTTGAAGTTCTTCAAAACGACGAAACTGTGGGAGATTCTATAAAAACCCTGGTTAAGTCTAGGGCTGTACAATAGATTTACAGGTCGAAGTACTTTTGTATATCCTTTATGAATGAATGTATATCCTTTATGGTATAGTGGTTAGAGCGCGTGCACAAAAACTCAAACGATCGAGGTTCAAATCACAGTGAAGGAGAAAAAATTAAAAATTAATTTACGTTTTTTCAAAAATTAGAAGACCAAGAAGACCATCTTCACGAAACCGCTCTCTGACATTTGTACTCTATTCCACCAACAAAGGATTGATCAGGAGTAGAGTGCCACTTTCTGGGAAGATAACAGCTAGCCTACATAAAAAGATGCTCTCCATTCACATTCCACATCCAGATGGGGCAGTTGCTGTTGATCGTTCAAGGGTGAAGGTATAACACTGGCCTTTGAGTGATCAAATTGACAGTAATTTGTCCCATTGACTTAAGGCGCTTAACAACTTCACATCTATCTATCTATATCTATGTATTCAACATTCCAACACAATGCACTACTTTTAGTAGGGGTTTACCTCTGAGTATTGGTCTTAGATAAAAAAAAATAAATAAATTAACCCCGAACCGAAAGCATCTAAGCAGGGCCGGGCAAACTTAAAAGGAAGTACTCAACTGTCTCTTCCTTCCATCGGATTACCACAGCTGCGACAGTGATAGGTGTTTTGAATACCCATCCGACGAATAAGTGCTCAATAGGCCAGTGTAAAGTAAGTGCAGCCATCAATCTGGAGATGTCTTTGCTACTGTGAAACAACAGCAATCAAGTGCGTCTGATATTAAAAACAGGCCAAGTGAGCTTCGAGATCCTGCAGTAGTGAAATATTCTCTACCTGGTATTTGCTTTCTTATAGATGTATCTACTGAGCCAGTTTATTCTCCTCAGACGCACGCTGTCCCGGTATTTAAATTAGTGTCGTGCCAGTTAAAAGACACAGACCGTTTAGTAAATCTCTGCACTTTTCCACTAACCGAGAGGTTGTAATGTAAATCATACATTACTAGCCCACTTATGTATATACTGATCTGTAACGAGCCCAATTAATTTGTATTCAGCCTAAATAATCTGTTTCAAGATTAAGATGGGGGTGTGCGTGTCATAGTGGTTAGGGTGCTCACATAAAACTCAAACGGCCGGAGTTCAAATCAGAGCAAAGGTGAAAAATTAAAAATTTAGTTTGCGCTTTTTTAAAATTATAATTTAAAAATAAGAGGTACGCCCCCCCCTCCCCCCTCCAAGATGATCATCTGCAAAGACATTCCACTCTATTCCACCTTAACCAATCAACAAAACAAAAAGAATTATAAATAGCGCCACCTATTATAATGCAGCAGATAATAGCTAAACCTACTTAGCGAAGACACTCACCACACAATCAACATGCAACGATGGGGCTACTGCTGGTGATCATTCAAGGGTAAAGTTATAATACTGGCCTTTGAATGACCAACTCACAGCAATTTGTCTCATTCAAAAGGCGCTTATTAATAATATAAGAAAATATATACTTATATGTACTATTCTTTTCAAATGTTCCCATACGATGCACAGCATTTAGTAGGGGTTTACCCCTGAGTATTGGTCTCAAATAAAAAAAAATCACTTACTATTATAGTTTTCCAGTAAGAGTTTCTACTGTCTCAGTCCTGCGCAGACTGAAAGAATTTATTTTCATAGCAATTGGTTTCCTCGTACCAATCCCTGAAATATCTCTGATGCATTCACTGGAATGAGGAGACATTTCCTGATAAGCTCAAATATACTTTCATTTCCCAGAACGACATAACATCGTTACCTTTTTTAAAAGTATCTGCATTGTATTAATCTCATTAATAGCACTGGGTTTAGTAAACTTCATTAAAATAAAATCGAAATAAATGGCATTTATGGCTCATTTAAAGGAAGAAACTTTACTAATCACTATATAATCTCCGGAAGGAATAATGGGCTATATGAAATTTTTATTGTACAAAGGGGCGTAGCACTGCCAAAATAACTCAAAATTTAAAATCGTCATATCTTGAGCATTTCTTGACTAACGGCAGCCGTATTTGCTATTTGTGGTACGAGAGGGATAGCGAAGAACATCGGGTTCAGCTAGTTGAGTATAAATTTATTTTCAACTCCGTACTATAACAATATACAATTGTATGTAACTTTTTCCTACAAAATATATTTGTAAAGAAGTAATTTTACTGTAATTCTATTTGTATATTTAATATTTCATACGGCTTACGAATAATACCATTTTTTATAACAGGTCTCCCGAATACCGATGTTTCGGATAATAAATTTTAAGTAATTTTTTATTTCTAAGTACTCTCTCGTAAATAGATGTAATTTTTTTAGTTTGTGAAGCGATCATCTGCCTCTGTTATGATTCTCAACAAAATAATGCAAACGTATTGTAGGGGTGCCTTTGTAGAATAGTAAGTAGTGTTCTAGTCTGCTAGTGTGAGAATAATGCATTCAGATATCACCAGTGATTCTATTCGGTTACACTACACTACAAGCAGATGGTCTTTGTCACTCAGTTTTTTTTTTTCTTTTTAATACAATTTAATATTGTGTTTTAAAAAAAAAATTAATACATGAATGCTTTTGGTGTGGGTTTGTTAGAACTAATGTTTATTATTTAAAAAAATCCCTGTTAAATTTATATTTATAAGAGAATTTCTTTAAATGTTTTAACAAATACTTTCATACAGACATGCTGTCTTAAAAAAAAACAAAAAAAATATTCAGAATATGTATATGAGAACTTGTTTAAAAGTGTATTTATTCAAGCATAGACAACCCATCGACATAAACATACAAGCACAAGTAAACAGTTTTGTATGGGAAAAAAAAGAAAATATATACAAACACCTCTACACATAACACACACATACACACATACATTTTTAAAATAAGAACTTCTTTCAACGTCAGCTAATACAATAAAGTAAAGAAGGAAAATAAAACATTAAAACAGTAAGACCCTATGAATGAATGAATGAATGAATGAATGGCTGGTTGAATAATAACGTATGAATGTATGAGCATAAATGATTGAATGAAAGACAAACTCAATGACGGACTTGGGTGAATGACTGTTTGAATGAATGAATAAAAGAATGGATGACTGTTACAAAAGGGATTTTATATGTGATTTTTAGTATTTTGTTGCGACAAGGTGTCACAGTTGCACAGACATGAAAAATGTTGAAAAGATAAAAGATTTCAATTTTTTTTTTCTTTTTTGCTACTTTCTAACTGATGTCCTTTAATGGCTGCTTTTAGTTCGTATGTCTTCTATTACTAAGTTTCGTTTTTGTATATTTTTTTTTGTTCTATTACTTATTGTGTAGCATAAATGTGTAAAGGGAGGATCCTTGTTTCTTCTTCTTTATTTGCTTTTCATGGTGACACATTTTTCATGTCACATGTTTCTTTTCTTTTTAAGGCTTTTCAGATACTTATTAAAATTGACAATTTAAATTTAAAAAGCAAAAACAAATTTCTGTAATATTTATTGCTTATTTAAGGATAATTGACAAGAAGACATTAAAAATTTTTCAAAATAGAAAAGTAATTTGCATGGAAATCAAAGTAATAGAAAAAAGGAAGAAAAAACTAAAATACATGATGTTTTTATAATTAATGATACATTACTTAATAAGGTAGCAAAAAAAAAGTTTTAAAGAATGTATCCATACACATGTTGTAAACTACTTAAGAGAGCAATGTTTTATGATGTATGTGATGACTGTTTTAGGACCAGAACAAAATAAACATACATACATACATACATACATACATACATAATTTGCCATTACAACCCTGTGTCAGGCTTATGGCCTAGCTTCTCGCAGCACTCAATGTTGTGTGTATTAATTTTTATCCATGAGTACCGCGACCTACAGTTTAAAGCAGAGTAGGAAAATAATTTGATCTCATTTTGTTGTATTCTTTACAATGAGTAAAACAAAAACACTGAGAGCGATTGTCCCATTTAGTTTTGTATATTGTTTTTGTTTTGAGCACTACAAATACACTAACTTAAATGTGCGTAGGTAGAACAAAAAATGAATGAGAAGAAAAAGAAAAGAACAAAAGAAAAAAGAGCAAATTATACGAATGTAACAGAATAACAAAGCAACCACAAGAGCGAAAAGCGAATTGTTTCCTTTGCGCTCTTTCTCATTTAGAAAGTATTTATTTTGGTTTTGCTCATGTACAATACGATTAAAAAAAATTTGAAAAGTTTATGACTTTGTGGTAACGTTTGGGTAAAGTTTTGTTTGTTTGCCCAATCTGGTTTAAAGTCGACTTCGAACGACAGATTTGGAAGCTTTTTCATGGCAATCAATTACTCTCAAAGCTTTTACCAGAAGACTAGTGAGAATTGAATCCAGAGCCGAGATTTGAATCCGGCACTATTGTCTAAGTAAGTCAACACACTAACCACTAGACCACGGCGACTACGTAAAATGGAAGAACGCAACCTTTTTTGACAACCGAGACGAATTGACTGATTTGAATACAGCCTCTTCAGTGCGTATTTTTCGACGTCTCTGGGGATGCGCATTATCAATAAGAAAAAATTATGGCCTGGTAAGATTAATTTTTCTGCGAATTAGTTAAAAGACAATTCAATACTTCATAAAATGAAGGATATGCTTGATAAGTTTAGCGAGCAGAACAACTTATTTCATAAGAAACACTGGCTTTATTGTTAATTAAAAATTATACAAAAAAATAGAACAAAAACACAAAAAATTCTAAGCTTTAAAACAGTTAACTAAGTGACTGAGGTTAATAGAGAAATTTAATGATAAAACTCGTTTACTTTGGTTGTTGCTGTTACTCTAATATAGCCCCTGAATTTTAAGATTATTTATCTATAAGTAAATAAATTTGTTATAATTTTTATATTTTTAGTTTTATACTCCAATGCATATTTATTCAAGTGATTTGTCTAAATTTGTATCTCATTCTTCTCTCACTTTTCTAGTTATTTTTATTTTCAATATTTTTATAAAAAAAATTAATTTTTTCTCTCATTTTCCCTTTACAGTCGACAACAGTTTTCAATTTGATGCAACCAGAGACCTTTTAAGAGAATTAGATGTTAACGACATTGTTTGGATTGGTCTTATGAGACCTCAAAGCTCTGATCGTTTTATGTGGTCGTAAGTATTAAATGCTGTTCTTGTTTTACTATTTTATGTATTTCTACATACAGTGTATGTGTAAAAATATGTTAAATAACAACAAATATTGGTATAAATAAAAGTCATGTTCTCAGTCACACACACACACACTAACAAATATAAAAAACACACAAATAAAGAAAAATAAACAAACTCACTTACATACGAATAAATTTAAAACCGTTACTTAACAAATAGTTAAAGAGCAACAATTTTTATTACACATACTCAGTGTTGCCAGTTTAGCTCTTTTCTCGTTAAATCCAGCGATTTTGAGTAACAATGCTTGTAGGAGGATAAGAATGTCTCGATGTTTTTGTTAAGAAACTCGTGAAGAAAGCTTTAATAAAGTTGTAATTAAAACTATAAATTGTTATGTTAAAAAAGTGCACTTTAGATGAGAATTATTTTTTAATGTATAAGATTGTATTTGCAATTAAATATTTAAAAAGAAACTAAAGAAAAAAAAAGAATAAAAACAAACATTAAAACACCCGCGAAATAATGTAAACAAAATTAATCGTTGTGGTTGAGTAGGTCAGTACCAACTATAATTACTCCACTTTTTAGTAATTTAAAAAGGAACGTTGTTCAAAGAAATTAGATACTTTGTAAAAATACTGTCACTCATTAATCGCTTACTCACTGTTTTGCCCTTATTGCAAAATATGCTTTGTTTGCAGAATATAGTGTACATATATCAGTGTACATACATCCGAATTCTATCAGAAGTGTGTCAAACGTAATTTAAATAAGGAAATAAAGACACATTGAAAATATGATACAATGTTTGGATATTGAGTGATCTTTTATAACTATGTGTAAATCACTCAAATCTAGATTAATGAAATTATTCTCATAAGTAGTATATAAGTTAAAAAATTTTTAAATAAAGCAATCATTTGACAAGCAACAATTGATTCACTGTTAAAATTTCCTCTAATAACATTACAAGATAACAAAAAAAAAATAATTAAAATTAATACATTTCTGTTTTTTAAAAAAGTGTTTCATCGTATAGTTGTTTAATTTCTTTTTAGTTTTGCTATTTTTGCTAGTTGTTTTCAAATTCACTTTAGCGATATTTTTCATTAACAAAAATTGGCAACACTGTACATACTCTAAAAAGTTTATGTGTGTGTCTGCGGGTGCAAAAGTTGTTTACTTTGCTTTTTTTTAAACTCTCTCACTCTTATACTCCTTTTCTAACTATTTATTTAAAACGAGTATGTATATGGAAAGAAAGTACCAGAATTTAGAATAATACCAGTATGTATTTACATATGCTATATGGGAGGAAAAAAGAGAGCACGCTTGAGTGTATGTGTTAGCAATAAATAGAAATTATTAAATATGTTGTTTACATGTGACTGAATATTTATTGATTTTTTATTTGTTTTGAAAATGTTATGGTCGGCATAAATAAAATTCAGGGAAAAAAAACAGGAAAAATAGAAAAATAGAAAAATAGAAAACATAACTGTTGGTAAAAATATAAAAATATAAAAATACAAACTATAGACCTTTTTTAGTTTGTTTATATATGTATGTATAAGACAAGAAAAACATTTCTTTTTATTATTATTATTTTTATGGAGATAACAACAAAATATGAAAATTAAATTTATTTTTATTAAATTAAAATACATATATATAAAAATTTTTATTAAACTAAAATATGTATGTTTTGAATGAATGTTATTTCTAAATGACAGAATACAAATTACAAATTTAAAAATAAATAAATACTGTCATTTCATTACTACATACCAGCAGTGTTCGAAAATAAACTGTACATTATTATATGTACGGTTCACAAATCCAAAAACGTTATCTATTTTTTAGTATATGTGTATTTCTACACAACCAGAATAAGTCGTACTGTTTTTTGTTTTAAAACAGTACAGTTTTAGTGTTTATGTACATTAAGGTTTAGTGTTCTTGGGTTATTCTTTCCAAATTTTCAAAATATTTTCGTTTTTTGCATTTTTTATCAATCAGTTTGAAATAAAAACTTGAAAAAAATGACAATAAAGAAATATTTTTTCTTTGTTTTTTTTTTTTTTTTGTATAAGTTAAGTACAGTATATTCGTTATATAGAAAATTAAAAAATTTTATAATGTTTTTTGTTTATTTTGAATTTCCTATATATAATATACGAGGATGTATGTATAAATAAGAAAAAACTTATATTTAAATATTTATCATTAAAAAAAGAGACGCTCTTATATCAAAGCATATTTACTTGTTTGAGGAATAGACTGCTATATTTTCCACAATACAAAGTAATCACAAACTTAATTAAATTAAATTAAAGAAGGGTAGAGAGAACAACATAATTAGTGGTAGGAATTTATTATATCATGAATTACATTCCTCACTTAACTATAATCTTACTCTTACTTCTTAAAATTAAAATCCAGTTTTCGTATTCAGCCGGGGTATAAGTTCGGTTGTCCAGGTTCGGAGACAAAGGTTTTCTTCCTTCGAAATGAAACACAAACGGAGACTTTGTGTTAATTAAATGAACAAAGATTTATTTACGAAGCCTTATACTAAAACCTTATACTTAAAATCTATTTAACTACAATAACTTACGTTTTCGGGATTCGGATTTTCGTTCAGGCTTCGGGTGATTGTTCGATTGGATGTCGAATTACGGTGGTTGCCTTCAGAAATCGGTGCGCCACTGGTATTTCTAAATAAAATACAAGATATTAGGTTTCTCGTTAAAGCGAATTAAAATTTGGCAACTCTACGGTAAAAATAATAACGACGGCAAGAAGAATTCGGAAGCTCTTGTCGTCGGCTGCGGTTAGTACGAATGTAAGAAGAATTTGGGAGTTCTTAAATTCGGCAAATCTACGGTAATAAAATAATCTACGATACGTGTCGGTTCCCTAAGGAGTCTGTATCGGGTTATTGACCGTCAACCAACTCGATTTTCGTTGGGTAAAACTCAACCTCTTATGTATTTATTTTCATCAACTCGATGAGAATTCTAATACAATACGATGTTGTTAATAGGTTAATATATGTAAATATACTGGCATGTTGTTAATAGGTAAATATAAATGTAAATATATATAGGAATATTATGTGACGTCACGTTACAATACTTGCCACCAAATTGAATTTGAGAGTGGCGCAGGGTAGTAATTACTCCAGGCTCTGACATCTTCAAAAAAAGAAATATGAAAAAAAATATTTCATTCGGCGACTACCTCTCAGCAGTCTTCTGGCAAAAGCTCTGAGAGTAACTAATTGCCATGAACAAGCTTCTCAAGTCTGTCGTTCGGAGTCGACATTAAACTGTAGGTCCCGGTACTCATGGATAAAAATTTACACACACAACATGAGTACTGCGAGAAGCTAGGCCGTAATCCTGACACAGGGTTGTAAAGGCCAGTTATGTATGTAGTTATGTATTTATGTATGTAGGGTAGTAATTAGAGCCCTCGCTTACTGCTCAAAGCAGACCAGATTTCAAGTCGCAGCAAATTCCATCTTTAAGAAGTCCATCCTTAAGAAATCCGCATCTTGACATTCCACCCTATCTACCTTTGACTTATGAAACGAATGATCAGTAGAAAACGCCACCTACTGGAATGTATTAGACAAAACTAAGCAAGAATCGTAACCTACCAACAACATAGCAAAGCTGCTCACCACTTTGCAATAAACACAATTAAGATCAACAAAAGGGGCAATTGCTGTTGATTATTTCAAGGGTGAGATATAACACTGGCCTTTAAGTGATCAACTGACAACTACTTGCCTCATTGACAATACAATACAAGTAAAGAATTATTTCTCTATCTATATCTTTTCAATTCCAATACAATGCACAGCATGAGTAGGCGTGTAAACTTCTGAGTATAGGTCATAACAAAAAAATAAAAAAATTGAAGAATATCTTGCCCTATAAAAGGTGCATCTTCCTAAAATACATTAAAGCCATATAAATATAATGCTTCCTCATTATAAGATATGCACTCCGAAGTATAAACTATCGTTGCACTGTTCAAATGGTCTTTTAATTTCATTAACAGTCCAATGGTTGCTCTTATTAGTTTGGTTTGCATATTATTACAGATGGACTTACACCAGAGCAAAGCTAAAAAATTTTTGCATTTTTTTTTAACAAAAGTTGATTTCGTTCGTCAAACTTATAAAGCACTCTGTCCGTTTCATAGTTTGCATAATCGTTCTTGAGAACGACTCATGCGAACAACAATATATCGCTTTGGCAACACGTTTACTCTAACTGGTATTGCACATCCCGTGAGATGCCAAACAGTGTACACTAATTAAGCTGTAGACGATGTACAGGCAAGCATTTTAGAAGATATATCAAATATCAAATAAGTCATAATTGTTCATATAAAGTAAGGTTGTGACCTTCCACATTAACAAAAATATTATATTTTAGCCCAGCAAATATATTAAAATATTTATGGATTTATCAAAATAATGTCTTAAATAACATAAAGTTTTACCGAAAATCTTTAAAATAAAGCATAATTTATAGACTTTTTTGTAATTAAATCTTAATAAAATTAAAGGCATTAATTATTTTATCTTTTTTATCAATATTTTAAATAAATACGGAATATATTTATAAATAGAAAAATTAAAACGATTTAAAATTATTGAAATCATTTAGAGCCTTTTTTTTAACTATAGCATTAAACACATAGACGACAGCAAGCAGCAGGCAGCAAGTTGTCAAAATTAGAATACACACGTTTATATGGAAACGATTATTTTAAAGGCAGCACAGCAAAACCCCAGACAAAAACCTTTGCTGCTGCTGCCCAACTTAGAATAATTTCTATTTTTTGAGGCAGCAAAAACTGATTAGTGATGCCAATACAATATGAAATGTTAAATAAAAAACGACATAAAAAATATTTTTTATTACAAAGAAAAAAATTTATTTATTAATAAAGATAATAACAATTAAAAACTTTTCACATTACAAGTCGGTATTTATTTAATTAAATTTAAGATTTTAAAGTTATGTTTGGTGTCTCACAAGGATCAATATGCATTGTTGTTTAAAATACATGTATAATGTGATGGGAAATGCAATGAAGTGGCTGAATGAATAACTAACTACGTTATGTCTTATAAGAAATATGCAAATGTGTGATGCACCAAAATATATTTCTTATCAGGGGATTTTTATGGGAGATAGGCAGCCGTACCAGTTGATAAATACACAGCATTTCAGAATTCATCGGGCAACATAAACGGCGATGCAAAAATCATTATTTTCCAATTATTGCCAAAAAATTTTAGATTAGACCAAAATTTTAATTTTTTGTAAAGAGTGTGTGTACAATTAGCAAAAAGTATATTTTGTTAATGAGTTTTGAAAAGTTTTTTAATATAAACAAATTAAAATAAAAACCAAATATATATAAATTTCAAACAAGCGATTTTATTTTTGCGGTTTCGTACACTTGCAAGTGGTATCACTGAAATATTTATTTCAACAACAAACACATGTTCATTATTTTATTTGTTTTTTTATTGTTTTGCTGTTGCTGTCTTCAAAATATTTAAGTAGCCGACAGCATGGCAGCAAATACTGTCGGCAGCATTTGCTGCTTGCTGTCTTGCTGCTTGCTGTCGTCTATGTGTTTAATGCTTATCACTTGACTAACTTGAGCCTTTTAATTGACAAGTTTTTTTTTTATTAAATTTTGTCTGCCTTTTATGTTTTCTTTATACTTTCGTTCACATTTTATAAATTAAATAAAGTTTGTTGTCATTTAAAGCCCATGAATTCTTCTTAATTCTTGCTGTCATGTTTATTAGCAATTTTATTTTATTTTAACGTTTTTCTTTTTGTTCTCCACTATTTTAATTCCAATGTTAAGTAGCAACTCAAGACCTTTAGTGGCTGATACTGGCTATTGGGCTGAATCATTGCCCTTAATGGATGCTCCACTATGTGCTGTAATTGATCCCATACGTGATTATCGTTGGCATGCCTTACGTTGTGGTGGTCCTGAAACAGCTTCATTTTTATGTGAAATGCCAGGTATGTTGAAGACAATTTTCCAGAAACTTAATTAAACCGCATTGAGTTGAAACAAAAGAAGACACCAAAAAAAAAGAAGAAAATAGTTTAAAAAGAATTTTGTTTTTCTTTCTTTTTTTTCCTTAAATTGTTTTAACATAATTTAATTTTGTCCTTTTTTATGCTTTCTGTATCCTTTTTTCTGGATTTTTGTAGTACCCAGCTGGGCAGATGCTTGCAACTTAAAGGATATGCCAAATTTAACTCTACAATATATGGCGGATACAGCCAGCATTGAATTGATAAGAAACTGCCAGGAAGAAGGTTTGCTAAGAAGCATGTGCAGGGGAAAACAGGTGAGACTATATAGAAAGCTTGGCATTTGTTTTTAAATAAAGTTTTGAAACAATAAAGAAATAATTTATAAAATTATTTAATTTGTTTGATTTTTCTGTTTGCAGGACCGTGAGCGTGCAATGCGAGACCTAATTTGCCCTCGTGAGCGTTTGGAAGCGCAACGTATTAATGATATTACCAATTCCCATTTTAAATCTTTACAAATTATCAATTCCATACCTTCCGATAATAATGAGAATAACGACATTGAATTATTGCCCTTGGAAGTGAACTACGGTCCCCATTATCCTGAGGAGTTACAAACCGAAAAGAATACAGTGCAACGTCTTATAGAGCAATTCAATGTCGATGAGCTAATGCAGGCCGATGAACCTTCCAATATGGAAACTGTCAGTTCATTTTATAAAATACCCGGCTTAATACCCAAACCGGTTAAGAAATCGGGCAAGAAGATTATGGATTATAACAAGAAAGTGAATACAAAGGCAAAGGCTCTGCTGGAAGACCCACAGAAAGTAAAAAAACCTTCAACTATGGACGATATGATGATGGGTGATCAACCTTTGCAGGGAGAGCCAGAATTAAATGAGCAATTTTTAAATGAGGAAGTATCCAATGAAATCTTGGAGCCATTGCCCCACATAAAGAAAACAAATATACACAAGGAGGATATGGAAAAAATGGAAAAGGAGGCCATAGCCTTAAAGAAAAATATGCAAAAGGCCAAAGAAGTGGAAAACAAAAAAATGTTTGCCATGATGAGTTCCACTGCAAGCTATACAACAAAACCAACAACGACGGGAAGCACTACCACAGAGGAATCGAAAACTACTGCCAGTAGTACAACTGCTACAGCAACAACAACAAAACTACCTTTGATTGCAAATAAAGACGAAATGCTTGTTAAAGAAAAACAACATGATATCACGACAACAGCTTCTGTAAGCATAGGTCATCCTATACATCCACAGCAACAACAACAGCTGCAGTCTATACGCAATCAGCAATTGTTTAACGAAGACCAACATCAACAGCAACACAATAAAGAAGCCGCAGACAATTCACATTTCATACCACCTATGCTCTTGGTTAAGTCCCATTATGTGCCACCTGCTAGCAAACATGGTCATAATGAGCACGAACATCATACACACAGTCATCACTTGGATATTACAAATGAAAAACCGCATCAAATACGAAATGAAACTGAAACAGATTTTAAAGAAACCACAATAAGAACTTCAACTACTGCAGCGACAAAGACGACAACAACTGCTTTAAATTTGGCTGTAGAAATGACAACTTTAAAATCACAGGACCCCCCAAATTTAACTGCTGAAACTGACAGCAGCTTAAAAGCAATTGCACAGCAGCCAACAACGGAAGAGGAAAAACATAAAAATTTGGAAAATTTACATTCTAAGGAAACACAAACCACAATGACCACAACAACTTCGCACCCAGTTTCCTACACTAATAACGATGAGGACAGCCAAAAACCGGCCACAGTTGCTTTTTCTGAGATAACCAGCATAAAGGACAAATCCAATAAAAATGAGGAAGAAGTTCTAGAACTAAAGACACCGCAAACAATAAACGCAAATACTGAAACAACTGCAGCCACAAAATTGCTGACAACAACAGCTGATAAAGCCACAGAAAACCTTTTCGATTTGGAGACAACTGAACCAGCAACAAAGATAGTAAGTAAAGAAAACGAAGATGAGAAAGTTGTGGTTGAAGCAACAATAAATAGTGAAGCAGCAACACAGACACCAACCGAAATAACAGCAGCAATGGCAACAGAAAAAATAACAGAAAATTTAAAATACACAGCAGGACCAGACAATGATAACAAGCTGGCTTTAATAGCAGACAATAAAAACGAAGAGCAAGAAGAAAGAGAAAAGAAACAGCAACAACAACAACTAGATGATAAAAAGGAAACAATTATTAAAACAACGGATATACTTGGAATATCAATGGCATCCACAACAACAACAACAACAGCAAACACAGCAACTGAAATAGTAGAGGCAGAAAGTAAAACAGAAGGAAATCTGAAAAAAGTAGCATTTACCACAACAACTTTAGTAACTAAAACAGCAAATAAACCAACAGCTACCAACACAACACCCCAAACAGTACCAACAACAGTTGCAACAGCAAGTATAAGTTTAACCACAACTACAACTGTTAAACCGATTACGACAACAACAACTGTAATAAAAACTATGCCACAAAATGAAATAAAATCAACTGAAACTTCCGTTTCCTCAGTGAGGAGCACAACCGCCACGAACACCAATACCAATACAAACACAGACAATTACAATGAAAACAATAGCCCCACCAATACACTAGCACCGTCATCAGCAAAAGGACAAACAACAACTGCTATAAATACAGACGCCAGCACAACTTTAAAAACTTTGAGAACAGAAACAAGTATTGAAACTGAAACAGTGTTACCAACTACTGAGAAATTACCAGCCTCATCAGCAGAAGCAGTAGCAGCAGCAGTTTCAGCAGATACAATAGAAATTGCAACATCAATACCAGCATCACTAACACCTGAAACAACAACTCGTAATTTTTTAAAAAGTACCACTGAAACGCCATTCAAACCAAATCGTCGACGTTCTCTTACCAAACCGGAAACAGTGAGTTATATGAAAAAAATTTTAGGTTAAGCGGAAATAAAAAAAATAAAACAAATACAATAACAAGAACAAGAATAAAATAATTTATATAATATAATAAAAAAGAAAAAAAAGACATGCAAAGACATACAAAGACATACATACACGAATTCTCTTCTTCAGCTTTTAAACCAAAAAATTTAAAAAAAAAAATTAAAAAACGTGAAAGAATGGGTGTTTTATTCTACAGTGGCGCAAATATTTTTTATAATAGAAAACAAAAAATACATTTTTAATATCAATAAAACTTTCTCTGTTGCAAAAAAGGTTAAAAAACTTTTAAATATGACTTCGGCCTTGTGTCCACTACTACTAGCGGTTCTAAAGTTGGTCGTATGGCTGTAATTCCTGCACAAGTTGAACATTGGAAACTTTGTAGTCGAGAATGGCAGGCAATTTCGTTGTATTGATTGTCTTGAATATTTCTAAGTGCTTCTCTGTACATTATCTATAGCTTCTTCAAAATGCATAGTTCGTTATCTCACAATATTAGTAAGAATTTGCCACTGTAACGAGCAATTATAGATGCCATAAAATGGATGAAGTCAACGATAGATTTGATTAACAGATCGGTTTTTTTTTCATAAAAAAATTTCAATAATTTGCAAACGTTGCTCTGTCCATAATGAGTTGTCAAGTCAAACTATTAGCTGTCAGATAAAGCAGTGTTACCAACTCAAAGCTGTGAGACTCTAGAAAAATACACCCATTGTCAGTTGTAGGTGTTAATATTCATACTGTAGGACGGGCAATACCAAATCGATTGTATCAAACGAATATGCCCTTTAAAGGTCATAATATTTTAGATTACATTCTTGCTGGTATATGTTTGCCAGAGAACAGTTTGATTGCCTATTTATGAGCTTTGAATGTATCCACACAAACTGAGTATACACTTAATAATTCTCACTATTTTATTTAACCAATATTTGGGGGGTCGTGGTATAGTGGTTAGAGCGCTCGCACAGAAACTCAAACGAACGAGGTTCAATCATAAGCGAGGAAAGGAAATTATAAAATAAAATTTACGATTTTTCTAAAATTATAGTTTAAAATATAATAGGTTCCCTCCCCTCCCCCCTCCTAGATGTTGCAATTGCTGTTGTCCACTCAAGGTTGAACGTATAACACTGGCCTTTTAGTGGTCAAATTAACAGCAACTTCTCTCATCAACAAAAGGCGCTTTATAAAAAAATAAAATAAATCTTTCAATGTATCTTTAAATTCTAATGCAATGCACTGCTTGAATAGAGGTTTACTCCTGAGTATTGGTCTTCAGAAGAAGCTACGCAGAGAAGTAGCAAAATATCGAAAAAATAATTATTTAATCGACCTAAAGCTTAAATAAAAGTTTAAATATTAATCAATAATAAGGTCAACTGCACTTATTGATACGGTCTTAAATAAAAAAAATACAAGACCACACAATATTGGAGTGAATATAACGAATCTAATACATTGCATTGTTTGTTTTCTCTTAAAGTCGTCTAACACTCAAAAAAAGGCAACGAATGGACAGCGAATGTTATGAATGGTAGACATGCCTAATGAATGAAATGCAATACGTACATAGTTTTTTTAAAAGTATGCATATATGTAAATACAGCCTGTTCTTAGAAGACGAATAATTTAAAATTTTTGTCTGGTTATATGAAAAACACTAACAAATTTGAGTGTGTTTTTTTTTTTGTTTTTTTATATATAAAAAAATTATTACTGTAAAATCATTCGTTGCACAACCTGGAACAGTATATAAAAAACGAGTTTGTAAAAGGCAATCAACAAAACAAAGAGTGTGAATAAAGAAACATCAGTAGAAATTAATGTTGAATGAATGCATGGCAAAAGCAACGAATGCATGAATACTAAACAAACGTGAATACATTCAATCTGTTCTCTGCAATGTGCATTGCATATTAACACCAACTTGTGACAAATAGTTTTTGAAATTTTAATAACATTACAAAGAGAATAATTTAAAAAACATGCAATTTATATAAGGAAACTAAAACAAGAAGAGAAGAGTATAGTAGAAACATCAAACATAGAAACTCACATAAAAATTATAATAAAAAAATAACACAAAAGAATGATTTCATTATTCAAAAATGTGATGATGAATATAAAGTCAAAATAGCGCATATGTTTAGTTAACGGAGAAGAAAATAATAAAAAAAACAGTACGATTAGTAATTACTTAAACACACACACAAAGAAAATTCTTTTATTTTAAAAGAAATAAAGCAAAGAGAACATTAACGAAACGTGTAATAAATTTGAATGTTAAAGAGTTGAATAAACAAACCTTAAGGGATATATATATTTTTTTACTTTTTAAATTCAAAAACAAATTGAGAAATTTATAATTTTAAACTTTAAAACGCGAATAAGCTTTTTAAAAATTCACTTTTTTAAATATGAATTTTATTCTGCGATAGTATTATATAGGAATAATACTCGTATAACAATTCTGAACAATTTTCTATTAAAATTTTCGGGAGTAGCCATGCCAATGATTGGTGTAGTTAGGTTTTATAGTCTTATTCCGGAGAACCAAGTTTTGAACGAAAGTTTGAAAATTTCTATTTTAAACGTTTTTTTTTTTTTATTTTTAAGTGCTGAAGACTTTGGTTCGAGGCATAGGAAAAGTTATCAAAATTTTAAATTAATTTTTATTCCATCAAAAACGCTTTAATTAGATCAAAGTTAACTGCAATGAATATTTTTGGTAATTAAAGAAGAAATGATGTCCGTGAAGGAATAGTAAGTACACTAGCCAAACTGAACAATGGTTTTCGACTCCAGCTACGGTAGTCTCATCAGAGTTCTTTGTGACCTGTGCATATTCAAGACTAAACATCAACTATTTAACTTACACTTTTCAAGAAATCACATACTGAAATTATTTTCTTCCATATGTATGTACAGACACGGACATCATTTCTACTTTTATTACCAAAAAATTCATTGCACTTAACTTTGATCTAATCAAAGCGTTTCTGACCGAACAAAAAAATTTTGTTTTGGAAATGTAACGTTTAAGCTAAATTCTCATCTGAGTTTTATATCAGAAGCGCACCCAGATAGACTCAGATAGCTTAATTATAAATTTAATTTAATTTTTATTTACCCAATTCACAAAACGTTATATTGTTGTAGATTATAGTTTAATAAATAAATAAAAAAAAAAAGTTTTCCAACTCGGGTGTATTGATACGACATTTCGGAAACATAGAAAAAATTGTCGTACATGTTGTAGTAGTTTTTGACACGGAAATTACCAACAACATTATGTACAATAGTTGTAGTTTGTCGTAGTTACTACCGATCTACGACAACTATAACATTTTGTGAATTGGGTAATTGTTTTTTGCCTGAACGTAGTTGAAAATAGAACATTTTCTACTTTCAAAAGTATTGCCATCTGAGTTGTAACTCTTATTATAATCTGTTATAATCAGATGAGTGTAAATATAGCTTAAGCTACAAGACTAATAGAGGGTAAATCTTCCTAAGAACTTACCCTCCTTAGCCTAGCATGGCACGAATTTCATTTGCCACTCGATTAAGACATTCACCTTAAGAAAGAGAAACAAAAAAACCCATTTCTTTATTTAATTAAAAATTTCACTTTAAATGATTACTTTTTGGTATTAATCAACAATACTGTTTAAGATCTCTCGTGGGCATATTAATCAATGATGCTTAATGAAAAATCATTAGTTTCTTTTGTCAATTGACTTTTAAATATTTTCCTTAAGGATTTAAAACAAACAAAAAATCAAACAATAAAATAAAGCAAATTATGCAAATGGAAGATTGCTTTAAAAAAAAAATTGGAAAAAAAACACAAAAAAAGGAGTAAACAACCCAAATCAAACAAAGTAAATTATTTTCCAGAAGAAACCCAAAATAAATATTGAAGAAACATTTAAAATAAAAACAACAACAACATGATTAAGTCAATTTCTTAAAAACAAAAAGGAAAACATAATAAAATAAAAAAATAAACAAAACTGGTTTCCGAAAAGCACAAATGAAACCTTGAAAAACAATTTAAAAAAAGTAGCAACAACACAAAAGGCCAAATTTAAATAAAATTTAATAAGAAAGCAAATTTATAACAAATTTGTTAAAAATTAATTAAAAATTTACAAAAAAAAAATTAAATTAAAAAACAAATTTTTTTTGCAAAAAAGAAAAAAAATTAGAAAAAAAATTATCTCCCGTTTTATTAACAAAAAAAAATGTTTTACGTGTTTTAAAAGCTTATTTGTAAAGTTTTTAAAAAATTCATAATATTAGTTTTGCATACAAAAGTAAATATTTTTTTTTATTATTATTTACAGGGTCTTCGTTTAATCTGCTAAATGCCTGTTACGTGTATAACTCTTAAACGTGCATATATTTTTATAAGTTTAAGAGCCATAAAAGGCGTTAACAGATGATAGCCATTAATGAAAATATTCGTATTTAGAACTACAAAAATATAAAAATTGCAATTAAAAAGCATATAAGTAATTTGCTAAGCAAGTGTTTAAAATTTGTTTTTTGTTTTCTCTTAAAACCTTGAACATTTTTATTGGTAATTTAAAAAAAGAAAAAAAAATTAAATTAATTTTAATAGTTGGATTAAAGAAAAAAATCATAAAAAAATAAAACAATTTTTTATATGTTTTTATTATAAATTAATTTTTTTTAATGTAAATTAAATTAAAAGAAATCCCATTGAGAAGGATTAAAACCAAAATTACAATTAAATTGCACAGTCCATTATAATTATTATTGAGATTTTAAATTAAAATATTGAATTATTAAAAATACAAATTATGAAAAAGAAAATTAATTGTATTGTAATGAAATTATTATGAAATTTAAGTATAAAATATAAATTAAAAACAATTAAAAATAACTCCCTTTATACTCCCTTAACCTGAAAAAACCATTTCCTATAAAAAACCTTCCCGTAAACCACTAAAACCAGATTTCTTTAATTATAAAATAAATAAAAATTAATTTAATAAAAAAAACAACATCAAATCAGTGTTTCATTATAATAAAAAACTGTTTTAATTATTATTTATTTTTGAAATAAAATTCTTAAAAACAAGCAATTAAAAACCATAACGGATTTATAGATTTTCATTGAATAAAAAGTAATAAAAGGATTCAATTTCAATATTGTTTTTTATTAAAAAAAATTAAATACTAGTATGCAACGGTTTATTGGTTGTCAAAGTAAGTAAACCCTATAGCGGTAATCACTCTTCCCTACAAACATTCTTGGAAGTCTTTCAAACGTAGCGATCGCAGCATATATGCATATATTTTGTTATCGTTTCACATGGTTTGCTACTTTTGCCTGATTTGTAAGGTCGTTTGCTGCGAAGAGTGATTACCTCTAATATTTAGTAACGCTATGTTTATAGAACATAAGCGGCCAAGTACCAGTGGATCTAATGGCTCGCGAGCGAAAAAGGACTTAGGACGCAAGAAGAGCGAACGTCATCATTAGACCCGAGGAGCTGAGAAGCCGATCAATGCAGCGATGGCAAAACAGGTGGAACACCGGGACGACCGGTAGATGGACGGCAAAACTCATCCCCTGTATAGATAGATGGACGCGAAGGAATTTCAGGGAGGTTAATAACTGTTTGACTCAATTCCTCTTGGGCCATGATTATTTCCAGAAATACTTGTACAGAATGGTCAAGATGGCTAACCCCTTCTGCATCTACTGCGGGACGTTTGATGACGATGCTGAACATACATTTTTCCACTGCATTAAATGGCAGGCCGTGGTCTAGTGGTTAGTGTGTTGGCTTACTAAGTCGATAGTGCTGGATTCAAATCTCAGCTCTGACATCTTGAAAAAATTACTTCTTTCGGCGACTACCTCTCGGAAGTCTTCTGGCAAAAGCTCTGGGAGTAATTGATTGCTATTAAAAAAATTTGTCGTTCGGAGTCGACTTAAAAGTGTAGGTCTCGATATTCATGGAAAAAAATTAACACACACAACAAGAGTGCTGCGAGAAGCTATGCTGTAACCCTGTCACAGGGTTGTAATGGCCAATTATGTATGTATGTATGAAAAAGAAGCACTGCGGAAGAAAGTCGGGGATTTCAATCCCCACAACATAGTGAATGGAGATCCATACGAAACTACGCCGAGCACATACTACGGAAAAAGAAGAAAGATCTGAATACTTTCCAACAAAATGAGATGAGAGGACGAGCCGATAGCTTGGTACTGGATCCAATTCTGGCGACCCCAGACAGACATGGGAGAGTAAAAAATGGTCCTTATGAGGACGTCGCTCTGGGCCTTCCCGAAGTAATGCGGAAAGCGAGTCTGGAAAGGTATTTTTACCAGAGAAGGAGAAGGGATTGTTTTTGTAGATTCACTAATCGAAGCAGCTGATGATGATCAGCTGTACGTGAGAGGGCATTTTAAACCCTACCTCACACGCTAAAAAAATGTTTATAGAACATTGAATTCTTTAGTTTTATCATGATTTCAAGCGTCAATTTTTTACATAAAAACATCTTGACTAACAAATCCCAAGAATTGAACACGAAGCTCGGGTTTGGAGTAATAAAACCATATTATGATACAAAATTTAAAATTAAGGGCCAATAACATCAGGAAAAACTCTCAACTTAAAACGATGTGTAACACTTTCTCAATTACTTTATTAGCAAATATAAAACTTTTTTTAGCTTTCATTTACTTTCAACATCCTCTGTTAAGCAGAAAATTTTTAGAACAGTTTTAATAGAGTGCAAAAAGGAAATTAAAAACTTAAAACTGTTGTTTTTCAAACAAAAAACAAAAACAAAAACATTTTTGTACTGCTTGGAAAAAAAAATCAAAAACAAATGAAAATTTAATTGCAGCTGCGAAAATAATTTCGTTTACGGAAGTAAGCAACACCATTTAAGGCGGAAGTAAAATTCTAAATTGGTTTTAATTAAAATAGATTTTGCCAGTTGTTATATTTTCTAACAGTTTTTGAATAATGTTAGAAAAAAAAAAAAACAAAAACAAAAATTAAAGCATTAAATGCTACAACAAAAATTAAACAAATTTTAACCGCTTTATTTATAAAAAATATTGTAGATTTAGTAGGGGTTTATTTGACAAATCGGTGTGCAAAAAAAAAATATTTTGGTACAAAATTTCAAATACGTTGTCTATTTTTGATTCATATGATTCACTTTTCATTTTTCAGAATTTTGAAAACTTCCTCTAAATCTGAAGTTACGATATCTATCACCTATGCTAACCTATAAGTAACTCAATTACTGTCACTGGAATAAAAGCCACAGCTCTGTATAAAGCTTCAAAACTAGGTTTTAGCAATGATCATGCTGAATTTAAACTTTTTCTTCTTTTTCTAATTTAAGAATTATCATGGATTATTAACAAATAATCAAAATAAAATAAATTTTGGAGAATAAAATAGTTCCCGGTATACACATACATTTATATATTATATAGATACTAGTTGACCGGCAAACGTTGTTTTGCCATATAAATTTGCTCTAGGAAACATTTTTTATTTCAAATATATTTGATAATCTTCACCGAACGGCAAAAGTAAACATTGATATGAGCAATTATTGTCTGCATTACTAATAAATGATTATCCGCCATTTTCGGTACTTCAGTTTGATAGTTGGCGGTAGGGAGAAATATCCCCTGTATCGCCCCCTCTAAGTACTTCTTTGAAAAAAAAAAAAACTTAAATCAAATGTGTTCTACGGTACGCTGATCAATCTAGTTTAAAATTTCATGGAAGTTAGTACGTTATTTAGGTGAGGTATAAATTTTTCCCTTAGGACGGGTCAGCTTTACATTTACGGATATGAAAAATAGATGTAGACCGATTCTCAGACCTGCCCGATATATACACAAAATTTCATGAAAATCAGTAGAGCCATTTCGGAGGAGTTTGGCAACAAACACCGCGACACGAGAATTTTATATATTACATTTTATACAGACAGATATAAGCAATATGAAACAATACAACAATACATGGATATCGTAGTCTAATATGTAGTGTATTGACTTACTAGAAGAGAGCTCAGTGATAAAACCCGAATTCGGATATCTTAAAAGAAAAAAATATGAAAAAATATTTCTTTAGGCAACTACCTATTTGCAGTCTTTTGGGAAAAGATCTGTTTTTCAATTCTATCTTTAGGAGTCAACGTTAAACTGCAGATCTGGGTACTTATACAGCAAGAAGTACCAGAGTTGCAAGGTCTGAATTCTGTAAGATCTATTGTGCTACTTACAATCAAATTTTTTTTTTGCAGTATGTCCCCTTTTTCCCTAACGAAAGCCAGCCGATCATGTAAGGGAAAATAATCGAAAAATATTAGGCGGTATAGCATTGGAGCTAAATTTTTTCTATATATTTATTCCTATAAATTGTCAATTCCGTTAGTCTTATGAGACCTATTATTATTTTCCAATGAAAATTTATTAATTATGAACAGAAAATGGAATATCACTTACATCTTAAAAGTTATAAAGTCGTCTATAAGTTGCGAGACCCTCAGCAATTTCTCAATGTTGGCTATGTCGAGATAATTATAATGTTGTCATATCACTGCTTTCAGCATGAACATTTTATACTAAATGATAAAAAAACTGCAAACTAACTAACATATTCAAAGAACAGCTGTATAATTTAATTTCTACTGTGTCCAAAAAATATCCCTGTAAAAATGAAAGCAAACTAGAGACGTGCTTTGGCCGACAATATTCCACTGAATAATTTTATTTGTACAACAAACATTTTTTTTTTTTATTTATATGCATTTTTTAAAGAACAAAAAAATTTTCTATAGATTCTATAGATTAAATGCTATATACGCATGGCTCAGAATATTATCCGCTGTTTACCTTACCTACTTATATATGAATGGCTGTATTTCATACACCAGCTTAGAGCATTTGTTGCGTTAGTTACACCTCGTCTATACGAGCCATAGATTTGGTATATCATAAACAAATTTTTGGTCGATCATCGATTTGATTCGTGTAGACTCCCTAAATCTATGTCATGTTTTTTGTCTACCATCGTTAGTAAAACAATTTTTCGAACAACTATGTGCTACCATTAGCTGTCATTTTTACATGACGCCACCGCAGAAATAAACCAAATACACTTGATGAAAAATTATAAATTCTGATTTGGTAAACCATACGTAGTCACTACATACACAAAATAGAAAAAAATTTTGACATTTGCCCTGGCTGATGTTTTCTAAATGATATACTAAATCGATGGCTCATATAGACGGGGTGTTATGAATTGTAAATAAGATCTATAACCACTTATTAATTATTTTTTAGTTTATGTTTTATAAGTTTCGATTTCAGTTATGATTTATGTATGTGCGCCCACAATTTTTCAGCATACAGTGTATTTGACAGCTAACTCGTTATGCTGGGATGGAAAACAAATATTCTTTATAGCGATATTCAGTATAACACTTAAGCCATTAAAAAATATATAAAATTTTCACAATAATAAGAAACAAAAAAATTGTTTAATAAAATAAATTTAAAATTAAAAAAAAAACCAAATCAATAACTGTTTTCAATTAAATTCAATAGACATTTTATTTTTCTCAATATAAAAACATATATGCAAGTGTCTGTGTATAGAATTGAAATATAAAACATTAATATAGAACTTCCAATAAAAAAATTAAAACAAAAAACAGTTTCACACTAATCTAAACAGTAATGAAAGACAAAAAAAAAAAAACAGAAAAGAGAAAACAGAACGAAATATTTTTGTCATCCAGTGAAATGAATAAATTTTTAATGGGAAACCAACAAATAGTGTAATCTGATAAAAGCCAGACAACAAAACTAACAAACAAAAGTACAACAACAAAAAAACAACAACTACAACTGCAAATAAATTAGACCTTAAAAATATATAATTTATAACAACAACAACAACAACGAAATGGTAACATTTGTATATTATGTTGTTGAAAGTTTTATAAATAATTAAAAAAGCATTGCAAAAAACGAATAAACAAGTATTTCCAGTTTATTTGCTTCATTTATGAGCGAAAAACGCTTCAATTCTCTTGAAATTTAAAATAAAAATGGCACCAATTATTGTTATCGGTGCCAGCAGGACATATTTTAATATTTAAATTTATTTTTAATAGTGTTTTATTTTTTTTTTTAAATTTTATTTAAGTATGTACAGAAAATAGTTCTGCCAGGTAGGTCATGGTATTTAAATGCAAAAAATATTTTTTTTATATACAAAAAGTTTTTTCTGAACATTGTAGGAATTAAAATTACTTGTTTGTTCAATAAAATAATAAACTGCCACTGTTTTTTCTCTCTGAATTACCCACTAGGGAGTTTACAAAACAAAATTATTTCAAAACTAGTCGGCTAGTTAGATGATTGCAGGCATATTTGATTTCTTTTAGTTTTAAAACATTATCCTAAAATCAATTTTTACAAAAGCTGGGCCATAGTTCTCAGCTGATGTTTTTTCCCTATAATTTCTTTTATATGAGAAGCTCTAGTTTGGTTTGTTGATTGTATTGCTTACAAATTTGCTTGCGGTGTTCGAAAAGGAAGCAAATTTTGGGCTATTTTAGTTATACCGGCAATTTTCATTACTTAGAAAAAACTATTGCTCACTAATTCAAAACATTTTTCGTTACTCTTCCCAGAACTTCCGTTTAATCCATATAACAAAATTTAGAAGCATTCATTATTTTTACAGATTTTGTTAAAACTTATAATTCTTATGCATGCTTTAATGGAAACATTTCTCCATAGAGTCTATAATTAATTTTCTTGTTTACAAAACATCCAACAAATAACAGATTGCACAGAAAAAAGTAACAGAAAAAGAAGTTTTATTTAGTCGCTGACAAAAAAAAAAAAAAAGAATTCCAATGAAAGTGTATTTCATTAAAGTTTAAACAGAACAAATTGAAATTTTAAGAGCTGGTCTACGATTGCCTGTTTAACTTAAATGGTATAATATTTACTTTATTTGTGAAAATAGCAAACCAATTTTAAATTTACCATGAATTTTATATTTTTCTGTTGCCCTTTCAATAACTTTTTATTCATTTGCTTACAGTCTAAAGCTGTATCATCCCTTGTCTCAATAATACCCTCTGGCATATTTTCAGTTTTGGTGTTATTGATTATTTGAAATTTTATTTGACTTTGAAAAGTGAAAATTACAACCTGCCAAAAAAGAAAGAAAAAAAGAAAATTGAAACCTTTTTATGCAGCATATTTAGTTTTTCGGTTTATTTTTCTGTTGTTTTTCTTTTCAATTTTCTGAGTTTGCAAAACAACAAAACAAATTTTCAACAATCATTGAATAAATAAAGAGCTACAAATTGTAAGTGTTGTAAACTGAATCAAAAATTAAAAAGGGGTTGGGAGGAGAGTGCAAATGTAGAATAAACAAATACAAAAACCCGCGCAAATTGTACTTGTTAAGTGAAAATAAAAAAAAAATTAAAAGCAAAAGTGGCTGCTAAAAGTGGTTGGTGGTTGTTTTAAGATGTGCTCGTATTTATAAAATTGCAAGATAATGGGTTTTTAATTAAAGTTTTTTTTTTGTTTCTTTTTTTTCAATTAATTTCTAATTGTTTTATAATATTTTGTGTAACTTTTTGTATATATTTTTTAAATTAATAATAAAAAAAGGAAGAACACTTTAAACTCATTATTTTTTAGTTAAAATTATATATGTTTTTACTTTATTTTTAATGCTAGAATAAGCTGATTAGGGCGATTATCCTTTATGTTTTACACAGTCATATAACAGAAGCGTAATATTCAACAATTACATATAAAAATAATCAATATCTGAACCAGGCCATGAGATATTACTTCAGTTGCTAGCCTTTAATATTTTATAAGCAAATATTCAACACGGAAAAAATTTGTGTTGGAAAAATTGCAACTGAAAAGTTGATGAAATGTATGTGCGTTTGCTTTATAGTTTTGGTAAAAATATTACTTAACTTTTAATTACACTTTTTTTTTGTAAAACGCAGAATTACGGAACTTTTTATTGTAACAATATTGTCTATAAGGGCAAAACCAGTAAGAAAGTAAGTTAATCAGTAGTGCAAATGTTAACTACTTAGAACTGATTTTTCGAAACATAAAACCTTTCCCATATATTCATAAAGCAAAATATTAAAATGGATATGAAATGTTTAAAAAATAAAGCAAAAAAATTTTTGAAAATTTGATGTAAAACACATTTGATATTTATTTTATTTTTATGAATACATCCTAAATAAAGTTCTTCACAAGCTCCCCCATATTAGGCATACAGTCATACGATGCTCAAGCTTATCGTTCTGTACATCGTATACAAATTTTAGTTTACATATATCAATTTATTAGTAATCGCAAACTTATGGTGTTTTCTTTTCTACCAAAAATGCGTCATTTTATTTTAAAAATGCAATTTTGTGTTTGTTCTATTCAAGTTTTTCACACTCTAAAAGGGTAGCAAGTTCTATTCATAATAATTCCCCTTGCTAATGGCAGAAGGTATTGCATTTTACGCCCTCTATAAATCGAGAGTGCTGATAATGCCCTGTAGAACAGATGGCTTTTGTTTATTTATAGGGCTACCAGACAACATTTGAGGAAAAATCGCTTGTACGCGTTATCAAAATTTTAAGTTGTTTTCTTCATTATTTTGTTTAATAAACATAAGAAAACTTTATATGTAATGTTTATGATATAAATAAAGTTGCATATCGTGTTACAAGACTGGTTATAAAAAACCTTCTTATAAAAAAAAAAAAAAAAACTTTAAAATTTTAGGGTGACGAATTAGCAATCTGGCAGCTGAATGTTTACATTTATGTATTTTATTGGAAGCAAAATGAAATAAATAAAAACCAAAATATGGAGGTTGGCTCATCTATTTTATGTGCTAGAATTGTTTTAAGTCAATTATTAGACACACTGGCATGTCTTCAATCATTTCCTTAATAATTTCTTATATTTTGCAAAAAAAAAATAAAAAAATAAAAATATTCCGCAGCTGTTAAAAATAGTGCATTCACCTTTTAATATTTGTGTTATGCTCTCGTTAAATAATTAATGACATTATCACAGGTCTGTTCACACATTTTATTCATATTGCTTTTAACAGGGTGATATTTTTCTTGTAGAAAAGAAAACATCATTAAATATCAATAATAAACTTATGGAGAGTGCTTCTCTTTAACTGAACTTTATAGCTTCAAATTGAACTAAGTGAACGATCTCCAACATGTTAAACCATAAACCTAAATATTACATAGAGTTTGGGTTTTCTACCCATATTTTTTTTTTACTCTTATAAAGCAGATATTTAAAGCATCACAGGGAATAGTATTTTTTAAGTTCGGCTTCTCATTAGAAATGGAATATATTGCAAAGAGCTTAATAGGTTACACAAACTTTATTATATACAGCCTGTGAAACAACAAAACAACACTCAAAATAGTTGTTGTTTCTTATATAAAAAGACGAATGTCAAAAACCATTCATGTTCTATGAACAGGCTGATAATTTCGTTTATTCCGCAATGCTGTAGTAAATTTCGTGTTAAAGTAAAAACTTAAGAAATTGTTCTTCGGAAAAAAGTTTATATCAAAAGTTAAAATTTATTCAAAATATTATATAATTTTATACAAAAACTAGTTGAACCCGGTGTGCTTCGCTACCCTCTCATTATATAATAAAATTAACGGCGGTGACGTGGTTCATAGTTGTATGGCGACGTTAACAGTATTAAGAGTAATATACTACCAAATAAAAAAAATCCGTTGGAAGGAGCAAATTTATACAGAGGACAAAATGCTTAAAACTTTCAAATAAAATTTTGCGTGAAAGGGGGCGTGGCGTAAGAAATGTTTATTTATACCTAATGTCTATACAATTTGAAGTAAATCTGTTAAAAACTCTATGAGAGCAATTACATAATTTTAAAAAAGGTGGGCGTAAAAGTGGGCGTGGTCGAAAAAAAAGTACACTTTTAATCATGTCAGAGTCTCAGTTAAATGTTGTGAAAATCTCAGGAAGATCGGTCTAGAGGTTTGGTCTCCTATAAGGTACAAACAAACAAACAAACAAACATACATTCAATTTTATATATTTAGATGATCAGCAATGAACTTGGAATATATTTTTAAATATTAAAAATATCAATTGTATTGTAGTGCATTTACAAATATTATGAAATACAATACAAAATGAAACTTAATGAATTACAAGTAAATGCTTTATGGAAAACTGATTCATTGTTCTAGTAGTAGAATTGGGTTAAATTTGCATAAAATAATTATTAATCGAATAACCATTACATTAATATCGTATAAAATTTAATATAAATACATACAATAATTAAGAAAAACAAAATTTATAAAATTGAGGCACTACAGTTTTAAATATTCTTTTGTTTTCTATTCCCACCCGCCTACATTTGAGTACAAAGAAATGATTTTAGACGAGTAGTATAAATAATAAGGAATTATTATTATTTTATTATTATTATTATTTTTTTTTTTTGTTTCTAAACATTGTTGTATTAAACTATTCTATCACCCATTGTGTCGTATGATTTATATGTTATTCTGAATTAATATTAATCATACGCCATGAGTAAATGTTAAATGAAAATGTTTCAATAGCAGCAATAATAACTAAAAAAATAAAATAAAATAAAATAAAATAAAATAAAATCAAAATACTTCTTTATTCCAAATAAAATAAAACTTTTTCATTTTAATTTTTAATTAATAAATTTCAATGTCTGCAGGCAAGCACAAATAAAATATTTTATATTTCTGTTGAAATCAACTTCATGTGCAAAAGTTTTATTCCCGTTATGCTTAAAGTTATTAATTTTTGCAAAATGAACTCCAGGGAAAACTATATAAAAAAAAAACAAAAATAACAATTGACAATAATAAATAAAATATTTTACTGAAATATAAAAACAGTTTTCAATAATTTCATAATAACTGTTCTCAGTAAATTTTTTTTTTAATTCCATAAAGAGTTTGCAAACGTTCAGTATGATAAATATAAAAAAAACAACAGGAGATTTTTTGTTTTATTTTTTAAAATTTTGTTAAAACTTTGTTAATTAAATATAAATACCTTTTATTTTAATATAAATTTTTTTAATTTTTGTTGTTGATGGATGATGTGAATTTAAGCTAAGTAGTTAGCTATTTATTAGGGTATTCAAACGATTAATCGTTAGTCGATTAATCGAAGAATTTTGTTCAAATAATTGTTCGAACAATTAAAAATAGTCAAATTTCGAATAACGAATAACTCGAATAATTTCCTACGATTAATCGATTAATCCATATAAAAAAATACTTTATTTATAGAAATAATAAATGGTATTAATAAACTTTCTAAGTGTTTTAAAATATTTAATAAATCTAATGAAAAACAAAAGAAATTGCAAACATATGTTGTGCTGCAAGAAAAGAAAAAGAAAATCGTCTTTTACATGTGTAAAGCATCGATGGTCGTCTTTATCTACCATGGTTGAAAATTTTCTTCGTATTTATAAATACGTAAATTACGCTCTATCTGATTTTGGTTTAACGACTTTTACAGTTATGGAAATTAAAGTTTTATCAAAATTGAATAAAGCCTTTAAACCACTTGATGTCGCTATTACAGAGCTAGGCAAGGATTCTGCTACATTGATAGATTTAGAAGGCATTATACAATTTGTTGTTAATACAATAGAAAACGCAAACAATCCTTTTCCAAATTATTTATTAGAAAGGCTTAATATTCAAATAAATGAAAGACGTGTAAAACTACTTAGTACACTTATTTTATATCTAAATTCTGGTACATTTTCACTTTTCTAAAATATTGCACAAAATCTGAAAAAAAAGATTTTGCAAACAAATTGTTTTTGAAAATGTTTTTAGAAAATATGGAACAAAATGTGTCAGATGATGATATGTTTGCAGAAGACTTAATTGAAATAAACGAAAATAATCGATTATCACAATTAAAAGTGTACAAAATTTCAAAAAACCTAAAAGAGGCTGCAATGATTTAATGGATGATTTCTAAAATTATATATTTTTTGCCATGCACTTCTCTCAATTTCTCCAACATCTACAATCAGCGAGAGAGTGCTCTCAAAATCGAGTTTTATTAAAACTAAAGAAAACAATCGGTTGAAAGCTAAACATATAAATTACATCCTTTTTTTAAAAGACTACTTTAATAGAAGTGCATGATTTTTTAAACTAATTTTTAACTCATAATATGAATTATTTTTAATTACTTATTTAATATTTTTATTGCATACAAAGTAGTAAATTATTACTTTTATATATTAAATCGTTATATATATATGATCTCAAATATTAAAATTAATTAAATTATTCCTTATGGTTTAGTTTTTCAATAATATGTTTGAAAATAAAATATGAGATCTCATTACATTTTGTACACTATAATTAACTAAAATTAATGAATTTTTAAAAAGTTGTTACATTACTATGTTTTTGGTTAATTGTTTTTTTGAATAAAACGTTTTAATAATACACAAAATTGGTATGTTATTTTATATAAAACAAAATGCGATTAATCGATCAATTTTGAAATTTTATTCGATTAATCGATCAAGAAAAAAACCCGAATAATTACTCACTCGATTAATCGACCAAAGAAAAAAGTCGAATAATTGAATACCCTACTATTTATATATAAATACAGTTGTGAGCAACATATGCTAAAACACGTTTAAGTCCATATTATATATTATTCTACAAAGAATAATATAAATTCGTTTCTTACAGCCTACACAGATGTCAGGTTTTTTTAGCATTGCAGTTTACAACTGGAAAAGCCGCGTAATTTATCTTCGTTTTAAGCAATTTTGCTGCAGAGCCATCATATTCTGTTTCCTGTGGCAACTTGTTGCATTTTAATGGCGGTATTTATAAGAAAAAGTTTCATAGTTTTATAACGGACTTATTTCAAAAGTATTGTATGGAAATGTTATAAATAAATTCTTAATAAATTTCTCCTCTGAAAGGTTATACAAATTAAAATATAAAAAACTAACAATTTAGGACTCTTTGGCAATCAAAAGCCGCATATCGTCGTGCGGGAGTTTAAGTGCTCTATCCGCCATTTTTTATATCTCGAGTAAATGATGCAACTTTAGGTTTTTGACACCAAAATTTTTATAATCTGCAATTCGTTGTGGGTTATTTATCTCCCGAACTTGACGAGATTTCCGAAAACGGATTGCAGACTTGAAAAATTTGGGGTCGAAAACCTAAAGTGGTATCATTAACTCGAGATATATAAAAAATATAAAATGGCGGATAGAGCACTTAAACTCCCGCACGACGATATGTTAGGCTATAATTGTAATACAAACAATGAAGTATCTAAATAAGGACAAAATCATGTTGGTTTCTTATAAAAATGTTAATTTAATCATTCTTAAAGCCAAACACTGATTAGTCAGACAACAAAATGCAGAGACATAAGCTAAGTGCTTAGTGATAAGATAAATTGAATAGGCCCAGGTTTATATCTCAGCAAAGGTTAAAAATAAAGCAGCAAGTTTGCGGTTTTTTCAAAATTATAATATAAAAATAAGAGTTCTCTCCCTCCATCTACAAGGTAACTGCTCCCTGACATTTTACTCTATTCCACCTTAACTTTGACAACAAAAAACGAATGACCAGGAGAAAAAGCACCACCTAACAGCTGAACCTACATAGCGAAGGCATTCACCACAATCAACATGCAGCGATGGGGAAATTGCTGTTGATCATTCAAGGGTGAAGATATAACACTGACCTATGAATGATCAATTCACAGCAATTTGTCTCATTCCTAAGGCGCTTAATAATATAAGAAAAACAAAAAATATATGTTCTCTCATAAATACACTGTCCTTTCTCCAAAAGTTAAAATAAAATGCACAGCATTAGTAGGGGTTTATCTCGGAGTATTGGTTTCAATAAAAAAACTGTAATTACCGCTGTTACTTCGTTGTAATTTTGTTTTAGATTTCAAACTTGCTAGTCGTTCACTCGATATCTACTGGCAACATAAAAAATATCATTACTTTCTTTTCAATAACGATTAAGAGAAATCAAATTTTTTTTATTATAAGGCCAAAACTAAGGGGAAGAAACATACTCTTATAGTACATTGTGCCAGAATTAACCCCAGTCCACTGATTCAATTAAATACTAATAGACGTATATATAACCCAGCAGAAAATAGTGCTTACCAGTAAATTATTTTGTAAGGAAAAATTGAAAACAATCACTTACTCGTGCGCATCAATAATGCATGATTTTTATATGAAATGAGCCGCTTTAATTTAATGGAAATGCATATTTATTGCAACCAGTAAGCCAATAGTACAAAAACTCAAAAATAATGCCTTATCCTGTAGCATATTTGGAAGCTTTAAGTTATAAAAAACAATATATTGCTTCCATTATTGCCTACAATCTTAAACAGTTTCTGTTGGGTAGTGGCTAAGTTTGTCATTCGTTTACAGGGAAAAATTTACTCAAACGTATGAGTTCTTTAATTTTTTTGATTCCCTAACAATTTAAATTAATGTAATGTAACAATTAAACGTATGAAGAGTTTTAATAATATTGTATTTGCCAGTTTTTAGTCCAATATGCTAACGAGTTGCTAACTTTTAATTATAAACATACACAAATGATTGGCCACCGCAACCCTGTGGCAGGGTTATAAATAATTTTTTTTATTTATTTTTCTGAACTCTGGGCTCATTATAAATACAGCTGTAAAAATCTATATTATATATCTAAATCAATAAATTTAATAAATATTAAAATATTTGTAATAAATAAATTTTGTAAAACAGCCTTTAGGAAATCAATTCTTTACTTGACTAAATACGTAAAATTTTCACCAAATAAACTCAATTTTACTCGGATATATTTGTCAGTCTTGAATTTTATTTAAATTATATGTTTTACTCGCCCTTTAAATATAACTTTAAATACATTTTTAAATTTTTAATGTTTTTTCACTTTTTTTCTTCTCTAAGAAGAATTTTACAAATTTTATAGTCTTCTCCAGCTTAAAATAGTACGAGATATTATGAATTTTTAACCAACGAACTATTTAATATGAAAACGTTGCAGAAAATTCCGATTTCTCCCGCACACATCAAAATATTAAAAATGTGGGAAATTTAAATTTCATTTTGTGTAACCAATAAATATTTAAAATTTTTCATTTTGCAATTTATCAGTTCGTGCTAAAGAATGGAAAAAAAAGAAAAGAGTTGAATTGAAATTAAAATTTAATTGTTGGGTTAAATTTTGTTTTTTACTGGTAAACCTCAAAGGAATGCAAAGCAAAAACACAAACACAAACGCACATATATGTGCATGCATACGAATAAATGCTTCCTGTAGAAACTGTTCAAACCCTAAAATACTGAAATGGGAATGAGAAATAAAAAATTAATTTCACACGCAATTTTACCGCATGTCAAAATATTTGTGTGTATTTCGATATTTTGTGTGTGAATGGGGGGGGAGGCAGTGTGTTTTAATATTTAATAAAATACTCTGTTTTCAATTCACCATAATAAATCAGTAATTGCTAAAGGATATGCTGTTTCTTTGAACGCCAACACTATACTTATATATGTATACTTATATAAAAAAATCATAATATTTTTCAATGGAAATCGTAATGGGCGAAATGTTATTCATTAACACAGAAAACCAGCTTCATTTACATCCTTTTTAAATACACTCTACACATTTAAACGGATAATTTCGAAGCAATAAAATGGCTACAATTTGAAATTTGTTTGATAATTTTGTATAACTCTGCAGCTAAAATTACAACCAGTAATGTTTGGAGACAGTTATGTTACTAGTTGTGAGAAAGACTATCGCGAAATTAACAGATATGTACTATTCCAAAAGGGCTAAAAATAAAAAAGGAATGAAAAATTAATAATGCTGCGCTCTATTAGCTTTGATTTCTCTCTTGATTATAAGCTGTTTTATATGAGAATAGAAATATAACCCTTTGTTTAAAACGGAATGGTACACACGTGTTACGGCCTAGCTTCTCGCAGCACTCGGGTTGTGTGTGTTAATTTTTACCCACGAGTACCGGGACCTACAGTTTAAAGTCGACTCCGAACGACAGATTTGAGAGGCTTTTTCATGGCAATCAATTACTCCCAGAGCTTTTGCCAGAAGTCTGCTGAGAGGTAGTCGCCGAAAGAAATAATTTTTTCATATTTCTTTATTTCAAGATGTCAGAGCTGAGAATTTATTGATAAGGATTAGTAAATATTACGAAATTGTCTTAAAAACACCAGTTGAAGGACTAATATTTATGTATATAGTACATGCTCTACTTAATAATTACCAGTATGGAACACTCACGGAAAAAAGCGGTAGAAAACTACCAAAGTTGATACCATTTTTTTTTTATTTGTGACAACTACTCAGGGTTAAACCCGTACTAAATGCTGTGCGTTGTATTTGAATTTTTGGAAAGGACAGTATATATATATTTTTTCTTATATTATTATTGGAAAAATTGCTGTGAATTTATCATCCAAAGTCCAGTGTTATACCTACACCTTTGAAGGATCAATAGCTATTGCCTCATCGTTACATGTTGATTTTCTGGTAAGTGTCTTCGCTAGATAGGTTTAGCTGTTATCTGCTACTTCCCAATAGGTGCCGCTTTTCTCCTGATCATTCCTTTTTTTGTTTTTTTGTTATGCATTGGTTAAGGTGGAATAGAGTGGAATTTCGGGAGTGGTTTCTCTGTAGATGGTCTTCTTGGAGTGGTGGCGGGGGGAACCTCTTTATTTTTAAATTTTAATTTTTTAAAAACCGCAGACTACCTTCTGAAAATCTGTTTGTTAAATTGCAGTATTTTCTTAATTCTTTAATTTCGTATAAACTTTTGGAACTTTTTTATTATATTCTTTCAACATTTGTTATAAAATTCTCTGATTTGCAAATAGGAATTACTATCAAAAATTTTTTTTTTAATTTATTTTGTCTAAAGGTCGAATTCTGTCTGTAGAACATTGTTCGAATTACAGGACGGGACGAGCTCTCTGATATGTTGGTGCTACATAAAAATATATAGTGTGAGATAATGATTTACAAACTTTGTGGTTTTGGTACGGATACTATCTTCCCTATTTCACAATTGTTACAGAAATATTTTTTATTCAAAAGTAATTGAATCATTATTGCATGTTGATTGTGTGGTGAGTGCCTTCGCTAAGTAGATTTAGTGGGTTTAGAAATTATCTGCTACTTACGAATAGGTGGCGCTTTTCTCTTGATTATTCGTATGGATTCGTAGATGGTCTACTTGGAGGGGGAGGGGGTAACCTCTTATTTTTTTTTTTAATTATAATTTTTGAAAAAAAAAACGCAAACTAACTTTTTCATTTTTTTACTTTTGCTGAGATTTAAATTTAAATTTTTGCTTACTTTGTTAACGATTGGTATCAATAATTCAATTTCAAATCGGTAACACTTTTGCACCAACTTTTATTTGTTGCTTTAATAACACATTGTTCCTTCTTGTTAATAATTTTTCTTATTTTTAAACGCACTGTTCTTACATTGATACAGGAACCGAACTTATACTTCATTTGATACTTCATCGTTCATGATTCGATAACAGGACGTTTCTAATGTATTGACAGGTCGTCCTTATTTTATTAACTTATTGTATATTTATACAATTTGTTCACGATTTTACTACCAGTTGCTCTTGATTTATTAACTCATGGTATTTTGTGCCATTTGTTCTTATTTTGATAAAGCATTAAGCTCGAGTCGACACCGAAAGTTAATGAAATATTGTTCACGATTTATTTAATAGCACTGGCTAACAATTTTAGAATGCTTTTTTCCTCTGGGTACTAGTATGTAACTATGCACAAATGAACTAGTTGGACTCCTATGATAACTTGCTATTAAACCCGATAGTCCGATATATGAAGAAAGGACAGATAGGCCACCTCTCTGAAGTTAAAACCAACTAGAATACTTTAAATCACGTAGTAGCGATTTTATCTGCAGAGTATTATCGTAAAGGTTTTGGTTAGACCAAAAAATGGAAGAAGTTGAAGATAAGTTTAAGAAACAAAACTATTGAATAAAAAAATTCAAAAATTTGTGACCATTGCTTTGGTGACAGACTATTTATAGTGGAATTTCAAGGCCATCTAAATAAAGAACAACTACCAGCTGCTAGACTAATTGTCAGATAAAGCAATGTTGCCCACTTAGTGTTGTTAATATCTTAAAAATACGCCCTTTACTACACGTTTATCCATTTATATAAATTTTAGGCTGTAGGGTAACATATACTCGTATTCAGTGTTAATATCTCTTTGTATTTCGTTATCTGTTTTCATTAATTTTACACCTTTATGTTACAAAGGATCTGAAAAAAAATCATATAAAACCTGAATCCTTTTGGTGTAATACCAAAAAAAAAATACATTTTATGATAATTTTATATTTTATTACAGTTTTTACTCCTTTTTCGTTTCTTTTGTTTGCGATATTTCATTTCATTTTATATTTTTTTATATTCTTTTGCAAAGTTCGTTTGATTGCAAAGGGATTTTAATTCAATAAAAATTGTTTTAACGTATCAGTAATCAAATTGTTTTATAACAACTCATTTTACTTTTATGGGTATATTCTTTTGCAAACATTTCACGTATATTTTCGGCTAAGAAACTGGTCATAAAAACCGGCAAGGCTTCATTTGCGTTGTTAAAAATTGGTATGCCTGAATGAAATTTATTTCCCAGAGAGAGGTTTATATTTTACAGCGCCTATACTCATATTTATGAAATCAAATTTTTATGCTTGTGAATTAAAAAAAAGAGAAAAGAAACAATATCATAAAAATTACTAAAGGGTTTATTTTATCCATATTTTTGGAAGGAAATCTTATGAAAAATTTTGATTTTTGTTTCAACAATATGTGTTCATCAGATACTTTAAAAGTAAATCTATTGAATCAGAACATTAAACAACATGATTGAATAACCCAATAATTTTTGGCTTTCTTTTTAGCTCTTTTTGAAGTGTATGGATTCTTAGTAAACATTTTACGGTTGCTTTGCTTTCTGAATTTGGTTTGGTTTTTGGATTCAGCTAAAGCAATCATTTGTATAGAATATCCACGGCTTCTTTTATGGACTTAAAAGCATTTGCTTTGTTGGACCTTAAACCCCAACCTGTTTTCAAAAGCTGACGCTAAGGATATTATCAAGTCACATATTAATGTTTAAATAACACACAATCTCTAAGAGAAGTGCTGTTGTCATCTATACAAGTGGCATTTTAATTTCAGTTAACAGATAGAAAATTGTTGTTTAAACAGAGAAAGAGATTTAAGATTTAATTTCTTCGTATTATTTTTATTTGGAATCATAGCTAATGACAGAGTAGACACTTTGAAGCAACACCCCTTGTGTTATGGTAAAGAGTATAAGGTTGTGAGACTTTGCTAATTTTCTTCTTTTCGTGAAAATGGCGGATGATGTTAAATCTAGCTTATAAATAAAATTTTCTGTAGAGGTAACGATACCTTTTCTTGTACTTGATGAAGATTTTTCCAATTGAAAGAAAAATTAGTACTCCGTGTATAACATTTGATGTATTTTGTAGAGATGAAATGAAGCCTTTCAATTTATAAATTTTGAATAGCTTTGTATGTAAATAAAAATTTAGGCGATTTCTCGCTTCCGTTTGTCCCAAAATCGCCAAATCGTCTCTAAATTTACCTTGACTTTTGTATATTTTGAGAGCGGTTTAAAGTAAAGCGAATTTAGTCCGAGCGATTTCATGGTCAATGCAAATTATAACATAAAAATTGTGCGGAATTAGGCAAGTGGGCTTGGTACTTCCCATACAAACTAAATATAAATTTTTATGTTTCTGCGGAACGGTGAAAGATAAAGTTTCTGAATTTGGTCTGATTGACTTCATAGTCAAGTGTGTATCTTGAAACCGTTAAAAGTTAATTCCTTATGTAGAAAATTTCTTAATATATTTTGCCTGGACACAGCAAGCACAGTGTCCGCTAGTTATTTAAAGCACTTACTTTTACGCAGAAGTACATGTACAATAAATTAAGTTGGTTTAACTGATATTTGTATAAAGTATTGTATTTATTAATCTGCTGATACCAAGCCATAATATAAGAGTTTCGCTTAAAAAAGTTAACAGAAAAGCAGACGTAACGCAAAAATATTTAAAATGAGCAATTGCTGGTAGTGTGGTGTAGTGGTAAGAGCGTCCGTACAAAAACTTGAATGGCCCAGATTCAAATCCCAGCAAAGATGAATAAATGAAAAAGTTAGTTTGCGGTTTTTTCAAATTTATAATTGATAATAAGAGGCACCCCCTCCACCCCAAGAAGACCATCTACAAAGAAACCGCTCCCTGACATTTCACTCTATTCCACCTTAACCACTAAAAAAACGAATGATCAGGAGAAAAGAGCCACATATTGGGAAGTAGCAGATAACAGCTAAACCTACTAAACCTACTTAGTGAAGGCACTCACCATACGATCAACATGCAACAATGAAGCAATTGCTGTTGATCATTCAAGGGTGAAGGTATAACACTGGCCTTTGAAAGATCAATTCACAGCAATTTGTCTCATTCCTAAGGCGCTTAATAAGAATATACATAAATAATAATAATATATGTACTGTCTTTTCCAAAAATTCCAATACAATGCACAGCATTTAGTAGAAGTTTACCCCTGAGTAATGAGCAGGAGTACAGCGCCACTTTCTGGGAAGATAATAGATAATCAACTGAAGACGTTAATCATTCACATTCAGCATCCACCGACAGATAAGGCAATTGCTGTTTGATCATTCAAGGGTGAAGGTATAACAATAGCCTTTGAGTGGTCAACTTGATAGCAATTTGTTTCATCAACCATCTTCATATTCCAATACAATGCACTGCATGAGTAGGGGTTTACCCCTAAGTATTGGTCTTAAAGAAAATCGCGTTTTTTGTCCAAATAAATTGAAAGTGAAAAAAAAAATTATTTATTTGACTGCTTAGTGGCAAAAGTCTTTTTATATTAAAAAAAATAAATTGCAATGAAAACATAAAATTCTTAAGAAATAAAGTTACTTAACAGAATTATTGTACCGATTTTTTTTAAATTGTGCAAATAATCTAAAAATATTTTGCTTTTGAGAAAATTCTAAAACTACAGAATCTTAATCATTAGTTTGCCAACACTGCAGCATTTTTTACTAAATTTTTGTATATATTTTATAACTATGTGAAGCTAAAGCCTTGAATTTTTAATCTGGCTTGGTTTTGGATTAATTAATGAAAAACATTGATATCCAGAAAACGATATAAGCCAACACTTAACTTTTGTTTGGTTTCATAAATATTAATTTTTTTTTCTTCTTTAATTTAAAATCAAGTAACAGGTTTGAAAATAAATATTATTTTTCTTTCTTTCTCTCTTGTATAAGCAAGCATATGTATAATTATATTTCATTTAAAGTCATTTGCTTAAGCATCTGTTGTTCTTTAAGTTTTTCAACATAAAACTAAACTTTTGTATGATTGTCAATGTTACGAATTGTTTTTTTTTTTTATTTTTAGAAAAATTTTAAATTCAAATATAATTTTATGCAAATATATCCCCATAAGAGAATTTTAAATGCAACCAACATACAACTCTTTTTTTAGATTTTCTCTCGTTTGCATCTGCTTAGAAATTATTAAATGATTATACGGAAATCCGTAAATCCTGTTATAACTAAGATTCTGCTTTAAAATATTCTTTTGGTTTATTTTTCATTTTTCTTCATTTTTTTTTTTTTTTTTGGAAAAAGTTTTATTTGCAAGAGGGGGAAACGAGAGAAAATGAAATTTGTTCTTTGTAGGCTTAAAGTATTAAAATGTGTGTATTAAAGACTGTGTGTGAATGTGTCTAAAACAGAGAAAGCAAGAGAGAGAGAGAGAAAAAGATAGGATAGTTAAAGCAAAGAGCGTAGAGCATAAAGCAATCAACAAATATTATTTCCTTTTACCGCCATAAAGTTATACGTTTCCTTACTTATTTGCACACTTTAAAAAACAACACACACACTTACAATCTTTTTCGCTTTTAGGCAGACGTAAAAGTGGCGTAAAGGAGGCCTTTTAATAGGCCTTGTTTAGCAGACATAAGGTCTGCAAGTCTAATTCCAGAAAGATTTTTTTTTAGTAAGAAAGAACTTTTGCAACTACTTCTATATCCCAGCAGCAAGTTTTTAAGATTTTTAAGCAATAATGGAAGCATTGTCTCGTTTTTTATACATTAGAGCTTCCAAATATGCTCCAAAATAAGTTATTATTTTTGATATTTTGTATTATTTGCTTACTGGTTGTAATAAATTTGCATTTCTATTGCATTTTAGCGGCTCATTTCATATAAAAATCATGCATTAATGATGCGTATGAGTAAGTTATTGTTTACAATTTCTCCCTTACAAAATAACTTGCTGGCAAGCACTATTTTCTGCTGTGTAATGTCTGTAACAAGGGCTTATAAACTGGATATGTAAACTCCAAAATAAGAAAGCCCGCTACTTCATTCTGTATTAAAAATGTTTGGGGAAAAATCTCTTCATTCAAACAAGAGAGCAAAAGAGACATGCTTATCCCAATAAATTATTTGCCTCATTTTTTAGATTTTTTTTACTGGAAGTAAGTGTAATTAACAATAAGTAATTATAAATAAAAAGACAGAATATGTATCAAGCCTTTTAGAAGGGAGATCATAATCATACTCCTTGAAATGCATATAATGAGAACAGAAAGAAGGGCGTTAAAAATCCTTTGAAAAGGATTTGCAAAGTGGAAGGCCTTGTGATATTAACCTCTAAGTATACGTGGTATGGTAATATACACATACATACAGACATACTTTTATACAGCAGTACATTTAAATCAAAGGAAAGAGAACATTATTGCGTGTGTATACTTAAAAATTCAATTGGTATATATTTAATAATGCACGGGTATACTCCTTATGTGTACACTCTATAATATTCTTTTCAGAGATACACGAATTTATTTAAAGTCGTAAAATATCAACTTTATTTGCACACATACATGTAAATACACTCATACCTAAACACGTTCGTTTATATTTAATGAGATTTTCTTCAATTCTAGAATGAAACACACTTGAGTTGACTTCTGTGGGCTGTTTTATATGAAAAAAAAGGAAGAAATCCTTTATGACTTAGCAAAATTATGCAACTACAGTATACATTTCTTTTATATTTTATGGAAATGATAGCACATTTCCTCTTGCCAACATATTTGTGTCTTTGAGAATTTAGAGATTAAAAAAAAAAAAGAAAAATACAAATATAAATTTAAAAATATCCTCACATTTGTATTTGAGCGTTTTTAATCGAATCAAGGCGTTATGTAATTTTAATTATTATTATTTGATAAAGAGTTGGACTATTTGATCGTAGATCGATTGAAAAACAGAAAAATTTATAAAAATCTTTCAATATCTTTTGCTTTACTTGTTTTTTTAAGCTGTTTTCTCTCTAAAACCTCAAACTTAATCATTTTCTGTGCTTTTGACGGCAGTATGCTTTTCAGAAGTTGGGTATGAATTTAGCTTTTTGAAGAGAGTTGACATGCAAACGTTTTTGCAAACAATTTTGTTTTCAATTATTAAATGTAAAGAAATTCTCAAGCTCAAGGTCTATTTTTAAATAAAAGCTTTTATTTAATTATCAATATTTCGCTACTCCTGCGTGTAGCGTCTTCAGGATATATTTATTTGTAAATTATTTTCACGTTTTTTGTATTTAAAATCCTGAAGACGCTAAACGCAGGAGCAGCACTAATGTTGTGTGTGTAAATTTTTATCCATGAGTACCGGGACCTACAGTTTAAAGTCGTCTGCGAACAACAGATTTGAGAAGAGTTTTCATGGCAATCAATTACGCCCAGAGCTTTTGCCAGAAGGCTTCTGAAAAGAAGACGCCGAAAGAAATGATTTTTTCGTATTTGTTTTTTTCAAGATTTCAGAGTTGAATTCGGCGCTATCGTCTTAGTAAGCCAACACAATAACCCACCTACTTAGAATAAAATTATTCTGGCCTAGGTGGTAGACCATAAAGAAGCTTGAAAAAAATATATAAAAGCAGAATAAATCAACGATGTTCGAAGTGAAAAATACCATGTTTTACATAAAAAATGTCTCTAATACATTAAGAACACATGTTTAATATATTCTTTTGATATTCCTAACAACAAATCTTACTGGAGTGTTTACTACGAGACAGCATTAATAATATAACCAGCTTCATGATATTGGCCGACTAGTTAATTCATTGATATATTTGTTAATAAAAGTGCTTAGACCTGAAGGTCTATTGTACGGTTCTCAACTTATTTAAAATTATTCCTCACGTTTTTTTCGCTTTAACTAATTTATAATATTGGCCGGTGCCAAGCATACCACTTCACTATCTATATTTTGCATTAATATTGCACAAATGCTTAGTATACGCTTTGATGACTCGATTATCAGACTACAGAATATGCAAAAACTATTTTATTTAAATCCCCTTTAAGTCTACAGTGCCCAATCAGGATTTGCTATAAATTGCTCAAGTTATCCCTATAGAATCGAATGCACGACTGAAATCTCCTTCCACTATTGCTACCCAGCAGAAGTTTGAAAAGTCTAATGCCCGTTTGATATAAAATAGTATTCGACTCTTGTTTCTTTTATACAAAAGTATTCTGGAGCTATCATCGGTAGAGATGCTGTCTTATTGCCAGAGTTGGCTGTCATATCATTTCTAATTAAAGTCGCTTTCCAAAGCCATAAGTTTTTCGATTCTATCCAAGCGCAATCAAGAAGTATCAGGTGCCTTAAAGAAAATATATATTTCTCAAATAATATAATTTTTACTCAAAACTCTTCTTGAAGTTATATTCAGTTGCTATAATATTCTGTTTTTTATAAAATAGCTATTCACCTCTTCTTTTTTGGAAAATTAATAACTGCCAAGCCAATTAAGTATATTCAGTTTGGAAAATAAATATAATTCTAGTCAGCTAGATCCAACGAATAAAAAGAATTATTACGGAATTCAAACTTTATATCATTGATTTTGATAATTGCAATAAAAAATGTGTGGAGTAATAAATCGACTTCATGAAATAACAATCTCGTGTATGCAAAATATAGCCTGATTTCTTCCTTTATTTTATTTACTACTTAATTGATGGTTTTTCGTTTTTCAAATGATCACTAAAAAGTATCTCACGTTCATCAAAAAAAAAAAAAAAAAAAAAGAAGGAAAAAAATGTATTTTCCTGACGCAAGGAAGTAGCGAAATATCGTAAAATAAATAACTTAAATATTTACCTAATAATAAAATAAAATAAAACCTTCAAATGCCATGACCTGCATAAAAAAACTGTGTTTGCCTTCTATGTTAAGAAGTGATGGACGCATGTCCGATCAATCGACTAAGAAACTCAGCCCTACAGTGATTAAACATGGCCGTGTACTTATTTAATATAACCTCATAATGCTGTTCTTTTACTATTGGAAGCACTGCAGTACTCATCTTGGGCAAGACATTCTCATCATCATATTTCGGGTCAATATGAGCGGAATCATGGCATTTTTATAATGTTTTTTTTTATTTTTTCGTTTTTGAAATGCCTTTTACAGTACAAGTACTATTTTGAGATTTTCTTTAATCGTGGAGTTGGAGTGCTCACCTTAAAGTGTCAACCACATTTTATTCTACAAAAATGATGTTCTCAACATGATTTTTCAGAATTATAGACCCTTTTCCGTTGCCATAAAAATATCTTAAAATGGTAAATCTTATTCTTTGTTTTTTAACAATTTCAGCAGGACTATATATAATTCTATAAAATTTAAATTTATTATTTCAATATTTTTCTCAATTTCATTGTCTTCGTTTGATATTAATTTTACTTTAACTTCAGTTTTTTTTTTTTATTTGCCATTTGCCATCATTTCAGCCATTACCAACACACAACAAAAGAGAAATTCATCAGTATACATGAAGAAGGTTGAGTAGTTCAAGTGTTGCATTTGTAACTTTTACTTGTGAATTATTCTTAAAGAAGGGGTGGACTTTAAATGCATGACGAAACTTATGCCCGTACTTAGAAAAACACATCACTTTTGTTTTATAAATGAAGAAAAAGACACACAAACAAAAAGGGAAAGATAATATATATAAAAATAACTTTTACTTAAACATAATCATGCTTGGCACTCTACAGAATTTTAAATGGGAATAATAAATTTATTTAAAACATTGTGTTTAATAAAGGGGAAGTGTAATTGAGAGATACATTCTATATCGTAATTGCAGTAATAAAGCAAAATGAAATAATTTTCTTTTTTCTAAATTTATAAGCTGAGTGTAACATATTTAATAAAAAGGACTTCCAGCAAATTTAGGTAAATCATTCAATTCAGAATTCTTGTCTGATTTGAATGAGATAAACTTTTAATTTCAATGTAAATTTTATATTGAATGTATAAAATTAGAATCCTTTATATAGAAAGAATCAGTTTAAAAAGCTGCACATACAATGCTCGTTGCCTAGCCATACATACTCTTCCATATGTTTTAATTTTTTGCCGCTCTATGGTTAGCCTAGTACTAACAGACATCAAACTTGCTTAAAATAATTTAAATAATTCAAAAAAAAAAAAATTATTAAAATTTTAAACTGAACCATGTGTCTTTTAATGTCAATAAAATTCGTCAATTTGCATTCAGTTTTGTCAGATTTGTTATAATAATTTATATACTTTATAGTATAGACGCGGTAGTCTAGTGGTTAGTGTGTTGGCTTACTAAGACTATAGCGCCGGGTTCAAACCTCACCTCTGATATCTTGAAGAAAAGAAATATGAAAAAATTATTTCTTTCCTCTCAGCAGTCTTCTGGCAATAGCTCTGAGAGTAACTGAGAGCTGAGAGAGTCGTCTTTAAACTGTAAATGCCGGTTCTCATGGATAAAAAAATTTACACACACAACATGAGTGCAGCGAGAAGCTAGACCGTAACTCTGAAACATGATAGTAATGGCCAATTATGTATGTATGTATACTTTATAAAACTTCCTAAACAACTTCTATGATTTTTTTAGTTGTTTTCATCGACTAAAATATATTTTAAACTTGCTACCGCCAAGTAAAATATTTTTTAAAAATATTAAATATCTCACCGTACTGATGTCACATAAAAAAAAAACTCCACCTGCGTAAGCTGTTCATCATCGTCATGATTTTTGTACTCATACCTTAAATAAATCAGACAAGTCAAGTTAAAAATGTTACTTTTTGTTATTTTATTCTCCTGATTTTTTATAACACACTAAATAAATGCTGACAAAAAAAATAATTCAACAGACTAAAAAGATAACAAAAACAAAAAGGAAGAGAAAGTTGACAGAAAAAAACACCGTTTTAAAAAATGCAAATTTAATGTTGAAGACATTTGTTCTTGTAACAGTGCTTTGTTTTTCTAAAACTAAAGAAAAAAAATTTCATCAAGAAAAGAAGCAACAATAACGAACTTGTCTGCAACATTATGAAATGTAAACAAACTTGTGATAATATTTTGTATGCAATTTCCATAAAAACTGCTTTCCAGCGCATACATACAGAGACGCATATATAGAAATATAAAAGACAACAAATACCCTCTCCAAAAACAACAATGGAAACACTTCTACATGATAATAAAATGGCATGTTTTCTTTCGCTCTCTCTCTCTCTTTCTCTTTTTGTTTTATAAACACTCATATTTTGCTAAAGTCCTACACTTAACCATGAATAATGGAGTGGTTTCTTTATTTCTGTGTGTATGTGTGTGTGGGTGTGTGTAAGTATTCAACAAGACACCATTTCGCTGCTTTGCCATTACATAAGTATACTCGTACTGCCATTTGCATTTGAAAGTGTTGGTCTGTATAAGTAGAGTAGACAACATATGCCAAAAGTCAGCCGTTAAGTGTTGTCATTTTGTAAAACTCTCACTAACACACAAAAATCTGTCGATTTACATATATTTTATACTTTTATAAATACAAACGACATAAAGCATCATAAATTTAAATATCGTTGAAGACAAAAGAGAAAAAAAAAATACTTTTAAATTTTATTAAAAGAAAATCGAAATATTGGGGGAGTATGATAAATAATGTAGGAGGGAAAAAGTAATTTTCAATATTGGTTTGCAATTTTAAAAATACTTTGTAAATTGAGGCACTTGCTCATATTGTGAAAAGTATCTGACGTTCGGTTTTAGTGGTACGTGTACATCATTTGCTACTATGACAAGTATTGGACAAAGGAGTGCAACGGTTAATTTTTTTCTAGTTTAAATGTTCACAATAGAAGATTTTTAGTAGCTGGAACGAAAAACATGAAAATTCTTTTAAAGAAACATGTATACAAAATAGAAACTTCGACGAAATTGTAGTGCAATAATATTCTTTAGATAAGCTAAAAATAAATAATGGAAATTTGCTTAAATTCTAGAATTTATATTATTGATTTAATTTGGCCTCTAAGGCCAAGGAGACACAATGAGCGGCAAAAACGTGAGCGGTAAAAAATTAAAACATATGGAATACTACTGAAGTGGCCACGCAATGAGCGGCATTTCTGAGCGACTAAGCAACGCCGCTCAGGAGTAGAACTTGTTCTAATTTGCCACTTGCCGCTCAAACTCGCCGCTCACCGCTTGGCTGCGTGGCCTCGGCTAAGGCTTACAATTCTTTGAATATTATAAATAAATAAATAGAAATAATTTAGGCTCTATCTGGATTTGCAAATGGAACTGTGTAACGTCGTTAAGTCCCGGTTCATACTGTGAAAATTACTTAAATTCCTTTTTGAAACTTTACTCAAGTGTATATTCTTTCTTTTACTTTTAGTATTTTTTTAACAATTTTGTGCAAAAGAATGGTCTCAATGACCATATCACCTCTGCTCAAGAGAATCGTCAGGAAATTTTTGCCATATATGGTAATGTAAATAATACCTCTTTTGCTCAAAAAATTATTCACTCAATGAGAATTATATCTCATTAAGTATAAGAAAACAAACAAAGGAACTTAAAAGTAATACTTATACATTCCGCTGTTTCATATTATTCATTGAATATAAAACAATATACACTTTTCCATTCGTTTTTCGAAGCCAAGGTTTCAAAAGCAACGTTTATGGCATTACAATTTTAATCTAAAATCTGAACATGAAGATGGAAAGCAGTGTTATATACGCATAATAGTGAATATACGCATTGTTAACAAAGTTTGTCATTATAAAGTAGTGTTCTGATGAATTTCTTACTTCTGTATGCAAGCTATGAGAGTAGTTTTAATATATGTAGGGAAAGTTTGCCTAAAGATTTTTAGTTTACTTCGACTATCACGATTTTGTAATGGGCTTCTCTGGCTTACAAAACTACTAACCAGTAAGCCCTTATATTCGCTGGAAATATTTCTCTTCTATTGAATATCCTTTTATTGTTCTTTAAAGTATTTACAAAAATAGAACCCTGCACAAGATTAAAAAAAATAAATAAAAATAGGCATTTGGTTGTTCAAAAGCCAAAAAAAAAAAATTAATTAATATTTGAAGCAGGATCGAAAGAGAATTGCTATTCGATACAAAATTATACACTCATCGAAAACTTCAACAAGTATTCCACCCTATCGAATGCAACTCTTAATGGGGGCCTAAAATGTTTTTGCCCCTTTTAAATCTTTTTTGAACAATAAAATTGATTTGAATTTTATTACGTTTATAGCGTTTTATTATGAATGAAATGAAACAAAATACTTCAATAATGAAATTTCGTCTACAGTATAACGGTTGAATATCAAACAGATTCTTTTGAAGTAAAATGTTCAGTTGCCATGAATACGTAAATGTTTTCTAGAGAAAAAAAAATTATTAAATTGTGATAAATTATTGAAGAAGTAGTAGAAAAATATCAAATAAAATAATAAAAAATTTAAACAGCAGTACTTTTGAGAATATTTATGCCATTAATTTACTCAACTTATATATTATGCGTAACTAATTGAAAATATTTTGTACAAAAATTACTTCTATTTAAGTATTTATTAGAAAATTGAAATAATATTTAGGGATTTCAGTAGTCAATATGCCGATTAGCCTATACTATGTGGGACCTAGTCATTGAAAGTAATATATTCCGATATTAATGAAAGCAAATGCTTTCACATACAATAGTGAATATATTGTTTGGTCAAATACACACATAAGTTATCCCATGATTTATATTTAATATAAAATTTCTTTAACAGTTTGAATATTTCTTTTGGAAAAATTTTACGGATTAAAAGTCTGTTGGTCTTAAGTGCCAACGATATGGCTATAGGGGCAAGCTTAACGACAGAGGTAATTTAGTTCTTAATAGTTATTTGAAAAATTCTGAATATATTTAATCACAGTATTTTTTCCCTATTCATACGAACATAATTGGCTATTACAACCCTGTTTCAGAGTTACGGCCTAGCTTTTCGCAGCATCCAAGTTGTGTGTGTTAATTTTTATGCATAAGTAGAGGCACTTACAGTTTAACCTCGAACATGGCATTCAGTTATTTTCAGAGCTTTTACCAGAAGACTTCTAAGAGGGTAGTCGTGGAAGGAAGTATTTATTTTTTTTTATATTTCTTCTTTTAAAATGTGAGAGCTGGGGTTTAAGTCCAAAGCTCTTTCGTTAGTAAGCCAACACACTAACTACTATACTACGGCGACTTCAATATAGTTTTGATATATTGTAAGGAATTATGTAAAAAATGTTAATTGATTTTAAATTTAGAAAAAAATTTAATTCTTTAGGAAGTGGCATAGTGTAGTTGTTAAAGCGCTCACTTTTAACATTGGGAAATATGAAAAAAACAAAAAATGTGTACGGTAGTTCAAAGTAAAAATAAATAAATAAAATTAAAATAAATTAAAGAGGTTCGCCCCCCCCCCCCCTCCTACACCAAAAAAAATCCATCTCAAAGAAGGCCGTCCCCTGACAGTCCACTCTAACTACCTTTGAGCTATTAAATGAATAATCATTAGAAAGCGCCACCTACTGGGTAAAAGGGCAGAACTAAAAAGCGACGCTAAAAGCCTTTGACCAACATCTTACCCAAGATCCTCACCAATTCATAACAAACAAAAATTAACATTAAACAGATGGGGCAACTACTCTTGATAATTTCAAAGGTGAAGGTATAAACAGTAGCCTTTGAGTGGTCAACCAACAGCAACCTGATGCATATACGGCGTTCAAATGGAACTGTATGAAATATATCTTCAAAAATTCCACTACAAAGCACAGCATGAGTAGCGGGGTAGTCCCCTGATTATTGGTCTTTAAAAAAAACTGTTTGTTCCTCTGAAAGTTCTTTTAAAACATTACCAAAATGAAGAAAAAGAATTACTTCAAATTAATAACCTTAATTGTTAAAAATGGACTAAAAATATTTTTTTTTAAATTGATAAAAGTTGTTTCAGGCACTACTTTGAGTCTAAAGGGAACAAAAATGTAAATTTCCTTTATAAGAACAAAAGTGTTTTCAATCTGTGAATTTCTTTCGAATTTTCTTTTCTGAAGAAATAAATTACGGAGTTTTATTATATCTGCTTATATGGAAATATGTAAAAAATGTTAATTAATTTAAATATTTAAGTGTTTTAAGTAAAACTATTATTTCCTTATTAACATCCATGTTTTTAGGAAATTAAAACTGATTTGAAATGTATATATAAAATATATGGAAAATTATTTAATTTTGTTTATAAATACGGCCATTAATATATGCACATACATAGCTATGTACTTATGTATGTATTTGTATAGGACAAAAAAAAAGTAATACTGATTACACAGTTTGTATATATTAACGCATAAATTAGCAACAGACTTTGTCGCATAATAAAATTTATTTTATTAGAAATGTATGCAAGCATGTGCGTAATTAAATTAAAGGTTGCTTGCTCTTTATCACTTCTAATGATATATGAAAATTTTAATTAAATCAGATAATATTTCATGCACACACAGGCTCACAATAGCTGGTAACGAAATATTAATTTAATTGTTGAAGGCATAAATAAATTTAATAAACTGCAAAATACCATTAAATTAGTTTTATTTGCGCATTAATTTTGTATTTTTTATTAGCTTTGTTTTGTTTTTTCAATATGTTTTTTGTACAGTTTTTTATATGGGAAACCAAAGTGAAATTCATTAAGCGTAGTAATCCATTACCAATTCAAAAATACTTTGTTATTAAATGTACGATTAATTTTTAGCAGAAAATACCACAAGGGATTTAATATCCGCAGTGTAATAAGGGGCTAAATATTAATCTACTGTTGGAGATTGTAATACACACACGTTACATATTAAAGTGTATATGCGTATGTGTTTAAGACCATGAGAGAGAGAGAAAGAGTATAAATATGTGTATTGAAATGTAAATCTGAATTGTTTTTCTTCTTTCTGTTTTTCTAATTTAGACTTTCTTTTGTATGTGTATGTGGGTGTATTACAGAAATATAATAAAAGCCATTAACAATAAATTAATAGAATTAAAAAAATACCTATACATATTTACATACATACACAAGTATATAAACGTATATTTACAGGATATTTGTCAACGCAGTTTCCTTTGTTGATACACAAAGTCACCTAATGAGAGAAGCCAACAAGCCAGCGACGATTGATAACCTCCGTATGAATATCCAACGTGAAATTGCAGCAGTATCGGCCGATTAATGCTTGAAAACCGTCAAAAATTGGGTTCAGCGTTTGGACTTCTGCAAGCGTGCCGCACACTGGTTCGGCTTCATACATTTTTGTGCAAAAAATATAAGGAGTAGATCTAGAAATTTGAAAGTTGGCACAGAATATTATATTGAATAAATTAAGAAAATAAAATAGTTTCATGAAAATCACCCACACCCATCGCCCACCGCCCATACAATCAAAATGGATATTTTCACATAAAATCTTTCGTATAAAAGCAAAATTCTTAAAATTTAGTACATATACTACTTAGAAAAAACAAAAGACGCATGCCAAGTTTCATTGAAATCTGCCACGCCCATCGCACCGTCTTGCATTCTGTGTAGGCGGTATTTTGGTCACTAAAATTCGATTTTTTAAAACTATTTTTTAGAAATCAAATAATACCATTGCAAAGAAGAGTGTTTCACTGAGACAAATTCATAATTTATTTAATTAAAAGAAATATTTTGTCTTTAAAAAAGTCCAAGACTGAGGAAAATTTTTACAAAGTTCAGTAGCTTGAATATGTCAGATATTTTAATTGATAACTTTTTAATACAGTTTTTATTGCAATACAGCATTTCCTTTATAATTCGTAGAAAAAGTTGTTTATATTGCGTATGAAGTGTAGGAGATATTACCGAATTAAAATTGCCTTCTAAGCCTCAAAATTTGCAGTTTTTCTTCTACATAAAGATAGGTCAGGCTATATTACTGGAACCAAATGAACCCTGAAAGCCTATTCTTTGAATTTACCCAAAAAAATCCATAAGTTTTTATAGATCGTTAAACAAACTTATGAATTTTCTTAAAATGGCCGGGAAAACTGCAGACAAGTTGCAATAAAATCTATTGCAGAGAAGTGCAATCCTAAGAGTATGCAACAGATTTTAATAAAAACGTCTACTGTAATTACATGATTGTGAAGGAAAGTTTTCCGAACTATTTTAGTTTTTTAAACCGGAAGGGGCTTAGGGGCAAAAACGGGCAGCTGAATTTTTAATAAATAATTTGCTGAGACTTCAGGTTTTAATGTGATATAAGTATCTGGCTGGAGCTCGATGGAGCTCAGAAGACACAACCCATACAATTTGGAGAAAATATATATTTTTGGACAATATTTTGTAGTAAAAAAAAATATTTTTTTAAATTTGAAAATTTTTTGTATTTGCATAAATATATCATAAAAAACTTCCAATTGTATGAAAAAGAATCTTTTTAGTGTCATTACAAGAGTATTTTAAAAGCATGAAGCGATAGAAGGAAGCGTATATAATACGATCGTTTTAAACGCATTCACTTAGGTCAACTTTGAATTCTTCTGGACAAAAAAGTAATAAAGATATAAGCCTAATATTTTTGGTAAATGATAATTAGATTGTTTATTACAAACAGTAAAAAAACCAGGTAGATCAGAAGGCATAAAAAAAATGAATTAATGCCGCTCTTGAACCAGTGTGTGCCGTGGTGGACATGCAAAAGAAATCTAGTTCCATACAAAATGGAATCAAACGTACTTTTACAGAAATAAAGAATTTTTCTTTTTGCTTTATTTAAAAAATCTTTTTTAGCGCTCTTATTGAAAAACCTTATATGTATGTATTGCTTTCATTTGAAGGTTTTGTTTTGACCCTACAACGCTCAGTCTAGCAGTCTAACATAATATCCACGAGACAATTAGGGCCCCTTATAAATACAAAATATATTCTTATGCTACCCAGTAAACTGTTAGTGGCTTTACTTTTATTTCAATGCATACATCGAGAAACTACTTGACCTTGAGACGAAACTGTCCACACTTATCACGTTTTTCTTAAACAACCCTCTACACTGCATATAACTTTTCGTTTTACAGTCTGTGTTGGTGTGTGTGTGTATCGATTACAAATGTTGTATGTGAAAGAGAAAAATGTTTGGTGGTGTCTTAACTTCACAGCTGCGGTTTAACGCGCATTTTGTCTACTTAAGCTGTTGGGTAGATTCAAAAAACAAACTAGAAAAAAAAGAAGAGGATACACATAAAAACTAATAAATGAAAGAAAATCCACAACAAGATAAAAAGCATTAAAGATTTCACAGTAAAACAAAAAGATAGAAAATCTACAAATGAAATAAAAGCAGGAATGTATAGATAGACGGATATCCATCCGACTGAATGGTAACGAATACAACATTTTGCCAAAAATGTTCATTTGTGGTATTTTTATGACTCTGTAACTTAATGATAAACAACGATATATAAAATGATATCACACACCACACACATACGCACTCAGTCATATAAGGTAATGGCAAATAATAAGAGCAGTAGTTTGATAAAGTAAATAAGAGAAAGAGGGAGACAAATGGGATAAAGGGAATTTTAACTATATGGCAGCAGTAAAAGTACTAAAACTAAATTGTTTTAATATCTACACACAGACGACTTTAACATTTTTAGAATAGCGGAGAACTTTTTTTAACCAACACATATACACCACACACACATTGACTTGACTAGTATTACTACTGCTATTACTATTATTTTGAGACCGTGTGTATGTGTTTAAATGTTAATATTAAGTTTTTATATATCTCAGGATGCATTAATTTTATTGTTTGATTTTTAGTGGCATTAAGATTTAATTTCACAGATATTTGAAACGAATCTTAACATGTAAAGACACGCACATATATTTACATACACACATAGCTTATCCAGCTTATACAGTTTGTAGTCAAATACACAGTCAGTCTGATGTTTAATGCTGTTTAATGCTACTATTTAAAATGAAATCCATTAATCGCAAGTTTTATTTTTTGTGTCCTTTTTTTAGTTTTAAATTAAAAAAAATTTTAATTTAATTTTTATTTAAGCAGGTGTGAAACGAAAGTTTAATAATAAAAAAAAATAATTGAATGTTATATAGAGAAAAATTTTAAAGATTTGTAAGAAAATTGAGGAATTAAACATATTCTTCAATCAGAAAAGAAATATTCAGTGCGGTATACCGAGATATAAATAAGTTAAAATGTAAAAACTTGTATAACCATTAAATTAGCCTGCAGCCTAATTCTGTAAGTCGCTAAAGCTAAATTTCCATCGCTAAAAATGCATAAAATTGATTTAGCGATTTTTGGCAACATATTCAATTCTGTAACTTTTAATGCTAAATTTGGCATACCGTTAAAACTGAATTCGCAGCAATTTGAGAGTGTATTTCTCTCATCGCTAAAATCCATTATTTTATATTCTCTAACGTTAAATAAGCTTCAACGTCTCCAAAAATTTTAAAATTTTAGCTACGAAAATTTTTAGGTGCCAAAAGGTAAGCTAAATATAAATTTTGTTTTAATTGATGTTTTGTTATGTATTTAAATATATATTTTTTAACTTTTGCAGAATAATAGAAGACACAACTAAAAGGGTGACAAAAGAGCAAAAAAACATGCTCATTCAGTATTTGGAGGATCATACAGAATTTGCACATGACAGGTAAAAAAGTCATTTATAATTTCTTTTACGCAAATATATTAATTTTTTTTTTAGATTTGTAAATTCAACGAGAGCAAAAAGCTTTGCTGAGCAATAGGAGCATTTAGCCGAGAAGCTTAACTCACTGGGAGGTGCATTCATAAGTGTAGAGGATTGGAAGAGTACTTGGACAAATATGCAGTAAGTTATGGTACAAAACTTTTATGTTTAAGCATTTTATTCCATTTTTTTTTTCATTTAACAGAAGCAAGGCAAAAAAAAAGTTCCAAGAGCATAAAAGCTTTTTAGAGTGAAGTAGCATAAATGGCCCTCAAAATTTAAAGTTAACTGAAATGGATGATCGCATAATTGCCATCATGAGGAAGGAATCTTTGGTGGGACAAGCAGAAGTCGGCGAACCTCTGGTAGGTTTTTACCAAATTTGTTTTATTAATTTTTGAATAAATAAATTTTTTTATTGTGTAGAGAGACGCAGAACTTACAGCAAATGTTTCTTTAACATCAGAATTTAATGATTCCACACCATCTTGCTCTAATGGAACCGTAAGAAGACTTTACAATATTTATTAATTTAACGGTCTTTCGATTTTCTTAAAATTAGATAAATTATTAAAATCTTAAGTTATTTTATAAGAATTACATATATTCAAAACTAATACTATACAATTTTTATAAAACAATTTTATACTTTCTTATTTTTTGAACTTGTAGGGAAAACAACACTCGCCATTTACCCAAAAGTAAATAAATTCTTTGTAGTGTTACCATCTTTCAACAAATTAAAAAATTCACACTTGTAGTGGCGAAATGCATCACATAGATTACATTTTTAAATATCATTTTGTATATACATATGCATATGCATGTTGCAAAACTATAATACAATTTAAATAAATATTTAAAAATATCATTAAAAATTCACGTTTGAATCCAAAATAAATTACAAAAAAATAAAAAATAAAAATCAATTTAGAGAAAAAAAAAATTTAAACATAGGCAACTCTAATAAGAAATAACAATGAGAGAAGAGAATAGTATAGTGATAGCAAATAAGCTACGGCGAAAAACTTATATTTTGGCTAAGCTGTTAGACTTACAGAATACAAATTTAGCGACTTTGCTAAAATATTTGCCGTAAATTTATTTTAGCGTTTTAGCATTTTAGCGTAAGTTTTAGCTAAGAGAATTACAGAATTAGGCTGTTGGTCAACAAAAGACCAAAAATTTCAGAGTAGCTTGTGTTTTTTTAAACAGTTTTTCCGTAACAGCTCTTGCTTTTGGGTTATAGCTTACTGCCCTCACATACTATTTTTAATTAGATTTTCATTATTTATTGAACATTAAAAACTATTTTTGTTTTCAATATAGCTTCGCCAAGTACATGTTGTCTGCTTAATCCCGTTTGTTTTTGCTATATCGAACTTTGTGAAAACTGCATATCATGAATAATTTAAAATATAATTGTGTAATCAGAACAAGCCGTAGGTTCCCCATATTGTATGCCAGAAATATGTGCTATGGCCTCAGATTAGGGAACTTTTGAAAGATCTTAGTTTTGTAAAATTAATGACAGAAGTTGAATTCAGAGATTGGCATTTATTTTTTCTTCGAACTTAGAAGTGCTAGGGTGGAACAGGAGCATAAAATTACACTTCCTGCATTCGCATTTAAACCAATTTCCACAAACTCCTGCTGCTTTTAGTGTGGAACTGGGTAAAAGGTTTCATAAGGATCTTCGGACAATAGCAGAGCGATATTAGAGAAATTGTGGCGGACTACTGCTGGAATTTGCAACGAAATCTACCTAAAGTCGTTTATTCAAAGCAATGTTAAAAAAGATCATTTGATCATGTATTAGATTTTTTTTTACTTTGTCGACGCAATAATAAAACTGAATATTTCAAAAAGTAGAGCTGGCAATCTCCAAATATTTATTTCATAATCAGGGCCACTGAAGTAGCCAATAATAGAAAAAATAAAGGAAACAAGAGTTGTTTTGATCAGTGTTATTAATGCCTGCCTTGCTGTGCGGAACAATTCTCAATCCGATTAAAGAAGAAGAAATTGGTAAATGCTTGGAACATTAGAACGCTCAGGCGGGTCTCAGGCATGCCAAAGCAATTTGGATATAAATCTGTTGTTCGGAAGTATTACAGCCAGACTTGAAAATTTTAACGGATTTATGTGAGAGTGCATTTAAAGTGAATGGCGATCATAGACGTAGATGTTTGTAGACTATACCCACAGGCATCAGAAACAGTAGAACACATATTATATGAATGTGTGGCTCTTGATAGATTTAAGTGGATGTGTCTAGAGAGGCATGTGGCCTTACTGGCGGACTTATCTACCACTTATGTTTCGGACCTACTGTAGAGCGTTTTAGTAACATATTTTTACGATAATTGCATTGTTTTCAACAGTAAACAGGAGAATTGTTTAATGTCGACTCCGAACGACAGACTTGAGAAACTTGTTCATGGCAATTAGTTACTCTCAGAGCTTTTGCCAGAAGACTGCTGAGAGGTAGTCGCCGAAAGAAATATTTTTTTTATATTTCTTTTTTTGAAGATGTCGGAGCCTGGAGTCGAACCCAGGGCCCATGTCTTAGTAAGCCAACACACTAACCACTAGACCACGGCGACTACAAGTAGTCACTGAACCTCATCTATCCTTCTTCTTTTCTGCGTTCTAGTGGCCGACGGTTCTCCTACAACAAGAAATATTTGAAACGTAAATGATAATATCCTAATTTACACAAAGGTGTTGTTAACATTCACTGATGTGTAGAGAAAAGATATTGGATTATGTCTCAGGTTAACAACTTGTTAATGCGGAAGTCAAGTAGTCACTGAACCTGATCTATCCTTGTCGCAAACTAACGACAAACATTTTTATTCAGTTGGAAAATCGGAAATTTTTTATTTTGAAATTTTGTAATAAGAGGTGTCTACGCTATTAACTTATTTGTTTAGAACCATTCTTGTGTGTTTTTATACCAAAAGAAGCTAGAGGTTTGTAGCTTTGCTTACTTTCCATTCATTTTAATTACCAATTTCCCAAAAACCGACTGATTTTATACGGTATTGCCCCATTATTGTATTTTAAACATAGGAAAACTAGAGTAATCGGCTGTCGCTATAGTGTTCTTTGTGAATTACCTAATCGTTACGGCAAACAATTAAAATTGTCGACTTTTTTTTGCTAATATCGTACTATTAAAAGTTACTGAATCGCGATACTGGTGTTCATACTAGTTGGTCTGCTAAACAGACAATTGACTGAAATAGGCACAATAGATCTTTTAGGTTGCAGTGTCTTTCAGTTGTACTGGCGCTACATTAAATAATAAAAATAAAAAGTTATTATCGCTGCAACTTGACAAAACAAATGATGCACAAGCTTTTATTTTTGGGACACTTTCACGTGCAGTTCTCAGAATTGGGTGCCAAACTTATGTGTATGCATGTATTTTACGTGCATTATTCATTCCACAATTCACTATTTCGTCTTTTTTTTTTTTTTCTTTCACTTTATTTCACATCATAAACATGCAAATGAAAAGCAAACAGAAAACAAACAAATAAACAAGAATAATAAATCATAGTTAATTAAAGTGATTTTATGAACACATACTATGTATTTCAAATGTAATTAGTTATTGTTGTAGCAGCAACAACATCCACAGTAATAGCAACAACTATAAGAACACAGAAAATTGGCCATTTAAATTATTATTGACGATATTATTGTTTGTTTTATGATTTAGCCTTTATCTTATTATTCGCTCTTCTCGTTGCAGTTGCTGTTGTGTAAGTAATTTATTATAAACTCATATACACACATATGTACGAGTACTTACACAGCAACAAATATAACAATAATAATAGTCTATTTATATGTATATGCTGTTGTTGTTGTTGTTTAATACATAACGTGTAATTTGTATAATATATGTACGTTCAAATGAACGTACACACACACACATAAACATATACCAAATGAATGAATAAATGGCTGTATAATTGTATTTGTGCATTTGTTTGTGTATAATTTTATTGTTTGGTTACATAAAGTGCAATCACATGTTTGTGGCATTTTAATAACAAATAACACTTGCCAAAATGGATTTAAATGCCATTGATAATATTTCCATTAATATAGATGAGTAGCGGTGTGTATAGCATTACATAATATGTGAACATATCCCAGTTGACATTTAGAAAATTATTTTATGAGCCTAATCATTTGGTGACTATTTTTTTATTATTTCGGTAGATACTCACTTACGCTCTTATCCAAAAGAATTAAAGAAGATTTAAATTCAAATTTTGTAGAAAAAATTAAAAATTGAAATCTGCTCTTTTCTGATATGGCCGTTAGATTTTCGTTAAAGCAAAACTACTACTATCTGTTTTATTTTTCAGCACATACGCATACATGCATACTAGTACAAATGTAATTGGTCATTATATCGCATTATTAAAATGCCATTATTCAGCGTATATTGAGGCAAATCTGATGATGAGAATGCCATACCCAAGATGAGAGCCGCAGTGCTCATACATACATACATAATTGTCCTATAAAACCCGGTGTCAGGATTACGGCCTAGCATCTCGCAGCACTCATGTTGTATGTGTCAATTTTTATAAATTACTAGCTGAACCCGGTGTGCTTCACTACCCCCTCGTTATAGAATAAAATTATCGGCGGTGATGTGGTTCAGTGTTATATGGCGACGTTAACAGTATTAATAGCAATATACTACCAAATGAAAAAATCCGTTGGAAGGAACAAATTTATACGGAGAACAAAAAGTTTAAAACTTTCAAATACAATTTAGCGTGAAAGGGGGCGTGGCGTAAGAAATATTTATTTCTGCCTCGCCTGGAGTATAATGTGTATACAATTTGAAGTAAATCTGTTAAAAACTATATGGGAGCAATTACATAATTTTAAAAAAGTTGGCGTGGTCAAAAAAAAGTACCCTATAAATCATATCAGAGTCCCAGTTAAATGCTGTGAAAATTTCAGGAAGATCGGTCTAGAGGTTTGGTCTTCTATAAGGTACAAATAAACAAACAAACACACATTCAATTTTATATATTTAGATTACCCGGACCTGATGCTCGACAGACTTTTTGTGTCAATCAGTTACTCTCAGAGATTTTGACAGAAGACTGCTAAGAGGTAGTCGCCGAATAAAATATTTTCTCAAAATTTTTGAAGATTTATTGGTTAATATATTCTCAAAAAATTAAGCAATAGTCCTCAAATTACCTATTCCTTTATAATTTGAATTATTAGATCTACAGCAAGTTTTAGCCGTGAGAACATTAAAGACGTTTTTCCATAAATAACAGCAAGTTATACAAATATGTGTAGCTCTGTCTATGGGTATTCATTGAATTTTTTCAACTTTTCTTTATTAAATAGAAAGTTAAAAAATTGCATCTTCCTTAATGATGGAAAATCTAAAATCCTTTGTTTCAAGGATTAAAAAAATTAATTTGAAGTTTGAAATTTTTATGAGCTTGTAAAAGAGATTTTTTTTTATAGAGAGAATTTGTCCAACTACATAATGATCTTTAGATAGAATATAGAATATGACTATCAAACAGAACTTTTTTGTTAAGTTTGTTGAGGTGTAATCCTCTTCTAATTTACGACACTATACTAGTTTTTTTTTTCTTTTATTGAGACCAATACTCATGAGTAAACCCCTACTGATGCTAATGCACTGTATTGGAATTTATGGGAAGGGCAGTAAATATTATTTTTTATATTATATTATTATTAATCTCTTATTAATCTCCTTAGGAATAAGTCAAATAGACTTCATCTTTTGAAGGATAACAGCAATTGTCTCATCGTTGTTGATTATGTGGTGAGTGCCTTCGTTAAATATGTTTAGCTGTCATCTGCTATTCCCAAAAAATGGCGCTTGTCTCTTGATCATCCGTGCATTTCGTGAGATAACCTGTTCTTCAAACTTGGTTTCCAAAAAATTTATTATGATATTCGCTGTGTGGCTTGTGGCGCCGACCTATTGGAACCACATAACACCAAAAGTATTCAGTTATCGTTGAACAGTAGCGATTCTCATTCACAGTAACGTACCGGTCTTGAACATCACGGAAGAAGTACGGCCCAATGACGCCACCGACCCATAAACCGCACCAAACCGTAATTTTTTAGGGAAACAATGATGACTCAAGGAGTACGTGTGGAACGCATGTTTTGTTTATTGGGAAAGCCATTCAGCCAGAAATGAGCCTCATCGCTGAAGATGATTTTTCGATGAAAATCCAAATCATTTTTAAGTTGTTGCTCAGCCCAATGGCGCTTCTTGTGGTCTAGCGGCTTCAGTTGTTGCGTCAATTTGATCTTGTAAGGATGTATGTATTCCAAGATCTTTTCACAAAATTCGCCACAACGACGTTACAGAGATACCCAACACTTGTGAACGACGTATAAGAGACAAATTTGGGCTTTCTTCAACTGAAGCCTCAGCGGGCACTTATTTATCTCACTGGCACGGGATCATTTTGTACTGTGCCTGTGGATTCAAATTTTTGCACTAGATGTTCAATTGTTGATCTGCTAGGACGATTATGATGTCCATAAATTGGACGTAGCGCTCTTAACGTTAAGGCCATTGACTCAGAATTTCGGTAGTAAATTTTAATAATTTCTACTCGTTATTGGCTCGTATATCTTTCCATCATGTATAATAGAGCACTAGACAATTGACACAAGACATGTGATAAGAAGAAGTTTTTTATTTCTTATCTTTTGGTATCATTTTTCTATTCATTATAACATGGCACGCATAGTTATTTGCAGACTTTTGATAAAATATTTTCAGTCGCTTTGAGAAAATATTTCAAAATAAATTTTTTTAATTCTTTGTTTTTTTTTTTCATTTCACTAAAATTGTTAAAAAATTTTGATGATCTAGAGATACTATTGGGAAGATATTTAAATTAAAAAGATTATATTTCGTATTGTATTTATTGAATAATTTTCTTTAAAATTACATCTTGAAAAATTCAATGAACAATGGTTATAGAGTGAGTATCAAAATGTTTACTCATCTGGTGTAGTAGAACTTGATAATTTCGATCGATATTTTTTTTTTTAATTTTTCCAAAATATTTTTTTATTTTAAAGAAATTTGACATTTTTAACCACTCTCGTATAAATTTTTTTTTATCATTGTTAGCATTTTTGTAATTCTGCTGTAAATGTTTTTTATTATTTTTAACATTTTATTACTTTCGAATACTGATGGTTGATGTTGTTGTCTTTTTGCAGTTTTAATTCTTTTGCATTTCGAAACATTGTTATCGTTACTCGTATTATTTAAATAAATTAGATAATTTGTATAAATTGACTATCAATACAATAAAAACAAAAAAGAAATGCATGTCTTTTTTGTGTTAAAAAATTTTTTGATAAATTTATGACATTTTGTATTTCGATGTTGAATAATTAAACAATAAATTACTAATTAGCCAATTGTTATTTAAACAAGCAGAAATAAAACAAACAAATAAACCTCATTATTTAAGTGCATTTTCAGGTTTATTTTAAATAAATATTTAAAAAAAAGCCAATAAAACAACATACAAACTGAAATATAGAATATAAAGGTAAACATTGCATTTGATAGTATTCGGTTGGTGATATTTGAAATAACATGCGTTACTGCATCGGTTTTTGTCCACATTCAACGTCGAATACGAACGACAGACTTGAGTAGAATGTTCAAGGCAATCAGCGACTCTCAGACACTTTGCCAAAGGCTTCTAAGAGGTGGTCGTTGTTTCATATTTCTTTCTTTCCATATGTCACAGCTGGGCTTTGAATACAGACGTCTCCTCTACTAAGGCAACACACTTACCACAAGACTACGGCGACGGTTTTCTATCTGTCCATTAACTTAATTTCAATATAAATGTTTTCACATCTTCAAAATTGTCCGTTTGCTACTGTGATACCATAAACTTGCTTACAACCAATTATGAAAACTAATGCCTTTAAGCACGAAACAGTACACAAGAAATTTGTAATAATTTCTGTCTATTACCTTTTATCGAATAATATATAGAAATATAACTTTTTCTTTCTTAATATTTGTTTTCTATTTTTTTATTTGTAGTTGTAGCAACACAAAGCTCTTCTAATAACTTGAACATTATTTCTGTTGCTTTTCATAAAAATCATAAAATTTCTTGTTCAAATTAAACAATATTTGTCAACTTTTATTACTAATTGCTACTCTAACTTTTCTTCAATTTTCAAACATAACAGGACAAAATTACTGTCAAAAGTAAGAAAACGAAAATAAAAAGAAGGAAAAGACACACTATTTCAAACGGAAATAAGTTGTTTAATGGTTTCTTTCCGTGAAACACAACATGTACAAAAGGAGTGGAATATATACACACTACAGCCCTACACTCACCTTTTGGTACTGGTATACACTGTTGAGATCCTGGTAATTCAATAAAATATTTAAAACTCATAAAAGTGTTGATTAAGCAGCAGTTTCTTTTTTTTAGAAAACTGGTTACCCCGAAATCTTTTGTCTGATATTGTTAAAATACTATCGACGAAAAAAATATATTTCATTTTGGTTTTATTACTAATCAGGTCATGTTCTTCTGACAATACGTTTGCGCATTAATAAGTCCATAAGTTTTCGAATTTCCCTCGTAGTTGTATTAAATTAAGTGCAACACTGCCCCTTATTTTTTTTCGAAAAAAATAAACCTTCAATCAAACCAAAGAAAAACTTGCCAAATATTAAAGGAACTTTGCACCCTTTTTTAATGGTAAAAAGTTGGTTAACTGACTTTCGTTGTGGTCGCACAAGTACAAATGACGCTGAACATTCAGGACAGTCAGTTTAATTAATCCACCCGAAGAGTAAAAGTTTGTGAGATTATTGATGCCATGCCATCATGCCATGCCACTGGCATTTCATATGGCAGTGTAATTTCGATTTTATATTATCAGCTGGATTTAAGCAAGCTATCTGCAAGATGGGTGCCGCGTTTGCTCTCAATTGACAATAAACGTAATAGGGTCAAAGGTCAAAGGGTTGTTTGGATTTGTTTAACTGCAATTCGAATAAGTTTTTGCGGTGTTTAGTAAATGTGGATGAAACATGAATGAATTACAACATTCCAGAGACGAAGCCACACTCTAATTTCTCCAGGTAAACCGGCTCCGAAGAAGGCCAAAGTAAGTTTGTTGGCCTACAATGTAATGGCAACAGTTTTTTGGGCTGCACGCAAGGTAATCCACATCGATTAACTTAAAAAGTTAAAACAATAAACAGCTAATATTATGCCAACTTATAATTTAAAAACGATTTGAAAAAATCCGCCCCAATATGGCCAAGAAAAAAACTAATTTTTCATTAAGATAATGCATGTGTGCATACGTATTCGCCGTGGTCTAGTGGTCAATATGTTGGCTTACTAAGACGATAGCACCGGCTTCAAATCTCAGGTCTAACAACTTGGAAAAAAAGAAATATGGAAAATTATTTCTTTCGGCGACTACCTCTCAGCAGTCTTCTGGCAAAAGCTCAAAGAGTAATAACTGCAATAAAATAAACTTCTCAAGCCTATCGTTCGGAGTCGACTTTAAACCGTAGGTCCCAGTACTCATGGATTAAAATTAACACACACAATATGAGTGCCGCGAGAAGCTAGGCCGCAACCCTGACACAGTGTTGTAATGGCCAATTATGTATGTATGTATGGGTGCATATGTGTGCAGTGTAAATGGAAAAATTACATGAATTAATCTACGAATTGGTACCTCATCAGTCATATACTCCAGATTTAACCCCCAGTAACTATTTCTTATTTCCAAAACTAAAGAAACGGCTCATTGGAAAGAGATTTATAGAACATTTATAAGTTCTATGTCAGTTCAGAGTAGTTTTGTATGAACTTGATAATAAAAAAAATTGTAAACGAAAACAAACAATTACAAAAAAATTAGTGGGAAAATTTTAACAAATTGCTAAATATTTTTCTAAGTAGTTTTAATTCTTCTTTTGAAAATGGAAGAACACTGGCCTTTAAATGAACAATTCACAGCAATTTGTCTCATTCCTAAGACGCTTAATAATAATATAATTAATAATAATATATTTACTGTCCTTTCCGAAGTTTCAATATAATGCACAGCATGTGGTAGGAGTTAACCCCTGAGTATTGGTCTCAAATAAAAAAATAAAAAAGTGTATAAACTTATAAGATCTCATCACATTGAAAATAAGACTGAAATACGGCTTTTCTCAACAGTCACTTTTAAAACTCAGACTGTATTTTGAAAAGTTCTTTAATATACTCTTTAAACAGTTGAGGTAGCGTGTCATGTAGTCGTTTTTCACTATCACCATATGAACTTACTTTACTTGTTACTTATTTTTCCTTTCAAACCATTCTAAACTTGTTATTTTTGTCATGTCAGTGTTAGAAAATTTTGTGGAAATATTGTTTCCATCTTTGTATTTCTATTTAAGCAGATAACTTTGTGTTGATGTTGCCAATACCACGTTCTTTTAGAACCAAAGTGACTTAAAGTAAAAAGGGCATCATAAGTTTATAGCTTTGGTGTAAATGTATGAGTAATCGTGTAACTACTCTTTATTTAGTACCAAAAAATGTATAAATGTTTTGTATAAATACTCGTTTACCACCTTTGTATCTCCTTGAGTATGATGTTGCAAAAGTACATGCTAAACATAAGTATCATTCAAAAAATGTTAACATTGTTAGTGTTAGTTAGAGTACATATTAAAATGGCAACAATAACAATAACAAGAAAAACAATAACAAGTATAACAATGCATAAAATCAGCCATATTTAAATGTGTAGAGTAGATAGTTGCAGAGAGATAGGGGGAATTAAATAATAAATATAAATTTTTATTAAAAGCACTTAGAAAACAGCTTTAGGGCTCGTTTTATTCTATTCAATTCTAAGCTTTATATATAAAAGTAACTTTGGCTGTTGCTCTATTATTACTGCTGCTGCTACTGCTATTGCTACTGATGTTGTTGTATATTCTCTTTTCTTCATATAAAACTGTTGAAATTGTTGCTATTCTAGTTGTTGTTTAACCATTAGCCTTAGCAATAGAAACGTTAAATATTTAACAACTTTTAATACACAAACGAAAGTCATTAAGTCGTAAATTTTGTAATAATTTACACGTTTGTCGTACAAAAAATGTTGCCAAATGATGGCATTTATAAAACTCAACAGAATTTCTTTATTCCTTTTATATTCAAATTTATTTTTTATTTAGTCAGAAAGGCAATGAGAAATTTCTCTGCACGAAAGGTGAAATTTTTTTAATAACTTTTAAGAAACCTATAAAAATGTAATACTTCGTGTCATTTTATAATCGTATAGTATCTACTTCATACAGATAGATTAGAATAAATTTTCTTTATTTTGACATAAAAGTAAGATAATTAAAAGAAAAAGATACATAAATTGGTAGCAATTATTGCATTGCTTTTAAAAGTAACTGCCATAAGTTAAAGATGTTTTCCCAATTTAAAATCAAGCTGATAGTTATTAGAGAAAGAGGAGATTGCATGAAATTAAGGAAAACCAGGAAGAAAAGTGGCAGCAAACTTTGATGCAGCATTCAAATAATGCTAATCTTTAAGTCAAAATTCTTCAACGTAAGTGTAGTGTAGTGCCTACAGTGCAAACATATTAGATTTCAAAGCAGAATAGTGGCACAAACCTGGCGTGAATGCTAAATATTGAACAGATGGAACTGATAAGTCAACCGATTTAAAATTTTGACAGATAATTTCTATTTAAATGTAGTTGTAAGCTTGGAAAATACTGCTTTGAAAACTAAACCTTAAAATAGCTTTAAACATTAAAATTAATTAATAATATTAATAATTAATTTTATTTTGCAATACTATTGATTTTAATATGCTGAAGACCTGAGTTCGAGCCCCAGAAAGTGTGAGTGTGTATTAAGTCTTTGCACAGCTTATCGGCTAAACTGGTTCTCTTTAAATATTTACAGTATTTCTTTATATTGAAACAAGATATTGGATAATGTCTCAGGTTTGCAACTTAAACTGGCTTATTCATAGCGAAGACAGATAGTCACAGAACTCTGCTCTATTTTGATTTGATTTGATTTATTTTTATTAACTTCTACAACAAAACATAGGTTTTAAAAAATATAGAAGTACAATTATTGGCATATTTTATGTATGTTATATTTAAGTATAGTATTCATATGTAAAAAATTAACAAAAATGTAGTTTTAAAATTTTATAAAGAGGAACTAAACAAAATACAAAGAAAAAAAAAGAAAAAAAATATAAAAATTTTTCTTTTTTCTATTTCCATTCAAATCTTTACTAACAATCATTAAGTATCATTTACTAACTGTTACGTTAAGAATAATGCTCCAAAAGTCTTTTCTTAAAAGTAATGCATTGTGGATTTCTCTAATAAAAGGCATAAACTTCAACAATTTCAACTGGACGATACCAAGCTAACACAAAGTAAAGAATTTCTTGTATATACGAGGTATGATAAAAAATAACCGTTATTTTAAAAATTCGTGAAATATGTATGTTCGATTTTCGCATTTTTTTTTTCTCTTATGGTGGTACACATGTCTTCTATATATCGACGATGGAATTAAAGAACGCTGTAACTGACAAAACCTTAAATGTTCACCAGAGCCAAAAAACTTTCATAAATATAGAACAAATACTTGGTATTTTTCATTTCGCAGACGGCGTAAGTGAACTTATTTTCATCGTAGAAATCTGGGACTTGGACCAATCGACGCGTATTTTTCTGCTGATTAAAATGATGCAAAAAACGTATTTTCAATTTTTTTGTCAGTTACAGAGTTCTTTAATTCTATCGTCGATATGTTGATATCAGTCATTTTGGATTGTCAGTTTGTTTTTAACAGATAAAGAGGTTCGACGTATTTTGGTGTGCTCTTCGATTTTTTACTCTTCGAAAAAATGGATCAAAGAAACTGTATTAAGTTTTGTGTAAAAAATTAAATTAAATGCGCAAGGACATTTGAAATATTGACTGTGGCATTTGGCGAGTCTACTATGAGCAGAACACAAGTTCAATTGTGGTTTAGCCGGTTTAAGGAAGGCCGAGATGTCAATGATGATGGATTTTGCATCATGATAATGCACCAGCTCACACATCGATGCTGGTTTGTGACTTTTTGGCAAAAAAAAACCCTTATCATGCCTCAACCACCGTATTCACCAGACTTAACCCACGCTGACTTTTCCTCTTCCCAAAACTGAAGACACGATGAAAAAAAACCGTTTTGCTACGATTGAGGAAATGAAAAAAAAATCGAAACAGGAGCTGTTGGAGATACCAAAAAGCGCGTTTCAGAAGTATTTGAAGGATTGGAAAAAACACTGGCATAGGTGAATTATATCTGAGGGGGATTGATGAACTGATGAATAAGAAAATAAATATTTTTTGAAAAAATTGAAAAAAAAACGGTTATTTTTTTATTATAACTCGTATCTTTAAAACCTGAACAGTAAAGGGTCTTAATAAAATCGAAGTAGCCTATGATACAATAATACAAATCAAGTGATATTTGGTATATTTTCAGATTGCCAGAAAGACTCATTAATTGCATGGTGCTACAGTGAAAATATGCTTGGAAAGTGACGCCCAGTAAGAATGATTTCAATTTACTGCTGGTCATTTAAGCGAGAAACAGACGATTTGATGTCCAAGCGAAAGAGGTCGAGCAAGCACTTTTAATGAAATATTCAAAATTTCTAAATAGAATAATTTGAATACTGTTATTTTAAAATATTTATTTAATCATATCATTATAAGACTAAAAAATAAAGAAAATTTAGTATCTTGATCAATATATATTTGTAAAAGCAAAATTTTTAACTTTTGAAAAATCTTAATAACTTTTTTATTTTTTACTCGATTTTATTTATTGCAAGCTCGTTTAACTTAGAACTAAATTAGCTTTAATGAACTATATACATAAGTGTATTTTTGTAAACAATCTAATTTAAAAAAATGGCGCCAAAGTTAAAAAATTTAAAAAAAATAAAACAAAAGTCGGATATAAATTAAAATAACTCTACAAAAATTTAATATATGTACCAAAATGTGTACATACTTAAAAAGGCAGATATTTCTTCTCTCCGAAACCGTTTAAAAATTGAAAATCGGATTAAAATCAACTGAGTTACGTGTTCATAGGTACTCGAACCTACTCGAAAATAATTTTTTTTCGGAATAACTCCGAAATTTGAGGGTGTTTCCGAACTTTTAAAAATTAATTTATGATCTACTCAATAAGGCCTACAACTTACACTAGGTCATTTTCCAAGTATAAAAAAAGTTGCTCATTTGTAGCACTATCCTATTCAATCTGTAAGTGGAAGTGATGTAACAAATTACAGAGCATTTGTTTCTTTTATATACCAGTACTCTGGGAAGCAAATCTCTAATCATGATGTGATTGTACTAATGTTTATACCTTCACTCTTTCATGATCAATAGCACTTACCCCCTCTGTTGTTTTGATGTTGATTGTCGTATGGGGCTTAGCTATTGTAGGTCGTATTTGTGTAATATTTCACAGGAGGTGGCGATTTTTCCCCTGATCATTTGTTTTTCATGACAGGTGGAATAAAGTTGAATGCTAGATAGCAGCTTCTTGTGAATGAACTTCTTTGTGCGAGCGCACTAACCACCATACCACGCAATCCCAAAACCACTCCATGGCTAATTAACTTTTTTATATATTTTTAGCTTCACCACGACTTTAGTTATTTCTTTATTTTAAAATATACAATTTATTTCAAAATCTCTCTGAGAATATCTCACTTCTAAAATTCTTGGCCAAAACTGACCATTCAATTGAGTGACTTTGTACTACATTATGAAACAAGTTGTCAATCGGTCAATGTTTTTAAATGAAATTGTTGACTGTCATGTAACAAAAATCGCAATATTTCTTTTTTTTTTTTTGCTGCTCACAAAAAGCATTTTCTTGTAGTTTTCTAGACCATGAATAACTTTATTTTCATTGTGTTTCATTGTGGACAATAGATGCATTTGAAAAAAAAAAACACAAAAGAACACAATAGATAAAACAACAGTAAACCAAATACTAGACATACCATTGACACTGACATTAAGTGTAGTAGTGAAAGTGTAACTCAATGTAGTCTATCAATACATTCCATCGATTATTCGCATTGCAATCTTAACATTTTGCAGCATTTATTGTCTTTCTAAATGCTGGTAGTTAACAGCTATTTCCTGTATAAAATTTTATTATTTTTTGCACCATTATACAAACCATTGTTGCTTAATAGTGAGAACAATTATTACCTGTGGTTTAAAATGGTTTAATGGCTACGAAATACATAATTGGTTTCTAATTGATTTTGAAACCAAAGTGATTTTGATAAATTTTCTTCATTTGGATACACAGTTTGTAACTTAAAAAATTTTTCATTCAACTTAAAACAATTTATTTTATATTAAAATTTTTCTTAAAATTAAATCTCATTTTTTAAATTCATCATCTCTTTTCTAACAAAACTTTTTCCTTTTTTTTCTTTTGTTATCATAATATTTAAATATTCCAATTGTATCACTTTAGGTGTAGTTTTCAAAAGTTTTAAAATTTGTTGTCATCTCTTGGATCAATTCAAAGTTTTAATACGAGTATGTTACAATACCAAGTAACGGAAGGATATAAGCAATTTACCTGCTGTTCCTTAACTATCTTGACTTGCAAGTGTACAACATACAAAAACACATTTGTGTTTCAAGGCAAATATAAGACAAAAAAGTTTTGCTATTGTTACCCAAACATTTATAAAACAAGAAAAGTTTTTTTTTTCACATTTGAAAAAATAAAAACCAGATATAAATATTATCAATATATCCATCTTTTAACTACTAAAAATAAGAGAGTGGCATTTAGTTAAAACAAAACTCAGAACTTTTTTATTTATGAAAAAAAACAGAAACAAAAAACTTTAAGTACAAAATTAAAAGCAAGAGTTAACGAGGACTTTTTCTACTAATATAGTATATTTAATTTAAGTTTATTCTTTAGATAATTAGTTTTATGTGCGTACATAAAAATGAAAACACCAATTTAAATCGATTGTGTAACGTAAATTTTTTCCACCACAACACAGCCAAGAAAAAAGAGAAATCAAACAATGAGCTCTTCTTAGTGAATCGGAAAATAAGTAAATCCTATATTGGGTTTGTAAGCAAGCAAACAAAAGGTAACCGATGTTTTTATATAATTCCTTTAAATATCTCTAATGTGTAAACCAATTTTGAGCTAATTCAACGAACTAAATTTAAAACTGAAGAAAGAAAAAAAATTCGAAATTTTTTTCAAACAAAATATGTAGAGTTCAAAGAAACCTACATTGGAAAGTTAAATGAGATTTAAGTAAAAACCGATATTTAATTATGAACTTATTCATCTGCTCTCGCACGTATTGAACAAACCTTTAAAAAAAGTGTTTTACATAATAATTGTTAATTTAATTCAAAAGATTCATTACTTAAATGGGTGGGTGGTATAGTGGTTAGAGTGGTCAAACAAAAACTCAAACGGCCCAGGTTCAAATCATAGCCAAGTTGAAAAATAAAAAAGTTTGTTTGCGGGTTTTTTTCAAAATTATAATTTAAAAAATACTTGTTCTGGTATCATAATATACTGTACCTTCCACTTAGTGTTGGGTTTTTTAGCTCTTTTGAGTGAGCGCTCTTTTTAGTTTAGCTCACTTAAATAAACAAGGTCGCTCATTTAGTTAAATATTTTTATTTGAATCATATTAAACTTCTTTTTTCCCTGGTACTGCTCATGTTGTTGCCAGGGTTGTGTCGCCATTACGGTCAATGTTTTGTGTATTGCAATATTCTTACAGATTTTCACTTTTTAACTTCAAAGCTGGATTTCTGACCATTGATGTCAGACTTGAAGATGTTTTTGCTTTTAAGTTCAAACTCAATCGATTTTGTTTTACAGTTATCAGTTATCAATTATCATACTCTAGTGAAATTCAGGTATACAAATTAATTTTAGCCTTACAGAAAAATTTTAAGAATTTTGTAATTAATATACAATTTTATTTTCGATCTCAAAAATTACTCATGTATGTACATACAAGCACGAATTTATTATTATTTTAATTTCAAGTTTGGTTATTATCTAATTATTTAAAATAAGTATTTTATTAAAAATGCTAATTTTTATTAAAATTCGACAGTAAGAAATAAATATAATGCCCTTTTATATTGCTTCTACAATTATCATAAAAATCTTTAAATTTCCAAAAATGTAACGTCCTATAAAGTTTCTGGCAGCTACGTATATTATTTGCAGCTGGAATTACCAATTAGTATGTACCTTCAACATGAAATGTAAAAGAATAAAAAAGATTCAAGAAAGAAAGAGAACGAACTAATTAGAAAGATGAGCGAAAAGAAACGTGGATTCACAAGAAAGAAAGAAAGAAACATGAACTACTGAGCTAAAAGAGCATATTGTAATGAACGGCTCTTTTAGCTCACTTGAGTGAATAGCTCAGTTGAACTAGTTCGTTCAAGAGCTACACAACTCTAGTCTCTTTAAAAAAAATTATTTGAAATGTATGCATTAGCAATATCTCTTATCAGAAATGAGATAAAAAATGTCGATCTTCAGGCAATATTATTCTCAAAAGCAATTAATTTTATTTTTATTTTTTTAAATATTAATAAATATATATAAGCGTTTAATTAAGCTTTAGGTCTAATATATAATTATTTTTTCGATATTTCGCTACTTCTCTGCGTAGCGAAATATCGAAAAAATAATTATATATTAGACCTAAAGCTTAATTAAACGCTTATATATATTTATCAATAATAAGGTCAACTAAACTTATTAATACAATTTTTTAAATATTTTGGAATTGAAGTGTAGAATAGTATAGAAAACATTAATTAATTGGTATGTACGAAACATTTTATTTTATGACCTCGAATTTAGCATCAATTGTAATGATCTACGTGTGATTAATAAAATAATGCTCATACGCACTTCCTTTATTTTTCTTCTCCGTAAAATATGCTGCACTTTATCTCTTTCTACAGTTCCGCCGTACGTATAAACAATAATTTATTACTCATACGCACTGGTGGGTTATATAATATGGAAATCTGTGCCCATTTGACAACAGAATACAATTTACACTTTTGAAAAAAAAATGAATTTTACAGAAGAGCAAACACACGGCTTCAGCGCAACGAACATGAAAATGAATTATTATTTATTTCCTAAATTTTAAAACAATATTAAATTGTATTCTAACACACTGCGTAGTGTTGCAAACCAGGCTCTCTGTTTGCGCTCGAACTCATAACTCTCGTAATATCAGTCTAGCACACTACCCACTAGACTAATGGTTCACTCCAAAAAAAAAAAAGTTAAAAATCTAAAATTCTTTGCTGTTTGAGCGAAAGTAATTAAATATTCGTAACCTATTTTCGGGTAAATTTCTTTTTTATTAACAGAAAATTAACTCGAGATAAATATGACACTTGTGTCCTTGGATTAGGTATTTCTCCTATTAATTTGTGCCAACGTATCTGTGTATGTATGCATTAATGAATAAAATGCTGATAAATAAATAAAATTAATGTTAAACGTAGAAGAAAATTATGTTTAAAGTATAAAATCATTTTCTCAATAGCGTATTTTCTATCACCTTTCAACTTTAGGCTAAAACTGTAAAGTTTAGGACTTACAAAAAAAAGCAATCACATTGAATAAATTTTTTTAATCATTAATTTAGCTAAAGAAGCCATATAGTTTTTTTGTTATGCTAGACTTAGTCGGGCTAAATAGAAAAATTTTCCTTTAAAACTTGTATTGATTTTAAAAATATTTTATAATTATTTTCTGATAAAGCAAAAAATTAGAAATTATCTCGTTTCTTAATGTAGTATTTTTTATTCTATTTTCTTTTAAAGTAACACACAATTTAAAGATATTTCATCCTTGTTTTCTTGCTGTTCTCTATCATATTTTTATAAATCGTTTCTATTGTTTCATTTAATTATAATATAAATTATTCTCTATGTGTATATTTTTTCTACGATTTTTTTTTTTTTTTGTCCAACTTGATACTACACATGTTTAATTATAGTTTCTAAAAAATAATAGCATCTATTATATGGAAAATGTTTAACACAAAATTAAACTAAAAACCAAACACTTAATTACAAAACCCCAGGAACAGAAATGCATTTCACAGAATTCCAAAAGAACCGACAGCAAAAAAGGGGGTAAAAAAGAAACACAAACATTGTCTCTATATTTTGCTAAAAACAATGTTTAAAATAAATTTTGTTGTTGTGCTTTTAAATGAATATTTTTTTTAAATAATGCCGGCAGCTTAATAGCAATAGAAACAGCAACAAAGATTTAAATATTCGTTACACATGTGTATGTATGTTTGTATATATGTATTTGCATATATGGAATAGTAATTATATTTAAAATGTTTATATAGCTTTTTTTAAAACAGGGATTCCCATATTGATTCAGAATATTTAGTATAAATAAATGAAAAAATTAAATAAAATTTTAATTGCTAGAGTCTTTACATAAAACCCTAAACATTTACAAAATGTTATCTATGCATGTTCGTTTATAGAACAAAAAAAAATAAAAGAATTATAATACCAACCACTAATGAGTAACTTGAGTTCTAGAAAATTTTAAAATAAAATTAAATAAATACTGGAACAATAAAAATACATGAAATAGATAATGAAATCTAACTGGTACAATTATAAATCAGTATTAACTTAACATAAGGACCATGTTTTACAAAAACAAAAAACAGAAAAAGGGATTACATTATAGATAATAAATGTTGGGTATCTGTTATATTGTAGTATTTTGTAATATTTTATTAGTTTTTAGTTAAATTAAGCATTAATAAAAGCAAAATATAATATATTTAATGAAGTATGATAATACAACAATTTTATTCAATTATTAAAAATATATATTTAACATTAAATAAAAACAGACTTTAAACTGAAAAAAGAGATTTCTTGTTATATATTTATGTATATAGTATATAAGCTAATTAAAATATTCTTTCTTTTCAAGTTATCGATTTTTTAGCATATTATTTAACAAATTCAGAAATCACGTACCAACTAGTCCATGTAAGCAAGCTGTGAACAACACTAAGAATCATCTCACAACTATATTGATTCATTTTGCCAAAATTGATACGAGTTAAAACCATACCACGCTCACAAAAGAAGCCACTGACGCACAGTGTCACAACGCCGTCATTATTTTTAAGACAATTCCAGTTTAAAAAAAAAATTAAGAAAATCCGCCCACTTTTACGCCCATCTCCCATACGATCGAAATTTGTAAAATGCCGTATTTTCCGTAATACTTTATGTACTTATAAACTTCAATTTTGATATACTTGAATGTTATATTGTTACAAACATTATCGGAAAAAATTTTGAACTTTGGCCCACTTTTACCCCCCACCACCCATACAACCACAACATAAAAAGTGCAATATTTTCTAAAATATTTTAGGTGCAACCTTCAAATTTGATATTACTGTAATTTTAAATTACAATAACACGCCCTCTATTACGCCCACCTCTCATTTAAATGCAATAAAAAAGAAAAATTTTGTTTTTCATTCTATCAATAATTTTTTAATATCATCATGGTATTCTAATTTTTTCAAATTCATTCACATTCTAAATGAATTAATATAAAAAATTGTAAACAATTAAAAGAAAAAAAAAAAAGTAAAAGTTGTAAACATGCTATTGCATGCTAACATACGTATAACGACAGAATGCGTATTTTAGCAGTTTTTTGTATGTCTGAAGTACTTTTGCAAACTTTAGCTATATGTTCTTTACTTTAAATAAAAGCTGAGACTTCAATATTTCATTTGATATAAGTCTGCACCTAGGGTGAGGGACTGCTCTATATTTCCTAGTCCATTGAAAATGCGAAATGTTCAATTTTTATACCACAATTCTGGTGCTAAGAAATTTTTTTTAGTGTTTTTTTAAATTTATTTTTTCATTCACTCATTCTACAACAACTAAATTAAATAAAAAAATAGCTTAAAGTTATATTTATTACGTATTTTTTTATTAATAGGCTTTTGAATGTTACATATTAAACATACATACTTATTTCAAGCGCGTTGGCATACCTCAACTTTGACTTGCTTTAGACCAAAAAGTAATGAAGTTATGAGGCTGAAATTTCAGATAATTGTTACTCATATATCTGTTAATATACTGTGAAAATTTCATCCAAATTGGACGACACGCAAAAAACCATTTTTTGCCGCGATTACTATGGGGCTTTCACACTGTGTGACGCCGTAATTAGGAGTGTAATGGAATGGTTGAGCTTTTTGATCCGACATCGCACGGTATCTTAATTCTATATAATGCGTGGGGAAAAGCAGAAGAAGCCCTAGATAACTTTGGTACTCTTACAATAAACCATTTAATAGTTAAGAAAGATTTTGCAATTTTGATAAAGTGGGTCTAAGGATACGTCCGCTTCTCATGCATCGTAAACTAGTAAAATATTTTATATTATGAGGCAAACTTTGTTATCATTGTTTTACAAGATAATACGCTTTTTTATGGCGCTTGATGTGATGCCATAAAACCTTTATTTTAAAAGGTTACTAAAGGCTTTGACAATTTTCTAATCGCAGTGAAATTTTACCAAAACAAGTTTTTCTGTTGCTTTTGCTGAAGGTTGCCAAACGATTTTTCTTTTGTGTTCATTTTATTGGCATTACTTTTCAAAATGGTTCCATTTAAGTCTTCAATAAATGTTAATTTAGATGTTTGGATTGCGATCCATCAATGTCGGAATATAGGGTATGTATTATAATATAAAGTTATGTTGCCATTTTTTTTTTTGAGAATTTTTTTTTTTAAATAATTAGATTTCATTGTGATAAAATCTAATAAAAATCGAATGTCATGTACAACAGTGTGCACAGGCTTCCTTAAGAAAACTTTTGGTTTTTATTTTAATATCATCAATACAAAGAAAGAAAGATGAATAAAAATTAAAAATTCATGAATAAAAAATCAATTATCGATATGCAAATGCTACAAAAAATATTTGTTTAAGAAAAAGTAAAAAAAAAAAACAAAAATGAAAATGAAACAGATATAAAAATAAAAATGTTTACAAAGAATACGAAAAGAAAGTGCAGACATAAATAGCTTTTTTAAGAAATTTCCTTAAAAAATTTCAAATTTTAATTTAAAATTATCAGTCAGTACTAAATATTCTCTGCCCTATATCATAATATTCCCCTACATATTCCAGGATTATGCTCTAGCTTATAGCACCTCCCATATTGTGGGTGTTAATTTATATCCATGAGTACCGGAAGCTATACATTAATATCTTCTCCGAACCACAGACTTGCTTGCTCATAGTAATCAGTTAGTCTCAGTCGTTTTGCCAAAAGACTGATAAGAAAAATATTTTATTTGTATCTTTTTTTTTCAAGATGTCAGAGCTGCATCCGGAACTCTGGTCTAGTAAGCCGAAACATTAACCACTGGAGTGCGCGATTACACTCTATATGACTCAAAAACTTATCAATGTATGAATGTGCTGGATAAGTAAGATTAACCAATTACAATTCGATAAAATTAAGTCAAAGGAATTTTAATACAGCGAAAGTTGGACTACCACTAAATTACCATATCACGACTTATAACTAATGTAGGGTATTAAGAAAACTAATTAATATGCCAAACACACAGCACTAACAAAATATTTTTATAAAAGCAAACTCAAGTAAAGAAATTTTCTTAAAAATAAAAAAAAAAAATTAAAAATTAGCATTCAAATGAAATTTTTTAATTAAAACAGAAAAAACTGTAAAAGAAATACTCACGTTGCTGGTTAAGAATTATAAAACCATAAAATTGTTTGAATCTTCAACAAATATTCTCAAGAAAACAAATCAAACAATTGCTGATTTACAACCAATAATTCAATAAAAACTCAGCTTTTTTATATAAATTCTTGTTAAATTATTGGTGCAAAGTTTTTTTAAGGAAGTACTACAAATAAAAAAATAAAAATAGAGCAAATAGAAGAATTTTAATAAGAAATTAATGAAATCAATAGGAATAGCTCGAAAAATTAATTGAAATTGAAGAAGGTTTTGTACAATAATTTCAAATGAAATAGGAAGACCTGAAAAAACCTTTGCTTTATGCCGTAAAAGAAATAAAAAAATGTTTTAAAAGCATTTAAATTATCTCTACAAAAAGGAATTTAAATTTTATTTGTTTTCCACATTGATTAGTAAAATTGTAACTCACATTTGGAAGATAATAAGTAGTTTATATGATGGGTAACAAAAAAAAAAACTGCGAAAGTAAAACAAAAGTAAATTCAACTTAATCTATGCCGAGACTGGTCAGAGAATCTATCATGTCTCTATGGGCATTTCATCTCTACTCAAGAGACGAATTGGCTATAGACACTCAGCAGATATTAATGTTTACCAGTAAGCTATTTTGTAAGCGAGAAATTGTGAACAATCACTTACACATGCGCATCAATAAGGCATGATTTTTTTATGAAATGAGCCGCTAAAATGCAATAGAAATGCACATTAATTGCACCCAGTAAGCAAATAGTACATAAAATCAAAAATAATATCTTATTTTGTAGCATATTTGGAAGTTTTAAAGTATAAAAAACAATATAATGGTTCCACTATTGCTTAAAATTTTATTTATTGCATCGAATTTTAAAAATTTTCTACTGCGGACATGCTTATCCCCAGAAGCAATACATTTCAATATTTATATATTTTAGATCTAATTGAATAGCTTTCCAGTCGCTGACCATTCTTCCTAACTTCATTTTGTTGCTGCAATTTTTAATAGTGCAGATGTGCCTGTAAAATAAATCGTCATTTTTAAAGTTAAAATATCGTTTAGGTTTTAATTAAGTTAAGCAATACCATGTTTTTCTAAAATATTAAATTTTTAAATTTCAAATTTATTGCTTTCGTTTTAAATTCATGCAATAAAGTTTACTTTTTTAAATGAACTCAACTCTTAAAAGGTTATTGCTGTAGGGACTCCATTTATTTTACTTGTACATGGGCTCTACTCGTATATGCTCACATCACTCTAAATAATTATTGAAGAGTATGCAGGTGTATGCCTATAAATGTGAAGGCATTGTTTTCATATTACATTTCTGTGTTCGTTTGTATGTGTGAGTTTTATTCGTTTTAAATAACTGGTCTTTAATAACATCTAACACATACATACATACACCTGCATAACAATTGTATGTGTATTCGTATTCGTATTTCAGTTAAACACTTTTTAATTGTTAGTAAACATTTTGCAAGTGTATGAGTATTTCTATAGGTTTTTCCATAAACTTGCTTAAGTGTGTTTGTAAGTGTATTGAAATTAGTTGAGGGCTAAGTCACAGTATGTGTGTGCATTTGTGCCACATGCCAATTTTTCTCTCTGCCGACAGAATTCCATTGATTCCAAATAAATGCAAATTAAATTTTATTCATTCGTTTATAAGTATAACTTCCAAAGGGGGGGAAATATACAATAATAAGCCTATGCTTTATGGGTAATTAAAAAAACTTTCGCCTTTTGTAGGTTTTTGGTTAATCATTATTATGCTATTTTCACTGTAATTACTTTTTTCAAATACAGGGTGACTAAACATTAAATTAAAATGAAATTGATTTTATGACTACTTAGCTTGAGAAGCTTGTTCATGACAATCAGTTACTTCATCAGAGCTGAGGTTCCAACCCTGCACTATCGTCTTAGTAAGCCAACACACTTGAATGCAGTTTTTATTTCCTGCCGGGGTATAACTCCGGTTGTCCAGGTCTGCTTCCTTCGAAATGAAACACAATCGGATACTTTGTGTTAATTAAATGACCAACGCTTTATTTACGAAACCTTACACTAAAACCTTATACTTAAAATCTACTTAACTACAATAACTGACGTTCTCGGAATTCGGATTTGCGTTCAAGCTTCTGGTGATTGATGGATGGAGAGTCGAATTACGGTGGTTGCCTTCATAAATCGGTGGGCCTTTGGTACTACTAAATAAAATACAAGATATTGGATTTCTCGTTAAAGCGGATTAATATTTGGCAATTCTACAGTAAAAATAATAACGACTGGAAGAAGAATTCGGGAACTCTTTTTGTCGACCACGATTCATACGAATGTAAGAAAAATTCGGGAACTTTTACACTCGGCAAATCTACGGTAATAAACTAATAACGACGGCAAGAAGAATTCGGGAGCTCTTTTCGTCGGCTACGATTGGTATGTATTTAAGAAGAAAATAATCTACGACAGTATCAGTTCCCTAAGGTGTCTTTATCGGGTTATTGACAATCAACCAACTCGCTTTTCGTTGGGTAAAACTCAACCTCTTATGTATTTATTTTCATCAACTCGATGAGAATTATACTATACTACGATGTTGTTAATAGGTTGATGTCTGTAAATATACTGGCATGTTGTTAACAGGTAACCATAGAAAGGCATGTTATGGGGGGTAATAATTTACACTTATTTCCGCTACACCATATAATTTTAAACTGCTTTAAAACACATACATTCTCAAAAAAAAAATAAATAAAAAAAAAAGATGGCAAAAGCTCTTATAACGGTTAATTATGTTTTACACTTGTACAGCAATACAGCAGTTAAACATTTAGCCAGTCGGCCATGTTGCTTATCAACAACCTGGATTGCTAAACTTTTTCGTACGAAAAAGTTGAAAAACAACTTTAAAAAATTGTAGGTTTGCAGGTCTTTTTCTATATGATTTTTCATTTCCTCCTGTAATTCACTGCTCTTTGGCACTTTTTGTAATTGTTTAGACATTTTTGCCACAACAGTAGCAACAACAATATAACAGAAAATAAAAGTTTGAGTAGATTTTAATTAGTTGACTTGGTGGTGTTGAAGTGTTTGTTGAAAAGGAAAGAAAAAAAAACAAATAAAAAACATAACAACTTTTTGGCCACTAAAAAGGCAACGTAATTGCCAAAGAAATAGCGGCGTTTAATTAAAATTCAATAGAAATTTGTAAATGCACAAGAAAAGCAATTGCCTTATAAAGGCAAAAGTTAAAATTCACACAAAAGTTTATAATGTTGTGCCCGTCAAGATTAAGTGGAAAATAATTGTTATAAAACATTCGTTAGAAACTTTTTCTGTTTCTTTAAAATATATTTTTCAACATCAAGACTCGTTCATTGATGTGTATTATGTAACTAATTAAACTGATTAAATAAAACTTAACTGCCTGCCGTATTCGAAAGAAATTAAAATAAAATTTAAGTTTTCTTCAAGCAAATTAGAATAGAAAATTTTAATTAGAGAACACTTCATGTATTTTTAATTTTATATACAGAAGTAGGTGCCTTTAAAAGAATTTTTTTTTTTATTTGAGAGCAATGCTGTGTATTGTATTGGAATTTTTGTAAAGGATAGTACATATAAATTTTTTCTTTTATTATTATTAAGCGCCTTAGGAGTATGACAAATTGCTGTGAATTGATCATTCAAAGGCCAGTGTTATACCTTCACCCTTGAATGATCAACAACAATTGTCTCATCGTTGCATATTGATTGTGTGGTGAGTGCCTTCGCTAAGTAGGTTTAGCTGTTATCTGCTACATCCCAGTAGGCTATTTTTTACTGATCATTCGTTTTTCGTTGACATTGTTTAAGGTGGAATAGAGCGGACTTTTGGGCAGCGGTTTCTTGGTAGATGGTATCCTTGGAGGGGGGGATCGGAGGAGATCCTCTTATTTTTTAAATTATAATTTTGATAAAACCGCAAACTAACTTTTACATTTTTCACCTTTGCTAAGATTTGAACCTAGGCCGCTTGAGTTTTTGTGCGAGCGCTCTAACCACTATGCCACGCCCCCCCCATTTTTAAACTCTGATTCAAATTTAAGGTTCAATTAGTATGATCATATGACAAAAACAGATAGCATAGCCATAACATAATAATTTTTATTCTCACAGAATAGTAACTCAATCTATACAGAAAATTCAAAATTTTTTTTTTGATTGATTATGATGAACGCTTTCACACTTCTGCAATCAAAAATTACAACTTTTGAAGAAAAAAAATTGATTTCCTGTGTAGAAGCAGCGGTAATTACAACAATTTCTAAATTTGGTACAAACATACGCGTTAACAACCTACACACATCCATCATCAATCAAAAGGCACTCAGTGTTGGATTTTTGGAAATTGCTCTCTCCATTGCTATTTAAGTTAAACTTTTTCTTTGATTTTATTACACTTAGCGAAGCATTCTGGGGTTTTACAAATTGTAAGTATAAATAAATACTACACCACATCAGAAATCTTGGGCAAAATCCCATATAAATTTGATTAAAATTAAAAACACCATATTTTTACAAACTCGTAAAATCAACCACACCAACAAGGCAAGATTATTAACTGCCTTTCAAATTAAAACTTAGCTGAACAAATAAAAGCCCACAATAAATTGTTTCCTAAACAAATAAATTCTTTTAATTCCTTTAATGCGGGCTGTACGACCAGGCCATTAATTTATACTCGAATTAATCTATTAATGCTGTTTCATGTGCCTTTTTTTTTTTGCATGCAGGGATTAAAAAAGAACTTTAATTTTATTGTGGGCCATTATATTTCTTGTAACAAATAAAACCCAACCAACGAATGGTTTAAAGAAATGTTTAAAGAAAGAACACACTCACATACACCCTTTACATACGCCCTTGCACAAAAAAACAAATGAACATCTTAGAGGTCATTAATAACATGAGTAACAGGAGAATTTCTATAACTCCTATAAACCTCTTTAACTTGTCCCCCTTTTTATCTTCGTTTTTATTACACTCACTTTACAAAAGGAAGAGAAATGAAAGAAGAAAACTTTTCAAAACCGTATTTCATTACAAAATTGGTTACAAAATATTTTATTTCAAAGAACAAACAAAGAACAACAGCAATAAAAGTATTATTACACCATAATGTTGTTCATTTATGGATTTCAATACTTTTTCAAGAATTCGAAACAACTTTTAACAAGAAAATAATAAAAAGAAAGAATAGAATTGTGGCATAAAATCATACATTTGACACATTTGTGGTCAATATTGCCAAAAACAGCCCAACAATAAAAGGAACATCAAAAGAGTGTGTAAAATAGTTAACAGGCCATATAAGGAATACTTAAAATGCTTATGATGCCACAACATACACAAAAATATTTTTTCATGTTCAAAATAATATTTTATGGCAAAAAAAAAAGTTATACAATGAACTGATTGATTTGGGAAAAAAATTATTGATATTTAGAAACAATATTTGTTTCCCTTTTGCATAAAACAATATTAATTTAGACCAGTGCACATAAATAACATAGAATTTCAGCAATTTTTAATTCACTAAGTTGTGTATTATTATATGTAAATGGTTTAACCCTATTTTTTGACATATGGAGACACTGCAGAGCTTTTAGTAAAGTCCAATGCTTTATGGCTATTTTATGAAAAATTTTCTTTAAGAAGAATTAAAGAAGAGATCAGCATCTCTTATGGTACATTAATTAGTAATATTATTAAGCGACTCTTAAGATGTTTCAATCGATCTTAATCGCTTTCAAAAGGGCGTGCGGGTAAGGAAACTACAGCATGGCTATATTGTTTTGAACATAAAAGTTATAATTGCATTGAAATCACAGACTATTTAACAATATGGGACTAAATTTGATTGTTATAACTTCTAAGAAAAATTTTAAATTTAGAAAACACGACATAAATGTGGGGAAGAATTTTCAAGCATAAAGAACAAGAAACACTTTGTCGGTCAAACACTTTACAAACAGCCTTTACAAATATTTTAATCAGTATATCATTTTGTTTTTCCTTCAAAATAATTTTATAAATTTTCGTAATAATAAAAAATAAGTTTAGTTTGAAAAAACTTTGAAATAGAACATTGAGCTAAAAGTCGTTTTATTCAAAATCCCACATAAATTAAATGCATAGAAACAGGGTTCTAATTGTGGCGGCTAAAGTCAAGGCTGAATTATTCCTAATGCCTAACCATAAGCAGGTCATTGATTCATAACATATATACATTCCAAAATGGTCTTTACAATCCTGTGTCAGGATTACGGCATAGCTTCACGCTGAACTCATGTCAGTTTTTATTCACGAGTACCGGGTCCTACAGTTTAATGTCGACTCCGAACGACAGACTTGCAATGATTGTTCATTGCAATCAGTTATCTCAGAGCTTTTGCCAGAAGTCTGTTAAGGGGTAGTCGACGAAAGAAACATTTTTTTTTTAATATTTCTTTGCTTCAAGATGTCAGAGCCATTGATTCGTAATATAACATTTAAATGTAAAGAAATTTCGAAAAAAAAACTTAAAAAACAAAACTTGTTCCACTGGCAAAACACTGCTTTCAAGGAGTCAAACGATTGTGTTTATAAGCGAAAATAATAAAATTATTAAAAAGCTAAGGCGAAAATATCCTAACAATCTCACAACATTTTATTTCCTATTTGTGAAGTAAACCTTCATGGAGGCTATTCTATAAAAAGGTTTTTAATTAAAATTTCATTTTATTCGTATAGGAAATAGGACTAATTAAAACAATGTCACAGTAATATTTAATACACCAAAAATACTGAAAGTTTTCGGATTTCTAAACTGCTCTTGCACTAATCTTACCACAAATGTTAAAGCTAGAAATATCATTTAAAAACCACTCTCGTTTAGGCTAATCCTATGGATTAGTACACTCCTACAGCTCTCGTCTAAAGTCAAATATCTTGCTGTTGTTTTGAATTTTTAGTGTGGTCGGTAGCCCTTGGTAAAAGGTCACTATACTGAAAAAAGAGCAACAGACTTTATATAAAGGTATTTGCAGAGCATGCTGAACTTACCGCAATGCTGTCTTTAGCCTCATTCTGTACTTACTTTTAGTTGATCTTAATGTTATATTAATTCTGTCTTAGACTTGAGACTTGTAGTTGTAAAAATGATCTTTGACTAGTACTATCCTGAGGAAAGATGCTTAGCAGATTTGTATACAGGCCAGATTTACGGGTACTTCCAATGTTAGGGTTGTTGTTTTCCCTGAATATTTCAAATCTTCAGAATCTCTTAAATTGCCGGGCACATATCGTCGTGCAGGAGTTTATGTCTCAAGTTAATAATGCCACTTTAGGTTTTTGTAACCAAAATTTTTAAAATCTGCAATCCGTTTTCGGCTTTTTATCTTAAAAACTGGAGGAGATATCAGGAAACCTAAAGTGGCATCATTAACTCGAGATATATAAAAAATAGAATACATAAACTCCCGCACGACGATATAGTATTTATCAGCTTAGGTATATGTGATACATCAATCCTTTTAAATGCTATGTGATCGTGGATGTGCGGCTGGATTTTCTCTGATAGTGAGGTTGCTATCAAAGCTGTTGCCTAGCAGGAAATCGGTCCTGCCTAACTATTCTTTAACTGGGCTCTTAGTTACAGAAAAATAGAGGGGAATAAAAAATTTGATGAATTCGTTGGGAGGGCCGCGGTAAGTTAGAAATTACATATCTCCCACATTCATTAAAAGAAAAATCTTTAGGAACTTCTGTAGGAAAGAGTAGGCCAAATAAAAATCGATTACCTCCTGTGTCGTTTGTAAAATCTTTTGCACTTGATATAACGAGGGCAGGACGACGAAACTTCTGAAAATTCCTCGACAATTCCATCAAGCCTCAAAGCGGTGTATGCCTAGTCTTCTCTCATTACGGAAGTGTGAGGTTACATCTAAAAGAGAAACGATTGATCATTTTCTCTCCGAATGTTCACACTTGGTAGTCATCAATGTGATATTTTTAGAGCAAAGATGCCCAGTAGTGGCTGATATCAGCAAATTAAACTCACACGTATATTTACGCTCTTTTGTTTGATCGTCAATCAACCAATAGGAAATCAGCATGTTGAGTGGGAGAGACAAACTATACTTGCAGAACGTCTGTGTCTTATTTTTTTTTATCCCACCAATACTACTACCTCGGGCATCAATGTTTTAGAGATGCATTATTTTTGATAATTAGGCGCAGTGAGCTAACCTGGAACCTCACTTTCTATTCCGCTATATAAACACCTTAGGTGAGTCATAGTGCTTTTTCTTCAAGGAAATCTCGGTGCATCTTGTAGTTAATCGATGACCAATGACCCCATTTTTATATATACTTTTACATATATCTGATTTTCCAATTTTCATTTAAAAAAAAACATTTTCCACAAATATTAAAAAAAATTGTCGTTTTTCTAAGTGAAGTACTTTTAATTTTGATTGATTGATAATCTTACTTTTTTAATTTCAAATTTTGCACTTTTTTTCATTCGAAATATGAATTAATTTTGTGTTTTGTAGCAATTTAAAAAAAAAAAGAAAATTCCAACTTCCATAAATTGTTGATGGAATATTTTCATTTCAAAAATAGCAAAACTTTTCTATCATTTGCTTTTAAAATGTTTAACTATTGATGGCATTAATGAAAGAAAATAAAACCATTTGATCTACAAAAAGAGAACTGCAATAACAAGCCAGAGGCAGAATGGTTTTAAGGCAAAACTAAATTAAGAAAAAACGTAAAAAGAAAAAAAAAATATATAAAAATAAAAGAAAACATTAAAATTGTACTGAAAGTATTCACTCCGTATAGGCAGGATTAGCTGCCATAGGATTGGATGGCATATTCCAGTTATGAATGCTGACTATGCAAGCAGAGTAAATTTAAATTGGTAATAAAAATGACACAAAAAATTAAGAAAATGAAATAAGAAAGAGCTGTGTGACAGAGAAAAGGAGTGTTAAGGGGCAAAGATAGACGAATGAAGCAGATAAAAAACCAAAAAGCATATTTTTGCAGGCATACTCGTACATAACTACCACAGAAAACGTTGTTTTTTTTTCTTGCTTTTTTTACTATAAACTTAAAACAGAAAAAAAGTGTAACAAAAAAGAAAGTCTAATTGAAGAATGGCAGCAAATTTTGGAAAACCCAAATTGTTGCACTTTAAGCTTTCAGTAAAAACAGGTAACATTTGAAAGAAATTGAATAAATAAAGGTTTCATTGTATTGCTGACAGCAGTAACTGCAACGAATTTGTAACATTTATGCAAAAAGAAAAAAAAAAGAAAAAAGAAAAAGAAAAAAATAATAATAAAAGTGTAAAAAAGAAATGAAATGAATTGCAATTGAAGAAACAAAATCTCATACCGTTGTAGCCGTAATAGAAAGAGAAAAGAGAATATGATCAAATGAAAAAGTACATGACCATTAAAGAAATTTAAGAAAAAACTCCAATAGAAATAATGATTTTCTTAGAAAAATAAAAAACATCAGGGTGTAGGAATGTCGTGAGTTTATATCTAAAGCTTAGAGTTTGATTCTATAAAAATATTAAAAAAAGAAAAAAATTTATTTCTTTAAGAAATTATTTATATGATTTATTATGAATTTAAATTCAAAAAAAGTAAAGCATTAAACACATAGACGACAGCAAGCAGCATGACAGCAAGCAGCAAATGCAGCCGAGAATATTTTCCGCCATGCAGTCGGCTACATAGTTATTTTGAAGGCAGCAGCAGCAAAACAATAAAAAAACAAATAAAATAATGAACAAGTGTTTGTTGTTGAAATAAATATTTCAGTGATACCACTTTCAAGTTTACGAAACGGCAAAAATAAAATCGCTTGTTTGAAATGTATATATAGTTTGTTTTTATTTTAATAAAACTATAAAACTCATTAAAAAAAATTAAAATTATGGTCTAATCTCAAATTTTTTGGTAGTAAATGGAAAATAATGATTTTTGCTTCGCTGTTGGTTTTGCCCGATGAATTCTGAAATGCTGTGTATTTCTCAACTGGTACGGCTGCCTATCTCCCAAATAAATCCCCTGATCAGAAAGATATTTTGGTGCATCACACATCTGCATATTTCGTTTAAGACATTACGTAGTTAGCTATTCATTCAACCACTTCCTCGCATTTCCCATCATATTATACATGTATTTTTAACAACAATGCATGTTGATCGTTGTGGGACAATAAACATAACTTTAAAATCTTAAATTTAATTAAATAAATACCGACTTGTAATGTTAAAAGTTTTTAATTGTTATTATTTTTATTAATAAATAATTTTTTTTTTCTATGTAATAAAAAATATTTCTTAGGTCGTTTTAATTTAAAAATTTATATTGTATTAGCCTCACTAATCAGTTTTTGCTGCCTCAAAAAATAGAAATTATTCTAAGTTGGGCAGCATCAGCAAAGGGTATTGTCTAGGGTTTTGCTGTGCTGCCTTTAAAATAATCGTTTCCATATAACCGTGTGTATTCTAATTTTGACAACTTGCTGCCTGCTGCTTGCTGTCGTCTATGTGTTTAATGCTTAAGGGCTACAAATTGAGTTCAATATAACCCGTAAAGCAATATATTTTGTACAAATTCATAATTGTTTTCTGATTATGCGCTTAAAGAAAATTCAAAAATTTTCGAATTTATCTACTTTCGTGGCAAATATTTTAAATCATAAATAACCCCAAAAACTTGTGTAACAGGGTGATGTTAATTGTAGAATAACTAATATTTTTATAAAGCAATAGGCATTCTTTTCGAAAAATTTATACTTAAAACTTTAAAAAATTTAAGATAAAATCTCAAACTCAATGTGGAAAAAAAATTACAATATTGTTAAGGGTTATATAGCTGGTCCTCCAACAGGAACTTTTAAATTATAAGAATTGATAACGGTCATCTTGTTGTAGCTGCATCTAAGAAATTAATGATATTTTCAGTATCTTTCAGTAAATCAACATGGATACATACATATATAATTGGCCATTACAACCCTGTGTCAAGGTTACGGCCTAGCTTCTTGGAGCACTCATGTTGTGTGTGTTAATTTTTATACACGAGAAACGGGACCTACAGTTTTAAGTCGACTCCGAACGACAGATTTCACGGCAATCAATTATTCCCTGACATTTTGCCAGAAGACTGCTGAGAGGTAGTGGCCGAAAGAAATAATTATTTTATATTTCTTTTTTTTTTCAAGATGTGAGAGCTGAGATTTGAACCCGGCGTAAGTCAACACACTAACAACTTGACCACGGCGACTACATCAACATGGATAGAAATCGCATTAAATAAGACGTGCAAATACTAAAATAGTTTTCTCAAAATACTGTTAAAAACTGACTCTACTCTAGTCATCGAGAGTTCATCTTCAGCGTTGAAGTTCATTTATGGATAAATGGGAAACTACGAAATCGTTAAATTGGAGATGATACGGAGCCTCAAGGGATCTAAAAGCGTCCAATACATTCCGAAAAAGTCACTGTTTATGGTGGATTATGGGATTGAGGCGTCAGCGGTCAATTTTTCTTTTAATACAAAATTGGTAAGGACATCACTGTTCACGGCGAGCTTATAGGACTGGTTAACAATTTTTTTTTTTATTGAGACAAATATTTGCTGGAGTAAACAGCTACACATACCATCTGTGCAATGTATTGGAATTTTTGAAAGGATAAGATAGAGTTTTTTTACTAAGTGCCTTACGAATAAGACAAGTTGCTGACAGTTGATTTGATCACTCAAAGGCCAATGTTATACCTTGACCCTTGAAGGATCAACACCAATTGCTCCATATGTCGTTAAGTGTTGATTTTAGTGAGGATCCTTGCTAAGTAAGTAGATGGTATCTTCTATTTTCGTCTAGGTAGCACTTTACTCCTGATCATTTATTTTTTGATTGTAATGCTCACTGTGGAATAGAGTGGAATGTCAGGAAGCGGTTTATTGTGGATGGACTTTTGAAAGGGGGACCTCTTTTCCAAAAACTACAAGATTTTTTTATTCTTAATTTTTCTCCTTTGCTGGGATTTGAACCTGTGAGGTATTGAGCGCTCTAACCACTATACTACGCTGGAATTAAGTTATTTGGACAGCAATGACATAAGATATCAACAGTAAGGCTCAAGACTACATTGGATTTTACACTCGAGCGGCATGCTCATGTAGAGATGATGTGAATTGTTAGGTAGTCTTTTTATTATAGGGTTTTCCTGGGTGCCAAATATACGCGAATAACTACTAACTGATGTCATCGGTTAATTTCAGACTGACTTATGCGCCAGCATTGTGAGTGTTGGTTACAGAATCAATATTTCAGAATATCTCAAGAAGGCTTAGAAGAACTCTAGTTAATTAAAAGAAAAATTTTCAGTCTACTAGAATAACTCAAGTCTAGAAATTCTTTAAATCTTGCGGGAAAAGAATTTCACACAGTTCCATTATACAGTCTAGGATATCAGTAGTATTAAAATTTGTTTTAATTCCTTCATATTTCTTATGGTTCGAAATATGTATGTTTACCCCAAAATCTCAATAAAAATTTACTTAAAAAGCGCTCATATTTAAAACCAAACTATCAAGTTTTTTACGATTAATTCTATAAAAAGAAACTACAAATGAGAATGATTAATGGAAGAGTGGAAAAGCAAGTTCCGAAGGCCATTTCGATGGCGCTCTCTAGGCTTTAAATCAAAATTTGTATGAAAAATAAAATCTTCAAGTCTAATTTGTTTTTCTGCTTATGACGGTATATGTCGATATTTGTTTTTTGGCTTTGTTCTCCGAGATAATTCTTATTTAGTAGAAAAAGATTGAAACACAAATATTTTAAATTAAATTTATTATTTTTTGTGCCTCAACAAATACCTGCTGAACTCTTTTTTGAAAGAGTGGACAACGGAATTTTTGTTTGTTTTTCAATTAAAAAAAGAAAAAAAAAACGGAAAAATTTATACTTTTTAAGTTCAGAAGCATTTCATTTTTTTATTTGTTTTTGTAAATATTGTTATAGACTCCTTTGTGGTTCGTTGGCAATATTTTTTTTTTTCATTTCTTAAAATAATTCTTTGGAGTTTTTTTTTTTTTTTTGTTTGTTTGTCTTGCTTTGTTCACTCTGATACTGTTATTCTACGGTTTTGTTTGATTTAAACTTTATTTTTGTAGAAGTTTCCTTAACATGTCAACCAAATAATTTTAACAATTGTGTAGTGACTACTGCTTTTGTCACCATTATTGGTGTTGTTGCAATGAATTGAAACTCTTTTCTAGAAATATACTTATATGCGCTTCGTGCCATGAAAGCACCAAACTGTTACAATACCACCAGGAACAAGATGTCAGTAAATGGTAAAAAAATGGACTCAAATGTATACACATAAGAGTACTTGTATAGTAAATATAGGGTGTGTCATTAAATGGTTAATGTTTTAAAATGATTATAATAAGCGTTTCGATGAAGTATGTGTTATGCTTTTTTTTATATTTTTTTTTTTTTCCTAATGAATACTGAATCAAATGAGGTCAATAAACCAAAATTTAGTTGCATATTATCACTATAAATACTCCTTTTATTTTACTAATATAAAGGGAGAGGAAAGGATTCACTCATTGACACACCCATTATAAAAGCAACTACATACTTACAGTCAAAGTCTTAAAGTTCATACATTTGTTGGTAAAGTAAAAATAAAAAAAAATCCCTGAGGACAAATGTCGCCAACACAATATATTCATGGCACATACGATAAAATTTTGAAGAAAATTAAAAAAAAGAATTTAAGTTGGTTGATAAACATTTAAAAAATATTAAACAAAAAAATATTTTCGGTCTAAATTTACTACTAAATTTGCTACACTGTATTGCAATATTTTGAATTTTAATTGTAACAATTAAAATTTTAATTAATTATTGATTATGTTTTAAATTAAAATTTTGAACTAGTATTTCTAAACCTGATATTTACAATTAAGGTTTACAAATAAAATAATAAATTCAAGTATTGTTCGAAAATCAATTAAAAAATTAATTCAAGCTACAAGCGTTTTAATTGAATTTCTTTGTTTTTATTTTTTTTTTTTTTTTTTATTTGTCTGCGAAATTGAAAACAATAGCAGGTCATTAATGACTTTACCATTAACTTTTAACTGAAACTAAAGCTCTGTTTACACGATTGCCAGATCTAGCAATATTGTCAGAAAAAATATACAGAAAATTATTAAAACCGTGTGAACTTACAATTTTTCTTTTTCAAAATTGCCAGATATAATATTGTCAGATCATTGTCAGATAGCTAAAACTAAAAATATTGCCAGACATCTGATAATCTTCTGAACACATTTCGTTGCTATTGCCATATTGTCAGAAAAAAAACATCCATAATTTATATGTGTATTTTAATTTAATTAAAAACATATGTACTTATATCACAATTTTCAGCTTCTCTCACACAAATTGAGCTGTTAATTGAGCTGAAAATTTTTACCGTGTAAACTACAATCTTTTTCCTGCCAACGTCGTCGGAAAAAGTTATTGTCAGGACAATTGTCTTACAATGGATTGTCATACTTACTGGCAAATATCTTGCAACCGTGTGAACTGACAATATACATTGTGGTGGAAATTTTCCATTGTCTGGTAATTGACAGTAAATTGCCGGGTCTGATAATATTAGTCGATCTGACAATCGTGTAAACAGAGCTTAATGGTGTTTTCTTTTATACCAAACAATGCACTATAATAGAAACATATTTCATATTGATAGAAAGAAATATAAAAAAATAATACTTTCGGTGACCACCTCTTAGCAGTCTTCTGGCAAAGCTGTGAGAGTAACTTATTGCCATGCTTCTCAAGTCTGGCATTTGGAATCAACGTTAAAGTGTAGGTTCCGGTACCCATGGATAAAAGTTGAGACACATAATATGGATGCTGTTTGAAACTAGGCCGTAACTCCGTAAAAAGGTTGCAGTGGCCAATTATGTATGTCATAAAAAATTTATTTTAGCTTGGCTGCATATGAAGTATTAAATTTATATATTATTATGGAAAAATTTCAATGCATATCCCACCCACTTTTTTGGCATTAATTTCTGTCCCCATATAAAAAATAAGTTCTAAGTGTGGGGTACATTACATATGCATGCTGATAAGGAAAATTAATTTATAAACTTTTATCCACATTTATACATCCATTAACTAATAGTTGATTTTAAAATAAAATTTGAAATCAACAAGTGCTATTGATAACTACAAGTGACAAGACAGTTGTGTGAGTTCTTATTCCCTGAATCTTACTTGAAAACAGAATTCAGTGCTTAGATAATTATTTGTATAGACTCCCTTATCTATAAAATAATGAACTTCTTATTGATTAATTTACAGAAAACTTTAAATTTGTTTTGATTAAAACTTCTTCTAAAAAAGAGTTCTTCTACTATCTTTCGAGTGCCTATTTTAATCATTCCAACTATGTTTGCAGTGGCTTCTATATTATTACCTCGAAATCTCTTACATCACCTATTAAATTCTCATCATAGCATCTGAAGAATTTATCTTAATTTTAATAACAATTTCGGAAAAAATTAAATTTAAGTCAAAACTTATCTATAACACTTCTTTTCTTGTAGGGTGTACAAATTTTCTAAAAAAAAAATGATCATACTTAACTCTTGTACACACCCATCTTGTCAGTTTCAATTGTAATACTCTCATAAGAAAACGAGTGTAAATTGTTATATTTGCTTTTAGCTTTTCTTATCAAGTGTTATATTTTCTATTTTTTTATCCCATCTCTACCACATTTGTTAGATTTAGAAAGTATTTTTCTTTCCTTTTTACAAAGTATGTTGCGGCATGTCAATGATACTTAGAGTTCCGGTTTATTGATCAAAAAAACCAAAATGAAAACCCTTCCTTTGATGTTTTTGTCCATACAAAAGTATGTATAAGAACAGTAGAATTACTTTTGCCTACCAATCAGTATGGGAACTAATTTGAAAACAAAGTTCTTAGTTTTTTGATTCGACATGTTGTGAATACAATAAAAAACTTTAAAGTTTGAGATTTTGTTGTTGTTTTTGTTGCAAAACTGTAGAAAATTCTGGTTGGATATGATTTGTTGAACCTAAATAAAACATGAAAATTTTTTTATTTCTGTGAATAAAATGCATTCGTTACACTCTAAATTTTTTCCCAAAATTTAGGTTCATATTATGTCTAAATTGGTGTTGAAAATTTGTTGTTGTCTAAAATTATATAAATTTCCGTCTTAATTTAAAAAAAAATAAGAAATTTACACAAAAAAATAAATTTGCTATTAAAATTGTTTATGTTTAAACAAGTTATGCTTAAATTTACTAAATAATGTTTAATATTAAGCACATTTGCTTGAAATCAGTAAAAAATTTGTAAAATTAAACACTTTTGCCTAAAAATAGTTATAAATGTTTAATATTGAGAACATTTAAGTAAAAAAAGTTGGAAAGCTACGAAAAAAAGAAGAAGCATTTATTTGAAATAAAAAGTTTAAAAGGGTCGCGTCGTATTCTAGAAATTTTTTAAATATTAAATTTGCAGTGGCTGCATCATTTATATATATATGTATTTAAAAAAAAAAGTGTTTTGTATTCAGCTGGTGATGTTTATTTTAATTTATAACGAGTTTATCAAATATATTAAAATGTATATTAATTATTTTAAAAAAAGTGTTTGTTGCAAAATTTACAGAAAAAAAATGACAAAGTTTTAAAGTTTATCATCTATATTTCGTCGTAAGAATTAAAGATCGCTGTAACTGACAAAACATATGTATATACATATTTGTATTTTATATCTATTTATAAGTATATATAGATAGTTTGTAAGATATATAATTTATAATAAATTGAATAATTTTATTGAAAATATGTATTTTAGGCATTTTTATTTAAGGAGTGTTGAAAATAAATATATCAAAGGGGGGAAAATTAGACGCAAATTGCCTAAAATATTTAAACATTTTTTGTTTAATTTTAGACATATTTTGCTTAAAAACTAACCAAATGTCTAAAAAAACTAGATGCCTAATTTTAGGTCGAAAACAGTCTGTAAAGTGTTGCCTACTATTATCGACCTAATTTTCAGCAAAAGTGGTTTAGAGTGTATACACTTTGAAAATGTGTGTTTTTTTACAAGTTATTTTTACTCATTTTTACCTCTTTTCTCGATATTTGATAAGATTATAAATTTTTAAAGCGTAACTACGTAACTTTTAGTTTGCATTGAAAAGGTTATTAAAAAATAGAAGTTTAAGAAAGTTGAAAGTAAGAACACTGTCTTTAATGCTGCATATATTAACCTTTTTTCGGATATAGTGCTTTCATTTTTTGTTGCAATACAGAAGCTTTTTCATGGCAATCAGTTACTCTCAGAGCTTTTGCCAGAAGACTGCTAAGAGGTAGTCGCCGAAAGAATTTATTTATGTTTCGTCAGAACGCTTTAATTAAATCGAAGTTAAATTCTATAAAGAATCCAGATTTTTTTGCAATGAACTTTTTGGTAATCAAAGAAGAAAATAATGTCCGTGAAGGAATAGTACACTAGCCAAGCTGAACATGTTTTCGACTCCAGCTACGGTAGTCTCATCAGAGTTCTTTGGGTCTGTACATATTTATTAACAAACATCAACTATTTAACTCACACTTTTTTAAGAAATCACATACTGAAATTACTTTTTCTTTTCCATATGTATGTGTTAGTCGAAGTAAAATCACCCAACAGTTTCTATCATATTTTCCTTTTCTCACCATCATTGCAGTTTTTGTAATTGTCATCTTATTTGGATGAAACAGCATTACAATTTATTTTTGCTTTTGCTCAGGACACAAAGAACTCAATTTTTTTGTTATGCACAGGACACAAAGAACTCTGAAGAGACTACCGTAGCTGGAGTCGAAAACAATTGTTCAGTTTGGCTGGTGTACTATTCCTTCACGGACATCATTTTTCCTTTGATTACCAAAAATATTCAATGCATTTAACTTTGATCTAATTAAATCGTTTCTGACGAAACAAAAATTAATTTTAAAAAATATATCACTCTTCCTGGGGCTCGAACTTCGGGCCTCCAGTACATAAAATTATTTATTCATATTCCTTTTTTTTAAAAAGACGTCAAAGCTGGGGTTTGAACCCTGGACTCATGTCTTAGTAGCAAAACCACTAGACCACGGTGACTACGTAGCATTATTTTTCGATAATTTTGTTTGGCAAAGACACTCTTTTGCAAGCATATTGCAAATTGAAGAAATCACGACCAGTTTTTAAATACTTTTTGAGATTCATTGATTTCATGACTTGAGTACAATTTGAAGTATCACACTTCCTATAAACTAACACGTTTACTTTTAGTGTAGTCGAAGTGGTCTAGTGGTTCGTGTGCTGGCTTACTAAGACATGAGCCCTGGGTTCGACAACCAGCTCCGACATCTTAAAAAAAAAAATATTTCTTTCGGCGATTACCTCTCAGCAGTCTTCTGGCAAAAATTTGAGAGTAATTAATTGCCATGAACAAGATTCTCAAGTCTGTCTTCGGAGTCGACATTAAACTGTAGGTCCCGGTACTCATAGATTAAAATTAACACACACAACATGAGTGCTGCGAGAAGCAGGCCGTAATCCTGACACAGGGTTGTAAAGGCTAGTTATGTAATGTATGTATGTATGTTTAGTTTTTCTCCTTTTCTAGCTGCCTGTTGTTCAGCACTATTTTTTGTCTTTATAAGGTCACACTTTATAAACTTTTATACTCATTTTAATAGCAAAGAAAGCATATTTTAAAAATCCTTAAAAAAAAGTTTAAAGATGAAAAATGACAAAAAAAAGTATAAAATTTAAAAAAAGAGAAAAGCAAACATGTTGATTTAAATTAAACAACAAGAGTGTGCTTACAAGTACTCGTATGTTGTTACAGTAGAATGACTCTTAAAAAAAATACACTTGCCAAAGTGTTAAATAAATGTTACCTTCTACAGAAAGCAACACTTGTGGACACATTTAAACTTTATTTGCAGTACACTTCGGGCAGAAAAAAATTAAAAAAATCTAGCACATCTTAAGCAAACAGTTCATCAACGTGTTATAAGAAAAGGCATTGAGAGAGAAGATGGTTAAAAAGGAAGAGAATTAAAATGGATGTTTAAGTGCAGAATATAGCAGCTCTTTAAAGAAAATGCATTTTTTTTTTGCATTTAAAAGTTTCACATGGTCCAAATATAAATAGAGGACTGATTAGCTATAAATTTCAAAGCAACTTGCATAGGATTTTTAAGTTAAACAAACTGATAGAAAAGTCATCATTCTAAGAAAAAATGCTATAATTTTAGCGAATTGCGTTAGATATTCAACTGTTCTTAGACAAATCATCTAAGATTATAAAAATTTTGGTGTCAAAAGCCTAAAGTTGCATCATTAACTCGAGATATATAAAATGGCGGATAGAGCACTTAAACTCCCGCACGATGTAATGTGATATAAAGTGAAACAAAACCAACGTAAGAAAGCTATGAATCGCTACACTTCTTTGTAATTTAACCGAAAAAAACCATTTTATAACTGTCAATAACGGTGAAAGTAGACAAAAAAACTATTGAAAATTCACGTCTCAGTTTGACCACAGTAGTATTAGACACCCCTAGACTTTTAAGTTTCATTCCATGATGCTTTAGAATTTAATTTTCGACTTTAATTTTAAAATTTATAGTAAATATGTCTTGAATAGTATGAAAAGCTTTTTTCGGTTTAAAATTCTTAAAAATTAATTTTTCACAAAACCTTTTACTTTTATCTCAACGATTTTAATGAATTTTGTTGCTTCTTGAGTGAAAATCCTTTTCTTTATTTTTTTTTTAATTCTTTGCAAACATAACCAGACAACTGCAAATTCAACAAATAAATAAATCTTTTGTATGGGATTTAAAGGGAAAACAAAGAAAAAATAAAATCTTTGTGTACTTCTCTCCTTTCAAAACTATTATATTTTCCTTTCCAAAAAAAACCTCCCAAAAATTAAAACCGCAAATGTTAACGACTTTTCTACACAATTCACACCGAACACATACTTTTATAGACTCTAGACAAGATGGCAACTAGGCAACAGTTTTAATACTAATGCATGTAACTGTAAAATGTGTGGTACATACGCAATTGAATACATAAAATTAAATGTTAAGAGTGTATGTGGTAGTTCAAGCTAATGACTGCAAAATCTGTGGTACCATTAACACATTTTACCATAAACACAAAGCAATGCAACATTTTAAAATGGTTAATGCAGTTACACAGACACAAATACAAACAACAACATAAACTACTATTATGCAACATAAAAAGCAAACAAGCAAGTAATAGGCAACTAAGCCACTATAAACAATCAAATACACACACACACATACTGCTGTAACAGCTCTATAAACAAAAACAATACCAACACAAACAAATAAGCATGATACAGTCTATAAATGAAAAAAAAACTGATGATGATGATGTTGCAACATTCACAGTAAGTGGGTGTTAAAATAGAGGTCACATGCAAAAACTAAAAATAATTTAAAAATTTTTGTAAATCAGCATCCCATTCTAACTTGCTAACTGTCGACAAAAGGGCCGAAACAAAAGCCAACGGAAATCCAAGATTGTATAACATTTACCAGTTACAGCTTGTGGCTTTTATATGATTGTGTTGATGGTCTATTTATGCAACACTGCAGTCTCTATTGGTCAGATCAGAGTATAATACAATGTGGCAGAGTGTTGTATTATTTTCTTTTTATTTCAATACCTACTAGACTTGAGATAATTTGCTGTTTAAACCAAAACATTTTAAATGAATATTTGACAAACATTTGAATAGTATAGATAGATGGACTAATAAAGTCTAGAAATACTGTCCCTCCATGCCAACTAAACAGTCGTACATTTGCTTTGTTCTTCTGTTTAACAAATCCTAGATAAAGTAGAAATTAAAGCAAAATTATTTTAGAAAAATTTTTTAAATCCAAAAAAAAAGACTTTTTTTATTACTAGTTAAGAGGTAAAAGTCAGAAGCAGATTGTTTGCTTAACAAAGATTGTTATGAATATGTGGCAGCAATTTTAGTATGCGAGTGTTTATTGGTGCCATTCAGATGTAGGCACTGAAAGATTTGGCAGAAAGCATTAATCAATGAAAATTTAATATAAAAAAGAGAAAAAGAAAAATTTCTAATCAAGCAAAAGTTTAACGCACTTGTAAGCACATCTACAAAGAAACCATCTACAAAGAACCAATGTCAACAAAAAACGAATGATCAGGGGTAAAAAAGCGCGACCTATTGGGAAGTAGCAGATAACAGCTAAACCTACTCAGCGAAGACACACTCACCACACAATCAAGATGCAACGATGAGGCAATTGCTGTTGATCATTGAAGGGTGAAGGTATAACACTGGCCTTTGAATAATCAATTCACAGCAATATGTCTCATTCCTAGGGCGCTTAATAATAATATAATAATTAATAATAATATATGTACTGTCCGTTCCAAAATTCCAATACAATGCACAGGATTTAGTAGGGGTTTACCCCTGAGTATTGGTCTCAAAAAAAAAAAAAAAAAAAAAAAAAAAAAAAAAAAAAAACTTGAGAGACTGAGTACAGGTTCTGTCTTGAGGAGGAAGAGACGGCAGAGCACATTCTGTGCAGCCGCATAGCACTGAATAGAACTAGACTATAGATCCTTGGCGGGGATCAGATAAATACGGTGGGGATCAGATCTATTTGAATCAGTATTTTACTTGATTTCATTCAGAGGGCGGACGAGTTGTTGTTGTTGCGCACGGTTTTAAGCCTGCTCATTTTTATTATGAGTAACGACTGAGCTGGATGGTGTCAGTGGACGAAATGGTTGACCGGACATCCTCGCTGATCGGCCAGGACGTGACACTGAGCACGATTGATCATCAGGGTCATCATCCGTGAATGGAGTAGGGCACAAAAGATTCTTTGGGTCGCAGTGTCTGCCTTTGTGCATAATTACATGCATACATACATACATAACTGGCCTTTACAACCCTGTGTCAGGATTACGGCTAAGCTTCTCGCAGCACTCATGTTGTGTGTGTAAATTTTTATAAATGAGTACCGGGACCTACAGTTTAATGACGACCCGAATGCCAGACTTGAGAAGCAAATCATGGCAATTAATTACTCGCAAAGCTTTTGCCAGAAGACTGCTGAGAGGTAGTCGCAGAAAGAAATATTTTTTTCATATTTCTTTTGTTAAGATGTCAGAGCTCATAAAAAACTAAGAAATCTGATTATCACAAGAAATGAAAACGAGGAACGTTGAAAGAAAGATACTTGTAAATGACTCCCTTCCGTGTATTATTTAACGTCTTTAGATATCTTTATATAGGGTCTTGTTAAGTTATTGTATTACACCGACATACGTTCAACCTTTGAAGCATTGGAAGCCAATATTCAAGACATCAGTTAAACCATTAACCAGATCTATTGGAGGAATTAGCAAAATGCCACTGATTTTTTTTTTATTAAGACTCAGGAGTGAGCCCTTACTAAATGCAGTGCATTTATTGGAATGTTGAATACATAGATATAGATAGATAGATAGATGTTAAGCGCCTTATGGGACATATTGCTGTCAATTTGATCACTCAAAGGTTAGTTTTATACCTTGACCCTCGAATGATCAAACAGCAATTGCCTTATCTGTCAGTGGATGTTTTAAATGTGAATGGTGAGCGTCTTCAATAGATTACCTATTATCTTCCCAGAAGGTGGTGCTGTTCTCCTGATCATTCGTTTACTTGATGGAATACACTGGAAATATCAGGGAGCGGTCTCGTGAAGATGTAATTCTTTGAGGGGGGGAGACCTCTTATTATAATTTTTTTATTTTGAAAAAACCGGAAATTTATTTTTTTTTCTCCTTCACTGGGATTTGAACCTCGTTCGTTTGAGTTTCTGTGCACTTGATCTTACCATTATACCACTACCCCCTAAGAAGAATAAAAGTGCCATGTTACTTCAAGAGCATCCGCTTCTTCAATATTTACATTATCTATCTTATAGCCATAGATGACAAAATTGCATCATCATCACCATGTTTATATGTAACAAAAGACTATTGAATCTTATATTCGACCCTAATCCTATGAGTGTGTAATTCATATTTTTCTTCTTTCAACCTTTAAACTTATATGAGTGACAACTGTTCCTGTCCACTGCAAAAGGACCTTCGAGTTCTTCTTGTTTTCGTACTGGTTCTAGTTTCGGCAAGAGCTCCCGCATTGGTGTTGCCATTGTTTTGATGAGTATAGGAGCGCTTAAATTCTTTTATTATTCTTACTCTCATATAACACACATACATTATAACAAACAATAACTGAAACACTATGCTATTAATAATCTCTTTTCCAATCTAATAAGGAGGGCTTTTTATAATGTCAGGAGTATCAAATTTGCGCTGTCTTTAAATATATTCCATCGGTTTTTATTTCAAATTTGTATTTCTTGTTTTAAATTTCTTTCTAAATAATAATGTTTCACTTTAAATCAGTGATGTCCAAAATTCTCTTTCCCTATAACGCGTGATAGGAAAACAAATTCTGCTTGCGTCGAAGTCAAACACGTACATAATAAAAAGAAATATTGTTACTCTTGCTCTTTTAAGATTTAAGCTTCTCTCCAACATAGTGCAGGGATGGATAGTGCCTATTTTTTGTATCATTTTTATTTAACTGAAATAATTATTCATTATTTCCTCCAAATTTATGTGACTTCGGTACTCCTTTATTCTTAATAGATCGGTCACATGTCTATCGAATAATCGACTGCGCACTTTACTCAGAATTATGAAGAAATAATTATGAAGTTATAAAATGAAAGTAATTCGAATATTCCCATTTCTGATAGAAGTAAGCAGAGTTTTTTCTCTGCTTCATACACAAGCGCAAGTGTGTTTATGTAGTAGTGGACATCACTGCTTTAAATTCTCACTTTGATTTCCTCTTTCTTACTCTCTATGTGGAAGCAAAACATTTTAGCCATTGATGTTGCAAACGCTATTGCAATTTGTCGTTGTAGCCATTCATTCGTTATGCATTGCCAACTTTGTAGGTTAAAAACAAAAAAACACATTTTCTTTAAACTACTCTGTCCTCAATAGTAATATCGTATATTTTCTTTTGAAATGGCAATAAGGCAATGAATACTTATTTGTGAACATGTTTTACTAGAAATGAGATTTCCCCCGAATGGCTTTAAAAACAAGAGAATAATTTTGCAAAATTGCTTCTTGGAAGAAGAGTTTAATTAAGTGCACTTTTTTCTTTTGCTTTTGCATATGCAGGCATAAATTATAAGTTCTTTAAGCTGTTTAAATATTGTTTTACAATAAAACACTTAAAAATAGAAGTAAATGTAAAACCATTTTTTTTATCATTAGAAAAATTGAGGTTGTGTCGGCCTTCGCTAGCCGTTGGCTAAATATTATCAATTATTTCATAAAAACACAAATTAACTGGCCCCTCATAACAAACTTTCATTAAGTTTGAAGCGCTTCTTTTAGGTGATGTTTTCAGCGTTTCAAATCCCCCGGGTTTTTTTTTCTTATGCTAGCAGAGCGCTTAAAAAACGGCTACCCATTGTTTAAGGTACCCCAACTAAAACGGATACTTATTCCACTAAATTTAAGTTATAACTTTTAAAAAAAGTGTCCAGTTCCTTGCGTATGCCGGCGACATAGACATCATTGGGCATACCCAGCGAGATGTCACCGCAACGTGTAGTGCTATAGAACGGGATTCTGCAAAATTGTGTCTGGCGGTAAATGAGTGCCAGACGAAGTACATACTGTCGACGAGTAGGTATGTTGAAAGTATCGGCGTTCAGGTTACAGCCGGAAACTATACTTTCGATGTGGTCAAGGAGTTCATCTACCTTTGCACCCCCATTACCAGCAAGAATGATGCCAGTCTGGAGGTCAAACGAAAAAACACATTGGCCAACAGGTGCTATACTACGGTCTCAGTAGGCAGTTTAGTAATAGAGACCTCTCTCGTGCGACGAAATTAACACTCTATAGGTCGCTTCCGGTACTTCTCTATGGTGCGGAAGCATGGAGGCTGTCTAGTGCCGATTCAGCGGTCTTGGGAGTATTCAAGATAAAGGTTCTTTGTAAGATTTTTGGTCCTCTAAGGCATGGCAATGAGTTTCGCACTAGAACCAATCATGAACTGTATGAGCTCCTCGGCGATGTGGCGTTGTTCAGTTCATTAACATCTAGCCGCTACGCTGGCTCGGCCATATTGTTCGGATAAAAGAATCTGCTCCATCGAGAATAGTTTTCGATGCGAAGGCGTAGAGGACGACGTGTGTTTACGTTGGAGGGACCAATTTGATGAAGCCCTGTCGTCAATTGGTGTAACCAACTGTAGAAGGCGCGCGCTTAGCAAAAACGCTTGGAAACTAGTATTAAGGTAGGCCGAAGCCCGTTAACGGGTTGTTATGGCCATCTAAGAATGTAAGTAAGTAAGTATTACTTTAAACCATTCCACCATACTACCGTGCGGGTAATTTGGAGACATTTAGCCTAAACGTACTTATTCCAAATATTATAAAAGCATGATATTACACAGTAAACAAACAAAACTCCACAGTTATTACTTTCTAATTTTCGTTTTTAAATTTTAATTGCTTTAACAATTTTCTTTAAAAAACATAAAATCAATTAAGAGATTCTTACTCGTATGGAGCCAACCCCAATGAAATGAGAATTTTCTCCTTAAGAAGATATTAAAATTAATTATTTGACTATAACAGTTCAACTGCCATCCCGCATTTAAAAGAGAACATGATTTTGTTAAACTTTTTAATATTTCGGCAAATAATTGCCATAAATTTCGTCATAAAAATAAAAGAAACAACAACAGTAAAAACCATTTGAGACATAAAACAATACGACCATCATTAGAAAAGCATTTAAAGTTGAGAGTTAAACAGCTGTTGCTTCTCACATTTAACACCATTTAGGTGAGTTACGAAATATACGAAAACATATCTGTGTTTGTACATACAACTAGACTTGTACACAACAAACAAACATACATTTGTACCTACACAAGTATTATTATAATTTCATATTTAATTTCCTTCCCCTTCTACTTTATGTTTAATTCAAGCACTTCCTGTTTGGAAATAATATTTCTTTGCAGTTTAATAGAAAAGAAAATTTCATTTCATTGGTTTGTTTTGTTTGGTTCGGTTCATAATTTTAAACAATTGAGCATAAAAATAGCACGAATTGGTGAGAATAAATTTTTATTCAAGTTTGTCTTCCAAAATATGTTGTACTACATACTGGTGCTATTTTGTAAGCCTTTACTGTTCTCACAAGACATTTTCATATTGGTAAGCAATTTTCTTAATGATTTAACAATTGTTTTACACTCTCTGCAAAATGTTTTAAATATTTATTTGGAAACAATTTAAACGAAATTTTATGAATTCAAAGGCGAAATCTACATAAACGCAGCTGCTTGAAATTATCAAGTATTTGAATTGAAAATAATTTTAAACGTTAAAACTAGAGTACGTTTTATTGAATCACTAATTTGCTTTAACATGCAAATATCAAAGATAAAATTAATTTTTCGTTTAAAAATAATACAAAGATTGTTGGTTTTTCTTTTCATAAATTCATTATTAAGGGAAATAATTCAAGTTTTAGACCAGAAAAGGCATTTTGCATGAGCCCCATTAGAAGTTGAATTTTAATTTGATATACTTGCTTATCATTTTCTTCTGATATGAGAACAGGTAGCGACTAAATCTCTGATTTCGGCTTTAGTTAGCTTTTTTTTTATTTAAGACTAATGGCCAGGGGTAAACCCTTACTAACTACAGTGCATTGTATTGGAATGTTGACTATATAGATAGATAGATGTGAAGATGTTAAGCGCCTTATGTCAATGGGATAAATTGCTGTCAATTTGATCACTCAAAGGCCAGTGATATACCTTCACCTTTGAATGATCAACAGAAATTGCCATATCTGGGTATTGAAAGCGAGTGTAAGCATCTTTTATGTAGGATAACTATTATCTTCCCAGAAGATGGCGCCATACTCTTAATCATTCGTTAGTGCAATAAGCTTGAAATGTCAGGGAGCGGTTTTATGAAGATTGGGGGGAGGGGTGTCCTCTTATTTTTTAAATGATAATTTTTAAACAACGGCAAATTTATTTTTTTTATTTTCTTCCTTCGCTGGGATTTAAACCTTGGTTGTTTAGGTTACTGTGCACGCGCTCTAACCACTTTAGCACGACCCCCCCACACTGTGTTATTATTTTAACTGTCTATGAAAGGATGGCGAAATATTTCCACATCAGGCTTTTTTGGATATCAAGACACATGTAATATACTGAGTAAGTTTCTATCAAACGAATTATCTAACCAGGCCATGATGACCAGATTCTTCTTGCAAAAAACTGTTCGAAAGCTGACCATTACTTGTCTTCTGCATCTAAGATGAATGCGGTAGTGAATTTAAAAACAAAGTACTTAATTTAAACAGGCAAAGTTGATCAGGTAGGAACTGGTATGGTAATAAACTTACCAAGACGGAGAATTTTGGCTTTCGCAGGAATATTCACTGAAGAGATTACATGCAGTACGTTTGTGATACGGCAACTCAAATCTGTGTAGTTTTTCCATTGAAGAAGAAGTATTATTGACAATACGCTTGCATCTGAAACATTGATGCCCAAGGTAGTAGTATTGGTGAGAGTGACGAAATGTAAGACACAGAAGTTCTGCAAGTGTAGTTTGTCTCTACCACTCAATATGATGATTTCAAATTGGTTGATTGACGATTAAATAAAAGAGCGTAAGTATACGTGTGAGTTTGACCCTCTGCGACTGACGTGATATAGTTCTTAAAATTCTAATGTCTTGGTAGTCTACCAGACACCATTTCCATGACTTATATTTTCCAAAGTTCCGATTTGTAAAACTAATAAAACTAATTTTTTTATTGTTTATGAGTATAAGGTATTATTTATATAATTAATTTTCTAATTTATAGCGAAAATTCATATTTATTGTTATTAATCGGCATGGTATACATTTTCAAAATACTATTATGTGTTTGTTGGTGTCTGATAGACTACCACATCAGTCGCAGAGGGTTAATTTGCTGATATCAGCCACTACTGGGCATCTTTTATCTGAAAAGTATACTGTATGAAGTGCTTCAGTTTCCAACTTGTATTTTTGTAGTACTTGGAACAATATGATTAATATAGAATAGTTATCATTCGTGGCTTTACAATGATACTATTTTTAACTTACTGAACTGATTTATAAATTAGCTGGTGGTTCTAACTTATCCTAATAAACCCCTTATAAATATTGTGTCAATTATACTGTTGCCAGACATGTTCTCCTTTCATTTTAATTTAAATTGGAACCGTACTCCAGGGAACATAAATTATTTTTAAAAAATTGCATATTGTCTAACGAAGCTACACGAAAGAGTAATGCAGTATAGAAAAAAATCTGTAGCCTGAAAAATGTTTTTAAATTTAATTATTAAAAATTCAAATACTACTGTAAGAATATGTTTGATTTCAAAATGTTTTGCAGAGTTTTCTATTCATTTCATAAAAACAATTCCTTCTGTTTAATCGATTACAATCAATAAAACTGCTTTTTTAAATACTGAAACATAAAATATCAGTTTTTTTTCTTTTTATTAAAACTAAAAATTTAAATCTCTTATCAGTATGCAGTGCCATGCATGAATTAAGATATTCTGATATTTTTGTATCCAGTTTTCTTTTTAATTTTATCAAAAGTATAGTTTTTGTAACAAAAAGTAAAAGAAAAACAATAATAAAACTTGGCAAACAATATAGCAGAATGTAATTTTTCTTTACAAAAATATATAAAAAAAATAAAACAAAAAAAAACACCAACTAAAACTTAATAAAAGCACACTAAGGATTGAAATGAAATTTTGCCAGACTCCCAGTTCGATAATTTTCTAAAAGGATAATTCTTTTGAAAAGTAAATAAAATAAACTTAAAAATACACACACACATACAAAAACAGTCATATTCTACACCCACATCGTCTCAAGCCAGAAACATTTTTATAAAAGAATTCTTTACAGGTAACATGAATATACAACCCATGCATGTTGGTTATAATCCATCATAGTTATAGCCTGTGCTCTCGTTTTAATAACCAAGAGAGTAGCTGTGAGTGTCTGTATTCACACCTACACACAACAACTTACTTTTTAACCGGAAATTGTGAAATGACACACAACTTGTGGCAAAGTTTTGTAATAAACTACGTGATCTCACGCAAGGTAGTCAAGAGTGCAACAGCCGAAGTCATAGCCATGGCAGCCATTGTGACAGTGTCTGTAACAAAAAAGAAAACACTGAACAATTTCATTAATTTTTTCCTTTCTTTTCGTTCACTGAATTAAAGTTTAAGATTGAAAATTATCACAATGAGTTTATTTTGTTTTTACTTTTTCTTTACCTGTATGTGGAAAAAAAAAAAGAAAAAAATTCCAGTGACGGTGACATTAATATTTTTTTTTTTTTTTAGTTTTTTTCTTTTCTACTGAAATTATTTTTATATGGGATGTTTTTTTGAACTATCTTAGAAAATCTCCATTATAAAGAAAATCAGTGCATTGACGTGGGTGTTGCCTATACCAAACTGTGTATAGTTTTATGGCTTTTTTTCTACAAAAGTGGTACCCAAAAACGTGGTGTGCTTTTAGAATTACAGGTTCTCTATTCTGTTCCTAAGTCTTCTTAAATAAAAATACTTATTTTATTTTTTTTTATCGTGATGATTCGTTTTTCTTTCCTATACTTTCATTAAAGGATTAAAAAGTTAAAGATTTTTATTAAAAGTGCTGTTTAAAGCTTAGCCTTACCTCAGTCGTTACATCAATAGACTGCATTATCTTCTATGAAGTTATCACGAGGCCTTTAATACGGGGATTTCGTTTACCGTATTCGTTCGTGCGTACTTGTCAGTAGTGGTACTCTGTTTTGTGCTGCTTAATCCAGGCCAGCTTTTTTTAGCCATCTCTGCTTTATCCTTATATGTATATGTTATACATATAAATGTTTTAAATATACATATGTGAGTGTGTTTTAGTAGTAATAGCTTTAGTAGTAATAGCTTATGCATTGTGGCTTTTGCCTGTCGACTTTCATTGCGTGTTTCTTCGTAAAATAAGAAAGTGGCACCAACACATTACCTTTGCTAATCCCCACATACATATATAGAACAGAAGAAGCTGACATTGAGTGTGTGAAAGAGGCATAGAACAGACAGCGGTAGTAACACGCAAAATAAAAAAGGGCACACCAGCATAAGATGATGATGTATTTTGTTAAATAAAATGAATTACTCTGACTGCTGGCTTGTGAGTACATTTCTTTTTTAGAGATGGTAAAACATTAACAGGAAGTGGTAGAGGAATATGTGTGGAAATGTATGTATGTGCGTATAAATTATACCCTGTCGGGACTTGAAGTGCATAATTTATACCCTGTCGGGACTTGATTTGTATAATTTATACCCTGTCGGGATTTGAGTTAATACAAATTTAACTCATACAAGTAATGAATCAGTGGTTACATAAAAACTTACTGATTTACAATAATAAGCTAAATTTGCTTTTAATACACTGCATAAGAGGTTATTGTGACATGTCCCGCACTTCGCATAAGAAGAAGAAAAGTTCATATTATGAGTAAGCTACGAACTGCAAAAATTACACGTTTCAGATAATATCTATTTTTTTCTTTGGTTTCAATTTTTGCCGATATGTACTAGCTTATGCATCAACTTCAAGTAAGTTTTTAGTCAATTAGCCCATTAAAGTATAACAGCAAAATTTTCTTTTACCCGTACAAGTCGAATTTGGAGTTTAAATCCATATTGGAGAAAGTGACTTTATCTCTGCATTAGTTTATGGAAATTGTGAAACGTATATACTATGCTAAAAACAAATGGTATTCTTCTAAATTGCCACTGTGGTGTTCCCTATGCTGGATGTGGATATAAGGACTTTTTAGAAAAAAGTTAATTCTGCTGCTCAACCTACTGCTTTATAATTAAAATATTGATATATATATATAGTTTTATTAATACATGTTATTTTTTTTAAAGGCCAATACTCAGGAGTAAACCCCTACTCATGCAGTGCATTGTACTGGAATATTAAAGATAGAAGATAGATACTTAGATGAACTATTCTGTTTTTATTGATCGCCATATATCAATGGGACAAGTTGTTATCAGTTGATCACTCAAAGGCCAGTATTATACCTTTACTCTTGAATGATCAACAGCAATTGCCCCATTTGTCGGTGGATGTTGATAATGAGTGGTGACCGTCTTCACTAAGTAGGATAGCTGTTCTCTTTCCAGAAAGTGGCTCTGTAATTCTAATAATTCGTTTCTAGTGGAATAGACTGGATATGTCAGGAAGAAGCTTTTATTGCAGGAAGATATCTTAGAGGAGGGAGGGGAGGGGGGGGAAACCCTCTTATTTTTAAATTATAATTTAGACAAACCGCAAATATTATTTAAAATTTTTTTGTCCTTCGCTGGAATTGAACCACTAGTATCGTATTGCTGCCTGTTTAAGAGTCAATAGTGTTTTGTTTTTTGCGAATAGGCGTGGCAGCGAAGATGAAGTATTGTCATATTTAACTACGGGTTATGAGTTTCGTATTTCCTTCTTCATCTCTAGTTGAGAAATTATATCCAAAATAATCTATGAAAATTTAGCACTGTTTTAATAAAGGAAACTAATTAATAAAAATTATTAACATTCTACCGAGATTCGATTCCAATTACATAATTACCGAAAAAAATTTCAATAACTAATTGGTATAAAAAATATTTGGACAAAATTATTTATTTTTTTAAAATATTTTATATCATAGGGTACTACACAGTCAGCTAAAGGGTACTATAGTTTCCTTACTTGTGCCTGGGTGTAGTTGGTTTTTCCTCATGATAACAAATTAAGATGAATCTCTAATAAATTGCCAACGTTGACAACTCAACTCAACGCACCTCACCAATACCAACAAAACTACTCAGCTTATCACGTTTCTCATCACGTCTATCAATTTACTTGAACTACATTTGTGTGTGTGTAGTGTTGTAGTAGTAGTGGCATTAATAAACCTGTTTTTTTTTTTGTTACAGAAAACTAAAGCTGGCTGACTAGAAATGTTGCACGCCTAGTTAACTAACTGGGGTAGTAAAATCTCTGTATATTGCTGTACAGCAAATTAATTTCATTATAATTTATATTTAAATAGAAAATATTTTGTTTTGTTTTTTCATCTTTTAATTTTTATTTTATTTACAGATCAGACTTACTTGCATTAAAATTTTATAACATTAAATAATTTTAAAAATTTCTTTAAAAAATTGCAATATTTGTAGAATTTTTGTTTAATTTTCATTTTAAAGTTTCCATAAGATTTATACCAAAAAAAAAAAAGAAATAAAATAAAATAAAACAAATAATCTACATATAAGTTTCAAAACTACCATCATCATATTTTTTATAAAGTTTTAGCTTTTTTTTTGTGAATTTTAAAAAACGCACATAAAGATTGCTGCCATTAAAATAAATCCTGTGCCATAAATTTGCTAAAAACCCTTTCGTTTTTTATTTAACGCCCCCACAGTTTTATTCATTGGCTGTTTCAGTGTTTTCTTTTTTTTTCGTCGTTATTATTTTGGCATTTGTTATATTTTTTTTTGTGGTAAAAGTCTGTTCACAATTTACAAAAAAAAAATCAAATACAAACGAAAATAGTAAAAATTGTTGCAAAATGACAGAAAGTGCTTTGTAGGCTCCTAAAATATATTGCAACAGCATAAATATCGTTTAATGGAAGGTGTAAGTGAAATATTGTTGAAGGTTAGGGTAATTCTTAAGCCCGAAAGTAAAAAGTAATTCAACAAAATTTAATTTTTACACCAAAATTTTCATTCTAAAGTTAAATAAGTGGTTTGAAATTCTTGATAAAGCGCATTAGTTTATTTTTTTTTAAGACCAATATTCAGGGGTAAGCCCCTACTCATGTAGTGCATTATATTGGAATTTGAAGATAGATGGACTTTTTTTTTTAATAGATATCTACATATGTATGTATGCATTATGCGCCTTTTTGTTGATGAAACAAGTTGCTGTCAGTGTGACTACTCAAGGGCCAGTGTTATACCTTCACCCTTGAATGATCAACAGCAATTGCCTCATCTGTCGGTGAATGTTTAATGTAAGTGGTGAGCGTCTTAGCTGATTTCTTCCCAGAAGATGGCACTGTAATCCTGATCATTCGTTTTAACTGTAATAGACTGGAAATGTCAGGAAGGGGTTTCTTCAAGATGGACATGGAGTACATGTTTATTTTTTGTTAAGAGGTCAATACTCAGGTGATGAGTCCTATTCATGCTGTACATTTTCTTTGATTAAAAAAAATAGGTTGTGGAAAGCAAGAAATAAGGAGTAGCATCCTTGCAGTTCTTCGAATTGAATTTTTTATATATGCGAATGGTGCGGGTAGAACCCAACTGTCTGTGTAACTCACTGTGTAGTTCACAAGAAAAAAATTCACAAATGGCTGTACTCTGCGTGTAATAATGCTGCGAAAAAACAAATCGTCGTGTGGGAGTTTATGTGCTGTACCCGCAATTTTATATATCTCCAGTTAATGATGCCACTTTGGTTTTTGACACCAAAATTTTTAAAATCTGCAATCCGTTTTCGGCTATTTATCTCCGAAACTTGACGAGTTATTCAAAAACGGATTGCAGACGTGAAAAATTTTGGATCAAAAACATTAAGTGGCATCATTAACTCGAGATATATGAGAAATATAAAATGGCGGATAGAGCACAAAAACTCCCGCACGATGAAATGTAAACTCTAAGCAAAACCTTTATTACAAACTAAACATGCTATTTCTTAATATTACAAAATTATCTCTAAAGCATTAAGATTTAATGCATAAGTATTTCAAAATCTATTTCAGAAAATCATACATTTTTTTACGTTCGTACGACTAGCCGTCGCTGTACTCTAGTGACTATTATGCTGACTTTCTAGGCGATAGCTACTGGTCCAAACTCCAGCTTTTACACCTTAAAAAGAAATATTAAAATATATTGTAACTGGGTCACGTAATTTTTGCAGTTCAAATCCATTGTGACGGAATACACAATAACATCCCAAAACATAAAGCTTAAGATAGCTGTTATTTTTTTTATATGAAAGAAATAATACTTGTAATAATAGACATTTACGGTACCCAAATTATATTTCGCTTAGTCTCTAATGCCCTCATTCTGTAAAAAAAAAAAACTGAAAACAAAAATAGAAAATGTTTTAAGTACAAATTTTCAAACGTTCGTTTAAAAGTTCGTTCTCCGGAATAAAACTATAAAACCTAAGTACACCAATCATTGGCATGACTACCTTGGAAAATTTTAACAGATTTTCTTTGCGTGCCACTATTCCTCAGATTTTTAATTTTCTTCTCTTCTTCAGTTTATAATAATTTCCGTATATTATAATACCTGTTAAGTATCATATCATTGATTTTTAACTTTTCCAATTTCCTCGATATTAATATCCTTGCAAAGTATAAACATCGACTTCGATCTCTGCTACTATTAGTAAAAAAATATATTTGAGGCTTTAATAGATACAAATTTTCCAAAAATCTAAATTTTTATTTGAGACCAATACTCAGGTGTAAACCCCTACTAAATGCTTATGTATTGGAATTTTTGGAAACGACAGTACATATATATTTTTTCTTATATTATTATTAAGCGTTTTATGAATGTAACGAATTGCTGAGAATTGATCATTCAAAGGCCAGTGTTATACCTTCAACTTTGAATGATCAACAACAATTGCCTTATCGTTGCATGTTGATTGTGTGGTGAGTGTCTTCGCTAATTAAGTTTATCTGGTAGCTACCACTTACCAATAGATGGCGCTTTTCTACGGTCATTCGTTTTTTGTTGACATTGCTTAAGGTGGAATAGAGTTGAATGGCATATCAATAATATTTTCATCGTTTTTTTTTTCTCAGAAATTTGCTATATTTTTTTTTTTTAATTTTTAAAATAAAACTATTGAAAATCTTTTGGGTGAAAGTAATATTAGAAAATTATATTTTTCTTGCAAAAAATTTAAAAACGCAAAATAGTAAAAAAAATTTGGTTAAGTTTTTACATTTTCAATGGTTATGGCCAAAATATCTAAAAGTGTGAGGATTAGCACTTCTTTAGGTGGTTCTAAGCACCTAATTGGTTAATTATTGTAAGCAATTCCGCCATACATTTTTTATAATGCATTTTGACAGCCTTCACTCTCAACGAAAACGAAATCTCCCTACAATTAACTCGCCTTGTACTTTGTCAATTGCTGAAGTAAAAAATAGCACTCAATTGTCAAACTATTTAGTTGCTTTTTATCATAACGCAGTGACTTATTCCGAACTGAATTTGATCGCTTACAACTTAAAGCCGTTTTTACAAAAAGTAAAACAGTTCTCCAATGCATTTTAAGTCAAATTGTTCATACTAAAGAATTTTTTTTTTATATATTTTAAATCCATGTGAATTTTTTATTTTATATTTTAAATAAAGAAAAATTAAAATATAAAATAAAAATTTATTTTTTTTCAAACAACTTTTACGGGTAAAGAACTGTCAAATCCACTGCTGCACACTGGGATATCTTGCAAAGTAAAACAATAACAACAACCAAAATATTTCCATTACGAAACGTTTATTAAAATTGCTATCCCTTCCATTAACATAGACAAGCAAAATATTCTAAGAATTGTATCTTTTTTTTTTATTCCAAAACTCAACAACATATTCTTGCCACTTAGAAATGTAAGTGGAGCATAAGACAACGCGTTGAAAATTTCAAGTGATTCTTTTCCTTAACTTTTTTCTTTGGCATACAGAGGTTTGTAAAGCAACCCAATTTTCAATTATAGCTTAACAACACCCACTCAACTAAAAAAGGATAATTCTTATATTTTCCGTTTATATAGAAACGAAGAAAAGGATACAAGCAATACATAAATTATGCGTACGTTTACAAATAGAAAGTGTATGTTTCTTTTTTATTTTTTGCCAGAATGAGTGTATCTTAGGAATAGTAACCTTTCGAAAAAAAAGTTTTCTCTACAACTTGTGTTTTAGTAACTGAATTTTATTGAAATACTGCCTTTGTTAGTCTTTAGAGAATTTAAAATAATTTTGTGTGTGAAATTTTCTACTTGACTGAGAAATTTCTCTTCTATGGTTTTGAAATAATTTTTATATTCTTTTTTTTTCTTCTCATTTTATTCCTATTTGGTTTTATTTTTATGTGTATTTTATGTTCTGTAAATAATTTACAAATTTTCTGTTGCTTATTTCTATTCATTTTTAACTTGAGAGACATTGTTGAAACAAATTAATGATTAGTCAACATATTTTTGACTGTTTCCTATTTTTCCTCCTTTTTTCATTCGGCTCTTAAAATGTTTGTGGTTTCACATTAAAATCCTTTTTTTTTTTCTTCTTAAATGACTTGAATTAACAAGAAAAGGGCATTAAAAAGGATACAACTATTTGAGGAATTTTTCTATGACAGCAAAAAGGAAACAAAACAAAGAAAAGCAAGACTTCAAAGAAGCAGTAGGCAATTTATTTTAAAGTATTTTGAACATTTATTTGAAGAGTCATAGTTGTGAAATTAATGAATAGTGCTTAGGAAAACTGGAGTACATCTAATGGTTCATATACTTTAAAATGGCAACTCTGAATTTGTTATTGCAATAAAAGTTTTTAAACGCATTTTTTTTTTTTAATAAAACAAAAATATCTTAAAAATCGTCTTTTTTTTCAAAATATTCAGATCACATTCTGAAAATAAATTGCACTATTCAATAGAATTTCAGATGACAATGAATGTCATGTAGTGTATTTTAACTAAAGATGCTCAATGTTTATTGATGCATCGCAAACATCGATGTTCTTAATTCGATGCATCGTTAAAATATGAATGCATTGGATGCTACGATATCATTCTCATTTTATGGAGTTTTCACCCGACAGCCCTGCTTGAACGCTGCTTATAATGTGTATTGTATCCATGATTTATTTGTAATTATAAGTAGACAATGTACACTTTTTCAGTACTAAGTCACAAGAAGAATTTGTAGCTGTCAAAACTATTTGCAAATCACAACCAAATTGGTAAAAATGCACAGTGGCCAATTTGGCTTCGCTAGCGGTATTAAATTCAAATTTTCAAATTTGAAAAATCGTTAATTTTTTTTAACAATCGATAACAAATACATTCACTAGATTTGTATCGATTTTTAAAAGCTCAGCTTACAGGTGATGAACAGCTGTGAGCTGTCAAAGTCAGCATATGTTTCTGCAAGTGTTGTGCAAAATATTTCCGCCTTTTTGATCATCGTTTTGCTATTCGTGTTAAACTTGCAAATTTTATTATTATCATTAAAAGTTTTGTTATATACTAACGCCAAGGTATGTATTATATAAAAAAATTGTGGTTGTGATCTGTGTATACTTATGTTATTTATAAAACGTAATCGTGTTTAAGTGTATTAGCAACTCGCCCATTGTAACGTACACCTGTCTTTCGTGGAGTAGAACTTACAAAATTCATCTGCATTCAGTGTAATTGTAAATTTTCCTATATGTGTAAACCATTGTGTGTCCAAAATGTCCAAAATTTACTGCGAGTACCTGCGAGACTTCAATTTATTGTACTTTTTAGGCAAAATGTCAGTGACAAAACGCACCGTTTTTTTAATATGGCATGAAAAAGCGATCCCCACCAAGAAGTTTCTCGCCGTAGAAAATTATGTTCTTGGTACCGTTTTGAGCAAAATTACCTATACTGAGAAGGAGCAGTGCGAAATTGGAAGGAAACTGCGAAAACTAACTAGTAGGCTTATCCAAACGAACTAGTAGGCTTATCCAAAAGTGGAAGGCCTGTGGCAGAAGTAAGGTGTTTTTCGAAAAAAATAACCAAGAATAGCTAGATACACCATTGGTATTATTGGGAAAAAAAAGCAAATGAAAATATTGGACGACCGGAAAAAGAGCTTTCCAAGTGCGCTTGAAGCCAGAAATAAAGATCATCGGAACATCCGTGAAAATAATACCAGAAAAAATTACAGGAAAAATACAATGGAAGATATAATTAACGCTCTTTTTGTTTCTTCTGATCCCTTAATATCTTCATTGTCTAACGGCTCATCAATTTCCTATTCCAGAAATATTAGTTTCGATAAGGAAGTTAAAAGCTTGCTTATAATGCATCATTTTGAAGATGATTTCTCTGAATCTGATACTGAAGAATCTGATTAATATTTCTTTTATAATATGGTTTCTCTTTGAGTTGACAATTTTTTTTTTATTTTATATATGAATATATGGTGGAAAATGTTTATTAAATTAAAAACAAAATAAAAAATTTAAAAAAAAATAAAAATAAAAAATTTAAAATTAAAAAAAAAATTAAAAATAAAAAAAAAGTTATTTTTTTTCCAAAAATTGTTTAATTTTTTCTGAATTGAGAAAAAAAATTTTGAAGATATCTTCTTTACTTTGGAAGCTATGAATAAAATGCTGCTAGCGAAGCCAATTTGGCCACTGTGAAATGGTATGTAGATATATGCAAGTAGTTCGCTTAGTAAAATTAAATGACAGACTTTTTATTGGATCCACACTTTAAGAAAATAAAATTTGTAAACCCACTTGCTTGTTTTAAAGCATTTGAAAAAATTCAAAATATGTTAGCAAAAGATTTAACACACGAGTCGGGCTCTAATACTTCAGATAAGGTAATAGACGACTTTAGACTTTTGAGCGATCATCACAAATTAGTTCACAAAAATTGGAAAAAAAATAGAACTGGGGAAAACCTGCCTGACGAGCTCTCTATGCATTTACGTAGTCCTGTAAGTAGATTTAATGAAAATCCCTTAAAAGTATGGGCCGATTATAAGGTATAATGCCTAAAATTATACAATTTAGCGTACAAACACTTGACAATGGTTGCCAGTTCCGTGCCATCTGAAAAGATTTTTTCATAAGCTTCATCAGTTTTGGCACAGCAAAGTAGAGTGCAGGCTAAAAGGGTTAATCAAATATTATTTTTACAAACTCTGGACAAATATTATTGGGTCTTAATAAATTATACTAAATTTTGGTGAAAAAAAATGTTTATTTTTATTGAAATTTGTATATTTTTTATATTAAAATTTGATTCGATTTTTTTTTTTATTTAAGACCAATACTCAGGGGTAAACCCCTACTGAATGCTGTGCATTGTATTGGAATTTTGGAAAGGACAGTACATACATATATTAATTATTATATTATTGTTAAGCGCCTTAGGAATGATACAAATTGCTGTGAATTGATCATTCAAAGGCCAGTGTTATACCTTCACCCTTGAATGATCAACAGCAATTGCCTCATCGTAGCATGTTGATTGTGTGGTAAGTATGCCTTCGCTAAGTAGGTTTAGCTGTTATCTGCTAGTCCCCAATAGGTGGCTCTTTTTTTTTTTCCTGATCATTCGTTTTACGTTGACACTGGTTAAGGTGGAATAGAGTGGAATGTCGGGAAGCGGCTTCTTTGTAGATGGTCTTCCTGGAGGGGGGGGGACCTCTTATTTTTAAATTATAATTTTGAAAAAACCGCAAACTAACTTTTTAATTTTTCACCTCTTTAACCTCTTTAACCTTTTCATTTTTCACCTATTATTTTCGTGAGCGTCCCTTATTTAAACCCAAAATTGAAATTTTTATATTTATCCACACCTATACCATCCACAATTCGTTAAAATAAGAGAAAAATTATATTTTTTCACATTGAAATCAATGCAACAATAAGTGCACAAAATTACATACATACATACATACATAATTGTACATACATAATTGGCTATTACAACCCTCTTTCAAGATAACGGCGTAGCTTTTAGCAACATTCATGTTGCGTGTGTTGATTTTTATCCATGAGTACCAGGACCTACAGTTCAAAGTCGACTCCGAACGACAGATTTGAGAATCTTGTTCATGGCAGTCAATTAGTTACTTATAGAGTTTTTCCAGAAGACTGATTTCTGCGACTTCTTCGCCGAAAAAAATATTTTTGAAAAAAAATTGGAACATACAATATTTTTATATATTTATAAGTTTTTTTTTTCAATTTTCACTCATAATGCAAAAAATTGTCAAAAACGCCCTAAACTGAAGAGGCCATAAAAATTAAATTCGAGCCAACTTTTCAAAACCCTTTGGCAGTTCTGTTTACTTAGTGCTCTGCTTTCATTTCCTATTGCAATTATTGAGGCTGGTGGTAATGACTTGAAATTTGTTGCACATTTCATTACTACGCGTTGTGTGTGTTTTATTTAATGTATTTTTTAAGTTTTGAACATAATTTTTAAGTTTATTTTAGTATCTAAATAAATTAATACTTTATTTAATTCAATACAAGAACCCGTGTTTTCTAACAAACCTCATAGGAACATTTAAATATTTGGAAGAAAGTTAGCAATAGATTTTTAAAATGATATGAAGTTTGTGTTCTGATAACATGGCAATAAGTTTTCGATATGATCCCTAATTTGTCTGTTAAAATAGAGGGTAACACATGACATCAAATGTTTTTCTATCCCCACTTACCCATGAAAATATAAATGCTGTGTCAGCATGTATGGTTGGGTTTATTTTTCCCTTTTCTTCTCTTTTTTTTTTTTTTTTTTTTTTTTTGTTTTTTGTTAATAAAACTATTAAATATAATATAAAGAAACTTAACACATGATTGTTAGGGAATAAAAACATACATAAATATTTATCACAAATACTTTTTACTCACTCATGTTAGAAATTTTTGAATTGTAAAGGATTTATAAAATGATAATTTTAAAACATATATTGTGTTCAATAATTTGTTTCCGTATCATTGGTTGTGTGATAATAACAAGTGATTGAGAGAAAAGTTATTGAAGTAAAAGTAAAGTAAAGAAAAAAATTTACTTCAACTTAAGTGTACACTTTAAGGGTAAAAATAGTTATTAAGAATCCTTAATCAAAAACAGTATATTACTTAAGCTACGGTCACATTGGGTAAATATTTGACGAAAAAAACGTAACCACTATTTTATGAAAATATTTATCTTTTAATTTTTCATTTCTTAAAGTTTAGTTAATTATATATCAAAATATTTTTTCTTATTAATATCGTTTTTAAAAAATTTTAGAAGAAATGTTTAGATAAAAAGAAATATTTGTATAATATATTTCACAAAAAATATTGGTTACGTTTTTTTCGTCAAATATTTACCCAATGTGACCGTAGCTTTAGTAAACATTTTGGGAAATTTCACTAGTTCAACCTGAAAATATCATTGGTCGAACATGATATTTCAGTAATAGGGATATACAGAAGAAAATATTGTCTTTTTCGTATCTATAGGTATATTCGTACATATATTTTTAATTAATTTAGAAACAGGTATCATGTTTGTAAGTGTGAATATGTGTTTGATGTATTTCTGTTTTTTAAAGAAATTAAAAAAAAACAAACGTCTTAGACATGATTGCTCGGCTAAACCTAACGAAATATCGAAAAACGAAATAGGTGGTAGAAGTGTCAAAGTTTTCAAATAATTTGATCTAAACGTCAAAGTTATCTTCATAAGAAATTCATTTTATTTCTTTGTCATTAAGCATAAATAATGCTGTGTAACTTGAGTTGATTTTCTAAAACAGTTTGTCCTGGATCAAGTTAAACTTACTAAGTGCCAACTACATCGAATTTTTTTTTTTTTTTGTAAAGTATTTCACAAATTGTTGTCTCGTATAATGACTTCGCGGGAATGCATGCTCCTGAGTGTGAAGTATGCTTAACATGAAAGGGAAGTATTACTAAATAAATTACGTTGTTGTTTTAACTTCTTCATTTCAAATATCACACATCATTTGCTATAATTATGTTTTTGTTTGTTTTTGGGGAAATAAGATTTGCGCAGTTTTATTAATTTAGCCCTTCGTATCAATAAATCACACATAGTTTTTTTATTAATATGCGTTACATACTTTAGTTTAAACTACCTAGACTTGTTTAGGGTAAAACACAGGAAATTTAAATTTAAAGGAATTTAGATTTAAAAAAAAAATCAACTTTTTTGTAGATGACCAATAAAAGTTAAGAAAAATGATCACAAATATCACCTCCAGCATGTTTCCCAGGCAAATAGAAAGACTTAAAACTTTTAAAACCCAGATGAGAGTTTCTTTTTAACAGGATAGTACATACATATCTAATATGTAATATGCTTTTATATAAAAAAATTCTTTAAAATTCTGTAAAATAACATGACTGTTGTGTTTCATTTTGCCTGATTGGTAAAATAATACATTTTTTGTTTCGTTTAACATCACAACATGGTAACAATAAACAATGTAATTTTCTCCAGAATATCCCGAGTCATATATCTCAATGTGGTCATATTAATTCAGTAAAATGCATTGGGAACATCTATTAGCGGATGAATTCTCTTATACCCTTGATTTTTATATCAGTGTGAATCATCCGAGAGTTCAAGTAGTCTATTGTGGCTCTGCGCCTAGTATTTTGTTGTTTCCCACATATTACTCTGTAGTTTATATGTATATGTAAATATATCTAAGAGATTTATTGCATATTTCGATAATTTCCTTCCCAACCCCATTTTTTTCTTCGACAGTTCGTTTAAACTTACTTTGTGTTACAAGTTCCAGAACTTTTCAATATACGTATGTTTTTTAGAGCAACCTTCTCACAGCGAATATCACATTGAAAACCACTTTACAAAAATTGTTTAGCTTCATCTAAGTACAACAAAGATATTTTATATGAAAGACTGTGTAAAAATGGAGTACCCCATTTTCTAATTTATGTGTACGAGTACCATATAATTGAATAAGAATGTTTACCTTTGTATTAATATGTCTTTTGATATACTATAAAACGTTGAAATACTGTAAACTTTTTCATTATTCTCTTAAATGGTTTACTTTTCTATCTGATTTAGTTTTAGTCCTTAAAAAGTTTCTATTGAGAGTTCAAATCCGATTGTGCTTTTTGTCTAGATTTATAAGCTTCATATACTTTCATATTGTGTTTTAATATAATTGTTCAGGTTTTACCTTTAGGTGTCCTTTAAGGAGTATTGCTTAAAAAATTTCAATTTTTTTTTTTTTTTGTTTTTAATGTGGCCGTAAATTTTTTTCGAAAAATGTCTAGCAATTATAGCGGCAAGCATATGCATGTTGGCTCGGTATTATTGGCGCAATAAAATTTGAGAAAAAAATAAACCCATCAAATAATTAATTGAATTTAAAAAAATATATATTTTTACGTCTCTAAGTAGCTGTACTCTAATTTTACATGCAAATATTTGATAAACAAACTTTTTTATTTTTTCGTTTTGTATTCACTTTCTCAACTTGAGCTTTATTTTTATTTCTATTTTTTTTTTTAATTTAAACCAATTACCAGTATTTTAATAATTAATTTTTTTTCCAACCAACTTTATCTCATTTGATCCACCATAATACTTAAATTGTACCACTTTTAAATAAAAGAAAAAAATTTTTATTCGTTTTTAATAAAAAACACAAACTTTTCTATTTTAACACTGACTGTATAATTTAATTAAAATTAAGTAGTTTTACAGGACTTTATAGTTCTCAGTATCGCTCGTACTCTATTAAAAAAAAAGTGGAGTAAAAAAAATAAAACATTAACAGGAATCGCATACACTTATGCACATAAATGTGTTTAGAATTACATAAAAACGTACGTATTTATATAAAAATTGAGGTCTACGTTTGTTTGTTCGATAAAGGTTACTGTCATCTTGATCTACATATTTTAACGAAAACTTTGAAATTAGGATTCCTATATTTATACTTATGTTTTTAAACGACAATGTTTTCAGAAATACTAAAAACGGGAGTTAAAAAAAAAGAAGTCTTGGCAAATTAATTGCAGTTAAAGAACTTAGTTAGTAATTGTCTTAAATAAAAAAAATGTGTGAGAGTACATTTGAAATTGAAGATACAGCTTCCTTACTCTGACACAAAAACGATCTAGAACATCTAATATCAAAAGCAAACCAAGTTAGTCTTGGGATCCTGCAGGAGTCAATTACCATCTACCCAACACTTGACTCCCATGATACCTCTCTTTAAAGACCCAAGTGGACTTCAAAAAGCCTACTAATACGTTTTATGCACGCACTTTGGTCATGGCATATAATTTTTTCATATTAAATATGTAAACTCTTTCACATTTTCCTTAAGAAAAATATATTTTATTGATTTACAACTATACCTATAGATTTTCCAGCAATGTGGGCAGGGTAGCAAATTATCGCAAGTACGGTAACATATGCCGGGGTTTGCTGGTAACTAGTATGTATACATAAACAAATGATAATACACTGTTTCATATACATAAAGAAAACCATAAATAATTATTACAATAGAAACACACACAGACACACACAAGTCATACTGAAACTCATCAACTAACCAAAGAACCAACACATTAACAATGGCAACCAACACCATCATTATTAATGCCACCACCATCAAATTACCACTGTACGCCATACTAGTTATTGCTATCATAATTATCGTCATCATCATTATCATCATCATTATTACTATTATAGTGAAAAAGAAGAATGAGTAAAATTGTGGCAACGTCTCCATTGTTTTTTTACGTTGAAGTAAGTGTATAAGTGTATGTGTGTGTGTGTTTGTATAGTTCAGAGTGTCGTTGCATATTTTCTATGAATTGGCATATATTTTTAGTGCAAATAAATAGGGAATATATTAAATTACTGTGAACATTTGTTACACACATACAGCTAATGAATGGTGAATGTATTTTACTGACTGCTTCGAATATACAAATATTTCAATTAAAATATATTCTTGTGTATTTTGGAAAAATACTCTAAAAAGTAGACTAGCGTTGTAATATGTCCCTAAATTATAGTTTTGCTGCCTGTTTACGAAACAAACAACTCCAAACAGTTAAAATTTTACTTTAAAAAGTACTAAAAAAATATAAAATACCAATAATCAAACGTTTTGAATTGCTTTTCTTTTGCAAACAGGCAGTTAATTACGTTGGCATCAATGTTTTCTTGCTTAGGCCAGGGGATGGCACCTACTCATGCAGTACATTGTGCTGGTCTAGGAAAATATGTTGTAGGAAGGGGGAAAGAGGGAGTAGTTCTTGTGGACATTTGATTTAAACCTACTGATACGTAATTGGCAGTAAAAACTTTCGCCGGAAAATTGTTCCACAAACTAGCGGTGTGGCTAAAGAACGAATTCTCTCTATAAGAAGGTCATGTATTTTTGACTAAAATTGGAAATTCTTTTCATAATAATTCCTCGAAAAAAAAACAACTCGTTTCAAATGTGTAAATATAGATTATAAGATACGAAAGAGGTTACGGTGTAGCCAACTTACAGTTTCATATATACGCTTTCACTCATTTGGAAAACACAACTTTATTGTACTCTGTGTTATTTTTGATGTTGTTTTTGTTATTTAAATTATTGCAGTTATAGCAGTGTTAACTTCCATTGTTATATTTAAATGGTGTGTAAATTATAAAGACTTTTGCAAAAAAAAATCCTCACAGTTTAATAACAATGAATAGAAAAATGAGAATGAATAGAAAAAGAGAGTTTTCAAAAGAGTATTAAAATGCACACAAGCAATAAGAAAAAAACACACAAAAAATTAAAACGTTTTTAAAAGGAGAAAGTTTTTAATTTCTCCTTTTTTTTTGTGTGTGTGTTCTATTACAATTTTTTCAACCGTTTGAATTTTTTTTTCTTTTCATCTTTAACTCTTATTAAGACACAAAGAATATAAACGTTGTCAGCTGAGAATCAATTTGCGAAAGCTTTTAAAACAGTAATGAAACAATAGAGTTTTTGTAATTGTTGCTTAAAAAAAGAAAGAAAAAACAAAAAAACTTTTGTTGTTTCTGTTAAATAATCTTCTTTTTTCCTCTAGTTTTAAACTGTTTTTTTTTTAGTTTTTAATTCTCTATTCAAACTTATTGAAGGATAACAATTACAAAAGTTTTGTTGTGTTTCAGCATTTACGCCAAGAAAGTCTTTAGAAATGGCTGACAAATTTCTTAAGACAAGGTCAAGGGTCATTATATATTTTGTTTTTCTTTTTTATGATATACATGGTGATTTATATGAGTATTAAATATAGGGAAACTTTGATGATAGATGAGTATTATTGACATGACAAGCAATTAATACGAAATCAATAGTACACAAAATTAAAAGTTCTTATAGCTCAGACTAGATTTTAAAACTTAAGCCGTAAGAAAACGAAAAAATAAAAATTTAAGAAATATTTAGGACAGAAGTTATGAAAAAACTTGAATATCATTCGTTTTTCTATTATACTTACTCGTAGAATTCCCAATTCAGAAAGTAAAATTTAAAATTCAATTCAAAATGCTGCGATATTCGAAAAACTTCAATATTTTTAATTCTAATATTTGTTGCCAAACTCCTCCAAAATGGCTCGACCGATTTTCATGAAATTTTGTGTGCATATCGGGTAGGTTTGAGAAACAGTCAACATCTACATATATTCATACCCCTGAACGTTAAGGTTACCCGCCTAAAGGGAAATTTATGCTCCCCTAAATAACGTACCGATTTCGATGGAATTTTAAGCTAGATACCGTAGAGCATATATGGCTTACGTTTTTTTCTTAAGTAATCAGAGGGGACGGTACAAGGGCTACTTCTCCCCATCCCCAACTAACAAACTGATTTTGATTAAATTTTATTTTATTTTAGATTAACAAATGTAAATTATTACATCTATTTGTCATACCCTTAAATGTTAAGGTACCCGCCCCAAGGGGAATTTTATGCCTCACCTAAATAACATACCGACGTAGATGAAATTTTAAACTAGATATATATATATCTGCGTACCATGAAGACATATGGTTAACGTTGTTTTTGTTTTTTCAGGGAAATACTCAGAGGGGGCGAGACAGGGGATATTTTTTCCTATCCCCAACTATCAAACGAAGTACCTAAAATGACTAATACTCATTTATTAAAATTATTAGTAACACGGACATTGACTGCTCACATCAATGTTGACTTTTGCAGTTCGGTGAAGAGTATAAAAAGTATTTGAACTAAAAAATGTTTCCTAGAGCAAATTTATATGGCAAAACAACGTTTGCCGGGTTAACTAGTAATAAATAGTAATAAACTTTTTATTTAACTTACAAACACCTGGCCTAGCACTCCGTGGATTTTTTTTTTTTTTTGAATATATGAATGTGGAGGTGCTACTTCCATCGGTGGCGGTAAATCAAACACAGGTTGGTACTTTAGTAAAAAATAAAAGTTTGTTTAAAAAACAATAATGGTGGTTATTTAATTCTATTTTATTCAATTCAGTGTTGGCTCACTAGCTAAAGATCTCAATTGACCGTGTGCTTCAATATCTGATTAAACACTGACTCGTTTGTTAAAATTGAAGGCAACAACAACTATTCTACATGAATATACCAAAAACCACTTGCTTAAGCAAATCCTTAATTATAAAATCGATCAAATTTTAATCATAATGCCTTACAGTTATAGTTTCATCAAAGAACATTTTCTCAATTTTAATTTCAGCCAAATTTTTTTCAAAAAAAAAACAATAGACAACATAAAAAGAATAAAAAAACAAGATTAAAAAATTAAACCTCAACACTAATATCTTTATGGTTCTTTTTTATTTCAATATGTTTTTAAAATTCATCGTTATATAGAACGAAAATCAAAAACGTTTATAAATGAAAAAGAGCAACGAAGCGCGTAACAAAATTTCTGTTTAAGAAATGTAAAAAAAAAACAAACGTCTTACACATGATTGCTCGGCTAAACCTAAAAAAATATCGAAAAACGTAGAAGGAAAATTTTCTTTTTTTTTTCAATACTTAAAAGAGAATGATTTGAAAATAAAAAATCTTGAATAAGATATTTAGTACAAGAAAAATAAAAAAAAATTCATAATTTATATTAAAAATGAAAAAGAAAAAAAATATTAAAAGAAAGTTATAGACGGTCATGTACGAATTAAAGATAACTTGGAGCACAATACATACTACATATCGTCGATGGAATTAAAGAACGCTGTAACTGACAAAACCTTAAATGTTCACCAGAGCCAAAAAACCTCTATGAAAGTAGAAAAAATACACTGGTATTTTTCAAAACGCAGACGGAGTAAGTAAATTTATTTTCATCGTAGAAATCTGGGACCTGGACCAGTCGACGCGTATTTTTTTTTTTTTTTTTTTTTTTGATAAAAATTATGCAAAAAAAGTATTTTCGATTTTTTGTCAGTTATAGCGTTCTTTAATTCCATTGACGATATGAACATAATTGACCATTACCACCCTGTTTCAGAGTTATGGCCTAGCTACTCGCATCACTCATGTTGTGTTTTTATCCAATAGTACCGGGACCTACAGTTTAAAGTCGACTCTGAATGACAGACTTGAGAAGCTTTTTCATGGCAATCAGTTACTTCCAGGGCTTTTGCCAGAAGACTGCTAAGAGGTAGTCGTCATAGAAAAAAATACTATGAATCACAATATACTGTTTCAAATCATTAATTAAATTTCAGGCCTTAAAAAGTTTATAAATATAAATAACACTTTACAACAATTTCAAACTTTTTGCAAATTACGGGGTACTGACCGCACAACTAATATTGAATTTGATTATTTTTAAGTGTTTGCGTTAAGTTTTGGGTTTTAGTGTGTTCTGACATATACAATAAAATGTTATGGCCAACATTTTTGTAGAACATTTCATCCCCGTCCCTCCCCTTTTTCGGGGGCTTTTTACGATTTGTTAGAATAAAGCCGCAAAAGGCTGCCTTTCGGGGTAGCTTGAGGTTTAATATATTCTACGGAAATATTTGTCATGATATTTTCTACAAAGTTGCTAAACATACTATACACCTCAGATGTAAGGAAAACATAGTTTTATACACCGATATGCTGCAAGAGTTGGCCAGAAATGGAAAAATGTAACCGCCTCTAAAATAAAATTCCAATGTGATCTGTCAAAACGCTGACGCGCGTATATATATTTTTAGTCTTCTCTACCAAGATCAATCGTCAGACCCTTTAATTTTCTTTCGTGTTAAACAGTGTAATTATTGGAAAATAGATTTTCTTTTGTGCTTAGCTTAGAGCGTATTTGTATGAATTTGAATAGAATGGACAAGAATAAAGAATCAAACTTAATGAAAAGGTATAAAGAAAACATACTAAGTGCCAGCTATGTTCTACATCTGTCTTCTGGAAACTTTCTTTTGAATTTTTTTGTAAAGTATTTTACATGTTATTGTCTGTCATTATGCCTTAGCCGGTATGCATGATCCTGAGTCTGAAGTATGCTTAATATAAAAGGGAAATATTACTAAATATATTACGTCGTTCTTCATTTCAAATATCACACATCATTTTCTGTAATTAGGGTTTTGTTTGTTTTTGGGGAAATAGGATTTGCGCGGTTTTATTAATTTAGTCTTTCGTATCGATAAATCACACACAGTTTTTTTTTCTTTTATTAAGATGCGTTACATACATTTGTTTAAACTACCTAGACTTGTTTAGGGTATAACAGAGGAAATTTAAAATGAAAAGAAAAACCGTATAAAAACTGCTGCTGTTTATTTTCTAACAAAAGAATATTTGTCATAAAAAAATATTCTCCCTGAAGGAGTGTTTAAAAGTTAAAATACGGCAGATAAATATTGCCAACAATTTCTTAATGGTTGATTGGGGCAGGGTGGCCACATACAGTTGAGTGGTAGAAACGTTTTATAATGAATAAAGTTTAAATTAATGAAATTGTCTACAAAGTTTAAATGAAATTTATTAAAAATGAATTCGTTAAAAAAATGTAAAAGACAATTTGTTAAAGACTAAAAAAAAATTAAAAAATATACTGATAAAGCCAGTCTCACTCTCTATAATTGCTTGCGTTATTTTAGTTTGTCTGTGTTGGGGCGTATGATTAATATTTTTTGTTAAAACATAACAAGTATACGCACTGAAAGCTGTTAAAGAAATCTTTTAAAAATATAAAATAAAAATGTACATATTATACATGTACATTGTACATACACAATACATAAAATTAAAATTGTTTTATTGGCTTTTTTGATATAAAAAAGCACCACAAATTTGTTTATGGTAATGTCTTTACAGACATACATAATTGGCTATCACAACCCTGTTTCAGGGTTACAGCTTAATTTAGAATGTTTGACAATATTTTTTCACAAATTCGTTTAATTAAATTTAGTTCTGATTTACTTAAAATTTTTATCAGGATGCAAAAGTGTGGATATTTATTTATTGTTATTTATTTTGCATTCATACTTAAACAAGTCAACTTTCATTTAGAAACTTTTTTTGTTAAAATGTCCTAAATAAAAACCGCAACCAGCATGTTGCCAATGATGTCGTTTTTTTCTGATTTTAATTTTAAAAAGCTCTGCACTTTACATATATGAAATATTAATATTGGCTTTTTTCTTTTATTTTTTTTTTTTTTTTTTTGTGATTCAATTTCACATTTTTATTTCTAAAAACATATTTTAACCAAATAAAAGTTTGATCTAACTAAAAAGCAATTTATTGAATATTATTTAAATGCATTTCACCATTACTTTCTATTTATATATCTAGGCCGTAACCCTGACACAGAGTTGTAATAACCAATTATGTGTGTATGATGGTATGATCCGCAAATAAATATGCAAATTTATATTAAAAAATATATATATTTGTCTGTATACAAATATTCCATATGTGCCCATAATTATGAAAGTAGTCTAAGTCATATATTTCATGTTTCGAGATATTTAATGATTTACATTTGAATAAATTAAAAAATGTTTTTACATTATATGACATTTTAATTAATAATTTTATTAGTCTTAATTAATGGAAATTTATTACGAATATGAAATTTTGTGTGAATTTAATTCGATAATTTTGTTTTCAAAGTTTGAATTGACTTAGACCATTTTGAAAATTAACTGAATGTCCTATAAATGACTTAAAGCAATAAAGAACTTTGAGTTTTATTTAAAACAATAATTTAAATGAACATATGTTAATTATTTTTCAACAGTAATCCATATTTATCAATATTGCGAGTATTTAAGCTTCTTAAAATGTTCCTGAAAAACTGGAAAGATGTACGGTAGTAAACTCAAATATCTTTATGTTTTTCTTCCGATACTGGTCTAATGGTGTTATATAATCAAAGTAATTTAATATTTCCGTATATTTTGGGTCTTCCTCTTTTAGGTGAAAGATCCAAAACGTGAAATTTAGAATCATCTAAAAAATTTTTGATTAAGACCACTTTCATAATCAACACTAAATAAATTCCATATAATGTTGAAATTACAACCACTATCTAATGGTTCATTTTTGACAATTTCGTAAAAATTACATTGCAAAAATTTAGTTTAAAATAATGTGTTATGATATAACTGATAAACTAATTTTTTTTTTTAAATTTTGACTTAGACCAGTTTCATAATTATGGGCACATATGTGAAAACCAAAATGTTTGTAACAAAAAATCTCTATCATTTACTTTTGTACTGATATTTAATTTTTTTTTTTGTAAAATCACTATATTCGTTTTTTCTTATTTTGTCTAAAAATATTTCATTAAGCATACAGTATATACAGCATATACATACAGTATATGCTCATATAATAGTCATAGAAATATAAAAATAAAAAATTTATTTTTTCTATCTCAAATAAGATAAAACTTGATTTCCAATCATTCAATCCATTGCCACCACTGTAAACCAATCAATCCCCTCGCTTTGGTTATAAAGAAATCAAATTAAAATTGAATAAAATAAAAATCAAAATCAACAGATGATGCACAATTGAAAGCAATTAAGCAGAGTTTTTAAATTTTTATCATCTCCCCTAAAACGAATTTTGTGAGTAAAGGATTATCATTTTGAGCAAATCGTTAAAATGTTAGGGGAGCCTTTAAAATAATTTCATGCATTAGATTTTACAACAAATATTGCAAATAAATTTTTGTAGATTCTCTTATTTTTTAAAAATGAAAATTTGTTAAAATTTTATTTGCTATTGAAAAAGAAGGTCATAACCTGGAAATCACTTGTGTTTTTATTTGATTATTTGATTTTAAATTACTTGGTGAGGCAAATAGATGTAGAGAGAGTGAGAGTGAGAGAGAAAGAGCTAATACTTATATAGAAATACTAGCCAATGCCCGGCATGTCTCGCTATCTCTGTTGGAATTATATAACAAACAAAAACAAAGCCTATAGTCGTGTACCTATTGACATAAGTTTTAATTAATTCTTCGTCTATATCCTTAAAAAACAAAAATTACAAAACTCTGTGGCAATATCGAAAACTAGCTTAAGTCGTCATAGGTATAAATTAGATCAGTATTTTTGAGGCTTCATAAAACTCAGTGTAGTAATAAAATCTAAAATATTACAGTGCATTTTTATTGTATCATAAGACCATTGCTTACTATTGTAGTCGCCGTGGTCTAGTGGTTAGTGTGTTGGCTTACTAAGACATGAGCCCTGGGTTCGACACCAAGCTCTGACATCTTCAAAAAAAGAAATATGAAAAAAATATTTCTTTCGGCGGCTACCTCTCAGCAGTCTTCTCGCAAAAGCTACGAGAGTAGCTAATTGCCATGAACAAGCTTTTCAAGTCTGTCGTTCGGAGTCGACATTAAACTATAGGTCCCGGTACTCATGCATAGAAATTAACACACACAACATGAGTGCTGCGAGAAGCTAGGCCGTAATCCTGACACAGGGTTGTAAAGGCCAGTTATGTATGTATGTAAGACTATTGCCAATAAGTAAAACTAGAGATTTTTTGCAAGCACTAATTATAGTTTAATTCACATAAGTTTGGGAATATTTCAAAATTTCATATTTTGACTTAAGCTGTTCTGTCATACCGACACAGAACTTATTGCTAAAAGTAGTTCGGTTTTACTAAACAATTTATCTCATAATTGTGCTCGAGTTAAGCATTTAGGCAATGTTATTGGCTTAAAATTCATATTTCTTACGAAATAAAAATATGACACAGTTTTGGAAATTTTTTTGAGAATGCAAAAAAGTATCTGCAAATTATAAGATTACTATATAACAAAAATCAGCTTCAACGACAAGTCCTGTTTTTAGCTATCAACATATCAAAGTTTATAGCAAAGTCACCAATTTCTTTTGTTTTTTTAATATTTACAAATTTGAAGCTCAGTTAGAAGAGTATTAATTGAGTTTAAGTGATAGGGTGACACTTAAATTTACCCTAAACAAGTATTATTACGTCATAATTCTCCATACAATTAAATATTTGTGAAAGCAATAGAAAAAAAGTGAAAAAAATATATTTTTCTTATTCCTTAAAAAGTCACAATCGTTTAAATTTATTAGGGCAAATTGCAATTTTAGAATTCCCAACTGCTTAAAGAATTTTTAAATTTTTTAAATTGTCTTCCTTTATGTAATTGTAATAGAATTCATTGAACCACCTCAAGTTTAACAAATGATCCCTTTAACGTTCAACGCTTATTATTATTAAAAAAGAAGTGGAAAAACACAACGAAATCTAAAGACAAATCTAATGGGGTTCAAAAGTCAAAACACTAGAAATCATGTATTCAATGTAACATACCATGTAGAACATACAACTTGAACAACATGCAACAGCAGTTCAACCAGCAACAGCTACAAGAGTAACAACGACGACAACCTTTAATTCTCCTATACGTTTAGAAAGCAATAAAAAAAAGAGAAAAAAGAAAAATTTTAAATCCTATTAGTTTAACATACTTTATGGGTTTTTTCCATATTAATGTGGTGGTTTATTCAAAAGCCAATGTTGTACAAAATGGAACAAAAAGGCTCTAAATTATTACACGTTTTAGTTGCTTAACTAAATAAGAGTGTGTGTGTGTGTGTGAGTAGGTAAGCAAAAGCAAAAGAAAATTGCGTTTTACTATTAATTTATGATTTTTATTTTAACAAGATTTAAAAGAAAGAGGCCATAAGATTGGTAATAATACAAGAGAAATTATAAATTATGGGAACTTTTCCAATATCCTTGAGAAAATGTTGCAATATTTTCTATTCGAAAAGCACTTAATAATTTCAATTTTACAAAAGAGAGAAATAAAAACAGAAGCTTGTTTAAAAGAATTTTAAAATCCTTAAGAACTTCAACTTAATGTTTGATTTTTAATTGAAATTTGTAGCCCTCAAAAGCAATACTTAATTGCTCTTTATTTAAACCATTAATGCAGCATTATAATCGAAATTAGTTGAAAAACAAAAAAGAGCAGTTCAATAGTTGCATTTGTTTAGATTGAAGTTAAAAAGAATTGTTCTAATTCTACTTACAATAAATTCACACTGTGTCACAGTGTTGCTGGTAAAAACAATATGAAGATTTTTGTTAAAATTGTGTTTTTCATTTATTACGCAAAGTATTAATTCATTTACACTTTTGTAGATATTAATTTAGATAAAAGCACGTATAAATGCTTAGTTTGTATGCATCTAAAAAATTTATTTAATTAAATATGACACACATACGTATGTACACATGCATTTAGAGCTAGACATCAAGAGCCACAAAACACTTGAATTTATTTATTTCATTTTTTTTTTTTTTTTTTGTTTTTGGTTTTTTTGTAGTTTTTGTTACAATCTCATAAATAACAAATTTTATCTCTCATGTATTGTAATCAAAATAAATTGCAACACGTCATAAAACAAAACTAACACAGAAGATACATTTATAAAATCAAATAAATACTTGTTGTTGGCATTTTTTAATAATTGCTAGACAAACATATACATGTGTAGATATACATAAATATGTGTCAACACATACAGGCATACACATACAAAAGTACTAGCATGAAACAAAACCAATAACTAAAAAAAAATGTCAACGTATACCAGTGTTGTCGAAATACAAATGCATTTTTAAAAAATTTCTAAAAATTTTATAAATTACAAAAAATAAATTTATCATTCCATCCAGCTACACACCTACATATACACATATACATATATAAGTACATACATACATAATTGGCCATTACAACCCTTTGTCAGGGTTAAGGCCTAGCTTCTCGCAGCACACACACTCATGTTGTGTCTGTTAATTTTTATCCATGAGCACCAGGACGTACAGTTTAAAGCCGACTCCGAACTACAGAGTTCAGAAGCTTCTTCATGGCAATTAATTACTCCCAGAGCTTTTACAAGAACACTGCTGACAGGTAGTCGCTGAAAGAAATAATTATTTCATATTTCTTTTTTTTTCAAGATATCAGAGCTGCGATTTGAACCCGGCGCTATCGTTTTTGTAAGCCAACACACTAACCACTAGACCACGGCGACTACTACAAAAACTATCAACTAAAGAAAACAAAATGTTGTGACCAAATTTGGTAACAAATGAACAAGTACTTTGACAGTGAAATTCGATCTCAGTCAATACACAAATTATGCTCAGAAAATGGAAGGTGAAATATTACAAAGCCATATCTATCGATTCACTGGAGCATCGAGACAAGACATGCTTTTCATTGTTCTTCCATACTAGCATGATGAAATAATGGTCTTGATTCCGGATAATATATTCTTACATACTACTCGTACCTCTCTCCTTTTGTAATTGATTGCCGAAAGAATCTCACAATGCATTATCGAGAAAATTCGTTATTTAGCCGCACGGTTCGTTTATGGAATAGCCTTCTGGTGAACATTATTCCTGACAATCATGATGTTAATAAAGTTAAATCAAACGTCCAGAAAAAATATTTGCTCTTTCCTTCTTTCCATAATATATTTTCCTAGACCAACACAATGCATTGCATGTGTAGAGTCTATTGTCTGAGTGCTGACCTCAATATAAAAGAACAGTTCTTGTACATTCAACCTAAAATAACTTGGCAGCAATGTTCTCGCAGTAAAAGCCTTATGTTTCTAAGGCGAACTTTCCATTTTCAAAACATTATTGTGCTTGCACCTTCCAATATCGATTTAATAAATAAAGTATATGTAAAATATCTTTCAGCAATAGAATTTTTTTTTTCGTATTAACCCAAAAAGATACAAGTGTAGTTTGTATAATTACTGTATTGACCTGAACTGATCATAAGCACAAGCGTGACTAAGTTTTTGGAGCAAATCTGTGTTCTTTTCAATCAACCGATTATGAAAAGAAACGGCACAAATTAAAAATTAATTAAAAAATATCTGCAAATATTTATTTTAAACTTTTCATAGTTTAAATTATGTCTAAGTAATATATTTGACATTTTAAGCACTTCACTGTGTGTGATTTATATTCAATAGTCAGATGATAAAATAAATTATAAACACTGGAAGGCAACCCGCACACAAACATCAGACATTCAAGTGAGTTATAATAAAAACAGAATTTTTTTTTTCAATTTCTAATTCACGCAAATCAATAGATCTCTGCAAAAAATAAACAATTTGTTTTTTTTCGTTGTTTTTAAATAAAAATTTTCAAATTAAAATACAAAAAAGAAAAATAAAAAAAATCAAAATAACCGGAAAATTATTTATGAATTTCAATAAAAATGAATTATTTATTAAAATATAAATCTGTTCCGGCACACATGTAAACTATATGCATACATATGTATATGGTCAAAATAAAAAGTACAGTAGGACACTAATATTTTTTACTTTTAGTGACAACAAGCAGAAAAACAAAATTTAAGTTTTGAATACTAAAAATCTTCTTATAATTAAATTTTGTTACACTTTTATACATAAGAAACAAAAACATATTTATGAATTAGAAACTTAAAACAATTTCTTCCATCCGAATGAGTAATAAACTGTGCCATCAAGAGGAATCTTTAAGCAACTTGTTTATCAACAAAAAAAAGGCGCAAAATATACAAACATCTATAAAAAAAAACTTTCTATCAACCATCTTCACATTCCAATACAATGCACTGCATAAGTAGGGGTTTACCCCTGAGTATTGGTCTTCAAAAAAAAAAAAAAAAAGGCATTGACCCCAAGCATTATCTTGTGAAGTCATCAAGTCAGTTATTAGAAACAAAAATGAAAATATTTTAAAAACTATAGCGTCTATTCGACAGTCTGTAAAGTTGGGAAGGGTATAATATATCATCACCTTATGAGGTATTTACAATCCAATAATTTGTTACGCGGGTGGCAGTACAGCTCTCGCACTGGCTACTCCACAGGCAGGCTACTTGGCATTGTTCTGTGAAAAGTCAAGTGAGTATATACAAAAATTTGTTCCTAAATATTTACATGGGATTTGATAGACTTTGGCACGAATGAGCATTATATATGTATATGTGCATTTCTCTACCTATATCCGTGAAGTAGTAGTAGTAGTTGTCGCCGTAGTCTAGTGGTTAGTGTGTTGGCTTACTAAGTCGACAGCGCCGGGTTCAAATCTCGGCTCTGACATCTTAAAAAAAAGAAATATGAATAAATTATATCTTTCGGCGACTACCTCTTAGCAATCTTCCGACAAAAGCTCTGGGAGTAATTGTTTGCCATGAAAAAGCTTCTCAAATCTGTTGTTCGGAGTCGACTTCAAACTGTAGGTCCCGGTACTCATGGATAAAAATTAACACACACAACATGGGTGATGCTAGAAGCTACGCCGTAACGCTGAGACAGAGTTGTAATGGCCAATTATGTATGTGTGTATGTATTTGCATCAAAAAGATGTAATAAACCTAAAGGAAATAATATTAATGGCATCTAGAATGCACTTAATATTCTGGGCACTCAATTGTATCAATCAGTATATCTTTAACAGCTGCCCTCTGTACATAAGTACGTCTTTACTATTTAATTTTTAAAATTAAATTTTACTTTTGTATTTTTCCCTATAAGTATGTTGTGTACTCATTATTTTTATCAGATGTGTATATCCACACATGTTAAGTACGACAAACTAAATAAACAAAAACTGAGAGTACAAAGAGAGTACACACACAAATATAGGAAAGTATTAAATAATTTTTATGAATTCTATAATAGCAGTTACAATACAACAACACTGACCAAATAAAGGTTAAATATAAAAAGCAATAATAATATATAGAAACAAATAGTTCATGCATGCATGAATGCAAACAAATTTATAGGCAAGCCTATTAACACATGAATGATCAGGATTACATCAAAACAAAATCAATGAAGAAAACACAAAAGTTCGAAATACTATTATAAATACTATAATATTGTATTTTTAAAGTAAAAGTGAAAGGTTTAAAATAGCAATGAAAAACATCGAAATATTTAAACCAGAAAAAAAATTATCGCAGCCGTGGGGAAAAAAATCTGTATCAAAAGTGGTATAGGGGTTAGAGCGCTCGCACAAAAACTCAAAAGGCCCAGGTTCAAAACCCAGCAAAGGTGAAAAATTAAAAAGATAGTTTGCTGTTATTTCAAAAATTAAATTTTAAAATAAGGGGCCCCCCCTACATCTCCAAAACATTCCACTCTATTCCACCTTAACTTATGGCAACAAAAAACGAATGATCAAGAGAAAAGCGCCATCTATTGGGAAGTAGCAGATAACAGCTAAACCTACTTAGCGAAGGCACTCACCACACAATCAATATGCAAAGATGAGGCAATTGCTGTTGATCGTTCAAGGGTGAAGGTATAACACTGGCCTTTGAATGACCAATTCACAACAATTTGTCTCATTCCTAAGGCGCTTAATAATGATATAAGAAACAATATATATGTTCTGTTGTCATAATGTACTGTCCTTTCTAAAAAATTCCAATACAATTAACAGCATTTATTAGTGATTTAGCTCTGAATATTTGTCTCAAATAAAAAAAAACTGTTTAAGCCAAACAATATTTAAATAAGCCTTGAAAAATTCATATTCTGAGATATGTATAGAGAGCAAAAATATTAAATAAATAAATAATCTGTAAACCAAAGTACAGAAGGCATCATATTTGTTTAACAAAAACTCATTTTCAAAACAACAACAACAACAAAAAATATTAAATTATTCCATATGAGCACACAATATAGGCCAAGAGTTATGACAATAAAAAAAACTATATTTAAATGAAATGAAATTTTTTAAAGGCAAAAAAATAAAATGTTTTATAAAAATATTTATTAAATAGAAACTTAAAATAATATATGAACATGCAGTAAAAAAGAATTTTAATTAAAAATAACAATAAAGATTTTTTTGTTGGTCTGGTTTAAATATTCGTTGGCCTCAATATGTTTTTATATATACTGGTAAAAAATATAGTTTTTCATATAAATCTTTTTTGTTTTAAATTTTTCCATTTATAAAATAATATAATAAATAACAAATTACAAAATTGCAAATAAATTTTTTTTAAGAGACAAAGACGGCAAGACAATCAAAATGATAAGAAAATTCATTTTAATTTAAGAAATATTTTAATTTCTCTTACATATTAAACATAAAGATTTTAAATAAAAATGTGATTAAAATTCATTCTGTTGTAACATACTTCTTAACAGATAAACTTTAAATATTGAATACATAAATAGTATATTGTGGGGCCAAATATCTAGAAGAAAATAATTCTATATGCCGTTTGTAGTTGCCGTGGTGTAGTGGCTAATGTGTTGGCTTACTAAAACAAGAGCCCAGAATTCAAACCCCAGCTTTGACATCTTAAAAAAATTGTAAAAACTATTTCCTTCTACCTCTCAGTAGTCTTCTGGCAATTAATTATTAATGAAGTTTATAAGTCGCCGTAGTCTAAAGGTTCGTGTGTTGACTTATTAAAACAAGAGCTCCGGCTTCAAACCCCAGCTCTGAAATCTTAAAATAAAAATGTTAAAAAATATTTCTTTCGGCGACTACTTCTTAGCAGTCTTCTGGCAAAATCTCTAATGGTAGCTGATTGCCATGAAAAAGCTCCTCAAATCTGTCGTTCGGAGTCTACTTTAAACTGTAGATCCCGGTACTCATGGATTAAAATTAACACACACAAATTGAGTGCTGCGAGAAGCTAGAAGAAGACTCGTTTAGTCTGTTCACTACCAATGTGATTACAATCAAAATGCTGTACAAGAATTTATTATTTCAAGCTTTGAAAAATATACCCGTTTTTTTGTTAAACGCCCCTCCTTATTTTGGATTTTTTCCATCTATTAAAAATATTAATTGCTTTTAATTTAAAAATTGTTTGCAATAAAATCAATATTTATTGTAATAAAAGCTGTTCATTTAAATTCACCATTTTTGTTATTTTTGTTGCTGCTATTGGCAGTTGTCATGTGGTTTTTATCAGTAGGAAAAACCAATCCATTCGCAAATCAAAAAACAAACAAACAAACAAACAAAAAACACATGGAAAGTGACTCTAATTAGTGTTTAACACTCAACAAATAAATGACCACAAATTTTAAAAATAAAAACAAAAGGTAAATGTGTGAAGCAACTATAGTTTTCAATTGCATATGTGTGTGTCAGCAATAATATTTATTTCTACTTATCTGCCTGTTCGTACTTATAGTTATCATTTTGAACTACTTACTTAGCCAGTCATCAGTGGTTGAAATGGAGACAATTAACAATGTTTTGTTTTGTTTATTCTATTGCAAATCTGAAGAAAAAACTCAGAGATTATAACTCTAACGATAAACTCATCTGTGGCTAACAAATACGCATTTTGCTGAACTCGACCAATCTTATTCTTTGGAGTATCCTGAAACTATCGTTAAGCTGAATGTACAGATTTTAAAGGGAACTAAGTTGAAATATTACTTTATTTTTATGAAAAATCCTGTGTTTCATTCAAAATGTGTCAAATTAACAGATCGTCCTTCATATTTGAAATGAGACATTTACACCTACATAAATAAAATAAATTTCGCTTCATTGCCAGAAGTTTACAAATTTGGTCCAAATAGCGGCATAATCAATGCACATCATCAATCAAAAAGTGTATGAAATTAAACAAGTGGGCATGGCAACTCCTACACAAAGTAAATTTTGATTTTTATACAAGGATTGAAGTTAAAGTTTCCAAATTTGGTACAAACAACTTCTCTGCCAAACAGAACAGAAGTAAGACTTCAATAAAGCTATTCGTTAAAAAAGGCCGGAATTGTGGCGAAACAACTCTTGGTTTTTACTACTCAATATCGTTCCGCAATCACCGTATTTATCTGATTTAGCACCGTGTGACTTTATGCCGTTCAGCAAACTTCAACGTATAGTTCTTATAAAAATCAAAAAAATAACTTTTCCTTTTTTGAAAACACAAGCGTAACTACTGCAGCAATGAACCAATTGATGTAAAATTGTAAACAAATGTCAGTATCTGTGCTGCCAACTTATCGATAAGCTGAGAAAATTAAATTTGATAACACTTACTTCTATTTATACACAGAGTATGTCATTAATCAATTAATAAGCGATGTTGGAGTTTTGAAACTTGCTCTATTTATTCCTATTTATATCAAATTATATATTAATTCAATTCAATTTAGAGTAGTGAAACACGCCGGGGTGTAACTAGATTATGTTTAGATATTTAGATTTTTTTTTTTTTTTTGTTTCGTATTTATAAACTTTGTATTCCATGTCAGACCTGGGGTTTGAAGCCGGAGCTCTTGTCTTAGTAAGCCAACACACTAACCTTTAGACTGCGGTGACTTATAAACTTCATTAATAATTAGTAAAAATTTTGGAAATTGTAATATTTTATTTATACAATATTTCGCTACTGGTTTGTGCAGCTTCTTCAGGGAATATTTAAATTTATTTAAAAAATAATTAAAATATTACAAATAAACTAAAGAATTTTTTTTTATTGAGACTAATAATCAGGGGTAAGCCCCTACTTAATTCTGTGCATTGTATTGGATTTTTTTTTTTTGTGGAAAGCACAGCAGAACATATATTTTGTTCTCTTTTATTATTAAGCTCTTTAGGAATGAGACAAATTGCTGTGATTTGATCATTCAAGGGCCAGTGTTTTACCTTCAGCTTTAAATAATCAACAGCGGTTGCCCCATCGTTGTGTGTTGATTGCGGTGAGTGCCTTCGCTAAGTAGGTTTTTAGCTGTTATCTGCTACGCTTTTCTCCTGATCATTCGTTTTTCGTTGTCAAAGGGTAAGGTGGAATATCAGGAAACGGTTACTTTGTAGACGCACTTCTTGTAGAGGGGGGGGGCTCTTATTTTTAAATTATAATTTTAAAGAACCGCAAACTAACGTTTTCATTTTTCACCTTTGCTGTGACTTGAGCCTGGGCCGTTTGAGTTTTTGTGCGAGTGCTCTAACCACAATTCCACGCACTATTGAACAATGAGTAATTTTTATTAATTGTCGAAAGCCAAAATTCTTTCGTTACCAAGTTAACACATATTGAACAGAAAATTAATCAATACACAAACCTTCCCATATACTGCAGTAAAAATAAAACTTTATATGTAAAAATATGCATATTTGCTGACAAACGTGACACTTTTCTCTAATTATAAAAAAAATAGTGTGAAAATAATTATTACAAAAGAGTGTAAAAAAAAAAAAAAAGATGTTGCCACAATGCGTGCAACAAAGAGTTAGCGTGTGTGCGTATCTATCGAATAACGCATTTGTACATGAACAAACAAGCCTGGGTTTTTTTTTCAGCACAAAAAAAAATTGTTTTAGAATAAAAAAAACTAAAGGATGTAAAATTGCAAATGCAAATATTTATGTTTTGGAGTGTGTTTGTAAATTCAAATTTTGTTTTAATGGCTAATTTACATTTAAAGTGAACAACAATACTTAATGCATTGTTGTTGTAGTTGTTATTACTGTTTGCTTATTCATTTTTTAAATCATTATTTTTAGAAAACACACTTAAATACCACTAAGTATAGAGTAATTAAAGCGGTTTACATATTTAAGAAGGCTCTTAATATATTATCAGTACTACACACTAGAAAAGCATTTAAAAAAGGCATTTTATTTTATCAATGCATGTTCACGTACGGAATATGTTCATAAAATGCATAAGAATTGGTCAGCATGTTTTATTGGCTTAATGACCAATAATATAAGCTTTCTTATTATCAAAACTGTATGGCTTTAGGCTCAATTGAAGGTTTTATCGCTAAAAAAAACACTCAAATTCAATTTAGTTTTAAATAGTTTTGTATATAAATATACACATAAACTATTATTTGAAATCATTGTTCTAAATTTTAATTGAAATTACTTACTTGAATTAACTTCACAGAAAATATCTCTAATTACGTGTTAATTATTTTTATTTTCTTTAATTAAATTCTCTGATTTAACTTGAAATAGTTTTCAATAATATTTTCTATTAAGAACACATTTTTCTTTTTCTTATTTCTCTAATTTTTAACATTTATTTTACTTTCTTTTCAAAAATATTAACAATTTATAACGCTTTGTCTGCACACCGGCTTTAATAGCAAACCTACGCACAGTTTATACAGCCAAACATAGTTTATAGCGATTATTAAGTTTGAATTTTACCCATACCAAACCATTATCAACACTAAATGTTTAAATTTATTTTTCTGTATTTAAATTTTTTATATATATATAAGTATATATGTAAGCATATATAAGTATGTACATATGTGTAAATCTTTCTTTTTATTTTTTTATCCCTTTCTTTTTAAGAATTTTAATATATATTATTTTTATTTTAATTTTTTTTTTCAATTTACATTTCGGTTTTTCTTTTATTAAATATCGATAAAATCGATATCTTTACACTTTATTATCATATATTTTACTCTCTCGAAACACTACTACCGCTCATTTAAAATTTACCGTCACACTATTATCCAACATACTATCACACACTATTATCTCAAATTGTGTGTATATATTATAACAACACCAACAACATATTAGTAAAATGGCAAGCAAGCCTAAAACAAAAACAGTATGTAGTCTGCTGCAGAATATCAATATTTTTTTTTTTATTTCCACATAAAAATTCAGGAGTTTTGATTAAATCACTATCATACGATTAATTAACTTTGAATTCAAACACTTTTTATATAAATCTGTGCAGATTTTAAACTTAATTTTTAGTTTATAAAATATTTGGAGTTTCTATCACCATGTTTTAATGCCGGATTGTAATTGTCAACTAAACGCAATTTTGCAATATTAGGTATGACAAAACAGAAGAGAGAGAGAGAGAGATGTTATCGAACTTTATAATTAAAAATTACTTTTATTTGTTCACATTTGATTGTAAAAAATTTATATTAATAAAAACTAAAAATAAACATATAAAATAAATTCCCAATAAAAATTTAATTAATTATTTTTGGAAAAAATGTAATATTAATGTTTTTTTTTTTCAAACCAAATATAAATCTTCCATACGTATTTATCTTTTTATATCCATTTATAGAAAATTTGAGTAATAACAAACTAAATTTCTTAACAGTTCATAAACATAAAAAAGCACCACTAATAAGTAAATTCATTCAAACCTACACAAAACTAAAGGAAAATATCGCCAAATACACTAAATATGGAGACCTAAAGCTAAAACAATATAAACAATAATAAATTTAATAATTAAGTCTAAGAAAATAATACTCTACTTTTACTGATGGTTCAAAAATATGGGGAAGTACCAAGCTCCTACTTACGATGCAGCGATAAAATTCTGCATTTATATGTATTCTTTCGCGTCTTTATAGAGTACAAAATCTGATTGTTGCAGGAAGGGGCGTTGAAAACAAATGAAATTTAAATATAAATGAAATTTAAAAATATAAACATAAATGAATATAATTTGGTTGGTATGCATATAGTTAGTTTGTATTGATTATTCAACGAAAATTGGGCAGACCGTCACAGGTCACTTTCAGGTATGTATATAACTAGTGAACTACTTAAGCTACAGCAATAAAATTAGGCACCTCATTAATCTCTATAGGGTACTAAAAATTGATGTCATCGAAAAATAATGAAAACTGAATAAATGAACAAGCGATAATTATATACGAATTCAAACTCGAAGAGTTATACTGGAGACTGTTGTCAATTATATATATGTATATATTATGTATGTATGTATGTATTATGTATCCAATTTATTCTAAACATTAATTATTACGATACAATCGTTAAAATTACAAATGCCCTTAAATTACTTGGTTTAAACATCTTTGCAATTTTCCAGTTTTTATATTTTAATGTTTTCTTTTTTTGCGCTTAATTTTTAAGAAAAAAAAATAATAATGTTCCTAAATATTTATTTGTAAATATAAATAATGTAAACAATAAAATTTCTATTCAAAATCAATTCAATCCCTATTATTGTTTAACCAACAAACAAACAAATACTCGTAAATACAAGAGATTTACTCAATTATATACTCTACAACCGAAATCTACAATCACTTAAACAATTTCCTTATCCTTCCCAGCTACAGCTATGGTTATAAATAAAACATTGCAACATCAACAAAACGAAGAGGAAGCAGAAGAAGAAGTAGGAATCTTTACTGATTCTACTCGTAAAATTCGTATAATACTTTTATCATATCCTCAATAACGGGCAACCAGGGAAATACAAGAAACTTTTGCCGTTTTTCATCGTTTGCCTTAAAATATGTTGCCAAGAAATCTTCTTCAAACTACACCAACAGCATTTTGTTATCGTGCTGCTGAATATTGTCATCAATATCATCATTGTCATATACTTTAAGATATACTCAGACACACACACACACACATACACTTCTGTATAGAAATATTTCCAACATAAAATTTCTTTTAAAAATTCTCTTTCAAGTACTGCTAAAGAAGAAAAACACGATTTCATCAATTGTTTAGACATTTATACGGGCCTTCTTAAAAGTATAATAAGAAAAATAATAAATAAATAAATAATTGAAAATTTTTGGAAAATAAAAAGAAAAATAAAAATTGGGCATTGAAATTGAAAATGAATACCAACCATGACAGCTTATTTAAGCAGTGTTTGTTATGACAAAATACCAACTTTATGAATTATTTTTACGGCTATGTATTTGGATTGTCCTTCAAAGACATGAGCTGTCTTTTCTAAAACTGCTTAAACGTATTAGAAGATGTTAATATCTGTTCTTGTTTGAGAAGACAGAACTTTAAAGTAATGAAATCTTTTGTAAATTAAAATTTTTATATATTTAGGTTTTACCCCTGAGTATTGGTCTCAAATAAAAAAAAAGTCTCCTGGTTCTCCTCAAATTCATTGGTGCTTAATAATTGCCCACAAGCTTGCCCTTATAAAGAATTCACTTTATTTTTTGAAGTTCTTTTTATAAGTTATTAGTATAACGATATGAAAAACACTTTACCAAATAATGATCTGCCAGTCAGGGTTGGCGTTAAACTATAGATTCCTCTCAATGAGTGCCGCGTTTTTGTCTTATATAAAGTTTTTAAGTCTTAAAATAGAAGACATGTATTATATAAACAATTGCATAAAACAAACACTTTTTTTCTGATTGTGGTATTTACTTAGTTTAAATTTGTTTAATATTGGCTTAAGTTATTATCAATTTTTTTATTGAGACCAATACTCAGGTGTAAACCCCTACTAATGCTGTCCATTCTATTGGACTTTTTATATTATTAAGCGTCTTAGAATGAGACAAATTGCTGTGAATTGATCATTCAACGACCAGTGTTATACCTTCACCCTTGAATGATTGTGGTGAGTGCCTTCGCTAATTTTTAAATTACACTCGAAGCCAGAATACTGCACTGAATATGTATTTACATATGTATATATTGTCGTATAAATAAAGGAAGAATGTCAAAATGAAATATTAAGTCGTCGTGTGAATGCAGTGGTTGGCAATAGTGGTTAAGATACCGAACCAATTTGTTCCTATTGTCGTATTAACGTAGTATTATTTACTAAATTGCTTAGATGTGACCACTTGTGACATGTTTGGTATCTATAAAGGCCATTAAACACCAACCTATTGAATCGTAAGATTTCTCAAAACAAAAATCGTGTGTGTTCAATAAGTATAATAGTGTGGCATTAAAATGCATCTGTGTGGCAGATTTTTGTCAAGTCTGTTTGACTTAATAATTTTTTGAATTAATTCATAAAAACTTTTTCTCCATTCGATCAGGGTTGCATTTTATAAAACAAGTTAGCAAATAGCACTACTATTGCCATTTTGTTGGGATTTTTAACAGTGGGGCAGAAATCGAACATTTTTTTGTAAATGAGTTATAGGTCTGTGTACGTATATGATAATCTTTCTCTGCTTTAAGACTTGAAAAAAATATTTGCTTACAATCCCGTACTTTAAAAAAAAATATTAAAAATTTGCTTACAAAACAACGAAAAACGCTCTGGCTAGTCAAAATTGGGTTTAAACTGTTTTTTGTTGAGAGTGATTAAAAAAGAAAAAGAAAAAGCCTTCTTTTAAATATCTTTGTCAAATATATGATTATGCTTTTGAAAGTGACGCTTAAGTACGTTGTTGCCAAATTTAAAGTGAACAAACAATCTCTGTTTAAAGTACACTCAAGTACAAGAGACATCGAAGTTGCCTGGCAAGAGAATATTTCAAAACTTTAAATCATAAAAATTTTTATTTGAAAACATTTCATTTTTTTTTTCTATTTCTTGTATTTTATTTTAAAAAGCACTCTATCCTCTTTTAAAAGCCTTCATTTATCTGTGCATTTTACTTCCAAAAATATTTCGTACTCATATAAGCATTTAAGAATGTTCGTATAGTTGTGTTATTAGAAGTGACATTTTATTCTTGTATTTCTGTTTTCTAAACCAAGAATTATAGCAAAACAAATGGACTTTTTTGTCTTATTTTTATGGTTGCTATACACTACAGTAGATGGTTGAAAATTAGAATTCTAGGAAATTAGACATTTTCTGAAATTAGAGTTCTTCAGGTTCAATACCTTACACGAGTATATGCTCAAAAATTTTAATTCTCAGTCCTAAGTTCCGATTGTTTTATTTTTGTTTATTTTTTAACACTGGCTTTTACATGATGAAAAAAAATACTATGTTACTTCTAACTTAGTGTGCGCAATTTAGAATTTTTTTTTAAATCCCAAAAACACAAAATACATTACAATCAATGTAAAAGTATGGAAAAAAAAGTTGATAAAATACCAGGAACAAACTGGTTCTAAATTACGAGCAACTACTGTATTTGTAAAATAAATATTTAGAAAAGTTTAAGTGCTTTAGACACTTATCATGTACAAATAATAACGACTGACATTCGTTCGAATACACAAGATAAATAAATAAATATTTTCTTTTTATACCTGTAAGTATATTATAAAATTGAAGCGGAATAAGAGAAACTAAACACAAACTCACCTAAAGCTAAAGAAACACAATTATTAGACAACCTTCAGCAAAATTAAATTGAAGCATAAGTTTCTCTTACAAATTTACCATATACAAGCTAAACATTATACCCGAAAGAGGTGGCCACAGCAACATCCTAGAGCTAATTTCTGTGCATTTGAGGTAATGCATACAGATTTGGGCCTCCGAAAGTAAGACTTTAAAACTGTATCAGAATATTCGGTTAGCATGCGGAAAGGTCGGGCATGCTCTTTAACTCTCTCACTGTGTAAGTTGTGGGAATAGCCCTTAAGGTGAAGGTCCATACCATGCGTTCATGCATAGATGATACTTTTTGTGCATTCTATGCGTTTCTAAATTCAAGTCACATGCAATGCGTTTTATGCGCCATATAATTTTTTTTTGCGGAGTTTTTTTAGAAAATAAAAGTCAATTTTTTCATGGAACGAAATAACTTTATTATGTAATGTATTGCCCATTTTGAGCAATGACCACCTGCCATCTTTCAGGCAGCATCATAATTCCATGTTCATAAAACTTCTGGTTTTTATTTATTTATTTATTTATTTATTTATTTATTTATTTATTGAGTTATCACAACACAACAAGAACAAGTCTTATATTAAAGTATTGTTTAGTGGTTTGGCATTAATTTATAAAAAGTAAGAAAAGGAAAAAATAATACATATTTATTTATTAAAGCAACAAATTAATATGAATAATATTTCTGTATATAGTAGTATTAAAAAAGCTAAATACAATTCTATAAAAAAAAAAAAAATAAAATAAAACACAAATGAGGTTTCCAATATTTGTACTGTTGCAGAATTACGTAAAATATTTAAATATTGCGAATTTAAATTGTCTTGCATTATTTAATATTTGAATATGTGGTGGTAGTTGGCCCCAAAGTCGGATAGCGTTTATAAAAAAGTGTTGCTCAGATATTGCTTTACTGTAGCCAATGGTATTTACTTTATTACCTCTATTCGATCTTGAGAAAGTCAGTCGCTGATATAGATAACAAGGTTGTCCAGTGTATATAATTTTATGCAAAAATAATAGAACACGACATTTTAGTAAATTGTCAAAAGAGACGTTGTAAATTTGTCGCGCATAACGTGAAATACTTCCGTTTCTTTTTATTCCGTATACGTATCTGGCTATATTATTATATGTAACCTTAAGTTTTTGTCTACTCAATGCATCGCAGCTTGCAAATAACTCACAGCCATACAATAAAGTGGGTAACAAATACGTCTTAGCAATAAGTATTCGAATATGGCTGGGAGTGTAGTATCTTGATAGCCAAAGGTTTCGTAACATAGAAAATGTTTTTCCACAATTTGTCTTCACATGGTCTGACCAGTTTAGTTTTGTGTTAAATATTACACCCAGATTTTTTGTTGTATCAACATATTTAATGGTTGAGATGTTAATTTGTATTGGTAGTAGATTCACAGGTATGTTTTTCGTTGGACTTATTATCATAGCGACTGATTTGCCGGGATTTAAGCTCAAGCCATTTGCCGATGCCCAGAGATAAATTTTATAAAGATCGTGGTTTATCAATTGTACACAATTTGAAGCATCTGATATATTACAGCTTATACAAAGTTGCACATCATCAGCATACATTTGTATTTTACAGTAATCAAGTTGAAGCGGCAGGTCGTTTGCATAAATTGAATATAAGAGTGGGCCAAGTATTGAACCCTGTGGTACTCCTCTTGGCATTGAGCAGCATTCAGACATGTTTGATTCATAACAGACGCTTTGGGTTCTGTCACTCAGATAAGATGTCAAAAGTTTCAATGCAGTAGGTGAAAAATTAAACATGTACTTTAATTTCAGACAAAGTATGCTGTGATCTACTGTATCGAATGCTTTTGAATGGTCAAGCAAGACTAAAAAAGATATTGTTTGCCGTTTATCAATTTGACTTCTTATTTCTTCTGTGACATCAGCAAGAGTAGTAAGACAGCTGTGTTTTGGTCTGAATCCAGATTGCCTCTCATTCAATAAAGAATTTTCAAACAAATAAGAGCTTATTTGCGAATGTATTAATTTTTCAAAGACCTTCGACAAAAAAGGTAAAATAGCGATTGGCCGATAACTTTTATCGGGTTTCTGAATCGGTATAACTTTCGCATGTTTCCATCCTTTTGGAAAAGTAGATGTAGTCAAAATCATATTGAAGAAGTGTGTGAAATGTGATAGAGTAAAAGGAAGTATTAGTTTGATAAATTTAGGATGTAAGTTATCATATCCAACAGCATTTGATTTAATAAGAAGGAAAGCTCTTAGTACGTCGTTTTGCGTAAAAAATGTAAAATTGAAAATATTATCTTGTTGACGACTTATCTCCAAGTTCTTATAAAAATCGGTATTTATTGGAGGCATATGTATATTCGCAAATTGACGATTTATTTCTTCGACGTCTACCGCATTTGTAATTGAATTTTTTGTTTTTATTATACCCATTTTACGGATTTCATGCCACTTTTTCCCGGAGTCGATGAGTGTTTGAAACTTATTGCTGTAAAAAGTGGATTTGGCCATCCTTATTCTAGCATTTACGGCGGTTCTGGTAGATTTAAAAATAGCATATAATTCTGGTGTTCTGAATCGCTTCCATCTTTTGTATGCGCGATTCCTATCTTCAATGAGGTTTTTTATATCCGTTGTAAACCATGGTTTGGAATTTTTAATTACCTTTGTTTTCATCGGTACATATTTTTCATAGAGATATAGTAAATTCGCCTGTAAAAGCTCTAATTGATCATTAACATTTGGCATGAAAAATATGTCACTCCAGTTTTTCATTAATAGCTCATCAACAAATGACTGATTATCAATGTTTTTAAAGTCTCTATACTGAAGAACTTTCGGGTTCGCTTGTTTATTGAATGAGAAATCGTAAGAGATAAACAATAGATCATGCTTTGAGAACATTGAAGCGGATAGTTGGTTAAAATGAAGTATACGTGAGCAATCATTAACAAAGCACAGGTCAAGTAAAGTGCTTGTGGTTGCTGTAAAGTGTGTTGGAACTTCATAATTAACTAAGTGTAGACCAATGGAGCTCATTTCTTCTTTAAGACTATTATCCTCCAGAATATTGGCGTTAAAGTCGCCCATCAATATAACATTGTCATAGCCAAGAGTAATAGTGCCGAGTTTCTCTAAAAATGATTCTAGATCTATAGTTTTATTGGGTCTATATATAGTACCAACTAGCAATTTTTCATCGTTATTACATATTTCAACTAAAATGTATTCAATATTTTCTCCAACAATATTTCTAGTTATCTCTTTACATGATATATTAGATTTCACATACACCGCAACACCTCCGCCATTTGTTGTTCTATCTGACAGGAAAAGACGGCAACCACTTAAGTTATATATATAAGAAAAAAACTGAACAAAGTACGATTTGACATCATCATCATTATTGAAATTTTTACCATTCAAGGAGTATTGCAAAGATCGAAATAAAAAGTAATCAGATGGTGTAAGGTCTGGACTATATGGTGGATGTGGCAAAACATCCCAACCAAGCTACAAGGTCCACAAATTCGTAATTTTTCACTTCATCTCCTCCATAGCATTTGTTTTTTAAATTATAATAAACACAACAGAGATAGCACTCAGTACTTAAAAGTAATCGATGAATAAAATACAAATCGATAAATAGAATACAAAATATAAAAATTGTATTTAAAATTAATTTTTATTTATTTTTTCTTGAAAGTTATTGCAACTTTTGTAATGAAAGCTTTTTCTGTTATTAAAAACTCTTTTTATACAAAAAAAAAATGTTAAAAAGAATCCACCACACAAACATATTTATCGATAACATTTAAAATAAAAAATAAATTTTTCATCCATGACAATAAAAAACAGCTGATATTTTGCGACCACTCATGCGACGGATACAAAAATAGAAAGTACTCTGTTGCATTGATACGTCTACGCATTTTGCTTGTCACATAAAATTACGCTTATCCTACTTTTTTGTCAGATGCATAAAAAGAAAGACGTGGTGTGGACCTTCAGCTTAAGTTGCCTTTTTTCAAAAGCTTCGCGCTATACTGTGCTTCATAAACAGCTCTGTTTGGCTGTAGTTCTTATCCTGTTCAGTGAATTTATTGTGGTCCTACCAAAACGGTGATTTATGTTAGTCACAGCTCGTCACGGTTTTTGGTTAAATAGTCATCTGGTATTACTACTGTACATTAGGGTGGGTCAATTTTTTTGCCTACTAAGCGTATAGCAAAATCGTAATCTACGAGAAATTCTAAGAACTTTTCCCAAAGAAACCATGGTTCTAAAATCAAAATCGAGCTTCCGGTTTTTTACGAGAAAATTTGGTGTTCAGGTCATCCGAAAATAATGCTATTTTTTGGAAGTATTCATTGCAAATAGTGAAAAGTTGACCTGTAACGCTGGAATAGGGCTTATTTTAAAGGAAATTATCTCAGCTTTCTATATCTGTCCTAATTTATAGAAAATTATTTACCCAAATAATGGTTTTGGAGGTTTATGTCACAATAATAATAGTTTTAGGTTTTTAACAGTTTTACTATTATTAAACCTTCAAAACCATTATTTGGGTAAACAATTTTCCATAAATGAGGACAGATATAGAAAGCTGAGATAATGTCCTTTAAAATAAGCGCTCTTTCAGCGTTACAGGTCAACTTTTCACTATTTGCAATGAATACTTCCAAAAAATAGCATTATTTTCGGATGACCTGAACACCAAATTTTCTCGTAAAAACCGGAAGCTCGATTTTGATTTTAGAACCATGGTTTCTTTGGGAAAAGTTCTTAGAATTTCTCGTAGATTACGACCTTGCTATACGCTTTGTCATGTTTTTCGGTCCCGAACAAATTGACCCACCCTACTGTACATGACTTTATATACGAGAGATACTGAGTGGAGCTCTATAAAGAATTTTTGTATAGTCAAATAAATATTATCTCAAATATAGTAATTTATATTAAAAATATTTGGACTACAGTTTTTGATTCTTTCATATATGAAAAACTTAAATATTCCTTTTATTTATGTACTATTGCAAACATGAACATATTTATGTATTTATCTGTGCATACACTTCATTGGTTATACAAACAAATTCAAAACCCATTAACTTTTAATACATATGCAAATAAAATTGTATGTAAAAGAAGCAACGAATATGAAAAACTACCAAAATATTTCAAGGAATTCAAGTCAATATGTAAATGTCAAAAGAAAATTAAAAAAGATTTGTGATTTTGGTCTACAAGATTTATATTTTATAACCATTTAATCTGAAACTTCTTAACAAAGTTTTATTTTCTAAATTTTTTACTATTTAGTCAGAGATTTGTTGTAACTTTTTTCTTATTTTCCTCTTTAAATATTAAAAAGAATTTTTCGTTTTTTTCTTTTTCATTTTTTCGACATCTCATTTGTAATGTTGTAGTATTACCAACAGTTTAATGTCATGTTATATAACTAAAGTATCTTAAGAAACAAATATACGTATAATCAATAGGCTTATGACAGTTGAATAAAATTCTTATTTTAGTGGTGGTTCGTTCTAACGAATAACAACAACGACAATAATAACGAAAAAAAAATTATTTCTAACAAGAACAAGAAATGTAAAGAATAAAATAAAATTGACAATAAATGTGACATTAAAGAAAAGAAAAACATACATATTTTTTATGAAAACAAGTAAATGTTATTTCAATGATTGTAAACGACTCCTAAGATACCCTAAAATACACAAAGTAGAAAATTACCTCACAATATGACAATTATCGGTAATATTGATAATATTTGTTAAGCACGTTAACCATCCTTTCATTTCTTCTTATTTTATTATATTGTAACAATATCTCGGTTTCAGTAGGGAGTTTAGTATTTAGCAGAGACCTCTCTCGTGCAACTAAAATAGCACTCTACGAGTCGCTTATTCTTTTAGTGCTTCTCTATGGTGCGGATTTAGAACTTTGATCCATTTCCCTTAAGGGGATTAAATTCTCTTAATTTATAAATTGTAAAGGCTGTCATGAAATTTTTTCATTTTTTGCTGAAAGAGTGTATTTTGGCAAATTTATTTAAAAAATTAACCAGCAAAAACGACTTGTTTTTTATTTGCGACCAATGCTCAGGGGTAAACCCCTTTTAAGTGCTGTACATTGTATTGGAATTTTTGGAAAGGATAGTACATATACATATATTTTGTTTCCTTATATTATTAAGCACCTTAGGAATGAGACAAATTGCTGTGAACTGATCATTCAAAGGCCAGTGTTATACATTCACCCTTGAATGATCAACAGCAACTGCCTCATCATTGCATGTTAATGGTGTGGTGAGTGTCATCACTAAGTAAGTTTAGCTGTTATCTGCTACTTCCCAATAGGTGGCGCTTTTCTCCTGATCATTCGTTTATTGTTGAGTGTGGGGAGTGGTATCTTTGTAGATGGTCTTCTTGGAGGGGGTGGGGGACCTCTTATTTTTAAATTATAATTTGGAAAAATATCAAGCTAACTTTTTCATTTTTTACCTTTGCTGGGATTTAAACCTGAGCCGTTTAAGATTTTGTGCGAGCGCTCTAACCACTATACCACGCATCAACGGACATTGTTACTTTTCAAATATATCACAGACATATACTATTAAAGGCTTACATAAATATTAGACACACACACTCGCAAGTTCAAGTATATATTAAAAATAGCGCCACTTATTTAAAAGAATATTTGTCAAAAACCTTTTATACATTCATAGATACATTTGAGTTGAAATAATAATATTAAAAGAAATAAACTTTTTACTTTACTACACCTGTTTAATATACTCTCATACATACATATAATATATATCCAGTTATATAATTTATTTATGTATTAGTGCCTTTAAAACATATGTTCACCTCAGCCTCGAAGTTCAATAAAAATGCACGGCCAAATGAAAAAGTAGATATCTTTTATTTTCTCATTGGCCATCGCTGCTTTAAAAATGAGTCAGACATTTGTATTCTCTGTAAACAAGAATATACATTTTATGTGTTAAATGTAGAGTAAAAATATAAAAATACAATATCAAACTACTAAAAGTAGACAATTCAAGTGTAAAGCTTTACTATATAAATACATGCATACAAATACATATGTAGTATATGTACATATATGCTCATAAGAGTAGAATTAAAGTAAAAATAAAAAACAACAGTCGTAAAACACAGACTTACACTACTACTTGCATAAGAAGTACACTTCTAAAAGCAAACATTTATGAAATTCTATAAATAATACAGAACTATACTCTCAAACTGAATAACAGTAAAAACTATGCTTAAGAGAGAGAGAGAGAGAGAAAAATGCACTAAGCGTTGGTATTTTTATTTACAAAAGTATAGAAATATATTTATAAGCATCAGACTTTAACATTCTCTCTCTCTCTAACTCACTTTGTATCACTGCACAGAGTTTATAAAAATGAAAAAGATTTATGAAAAATTGTCAAATAAAAATAAATATATATTAACATTCACACGCACAAAAACACACACATACAATAATAATAAATCTGTATTGATGTTTTGTAACCCTGTTGGCAAAATCGTAGTGCAACAGCTGTCGGAAACATCAGGTGGGTATTCAATCACGACATATTGTGGTCTATTTATATAAATAAAATACTGACGACACACTTGCGTATCAGGGTTGTCAGATAGTTTTCAATTTTTATCCCCGATTTTAAAATTCATATCCTCAAAAATCCCCAAAACCCTGATTAGTTCATCCCCAAAAATCCCCACTGAAACTGCATCACTAACTTTGCATGTATGCATGTACAAATGTATGTTTTATTATTTACAACTTTACTTAGTGGAATTACCCTGATTTTTAATAAGGTCCAGGAATATCGATATATCGATTGCTATGATCTTCCACACCTCTTTAAAAAATTCCCACAATTGTTCGTTAATAGAAGGATTTTTTCCTCTAAGAGCCGCTTTGACAATTTGACACAAATTTTCAAGGGGATTAAAACCTGGAGACTGTGCAGACCTTGACACCAATATTTTGAAACCAACCTTTTGTTCGTTTCGATGTGTGTTTCGGATCGTTAACTTGCTGAAAAACCCATCGATGTGCCTTTCTATATTCAGCATAAGACATCATGATATCGTTTAAAACATTTGTTTAGTATCGGGCATCTACTGTACAATGAATTCTAAATAAATGTCCTGTGTCATAGTATGAAAAATATTACCATAAACGCGAAACTAAAATTATCTTATTAAACTTTGAGAAGACCCTCTAGTATTGAATTCCTCCGCGAGAAAAACCATTAAAATTGGTGGCGGAAACATAATGGTGTGAAGATGTTTTTATTTATATAAGAAAACACAAACCCAACTAAAACCAAAAGCACACGTTGCAAAAATTGTATATGAAAGTATGAGTTTTAAACAAGTTTATAAGCAAGTCTTAAAAACCGCTGAAAACTTGTCGATTATCCCCAATAAAATCCCCATCCCCAAATAAATTTTTTTATCCCCATTTCAGAAAAGAAATCCCCATTTTGGGGATAAATCCTCTAATCTGACAACACTGTTGCGTATTTCATGCAATATACGTTCGACGATCAATCTCAGAGACATTATTCCTCAGTCAGTCTTGCACAACTTTAGAGACAATTGTTTGAAATTGTTATTTACGAATTGTTTTGGCTGTCGTCTTTGCGTCGTGCATGATATTGTCTTACACCTTTCCTCTAGGATATCTTTAAGACATAGCCAACTGGGAAAATAAACAACAACAAATAACTTAAACTAGATTTTTTTACATCCACACATACATACCAGAGATATAAATGAATGATTTATTTTGTTTTTTATTTTATAAAAATTAAAAGAAAATATTCCATATATACTGAACAATTATTAAAAGTCGAAAACCCAGAATTAAAAATAAATATTTATTTAATTTTTTAATTTAAAAGTTGCAATGAAGAGAACCGCTGTTTTAGATTGAATTATCTTTATGTAGCTTTACCACGTGGCAAGACTTCTTTCCGTTTCTAATTTATTAAGTAAATTTTTATTTAAAATTTAATTAATAACTAGCAGACTCTATGCTTACTTTGCCAGGCAAAATAAGACAAGAAATTTTCTTCATAAATAATCAGCTTTAACCGTTTTCAAGATAAAAAAAATCAATATGTAGTTTTTATGGCAGGTACCATGTCCACTTTTTCAATTCCACCTACTTTCGGACTACATATTTCTATTAATTGTGAAGTCATTCAGGCCAACTTCAGAAACTTTACCTCTAACCGTTCTCCAGATACGTATATATTAATATCACTGTGGTAGTCGCAAATTTTAACAAGCTGGGCACCCTGCTGATAAAGCTATTTCGAGTACGCTGAATTCAATGGCATTTGCCGTTTTTAAAAGTTAGCGCTCGTATTCGCGATATTCGCGATTTAAAATTTGTACGCTTTACCAGTATGGTGCCCAGCTTGTTAAAAAAAAGTGTCAATTTCGAGCACAGTGTATTTAATTTGTACGGAAACTGCCACGTACACTTGTCCAATTCCGCTCAATTTTTAAGTGATGATTTCCATTGACTATGTAGTCTTTCAGTTTAAATTCATAAAGTTTACCATTCTCATACAAAAAACAACGACAACTTAGAGCTGATTTGAGGATTACTTAGTACATACATGCGACTTTGAGTTTTAAATCATACAGATCCCAGTACCTCATACGTATGGTTAAAGATATGGCGACATATATAAGTCAAAACTCGTCTACATTTTTACATATGTATATTTTCAAGATAGATTAACAAGTCTTACATTTGAGCCACATGAGTACAATTCAAATTTCTCATATTTGGTGTATTAAAAATACAAAATCAGTCATTCTTTTAGAACTCTGGTATAATAAGTGGAAGTGATAGTCGAAGCTCCATAAACAAACATATTTTGTTCTATTTTTTATTTGTTTTCATGATTTATCCGGAAAGAACTTTGATTGTTATATAATATACGAGTATTTATGTATATGCAGATACAAGTAAATATTTTCATTTTTTATAGTTTTACAGTTGCTGTTGACAAACAATCATAAACTCTTAGAAAATAATAAAAGCTATCAATGTAGTGAGTGTTTAACTTAAAATTACGAATTTCATAAAAAAAATATATTTTTTATGTATATTTTGTGTCTTTTTAATAATTTATATGACATGTTAGAAAAATAACATTTCGTCGTGAGGGAGTTTGTGTGCTCTATACGCCATTTCATATTTCTCGAGTTAATGATACCACTTTAGGTTTTTGACACCAAAATTTTTGAAATCTGCAATTCGTTTTTGGCTATTTATCTCCGAAACTAGACGAGATATCCGAAAACGAATTGCAGTATTAAAAAATTTGGGGTGGAAAACCTAAAGTATCATAACTCGAGATATAAAAAAAATATAAAATGGCGGATAGAGCATTTAAACTCCCGCACGACGATTTGTCATTTATTCCCACTAAAACAGTAAAAAAAGCAGTTTCTGTAAGAAAGTGTTTGGGTTGCTTTCCAAAAGCAATTTGATTTGAATTTCGTAGTAACAAATCAAAATTTATGGAAATCTCTATTTAATTCCTAAATTTGAAAAACGAAACTATGGATGCATCAATTCATTGCATATTCCTTAATCATAGTGATTGACTTTTAGAATTCGAAACCATTAGCTGTCAATCGTCTATAAAATAAAATTGGTATCTAAGTTCATGGACTTGTGATATGAAAATTGCACAAATATGAAAAACTACGGTCATTCCGGTTACTAAAAACAAACAATTTTATTGAAGAAATATTCTTACCAACAATGTTTTGCAGTTTTAAACAGCCGTTTAGATTTATTTACTGTAAATTTTCAAAAACCAATACAGCATGAATAGGAGTTTGCCCCCGAGTATTTTAGCAGTAAAAAAAAATTGCTGATAACCTAAACTTTTTTATCATCTTGTAAATATACAAGAACTAGCTGAACCCAGTGTGCTTCGCTACCCTCATCGTTGTAAAATAAAATTAAAAGTAATCATATATCTTTTTTTCAGACAGTTGTGGAAGAAAGAGAATGGGTATATCTCACTATTTTAATCAAAATGTATTCTAAAATTGAGGTAAAGCCGTTAATAAACATGGTAAAGAAGTAGGTGCAGAAGTGTGCATGGTCGAAAAATATTATCATTCCTGAGTCAAATCTACACGCTGTGAAAATTTAGGATCAGTTAACAGGCTCAATATATCACAAACAAAGGGTACGTATTTCATGCCAACATCTATAGCAAATACTGCCGCAGTTGGTTAAAAAATGCCCAAGATATGACGATTTTCAATTTTTAGTTATATGGGCGGTGCCACACCTCTTTGTCCAATTAAAAATTCATATAGCCTAGTATTCCTTCCGGAGTCACAGTAACATGCTGTGAAAATTTTAGGAAGATCGGTAGAAGGGTTTGGTATCCTATAAAGCGCAAACAAACAGAGAGATAGTCATTCATTTTTATGTATATAGTAAAAAGCTTTTTGATTGTCTACTATGTTGTCTGTTGGCTTATAAGAAAAGAGCTCCGGTTTCAAACTCCAGCTCTGACATCTTGAGAGAAAGAAATATAACGTAAGCTCTGAGAGTAAATAATTGCTATGAAGAATCTTCTTAATTCTGTGGCTGGAATTCTACGTTAAACTGTAGGTCTCAGTACTCATGGATAAAAATTTTCACACACAATACGAGTACACTTATTAACTAGCCAGTAACTCTGAAAATTAATTTTATCTATAATAAAAAAAAACTCTGTATGGCCTACTTATGAAAATATTTCAGCTATTGTGGTACAAGCTTCATATTAAAGTATTAATTTAAAAACAACTAATGTAATAAAAATTAAACCATTTTATTGTTCAAATAATAAAACAGAAATTCAAATATTATATGTATGAGCGTAAAACATCAAATAAAATATGAAAGTGCATATGAAATTTGATTTTTAGTTTTAAAAGCTTTGAGCATATTTTTTCTTTCGTTTGAGCGAATATTTATTTTATTAACAAACTTTAAATGTAAATTTTCAATTGCATTTTGCAATATTCTAAAAAGTAAAAACAAACACAAATGAAAACAGCCAAAGCCATAAAATTTATGAAAATGTTTACTGAGGCAAACCGAATTGTACAAGACCCTACATCATGATAGAACCATATAAAACAAACACCACAATAAGTGGATTTTAATTACCATTAAAAAATCGATATACTTATAAGGCCCATTATTACATCTTGCCGTTATTTAAAGGTAGGATTTTATCAGACCGATAAATTGGTTTTTGTTATTACAAGTTAACTTTAACCTAAAGGTAAGGCAATTTTCTCAATAACTTTATCGGTTACTTTAGGTTAAAATTTACTTGGAACAACAAACAGCAAGTCATCTGTTTGATAAAATTCTACCTTTAACTAACGGCAAGTTGTAATAATGGGCCTAAGTATTATAAAACAAATAAAATTGAGAAAAAATGTCATCGAAGCATACGTTTTATATTATAACCTCAACAAAATTTATCATACGTAGTGGGGGCTCATTTTAGCAGTGGCAATAGGTGTGGTTCTTTACTTTTTGGGTAAAGTTCGGTAAACAGAGAGTAAAAAATAATTTTTTTCTATAAGATAAAAAAAATGTCCAAAAGTACGGGAACGCAAAAAAACCAAATATTTTACCTATTCACATGAAAATATGAAAAAAACACAACTTTATGGCACACTGAACAGGTACATTCATAAAAAATAATTCGACTTATACAAGTTAACTAAAACAGAGAAAAACATTTTTATATAAATATTGAACTAAAATATATTATAAGCCTTTCACTGCATGTTTATAAATATTTTTTAATTCAACTTTTTAATTTGTTTTTTTTTTTTAACTTTTTGAAACTTTTAATTTTCTATTATTCTTTAAACAGCTGATTATTTCTTTACTTGCACACTCTAGCCCGAAGAAACAGTGCAGGCTCTTTTGGGCATAAAAAACAAGAATATTACTCTGACAAAATTTCTCTCATTTACCCAAATTTTGTGTACGGGAACGATTTATGGTAAAATTGGAATCCAGTGGGCGCCCAAGGTAGAGTATAAAAATAGACCTAATATCTCCAAGGCCAAACCAACTTAAAAGCTAATTACACAATGAGCAGATGCAACATTTAAACAGCAGGTCAGTATTAATTTTAGTAGTAATATAGTAAAACTCGGTACCATAAAAAGCAATACAGTTTGTAACAGTTGATAAGGGAAGTAGAAGAATTAGAAAGGTTACTTATCGCAATGCGAAGCCGCAAATAATAGTTTCTATTCAAATAGTTAATAAAAACAGAATAGATAGAATAGTATGTCGTTTTTTGTTTTTTTTTTATAAGAGAAGCAAAAAACCTTAAAATCAAACATTACGTAAATCTGGAAAATCATATAATTTTCAGGGTCGATAGAGTTGGCATCCCTATATAGAACAAATGTTTGAATGTAAGGTTTTCATATAAATATGTACGTCGTTATGTCTTCTTGATCGTAGGAATCTAAAATTTTGTAGGAAGATGTATTTTGATAAAACGAACCATAATCAATAAAAAACTCAATTTCGAAATTTTGTGTAGTTATGTCCGTCTGCATTTAATATGACGATATGTAAAGTAGTGGTAGAAAAAATATTTCTTTCGGAGACAAACTCTTAGCAGTCTTCTAGCAAAAGCTCTGAGAGTAATTTCGGTACTCGTGGATAAAAATTTGTAAAATTTTAAAGAATCTACGTACTCATCACTACATACAATATCGACCTGAGGGAATTTATGTGTTCTATCCGCCATTTTATATTTTTTATATATCTCGAGTTAATGATGCCACTTTAGGTTTTCGACCCCAAATTTTTCAAGTCTGCAAACCGTTTTCGGATATCAGATAAATAGCCAAAACGAATTGCAGATTATAAAAATTTCAGTGTCAAAAACGTAAAGTGGCATCTTTAGCTCGAAAGATATAAAATGGCGGATAAAGCACATAAACTCCCACACGACAATATGTAATTCAGTTTCTTCTTTATAAAGGAACCATATCACATTTTGGCTTTCATTTTGGTGGGAGATTGTGAATATACGAGAATATTTGGCAATCAACTGAGTAGCTTTTATCGGATAATAAATTATTCGTGATGATAGAATAGGAAACAAAGGATTCTTTATGCTGCAGTAAATTCTTTTGTTTTTCTACAATTCAAAATAATTCTTTATTGTTCTAAAAAATATGTTTCTTGACTACTCTTTGGTATGTATCCTACTGAACTGCCTACTGACTGTAGAGCTCTTTGGTTTAAACCAATTCTAATATTCGTAAAACAATTTAAACATTGCTATGCATACCTTTTGCCAATATTTGGTCCATATTGAGGTTTTTTTAATATTGCAATCAACAACGTTTTACAAAAATTTATTGCACAAAATTCAAGAGAATAAAAGAAAATAGTTTTTAAATAAAAAAAAAAAACAAAAATGTATGTTGGCTGTTAGAAAGTTTCACAAATAAAAAAAGAGAACAGAACTACAAAATTCACACAAATCTTGAATAATTGTTGAAAAATCAACCAATGACCCAATTCCTTACTGACAGTTTTTCTTTCTTCGCAAATAAGGAAAAAGTTTACAACTACTCGTATAACCAATACTTATTGTAAATTTGCCAAGAAAAAATTAAAGTAATGAAAGTGGTCGAACAAAAAAAAAAATTAAATTTGAGGAAAGAAAAATCCCCTTGAAGTAGAGCCCAATGGGTAAGGAAACAGTCATGAAAGCTTTAAACAATCAGTATTGCAGGCAAATGTAAAAAAAAGGAGGAAAAATGTAGAAATAATTTCTTTATCGTGAAACCAATGAATTTTTTTAGTACAATTTTTACCAATTTTTTAACAGGAATTTGGCAATAAGCCACCTGCATTTCTAGTTTGTTTGAAGGACTCCAAAAACCACATAGAAACTTCTGTTATATTTTTCAATATTTGAAAAAGTTGATAATTTCATATTTTCCATAAAATTTTAATCATTTGTTTTTAGCTGAAATGAAAAATTATTGTAGTATTTAAAAATGTGTTTCAATAGCACAGTTTATGTAAATTTTTGTTAATAACTTCCTCTTTTTTTCTCTAGAGATTTAAAAATAAATTGCTTAAACAAATGAAAATGTAAAACTTTTTTACTTAATTCTGTTTTAATTTCCTGCCATTTTTGTGTTATTAATTAATTATGAAATTAACAAATACTTAAAATACACACAAACATAATTTTATACTTATTTGCGCAAACATAAAATATATTTTCATTTAAATTAAAAATGGCCATAATTAAACCGGAAACAAAATTTACTTTTAATGTAAACAATTATTTCGGTAACAATGTAATGCATTTGTAATTGTTTCTGTTCAAAGTGGGGAGTGTGAGCGAGAAAAATAAAAAAAAACGGAAACAATACGAAAATACTCAAAAATTACAACATAACGGTCGTCAGCAGTAATAACATTATTAAATCATTTTAATTCGGTTTATTATAAACAAATTTATCATATAGTACATACATACACAGTAAAACTAATTACTTTTACTGTTGCAAGCATTTTTAATTAAAAAACACACAAACAAAAAGTGGTTAAATTGTTAATTCATTTAAAAAAGAAACTGTAGAGACTTTATCACGATAAGAAAAGAACTCTTGCTGAATAATATAATGGTGGTTCCATTCTTGTATAGAGTAGCATTGAAGAAGCCAAGAACTTTTATAATAATTGCTTGTACTTAATATAGGAAACTGTCGCAACGAAATACTATACCTCTTGAAAGTTATTGGCAACGAAATAGTAATCAGATTTGTAGTGTACTCCTAATTCTCTCTTCAATCTTATTTCTCTTTTTTTTATTTAAAACCAATACTCAGGGGAAAACCCTTTCTAAATGCAGTACATTGTATACGAATGTTGACTATATAGTTATAGATAGATGTAAAGATGTTGTGAGCCTTATATCAATGGGACAAATTGCTGTTAATTTGATCACTCAAAGGCCAGTGTTATACCTTCACCTCTGGATGTTGAATGTGAGTGGTGAGCAATTTTTTTATGTAGGTTAGCTGTTATCTTCCCAGAAGGTGGCGCTGTACTCCTGATCGTTTCTTGGTGGAATAGATTGGAAATGTCAGGGAGCGGTTTTGTGAAGAAGGACATCTTGGAGGTGGGGAACCTCTCATTTTTTACGTTATAACAGCAAATTTATTTTTTTTGTGTGTTTTTTTTTCCTTCACTGTATTTTGAATCTTGGTCGTTTGAGTTTCTGTGCACGTGCTCTAACTACTAACCGCGTATATTTTTAAAAAGTATTTATTTTAAGAAAAAGAACTCCATACATACATAAATAAATGTCCATTACAACCCTGTGTGAGAGTTACGGCCTAGCCTCTCGCAGTACCCATATTGTGTGTATCAATTTTTATCCATGAGTACAGAATAAAGTCGACTCCGAACGATAGGCTTGAGAAGCTTTTTCATGGCAATCAATTACTCCCAGAACTTTTGCCAGAAGGCTGCTAAGAGGTAGTCGCCAAAAGTAATGATTTTTTCATATTTCTTTTTTTTTAAGATGTCAGAGCTGAGATTTGAACCCGTCTTAGTAAGCCAACACACTAACCACTAGACAACGGCAACTACTACTACTACAAAAGTGAAATAGATCCGCAAAAATTGAGCTTTATTTTATTATTAAATAATACCCAACTTTGGAACCGCATTAAAGTTCTAATGAATTTAAATAAGACCTCAAATTTTCTTTTTTTTAAATGACAAAGCTGGGGTTTGAACCAAGAGCTCCTGTCTTAGTAAGCCAACCCAACAGTGGCTACTACATATATTTAATGTGATTGCTATGGTTAAAAATTTTTTTGTAGACCCAATAAATTATACAGTATACAACCATAGAATGAATAGTGAATAGACGCACATAAATATATTGTAATTTTTATATTTACAAATTTAACCTATTTATTTAAAAACAATTATAATTGTGTATGACCCAGTAAAATAATTCATTTGTTTTACATTTTATTTTTCTTTTTTCTTTTCTTTTTTTGAACTTTTTTAATTCATTATTATGAATACTTAAATACCACAATGTGGCTACTGTTTCAATTTGTATTTTTAATGTTTTTCTTTTTTGCTTACAATTTAATGGCTACTGTTGCAATTGCTAATGAATTTATTGAAATAAATATTTAATAAAATTAAAAAAACTATATATTTTATTTTTCCAACTTCAGTTGTTTGGTCAATTTTTATGTTAATACTTTGGTAAGCAGTGACTAAAAAAAAGATTTATGAGATATAGAGTAAAAAAGAAAACAAAACAAACTCAAAATCTGTAATAAATAAAAATGTTAAGGAATTACTAAAAAAAACAAATATTGATATCAAGCGCAATGAATTAATTTCATATATTTACATATGAGGATTACATGAAAAAATGACGAATTAAATTATGTATTATACCAATTGTACCCAAGCCAAATGTGCTTTTATAAAAGAGATTTGTGCTTTCACACCGACAAGAGCACAACAGCTAATCAGATCACTGAGAGAGAGGGAGAGAGAAATGTTTACTTTGCAAAGAACCAACGTTCACTTTGTGTAAAGTTATAGGAGCTTTCAAAAATATTTACCAGAAATTTAAATATCATAGTATGTGTGGCATAAGCATGGTATACAGTAGTATCGTAACCAAATTCCTTGTCCCATAGAAGAGGGCTTTGGCCCCTCACAGCACTAATATTCTGTGTGTTAATTTTCATCCATGAGTACCGAGACCAACAGTTTAAAGTCGACTCCGAACGACAGATTTGAAGAGCTTTTTCATGGCAATCAATTACTCCCAGAGCTTTTGTCAGAAAACTGCCGAAAGGTAGTCGTGGAGAGAAATTTTTTTTTTATATTTAATTTTTTCACGATGTCAGAACTGGCGCTATCGTCTTAGTAAGCCAACACACTAACCACTAGACTACGGCGCTATTAACTTGTAACCACATGAACTTATTCTTTTGGTCTTATAAAATGAGATTATTTGGTCACTAGCAGCTCGAAAGGGCTAAATAAGATATTTTCACTTTTCAAAAAAATTCAAACAGTTTTTATAAATTATTCATGTTCCTCCATTAACCCATTTATCAGTTGACTGAGTATTTTTTTTTTTTTTTTTTTTTTTTTTTTTTTTTTTTTTTTTGTTTTAGTTTAAGGTTTTGCTAATTTTTAAGGCAAAAGTTCTTTATTAAGCGTTGATGAATGGGGGCTCGAATTCTTAGACGACGACCTAACAGCAGCTTTCTAAAGAAAAACACGCAACAATGCTATTATTTTTATCAGCACTCTGTTATACACCTACAGATTATACTCATCAAATTTAAATTATAGAATAAAAATAAATTTGTTTGTTTCCAAAACGTCTAGTAAATGTAAAATGAAACAAAGAAGAATCATATCGTCGCAAGATTTAAAGAACACTGTAACTGACAAAAACCGAAAATAAGTTTTTTGCATCATTTTGATCAGAAAAAAAAATACGCTTCGATTGGTCCTGGTTTCAGATTTCTATGATGAAAAGAAATTCAGTTACGCCGTCTGCGGTTTGAAAAATACCAATGTCTTTGTTCTACTTTCATAGAGTTTTTTTGGCTCTGGTGAACATTAACTGTTTTGTCAGTTACAGCGCTCTTTAATTCTTGCGACGATATTATCTTTGTAATTCTTAAAATTTCCCATACATTGTGAGCTATTTTGACAAACAACATGATGACAATTATCTTAACAAGCATGGAATGAGCTTCAGCTGAAACAAAATTCGATTACAACAAGCTAGAAAACAGCCAGAAAGCTCAATGAATCTAATAAATAGCGTCGATATCACAAAACGATAGCTGAATTAAGCAATCTAGAATGGTGTATCAAGAGAAAGGAATCTTCGTTGATTTAACGATGAATAATAATAATAATACAACCTCGAAAGAATCAGTTGCAGTCGCTTAGAGAAAATAAAGAAACATACGATATAACTAAAGGAAGCTCCGATAAACCGAATCAACTTCACAGCATAGTTTTGGGAACATTACTTGAGTGTTAAATATGTTACAGAAATTCAAAAGAAGACAGATATTTCGTAAAAAAATTCAACATGCCTTTTTCCCTAATATTAATAAGAACTGGAGGTGGCTTTGCTCGAATCGCAGTCATTCCTGATAGGAAAGTTAAATGTACAATCCCAAGTTTCGGTCTAAATTAGATAAAATATTGAGCAGCACGAACACTATTTCAAAAAAAAAGCAATAATAATCATAAAAACCTGCCTACCAACAACAAAATATATTATATCGTATTTATTCGAACTAGTATATTATACCATTTTTTTAATAGCCGTCACCTTAATTGATTACCAAACATTTTCTATTTACTGTCACGATATCTTTATTTATTTTAAATGCGAAATTAAATATATTGTGACCTCGTTGTATCTTCCATCTTCAATAAAAGGACTTGGTTTTGTAACCATTTAGTTATTTTAGCGACACCTCTTTTCAAATTTTTGCCCCATTTAGAACAGCCTTCATAGAGCTTGAAAAAAAAATGAATCATGTTGTGTTAACTTCATCAAAGCTATTAAAAATTAATTCTGTAATTTCCTGCTTTAACGCTTTAAAAAAAAAACACCTACAACAACAATTATAACAAGTAAAAGTAAAATAATTGCAGAAAAGAAGAAACAGAAACAAAATGTCTGAACAAATTTTCATCTGCTTATCAAAATTGGCTCCTAAAAGTATGCTTTTATATGTTAAAAATATATGCCTTGTGCAACTGCACTAAAAAAACAATTTACTGGAAATAGGGGAAGAAAGAGGGATAGTACTTAAGTATAACAATAACAACAACAAATAGTACAAGTTATTAAAAAAGGAACATTTTTAAAAATTCATACTCTCTACACTCACTGCTAAAAGTGTTATTATAATAATTTTTTTATAATTAAAAAGTAATATGAGCAAAATAAGCGGCACTTTCCTTTTTCTCTATCTGGAGAACTGTTGATCGTCAGTTCAATTGGAATTTTATCGACACATCCATCAATTAAATATTTAACGACTTGTCTGCAGTTAAAAACATTTTTTAGTGCCCAACATTCTTCGATGAATTTCTTGTACTCTAATGTTATGTATTATGTGGATTTGAATTTATTGAGGCAGTTTAAAAATACAGAACTAGCAGTTAGCTTAAAACATAGCAGATATGGCTGAAAGTACTTATGAATAAACAGGTCTGTATAAGAAAAAAGTCCACGTTGCCATGCCATGCTGATAGAACTTTCACATTTGCTGACGTACACTAATAGATCGTAAGCATTCTTCTGATTACCATACCTGGGACGACGCTGAACCTTGCTCAACATAAGGTCGGCGTAACTCTTTCGTAATTTTGAATTTTCCAAATTTTTCCAGATATTACAAAAACTTCCTTCAGATAGTACCGACATAAAAAGACTCTTGTTGATAAGATCCCCTCGGGTGATAAAGAAAAGGCATCTGATGATTATGTCCCGTCAGTGGCCTGTTTTCTACGGGGAATATGGAGTTCTGAGTGGCCTGGTGCTCTCTATAGGTAGAAAATGGTTCGTAATGCGTGGTGCATGGTCATTGTGACATGCATGCTATCGGAGACTTGTCTCTGTAAGTGTGCGTGACAGGCATTTTCTGGCGTTCTAAAGGACTGACCGGAGATGCCTTAGTCTTGTACTACGGGCATCAGGGACCCCCGGTTTTGCCTGTTCTTCCCTGTCATTCGGTGCGGCCCTTCGGGGAGTACACGTAGTGGCTGTGGTAGTACTGGGTAGAAACCCTTCAACAAGGGGAGTATCACTACCCAGGCCGTGGTGGTGATAAATTGCTAACTCGGTGCTATGGGCTCTCTTTTGTGCGCCGTGCCCTAGTGCATGAACCAGATTAGAGGGTACCGCCATCAGGTGGCGGTGGTTGGACGCATTGATTTCAACTACCGCCCCGACAACGGCCGGCGTGTTGTGAGTCTCATGACAGGTACGCACGTTAAACCCATACAGTTGTTGTTGATAAGATATGAAGAATCCTGAATGGCAGAAAGTAGTTAATATACTCGATTTGAAGGTGTCTTGCAATCATTGGTCTGTATAGCAGAATTGCAATTTTAAACTCTTTGAATGAATAATATTATGGTGGCACACCTTAATTGTAGATCATCAAGACTATTTCTCTATTCTATTATTCTCTATTCTATTCTATTTCTCCTTCTAGTTATTCGGTGTTATAGTTTACTCTTTATGGACATCAAGCGTATTAGAAAAAATAACTACATAAGCCTGTATTCATAAAACATAAAGTTGATTTCATGATAAAATAAAATGGATTTCAACTTAAATTTTCCACATACATTTTTTATCCCTTTCAAATGGAGGATATTCCTATCAATTCGTGGTTTAAAAGTGCAGTCAATTAAAGTTTTAAGGACAGAAGCACACTTTTCACTTAAAACGTAAGGCTGATTGCGATTTTGCGATTTTGTTAGAACTTTTTAATTTTTTGTACATTGTTCTTTTTTTTTTGGTAAAATATGTTCTTTTGTAAATATTCTTAAAACAACTGTAATCACAGTGCCGAAGTTTGTTATTTTACGCAGATTTTTGTCTTGAAGTCTTCAGTTGATTACAAAATATATAAAAGAAGACAAATAACAAAAAGAAAACAAGAAATTGAACATAAGCAGTAAAAAAAAATAACAACTTTAATTTAAAAACTTGCTATATAAACCTCCCTAACAAGTTAAAGTTGTATAAGTGCACATATGAATGAAAGTGGTGCCAACACTACTGCTACTGCAACTCACAAACAACAAGTTTTAACTTGAACTACAAGTAGTACTGCCATTACTAACAACAGCTACAAACCAAAATGAGTTTAAATGAATTACAAAAAAAAAAAAATAAAAATGATACACAAACTACAACAACTCGGTTATGTCAACATGATAAGAATTTACACAAAAAAAGAAGACGAAGAAAAAACAAATATGGAAGTGTGTTAAAAAAAAAACAAGTTAAAGAAAAGCTCATCTAAAATAAAACTTTAAAATGAAAAGAAAATAAACAAAAAATTCCATATCCTGGCTTAACAGCGCCTTAAAGTCTACTTAACATTTTTTTTAACATTTTTTGTTGCATACTTTAATGAATATGCAACACAAAAAGAAAAACTACTGCTGCTGTTGCATATTTTATTGCGCTTTCACATATTTTACTCTAACATTCCTTGCAACATCATCTCAACTTGAGCAGATTAAGGCGATATTTAACAAAAGTAAAAAACAATAACAACAGCGACGGCATCAGATATGGAATAAAATATTTTCTTTTGAGGAAATGCATTACGCAGATGAATATAAACTGGTGTATGAAAACAACGACGAGTTTTAAGATACTTTTTGCTTAAAACTCTAAAAACAGAAAAAGTTACTACAAGAAAAGAAATTTATGAACATAACACTGGTGGCGAAAAAATTAGTTAAAAAAAATTTGTTTTTCAATTGTTGAAAGTTAAATATGTTTTTCAAAATTAAAAATTAATTTTGAAATAAAAAAAAAAATTATTTATTTATAATCATATCATTATAAGACTAAAAAAATGAAGAAAATTTAGTATCTTGATCAATACATATTTGTAAAAGCAAAATTTTAAACTTTTGAAAAACCTTAATAACTTTTTTATTTTTTACTCGATTTTATTTATTAGAAGCTTGTTTAACTCAGAACTAAATTTGATTTAAAGAAATATATACATAAGGGTATGTTTCTAAACAATCTAATTTTAAAAAATGGCGCCAAAGTTAAAAAATTTAGAAAAAATAATATTAAAATCGGATATAAATTAAAATAATACTGCAAAAATTTAATATATGTACCAAACTATGTACATATTTAAAAAGGCACATATTTCTTCTTTCCGAAACCGTTTAAAAATTTAAAATCGGATTAAAATCAACTGAGTTACGTGTTCGTAAGTACTCGAACCTACCCGAAAATAGTTTTTTCGGAATAACTCCGAAATTTGAGGGTGTTTCCGAACTTTTAAAAATTAATTTATGATCTACTCAATAAGGCCTACAACTGGCTCTAGGTCACTTTACAAGTATAAAAAAAAGTTGCTCATTTGTAGCACCGTGTAATTAATATTTAATACATACACATTTATATACATAATTGGTTATAACAACCCTGTTTTACAGTTACGTCCTAGCTTGTCGCAGCTACTATGTTGTGTGCGTCAATTTATATCCATGACTACGACAACATTGGGGAGTGCGTGGTATAATTGTTAGAGCGCTCGCGCAAAAACTCAAATGGTCCAGGTTCGAATCCCAGCAAAGGTGAAAAATTAAGAAGTTAATTTGCAGTTTGTCAAAATTATAATTTAAAAATAAGAGATCCCCCCTCCAAGAAGTCCATCTACAAAGTAACCACTCCCTGATATTCCACTCTATTCCACCTTAACCTTTGACAACGAAAAACGAATAATCTGGCGAAAAGCGCAAACTATTGGAAAGTAACAGATAGCAGCTAAAAACCTACTTAGCGAAGGCAGTCACCGCAACCAACGTGTAACGATGGGGCAATTTCTGTTGATCATGCATGATCATCATTTAAATGGACAACATTTAGTAGAGGTTTACCCCTTGATATTAATCTCAATAATAAAAAACATACAGTCTACCGTCGACTCCGAACAACAGACTTGGAAAGTTTTTTCATGGCAATCAGTTTCTCTCAGTTTGGCTTTCGCCAAAAGACGGCTAGGAAGTAATTTCCAAAAGAAATATTTTTTCCTCAAATTCTCTGGCTTACTTGGGTAGCTTGTATGACGACTCTTCTATGTTAAGTCACTCACAAAAGAGGCCAAAACGAAACTCTTCATCTAATTTGAAACGACAAAAGTCTGCTTCAATATACTTAATACCCATTTTATGGTCTCTCAAGCAGTTTTTCAACAGAAAACATGCCTGTGTAAATTCCAAAGTTTCCGTGCTATGAGCAGTTATCTGCGGTACGTTACCCAAACACTTGATCAAGATTTTGTTATGCTCCTATGATTTTCAATAACATTGAACGCTTTCCTCAAGCTCACATTATTTACTCAGGTAGTAAAAATATTACAAAAGTGGTCCATATCGTTGCAAGAATTAAAGAACGCTGTAATTGACAAAAAATTGAAATGTCGATGTCAGGCTGCTAGTTGCTGAGAACGATGACCTCAAACTTTTATAGAATTGGCGTAAACTTGTCAAAAATGACGGTTTTTCGCGCCTGACATTTGCAATTTTATTTAAAACTGGTTTATGTATTGCGTGATCTAAACTTCTTAATAAATGGCACCTCAACGTCAAGAAGGCGTTAAAATATTTTAAAACGCAAAAATTTTATAAAGAAAATAAAAATTTTGCGAAATTTCATGATTTTGTTCTGCGTTTTTTTTTAGTTAATCAGTGGTTTAAAATCAATGTAAAGTATTGGAAATGAAGTGCGGCGGTGAACTAAAGATCATATATAAATACGGTTGAATTCGGTCCATATTTAGCGGGTACAGCGGCATTTTTCTTCAAACACATTTTGCTTTGTGACATCTGCTGTTATGTATAGATTCCGACGCGATTGACACCAAATGAAAGGTTTTTTTAAGCTTGATAATAAAACCGAATAGACATTAAAAAATTTTCATGATTTTAAATTTTACAGATCGAAAAAAATCCTAACCTCAAAAATAATTCTTATATAATTTTTTTTTATTTTTTAAATTTGCTAGTTAAAACATTGTTTTTCTGTAAATTAGTTATGCGTTATAAAAACACATATTATAACAATCGGTGAAACAATCGCCTTTTTTAATGTTAAGGAATTTTAATTATAATTGATATTTTTTTATGTATTTTATCAGTGCATTGATGAATTTGGACTGCACTGATGAATTTGAAATGAGTTTCATGCATCCATACAACATTTACTTATTAAAATAAACCAATAAATTGAACTTTAAATTTTTTTAAAGAAATTTTAACTTAAAACCTTCATAACTTTCGCCGCGACTTTTGAAAAAAAATATTAAAATGTCGATAATTTTTGAAATTGTCCATATGCAACAACTAAATTAATGCATCCAAGGCTATATTTAACTACACCAATCGACAAAAAAGGTCAATTAAGGTGTGAAAATTTGTGTCAGTCTATTTATTTTAAAAATGAATGCCGGCCACATTATTGCCTCCAATTCTGAGTGAACAACCCAAAAGACATGCCGGACGCATGTTCAGTTGCCTGCACCATTGCCATCACAGAAACCTTATGCCACGGTTTTATTTAAGTAGTACAGGTACTTGAAAAAAAAGTTATTTATTATCGATGTTCGTACAACAAGTACAAAAAATTATTCTCCTCTTTTATGAGCCTATTTAACTATAAATTTAATGCGACTGTTATTTTACCCGCGATATTACACATGTCAAGCAAACTTGCAGCAGACATTTGTAATGGAAGCGAATGCGAGCATTCACAAAAAATGCTTGTCGAGAATAATAAATAAACAGTTGACTTGAATCTTTTTTATATTTAATTTTTTTTTTTTTTGTTTTACAGTCTAGTTGACTTGCTCTTCATTTTGTTGATTATTTTTAAGACACATGCAATTAAACTTCTTTAAATATTTTTTAGTTTTTTTTTGTGTTTCCCAGTTGTTGCTTTAACTGAATTAAAAGTAAAATACTTGTTTCAAGTATTTTCCTACTCTGGTTAGTGTGTATTCTCATATTCAACAATTGTATTTGCATAAGAAGTTAATTTTCTTATATTTTTATTTTTTGTTTTATTCGACTTTTATTTGAATAACTTTCACAGCAAATTATGTTACTCAGCTTCACACTTTTATAAGTTGCAATCTGTTTAATTTAAATTACCGCCTAGAAGGCATGACGATGGAAATGAAGGCATAAATAATACAAAAGAAAAAACTATTATTTAATGAGTTTATTTAATGGAAAAATCTAAAGAAAAATAAGATAAATGAAGTTAATTTTTTTTATAGAAACAGAGAATAGAGCAGAAGATATGTATGTAACATTCTTAAAAAAAACTACAGGGTGCCTGCCGGGAAGTTATACTACTTTGTTTGTTTATAATTTTTGATTAAATGAAAGGCTATGGATGTTATATTGATAAATGTTTTATTTAATATCGATAATTATGTATGGAAAACATTAGCAGATAAATGTCCTCCTCTCTTAGCTTCACAAATGTGAACCCTTTTGAGCACATTTCTCAAAACATTCTCACACATTTCATGCAGTATTTCATTAATATGATCACGAATATTTAGTTTGAGTTGCTTCAGCGTGGTCTAGTGGTTAGTGTGTTGGCTTACTAAGACATAGGCCCTGGGTTCGACTCCAGGCTCTGACATCTTCAAAAAAAAAAAAAAAAATATGAAAAAATATTTCTTTCGGCGACTACCTCTCAGCAGTCTTCTGGCAAAAGCTCTGAGAGTAACTAATTGCCATGAACAAGCTTCTCAAGTCTGTCGTTCGGAGTCGACATTAAAATTGTAGGTCCCAGTACTCATGGATAAAAATTGACACACACAACATGAGTGCCGCGAGAAGCTAGGCCGTAATCCTGACACAGGGTTGTAAAGGCCAGTTATGTATGTATGCTTCAGCGTTTCTGATTTGTTTGCATAAACTTTGCTTTTCAAAGATCCCCACAAAAAGAAATCCAAAGCAGTAAAATCAGGCGACAGTGAAGGCCAATCAACATCACTGTTCCTTGAAGTAACTTCTTGTGGAAAGAGGTCTCGCAGTAATTCAATTGTAATCTTGGCAGTATACGATGTGGCACCTTCTTGTTGAAACCACATGTTGGTCAAACCCAAGGCATGCAGTTTTGGCGTTTTAAAGTTTTCAATCATATCACGACATCGCTCCCCAATGACATTTATTGTTACGCCGTTTTCAGTTTGAAAGAATTAAGGGCCACTGACTCCTCCTGACCAAATTGGTGGCTAATGAATAATTTGAATGTTTTCCTTTTCTCAGAACCATGCATATCCATTCAAATAAAAATGTTCTTCGTCACTGATTATAATTTTTTCAATCATCGTCACAGTAATCAATGATTGCGTTTGATAAAATGTTTTAAGGAATAAAATACATTGGTTTTCTGAGTATTTTTCCATAATAAATTTGCCACGTCTCTACTTCACGGCTGCCAAATGTGAACTGTCAAGACTAATATTTACCAAAATTGCAGCAAAACAAAGTAGTAAAATTTAATATGGAAATAATAGTGTGTCCCAAAAATAAATTTTTTTTTTTGGGGATCAAGCTTATTTTTGACTACTATGAGGCAAAATATTTTTAAGAATTTTTCAGATTTTTTGGAAGTGGTTTAGAGGTCGCGCAAATTGATTTTTAACCAAAAATCGAGCTTTTTTTACTGTGGTAATAAGTGTAGTTGATCGTATTGATGGTTAAAATGCCTACTGACTTAAGTATACTTCTGTATAACTATGAAGAGCCTAGGAAGAACCATAATAATTTTAAAATCGCTCTTTTTTAACTTTAAGCCTGCACTTTTTAAAATCGAACCTTTTTAGGTAGACATTGACAGACAGACAGAAGAAATCAGATTAAATACAGCGACAAATTGATTTTTGTCAGTGTTTACTGTTGTTGTTTTTGTTTCCTTTGTTGTGATGCCATCAGTAGTGATTGAATTTCTAATTTTTTATGCAGCGTCAAGCAATACCAGCCAACAGTACAATTTGCATTTAAACCCCGAAGTAAGATAGTGATGGAAAATATATGAGTAAGAGGAAAAGTTTTGATATCAATAAAATGGTTGTTGTTACCACTATTTTTGTTGTTTTTTGTTTTTTTTTGTACAACAGCAGGTGATTTATGCAAAATAAGTTTTTAGCGGTAATATGCAACACTCTTTTTCTTCTCAATTTCAAATTCATTTCAGTAACTATTAAAAGGAAACCCTCAATATGATTTTATATTTCTATAGGTTTTTATAGAATTGCTACAGATGACTAGTGATGACTATTACAAACAGTGTATGCCTGTATGCTTGTTTGTTTGTATTATAACTGTATTTACTTGTAACGGAAATATTAATATATATCCGTTATGCACATAGAAACATATATAAATGTATGTATATTTGAGCTTTACAGCCATTGCATAAAATTGTTGTAACATTTGTAACAAATTTTAATAACGACAACACAAGAGCAGCAACAATCCGTTTGCATGCATCCATAACAAGTTTCTACAATTTTCTCCATTCATTTTCAAAAATATTTAACACAGACTCTTCTTCCCTCTATCATTCACTTTACACATGTGCAATTTTCCATTTAATATTTGTTGGAATTGCCTGGTTTAAAGAAAAACTATTTTCGAACGGCGTGCAAAACATTTGAAATACATTAATAGAGTTATTTTTAAAATTTAAATGTTTTAAAATTAAAATTAAAAAATTAATTGCATTTTTTTCAAAATCAATAACAGCCTTATTTATAATAAAAAATTAGCAGGTCGTTGTACACAGTGGCGAAGTTTATCATTCCTATACGTGGAAATTCTTACTCAAAGGTACAAGGTATTTAATTTTTTTGATACTCTGACTAATTATCAAAGAGAAGGTATGAAAAATTTTAATAATATCAGTATACATACATACTTAACTGGCCTTTACAACCCTGTGTCAGGCTTACAGCCTAGATTGTCGCAGCACTCATGTTGTGTGTGTTAATTTTTATTCATGAGTACCGGGACCTACAGTTTAATGTCGACTCCGAACGACAGACTTGAGAAGCTTGTACATAGCAATTAATTACTCTTAGAGCTTTTGCTAGAAGACTGCTGAGAGGTAGTCGCCGAAAGAAATATTTTTTTCATATTTATTTTTTTTAAGATGTCAGAGCTGGGTGTCGAACCCAGGGCTCATGTCTTAGTAAGCCAACACACTAACCACTAGACCACGGCGACTACAAATATCAGTATATAGTGGGTGATAAACTTGCCAGTTTTGTGTCCCATATGCTAACGAGCTCCTAACTTTTCATTATGCATACCGCCGTAAATGATTGGCTCTACCAGATTTTGTTTATCTGCATATATAAGAAATATCTCTTTACCTCTTCATTAAAATATTTATAAATCCGGTATATGATGAAAAACGATTTCAAACGAAATTGAAATTGTCTGCAATCCGTTTTCGGATATCTCGTCCCGTTTTAAAAATTTTGTGTCAAAAAACTAATGTGGCATCATTATCTCGAGATATATAAAATGACGGATAGAGCACATAAACTCCTGCACGACGATGTATGTAGATCCTTCGAATACATGCATATTTGTTATCAAACCTGTATGGAATTAAAATCCTTTGTGGTCGGTTTTGCTAAATTGAGGTATCAGCTGGAAAAAATGACCAGGAAAAACAAGAGGAATAACTGCAAGTTAAACCAACACTTTTTACAGATATTTTAGAAGCAATTTTTAGTATTATTTAATTCAAAATAAGACAGATACAAACAGATGTAATGATATCGTAGGATCAACTTATGACAAACTAGTTGAAGTTACACGAAACATGCAGCAAAAGAAATGATTATTAACTAGAGTAGGAAAATAAACAAAACGATCTCATTTTGTTGTATTCTTTACAATGAGTAAAACAAAAATAAAACAGAAACAGTGAGAAAGATTGTCCCATTTAGTTTTGTATATTGTTTTTGTTTTGAGCACTACAAATACACTAAATCAAATGTGCGTAGGTACAACAAAAACTGAATGAGAAGAAAAAGAAAAGAAGAAGAGCAAAAGGAGCAAATTATACGAATTTAACAGAATAACAAAGCAAGCATAAGAACAAAAAGCGATTTTTTTTTTCATTTGCGCTCTTTCTCATTTAGAAAGTATTTGTTTTGGTTTTGCTCATCTACAATACGATTAAAAAAAATTTTTAAAGTTTATGACTTTGTGGTAATGTTTGCGAAATGTTTTGTTTGTTTGCCCACTCTGTTATTAAACAATGCAAGTTCCCTAATTCGATAATGTAATGACGTCATAGGTAAAATTTAACTCAAGTATGTATTGTCTTCAGTGCATTTAAGCAGTTGTTGTTGATGCGAATTTCCTTGACTTCCAATTAAGGCAAATTAATATGGATTTAGAATTTAATTTATTTTATTATTAAAAATTATTTTTAATTATAATTGTTAGTTATGAACGTGATTTTATATGAATTCGCACATACTCTTCAGGTAGCAAGTAACATGCGAATATTTATGAAATTCAGTTATAAAAATAGATTTTTTTTAGATTAACACTCCAGCAGCAAAATACTTTTCGTTTGCTTTATTAAATCTCCTCCTTTGACAGATTAAATTAAATACTTAATAAGAGCAGAGCACATATACTCTCGTAACCAGATACTTTTAATTTATTTTCTTTTTTTTTTGTAAGAATTCTCAAATTAATCTTCAACTCATTCTGGGTTCAGACATACCACTACTCTACACGTACACTTACTTACGTTTATGTTACACAATTTTAATAAAACTTTGAATGTTGTTGCAACAACATGGGTAGCTTGTTGCAACATCAAATAAGCCAGGAAGTTTCTTGTACAAAATAATCCTTTCAATTTTTTTTCTTTCTTTGCACTTTACATTTATACAGGTATACCGACATTATTGTTGTCTCTCGCTTGCCAAGAATTGTCGACAGACGGACATACTGTCGTTTACTAAATTGTTGTTGCTGTCGTTGTAGAAAATGTGTAACATCATTGATGTACAGGTTGAAGTATGAGTGTAATTATGCAACGCGCCTGTGGTGTAATTATGTGACAGAAACTTGCCAATTTTCTACTTTCAACCTTAAGGCAACCAAAAAAGGAGAAAAAGAATGTTTTTGTTTTCTTTTTTTTTTTTCATCACGCTTAGTTGCAAATATTCGCATCATCGTCATCATTATCACGTTCAGTGTTTATTTAATGCAACAACAGGTCTATATAACTTATTACCATTACACGTTCTACTCATCCTCCGTCTGCAGCCCGAATAACATTCGCGTACACAAGAAATTTCAAATTTAACGACAAAAAAAAAGTTTTACAAGGATTTTATTTCGTTTTCCTATTAAATTTTTGTTACAGAGTAAAAAAATATGAGAATGGAATAAATGCCAGTAAAAAAATTAACAAAAATTGAATGATTTTCTTAAAGTTTAAAAAACGAAATTGTTTCGTAAGTTTTCTGTTTATCATCGACAACTTCAAGGAAATAGACCACAAAATGTCGTGTGTGAACACCTCCGTGATGTTGTCGACAGCTGTTAGTGACATGTCTTAAAGACATCATTACGACAAGTCATGTACGACTATTGTGCCAACTGGGTTAAAATTGTAAATGAAATTGTTGTTGTACTAGAACTAAACATTAGAATACGACCACACATTAAGGTTTTGAGTTAGTTTTATATTAAACATTGTTGAACGTAAATAAAGCTTTAAATAAAAGTTTACAAATACAAAACGAATTATAAAGGACAATTCGTAACAATTGGTGTTAGAAGTGAAATTGTAAACTGAAAAAGGATAACGAACCGAACTCTTGAATATAAAACGAATTATAAAAGACAATTCGTAACGATATGGTAAATAGCTTCTGTAGTTCTTAGAATTTTGCATTAACTGGTCGTTGTTTTTTTTTTTTTGCAAAGAAAGCAGCAAGGCTTATAATTGCCGAGATCTAATTGGTTGTTGCGCTCTAGTCGGTGTGAAAGCACAATGCACTCTTGCAAAAGTTTGCTTCATATTTACAGCATGTCTGTTTCGTGTTGTCTTTTTTGCTTAGACAGCAAACGAGAGCATTTTTTCGATTTCATGAAAAAGGCTACACATACCCATTATACACTTCTTGTATATGCAGTATTGAAGTATATTAAAAAAATCAACGAACAGCGTTAAAAAACATTATTAGAGTGTGACATTCCAACCAGGAAGAAGTCAAGCAAACAAATTTAAACACACAACCAAACCAAACATCAAATACACATGCTCAGATAATCGTAAATTGCCTAAATATCAAACTACACCATAAAAGTAAGAAGTAACAGTTCTACTTTTACAATTCACTGTTATCGTTGTCGTCTTTTATCGCACTTCCAGGAATCCTGAACAATATTTACATAGCACGTACTGCAATACAAGATGAAGAATGTGAATACTATAGAAAAGAATATAAATTACTTGCATATACAGTGGTGGCAGAGAAAATAGAAACGTCATAGGAAAATTTTTTTAAAGAGTAACGATTAGCGATTAAACAAAGATTTCTTTCGGCGACTACTTCTAAGCAGTCTTCTGGCAAAGCTCTGAGAATGACGGATTATCATGAACAAGTCTCTCAAGTCTGTCGTTTGGAGTCGACTTTAATCTGGAGGTCCCGGTACTCATGGATAAAAATTAAAACAAATTTTTTTACAAATCTTCTAGTCAACGGAAAACAACTTTTCAACGAGTTTTTCTAACAAGTTCTACTTATTTTTGGAACTAAATTTTCTTATATTCTGTTGATTGCTATGACCTTTCATTATTATTATTGTTGACAGACCACTAGTCTTTTGTTCATCATTAAGAATTTATAAAAAATTATATGAAATTGAAAGTTTAGGATAAAATATCGTCAACGAACAATAAAAGTCACATTTTTTCATGAACAGTTGCAAATATTATTCTTAGAATAAAAATTCCTGTTATCATTCTTTGTACTTCGTTTACACGTTTCCATATTATTGTTTATAAACGCTTATCATTACATACATACTCGTACATAATTGGTCATTACAACACTGTTTTAGGGTTACTGCCTGGCTTCTCGCAACTCCCATATTGTGTGTTTTAATTTTTATCCATAAGTACCTGGATCTACAGTTTTAGGTGACTCCAAACGACAGACTTGAGAAGCTTGTTCATGGCAATTAGTTACTCTCAGAGCTTTTGCCAGAAGACTGCTGAGAGGTAGTCGCCGAAAGAAATATTTTTTTCATATTTCTTGTTTTGAAGATGTCAGAGCCTGGAGTCGAACCCAGGGCCCATGTCTTAGTAAGCCAACACACTAACCACTAGACCACGGCGAAAGTAATAGTTTTTCAAATTTCTTTCTTTCAAGATGTCAGAGTTGGGGTATGAATTCGTAGTTCTTGTCTAGTAAACAAACGCACTAGATTACCCCGACTACAGACAATAAAGTACGAGTGTATAAAATAATTTTTAAAGGGTTTCCATTCTCCTCAATTAAATTTATTTTTAATACAATTATTATGCACATACATATATATGCGTATTTACATATGTATACTCGTACTTATGCATACGCATAAATTTTATTAGAAATCAAGTTGATTTTTATAAAAAGACGAAAAAATCTATGTTGAAGGGCAGAGCAGAAAAGGAGTATTTAAAATTACTTTATGTAAGAAAAAAGTTTTCACCACAGGATTATTTCTTCACATACATACATATTTCTTTCTCTTATAAAAGACACGACTTCCTTACCTCTTTTAAAAGAAGTTAAAACAAAAAGTGTTGCAACTAGAGTAGCAGCAATAAATCAAAATGATATATGAAGTGGAAATTTAATGTGCGGTGTGTGCTTAAGTGAAATTGTTAAATAAAAATCAAACGCATTTAAGGGCAATAAAATTAAATCTCAAAGTGATTGATTTCCATGTACATTCGGTTGTAAAAAATAGCAGATAACCGAATTGTGATGAAACCTTTTGCTATTGCCTGCATATACTTTAGTAGCTGTCATCATCATTCAACGTTGCAGGTCAAAAGTTTCTAAAAACTGTCATTTAATTTGTTGTGAATTTGGTTGTTACTATGGAACAAGAGCTAGCAAAGCTACGTGTGTAATAGCTAGGCAGTGGTCCCTGTTACTTTATTATTCTATAGATAGATAGACTTGCAGTATGTCCCATCCCAAGGTATCTACTTATGCCCACTTCCTTTTTTGCATTCGATTTTGATTAAGTGTATGAATTCAGAAATTTTTTATTTTGAGTTTCGAATTTTTTGATCCACATACGATCTTTTTTTTAGATTGAGGCCAGAACTCAAGGGATGACTCCTACTTTAAAAATACGATATTTTTCTTTGTTTTATGCATCTGAATAGTTCACCTTACAATTCCTTCACAAAGTTTACTTTTAACACTTAGAAAAGGATGCCTCAGTGAACTAGTGGGTAGTGTGCTAGACTGCTAGTGCGAGTGTTGTGGATTCGATTCCCGCCAAATACCCTGGTGTACAACACTACACAGAGCTTATGGTCTTTGTCACTCTGCTCTTTATAATTAATTTGAATAAAATTTAATATTGTATTGCAATTTTAAAAATAAATAATATTTAAATTGTTGCGTATGAACAAGCAGATTTTATAATTAACACTTTCATTAAAACACATTCTTTTAAAATATTTTGTCTTTTTCATGCGATTTCGTTTTACAGCACATACCCGTTTAAGTGTCTTTTAAATGACATTTTAATACGAGTATCTTGAAAATTTAAGATTTTTTTTTTTTTTTATTTAAAATTAAACATTTTAATTTTCTAGGGCTGGTTAATGATGTGTCAGCCATATACTGGCATACTTACATATATGTACATACTATATGTACGTGTATATATAAAAAGAGGTTTTGGTAATTAAAACCGTAAAATACACACTCATTTAAAAATACTCACTGTACATATATAATGTATAGCGTCATATGAAATCAAAAGTGTTATAAAAGTTTAATTAAAAAATAATACTCCGAAATGAAAAATAGACCAAAAAACATGCAAAATAATAAGCTCAGCTTACAATGGCAGGCAGCTTCTATAGATTAATTTTGACAACTATGGGCTGCATTGTAATCAATCAAAAAGTTAATTTACATTCTGTGCTTCTTTTTTCGTAAACTAAAGCTGTTTTTGTTTTATATAACGGTATACATAAGTATACATACGTACATACCTACATACATGAATTAAAAACCATTAACATGCTATAACTTGGCAAAAGTCCCCAAAGTGTTAATATGTTTCTTAATTTTTGAATTCTCCTTCTACTGCTTGTGATTCTCCTTTAACCATCTCCTGTTGCTTGTTTTAGCTACAAAGTGAAAGAATATGAGGCAACTAAGAAATTGTGTTACTTACTGCATGGGTTTCTATATACATACCTAAATATGTATGTATGTATGTAAGAGAGTATATGAGCAAGTGTAAGTTTTACACTTTGGAAAAGTGAAAATTAGCTAAATGATTTGATGAAAATTAAAGCCAAAATATAGTGTGTGTATGTAAATATGTATGTGTGAGAATATATGGTTCCTAAACGACCTTATATACACATATAGATACATATGTATGTACGAGTAAATATTTCTGTTACAATGATTCTCTAAAGAATTACATGGAGCATAAAATGAAAATTATAAGAGACCTTGAGTGTTACCTGTAAAGCCATCCATAGTGGAAAGAAACAAAGGACATCAAGCACCCTTTAAGATCAAATTCAAAATAACTTTTAAAATTAAAACCAACAGGTAAATTAAAATGTTAATGATACCCTACATTAGGTCATATAATGGTTAAGTACAATAGATAAGTTAACTGAAGCTACTGAACGGTGCTCAATTATTTCCAATAAGAATTTGTTTTATATTTAGTTTTGATTTTTTCATGAACACCATTATTAATTTGATTAAAGGAAAACCCGTGATAGATAAATATAACACCACAAATCGGAAATTAAATCAGCCTCTAAATATGCAGGCTATGAATGAACACATTGAAACAGGGAAATTGGTGGAGTTATACGAAAATAGAAAATTAATTTCTTGTAAACGGTCTTTTAATACCAAACAAACTGCAAATGGTAAGAAAAAGTAAAGAGCCAGATTGGTTGCAAAGGGATTTTTGATAAAATTTTCGCACCGGTTTTGAAGCACAAATCAGTTCTAAGTTTGCTAAGCTGTTGTCAAATATTTGACGAAAGAGCGTAACCAAAGGGATTTTTGCATAACTATGGCGAGAATTTTGATAAAATTTTCGAACCGGTTTTAAAGCACACATCAGATCTACGTTTGTTAAGCTGTGGCTCTTTCAACTTTTCCGATAGGCTCCAAGGTATCGAAATTTGTTCCAATCGAATGAGTAACCACCTTTATATTACCGGGAACATCTCGAAGTAGTTTATTTTCATACAAATCGTCGTCTCCAACTTCCTCTTCGTCAGTGATAACATCTAAATCGGGTGGCAGTATAACTACATCGTAAGTAGCGTCTTTTTCATTATCTTGACTAATTATGTCACAAAATGGGGTCTTCCAACCTAAAATAGTTTTTCCTACGTCGGTTCGCCATTTTATACTTTTTGAAGATTTTTTAATTAATAACAAGATGCTATTTAAAAAAAGCAATCAAAAAACCAGGAATAACTTTTATTCGAAAGCATAATGCCGGAATAAAATCCTCTTCACTGTGCTACTTTATCTTACCTTAAACGCCCAGCGTACTAAACTTAGTACAGCAGCACTTAATAAGCTATAGCTCAAAAAATTCTACGCGAACTAAACCGTTTCATATTGTTTTTATTAGAATGTGATGTTATCAAGTAAGTAAATAAACTGCTATTCAACGTTTGTCAAAGTTAACTGATGTAGAATAAACTAAATAACCATTCAGAATCCCACAAGAAATAAATCGCTAGCAAAAATGGGGATTCCCCTCATTGATATTTTTCAGCTCTGATGTACAACAGCTACATAGATGTTGCATGTACTCTTTCTAGCGTAAAAAACTGCATTTTATAATTTTTAGGTCGACTGTAAATTGTGTACTATATATAGTAAAGCAGGCGGAAATGGGTTAAATAAAATAGTGGTTACCTAATGTGACTTCAGCTTCAGCAATATCAATTTACAAAAAGATAACAGTATGGCACATTGATACCAAGGCAGCTTTTCTGTACAATGAGAATTCTTAACTTCTGATACATAACATAATCCATCTGTGTGGACTGAAATAATTGGCTCGTTACTTACCAATCAAAGTTAACTTGATTCAGGACTCTGGAAGGGGAAAACCAGGGGGCAAATTACGGCATTCGATATCGAGCGAAATTTCATACAATTTAAAAACAATTTTCATATAAATTTCGTTCGATATCGAATGCCGTAATTTGCCCCCAGAATCATGTTTCTACAGGGTGGACAAATTTGAGGTTAGGAAGTAAATCAGTTTAAAAACTCATATTTTTTTAATTCAGTTTTATTGACACCAATGTGAAGTAGAAATATAAGATTAATAATGGAATATCATGTCTGGCAAATAGGGTGTCGACAGACCTGCGCTCTTTTCACAAAATTTTTAATCACATTTTGCAACAAAGCTTTTCTTATCTCGTCAATGCAGCGCCGAATTTCATCTTACAGAGCGTCAGTTTTTTTGTTTTTTTGTTTTTTCACGTAAGCCCGGCCTAGGGAAAATAATCAAGTGGCGTTAAATTACAAGAACGAAGCGGACAATTGACATCGACTAATCGGGATCGGAAAATTTCTAATGCAATAACTGAATAATGTGGCCTGTAACGCTGTCCTGCTAAAACCAAAGGTCACTCATGTCAACATTATCCAATTATGGCCACAAAAATCGACTATCGTGGTCATATCCCTAAAGATGATTTTGTTAAAAATTGCGTTTTTTGTTGTTTTGGTAGTAAAGCCCTCCATGGTTTAAATTTCCCAACTTTTTACTAAAAACATGTCAAAGGATGACAACTCAATTCTTGACATTCCATCAGTTGAACGCCAATATACTTCCTAGACTCAAATTTGCCCACCCTTTATGTTGAAGATGATGAATACTTACTAACATACATATATTTTAATTTATTTCGCAATCAGATAAGCAAATCCAAGATTTGGCTAATTTAAGGCTATACTTAGAAGCTGAAGTAAATTTGAATACTTTACTTTATTAATGTCAACAGCGGTATATTGAGAATTTATCACATATCGTACAGATTCAGGTTATGTAATAGAATTTTATTATACAGAAATATAACATACATACATATATTATGGGCCATTACAACCCTGTGTCAGGGTTGCGGCCTAGCTTCTCTCACACCCATGATGTGTGTGTAAATTGTTTTATCCGTAAGTACCGAAACCTACAGTTTAAAGTCGACTCCGACGATTTAAGAAGCTTGTTCATGGCAATCAATTACTCCCAGAGCTTTTGCTAGAAGACTGCTAAGAGGTAGTCGCCGAAAGAAATATGGGTTTGAACCCTGAGCTCATGTCTTAGTAAGCCAACACACTAACCACTAGACCACAGCGAGGTACGTACAGAAGTAAACATAAATAATATTAAAATACCTTAAAGGTGCTAAGGACTGAAAATTGTGTATTGGAACCAAATCTAGCTCGTAAACAAAATATGTTGCTAATACTGGGGGGTTACTTTGTATTTCAATTCGATCCGAAATTCTTACGAATTCTCAAATATTTGCTAATTTTCGAAAAAGTTTTTTATTCATTATTATTAATTTTTCAAATAGGAAATTTCTTTCGAAAGCATTTAGGAATCGAATCAAAAATCCCTGAAAATCTACAGTAGTTACATTTTTCAGCTTGGTAAGACGGTTATTAGCGATGATAGCGGAAATCAGCGAAATGTAACATTGTTAACCACTGAAGCTAAATTTATGGCTCTAACAAAAGCATACCAAGAACTTTTATGGATAATTCAACTTATGAATGAGATAGGAATTAACAATCTTAATCTAACGATGTATAAGAATAACAAAAGGTGCCTAAAAATGCAAGTTTCTGCCAGGAGCAAACATATAGAGGTGAAATATCAGTTCGTTCTAGACTTATATAAATCTTTGCCAATTTTATGTACCATATTGTCCTAATTACTCAATGTTAGCAGAGATATTAAACAAACCGTTGGAAAGTATTAAGCTTTTTTAGTTTTCTTTTTTTTATTAAATTTATTAAATATAATATACATTTATGAAAGCAAATATAATAGTTTTCTATAAATTTTCTCAGGATTATCTTTATAATTCTTCTGATAAATTTAGTTTTTTTTTTAATTTTTTTACTTCGATTATACAATAATATAATTATTTTTATATATTTTTTTAATTTCCTAAAGAGAAAACAATTTTGTTTTTATTTTCTATTATTATTCAATGATAACAAAACGTAACCTAATTGATTAAATATAAATAAATACAACGACAGAGGCATCTCACAAGCAAAGTGAGAGGCAAAAGCGGCAACTTTTGATTTGGAATCATTAAAAAGTTGGTAGCAAATTACGCCATTTGATATAGAGTGAAATTTTAATTTTCAAACAATTTTTCGATATCGAATGCTGTAATTTGATTCCTTTATTTTAATAAAATAAAAACTTAAATGTAAATGAAAATGAAGACAAATCAAGACAACCAATAAAGCAAACTTAAAAACGAATCGTTGTTTTCCAAAAAGCAAAAAATTTAACAACAACCTTTAATAATGGATTTTCAACCTTGCTTGATAATTAAATCGATAAAAATTATACACATATTTGTTTAAACTAATTTTCTTTTTAAACCGCTGAAATGAAAACAAAAAGCTATTCTGTAAAATTGTACTGATCAAGAAATCTTAGGGGTCAAATCAAACACACATTCGCATCGAATAAAAATAATTTAAAATAAAAAATGTCATGATTTCGTTTAAAGCAGTTCGATAGCGAATGTGACGATTTACCTCTAGATTTAAAAAATAATTTCACAACTCTAATTACAGTTATTCATTCATTTAAACTTCTCATTTTAAAATCTACTTCTGAATGTTTGAATATTTAATTAAAATCGAATTTAGTTCGAAATTTTTTAAATGGAATTTTTAAAGTTGTGAAAGTCATCTTTTCTGAGAGGTTACTTTGTAGTTCGATTTGAATCGAAAATTTTACGAATTCGTAAAAATTTACGAATTTTCGAAAAATTGTTCTATTCATTATTATTGACTTTTCTAATGGGAAATTTATTTCGAAAACATTTTCGATTCGAAACGGAATACAAGGTAACTCCCCTGCTTTTTACTATTAAAATAACTTAAAAATAATATATTGCCTGTTTTAAAAGAATGAAAAATAATCATGATGATATAACTAAATATTAATTCATAAATTTATAAAATAACAAAATGTTTTAAATAAAATTAAGTCATTTCCACTAAATTACTTTTAGAAGCAGCATCTGAAGTATTAGAATGTGTATTTGCAGGCAATTTTATCGGATTTGTAGATGTAGAAGGAGATGTCGCTGAAGAGGATGATGATAAAGTACTCATTTCACCAGTAGTAACAAAACGTTGCATAAATTCTCGACAACGTGTATCACGATAATAATCCATAGATTTGGTAGTGCTACGCAATAAAACGCGACCAAATATGGTGGCTATGAAGGCGAAAAAGAACAAAATTAGAAAATAGGAAAAATGAAAATGAAAATTTTATTACAAACTTACCCACATGCATGGCATTGTAATATTTACGTTCAATACCCTCACGTAGAAACATGCATAAATGAACGAAAACATTACGTTTGGGTGAACTTAATTGGGCTACCAGTTCCATAGCTTCGGCGGTGGTATTAGTTTTTAAGAGATCTTCTACATAAGGATCTAATAAAGGCTTCTCGGGTAAATTGAGTAGCATAAGTAAAGCTTCAGCCGCGGCATGAGGTGTATCAGCTGAAAACAAAATAAAAATAGAAATATTAAAAAATCAAATATTTCTTGAATTCCTAATTGGAATCACTTTTTGAATATTTATTATGTGAATCCATTTTTAATTATTATAACGTCCTTCCTTAAGATCTTAAAAATGAATATGTATAACACAAAGAACTCTAATGAGACCTTCGTAGTCAGGGTCCAAAATTAGTTTAGTTCCGCTAGTGTTTATACATATTCCTTAATGGATGATAATTCTCATAAAGGATATCAGTTTTAGGATCTCAAGACCAATATAATAATTATAAACAGAATATTAAAAATTATCAGATATTAAGTTAGAATTTAAAATCTTACGAAATTCACTTGAGGACCAAGTATCCAGCCAGTCTCTTATACAATTAAATTTAACATCTTTGGCACGTTTAAACTCCAAAGAACTTAAGGAAAAAGCACCCTCTACCTTGGGTCCTTGTTTATGCAAATAATCGATTAACAAAAAGAACTCTCTAGGCATGGTAACACGAAATTCAGGAGAATCATCATTCATCTAAAATATGTAATTTCTTGAAATAAATTCTACAGTTCATATGAAAATTAAAGAAATCAAATTACCAATTCTTTTATTTGCTGCTGATCATATTCGGACAAAGGACGATTTGTACGACATAAAGTTTCCATGGATAAACCAAAACAACTGGGTTTATACTCACCGGTTACGGTAATAAAAATATGAGGACCATTTTTCACTTGTAAAATCAAAATATCAAAATCAAATTTCCAATTACCGGTAGTGCGTATTTTATGCAATAAACCAGTAATAGAATCAGCATTAGCCATTAATTTAACGCGTATGCTTTTTGTGGAATCTATAAAGAAAATACAAAAAAACAGAATTATTTATGAGCTCAACAAACAAATTAAAGAAAAAAAACCGCCCTACCAATCATTAAACTTTCTGCTCGTGGCTCTACTCTCAACCATTTCTCGCATATTTCATTAAGAGGAGGATCTTTACGTTTAAATTCGAAATCCACTGGCATGGGACAAGCATTCGAAACGGTAAAATCACTTACAGCAGGCTCATTAAATCTTACCACACCAAAATCTATAATAGTTTTCTCCACCGTTATTTGTGGTTGACTTTCATTTTCACGTTTATCCAATAGTTTTAAAACTTCCTCATGTACTCTTTTATAAAGCTGATCATCGCGTGTCTTAATGCTAACACGAAATACCGCATAGACCGGCTTATGATCACTTTGTCTAATATCCATGACACTATCATACGACAGCTGAGTAATGCGTGAACCTTTCCATAAAATGCGATCACAATAAGCTGGTGCTCTTTGTTTCTCACTGCTATCGTAATTATCAGTGCCAGGATTATATTTATAAGTAGGACGGAATTTTATAGGGCCCTCAGTATAGCCCTCAAAGCAATTGCCTTTACGCATTTCTTGACGCAGTTGGTCATAGGGTAGTAGTATATCGGCCACATTCGAAGCTGAACGAGCCATGGGCAACTGTAAACCAGGAGGTTCTTCTATGCGATAATTTAAATCGCCTATCCAAAAGATATGGCTAAAAGTAAAGCCAAAAACATTGATTTTAAATTAAGCATAAAAATTAAATAAAGATATACTAACTCATGATCATTAATGCTTCTTCTCAGTTCATCATCAAAGAATAGACCCTTAACAATGCCGGCATAGTCATCATTACGAGCCTCCACAAAACCCATATGAGCAGCCAAATGGGAATTAACAAAACATAAGTTGGCCTCATTTAATTGAAGACTAACAGCCACACCGCCTTTATTACCCAAAGCATTTAAAATGCCACGGGCAATGGACTTAACATTATAGCGTGTAATAGAAGAACGTATTTGACGTTTAACTATAACGGTTAACATCATGCCCACCAAACGCACCGAAGTAAGCTCCTCATATTCACCCTTGTCATGCACACTCTCCAACATTTTATTGCTGCAAACAATAACAAACAAAAAAGACAATTATATTTAACAAGAACTTGGAAATCTTGACATGCCCAAAATACTTACATCCACAAAGCATCAGGACGATTTTCACTAAATGTTATGGCTTTAGCTGAGGTATCCAACTCCTGTAATGCTATGGCATATATATCTGGTGGCTGTTCACAGGCAGCCAACCATAAATGTAATGGTGAATCACAGTATGATTTATTATTCACATTATAAGTGGCGCAATAAATTCTATATAAAAACATTTGTTTATAAAAAAAATGGTAAGAAAAATAGCACAAGAACTCACGTAAAATCTTTGTATTTAATATATTCATTCTCTCTGCGCTTCATTTCTTGCTTAACTTCACCTATCTGACGATAATCATTTATCCAGGCAAAACTTAAAGTATTCATTTCATTCGTTGTATGTATCATTGTCATTCTGGCTGAATGTATTTGTGCTTGAAATGTATCAAAATCTGAAGATTCTTCATCGGTTATAATTGGATAATAATAGAATTTTGTAGGCGGCTCATCGGCATTCCTCAATGTAAATTGTAATTGGGATATGGAACCTTTTTTATCTGTAAAACGAAATATAAAATATTAAAGGGCAGTATTGATTTCTGTAAATCTCAAATCAAAATTGATTGGATCAATAACCTCTCAGTTAAGGTTTTCTTATCCCTCGCATTGCCACACATAAATGTGATACAATTTTTATTATTTTTGTTTCAAGAGCTACGAACTAACAAGCAGTTCTCACAACTGAGCTAAGAAAACTAAAAGTAATTTTCATTACTGAAAGTTACACGTAATTTTTTAAATTTCTTAAACTAAATACGTTATTGAATGTCACGTATAAAACTACTTTATAACTTGCAAATTAAGTTAACCAGCTATTGTAGTAAAAAAGCTATAAAATTAACAAAAATTAAAATGGTTTGCTGTACATGGAATGCATTAAGATGATGCACAAGTAAAACTAAAACACAAATAATTTTTACCTTATTCTGCTATACCCTATTGTTTAAAGTAATTTTGTTTTTAAATTCATTCATATTTGTTGTAAGTGGGAGACTAAAGCAATAGAAATAGAAAAAAATTGGTATTAAATGTGTTGTTTGAATAAAAAAATGTTACTCCAGCATTGTTTTTACCCCAATGAAATTTTATTATTAAATATCAGCTCTGCTGTAGCTAGAAGTTGCTCCCTGTAGGATAAAAGTAACAAGAAAATTAAAAACAAACTAATACTTTAGATGGTGGGCAACTAAACGAATTGGGCCAACTGAGGAGGACGTAAGGTAGTGGGTTTGTTGGGGCAGTTGAACAAGTGCACTGTGTCATGAGAACTTTACTGACAGTCAGGGCTAGGGTTAAAAAACAACGAAACGGTTCTTTCCCAATAACAACACTTGAAGATACTGTGTCAGCCAGGTCTTAGTTGTACTATGATGGCAATAGTCTGTTTAGAAAGCTGTCTCTTATTATCTGAAATCACTGGCGGGTGTTTGATAAGGGCTTTATTGCATCTATACGACTTATGGCCTCTGTGACCACTGACTGATTACAGAGTTTTCTGGGCATCAAATATAAACACTCGTTGAACGTCCGATGGGATGATGTCTTGAATACCACTATTGAAGCAAGTTTAAGACCTGCCTAATGAGTCGAGGAGGGTTACCTCGACCACGATTTGATGATTACAATGGAATTGTTGGATAGTTTATTTCTACAACTCGATGTTTAAAATTTTTTCATTCCTATGTTTTATGTTTAAGAAGTTTAGTTTTGCTTTTAAAATTAAAACAGAACAATAATTAAGAGACCACTGACAACCCAAAGTAATTGAAAAAAAACCACGATGGGAATGGGACAGCTAAAGGGGTTTCCCATTACTTTGTATTTTTAATTTTAAATCATCATTTGAGTATAAGAAACTTTTCCGAAATATGGATACCACGTTTGCTCAGAATCGATCGCGAATTTAATCATTTATCAACTTTGCAAGAAAACAATGAAGGCTTTTGTCTGTCGTTTCATAGCCGTTTTTTTTTTATTATTATTTGTGACCAATACTCAGGGATAGATCCCTACTAAATGCTGTGCATTGTATTGTAATTTTTGTAAAGGATAGTACATATATTATTAATATTAATTATATTATTATTAAGCGCCTTAGGAATGAGACAAATTGCTAAGAATTGATTATAACAAGGCCAGTGTTATACCATCACCCTTGAATGATCAACAGCAGTTGCCTGATCATTGCATGTTGATTGTGTGGTGAGTGTCTTCGCTAAGTAGGTTTAGCTGTTATCTGCTACTTCCCAATAGGTGGCGCTTTTCTCCTTTTCCACACACAACAGACAAGTAGTAAACAAAATAATGAGTTTTTAAGGTAAATCGGGTTTAAAAAGTTTACCAACCAGACAAAACTCAAAAGGTAAAACAAGGAGTTGTGAATATACTGCCAACTTATCTAATCAATTTGTTGGGGATTGGAAAAAACCGATTTCATTTTGATAGGAAAAATCGTTGGCTACAAATAGCTTTTTTCTTTAAATGTAGGCCCAAATGATCATTTCCTGTTTACAAAAAAATGGAATTACCTACAACAATCATGTCACAAACAAATACCTATTTGATGACCGATATAAATCTTAATTTTTGGACTGATTAAAAAAAATTGCAGAAACTTTCTACGTATTTGAAACAAACTCTGTTGAGAAATAAAATGATTCTGTTCTTATCAAACAATTATTATAATTATTTCTAAAGAAATAGCTTTGGGAAAAGATCATTGACGTCAACGACAAAATCTTTTCACATACAATACACGCCAGTTTTAGTAACCACAAGAAAATATATTCGTTTACGAGAAAGCAATAAATCAATACGAATAATTGGAGAAATAGTCAAAATACTATTCAATAATAAAGCAAAATCATTGACAAATAAAATAGGACTGATGAGATACCCCTTGAATGACAATCTGAAGGACTTTAAGCTCGAATCGATTGTGCACAAAGAATCAGAATCAATGAAATAAAAAAAACTCAAAAACACAAGTAAATTAGTAGGAAACCTAAATAGCCACTTAACAAAAGCATATGTCCCCATATCGACCGGACAATCTTCTACAAAGCTGGATTTAAACAAAAAATGGACAAACGCTAAACGGAAAAAGTGTATGGAAATTCAAAATCATGAGGGAAAATTTTTTCAAAATTTTAATAGAACTTTCATTCGATATCAAATGCGATTGTCGTGGGCTAATTCGTGATGGTACCTTAAAATAGCAAGCTATTGTGTTCTTTAAAATGAAATCTAGTGAAATTGAAGTGCTAATACAGTTTTTCTGTCGAAGACAAATATAATATAATAGCGCCAAACATTTGAAAGTTTTGATCATCAAAGAATTTACGTTCATGATCATTAAGCGAATGGATAAAAAAAAAAAAATATCAAAGCATGGTTACATTTGCTTTATTCTGGAATTTAAATTCTATTTTTAATTTCACTCATCTTCAGTTTACAGAACATACCCTATATCGACATTTCATTGCTCGTAATTGTAATTTCTGATAAGCAAATAACCCTATAAAATTACAAAATTTTCATTATCTTCTTACCATTTCCTATTTGAAATGTCTCGTTAAGGGGAAAAACCTTATCAATGGTGATATCACAACAATTTCTCGGCGGTAGACGAGCAGCCGTCATCGAAAAAAGAGCATAAGTTCCACCGGAGACAGACACAACAAGACTTAAAATACGGCTTGTATGTTCTTGACCCACAATCTGATATGCTTCAAAAATCTGTCATAGAAAATAAAGAGAGATGGTGGTGAAAGAGAAGGAGCAGAAAGAGCCATTAATTCAAAGTATTTTAATTGTTTTGAATTTCAATTTCATTTACCGATAAAACATTTTCGTTTTGTTTAAATTTTTGTTGTACTATTTGTTTGGTTGTTAAGTGTTGTTGTTGTTGCTTGTCATTATGAGAATTTAAGGCATCATTAGAGGATGAATAATTTCGTGATGAATTTGACAAGTTCGATGATGATACTGCTGCAGAGATGGTAGGAATAGCGGCAGCAGTAGCTGTGGCTGTGGCAGCAGCTCCTGTACTCAAAGACGTCATTGTGTTTATACAATTTGGTTGTTGTTGTTGTTGTTAATTTAAGAATAAGAATAACAACAACTACAGCTATAACAGTGTTAGCCGTAGCAGCAGCCCCAGCAGAATGTGTAAATATTTTAATAGCAGCCCAGTTATAAAATTAAGTCGTGGAACACTTGAATAATCACTTTCTATTGTTTAAATTTTAAAAATAAAATGAAAATATTTTTTTGTTTTTCACTTTAAAACTGTTTATTTTTAAAATTCATAACATGAGCACTTCTGCCAATATCGCTACTATTTGTTGTTATTGTTTAAGTATTTTTAATGAATGTCGTACTGTTGTTGCTGTTGAATTATCTACTGCTGCTATTATTTTTGATACAATTTTGTTTTTGGTTTTCAACACTCTCCCTTTTCCCTTTTGAGTTTTGTTGTTTTTATATTTTTATTTTCACATAATTTTTTGTTTTTATTTTCCAGCATTTATTTGTAGAGTGGGTGTAGTTTTTCGTATTTCATTGCCAATGTTATAAGACACTTGCGATTAAAATTTCATTATTTTTAAGGTTTCTTTAATGCACAAATTCTTTTTGTTTTTAAGTCTAATTGCCATTTGTTAAACAACTGATTTGATAAATCGATAATACGGTATTTATTAATTATTTAATGAAAAACACCCATAAAAAATTGAACATTTTGCAAGAGAACAAATTATTTTTTCACTATTTGTCTGTCACTTGTTTGTCAGTTTCTTATTGTTGTATTTTTTTTTTTTTTGACAACTAACAATTCACAATAGTTAATTGGAGCTACCATTCACAAGGATTTGATAACATATTATGAAACAAAAAACGTTATGTTTAATTTAAATCAAAATTATACTGTGGTGAAAACAATGTGCTGGTTGTAAATTTATAAAAATAGTGCATGATATCTGATAAGATATAAAAAATAAAACTTTAATGCCCGTATTCATAATAAATATTTTAGGTTTATTGAGGGTTTATTTGACAAGTATTGCATAGAAATTTGTCAAATAAGCTTTCGATAAACCTAAAATATTTTTTATGAATACGGGCATAAATGTTTAATAATCAGCATTATAGGAATTTTTGAATCTTGTAGCACATTTTTTGAATTACTTAGAAATTTGTTGATGTCAATGTATGTAATAAATCTTCAAATTTCGTTTTTAAATATTGCTTTTAGTTTGAAAAATATTAGATGTGCAAAAAATGTTAGAATGTAGGTATGGTGTGTACAAGTTAATTATGTCGAAGAAAGCACAACAAATACACCAAACAAAACATATTTTGCTAGACCAGCACAATGTACTGCATGAGCAGGGATCGTCCCCTGAGTGCTGGCTTTATTAATAAAAAAAAATTTTAAACAGTAGTCATTATGACTCTAGAGGACGAATACTTTTAAATTTTAAAATACTTTTCCGTAAAAACTTACTTGTTATAGGTTTTTCCCAAATTAACTTTTGGTGTTTCTAGTAGGTAAGGTTGATATCATACCCTAGAAAAATGACAAACCTGTCAAACAACGCTATTTAAAAATTTATTTAAAAAGCTTATTCATTTGAGAATTAAATTTATTTTGCATTAGAACATGTATGCCCGTATTCATAAAAAATAAAACAGGTTTATTAATTCCTTATTTGACAATTCCTCCATTGAAATATGTCAAATAAACACTCTATAAACCAATTTTAATTTTTATGAATACAGGCAATAGTATGTAATAGATATTATACACTAGAAAAATAAGTTTCAGTTCTTTAATTTAAGCAATGAAAACCTTAATGAAGCCTAGTTAAATGTATATCAATAACTAGTACCAAATAGCACCTCTGATTGAGTAACATAGCAACACCAAAATGATAATATAAATCTAACTTAAGTATTTGTGTGTAAATAGTTTACTAATAAATAATAGTTAACTATGTTTGTTTTTTCAGTTTGTTTTTGACAGATAAAAACGTTAGTCGTGTTTTGCAGTGCTATTCAATTTTTTACTCTTCGAAAAAATGGATCATAGAAATTGTATTAAGTTTTGTGTAAAAAATGAAATTAAATGCGCAAGGACATTTAAAATTTTGACTGTGGCGTTTGGCTAGTCTACTATGAGCAGAACACAAGTTCAATTGTGGCATAACCGGTTATAGGAAGGACTAGAAGATGACAATAACGTTGAATTTTACACTATGATAACGCACCACCTCACACATCGGTGCTTGTGCGTGGCTTTTTGGCCAAGAACAAAACCGTTATCATGTCTCTACCACCGTATTCACCGGACTTAACCCCCGCTGACCTTTTTCTGTTCCCAAAACTGAAGACACCGATGAAAGGAAAGAGTTTTGCTACGATTGAGGAGATAAAAAAAATCGAATCAGGAGCTGTTAGCAATACAAAAAAGCGCGTTTCAGATGTGTTTCGAGGATTGGAAAACATGCTGGCATAAGTGTATTATATCTGAGGGGAATTACTTTGAAGTGGACAAGATAGTTATTGATGAATAAATAAATACTTTTTAAAAAAATTGAAAATAACGGTTATTTTTTTTAACGAACCTCGTATGTATGTACTTATATAGATTTAAATAAAAAGAACTTTTAATATTTTATATTAATTAATTATTTAAAAAAAATAGTTGGATGTTAGTACAGTTTGATGAATTGATGAATATTTGCATAAGTGTGTTGTTATAAAACAACGGTCCTTTTAATATACGCTTTTCTGGATCTAAAACAAATTATTTGACATTTCCTATTGTTATTGCATTTGTGTTATCACTCCAGTTTGAATTCGCGCTAAAAGCCGCAAGTTAGTGAATGTGCTATGATAACGCACCACCTCACACATCGGTGCTTGTGCGTGGCTTTTTGGCCAAGAACAAAACCGTTATCATGTCTCTACCACCGTATTCACCGGACTTAACCCCCGCTGACCTTTTTCTGTTCCCAAAACTGAAGACACCGATGAAAGGAAAGAGTTTTGCTACGATTGAGGAGATAAAAAAAATCGAATCAGGAGCTGTTAGCAATACAAAAAAGCGCGTTTCAGATGTGTTTCGAGGATTGGAAAACATGCTGGCATAAGTGTATTATATCTGAGGGGAATTACTTTGAAGTGGACAAGATAGTTATTGATGAATAAATAAATACTTTTTAAAAAAATTGAAAATAACGGTTATTTTTTTTAACGAACCTCGTATGTATGTACTTATATAGATTTAAATAAAAAGAACTTTTAATATTTTATATTAATTAATTATTTAAAAAAAATAGTTGGATGTTAGTACAGTTTGATGAATTGATGAATATTTGCATAAGTGTGTTGTTATAAAACAACGGTCCTTTTAATATACGCTTTTCTGGATCTAAAACAAATTATTTGACATTTCCTATTGTTATTGCATTTGTGTTATCACTCCAGTTTGAATTCGCGCTAAAAGCCGCAAGTTAGTGAATGTGCTCGAGTAAAAGAAAAATTGAGAAAATTAATAATAATTCAGCATATAAATAAATTTTAAGTGAAAATTGAAGAGCTTCTGTAATTGAAAATATTAGAAAACATCAAGAATATGTTGCAGAGATAAATTTCTCAACATAAATTCATGGTTTACATTTCGTTCATTGCAATGAAAGAGCAACAATTTGTAACACTATTGTGAATGAAGCAATCTGTGCTAAAGTTATTTGTTAAGTTGAAGAAAAAAAAAATAAAATAGTATTGGCGCCCAGTGTGAAGCAATTTACTTGTGATAGGTTACTTCTAAATTAAAATATTAATTTTGATTAAATGTAAAAGTTTGATGTATGTGAATGTATTTAAAGTTTTATGTGTTACAACGATGTGGTGCTTGGTGAGTATACACTTAATTCTCCTTTTACACCAATTCAAACCAATTTTTATTATTCTATTAATTTTTCTTGAATGTCATTAAGCATAGTACTATAATAAAATTTTTTATAACCTATTTAGTTCCAAATTTTACAACATAACATTATAAAATTTGAATCTGTTTAAGTGTTATATAAAAGAAAGATAAAATAGATTTTTTTAAATAAATATTTCAATTTGTAGTCGCCGTGGTATAGTGGTTAGTGTGTTGGCTTACTAAGACATGGGCCCTGGGTTCGACTCCAGGCTCTGACATCTTCAAAAAAAAAAAAAAGAAATATGAAAACAATATTTCTTTCGGCGACTACCTCTCAGCAGTCTTCTGGCAAAAGCTCTGAGAGTAATTAATTGCCATGAACAAGCTTCTCAAGTCTGTCGTTCGGAGTCGACATTAAACTGTAGGTCCCGGTACTCATGGATAAAAATTGACACACACAACATGAGTGCTGCGAGAAGCTAGGCCGTAATCCTGACACAGGGTTGTAAAGACCAGTTATGTATGTATGTATTTGAATGATATTATTGTATTGATAGCACAAACTCGCTCATTGTCACAAGCGTGGCCACAGCTCCCACGGTGGTCATATAGCTTTGCTGTCGTGAATTCTTATATTTACATGCACACATTCTATTCTTGACATGGTATAGTCGGTGACTTGTAGTTTTAAATGTCTTTAATCACTTAGTCACGTGTTGGCTATGTTTCCTCAATTCAGACTGCATGAGTAGGTGTCGTCCCCTGAGTATTGGCCTAAATGAAAAAGAAATATAAAAATATGGGCCTCTAATCGTGCGGTTTTTGTTTTCTTTCTATTTCTTCAAAAGCAAACTCCAAGTGCAAGAGAGACAGAATGCCAAAGAGTCACAAAATCCAAAATAGTAACGACAAAGTCATATGCCCGCATTCATAAAAAATAAAACAGTTTTAATTGCTTATTTGACAATTACTCCATAGAAATGTGTCAGATAAGCACTCTATAAACCAATTTTATTTTTTATGAATACGGGCAATAGTCTGTAACTGAAAATATATACATTTGTGTTAGGAGGAAATGGTTTGTTTTAATATTTTCTAGACTTGGCAACATTTCGAGTTGTTTTTGTAGAATAACTGTAATCGTGTTATTAACTGCGAATTTACATCCGAGTAGAAGAAAAATAAATTTTTACAAATATTCGGCATATAAATTAGTTTTTATTGCAAAAAGATTTCAATGTTACAATGATGATTTTTTCAACATAAGCTCATTATTTTCTTGTTCTGAAATAATGAAAGAGCAACCGTTTTGTAACATTAATTTAAGTCAGTGATGTCCAAAATTCTCTTTCCCTATCACGCGTGATAGGAAAACAAATTCTGCTTGCGTCGAAGTCAAACACGTACATAATAAAAAGAAATATTGTTACTCTTACTCTTTTAAGATTTTAGCTTCTCTCCAACATAGTGCAGGGATGGATAGTGCATATTTTTTGTATCATTTTTATTTAACTGAAATAATTATTCATTATTTCCTCCAAATTTATGTGACCTCGGTACTTCTTTATTCTTAATAGATCGGTCACATGTCTATCGGATAATCGATTACGTACTTTACTCAGAATTATGAAGAAATATTTATAAAGTTGTAAACAGAAAGTAATTCGAACATTCCCATTTCTGGTAGAAGTAAGCAGAGTCTTTTCTCTGCTTCATACACAAGCACAAGTGTGTTTATGTAGTAGTGGACATCACTGATTTAAGTGTAGTTGGAATTGTCTCCTGAAATTTTTAATAAAAAAAAATAAACCTTAAAATTAACTTGTGCACATTACTGTGATTTTCCAGTTTACCAATTATTTACCAATTCATGCAAAGTGGTTACATTTTTGGTTTGGCAATGCAATGTGCTAAATAGGGTTCCTACCTTTACTTTCGTCAATTGGTGTTTGTCCATACTATAGTACTAAAACTACTACAGCATGGTTTTGCATTACACTATCACATTATTCATTAATACAGTACACGCTTTTTAAGGGTATTTATATTGGTGGTTGCCTACGTTAAATACAAATTTGGGTTGGCAACGCAAAAATTAAAAATTTTAAATTTCCACCGCTTTAAATTTCTATGGCGTCTTGAACGTTTTATGTTCTTAATTTTTAATAAATTTGTTGATATCACAGTATAACAAAACTTACTTCAAAAAAAGATTGTTGTTGAGTTTCGTTTTATTAAGTGCAACGGTACTGAAAAGGTGTTTGCAAATGATTTAGAGGCAAACAAACGAATTGGATATTTTTGTTTTTGTTGTGTGAAAGCCGGTGGATGTCATGTCATACACCATTATTCTTAACGAATTCCAAACACTAGCCCTTCTGTAGAAGCAGAGGTAAAAAGTTTCTTGTGGGACAAGGAAAACTAAGAAACATTACAAACGGCTTGTTGGCTATTTTCTGACTTTAATTTTAATTTGATTAAATATTTTTATTTATTTGGTATTTCAATAAACGAATATAATTTCTTGTTCTTTTAATAACAATCAGAAACATAGATTTTGTTTTTTTTATTTTTTTCCAAATTTTCTTCAGATCTCAAGCTGTTAATCAAATAATAAGTCAATCGTTTCGTCAAAATGAAAGGAATAACCGAAAAAATCTATGAAAAGCAAAAAGAATGAAAAAATAAAAACAACAATTGATAGTTTTGACAATTAAATACCACCTGCAAAAATATTGGACAAAAAAAAAAAATCTGAGCAGAGAAGAAAGGAATTTGCAACTGCAAAAATTTCAAACTTAAAAAGATAATTATATCATACGCGCCCAACACACAACGCCTAAATAATCAAAGTGAAAAAGAAAAATATACAAAATTAGGCACCTTTTTTCTTTTTTTTTGCATAGAGACGAAACACACTTGGAGTCTTAGAAAACAATAGAGACCTCATTGGTTATGGTCAGTGTGACATTGGTGCTCAAAAGAATCATTTTAAAATGACCGAGAGATGACCAATAATGAGGGTAGTAGAACCCTACACTTTACTAACTATAGAGGAATGGGAACAAAGTTCAGCCTTAATGGGTGTTGTATGCACTAATAGGGCAGATTTTTTTCTTACTTTAACTGACCAATGCAACGTGCACGTTCATAATGGGCAACGGATTAGTTTTATAATTTTCAAAAAAATTAAGTATTTTTGAAAAGTATTTAATTTCGTAATAAAAGCCTTTTCTGTTCTTTTAAACAACAACTAAAAAGTGTCTCAATAATGTTCTGTCTCTGCCCATAAATCACCCATTGTGTTGCAATGTCAGCACCCTAAACAAAAAATGTTTTTTTTTGTTTGTTTTCATTGTTTCTGATTATGAAATAATTTCAGATTTTTAATAAAGTTGTTACTTTTCGCATTGTGTGTCTCTTTCACTCACTGTACATGGACTCAACAAAAGGCAACTGGTCATAGAAATGATCATACTGTGCCTATGATGGCAACAGGGAGGAAGACAGAGATTTTATAAGAGGCCAAGTAACGCCTCGATTCAAATCGTTTATTTTTGTGATTAACAACCGCTGTGACTTTTTAAAAATTTTGTTTCTTTTTTTATTCGTATTGTTTGAAGTTTCAATTGAATTCATAAATATTATGCCCGCTCGTTAACGATATTTTTTTTTTTCTTTTTTTTTCTTTTTCTGTAAAAGCGTATGAGTGCATAAATGATAGCAGTAGCAGTTTTGGAGGGGTACAAAATTTCATTCAAATCTAGGAACCTGGTGAGCCACATTGTGGCCAAAATTTGCATTTCTATGGAGGGAAATAGACAGGAAGTATTAAATGAATGTAACCATGCCAAGTATAAGAGTATATGACTTTTATATTTTAAGCTTTAAATGTATGAAATTGTGTTTCTGTTTGAGTATAAGAAAAGGATTATTTAATTAAATATTTAAAAAAGTTTCTTAAGGTCGCATATTAATGTTTCTAATTGTGCAAAAAAAAAAAAAAATGCAGAAATTGTTTTAAAAATTATGATAAACTCTGATAACTCCTTTGCATTATCGAAACTATACAGACTTACCGCAGTTACATTTTCGAAGTTTTTAATCGATGATGTAGTTTCTGAGCTTTTGCCGTATTTTCTTAAAATTCATTCGCACAAAAATTAAAATTTCTCACAAACAAGAGCCGGGCTCATTAAACAATATACGGGTATGTGATAAAAAACGATTTGGAGCAAAATTGAAATTGTTTGTATTTTCAAAGTCATATAAAACTTCTCTGTTTTAATTATTTTAAAATTTTAATAATCAAGGATGTAGTGGTAATAGTCAGTAAGTTATTGAGTTAAAAAGGAATTTCAAATATGAAAGGATTTAGAAATTATAGCAAACGATTTAATTTGATTCGATTGAAATCGATTTCCATCACATACCAGATATACAGAGTTTTTTTTTCGAAATCGATTCAATAATGATTGAGTATATCGGTTACGTACCTACATGCTTCTTTTATACATTGTTACGACGATGTTATATTATGAATATTACAAAAACAGGCTAATTATTTTGTATCCACAAACTTTAATTACAGCTGATAATCAACAATTTCAGCCACAGTATTCTGAATTTTTCGTAAAAAAGTTTCCGTAGGTAACCATTAAATAGTCGTTAGAATGCATGTGCCATGTCGAGAATGTGGAAAAACCTTTTTAAAATTAATAAAACCAGTTACTCGCGGTCTAGTGGTTAGTGTTATTGGCTTACTAATACAAGAGCTCAGGGTTTAAACCCCAGCTATGAAAAAGAAATATGAAAAACATATCCTTTCGGCGACTACCTCTTAGCAGTCTTCTGGCAAAAGTTCTGAGAGTATACGATTGCCCATGAAAAAGCTTCTAAAATCTGTCGTTCGAAGTCGACTTTAAACTGTAAATCCCGGTACTCATGGATAAAAAAATTGACAATCACAACATGAATGCTGCGAGAAGCTAGGTTGTAACCTTGAACCAGGGTTGTAATGGGCAATTATGTATGCATGTATGTATATAAGACCAGTTAGCCACTACAACTTAAACTGTTACGGCTTAGTAGCACAACAATATTAAATACTCAATGACTTAAGCGCAGAAAATTAGGCTTAATTTGACAGGTGGCAAGGGTTATGTCGGCATTGAGAGTGGCGGTAGTTTATGAATGTGTTTGCGTTCGAAGAAAACTCTTTCCCGGTGATGGACTGGCCAATAACTCTTTTAAAAAAGTATGGAACAATAAATCGGACATTCTATAAACGCAATCCCCAGTTACTGTTTCTGGTAGTTATTGACAATTTTTATTATCCAAATGAGAGCCTCATCGCTGAAAATTATGTTTTTTTTTGTGTGAAAATTTTAAGTATCACCTCTCATTGTAATACTGATAGAACAGCGAAACGCACGTCTTACTGAGTCAGAGTTCCAATGTATCAATAGACTTGGATAACCTACTGTCATTAATTCATTCACCCTTTCATACTAGCAGTCGAGAAACCCCAAAATACATTGCACATCATCGGCCCATACATGAAACTGGATGACAATCCATCTTGGGTTGGATAAATTTTGTAAATATTAGCAAGGTGTTGAAAGCTTCTTTCGATACTCGGAACATGAAAGCACTGGCGATGTTCTAGCCAAATCTATATTAGTTTGTGAGCGATTTTGTATTTGTGAAGAAATCAGAAAACGATATTTGAAAAGTGGGCAAATTTTTTTTTTTTTTGGAGAAATACTACATTTAGTAGCAAGCATCGATCACGTCAAAAACTGGTTAGGGGTTATGTTGTATTTTGCAAAATGTTGCCTAAAAACGTTTCTTGACGTTTAGAAATGAAGTCCCATATTGATTAACTAACCAGGGTGATGTCAAAATATAAAATGTAAGTACAACCTAAATTAGAGCATCAAATGCGAGTAATTTGTTAAAGATTCTCATAGCCACGCAACATATACTTATGAGCGCAACCAAAATAGTGTGGCATCAATGCTGTGCAATAGGTAAATCTAATTTTGATAGCACATTAAGCAGTTAAGTTGGTTATACAAATGTTTCGATTATTCTTGTTTTTGTAGAGTTGCATTTTTCGTTATTAAACAGTAATGAAACTTTATAGGCCAATTCCAGATCAATTTTGCGACTTAACCTTAACTTTTATTTATATTTAGCGGGTTTTTTTAAGCAAAATAAATTGCTTATGGCATTAATTTCTTATTTATCGTCCATATTGCGCCCAATGCAACTCTCAAATTTATGATTGAAATTTTAAATGCAGAAATCAGTAAAACTATATAATTGCTTGTGTTCCATTTTCGTCAATATTCATGTCATGACGAGTTAACATATAAAACAAATCTGTTAAAAAAAAAAATGAAATAAAGATTTCCTTTCCTTATAACCAATAAAATAAACTCCTTCCACGAAAAGTGTGAAGAGTAGTTTAGAGATGACAAAAAACTTTAACGGCGCCAGTAGCCACTTAAAACATGACCAAATACTGTCTTAAATGGACAACAAAACTTTTCTTCCCCATGATTTATAGCATGTAATTAAATATGAGGTCACAACAATTGTTTTAAATGTTTTTAGCTTGGCATGTTACTGTGTAATAAAATAAGAGAAGATGTTGAACAACTAAGACATTTAAGAAACTCTTGTAATAATTAAATAAGTTGTCAGGTTCTCACTCCCTTAAGTACATCATCTTAATATGGTTTCAGACCACATTTCAAGTGTTAAGCCTGCTGTTCTTATTCTGTAACACTTGTAAAGAATTTACCTAAAACACATGAAAATAATCTCTATACACTTCTAATACAATAATAATGATTACCATGATGATAATGAATATGCAAAAAGTGCACATGTTTACATGTTTAATTTCTAATTAAATAGACAATTACTTTTATAAAATATAACACAATAAGTATTTTTTAAAGAGGTTATTACATAAAATGGATCACAGTTACTGGGAAATTAGCAACAACAAAGAAAAAGGATCCCTTTACTCATTTTTCATTAAGAGAATCATTTTCTCATTGACATCTTTATGTTTTGACATTGGGCGTAAGCACCTACGCCATTCTAACAAACCTACTCTTTCAAAAAACAAACAACTGCCTGCTGCTGCTGTTGTTGTCTGTTGCTACTTAAAAAATAATTTTACAATTTCTACAGAAACTCCCTTTAGTTCTACTGCATTTACACTGTTAAGTATTACACCTTATAATTATCCTGTGTAATTGGATCTGTATATTTGAGTTCAATTTCATTTAATTTTCTTTTCCTACTCGTACTACTACTACTACTTCTATTACTACTGTTCGAGTTTCTTTCTAATAATTTTGTCTGCCATTTGTTTTATGTTTTGGTGTCAAAGCGAAAAACGAAGAAAAAAAAAAATTGAATTGAATTTAAATTTATTTTTCTAATTCAGTGCAAAGATGTTTATCGTCGCGCCAAGTGTTGTTTCCCAAAATAAGGCATCAGATTGCCTTTTTTGTTTTCTAGTCTTGATTTTGTTTACCCAAAATAAGGTTTTCATTTACAGTGAAACCATCCATCTACTTGTAATTTGTATTTCTAATTTAATTGTTATGCGCATTAATAAATAATTCATTAGTTTTGATTTCATTTAAAATTGTATTTAAAAAAATGTAGAGCAAGATGTTGAATGTTGAGAAGAAATTTTCTTTCCAAAAAAATGTCTTACAAACATCTGTTGCAGAAGACACAGAATATATCGACTGCCAACACTATATTTGGACCAGTAGAATGACAAATGGAATGACAAATTGAATAAATACATTTTTAAAACTATAATTCTAAAATTGTAGTCGCCGTGATCTAGTGGTTAGTGTGTTGGTTTACTAAGACGATAGCGCCGGGTTCAAATCTCAGCTTTGACATTTTGAAAAAACAAGAAATATGAAAAAATTATTTCTTTCGGCGACTACCTCTTAGCTGTATTCTGACAAAAGCTCTGGGAGTTATTGATTGCCATGAAAAAGCTTCTCAAATCTGTCGTTCGGACTCAACTTTAAACTGTAGGTCCCGGTACTCATGGATATAAATTAACACACACAACATGAGTGCTGTGAGAAGCTAGTCCGTAACCCTGACACAGGGTTGTAATGGCCAATTATGTATGTACGATATGTATGTATTTCTGTTTTGTTTTTGAGACTTATTTCATTGGAGATTTATTTTATGTCGAGCAAAAAAAATGTCATGATTTAAAAGCTTCAAGCCTGTCTGATTATTAAAATTTTAGTATTGCTTTACAACAGCTATTGATAAAATATGTGCAAATAAGTAATCATTTGTAAAAGATCAAATCAGCTGTCCAGCAAAATTACGAGTAAATTTACAATTTGATATCATGTTGAGAACGATTCCAAGATTCTTGACTATTGGTTATCAATAATGAAAAGAATTTTGTTGCTCAGTAAATAGGAAAACAGATATGCTACTAGATTGAAATAAATCTACTAAATTTAGAAAGAAAAAAACGATTGTCTACTTGCATTGCATAAATTTGCTAGAAACTTTATTGTTCATTCTTCATATTGTACAAAGGCTAACCGCTGGAACCATAATTATCTTCATTTTTACCATTAGACATGATCTACAATAAATAGTTTCTATTACTTTTCATCACGTCTGCTACTTATTATCTTATCACGTTTTAGTTTGTTTCTTTTTTCTGTTTTGTTTTGAACAAAATTTTATCTTTTTATTGTTTTATTTGCCATTTCAATATGTAAGTTTTAGATTCTTTCCAATACGGTATAAACGTTTAATATCTAAATAAGGGCAGCTTGGCACCTCGTGCCTTTTTTGTTTTATATCTTTTAACAATTTGACATTCACATTTAGACAATAAATATATAAATACCGACAAATGTTTCTCTAATTGCCACACTTAGCAGGACATTTTATGTTTTTCAATTCGTTTACTGCCTCCCTCTACTCCTGTTTGCCCTGCTTGTGATAAAATTGTTAAAAGTCTTGTTATCAATTGTTGTTAAAAGTGTCCTGTTGATTTAAAACCATATTTTCTTTTAATAGATTTTGCATCTGCTTAAATTCTATTTCTTTTTTTTTCTCTCTTTGTTATAAGAAATTTGTTTTATTGTTCGATTTGCTAATTTTTTAAAAGACTTATAAAAGAAGTAAAAATAGAATTGTTTTTTTGGCCAAAAATTAAAGGTTAAGGTATGAAAACATTAAAGAAGTTTTATTTCATTAGCAATTTCAATTTCAACACTTTTGTTTTTAACTACAAAATAATAAAGATAAAACAACAGAGATCGACAGACTTATAATTATTTTTATTACAGTTAAACATGTTTATAACGAATCATTGCTGACATATTTAACTAGAGCATTTAACGAATTCTACTATAAACTACAACGATTAAAGTGAACTACGTCTATGGCGAACTAAATTCTGGGATTCCACAATTTATGTTGAGGCAAAATAACATACACTTAATTCACATCATGATTTTTTTCATGCTTCAGTTGCCTTTTTTTGTGGACGAGAGGTGTAAAAAAAGAATCATGAATTCTGTTTTTCTTGCATGATTTTGTATTTCTATTTTTTTTTAATTTTTGTATTCTTTTGAAGTGTCAATTGTGCTTTAAAAAGCATAACTTCTTGAATGAAACTTTACATTATAGTCTGTACAAAATTGACTGACTTTGGTTTTCTAGAAACCAATTTAGTTTAAGTGAAAACTAATTAGAGTGACACTGTATAGATTCATGCATGAGATTCCTCTAAAAGAAATTAGATCTAAATCGGCCTAATGCTGGTTAGCAAATGTGCAATAATTTTAACATTCCAAGGATTTTACTTTCGTGGCTTTTTGTAAATCAACAGAATGGGTTGGTCTAATTAAGAACAATTTTATGCGTTCGTTAAAACGAGGGTCTTTAAACCGCGAAACTACTGTATTTCATTTCTACATCATCCTCTTCAGTACCCATATACTTTCGACTTATTGATGTAATTGCGTATGTCGAAAAGCAGCCAATTCATAAGTTCTGGTTTTTCATAACTCCATAAGCCCGTAATATTTCACTTGCATAGATGGTTCTTCAGGCATTACATGACCTCAAAACAGTGATGTGTTGCTTGGAAGAAATAAAGAATTTATATCGCGTCTTCTTGAAAATCTTTCTTACTATCGTCTTAGTAAGCCAACACACTAACCACTAGACAACGGCGACTACTACTACTACAAAAGTGAAATAGATCCGCAAAAATTGAGCTTTATTTTATTATTAAATAATATCCAAATTTGGGAACGAATTAAAGTTCTAATGAATTTAAATAAGACCTCAAATCTCATGTCTTCGCTATATAATATGGTTTTTATATGGAAAAGTCTTGTATATTGACTGCTTTCGGCGGGGCTCAAGCTTTACAAACTTTGGTATAGCAACCACACGGCTTTGCTGTGTAAAACTATTCTACATAAAAGGTTTAACTGCAGACAAGACATATTATTGCAAGAATTAAAGAACGCATAATTTTTATTAGAAAAAAAAGTACGCCTCGATTGGTCCCGGTCCTAGATTTCTATGATGAAAATAAATTCACTTACGCCGTCTGCGTTTTGAAAAATACCAGTGTCTTCTTTCTACTTTCATACAGGGTTTTTGGCTCTGGTGAACATTAAATATTTTGTTTTGTTTTTGTTTACAGCGTTCTTTAATTCTTGCGACGATATGATCACTATACTAGAGTTTGTAATTTTTGCGTCCGACCGAAAGCGGGCAATATACAAAAGTTTTTTTTATAAAAACAATGTTACATAACTAAGCGAAGGTATAAAAGTTCTATATAGAACTATCCAAATCATCAAAAATTAATTTTTAGCATACACATAGACATTAAAAACCATAGTAATAATTTGAGACTATAGATGTAGTTCCACAATTTGTCTGAACGATTATCAAAACTCCCGCTGTATTATTATTAGTACTGATTTGCAATGAAACGCTATATTGCGTCAATAGCTTCTCCCAACGGTTGATATTTAGAATATAACCGCCATGAGGTGGTACTCTATCTTTAGGTAAGAATGGAAGACCACACTACTCTCCATATAATCGCTGCTTCACAAGTAGAATTCTGCTCTGAACTCGATCTTTTCTATATCGGATACTAAGCTACCTAGAGTTGGGGTGCAAATTTTGCAATTAAAATACAAGAAATGATTGCAATTGTAGTCGCCGTGGTCTAGTGGCTAGTGTGTTGGCTTACTAAGACGATAGTGCCGGGTTCAAATCTCAGCACCGACATCTTGAAAAAAAAAAAAAGAAATATGAAAAAAATATTTCTTTTCGGCGACTACCTCTCAGCAGTCTTCTGGCAAAAGCTCTGAGAGTAATTAATTGCCATGAAAAAGATTCTCAAGTCTGTCGTTCGGAGTCGACATTAAACTGTAGGTCCCGGTACTCATGGATAGAAATTTACACACACAACATGAGTGCTGCGAGAAGCTAGGCCGTAATCCTGACACAGGGTTGTAAAGGCCAGATATGTATGTATGTATGTGATTGCAATTATAAATATTATAATCGGAAACAGTAATGATTTCTCATTATTAAGAATCTCCTCTACTATGTCACACCGACATAATGGTGTAATTTTGTTTTATTATACAGTCGATCCTCTGGTCCCGACCATTACGGATAACCGATTTTCACGGTTAATCGAATAACAATTTTGATTATAAAGTTTTTTTTATTATTTTTTTTATTTAACAATTGAACATTGGTGTACATATTACATATTTACATTAAAAAAATTAATTCAAAATGGCAATGTCATAAACGGTCTTTATCCCAACTTCGAACTTGTCAGCCAGCATTTTTACACTCACATTTTTTGAAAGCTTGTAATTTTTTTAAACTTTATCTTCAATATTTAAAACGTTTCTTTGTTTTTCTACCTCTGGTAACAGTGCTATATTAAATATATTTAGATTTAACTACCCGCACTTCTCATATTTCAAAATTATACTAATCACTTGTAAATGCTTCTGACACATCGTATGCAAACAAGGGAATTCCCCGTTTTCATCACGGATAACAGAGGTAATCACGGTTAATCGAAGCAAACAAAAACAATAGATTGATCTTTAGCTCTTACGGTTAATCGCGGTTACCGGTTAACCGGATCATGGTTAATCGAGGCCCAACTAGACATTAATTTTGTTTGTTATTACTGTGTGACTGGGTTATTTTTGTTATAAAACAATCGTTGCTTTCCTCTTTTTAATGACTCTTGATAGCATTTCAAATATCCTTGAAAGTTAGATGGTAAAAATGACGATGAGTAGAATGACTTTGTACCCAATTTTCTTTGGTAATGTTTTCGGTAAAAGCAGTCTGTAAAATTATTTTAAATGACTAAACCAACTCCTACGACCTTTCATCTTGTCTTAAGAAAACTGACAAAATAAAGTTTTTTTCTGATACTTTTCAGCGGTCTATCTATTGCAATTGTTGTGAGTAAGCCCTAGAAGAGGCATTAAAACTAATGCTCCTAATCGAGCAGAGAATGAGTGGCTACAACAACCAAATATTGTCTGAATATTGTCCTATAAGTAGAGCTTTTTAAATGATGGCTGATGTATTATAATCATTGCTCTTTGGTAAGAGAAGCCCTTTTTTCGTTTGTTTTGAGTTTTTTTTGAGTTCTATAAATAGTTTTTATTTAAAAAAAATATTCAAAATTATTAAAAAAGTTTTATTTCTCACTTCTTACACAAAAGTGGTCATTTATCACGGTTATATTTCAAAATACTTTTAGTTTTCGTAAGAGTTCCAAAAACTTAAAAGATATTTCAATCCATAAATGGTTTTTTGATTAACACGTGGAAGTTTATAAAGAAACTAAATAAAAGAGAATAATCTTGGAAATACTCGTACTTATATTTAACAGTTGCAGGGCAAAGGTGTTGATTTAAGGATTTTTTGTTTGAAAGTAAGAAGGAACAGCTGTTAAGCAATTATAGCTCGTGTAGTTAAATAAATGCCCTAAATAAGGAGCCATTTAAGATGTTTTGATAACGTAAAGAAATATTATAAAGGGATTCGGTTAAGCAGACATGTTTGTTTATTTGATTTGATAATTTAAAGAAAATTTAATAAAAATAACAAATAAAATAAGTATCTATAGCTGTTGATACTGATAAAAAACAAACACAACTAATAAAGTGATCCTTAAGTTTATCCTTTGCCATGTAACGTAACATTACAACTGTTTTACTTTAAAGAAATACAAATTAATTAAAAGCATTGCCTGCTTATGTTGCCATGTTGGATGATCCTGGGATTTGTTGCTATTAGAAGGGCATTAAAAAATCTTTCATATTTTTGTTACCTTTACCCCGTCAAAGGTTAACTGAAGAAAGTCCCTTGTTTTTAATTGTAATGTTGACACATCATCGTCATCATCATATTGCAGAATAATTTCTTTTTTTTAAAGGGCTGTCATTCAAGCGTAAAATGTTTTCATAAAACAAAATAATAAGAAGGCATTAACGTTGAAAAAAACACCAGCCGGGACGGGACAAAACAGAGCAACTATGAACGAGTGAGTGAGTCAATGAGTTTTTGTATGCGTCTCAACGGGGTATGATGGTGTCAGTTTTATTTAATCAACCATCAACATGCGTAACATAATTTTATTTGAATTAATTTTTTTTTATTTTATATTTCAATTTCGCATTTTATTTTTAATTTTTTTTTGCTTTTGCAACTATTAAAAGTTGCAAACATTGTCATGCAACAATAGTACGAGCACATGAGGTACAAGCTGTTGTTTGTATCGAATTTATATTGAACGACAGTGAGAGAGAGAGAGAGAGAGAGAGAGGAAGAGGGAAAAAGAGTATGCGAGTTATCAAGTATCCTTTTATTTTGTTGTATTGTTGTAGTTGATGTTGCCATACGAGTAGTACAAGTATTATTGTAATATTTCAGGGTTGCTTTTGGTAGCCCAATATTGCGGCCGGAGTCACAAGCCCACAATGACGCGGCTGCTTTGGTTTCCTTTTTTTAAATTCTTTTGCTATTGTTTCTTTGGCTGGTATTGAAAGACTGTTACCATTTGAAGGCTTTGAAATTTAACCAAAACTGGCATTTAAAGTTAATCCGGCGACATGAATATTTTAAAATAAAAAAGAATCGATTCTACGCCTCATAAAAAATTTATGAAATCAAAGAAAGTTAAAATAGCAAAATTTTAAATTAATTATTAGTTTAATTTCCAATAATTAAGTTTTTAAATAATGTGGTCCACAGACCCGTTATCGAATAGCAGACAGGTTGTGATGATATAGATTTTTTTTTATAAATTTTGTTTCGTGTTTGAAATGCCTTAATGATTGATCAATCAAAAAAGCAAATGATATCCGTAAAGGGATTGTACACCAGCTGAACTGAACACGTTTTCGACTCCGGCTATGGAAGTCCCATCATCTGTACAAATTCATACAAATCATAAACTATTTAACTCACACTTTTTATAGAAATCATATAATGGAATTATATTTATTTTTTTATAATATACTAGCTGATCCCGGTATTCTCGCTACCCCCCTCGTTCAATATATAGCAATCGGTGGCAGTACCGTTAGTAAAAACAAATGCCGAAGATATGACGATTTTAAATTTTGAGTTATATGGGCGGTGTCCTTTGTCCAATCAAAACTTCATTTAGCCTATTATTCCTTCCAAAGTCACAGTAACATGCTGTAAAAATTTCAGGAAGATCAGTGCAAGGGTTTGGCCACCTATAAAGTACAAACAAACAGACAGACATTCTTCGACTAACTCATTACAGGGTGTGTAGAAAAAAAATTAAACAGAATAGGATTTGACTCTACAAAAACGCTGCTTTATCACCAATGTGTTTCCAGTCTCTTCTTTAAAGTTTACAAATTCTCTTGCTGGATTATATTAAACTTGGCTTGTTTTCTTATAGTGGTTAACCCTAGTCACCTTTAACTTAATTTTTTAAACTACAGTTCAACAAATTTAAATTTTCTATATTTAATTAAAAAAAAAAAAAAAAAAAACGAAAATAAAGTCAGAACTCTTAAAGCATTAGTTATTTCATTAGCCATAGCATAGAGTGCATAATTCAAAGTATTCGCTATATTTCTTTTAAATTCCTTTTTTTGATTATTTTTCAAAAGGTTTTTGGTTACACGCTGTGGTCCTTCGGCAGCCGTATGTATGAATTTGTAATTGTAAGAATTTAATTGAATCGTATGTTACTGTTTTTACTTCAATAATTTTGTTTTCATTTATATTTTATTTCCCTATTCTGATTTTGTTATTTTCTGTCGTAGCAACTTGCTGTGATTATTTAGTCCTTAAAGTCCTTTATTTGTAATACATCGGCGAACGTTGTCGTTTTGATTTGTGTTTTGTCAACATTTTATATTGACACAGCGTGTATTCATTAGCATTGAGTGTTAAAAAATGAAAATCACAAAGAAAAAAAAAAATGCTTTCAAATGTGTGAAAAGTTTAAAATTGAAAAAAAGAAGTGCAAAGAATAAAATAAATATTTTAAGTCTTGTTAAATAATAAAGAGAAGAATATACATATTTGTTAATACAACCCCAGCTATAGGAGTGTGATCATTATAAGGGTTAAAATGTCATTGTAATTGTTACTGTTGTTTAAAAACAAAAAAAAAAAATCCTTTTGCCTGTGTCTGTCTGTCGGTCTGTGTTTCTGCCCGTTTATCCCTGCCAATATGTTGACATTTGATTATATTGTTTTAAAAATAATATTGATTTTTGTTTTGTATTTTTTTCCTTAATTTTCCTTTTTATTATACATACTATTGCTATATGTTCCACTGTGTAAATAATGACCTTTTTTTTGCTTTTTTTTTGAATGCCTGTTATGTACTATTCTTTGTTAATTATATGCAATTACAAACTTAGACTTACTTGACTGTGGGGTTAAAACCAAGTCAGTTGAGTGGTATATTTGTATTATTATTTTAATTTTTTTTTTCGTATTTTGGTAGTAACAATTAGCCTGTTAATTTGTAAAACCTCTCTTTTTTATGTCATCCTTTTACATGAACCTTAATTGTAGACACAATAATAATTTTATTGTAACAAATAATACGAGGAGAGGTTTGAAAGAATATTTATGAGAAAGTTAAAACAAAACAAAAAAACACAAACAAAGGATTTATAAAATGTAAAAAGCACATTTCACAAGCTTTTCGAGTATTTCAAAACCAACGCAATATCTATTCTCCTAAGGTATGCTTCTATTTGAATTCAGCGTGTTTATAAGTAAATTAATAACTTAATGGTTAATGTGTGTGAAGATAAATTCGAATTTGAAAAGCAAAGACACAAACCATATTTCTTTAGCAAACACATTTTTTGCGTTAACTGAGGTCTGTTAATAGTTTAACAGCGACTATGTACGGGTATTTCAGGACTTATTAGGCGTTTAATGGACACACATTCCAATTTTAGAAAGAAAAGGTACTCCCATATGGCAGCTATATTGTTCACTTTGTATCTCATAAAAAAATTCATATTTATTTAGTTTTAGGTTAAAAAAAGCCGAAACAAATTCTTTCCAAAAAAACCAAATAAGTGGAGAAAATCAGTGGCCATTAGGGAAAAATAAGAAATTGCAGGTATATCACACTATATGGGGATGATAGTCCAAGGGGTCCCTAATGGAGCTGTATTAGTGGTATTCCTGAAATAATTTTGGGATTTGAGAAAATTTAATTTGAAAAATTCAATTTTTTTGCAAAATGACTGGAGAAGATCAGTGGCCATTATGGAAAAATAAAAATTGCAGGTGTATCACACTCTATGGGGATGACAGTCCCAGGGGTCCCTAATTGAGCTGTATTAGTGTTATTCTTGAAATAATTTTGAAATTTGAGAAAATTTAATTTGAAAAATTCAATTTTTTTGCAAAATGACAGGAGAAGATCAGTGGCCATTATGGAAAAATAAGAAATTGCAGGTATATCACACGATTTGTCTGGCAGATTCAAATACATATGTATGTGTTGGAAACAAAATTTATAAAAAAATATAATATTTTTAAAATTTTTACAAAAAAAAAAAAGACGCTTATTTTATGATTAAAAATTTTAGCATTCGTCTGTCTTATAATTGAGATTTAGTGAAGAAGATAGCTCGATTACAAAACGTTAAGTTATTAATTTTTGATTGACAAAACTGTTTTTAATTACCATTTACAAATTTAACCGAAATTAATATGGAAAATTAGTTAAAAATGATTAATTGAAAACAAGTACAAAAATCAATTAAAACTTTAATCGTCTCAATGAAAATATTTATTTAAAAATAACATAAGAAAAATTAGTAAAATATTTATTAAATCAATTAAACAATATAATTAAAAATAAATCTCGAAGTAACTAATCATCCAAATAATACAGTACAAGCTCGATTACGAAATAAATCTTATTTCTGGTTTACTTGTGGCAATATAGCTCATTCAGCAATTGAACATATTCATAAATGAATCAGCAGAAACTTTAATTTAAAACAACAATTAAAATCAATTAAATCTTTAATAGCATATTTCTACTCACAGTGGGCAAACAAGCTAAACATTTCGCAAACGATACCACAGTGATAAACTTTTAAAATTTTTTTTTAATCGTATTGTACATGAGCAAAACCAAAACAAATACTTTCTAAATGAGAAAGTGCGCAAACGAAACAATTCGCTTTTTGCTCTTGTGGTTGCTTTGTTATTCTGTTACATTCGTATAATTTGCTCCTTTTTCTCTTCTTCTTTTCTTTTTCTTCTCATTCATTTTTTGTTCTACGTACGCACATTTGAGTTAGTGTATTTGTTGTGCCCAAAACAAAAACAATATACAAAACTAAATGGGACAATCCCTCTCACTGTTTTTGTTTTGTTTTTGTTTTACTCATTGTAAAGAACAAAACAAAATGAGATCAAATGTTTCGTTTTGTTTATTTTCCTACTCTGTTTCTATTATACAATAAATTACATACATGTTTCGCTCTATTAACAACGATTGCTAATCATAGCTTTTTTACGACACATATACATATGTATATATGCATACATACATAATTGGATATTACAACCCTGTGTCAGGGTTATGGTTTAGCTTCTCGCAGCACTCCTGTTGTGATTGTCAATTTTCATCCATGAGTACCGGGACCTACATTTTAAAGTCGACTCCGAACGATAGATTTTAGAAGCTTTTTCATGGCAATCAATTACTTCTAGAGCTTTTGCTGAGAGGTAGTCACCGACAGAAATAATTTTTTCATATTTATTTTTTCAAGATGTCAGAGTTAAGATTTGAGCCCGGCGCTATCGTCTTAGTAAACCAACACACTAACAACTAGATCACGGCGACTGCATTACGACTCATACATGTTTCAATTAAATTTTTTTTACAAGTTTTATTGTATATATTTTTGCCCACATTTGATAGATAGTTTAGACAAACTTTCGTAAAAACTAGAGAAGACACTAAATTATTCTTGTTTCCGAAGGTGTTTTAAACTGGAACAACTTAAAACGAGATGTTTGACTCTGAAATTTGTATATGATGAACTAATTGTTTTAGTAGTTTTTGGTTCAAATTAATTACGAATGAGAGAACGATATATGAATATTTGCACAAACCTACGTATGTATTGTTACTTAATTTATTTATTTTGTCACAAAGTTTTGTTCTTATGGAATTACATTTGTTTATTGCGTTTTTTCTTTAAATGCATTCTCAAACCACTCACGCTTAAAGGGTAATTTGTATAAAAATTTTACGTTTCAATTATTTTGCGTATTTTATTTGAAGGTGTTATACGATATTCGTTAAAACAAATAACAATTTTAACAAACTTGACAAAATGACAAATATATATAAAAAGAAGTGAAATACTCCCCAAAAATTATGTGCGAATTATAGAATACTTTTCTGTCAATAGGACTTGAACCCTAAAATGTTTACTTAACTTTTACACCGTTTTTAACAACATTACCCTTTTTTTTATTGGTATAGACGTTTGTAATTTTACAATTGATTAAGAGAATGAAAAATAATACGTTTTACACTTTCACTTATAGGCATAGTTTTTTAAGCTATCGAACAGACCGACCACTAGTAGTGGGGTCAAGGAAACCTTTTAAATGGGGAATATGGTTTATGGGGCTTCTACAGTGTAGTAAATGCCACAATTTTTTTTTTTTTTAATGTAATTTGTTTGCAATTTTCCTTTTAGTTAAAGATTATCTAACTTCCTGTTACAAAATCATTTTGAAAATAGAATTTAAAGTAAAACAAATGTAAGAACGAATGGCTACACCCATCCATGTATAGGGATTTTTTGTAGATTTTGTTTGTCCTGTTTGTTTTTCTATTTTGTTTTTGTTAAACGTCTACCATTACCTCGTTATCTGATTTGCAGTGAGTTTTTTTGTAAGATTTTTTTTGTTCTAACAAATACAGGGTGTCATTTATTCTAAATGAGTAAGAGAGTAAGAGATCCTATTTAATGAAATTATCGGGCAGAATATCTACAATGTAACTTCCTCGCTTGTTACAGGGCTCACCTCTATTCATTTAAAATACGGTGTGAATAATTTTGAATGTTATCATTAAATTCGGATCTTTTGCTGATTTTTGCTTTCTGTCACATGATATCCTTTGGCAACTGCAATACACAAACACAAAATGCAACAGCATTGCACAAACCGTTTGACATTTATTTAATCAAACTAATTATTTTACATGTAAATCATATCAAGATTTAAAAAAGGAACAAAACACAGTTTCTTTTTTCATTTGTTTCTAATGATACTGATATGTTGGCGATATGAAAAGTATTAGTAACAGGATGTACTAATCGGGTTTTTTTGTTTGTTTGCTGCAATGTTTTATATTGTGCAACATTTGTGTGTTTTTTTGTCAAAGATTTTGCAAAAAAAGAATGAATGAATGAAATTATTATTTTTTATTTGTATTTTTTTTTTTTTTTTTGTTAACAAACGATATTAAATTTCATTTATATATTTTAAACAGTTTAAATTTTAATTTTTCTAAGAAAAAAACAAGTGCATGAATATAAAAATAGAGCAAAAAAACGTATTTTATAAAATCTCTATTCAAGAGTTATTCTTTTTATTGTTGAGTGATCTGAAAATTCGAGTTCGAATCCAAGTAAGACTGGTGACAATTCTTATTAACTTTGTTCCGTCATAAAACACTTCCGAAAGTGGAACAATTTTATCGATTCAATAAAGTTTACTAAAGTAAAGCCTTTAAGTTGAAAATTTATTCAGTTAGTTTTGATGTAGAAAGTTTTCAGTTTTAAAAATTATTTTATTTTTAATTTGTTTTTCTTTTAAACTTCGAGTAAAAATAGAAATATCTTTGAAAGCACAAAGATCTTTAGTAAAAACTTGTACATTGCGCAGTAGTCTTACTGGGTAACCTAAATTAGAGCGTAAAGCGCAACGCAATTTTGGGCTTACCATTTACGCCGTAATGAGCAACTTAACTGGTCTTATTTGATAAAAACCGATAAATGACCATAATAAAGGGAAGTAAAATCATAAAATTATCTGAAAGCAGCTAAACTGTCATTACCTAACAAATTGGCGGAAAACATTTTAGGAGAAAAAAAAAATAGTTATTTTGCAACTAACTTCACTACTTTAGGCGCTATCAAAATTGGAGCTTTCAATTACAAAGCGTTAGCGTAGCGCTATTGGGTTGCTCTCATTTAATTTATATGGGCATGAGAATTTTTGACAGATAGTTTGCGCTTTCCGCTCTAATTTAGGTTACACAGGCGTTTAAATTTAAAATTTGCATTTGTGGTGAACAACTTTAAAAGCTCTTTTAATTTTACATTGACTGATCAATGTTTTTTTGAAAAGCAAGAACTAAAACCGGAACCCGTATAAGAAGTGCTTCATATTAGTTCTGTCAAATTCTGCTACTTTTCATTTCTCAATAGTATTGAGTACTTTCATTTAAAATTTCCATACAACTTTGAAGGAAAAAAAATTAAATCTTAAAGTATTAAGTAGTTACTTTTAAGTATTGAGTACCCAAAAATTAGTACTAATACTCGATACTCGGTAACCATTACTCTATACTTTTTCAGCACTACTTCATATGGTTTATAAAAAAAAAAACAAAAAAAGATAAGAAAGTGATAAATTAACCAAAATTTAAAATATCAAAAGTTGTAGTTTAAATGCAATAATTTTTTTTTAAGTTTACGACAGAAAAGGGAAGAGATTTTTATAATAGAATCAATATCTCGTACTTCAGAAGACGAGGAGATTTGCTGGACCAAGTTCTGGAAAAGAAGGAAAGATTTTGTGATTCAAATTAATCTTATGCCAATGGCAACAACGCTGGAACGCTGAAGAACGAATAAGATAAACAGCGAGACTTATACCGAATAAATCGAAAATCCGGAGAGGAAAACTTTTACACCACACAGATGTTATCGGGTCATGGATATTTTGGAAAATATCTAAAGTGTGACTCCCCTTTCTGCATTTTCGAAGAGGATGAAGATGTGATTTACGACGCGGAACACACCATTTTCGATTGCAGGCGCTGGCATTGCTATCGAGCGGAACTAATGTCAGCAGTTGGAAGAATTACGGTGGGGAATATGGTTGAGATTATGACGACAAACATGACGAACTGGACCTCCACTGTAGGATACTATGAACGTATCCTAAAACGTAAAAAGAAGGACCTTGAAGCTATTGAGAATTCGAATCCTGGACGCAGGACAACCTAGACGAAACTGGCAACCGTGCCAAAGAGGGATCCACCTTGAAGTGATGCGAATGTAGTTCCGAGGTGGCATTCTTCCCCTGGTGAGGAGATAAGGGGTGTTTTTCGCCGGTATAATTTTTTGGTCGAGTCCGACATATTAGGCGAGGTGACGACTTCCGCGAAAGCATAAAGCTTTTTCCCTCCTTCCTGCACAAAAAATGTTACCTGTTCGATAATAGGCTTTTTAAATATGAAATTGTAATATATGGCAAATATTCAAGGATAGGAAAAGGAAAGAAAACATTTCACTACATTGGGATCAACATTAAACGAGATGTCGGTGTTGTTTTAAAAGACTTAAATTATATTTGTAGTAACTGCTAAGCCTTTTTTTCAGAAATGACCACTAATCTTCTAGAGAATTGTCATATTCTTTATAAAGCGATTTTTTCAAATCCAAATTTACTAAATCTAAAGTATCGCTGGCTATACTGTTTATGGAACTCAATAGAGGACTCCCTGCACTACCATTCGTATATATTCACATATGTGTACCAAGTCCTGTTTCTCCTAAATCGGCTCGGTAATTATACCTTTTTGGCATAAAAACACTGTTAACTTGTTAACAAAGCTCTGTTAACGTAAGATATGTCTGAACTACTTACTTAAATTACACTTGACTAGTTAAAATCGAATTTAATTTCACACACATACTGTATATGTACAATACAATATGGGCAATAGTTATTCTACTACGATATTCTACTATTATATAGAACTTAACTAAGTAGAAGCTTATGAATTTTTATAAACTCTAAACTTTTTTTTGTAGATTTCTAAATAATTTTTTTTTCAAATTTATATTTTTAGAAGCACGAAAAACTTATTCTTTAAAATTTAATATTAAAACCCTATCCAAGAAAGCAGAAAAAAGAACAAAAACAAAAAAGAGGAATTATGAAAACAATTTATCTTTAAACTAAATTATTTTGATACGTGTTTTATATTTTAATACAATTTCTTTAAATATATGATTAAAATAAAAAAATTTTATAAAAAAAATATTTTCAAACAATTGTAACAAATTGACCGGAAGTAACCTTTAGTCTGGCATATGTTTCATATAAAAAAATCACAAATTCCTTTTTCAATATTGTATTTTTTTTGTTGCCACCTTTTGTAAACACATTTTGGAGTTCGTTAGAGTTACCAAATATATGTATCTTCATACTCATTGTTATTTCTCATGATTAAAGGATTTCCTTCTGTTTTTTTCCCTCAATCTCTTGGTGTTATTTAGTTTATATTTTCTTCTGGTTTTCTTCTTTTTTCGTTATGACCAAATGCCACATACGTGTGAATTCTTCATATAAAAAAATAAAATGGACAAAAAGATAAAATATTTATTTTAAAACTTATTGACTTGGTCAAATGTGATTTCTGGCCACCGAGGTTGATTATGGTTGACTACTTGGTCAATTTATATTCCTTCATCTCATTTTCCTTCAGTGTTTTTTTTTTCTTTTTCTTTCATTCTTTTAAAATTAACTGCCATTTTTTGTCTACCCTACCTATCCAACTTAATAACCCAACATTCTTTGGTGTAAATAAGTCACATTGTAAATATTTGTATGGCATTATAGTAGCTTAAAAGGGGAGAAACATATTTAAGATGGTATCTTCTGGTGGACCCTTTTTAATGTGTATTATTATTTAGTATGTGTTTGTGTGTCTATTATTCTTTTATTTTTTCTGTAAGTCTGTTATTTTATTATAAAGACCATTTTCTTACTGGCCATTTAATAATAAAAATAAATGAAATAAAACATCCCTAGATGTATTTAAAGGCTTGTTATGGATGCTAAAAGTTTAAAGAAATCTTTTAATAAAATTTTCCATACTGTCAATATGTTTTAGGATTTGAGTATTTCAATTTAACAAGGATATTAGATATTTGAATAGATTTTTGTTTATATTATTTACCATGTTAGGGCTTGAATGATTAATTTACAAAAAATAGGAAATAATTGAAAAACTTTTAACAACAAAATGTAAATTTATTTAAAAATATACGAGTATGTATGAAAATGTCTAATTTGTTTAAAGTAAATCTATAATAATTGAGGAAAATTAAGGAATTTTTTTATTTGTTAGTTTTTACAATGCCTTCCCGTATGCTCAACTGGACCGCGTTACACCCTCAAAAATTAGTATTAATTTGTCTATCAGATATGTTCTGTGAAACGAAATCAAGTGAAATTAAAATCAAGTGAGTTTTTCAAAGACAAATAAAACTTAATTTCGCCGATTATTTAAAAGTTCTGATAGGCAAGGAAGTTATATTAATAGTCATTAAACGAATATAAAAAAGAAATATTAAGTAATTAACTTGCAAAAAGAAGACTAACTTAGGATATATAGATTACTTAATTAAAATCGCACAATAAATTATAGAGAGAATTCGTTCTTGAGCCGCACTGCTCATTTAAGTTGCGTTTATACGTATTTCCTTTTTATGCATCTCACAAAAAAGTAGAATCAGCATAACTGTACACAGAAAAAATTAAAACTGTGTTTCAATTAAAAAATTATTTATTTTTTCACCAGTAAACAAATTAATGCTATCAATTAAGCTGATTGTAATATTTATTAATGGTATTTAAAGTAAAGTTGTATAAAACATTAAAAATTTAATTAAACCAATTAATTATTTAATCCAGGGACCGGAAATAATTGTTATTTTTTTCTGAGGAAAAAGGTTACGCAAAAATGCCCTTTATCTGCATTTGGTAATTTTTAACCATTATCAGTACATTTATATTATTCTGGATACCGTAACCAATTACAATGAGAAAAAAATTTTTTTGGTTATAAGTAACCATTATATCAACCAAAAAAAATATTTTGGTTAAGAATAATGATTATTTCAATCAAAAACTTTTTTTGGTTAGAAATAACCATTTGACCTAAAAAAATTTTTGGTTACATCCTTAGATTGTAAAATCTTTTTATTGATTTTAATCATTCTTGCGATAGCTTCCTTTGCATCATCCAAAATATACAAAAAATGTTGCATTTTGTGGAGTAATAACCAAAAAAAAAAAAAAAATTTTTTTTTTTGATATTTGTTATTTTTAACCAAAAAAAATGTCTTTTTTAATATAATGGTTATTCCTAACCAAAAAATTTTTTTTTAGTATAATGGTTATTTAGGACCAAAAAAAATTTTAGGTTGATATAATGGTTATTTTCAACCAAAAAAAAAATATTTCTCATTTTAATTGGTTGCGATGACCAAAATAAAATATATTTCTTGTTAATGGTTAATTATAACCATTATATAAATTCGTTGTCATTAATGGTTAAATATGACTGTTTCGTAGTTTCTCTTATAACTGTTACCGTCCATGATTTAATCAAAACAAATTTTTTCCTCAATTAACAAGTTAATTAAAAAAAAAGATCACAAATTTTTTCTGTGTATGTGACAAGTTACACAGCAAAACGCATAGAATGCATAGACGTATCAATGCAACAAAGTAGGTTTACTTTCTATCAGTTATATCAGCTGTTTTTGATAGTCATGGATGAGAAATTTACAGCCTGTTTCTAGAACACGAATAGTTTTTGACATTCGTCTTTTTATATGTGAAACAACAACAAAAACACTCAAATTTGTTAGTGTTTCCCATATAAAAAGACGAATGTCAAACACCATTCGTGTTCTAGAAACAGGCTGTTATTTTTTATTTTAAATGTTATCGATAAATATGTTTGTGTGGTGGATTGTTTTTAACATTTTTTTTTTGCATAAAAAAAGTCTTTAATAAAAGAAAAAGCTTTCATTAAAAACGTTGCAATAACTTTCAAGAAAAAAATACATAAAAATTAATTTTAAATACAATCTTATACATATTTTGTTTTTTTTATCGATTTCTATTCTATTTGTCGATTACTTTTAAGTACTGAGAGCCATCTCTGTTGTGTTTATTAATATTTAAAAAACAAATGCTAAGGAGGAGATGAAGTGAAAAAACATGAATTCGTGGCCCTTTTAGCACAAAATATTATAAATATAAAATCAATAAATTCTATACATTCTTTTAAAATCTCAATTTCACTATCCATTTTGCCTAAATTGTTTTTATTTGATAACAAATATAACACAACAGTTGATAAAAAAAAAAAAAAAAAAAAAAATAAGACGTATAAGACGTATAAGACGTATTGCATGTAACTTGAATGCACAAAAAGTATCATACACATCTATACATGAACGGATGGTATGGACCTTCACCTTTTTGGAGCAAACTTCCAGCGAATGTTTTTCCTACCAATTACGTTATGAACAGATTGAAATCAATTGTTCATAAATACTACTCCCTTTTTCCTCTTCTGTAATATATTTCCTTAGCAAAATGCACTGTATGAGTAAGGGTCAACCCCTGAGAACTGGACTCATGAAAAAAAAATTGATCTCAAATCTATATCACTAGTCCGTCAAACATTTGAAAAATATTGTTAAAATTATATCAGGATTACAAAAAATTACTTTCTCTTGCTTTGCCTTGCCTCATAGAAAAAAAAATTTTTTTTTGCCATACTATCATGCTAATTCCATCAATAAGTGTCAGCATTCAAGCAACTTAATTCCAAGCATTACAAATTCTCTATGCAAAGGAATATTATCAACAATTTATAACAATTAAAAATTAAAATTTGCTACGGTTTTCAATAAAACTTAAGCATTTAAATGATGACATTATTTTTAACAACAGAAAAAAAAAACGCTTCAAAATTTTGTGTAAAATTTTTGTAAAATGTACCAAAAAATAAATTTTACTTTTTTTGTGGCATGTGTTGCTAAGTGTGAAATTATAATTTCAAGGCTAATTATTAGAAATTAACACAATTATACCGACAAATTTTTGCACAATAATAAAGAATTTGCGCCAAAATATATTGAAAAGAAAAAAATGAAATGAATTTCATAGTGGCCATTTGCAGCAGCAGCTACTCAAATGGAAACAAATCAATTTGTTACACTATGGATTTTCTTATAAGGTCTACCACATTAAAACCAATATAAGATTCATGGGGTTTTACATGTTGTACACAGAGCTACAAAAGCCAATAGTAGGGTGTCGTTTTTTTTTCATTTTTCTTTTCATTCAAATACAAACCACTCATGTATGTAATCGATCAATTATTATTAGAAAATTTGAGGTAAAAAAATAAAAATTTACTTGAAAATTGGGTAGAAAGAGCATTGAAATAAAAATCAATTTTCATGACGGGTGTTGCTTGACAAGCGTAAAAGGGAATTTACTTAAAAGAAAGTGCAACTAATTTTTGCTGGTTAAAGTATGTGGCCTGTAGTAGAAGTATAATTTTGGCTTAAAAAATTACTTTTTCTTTTGGTGTTTTATTTTTTCAGTTTTATTTCAATTAACTGACTACTCTGTTTTCTGTAGGTTTCAAAAATCACCACCACCAGCACTTTGTCTTTTATTTTTTTGTTTTTGGCTTCTCCTGTGCCTTTTCGGTGATAATTGTGGTTTCATGTTACACTCTTGGTCATACTATTTAGTTGTAACAATTATGTAGCAGGCGGCAACATAAGTAATTAGCGACAATATATTGTATTTGGTTTTTTTTATTTTTTGTTTAAAAAAAAAAAAAGTTGTACATGTGAACACCACTTAAAAAGCAAAAACTCGCTATATTAACACTCGTACTTTAAACATTAAAATATAAAAACCATTCACACTCATTAGTTGTAAACGTGTGTTGCATTCAACATTTATAGGATTTACATGCATTTCTAAACAAGCATTTAATAAGTGTTTGTGTGCATGTGTTGCGTTAATTTTGACACTCTCGAGTTAAAACAGAAAAAGATGACGTTTTTTAAGAGCACTTTTATTCCCTTCTTTTTTGCCTTTTGTTTTAGAACAAATAGTAAAACATGAAATAATAAATATTTACTTAAAAAAATTTATTATTTTTTATTTTCTTGCACAGTTTCTGCTTTAATTCCCACGAATTATGGCGCCACTGCTTAAGTGTTTTAACATGAACACGAATCCTTTTACACGTGATATCCTTGATAAGAGTAAATATTAGGAAATGTCATTATGAGGCAAGTGGAAGTGGTGTTTTAGATAATTTGTATAAAAACACTTGAAGATTTTTTAAATTTAAAATGTATTTTGATAGTTGTAGTCGTTTAAAACTGACTATACAAGTCTGATATCCTGTAATAAAAATTAAAAAAAAATTTACTGGGGTTTTTTTGTTTTATTGTCTTCAAACATTAATTTACAATAATTACTGATATTTCCTGAAAATTAAGTAAATGATTTGAAGTCTTTTTTTTATATTTGCTATACGATATGAAATCACTTATTTTTAGCGACATTTGAAAATAAACCTCAGTTTCTAGCAGCTTTGAAGAGATGGTCAACTTGCTCGACTCTTTATTGTGGGAGCATTGATAATTGTGAGAAAGTTATTATTGTAGACATTTCTTCGGCCACTAATCATATATTTTATTATACTAATGCCGATTTTCAATCCGTAGGTCCGTAGCAATATTGTGTCATCATAACAATATTTTAGGTTTACAAAAGCTTTATAAATCAGAATTCTTATGAATTCGTAGTATTATTATTTTCAAATTATTTATTATGAACACTACAATTTGATAGCTTTCTATAGGGACACAAATTCTTACTTAAAGATTCTTATAGACCCAGGGATGCGCAACACGCGGCCCGCGGGCCGCTTGCGGCTCTTTCAACCTATTTATGCGGCCCGCCAAACAAATGTTGCTGCTTCTCAAAAATACATACACATAATATATAGACACATTAATCAACGAATTTCAATTACGAAGAAATTGAGAAGAGAGCAGTTTCCATGAAAATGTTTTCCTAACCATTAATTATCGATGTGGATACAGTTCCCGAAGACTTTCAAAGGGAAGTGATGGATATGCAGAATAATACTGATGTCAAAAATGTATTTCTCTCAGTAAACATCGAGAATGTTTATAAATCCGACCACCGACCAATTACCACCGATCAAGACTGAGTAATGCACGATTAGAAACTTGTGTGTGTGTACCTACCTCATCAATTCCGGCTGATATTGATCAGGTTGTATCGAAAAAACAGTGCCAAATTTCTCATTAAAAATTTCAAGCAAATACGTTTTTTTTTTGGCATTAAATTTTATATTTTTTTATTCTAATTTTTATTATAAATAGAGTTTTGTAAATTATTAGTATTTATGTGCGGCCCGCCAAAAAATTTTAAAATTACTAAGTGGCCCCCTGTTATAGACCATATTGTATATTAAAAAAGAGGGGAAAATACACAACCTCTCGATATTAGAATATCTCTTGTTCTGTCACCATCAACTATTGAATTGTATGCACCATTTGATGTCATTATGGGCTTTGAAATTCTCGAATTTCGTCTACGTCAACAGTTACGAAAAGTTTTTCATGCTGAATAATTTAAAATTTAAAATTTTTTAAAATTTTTTCAAATTATTTTTACACTTTTGCAATTTTCTATAAAAAATGGTATTCACTGCAGCTTTCTGAATTATGCCTTATTAAAAGGGTGGTGAACGTTGATTTCAGCCAGTGTCAAAGATATTGATCTGTAGTTTAAACATGACTAAAAAGTTTTATCAATATTTGATGATTTTCATTATCAAAAAGTTTATGAATGACTGTTTAAAAAATATATAATAACCATATCAGACGTTTGAATAAAATATTCGTTTTCTGTTTAGACTGGCCAGCAGAAAATTTTAATGATTTGGAAGCAATTAATAAAATTGTAAGCAATAATGGAAGCATTATATTCTTTTTTGTACAATAAAGCTTCCAAATATGCTACAGAATAAGGTATTATTTTTAATTTTTTGTACCATTTGCTTACTGGTTGCAATAAATTTGCATTTAAGCGGCTCATTTCATATAAAAATCATGCATTATTGATGCGAACGAGTAATTGTAATTGTAATTGTTTATAATTTCTCCCTTACAAAATAACTTACTGGTAAGCACTATTTTCTGCTGGGTGATAAGCCAATGGAATGTAGTAGTTTTAGTAGGCAAATTTAAGCGTTAATCGGTGACAGTGGCTTTAGTTTTTTCTAAAGAAAATATTTAATTGTAGTTTTGTGTTTCTTATATTACTACTAAACTCCTTAGGAATGAGACAAATTGTTGTGAATTGATCATTCAAAGGCCAGTGTTATACCTTCACCCTTGAACGATCAACAGCAATTGCCTCATCGTTGCATATTGGCTGTGTGGTGAGTGTCTTCGCTAAGTAGGTTTAGCTGTTATCTGCTACTTCCCAATAGGTGGTGCTTTTCTCCTGATCATTCGTTTTTTGTTGACATTGGTTAAGGTGGAATAGTGTGGAATGTCGGGGAGCGGTTTCTTTTAAGATGGGCTTCTTGGACGGAGGGGGGGGGGGCTCTTATTTTTAAATCATAATTTTGAAGAAACCGCAAGCAAACTTTTTCATTTTTCACCATTACTGGGATTTGAACCTGGGCCGTTGGAGTTTTTGTGCGAGCGCTCAAACCACTATATCACGCACCCTACTAAAATGCTGACGGGAAGGTAGAAGATTCAATTACCATCAGATATTTCAGTGTGTTGCACTATTCCGCATTACCAATTTATCACTGCTGTCGATATACAAAAAATCACAGAACTATGAAAGTGCCCTGACTAAAATGGATTTTCTTTATCCAGATTCTTATGAGGAATATCGACTAGCATTTGTCTCTTAAGTTAAGGTTGTGCAGTTTATTGATTTTGAATAAATGATTTTAAATAAATGAAATAACTTAAGATTGTAAAATGATTGCGTTTAAATTAGTTGCGGGCACTTTCTGTGATTAATATGATACTTGAACATGGTACTTTTGGTTGCCATTCAGTCTCTTTTTACCTCCGAAAGAATTGCAGTAAGAGCACTTTAACTTTCAAAGAAATATTCAGAATTTTTTAAATATTTTTCTAAATTTTTTCTTAAATTTTGTTTGTAAAGATTTTTCATAACTTAAAGTCTCGATTTAAATAAAAGGTTCGTTTTTAAAAAAGAAGGAGAAAAAAAAATCTAAAATCAATAAAACAAAAATTTCCAACTGAAAATATTTGCAAAGTTTTTATTTCACTTGTTCGAAAACCTTTTCTTTTTTTTCATTTTGTTTTGAGTAGGATTAAATAGCACAAAGTGGAACCACTTTAGCGGAAACATAGTAAATAAATGACACCAACATAGTATATGACTATATAAAGTAAACAACAAAAACAATAACAACTACAACTACTACTAAAAATAACAAACTATAGATTTGAAATCAACAAAAAAAAAAAAGGAATGGAAACTAAACTTTAACCATCACTTTTAAACCACTTGCTCGGCTAAACAATGTCATGCAATCAGTTTAATGTGAAACTACAAAAAAAGAAAAAACAAAATCGACAAAAAATAAAAGTAAAAAACCAAAAAAGGAACAAAAAAGAAAATACTTTTAACAAAAAAGAGTTGTAACAATTAAAAAAGTAGCTGCTGCTACTGCTGCATAAAAATGTGGCAGGAATACAATATATGAGAAAACTGGGTGTTGTGAGCGCAACGAAAAATGAAGGATCCGTCTTCGTTCTTCAAACCAACAGCTGAATGACTAAAAACTTTTAATTTTTTTGATGGCGATGATGGCGTTCACGATGATGATGCCACTATTCTGAGCTTCTGTGTATGAGGATATGTTAAAACAAAGTACTTCACATGTTAAAGGTAAAAGTGACTGACAGTGACAATAAAAACTTACAAAGTGTGTTAAAACAGACAGTGAGAGATAGAGAGTCAAACACAACTATGACAAAAACTTTAACGACAATGGCAGCAGGCAGCAACATGACAACAATATTTTGCTTTTTTTTACTAAAAAAAAAAAAAAAAAAGCCAACGACAGACAGAATTACCGAAATGAACGGAAAAAACTAAAAAAAAAATTCAAAAAGTTTAGAAATACTTGACATATGAGCCATACAACGAGTAGTTACATACAAAATCGTTCCACTTTATGGAACTTTGCACCAAGTTTTTAAATAGAGTTAAAGAGCAGAAGCAATAAAATAAACGCTTAGTACATCTATTAGTATAGTACCACTATTCCGATGGTATTCCGATAGATCCGATTAATAAATATTTAGAAAATTATCAAATTTTCTGCATTCATTGAGAAGCTACTTGAGTTCGTTGTCATGCTATCCAGTTGTATAAAGTTGTTCATGTCGTCTATAGTATTGCCGAAATACTGTTTATTTTCATTAGGAAGCTGTTTATTCTCATTTGCTCTCATTTTTCTGCAATTGTATTCAATTTTACGCTAGCTGTAACTAGAAATCAAAGCTTACACTAGTTTGTAAATATAGTTTCGGGCGAGTTGTGTTTGAAAAAAGATGTTGCTACGTGCTACACGGCAAACGCAGTTATTTATTGAATACAATAAGTTGATTTGGAATAATAAGAGATACTGAGATTTGATACCCCTTGATTATTTCTTTACTCGGCTACTTAAAATGTCTGATTTGCTCTGATAAACCAGTAATAATTGATGTCTTGAATGGGACAAATAGTGTTTTCCAAAGCGCGCTTTATTAACGAAAACCGCATTAGTTCAAGGCAGTAGCTCTCGAAATGTTGACATAAAGTTTAAAGAATGTGTATCGTCAAGGACAGCCGCGATTACTATATGATCGAAATCCTTTTTTAGGTGTGAATACATACATACATACATACATACATAATTGGCCATTACAAGTCTCTCTGTCAGGGATACGGCCAAGAGTCTCGCAGTATGAGTACCGAAACCTACAGTTTAAACTCGACTCCGAACGACAGATTTGAGAAGCTTTTTCATGGCAATCAATTACTCCCAGAGCTTTTGCCAGAAGACTGCTCTAAGGTAGTCGCCCTAAAAAAATAATTTTTGTTTGAAGATGTCAGAGCTGAGATTTCAACTCGGCGCTATCGTCTTAGAAAGCCAACACACTAACCACTAGACCACGACAACTACTTTAGATGTGAACGCTATTTATTTATTTTTAAAATAAAAAAAATATTTTTTTTTTTTCAAATAAACATTTTTAATTCTCGATTTTAATTTCTATCGGACTTTTATTTCCATATTTTGCTCGTGGCTTGTAGAAAGTTATTTGACCACCTGAATTACCATATTCAACTCTTTACTAAATTCTTGTGTTACATACTAAATCTCTAACTAATAATAACTTCTTTTAATAAAAACATTAATTTTATAACCATAAAAATAACCCCATTCGTACTGTAAAGGACTATAAAACTCTAAAACTCTCTCTCTCTCTTTCTCTGGAAGCCTTGCTGCATAACAATGTAATAAATTTCATCGATAAACTTGTGAAAACTAGCAACTATAACAACAACAACAACAATATGACAGCAATAACAACAAATTTAAAGTTGTTGTATTGTTGCATAGTTTTCTTTTTCTATTTCAAAATTGTTAAACATAAATTTATGTTTTTGAAAGCAAAAAACAAGGAAAAAAAAGGAAGTAAAAAATTTTCGTGGACAATTTGTGATTGAGTTGGAATTTTTGTTCTATAACATCGATCTGAAAAATTTTTTTCAAAACAAAAAAAGAACTAAACAGAACAAAAAGGTTTTGGCCACACAGATTTGGCTTTTTAAAAGAAAATTAACCATAAATTTTCAAACTGACAAAAAGCCAGAAAAGGATTTTTATGATGTTTCTCATGAAATTGACGTTAAAAAATTCAAATAAAAAAAGACGTCTAAAAATGGATTATATGTCGGTCTTTAAAATTAATATGAATTTCTTTGCACTATTGGATACACATTCATATCACATTTCACATCAATACTCATCCAGGTTTAAACTTTAGCAAGTGAAAGGTGCTGTTAAAAATCGTTATTCGGAGTAATACTACTATTTTGAGAATTAGGAATTTTCAATCTAAACTTAACAAAGGTGAAGAAGAAAGCAAAGATACAAACCAGCTTTGAATAGAAGTAAAGTAAATAAAAAGTAGGCAGTTTAATAAATATATTTAGAAAGATATTTGTTTTTTAGAGTACAATTTATACTTTGCGCAAGTGTACCAATGAATACAAAAGTTTGTCGTCCAATTACACGCTTTATAAGATCAATTCGACATTAAGTAACTGCAAAATGGTAGGACCATAACTGGCGCATATTACTTAAAATTTTTATACAGATTTTGTTTCATTTAAAAAATGATTTTATTTAGAGAATGAAAACATCAATTTTAATTATTATTTTAGGTTTACATACACGGAAGTAGACTTCTATAATCACATTTTCAAACACTTACTTTTGGATTAAGAACTACTTTCGCACCGCCCATGAGCTTTTTGGGAATAGTTTCTGGTTTTAAAATCTGAAAGAGAGTTTAATAGCTGACGATAAGAGATAAGAATCAACCAAAGTGTTTATGAGTTAGAGAACTACCGATGAAATGCTTCTTTCAAAACGACTGAGTTGGTTTGTTAGGGGTGGGGACAGAATAGAATGTAATCGTCGGAAAGTGAAATTCTCTTCTACGAAACTCTCTTTTGCTTCTTTATTCAAAATTGTCAAAATGAAGTCTGCTGTAGTTTGTTTTTTATTTGTAAAATCCCTCAAGTTCTATAAAGCTAATTTCAACCTGTAACCACAAATGAAATATTTAAAGACAACAAGAAAAAATTGCAGAATGAGACTTTCATCGCTTGTCCCCTGACTGAGGGAAACAAATGTCTCCGAAATTCGATTTTGGAAAAACTACAACGGAAGCTAATAAAGAAACGAAAGTTAAAAATAAAGTCAACCTATTTATTCAAAAAAGATCGATGTTTAGGTTGTTAAACCTTAAGCAGACTATGTGGTGAAAACTAGTTTAAGAAAATCACTAAATACTTAAATAGCTTTCGTATTCATATTTAAAAATAATAAAATTAAACATTAGCAGTAATCACTGCTCATTAAAAACGCCCTTAGAAGTGTTGCAAACGTGGTAAACCATGTCAAACAATAACAAAATATAGGCATATATGCTACTATTGCTTGTTTGCAAGGCTTCCTATTGTCATAAAAATAAAAAAAAATTAGTAATAAAAAAGTTACAACTTTATGACAGTAAAGCATAATATAACAATTTGTGAATACACAAACTGTTTTAATAAAAAAAATTAAATTATTATATATAATCTTTTAATTAAGCTTCAGGTCAATTAAAATAATTATTATTTCGATATTTCGCTACTTCTCTGCGTAGCTTCTTCAGGATGTATTCATAATAAATATTTTATTTTAATTGAAGCTTAATTAAAAGTTTATATATTACTGAATAATAAGATCAATTAAACTTATTGATACAAAAAAATTAAATTAAAATTAAAATAAAAATTTTAGGAAATAATGATTAAAATGTATAAAACAGTGAATAAAAAATTTTTAATATTTTTAAAATTTATTTTTTTTTACTAAAAAAAAATTTTAAAAATTAAGTACCAAAGTGTTATCATTACACCTGCAAATCCCTTTAAAATTATTTAAAAATATTTTCTAATTCTCTTCAAAAGAAATTGAGAAAAACTAAAACAACAATATATATTTTTTTTTGTAGTACAAAACTATCGTGTGTTACAAATCTATAAAAATTCAAATAGAAAGAAAATCCCTAAAAATAAGTTAAAAAAAATATAACAAATTTGTTTTTAGTTTTCATATCAAATTACATTTCTATGGCCTCTTCCTTTCGCAAAGAAAAAAATTTTTTTTGATGTCATCCAGATAATTTAAATGTGTTGCAAGTGTAAATATTGTTTATGCAACAAAACTTTAGTGAAGAGTACGAGTATGAATGAAGAGTTTATTTTGGATATTTTTACTCGTTCAACATCAATTCATCAAATATTTATGTATATCCCAAGTGTTTTTGTGTGTCAGGTTGTTTTGTCAGTCTATTTGTCCATTGGTACTTGTGTGTCTCTATGAATATTTATACATCCGCCAGTTGACAAATCCATACAAATTGATCGAAATTCATGTAACATGGAGTGATTACCGGAAACTATACTGATTAGAAAATAAAATAAAACAAAATTGAGTTTATTTTTTCCTTTTACTACTCAAATTGCATACATGTTTAGCAAAATTGGGAGGAAAAAATTAATATGTTTTTTTTATCTATTCTAGGAAATAAATTTTTTTGTGTAGTTTTAGTTTTTACCTAAAAAGAACAGTAAAATAGTAGTAAATATTTTAAAAAAATTTATAAAATATATCCTTTATATATTAAAATAATTATTTTGCAATTAAAAGTTCTAGATTTTCACATCAATATATGACCCTTTGCTTGGTTTTCAACTTGACTTGTTATAAAATATACAACTTCTGTGATGATGTTATTTCTTCAAATGTTTTGTTTTTTGTTCAATATAAACTGAACTTTCTAATATTTCAAACAATTTTGAAGCAGTTTTATTCAATAAAAATCTAAGTCCCTCAATTGAGGAAAGATCTCTTGAATATGCAATTTTTAACTTGGAAATATAAAAGTTCTTTAACGATGGCTTTTGCCGTCTTATTTAAGCTATTGCCGCCTTATTACCAATGCAACTATAACCCTTAATTACAATTATCTTAAAGCTCAATTGACTTATTATTATTATGATTTGCTCGTAAAAAATCTCTATTTTCTTCAGTAATAACTTTTCCCACTCATTTCATATTTTATTAACTTTTGTTGACTTTGTTGTTTTTTTTTTTTGTTTTCCAATATCCAATTTGTTTTTTCATTTTCATTATGTTTTTATAAAACTTTTATTATTTTATAACCAAAGAACAGAAAGACATGAAAATCAATGGAATGTATTAAACTGAACAAGAGAACGATTATAAAAATATGTTCACAGGCCATTGAGTTGATAACGCAAATGAGGCCGCAATAAAATAAATAAATGAAGAAGAATAAAGTGAAATACACAAATGTCCCCCTTCAAAAAGCGCCAAGGATTACTTTGTTTCTTTCATTTTACAAAATTTTTATTTTAATTCATTTATCGCTAGTGTAGTACGACTTTGTGATTGGCTACTTTAAAACATAGTTTTATAAAAAATTTAAATCATTTAGAGGACAAGTTTGAAATGATAAACATATGTTATCGGCAGATTTTTACCAATTTTAACGCCTTAATGCATAAAATCAGCTGCAAAAAATAAAAAACAGCATGTTTTGTTCCCGAAATATCCTATAATAATGCCCATATTGGTATTAAAAACATAATTTTGTTGCAGTCAAATTGAAAAAAAAAAAAAATTGTCGGTATTTATCTTTTCAATACTGATGATATTGTACTGAATTTATCGTTTTTTGTAAATTAAACAATTCGTCAATTATAAACCAATAATGAAAATGATTGTTTAATAAATTTTGGGTATAGTTACGTATGGACATTTTCTTTTACATTTTAAACTAGACATTTTGTACAACAGGGTTTCCTATTATATATTTTTTATATATGTATGTCTACCTTATAAACAGAATATTACGACAAAACTAATAATCATATAAGCAAAATTTCTCAGAAAACACTTAATGCCATACGACTGCATATGATACATATCTCTACAAGGAAAAGGTGAATTATAAAATTTCTCGAACTAGGTGCACTAACGATTTTATTTCTTGCTGACACACCTGTCTTCGGAATGAAACGTATGACTGGAATTTTAAACAAAAAACCAATACATGGTAATTGCTCTGATAATTTTATAGACGGTAATGGCCATCCATCGAAGACAAAAAAGGTCGCCAAATTTGATCAATTGGTTTATTATTTTCTTCGATTCTTGCCGCTTGGTCACACGTTTAATACGGAGTAATATCTTGAACTAATGGGTCACTGTCAATAAAAAATTCGAATTATGAGAAACATTTCATGGCTATTACAATACGATAAAGCAACTGCTCATTTGTAATTGGTTAGATGAAAATAATACCGTAATCATACTGCATCCACCATATTTTGCCCGCTGTGACTTTTATTATTTTCCCAAAATTAAAAAGGCTAATGCAAGGACGACGTGTTGCAATAATTGAGAAGATAAAAACAGAATCAGTAAGAGGTCAAGGCTATACCAATAAGTACATATCGGACAGAGCTCCTTTAAGAATTGGGAAAATTGTTGGCACAAATGCATTATATCTTAGGAGGAATACTTTGAAAGGGACACAGTAAAAACTGAAAAATACACAAAAATTTTACAACTTATGGCGTTTTCGTTTCTGCCAAAAAATATTCCCTTTCATATCTGTTTTTCCCACATCATCATAGTAACAATTAAAAATATCTGTTACAATAAAACGAGTTCAAAAAAGAATATATAACATCCTATTTTTATATAATAAAATAATAAAATGTTACACATTTTTGTAGAAACGAAAATGCCATTAAATGACTTGGTGTGGCTTTGATCCTCCGTAAACGGTTATTATGTCTAAAAAAACTTTTAATGCCAAACTTTAAATCAAAATGTGAGCATAACTGACTTGTTATGAATTAATTTTTTTATTCAACATTAACTGATTTTTTAGCAAACATTTCTACAATATTTTGAGAAAATTTTTTTATTATTTTTCTTTAAATTCCTAGCAGATATTAAAAATCGAAAAACCTATTTATATTGAATGACGCGAACACAGACATTTCTTCTAAATTCGAATAAATTAAATGTTTTTGAGTAAGTAAAAATTGCAAAATTTCATTAAAACTTTAGGATATTTCCTTATGTACTTAAACTTTTAAAAAGTTCTGTCAAAGAATTACGTCCAGTATTGGTATATACTTATATATGGGCTAAAACATTGGCTGTAGATCCATTTTGCTAGGTGGATTTAGTTAAAGATCATAAATAATTTTTAGCTGTTCTACAAGATATCACTGTACCAAGGAATGTCGCTATCGATCTTATGTTACATCGGTGACACTAGAACTGCTACTTTCAGTTGTTACAAACAGCACCAAAAACATTATGTACTTTCAGTTATTTAGGGTGTAATGTTACAAGTTATGTAGAAAAAAATTAACTACTAATAAAAGAATACAAAAATAAATTGCTTTGATCTAAAAAATCATCATCATAAAGTAAATGTAGTGCAACCAAATACGTTCTGGTTGTTGATTTGCGTTTATCGTGGTCGCCATGTTGTTTTCTACTGTCACCGTTCCTTTTTTTTTGGTTTTTATTTGCTCCTTTGCTTGACGTTAAATTTAAATCATAACATGCCACCATATTGTTAGTAAATAATTTTCATTTTCTGCTCATTTTAGATTTAATCAACAAAAAGAAAATTGCGGCTGAGGCGGGAAATGAAAACTAATTTTATGAAAAAGAAGATTTGAAGTTCTACTTGGTGTGACTTATTATGGAAAGTTAAAAATAAGTCATCATAGTATTAAAAGGTATCTTCGGTTTATTAAGAGGTAAGTAACAATATTTTTTTCCTAACAACTTCCAAATATGTAATTCTTTATATTTAAACTATAATATAGTTTAATTGTTCCTTTTTTAATAATTACTAAAATTTAGCATGAAGTAAAATATTTAAAAAATATTTCAATTTTAATTTATTAAAGAAATTTTTATATATTTTTTTATATTCCCGGAATAATAAGTTAAATACAATTTTAATTCGTTTTTACTGAATATTATTATAAATCACTTGATTTGCATGATAAGATATATGATTTCAAAAATAAATTATTTATAGGAAGGAAGTTATTAATGCATTTAAAATAAATCTCAGCAAAAAAAGGAAGCTGTTTCAAAATCATAGAATTTCTATTAAACACAAAGCACATATTTCTAAAACAGCTGTTTCTTAGAAAAACAATACTTAGGGGTAAACCCCTACAAATGCTGTATTGTATTGGTATTTTTGGAAAGGACATATTTTTTTTTTTCTTAAGCGCCTTAGGAATGAAACAAATTGCTGTGAATAGATCATTCAAAGGTCAGTGTTATACTTTCACCCTTGAATGATCAACAGAAATTGCCCCATCGTTGCATATTAATAGCGGTGAGTGCTAAGTAGGTTTTTAGGTTTTTATCTGCTACTTCACAATAGGTGGCGCTTTTTTCCTGATCATTTGTTTTTCGTTGTCAAAGGTTAAGATGGAATAGAGTGGTATGTCAGCGAGCGGTTACTTTGTAGATGGACTTCTTGGAGGGGGGCGACCTCTTATTTTTTTTATAAACTAACTTTTTAATTTTTCACCTTTGCCGAGATTCGAACCTGGGCCGTTTGAGTTTTTGTGCAAGCGCTTTAACCACTATACCACGCACCCTCTTGGATTACTTCCTAGTTAAATTCAAATTTAAACTTGATTGTGTTAAATTCTATGGTATTTCGCAAAATTTAGAACCATTTGAGGTTGATTTCATCAATGAAAATTGCATTCTTCTCGCAGCGATTTATTTTTAATTGTTCTGTATTACTAGAAATTTCTTTTAAGAATGTTATTTAAATTGAATTTTTGGCATGGCATTATATTTTCCATCCAACTTTTGTATGGGTACAAGACTTATTTCATCGTAAGACATACATACATACATACATAACTGGCCTTTACAACCCTGATACAGGATTACGGCCTAGCTTCTCGCAGCATTCATGTTGTGTGTGTAAAAATTTTTATCCATCAGTACCGGGACCTACAGTTTAATGTCGACTCCGAACTACAGACTTGAGAAGCTTGTTCATGGCAATTAATTATTCTCAGAGCTTTTGCCAGAAGACTGCTGAGTTCATCGTAAGACAACAAATAAAATTACTGCATTAGATTATATCTGTGGCAATATCGGAGAATAGCTTAAGTCGACATAAGCTAAAATTAAAATATAATTTTTGTAGCTTCCTGAAACTCAGGGTAGTAATAATATATAAAATATTATAGTGTATATTTATTATATCATAAGTCTGTTGTCAGTAGGTAAAATTAAAAATTTTTTGCAAGAACTAATTATAGTAAAATTTACATAAATTTGGGGACATTTCAATACTTCATGTTTTGACTCAAGCTGTCCTTACATACCGATACAGATATAAAACTTCTAAATTATGTGAAAAATGTTGTCCTTTACTGCACATCTTATTTTAGTTCTGAATTTTTTTTTAATTGAAGAAGCAACTTAGAACAGCCTCACGTTTAAATCAAGTGTAGCGCTAAAAAGATGTCCCACTTAATTTAATGATATTTTTCTTATAATACGGCCATAAATGTGATTACACACCAAAAGCCGCTACAAAAAAAAATCGACTTTGTGAATAGACTTTCCCCCTTAAGTGGCAGTTAAGTTTAAAGGACATATTTTTTATTGTTTTTAAAATGTGAATCACTGACAAGAAATATCCTGCAGAAGAAGAATGAAAAGAAACAGAAGAAAACCAGGATATTAAAACTTAGACACTTGTTTTCTGCAGTTTTCGGTAAATTTGAATTCATTTGTGACGCCTGATGTTGTGCCATTATTCCGTGACATTTGACATTGATGAGTGCGCTCTAAATACTGAAAACAAAAAAAGAAAAACACATTGGTTTTTTGTTTTTCTTTTTATTGTTGTCATTTTGATTAACATTGTTGTTGGTGTTGTTGTAACTGTTGAGTAGTGTTTTGTTATGACCTGACACTTATTCGAAATGATTCAACGTAATACGTGAAAATGCACGACAAACATTATCTTGTCTCGTGAACTGGTATCCTTGTGAAATTTACAATATTCTGGCTTATTGTCATTGTCATTTGAGAAATGATTTGGAATGTTTAAATTGGTGTTGATTTTAGTGATGATGTACTTAATTGAAAAAATTAAAAGAAACGAAGAAAAAAAAAAAAAGAAGACAGCGAAAACAAAATGTAAGAAAAAGTTACAGAAAATAGGGACAAAATGACTGCAAATGACTGAAACTTGACGAGCAATAATTTTCATGTGCATAAAAAAAAAAAATAACAAGACATTAAAATTAAGAAAATATCCTATAAAAAATAAGTACAGAGCTACTTTAGTATTTTAAACAGAAATGAGGAAGCTTCTTTCTACCAACACTGAGTTTTTTTGTTTATTTTAATTTAACGATTTTAAAGAAATTGTTTCAAATGGAAGCCAATTTTTGATATCTTGTAATTTGACTGACTCTTATTCCAATTCGAAATTTATAAACGAAACTAGAATTTATAAAAAAAAAATACTTTCTAACATCAGTACACTGCACTGCCTTAGTGGAGGCCTTCTTTTAAATGCTGAAGTCATGAAAAAATTTAGAATTTTAAAATTATTGATTACGCATTAAAAACTAAGTATTTGAACAAATTTTTTTTTTTAATTTGAGTTACCCATGTAGATCATAAACGAATAATCATTATGGCCAATAAAACCTATTTAGGGGTTAGTCACAACTTTAGATACAAAGTACAGTAGAATCTTACAAATTAGAACCAATTTGTGCACCTGGAAATTCGAATTTCTGAACATTTTTTTTAAGAAAATGATAAAATTATAATAAAAGTAGTTGTGGAAGCTTTTCTTAAACACAAAAAAATTTTTATTTTTGACATTTAATTAATTGAACATATTAAATTCATAGGAAAACGTTCAAAAAGTTATAAATTAGATATTAAATTGGTTTTAAACATAAAATCAGCATGTAGGTATCAAGTATGAACGCTTCACTTTGAACTTAAGTTATCAACGGACCCAAATTTGTACAAATGTATCAAATTTCATACGCTTTTAAACGACTTGTACACACCACGAATAAGTTGGTGATTCCCCATTTTATTTTAACGTCCAGAAATTAGAACTTGTAGTCTTAATTTTAGAGTGTCCAATACATTGAAATGGCAGGTTCTAATTTGTGGACAGTTCGAAAATGTGACGGTTCCAATTTGTGATATTCTACTGTACTCGTTTTTTCTCGATGGATGAAAATTACACTAAATAAAACGGATCTTACGCAAGCAGATGAAGCTTCACTTCCAAGTGTTTGAAGGAAAAATACTTCGTGGAATATAAGTACGGTGACCATCCATTCTGTATTGTACAGAACAGTTCTGTATTTGAAACCCCTGTTCTGTATAAATTATTCATTAAGGAAAAACATAAAAATTTTCTGTATTTTATTTAATGTTCAGTATTTGTTCCGTATTTTCATGCCTCAAAGTAGTATTTGTAGTTTTGATAAACACCTTTGGAAAAAAGTCTCCCGACGAGTCTCTTAGAGACGAATTGGCCATAGAGATATGCTTCTTACCACCAGCAATACATTTCATATATATATATGTATGTACATTTTAGAGAAGGAAATATAAATTTTAAAAATATTTTAACGGTTGTCGAGTTCAGTTTGTGTTTACTTGGTTCAAATGCTCAACAGAAAGGCTATTTTCTGTATTAAATAATATATGGACCAAAGAACTCAAATGCAAATGGAAACCATCAAAACTATATTGGTCACTTTTAGGAGGGCAGTAGGTCTGTTGAACAGACAATAGACCTAAGGGGAAACAATAGATCTTATTGGTCGCAGTGTTCTGCATTAGTGCTGGGTCTGAACCAATTAATAATTAATATTGGTCACTTTATTAAACTATGATTTTATAGAGTTTAAAGATTATTTAAAGGTAAAAGATAACTTGGTAAAACAAATTTATTCATCACAAAAATACCAAAATTAGTTTTAATTTGTATTATCATTTTAGTGCACCTTTCTGTGGAACTTCTTAAAATTTTTGTATAGTTAACTTTAACTTTTATTTGAAACCAATAGTTTTTTAATTTCTAATTTTTATTTTATGGTATTTAAAAATTATATAAGGTTTTTTGTTGCTTCTCCTGTACAAAAACAAAAAGTGTAGTTACGTCCGTTTGCATTTAATATGACGATATATATGTATGTATGTTATGTACTCATTCAATGATATCACGAAGTGTTAGTTATTTTCGAATTCTTGGTTAATTTCATTTATTTTAGTTTTTTGTTTAATTTTGTTAATTTTGCATTTAAATAATTAATATAATAAATACATGCCTATGTACGTTTGAATTTTATAGTTGTTATTGGTCAAATATTTCCTTGTTCTGTATTTTGGTTTAACAAATATGGTCACCGTAAATATAATTATACTAGCCTATGTATTGTATTAATATTTTTAGCATAAGTATCTATGTGCTGCTTAAATTGTACGATGAGCATGAAAGAAAGTTCTCCTTCAAGAAAGTCTTTCAATTTGTTTACTGGTGGAAGGCTCAGAAAAACACAATTGTCTTGTATTTTCCGATTTAGAATCTTTCGTGACTAAGCTTTCAGGTCCTTCATGGTTTGAATTTTGATAAAATACTGTGCAGGGCATACGGGTACATATGGAAATTGCTCTCAAGTATACCTTCTTTCTAATATTAACCTTTTGTATTAAAACAATAAGAATTATCTACTGACCTATATGTCACCTGTTTGACTACGAATTAAAGAAAATTTTAAGGACATCTTAAGCTGATGCATTGGGCTATTGTTAAAAAATACTGACAGAACAATACCAGCCACTTGAAATATACAATAAAAGCCATATTGGCATTGTTCGATTGAAATAAAAGAATTGTAGTCTTTAAAATAAAAAGTAAACATAATGATGTGCGTAGACACACTTACATATGTACATATGAGTACATAACATATGCAAAACAATATTAAAACATACATCATCCTTTAAAGGATTATTTATTAAAAGGAAAACCAAAATATTAAAATGTCTCGCTATTGTGTTAGACTTTAAGTCGCTCTCATTATTATTTTTCAAAAAAATGTAACCAAAATTAGACAAAGAGCCGCCAATTTGCATGTATTTTTGTTTGACAATAACAACCAACCTGTTATCTGAGGAAAAGGCTCAAAGCCTAAATTAGGGCTGAATAAAAAAAAGGAATGTAATATGAAGCCAGAGATTAAGGCTTAACCTCCGGCATGCAAAGTATTATTTGTTTTAAGACCAGTTTGTGTAATTTGTTTTTGTTTTTGTCAACATATTAAGCCAATATGTAAACATACTTGCATGTTGCACTTGCTGTTATAGTACTTAAGCCTGGCGCTTAAAACAACCAGATTTGTGGCAGAAAAATATTTAAAAAAACCATATGAAGAGTTTGTTTTGATAATATAAAATGATACTTTACTTAATACTTAACATTACTTTGGTTTTTGTTAAATTCTAAACCAAATTGATCTACTCAAGATAATTTAGCATAATATTTAGCCATTATTTATCTATTCTTGAGTTTTCATGTTTTTTTTATAATATTGTTGTACAAACTTAATCCCTTTCTTTATGAATAATACAACCATTGTGGCAGACACAATGTCTTCCGGTATTTAATGCCAAACAAGATCTTGTTTAAGAAAATCTACTTTTTATTAAATTCTTCGACTGAAGAGAATAGAGGACAGAGAGTCTATAACATCTTTGCTTATACACTTACTTAGATTTCTTTTATGCAAAACGTTTATTTCAACAAACAAACAAAAAATCCAATAAGTTTCCCAAAAATGAGAAGGAAAGAAAAAACACATCTAAAAGATACTGTCCACTATCAGTGTATTACTTCGTATATACTTATGTATCTTAATGCTCCATAAACACTTTGTGTACAGATTTACCAAATGATACTCCAGAATGTTGTTACAATTTGGTGTTGCTGTTACTACAGTTGTATGCAAATCGTTGCGAAATGCAATAAAAAGTGGGCTTAAAATACAATTGCAAGAACACCAATAGCATTGAGTAGAATAAAGAAATAAAAATCTTGAACTGGTGGTGGCAATCAACAATTGACAGTTACAAATATGTTGCAAATTAAAAGTGGAAAAAATATGGATCCACAAAATGAAAAACAGAACAAATTTTACAGCAACCAACTGTTATTTAAAGAACCAAAGTTGTTTAAGACTGACTCTAAAGTATCCTACACTAAAAATGTTAAAGTAAACAATGGTAGTCCTTTTAAAATCTAGTGATTTTTGTCAGGAAAATTCTAAATGGGTTAAAAAAGAATTGCTTAAAAAATATTAATGTCAGGGGCTAAATTACGGCATTCGATATCGAGCGAAATTTCAGATTCGAACTTACTTCCTTTTATAGCGACCTTGAAATGAAAAATTAAACAAAGGAAAATTCTAAATGGGTTAAAAAAATTCTTAAATAATATTTAAGTCAGATTCGAACTTATTTGCTTTTATAGCGACTTTTTTGTTTTATATTGAAATAAAAAAGTAAACAAAGGGTGCAATTTATCATAGCGCATGTGGGACCCGTAGTAATTAAAACCAATTCTTAGGCCATCACTGCTTTCTAGGGATTACCTCCCGTTTTAGATATTATGTACTTAGATATTATTTAATTAATTATTATTTATTTTATTCAAACGACAGAGATTCAATCCCAGTGAAGGGCAAAAATTATAAAATAAAAACTGGCGGTTTTTCTAAATTATAATTTAAAAAAATAAGAGGTTCCTTCCCTTCCTGCTGTTGATGATTCAAAAGGTGAAGGTATAATACTGGCCATTTGACTGGTCAAACTGACAGCAGCTTGTCTCATCAACAAAAAGGCGTACATTTTTAAAATCTATTAAAAAATTTTTTCTATCTATCTTCAAATTCCAATACAATGCACTGTATGAGTAGGTGTTTACCCCTGAGTATTGCTCATAAAAAAAAATTACATTCCTTTAAATAAAAGACAAATATTTCCCTAAAGCTGTTGCTGCAAGGGCGGATTAATAACGCTGTAAATTTTTTAGTAATAAAATAGTTTCTTTTTTACTAAAAATCATATTACGTGTCAGGGACTTTCCAATATTCGTAGTGCTTCGAAAAAATTAGATTTTACGAGATATCTGGTATTTGTTTATGAAATTATTTATCGGCTAAAGAGTGAAATCTTTTTCTGCTAAGACATTTCTTTACATTTGAAATAGTGAGACAAGGCGAATGGGGAGCAATTTGTAGTCTAATTCAGGGTCCCTGAATCAGGGATTTGTGCACGCAAAGGAATGGGTCAATATAGATAAAATTTAAAGAAAATGCCGTTGGTGCTACATACTAGTATAGTTTGTTAAATATTTCCTATATTTTTTTGTGCTTTAGAAAACTAAAATTTGACGAGGTCATCAAAATTGATTTTGAGGTTGGAGAGCCAAATATTTTTCTCCTGAGCCATTACTTTAATTTTGAAATAGGCTGAAGGCTGAAGCCGGCAAGTCGGGTGGATGACAATACAATTCGTAGTCTAAGTTATGAATTGTTGGTTGTTACTAGGGCAGGTCAATAAGTTCGTAATTTTATTATCGAAAGTTCATAACCTTTTAAAAATGGAGTTAAAACTAATTCCACAAGTCTTCCAATGTAATCAAAAAACTCAACACCACCTTCGTTGACGTAGGGTAAAAAAAAGAAATCCTTTACAAGTACTTTAAAAGCAACAAACACAAAAATAATGTGCCTGATGCTGACAAAATAAAAAAAGAAGGAAAAGAAAAAACGAGCCGTAAAAGAAAAGCAGCAGCAACGGATGCAAAATCTCATAAAGTACTGGCTTTAGGGAGTTCATAAGAATGCATGTATGTTGAGAAGCTTCTATTTTCTATCAAAGAAAAGCTGCCAATAGTACCTTCAGTATCACGTAATGGTACTAATTTAAAACAACAATTATATATCAGGTTTAATACCTATTTTCCCCCTAAAATCACCTAATTAAAGATATTAATTAAAAACAATTAACGTCGGCCAACATTTTAAATTTTGACAGATCGACGACTGGGGAAGATACTTTCGTTAATCAAGATGAGGACTGTACAATAGTTCTGTTGCACTTTTTAAATTATTGAGTGATAAAAGGTTAGTGTGTTGGCTTACTACTTATGTCGATAGCGCCGGGTTCAAATCTCAGCTCTGACATCTTTAAAAAAAGAAATATGAAAAAATCTTTCGGCGACTACCTCTTAGCAGTCTTCTAACAAAAGCTCTGAGAGTAACTGATTGCCATGAAAAAGCTTCTCAAATCTGTCGTTCGGAGTCGACTTTAAACTGTAGGTCCCGGTACTCATGGATAAAAATTAACACACACAACATGAGTGCTGCCAGAGGCTAGGCCGTAACTTTGAAACAGTGTGGCAATAGCCAGTTATGAATATATGTATGTATGTACACACTCTGAAGACGACGTATTCTCTTAATACCACGTTGACAGCAGCCTGTATAGTGTGTCGCATCGTGAAAGGCAGCAAATAATGGGACGTTGAATCCAGCAAATCGTTTGACGAATTGAGATAAGTGGGTTATTAAAGATCGACTTTTTAATAACATGTGGAGTTAAGTCTGAACAGTTGCCGTATTTGGGGCACCTAAATGCAGACGGAGTCCATTGTTGAAAACCTATTAAATATTGTTAATTTTTATAATAATCAAGAACCTACGAAATGTATAGTCTATGGTTTTCTTTTTATTTATTATCTTATCGAAAAACTCGTAGTTTAAGCAATTATGCTGTCAGGTACTTATTTCCATTTAAATGTACCAATTTCTATATAAAAACATACCCGTACTGATTTAAAAAAACAACAAAAAGGTTGCAAAAAAAAAATTTACCAACAGAAGAAAAAACTAAAAAAAGAGAAACGCAACAAAACAATATTTGCAAACGATATTGTAAAACTGTAAAGCTTAAAAACTTAAAACGCAATAACGAATAATAATAACGAATAAATTCCTTTGGCAATAAATGAAAAAGAGGCACGGAAATCCCTGTGCATAAAAACGAAAAAAAAACCATGCACAAGAAAGAAAAACAAGAACTCATGCAAATAGTAAAAGAAAGAAAAAATGTACAATTTCATGTATCCATATGCAAGTTATATATTTTCTTTACTTTATTCCCTTTTGAGCTGACGTTGGCGTATCATCGTTATCGTCACCCTTACCATCTGTGTTATCCTTTTTGTCATCATCATCGTCATCATAATCATATACTTATTGCTAGAAATCAATATAACACGCAAACCCATGTAAAGACTTCTGTATATACAAACACAACGGGTAAACTGAGTTAGTGCGGATACGTTTTCCTACCAATAATAAACAGGAAACGATAAAAGTTTAAAGCGTGAGGGATTGGTTTTAACAACAGCCAAGCCACTACTTTGCTACCATAACGTTATTATAGATGCACGTTAGAGGAATGCAAGTTAGTTTAAGATACTGTTGGAAACTGTATAGGAGGCCTATAATAAAAAGAAAGAAACTTGAATTCAGGTTTTTAGTTTTCTCAAATAAATTTCAGAATCCACTTAAGTTATAGTGCACTCATAGACATTGAGATTCTGTAATATTCCAAACTCTACACGACAAGTACATTAGGGAATTATAAATTTAATTTACTTGTCATAGAATATCATGTGTTTGTTTTATTTAAATTAAATGGAAAAAATCCCAAAAAGAAATTAAAATGTATGTCAATTAAAATATTTGTTGTATCAATTAATTTTTTTTATTTATTAAATTGAACAACTTTTTAATTAACTTTTTTTATAATATCAGTAATAATGCTGTACTGAATTTGAATTAAAAATTAATAAAGTTTTTAATTGAATAATTTTAAAAGTTAACTTTCTTAATTAATAACACTAGACAACAAGGTTTTTGACTGGAGCAACCAAATACCGTTCCTTGTGTAATTTGATGAGCTGAATTCGAATCTGTAAATGCTTTTTCTCTATCACGTCAGGTTTTCGAGATATAAAAAAAGCGTTCATTGGATTTTTCCATAAAAAATTATTAGTTTATTTAAAATTCAAAAGTGAATAGCGTTACATGATTGTTGTTTGTATTTCGTTGGTTTAGTTTCATGTATTAAACTCTACATGCTTAAACTCTATCTTTATACAAATTTATAACGAATATAGGCTTTTGTCAAATTAATTACTGTGAAATTGTAGCGTCAGTATTAACTATTTTACAGTATTGCGGGCATGCGATAAAAAACGAACTGGACGTGATGGCCCAACTTTGTTGCCAGATTCGAATTCAGCGCACCCAGATTAGCTAAAAAACATACTTCGTTTCCACAGTCAAAATTTTTGGCCTAATTTGTTGGCCAGTGTAATTTATCTGTTCCAATTTAAAGGTCTCATAAAAAAATAGAGAATTAGAATTCTTTATGAAAAAAGATGATTATAAAGAACAAAACATATTTTGTTTTAAGTTGCTCATTAATCAATTAAATATATAATTGAATAAATTAAAAAAAAATTAATTAAAATAGAATTTAATATCAATTAAATTCAGTTAACTATTTCGGCTGTCGAAACAATGAGAATGTTGCATATAGCCGTTGTTTTTAAAGAACGATTGAGCAAAATATGTCGACTTATCCGCTAAAAGAATCAAGGGATGAACGTCAAATCGATCTTCTTTGATCGATTGTAAGTAAAAATTGTAATGATTTCGGGATATCATTAGGATCGGTACAGGCGATGTTTGTGAAAAAAAGAATTCAATTTTGAATGGTGAATGAAAAATTCACCTCATAAACCGAAACGCATCTTAACGTAAAATTACGCACAGTTAACAATGCTTCCAATTTAAAAAGAAAAAAATAAATCTAAATGAAAATCCTTAGAAATAAATACTCGTCTTTCAGTATGATCACAGTAGTGTGAGTTCTCTTACTTGATACATTTTTTTTTACTTTATATGGAGGATAATACGTCATGACTGCAAAAGTTGCGAAGTTTTTTAGAATTTATAAAAAAAAACATTTAAAACGATTTCAGTTCTTGTAATCAAAACTAAACATTTTATTCTATTTCTAAAGATGGGAATTATATGGATTATATCTGTGGCAATATGGAAGAGTAGCTTAAGTCGACATAAGAGAGAATTGAGTTAAGGCGTTTGGGGCATTACAGAAGCAGAGGCGCTTAAATGTGTTTAGTACGTTTTGAAAAATTCTATTTTGTTATCAATGTTATGTACGTTTACTTTTTAGCCTAAGTTTTTTAAATCAATAATGCATTGAACAAAACAACTTATGTACACATAGATTTGTTTACATATTCAGATTTTCGATTTATCATATAACTTATATTTACATTAGTTTTTTTAATAAAATGTGATTCTTGTATACAGTTATCTTAAGTGAATGTAAGTTCTTGAATAAATCCTCTTATGTTTACCTAAAACTACACAATACGTACTTTTTATTTCAACAGAAGCGCTTAAGTTACTTAAGGAACTGTCCAACGCAGTTTTTAGTTTCGAAAAAGCGCTTAAGCAGAAAAGGCGTAAAATCTTCTAAAATAAACCATATTTTTTAAAATATTCAACCTTCTTCTCTAATGAATATGTTACCAATATATTAACTCATAAATTGTTCGCAAAAAACATACAGAATAAAAATTACACAAAATTGATGATATCCCAACACTTCAACTTTCGACTTAACTACTCTTCCCAATTGGTTTCTTCAATTCACTTTTACTAAATCCTTAAGAAAATACGAAGATTTTGCGTATAGGGTGCATTCGCCAAAAAAAATAAAAAAAGTCGTGTTGTTTATTGTTTGCTTTAGAAAAATACCTTTGCATCGAAACATTTATTGGAATTGGATCAACAGTGTTCTTTATTGCAAAAAGAAAAAAATTAAATGTATGCGTAGTTTTTTTTGAACTCTTTTATTTAGTTTTAGTTTGTTTTTGCTTTGGCTTCCGAGTTTTTCTTTCCCATTTCTTGTTTGACGATGAATATGAACAGGACTCTCTTCCTGGTACTTGACGTTTGTAGTTTCCACTTTCTTGTGTTTTTTTTTTCTCTTACTGTCTCTAACTGCAGCATTTTTCCATGTTTACCAGTGTCAATATCAAATCACTTCATATCCTACAGAAACAACAGAAGTGCGAAAAAATACAGAAACATTTCGATGTTATAAACAATGTGTCTTGTATACTAAGAAAGAAAGTAATGGAGAGAGCAAAAGAGTGTAGCCACACTTATGCAAACATACAGCCGTACACAGAAACAATGTGTATATCCTTAAATAAATACTCACACTCTTTTGTGTGTATTTTATTGCATATTGGCATGGCTTTCATGTATGATATCCAGTGATTTCTTTGAGTGAGTAAATTTATCAACGTTATGCTTGAATTAAACACACGTGGGTTTTTTCTTTCTTGAACTTTATGAATCGGAATTTCTACTATTCTCCTTCTAGTCATGTGGACTGTGTTAGGAAAAGTAAAATGAAAAATTATATTAATATTGAAAACCAGAAGTTAAGCAGTTTTTCGGATATTATTTTAACGTTGTGTGAACAATTAAAATAAAAAACTCATGCCATAAATAACTGAATGCCATTTAGTTTAGATAATTAAGTATATTCCAAAAGCCAAGTTATTTATTTACATTTTTTAAGCAAAAATGTTTAAAATTTTTATATACAATTAAGAAAAATAATTAATTAAATAGGCAGGTAAGTCAGATGGCTTGTTAGTCAGTAACTCAGGGATCCGTTTTGATAACAGCAGCAGGACCACAATGAAATTGTGAAAGCGTGGCTATTTTCTTCTTTTTGTATTTCTTATTGAAAACTCTTTTAAATAATATCATACTGTCTTTCTCTTTCAATTAAATTTTATGTTTAATTTGCGCTGTACAAACGAGTATTTTCAGTACCAATTTATTGCCCCACCCTAGTAACGTTTTGTGTGAAAATAAATCTAAAATCTATTTGAATATTAATGACATTATCTTACTGGGCAAATATGTATTAAGTATTCAGTTATAATGACTTTTAAAATATTCAATAAATTATTTCTTCCCACTTCCAATTAAGCTGCACATTTATTTTACAAATACCAATTGTCATCCACTGCTACGAAACTAAGTATTCCTGCCTGCCATTTAATCTCAACGATTTCCACTGAAAATGTTTTATATAAAGGATTTTGCACAACCAACGCCTGCAATGATGATAAAAAAGAAACATGCATAATTAAATTTCTTACAACAATAAACCGATATTAATTATTTAATGTCTGTCACCCAGTGGCTAACACCATAAAATTAAACTGAAATTGTAAAAATTGGCATTGTCACACTGACAAGATGTGATTAATAAACACAAGACTCGGTATAGTAGTTGTGGCAGTTGTTATACCATGAATGGAAGTTGTACAACAATTCCAAGTCCGAAACTCTTTTTTTTTTTGTTTTTTTTTTTCTGCTGCCTTTTTTTTCTGTGTGTGAGCGAAGAACAAACAACTTGTTAGCCCAGTTGTAGAAAATGTAACATACGAGTACAACATGGCATGAATTAACTCGTCAAAATTGTAAATTATAAAGATGGCTGTTGGCAACTGTAACGTATTGTGCTGTAGTGGAAGGCGAGTTAGGGCAAGAAGTAAGAAACATTAAAGTGCTAAAATAAAAATATGTTTCACGCCAGTAGAGACAAAAGCCATATACTATATGGTATAATGGTCACGAGTTATAATGCCTTAAAACAAAGACCAACAATAATAAATGATACACTGTCGCATAGAAATTTTCTGCTACAGTTGGTGACTGGAAATGGGATACCATGCATGCAGTAGTGGGTGGATATTTATATGCCCTTTGCTAGGGTTCTCTAGTAGACTAGGAGGTAGTTTGTTTGTTTGCTAGTGTGAGGGTCTCAGTTTCGGCGGATCTGTCTTTTTTTTGTTGGGACCAATACTAAGGGTAAACCCTTACTAAATGCAGTGCATTGTATTGGAATTTTTCGAAGGCACAGTGCATATACATATATATTTTCTTATATCAGTATTAACCGCCTTAAGAATGAGACAAATTACTGTGAATTGATCATTCAAAGAACAGTGTTATATATTCACCCTTGAATGAATAACAGCAATTGCCCTATCACTGCATGTTAATTGTGGTGAGTGCCTTCGCTAGGTAGGTTTTTAGCTGTTATCTGCTACTTACAAATATGTGGCGCTTTTCCCTTATAATTCGTTTATCGTTGTTAAAGGTTAAGGTAGAATAGAGTGAAATGTCAGGGAGCGGTTACTTTGTAGATGGTCTTCTTGAAGGGGGGTGACCTCTTATTTTTAAATTATAATTTAAAAAAACCGTAAATTAACTTTTTTCTTTTTCGACTTTGTTGGGATTCGAACCTGGGCCGTTTAAGTTTTGTGTGAGCGCTCTAACCACTATACCACGCACCCCCCATATATTTATATAATCTTGCACAATTCTCTCGTAATTACAGTTTTATTTAATATTGTGTTAAAACAGAAAAAATAAGTACAGAATACATTATTCATTATGAATACAGAGGACTAAAATGAATTTCTTTTAGAGATAAGCTTGTCTCTATAGTTATTTCATTATTGCTAACGGTTGATCGACTGTAGTATGGAAAGAAAAGTAAAAAGAAATTAAAAAATTTAAAACGAGTATCTGTCTTGCTTAGAAGTTAAGCGCAGAACTAAGAATTCGTAATATTTTGTGCATTCATGAAATCAACTAAACATTTATGGCAGTATAGTATTTTAGCCTTTAAACCACAAAGTAGACTTTTTGCACAAAATAAAATTTTTGTGCAAAAATGTCAATTATAAAGTTAATAGGTATCATTAAATTTTCCTTTGTTCTATTGTCTATCATAAAAGAGCGTGTTTGATCAGAGTAGGAAAATAAACATTAAAAAACGTTTGATCTCATTTTGTTTTGTTCTTTACAATGAGTAAAACAAAAACAAAACAAAAACAGTGAGAACGATTGTCCCATTTAGTTTTGTATATTGTTTTTATTTTGAGCACTACAAATACACTAACTCAAATGTGTGTAGGTAGAACAAAAAATGAATGAGAAGAAAAAGCAAAGAAGAAGAAGCGAAATAAGAGCAAATTATACGAATGTAGCGGAATAAAAAAGCAAACACAAGAGCAAAAAGCGAATTTTTTTCATTTGCGCTCTTTCTCATTTAGAAAGTATTTGTTTTGGTTTTGCTCATGTACAATACGATTAAAAAAATTTTTAAAGTTTATGACTTTGTGGTAACGTTTGCAAAATGTTTTGTTTATGTGCCCACTCTGGTTTTGATTGCCATTTTGCTGGTACTTTACCACGTCGACAGTAAAGCCGGCAACGTCAATTAATTAGATACACCATGCAGTATATATTCGACAAAATCTAGCCAGACTTTAACATGTGCTATCTGTTAATTACGAGTGTGTTAAAAAACGGAGCGTAAACAACCTGGTTTTAAACGGAAGGAAGAATATTATGAGTTTTGGTAACGCTTTTAACAAGAAAACTAATTACTAAGAACAATAAACTTAAACTTATACTAGATTTTAATTGAAATTAACTGAAGTTTACATTAAAGCTTTGCACATACATATGCCACGCCTACTTTGGAAAATTTTCTAATTTAGAGATCTTTAGCACTCTTAAGCTATAATTGTCTTTTTTTTGCCACTCAGTGTATAAAAACAACTATAGAGCATAAAAGTCGTTGTCATATATCTTTGCTTGCTAACCACACCCACTCATCTTAGTCTTCATTGTTGCTGCTGCTTCTGTTTCTATTTCTACTGATGTTGATGCTGCAGTACTCATAGTATGCAGTATGTATTGTTAGTTAGTTGTTGGCTTAGTTCATTGTTTGTTTGTTTTTTTTTGTTTTTATACCTTCACTCATATCTAATGCTGACCTTCTACTAGCGTTCCAAACACAATTGACCATACATGGGGTCCTTAAAAAGCATCAGCCATATGCAAACAAGCATAACATATTCTCTAAAGCTGGCAAAAGAGATGATACAGATGAAACAAAAACTAAAAAAAAACATACACATTCTGCTATGAATCCTAAGTGGAATAAAAAATATCCTTCGTTCTTTATGTGTTTATGTAGAATTTTGTTGATACTTATCCTAAGCAGCAGCAGCAGTAGTACTAGAGAAGCAAAATAGGAAAAAAAAGAATAGAAAGAAAAATCTAAAAGTAACAAAAATGTTTTACAAATAAACTGGACTATATGAAAAGAATACATACATACATACATCCATATGTACATATAATATACAGAGTCACTTGGAAGGATTTAGTTTATCCCATGATTGCACGGTTGGGTAGCTTAGCTCGGTTGGTTTAGTCAGACTAACTAAGTAACTGTCGTTTGTTTGTTGTTGATGTTGATGTCGATGTTGGTATTGCTATCTGGGGTTTGTATCAAGCATCCCACATAAGCAAGGCCACAATGGCAATAGCACTGAGGACAACTAAGCATTGTGCAGAAATAGAAGTGAAAAAAAATAGAAAGAAATGGAGGTAAAAAATATAAAAAAAATTTTAAATAAAAATATAACTGATACCTAGAATTTCTCTATAAAATAAGCACTCGTTTATATACGGACATGATGATAAGCTCCATGGAACTAGAAAAGCAAACTAAAGAATAGACAAAGAGATATGGACCAGTGAGTAGAGAACAGAAGAAAAAATACTTCTGTTCTGATGATACTTATGATGAAAAATAAAAATATTATTTAATAGGAGGGTTTGGGTGTTTTGGTTTTACTGGGGTAACATAATAAAATGCCAGTATTTTAAAATCCTGTTTAAAGCCTTAATACAGCCAGAAGACTTTATTATGATGGTCTGTACCAGTATGTTTTTAAGTCCCATAAATAACAAGTAAATAAAATTTTATTTTTTTTTTGTTTTAATTCTCAAAATCATATCTTGAATATTTGCATGTTTTAAATTCAAAAGTTAAATTTATAAGAGAATTTGCATATTTTGGCAAATTGTTATATCATTATCATATGTAATGAGTATATATAAATTGGCATATACATATGTATGTATGTATTTTGGAAAGTTCTTTAACTTGTTGCAGGAACATAAAAGAAAAGGCAGGTATTTTTATACCCTACACTAAAGGACAATAGCAAATCTACTATATTTATTTATTTATTATTTATATATTTAGTTATTTCATTTATAAATTTAGTTATTTCATTCAACTTAGAATTGCAAATTGTAAGATTTATGCTTCTGTACCAGCTAGAGTTTAAGTTGTAGGTCGTTTCCTTATCTTTTGCTGCCTTTTTAGTGCGTTAGAAATTGGTCATATGATGTAAAGGTTCGTTTGTATTGTTTCTAGCAGCGCAATCTGCGAATTCCATTTTGTCCCAAGATCCATATTAGTTTGAAATTAGGGTATCCTTACATTAGAATATTTTTAAGGATTACTGTCTAATGTTTATTATTTGAAACTCTAAGAACGGAAGTCAATGCTGATAGCAAATCAGATCAAACAGCAATTTTTACTCTCTTCTTTCTAATATACAACAGAGCTTCATATAGTGCAATGATTTCTGCTGGAAAGATTGAAGATTTGATATTTATAGGACAGTTTTGTCTGTCGTGTTGCTATATGAAACGGGAGAATTGATTTTGGAGCAATTGGTAAAAAAAATTCGAGTGCAAAACCTAGTAAATACATAGAGATTTGTATTAATGGATGCATTGCTTAAGAACCACGGTTGCATTTTATCTACAGTTTAACGGCTACTGTCTAATATATGAAGGTTACTTGGCTTTTGAATCATTCTATATAAAGAAGAAGGTACTTTTGTAATTTGCCTTAAACATTATAGTTTCCTGTTTATCTGTTTTAATCCGTTGTCATAATGTTATATTAACATATATACGATTTTAAGTGTGAGAATGTCCTTCTGTATATTTTAAGATCTGATGTTAGACCTATAGCCCAAACTCAAAATTGGAGTAAAGCTTAATGATCCGCATGATATTCTAATACATATATAGCCAAAAAGTTAATTATTATCATTTTATTATAGAATTATCATAGAAACTATTAAACAGTTTGTAATCAAATGAAGGTTAATAGATTTTAGTATTATTGTAATATAGGAGCTTTTGAACATTTTAAAATGCTCAAACGATAGTAAATTCTGTAGGTGTTCTATGTGGTCCTTTTAGTTGTGGTGTTTATGAACAAACCAACCTATTGAAAGTGATATAATTGACATTCCGATATCGAAGTTACTGTTTTATAACCCACATACATATACAAACATATGTATTTGTAATCCGAAAGTTATAGGCAAACATATGATGTCACACCAGAAAAGAAAATTTGGAAAGTTTTATGACATTGTGTGTCATCTTTGTGCAGGGGTCATGCTAATTTTTCCTTTAACCTTCAAATTTTAGTATATGACCTGCTGATTCAAGAACAAATCTGTAAAAAAGCAAAATAAATCCCCATTGTTTTTGCTTTAATTTTCTTAAAAATTTTCAAGAGTTGTGTGTTGTGGCTTAATATAACGACAGAAAAAATTATCAATTGAATCTGAAGAATATGGGATCCGACGAACAGGACTATTTCTGGAACTAAAGTTTTTTCTGAACTGATTTTTCAGTTAATCCATTGTTAAGCACAAACTGCGCTGTCTTGTTTGAAATTCAAATGTCCTTAATTGACAAAAATACAGTCAGCATGGTTTAATTATGTTCGTCGCTGACCATAATGGCTATTTGCTAACGGCACGAGAAAACTTTTGCTCCATATGTGGTAATGTTGCCTATTGACCACTTACTAATCAGAACTCTAGTGCTTATTTTGAGCATAATCAACAAACAAACAAAGAGCTGTATTTTATAGGTATGTATGTAAGTTAAGATTTTTACGCACAATTTTCAACGTAAACGAACACCAAACCTAAATACTTACAAATTAAGAACGACGATAATTCGACAATTAAAATATATCCGGGTATATGTATGATTTCCAACAAGCAATTTTACGTTGATCTGTAGAGAATGCAATTCGTTACCTACATAATTGAACTGATTCATTGTGTTGAGCTGAACTCTGAAGCAAGCCGAACTGTAAATGTACCATATTTATTAGATTATTAGTTTTCTTAAATTTCATTTTAAGTCATATTATCTTTGTTTCTTTATTTCACAGAATTGTAGGCCAATCAAGTGGTGAAAGTAAAACAACATGTTTTTGTAAAATATCACATTAAAACGCTTTACAGTTCGGTTTTGAGCCACTTTATTTTGTTTCTAAATTCTTATTAAACCAACAACAAGTATTGGTGTTGTTGTTGTTGTTGCTGTTCTATTCAACAAGCCCATAAACATACATTTTACAGATTAGCAACCAAAAACAAAAAAAAAGTGTTCTAAAAGTATTTTCAATTTAATTTTTTTTTTGTTAAAAACCAAAACCCTTAAAATATTGAAACCACAATAACCGCCCGAAACAAAAAAAGAAGAAATCAGAGTCTACTGATAACACAAAAAAAGAAGAATTTTTTTAAATGTTTGTTTTAAATTTGAAACAGAGCAATTATTTTTAAATCTTTCAAAATGGAAATTATTTCGAATCACAACAGCAGACACCTTTAACTTAAGTGTCAAAAAGCCGACAATTTCTAAGAATTTCAGAATTTTTTTTTTAAGAGAAGCCATAATGTTATCCAATGCCAGAATCCTTCTGAGAGAAACATTAACTATCTGCCAGACATGTCATCATATGTCACCTAAAACTGTCTTAAGACAGTTTCAGTTTTTTCTTTCTTTCCTATTTCTTGATTCATAATGAAATGCGTGATCTTTTACAAATCTTGCTCATAAACTCTAATAAATGAAACCCGAAGAAAAGAAAACCTTTTTCATTTTGTTTTGTTTTAATTAACCGACAGAATTAAGATGTAAACGTTTATTAGAAATTAATACGAGAACAAGTCGGTCATATAAAATAAAAAAAATGAGACCCTAAAAATATCCTGCAGACATAAACTGTGTTTCCCTAAAAAGGAATAGAAACATAAAATGTTGGAATGATGTGCGATAAGCAAAAGAATTCTGCCATTTATATCCTGTTGTGTTTTTAGTTGACAATTAAAATGTTTTAAGGTTAGATAATTTAAATGACATACTGTTGTTGCTGTTTTCATATAACCAGTTAAGAGATAATGATACACAAGACTTCTGCTTACTGTGACAACACTCAGTTGTAAATATAATGTCCTGGCAAATGTCTCAAATAATTTTGTAACTCTATTTACTGATATTGATTTTAATTGCTAAAAAGGATATTTATTCACACCATAGGACGGGAGTCATATGGAATTTTTTATGTATTTTTTTTGGTGAGTTTGTGTTTTTTGTAGACAAATAAAAAAGGATATGATTTTGCTATAATCTTTTAATATTTTTAAGATTTTTAAAAAAATAAAAAAATAAAATTAATAAATATTGTCCAAAACAAAATATTGGAAAAAATTTTTAGCGGTCCATAAAGCATTATCATTGAGAAGTAAGAAAATATTCAAATACTTTTCAATACTTTTGTTTTTTTCCAATTTCGATTACCTCATCTCAAGCCAACTTGAGTTAAACTGTTTTTAACAACCCCTTTGCTTTTGCTGGCCTTATTTTTTTAGAACATTTCGGGCAATTGACCAAAACGATAAAAAAATAAAAGATTTCTTTTCATACTTTGATGACAAACGCATAAAAATAAATGCTTAACAATAAAAATAAAAATGAAATTGTGTATAGAAAATTGTCACAAGCAAAATTGAAAACCAAATTAGGAAGGAAATGCCCATATGGGAATGAAATTATTTTATTGGTGGGTCAGCCAGTCAGTCATTCAGCCATTCATTTATTTAGCATGTGATTTCATTTTAAATGTTTATTTTATTGTCAAGAAAATGACGCCAAAGTGGCCGAATACAAAAGCCATCATCATCAGTAAAGGCAACTTAGAAAAAAGTGGTACCTTTTCGTAAAACATTTTGGCCAATGAATGGTCAATGGGATACTTGGGTAAAATAATATTACGAGTATTTGGCATTGTTGTTGTTGTTTTTGTTATTTTTGCTAACCATTAAATAGTTGAAGCATATTAGAGAGCCAAAATCAACAATAACAACAACAGCAGTTACTGGTCATTTTGAAATCCGTTAAAAGAAATAGAAATACTCGTAAATACGTAATAAAATTCAAATGGTTTTCTATGATAAAAATCAAAGAATTGTAACATTTTGCAAATGATAAAGAAAACAACTCGAAAGAAAAGAAAAGAATATTTTAAATGGCAACAAATAAAATAAAATTTTATATTAAATAACCTTTTTTTCAGTTTGTATCGTGATTTTCCTTTTCTTGTTTCGAAATAAAAAAAAAATATTTTTTTTTCTGATATACTAACGGATATAAAGACCTACTTGTAGTTAAAATATGGCTGAAAAAAAAACTTTTTCTTTTTTTTTACTTAAAAGTTTCCTTGATTTTCTTTCTTTTATCCTGTAAATATGGGTTTCCCAATAGCAAATACACCCTTGTGGCCGGCTATTATGGTTTCCATGTGTGGCAAGGGACCCAATTAAAGACTGCTCTATGGGGGAAGAGTGAGTGAATTTTATTTACATTTTATTAGAAAATTTGAATTTTATTAAAATGTGTTTCAAGCACTTAAACACTGGACATTTATACATATAAAGAGGGCGAGTAATCGCTATAAAAACGATTTTCTTTAGAATTTTTCGTTTTCGTTTTCATTTTTTTATTTTTGTTTTTATCGACATCTTTATTTCCTGGTTGTAAAACAAGAATATCTGGACAGTCTTTATATTTTTTAAGACAAATATTGTAGGGGATGACGGGATTTAATTTATGGGTCAATTATAAATGGCAACCGAGCATTAGTTGAGTTATTACAGACAGCAACTGGCCATAATCAATTTTAAATTTTTACTTGTAAAACAATATTTCTTCGGCAACCAGAAATTTTTAGTTTCTAGCTGACAAAGCAACTAAAATTCTGTTTTCTGCTTTAATTATTTTCTTTTTTATTTAAGAACAATACTCAAGTCTAAACCCCTACTAGATGCAGCGCATTGTATTGGATTGTTGAATATATACGTAGATATAGACAGATAGATGTTAAGCGCGTTATGTCAACGGGACTAAAAAAAAAGAAAATGTAGTATCCTGATCAATACATATTTGTAAAAACAAAATTTTTAACTTTTGAAAAACCTTAATAACTTTTCTATTTCTTACTCGATTTTATTTATTAGAAGCTTGTTTAACTCAAAACTAAATTAGCTTTACTGAAGTATATACATAAGGGTATGTTTCTAAACAATCTAATTTAAAAAAATGGCACCAAAGTTAAAAAATTTAGAAAAAACAAAATTAAAATCGGATATAAATTAAAATAACACTGCAAAAACTTAATATATGTGACAAAATGTGGACACATTTAAAAAGGCACATATTTCTTCTTTCCGAAACCGTTTAAAAATTAAAAATCGGATTAAAATCAACTGAGTTACGTGTTCATAAGTACTCGAACCTACCCGAAAATAGTTTTTTCGGAATAACTCCGAAATTTGAGGGTGTTTCCGAACTTTTAAAAATTAATTTATGATCTACTCAATAAGGCCTACAACTTACACTAGGTCACTTTCCAAGTATAAAAAAAGGTGCTCATTTGTAGCACCGTGTTATTGGCTTTTATTTGCTTTACACTTTTGTAGGTTTATGTTGTATGGCTATATTTAGACGGATTTTTCGGGTTTCTGATTTGTTGTGTTAGCTCCACGTTTCTTTCATCGTTATAGTACAACTCCCAACACTTCTGAGAAATTGTCACCAGTTTGCGCTTGCGGTTGACTAAGTGCAAACGCCTCGCCTGTCTTGTGAAAAGATTTCTCGTACTCAAATAATCATTTGCAATTGAAACTACTGAGCCAATAAGATTGACTGGTACAGTCAATATCCCATCGGTCAACACCACACCATAAATTTTTTTCAAATATTTGGGGTAAGATAGGCTTTAACTTGTCATCCAAAAAATCTCGAAGTACTGAAAAACAGATAAACACTTTTTAACAAACAAAATATTTCTAGTAGAGGTTTCCCCAAGTACTTATCAAGCTTATCTTTGGTTTGCGTAAGAGTAATAAGAACAAAATGTCTTATTCTCTCTACATCACGAGTGGGTCTGCTATCAGTTGTTTTTAAACGCAAATTAAAAGGCAGAGGTCATAAAAAGTTTGAGGGGAAGCAACTTCCCAGCAGAATATAGTGCTTACTAGTAAGTTATTTTGTAAGGGAGAAATAAAAAATAAAAGTGGAAATAAAAATCTCAAGCCCAGCAAATTTAAAATCAATAAAAAAATTATTCCCCATTGGCACATACACACTCACCCATTTTATAAAAATTTAATAATAAAAATATGACTAAAATACACACTTTTCAGAGTTCCACGTACTAAACCGCCCATCATTAAGAACCAAGAAAAGTTTAATAAAAATCAGTTTGTGAATTTATGAGCATAAAAATATTAAAAAAAGGACATAAAATTTATAAATCGAAATTTTTTATTTTTAAAAAATTAGTCTGATAAAAACAGACTTTTAAACACTTGAAAGGAGGAAAACACATGCCATCATCTGTTAGAAATTCATAAGAGCAAAGGCCAATAAAATATTGAACCCTTTAGAGTTTTTCCAAACTCTTCTAAAAAGAAGGTTATGGATCATATTGGTGGGTTTAAAAATATTTTATCGCCAAAAAAATTTAAAAACAAAACGCACTTAGGGAAAAGAGATTTTTATGACCGACATCATACTCGTAAACAAATGACAACCTTAAATGGCTACATTTGGAAAATAGTACAGAGGGGATTTGAAAGTAGAAATCAATTCTTGAAGTTGCACAAAACTTCAAATAATCGTAACAAAGGAAGTAAAAAAATTATAGACTCAAGCATACATTGGAAGTAAAATCACAATTTAGATGAAGTGAAATTCATTTAATTTGTACAATACAATAAATAAGGGAATAATGTGACAGAGTGTTCTTTTTTTTGTGCATTACACAAGATGAAGATAAACTTTATTTTTTTTGGTCTTCGAAATGTCGACTTTAAATAAAATAATTAAAAACAAAAAACAAACAAACATTGCATCTAAATAACGAACTTTCCATACGACATACTCGTACATCAGTAAACTGAAATTACTAACACAGAATTGCATTTCAAACGAGGCTCACAATAGTATAGATACTGCACACCTTATATACTACTGACTTGTCTCGCGTACATCAATTGTTTTCCTGTCGGTTGTGCCAAATCCTTAAATTTTTTAAAGTGCCATACGCTAAAGATTAGCTCGGAATTAATTTTTGAAGTCACTATACTCTAAGTTGAGTGAGCTTTCACACCTCCAGTGAAGCCAGAATAATTTTAATTGAACGGGAAGAAAAATATGTAGGAGCCTCTGCATATATTACTGAATTGGTTTACAACAATCCAAATTTTTACTGAACAATTACGATGAAACAGGATTGGAATTTTTTCTAAAGCTACTTAAAAGCCTTTAGACTCAACGAAAATTTCAATAGAAGAGAAATACTTTCGGATCGAATGTGTAGACAATGGAGTAAATACTTGGTAATTCTATAGAATTTACGGATTTAAGGAAAAGGCATTAAAGCTCCTATCCAGTAGAGAGTCAGATGGTACTATTACTGGCACACACTGATATCCTTATATGTTGGAGTATTAGGATTCTGTAAAATATTATAGGGAAGCGCTTTTTTGGCCGAGCAGCGGAATGCATTAAAAGGTAGCCTAAATCTAATGCGTAATAACTAAAATAATAATATCCTGTTTGTTTGGTCTACTGAATTCGTAAAATAAAAAAAAAAAAAAAAAAATTATAATGAACGTTGTTACATACATACATAATTGGCCATTACAACCCTGTGTCAGGATTACGGCCTAGCTTCTCGCAGCACTCATGTTGTGTGTGTTATTTTTTCCCATGAGCACCGGGACCTACAGTTTAAAGTCGACTCCGAACGACAGATTTGAGAAGCTTTTTCATGGCAATTAATTACTCCCAGAGCTTTTGCCAGAAGACTGCTGAGAGGTAGTCGCCGAAAGAAATAATTGTTTCATATTTCTTTTTTTAAAGATGTCGGAGCTGAGATTTGAACCCAGCACTATCGTCTTCGTAAGCCAACACACTAACCACTAGACCACGGCGACTACAATGAATGAACGTTGTTATTGTTTTATAAAAAAAAGAATTATACTTATTTCTAAATGCTTGCCGGTATACCCATGATTTATTACTTGATTGTCTCTAAAACTATTAAATTATAAAAAGGAATTGACATTTAACCAGACACTAATCAATAAACAGATTTGTTAGAAACAGAAAAATATTATTTCTTTTTAAAGTCAAGGTTGTGCAGCATAATTAAGAAATATTGAAAGGCTTAAAAGTACACAATAAAGGATGACAGCAAAATGCGTAAAAATAACCTTTTTTCTTATGAAATATTTGAATTTTCTCTAAAAAAAAGGCACAATGGCACTGGTTTTTTTTTGACAAAAAACACATTCCTACTACCGTGTATGGTTTCGAATGAAAAATTACAAAAGAAGGGTTCTACATTCATATACCGGACAACATGTAAAGTTACATGTAATGGGTTATTACCTGGCTAATTATGTCATTTGTTAATATACAAGCGATGTATGAGTATCAAAATTATTTTTTTTTATATAAAAAGCAAAAATATTGACGATAAAATAAAGGGTTTATTAAAAAGAAAGTCGTGGGCTGGTTTTGTTGCAGGGTTGTTTCGTGGATAATAAAAGTGTCTGTTTTTTGGTGACAAAATTACCCATTTTTCTATGTAATTCTTATTTGTTTCATGAAACGTTTTGAGGCTAAATTTGTTGATGATGTTTTAATAAAAATGTTCAGGCCTTTTTTTATTATTAATGTTTCACACCCTCTAACACCCTTTTCTTTGAAACACATTTAATAGCTTCAAATATTATCCTTTTACAGAAATTTTATTGTCGTTTTTTGTACCCCTTTCTAATAATAATAAAAAAACAGGAATATTAACGATTTCATTTCTTTTGGCTCTGGCGCAATATTGATATGACATGTGAGAAATATATAAAAATAATAAAAAATAATTTAATTTTTACAACATACTGGTTACCTTTAACAGTGGAGTGTAGTACGAGGTTTTTTTTTTCTTCTTAATTTTTCATAATTTTTAAATTTTAATTCAGATTATGCAAAGAAAGATAGCCCGTATTTAACACTTGTGTAATAGTTTACCAAACGTCTAAACTTCATTTAAATCGTAAGAAATAATAATAAGCCCCCCGAAACAATAATATGCAAACGCTTTTTATGCTCAAAACTGTTTGGAAATGTCTTAAACAACAACAACCTTATTTATAATAAAAAATTAGCAGGTTGTTGTACACAGTGGCTAAGTTTGTTCTTCCTATACGTGGAAATTCTTGCTCAAACCTACAAGGATTCTCTGACTAGTTATCAAATAGAAGCTATGAAAAGTTTTAATAATATCAGTTTATAGCGGGTAATAAGCTTGTCAGTTTTTTGTTCCGTATGCTAACGAGTTCCTAACTTCTCATTATACATACGGCCGTAAGTATTTTTGCTTCAGGTAAACATTTTTCAACTTCATTTCTCAAAGTGCAATGCATAAAGTTAACCACTAGACAAATAGATTACATTGAAAAGTGCTATACGTATTGAACTGGTATGGTAAATTTTAGGATTCTTAGCCTTAATGTTATCAGGGATTGTCATTACACAATTTACCATTAGTTCAAAATTCATAACTATCTTGATTATACATAACGCTGAAAGTGTAGTTGATTGGTTATGTGCATACATACATACATAATTGGCTATTACAACCCTGTGTCAGGGTTACTGCCTAGCTTCTCGCAGCACTCACGTTGTGTGTGTTAAGTTTTATCCATGAGTAACGGGACCTACAGTTTAAAGTCAACTCCGAACGACAGACTTGAGAAGCTTTTTCATGGCAATCAATTACTCTCAGATGTTTTGCCAGAACTCAGCTGAGAGGTAGTCGCCGAAAGAAATAATTTTTTCATATTTCTTTTATATTTAAGATGTCAGAGCTGAGATTTGAACCCAATGCTTTCGTCTTAGTAATCCAACACACTAACCACTAGACCAAGGCGATTACAATGGTTATGTGCACCAACATATAAAAAAAAACAATGTTTCTTATCCTATTGCGCCCAAGATGATAAATTGATCAAACCAATATATTTTTTTTTAATGTATAACTACCTCAAGTCCTACATTTGTTTAGTATGTGCTATAGGGTGGGTGAATGGAAAATTCAAAATTGTTGAGCAAATATTTAAAATGTTTGTGTTACAGGCAATGAAGTAAAACAAATACTGTCGAAATGACTTTAAAGTAAAAAACGATACTAACGTTACATTTTTTCGGACTATTTTTTAGAGTTTTTCCATATAAAACGCTCGTATTAAATCAAAAAACTCAAACAAAACGTTCAATTTTACGTTGAACGAGCACACGAGTACGTTTAGTTTTTTACTGTGTAAAGTTAAGCTTCTATTACATTGAACGTGTGTTCAGTTTCCTTCTTTCTTTCTTTAAGAGTTTAGTTTGTGCTAAATTGAACGTGAGTTTAGTTTTTAACTATTTTGCCATTAATACTTTTGAACATCAATGAACAATTTTCAAGAATAAAAAATTTTATTTAATCAAAGTATCATTAGTTTTGGAGCATTGAATAATTCTTTTTTTAACAGCGCATTCAGTTGTTTTTCGAACCATAAATTTATTAAATTTTATGTTTTATGATATCCAAGAAAATTTTTACTGAATTTTACATTTCGTTTTTCTACACTAGAGTTCAGTAACAAACAAATTCTTCTATTCCTATAAGCTGAACAAAGCATTCACAATTTTATTTTTAAAAGATTTTTTTGACTAAAGCGAACTGAACCTTACACAGTTAATAACCAAGGTATTATTACCACCGGGCTTAAAACCCTGCCCTGACATATTGAAAGATGAAAAAAAAATATTTCTTTCGGGGACCACCTCATAGCAGCCTTCTGGCAAAAGCTGTGAGAGTAACTGATTGCCATGAACAAGCTTTTCAAGTCTGTCTTTCAGATTCGACTTTAAACTGTAGGTCCCGGTACTTCTAGACTAAAATCTGAGGTACACAATATGGGTGCTGTGAGAACTTCTGGTGCTGGCCGAACACTGAAAAAGGGTTGTAATGGCTAATTATCTTTGTTTTTCTTCTCTGAATGTTTCACTTTTTCTGAATGTTGCGTTTAGCTGACTTTTTCTATATTCGTTCTAAGTTTAGGGTACTTACTTATACATATACAGAGAACATTTTACACTCTTAACACATATTTTAAAAAAATATTTTGCTTTAAAGAAATCGTGTGCTATGTTATTACTTTTATTTTTTACTTTATAAAAATTTTTAATTATTTCTTCTGACAAATTGTGATATTCTATTTCTTTTAGATTAAAATTTGATTTGTCTACTTTTTATAATAGGTTTCTAAACAATTCTTATATCTTTTCTATCAACTGCAATAATGTCATCTGCTGCCATAGCAGTAGTTTAATAATCCAACTACTTTTTAGTACTCGTATTATAGTTTTAATACAGGAATATAAGAATACATATAATAAAAACTATTTTATAGTATTTTTGTTTAACTTAAAATGCCAGCCATATCCGCAATATAAATCAAATCAAATATCATAACAATAATAAACTGCGTGTTGCAAACTATAACAACATTCGTGCCACACACACAACATTTATTTATTTCAACTGTATTTAGTTTGCAATGAAAAGAAACTACTTAAACGAAAGAATGCTCCTTAAATAGTGGCAAAATATCATCATCAACATCATTTTCATGAACTCATAAAAGAACATTTTGAAATGATGTTTTCCTTTCGTAATTGTTGTCACACAGTCACTATAAATGACTCCCATAATTCATTTGTTTCTCCTATACTAAGAGACTACAAAACGAGACTTAAAAACAAAATCATATGAATTAAAAAAAAAAAACAATAAAACCGAATAAAACATTTTATTGTCACTACTGTTATTGTCTTAAGAATATGGTTCTACTCTCTATGCACTTTATACATATTTTCTTGGCCAAAAAAATTGCCACATTTTAATGGCCAAAGCAGAAGCAGAACTAAAACAAAGAGCCAATTCAAAAGCTACCCAAGTAGCTGAATAACTCAACGCTGGTTGGTTTGATTGTATGTTCTGCTGGTTATATGACGACGGTTGGCTCCTTTAAAAACCAAATTTAATGTGTGGCCTTTTTCTTTTTGTATCTTCCTTAACAATGACAATTATTGTCTCCATTTTACAGCTATTTAAGAAGGATAATGATGATGTCACATCAGTTAAAAAAGAAATATTCATTATTTTTAGTTGTGCCAGTAGTGATTATGATGAAGAGGCATATGGTTCTTATGTGCAATTTCCTTTTCCTGTTTAAAATTACTTTTTGTTTTCATTTTAAATGAATCAAATTTATGTTGGAAAATATATCTTTTTAAATTATTTTAAAATATTTATTAGGAGTCCTTCGAAAATTAAAAAATGGAAATAAAACTACTTTGTACTATAATTCAAATGAGTTAAACTAAAAAATAAGGGAGAATTTAAAATCCTAAAATGTAAATTATATTACTGATTGCGCTCTTAGGCCTTACCACACTACACTACAGCTTATTTTCATACCGAAATCACTCTTTGAACTCTGTGGGTCTGTTCAGATTTATATGGACAGCTACAGAAGAGTATAGAAGTAGAGTTATTGTAGGAGAAAGAGTGTAGTCGAGAGCTTATGTATGCTTGAATGCACTACTACCTTCGAATCGCGGTTAAATTTTGAACAATGTGGGTAGCGTGGTTCTGTTTAGCTTTGCACAAATACCTCCAGAAGAAAGGATTGTGTTGTATTTTAGAAAGGAAATTATCTTCTTACTCAACGTATTACAAATCGGAGCTATTTTTTGAATTCTGGGTCTATTCAGATTTGTATTTACCGCTTCGGAAAAGCGGTTCATATTTTATATTATGGGAGTATTGTAGAAGAGTTATTAAAGTTCAACGATTTATTATATACGCGAGTATTAAATATTACTTCAAACCAGAAGATTTTACAGAAGAGACTTCTTAAAGAAAGAGTCACATAACAACTATTTTTGTTTGTTTGTTTTTTGCTTGCCGTGATATCTTGTTGACTTTTCGACCAGCTTTGGTTTTGTTTATGTTTTCGTAACTCAAGTGGTGTAAAAAAAACTTTATTTTTGAATAATAGAAAAAAACAGCTTTTTATGACATATTCTTTAACGTTTAACCATAAACAAATTGTATTTTTGTTGTACGAAATTGTCAAGATGCGTGACTGGTATTGTTGGTCTTGCTAATGGTTTGGTGAAGAAGAGAGACTTTGACTCTAAAAGTAAGTTTTTGTTATCCTTTCCTTTTTTTCTTGTCTTGTTTCAGCAAATGCTGTGATTATATAATTGTTGTTTTACAATTATTTTGTGAGTGTTTTTTAAATGCGATTGTTCTAAAACAAAATATTTTTTCTTTCTTTTTTTTTTTGATGCTGAATAACGTGTTGGTTAAAGAAGACAAGCAAAGAGAAAAAGGATTTTATTTTTGTGTGTCTTTATTTGTTTATTTGCTTGTGTAAGTATTTTGTTATGAAAAGGAGTGATTTACACTTTGTTCCTTTTTCTTTTTGTTTTTTATTTTTGTTAAAGTGTCGTGTTTAATTTTGCTGTTTCATTTTGTTGGCTGTGAGATACTTGTGAGTAGGAGAAAAAGTCAGAACGTTATGCATTTTAAAATCTATGTTCACCTTATAAAATCTATAAAATTAAAAATTTGTTTTTATTTATTTATTTAGCGAATATTGAAATTAAAATATACAACAGACCTCAAGCTAACTATAGTTTCAATTTGTTTAAAACAAGAGGTCAAAATTAAAGGAGAAAAAAAAAGAGGATGTGTTTTAAAGCTGGATTGAACTTGAAAGAATTGTTATACGGCAATTATTTTGATAATGCATTAGTGTCAGTATTTAATAGCAAAATTAATCATTTGAGCAAGCCTTCTGTCATACTTTGGTTTAATCTCCTACTGAATACACTCTAACTTGTCAAATAAAAGTACGCCCTGAAGATTTTATCGCCGCTGTAAATGAAAGCAAGAACAAGAATGCAAATTTATCGTTACCTTGTCAGTAGCAGAGACTCTGTGTTAAGGTCTAGGCTTACACAAACAAAATTATTTTATATTTTATCTAGCGCGTATTGCAGTTATTACATTTTGCTCAGAACACATTGGCTTTTTGCACCTGAGGCAGAACTGTCATATTACTGGTGATTCAAGTAGAGATACTTTTTTTCAATGGCCTTTTTTTTGACAGATCACGTGTGAGTCGTGTCATGCTGTCATGTTATTTTTGTTTAGTATTGCTTGACATTTCATAATGAACAATGTTTAAAATCGTTTAACGTTATTACGAAAATTCACTTTCTGTGAGAAATGCGTTTCGTGCACTTCGCTGAACTTGTCAACATAATTGGCGTATTGAGTGTACGATTCGCAACATCATCACCCATTTTGAGACCCTGCATTTATTATGGAATAATTTTCAACCAAAGAGACCACGTCCAGCACGCTGATAAGAAAATATAGCGGGCGTAGCTAGCAATGTACGTGGATGACCGTGGAGGATGACCGCGGAGAGTCGATTCGGCGCCGTTCGCAGCAACTCGGACTAACGTATGGAACGACTTGACTAAAATGCCTCATGATCTTAAATTGAAATTGTACAAAATACAGCTTGTGCAACAACTGAAGTCTCTTGAACTTCCCAAGCGACATCGCTTCGCTCTATAGCTTCTTGAAAAGTTCCAAGAAGATCTGACGGCCACCAAGATCGTGTGATATCACACCGTTAGACTTTTTCCTGTGGGGATCTGTAAAGCTTAAAGTGTATGCGAACAAACCCGCTTTGATTCAGGTCTTGGAGGAAAACATCATCCGTATTATTCGTCAGTGACCTCTCGAAATGCTCGAACGAGTCATCGAAATTTGGACTAAACGGATGGACTATCTGCGACGTAGCAACGGCCAACATTTGATAGATATAATCTTCAAAAAATAAATGCGAAAGAATGTTCTTTCAAATGATAATAAACATTCCCTATTAAATTTGAATTTTCTCTTTTTTGCCTTAACAAAAGTAGGGAACCTCGAAACTATAAAATGTCTATATTCAGGGCCAGTTTTATCGCTTTCTGGTGCTTTGCCTGCGATAAAATATTTACTCTAATTTATATTAAAAACTAACTTTTTTAAGATATTAGAACATTTTGTTATTTGAATTCAAAAGCCACTATCACACACTGCATAGCTGCCTTTATTTTAAATCTACCAACAATCCATTTATTTATTTAAAAACCGATTTTTAGAGAATGTAAAGTTTTTCTTCCAACTGCTCCAGAAATAAATAGCCCACGATGAAAAATTATGTGAATTATAAGAAACAACCCGAAAATACTTATGCCCCTAACCAATATTAAAATATTAGCTTAACAGTTTGTGTATGTGTTTGTATTTTTATAAGTAAATAGGCAAAAATTCTTGTGTGTTTGACAACGACGAGTTTTATATTTTTTTTTCTGTATTTTCACTCGTTAAGTTTTATTTGGATTTGTTAACGAACGAAAACACACAAAAATTTACCTCTTTTTTCCTGTAGACGTCATTTGTTGTCACTTTTATACACTCACTGACAAATGATTTGATTGTTGTTGTCCTTTGACAAATATTTAGTCAACAATTTAACAAAAAAAAACAGAATAAAAAAAAAATCATTCGTTAGTTGACAACATATTTATTCTGTTTATTTTTTATGGTATTTTTTTATAATTTTAAGTGGCATTTTTTGTTTTCTTTTTTTTAATTTTTTTTAATTTTTGCTAAAGGCAAACTTTGTCTTTTCGCGGATTTTGCTTTAATAATTTTCATATTATAGGGTAAAAACGTGCAGATTTTTATTAAAACAATTGTTTTATTTAAATAATCAACATTTTATTAAAGATTTCTACACTTGTTTTGTAAAATGTACCTCATACTGATGCACAACGGAAGAATCCTCGAAAGCGAAAAACTCTTCATAAGATATTTTAAAATGGTACCATTTTCAACTACCAAATGTACATAAATTGTAAACTACTTCAAATTGTTTGATTCTATGATTGTTTTTACAAAACATTTGTTCTTTCAAATACAACTTTTGCTTTCGTAAAAATTTTCTTTTTTTTTCTTTTTAATTAAAAGATTAAAAAGCGAAATTTACTTTTTCTTGTCTCAATCGGCCATAGAAAGATTAATGGTTTTGTATTTAAAAGGAAAAGTAACAACATTTTAGCTATTCCATTAATTATATGCTTTAACAAGGATCTTAACTTTCAACCGGTTGTCATTTAACCACAACCAGTTTTTTAACGTTTTAATTCTGACCGATAAGAAGATCAGATCAGTGATAAACTAATTTGAACATGTTGAGAGAAAATACAAAAAAAAAAAAAAAGAAAACTGACAAAATAAAGTTGTAATTTAAACCATTAATCATTGTAACCATTAACAATAAAAGTCAGTCCCTCCACGTCTTAAAAACACCTAAAAATTACATCATGAAAAATACTTTTAAAATGCATAATAAAAAGCAGAGGGATTGTAATATTGTTTCTTCAGGTAATTTATGAATGAAAAAAAAATGTATGAATGTATTCAAACAAGTGTTCAATTTTTTTCCAACGCGTTTTGTTTTTATTATTTTGATTTTTCATATTTTGAATTGTACTGGAATTTACGAGGATATTTCAATCAGTTTTGAACTTTACGAATACAATAATAATTTTTTAATTTTAAGTTCCTTAGATTTCAATGCATTTTGTCCAATTTGTAGTTAAAGTTCTTAAACCTTTCCCAAAAACTAGATTTGTAAGAATTCATTATCGTTGCAACCAAATCTGTTTTTAAGTTGAGCAATTTATTCAAAACTGCAATATAATAGTTGGTCACTTGGTTCTTAATCTGGAGATAGGGTGTACGCCTGAACAATTTATAGTTTATCGTTAAAGGGGCTTTGTAAAATACATTTTTTCTTTGCACATGACATTAAAAATTAGCACTCATATCTATTTGATTGTAGTCCAAGTCGCGTAAGACTCAAAACTTCTTTTCTCACACAAAGGCGTATGGTGACAATTAAGTCTGTTGTCTTGTTTTATTGCTATGGGTAATGTAAATATTGATCAGATGGATACTCTTGATGTTCTGGGCAGAAAAACTAACTGTAATGTTCTCTGGTATGATTTCGTATTGAATTGGCCAAAGAAACCTTCAAGTATCTTGGTTTTTTGAACGTCTGAATTCCTAATATTAACAAGACCTTTTCTCGGCCCATAATGAAATACAACTTTTATGTATGCGCCAAATTTCAAAGTCTCTCTATTTTCTCGGCCGTATACATGGTGAAAGTGCTTATTAATGTATCCAAGTTTATTGGTGCATTGAAACATAGGCGGAGTGTGGATCCTAATAATCGTGGTTTCTTACGTAGTTCTCGCATTTCTTACAATACACATCCTTTAGTCCATTGAAATTGATCCTTTAAAGTTACTATAGGCTTGTTTGTGCGATGGTTTCTTCCACAAAAGATAATCTTTAATAAATATAAGTCTACAATAATTGGCTATTAAACACAAACAAAAAAAGTTTTCAAGTTTTGACAGTAATAATCTAACAGATGCTTGTTAATAATGGAACTGTTGAACTATAAATTAAGAGGAGAGAATAGTCAGAGACTCATTGATTCAACCGTGTGCTCTGCTACTAAATTTATCAGATTTCGAAACAAATTCCTAATAAATAAATGTTTCCCTATAACTATGGTTACCCATGTCTGTTGAACCGTAGACAGACGACGGCGTTAATGTGTATTAGTTGAGTTAATTCAAATTAACTTGCGCATCATTATCTCCAATATAAATGCACAAAACCAAACTGAATTTATACTACTTTAAGCTTTTTTAATATGGCAACATCCCATAAAATCAGTCAGTTGTTGGCTAATTATTTACTATTGGTAATTAAAATGGATAGAAAGTAAGCAAAGTTACAAACCTTTCACACCTAGTTCACAAACAAAATAACGTTGTCGTCTGTCTACGCTAGAAGTGCAGAAACTGTCATGTGTCAGGGTAAAATTTTAATTTGCATTAGTAAGTTCTTAATGCAAATTAACGTTGTCAGCTGTTTACGGTACTATTTAATCTAAACCGAGTACAGTTGTAAGACACTACAATCTACGAGATCTACTGTATTCCTTTAAGTCTATTGATTGTTTAGCAAACCTACTGTCTTTCAAATAAATTCTAAGTGCTTAGAGGGAAATGATCTTATTAAAGCTGTGAGATTCCCTAATGTAAATACTTTTAAATCTGTCAAGAAAATTCATACAAAATGTTTTTCAATTTCCTTTAAAGTAATCTATAAAAATCCATAATACGAATCGTTATTTTTTTTACTTATTCAGCCACCAAGAAATACAGCGTTTGTAACAGCACTCCTCATCTTTGGCCTTGATTTAACTGAGAACTTTTTTTTACAAAATGCTTAATGAGATCATGAAATTAACTGTTTTCTTTTTTTTCTTGAAATATAGTCTGTTATCTAGGACTATTATTCCTAAGTTAATGCAGGTAGATTGCTTAATTTTTGATAGAAGTTAGTGCTTTTTGTCAGAAACAGTATTGAGTTTTTAGTTAAGAGATGATAAATTGAAAGAAAAGGATTTATTGATCAGCCCTCGTTAAACAATTTTCACTTTTTATTAAATTTCTTTTCTTACTTTGGACGATTTTTTCTTTAACGTGGGGGTATTTTCTAACCACAGAAAAAAACTAAAACAAGAAAAGAAATGTAAAATTGGTAAAACCATAACTAGCCAGACAAACTGGCGTTGATCTTGGCTACTCAAATAAAAACAACTCACCCGCTCTCTCTCTCTCTCACTTTCTCTTTAATCTAATCAATAGTGTAGCAAGTGAGTTTTACTTTCTGTGTATTTAAGTAGTTGCCTGTTTGAGGTTTTCTCGGCTGTCTGTTGGATGGCTTATAAATATAGGATTCTTGATATGAAATTTTTTTTTGGTATTTTGGTTTTATAACATATTTTATAGAGTAGTTGTTTAAAATTTTTTTATATTCCATTTTATTTTGGTTTTATTTGTTTTATAAAACAATGCTTTGACACATGATTTATGATGTTGAATTTCATAGGAATTGAAAAATTCTCAACCAATTTTAATTGTTAAATTTTTGTAATTGTGGCTTTTCAGAAGAATTGAATACAAAAAAATAAAAACTAAAACACAGATGCACAGAGTTGTGTTTTTAAACAAATACTAGAAAAATAAATTTTTTCAAAGAAATAATGGGGAACCTCAAATACCCTACAATGAGGTTTTTAGTACATTTTGTAAACATTATAGTTTCACTAGGAAGTTCACATAGATACATAATTGGGCATTACAACCCTGTGTCAGGGTTACGGCCTAACTTATCGCAGCACTCATTTTTATCCATGAGTACCGGGACCTACATTTTAAAGTCGACTCGGAACAACAGATTTGAGAAGCTTTTTCATGGCAATCAATTACTCCCAGAGCTTTTGCCAGAAGACTGCTGAGAGATAGTCGCCGAAAGAAATATTTTTTTTTTAATTTCTTTTTTAAGATGTCAGAGCTGAGATTTGAACCCGCCGCTATTGCCAACACACTAACCACTAGACCAGGGAGACTATTTTGAAGTTCATATATCCCTAAAACTAAGTGTTCAATAAATAATGTTTTTATATATTTCCAAACTACATATAGACACAAGGCTAGACCACAAAGCAGGGTTTTTTCTACAGCGAATAATGAGTACAAGCTCTTTATCAAAGCGGACGCAGACTTAAACGTAAGAGATTCGTACATAGTTTCAAGCATTGTAGCCCTTTCTACGAAGCTGTGTAACAGATAAAATATTAATGTTCTCCTCAAAAATTATTAGTATAGGGCCACATCACGACGGACACTCGAGACAACATCGTCCGAGTTTATTACGTCTTCTTTCCTTTGAGATCTATATATATCTAGTTTTAGTTTTAAACATTGTAACTCACGTTCGCAAGACTTAATTTTGAGTAAGAAAAATTTTAAGATTAATATTTTAAAAGAGAGTTAAAGGCAGAAATTTTTTAACCGAAAAAAGACTCAAAATTCGTTGTTATTTCATTTAAATTTAAAAACGACTTTAGAAACATTATTACGCCATTAACAGCAAGGTTGTCCAATGGTAGTGCGATTTCTACAATAAACGAATATATTCTATGCTTTCTGTAATTTTGTCTAAATTCTTCCAACTGTAGGGCACCCACCAAAAAAGATAGAGTTGTGATCTATAAAATCAATAGCCATAAAAACGTATATAAAAACTAAACACACATGTGGTGTTTAGATTGAGTTTCTATTGTCCTGTAGGTTACGAATTTATTACCATATATACGCTCTTTTCAAAATATTTTTGGTGTGAGTTGAACAGCTAAAAAACAGTGTCATTAAGAGTTAATTTTTTTTTTTTTGGTTTTTTAGAAAAGTGTCAGTGAAATAAAAACATAAATATTTTCCAAGAGATTAAGAATCTAAAATAATATTCAATACAAATAATGTATGAATGAAAAATGTATTTTCAAATAAACCAATAACTTCAAGAATATCGTATTTAATAATTGAAGAAAAAGGAAAAACCTTTCATAGGTTATTTGTGGGAACACCCGCGAGTTTTTTTAAAGACATCTTTTTAATATTGTTTGTGTTGGAAAAAAAATCTAAATCGTTATAAACACACATTTAATCCACCGAAAAAGAAGGGGAGCTGCTATAACAAGAGATTTTTATTTCTTGCTTTCTTACAACAGTTGTATTGGTTTAAGACGATTTTTTGTTGGTGGCTTTAATTGTTTAAAAATATTGTGGTTTCCGCTGAGGTTTCATTTATACTAAATCCCCATTTAAAATGCCTTTAAAGCTGTTTAAACAAATAATAAATAATTGACTTTTGAAAACGTCTTTTAAGGTTTTATTTTTTTTTTCTACAATATTTCAAAATATTTTTTTTTATTTCGGCTTTGAAAGAAATTTTCTTGTTACTTTTAAATTTTTACACCAATAACTTATTTGAATAATATTTAGTCTGATTACTTTTTTATGAAGTTTTTAAAGTTGAGAAAATATTACACTCTACTTCACTGAAATAAATACAATTGACCCATAAAAACCGATTTCCGTCACGAATACCTCGTATTGATATGAAAATAAAACAAGACGCCCGCCCATCTCTAGTTCGGTGTGTAACAACATCATGTATTTTTTAATGAGATCAATACTCAGGGGTAAACCCCTGTTGATACTGTGCAATATATTGGAATGTTTGTAAAGGACAGTATAAAAACATATTTTTTTTCTCTACAGTATTCCACGGATAATAACCTCGACAAAAATGTAAAAAATTTTGGGCAATTATGCGTGGAAGTTATTTAAACGAATACTATTAATTGCCTCTTTGATGTAATTAAACGAATACGCTTAACTGGAAGGTTGTATCAAAAAAGTAGTTTGAAAGTAAATTTAACAGGCATTTTAAGCTTATGTAAACATAATTGAGTTATGCTGCAGTTTTTAGAAAATAATTATTTTGGCTAATTAATTGAGGGAATTTTAAGTGACATTTCTCTTTGGGGAAAATATATTTGAGGTAATTTAGCAAATAACGCAGTTAAGCGAAACTTAATTAACCGTGGAATTTTATTAGAAAATGGTAAGAAAAAATATGGGGATTTAGAAACTGAGGTAAAAAAGCGTGAAAGGCAATTAAGCAGGGGCAATTGTCCGGGGAATACTGTATCATTATTAAGCGCCTTAGGAATGAGACTAATTGCTGTAAATTGATCATTCAAAGTTTAGTGTTATACCTTCGCCCTTGAATGATCAACAGCAATTGCTTCATGGTTGCATGTTGATTGTGTGGTGAGTGCCTTCGCTAAGTAGTTTTAGCTGTTATCTGCTACTTCTGAATAGGTGGCGCTTTTCTCCTTATCGTTCGTCTTTTTGTTAACATTGATTAAGGTGGAATAGAGTACAATATCAGTGAACGGTTTCTTTGTAGGTGGTCTTCATGGAAAGGGGGGGCAACCTCTTATTTTTAAATTTATAATTTTGAAAAAATCGCAATCTAACTTTTTTATTTTTAACCTTTGCTGGTATTTGAACCTGGGCCGTTTAAGTTTTTGTGCGAGCGCTCTAACCACTATACCACGCACCCCCCAATGTGCCTTTCGACTTTAACACGATGATTTCTTCAGTTTAAATTTTATTGGGTAGCTTACAGTCCATGGTATTTATTCATTTTGAAATTAAAAAGATTTACCAACAAATATGATTCAAAAACATGATTAGAAATTTTTTTTTAAAATACAGGAACCAATAATAGTAAAATGAAAAAATCTAAACTTGTAAAGTACTCGCATATGCCTTGGTAATACTACATGCCACACTATTTATTATCAGCATAATTTGTTTTTTGTTTTTTACATGTTTTATCCTTTAAAGATATTTTTAAAAATTTTAATTAAATTTCTTATTTCCACTCAAGTGCATTTTTTTCATTAACATACTCGTATACACCAAAAAAAAAATCCATGAAATAAAGATAAAAACTCATAAAAGGGTGGTTGTAATAATATGAATAAAAAAAAGAAAGTTGCAACAAAAACAACTTTTTGTTTTACAACAAAAATTAATTTTTTTTGCTTTTGTTGTTTTAAAGCGTTTTTATTGTCTGTTATAAAAGCAAAACAAGAAAAACTCCATCTAACTGGCAACCAAAAAATTTACACAAATTTCCGCTGATTAGTAACGCCATAAAATTAAAAAAAAAAGAAAAAAAAAATAAATTAAACATTCAACAACAAAATAAGAAAAAGATTAAAAATGCGGGAGAGCAAATCGCGAAAATAAGAAAAAAATTTAATTTAAAACGCAAAAATGGCCACTTCCGGCACAACTGTTTTATGAAACAAAAGCTAAAGGCAGAATAAAATTCCTTTTTCAGCTTTTTTTTTATTTGTTTTATTAAAAATAAACAAAAGCCGGAAAATTCTTTAAATTTAAATTACAAGGCACCCAACCGTATTCAAAATTCAACTACCACTACTTGTTTTTTTTTTTATTATTTTCGTCATCTTGTCAGAATTTTGCCTCATTGACGTGACATTAAGAAGACAAGACCGTCAATGATTTTGGCTTAACATTTAGATTCACACACACACACACACGCACACGCTTAGAAACAAAATCACATGAAGTACTCGTAACTTTTCCTGTTGCTGATTTTGATGAGTATGAATATTCCAAGCACCCACTTACTCAGTCATTCACTTGCTGAGGGAGGTTTTTTTCAAATTAAAAAACGGCACTAAATTCTGTTTTGTATTGTTTCTATAGAACTCGTCAATATTCGATGCTGTTTCGTGGATTGATAGACGGTTATTTATACGTTGATTTACAGCTAATCAATGTGTTCCAATTATTCAATGTACAACAGCAACAACAATATTAAATTAGAAACAAACAACAGCAGCAACAACCTATAAAATTGTGCTTTCATTCCAGGCTTTTATACACACAAAAAAAAAAAACTGCTGTTGAGGGAGGTGGTGATGTTTGAATGTCTTGACTGACCCCTGTTAACAAGTTGTGCTAAAGTTTATAACTTTGCCAAGGGTGTTATTGTAGTTGTAGTTGTTGTTGTTGGTTTTGTTTTCAAGTTGCCAACATTTGCTTCTCATTATTACAAAAGATATACTTTGTAAACTGCCTACAACAATACTCGTACAACGTGCAATATAATGCAGAGTATGTTTATGCCACAATATTTTGCTTCAGCTTCCTTTTGCTGATTACAGGCCTTTTCATTAAAATTTAATAAATTTTGCATCTGTTTTTTTTCCATATTTGTTTTTGTTTTACTTTTATGAACTTTTACTTTCATTGTTTAGAGCATAATTTATTGAAAAATTGTTTTTTTTATTAAGTCTTTATATTTTAAACGGAAACCGGAAACCCAGAGAGGCTAAAAATGTTGTCGAGGTCTGGGTAAGAGTTTGAGAATTAAAAAAAAACATCCTCCTTGGTTGTAGTCACTGTTGAGTGAAAGTAAAGTAAAAGAGATTAATAGAATATGTATCATATTCAGTACGGTTACGGAATAAGACAGCATATATTTATTTATTCATAAATTATATTCTAATTACGAACATGATGAGCAATTTTTTATTACAGTTATTGTTCTTCATAAGAATATTCCATTTTAAAGATCTATCCAATGCTAATGTCTTAAGTTTTATCCTATTTCTCTATTTATCGTCTGCAATTGTAAGCTGATTCAACCTTGTCTCTCACTTTTATTCTATTGCTATTTCCCTTATCTCACTCTCTTAGGCTCTACAACGTATGACCACTCTATCTTTTTATTCTCTCGGAGACTGTGGAAGAAAAAATTAAATAATTCATCGCCAGTAAATGTTAGTTAATATCCGAATAGATGTTATTTCTGTGGTCGTAGTGTTATATATAGGCTTGTGATCTATTGTGCAGCCCTCCGCTGATAAAGGGTATGATAAGATATTTCTTCCAATTTCGTAGCTCTAATGAACTATAAAATTTTGCTCGTTGCCGAATATGATACATCCCTACGTAAAATTCTATAAGACCCAAGGTACCTTTTCCTAGAATGCATTAGAGGGGCACATGTCCGAACTGTATCCTCTAAAGACTGTCTTTTCTCGTAACAGAATAAGCACACAGAAAAAACAATATTCTCAACAGTATAATAAATTTCAGCTTTGATTTTTTGTTTTAGCTTTTTCTTAGCCTTATACAAACGGGGTTTAGCTTTAATTTTCTTTAAAGTCTCGTCACTCCATTTGATGAGGTTATACAGATGAGTAAGACAATAGCGTATGGCCCCTAAGCAGGGTTGCCAGATAGTTTTCAATTTTTGTCCCCGATCCCTACATTCATATCCCCAAAAATCCACACAGAAACTCTATTAATAATTTTGTATTTACATATGTTTTATTATTTATCTCTGTACCTAGTGAAATTACGCTAATCTTTAATAAGGTCCAAGAAGCGTTTTGGCATTGAGTCCACAAGTTTTTAAAATATATCATTTGCAATCTAATTCCACATATATTTAACAAATTCCCACAACTTTTTCTTATTAGAACGGATTTTTCTTCGAAACGCCATTTTCCATAATTTTCAATAGGATTAAAATCTGAAGACTGTGCAGATCTTGACGCCATAATTTTGAAACCAATCTTCTGCTCGCTTCGATGTGTGTTTCGTGTGCTTAACTTGATGAAGTACCCATATATGAGCCATTTGATATTTAGCATAAGACATCATGTTATCGTTTAAAATATTTGTGCAGTATACGGCGTCTATTGTACCTTCAATTCTAAATAGATGTCCTGTTCCATAGTATGAAAAATATTCCCATACCATTAAGTGGAGAAGTAACTTGTGGTCGGACGAAACTAAAATTATTTTGTTTGTCTCCGAAAGAAGTAGTTTAACTATAAGAAGACCCCCTAATACTGAATTCCTCCGCTATAAAAACCATAAAAATCAGTGTCGGAAACATAATGGTGTGGAGATGTTTTTATTTATATGAGAAAAAGAACCAAACTAAAACTAAAATCACACGTTGCAAAAAATTTTATATGAAAGCATGAATTTTAAACAAGTTTATAAGTCTTGCTTTGTCGATTATCCGCAATAAAATCCCCATTCCCAAATGAAGTTTTATATCCCCATTGCAGAAAAAAAAATCAAATTTTTGGGGATAAGTCCCCTAATCTGACATTACTGTCCCTAAGCAAGAATCCTGAATTGGCGTTAAGGGCTGAAACTCAGCTTAACTAATATTGCAAAATAATCAAATTCCTTTGAATTCTTTGTGCGATTTCGTATGTGTACTTAAACATAAACTTACTAAAAACGATTGTCTTCTGAATCACGTTATATTAAAAATAAACTTTTTTTGCTTCTTTTTTCATTTCTCGAGGGATTAAAACTATCCACTTGTCCGATATCGCAATGTTTGTTGCTCTTTACCCCGCTTATATTACAACTAAACCGTTTGTTATAATTAATTTGTCCACTATTGGAGGAATAGATAACGCCCTAAAGCTTAAACTTTATTTTCAAGAACACACTAACAAACTGTCTACTCTTTTTTTAATTTACTGTTCTTTTTTTATTTGCATTCTCAAAATTGAATTTCTAAATTGTTCTAATTTTCTGCCACATAATTTGGTCTGATGCAATAAAAGGATTTCATAGATCGTTTTAAATAATTTCTCTGTTCTTCAGAAACACTATTTTTCATTACTTTTAACATTGACTTCTGTGGGAATATATATTTTCCACATAGAGTAGGCGTATTGCCTTATATCTTAATTAAACGGAATCTCTATTTCCGTTTCTCTGTTCAAAAAGAAAAAAATTCTATTTAAAACGAAAAAACTTATTTATAAAATCATCGATCATTAGCCATTTGGCCAAAAAATATTCCGCACAGTAGAATGGTAATTATTATTAAACCAAAAAACCAATAAAAATATTTTTTAAACAAATGGTTAAACAGGTAACAGATTTTGTTCAACCAAAAAAAAAAAAAATTAAATCATCAAAGTAATAAAAAGGTAATGCTGAAAGACAAAAGAAAAAGGAAAACAAAAAACAATGATCATTTAATTTGGTCAATTAAACAATAAAAACTGGGACAACAATCAAATTTGGTTGCCAGAGAGCAGGATATCAATAAGAAATTAAACAAAAGAATTCAATGACCAAAAAAACTAAAAGAGAATTTTTTTCCATATTTTTTTTTAATTCTTTGATTTTTCTGTTTTACTTTATAAGCCATTGAATGATGATATTAAGAAATTAAACCATATGGGGGTTAGAAAAAAACAAGCAACTCAATAGTATTTCACTTGTTGTAAAACTTTATTGTACTGAAAAAAAAAGGGAAAAAATCTAAACAAATAAATTTGTTTTATAAATAAATGCACAACAAAAAATTAAAAAAAAAAACTGAATTGAAATCAATTCAAAATAAAAATAAAAAAAAACGAGTAATATACACAATAAAGGATGCTAAACAAAGGTGTTACACTGACAGAAAAATGTTGATTTTAAAATAAAGAACAAATAAATGAAATGGATTGGTTGGTGGAAAAGCAGTTATCTTATACGAGTATGAAGACTTTTTAATTAATTTTCAAATAAAGTTTTTTTTCGTTTTTGTGTTTTTTAATCAGCAAATAAATAAATTTTTTTTATAAGATTTTCAGAATTTTTTTCTTTTTTACCCTTTTAAAATATAATTTCGATCGACAAGTCTATTTCCGACAATCCATTTTCTTAAGTTTGAATACAATAAATAGTCACACGACTTTAAATAGAGACAATCCTGGTGCAATGCGAAGTCAATTTTGTAAATTTTTATCATGAAACCTAAAAAAATGTGTAGCAAACGATCTTTTTCTTGCCTAAATGCCGTCGTTTTTTTTACAAATACTTGTTAAACCGATCCACTTCGTTTGAATAATATTCACCATTAACCGATTTACTCTTTTTAAATAATCAGTATTAGCAGTAGTGATCTTAATATATGGCAAACATACCTTAGCGTTCTTGAAGCCTATCCACCCCGAGAAATTCGCTATTCTGACTGCTGTTTTGTGGAGCTATACTTTCTATTACAATGTGAACACTTTCAAATCAAATGTCTATTAATATAAGTTTCTTTACCTCCGTCCCAGAATATAGTTTTCTAAGACTAGTACAATGCACTGAATAAAAATACAGGCTAATATTGTGGTTTAACAACGACAACTACTCCTGGGTGTCACATGATTGCATTTGTCGGCAATTGTGATCAAACGTGGTGTCCAACTTTCGGAAAGTTTTCTTATATTCAAACTCTCAATCAAAATTAAAATCACTGAGACATGCAAGATGCCTATGGCATTCACAATTTCCGAACGGACAACATCTTAATGAGAATTTTTTTTAATGTACAGATATGAACTCAGCGGTCCAGAACGTTCTTCATATACGGTCGGTCACAACGTACAGAAGTCTCATAACACATATTAAGCTGGGTTTGAGTGCCGGATTTTGTCTGCCGAAAAAAGCCTATCATAAACACACGAAATTCATTCGTTTAACAAAAACAAGTTTATTTATTATTTATTTCAATTATCATATCATTATTATATTCTAATTATTACGAGAGTAGGGACTAAGGGCATATGCTGGCTGTATGTCTCTGATCAGAGTCTCTGATGCGAATCGAACCTAAAACACTTGCACTAGGAGTGTAGTACACAACCCAATAAACTACTGGAGTGCCTAAAATCGTAGCTATTTAAGCATCTTCTTCACGTCAAGTTATAAAAGAAACCAGGTCCAACGATGACACCATCGTATAAAACCCACCAAATTGAGTATTTTTCTGAATGCAATGGAATTCTTAACTGACTTCACTCAGCAGTTTTGAACTTTTTATGAATTTGTTAAACAAAAATAAGCCTCATAATTCAGTATATTGATTTTATGAATTGTTGATTGATTTAAGAGTCAATTTATTTACAATAATTTGCCAAATTATACTGATCACCAAAGTCACAAAGTGAGATCAAACTCCTATGTCTGATACTAAAGTTCTAGTTGCTTTTAAAATAAAGCTCCTTCTTCAATCTTTGAAATAATTCTTTGCATAAGAAAGGTATCCCAATTTTTTTGTACAAACAATGTGATTGTAAGGAAAAATTGTTAAATTTCCTAATGTAATATTTTTTAAAATTATTTTTAAATAGTGAAACAATAAAAGGTCATCCCTGGTATTGTTGAGAATTTGGTCTGAATTCTTTTCTTTTGATACTTTTTTCAAATGGATCAAATGCAATTCAATCATTTTAGACCGATTACACTAGCTTGGCTGCATAGAAAAATTAATTTAATTTTTTTACCATCACAGTTATGTTTAAAATGACTGAGATTTCTTCAAGTGTACTTGCCAAACCCATTATCAGTACAGTTGTTTGGTAAATAAATAGAAAAATTCGTATTGTTTTTCTCTATTTTTACTTCTAATGTGTTGTTTAATTTCCTTTTCTTGTTTTGTTGTTGTAATTTTGACTGTATGTTTGATTTAATATTGAAAACAATTACAAAAGACTTTTTAACAACAAAATATTTGAGATTCTTTTACTTAAAATTTTGTTTTTTTCCGTGTTTTGTAATCTGTTTACTTCTCGCATGTTCATTTCATTTAATTTTGTTTCTTTGCTTTCTGCTGATGTGTTTGTTTAACACAAAACCAATTGTTTTATACAAAAATCATATTGATTGTCTATGAAATATTGGCAGCAAACACAGGTCCCTTTGACTAAACGAATACCAGTGAAAAAGTAAGAAATCCTTTCAATTAATTTGATATTCGAAATGTTCGTTTTGTTTCTCTGTTCGTTCTTTCTTCAATAGAAAAATTTAAAATTTTTCTTTGCAGAGTAAAATGTGTGAGTGTTTGATAGAGTATTTGTGTGTTTTAAATGAAACATTTTTAAATCTTTTAAAATATATTTGATTGTTGTAACGAGTACTAGAGAGAGAGAGTTTGAGAAAATAATGTCTTTACAAATAGACTGTTACGAGATGACAAAGTGTGACATTATTGTTGTTTGTTTGAAATTATAAAAATGTGTGAAATTGTGACCAATTTTATGAATACCTGTCGGTTTGCTCGTTTGTCTATTTTTTGTTTTTAATTTTTTTTATCGGGTCAAATATTTAGTAGAAATTTACAGGTGATTTATCAATTTGTATTGTTTGATATTCAATTTTTCTCTTTGATTTGTGACTTTATTTTTTATTTATTGGGAGTTCAAGCCACACAACAGAATTGTTTTAGAGTGGCTTGAAAGTTATGGTTTAATATGAAATAAAAGGTCACACTTTTTGGTTTCTATTGTGTCATCAAATTGAAACAATTTCTTGGTAATTACATGAAGCAAGTGTGTGAAATTCTATTTTTTTTTTTGACAGGTGGTCATCATTCATTTTCTTTAATAAAACTTTTGTAGTAAAAATAAAATAGAAACGAAATTATGTTCAGTTCGAGTGATGTATAGTTATGATATTTTCTTTTTGCTAGAGCAGTCATTTCAAAAACAATCTAAATTCTTAATAGAATTTAGTTTCTGATGTATTTCCTTAAAGCGTTTTATAACGCAACAAAATTAATGAAAATAAAACTTGACTATTATGGAGGGGAAAACAGATATAGTTGAAATGCTAAAATATATTCGATTGTATGAAAAATATTCATACTTTTATAATATTGATGACTATCCTTATTCTATAAACACATTAAAGGCTACCGACCATCGACCACAAGCTTTCAAAAATAGAATACATGTGTGCATATGAGAATAATTATTTTAGTGGCAACATGTCTACCGACCACACGGCTATTTTTGCAGCCCGTAGCCAACTTAGGCTAATTTCTATTTTTCTTGGCGACAATAAACAGTTAAGTGCTGCCAATACAATAAGATGCATGAAAAAGGTGTTTAAAAAACGCAATACAGGAAATATATATATTACGAATGAGAATAAAATTTAAGTTTACATTTTTTAGTTTTCATTTATATATTTCATTTATTTACATCAGTTTTTATATTATTTTTATTTTTTTATTTAACAACCTTTTTAGTTTTCTTAAATTTTTATTTATTTCACTTAAAAAAAAATAAATTTATTATGTTTTGTTCGTTATGTTCAACGTATCAAAACAGATATTTATTTTTGTATTATTTAGTCGTTATTATAATTAAGTAGCTGGCTACTTGGCTACTTTTGTAGCCTGAGAATTTTGTAGTCTTGTGTTCGGTGGTCGATAGCCTTAAATGTGTTTATAGCATTACGATAACATATCTTTGATTATGTTAGGCTGATAAATGGAGGATATAATATTTGAAACTAACTAAGTTAATCCATCTGTAATAAGTTGTTTTGAGATCGTCCATGATGTAGCTAGGAAGCATATAATTCCTAATTGAAAATAATTGGCGGCCTATTAAGAACTTTTGTAACGTTAATTGGAAATATTGCTTATGCCTATTCCCCCATAAGCAATACATTTCATATTAAATTGAATGTACAGATAATTCCCCCCCGGGGATATAGAAAAGGCTGCTGGTGATTGTCTCCATCACTGGCCTGTTTTCTCCGGGGAATATCGAGTTCAACCTAGCTCTGAGTGGTCTGGCGCTCGATATAGGCGGAGAATGTTGGTAATGTTGGTGGTGGTGTGGTGCATGGCCGTAATTCCACGCGTGCTTGGGGTGCTTGTCCCTTTAAGTGCGCGTGGCTGGCATTTCTGGCGTTCTCAAGGACTGACCAGATATGCCTTAATCTGGTACTACGGGCATCAGGAGCCCCCGGTTAACCTGTAACTCCATGTCAATCGAGAAGTGAGGTTAACCGGCCTGATGGTTTGGGTGCGGTACCTCGGGATGTACACGTAGTGGTTGTGGTAGTGCTAGATAGAAACCCCTCAGCAAGGGGGGTGTCACTACCCAGACAGTGGTGGTGCTAAATTGCCAACTCGGTGCTATGGGCTCTCTTCTGAGCGCCGTGCCCTCGCGCATGTCAAGATTAGAGGTTGCCGGCATCGGGTGGCGGTGGTCGAACGCATTGAATTCGACTACCGCTCCGGCAACGGGCGGCGCACAGTGTGACAGCCCCTTAGTAACCGCGGCAAAAAATGGTTTTTGGCGTGTCGTCCAATTTGGATGAAATTTTTACAGTATATTAACAGGTATATGAGTAACAATTTTCTGAAATTTCAGCCTCATAACTTCATTACTTTTTGGTCTAGAGCAAGTCAAAGTTGAGGTATGCCAACGCGCTTGAAAAATGTTAGTTTAATATGTAATATTCAAACGCTTATTAATAAAAAAATACATAATAAATAAAACTTTAAACAATTTTTTTATTTAGTTGTTGTAAAATGAGTGGATGAAAAAATAAATTAAAAAAAAAAACACGAAAAAAAATTTCTTAACAACAGAATTGTGGTGTAAAAATTGAACACTTTGCATTTTCAATGGACTAGGAAATATAGAGCAGCCCGTCGCCCTAGGTGCAGAGTTATATCAAATGAAAGATTGAAGTCTCAGCTTTCATTTAAAGTAAAGAACATATAGCAAAAGTTTGCAAAAGTACTTTAAACATACAAAAAACTGCAAAAAATATGCATTCTGTCGCTATACGTATGTTAGCATGCAATAGCATGTTTACAACTTTTTACTTTTATTTTTTTTTTTAATTATTTAAAATTTTTATATTAATTCATTTAGAATGAGAATGAAATTGAAAAAATTAGAATCAGAACTTTACAATTACTTCTTGTATTTAATGCCGGCGTTGTCACACTGTGCGGCGTGTGATTAAGTCTACGGACAGGTGCGCACGTTAAATCAATCTACAGTTGTACAGATAATTGCATCGACAAAAATGTCAAAAATTTTGAGCAATTATTCGTGGAAAACATTTCAACGAATACGTTTAATTACCTCAAAGAGGCAATTAAACGAATACGCTTAATTGCATATACACACTGCCGTTAATATATGTGAAAAGTCACTAACCTTATACTTAAACATAAACTTGTTAGACTGACTTTAATTGGAAGGTTGTATCATAAAGGTAGTTTGAAAGTAAATTTAACGGACATTTTATGCCTATATAAATATAGGTGAGTTAAGCTGTAGTTTTTAGAAAATAATTATTTTGGATAATTAAACGAGGGACTTTTAAGTGAAACTTCTCTTTGGGGAAAATATATTTGAGGTAATTAAGCGAATAACACAGTTAAGCGAAAGTTAATTAACCGTGGAATTTTATTAGAAAATGGAAAGAAAAAATATGGAGATTAAGAAATTGAGGTAAATAAGCGTAAAAGGCAATTAAGCGTGGGTCAATTATCCGGGGAATACTATATTTGCCTGTATGGCGAAAAATATTTTTTGTTATTAATTTTTTTTTTATACTTTGAAACATCTTGAAATTCAAAGAATTACATTTAAAAATCATATGATTTTACACACTTTTTGAAACTGATCTCGCTATTGTAACCACCACATTAGTTTTGGCCATAACAAAGAAATAATCCTTCTTATACTTTAAAATACTCGTAATGCCACAATTTGCAATAATTTTACTTCCTTTACAGTTTCCGGCTTAAAAAACTGGCAATATTGAATGAAATTTAAATCAATTTATTGAAAATAATATTTTTCTTTTTTCTATTCTTCACACCAACAAATTATTGACAAGAATATTTCAACTTATTTTTTCTTTTTTGCCTAGAAAATTTTGGTTTAAAATATACAGAAAAAGACAAGACAGAAGAACTGTTTAATAAGATTTCCTGCGTAATATATTTCTTTTTGTATATTTTTGTGTTAAACCATAAAATAACATTTCTATGGTTTTGATGAGGTTCGTGGCAAAGTAACAAAAAAAAATTGTATGAAGAGCTTAACGCCTCAACGCTGCAGAAGGGACAATTCTAATGTCAAACGGAAGGCAAAAAATATAGAAAAAAGAAGATCAAAAGCGGAAGAAATGCGTTGTTCCTTTTTTTTTTTCTTTTTTGCTCTCAATTTCATCAAATTAAATTATTTGAAGTAACAAAGAAGCAGAAAAATGTAAAAAAGGAAATAAAAAATCCTTTATTTTCTACTTTAACTGTGTTGTCTCTATATAAAAAAGCAACGCAATTCAATTTACTTTCCCTCTAAAATCACATTCAAATAGGAATTCTAAATTTGTACAAATGAATACTCAAAATAAAAGTCTTTAATGCAAAGAAATATTGCAAAATAAATGAAATGAAAAAAAACCAATAATGGTATTAAAAAGTCACTCACATGTGCACATATGAGGAAGATTGTCCGTTTTTTTTTTCATTCAAAAATTCAATTTCACTTTTTTTTTTTTGCATTTCTTATAACAAAAGGTGTGAATTATTGTTATATGTGTCCTTCTTCTGTCCTTTTTATTTTTGTTTTTTGAGTATTAATATGTGTTTTTGCTTTTATATTGTAAATATGAAATCCTTCAGGTAAATGGTTATAATCCTTTGTCATACAACGCTGTTGTCATGTCATCTATTATTGTTTTAAATAATTCTATTTTTTTTTTATTTTTGTCACAGCTACTGTGCTGTGTCATATTTTTTTCATGTAATTTTTTCCTCTTCCTTTTTGTTGCATTATTATGAGAAAATTGCATTAAATTTTTATTTAATAGGATCACAAAGGATTAGGTTACCCCCAAAAAAATATATGCAACAGTTAAATATAAAATCTGTCAACATTTTAAACATACTTATATGTATGTCATGATATATAAATACGAGATACATAATTATATAGAATATGCAGATGTAGGTGCCTATGTATGTAATTTACATGTGTAAAGTTTAAAATATAATCAGTTTAGTTGTGGTGTTAATAAGGAGCTCATTTGTGGATTTCAATAACAGTCAGATTAAAAGATTATTTGCATAATGCCTTTAAAAAAACCGAAAGATTTTTTTAATTAGAAAATATTGGTATAAAATTAAAACAAAGATCTATAGAAACCTACACTGATCAACACTTCCATAGTGGACGCTTATGAATAAGAAATACTGACTAAAGATTCTACAGAATGTTAACCCTCTTACCCGCAAGAGTGCCTCAAGGCACGCAATACGAAACACCAATTAACTCAAAAAGTAATACATTTTTTTTAAATGTTAACTGTAACTTTAGTAACAGATCTGTTGACAATTCTCTCGAAGGTTGAAAAGTATTCTGACATTTGGTTTTTGTTCTGTCAGCTGTTTTGTGAAAGAAGTCATAATTTTTGCATGTGCAGTTTGGTTTATAAGTTTTTTTTTCAAATCAAAGTTATACTAACTTTTAGTAGCCCGATCTATTCCAAATAATACTTTTTTTTTAAGGCAAGACATTCTTTCTCCAGTTTATGCATTTGTAAATATTAAACAATTAAAAAAACTGTGTTAAAAACGCTTTGAGGCACTCTTCAAATTACTTTGCAAATTACTTATTATTATAATAGATTTGTTCAGTTTATTGGGTCATAATTACCCCGAAAAAAATTATTCAAAAACTTTTTTTTAGCTTTTAAAAGTTTCCGGGTTAGAGGGTTAAATCTACATTCTGATTTGGTACAAACGGCTCTATCAGTACAGCGTTTAGAGGGGCATCGAGCGGGTCGATAAACGTTATCATCGCACTATGTGTGTAAAAGCTAAAATTTTGTCAAAAAGTATATCCAAGTGAGTTGTCATTATGCAAAATCCTGTTGCTGAATAAATAAAAAATAAGAGTTTAAAAATGTTAGCCAAACCCGTTCCTTCCATATAAAGTGAACTAACTCATCATCTTACTCGTAACATTGAGCTCTAGTGCAAATAAGATTTTAAAACATCAAATAAAATGAAATTGAAAGTGCATATATTTGAGATGAAATTTTTAAAGATATCCAGCAAGAAACAGCTAAGGAATCGTTTGTGCAATAATTGATGAAGTCAACCTCAAGTAGTTGTATTTTACGTTAATCACCAATTAATTTAAGACGTGGTAGTAATATGACGGCAATAATGCCAGCACCTGAACAATATTTATTTTGCTAAGAAAGAGGTGCTTTAAAATATTCAATTTGAAACATATTTGCAGCCATATTTAAATAAAAAATTAGCAGGTCATTGTACACATTGGCTAAGTTTGTCATTCCTATGTGTGGAATTTCTTGCTCAAACGTACAAGCATTCTCTGACTAGTTATTAAATAGATATGGAATAGGAATAGGTATCGAAAGTTTTAATAATATCAGTCTATAGCTAATGATAAACTTGCCAGTTTTTTGTCCCATATGCTAACGAGTTGCAAACTTTTCATTATACATACGGCCTTTGGTGTTCTTTTTTTATATTGTTTTTTTTTATATTTGAGACCAATACTCAGGGGTAAACCCTTACTAAATGCTGGGCATTGTATAGGAATTTTTTTTTGAAAAGATCAATACATAAATAATTTTCTTATATTATTATAAAGCGCCTTAGAAATGAGACAAATTGCTGTGAATAGATCACTTAAAGGCCATTGTTGTACCTAAACCCTTGAATGATCAACCACAATTGCTTCATCGTTGCATGTTGATTGTGTGATGAGTGCCTTCGCTAAGTAGGTTTAGCTGTTAAATGCTACTTCCCAATAGGTGGAGCTTTTCTCCTGATCATTCGTCTTTCGTTGTCAAAAGTTAAGATGGAATAGAGTGGAATGTCGGGAAGTGGTTACTTTGTTGATGGTTTTCTTGCAGGGAGGGGTGGGGGGGGGAACCTCTTATTTTTTAAACTATTAATTTAAAATAAAACCGCAAATTAACTTTTTAATTTTTAATCTTTGCTGGGATTTGAACCTGGGCCGTTTGGGTTTTTGGGCGAGCGCTCCAACCACTATGCCATGCTATGCAAATGCTATGATTTTGGTACAACTTAAATTTTTTTCCAGAATATGTATTTAAGCAAGCTTAGAAATCAATCTGAAACAAATTATATGAAATATATCAATAATTAAATATAAAAAATTCCTTTACCATTAAATCTGTGGTAATATGGAAGAGTAGCTTAAGTCGACATAGGAGATGATTGAGTTAAGGCGTTTGGGGCATTACAGAAGCAAAGGCGCTTAAATGTGTTTAGTTCGTTTTGAAAAATTATATTTTTTATCAATGTTATGTACGTTTACTTTTTAGCCTAAGTTTTTTAAATCAATAATGCATTGAACAAAACAACTTATGTAAACATAGATTTGTTTACATATTCATATTCATAGTTTTTTTTAATAAAATGTGATTCTTGTATGCAGTTATCTTAGGTGAATGTAAGTTCTTGAATAAATCCTCTTATGTTTACTTAAAACTACACAATACATACTTCTTATTTCAACAGAAGCGCTTAAGTTACTTAAGGACCTGTCCAACGCAGATTTCAGTTTCGAAAAAGCGCTTAAGTAGAAAAGGCGTAAAATCTTCTAAAATAAACCATATTTTTTTAAAATATTAATCCTTCTTCTCTAATGAACATGTTACCAATATATTAACTAATAAATTATTTGCAAAAAACATACAGAATAAAAATTACACAAAATTGATGATATTCCAAAACATCAATTTTCGACTTAAGCTACTCTTCCATATTGTCACAGAAATATATTCAAACTTACAGAACAAATAAATTTGTCCTATACTTTCATTTGAATTATAACCTTTAATATCGGAAGCATCATCACTTGCACTGTAGCGAGAAGTGAAAGGCAGTACAAGTTCTTTGGAATTTCTTAAAAACGATTTCATTAACTGCATAAAAATAACTTAATTTTTATTGTTTAACTTAAAATTGCTCCCTTTCTTAAGAGCATATGATTTGCAAGACGTTTTAATAGTTTTTATATTTTTTTTCTCCAATAACAAAAAATTACGTGCTTAAACAGATAAAAGTAACCCTTCACAGCAACTCTGTACTTTCAAAAAATCTAAAATAATATTTGAAAATATTTCAAATATTTTTATTATTAAAAAATGGAAAAGAAATCAAATCAAACCAAAACACGTGCAAGGATTTATTACTTATTGCCAAGGAATATTCATAACGCAACCTATCCATGCAACCTTTCATTCATCACAATAAATCTACAGCTCATTATACACCCACATGTTAAATAAACTTGCAATTGAACATAAACAGACAGGGAAAGACAGACAGGGAGAGAGAGACATTCTTTTGGGCAATTGTTGGAAATTATAAACTGAATAAAAGATTTCAATGCGGAGTAACACATTAATTTATAAATAAATGCAATGCGTCCTGTCTACGTGCCCACTTATTGTTTGATGTGGATTTTAATTGAACTCAAGTTTTTGCGATTTTTACTTCTTTTATGATTTCATTTCATTTCTCTTCATGAACAATAGAAAACAACATCATCTATAGTTGTTAACCAAATACCACAGTTGTATTATTATGGTTAATTTGAAAAACATATACAAAAAATCCTTTTAAAATACAAACGAAATACTTATATCATTGATATGTAAAAAAGAAGTAGAAATTATATATTTGCCCTTAAAAAAGCAGCTCAAGGAAGAGTTAATGAAAACTTTTTAATGCAACCACCACTACCTCTGCCAACACCACCCCTAACCATAAGTGAAAATCTAGTTTTGACAGTTAATACCCTACACAAGTAGTGCATGTTTTTATAGTAACGACTACAAATAATACAACAATAATAAAATTTAAATCTCTGCCATATTGAACAAGTACAACATGTGTCCTTTAATTATTTTATAAACAAATATTAAAAGGGTTCTTTTTGTGCTTGCCTTAGATTTAAAATTTAAAAATTTTTTAATTCAACTTTTCACTGAACTGTCAAACATCATTAAAATGTCAAAGTCTTCCTCTAAATGTTTAATTCACAATGACATTTCTTATTTAAAAAAGCATATACAGACTTACAGACGAGAACGTTTATGTCTACAATTTCAAATCTCATGTTAATCGTATTGTTATAGAATTTTAATTTGATTAATGATCCTTTAAAATGCCTGCCTGGAATATTATTGAATTATATTTGTATTGGAATAAAAACAACTGCTTTTATTTTTTTTGCCTAAGAGAATAAAAGCAGAAAATGAACTTCAAAGTTCCGCTGAAGGACATTCTCTTAAAAATCGAAGATAAAAACTGGCACGGGTTTGAGTTTTTATAGGATGAACATGATCTGTCGGTTTATTGTACTGTCCAATATATTCCACTTGTAAAATTATGACTCTGGCCTAATCGCGAAGTATATAAGTACATATCGTCGTGGGGGAGTTTATGTGCTTTATCTGCCATCTCGAGTTAATGATGCCAATTTAGGTTTTTGACACAAACATTTTTATAATCTGCAATTCTTTTTCGACTATTTATCTTCGAAACTGGTTAAGATATTCGAAAACGGATTGAAGACTTGAAAAATTTGGGGTAGAAAACCTAAAGTTGCATTATTTACTCGAGATATGTAAAAAATATGAAATGGCGGATAGAGCACATAAACTCCCGCACGACTAAATGTATACCGATTGTCATACTGTGTTCCCCGAAATATATCTACTTTGTAAAAACAGGATTAGATGTACTATTGTCCGTAAAAGATAAAAATATATTAAAAAGCGCCTAAAAGTACCTCAAAATATCTTAAAATGCTTATTACAACGAAATTATTGAATTAATATTTAAAAAAAGAGAACCGTTATACAGAGTGCACCATTTTTCAACGAATAAAGAAATTTTAAACCAACCGATTATTCTTCTGCTATTTAAAATCTTTAGCTTCAAATGAACATTTCTAGCTTTTAATACTAAAAGGGAAAAGTGGTTTTAAATAAAAAGTAAATTAAATTTTAATTTGTAACGCCTTAGGTTATATACAACAATTATCAGGCAGGCTTTTGGACAACCGTAACCATTTTCTCACAACTTGTTACCAAGACAATGTCATTATGGCCAAATTTTAATGCCTTAAAAAAAAGAAAAAAAAGAAAAATTAACATGCAAAAGTAGTATCAAAAGATCGGTGGAATGAGAAGCTGTAATGGCTGATGCTGGAAACAACGAATTGGAACAAAATGGGGTTGTGCAACCGCAGTCAGTTTGGCAATAAGCCCCCGCAAAAAAAAAAAAAAAAATCAGAGACACAAGTAAAAATATCATGGAAGAAGCTTAAGTTAAAAACCACGACGACGACAACAATAAAATAAAAATATAACAGCCAACACACATGCATACATGTTCGTTCATAAATATTCATACATTTTGGTTGTCGAGTCCTCAATTTGGTTGCTTTTGAAATCTTAACACCACCCCAACAACAAACCACCTGCATCATTGTACACAATTATTGTTACAAAGATATGAAATGGCATCAAAGTATGAACCACCAGCTGTGACCTTTTTTCTGTTAATGACGCACAAGTGTGTGACAAACATGAAGATACAAAGGCAGACAGACAAACAAAGTGGAATTTCTTTGCTGTTTGAATTCATGCGTTCTGCGTGCGCATTTCGTAATTTCACAAAAAGTGTCACAAAATCATTACTTGCCATAAAAAAAAAAGAAGTGAAAAAAATACGCACAAATGTAAAAACCCAAATGAATACTCATTTCCACGGATTCTTTTATTAAAAGGCACAACGAAATTAAGATTTTCATTTCGTTTTTTTTTTTTTTTCATCAACTTTTTATTTTTATTGTCGTTGTTCTTGCGCCATAGCAACAATATCAGTATATTGAATACTTTTTTCGCGGGGTTTTTAATTTAATTGAAAAATTATCACAACAAGGTTGTCACACAATTTGTTGGTTTCATTGTGTCTGTCTGACTAAAGTGATCCAATAGCATCGTTGGTCTACCATAAGAAGAACCAGGTTGCTAATGATATTCTGAAACTGAACTGAACTGAACTGCCTAAACTAAAAAAGTAAGCAGTAGATACGCGCAAAAGTTACGGGATATGGTTACAGTAGCCAGTTATAAAAATTCTTATGAGACTTGCTACTAACTTTTAGTTGTGTGGCTTGCTCGAAATTAAGCAAGTGAGTTAATTCAGAACCCAACCAAATAACCAGTAATCAGTGCTGGTACACATTTAAAATAGTAGAAATTATGAAATACACCTGTAATAGCTCTGATAGAATGGGACAGATACACTGAAGATATAACAATTATTTATTCGTTATCTAAACAAACATGCTTTCTTTCCATAGGCTACGCCACCTGGTTGAAAATGAAACACCAAACCCAATTCGTGCTCTCTCACGATTTGGTTTTAACCATAAACACACGGAATACTAATTTGTAAGCTAAACATATATTGCAATTATTAATTTAAATCGCAAGAATTAATAACAATGATCAAGAAGCATTTATTGATGTTCCCTATCAAAAAATGTCAGATAATTCCCGTTATTCTAGAAGTGTTCATATTATTCCACATGCGATTTGTCTCTTTCCGAATCCAATAATATATAAAGTTCGATCAAGAGTCAAATTCAGCAAGGTCCTTGCCGTCACCAATTTTGTTTGCTTTTGTTATTTTGTTATCAATTAAGATTTTATAATAACTGGAACGTCAAATCTAAGTTCCAAACGTACTTCGATGTACATATATAGTTATGTCGTTAACTGCAGGGTCTTTTGTTGGATAACTTTGTTTACACTGTTAGAACGCGATGAACGCGTTTAAAAGAGTCCCGCTCACAGCAATTTGTCTCATTCCTAAGGCGCTTAATAATAATATAAGAAAAAATATATACTGTCCTTTCCCCAAATTCCAATACAATGCACAGCAACAGAAGTGGTAGTATTGGTCTTAATAAAAAAAAAACAAAAACACATAGATTAAGAATCGAATTATAAACATTTTACTGCGAATCAGTATTGTCACGGAATATAATTTATTATAACCAAATTTAAAAAAAAAACAATAATCAAAATCAACCGTTGTATTAAAAATATAATTTTCATACAGACTTTTGCAACTCTGTAAAGGTAAAATTTTAAATTATATATTTTGTTTAAGTTTTGAAAGCAATGTATCGATGTAATTCATTATTTGTTTGCTGTCACTCTTTGACGTTTTGCTTTTATCTTGTAAAGTGAGGATTGGGTGTACTATTGCTTATAAAAGATAAATAAAAAATAACATATTTTTAGGCATTTTTAAAATTATTTTAAAATGGTTATTACAGTGTAATAAGTGGATTACTATTTGAGAAACTTCTTTCAATATTAATTGTAAAAGGATTTCATAACCATTGATTTCACTCAAACGGATGGATTAAATAGTTTCGAATGTGGTATAAAGATTTTACACAATCTGCCGTATCACTGCAATGTATTTCCATTAGATGTGATGGCCGTTAAGAGGATGCGCATTTATACTGAAGAACTGGTGACTATTATATATCTCTTTTAGATATTGCTTGGGATATGTTGAATGCCACTTGTCACTGAGGGTGATGGCTGAATATTTCAGCTCATTTGGTTACATGGACATAACGAAATACCAGGTGATTATATGTCAAATTAACAGGTTAATGGCACAGACTCTTCTGGAAAAATAAAGTATTAATAATAATAATAATAATGTATTAATAATAATACATACATAATTGGCCATTGCAACCCTGTGTGAGGGTTACGCCTTAGCTTCTCGCAGCACCCACAAGTTTAAAGTCGACTCCGAACAACAGACTTGAGAAGCTTGTTTATGGCAATCTGTTATTTTGAGAGCCAGAAGAGTGCTAAAAGTAGTTTGGTATGCCTTTCTTTAATTGTCGTTTGGATTACCTTATAAGATATCTTCAGAAAATGTAGACAAAATTATTCTGGCAGACAGGTGAAAAGGACTATAGAACTTAGAAAGGTGAATTAATTAATTATGGTGGTTATGGTTTCTGTCCAACGTCTGGTTAGTAATCATTCTGTCTAACTTTTTTTATTTAAGACCAATACTCAGGGGTAAACAAACCCCTACTAACTGCAGTGCATTGTATTGGACATATATTATATAGATATATATAGATAGATGTTAAGCGCTTTATGTCAATGGGACAAATTGCTCTCAATTTGATCACTCAAAGGCTAGTGTTATATCTTCAACTATGAATGATCAACAGCAATTGCCTCATCGTTGCATGTTTAATATGAGTGGTGAGCACCTTTTTCCCAGAAGGTGTCGCTGTACTCCTGATCATTCGTTTCTTGGTGGAATAGACAGGAAATGTCAGGGAACGGTTTCTTGTAGATACAGTTCTTGGAGGGGGTCGGGGGGGACCTCAGGAATATGACAGATATTGTTTAGAAGAAGAAGTTGTAACTATGAAACATCTACTCGAGGAGTATCCTGCGATTTCATATCTTATATGTTCGCTTTTAGATGTTCCAGTGGCCCTTGTTGTTGGCTTCGTTATGGCAAATGGCTTGTTATTTTGGTTTACATACGGCCAGTGGAACAGAGATAGGATCACTATATTTTTAAAATTTAGAATAGGAAGTAGTTGGCTGCCGATTTTAGAATTAGACAATTTCAGGCAAGTTTGTTAAAAGTTAGTGAAAAATATGTAAATGCAATATTATTGTCATATTTATAAAAAAAAGTCGGTTATAATTAACAAATTTGTTCAACTTTTATACGAGGACCTACAAAATTGTTTACATATTTTGTCCTAATTAACAATGTTAATTATAACAATTGAGGAATTAGTGATTTCGGGATTTACGACAGAAAAGTTAATTGTATTAATTAAAGATTTAATTGTAACTATAAAAAAGCTTCTATATTGCGATTTGTGTTTTAATTAAAAAATTAGTTATATTAACTAAAAAATTAATTGGGAAAAGTTCATTTTTAGCATTTTCTTTTTTTATTTAAGACCAATGCTCAGGGTTAAACCCCTACTAAATGCTGTTCATTGTATTGGAATTTTTTGGAAAGGACAGTACATATATAATTTTCTTATATTAATTTTAAGCGCCTTAGGAATGAGACAAATTGCTGTGAATTGATCATTCAAAGGCCAGTGTTATACCTTCACCCTTGACTGATCAACAGCAATTGCCTCATCGTTGCATGTTGATTGTGTGGTGAGTGTCTTCGCTAAGAAGGTTTAACTGTTATCTGCTACTTCCCGATAGGTGGCGCTTCTCTCCTGATCATTCGTTTTTGTTGTTGTTGTTGTTGTTGTTGTTGATATTGGTTAAGATGGAACAGAGTGGAATGTCGGGGAGCGGTTTCTTTGTAGATAATCTTCTTGGGGGGGGGGGGGGGGGACCTCTCATTTTTAAATTATAATTTTGAAAAAACCGCAAACTAACTTTTTCATTTTTACCTTTGCTGGGACTTGAACCAGAAATTTTTTTTCTGTGGAATTTTTTTAATAATTTTTTAATTAATTTTTTTTAATATTACTTAGTAAACTATTAGTTTTTAATATTTCCCCTCAATATTTGAATATTTGTAAAGGTTTTTTTTTTTGTTTGTTATCCCTTAAAAAAATTTAAATGAAAGTCATCATTTTCTACACAGATATTTGCATTTGATAAATCAAATTTTAAATCATTTTTGTCCTTTTTTTAGGTCTACTTATCGGGTAAGTAAATCTGTTATAGAAAATATTGATTTTAAGCTTTAAAACAAACAAGATTTTCGCACACAGAAAATTAAAATCCTCTAAAAAGGAAACTCAAACCCAAATGTAAAGGGTTTTTGCTTTAATTAAAAGTATAACAAAAAATGAAAAAATAAAACAAAAAGTGTAACACATACGTTTTGGAAGGAAAAAAAAAAGAAAAGAAATTTGCATGCCACATGGAAAATGTTAACAAAACCTGGTAAACATTGAACTCAACCCCAGAAAACACGCGTAAAAGTGTTTTAAAATTTAAAAGAAATAATTCAAATAATATAACAAAAAAAGAAAAAAAGTAAAAAATAAATCCTACTTAATGTCACAATCAATTCACACTGACACAAATGCCTTTTGGACAACAACATTATATGTATCAAGAATATATGCATGTATGTGATGAGTCCTTTAATAGGATGTGTTTTGTTACAAATACTCGTACGAGTATGTGTACGGTTTTATTCGTTTGATTATATATTTGAAATGTGAACCCCTATTAGCGCGTATTTAACTGTTCATTTGAAAGTTTCATTTCAAGCCAGTGATGCGTTAAATCAACGACAACAAATATTTACGACTTTGGCTATGAAAATTTAAAAAAAAACAAAAAACCAAATAAAATAAAAAAGGATGCAGCCACTTGAAAACGAAAACCAACGAACGAACACAACTATCAAAAGGACCAAAATCTCTCAGCTGCACTGCTGAAAACGCTCTACATTTATTTAGACACAATTTTTGTGGATGATTTAATAATCACGTAAGTAAAGTTTGTTATTCGCATTTGTGTATATAAATAATTTTAAGCTGGCAAGAAACATAAGTTTCTAATTTAATAGAAACAGAGAGCGAGAGTAACAAAAAAGTACTTATGACCCCTGTGAACCCTGAATAAAACGGCTTAGGAAAAGTAAGAAAAAAGAGAAAAACTAGGTTGTATGTTACCTTGGCAATGTTTTTCAATCAAATTCTATATATTTTGCTTTTCTATTCCAATATTGTATTTTTTACAAATGACATCTTTAGTGACAGGTTTTGCCTTCGATATTGTGGTCTCAATAAGATTTGTGTCCTTTTTTGTTATAAAGGCATGACAAAATCTTTAAAGCAAATAGACTTTTTGAGGGTGTTGGTGGTGGTTTTTTTTTTTTTTTTTGCTAAAGAATTTAAAATTAAATAAAGGGATCCCTTTTTGTCATTGAACGTGATGATATTCTGTGGTATGCAAATATTGTGTTCTGTTCAAAAGAAGGGGTGCATCATAAATATTGTTTTCCAAATTTCATGATGTTTTTTATTTTTATTTTTTATTTTTATCAGCATTTAACATTAATTGCACTCAGTGTGCTCTTGTGTGGCTGATAAGTAAGGCAAGAGTTTAATGATGTTAAAGCAATAAAGTGTGTGCACGAAAAATATTTTACGTTTATTTAAAAAAAAAAAAAAATTGGGATAACACGAAACACAAATTTAAGGTGGGCAAAATGCATTTCAAAAGGTTTTCTAGAGCGTACGCAAAACAGTTTTTTAAATTGAACGAACTATCAGACAAAAATTTTGGACAGAACAACTAAGGGCGATATATAATATAATCAGAGAATCATATTAAAAAGTGGATAACAGTTGCAGAATAATTTCTTCTGATTGCTTTCTTTTAAAGAAAATTAAATCATTAAATTAACTTTGTGTGCAGTCTTTAATTTGCCTGAATGTTTTTAATATGTTCCCCTTTTGTTTTGCAGTGACATTCTGAGAAGTTGAGCAAATGTTCTCTTGTTAAGACGTAAATGACAATATGACGCAATAAGCGTGTGGCCAAAAAAGCTTGTGTTTTGACGCCACAAAAGTTGTGGCTGCTACTTTTGTAGTATTGATTTGGACTTTATTGTTGTTGTTGGTACTTAAGCTTGTTTTCAAGGGATTTTTTTTAGTTGGGTAACTGTAATGTTGGTGGTTTTAAATTTTGTTGCTTTTAGTTTTTTTGCTACCTTAGAAATTCACCCCCAAATATAGATTTCATATTATAGAAATTTTCCTTTCTGTAGCTTAAATTAAGCGCAATTGCTAAGATTTCTAAATAAAATTTGTTTGAGGTATTTTTTATTACAAAATAATTGTCAAAAACAAAAGTTTATCTAGTTATCAATTACAAACATTAATTAAATAACACGCACATGAAGCTTTAATTTCGAGGAAACTTTTATTTCGTTATAATATGTACTTCAACTTTGATTTGAAATGACTGTTTCTGGATTAATTGCGCTAGTCGCATTTACGAGACAGTTTTCGAAAACTTGACGAAAGTTGGTTTCAAATGCTACGATGGAAAGGGACTTTCGCCGTCTTTGAATTAATCCCACAAATAATTCTAACGATATCAAATCACTTGATCTTGGCAAACTATTGACACCGTCAAACCTAGAAATTTCACAATAAGATAGTTTCTTATGTAATAAAGCTATTTTGTAAGGGAGAAATTGTAAACAATCACTTACTCATGCGCATCAATAATGCATGATTTTTATATGAAATGAGCCGCTAAAGTGCAATAGAAACGCAAATTTATTGCAACCAGTAAGCAAATAGTATAAAAAAATTAAAAATAATACTTTATCCTATAGCTTTTTGGAAGCTTTAAGGTATGAATAAACAATATAATGCTTCCATTATTGCTAACAATTTTATTTATTGCTTCCAAATTTTAAAAATTTTCTGCTGGGGTGGTTCATGACATCGCATTTTAATACTACATTTACAGGTAACCAAACGCGGGTCAAATAAGCTCTGAACGGTAACAGTTCTTATAGCGTCAAATATTACGACCTAGTGATGCCTCTAGAGTGTAATGATCCCAAAACAGTTCTTTTTTTCTGCATGAAGTGGCTTTTCTACAATCAATTCTTGGTTATCGGGGCAACATATACGTTTTTGCGTATAGTGTGAATGTTCAGTGGATATTCTCAGTAGTCACCGTGGTCCAGAAGCTAGGCCGTAACCCTGACACAGTGTTGTAATGGCCAATTATATATGTATGTGTTGTGTATTTACACCTTTTGTAGTTAAATAATTACACGCGTTTCGTTTGACTTTCAGATAAATAGTGAGTCTCTTTATTTTACATATTACAAAATCTAACATAAAAATATCTAACAGTATATATGTATGGACATTCTCGCCTACATTGTAAACTCCAAATTGTACGGTACGTGCACAGTATTTTGGAAAAAAAAAACCCCAGTGAATTTTATATTAATAATAAACCCCGTGTTTTATAAGGAAACTAATATTATGTGTTTATTTCTAAAATAAATTTTCTGAGAAAATCTTTCGAGGAAACATTTGGTCCTTCGAACCGGACTTTCTTAATGAAATCACGACTGAGTTTGAGTAATCCGCAATGAAACCTTATTTACTCTAGGACACAATTGGCATATGTTCGGCGTTGCAAATGATAAGGCGGCTTTAATTTTTGTGAGGGTTAAACTCTATATACGGAGGAAGTACAACCAGAAATACAAATAAAAATCTAAATTCATTTAACAAAATACGATTATTTAGTTCTGACCGAATCAAGACTTTTTATGATGATAAAAACTAGTGATATGGTTTAAGCTTTTCAAGTCTTTCTTTGGTTTCAGTGCTGATTTTTTATTTTTTTTTTTTTCATATGATCAATTTTTATCAGAAATGGAATTTACGGAATTATCAAACTATCCTTGTATAATACTATAGATAGAAAAATAATTTTCTGAATTGCTTTCCTTTTATATAACAAAGAAATGCTGATTATTTTTATTTTTTTTTTTTATTTATTTCTTTTTTTTACTTGCAAAGAAAAACTAAATTCATAATGATTGACTTGTCAAAATGATTTAATTATTCCCGCTTTCAGCTTTGCAATAAAAGAAAACTATTTGTTTTTCTCCCTTTACCGATTTAGTTTTCTGAAGAATGAATGTTTGTGTTTTTCAGTCTGGTGCTTTACGTGTGCCAGAACATTCGATACGCTGCCCCTGTTTTTCAATTTTAAGGTGAAATGCTAAATTGCCTACTTTGACAGCACTTGTGTTTTTCAGCAACAACAACAACACAATTTATTCTAATGATATATTTTTGCCTTTGGGAAGCGCCTGCCGAGAAACGACCTCGTTTTATTTGCAACAAGAAAATTATGACATCAATGTTGCATTGCAACAACGATCATCAATACATTCTCTTTAGCACCCAATGGTGTTTTGGGTCTTTGTATGGGGCGTAGCTCAATCGAAACAAATGTAATAAACATTTGCACTGATATATGTCCTTATATGTACACTGAGCTATACTGATTAATGTTGTTATTGTTGTTTATGATTGAAGCATAAAACTTGCGCGTGCGTTTAAATAGGAATTCAAATGACAACCAATATGGCATACATTTTATGGAAAATTGCTACTCTGTTGCCATATTTTCCTAGACAACTTTGTAACGAATTTCAATTACATTCGAAGTTACACGACATGGCTGGTTGGCACAGCAAGACTTTTGTATGCCTTAGAAAAATGTTCGTAACAACCCGCTGAGGCGGTCATGCGCATAAAGTGAAAAACTTCTCCAATTTCTCATTTGCTTTAAAAATCGTTAGCAAATGTTTATTGTGTTGTTGGTTGCAAAAACGGCAGCTAAAGACACCCGTTGGGTATAAATGAGTGTGTATGTGTGTAAAGGTGTGTGTAGAGCAAAGTGATCCTTAAAAGATCCTGTAGGGTTTTGTTTTCATAGGCAGCAATAAAGAGAGGAAGTAAGTGTGAGCGTGTCTGTAACAGAACACGCGAGTTTTTCACACACAAACACATTCATACTTTGATATGCTTTGGCTTCTATGTATGCGTTTTACTATTTTCTTTCACTTTTTGTTTTATTTTTATTTTTCTTTTAATTTTTTTTTATTATTTTACCAGTATATTGCTCCTGTGGGTTTTATGATTCACCAGAAAATTAGATTTTCAAATTTTTTCTCTTACTGGTTGTGATTTTTTAGGTTGCAATTAATTAAGGTGTCGCTTTGATATTCTAAAAATTTTAACTAGTCGTTGTTGTTTTGTAAAATAAGCAGCAAGAATTATATTTATCGATCTGATTTGCTGTTGTGGTCTTGTCGGTATGAAAGCGTGAAGCTCTTTTCCAAGAGCTCGCTAAGTATGCAGATGGCTTGAACACATTTGCTTTAAAGCCATTCCAAATGTTTTCAAAGACCTCACTCTTGACTACATAGAAGATTCTGTTCCATGAGCTTTAATAATGACTTCAAAGAGTATTTCTAAATCTCTTTCTCTAACGGGTTTTTGTAGGTGATGTTCGAGGAGAATGTTTTAAGCGATAAGAATCCAACAAAACCAAGAAAACGAATTAGATCTATAGAAGGAATTTGTATCAAAATTATATAGAAATTAGTAAAACTTGAGAACTGAAATTCTTGGACCCGATGTGCTGGTTCAAACGAGTGTCGATTCTGACATCATTGGTACCTCTGAAACAAAGTGCTAATGGCCAGTTATATATGGATGTATGTTCTCTACAAATCATATATTTTAATTACATTTTTTCTACTTACTTTGTAATGATAAATAATGAAAATTTTTGACTAGATTTGGTTGCTTTCTTAAAACTAGTTTTTATGTTATTTAGGACAAATCCTCCTAAAATTGCTTGCTTGTCAGAAAGAGAGAGAGAAAGGCAATTACTTTTCAAAATGTCAACCCATTAGTTTCTTTAAAAACCACAGTATCAGTATTCTCTCCCTGTCCACAATTAAACAAACAAATTCCATTTCCAACATTATATCCCTTCTTATCGATTTATAATAATTCAATAAAAGGATTTAATCCTTATTTGTTAACACTTTAATTTAAACCATAGAATATAAATAGAGAGAAAATAAAAACCACCAAAAAATCATGTGAAAAATACAAAAATTCAACATCCTTTTTCGTTCAATTATCAAACAAATCGTTAAAAATAAGCCGATTAATCCCTTGACACCAATATCCAATGCCTAATGTCAGCCCTTTTTCTATAACTGCCAACATTCAATTGGCATTTTTACAGATAATTGAAATGTTTATAGGCTGAGTGGCAGGATTAACTGAATATTAGAATGTGTGTTAAGTATTGATTTGATTATGATTTGAATTTTATATTTCAACGGATTTATTGAAAGAAATAAAACAAAAAAATAGAGAAAAAAATGGCGAGAAATCTCTACAATAACAATTGCCTAGAAAGAGAATAAACAATTTAGATAATTGGTTTATACATATTGCAAGTAAAATGAATCCCATAGTGAATAATAACGGAAATGCAATTGAAAATTTTTTTGGACAAAAAAAAAAAACGGAAAACTAAAATCTACTGAATATAACGGAAATAGAATGTTTGGTCAAGAGAAAAAATTACTTCTAAAAATATATATATTTTTTTAAATTACAGAACCTATCACGGTTGGAGTAAAAGTGAACCAAATGTCTTTTAAATGGAATTTTTGGTATTAAGGACTATGCGTCTACTGTGGGATGGGGGACTTATTCTTTGCCAACTAAAAGAAATATTTTTTCTTTGTCGAGTAATAAAAACTAACATAGCATATGATTTTTAATTCATAATTGAAATGATGATGTTTTTAATCCAGCAGTGATTGCTCATGTGAGTTTTTGAAAAATAATGCAGGATAATTTGTAATTTTTAGATTTTATTGGTCCTATATATGTACATTCGTACATTCTTTCAGGTCCATGTGATGAATTTTCATATACAGTAAGCTTTAAAATTAAGTAAATCTTTAAAAATCGTCTAATGTGGCCCACAATACTCATCAGTTTTTTTTTTTCTACGATATTTAAAGTAAAAACTGTTAGTGTGCCAAATAGTCAGGCTTGTCAGAGCGGTCTAATATTTAATACTCTGTAAACAGTCTCATTTTTGGCACCTTAAAAAACGGTTAAAGTTTTATCGAACGACTAAGAAGTACTTTTTTCGTCCCTTGATTTCTTTTAAGTTGGCAAACCGTAAAAAAAGTGTTATTCATAAAGTCTGTGCCAACGAGCTGGTAAGTTAAATTAGCCTTTTAGATAACAGCTCGTCGTTAGCCACTATGTACAACGAACTGCTGACTTTTCGTTATACATAAGGCTATCACTAAACAAACGCTTAATAACGTATTACAAATGTGTGGTTTATCGATGTTAGGATAAGATAGGAGGAAGTGGCAGCCTCGTATTGACAAGACACACTTGAGCACGCATAGCGGCCCGTTGTGATACCACATGATATAGGAAGCCCTGATAGCCAGAGGCTCCACATAAGTAGCACTAATTCCCCAGAAAATTATGCTGGAAACCAGCCAGAGAGCCTGGTAAATTTGGCAATTGAACCAATGTCCCGGATAGACAGGTCAGTCAATCCATCGACAAAAAAAGATCCTAATGTAAGAAATCTACATCGGGCCAGAGATGGGTACTGGCAAGTATAGCGAACCACAGTTTCCTCCTCCTCAATCGACCCGCAGCCACGACAGAAGTCGTTTGCAGGCACGCGCAGTCTCTCTGCATGCCTGCCTATCACGCAGTGACCTGTGAGGACAGATACAACGGAAGAGATGTCCCTGCGGTTCAGTTTAAAGAGTTGATTATCGATATTGTTGAACAAAAATTTGCTATAATTATCCGAAATTGGGGGGGTCGTGGCATAGTGGTTGAGCGCGTGCACAGAAACTCAAAGGACCGAGGTTCAAATCCCAGCGAAGGAGAAAAATAAAATATTAATTTGCGGTTTTCCCAAAATTATAATTAACAAAAAAATAAGAGGTTCCCCCCCACCACCAAGAAATCCATCTTCACGAAACCGCTTCCTGGCATTTCCAGCCTATTCCACCAAGAAAACGAATGATCAGGAGTACAGCGCCATCTTCTGGGAAGATAACAACTAACCTACCTAAAAAAGATGCTCACCACTCACATTCAACATTCACATGGGGCAATTTCTGTTGATCATGTGAAGGTGAAGGTATAATACTGGCCTTTTCGTGATCAAATTGACAGCAATTTGTCCCATTGACATAAGGCGCTTAACATCTATGTATATCTATGTATCTATGTATTCAACATTCCAATACAATGCACTGCATTTAGTAGGGGTTTACTCCTGAGTATTGGTCTTAAATAAAAAAAAAAAAAAAAAAAAAAGAAATTGTTAATTTGTAGAGAAACACTTATTCACAGCTAACTTTTGTAAACTGTGTTGCTTTACTCTGCAACTTTGAGTCCCTTTTTTTCTAAATTTTATAATTTGAATATATAATTACAGAATAGACTGATTGTGTACTTCTAATGCAGGTGTATTTATTTAAAGAAAATTTAATCGTATTCTTATAACCCCTACACAAACGTGTAAATAAATATCGACAACATAATTTAAAAGATTTACCAATCATTACTGGAATCAGTAATGAAATCAACCTCAATTAGTTCTGGTTTTAGTGAATCATAAATAAATTTAACATGTGATAGTCCTAGAACGAAAGTGATATTTTTGGTAGAAAAGGGGATTTTTTAGATTATTTAGAACATTTTTTATTTTAATTATTTTGGCTGGGATTTTTTTTTTCGATTATTTTAAACTCAAGAAATTTGTGATTATTTTTCGAAATCAAAAAATTTAATAGAATAACATTTGTTTATTAATATTAATTAATATTCATTCACCCACCCAAATAAGTTTTAAGTTTAACTTCTAAAGGAAATGTTTATTTCTCTTCTCTAAACTCGTATGCACCATAGCAAACGAAAGAAAATCTAATTTAAAATTTACAATTGTCAGAAACAAAACACCAACTATAAAATCAGTAAGAGCAACAATAACATTGTCAAACAAATAAACCAAACAAATCTGTTTAATATTTTACAGTGAAAAAAAAACCTTCAGCTACAAGAAAATGCACATAAACAACTGAATCCTGTTAAACAACAAAAAACAACTCCATACCATAAAACAACATACAGACATGGCCCATTGCATTTGTTTTTTAAATGCACAGGGTGTTTTTTTAACTGCATGAGAACTTTAACCATTGCTTGACAGCTGTGAATGTCAAACTTGATTAAGTTTGGCAATTCTTTATAAATCGGTTAACGCCAGAACAACACTTCTAAAATGTAAAAGTTTAATTGAAAAAAAAAAATCTACGAATCACCATTATATCCATTAATATTGTCTATTTAATGTGGTCTACTCCCCGGCCACATCATCGGTCCTAATTTCAGCTAAATCAGCTAAATACGACATATTGACATTTCGTTTAAAAATGAGAATTTAACTTGTCATACAGCGCGCCTAACAATCGATGTGTTTTCAAAATCAATTTTATTACAATTTTCTTTCCAGAAGTAGAATCCCTACTTTGTATGATATAACGCCTCCGGATTACTTTTTATGAGACAATCTTAAGACATTGGTTTATACCGACAAACCAGCAACTTTTGAAGAATTGGAAACCAAAATTCCAGTCATGGTTAATGCCATACGTCCAGATTTAATGGAAAAAGTAGTCACTAGTTCAACTGATCGAGTAGACCACGTACATCATAGCAGCGGACAACATATGCCAAAAATCATATAAAAATATTAATACCATGAAGTTATAAAGCAGTGTGTAAAGAACAGAAAATTTAGAAAACTATATACATATCTGTCTCTCATTATGATTTTAAGCTACTAAGCTCTTAAAAAATAGGTTTATTTTAAGACCAATACTTAGGAGTAAACCCCTACTCGTGCAGTACATTGTATTGGAATGTTGAATATATAGATAAATGCCAAGATGTTAAGGGCCTTATGTCAATGGGACAAGTTGCTGTCAATTTGATCACTCAAAGGCCAGTGTTATACCTTCACCCTTGAATGATCAATCAACAGCAATTGCCCCCTCTGTCGGTGGTCGTTGATTGTGAGTGGTGAGCATCTTCACTAAGTAAGTAGGCTGTTATCTTCCCAGAAGGGGGCGCTGTACTCCTAATCATGCGATTCTTGGTTGAATAGACTGTAAATTTAAATGAGCGGTTTCTTGAAGAGGGACTTCTTGGTGGGGGATGGGAGCAAATATATTTTTTTAATTTTTCTCCTTCGCTGGGATTGGAACTTCGGTTGTTTGAAATTCTTTGCGAGCGCTCTAACAACTATACCATTATTATACAGCGCATATCGTATTAAAAATTTACTTTATAAAGTTCAATTTCTACGTCACAAAACTTACGTAGTTATTGCGAAAAACGCAATCTTCTCTTTTATTGATTCATATGCCCCATTCTATTACAATATTTGTTTATCTAAACTTCTATTTAAAAATACTGATGCTGTAACTGTAATGTTACAGTTCCCAATACAGGCGACAACAACGTATGCAATTTGTTTCCTGTTTCCTGTTATGCAAATACAAGCATTTGATGGTATAGTTGTTAGGAATCTGTGTGTGTCTGTGTGTATTTGTTTTTTTAATTGTGTTTCAAAGCGTGTGCAACTGTTGTTTATGAAAAAATACCATTAAAAATAAAAATAAAACAATATGTGAATATTAAATATTCTACTAAAACCTAAAAATGTAGTATTTTAACAATATTTTTTAAGCCATTTTAGTAGTATAAATGTATGTATACTGGTACTTATATGATATTTTTTAGCTACGTAGGTATGTACATATATACATAAGTATAAATGGATACATAAGTACGTATATCTGTTGAAATATTTTTATTAGACAATATCACCGGAGAGAATGTAAAATTGGTTTAGTTGATTTAAAGGTTTCGTTTTTATGCAAGTTTTGTATTTGAGAAAATTCATTTTTGTCAGTTCTAGATATAAGGCATTCTAGCATTTTTACTGCCAGCAAATACCGTTATTTAACGCTAAATGATTCCATTTTAGCTCTAGAGTCCAGTGCTTTAAGGAGCTGTTTGTTAATGGTATGAAAAGACTGGAAAATTTAGCATTATCATACCATGAATTGAACCAGACACCCACACAATGCTCACTAGATTACCGAGTACCCGCTTGTATAGGGATGTAGTTTACTTAGGTTTGCAATTTTAAATAATTTTTTTAAATCACAAAAATTGCTCTTAAATTGTCCTACTCTCTCTCTCTCTCTCTCTAGTCAGTAACGCATTTAATTCTATTATTTAATCAACACCCTGTCTTTTTTCTATCAGATTGAACTTCTTTTTAAGTGACACAGCATTCTTGTTGTTAAAAATGTACTTTTTTTTTAAGCGATAAATTTGTTTTTAATATTGTTTTCTATACTTACATAAAAGTATTCAATTTAAAGTAGTTCATATTAGGTGGTAGAAAAGGTCATTTCTTTGTTGAGTTTTCTGCATTCAAAAGGATTAAAATCTTTTATCCCACGAAGACTGTCTTTGGCTTATGTAAAAAGTACCAAACAGTTTTATTATTTTTTTCTGAGCTTCTTTTGTTCAGAGATTGCAATGTAAGACAATATGCCAAAATTTTAAAAGTCGTTAGTCTATTGTTTTCGCTTCTTATAGGACATGGGCCCTATTATGTGTCCATTCTTTTAAGCTCTATGTTTTTCACGATTTTCTCCATAAAGTTATCCTCTTACGAGACCTGTTGATATATCGGTAACCATAGTAGATTTAACTGTTTTTTCTTATTTTAGTTATAAAATCAATGCCTCGTTATTAAAAACATTAGATGTAACTCTTGCAAGTACCCAATGACATACTACGACCATCATCTGAAATCAATTTCAAAGACTTTTCCCTTTATGCACCGGTGTATCTTATTTTGTTTTGGTCTATAATTTAATAAATTTTTTTTTGTATTTCTCAGTTCTCTAACAATCCGTATTATTAACCCCTTTTTTATGAAATTTATTAAAGTTAATCATTTATTATACAATGTTGCTGCTGTTACTGCTGCCACCAAAAGATACAAAAAGGGGTGAGTGGCGTGAGTAAAAAAATGTGATGTTTCTGCCAAGGCTGCTACTACTACTGCTGGCAGATACTTATGAATGAATCACATTGAACTGAGCTGAACTGTAGCCGGTAGCAGTTGTCTGCAACCTGGTGTGTTAATAACACAACAAAGCAATAGAAAAAAAAAATCAAAAATAAAAAAAAAAAAAAAATGAAATGAAATGAAATGAAATGAAATAAAAGAAAATTTATTATAAATTGTTTACAGCGTTTAACCGTTTTAATGTTCTCTGTGTGGAAGGGTGTGAAATTTTACTTTTGTTGTTGGGTATGATGCGTGAATTTAACGCTGTAATAAAAGTTATAAATCATGCAACATATTGCATAATAATTATTGTTTAGTTTTTGGCTTTTTTCTTTTTAAATAAAAAGATTCTTTTGCGTTGCGCGTATATCTTTTGCAATTTGTATTTTCAGATCCTCTTACATATTTGATAAAACAAGACAGCAAGTTATTTAAGAGTAGATTTATTTATTTGTAATTAAAATATACCAAATGTTTAGAAGCATTACTCGATATTAGAGCAAATGAGCCACTGTCGGTCAACGTTCTAGAAGTAAAAATCTCAAATGCTTTTAGACTATTTGACATAAACATGCTTCAGCAGAGATAAACAAATGGCAGATAGATGCATTAACGATATTATAATGCCATATAAAATAATGTTGCTTTGGGAGAAGAACACTGGAAAAGAGAAAAACATATTTAATAAATGTGCTAAACAACTAGAAGTAGAGCAATTGAGCGAATTCGCTCACTACAGAGCGATTAACCAGTGTTGTTAGATTAGAGGATATATCCCTAAAATGGGGATTTTTTTCTGAAATGGGGATAAAAAAATGCATTTGGGGATGGGGATTTTATTGGAGATAATCGACAAGCTTTCGGCGATGTTTAAGATTTTATATGAAATTATGAGTGTATAAGCAAGACTTGCTTATAAACTTTTTTAAAGCTCATATTTTTTTGTACAATTTTTGCAACGTGTGCTTTTGGCTTTAGTTTGGTTTTTTTGTCATATAAATAAAAACATATCTACACCATTATGTTTCCGCCAACTATTTTTATGGTTCTTATTGCGGAGGAATTCAGTATTAGAGAATCTTCTTATAGTTAAACTACTTCTTTTGGAGATAACAAAAGAATTTTAGTTTCGTCCGACCACAAGTTACTTCTCCCCTTAATGGTATGGGAATATCTATCAAACTATGGCACAGGACATGTATTTACAATTGATGGTACAATATATGATCTATACAAATATTTTAAAGACATCGTGATGTTTTATGCTGAATATGAAATGGCACAACGATGGGTGTTTCAACAAGTTAACGACCCGAAATACACATCGAAGCGAACAAAACTTTGGTTTCAAAATAATAGTGTCAAGGTCTGCACAGTCTCCAGATTTTAATCCTCTTGAAAATTTATGGCAAATGCCAAAGCGGTTCTTAGAGGAAAAAACCCTTCTATTAAGGAACAGTTGTGGGAATTTATTAAAGATGTGTGGAAGAACATTGCAATCGATATGTTTAAAAATCTTGTCGACTCAATGGCAAAACGCTTCGTGGACCTTATTAAAAATCAGAGTAATACCAGTAAGTACAGTAGTAAATAATAAAACATATGTACATACATGCAATATTAGTGATGCAGTTTCTGTGGGTATTTTTGAGGATGAACTAATTAACGTTTTGGGGATTTTTGGGAATATGAATTTTGAAATAGGGGATAAAGACTGAAAATTATCTGACAATTCTGCGATTAACTAAATTAAAGACAGCATTAATTCGGATCAATATTTCAAATATAAGAAAAATTTGCATTTTTATAACGCTGCTCTAATGACATGTCATCAAAGTTGTTCTTACAACCCTTTAATGTGCCTTTAACTCTTCTCTGAAATCACTTGGTCACTGTTGGGATATTAAATCAGACAAAAAATGTAATGTTGACTTTGTAATAAATGATGTTTTTGTTTTTTTTTTCTCTTTTTGTGGAATAATTTTTTTTAACATTAAAAACAATTGTTACACAGTTTTCGTATATAAAGTGAAACCTGTTTGTATAGCGGTTAACGCCCCACATTTAGTCAAACCAAAAATGGTCATAAAAGACAAATGCTTTCAAATACACGCCCAGTCCAGTTGTTTAACAAAATTATAAAACAAAACGTTTGTTAAACGAGTAGCTGGCATTGTAAAAAGAAAAAAAAACAAAAAAAGAAATCACAATTTTCATAATTCATTTAACAAACTAATAAAAGTGGAACAAAAGTACAAAAAAAAAAAAGGATTACATACGCATTTAAATGTTAGAGAGAAAAAACAAAGGGTTGAAGTGTAGGGCGCAATTACAAACTGTGTTTTAAAACACCAAAGGATTACAAAACTATAAAAATCTTTTTTTTTTTTTTTGTTCTTTGTTTCTAATTTTTTACGGTCTTATCAAAGGCTGACAAATAGTTCAAATGAAATATAAAAGAAGGCAACATTATCATTAGCAAGTGATTTGTGCAATATTTTGATGCATTTTAACAGTTTCACAATTGTAATATGAATACTCGTACGTTGCCATAAAAGATATTTTCAAAATATCAAAATTGTTAAATGGTTTGATTATAAGTTTATTACCACCGTAACCGTTTTTTACTTCTCTTTTTCATAAGCCCGCTACTGTCTACTACTGCTGTTAATGATGAGAATGATTTTTAAATAACTTGCAACCCTTTTTCATTCGCTTTGTCTTTGCATCACGTGGTTCATTTACTTCACAGTCTGTTTTTAATAGTTTTTTTTTTTTTTGCCTACACGTACTATTTAAAACACTGCCACAGAGTATCTTCTTTTGTCATAGAAAGAAATATTTGCAATTTGAAATAGAAAAAAAAGAAAAAAACGAAATTTGTTTAATTAATTATGTATGTAAACAACATTATTTTATGATTATTTGAATATGAAACCCTCTTCCCTTATTTTTTAATTTTCCTTCAACATGCCATGTTGCTCTTTTAAAGCGTTAAACATTTAGAAAAATTAATTTGCAACTCTTTTCTTCTTCCACTGCCTGTCACATTTTTATTTCGATTTTTTTTTCTTTTGTGCTGATACAGTAAAAAATATCATTTCATTTTAAATATTGTGGATAAATTAAGAGATTAAGTGGTACACCGCCACCTTTATGTAGGTATGTATGTGCCATACAATGCTGCCTTACATCAACCATGTATATGGTAATCATTTGAAATGGTTAGAACACACGACATTAATTTGTACGCTTACTTTCAATTTAAGTTGGGTTCCACTTAATAGTTTTAAGCAAATATTTGTTAAAACATAAAATATTGCCAAAAAGTAAACATCTCTGCAACCTATTTTCTTTATAACAAATGCAAATAAATAGAAAAAAAAGTTTCATGATCATTATTATTATTTTTTATTTGAGACCAATACTCCGGGGTAGACCCCTACTAAATGCAATGCATTGTATTGGAATATTTGGAAAGAACGGTCCGTGTAGATTTTTTTTCTATTATTATTAAGCGCTTTAGGAATGAGACAAATTGCTGTGAATTGATCATTCAAAGGCCAGTGTTATATCTTCACCCTTGAATGATCAACAGCAATTGCCTCATCTTTGCATGTTGATTGTGTGGTGAGTGCCTTCGCTAAGTAGGTTTAGCTGTTATCTCCTACTTCCCAATAGGAAAGTTTTTCGTTTTTTTGTTGATTTGTTAAGGTGGAAAAGAGTGGAATGTCGGGGAGCGGTGTCTTTTTGGAGGAGGGAACCTCTTTTTTTAAATTATAATTTTGAAAAAAACCGCAAACTAACGTTTTAATTTTTGTTCCGTCAGAAACGCTTTAATTAGATCAAATGCAATGAATTTTTTGGTAATCAAAGAAGAAATGATCACGGACATCATTTGCTGGGATTTGAACCTGGTGTTTTCTCTTCTGTGCACTTAAATATGGCACATTTCTTCACATTTCACTAACTCCGTCATAGTGTGATCATAGAATAGAACATGAATACCAACAAATTTTAAACCTGGGCCCAAATTGCGGCACTCGTTATCGAATGAACGTTCGTATCGAGTAAAATTTCGTCACGTATCGAATAACCAAATTATGGCACTCGATAGCTATCGAATCGAAATTTACAAGAAAAATGTAAAAGATTTTTTGTTTTGTAAAAGAATCAAATAACTTTAAAATAAAGAGAAAGTAAGTAAAATTAGAGCAAAATAATTCTATAGTTTAATTTCAACTTAATTAAAATTATTTAGATAATGGATCCATCATTTTTATGATCGACATGATGTTATAAGATTTCCAGCGGTTAGTATACATACATACATCTTTTAATTATTTGGAATTGAAATTGTGTAACGCTTAATATGTCACCTTAGTCATTGGTTGCGTGGATGGCACGCATATCGGACTCCAAAGACCATAGTCCAATGAACAGATGTTCCTTAATAGAAAGGGCTTTCACAGCCTCAACTCAACGGTGGTAAGGGTGACTTTAGTTTTATACAAATGCTACTTACATTTCTGTCGATTTTATTAAAAATAAAAAATTTTTTTCTTGTTATATTTTCAAATAAACAGCGCGTATATAATTTCGATTGCTGTTTTAGTATCGAATGACATTTCGAGAGATGGCATTCGATCGGGTTCTCGTTATCGATACACCTTACTCGTTATCGAGTGCGACGATCTCAAATACAAAAATTTCGATTAACTTCATTCGATAACGAGTGCCGCGATTTGGGCCCTGTTGTTTGTAAATATTTCGAACAAAAAGAAGAACAAATATTGCTTTTGATTGTATTTGACATACATACATACATAATTGGCCTTTAGAGCCCTGAGTCAGGACCCAGGTTGTGCGTGTCAATTTTTATCCATGAGTACAGCGACCTACAAATTAATGTCGAATCCGAGCTACAGACTTGAGACGCTTATACATGGCAATCAGTTACTCTCAAAGCTTTTGCTCTTTGCTTTTTACTCTGCTAAGAGGTTGTCATCATATTTCATTCATATTTCTTTGCTTCAAGATGACAGAGCCGACATACTAACCACTAGACCACGGCTACTACGATTGTATATGACATTCTTTGATTCTATTCGGTGCGTAAAACGCAAACTAAACTTACTCACAAAAGATTTGACGCCCTTAATGAAACTTTTTGATTTTTTTAACCAGATTAGTATATTTTTCTTGTACAAGAACACATTCGATGAAGATAATCCCTCTTTTCTAACCTTTGATATTTTAATAAAATCTTTTAAATGCAATGAGTCCTTTTAGCATCCTTTTCTTGTTGTGACAACACTATAACCACTCTTTTGTTTCTTTAAAACTAAGTATTGTCGACGCAAAGTTAAAAGTTACTGGCAATAGTCTTTAGTCTCTTAATAATTGATTAAAGCTTTCAAACTCTTCACTCTACACTTCAATGTAGGGGAGACCCACTGACGATAACACAATGTAAAACGAAAAAAATAACCATATACAGATTACATTATAAAGACCAAAAAAAGAAGACCCGTGTCTCCCAGTTTTGCCCAAAATCATGAAATTTTTTTTATGGGCCCGCAAACATTTGGGCCTCTGTGTCATTTTTGCAGAAAACGTGATAATTTTCTCAGGCTCATATCTTGCAAACTGTTCCGAATTTTGATTTACTTTCTGAGGCAACGTTGTAGCTCTTACCATAAAAAACAAAAATTGTGAAGATAAAAAAACTTCACCTTTAAAACTAACATTGAAAAAAACGTAAAAAAATTCGATCTTATTTACCTTTTTTCCCCTTGTTTAAGTCCATAGGTAGCAAACCGTTCAAAATTTAATCTTAATAAACAACCCACGCGATCACGCACCGACCGCAGCAGCACATGTTAAACAGCAAGCTTAGCACACTCATCAAGGGACGCAGCCCACAACGTCAACGAGAATGTTTTAGAAATTTGTTTATTGAGATCTTAGGTAAATTTTAATACAGGTGTAAGACAAGGATGAGTTTTGTCGTTAATCTGTTCAATGTCGTAGTGGATACAGTAATGGATGTTATGGTCAACAAATGTGGCATTGTATTGAAGTTGCAGTATCCGTGGTTTCCATAGCCAGCTTCTGAGGTGTGTTAGTGAATAGTAAAAGCATATAAATGAACAACTCGTTATTTTAATTAAGAACGATATGGCTATTACTCGTATGCTCTATGTTGAGCAACTGTACAGTTTTTCAGACTGGAATTGAACCTATAACTGCTGCTTTAAAAAACTATCTGCAAGTATTCTTATGCAGTGAGAAAGAAAAAAAAAATGGCCTTTAATGATTTGCTTATAAAATCAATTAAATCACTGGTTCAGGACTTCCAAAAAGCTTAAGTTTATCCACTTTAAACTTTCAGTCACAGCATTAATTAAATGCTTCTTGGTAAAAGAAAAAAAATTATTTGCGCCTTTCTTTGTCTTGAATATTTTAATAAAAATCCATTTAATTTTCTGTAGCTCACAAAAAGCCCACTTAAAAATTCCTTTGAAATTGTGTGCTGTTGTAGCAACAACTTTTTCTTTAAATCCTTGATAAAAACCTTTAAGTCCACTTTAGCAATTACCCAAAAAGGACTACAAAGCCATACCAACATACATATGTACACGTAGCTCACAGCTATAAACGGACTAAAAGCTAAAAAGAAGAGTTGAAATAATAATCAAAGAAAGAAAAAAAGTAAAACCATTTGACAATTCATTAAGTTACGGAAGTTAAACTCAAAACTGCAATTTCCCCTAGAACCAATTATAGAATTTTTATTTTTGTTGTATTACACGTTTCACAACAAATTTTCTTTTTACTATGCTAACCACCACACCGGCCTCAGGTGACCCTCATACATATGCACATATGTCTCCTTCCCAATACTCGTACATGCCACAAAAATATGTTTTCAAAAGTTTAAATAAAATAATTTCACACAAGTCAACTCATACACAATACATATCAAGAAACGATAAAGAGACGAAAATGTCATGCCAGCCAAAATGGAGCAACCAAATGTAATAAAAGTGAGCAACTTAAGGGTTATGGTGGGTACATAAATTGAAATCAGAACAGTAGCAGCAGTAAAAAGACGAATACTGTTTTTCTGTTGCTGTGACCATATGTACGTAAACAGAAAAGAAAAAAACGTGAATTAAAGAATAATTGAGTCCTTTTACAAGTTATGTTTAAAGTCTGAAGGTGTATGTTGTAGGGGTTTGGGGTGTCTACTGAAGATTTAAATCCTTTTAGTTTTGCTTGTTAAACTATTTGATTTTACTGGCAATTACAAACCAATCTACATACAAACTGTCAATGGTAACATGGGAATACAAAAACTACTTCAGCTCATATTTTAAGTTTACTGTGTGCGCTACATTGAAATAAAATAACATATAATAGCACTGTACAATTTGTTGGATTACATAAGGAGGGGACTTTATAAAAACGGTTGCAATTTCGATTTCAATGTACTCGTATTGGCATTTTTGTTTGAGAATAGATTTTGTCAAACTCATTACAAATAGCTTTACCCGAAGGCCATTTCATCTGGCAATGTTATATAAAGAAATTTGTTTTATAAATCCTTTACAAATTAAAAATATTTTTTTTGAATATAGCAAAAATCAATATTTACTTTGTACGGAAGGCACCACGCCCACTTTTTGACTTTTTTGTATCAACTGTGCAGCTGTTTCGAATAAAGTTAGAAACTCTTACTCTTATAGTCGTGGCACTGTTCTGTTGAAATTTGAAAAATTTGTAGCGCTATAATTTGTTCCAGAAATTTGATTTGGTTTAGCCGTCTAAGTCTTTGGACTTCAAATAACCAAAAAAACATTTTATCAAAATCAATCATTGATTACTGAGACTATGAGAATGTTACGCGAAATTTTTAGGACAAACAATGTGTCAACAAGATACACTTTTTAACGTGTAGTGAATGATTTCGACGAATGGTGGACTGTAGATGATAGGTCCAAGCATGGACCACAACGTACTGCAAGATCCGCTGAAAACATTACTGCTGTTCAAGAAAGTGTTCAATACAATCCATTAACCTTAATTTGACATCATGCTTAGGAGCTTGGTCTTCAAAGAAAAACTTTGGTCACAAGTTTGCCCAAAGATTTGTATTTGTTTCCTCTTAAGATGACAATCTCTAATTTCATTATAAACTCATTATGAGTGTCGAGGCACATTTTCATTTGAATGGATATGCGAATAAACAGAATAGTCGGTTTTGGTCAGTGGAAAACCATCAAATTATTCATCAGTCACCTTCGCATCCATTAAAACTGACAGTCTGGTGAGCAATTTGGTCAGGAGTAACCATTGGAAAACCACCATTCTTTAAAACTCAAAACGGCGTAGCGGTAGCTGTCATTGAGGAGCGATATCGTGATATGATTGAAAACTTTTTAACGCCACAACTACATGCTTTCGTCTTGACTAACATATGGTTTCAATAAGACCGTGCCACATCGCATACAGCCAGGACTACAATGGATTTATAGCGATATCTCTTTCCACAACAAGTTGTTTTAAGGAATGGTAATGTTGATTGGCCTCCACGGTCGCCTGATTTGACTGCTTGGGACTTTTTTTTTTAGTAGGGATATCTGAAAATCAAGGTTTTTGCAAACAAACCATAAACGCTGGAACAACTCAAAGAAAGTATTCGTGATGAAATTAACGAAATACCGCGTGAAATGTGTGAGAATGTAATAAAAAATGTGCTCAAAAGGGCTCGCTAGGGCGGACATTTATCTGATATTGTATTCCATACTAGTGCTGTCAAATTCTGCTACTTCTCATTACTCGATAGTATTGAGTACTTATATTTGGGTACTCAATACTACTCAATACTTTTAAGGGATTTTCTTTTTAAGAGACAACTATTTCTCACAGTATTGTATTTTTATACAGAATTTTGGTTTGCCCGTTAAAATTTAAATTTTCCATACAACTTAAAAGAAAAAATACAACTCTTAAAGTATTGAGTATTTACTTTTAAGTATTGAGTACCCAAAAATTAGTAGAAATACTCGATACTCGGTACACATTACTCAATACTTTGCCAGCACTATTCCATAAATAATTTCCTTTTCATTTACTTATTCAAAAATTATAAATAAACAAAGTGGCATAATAATGTACAATATAATGTAAGGCATCATGAAAGTCATTCTTTTCTACTCCAATTTTGTTTTTCTTTAATTTTATTGTATTGCTTGTCTATAAAAAATGGCGTCTGATGTACTATATGTCTATATTGTAGTAGTAGTTGTAGTAGTTGAAAAGAATTATTTTCAATTTTTTTGTTTTGTTCTCATTTTTATTAAAGTAGAAAAAACGGCAATAGTTGAAGCCTGTAGTTTGAAGCCTGCATATAAATAACGCCTGTGGCCATAAAAAAGCCCAACATGTTTGGTAACTACAGTGGACAACCAACCATCATCTGGAACAATTTTTGTTCGTAATTCAGTTTGTGTCACAAGTTTAAAATGGGAGAGGTAATAAAACACATACTTTTGTTAAGTTTTCTACTGATTTGTTGTAGTTTTTTTTATTTTGTGAATTTCCTTTCTGTTTCCAATTTTATTTATTTCCTTCTCTACTACTTGTAAACTTTTTGTAACACTTTTCTTTATTTTGTTTTATTTGCCAACATTCTTTTTTTTTTTTCTTCATCTGTGTATGGCAAAATACTCGTAAAAAAATGTCTTTAATTTGTAATGGTATAGTAGTGGGTGTTTGAGAGTCATTTCTTTTTGTAGGACATTATAAACGATGTAAGAATATCCTTAAATTACAGTAAAAAAAAATATATTTATTGGCAGAGAAACGAAGAAAAATGTTTGACATAAAAGTGAGAAATTGTGATAAATTTGTTGTTATTGTTGCTATTGTAGTTACTTGTATTGTATTTATTGTTGTAACAAGATAAGCAACATCTACCAAATTTTTAGTTTTGCTGTTTATATGGGTTTTTGTAAACGAAAAGGTAAATTATTTGATTTTTTTAATTGTAAATTTTTTAGAGTTTTGTAACCTAAACTTTTGGAATTGATAACAACTCCCTTATGCTGCAAAAATATTGTTATTTTTCCTAACCGACAAATTCGGTAAGATTTTTTTAAGGTTGAATTCATTAATTTTAACGTTTTGCTATAAATAAATTTTTATTTATGAGATAACGCCTTCTCAAGAAGCTTTATTATGAATACAACCAACCAGTATACTATCAAGTATGTTGTTGAACAATATCGACCTGCATTGAGGGTCCGTGGTATAGTAATTAGACCGCTCGCACTAATCTCAAACGTCCCAGGTTCGAATCCCAGCAAAGGTGAAAAATGAAAAAGTTAGTTTGCGGTTTTTTAAAAATTATAATTTGAAAATAAGAGGTTCCCCTACTGTAAGAAGTCCATCTACAAAAGTAACCGCTCCCTAACATTCCACTCTAATTCACCTTAGCTTTTGACAACGAAAAAAACTAATGATCAGGAAAAAAGTGCCACCTATTGAGAAGTAGGCAGATAACAGCTAAATCGTACTTAGCGAAGGCACTCACCACAATCAACATGTAACGATGAGGCAAGTGCTGTTAATCATTCAAGGCTGAAGGTGCATATAACACTGGCCTTTGAATAATCAATTCACAGCAATTTGTCTCATTCCTAAGGCGCTTCATAATATAAGAAAACTAAATATAGGTTCTGTTGTCATAATGGACTCTCCTTTCCACAAAAATTCTAATACAATGCACAGCATTTAGTAGTGGTTTACCTCTGAGTATTGGTCTCAATAACAAAAAAAAAAAATAATAGTTCGCCCACAACCGCGTTTTTAAGTAGTTTTCATTAAAAATATTTGTCCAGAAGTCCTATTTTATCTGTGTGTTTCCTATTAGAAGATGTGTATACCGAAAACTATATGCGATCAGCAGAGATTTAATGCATCCTGGTTTTACCAACAGCCTGGGTTTTGCTATCCTCTAAACAGAGGCGAAACTTCATTTCATCCAGGACATATAATGTATGAAGGCTTAAACTGAGACAATTCGAAATGATGAGTTCTACTAAGATTAGAAAAAATTTTCTTCGTTCGCTTTACTGATTCTTTAAATGTTACCCTTCTTAGATGTTTTTCGGTGTGCATTGCTGGTCTACACTTGCTACTGTTAGTATGTTTCTAAATAGCTCTTCCGAAAAATGCGTAATATGTTTGAGTTATGATGGTGCTATTTAACGCCTATAGACTATTTTTTGTTGGGCTATGCTAAGGCTCATATCTAACGGGACAAGCCCGCCACGGTTGACGCACTGGAAGCCAATATTGAAAAATTTCTTAGTGACATATCGGCCGTGGTCTAGTGGTTAGTGTGTTTGCTTACTAAGACGATAGCGCCGGGTTCAAATCTCAACTCTGACATCTTTGAAAAAAAGAAATATAAAAAAATTATTTCTTGCGGCGAGTACCTCTCAGATGTCTTCTAACAAAAGCTCTGGAAGTAATTCATTGCCATGAAAAAGCTTCTCAAATCTGTCGTTCGGAGTCGACTTTAACTGTAGGTTCCTGTACTCATGGATAAAATTGAACATACACAACGTGAGTGCTGTGAGAAGCTAGGCCGTAATCCTGACACAGGGTTGTAATGGCCAATTATGTATGTATGTATAAATATTTGTTCGCCCACGATCGCGTTTCTAAGTAGTTTTTATAACAAATGTTTGTTCAGTAGTTCTATTTTATATGTGTGTTTGTACCCCGAAAACTATATGCGATCGGCCGAGATTTAATGCATCCTGGTTTTACCAACAGCATGGTTTTTGCTAGCCTCTTAACAGAGGCGAAATTCATTTCATTCAGTTCATATAATCTACTGACTGAGGCTTAAACTAAGATAATACGAAATGATTACAAAACTCGTCTACACTTGCTGCAGTCAGTATATTTCTAAATAATTCTTGCGAAAAACTCATAGGTAAACCCCACTAAATGCAGTGTATTGTATTGGAATGTTGAATATAAAGATATATATAAATAAATAGATGTTATGCGCCTTTTTTGTTGATGAGACAAGGCCAGTGTTATACCTGGATGTTGAATGTGAGTGGTGACCGTCTTCACTATTTAGATTAGCTGATATTTTTCCAGAAGGTGGCGCTGTACTCCTGATCATTCGTTTTTCGGGAGGGAATAGACTAAAAATGTCAGGGAGCAGTTTCGTGAAGATAGACTTCTTCGAGGGTGGGTGGGGAACCTCTTATTTTTTAAATTATAATTTTTGAAAAACCGCACATTTATTTTTTAATTTTTTTTTTTTCTATTTCGCTGGGATTTGAACCTCAGTCGTTTGAGTTTCTGTGTACGCGCTCTAACCACTATACCACGACCCCCCAAATGTTTGATTTTGAGTAAAACGAAAGTTTTTTCTCAGATATTATTGAAATATTGTATTCTTTTCCGTTGCGCTTCTTGCAAAGCAGTACCATGCAAATGTTACTGAGCTTCTAGCTTAAGAGATTGTGCGATTTAACGCTTTTAGACTATTTTTTATGGGGCTATGCTAAGGCTCATATCTAAAGGGACAAGCCCGCCACGGTTAACTCACTGGAAGCCAATATTGAAAAATTTATTAGTGAGATATCGGCCGATATGTTAGAGAAAGTATACTAAAATTGAAGCCAGGTAACGAAACGTTTAAGGCGTAGCCATGGTCATCATTTACCTATACATAAAATCATCTTTAAACAATGAATTACTCGTACATCGATCGTTCATAGACTGAAATAAAGACTTAACGATACAATGCCCATAAAAAGTAAAGATTTATTGGTAAATATTCTCAAAGTGGCGACAGTAAGAGTCTCTAATTTTTATCCAAATATCTCTATAGTCAGTACAAATCATCAGTCCAATATTGGCTGGGATCTGATTAGTAGACATGATGCTTCCCATACAAAATAAATATTGATCTTTCTACTCGTATATCTAGAAAATGGTTACACCGAAAGTTTCTAAAGTTGATTATTGATTAAATTAAATAAGAAATTGAAAATAAGAAATTAATAAAAGAAAGTCAATAAAACAAATATGTTTCTAAATTTGGTCCGAATAAATGCAGAGGCAACAGAAATATTCTGTTGAAAAGTGGGCGAAATGTACGAGTGGTCATGGTACTTCCCATACAAAGTAAGTGTTGATTTTTTGTGTATTTTGAGAATGGTGATAATGAAAGTTTAGAAATTCGGAACAGACAGCTTCGATTTTGGATTTTGGGAGTTGTTCTCTGCATTCTTATTTATTTTAAAGTTTCTTAATTGAAATAGTGAGAGCGAACTACGCCGGTGCTTAGCTAGTTATCTTTAATTATAATATTTTCCTTAGATTTGCTGTTCCAGCAAGCCTTTAAATCAAGGCCTTGGTTTCTATATACATACATACATATATGGCTTTATATATATGAAAATTTGTATTTATAGTCCTACTGGGATAATAAATAAAAACGGATTAGGTAAATTAAAAATTTCCTAGAAAAATGCCTTTCAAAGCCAAAATTTAAAAACAAATATTTTTAATCCCTACAGTTTATCAACATTAAGGAAACATGAACTACCAATTAAAAGAAAATCAATGCCATTTTTATTTACTAAAATTGAAAAATCAGAAAATTTCCATTTTACGCTTTGGGACAAGAGAAAGTTTGTGAAATAAGCCGGAAAAAAAAACGCAAAGCAAGCATGCATAACCTTACACAACAATATATATATATAAAGCAATAAAGAATCCTTCAACAAATTATACCAGGAAATTTAACCTTTTATGCCAAACACTAAAACAATGACTATTATTTATAAATATATGCTCTGATTTAAATTGCATCATAAAATGTAAGACATTTATGAAAAACGAGTGACAATGAAACGGACATTTAAATATAGAGCAGTAACCAGAACAGCGGTAAATATACCGCTGAGTAGCGAAACATGTTCTTATTTTTCCCATTATTCTCTACTTTTTGCTCTATTACTTGTGACATTTTATTGTTGTAGCTGGCTGGCTGGCTGGCTAAAGGATGAGTTAAGAACGAATGTACACTTTTAAATCCTTAAGAATTTATGTTTATGATGGTATAACCAAGCCAAGCGAGTTAAAAGTCTTACTTAAATTTAGTAGCATTCACTAAAACTAAACAATTTTGTTAAATTTTGTTTTTGCCTAATGATCCCTTTGCTCAGTAAGTAAGCCAGAACGATAGAGTGATAACCATAGAAAGGATATACGCACACTCTGTTTTTATTGCTCTCATTTAAATGACCGCTAATAAAACTGCTGTCACTCTACTCTACTTTCTTTCCACACTCATTGTTTTCTTCCCTACAATTATGTTTTGTTTTGGGTTTCTATGAAGACTAAAAACGTTATTGTTAAAAATCCCGTCAGTATTAAACGTAACATTATGTATTTGGACAAAATTTGCATTTAAAGTGACATAAAAAGGATTTTGTTCCAGCGATTGTTGCATTATATTGTTGAATATATTTACATAAATGTGGTTCGAAGAAAGGTTTTTCGAGATAACAATGCAAAACTTTGTGTTGCGTTATAGTATTGAAATTCAATCAGTTTATGTTTATTATGAAAAGAGACTATCCTTTTTCCTTTTTTGGTTAAGAATTTTTCTATGGAAATTTTATAATTTCAAAATAAATTTCTCTTTTACAATTTTTGGTTAAAACTATGACATACTGTTTGTTTAAGCTGAAGGGCATATCTGCTTTGTCTTCGATCTTTTGAGGTGACATTAAACCATAAAGTTTTATCGTTTTAGTTTTCTTATTTAGTTGGCAATTCTCCTAAAAGTTATTACAAAATTGTTTGGAACTATAATTAAATTTTTTAGAATTTCTTCTTAACATTTGATGTTTGATTTAGTCGATCTATTAGTTTAGATCGACTGTTGATACCAGAATTAATTGTCTTCTCTATTTTTATCTTTATTACAAATTAGGGCGTTTCTACACATGTCTTAAATAATAATGTTACCACTATATTTACAATAAAAGCATTGCCTTATCTACCCAGCGGGAAATGGTAATCAATGAGAAACGAGAAGGTAATACAAGGAATGTATAATCTATTGATTACGGAAAGCATTACGCTTAACACAGATCATGTCCTACGAAAGTAATAAATTCTTTTACTGTCCCCCCGTAATAAGTATTAGAATTCATTATTGGTAATGCATAAAATTATTTTTTATTAATAATTTGAAGGAATAAATTCTATGATGCATTATTTGTAATGTATTATATTATTAATGTATTTATAATATATTACATTATCAATAATAAATTTAAATTAATTTCCCCCACTAGAAATAAAATAATAGTAGCTAATCGGTAATACTCGTTTCACTATTTACCATTTTATTTCACCTGTAATTGCGCTCTTGTTATTAAACTCCAAGTTTTATCACGTTCATATTAAAAACATTTTGCAAGCATTTAAGTTTTAAAATAAATATAAAAAAGATACGAAAAGCTATAGGTGACAGAAATGGTAAACGGTAAAACAAGTATTCCCGAATAGCTACTAATATATATGCATATTAATTAATCTTATACATTAATTTTGTGTCTGCACATTTGTGTCTGCGCATTTAAACATAAACTGCATTTTTTAATAAAATACATATTTTTTGCGTAAATAATAACGGATTTTTTAATTATGAAAAAAATAGAAAACAAATATACCCAGAAACAATAATTCCTTTCTTCTATATATGTGGGAATGTACATGGTAATCGATATGTAAAATAGAAAAAAAAACAAATTACAGTTTTTTTTTCAACAAAATATACGAAAAAGACAAAAACCAACACACAATAATTTCTTTCTTCATAGATGTGGGAATACACATGGTAATCAATATTTATTTGTGTGCCACGTGAAATTACCTTCTCGATTCCAAAAGTAATATATTCTGAAGTAATATATTATATAATTGATTATAAAATAAGGTAATCAATCTTTTCCCGCTGGGTATATTAAGTTAAGGGTTGCCAATATCCTTACAATGTCAACTGATTTAAGCATTTCAAAGAAATGTCATTGTTAACGCTTTGATATAAATGATGTCCATATCCGTCTTATCGTGTGCATAGAGGTTCGATTATAAGGTGAAATTAGCTAATCAGCTGTTTGCTCATTTGTTGCTGGTTGAAATGGTCAATGCTTATGGAGGTGGGAGCTGTCAAAACGATAAGAATAACATTTAAATGTTAGTTTTATATACGAAGTTTAATAATCTGCAATAATAACAAAATTCATTTTAAATTAATTATCTTTTAATATTATTCGTCAATATGACGGATAATCCTTCTAAATATTTTTCAAAATTTTTTTGTTCAATTCAATAATTTTTCGAGTGAAGCCTTCAAAAAAATATATCTTAACAGACCCATTTTAACTTCGAAAATAAAAGACAGAATATAGATGTAACAGAGATATTTGTGTATCTTTGAAATGTAATTTCAAAATTATTAAAGGTGATTTTTGGGAGGCCACGAGCGATTGGGAGATTTTTTTTAAATATTTTTGGTAGGAATACTATGTCTTATGTGTTAAGGCTGCTGTGACTAGATAACAGGGGTAGCCGGAATTCACGACCAGCAACATATAGTGAGTGCCTGTATAACTGCATATTTTTTTTTTATTGAAACCAATACTCACTATCCCTACTGATACATATAAATACATATATATAATTTTTCTTATATTATTATTAAGCGTCTTAGGAATGAGACAAATTGCTATGAATTGATAATTTAAAGGCCAGTGTTATACCTTCACCCTTGAATGACCAACAACAATTGCCTCATCGTTTTGCATGTTGATTGTGTGGTGTGTGCCTTCGCTAAGAAGGTTTAACTGTTATCTGCTACTTCCCAATAGGTGGCGCTTTTGTGCTGATCATTCGTTTTAGGTGGCATTAGTTAGATGGAATAGAGAGGAATGTCAGGGAGCGGTTTCTTTGTAAATGGACTTCTTTGAGGGAAGGGGACTACTTATTTTTAAATGATAATTTTGAAAAAACCGCAAACTAACTTTTTCATTTTTCATCTTTGGTGGGATTTGAACTTGGGCCGTTGGAGTTTTTGTGCGAGCGGTCTAAAGGTTAAAAGATTTACAAAACCGTGGCCGTTTTAAATTGAAGAGTTAAAAGTTTAAGCACCACCATACAAGATTAGTTCTGCTATATAAATGACTTCCGGAATTTATTATGTTTTTTATAAAGTAGCAGTTCCGATCCAAAACAATTGTCCTTTATTGATTAAAAATTTGTTAGTTTTAGAGCAATACGATTTTCCATTAAAAACGTGTTTAAGTTAACATTTTCTGAGAATGTTATTATAAGTTAGAGAAAAAAAACTTTGAAGACATACGAATACAACTTTTACAACATATTTACACATTGAAGTTTATATGACTCATACCAAGGTTTTCCAATTTCGTTTAATTGATTTCTAAAATTAATTTCCATCCACATTAATTTCCATGGTCACATCTAAAAATAAGAAAAAAATTCTGCAAGACCAAAAATGTTTTATTTACGAATATTTATTATTCTCATCAGTTATAAATAATTTTTCAAAAGATCATATAAATTCATTATCTGGCAGGATATTAACATGACTAGCGAACATGTGGAATTAATTGATTTTTTCGTAACAGAATGTTGTTGACGAAAACAAATAGAAAAAAGGACCAGCACAGTTTTGCTGCAGAGCGCAAAATAAAACACAAAAAAAAGTTATTGAGGGCGTTGAAAATGACCAGCGGCTAAATTTAAAAGAGTGTTTATCTACAGACTTGGAATAGAAAATACGGGGACAAAAATGAAAAGACTGAAAAAAAAAAGAAAAAACCTTTTGTCATTAACATTAAAACTCAATTAGATTCGTTACACGCCCAATTATACTTTTTTGCACAACCAAACAATTGCTCCACTTACCTGCTAGAGGATACATACACATATGGTCAAAATAATAAGTACACACAACTTAATAAAAACAAGTTTAAACTTTATTTTAAGCTCGAGGTGTCTATTATACAACTTTTTTTCTTATTTCTATAGTAGGGAAATATTGCAATAATAATGACCTTACACCAAAAGGACAACAAAAGAAAATAATACAATTTTATAAAAACAAAACGACAAATAAAGGAATTATATTAATACTGAAATATTCACCAAATTATTATATATTTGTAATACAATAAAACATAAAAAATTAAAAATTAAAAAATTAAAGCTATAAAACGACCTCTTCAGCAATTTAAAGAAAAGTCACTGTTACAGCAGAGTGGTCAAACGACTGACCACATCTCTTATAATTTCGCTTTATTTCGATTATTTTTTTAATTACTTAGAAGTCATGAAAATTATAAAACTTTTTTTTAACAATTTTCATTGTATTTTGCAAAAACTAAAGCTGAAGGTCCACACCATGCGTTTGTGCGTCTGTCCTTTTTATGCATCTGACAAAAAAGTAGTATCAACGTAATCGTATGTGACAAGTTACACAGCAAAACGCATAGAATGCATACACGTATCAACGCAACAAAGTAGGATTACATTCTACTTTTGTATCCATCGCATGAGTAGTGAAAAAAATGTCAGCTGTTTTTGATAGTCACGGATGAGAAATTTATTTTATTTTAAATATTATCGATAAATATGTTTGTATGTGTAGTGGATTCTTTTTAACATTTCTCTTTGTACAAAAACATTTTTAATAAAAGAAAATGCTATCATTAAAAAGGTTGCATTAACCTTCAAGGAAAAAAACCATAAGAATTAATTTTATATACAATTCTTATACTCTGCATTTTATTAATCGATTTGTGTTCTATTTATCGATTTGTATTCTATTTATCGATTACTTTTATTATTACTTTAATTATTTAAAAAACAAGTGCAATGAAGGAGAAGCTTAAAAAATCGTCTCGTGTTATTTTCAAGTTTTTCGTAGGCCCTTGTAGCACAAAACATTAAAAATATAAAATCACTGAATTCCATAAATTCTTTTAATATCTCAATTTCACTTTCCATTTTGCCTAAATTGTTTTTACTTGATAACACTAATAACACAACAGCTGACCCAAAAAAAAAATATGGCGCATAAAACGCATTGCATGTAACTTTAATTTAAAAACGCATAGAATGCACAAAAAATTTCATACGCACCTATGCATTAACGCATGGTGTGGACCTTCAGCTTAAGTCAAAGCAAAGTGTACATCTTATTTTGACCATATATGTATGCTCTTTTTTGAGCACAAGAAAGGTAGTGTAAAAGTGAGAGACACAGAGGTGAATGAAGTATAAAGAGAACACCTTGTAAAGTTATTTGTTTCCTGTTAGATAATGAATTTTTATATAAATTAATAGAAAGTGTAAATGCCTTACAAAACTCGCCCCAAACCTACTCCTCCATCATGCATGACAATGTTGGGTATATAATTTAAAAGTCACATGCTGTATACGAACCCACGTTGTCATCATTTATAAAATTAAATGCGTGTGTATTTGTGTGTTTCTGAAAGTATTTGCCGTAAATGCCAATAATTATGTTGTCTAAGTTGCCAACAAAATATGGCCATACTGACACCCTCGTAATGTTGGCCAACAAAAATTGGCTTGTTAGTAAAACAACAAATATGCCAACAACAAAATAAAATATATATTTTTAAAATACATAAAACATTTACTTGTACAACTTCTGTAAAAGTTTTCCTTTTTGTTTTGATGTGGCACACACACACCGGTTTATATTGTTGGAAAATGCTAGAAAAGCTGAAAAAGAATTTTATTTTCAGTCATTACTTAAAGACACCTTTTTGGGATTATCTTCTTTACGACATCGCCAGCTTAAACTTCAAGAAACTTAAGGTGGAAAAAATAAAACAAAAAATTTTAAACAATTTAAAATTTGTAAGAAAGTTTTTGTTAAAAAAAAAAAAAAATTCTTTCTATCACATGTTTTTGTTTTAAATTAAGCTTTTGGTTCACTATGGGATGGATTTTAATACTTTAAGGCTTTTGTACTGCATTGTAGGACTAAATTTGCTTAGTGGCTGGTTTTAATTGAAAGCTTTTTGGAAGAAAATATTATTTTCATTGAGATACACTGCAGCTCCTGTTGAAAACAATTGAATTTCGGGAAGAAATTCTAGCAGTCAAGCGAAATATCATACAATTTGCAAATCAATTTACTTTGAAACTCTTTCCGAAATTTTTTCTTGATCTTTAGCAGTTTTACTGTTTTGGATATTTTTAATTAAAATAATTTTTTTTATACGATATGCTGAAGACCCGAGCTCGAGCCACAGAAAGAGTGATCAATTTTTTAAATTAATTTTGTTTCGCCATAACGGCTGCGGTCGTATCTTCGATGTCGACTAATTTGGATAAAATGAAATAAGAGGGCAAAAACAAAAATAAGTTTTAATTCTGAGTCATCCAAATAAGATGCTGCAATATTGGTAAAAAATGGAGAATATGATGGAAACTGTTGTTTGACTGTACTTCGACTAACTCATACAAGTGTATGCACATACAGAAAAAAAGAAAAAGAAATTTCAGTATGTAATTTCTAGGAAAGTGTGAGTAATTTCTAGTTGAGATGTATAGTCTTGAATATGCACAGGATACAAAGAACTCTGATGAGACTGCCGTCGCTAGAGTCGTAAACATATGTTCAGTTTGGCTAGTGTACTATTCCTTCACGGTCATCATTTTCTCCTTGAATTATCAAAAAAATTCTTTACAAACAAATCTGGATTCTTTACATACATACATATACACATAATTGGCCATTACAACCCTGTGTCAGGGTTACGGCCTAGCTTCTCGCAGCACTTATGTTGTGTGTGTTAATTTTTATCTTCAAGTACCGGGACCCACAGTTTAAAGTTTTTTTTCAAGATGTCAGAGCTGAGATTTGAACCCAACGCTATCGTCTTAGTAAGCCAACACACTAACCACTAGATCACGGCCACTGGATTCTTTATAGAATTTAATTAATGATCTAATTAAAGCGTTTCTGACGAAACATAATTTTGTTTTTTGTTTTAAAGTTTGCAATGCTTTTAATTAAAAATAATAACTTCAGTGTTTAAGAAATTTCATTAAATTTAAATAAAAAAAGTATGTCGAAGATATTAGTTTTTCCGAACACCGTGTGAACAAAATATCTAAATTTCCATTAATTGGTATTTAAACTTCAAGGCCGCTGTGGCTTGTGCCTCCAATACTCAGATCTGTGACGTAAGAAAACCCCACAAATTAACGTCTGAAGGGTTCAACTTTCATAATCTTGTTGAACAGTTCACAATAACTACACGCTGTATAGCATTTGGTTTTGAAGGCGATGTTGTTCTTTAATATAAAGCAGTTCATCGCATTGGCCGTACAATCATTTCTTTATTTGTCTGCTCATAGCTCCTGTTCGTTGTCAAAATTCTGAAAATATAAAAAAATAAAAATAAAGAAAAAATATTTAAATTTTTACCTTAAATGCTCTATTATTAAATTTTAGTTAAAAAAAATAAATATCTTCTTAAATGAAAAATTATTTACTTATAGACTGCCCTCTCTATAACATCTGTGACTTTTAATTACTGTCTGATAAATGTAAAGCGCATGAAAACATTAAATTTTTAAGCCACTTAATTCCTTTAATATTTTTGTCAACATTTAAATGAACATCTTTAATGAAATTGCCTACAAGACTTTAATTTTGTAACACTTTTCATGAGCACATGCCCCTTCTTAACTTCTACTAATACCAGAGATTTAAAGAAAAACAAACAATTTTCACAATTTGTTGTCAATGACCCGCAGCAAAATGTTATATTTGAAAATTCTGTTAATTGTTTAACAATCTACGTTCCCTACAGCAAAAGTATTTAGAAACGAAGTCATTTAGGCATTAAAAAACCATAAATAAAATGAATAATAAGAATAATGCCGCCAACGACTTCAACTCAACTCTTCTCTTTACCCAAATTGCTAAAATTAATTTTCATATAAAATGGTTTGTTGAGTGGTGGAGGGGAGGGGGTATGGATTTTGACTCGTGACTGGTGTTAAATAGATGAAAAATTATTTAGAAAAACAAGTAATATTCTCTTCAAAATGTCTTATACTGAGCAGTAGAGATTTAAAGAAAAATTTAAGAAAAACGACAAAGTGACACCGAAATATGTAATGAAGTGATATAAATGTGCCACCCGCACTTAAATAATAAAATACATACACACAAACATATGTACATCGCTTAACTAGCAGACAGACATTTATAAGTGTGCCATATTTGGCTGCCTCACATTGTGTGTGCATTTTCAAAAACACGTCACAATCAATGTCTTGTGTCTTTCATGCGTGTAGTTTGAAGATGTTTTGAAAATATTAAGGAAAGAAAGACAAGAACGACAAAAGAAAAAAAATTCTAGGTGATTGTTTGGCTTGTGAAAAAGTCATATGGGGAGGAGGAGTAATTCGAGTTTTCCCTTCATAATATTTGTAAATAAATATTGAGTGCATGCCCTTTAAATGCTAACTTTTATCCGTGTAAGTATTAAGTTACCATATGTTTACCTAATTGTGTGAGGGTGTTTAAATGTTTTTTTTAAAGCATTTTTGAAACGGTACCCTACATAAGGTATAGATACATATGTGTATGAGGTGTTCTTTTGGATTCGAAATTATATTCTAGAAAAATAAAATTTAATGTAATAAGCATTTCAAACTACTTATATGTGTTAAGCACTGCCTAGTAAAAAATAGTCCGTATTAGTCCGATTTGCACTGTTGCAAGTTAAAGGCGAAAACCCATATTTATTTTAAGTTCCGTATAACAACTTTCCAATTAATTTCGAACAACTCTTTGCTAATAAACTGCAATCCTATAGTCGATTGAGTATTTCCAATAGCGCGTTATACACTTTGTTTGGAACACATTCAAGTTTAAAATTTTTGAGTTGGCTTTTCATAATGGCTTAGAACAATGCGCGAATCTGGATCAACTTCTTCTATTCCACTTTATAGACAGCTGTGGTTGCCTATAGTTCGTTTCCGGCTTAAGTGGATCTAGTGTGGTTTTTTAATTATATAAAAAGCCACTTTGCTGTATTGGCAGTTGATCGCATTTTTAGGTGACAAACCATCTGACAAGTTTACGTATTTATTGTTCAAATAATAACCACAAACATCTTTGAAATTCTTGGAATTAAATTTTCCTAATTGTCGAAGCATATATCTCACTGTTTGCTTACAAAAAAAATGCACGTGCTGCAAAGTAAGTATTCACATGAGATCCTTGAACATACTTTGTGTGCTAGATATTGACTCAGTGCTGTTGCTTAGAAATGCTGCTGTAGGTTGTACAGTATTTGCCGTAGCTATTTCATGCTGAAACCATATATATTCCAGTGCAAATTCAACCATTTGAGGTAAAAGAAAGTCGTTGAACAGGGCTCTAGAGTTGTCGTCGTTCAGACGTAAACCCCTATAAAATTTTGTACATTGTATTGGAATTTTTGTGGATAGGACAGTACATTATGACAACAGAACATATATTTTGTTTTCATATATTATTAAGCGCCTTAGGAGTGAGATAAATTGCTGTGAATTGATTATTAAAAAGCCCGTGTTATACCTTCACCCTTGAATGATCAACAGCAACTGCCCCATCGTTGCATGTTTATTGCGGTGAGTGCCTTCGCTAAGTAGATTTTTAGCTGTTATCTGCTACTTCCAAATAGGTGGCGCTTTTCTCCTCATCATTCGTTTTTCGTTGTCAAAGGTTAAGGTGGAATAGAGTGGAATATCAGGGAGCGGACTTCTTGGAGGGGATGACCTCTTATTTTTAATTTATAATTTTGAAAAAAACCGCAAACTAACTTTTCATTTTTCACCTTTGCTGGGATTTGAACCTAGGCAGTTTGAGGTTTTGTGCGAGCGCACTATACCACCCCCCCCCCCCCTTGCGACGTTTTTTTTTGAAAAAATAAGATCCGCTAATTCTTTAGCATACATAACACATGATTCAATAACATTAGTGGTCTTTAGACTTTAGTGTTTTGTTTTTGTAAATTATTTTAGGTAAAACAATTCAAGTAAAAAATAATCAACACACACAGCCAACATCCAAGTATGTACGCTGCTGAGACAATTTTTGTATTGACGCTGCTGATAATACAGTGGCTACAACGAACACTTCAGATTTTCGTATTTTACACGCACATTGTCGGATTCCCAGATAAAGATGAAAATGAGTCGCTTCATTCATGAGAGATATTGCCGACGAATTATTATGCAAACAAACCAAACAATAATTCCTTTTAATATCTTAGTCCCTAATCCCACATTTCCCATTCTTTTGTACCCTTTCACACAAAAACTCATCACTCGACCAGTCAAATTTGATAGGGCTTATTGACGTTTATTTTAAATCTGTTTACTAAACTGTTTTCAAATCAGACTTGACACATTCCGCCTTTTGCTAAATTATTAGCCTTTTCCAATACTGTGTATTCATTTTAGTGCCATCTTGTATAAGAAAATTGCTTAACACACTGACTTGTGTAAAAAGTCAACTATTTTTCTTGTTTTGTCACAGAAACCAATAGTGTATAGTTATTAACCATTCGACTTAAACTTTCTTCGAACCTTCCGTCTAAACTGGTACTATTTACACCGTAAAATTTTGCTCTCTTTGCATTATCATGTTTTCAACAAATATTTGTTTGACAAGTATCTATTCTGAGTGTATGTTTTAATCGTCAAAATGTCTGTCTGTATATCTGTATGTTAGACACTCTCGGTTATTGACTATTTGCCGTAAGTGCGTACATACGTGTGTGCATATGTTTTGAGATCTTGTTTGATTATGTTGTCGCACGCGCTATTTATTGTAATAATAATTTTGTATCTTCTTTTTCTTTTTTAACATTTTCATTGTAACTGTATTGTTGTTTTTAGTATTATTATTTATTTTTTTTTTTTTTTGTACAAAAATTGAAAATTATTTTCATTTTAAACATTTTACACGTTCTTTATACGGCAATTTGATGAGACAGATACACGTGTGTATGGTAGGTAGGTATGTACGTTGGTGAATGTTTTCTATGTGCGAGGATGTTTTAAGGGGTTAATTTGAAAAAGAAACAAATATTTTCAAGTGCCAACAGTTGCCATGGATTAGTTACACTTTCAGAATTTAATGAATTTTAATCAAAAATCCATACAAATGGAAAAAAAAGCGAGTGTATATCAATTTAAATATAAAATACTCGTAAAAACTATTTTTTGAAATATTAAAATTAATTCATAAAATGCACACCCCTCCCCACACATACCGAAATTTATTTCTAAATGCTTGAATATTTTGTGGCACTATTAAGTGGAAACATGAAAATTCATATTTTATGGGTATTAAGAAGCAACATACATACTAAAGATGGGTATGGGTGTGTGTTTGTACATTGTAATTCAGCTCTTACTTTTCTCTAAATTGTTTGTAAAAAAAGAAGCAAATAAATTAGCGGAGGAGTCAATTATATTCTTTTGTTTTAAATTTTAACTTGGCATTACCATTTAATTAGACAGGAAACTAGCTTTAAGATTGGAAATGAATATTCCAAAAAAAGTAAAGGCCATTTTAAAGTATTTACGTGCTTTTTTCTACATGTGTGTGTCAAGTCTTATTATTATTAATGGTTAATTAAGGACTAATTCATAAATTGCAATTGCGAGTGTAATTTACTGCGACTTATGTGTTAAGATTTGGTTTACAAAGATAATCACTACTGCAGTTGGTTAAGTACGTGACTTTCTGATTAAAAAGCAGGGATTTTGATAAAAAATAAATAAATTTTACAAAGTAGTGTCTCGACTCCAATTTGTTTATATATATATATATATTTTTTCTTTTGTAATATAATTTCAACGTTGCAGTAAAATCTCTCGAAATTCATTTAGACCAAAAGATGTTGGTGATCATTGACAGTTATTTCTGAAAAACCATGGATTGCATATAAATGCCAAGTAATAATCTTTTTACGTTGTATTGACCGCTTTTGGCTTCCTTGTGAATTGTCAACATTCCAAATTTCACAACCATTGGATGCACTCATTCATTCAGAGATAGACCTCATCATTAATAAAGATTTTTTTTTATAAAATTGAGGCTTAGTTTCGAGGAAGTCAAGGATGAATTGAACCAAAACAAGTCATATGAGTGCTCGGTATTTGAGTTCTGGTTCAGTTGAATTTTGTATATATACAGGACAAATTTGTAATAAAGTGGTCTATGAAGCAGAGTTTTCATTAATGACGGCGTTGGACTCTTTTCTACACTCTCCCGGATAGATCTTGTATATCGCCCTTGTACTGGTATTGGTTTATGATTTACGGCACAATTAGACTCAAATTTATCCAGCGCACTGTACTTCATGAGGTGACTAAATCACTCCCATTTCAATGAAACTATTTTACCATTTACACCCTCTAGCCAGGAATGATGATTTTACAAAATAAACTAAATATACTACAGCGTCTAAATGGGATAATCACCTTGCCATGGTGTAGATCAGTGGTCTTCACAAAGAGAGTCACACAAAAATACACTGAAAGATGAGTTTGGTTTCTTCATTTGTGTTGTTTTTCACAACTTGAATAAATTTAGTGAAAATTTTCGTTTTAAAAACCTTTAATTTTAAAATTTTAACTAATTTATTAAAATTATTCATGAAATAAATTGTTTGTAAATGCTATTAACCAATTGAAATGTAGTTAAAAGAAATTTAAACATTAATAAGTTTATGTTGCTTATTATCATAACTTCTCAGTGTCTGACAAACAAATTTAGCTCTCTTGAAAACTAATAAAACATAAACACATAAGCAATTTTTGTCTCACACACATGTTTTCGTAATAATTGTGGTTGTCGTTTAGCATGATGAATACAAAGCGTATGGATTTCTTTTTTATGAAAGATTTTTAACATTGCAAATTTTTTTATAATTAATTAAGTTTTTGTTAGAAAAATAAAACAAAAACAGGTTTCCAGGAATTCTAAATGTGATTTCTGTTAATAAAGTACAATACATTTAATTTTAAACTAATATAATAAAAATTAACGATACAGGTAATTTTGGTATATTTCAAGAAGCTGTTTGCCAGAATTTTTGTTGAATTAAGCAACCCTGGTTGTAATATTCAAGAAGAGAGTAAGAAAAACTAAAAAAATATCCGAACAATTTCGTTATCTGAGTAATATGGGTGAAGACCACCACTGCAAGGACTCAACTGGCTAAGCTGGTGGAGAGCAGTATCTCTCTGGCAAGGTCTCCTATGCCAGAATGGATATTGAGTAATTGTAACTAAGAACTATTCAAGAGGCTGGATCTGGGACAACAGCAAGACCATCATCTTAATTCTCATCTCTTCTTCCTTCCCTAATTAAAACCTTACTGTGCATGATTCTTGTTGTAGATTGCTATTGGATTGTTTAGTAGTGAAGGTATAACACTGGTCACAGAATAATCAATCAATAGCAATCGATTTGCTTGCGGTTCGCATATTAAAAGTAGGACCTTTGTTTTTTCTGACTGATATCAGATATGATATAGGGAAGTTTAAATCAAAAGTGCGCACTCTCCTTCCTCCTTTCCTTAATAATTTCCTAGACCAGCACAATGTAATCGAAACAAAACCAAATTATCATTTATAGCTTTCAGCAATAAGGCCACTACTAATTATGAAAGTTATCAAATCCTATGAAAGACCCTATGTATTGTGCATAACAGGTCTCTTCGAAGTTTGCTATGAAGCTTATGCGCTTTAGACGTTCCATTCTAAAACTTATGTCGTATTTATCCTCTGCTAAATATTACTATAAATCTTCTGACTTTAAAATTAAAAAAGAAATAAACAGAAGTACGAGTATATCCGAATTCAGTTGCAATAAAAAAAATTTTATAAAAACTCACATTTCAGTGTACAAGATAATTCAATCATTTAAAAAAGATTTTTAAGTAATCCAATGAATGTAGTGATTAGTGGTGGCAAATATTTATGAGAACTGATTTGTAATTTTTGTTTTCTGAATGCGTTTTTCTAATATCCTGTCCAATACTTTTTCATTTCTTTTTTTTTTTTTGCCAATTCTAACCTCTCCAATTTCGTGTCATTCATAAATCCTTTAATTTAAAACTCTTGTCAATTACTCAACTTTATTAGTTTTTCCTTTTTTTTCCTTTTTTTACTTTGCAGGCATGCAAAACATATTTTATAACTGCATACCTCGACATCAATTGCAATTGATGGAGTGCTTGTAGCGTTTAGAAAATAAAAATAAAAAAAATATGCCAAAAAGTATGTTCGTTTAGAATATGGCAACTATTGATGTATAAGGATTCAGACGACTGTCGGAGGCGCTATTTTTTAAAATAAATAAAATTTACTGATTTTTCATATAAACATTTGAAATTTTCCTAACTGAAAAAGGAACTCCACTCAAAACCAACCAGACATCTCTTGTTTGACCTCTGTCAAGATTTGAACGAACTGCGTCATTTAATTCGCCTTTGACAACCATAGATAACTGAGTACACTCAAGAAATTGAAAAATAAGTGAATTATGTTTCTCTCATTTTTGTACAAAAAAAAAAAAAAAACATCAGACCAAAGCTTGGTGTTGTTCGAATCAATGTTGACCAGAGTTTATGCCACTTCGTAGCAGTATGCGAAATATACCAGATAATTAACAGCAGTTAGAGCAGTGTGGGTCTCGAAGTGAATCTTCGACATAGAGGTCTATGTTGGTTCAATTAGCCAATATAGTCATGGGATGCATGTGGTAAAATTGACCTGTAGAAGGCTAAATCAATCTTTAGAGACTATTTTGATTACTTATGGAGTCGCATTAACAGATGAATAAAAATAAGCACTTGGTCAAGAACAAATTTTTCTGCATAAAAACAATGCAAGACTGAACACATGTCCACGTTCCATTGGAAAAATCATCCACTTCAAATACGACTTGCACCAGCATCTATCGGATTCAGCATGGAGTGGGTAAATAAGAAATTTAAAAGAATGAGATTTTACGGCGATGCCTATTTTAAGCTTTTTTAATTATTAAAGCTCCTACTCATGCAGTACATTGTGCTGGTCTAAGAATATATGTTATGGTAAGGGGAAAAGAGAGAGTAGTGCTTGTGAACATTTGATTTAAAGTTATTGATATCGTAATTAGCAAGAAAACAATTCGTTGGAAGTTTGTTACATAAACCAGCGCTGCAGGTAAAGAACTAATTCTCTCTATAATGTAGTGAGCGGTTCGCCGAACAAGCAACTGCAAAAGGATGTGCTCCGGTTCGCTTATTTAAAGGCACAAAAAATCCCATATTCAGGAGCCGGTATCTTTTGCAATTTTTAACCGATTCCAGAATTTTAAAATAGAAATGGAAGCTAGACATCTTCAGATATAAACAAAATCATGACAATGGTGGTTTCTTAACTAAGGAACCTTTTTTTGAGGAATTTATAAAAAAAATCTAAAAATATGGTAAATATTTTTTTTTTGGTTCACTTGAATAAAGGCACGGAACAATCCGTAACAATCTGTAGAATTGTGATCTTATCTTGAAAGGGATATAAAAATTGTCGAAACTTAAAACAAGTAGTCGACATAATCCAAAGTGTTGGCTTTCTAGAAAAGAGCTTCGAGTTTAAAATCCACCTCTTAAATCTTAAAGGAAAGACTGTTTCTTAGCAGTCTTCTGGCAAATGCTCTGATTGATATGAATAAGTTTTTCAACTATGATGTTCGGAGTAGACGTTAAACTGTAGATTTCGGTCCCCCCGGGGTTATATTAAATAACTTCTGGTGATACGACATACCAGGGGCATATACTCGCCGGGGAATTTGGAGTTCACCTAGCTCTGGATGGCCTGGCACTCACTATAGGCAGAGAGTGGTTGGTAATTTATTACTGACGCTCTCACGGACTGACCAGAGACACCTATTTGCCTGTGCTCCCCTGTCATTCGGGGGTACTACTACACAAGCAGTGGTATGCCGAATTGCTAATCGAATGTCCATGTCCATGTCTTCTGAGAGTCGTGTCTTTGGCATGACCACCATCCATGCGTCTGGGTGGCGTTCTGTGTGTCTTATGAGGGGTACGTACGATAAACTCAATCTAGTTGTACATTTCTGTACTCATGGATAAAAATTGTCGCACACAACATGGGTGCTGCGAGAAGCCAGCCTATAACCCTGAAACAGAGTTGTATTGGTCAATCATGTATGGACATAAAACAAGATGACATCTTATAACAGTGGCTTTGAGTTTTGGTCATAAAGAGAAGAACGTTTTATTTTTCTCAAATATAAATCTATTAAAGCACAAACCTTTGATAAAATCAAAAGGTCTGTAAATTTTATTTCGATAACTTAGTGAACAAATAAAGTAACAAAAAAAAAACTGCACTCCGGTAGCAATAATATCGGCAGCGGTGGCAGTAGGTGTTCGTTGTAGTTTATCTAGAAAAACAAGTCAGCAATGTATTCACTTTACCAGCAATGAATTTATAAAACAACAACACATAACAAGGACATACAGTAGTTTTTATTATTTTTTTTTTTTGTTTTGCTAAAAACAGTTGTTTTTTCGGATAAAAAATATTTTTATTATTTTTCATTTCTCTGCACTTTTTGTGCAATTTTTTAATTTTTCTTTTGTTTTTGTTTTTTTTTTTTTTTTTATAAAATTCTCTTGTAACGAGTGCAATATGTATTGAAATTTTTATATAGAAAAAGTGTGTGTGTGTGTGGGTGTGTGTGTATGTATTTGAAAGTAATTTGTTGTTGTTGTTACTGTTGTGAATATTGTTTGGTTGTTGAAGCATTTTTTTGTGGGTATCCAATATAGTTGGGTCAGCGCTTGTGGCCAGAATGGTTCTGGTTGTAACGCTGGACAACTTGTGTTACTATTGCTGCCATTCATTCATCCATTGATGATGCCACAATGCTGTTGATGGTTGATGATTTTAGAAGAGTGTGGGTATTTTTAAAGGTCTTATTCGATCGGGGATGTTGGAGTGAAGAGAGTTCTGCTATTTCGACTGCTTGTTATTGAGTGCAAATAGCAATTTTGATTTTTTTTTTCTTTTTTTTTTTTTTTGTAAAGCATAAAAAAATGGGGAATTCAGTTTTTAAGCATTTTTTTCACAGGCTGCACAAATTGTCTTGTTTTGTTGCTATTGTTGTTGTAGCTTTTTTTTATATTGTAGTTAATGCAACTTGTGACAACATGCAACACAAAAACAAAGAAGTAAAAATCGAAATGGTTTAAAAAAAGCGTAACAAATAATGCTGGCCAAAAGGGATGATAGCAACCAATTTTTTATTGCATGCTTCTTCTTCTACAGTAGCGAATAAACAGTAGTCGCGTTTATATTTATGTGGCAAGTACCCTACATTATTACCTAATTGCCAACTTAAAATAAAAAGTTCGAGTCTGAAATAGCCTCTAAGTTTCCTTTAGTTTTTGTATACATTGAGAGAAGTTTAAGCTAAAGTTTTGGAATCTGGTCTAAATGACTTCATGGTTAATGCAGATTATCAGTCAGAATGTGGGCGGAATTGGAAAAGTGGGTGTGGAACTCTCCATACAAAGTAAATATTGATTTTTGAGAACTTTTTAAGGTCATTCCTTATCCAAAAAAAATCTTATTTTATTTTGTCTGGTATAGCATCGGCAGAGGCCCCGCTAATTTAAGTTAAACTTTTAAATTTGAAAGATGGGATGCTTAACTTTAACCATGAATTTAAAACGTTTGACCCTCCAGTAAAACGAGGAGATTCTTGACATCTCTAGTGGGGGTGCAGCATGAACGAAAGTCGAGCTTGATCGTGCGTCTATAATTTTTTTTTTGTAATATTCGTTTGCTGTCAGTTTGACTATTGCCATTGCAACACTATGATTTTTATTGCAACATTCTTTTGTTTTCCGTTTGTGTTTTTGTTTTGTAATTTCAAATTTTCAAATCGTGTTTCATAAAAATGCTTTTGTTGGTTACAATTTGCAATTGTTTTTGTTGTTTATTTTCTAACTTTGATTGTTTTTTCGATTTGTAGGAAATTTCGTGGCCTGTCTAAAATGAGAAACACAAAAAAAAAACAGGACGTAGGACTTAAGTTTTATGGAATTTTAGTAACTTTTGTGTATTTGTAACTTGATTATGTGTAAGTGTATGTCTATCCGCCTGTCTGTCTGTCTGTCTGTCTGAATAGAGTGTTTGCATTCAACTAAAATTGAATTGAAATAGTGTTGTATTTTAGCTTTTGCGGGGTCAGTCACGTTTGTTTATTTGTCTGTCCAATTTGTCTATTTGTTTGTAGTGATTTTCTTTTAATATCTTTTTTTTTGTCTCTACCATTTTTTCTGGGTTTTTTAAAGTTTATTTGAATTGTTTTTGTTTTTTTGTTTTGCTTACCCGCATTCGTTGGGTTTTATTGTTAATTTTGAATAGATGCCGGATGTTGGTATTTTATCACTGGTATTCTGTTGATATTTTTGCATTCTACTGCTCTTATTTAATTCCAGTTACAGATGCAATTTCTATCATAGGATAGGCAGTTTTATTTTAGCACTTGATTAGTAATTCTAGATACACAAAGAAAATGAATTTATTAGAAGTTTAATAAACAGTTTAAATGATGAAACAGAACTAGAGCTTGACATTATTTTCCCTACAAATTGACACTTAAAAACGCTGCAGAATGCAGTCGTGAAATAGAATCTATTTTATTTTGACAGCGGTTTTTCTTACGATCTCATTGTGAGAAACCGGTTTACACTTTTATTAAATCTCATACATTTTGTAAACAAACCCATTTGTTTTTTGATGTTGAGGACGCAAAGAAAAATAAGAGCAAAAAGAAAAAAATCGAGGAAACACTTGAAAGTTAAAATAAATCAGAGTAGGCAAACAAACAAAACATTTCGCAAACGTTTTCACAAAGTCATAAACTTTTCAAATTTTTTTAAATTGTTTTGTACATGAGAAAAATCAAAACAAATATTAAATGAGAAAGAGCACAAACAAAACAATTGTCTTTTCGCTCTTTCGCTTACTTTGATATTCCATTACATTCGTATAATTGCGTACAAAATAACAGGAGAAACGTATTTTTTGAGTGTTTCATTTAGTTCGTATGTATATTTTTTTCTTTTTTTGAATAAAATTTAAATCATAAATAAAATGTTTACTGCTTTGCCAAAAATCTTGATTCATTTAGGTATGTATGTATGCATATATAATATTTTAGGGAGTTATAATGAGCAAATCAATTAGCAAACATTTGCAAATGTATTTTTTTCAAACTTTTTAATTTTGTTCTCAATATACATTGTTTATGTTTTGTTTTGGTTTTACTCATTGTAAAGAACAAAACAGAATGAAATTAAACGTTTAGTTTTGTTTATTTTCCTACTCTGAAATAAATTAATAATTTTGGAATTTGTTAAATAAAAAGAAAGATATTATAGAACAAATAATTGAAGAAGTGCGTAAACATGATTAAATTATATCCGTTGGTTAAATTTTAAGGGCCGATGTTGCATGTAAACCACATCTAAACGTCAAGTTTTGTTCTGCATTTTATTTGGCATGCATTTCTTAATTTCAGACTAACTCAATTTGAACCATGGAAAGATACACAATCGAGCTACGCGTTAAAGTTATTCAGGCTTATTATGAAAATGGGCGTTCAAATCAAAATGCATGTAGTGAACTTCATGATTTTTTCCGTAAATTTAATCGTCCAAATGTGCGAACAATCGAAAATATCGTACAGAAATTTGAGCAAGCGGAGTCTGTAGGAGATGTAAAAACACAAGTGCATGCTCGTACAGCTCGTACTGCAGAAAATATTTCTGCTTATCGCAATAGTGTTGCTGAAGAGACGTCCACCTCAACTCGTCAACGTGCCCAACAATTGCACCTCTCACGCTCGTCGTTGGATGAAAATTATGCATAAAAAATTGCATTTAAACGCTTACAAGGGAAGTAGCAGATAACAGCTTAAAACCTACTTAGCGAAGGCACTCTCCGCAATCACCACCCAATAAACATGCAACTATGGGGCAATTGCTGTTGATCATTCAAGGGTGAAGGTATAACACTGGCCTTTGAATGATCAATTCACAGCAATTTGTCTCATTTCGAAGGCGCTTAATAATATAAGAAAAAAAATATATGTTCTGTTGTCATAATGTACTGTCCTTTCCACAAAAATTCCAATACAATGCACAGCATTTAGTCCTGACTCAATAACTTAAGTCTCTGAAGCATTCTCAACGTCGTCAATGGTCAGAATGGTGGCAAGAAATGATAACACTTTACGATCAATTTTCGAAGAAAATTATCTTCAGTGAGAAAGCACATTATCACCTCAATGGATTAATCAATTAGCATTATTGCCGTATTTGGGAGAATGAAAGTGATTGTTGAAAAACGAGTGCACCCACAAAGAGTGACTGTTTGGTGCGGTTTATGTGCCGGCGGCATCATTGGGCCGTATTTTTTTTTCAAAATGAGTCCGGTCAGGCAGTACTGTGAATGGCGTTCGCTATTCTAAAATGAAAACCTCAAACTATAGTTTATTTTCATAAAATACTTAAATAACTTTGTAAAGTTACTTTGCAATGTAGAATAACTTATGGCCTGACTAGACCCATTCTTTCTGTTTCTTGCATAAGATATTCTTGTATTGTTACTACTTTTTTGTTTGTTTGTTTGTACTTTTACTTGTTTATCTAACTCTAGTGCAATTTTTGTATCTTCCTGTTTAAAACATGGCCACTTTTTGTCACTTCCTGTTTCCCTAATCTGCATGTAGATACTGTAAGATACTGGATGGGGCAATTGCTGTTGTTCCTTCAAGGGTGAAAGTATGACACTGGCCTTGAAATTTGCTACGTTTATCTATGAGTATATCTTAGTCGGTTTGAGTGAAAAAAATTCATTTAGGTTTTACATTAGCAGTTGCAAAAAGTACTTTAAAAAGGAAGTACGAGTAGGTATTTCAATGCTTTTGCAGAAAAGGGGTAAAGAAAGTTAAGAATGTATACGGGAAATAGTCTTCTGATAGGTCTCTTGAGCAGAGACGAAATGGCCATAGAGACAGGCTTATTCCCATAAACAATACATTTCAATAATAATATTGAATGCATTTGCTTGTATGACGAAAACAATTTTTCTTTTTTAATAATAATTTTCTTAAAAAAAGAACACTAAACGTAGGTAGAGTTTTGTGATAAAGTGTATGTATTTGTGTATTTTTAATTTATTTGTTGGTATTTATACAGACACATTCGATATTTAAACCCCAAAATGCATAACACTTTTGGTTGTTCTTTATATTTTTTTTTTTTTTGTTTTTGTTTTTTCTAATTTCAACGTTATTTGATTGAAGTCTAATTTAAACGCCTTGACGTTTGTTTTGTTTAAATATAAAAAAAAAACACAAAAAACTTTTATTTGAAGTCTAAAAAATTGTTTGTCAGTTGAAGTATTCCACAAACCACTGACAACTTGAAATAAACAACGCCAAAAATTAGCCTTGAAACCTTTTATTAAATATTACTTTTCCAAGTGTAATTTGCAATTCCTGTTATAAAAAGTAATTGCACGAAAATGGGAAAATAAATAACAAGTTTTGTACTGTTCCAAATGAAAAAAAAAATAAAAAATAAAAAGAATTGAAAAAAATTCTTTAAAAGTAATAATGGAAAATATTAAGAAGAACTCATATAGTCGTACATACATATGTCTGAGTAACATAAGTTTTTCACACGAAATGTTATTTGATTTTAAGCCCACAACAAGAAATAAAAATATATTAAGAGAGGGAGAGTTTTACTATGAATTTAACCCAGCAAAGAGTATTGATTACGATTACTTAATAATTGAAAGAATTTAATTTATTACAAATAAAAATTGGATTTGCTACTGAAGGGATGTTCAGACTATACAACAAATCGTATGATTTATCAAATATATAACGAGGAGCAAACAAGCAATCGTAGCATATATGTACATATGTATGTTTACAATTTGTTAAAGGTACTCACAAATGGTATTGCAAACTGTGTAAACGATGCAAAGTGTTTAAAAACACATCAGGCCAATTCACAATATTGTGCATTAGGATGGTAAATTTATACTTACACACATACCTGCATACATAATTGGCCATTACAACCCTGTGTCAGGGGTTACGGCCTAGCTTCTCGCAGCACTAATGTTGTTTGTGTGAGTTTTTATCCATGAGTACCGGGACCTACACTTTAAAGTCGACTCCGAACGACAGATTTAAAAAGCTTTTTCATGGTAATTACTCCCAGAGCTTTTGTAGAGAGGTAGTCGCCGAAAGATATAATTTTTTCATATTTCTTTTTTTTAAAGATGTCAGAGCTGAGATTTGAACCCGGCGCTATCGTCTTAGTAAGCCAATACACTAACCACTAGACCACGGCGACTTCATGGGAAATTTATACAATATTTGCCACTAATTGTGAACTTTTTTTTTTTGTAATTTGCAATACTTAGATTACAGCTGTTTGTCAATAGTAAAAAAACTATTTTTTTTATTTTAAAAAGAATTAAAAAAATCATGTCCAGTTTAAAAGAGCAATTAATAGACTCTCTAATATATGAGGCTACAGAAGCAAAATTATTAAGTGAAGGTACATATAAAGTGATCTGTGCAAACGTTTGTTTCATGACAATTTTATTTGTTCAGATATAGAAACTAATGCTAATGTTGTGAAACAGGTTTTAGATGAACTGGCAGAAAATATATCTGTTGTGATGGATTGTCGTAGAGGTTTTTTCAGCGCCATACCAAAGTCGGAAATTTTGCTCGATAATGGTTAGATAATAGATTCCGATAAATGCTGAGGGTTGACAGGAAGCAATTTGCGAAGTTGTGTGATTTAATGAGAAATAATGCAGAATGTACTAGAGCTCATTCCTGTAAATAATTTACCATTGAGTTACAATTTGTAATTGTAGTTTTCCGTCTAGGCTCATCAGGGGAAAGCGCAGTTTTTGAGTAGTAGATGGCGGAACCATATCCATAATAACTAAAAGAATATTTAAAGCATTTTACATCTTCAATCGGAATATATTTATTGGCCTAAGGAGGCTGAACGTTCTCAAATAGTAGCTGATACATTTGAAGAGCTCCCATTTTGCATTGGCTATATCGATGGAACAGAGATAAAGCTAGCGGAAGCACCAATCGAAGATCATACATACATACATACCTTTCATGGAATCATGTACAATATTCCATAAAAGCGCAATTAGTTTGTTACTACAGTTGGGCGCCCTAGAAGCCGGCATGATACCCGTATGCATATATAAAAATAATTCAATATTTAAACAAATGAGAAGTATTTTTTTATATTTTTTATTGTCAGCTGTTAGTTAGTTTTGGTGTTGAAAAGTTTTGTGTAAATAAAAACTATGGCGTTAAGTGTTGCATACTGTCGAAGTTTTAGCAAGTGCATTTCTGTATATTTTGTTGCTATTTCGTAAAAATTTACTACATTAGTTTGCTAATGGTACGATGCAAAACCATATGCACAAGATCGTAAATTGGGCTATCATATTTTTTTAAATTTAACAACAATTTATATTCATTTGTAATTTGCATCAATTGCACTGAAAAAAAACCTTAAGTAAGTTGTCTGTGGATTTTTGCTTAAAACTTTTGAAATTTCTACAGCCATATATTTTACGCATGTAAAGACAGCAACTAAAACTCGAAAACGATAATTGCATTTACAATATTTCATGTATACAAAACACGTGTTTTCTTTTTAAGTTATTGCCACTATTTAAATAAAAAATTAATAATTTTTTTCTTTTTCGCCTCTTTTAGGCATTTTTACACTTACACTTATTTCTTAAGAATACGCAAAGTTTTGGACTTTTTAGGGAATAGATGCCAGATTTTTTGAAGTCGGTAAATCTATAGCCATCTGCACAGCAGATTTGTTTAATTTTAGTTTGTACAGATGCAATCGTGAGTACCCTAATTGTTTTACATAGTTTGCTACGTTTCCAAAACTTGCAAGAGTGTTTGCAACGAAGAGTAATTACCGCTAATATGTAATAAAAATTTTACTATATAAATAGTGTTTTTTTTTTATTAATTTGACATAATTAAATGCGTATTAACATATCTGTGGAATTTAGAAAAAACGTCTTCTCTCGAAATAAGACAATTTTCCAATATTTTTGTAGTAAATATAGAATTTCCTTGTCCTTATTCTGCTCTAATCCTCGTATTTCTACGACCTTTGGAACGCAAGATATGCAGTTGACTAATCGACCTCTTTCAGACTTTCCCCCAATTTCAATTTGACAAAACGACTTCTTTCTTTCTTTCTTATTTTTTAATTATTTGCAGATTGTAGGGAAAAATAAAAGTATTTTTTTTAATAAAATCGAAATATATTTTCCAGATTAACTTTTTTCATATTCCATTTTAACAAAACAACGTGTCTGGACTTAAGCAATTAAGATTATTTTCAAATTTAATCAAAAAAATTTTGACAAAACGACTTGTATGGTGGAAGCTAATTTTTTTCTTTAAAATCTATTTAACAAAAAGTCTTATATTAATTTTTTGTCGTTTTAAAGAAAACTGTTGCTTCTAGATGGAAAAAAGGTCGCATTATGTTCGTTAAGTATTTGTGTATAATATCCAAGTTCAAAATTTCTTTAATTTTCTAAGCAATAACTTCTATTAGCCTTTTTTACTGTTTTTTTTTTGCTCTACTGAAAAGTTATTGATTTAGAAAGAAAACGTTTTGTCAAATGTCCACAGTTATGTAAATTGTTTTATAGGTAAACTCCTAAAAATTCCTGCGATTTCTCTTTTAAACTCTGTCCTCTGCCTACATTAATAAAGTTTTCTTTTTTAAATTTTGTTTTATCGTGTTTTTTACTGCTCTAAACGAAGTTCCAATCTACTTGGCGAATGCGACAAACTCAAGATTTTGCAAAGAAAACTTATTCAATGTGTGTGACCTGTCCTCCAAACTTATTTGAAACATGATGTTGAAAACAACTTGTTAATCCTAATGTCATACGAGGGAAACGTTTTGGTGTTACTTTTTTTAACATTCAAATATAAAAAGCGTTTTTTTTATTTGATTCAAATCTTTTTATGTGGTATTTTGTTTTTTAATTAAATTTAAAGTCAGATTTTAATGCCATTTAGAATCTTCTCTTAGGATAACTCTCACTCATGTAACGACCACATATGGTGGTTATTTAATTAATAAATATCCCCATTGATAAGAATAATCAAAAATATAAAAATCTTCACAAGAGTTTTAATTAACGACCTTAACAGAGTTTATCTCCTTCTCCCTCTCTGTTTTAATCTCCCAAATAAAGACTAATTATGTTGTCAAATATTTGTGTTCTATGAGGACAACCTTTTTTTTTTCTCTCTTTATAAAGCGAGTGCAAAAAACAAAGCAGCTGTCAAAGGATTAAAATGACAATAAGAAAGATTGCAAAAGTAAAGGGAGGTAAAGTAAAGGGTTAATTATAATTAGAAATCTTTAAAAAGTCAATCTGTATACTGCAGGCAGACTGAAAACGGCCTTTAAACAACAAGGCTTGATAATTTTCATCTTTAAAGTCAATTTAAATAGAAAACAAACTTTGACTTTTAAATCTCAGAGAGGCGTGTTGTTTTATAGGAAATTTGCCAGAATATTTCTTTTAATTCTCGCCTGTAACTAATTTCTGTCTGAGCTATTTGGCTCTATTTCAACGCCCCTGTTTAGGAAATTCTTAAAATTTCAATTTAAATTTTGTGCGACTTACAATAATACAATAAAATTTAGTTTAAAAAAGTGTAAGCCTTTGATTAAATCGTGTTAAAATCCAATAGATTAGGCCAAAATATTTTGGGTTAATCTTGGTAATCTTTTGGCTGCCCGCCCTCAAAACTCAGACTACCATATAAACGAGTTAAAACCATTAAGTAAAACACTCGTTGTAAAAGCGATTCAAAATAGAAAAAAACACAACAAACAAATAAATGCAGAGATTTTTCTTTCTTTAAGGAAAGAAGTAGATTTGAAATTTCATGCCTGCAAATACAATACGCGCGCAGTATTGGTGATACTCGAAGCACGCCTACTAATGTTATCTTAATTGCACGCAAAATTAGTACCGCCAACTGTGTGTCACAACTCGTTGACGACCTTGCACTAAATTACTCTCCTCCTCCTATATCAGTTATGCTACAATTCCTGAAATCCTTTACTTTTGTGAAAAAGAAGAGATATTTTGAAATTCTCATACAAACAACAAAAACGAACCCTTTACACGCACACAACTAATAACAAAAGGATTATATTGTTACAGAAATTTAACTATTTGGTTACCAAAGAATAGGAAAAAAAAAGAAAAATGCTGCAGCCGAAACTGAAAAGAAAAACCCTTTCAACTCTTTTTCTTTTCTTACCCAGTACGGTTGGTCTTCTATAATAGACTGACTGAGGAAACTAATAAGTTGCAGGTACTTTCTTTACTACTTTACAATCCTTTGGCCAAAAAAGAAATACTTCGTCTTTCAGTTATTTACCACTTAGTTTATTAGTACACGCTAACTAAGTTTAGTTTAGTTTCGTTTCGTTTAGTTTAGTATTCTATTTAGGTTTTTGTGTTCTTTCTTTTAGCCAACAATAGCTCTGAGGTATTTTATTATCTTCTCTTCACATCCTTAAACTAACTAACTAACCGTTGAATATTATTCTTCTTATATGTAGTAATAAAAGGGAAGGGTTTAACTATTTGTCTTAATCTGTTATTGTTAAAATTGCTGTATCTGTAGTTCAATGTCATTTAGGCCATTAAGTTAAACCCAATTTTAAGAATAAATATTGTAAAAATGAAAGGATTTATTTAATGCACCACACATAGTACTGCTAAACATAGTTGTATAAAATATTTTAATTTAAATATCTTGGAAGCATTACTTTTGTACACAAATTTCACAAAAAAGTTGTTCATTTGCTTTTGACTGCCAAGAAACAAAAGGAGTGAGTGTATGAAATTCGTTTGCAGTTCAATATAAAGAAAATTCTTTAATTATGTACTTTATTTCGCTATTTATTAGAAATTAAAATTTAAATTTTGTTAAGTTGGCTGGCTGGGCGAACAACAATTTAATAAAATACTGGCGAAAACCCAATACACTCTGTAACACTTCCAAATTTTTGAGATTTTGATAAAATATTTGCATATTCTTATAAAAATATCAATTTCTTATCTGTGTAATAAGGCGTAGTCCTCGTAAGAGATTTAAGAGGTGGAAAATTTACAATTAATTGTTCATCTACTTATTTGGTATGAAAGGAAACACAATAGAACAAAAATAAATCAAATTTCCTGTATTTACATAAAAATTTTCATAATTTTTTTTATATTAAAAATGATTTTGTGTATTTTGAAATGAGTGTCAATTGTAAATGTTGTTCACGAAGCATATACACGATGGTCTAGTCTTACTGTAGGATAGACTCCAGTCTTCTCAAAAGGTACTTTGACAAACGCTTACAAATTTTGCCCAATAAAATATTTATTTTAGAGTATGTAACTAATTTGTTGCTACCATATTTCAGAACTGCTGTTCTTAATAAGCTTTATTGCACATACAAGGGGGCAGCAGAATATTCGTTGGTTCTTTGTTTTGCCTAAATGTGTCACTTTATTTACCCCTCTTATAAGCATAACGGAACCTATTAGCAGAGTAAGAATTTGCTCACTCTTTTACTCATTGCGCATTGCGCACTCTTTTCTTGCGCCTCGAAAAGTTGCGCATGCGCAAAGAGCGGAGCCAATAAAAAAGAGCAGTTGTTGGCTCTTTTGGCTCTTGCTCTTTTTGTGTAAGCGCTGCTCTTTGCGCTATGCGCATTTTATTTTTTTATTTGGCGCTTTGCTCTGCACATTGAGCAAAATGAGTAGCGCATTGCGCATGCGCTTTTTATATCTACAGTGTCGTCAGCAACAAATTTTAATTTGCCATTCGAAAAAATTTGTATGTGCAGTCAATCATTGCGTTACAGAAAATGACTATACAGTATTACTGATGGAAATTTCAATCATAAATATACTTAAAAAAAGATGAATGGGGACATTCGCGTATGTTTTTAAGAAAAAAAACAGATTTATGATACTCGTTTATTTGCATGAAGAAAATAAAATTTTTATGACTCATTCTTGACATATGTATACTTAGAAAAAATTTGAATGCATATATTCGCGTGTGATTTTCAGAAAAAATTTTGTTGTACTAATTTATGTGCGTGAAGAAAAAAATAAGCAGAGGCCTTATTCTGTAAATCTCCTAAGCTAGATTTAGGACTTTTTGGCTACGAATAGAATTCTTGAACGCTTATTATAATTTAAAAACTTCATGCCTATTACCTCTACACTTTTTAATTTTATATATTCTAACGCCCAGCCTGTTTCAAAAACCCAAAATTTAAGCATTTTATCTTAAGAGAATTACAGGATAAGGCCCCAGTTTAATATAAAAAAGAAAAAATTGTTTTATTATTTTACTCTAAAGTATATGAAAATACTAATATAAATTCTATTTACATTAAATTATTTCTTCTTTTTTCATATTAAAATTACTGACTTCAAAGGAATTTTACACCACAGTAAATGAGCAATGCGCAATTGTGCACTCTTCTGGCTCTTTTGCGCACTGCGCAAAAAAAAGAGTGGCGCAAGAAAGCTCAAAATTCAAATGCGCCTTCTATGCGCAGCGCTTGTAATGCGCAGAGCAAAAAAAATGGCGCAGAGCAAGAGCAACAAAAAGTTTGCTCTGCTCTTTGCGTAAAGAGCAAAAAAGAGCCAAAAGAGTGGCGCTGCGCTGCGTTTTTACTTACTCTGCCTATTAGGCAGTAGAGTGACTTCTCTGCATCCTTTTCAGAACATATACACACATAGTTCATCCTGGAAATTTATACAATTCGATAAGGCCAGTACTTTCACCAATATTGCCCTGGTGCCGCTTCTTTTTTCTTCTTTTACTTTTAGCTATAAAGAGAAGCTGAAGCTTCTTAGTAATACTTGTAGCATTTCATGGGATTGGCTTGCAGATCATAGGGATGTTATGGGGACTGAGATGGTGTCGAACTCTTCTATCGGCTGTCATTAAATCTTAGATCTTTAGGTTTTTATGTAAAAAGGCTCTGAATCTATGGATGCTTATCGCTTAGTTTTGTTTATTGGACTCTTGAGCCTTGGTATGACCGGTCAGGATGTCGAAAATTTCAGTTTTCTTTGTCAATATCAGTCCAAGTTTATAGCGGTGTACACAAGTCATTGGATTGATTGGCTAGCACGCTGAAATGTTGTGCCTGCGCTTTAAATCTTATTGCAGAAGTTACGTTTTACATCATTTTTTTTTCGTATTTATTGTTCTGAGCCCGCTAAACACATTTTTACTCTGGATTTATGTAAAGTATTAGTGATATAGGTAAACAAGATAAACATAATTCTGACACAAGTCTAATGGTGTCTCGATCGATATGATCAGTACTGCGAAACTAAAAGATCTCTTGTCTACCTTCAAATATACTATTTTTCCAGCTTTTCTAATGCCTACTTAATGAAGACTTGCTGTATTTGATGCTTGTAAGCACTAACTTACTTACTTAGCCGGCTTCTAAGCGCAATCAACGAAAATCTACATCTGTGATAGCCATTCTTCACCATCAAACCACAATGATACTCAAAAAATTTGTCAGGAATTTCCAAATTGTTTACTGATCACCAACGTAGCATGTCGGAGATCTACATGAGCGTTCCAATTTCCTCTTTTCTAATCACATTTAGGCCCATTATTACAGTTTGCCGATAAATTAAGGTCGGATTTTAGCGGACAGATAAATGGTTTTTGTTATTACAAGTAAACCTTAAACTAAAGGTAAGGCAATCTTCCCAATAACTTAACTTTATCGTTCACTTTACGTTAAAGTTTACTTGTAATAACAAAAAGCAATTTATCTGTCTGATAAAATCCGATCTTTAACTATCGGAAAGTTGTAATAATGGACCTTCGGGCTAATAAATCAGTTGAAGATTATCTGTGCTTCTTGTTTAAATTGTCTTTAAACGAATAATTGTATAAATCAGTGAGCAAATAAACTATAAATATGATTGTAGTTTAAACTTAAAACATTGGGCGTTTGAACAACTTATATCACATACCATATGACTTTGACTTTTTCAGTTTAATTAATGATTTTATTAAACAGTTTTTACAAACACATATTGTTCAACTGGGAATTCTTTTAAAAAGTTATTTTTTCTTTTAATATTTTGTTAAACTTATTTCTTAATATTTGAAATCTTTGCCGCTGAAAAAATTTGTTTGTATTTGTTGTTTGGCATTTATCGTAATATTGCCACACTACTACCTTTTAAACTCTGAATAATATATACTTCTCTGATTTACTGGTTTTAAGCTTAAACCAAATATAAATTTTGGTTCAGTTTAACAAAACCAGCATTAAAACTTTCACCGATTTATTAGCCCTTAGAATAGTAGAAACCGGTGTTTCATAGTAGAGCTTCGAACTAATATAGGGTGTCCCGAAATAAAACTGTGTTTTAAAATTTTTATTTTATAATTTAATAAAGAATCTCTTGTTTTTGTGTCACTCAAATTACAGTTGTTCCTCTTTTCCAGCATGAAGAAAAAAGAACTGCTGCTGCCATGACAAATTTTTTTAGGAACTTCCATCATGTGTGTGCAGTTAATATTGCGTTTTGCTTTTTCTATTTTATATGTTTCATCTATATGATATGGTCATCCTCTATGATATGGTCATCTTGGGTCAGGTTTTTATTTATTTCGTTTTCCTTGTGTTCTCATGCTATAAATTTTAATTTATTTTATTAAAAAACAACTGCCGAAAAGAAAAAAATTGAAACTTGAGAAGAGAGTAGAAAACACCATAAAACTCTGTTGCTGTCCACATGAATAACGAGCCAAGTGGTTCTCATCTAATACAGCCACTTTATATTCTGGACCACTTTACACATATTTTGTCCTCTTCAAGTTTATTTCCTGGTTCTACATTTTTTATTTTTTTTTTATTATTTACAAGGAAAAGTACATGCTTTTGAAAAAAATGAAAAAACAACACAAACTGTGTATGAATTTATTTTTATAGAACACATTCTGGTCTGTTGCCAACCTGAATGGTGGATGGATGTTTTGTCCAGTAAGAACATCTAAAAATTCATGTTTTTAAAAGCCAATTACATGCGTTTTGAGTGTGTAAAACTGTTGTAATATGATTTGAGAATCAACAAAAAAATAAAAAAAGGGAATCTTTTCATTATATAAGTATTATAATATTTTTATTTAATTCAAACATATCGGTTTTTTTTTATAAGAACAGAAAATTTTGTTTTCTTTTGCCAAAGTGTCGATTGCTGTCTCCAAAGGTGCAGTAAAATTTTATGTCTTTTGGTAATGGAAAAGAGTTAAACTGCATGTGTTTTTTATTATTATGTAGATGCCATGTTGGTTGCCAGGTTAGAAAATACAGGGGCTATTAAAAAAGAGATATTTGAAATATTTTATTATTCTTTTTTTTTGCAAATAATAATTAAATTAATAAATTTATATTTTCAAATATTTTATTGAGAATTGTTAAAGAAAAATAAAAACATTACAGGCTAGGTGCCTGAGTACCTATACAGTGTATTCTTTCTTTACGGAAATCTTTCATAAGCATACACCTCTGACAGACGGACACATTTTTAAGTTCGAAAAAAATTCTTTGGGGTTTTCGAAACTTTTCCCTCTTAAACAGACGACCCCCTCATAACAGGATGCGCACACTTCTCTCCACAACAAAATTATTTGAATTTTTGCTAACCGGACAGCTTACAGCATGGCGACACAATTTAATTTTTTTTTTTCATTTACATTTTTTGTTATTTTATATTTATTGTTGTAAATATGTATGTCCAAAAATTTTAAGATTCTTTTTATAAACTTGAATCGCAATGTCTAAAGAAATTAAAGAAAATGTAAATGTTTTTAAAATTCATAAAAATTAAAAACTTAGTGTGCGTTTGCAAAGAAATGCCTAATCAGTAAAACTTATACTGCTGGCACTGATATCAAAACCAAAAGTCTTAACATTGACAAATTGTGCTACGAATCGATTGTAAAGGCTCGATATAAGGACATTCCTCTAATGATGATTTACGTATAAGGTTGGACCTGACCAACTCATCTGAAGATGAACTAAAAACCACAGGAAAACTATAAGCTTTTTCTTTATTTCACAGTTATCCAGGAAGCGAAAGATTTTGAAATTAATGCAAAATCTGCTAAGCAAAAAAAAATTTTTTTTTTGTTTAAGGCCTATACTCGGGGGTAAACCCCTACTCATGCAGTGCATTGTATTGGAATTTGAAGATACATACATAGATAGATTTTTATTTAATTTTGTTATTATGCGCCTTTTTTATTGATGAGAGAAGTTGCAGTCAAATTGACCATTCAAATGTCAGTGTTATATCTTCACCCATGAGAGTTCACCAGCAATTATCCCATCTGTCAGTGGATGTTGAATGTTAGTGGCGATCGTCTTCAGTAGGTTAGCTGTTATCTTCCCAGAAGGTGGCGGCGCTGTACTCCTGATTATTCGTTTCTAGTGGAATAGACTGGAAATGTCAGGGAGCAGTTTCTTGAAGATGGACTTCTTGGAGGGGGGAGCCTCTTATATTTAAATTATAATTTTAGAAAAACCGCTAATTTTACTTTATAATTTTTGTCCTTTGCTGGGATTAAACCTCTCTCGTTTGACCCCCATATCCAGTTGATATCTGATGTCATGAACTATTTTCTTTTTAATTTCGCAAGAATATTAATGTAAATGTGGTTTTCGTCTAGAAAGCGAGAAGCTAGGCCGTAATCCTGACACAGGGTTGTAAAGGCCAGTTATGTATGTATGTATGTGGTTTTCGTCTTATTTTTATTTCTATATTTTTGTCTTGCAAATAGTATTGTTTAAATATTGCTATATTATAGATTATTAATTATTCTTTCTATGATTTTTTCACAAGCGGACACCTCTCATAAGTGGACAAATTCGTCAGTACCTTAGGTGTCCGTTTAAGAGAGAGTGCACTGTATATACTAGAAAATAAATTGTGAATGTCATACATGAAATGCATTGCTTATAGGGAAAAGCCTGTCTCTGTGGCCATTTCGTGTCTGTTCAAGAGACTCGTCAGGAGTCTTTTCCTAAAGTTTGTATTAAAACTATAAACTCTTGTGATAAAAAAGTATACACTAAATGATAATTATAGTCCATTTAGTATATAAAAAAGAAATATGAAAAATTATATTTTTCGGCGAAAACCTCTGGCAAAAGCCTTGGGAGAAATTGATTGCCATAAAAAAGCTTCTCAAATCTGTCGTTCGGTCTCGACTTTAATCTGTAGTTACCGGTACTCATGGTGGAAATTAACACACACAACATGAGTGCTTCGAGCAGCTAGGCCGTAATCCTTACACAGGGTTGTAATGGCCAATTATTTATTTATGTATGTGGGTGGGTAAGAAGCAAAATTGCCTTATTTGAAGCTCACAAAACCCAGTACTACAGTAAGCCATATTATTAGCTGGCATAAATGCCTGTAGCAAATGAATAGAAAAACAAAAAATGTTTATTAAAAAACAAAAAATATTTTTCCCCATGTAGGCAAACACGCCAATAAAACACTATTTTGCTTTAGTAGAATGTTTTTTATTTATAAATCGATATTACAATTTACTTATATAACCATAACTACACACAACAAGCAAATTCCTTCTAGGTCAGTTGAGTGAAACACAATTTTACTCAAAAAGTCTAATGAAATATAACAGCAATATAAGTGGGTAACTGAAGCAATTTTGCAGTTTTTCACTATTTTTAAAAATTACAAAAAAAATTATTTTAAAACATAATTTCATACAATAAGCATAATGAAAAATAAAATTTTTAGAGTACAAATTGGTATTTGTAAGCTATTTTGGATGCCTAGAAATATTCAGATTATATTGATATGTTCACGAAAGTTTTTCAGAATTACAATGGCTACAATATTGTCATGTATTGTTACTGAAAAATTACGAGTCCTTGTAAGTTATGCCGAAAAAAGTAAAAAAATAAAAATTTTTTACTACATTTTTGCTAAAAAGTGTAAGAAAAAATAATTTTTTGCACAAAAAATATTTTAAAATTTGTTCAGTACAGTCTTCGCATCATTTTTGCCGAACATAGTTAAGCAGTAGCTTTAAGTTTGAGTTAGCTGTTGCCCATAAACTGAGGACAACTTTTTTTGAGTGATGCAGTGATTTTCAAAATCTTTTGAGATCCATAAAGAAAAAAATCGGTAGTCAATCTGACCAAACCGAGTAGAGGGTTTTACTAACTTTTGGTAGTAAAATCGAACCTGTACTGTGGAATTCGTGAATTTTTCCAAAAGTCTTCATTTATCGCAAATTGGTATTTGTTTTAATGCCTAAGAATTTTGCGCTACTATTGTGCCAATTTGTAGTATTACCAAGTGGTATGGAATTGCTATAACAAATAGTTGTTTAGAGCTTGATTTTAAATTGTAAAATAACAAAGCAAATGGAGTACCTGAATTCATTCAAGGCCTCAAGACAGGAGGTGAATATAATGAATTTCGTACAACAGATCTTCTTTGGTGGCAGTTGTTTCTGACCTCAAGTAACAATAAACCTATACAATTTCCACCTTTGTGTATATAATTATGAATATACTCATACTTTTGACTTTTATGTATTCTATTGTTTTTTTTTATATACTTTTATAATTAAAACACTACATCCTTTAGGCTAAAAATATATTTCATTAAATATTTGTTGCATTAACATATGCATATACTGTGAGATATTAAAATTCATTAATACTTTAAATTATTTGTTTGTTTTATAAAACCTCTGATCTTCCATAAGTACTTGAATTCGAAAAGATTCACTAATAATCTACTAAAAATTAAAAGTTGATTTATAAACAGATAAAACCAATCCATGTTGTGTTTCTGTGTTTCCTTTTTTGTTACTCTAACTTTTTAATAGCAAAGAACATTAAGAAACCCTGCCTAAGGGCTTTTTATTTGTATTCTTCATATTCACTTGTATTCTGACAGGCAGCATTATTTTCTAAATAATTTCAATATATTTTTTTTCATGTAATTTGGCTGTGCAAACACACATGTATACACAATAGACTCAAGTATCAATAAATGACGAGTATTTATAGATGATTTGTGCAAATCAAAATAAAGAAAAAAAAGAAATATTTTATTATGTTGTTGCCACTATATTTCATGAGGGCATTTGGGGGATGTAAATATTCGTAATAGGGTGTTAGAGTTGAAAATGTTTTGCGCTTTACACTCGTATGCAACTTATGCTCATAAAAACAGCCTTTGGGCTAAACATCATTATCATCATCATTAAATACGAAAATCTCTTTAGAAAAATTGAAATAAAAAAATAAAACAGAAAACAAAATCATATTCAAAATAAAAAGTACTTCAATAAAGTGCACAGAAACAGAAACACATGGCAACACACATTAGTAAGTTTTATGAGGTTTTTTTTTAGAAGGGATATAAAGGAATGTCATCTATAAAAAAATTAATATATTTTATAACTTCGGTCTGTGTATTAAAAAAAAATTAGAAACAGAAGAATATAAGTATAAAAAAAAGAAATTTGAACTACACCAAGATGTAAATGAGGGTATAGCTTGTTTTTACGATCGAACATTTTGGGCGAATCAGCTTCCAAAGGTCTTCTAAACATGTACTAGTTAGTACAATCCTTGATTGGACTTCAGCAGCTATGTTATTGTTGACTTTTACCTTACATACATACATACATAACAGGCCATTACCACCCTGTTTCAGAGTTACGGCCTAGCTTCTCGCAGCACTCATGTTGTGTGTGTTAGTTTTTATCCATGAGTACCGAGTCGACTCCGAACGACAGCCTTAAGAAGCTTTTTCATGGCAATCAGTTACTCTCATAGCTTTTGCCAGAAGACTACTGAGAGGTAGTCGTCGATAGAAATATTTTTATCATAATTCTTTTTTCAAGATGTCAGAGCTGAGATTTGAACCCAGCGCTATCGTCTTAGTAAGCCAACACACTAACCACTAGACCACGGCGACTGTTACCTTGGATTTTACACAAATGAAACTTTTTACCAATTCTAAATGATATCTGAGGTCATCTGGCACTATCTAAAGATTCATAGGTTTTAATAGCTCATTTCACTTTGGGCTGTCTTAAGACCATTCAAAATCGGTAAAGAGGTATTGAGTTTTGACTTGGAATTTGTAAGTCTTCTCGAAAATTTGTTTAAATGTGAACATTGGTATGAACCAATGATACGAATCCCATGGAGGATAAGTTTTTATTTAATGATGGACGTAATGATCTGATGCGCAACACTGATACGGCCGGTATCGGTCGGTTTTAAGTCTTCAAGCATCCTTACTTAATTCTAGATTTTACACAGCAGTGGTTAATCTTGCGTCAAAGTTTAAAATGTTGTCATCTTACGACTTGGGTACCATACCTACAAAAAATATGTATATGTTAAGAGATAAATAAGTAATTAGTTTTTTAGTTTCAAGAATTTATTTTGTTAAGTTCACAGTTACTCGATTCCTTTAAGGTCCTGCATTTTTTCCCATATACAACACAATGTATTTTCTGCTTTTGTTAATGTTGTACGAGTATGTTAAATGAATGAATATATGAGTAAATAAACACTTTTTAACGAGTAAACCATGTTCTACATACGGAAGAGGCATCAGCTTTAGGTTTTTTTCTTCTCTGTTTTCTGCATATATTTGGAAATGCTTTTAGGTCTACTCTATACACAAGTATGGTCCGAAATGCTTAAGGCTATAAATGATTTTGCTAATTCTTTATATTGTCAAAAAAAGAAAAAAAAAGCAATTGTATATCCGCTTAATATCTTTTTCAAAACTCCCCACAAATGATTGGAAAAAAAGGGGAAATACAAACCCTTAACTTTTTTGTTTCACGTAAAAACAATAACAAAAATTGTTATTTGAAAAACCTCCAAACGATATCCTCTTTAAAGAAATTACAGAATTTTTTACGATTTTACTTTATAAAGTTCTTAATTTTTTTTGTTTGTTTAAGATTTTGTTAAGCACTCGGAAACTTATGCGGTATGGCCTAAAGGAAGTTAAGGAAAACGATAAACAAATAGAATTTTAGTAACATTTTGGAGTGCAAACGTATAAAGTAGAAAGCTGGTGTGTATTTTCATTCGTCCTTTTGGAAAAATATTTTATTTCATTACAACCATATTCTTTTCTTAAAGCTTCATACTATGGCTAAGATGTCATTTGTTCATATACATATGTATGTATGTACAGAATATATGCTGCAACAAGCAATTAAAAATACCTTTAATTTGCAACACATGTCGTCAACACTTCATAGCCAACAACAACCATTTTTATTTCACTCTTTTATAAAAACAAAATTTATTTTCATATTTTAAAAGAGTGTTTAATGTGCCATTGACACCATCAGAAGCTTTGGTACATCATTAAGATTAAGCAAAGCATTTACTAAAGCATATTTCAAGGCTAAAAGTCTGACTTTTTTAATACACTCTAAAAATTTTTAGAGTTTTTTAAAAGATTTTAGCATAGGCCATGTAAAAGTACAAAAAAACGTTGTACAACACAAATCCTTAATAATTTTTACTAAATAATATAAGTAGGTATCAGATTACATTGAAAATTTATGTTTCTTAAAAAAATTGTTTTAATTAGTCGTGGTATATATGAGTATACTGTAAAATTTTTATAAATAGCACCCGCAAAATATGTACCTTTTACTTTTTAAAACAGTCGTACGATTCCTTCTAAAGAAAATCTGATCGATTTCTGTTCCGCTTATAAAAAGCACACTATGATACATAAAATATGCAAAAACATGTATTTTTTCTTTATTGAGGCCAATACTCAGGGGTAAGCCCCTACTGATGCTGAGCATTGTATTGGAATTTTTTTGGAAAGGACAGTACATATATATTTTTTTTATATTATTATTAAGCTCCTTAGGAATGAGACAAATTGCTGTGGATTGATCATTCAAAGGCCTGTGTTATACCTTCACCTTTGAATGATCAGTAGAAATTGTTTCACGTCGTTGCATGTTGATTGTGTAGTGAGTGACTTCGCTAAGTAGGTCATCTGTCATCTGCTACTTTCCGATAGGTGGCGCTTGTCTCCTGATCATTCGACTTTGTTGTCTATGGTTAAGGTGGAATGTCAGGGAGCATATGCAGAGTTGCTTTTTTACTAAACGAATTCTTGATAGCATGTAGAAAAATAATTTGTATGAATTTTTTCAAAAGATTACAAAATCAGCCAAACTTGCCAGAAAATCTACCACATTTTAAGGCCACATTATCATACTTTTTAAACACACTCGATTATTTTTGACAAATCGTACGACTTAATACATTAACTCTCGCACGATGACATGTTTAATTTATCAAAATAACTTTGTAAAAATAGTTTATTTTATTTAAAAAGTTTATGAAATATTATTAAAATTTGTTACATTGCATTTTTAAAGGATATTTTGACTAATAATGAATAAGAATTGCAAAATTAATATCACCATAAATTATACAAGAACTTATAATTTTAGAAATTGTAGTTTGCAAGTACAAAAAGCTACAAAGAAGAATTGTAGTTGAGTGAAATAAGCCCCAGGTTGACTTCATAAATACTTTAGCTACGGATTGGTAAAGAGCTTAACAATTCAGATTATGAATAAACAAAAAATAATGTTCTAAAAAAATTCTTCTGCTAAAAAAACTTAGTTCTCCCAAAAATAAAAAAAATAATAATAATTACTGCCAGTGTATATACTACAGAAATATTTATGAATGACATCCTAAAAGTATGTGTCATAATTTTAATATTTATTTACACACACATTCGTTCACTTTTTAAGACTTAAACAATTTTCAACACACTCCTCTGCATATTGAAGAGTGACATTCCTCACACTTATAAACACTCATAAGGACTGGCTTAACAAGCTTTTTAATAATGAATAAAATAAATGCAAAGACAACAATAAAGATAACAATCTCAAAAGTGACATACGGCTTAAGTTAATTGTTAAAAGGCAACGAGAAATAAACATTAAGAAATATGTTAAATTTTTTATTAAATATCTTAAGAAATGCCTACCAGTTTAACCAAACATATAGGTGTTTCCATATAAATATGGTATGTGTAATTTTGCTTGTAATGATTGAATTAAGAAAAAAATATCTGGTTACAGTAACAATGGATGTGCCCATATATGAACTTATTTAAATAAAATAAAAAAAAAACTTATATTATTGTTATGTTGTATCGTTGTATTTATGAATATGGCAACACTTAATTTTCCACATCGTTTCTTGGTTTTAATGAGCCACAAAATGTGTTGTCGTTACATTCTCACAGAAGGGCACAATTCAAATTTAAAAGAAATTTAAAATTAACAAAAAGAAAACAGAAAATTAAAAATTAAAAAATTAATTTTACTGAAGATGTTTGAATTTCAGACTGTCACTTCAAGAAATTTTATTAATTTGGGTATTCCTTAGTAACATTGATAGAAGGATTCAACAGCTAGAAGCAGATAAAAGACATAAAGTTTGATTTGTGAAGAAATTAAAAAAATAAATATATAAAAAAATAAAAAAATAACAAAATTATGAAATTAATTAACAAGTATGTGCCGATATCCTTGAATTGTTTTTTTTTAATTTTTCCATAATGGTTCTTTGCTTTATTTCCAATCTGTATGGGTTTTACTTATCACTGTAGTGAGTGAATAAAATCCTAAAAGTGATATAATGTCACCAACATTCATAGATATTACACACATGCATACATACATACATAATTGACCATAACAACCCTGTTTCAGGTTTACGGCCTAGCTTCTCGAAGCACCCATGTTGTATCTGTCAATTATATATATATATATATATATGAGTACCGGCACCTACAGTTTAACAGAGTTGTGCGTAATCAATTATTTTGTGTAATTAATTACATGTAAATTACACAATTACATGTAATTGTAATTCTTTTTTTTTCAATTACATTTACTTTTCAAGTAATTGTAATTGTAATTACGCAAGTCAATTACATTTGTAAGTAATTGTAATTCAAAAAACTCAATTACAAATTACAAGTAATGGTAATTGAAAAAACTCAATTAACAATTACATGTAATTGTAATTGGAAAAATTCCAATTATAATTACAAGTAATTGAAAAAATTTAATTGGCTTCATGAAGTAATGGTGGAAAATAAAGTAATCATTAGTTTTTGAAGTAATCATTAAAAAAAATTTATTTAATTACAATTACTTTTAATTATATTTACATTTTTATAACAACAAGAGAGATACATTTGAGATACAAAATTACATTGATCTTATTTTTTAAAGTAAAATGAGGCGTAATATGTTGAAAAATTTCATTAAAAAAATAATATTTATAAAAAGAATCACAAACATTTACATTTTTCATTCAGTGTTTTTATCAAAAAAAATATTTTTTTTTTTCCATTACAAGTAATTATTTTGTGTAAATTACAATTATAATTACTTAGTAATGGTAATTGAATTTTTTCAATTACAATTACTTGTAATTTGTAATTGAAAATTTTCAATTATAATTACATGTAATTGTAATTCAAAAAATGTAATTGCATCAATTACAATCAAATGTAATTGTAATTGAAAATTTTTCTATTACAATTACTCGTAATTGTAATTGAACAAAACTCAATTACAAATTACATGTAATTGTAATTGTAATTGTAATTTAATTGGCCGGAACAACTCTGCAGTTTAAGGTCACAAGAATTGCTGATTGTTTTTATGACATTTTCGTTACTTAAGAAATTTGAAGTTATTTAACATTGGCTTGTGTGAGCGATACTCCGTAAATAGCGGAACTTCCGTGCGACCTTAAAAAAATCATCGACATCAACCTCCTCTTGTCATTGTTGTCAAATATCTCACCAGCTAGTTTTGCAATTTTGGAAATAATAAAAATTTATAAATTAAACAACTTTCCCAAAGGGATTTATTTTTACTTATCAAGTAACATAGCAAGAGTACATAATTGAAAAAGAAAATTTTGGAACAGTGTTTAATATTGAATACTGGCTGAGTCATTTGCCAGGTTACTTAAAAATAAGCCGGATCATGAGTTTAGAATTGTTGTTCATATTACATTGTAATGCTCTTGATCATTTTAAAGTATTGGATTTCGTAGACAATGCATGCAATTAATTGTATGCTTTTTGAATTTCTCCACTTATGTCCGGTATATATTTTATATTTTTTACGATTTCAGCTTATAAAACGCAATATAAACATTCTACAATTTTTATAATGACCACGTTTTTCTCTTTTTTTTTTTATTAATAAATATGGGGTTGTTTCCACATTATTTTGAAAACACCTCTACCCCACTATAATGGTAACTCTATAAACCAACCGTTTGTTATCCTGTAATAAAAGCAGTGGTACATTGTTGAAGTATTACATTTTTTAAACCGCAACGGAATATGCATAGAAAACCGTTTAAAATAAAAGCAAACGAAAAAAAAAGAAGTAAAAAAACAGAAATTGTACTGGAAACGAAATAAGTACTGCAACCAAAAGAATACCAAAAACAAAAATAAAAAAAATTAGAAGAGAACAATAGCAACAGTAATGGCATTGGCAATGGCAATGGCAATAACCATCAATGTTTGTAGAGTCTACTTCCGTTTTTGATAAATGAGTTTCTGTGCGTTAATAAATGATGAGTAAACGTCGTGTGGTGGCAGGACTCGTACTGAGTGGAGTCAAATTGAGTCGAGTTGAATTGTTTTCTTTGGAATTAAGTTGGTATTAGTGAGTGTAAAAGGGTAAAATGATGGCCAACAGCAGTCAGTTAGCGTAGGCTTTTCTTTAACAAATAATAAAACAATTGCAATAAAAAATATAAAAAAAATTCACATCAAGATTTGCAGGAAAAAAATAAAAAATTATTGTAATAACCACCGTCAGTCTCTTCAGTGACCAACAATAAATGATGACGCTACGCTGTCTATATTTGCAGTAATAAAAAATTGAACAAACCCTACATATGTATAGGTAAATGTGTACAGGGTGAGCCATTTTCCGTAAAAGCTTGCAAATATTGAATAACTTAAAATTAGCAACTAAATTGCATTTTTGAAATCCAAACACAAGGCACCTGTATTTGTTTTCATTATTGAAGTTTGCCTTGAAATCATATAATCTTTTGGAGTTTTCTAAAGATGATTTTCACAAAGATTGAAGGCCTGAATGTCTACTTCACATTAACAATTTTCACTTTGCCTGATCGGGAGAAATCTTTTGCGTCATTTAATTTGCAACAATTGCCTAAAGCACCAAATTTTCAGAACTTTTTTAAAATATTTCTTTCTCGTTTTAAATACGTTCATACATACATATGTATGTATTACCTAAAGTAGAATTGTTGGCTCTCCCATTCCATTTAAACCAATAAATAAAATACAGCTTTCCAATTCATGTACTAGTTTATAAATCGTTTGAGTAGTTTTTGAACTTCAAAAGGACAAACATAGAACAACTGAATACCGATCAACAATATTTACTTAATAAGAGCGCTACAAAATTTTTTTTTAAATAAAACAAAAACGGTTTTGGATATCAATGAAATTCTTTATTCCTGTAAAGGTACGTTCGATGCCATTATGTATGGAACTCGATTTCTTTTGCATGGCCACCACGGGCATGCTTGCAGAAGTCCAGACGCTGAAGCTAATTTACGACGGTTTTCAAGCATAAATCGGCCGACACTGCTGCAATTTAACGTTCGATATGCGTACGAAGTTCATCAATTGTCGCTGGCTTGTTGGCGTAGACCATAGACTTGACGTAGCTTCACACGAAATAATCTAACTGCGTCAAATCGCACGATCGAGGCGGCCAATCGGCTGGACCATTTCGTGAGAAAACACGTTCTCCAAACTTTGTTTCCAATAAATTGATTGCGACATTCGCTGTGTGGCTTGTGCCGTCGTTCTGTTGGAACCACATTTTCTCCAAGTCCAACAGTAGCGATTCTCATTCAGAAGTTGGTTGGTTTCAAAGTACGGCCCAATGACGCCGCCGACACATAAACCGCATCAAACCGTAATTTTTTCGGGATGCAAAGATGATTCATGGAGTACGTGTGGATAGCTGCCTGACCAATAACTCATATTTTGTTTATTGACGAAGCCATTCAGCAAGAAATGAGCCTCATCGCTGAAACTGATTTTTCGAAGAAAATACGAATCATTTTCAAGTTGTTGCTCAGCCCACCTTCTGTTCTTGCATCAATTTAATCTTGTAAGGATGTAAGCCAAGACCTATTCGCAAAATTCGCCACAACAACGCCACAGAGATGCCCAACGCTTGAGAACGACGTGTGAGAGACATATTTGGGCTTTCTTCAACTGAAGCCTCAGCGGCAGCAATATCCTCTACACTACGGGCACTTCTTTGTCTCATTGGCACGGGAATATTTTGTACTATGCCCGTAGATTCAAATCTTTCTACTAGACGTTCAGTTGTTGATCAGCTAGGACGATTATGACGACTATAAAGTTGAGGCCACTGATTCCGAATTTCGGTAGTAAACTTTAATAATTTTGCCTCTTTTTGGCTCGTATATCTTTCCATCATGAAATGGCAAACCTTACTGAAGAGAAATGTCAAAAGAGCGGCAAGAAATATGGCGTCGTCTGTTGTCCCTGTTCCTCTATTTTTGTAGCGTCCCTGTTGAAAAACCCTGTATTAGTTTATAAATCAATTGTTTAGTTTTTAAACAGTCACCGTATTCTAATGGTTAGTGTGTTGGCTTACTAAAACGATAGCTCAGGCTTTAGGCCTCAGCTCTGAAATCATTAAAAAAAGAAATATGAAAAAAATATTTCTTTCGGTGACTACCTCTTTTGGCAAAAGATCGGAGAATAACTGATTGCTAAAGCAACTGATTGAAAAGCTTCTCAAGTCTGTAGTTCGGAATCGACTTTAAACTGTAAGTCCCGGTATTCATGGAAAAAAAATGGCACACACAACATGAGTGCTGTGAGATGGCCGTAACTCTGAAACAGGGTGATAATTGTCATTTATGTACGTATGTATTGTTCTTGTAGGTATAATTCAGTTTCATCAATTCAACTAAGTAGCAAATGCACATCAAATTGCACAGTGGGCTCAATTAATTTAAAATTATATACTGGTACAATAACAAAACAAACTGCGTAAATTTTTTTGCAATAGTTTTTTCTGCTTCAATACGATCATTGCCATATTTCAAGCTGTGATGAAGATTTCTCACTGGCCTTTGCTCAACAAAATTCAACGCCAGAAGAATTTCATAGCCTGTTCATAGAAGACGAATGGTTTGAGATATTCGTCTTTTTATAAGAATCACTATAAAAAATTGGTGTTTTTCTATAATATAACAGCTTCATCTGAGTTAGCATGTTCTAACTTAAGACGGATCACCCTATTTGTGTTGAATGTGTTTGTGCGTGTGCCTTTATTATGGTCCTTCTCTGCCATAAAAATGAACTCTGATGAATTGAGTACTCAGAACCAAATAACCAACAACAAACCAATGAAACACCCTCATCATTCTTTTATTAAATCGTTTTGTTTTTTCTTATTTCAGGGGCCTAAAAAAATACATCTTTTTTCTTTTTTTTTTTTTAACATGAAAAACGCGGTTCCAAATTCGTTTTCTGCTGCACTTAAAGTGCAACTTTATTTTAAGTTGTTCATATATTTGTTTTTTTTTATGTTTTTTGTTGGCCTTCATGTTACCAACATTGTTATGATATTTGATATTTTTTTTTTCTTTCTTTTTTTTTTGGTAGAATAAATATGAGTGTCTGTGTTTGTATTTTTCATGTATACTTTTGTAGTTGTGTTAACTCTGTGGTGAACTTTTTATCTTTTATAAATTTTAATATTTGTATGCGTGTGTGTGTGTGTGCGTTTGGTGGGGGTGTATCTTTGGCTGTTTATTTATATGGTTTTCCACTAAAAGCTTATGATTGTAGTTGTATGCCATCATGTGCACTTTATTTTTTAATTTTATATGTTGTGGATGTGTGTGTGTAATGCTTGTGTGTTTATTTTATGTTTTAAGCAAATTTGCAACTTGTTAGAGCCAACAAATGGACTTGCAATCAAAAATGAAAAGTAATGCATTCAGATTATTTTTGTTTTTTTGTTCTCTCTTTATTTTTTATTTCAATTTGTTTGATTTTTAAGTATATTTCGTTTCATTTTTTTTTAACTTTTTTATATTCTTTTTGTATGTGTAAGTAGTATACGTGCCTGTGTAAATGTGTTTTTATGTTAAAAATTTGCAAATCCTGCTTTATTAAGTGTGTAAATGTATGTGTTGTTATTTTAGTAAAAGATTTTCTTGTTTTTTTTTAATAATCTTCAACAGTGGATATACAAGGCACACCTCCATATATACGTAAGGCACTAACCACAAAATATTACAAAATAGTCTTACATATACTTACATACATACATAATTGGCCATTAAAAAACTGTTTCAGAGTTACGGACTAGTTCCTTGCAATACCAATATTGTTTGCTTAAATTTTTATCCTTGAGTACCGGAACTTACAGTTAAACAGTCTTAAGAATATTAAAATTATAGAAAATCTTCGATACTATTTATATTAGCAGTATTGAATCTGAGCAAAAACAGTTTTTAATACTGTGTTTACGAGGTTGTATTCGACGTTCTCTAGTTGTTAGTGTGTTGGCTTACTAAGACGTTAGCTGCGTATTAAAATCTCAGCTCTGACATCTTAAAAATAAGAAATATGAAAAAAATATTTCTTTCGGCTGCTACCTCTTAGCAATTTTCTAGCAAAAGCTTTGAGAGTAACTGATTGCCATGAACAAGCTTCTCAAGTCTGTCGTTCGGAGTCGACTGAAAACTGTATGTCCCGGTTCTCATGGATAAAAATTAATACACACAACATGAGTGCTGGGAGAAACTGGGTCGTAACCCTGTAACAGGGTTGTAATGGCCAATTATGTAAGTATGTATGTTTACGAGGTCTTCAACAGGACTCTTTTATTCTGAATTTTTTTTGTTTTTTTAAACCAATACTCAGGGGTAAACCGCTACTCATGCAGTGCATTGCATTGGAATTTGAAGATACATACTCGTAGATAGATTTATTTACTTAATTTTGTTTCCTCAGTTTATTTATTTTATTTTAATTTTTTCTCCTTATGAGCCTTTTTGTTGATGAGACAAGTTGACTACTCAAAGGCCACTGTTATACTTACACCCTTGCATGATCAACAGCAATTGCCCCATCTGTCGGTGGATGTTGAATGTGAGTGACGTGCATCTTTAGCAGGTTATCTGTTATCTTCCTAGTAGGTGGCGCTGTATTCCTGATTATTCGATTCTTGGTGGAATAAACTAGAAATTTCATTAAGCGGTTTCTTGGTGATGGACTTCTTAAAGAAGGGGAAAGGGAAGGAACCTCTTACTTTTTTAAATTATATTTTAGAAAAACCGCAAACTTGGTATGAAATCAGATTAAGTTATGAACTACCGGTGTCTATGGGTTATTCCAAGTTTCTCTTTTCTTTATGAGCTTAATTGTGGATATGAAAATTTACAATTCTATCCATACAGAATTTTCAGCTGATAAGTCTACCACACCTCAGAGCTGTTCATGTTAACAATGCAGTATTTTTATAAATTTTAATAATTCCAGTCATTTAATAAATTTTTCTGAGAGTAATTGTAAAAATAAAAATTAGTCGGTATTTACATACATCGATTCACGTACTTAAGTTTGTTAGTTAATTGTCTATAGAGTTAAATAAATAAAATAAAAAAAATCGACTTCAACTTAAACAGTTTTTAAAAAATTCACCCTTGCGTAGTTATTTTTTTATAGTAAGAACTAGTGCTGTCAATTTCTGCTACTTTTCATCACTCAATAGAATTGAGTACATACTTTCATTTGGGTACTCAATACTGCTCAATACTTTTAAATTTTAGGATTTCATTTTTAAGAAAACACAATTTCCTAATTTATTGTGTTTTTAGACAGAATTATGTTTTAACCATTAAAATTTTAATATTTAATACAACTTCGAAGAGAAATTGCAACTCTTAAAGTAGTGAGTAGTTACTTTTAAGTATTGAGTCGTGATATAGTGCTTAGAGCGCGGTTTTTCAAAATTATAATTTAAAAAATAAGAGGTTCCTCCCCCTCCTCCCTGACATTTTCAGTCTATTCCACCAAGAAACAAATGATCGGGAGTACAGCGCCACCTTCTGGGAAGATAACAGCTATTCTACATAAAAAGATGCTGATCACTCACATTCAACATCCAGATGGGGTAATTGCTGTTGATCTTTTAAAGGTGAAGGTATAACACTGGCCTTTGAGTGATCGAATTGACAGCAGTTTTTCAATCACCACATCTATCTATCTACATATATCTATATATTCAACATTCCAATACAATAAAAAAAAATAATATTCGATACTAGATACTCGATATCCATTACTCAATACTTTGCCAGGACTAGTAATAACCTCTTAGTAGTGGTCAATGGTTCTCGATAGCGAATTTATTAGGACCAATATTCTCAGGTCATATTGAAGTAATGCTGACTACCATTCATATAATAGCGCCGACTATGTTAGCCTTTTAAATTTGGCTGATACCATATTTATAATAAAAAATTAGCAGTTCGTTGTACACAGTTGCTAAGTTTGTCATTCCTGTACGTGGAAATTCTTGCTCAAACGTACAAGGATTCTTTAACTAGTTATCAAATAGAAGGTATGGAAAGTTTTAATAATATCAGTCTATAGCGGGTGATAAACTTGGCAGTTTTTTGTCCCATAAGCTAACTAGTTGCTTTCTTTTCATTATACATACCGCCGTATACTTATATAGAAAAATTTTTATAGATTGACTGGAAATACATTTTTTTATAACTTTATAACTTTGGGAAGTTACCTAACGAAGTACTATACTATCTGGTTTCAAAATCCATCATTGAAGTATAGCCTGGTAAATCGCTGCGTTGAAACACTTTATGGCAACTCAGGCCATAACGTCATTTTTCTGTTAATTGTGATGGTGATTTGATGTAAACAAACTATTGCCTGTTATATGAGCAACAGTAACATCGTCTGGTGATAAAAATGTCTCAATTGATATTTATTTCAAGCACTAGTTCGGTCTTTTGTTCCACTGTTATATATTGTAGATACTTATGTGTGTGTGTGGTTTAACTTTTTTTCCAAAAATCCATTTTTTATGCATATGATTTTATATGTACGTATGTATGAGTAAATTGTGTTTTTGTATGTGTGTTGGTGTCATTTTTATTGAAATGCTTTTTGCTGTTGCTAAAAAATTCAATTGCATTTGGTATGTATGTATGCAAGTGTGTGAGTATATGTATGTACTCGCATGTGTTTGCAACATGTTGTCCTTTGTGCATACATTTGCCAAAAACATTTTAAATTTTGTTTTTTGTTTTTGTTACTCTGAGTGTGTGTTAATTGTAGATATTGCACGTTAAAAGTTTATTTCATTTTTTATTTTTAATTTGTTGGTCTCCATCAACCAACAGTTTTTTTTTTTTTGTTATTTTGTGTTACAATAGAGAGAGAAAAATAAAACACACAAAAAAATCTATTAAAAAAAAAGAAATGACAACAACAAGCGGCCAACAAATTTGAGGAAGTGTTGTTAAGAGCCTGCATTATGAACACGTTGCGCTGGTTTGTTCCTAATAATTGCGGCCAGACCAAAAAACAACGAAAATATTTGGTCAGTAACCATCAAATAAAAGAGAAAAAAAATAACGAAAAGAAATTAAAACTGTGAACAAAATAATTTCAATATGTAAAATACAAAAAAATAAAAAAATAAAACAAATCAGAAATTATGAAAACTAAAATGATTAAATCAAAGGTAATGCATTTCAGTTTGTTTTTTTTTTTTGCCTTTTTTCAATTTAACTCATATATGAATTTCGTTCAGCATATTAATCTGATAAAAATTTTAATTTTATTTTTTTTTTTTGCTTCACTTGAGTGTTATTTGCATTTGAAAATGCATTTTTACAAAGTAGTTGTTGTTATTAAATTTAAATTAATTTTATTACACATATGGCCAACCATAATATTAAATTTGATTTTTTTTTGTTTTACACAAAATTTACATCAAAGTAAAATGCAAAAACACTTTTATTTTAACAATTATTTCGTCACAAATAAGTTAAAAAAGAATTAAAATAAAAAGAATATTCGGCAAATTTAATAATTTTTATTGACATCTTCTCATCCTCAGAATTTTAATGTATTGAAAAGTATTTTAAAATTGTAAATTGTGTATGCAATTAACAATTTTCATTAATAATTAGTAGAGTGTACAGATATTGACGATGTACAAGCGAAAAAAAGTCATATAATTAGGAAAACGTAGATATGTAATGGATACTATTTTAAGAGCTTTAGAGATTGAACTGGCAATACAGAACAGAAATATGGTTGAAGATATACAATTTTTTTTTTATTATCTGGTTAAAACTTTAATGGCAGCATATGTTGACCACAGTTGCAAGTTATTCTATGATTCAAGCGATCAGTGCAATTTTTGACTACTCTTTCCAATAAATCTAACTATCTGGCATCAACGGTGGCTTAAATATTAGCTCCTTATAATTTAAGTGTAGCTTATTTGTCGGCTTAACGTAGCCTCATAGAAAGTAACATAGGGACCTTAAATTGTACATACAAGGGGCCAAATAATAAGTACTATTACAGGAAAGAAATTAATTTTTGCAATTAATCGATTGTTATGACAAGTTACGCAATCTTGTTTAAACAAAATATTGTTGATGATTTGCTGATAAATTTCTTGAAGTAAAAAAAAAACAGGGAACAGCACAAAGCAAATTGTCAAAATTAAAATACATTCGCTTATATGAAGACGATTATTTGTAAGAAAGTTAACGAATCGACTTAAGGAGTGTTTTTCAAAACTTCATAATACAGTAACAATATTTTCTTCGGTATTCATTTCTTTGCCTTCTTTTCAAATTTTTTTTTTTATTTTTTGATTTGAGACCAATACTCAGGGGTAAACCCCTACTAAATGCTGTTCATTGTATTAGAAATTTTCGAAAGGACAGTACATTTATGACAGAACATACTTTTTTGTTTTTCTTATATTATTATTAATCGACTTAGGAATGAGACAAATTGCTGTGAATTGATCATTCAAAGGCCAGTGTTTTATACCCTCACACTTAAGTGATCAAGAGCAATTGCCTCATCTTTGCATGTTGAGTGTGTGGTGAGTGCCTTCGCTAAGTAGATTTAGTAGATTTAGCTTCCAATACTTCCCAATAGGTGGCACTTTTCTCCTGATCATTCGTTTTTTGCTGACATTAATTAAAGTGGCTTAGAGTGGAATGTCCGGGAATGGTTTCTTTGTAGATGGTCTTCTTTTGATTTTTCTCTATAGCGGGGTTTGAACCTGCGCCGTTTGAGTTTCTTAGCAAGCGCTCTAACCACTATACCACGCACTCTTGTTTTAAAGTAGAAAGAGGAAAAATTATGTATGATTGATTGCACGTACTAATTGCTCATTAGACCGATTATGTGGATCTGAAAATGGACGAAGTGTTCTATGTGTGGTCGCAGTAGTATTGTGGGTAAATTTTATTTTTAAATTTTAAGGGCCGATTTTGAATGTGAAACACACTTAAACGTCAAGTTTTTTTCTGCATTTCATTTGAAATTTCTTGGTTTCAGACTAACTCAATTTGAAGCATGAAAAGATACACAATCGAGCAACACGTTAAATTTATTCAGGCTTATTATGAAAATGGACGTTCAAATCAAAATGCATATCTTGCACTCCGTGATTTTTTCGGTCAATTTAATCGTCCAAATGTGCGTACAAGCGGAAAAATCGTGCAAAAATATGAGCAAACCGGGTTCGTAGGAGATGTGAAAACACCAGTTCAGCTCGTACTGCGGAAAATATTGCTGCTGTTTTTTATAGTGTGGCTGAAGAGCCGTCCACCTCAGCTCGTCGTCGTGCCCAACAATTGCATCTCTCACGCTCGTCCTTGATGAACATTATGAAGTAGACGATATGTGGTTGCAACAGGACGGTGCCACTTGTTACACAGCTAACAAAACAATGGCTCATTTGCGCGACAAATTCAATGGCCTTGTTATCCCACGTGGTGGTGATGTCAATTGGCCGCCAAGATCATGTGATTTGACACCGTTGGTCTTCTTTTTTTGGGGTTGTTTGAAAAAAAAGAAGTACGTCGATATGCCAGCAACAATTCAAGAGCTAAAGGATAAGATAATTCGGCACATTAACTACACGGAACCTTAATTATGCCTCAGGGTCATCGAAAATTTTGCTAATGTCTGAAAACAATTTTCTTTAATTAATACATTGTTACGGAACGTATTATCCTTCTGCTGCTATTTAGAAGCATTTACTCATACACACAAATACACCTAAATGTTATTTTTTATTGATTTCAATATAAAGGATGATTTTTTAGCTATTATCTTTTTGGCAACACTGGTTTAAACAGCTAACGTACGTTTTGTGTTTTATTTCACTGTCAAACATCTTCAGTTTGGTCTATAATTTAACCATGAATCGTCTTACAAACGAACAACGCTTGCAAATTATTGAATTTTATTACGAAAATACGTGCTCTGTTAAGAAAGTTCATCACGCGCTTCTTCCATTTTATGGGCAGTTTAATCGACCCACTAAAGCGGCTATTCGGGCTATTGTGACTAAATTTCACACCAAATTTACATTGTTTGACATTAAACAACCAACACGCTTACGTAGAGTGCGAAATGAAGAAAATATCGCAGCTGTATCGGCCAGTGTTAATAATGACCATCAATTATTGAGTCGTAACGTAACTGTAAATGGTGAGCGCTACCGTGAGATTATATCCAACTTTTTTTTGCCCAAAATGCAAAAGCTTGACTTGCATGACATGTGGTTCCAACAAGACGGCGCCACATGCCACACATCTTGCGTAACAATGGACTTATTGAGAGGCGAGTTCGGTGAACATTTTATTTCACGTTCGGGACCGGTCAATTGGCCGCCTAGATCGTGCGATTTAACTAACGCCTTTAAACTATTTTTTGTGGGACTATGTTAGAGCTCATGTCAATACAGCCAAGACTGCTTCAATTGACGCATTTGAAGACAACATTGAAGCATTTATTCGTGAGATACCAGCCGAAATGTTGGAAACAGTATGCCGAAATTGGACTAAGAGGATGTACCATTTGAGGCGCAGTCACGGTCAACATTTGCATGAAATAATCTTCAAACATTAAATTATATGGTTTTGGAGGTTTATGTCACAATAATAATAGTTTTAGGTTTTTAACAGCTTTACTATTATTATTTTGACATAAACTTCCAAAACCATTATTTGGGTAAACAATTTTCTATAAATGAGGACAGATGTAGAAAGCTGAGATAATTTCCTTTGAAATAAGCCCTCTTCCAGCGTTACAGGTCAACTATTCACCAATTGCAATGAATACTTCCAAAAAAATAGCATTATTTTCGGATGACCTGAACACCAAATTTTCTCGTAAAAAACCGGAAGCTCGATTTTGATTTTAGAACCATGGTTTCTTTGGGAAAAGTTCTTAGAATTTCTCGTAGATTACGACCTTGCTATACGCTTTGTCACGTTTTTCGGTCCCGAACAAATTGACCCACCCTAATGTATATGGTACAACACATGGGTGTTGTAAAACATAATCGCAATTTTAAAAACACAACATCAAGGTTACAACTCGTATGAACCATAATCGGGGCCTTACATTTTTTAGTAGAACTGGTTGATTTCCTTAAAGTTATCTGTAAAAAAATTGCTACCCTAAAATAGTTTTACACAGTGTCTTACAAAGCTAACTACCTTTTGTTAAAGTTTTACAATAAACTCCATAAAGCGTGTTTATATTTGAGATATTTATATTAAATTAGTAACTCACAACCACCATTCAAATGGTTACTTATGGCAACATGAAACCATGATTATCATTTGCAACCGTCCACACACAAAACTATACACCTCCAACACAGTACACCACCATTATCAGTCTACAGGAAAAACCAGTAAAAACATGCAATTGTTTACTAATGTCTGGGAAAATATGCTGGTAATATGGCTGACCAACAAAAATACAAAAAAAATTTTAGCTTTTCTTTTTTCAATATTTATTAACAAGAACGCATGTGTTTCCACCACATAAACGGTGGTAAATAATATGGTTGCAAGTACTCGTATAGTAGCTATGTAAGTGAAGGTGAAAAGATTTTTTTTTTAATCTTAGAAAAAACAATAAAATATTACCAAATATGTAGAACAGAAACAATTTTAGTAAAATGTAAAACAACTTAAAACCTAAAGTGACTTAATTTGGTCAAAATTTCTCGATATACCAAAGAAATTATTGAAAACAAGTTCTTATTTAAACAGAAATGACCAGATAGAGAAAAAGTGTACGAGTAGCCTGTCAATCAAGTGGTGAAAATTCTGACAACAACATTAATGTTGCCCAAGCAGCCAAGAAAAAAGAAATAAATTTTTATTGCTAAAAACAAAAACGAAATGTAAAGCATTTTAAATGTTGTTGCGAACAACAAGCGACATGTGCATTTTATGGTGGCATATAACATGTATTTCCTTCCATCTCAACCACCACTAACTCTTAGCAGATAACAACTACCTCCACCTTGTGTTATTCTTTATAACGCTTTATTATTATAATGGTTAATAGTTGGTGGTAGAGATGATGGTTTCGAACTGATACGAAGCACACTTGCAATTGCAAGTGATTTCAGTTCACTTGACACTTTCGTGCAATATTGCATAAAACGTTAATAACGAAAATTGGCAAAAAAAAACACACAAAAAAAGTAGCAAAAACCAAACAAGAAATACAAGAGAACATTACTGGTCTGGAACATAGACAGACAGTTAACCAGCCAACCAACTTCTCAGCCAGTCGGCCATGTATTCAATGTCATTTCGATTGACATTTTTTGTGGAAACGTGTGTGTAAAAGCGCCATTTAAATTATATATGCGTTTTACGTTACTGCTTTGTTAGCCGCGGCTATATTTTATTTGTCTAAATGAACACGAAAAAAAAGTTTAAAATTGTAAAAAAAAATATTTTTCTTCCTCTTCTTTTGTTTTTTTTTTTACGTCAACTTCTAGTGGCTCCGTTTACTCGAAATATTTAAAATGGAATTGGCTTTTTATAAGAAAGATAAACAAATAATATATACAAGACGTATGTATGTCCATTGAAAAACATATTTTTCTAAATTACTGCTCGTCGTCATCGGTGTCATGTGTGATTTGATTGCTGTTTTTCACACTAATTATTGGCTAAAATCAGCTATAAGCTACTGCTGTTACTTCAAACCTTAAAATGCTGATATAAAAGTATTGTACAGTGAAAACTCTTTGTAGCTGGAAGCATTATAAATATTTTTACAAACGAGATACTTATTTGCGGAACATAACAATTATTCTCTCTACTGGCTTTAAATCTGTTGAGGCTCTAAATTTGTATTCAGAACTGTTACCATTTCTACAAATATTTTTCAGGCTATTGGCAACAGCTTTGGTATTCAGTAACGTCTGAGAAACTTTACATTGTTCTTCCGAACGCATATATGAATTTCTTTAAAAAGAGAAAATAAACAACTATTTTGCTTGTGAGCAAATGCAACTCTGCTTACTTGTACATATCCGTTACCAATATTCTTCCAGCTGTCATCCAACGTCTAACACATATTAATCGATCTTCTAAGCAAATTGCATTGTGATTGGTTCAGTTATATGTTGTAATTGTAACATGTATGGGCAGCTTAATGATATAAGAAATGACGACATAAAACCAAAACAAAAGGGTTTATGTGTGTGCGTGTATTATAAAAAGGTGGGTTTACACAGGTGAATTTTTTATACTGGAATCCGCATAATTTCTTTAGCTTAAATCTGTTTGTAAGCATCTATTGCACAGTGTGTGATTGTATGTGTCTACAACTACCCTGCAAAAAAAGCGACTACTCCATGCACGTGGGTAAAATGTACTCCATGTTGAACCATGACTAGTAACATCCTTAACCCATTATGCATGTAAAGAAGTGACCCATTTTACATTGCGATGTCGTAGGAGAGGACCAGGTCCAACCAAATATAACATAAGAGTAACCTCAAAAATACTCCCATGTAACTACTCCGTGAATTATACAATTGAGATTAGTTTCATAACTACTTCACGTATATACTCCATGGATCAACTTTTGTAGTTATTTTGGTAACTACTTTATGTCATTAATTCATGGACTACTAACAGAAGACTATTTCCTACAAACCTTTAAAATTTAAATCAAATTTTAATTACATTTTTTTAACACTTTTTAAGCCCTAATATATTTTATGATTTTACACTTGTATGTAAACACAAACTTTGAGAAAAACTGAACATGAATGCCGCCAGCGTTACCATTCAGTAATTTTTTAACTTAAATGTGTCGCCAGTGTTACCCAATTGTAAATTTTACTTCAAACATACAAAAAAGTAAACAGTTTAATTACATAGGACTATTCTGGTAACTACTCATCTGGGTTATGTAGTCCAATTTTTTTTGCAGGGTATGTCGTGTTTTGAAAAATGAAAGCAAAAAGGCAAGTGACTCATATTGACATTGGACTTCGCGTGTATTCGACGTTGTGAAATGGTTTTTGTATGAAAATCATTACGTTTTTGTCTTTTCTTTTTCTTATTCGTTTTGTACGCACACAATTCTGATGTAGAGAAACCAAAATCAAATTTTTTTCGCCCATTGTGCAATAGGCTGTTATTCTTACTGTTATATAAACAATATGAAAAGCGCTAGCTAGTTTTCCGTTTTCGAAAAATTTTCAAAAAAGATGAGTATTTTCATGACAATACCTCATACAAATACTCGTAGCTTTACCTTTAAGAGTTTTTAAAATACAGACTTTAGTCTTTCCGAGTTTGGGAAGTCTGACACGGTGTGAAGATCTAGATTTGCTATTAAAACCAAACAAATACCCACTGTACCTGACTTTACTCATAAATTGATTGCATTTATCCTACTATTGTCTCTTTAGAGATCTTTGATGCCTGCATTCATACCAATTACGAGCCTTAATTCAAAACTTGTACGTATACTTGTAAACGCACTTAATTTTTATGTATTTAATAGAACATATCTTTTCAAATATTTTGCCAACAGTCGCAAGTTTTGCTGTTCTTTCTAGTATTTTCACTTTTACTCTTTTTAACCCTTGTGTTAGTACCCAACTTTATTCACATTGTTGAGCACCCGGGGTACCCGGGTACCCATATACTATAATGTATTAATAATCAATATTTTTATTAAATAAAATTAAATTCATAAACTTTTTAAAAGCGTATTAAATGACATTTGCGGTAATACATAATTTTATAAATTTTAAATTCATAACGGATAAAATTTTTAAATTTTTTTATTTAGGGCAGTATTTTTTAGCATCACAGTTGCACATTTTTGGTCATACATGATTATATACAAATTCATATCCACTATATCGCGCGACAATGGGAAGCAAAAGATTCCACAACGTAATGCGCTTTTTAAAATTTGATGACAATAATACACGCAGTCAACGTAAAAAAGATGATAAGGCAGCCCCAATTCGTGACTTATGGACAATGTTGAACGCAAACTTATCCCAAATGTATAAACCGAGTGAAAATTTAACAATTGATGAACAACTGTATCCTTATCGAGGTCGTACAGGGTTTACGAAATATATACCTTCAAAGCCAGCTAAGTATGGCATTAAAATCTGGTGGATTTGCGATGCTGAAAACGCCTATTCTTTGCGGGGCCTAATTTATACTGGCAAAAATAAAGATACCCGTGAAAAACAACAGGGGGAAAGAGTTGTCAAAGAATTAGCGTCTGCCTACCGTGGAAGTGGAAGAAATATCTGCATGGATAATTTTTTTACTTCTCTGCCAATAGCGAAGCACTTGTTGTCATGGAATCTTACAATTGTCGGCACACTAAAAAAAAATAAGCCTTACATTCCAAATGTCATGGTCGCAAATAAATCAAGGGAACTACTTATATTCGACCGTTTTTGGTTTCCATGAAAAAGTAACGATGTGTTCTTATGTACCCAAAAAGAATAAAGCTGTTATTCTTTTATCAACAATGCATTCAGACGTAGGATTAAGTGAAGACGTCAAAAAGAAACCCGACATTATAAATTATTACAATAAGTACAAAAGTGGAGTTGACACTATGGATCAAATGGTTAGAAGATACACATGTCAGCGTCGAAGTTTGAGGTGGCCAATGGCATTATTTTTTAATATGTTAGATATTGCTATATCATCATCATATATCATGTACTCCGAAAACAATAAAACGATTGCGAAGAAAAAAAATGAGAGACGCCTCTTTATGCGGAAGCTATCTGAAGAGCTTGCTAGGCCGATGATTGAGGAACGAATGACAAACTCCCAAGTTATGCGTAATTATACAACCAAAATTGCCATTGAAAGCATTTTAGGTCGCCAAGTTCCACCCATTGCAGAGGCTTCTAATAAATTTGACAAGTTGGATAAAACAGGAATAAAAAGAGTTATGGGATCTTGTCACGTGTGTTACAAGCAAATAGAAAAAAAAAAAGACGAAAAACTCGGAAAAGCTGCGCTGAATGTGGACAGCCAGTTTGTGCTGAACACTCTGAAGACGTTGTTAAATGTACAGAATGTAAAATAAACAAATAATTTTGTAAATAAAAAATATTTATATTATTCACGTAATTTTTTTAATAGTTTTTGATTTATGTTTCCCACACAAATTGTATTGGGTACCGGGGTACGCATGTTACGATGGTTAAAGTTTTAGAAATTTTTTTTTTTAGTATAAGCGAACAAAAAATTAAAACAAGAACCTTAATTTCTTTTCTTTTAAGTTAAATAACGACGATCCAGAAGCTTGTTCAAAAATTTTAACTGTTAATACATTTTTTTCATGTAAATATACCTAAGGTGGGTACCCCGGTACCCGGGTACTAACACAAGGGTTAAACCGCAAGTTTTCTGGTTGGTTTTTTATCGTGGTTGACTTAAAGTATTAAGTATTATCCTGAGACTTCAAGCTATTGCATAACTCTCATTTATTTATTGTATATATTACTTATGTTCGATGCCTTGAAGACCAACATCCTTACAGTCATTTGTGACTGAAAAAATGGAAAAGTTATTTAAAATTGAACGCTTCAAATAGTCTTTGTCTAGTAAAGTCCTAGCGGCTATATGTCGGAAATCATTTGAAAACTTCACATCAATCTTTTGATTCAAAACTTTTTTTTTGGGAATTAATAGGAACAGTGTAACCTAATTTGAGCATCATGCGTAATGTAACTGTAAAATTTAATTTTTGTTTCGTCAGAGGGCAAAAACAAAAATAAAATTGTAATTCTGTTTCATCCAAATAAGATGACAATTACAAGAACAGCAATGATGGTAAGAAAAGAAGAATATGATAAAAACTGTTGTGTGACTTTACTTCGACTAACTCATACAAGTGTATGTACATACGGTAATAATTTCAGTATGCGATTTCCAAAAAAGTGTGAGTTAAATAGTTGATGTTTGGTCTCGAATATACACAGGACACAAAGAACTCTGATGAGACTACCGTAGCTGGAGTCGAAAACAATTGTTCAGTTTGGCTAGTGTACTATTCCTTCACGGACATCATTTCTTCTTTAATTACCAAAAAGTATTCATTGCAGTTAACTTTGATCTTATTAAAGCGTTTCTGACGAAACAAAAATTAAATTATAAAAATATTGATCAGAACTTTCCCGGGGCTCGAACCTAGAGCCTCAAACACATCAAGTAACTGTAAAATGTTTTCATACGAATACTAAATGTATGAAATAAGCCCGAATAGCGCAGGCTAGACACTTTTCAATATATAAATCCGTTGACCAGATGCACATTTTTTTTTATTGAGACCAATACTCAGGGGCAAACCCTACTATATGTTGTGCATTGTATTGGAATTTTTTGTGGAAAGAACAGTACATTATAACAACAGAACATATATTTTTGTTTTTTGATATTATTAAGCGCCTTAGGAAATAGACAAATTGATGTGAATTGATCATTCAAAAGTCAATGTTATATCTTCATTCTTGAATGAATGCTGATTGTGGTGAGTGCCTTCGCTAAGTAGGTTTTTAGCTGTGCCCAATAGGTAGCGCTTTTCCTTTATCATTAGTTTTTCGTTGTCAAAGGTTAAGATGGAATAGAGTGGAATGTCAAGGAGCGGTTACTTTGTAGATGAACTTTTTGGAGGGAGAAGGGGAGACCCCTTATTTTTAAATTATAATTTTCAAAAAACCGCAAATTAACTTTTAAATTTTTCATCTTTGCTGGGATTCAAACCTGGGCCGTTTGAGTTTTTGTGTCAGCGCTCTAACCACTACACCACGTATCCCCCCAAGTTAAACTCTTCACTTTAATAGACTTGACTCTGTAGCTTTTAAATTATTCGACGAGTAGCGTTTTAGATTTATAAATTTACTCTGTATATGCATTTGTGGTTGTCATGGTAATTCTTTTCAGTTTTTTTTCTTTTCAATTGTGGTTGATTATGCGATTCTTGTTGCACTCATCTCGTTGACAGTTGCTAAATTGCTGTTATTAGTAGAGAACTTTTACGAAAAAACAGAAACAAAAAAGTGTTGAAAACATATCCACATGCCCAAAAACAACAGGAAAAAAAAATAAATTTGAAAACCTAAAAACAGACATTGCCTGCAATTATTAAGAGTTGGAAAGGAAAAACGTTTTTGATTTGTTCTAAATCTGATTTTAATTGATGGCGTTAAGCAAGAGTGATGGATCTTAATTAAAGCAAAAACAAAATTTTAAACTTAAATTCCGAAAAAAAAATCATTTTTATTAAAGTGAAATTATTTTAGACAAAAAAGAAAATAAAAAAAAATAAAAAAATTAACAAATGAAAAATCCATAAACTTTGGCAACTGAATTCTGAACAATTATGCAGACTTTGGCCAAATATTATGACCACAATTGTACGTACAAGGCAAAGAGTTCAAAAAACAAAAGTTGTTGGTTTTTTTTCGTGTTGTTTTTCGTTTATGGTTTTGTTGCTGCTGCAACTGCAACTGCAACTGTTGCTGGTAAACATGTCGAATCAAAGTGAACTCATTAATCATTTTCATAAATCCTTAATAATTCCCTACTTCATATCAATCCAGATGTCGACATAAAACAAAACAACAAAAGCAATAGCAATAGCCATCATAGCAAAATGAAAATCAGCGAAAAGATTTAAATCTACTCTTTACTCAGCCCTTTAAAGAAGGCATTCATTGCCAGTAACCAAATAAAATGTAGTTGTCAAAATGGTTGGCCAACAAACAACAACAATAGTAACACGAAACAAAAAATAAGAGATATTGTGCAGCAGAAAGTCTTCAATAATAGTGCATAACGTTATAAAAAATCAGAAACATATAAAAAATATAATCCTCAAAAAATCCATACACTTTATCATGATGATTATCATCAATAAATGGACAGAACTATTCATACTCGTACAACAATGTCATATTTATTGATACCCTTCCTTCCCTTTTCTTTACACCCTATCTTCCATGGAAAACCACAATTCACCCACCCTAGGCTGACCATACGCGTACATGGAATATTACTTTTGGTGTCCCCACAAAAATATGAAATTCAACAAAAAGGAAAGAAAGCAACATAAATGAAATCCTTCTACAATGAACATTATTTGACCAGTTCAATACTTCATAACCAAAAAAACAAAAAACAACATTGACAATCAACATTGCAAGAAGAAAACATCGCAATTGTTTACTGTATGCTTCCTTTCAGGCCCCCACATGAGTATGTTTGCACAGCACAAAAAACTGCATAATTCGTTGTTGTATTGGCTGCATTGCCACGTTGCAGCATCAGAAAAAAACAAGAAAATTAAAAATAAAAAAAAATAAAAAACAAAATCCTGAAAAAAATGGAAAATATAAAAATGAATTGCAATATGGCGACCGCAATACATACGCACCAAAGTCCCGTAAAGAAAATACAGAAAAACCGCGAGACATTGTACAAACACATCCCATCCATTGATTTGTATATTCGTTGGGTCAGTTATATACAATAAAACTCAAGAGAAAAAATTAAAGAGAGAGACTTTATAAAATCGAATGATTTCAATAAAACTTTAAATAAATTGCCAAAAAAAAAATCGTATATGAAATATTTTTTCAAAAGATGGAAAAAGAAATATATGAATTCAAAAATATTTTTATTAAAAAAATTACAGATTTGAATTTTCTATGTTTTCCCTGAGACATATATTTTGTTTCTTCAATCATTATAAATCACCCAATTAATTTCAAAGAAGATTGGTATAATTTTGTTGTAAATGGCATATTATTATATCGTCAATGGAATTAAAAAACGCTTTAACTGACAAAAAATCGAAAATACGTTGCATCATTTTTATCAGAAAAAAAATATGCGTCGATTGGTCCAGGTCCCAGATTTCTACGATGACAATAAAATCACTTACGCCGTCTGCGAAATGGAAAATACCAGTGTCTTTGTTCTGCTTTCATAAAGGTTTTTTGGCTCTGGTGAACATTTAAGGTTTTGTCAGTTACAGCGTTCTTTAATTCCATCGACGATATGTACTTATGTGATCCTTCAATTATTTTTTAATTATTAATTCATTAGTTAAATGTAAACATATATTTACATAATTTTATATATTGAAACAATAAAAATTTGAGAAAAACGCCCTAAACTATGTTAAGGTTTATTATATTTTTCTACTTAACACTCTATGGGAGATTGATTGTTAATAGGCTACAAAGAGAGTCATACAAAAATGTAATGGCAGAAGAGATGGGTTTTATTTTATTGGTGTTGTTTTTCAAAACTTGAATGAAATTAGTGAAAATTTTCCTTTCAAAAACATTTGATTTTAAAATTTTAACTAATTTATGGATATTATTTGGTATAATATTATACATATTTAATATTTTATATATTATTTAACATTTTAAACAAATTATGTGTTGTCAGATTAGGGCATTTATCCCCAAAATTGGGATTTTTTTTTTTGAATTGGAAATAAAAATTCATTTGGGGATGGGGATTTTTTGGGGGATAATGGACAATTTTTAAAACTCTAAAAGCAAGACTTGCTTATAAATCTGTTTAAAACTAATACTTTCATAAAAAAATTTTGCAGCGTGTGCTCAGTATTAGAGGGGCTTCTTACTGCTGAATTACTTCTTTCGGAGTTAAACAAACTAATTGTAGTTTCGTCCGACCAATAATTACTTCCACTTGTACTTGTTTTTCATACTATGGCACAGGACATATATTTAGAATTGAAGCTATAATAGATGCATTATACTGTACAAATATTTCACACGACATCACGATGTCTTATGCTGAATATGAAACGGCACATCGATGACTGATTTAACAAGATAATGACCCGAAACACAGAGCGAAGCTTACGAAAGGTTGGTTTCAAAATAATGGCGTCAAGGTTTTAAACTGGTCTGCACAGTCTCCAGATTTAAATCCTATAGAAAATTTACGGCAAATTGTAAAAGCGGCTCCTTGAGATAAATAAAACAGTTCTAATAAGGAACTGTTTTGAGAATTTGTTAAAGATGTGTGTAAGAACTTTATAATCGAAACGGGTTAAAGACTTGTAAACTCAAGGCCGAAACGCTGTTTGGACATTATTAAAAATGAAGGTAATTCCACTAAATACAAAAGTAAATAAACGGTAATAATTTGGTGTAAATTATAAAAAAATTATTCTTTTAGGCCATCAAATTTGGTGAATTTTTTTTTTTTTTTGAACAGGCAAAATTAGTTCATTTTAACAACATTAATGGTTTTTATAGTTTTGATCTTGGGATCAATTAAAACATGTGTACATACATGCCAAATTATTGATGCAGTTTCTGTGGGGTTTTTTGGGGATGAACTAATCATGGGATTTGGAGATTTTTGGGGATATGAATTTAGAATTCGGGGATAAAAATTAAAAACTATCTGACAACCCTGAAACATAAAGCCATCCGAAAATTTTGTCTCACACACATGTTTTTGTTATGATTGTGGTTGTCGTTTGGCATGATGAAAACAAAGCGTATGGATTTCTTTTTATGAAAGATTTTGAAGCGTTGGTAATTTATTATAATTACTTAAATTTTAAATTTTTCATATTATGTACGGCAACTCTTTTCAGTTATCATATGATATATACTACAGTAGTTTTGATTTAACTGCCTTTAGCTTAAGTGCACTTTTGATATAACTGCACAAATTTATGCTTTCGTGTTTATTTAACAAAATTATGTATGCAATTATCTTCTTTAAGTGCATTTTGTTTCTCTGCGCATTTATGATAAGTGCCTCATATTTTTGGCAGTTTTATATTATTTTCATAGAAAATATTTCCGCTAGGTGCCTCTTTTTTTTTTTTTTTTTTTTTTTTTTAAGACCAATACTCAGGGGTAAACCCCTACTCATGCAGTGCATTGTATTGGAATGTGAAGTTGGTTGATAGAAGGTTTTTTTTTTTTTTTTTTTTTTTTTAATAGATGTTTGTATCTTTTGCGCCTTTTTTTTTAGTGATGAAACAAGTTGCTGTCAATTTGCCCACTCAAGAGCCAGTGTTATACCTTCACCCTCGAATGATCAAACACCAATTGCCTCATCTGTCGGTGGATGTTTGAATGTGAATGGTAAGCGTCTTCAGTAGATTAGCTGTTATCTTCCCAGAAGGTGGCGCTGTACTCCTGATCATTGGTTTCTGGTGGAATGGATTAGAAATGTCAGGGGGCGGTTCCTTTGCAGATGGTCTTGCTGGGACCTCATATTTTTTTTTAAATTTAACGTTTTAATTTAAATTGTAATTTTAGAAAACCGCAAATTTTTATTTTTATAGTTTTGTCCTTTGCTGGGATTGAACCTTGGTCTTGTGAGTTTCTGTGCGAGCGCTCTACCACTATGCTTTACTTTGCAATTCTAGGAAAACAAAATGTACACAAAATAAATGAGTTGTCAACTTTTAGTGACAAAAATATCCTAGTTTAGTCGTTTTTTAATTATAAAAATCGCTAGATCTAGTGCAAAGCACAAAGTTGTCATCACTAGTTCATTCTTTTTCTTTGTTTTCAGTCTGTATTTTGTGTTCCATCATATCTTGTCTTTTCAATTTTCAGCAATTTAGTTTACCTGCACAAAAATTCGTATAAAAGTTGTGTTAAGTGACTATTCTAATCTACCAGAATTACTGACTGCACTGTAAGTGTGAAAGGTCTAGTTTGTTTTAAGGTTTGGAAAGTTAATTATACACTTTTCTGTATTTATATATTTAGCTTTATGAAATATTTACACACATACACACATAATTGGCCTTTACAACCCTGCGTCAGGATTACGGCCTAGCATCAATTTTTATCCATGAGTACCGGGACCTACAGTTTAATGTCGACTCCGAACGACAGACTTGAGAAGCTTGTTCATGCCAATCAATTACTCTTGTCGAAAAAATAAAAAAATCTATATCAATTACAAAATGTGTGCAATCAATTAAATTGTTTCCTAATTTTTGTTTTATAAACAATATAAATTCAATAATCAATTACATTTTAATTGATACAACTAAAAACGAAACAAAACAAGAAAATTATTGTAATAACACGAAATCGAATTTCTATGTACATGCCATATAGCAGAAGATTGAATTCGAAAAACAAATTCATATATCTCGATCTCTGAAGAATGTGACACCTTTTAATTGTTTTCTATGATACCAGCTTCAGCCCCTGATTTATTTTAATAAAGCAGTAACAATTGATACCTTGAAGACCAATATTTTTCGGTTTATTTGGGACATAACACCAGCAATGCTCTTAAATAAACAAACGCATTGATCAAAAGTCGCAGTTTTTTTATTGAAAACAAAATATAGATCCTATGATGCCTATTTGCATGTAAACTCACCAAATAGAGTTTAATGCAGTAACTATATAGAGTACTTTATGAAATAGTTATTTTACTTCATATGCAACAATTTTTTCTAGTAGAAAACTAATTTTTAGCAAGTAATTCGTACAAAATATTTGACAGAATTTGTTTTACATTCATATTCACAACCATTTCCAAAATTTAGGAACATTATGTTGTTCAGAAGACAGAAACGAGAATTATTTTCTTAATTTTCTTTAAATTTTCTATGACCTTTAGTAGTCTTTTTTTAGATCAGGTTCTGATGTCAAGGAAATAGGCACAAATTAGTGTTGCTTTCCAAGCAAGGAATTTGGGTTTTGCAGTTTTTATGCTTCAGATGTTTCACTAAGTACGTCTGCTATCTAAACAAAACTTACAGCTTTACTTTGATTTCAAGTCATACAAATATTTACTTTTTCTATTATTCTTAAAATATTTTTTTATTTTAAAAGTTTAAATACAATAATTTTTGATAGATTTATAGAAGAAGGTGGTTTCATTGTTGATGTTATTTTTATAGTTGTTGTTGAATTGTACTGAAGCGATGCTGCTGTTGTTGCTACTGCTTTTGCTGCCTACAGCTACTGATAATAATGATGATACCGGGTAAAAAATTAACTTAAAATAAAGAGTAAAACCGCATTGAGTGCGGTTATTGCGGTTAACAAAAAGGATTAAAAATGACAATATGAACAGCAACAGCAACACCAACAGCAGCAGCAGCATTAACCAGCAACTATAATAATAAACGAATACAAATTGGAGAGCAAAAAAACTGAAACAAAATTTTAAATGAAACGCGCGCAAAAGGACACAACAAATAACAGCAACAACAACAAAAACAACGGTTATAATAATAATAAAAGGTTTGTGCATTGACAACTTTTTAATCACTTAATCAATATAATCAAATTGAATGTGGTCAAAAGGATTTATAAACCCATACAGCAGTGTAAAGTGTCATTAAATAAAACACGGCCATGTACTGTTCTACCCTGTAGACAATACACGTACAACAACAGTACAACACACAATACAACACAACAAGCAACACAATGAATGAATAGCAATCAATTATAAAAGGTATGAGATTTAATGAATGAATCAATGAATTTATTTGTAAAAATATAAGAGAGTATATATTTATTAAAATAGATTTAATACTACAGAAGAGTATTATGTATTGGAAAAAAAGAAAGGACATGTCAAACCAAACCTCTATAACAAATAATCAAATCAAACTCAATTCATTAATAGAAATTATTATTAAACGGCATTCATTTAATGGCCAAATTCTATTGTAAAAAATACGAAATTTCTTAAATAGACAGGAAATAAAATGATTTAAATTTTAAAAAGGGTACCTGTCATGTTGAAAATAGAAAATTCTAAATAAAAAGCCAAAGATTAATTAAAAATACACAATTGGTTAAAAATATATTTTAGAAAAACACTGACTCTAAACGATGCTTCTCTTGTCGAAATGATGTCAATATTCCGGCAAAGTCTTATGAATAGAATGAGGTTTTCAACAAACATATCAAAGTTTTCAAATTGATTATGATAATCTGACAATATTAAGTAGAACAACTTTTTAAACTGTTGTTACTTTAACAGCGGAAAATAGGGTGGCATTATATACAGAGTGTATAAAATTAACGATAGAGTAGATCATTCAACCACATCTTAAAACATATACTCTTTCAACTGAAGATAATATACTCTCACAAACTAAAATAATAATCATACGTACTTGTTTCTGCAACAAACTTTTACGTTAAATATTAAACACATAGACGATGACAGAAAACTTATACTAGGATTGCTTTTTATATTTCGGGATTAGAGAATAAAAACAAATGTTAATAGCAGAAAATTACTTAATTGTTTTTCAAAATATTCCTCATGAATATCTATACACTTTTGCATGCGCTTCAACCAATTGTCGAAGTACTTTTGCCACTCTGATTGAGGTATCTCCAAAACATGTAATCTGAATACAGCAACTGCTTCTTCAGGTGTCGAGAAACGTTGACCTGAGTGTGTTTTTCACTTACAAAAATAAAAACGAGTCATTCTGTGCCAAGTCAGGACTATACCACGAATGACTCATGTTTTGGATGCAGTTGTTTGAGCCGATGCGTAAGAACTCATATTGTCGTGGTGAAGAGTGATCCGTCTTCGGCGGTTGGTTTTCCTGGTTTCTTGGAAGACAACTGGCAAGCAAATAGTTGTGTACCACTCAAAACACAGTTGCGACATGTCCAGTTTTTCCGAAAACACAGGTGACGATTTGCTTGGAAGTGTTTTGTGCGCGAACAACTTTTGTTGGATTTTACTCATCTTGAAACACCCATACAGTCGACTGCTGTTTACTTTCAGGCTCAGACGCGTAAAACCAGGATTCATCACCTGTCACGATGTCATAAACGTGCTTCAAAGCACCGTGATCGTATTTTTTTGAGCATTTCTTTCGACCAATCGACACGAGCCGGTTTTTGAGCAATTGAAAAATTGTGTGAGTTAATCCATGTCAAAAGTTGTAAAAATTATGCACGAAGATATTCAAGAATTAATTCCATTTTTGGGCCGAGATGAATATTTTAAGCTACCGTAAACAACACAAACAAACAAATAACGCTCGTATGTCAAAACGTTCTGAGTACGTATAACCTCAAAAATGTCCAACTTTACGATAGAGCTGTCAGTTGCCAGATTGCAACACTAGAATTGGCAAATCCCGAAATATAAAATGCAATCCTGGTACATATATGTATATAACAGACAATATTTGTTAGAATTTTTTGCTGTTGCTAAATAAATATTTTAATAGCAGTAGCAGCCAAACAAAAACTAGTTGTATTTTACATTTGCTATATCCATATTTCTAAAATATATAAATCCTATTGGCTAAGCCCCAACATGCTTCATTTACCATATTGCCATTAAATAAAAAATTGAATATAAATAAGCAAAAACAAAGCTGTAATCGCCGTACCCTAGTATTTTGTTTTACTAGACAAGAGCTCCGGGTACAAACAATAGCTCTGATATTCTATGTTTTATTGTGTGTATCGGTACTCATAGGTGCTTTGAGAACACGTAATTAGAAAGCCACTTTAAAAAATCCAGCATTGTTTTTTGATTGATAGGCATCGCCTAGTTAGAATTTTTGAAATTTATAAAGTTTTCGTCCTATTTTTAGAACTACTGAACATGCACAAAACTTTTCAGCTCCAAAATATTCAAGAAGTCATATGAAAGGCTATCGCTCTTCCACTTTAATTGTCATTCTATACATTAGCACTAGTTGTGTAGGCATACCAACCTCTGAAATGTCTTGGGTCTTATTAAGCTATTAAAGGCTGCTTGGTTCTTCTTAAGATATTTGGCAAAGAACGTCTTTAGTTGCACGAATAGAATAAATATGTTTTATAAGCCTGCAACTATTTTGTATAAAAATTTTTTTTCAAAATACTACTATCACATGAGTATACATCAGTGCGGCTAGTCTTGAAACCGCCTTAAATTTAGTCTATTCTGTAACTTAAACAGTAATTTAGTGTAGGTTTGTAATATTTAGGCCTTTCCAAAGATCTAGTTCAATGTACGATCTATAGCTGCACTGATAGGTTCAGTATGTTTTAAACGTCTGTCATCTGTCTCTTATTAAAGTAATTGCTTTCAAACTACTGCGTCAGTTTGGCTAATTTTGGGGTAGAATTTTAATCATCAATTTCGAAGTCTGTAAATAAGAGTGCACCTCTATTAAGGTGTGCGTCACTATAAACTGTAACACATCAAAAGTCAAATAAAAACTGACATTATTTTTATTATACCAGTCTATTGCGCTTTTACTGTAGTGACATGTTGCCAAATCTGGCCAGAAGAATGTTGATATGTTGTGCTGTCTTAGAAATGGGAGCAACCTCTTTTGAAGACACTCTTTGATATAAATATCTGAGTTTATTGATCCCAATGTAACAAACGATGCACTTCTGTTGCCGCAGCTACAAATAGCCTGCCAAACTAGGAACTTTTTGGGAAATTTTGATAGTTTTTTAGTTCAGAACTCTCAGAAACATTGCCTCTACTATCCGCTACATAAAACTCTTGGCCAGGAAGCTGCGCAAAGTCTGCAAAAACGTAAGTTTCATCATCCATTACACAACATTCGAACTTTTGAAAAAATTCTTTTTTGAGGAGTTCTGCTCTTTTTTTTTGCTTCAATATTCTTCTTAGCATTTCTATCCGGAACTTTTTGGACTTTAAATGTTTTAAGGCCAGCTTTAGCTTTAACTCGGCGCACAAAACTTTCCGAACATTGCACGCGCCGGGCCACTTCGCGACCAGAAATGCTTGGAAAAGCCAGCAAAAGCTTCTCAACTTTTTGGCTTTCGCGTCGTTCGTTACCAGTTTTGCTTTACCTGTTCCAGGCTTTCTTTCAATTTTTAGGACTTTGTTGAACTTTTTGACCACTCTGGAAACACATTGCCTATTCACGTGGACTTCCCTAGCAACTTTTGTATAACTCCAATATGTTTTTTTTAATTATTTGAATAATTTTTGTATGCACTTGTCTTTGATTATCCATTGTGAACTAACTAACAAGTCAAATTTGACAAACTGATACATTTTAAAATCTGACACATTTTTCAAAGATATTGTGATTAAGAAAAATAATTTTGATTAAAGGTGAAAAAGTTATTAAGAAAAATGGCTGTTACACTTTATAGTGACGCACATCTTAGTATGTATTAGTAAATTAAATCTTTTAATAATTACTCAATACTTTATGTAAACTTTGCAAAAACAAATCATTTTAAAATCTGTAAAAGTAAAGTTCTCTTACACAACAGTTCATTGTCTTTTCATAACAAACAGCTTCGCATATCCTTTAAAACAGAATTATCAAAAAATATCTTTTTTTTCCAAAAATTTAAGCTTTTATTTGAAATTTTATACGATTCGTTTAATTCTGTTGATAATGTAAATTAAAAGCTTTTTTCTTCTTGTTTTTAGTTAAACATTTGCTCTGCTCTGTTACCCCAAACCGCACCTGTACAACCCAAACATTTGAAATAATAGAGTCAGTCAGTAGTCAGTCAGTTACTAGAGAAGTAAACCAACTAACCAACTGAATTTGTACTACTCAAGTGCCAACCCAACTTTATCATAACATTCGTTCATTCATGGATCTGACCATTCATCTGTGCCATTCACATCTACGTACAATATTTATTCATTTATTCCTTAACACGACTTGTAAGAGAGGAGCAGTAAAAAGTCAAGTGTTGTGTTGACTTTTCATTTAAGCGCCAACCAGAATTATTATCTTCATTGAGAATTTTATGTATATTTGATAACAAGAGAATACATATTGTATTGCTGTTGCTAACAATGATGACAAAGTTGCAACATAATAATGATGAAAATGATGATGATGATGATGCAACACATACATGCATATCGACAATTACACAGATTACTTTAACGAATTGTGTATCAACGTTTAGTTAATAATTGTTTGAATATTTACTTCCTTTTGCTAATGCTACTATAGCTGCAGCTACAGCTACTTTCCATTCAGTTCATATTTATAATCAACACTTTAGCAAGACATTCTGAGTAACTATTCAACTCTGTTTTAGACTTTTCAGTTATTCATTCATTTATTCATAGATTTTGTCATTTTTTTTTTGGTTTGTTAACATATCATATGTACGTATGTATGTATGTATGTGTATGTCTTTGGTTTTACAGTTGTTATAACAAAATTTTTGCAACAACTTTGAAACTGAAAAATTAAAAATTTCTTACTTTCCTTTCCTTTTCCTTTGTTTTTTTTTCACAAGAGGGATTTATGCAGTTGGTTTGGAAATTGTACTTGATTTGTGAAAATCATTCTATCAGTTGTCAACTTATTTGTTGTAAATGTTGTTGTTTGATTTTAATTGCTAATTGGCATCACAAACATTGAAGGCAACAATTTGGTTCATAATTCCTATTAAAGTTTTAAAAAATATTTAGGGAAAGTGGGCTTTAAAGTCAAGTGCCTAAGATACATCATTATTTACAAAATTTAAATGAATTTAGCTTATAAAAGACCAAGATTATGGCTCGTGTAGACCATGTTCTGTTCTTGATCCACCAACGAACTTCAATTTGATGCCATTTTTTATATATTCTCAATAAAAGAAACAACCGAAATAAAAAAAAAATTGGTATATCATAGAAAGTAATTTTTAACAAGTATTTTGAAGTTTCTCAAAATGCATACGTAGTTTGAAACCTACCAAAATAAGATATGGCTTACCATGCTACCTAATAAAAAATTGTCTACCAATTTTGGTAGGTTTATCTTAGGGAGAGCGAAAGAAGAAACTTTCTCATATTAACCCATTACAAGCATAAAACCAAAGACGAGTATACTTATTGTTGGATCACTAGCTGATAGGTAGACACGCAGGGAGGTTGGGCCTGCCCTTTAATTCGCACTGCAGGAATATTTCTGAGACTGAGACTGTATTTAATTTCCTTTGTGATTGCCCACACAGAAAAAAATATTTTTTTGATTCAGACACGAAATTCACTGAGTTAATAAATTTTTTGTTTAATTTCGGTCCTACAAAGAAATTTGTGAATTCGAACAACAAATTTGTAATTTTTTGTTTGAAAAAATTGCCATATTTTCAATAAAAATGTTGCGATATTCAATAAACATTTTTATTCGAGTCACAAAAAAGAATCAAACAAAAAATTTAATAGAAGTAGATAAAAGTTTTATTGAATATTACGGCTCTAAGCAAACAAAAATTTTGTCAAACCAATTAATATATTTTTTGAAAAAAAAAAAATTTATTTTTAGAGAAAAAAGTTGCCAATTAAAAAAATTAAATGTTTAAAAATGAATGCAAAATTGAACAAATAATTATTCGAGACAACAAAATAATGTTCAGAAATTTGACAGAAAATTCAAATAATTTTTTTACAAATTTAAATTTTTTGTTGTAAATTATTTTTATATTTTATTATTATTAACAGTATTATTAATATTATTATTATATTATTTATTTTACTGTAATATGAAATGTATGCTTTTGGGGATAAGCATGTCTTTATGGCCATTTCGTCTCTGCTTAAGAGACTCGTCAGGAGACTTTTTCCCAAAGGTGTTATTCAAAACTATAAATACTTATGTTAAAATAGTTATAGACTAAATGCGAATCATATCCCATTTAATATATAAAAACCAAACAAAAGTATTTACAAAGCAATACATTTCTGATACTTTTAAAATACATTCAAATAAAATTATTAATAGAATCAAACAAAACTTTATTTGAAAATGAAATAAAAATTGAACAAGCGTTTGTTTGAAAATATTCCTGCAAAAATTTTTTCTGTGCAGGTCTAGCAGCGAAATGATTGAAGTTTTTAGGGGTGCCTTTTTCCATAACTTGGCGCAATGTGAGAACCTAAACCCCCTTACTTTACTCCACTTTATAGGTAGCTTTGGTTGTTTGTAGCTCTTTTCCTATTTTAGGTGAATTCAATTTGGTCCCGCAATGGTTTCAAAACGGTACCTATCTACCATACTTATCGATGGCAACGTGAAGGCAACAGAACTCGATATCCTTTTTAGCATTTGCGTATGTTTTAGTAGTAAAACAAATTAAAAATCACGTAGATGGATAAAATAATGAAAATGCCATAAAACGAGACAAATTTTTCTGCAAAATTTTAGCAGATAATTCGGGTATTCTTAAGTATAGAAGACCACCAGAATATTTACAGAGAATAGCGATAACAGATGCAGCTAATTGTAGATTCTTCTTATGGGCATCAAAGCTTGAATGGAGATTTCTTAAAAGGTTTATGCGAATGTGTCTAGACAGACATGCTCTGTCTTTGGCGCACATTTTCACTACATAGTAGCCGCGAAGAAACACAATATAATTTAATTGTGCTCAATCTATATAGGATAGGATAGGAGGAAGTGGCAGCCTCGGAATGACAAGGCACACTTGAACACGCATGGCGGCCCGTTGCGATACCACATGATGTGGGGAGCCCTGATAGGCAGGGGCTCCACACAAGAAGCACTACTTCCCCAGAAAATTATACTGGAAACCAGCCAGAGAGCCTAATAAATTTGGCAATTGATCCAATGTCCAGGATCGATAGATGATAGATTCTATCATTAGGAGATCCTAATTTAAGAAATCTACGTCGAGCCAGAGATGGACACTGGCAAATATAGTGAACGACAGTCTCCTCTTCCTTAGCCGACCCACAGCCACGACAGAAGTCATTCGCGAGCAAGCGAAGTCTTTCTGCATGCCTGCCCATCACGCAGTGACCTATGAGGATAGATGCAACGGAAGAGATATTCCTCCGGTCCAGTTTAAAGAGTTGATTGATCTATATAAAATAATAATTTTTAGGATCTTAAGATTGCTAAAATTGAAGGAATTCAGGAGATTTATAGTATTTTTAAATACTTATAATACTGAAATACAGAAATGCAGCCTAAACTGTATCTCTTTAGGATTACAGAGTAAAATCGCCAATATTTTTTTCGCGAATAAACAAACTTTTTTTGGTTACAGGTACGCTTTTGGCTACACAATTAACAATAGTTTGAGTAATGGGTTTGGGGCACGTCTATTCTTTTCTTCTTATTTTGGTGGTCATCATGATGTTTTGTTTGTCTTACGTTTACTTGGTTTCCGTTTTCATTGTGTGTGTGTCAGGTGGGCTTTTTGAATTATTTTCCCATTTTTGCTATTTTATGTTGAATAGTGTTCCAATTACTTTTATTTCGAAATTTGTGTGCATTTTCTGTGGTACCCCTATGATTTCGCTGTTATTGAAGATTCTACCTGTTTTTGTTTTTTTTTTTCATTTTCTTTTATTTTTCTGTTTAATTTTGTTGCATTCATTTCCATCACTTAATTGCAGAGTGCATTGCATAGAGCAATGCATTGCATATCATTTTGTTAAAGGACACGCACAAAAGTAAAATATGTATATACGAGTGTTGTGCGGAATTTTTTTAAAATTTTCTAAATAAATCCTGGGCTTATTATAAACCTAAAAGCTTTTATATCCAGTCCTAAAAACAACGAAAAAACCATTTAAAAATATTATACCTTTAGAAATAAATTATTTTTATAGAGGTTTAAACATTTTTTTTTTATTGAGACGAATTCTCAGTGGTAAAGCCCTACTAAATGCTGTGCATTGTATTGGAATTTTTGTGAAAATTTGTTTTCTTATATTATTAAGCGCCTTAGGAATGAGACAAATTGCTGTGAATTAATCATTCAAAGGTCAGTGTTATACCTTCACCCTTGAAAGATCAACAGCAATTGCCTCATCGTTGCATGTTGATTGTGTGGTGAGTATCTTCGCTGAGTAGGTTTAGCTGTTACTTGCTGCTTTCCAATAGGTGGCGCTCTTCTTTTAAATCGTTGTCAAAGCTTATGATGGAATAGAGTGTAATGTCAGGGAGCGGTTACTTTGTTGATGGATTTCTTGAGAGGGGGGGACCTCTTATTTTAAAATTATAATTTTGAAAAAACGGCAAATTAACTTTTTCATTTTAAATTTTGCTGGGATTTCAACCTGGGCCGTTTGAGTTTTTGTGCGAGCGCTCTAATTACTATACCACGCACTCCAATTCATATGTTTCAGCACAATACGAATTTAAGAAAATGTTTATTTAAGAGAAGATCTTAAATCCATATGATGATTTATTTCAAAAAAATATACGAGGCTGCTATAGGTACAAGAGTTTTCAATAAAACACAGGTTTTCTGATAACAAATCATTTTATTTTTTAACTTAAATCTCTTTAAGCTCTGTCTTCTTCATGAAATTGATAACAAGTTTTATATATCTTCCAGAAAATAAAATTCATCAAAATGCGGACGTTTATATGCTCTATCTATCTATTTTCCAAGTCTGCAATCCGTTTTCGGATATCTGGTCTAGTTTCCGAGAAAAATAACCGAAAACGGATTACAGATTTTAAAAATTTCGGTCTCAAAAACCTAAAGTGGCATCATTAACTCGAGATATATAAAATGGCGGATAGAGCACACAAACTCCCGCACGACGAAATGCGTTTGTTTATGTGATGATTTCTCGCTGAAGTCAAATCTTTTCCAGATGAACTATTCTTACTTACCTAGAAAAAAAGAAAAGAAATAATATGATGTGCATCCCATTTACTCCTTCGCAGATGACAGTAACATTGGTCACTCATATTCATTTGATCGTAGAATATGAATGACACACTCTCAAACGACCTACAGACGATCTCTGAGTGGGGTCTCGCGAACAGGGTCGAATTTAATGCGCGCAAGACCCAATGTTGTTTTATGACGCATAGGCGTTGTGATGATTTAATTCTGTCATCTGTGACTATGAGTAATGTAAATATTGGGGAGAGTGACGCTCTTGATGTTCTGGTTATGAGAATTAATTGTGATCTCCGTTGGAATGATCACATATTTCCAGTGTCGAAAGAAGCATGCAAGTGCCTCGGTTTTCTAAAACCGTGCAAGAAATACTTCACTCCATCTGACCTTCTCAATATTTACAAAACCTTCATCCTACCTGGGATGGAATACAACTCCCATGTATGGGTCGGTGCTTCAAATCAATTTTGGGGCTTCTCGACCGCGTACAGGAGAGGGCGAAGGTGCTTATCAGCGACGGTAGGGTATCCAACTCTATCGATTCGTTGGAGCATCAGCGCAATGTGGCGTGGGTTTCATTGTTCTATCGATACTACCATGGGAGATACTCTGATGAGATAAGGAATTTGATCCCGGGTGGTCGCATATTCTTGCGGACTACACGTACCTCTCTCAGAGGGCACCCATTTGTGGTTGATTGTTCAGCGAGTCGCACAATGCATTATAGAGAGAATTCGTTCTTTAGCCTCACCGCTCGTTTGTGGAACAATCTTCCGGCGAATGTTTTTCCTGCCAATTACGATATCAGTAGGTTTAAATCAAATGTCCACAAACACTACTCCCTCTTTCCCCCTTCCCACAACATATTTTCCTAGACTAGCCCAATGTACTGCATAAGTAGGGGCCGTCCCCTGAGTGCTGGCCTTAAAAATAAATAAAAAGAGAGCGTTTTCATACCAAATGGGTTGTCATCATATTTGTGATTGTTTCTTAAACCCTATTTCAAAGTATTGAATGTATTTCCATATTGTATGTGGCGTGAATTCTAAAAAGGATTCGTAATGACTCTCTTAGTTGACAAACTTACCTGAAACTTCTTAAGTGCCGATTTAGCCTGTGAAGTTCAAACTTTTTATTAAACAACTGTATTATAAACTCTTGTTTATTGCCATATACCAATGCCAAAAATGTTTTAGAGTTACGGCCTAGCTTGAGTGTTATGAGTGTTAATTTTATCCATGAGTACCGGGACCTACAGTTTAAAGTCTACTCCGAACGACAGACAGAAGCTTTTTCATGGCAATCAATTACTCTCAGAGCTTTTGCCAGAAGAATGCTGAGCTATAGTCGCCGAACGAAATAATTTTTCAATATTTATTTTATTCAAGATGTCAGAGCTGTGATTTGAACTCAGCGCTATTGTCTTAGTAATCCAACACACTAATCACTTGACCACGGCGATTACGGTTACTTGTAGCCAAACGTAAAACTTGTCTGAAAGAAAGTTTTTCAAAACCAAGTGATCTTTTTAAATTGAACCCCCAAGCCGTATGAGATGCTTTTGCAATCTCTGACACCTTTCATCGGTCGACACCATGCCGCCAATTTTGGCAGACCATATGGGCGCTCAAATTGTGGAGTGTAATTGGCTTTGTATACAAAAGTATGCAGTCATTATATTTTTAGCCAAAAATGTCGTCAATATATTAATTTTTACAGACAAAGAGGGCTCAATTGTGCAATCTTCAGTAAACTATTTAATTGTTTTCAATTAAAATATTTCTTTCAGAGTTCCTATATTTTTATTTATATATCTTGATTTTGGCACCAATGATGGCATACTTCTGCTAAAGTTAATCCTTAATGAGCACACAAAATTCAATCCTTTCCATTTTCTGTTCAAATCATGCTGGGAGTCAATTTAAAAATGCCTGTCCACAGGATTAATGTTAAAATGCTTTCAAAAAGGATTTTTTTCTTTTCTTTGGAAATGTATGATCAGACATCCCTCGTATGCATAAACAAATTTAAAATCGATTTTATTTGTCAGGCCATACTTTGTTGCCTGTGTTGTTTTGGCAACCAAACATGCCGGCGTTTATTTTTTTTTCTACTTTTTCTATTCATTTTTTAATGGACTTTTAAAAGCTCGAAAGATATTTTTATTTTATGTAATATGTAGTATTTAGTATTTAGTAAGCAGTTGGTAACCATTGGCAAATAATATCCAAAATGCCCTCATAAAAAATTAAAATAATCAAAGCTCTTAAATTCAAATCAGAATTTAATTCTTTTAATAATAAAAGAAAATAAATTTTGAGACGGCACAATCGTTATTAAAATGATCTGACATTAATTAAAATTTTAAATTTGTAACAAAAGCCCGATAATGAAGAAAAAAAAACATATTTTTGTTTGATTTGTGACAATTGTCAATATAACATAATAATGAATTAAACATTTAATTGAATCAATTCAAAAAATTAATTGAAATTAAAATTATAATCAATTAAAGTTTTAATTGAAATTAAAAATAGAATATTTTCGTTTGTCAATAATAAATAAAATCAACTGTGGGAGGTACTGCCAGGATGTACATATATGTATATATAGGCAGCTTACTAGACTAGTAGTAGAGTGCTAATAGTCTAATGTGTGAACCAAGCGTTCTTTTTTCTCTTCGAAACGAGTTATATAACCCACTTAAGTGAGTAGTAAGTAAGTAGCTGACATTATGAATCAGCAATACCTGCTATTACTCATGTCACTTGTTTAACTTTTAACGCATCTTCTATGCAACATGCATTCATTATGCAACACATTTTTTATTTTTTTTTATTTGAAAGTCCACATATTATAACCTCCTCATTGCAATCCCCTTATATTATCAGCAATTCTCTTATTATTTCTCATTTCGTTTTGTATTTCACTGTATAACACCAAATAATAGCAGAGTAATACCGAAAACAGCGTTTACGAAAAATTTTTTGGCAACGCGTTTCTATGGAACACGTTGCACTGCGTTCATTGTGGTCGCGGTTTTTATTGGAATAACAGCAGCATTAACAATGAACAAAGGAGTGAGTGCAGCAATAACTTTTGATGCTGATGATGCATTTGCAACAAAAGCGTTTCTTTTTTTCTTTTCTTTTCACTTTATAAAAATCACCAATTTTTTTGTTTTTTCCTTTTGAGCACAAAACTGCATTTCGTTTTAACCAATTGATGGATAGGTCGGCTGAAGCTGACTGACTGAATGACTGTATGCCTGAATGGGTTTCAATGTATATTCTGTAAAATATATTTGATTTCCTTTTTATATTTTTTATAATACTTTTTGTTTAGTCTGTCACGCTAAATAGTTTTAAAAATTAAGATTCATTGTAATTATATTTTAAATTCTTCACTTGATAAAACAATTGAATTTCTATTATGCCGTCTTGCTAGACACGCAATGAAAATTAATTTGTCGTTAAGAGTTAAAAGTGTACCTACAAATAGGTGCCTATATCGGAAAACACCAACACATAAAATTGCATGTTTGTGGCAACAAAACAGCAACAACAACAAAATGAGGAAAGAACATTTAATTACTTTGTAAGTCCTTGTTGAGCTTTACACCCCTACCTTTCAATTTGTAGTACCACCATCACCATACGATTAATCAGAGAAAAGTCTTTCGATTTGTTTTTCTGTTTTTTTTTTATTATTTTATTAAGAGCCTTAAGCAATTCTTAGAGGGATTATTTTCTTTTTACATTACGTGGTAGAATTTCTTTTTTTTTAATTTTTCATTCATTTGTAACCCGCCACCAATGTGGTGGACGTATGTGGTTACGTGTATTATTTTAATACTTTTAAGCTTTGACAGTGGGTTTCGGAGTTGTTGAGTGTAGTGTAGTGTGGTGATAAAAATCAAAACTGATATGGATTATAATTTTAAATAGTAATCAGTTTCTTATTATTATTCGTGACGAGTCCCTTAAGCAGAAACGAAATGGCCATCGAGATGTGCTTATCCCCAAAAGCTAGTAATCAGTTTCTTCATATGAAAGTTTTTATTTAATATTGAGACTAGAGCTCATCATATCGTCGTAAGAATTAAAGAAGGCTATAACTGACAAAACATTAAATGTTCACCAGAGCCAAAAAACTTGTATGAATGTAGAACAAAGACACTGGTATTTTTCACAACGCAGACGGCGTAAGTGAATTTCTTTCATCGTAGAAATCTGGGACCGGGACAAATCGACGCGTATTTTTTTTCTGATAAAAATGATGCAAAAACCGTATTTTCGATTTTTTGTCAGTTACAGCGTTCTTTATTTAATACGACGATATAGATACTTTTCTTTGAGTATATGGAATGAAAAGGTAAAGTTTTCTTAATTCATTTCTCCTATGGTTGGATAACTTCTGCATTACCAAAGAGTACATCTGCTTACTTGTCACTGAATTCTGTGAAAGATCTACAACGACATAGATTTGGACTTCTAAAGTAGGTGCAGAGTGAAGATTTACCGTTAATATTTTTTATTCCCTAAAAATACCGCTAAAGGTTGCAAATAATTGCCTGCTGTATGCGAAGAAAATAGCGATATAGTATGTACGTAAGAAAAATTTAATAATTTTGAGAGGAGAAAGATTGTAGGAGTAAAATTCAGAGAGAGTTTCTAGCCATTAGTAATACTTCAACAATGATTTATTATTTGCCCAGATTGTCTTTAAGTGACATCAGGTTGTGTTTTGAAAATTCCACAGGCCTTACTCTGTTTCTAAGACACAACATTTCATTGCCATTAATGCCAGTAATAGAAGTTTAGAAAATCCTCATTTCTGTAGTCGGTTCGACCGAAACTGCAAATCGGAAGTGTCTTCTTTAAGATAGACTTGTTCTATAATCTATTTACCATATAAACCATAAAACCCATAATAGTATAATATACAATTTTTCTTTATGGAAGTTCCTTTTGGCTCATTACGTGGGGAAATTGAGCTCCCGTCACAGATAGGTGATACCTAATAATGAATAATCTACGTAATTGACTGAAGACAAATAGCATTTGCATGCTGACCAGAGACCTAATTCTACTATTAAATGCTATAAGGGATTCTGAAATTTTATATTACCAAACGACCTGATTATAGCTCTTCAAAAAGTTAATAAAGTGGTTATGATCTGAACTTTAGCATAAAGTTCAGATGCGATATACTGGTGCAGTACATCTAACGCTGACATTTTTTTTTATTGCAGACCAATACTCAGAGGTAGCCCCTACTAAATGGTCTGCATTGTAATGAAATTTTTTGGAAATTATTATTATAAGGCGTCTTAGGAATGAGACAAATTGCTGTGAATTGCCCATTCAAAGGCCAGGGTTATACCTTCACCCTTGAATGACGAACAGCATTTGCCTAATCGTTGCTCTTTGATTGTGTGTTGAGTGCCCTCGCTAAGTAGGTTATCTGCTACTTCCCTTTTTTTTTGACATTGGTTAAGGTAGAATAGAGTGGAATGTCGGGGAGCGGTTACTTTATAGATAGTCTCCTTCTTCACAGATAGATATTGCACTGAGATAAAGCTGTCATCATTATTATTTTTTTTTTTATTTGACATTCTTCATAAGCTTTTATTTAAATTCAAAATATTTAAATTTTTGTAATTTCTTTTTTTATATATAACAACAGGGCCACTATTTATGCTCTTTTTTGGCATAAAACTGGGTGCAATTTAATGGGGTGAGGGCAATGCTTTTAAATTGTCATTTAATTTAGTTCGAATTTAAATTTTTAAAAAAAAATTTTTTTAACAATTTGTTCCACTGTGTGCTGTGATATCTGTTTTATCTGTTGCCATTGTTGCTTAGTTTTGTTGTCACACATTATTGGTAATGTACGATATATAATATTTGTTTGGTATGGCATTAAGCTGCTTTTATTATAGCCAAACTGTATTAGACATTAGAAATGTCATAGATGTTACTATTAATCCCTCTTAGTTGGGGTTTCGCATTAAATCTGTGTTGTAAACATTTAATTTTTAATTTAATTGTTACCAGACATGGTCTAGGAAATTTTGCAACATTTCTTTTTGTGATTTTGTTTATTTTGAAAAACTTATTTTACTTTGTTGTTCTTCTCTTTTCTATAGTCGTGTACGAATGGCAAATCAGTGAAACTATAATTTTAGTTTTATTTATATTTTTTTGCAAATACTTTTAATTTTTAGAGGTTTTATTTTGTAAAAAAGAATATGTTTAAAGTGGCATAAATAAGAGCCAACAATAACAATAACTCTCGAAAATTTTCTCTTTTAGAAATACATCTCAATGACCATAGAAATTTACCCACTGATGTGGAAATTAATGATGGTCATACATTCAAGTATTTATTGATGCATCATCATCGTCATCATCCAACAACTTGATACGTTTGTTATAAAATCACAATGTAAAAAAAATTAATCCGTGAATAAAATCATTCACTATTAACCTTTAAATTTTAAACACCCAATATTTGAATTTTCTAAGAATTTTTAAATCATATTTCTAAATTCGAAGCAGTTTTTGGCTAATTTTTTACCACATCACACTTAAACATAGGGACCGACTTTAACCAAACTTATGAAGAGGGTAGAAACTCGGACCTTTATGGTTTCTAAACTTATGTATGCACCGAATTTATTATGTAATTCTAAAATTAGATCATGAATTAGCTTCAAGGTTTTCAAAGCTTCTGTCGTATTCATAATAAAAATACAACAAGAGTTTAATTGTGAAATTTCTCTACAACACTTGTCAAATGAGACCTAAAAATCTGTTTTGTACCTGTACTTCCTGCAAAGGGTTAAACACCATTAACTTTGTATATCTTCATATGCAAATCAACAGTGTTAATAACCACGCGGTAAAAAAAAAAAAAATTGTTACAAGGCAATCGACAAAAATTTCAAATACTTGTGTTTGTAGTCTGTTATTGTTTTATTTTTATTTTTTGTTTTTTTTTTTTTGAAAATAAAGAAAAAATTCGTTTCAAAATCATAAAAAATCGAAAAATAAAAAAATGAAATATTTTGCAATAAACACTGACAATTTACGTTTAGCACCCGTGAATTTTTCAAGTGGAACTGGAAACGTAAAATAAACTCTCTCAGTAAACGAGTAGAAATTATTTGTTGTAGTTGTTAATACAATATCGCAGCAATTGCTTTTCAAACATTCAAATTCAGTAACAACAACATTCAATAAATCAATGATGTTACTGGCGATGATAATAATGACGACTACTAAACAAGAGGAAACAGGATAACAAAACTAAAATAAAAAAAGAAAAATAAAAAAACAAACGAATAAATAAAAAAATTTTTTAAATCCTGAAAACAAAATCAATATTTCTCTTCATATCCATTGTAATTTTTTTTAAAGCTTAAAAGACTCTTCAAGTGTTGTTAAAGAGAGATGGTTTTTTTTTTTTAGATATAACCAATAGAGTTAAAGTTGGTTTCTATAACATATTTTAACACTTTTTTAAAAAAGGAAAAAAAAACAAAGCCTATTCACATCAGTGACATAAAAGTAGTATTATTACAGAGTAATGTAGGGTACTAATTGAACTATATGATCAGAAATATATGTGGACCTTTCTTAATCAATTCAACTGGATTTATAACGAATTGCAAGTAGATAGAAATACGAGTAATTTAGTATTCGTACGCCGAGATAAAATAAATATTTTGAAATGATTTTCAATAATTCAGAGGCTCAAAAGAAAAATAAAAAAATAAAAATAAAATCATTTACATAAATACAGGCAAGTTTGCATTTAATTGCAGCCAGATTCCAACGAACTTCCATTTCTGTTTATTTTCAAAATTAAACCGGGACATGGTAATTTGTGTAGGTCTTGAGAATGATTGAAGGTAGAGTTTATAAATTTGATCTGAACGATTTCACGGTCAAAGAAAATCATCAGTCAGAAAGTGGGTGGAATTGGATAAGTGGGCATGGTAGGTACCATAAAAATTAAGTATTGATTCCTTTACATCAAGAAGTGTTGAAGCTAAAGTTTCTGAATTTGGTCTGAACGACTTCACCGTCAAAAAGTCGTCGGCGGCATTGAGTAGTGAGTGTGGTACCTCCATTTTTTTTTTTTTTTTTTCAAAAACCATTCATTTCTCAACATAGTCTCCTTTTTGCTCAATACAGTTAGTAAGACGATTTTCCAACTTTTTTATACCATCTCAATAATACGATTTTGGGAACTCCTCAAAATACGCATTAGTTTCAGTAATCACTTCTTCGTTTGAGATGAATCTTTTTCCTGCGAGCCATTTTTTCAAGTTTGGAAACAGGAAAAAGTCACTAGGGGCTAAATCTGGACTATAAGGTGGATTATCAACCAATTCGAAGTGGATTTCTCGTAGTTTTAGCATTGTATCTAATGCTGAGTGAACCGGTGCTTTCTTGAAAAAAGAGCACTTATTTCTTGTTTAAATGTGGTCGTTTTTCCTTGATTGCATCAACCAATTGATCCAATAATGCACGATAATACTCTCCTGTGATTATGGATCCCTTTTCAAGATAATCGATTCATTCAGTGTGCATCCCAAAATACAGTGGCAATAAATAACCTTGCCAGCCGATTTCGCCTTCTTCGGAGCACTTCCACCAGCTTCTACCCATTGCTTCGATTGATTTTTGGTTTCAGATGTGTAGTGGTATTTTGACCCGGCGATCATTCATAACGATATCGAGGATTTTCTTGATATTTTCTTCAGTAACCATCTCTTTTGGCCTTCCTGTTGATGGTATTGTTGCAGTGCTTGTTCGGCCCCGTTTAAATTCAGCAATCCAATATTTTACCATAGAATCTGAGGGAGCAGATTCGCCGTAATATTTATCAAGCTTTTCTTTTGTCTCTTTCGCCGTTTTGCCTTTAAATTAATAGTGTTTAATCATTACACGAAATCCCATTTTTTTTTTTAATTTTCCAATAAACACAAAAGTTGGTTACTTCAAAGGACTACAACAAATAAACTATTCGATGAATTTGGCTAAAATTTTAACAGCTGACGTTTGACAGATCGTAATTTCTAAGAAGGAAAAAGTTTTTGTGTTTGTGCTGCCATCTAGCGCTAGGTAGCTTTACGTGCATTACAACGATTTCAGATGTTTATTACAAAACTAATGCAATTCACATCAAACCACATGTGTGAGCTTCTTTTATTAACATGGTAAAACAAAATATAAATTTCACTAGGCTTTTTGGTATGTTGAAATACGACTGATAAGTCACTAAATAGAATTTTTTATACTAAAATCTTATACCTAAAATATTGAAATTGAAGCCATTAACAGTAGTAAATACATACATACATAATAGGCTATTACAACCCTGTGTCAGGGTTACGGTCTAGCTTCTCGCATGAGTACCGGGACCTACAGTTTAAAGTCGACTCTGAACGACAGATTTGAGAAGCTTTTTCATGGCAATCAATTACTCCCAGCCCTTTTGCCAGAAGACTGCTGAGAGGTAGTCGCGGAAAGAAATAATTTTTTCATATTTTTCAAGAAGTCAGAGCTGAGACTTGAACCCAGCGCTGTCGACTTAGTAAACCAACAGAATAAGCACTAGACCACGGCGACTACTGTAGTAAAAAAAATTAAAACTATTTTCATTGAAAGTCTTTTAAAGTAATACACACACTTAGTGTGTACGACTGCATATAAGCAAAACTTTAAAAATTATAAAAAAAAGAAAAAAGAAATAAGAGGCAACATTTTTATACTCGTAAATTGACAAGCAATATACAATATAGCCAATATTGACCTCAGTATGTTGGCCAAAGAGTTGATGTTTATAATGGCTGCTTTTGTATAGAAAAATCCATAAAAAACACCAAATTTGTTTGTAAAATACCTTCAAGTACATCAGTATGTGTTTCGCTTAAAAAAAAAAAGAAAAATTCGAAGCATCCTTTAAATGTGAATTGTAATGAATCAATCATTGACTGATTTAAGCCTGCTGCCATCAAACGATTTAACGGTTGTTGGCTACCAAAGTTTTTAATGCGATTTTTTTAGGTCTTTTTGTTGACGTTTTTAAGTTTTTTTTTGGTTTTTTTGTTGTCCAACAACGTTTGATGCTTCATGAAGAGACTGCAAGTATGTACTTTTACTAACAGCATAAGGGTCATAAAGTTTAACTAAAATAAAATTGAAATTATACAAGTTTTATGCAAGAATACACAAATTTTATTTTAAATATTTAACTAAACCATTAATGATTGAAAATGTATAAATTTTTGTTAAAGAAAACTGTTAAAGAGGCAGGTAGAGAGGAAATTTTAGAAAAGTTGAGAAAATGTTGATACATAATAGGCATATGGCGCACAGTGGGATTTTTTTTGAAAATAATTAATTTTTTCGACACATAAAATTTAAAAATGTATTGATGCAGTTTTGTAGAAAATTGATTCAGTATGAAGAACTTATAAGTTGTATCGCACAAAAAACGTTTATTTGTCTTTGTAATAATGAAGTATAGTCACATATGAATTTTAGTCCAAAATATTGAAAACTGTTTACGCACTTTTATAGTGTTTGCATGTAAGATAATTTTATTGCTCAGATTTATATAGTGATTGATTTCAAATATAGACTTTTCCGCGTCTCGAATATACACAGGACACAAAGAACTCTGATGAGACTACCGTAACTGGAGTCGAAAACAATTTTTCAGTTTGGCTAGTGTACTATTCCTTTACGGACATCATTTCTCCTTTAACTACCAAAAAGATTCATTGCAGTTAACTTTGATCTATTGTAATTAAAGCGTTTCTGACGAAACAAAAATTAAATTATAAAAATATTGATTATACCTTTCCTAGGGCTCGAGCTTCGGGCCTCCAGCACAAAAAATTTTTTGTGTGCATTTAAAAATAAATTAAAAAGTTCCCTCATATAGTTTAAAAGATCTGATAAAACTAAATTTGTTCTATAATGTGCCGTGATTGAAAACTTCCTTGAAAGAAAAAAAGGTTGCTCCGCTATAATAAAATGAAAGGTAAGACTCCATACTATCAATTAAAAGAAAAAAAGTTTAAATAATTAATAATCTTTTATAAAATCATAAAATTTGTCTTCAAATTCATGAAATTTTTAATTAAAAAAATTAAAAAAAATTAAAATTTAATTAGTTTTGATAAAGGAACAAAAAGTTTTGGGAAAAAATATAACATGGGTTATATGGATGGAGAGAGGTGGGCGTTAATTGAGGTAATAAAGGCTCAGAGTAAAATTTCAAAAACTTTGAGCCAAAAATAAATTTTAGGATCTATGGGCGATGGGTAGTGGGCGTGGCCAATTTTAATGGAACTTTATATATTTTTTAATGGAGTTAACCAAAGGCTCAGAGCAAAATTTCATCATACTACGAACACTTCTTATATTTTTTGCCAAACATTGTATAAACAAATCCCACTGTGTGGCGCATAGAAGATTTCCTTTTTCTTTCACAAGATTTCAAGGTTATAATTTCCATTTTTTTATTTTTAAGAATTTTTCTACTTGTGTGGGGTGAACCACAAGATATCAAAAAAGAAAATTGTATTTCAATCTGTTCTTTTGTCCTGCCTTTATGCATAATGTTACGGATCATTTTTTTAAATGTTCGGCAGTTAAAACATCTGACAAATCCTTAAAGAACTTGCATAGTCAAGGTCAGATTTTCAAAAAACACTTGAAACTCTTTTAGCACATTTGTAAATTGAAAATTATAGTGTTGCGTTGGTCTTTTGTAATATGTCATGTTGTGTGGTTTATTAAGGTTTGAACATATTTAAAACAAAACAGAACAAAAAAACAAAAAAAAAAAACAAAAAGGATTTTTCATTCTACAATCGTCTGGTATGTAGGAGTATGTGTGTATGGATTGTATATCGATTATTGACATCATTAATTGAGGTCGTTATACTAATTAATGCTTGTCAGTGTTTAACTAATTATCTATTACAGAGTTACAAAAAAATATATACAAAATTGTTGTTGTAATTTTTATTGCCAACAAAATGGCTTTTTAACATTACTAGCTGTTGGTCTTGCCTATACACATATTGTTACTTTATGGCTTTGAGTCCATCTATGGTTCATTAACTATTTTATGGGTTTATTATGGCATAGCCATAGTTGTACTAGTCTTAGGTATGGGTAAGAGTACGTGGTAGTGACCCTGATTTTATGATTATATCGCTCTGTAAGCGATATATAATTTTTTTTCTTATGGTTTTCATTGCAAATTAGTTTTGTCACTATTTGTAAATGCTGAGTGAAAGAGATTTTTTGTTTTTTTTTGTTCACTTTCAACATCTACAATCGATTATTGTCTCTATTAATTGTATGCTTTTGCATAGATTTTTTTTTAGTCACGCTCATTATAATGTGGTCTATTATGGTGGTCTTTGGATTAATGTGTTTTGTAATGGCCATTTTGGTTAAATGTTTATTGGGCAGGTTCGTATGCACACTGCTGTGGATGAGTATTTTATCAAAAATTAAAGGGTGGACAAATTTGAGGTTAAGAAGTAAATTGGCTTAAAAATACATAAACATATACTTTTTTCTTACAAATTAAGTTTTATTGACACCAATGGAACATGCAAATATGGGAATTAAAATAAAATATGATGTCTAGCATCCGCTGTTTTACAAAACTTCTAACCATATTTTGCAACAAAGCTTCGTTTATGTCGTCAATTCAGTGCCGAATTTGTTCACGTAAACTCGGTCTTTCAAATGGCGACCGAGAAAATATTCCAGCGGCATTAAAAAAAACGAAGCGGCCAATTGATTTTGTTAAATCGTAACCGAAAAATTTTCTCATGCAATAATTGAATTGTTGGCCCGGCTGTGTGGCTTGTGGCGCCGTCCTGCGGAAACTAAAAATCACTGATGTCAACATTAGCCCATTGTGGCCACAAAAAATCGGTTACCAGTTTCTCATCACTGAAGATGATTTTGTTGAAAAATACGTTTCTTTCGTTCAGGTTTTCAAATAACTTTTTACAAAATAAATGTTGAAGGATGAGAATTTGCTTTCGAACCTCAAATTTACCCACCCTGTATAACTGACTGAAGCTGTTTCTTTGGCTAAACTTAGTCTCAGATAATAGCGTTTTTATATTTTAAAGACAGTATTTTTGTTTTAGAAGAACAATCTAAACATGTAAAGAAATGCTTGATAAGTTGTCCTGTCTTCTGTTTTAATATTATCTGTTCTTAAACTACTTCAGGGTAGGTGGTCTGTTTTCTAACCATTTATTTTTATTGTCGAGAAACATATTGTCAATGGAATTAAAGAACGCCAAAAAATCGAAAAGACGTTTTTTGCATCATTTTTATCAGAAAAAAAATACGCGTCGATTGGCCCCGGTCCCAGATCTCTACGATGAAAATAAATTCACTTACGCCCTCTGCGAAATGAAAAATACCAGAGTGGGCAAACAAACAAAACATTTCGCAAAAGTTACAACAAAGTCATACACTTTTCAAAATTTTTTTAATGGTATTGTACATGAGCAAAACCAAAACAAATACTTTCTAAATGAGAAAGAGCGCAAATGAAACAATTAGCTTTTCGCTCTTGTGTTTGCCATGTTATTCCATTATCTTCGTATAATTTGCTCTTTTTTCTCTTCTTCTTTTCTGTTTCTTCTCATAAATTTTTTGTTGTACCTACGCACAATTGAGTTAGTGTATTTGTAGTGCTCAAAACAAGAACAATATACAAAACTAAATGGGACAATGGCTCTCACTGTTTTTGTTTTGTTTTTGTTTTACTCATTGTAAAGAATACAACAAAATGAGATCAAACGTTCAGTTTTGTTTATTTTCCTACTCTGTGTATAACTGGCTAAAGGTGTTTTTTTTGGCTAAACTTAGTCTTAGAAAATAGTTTTTATATATTTCAAAGACAGTATTTAGGTTTTAGATGGTTATTTAATATGAAAAAGAATCTAAATGTGTAAAGAAATGCTTGATAAGTTGTCTGGTTCTCAGTTTTAATATTGCCAGGGTGGGTGGTCTGTTTTCTAACCATTAATTTTTACCGCTGAGAAACATATTTTCGTGCAATCTACATATTTACTACGTCTTAAGCAATTACCCATTTTAAAGTGATCTCCTATAATCTGTTGCACAATGTTTTCGTAAAGCTACACTGGTTAGTTTGGTATGTTTATTTGTATGTAACGAAACGTTTGCGGCTTCATTTAAGAAAACTTAAATTATTCATTATTTATAAAATTCAGTGTTACTTCATTATCTCTTGGATAGTACTTATACTACCAAAGATGTTATATATTATCCTTCCGCATACGTAGCATTGTGGTTAGACTACTAAAGTCTTTGATTATTGCAGATTCTAAATATTTTAGTACTATACAGAATAGTGTTATATAGTCAGAATGGCCCAAGTACTCAGTAAAAGTGTAATCAATATTATAATCTTTGGGTACTTACCTTCAGATTGTGAAATCATCTGCAGTATTAAATCTTTCAATAGTGGCAATTATGCCATCCTTATCAAGGGATCCCAGCTTGAGCTCCGAAGTATTTCAATTCAAACTATTAATAGCGAAATACCCGATAATGTGTAAAATGGAGCGCCAAAAAAAAAAATCCATTGTGTAAATACATACATACATATTTAATTATCTTTTACAACCCTGTTTCAGGATTACGGTCTAGCTTCTCCCAGCACCCACGTTGCGTGTGTTAATTTTTATTCATGAGTACGGGGACCTACAGTTTAAAGTCGACTCCGAACGACAGATTTGAGAAGCTTGTACATGGCAATCATCTACTCGTTATTTTAGGGCTTTTGCTAGAAGACTGCTGGTCGCCGAAAGAAATATTTTGTTTTAATAAATCTTTTTATTTTTTATTTTTTCAATTTAAAAATAAATATTTCGCAGGAGTAGCGAAATATCGATAAATAAATAAACGATTTGTTTTTTTTAAGCTTAATTAATTCTTTACATTAAATAATAAAGGTCGAAAAATCAGAATTAAAATTATTTCTTCAAGATGTTAGAGCTGGGATTTGAACTCGAAGCTCTTGTCTTAGTAAGCCAACACACTAATCCCTAGACAACGGCGACTATCCCATCGTGTAAATACCACTTTGAATTAAAAAGGAAATTATCTATTTTATCGTTATTATACTCCAGCTACCTAAGTGTCATCATTCTTTGTGTTCTGCACAAATTTATGACAATTATCAATTATTTCATGCACACATTTTAATAGAAATGTTATACTGAAATTATATTATTTTTACATACTTTGTAATGAGTTAGTCAAGGTCTTGGAAAACACAAAATATCGAAATTCTATTTAATTCGCTACCTGAATTAACCAGCAAAATTCAAGTTGATCATTATACTAATGATGATATATTTGTCTTCCAAGAATTGAAATCCTTTGAAATTATTATAGAAATGATTTCATTCTAATTATTTTTGTTATTAAAAACAACCCTTGAAAATGGAATAGATTATTTATGATTACAAGGCCCTTTTGAAATATGTACATGAGCACAAGTATGTGGTACAAGGCATACTTTGCCTTGCCACCAAATTAAAATCCACGAAAAATGGGACGTAAGAAAATAAATTTGGCGATTGTAATCTTTTTAGCGTGGCTGTTGCATACGGAGTAAGAGTGTGTTTGAGTATGTGATCAAAGGGATGTGAAATACAAAATGACAGCAACCGAATATGAGGATGATGCACACGTTTTGTTTATATTTATTACAGACTATATATAGAAATATTCAAAATGGCGTCCTTATAATGGCCATAAATTGGTAACGTTAATACATACTTATATGTATCTTAAGAATCTAAGAAACTATTTGTAAAGCTTGGGAAAGTGATTTTTTGCTTTTTTTTCAATTTTCAAATAATGTAGTTTTCGTTTTTGATTGGACAATAGTGACTATACTACAGTACTATTTCGAAGTGTACATACACACACATACATATCGTCATATTAAATGCAAACGGACGTAACTACACAAATTTTTGAAATTTAGTTTTTTATTAATTATGGTTCGTTTTATCAAAATACATGTTCGTGCAACATTTTAGATTCCTACGATCAAAAATGGCGATTTTTTTTAAAAAATTCAAACGGACGTGACTACATGTGCGAGTATTTCCAAATGCAAGAAGACAACTACATACATACATATTTATATGAAAGCATTACATTCAAACTCATTGTTGAATACACGGATGCCAATCCTTATATCTGGATTCTGAAAATCATATAATTTTCAGGATATATGAAAGGTTTGATTTTAAGGTTTTTTGCTTCTCCTATAAAAAAAAAGTGAGGTTACGTGCGTTTGCATTTAATATGACGATATACAGTGCGAGCTCGATTTTCGCAACTTGAAAAAATCTGGCCTGTTGCAATTACCGAAAAGGTTGCAATTATCGACCAGTTTTTATTGTACCTGAAAATACCCCATTTTTTTCAAATGAAACAAATTATTTGTAAAAAACAATTTTTTATTAAAAAAACAAAAAACTAACTGTTGAAACATTGGCGTAGCGAGCAATTTTTTGTTTTAAAAAGTGAAATTATACAAATATGTTAGCCTACGCATCTGTGCTGCAAAACAGAAAACTGATGCGGTTGTATTTGTGTTTTAAAACGTGTTTGGGACAGCACTAATGTGGGAGAAATGCTATTGAAATGGGATTCTTTGATTAAATATGATTACTTTTATAAAACTACGTTTCTGAACAAGAAATACAAACAGAAACCATTGTAAATATATATTAAAAAAAAAATAGTGTTGCACTTATTGAGACTAATTTTTGAAAATCGTTGCACTTATAAAGACTGTAATGTAAAAAATTTGCCTGTTGCGCTAATCGGGGTGTTTTTGGAGGTTTATATCAAAATAATAATAGTTTTAGGTTTTTAACAGTTTTACTATTATTATTTTGACATAAACCTCCAAAACTATTATTTGGGTGAATAATTTTCTATAAATGAGGCCAGATATAGAAAGCTAAGATAATTTCCTTTAAAATAAGCCCTCTTCCAGCGTTACAGGTCAACTATTCACCAATTGCAATGAATACTTCCAAAAAAATAGCATTATTTTCGGATGACCTGAGCACCTAATTTTCTCTTAAAAAACCGGAAGCTCGATTTTGATTTTAGAACCATAGTTTCTTTGGGAAAAGTTCTTAGAATTTCTCGTAGATTACGACCTTGCTATACGCTTTGTCATGTTTTTCGGTCCCGAACAAATTGACCCACCCTAATGTATATATATTTTTAATTGAGGCCAACACTCAGGATATGAACCCCACTCATGCAGTACATTGTTGTGGTCCAGCAAAATAATAGAGTAAGGGGAAAAGAGTTTGCGTACCTTTGAATTAAACTTACTAATATCATATCTATTATCAGAAAAATAAAAAAAAACAAAAGTCATATTTTAAAACTGAAAATGGCAAGGAAATCGGTTGCTATTTATCGAGTGTTGAACCTTCTCCATTGAAAAACCCAAAAACAATCAACCCCATAAAGCCAAGCATAGTTGACTCCATAATTTCCAAAAATTTTGGCTTCAGCCAACTACTTTAATATTAAAGTTTCTATAATTGATATATAAATAGTTTTTAAATTCGATTACACATGTGAGATGAAATTACACAAAAATTAAAAAAAAAAAAAGAAAAAAATTGTTGCAGAAACAATTTTGTGTCCCCTTTTTGGATAATTACACAGAAATTTGCAACGCTGTTTAGTATTAAAAGATAAAATCAAGTGTGACATTTTTGTAATACACTGCATGCCTACGTTTTACCTAATGAATGTTAAAAACTCAGGGTAAGTGAAATGACACCTACGTTGCAAACAAATAAATCATTTGAAAATTATTCCTATTCCCACAGAGCTTCAGAAAAAGGACAATAAAATTTTTTTTTTTTACTTTTCACCTACAAAATTTTATAAGACCTGAATTTGCTCAACCACGTGTTCTTTTCTTAAGCGTGTTTAGATTTTGAAAGTTTTATTTATTTATTTATTTTCAAAACGTCAGCAGTCTACGAGCAGTCTACGTCGCCATATTTAGTTTCTACCAGACATACTTGAACCACAAAATTGATGTACTCGAATATATATACGTTAGTTGGGCCTATAAAGGATTAAAAAAACACTGTGATTTCTCTAGCTTTAATATATCTCAACTAATGGCATTTTCGTTTCTACAAAAATTTGTAATATTTGGTCAAGATGAGGGAGAAAAATTTATGATTTATATTTTTTGGTAGAAACGAAAACTCCATAATCTATTTTTAATATATATGTACTCGTATATCTCCTTATGGTTTTATTTTCTTAAAGTACTCTTTTAAAAAATCTTTAATTGCTCTAAAAGTGTTTTTAAAATAAAAAGTCTTTTGCAAATGCTGTTCTTTTGTTTTCTGTAAAAATATATTTTATTTAAAATTGTTTTTAATTTTCAACTATTTTTCTTTAATGGTTTCCAAACTTAACTTCTAATGTACAATAAAGTTTTTCTTTATTTTCTTTTAAATGAAAATCAAAAAAATACAAAATTAAAAAAACAGAAATTATACAAATATTCGATATTTTTTGAGTTCAACTTCCTCAGTTTTGAGCAAAAACTTTAACCAATTTTTTCTTGTTACAATAAAATTGTTATACAAAATAAATATATAAATAAATAAAGTCTGTTTCTTTTTGTTTTTAGATTTAAATACTAAACAAAGTCGTAAATTAAATCGTTTACCTACAAGAGGAAGCGTCAGTGTCCCATTTGCTACGAACTCTGCGTACGATTTTATGAGTCGAACATAAAAATTCGCCAGAATCCCTAGACTTTGTTGGTAATAATCCATCGAATGGAACGCAGAGGGTAGAGAGAGGAGGTTGATTAAAGCGTGCTGGGTAAGTTTTCCAGGTGAGTGTTGTTTTTATTTCATATTATTTTTCTTTTCATTTTAAACTTAATCACTATATCACAAGCATTTTTTCTTAATTTTTTCCAATTTTTTGTTTCGTCTTTTTTTTAATTTAATTTTCTATATTTTTTCCTGTTTTTTGTGGGCGTGGTGTATTTAATTTTAGGCTGCTACTCCTGTTAATGTCAATATCACATTTAAAATTTTTAACGTTGCCATTATTGCAATGACGAAAAAATTGTCAGTTTGTTTTGCCGACGGCATTTTAGCATTGACAATGTTACAGATTACTTACAGCTATGCCAGCTTCATGAGCCACTAACCAGTGGCTTTAGTCTTTAAATTTGGTTTTGAAAACCATTTGCATGACCGCCTACACTGGCCTGTAAAATACGTTTCCATGCCAATTCCTTGGCAAGCCGTTGGAGAAGAAAAGCAATGACGACCTCAGGCGCCAAGTTAACTTCTCAGTATGGACGCCAAACTGTTTTCTGTGTGTTGGTGGCATTCTTTAGTTTAGTAGCAGCGGGTAAAGTGGTTTCAGCAGAAGAGTGACGTTGTAATTGTTGCGATGTTTCATGATAGTAGGGTTTCATAGAGGAGGGAGCCTTCAGCTCACATCTGGTTTTTGTTGTCACAGTGATTTGTTGAGTAGGTGATGATCGTGTAGAATCTACGGATTTATCTAAATCCTCATTGGACCCATTAATACAGGGCACTTGAGGACGCAAAATAGGTACGAAAGCCGACTTAACCACATCAATCTGTTCATCGTCAGAGTCATTTTCGGAGGTGGAGTGTTCTTGTACGGAGTTGGTCTCCACGGAGTTGTTAAATTTATTGTTTAAAGAGACATGGCTAGGCGATGATGATGAAGGCCGTGAAGAAGCGGGACTAATGTGAATCGGGCTTATGTGTTCAGCTGCAGTATGAGTACTCAAAGCTGTACTATGTAAAGGAGTGGGTCGTGCTCTTAAGGCAGCTAAGTTATAGGGATGGAAAGCATGTGGATGGCTGGCTTTCTGTTGAGGGTGCAATATATCCGAATGAACTTGAGCAGCAGCAGCAGCAGCTGCCGCTGCTACAGGATTGAAAGGAAATTGAGGCATACCATAGGTGGAACCGGGCGGTGAAGGTATCATACTGGCCGCAGCTATGGCTGGAGCATTAGTCGGTGGTGGTGTTATTTGGCTGGGATGATGATAATCACCAGGTGAGCCTGCTACTGGTGGTGGAGGCACTACTGTTTGTCCAGCGGGCAAAGGTGAAGTCTTGGCTAAAGCAGGATGATGTACAGCAGCGGCGGCTGCTTGATGGCGAAAGTAATCAGCATACCCATAAGTCATATAGGCAGCATCTAACCACGCAGGATTTAACATGAACGGATTAAAAGCTCCCGGATGTGGGTAACCATAGCCTAAAAAGAAATAGAAAAAACAAAAATGGTTAAAGAAAAAAATACTTTTTAAAAAACATTTGTTTTTTTCTTGTTTTTTTTTTCTACAAAATCATAAATCTTTTAAATTAATTAAACCAAAAGCGTAGGGTTGAGGTAAGGTGGGTTTGATAAAAAACTCAAAATTCAAAACAAACTAAAAACTTACTTTGCTTACTTCTTGGCTCCCGTGGACCATCAACGGTCACTTTTATGGCTTTGGTATATGATGCTGTCTGCACTGGATACGTTGCAATGGTAATGGTGAGAGTAAATGATTTACCACGACCTGAACGACCCACAAAACGCAAATCATTAAATTTGGCCACTTGATTTTTCATTATAGCGGTGCTATTGCGCAATTCCCCACAATAATTTTCATCATTGCCACACTTAATCGTAACCAAAGTACCATCAGGCACATCATCTAAAGCAATAACTTTAAATGCTCCTGGCAAAGATTTGTTAGAACGCCAATGATTGGGTAAAGCACTGCATAGTATAGAGGGTGAGCCAGTTTGCACCAATTCACCATGATATTCTTGTAGCATTTCATGTAGGCTGGCAAACGTATCGGTCATGGAGCTGGGCATTTTAGCTGCATTCGAGGTGTTATCAGGTGTGGAAGAACCCGTCGAACTGGCCGAATTTGTGTTTGTGTTGTTATTTGAAGTAGTTGAGGTGTTGTTAGAGTTGGAACGCATGATCTGGGCGGGAGTAGCAACCATAGTGGGACCAGCAGGCAAATGCATTTTTAAATTCGTTGTTTTACTGTAAAGCGTTAATCCAAATATTAATCCTTAAGCCTTATCTTTGGTTTACGATCTTGTCACTTTAATAACTTTAACTTGTAACTGTTTTGTTAATTGGCAAACACTTTTTCAAAAGATTTTGTTTTCAGTAATTTTCGTTTTTTTTTTCTTTTTTCTTTCGATTTTCACACTTTGAACTTTTTTTGGTTAAATGAAGTTTTATTCTTTAGTTTTCTTTTCGAAATGATTAAAAATCTTCTTTCTGTTTTTTTTACTCGTTACATTTCGCGTTATTTTTATAAATATTTAATGCATATATTTAAATGTGTGTAGTTTCCTTTTTTTTAGTACAAAAAAAAAGGAAAACGATTTTCTTAAATTTTTTCTTTTCTCGTTTTGTTTATGTGTTCTTAACACGTTCAAGTCGCTAAGTGAACTGACTCTCTGCAATGATCTTCAACAGTATTTGAAGTAAAATTGTGAATCGCTTTATGGGTCGTACGGTTGTTGGTTGGTTAAGAGTATAAAAATTATATTATACGACCCCTTGTAAGCAAACACACACACAAAATCCAACAACAACAAAAAAAAAAGAAAGAAATTAAGGGTGCAAAGTAAGGCAGTCAAGCATATAGAACGACTCAATGCACACACACACACACACACACAAGCACGCAATACAATAGAAAAGCAGGCCAAACCAAAAAGGCAAGCAAGTAAGTAAGCGAACGAGCAGGTATCAAGCAACCACCAATGCCGCAACAACAACCACACGAAAAAAAATTTCCCATTTTTCCATTGTGGTATTTAGACGACACCAACAACTACTACAACAACACAATGCACAATTTGCTCATGAATACACCCCACATGCACACATACATACAAAAACATAGGGAGAATATTAGAAGAAAAAAATGTGAAACATTTTTTTTTAACTCAACATTCATGCAACACACAAACGTAAACTTGCCACAATCAACAGCAACATTTCATTTTATTATATTGGAGATGTTGAAGGAAAATATTAAAAAAAAGAAAAATAAATAAAAACAATCATGGAAATTCATGTAAAATTGAGAGAGCAAGGCTGAAAGAGAGAGAGCAAAAGAGCATAAAACAGTTTTTAAAAAGAGAGTTTCTTTTGGCAGCAAAAAAAGAAAATAAAAATAAAAAATTAACAAAAATCCTACAAACATCACAACATGGGGTTGGTACGCCATCAAGAAACCCAAGCAATTTCATTTGTTTTTGGGATAATTTTCATAGCGTTTGCTTTTCTTATTTTTCAATTTCACAAAGGGAAAAGAAAAGGCAACAACAAAAATCATACAAGAAGAGAGCAGGTCATTTCAGAATGCTCTACGCTCAGCAGTAGGCCTGTGTCTTATAGTGTTTAAAAAACTAAAATGTCATTTAAGCGTTACATTTAAACAGTGACACCTTACTGAGGATCCTTTACGTCTAGTTGTGGACTCCCTTCTCTATGGCCAAAGATAAGCTCTTCAATATCTTTGGAACATATTCTTTAGGTCGCATGTCACAAATTATGGGTCATAATAATGATAACGCAACAGTTTTAAAAGGTCATTTAGAAATGCTTACAAATCATCTCTACATTTTAATGCTTATGATACATAATGAGATAATAAGGCTCCCAAAAGTCCTTACAATTTGAATCAAAAAATAAAAAAAAAAACTTCTAAATTTTTAATTTAATACTTTAGCCAATCGAGTTAGATAATAAAATGGCTTACTTTGATCACAACTAAATGCTTAGAAATAAATTTAAATGTTTAAGTGTTCAAAGCAAACTTGAGATTTTTTCTCTTTTTTTTGGAAATTAATTCTTAAGGATTTTCATTTTAGTGCAATATTTATCAGAAACAAATTATGAGCTCTGTAGTCCCGTGATCTAGTGGTTAGTGTATAAGACTACAAAGACGATAGCTGGGGGTCAAACTTCAGCTCTGACAACTTGAAGAAAAGAAATATGACTACCTCTTACCAGTCTTCTGGCAAAAGCTCTGAGAGTAACTGATAGCCATGAAAAAGCTTTTCCAGTCTGTCGTTCACAGTCGACTTTAAACTGTAGGTACCGGTACTCATGCATAAAAATTGACACACACAACATAAGTACTGCGAGAAGTTAGACCGTAATTCTGTATGTTTGTATGTTAATAATAAGATCTACGCTTCTAACCAGTATTTCTCTTCGGGAGCAAAATATATAAATATAATTTTTAAACTAATATACTTGCTCACTACACATCAGTCACTATCAGGAACTACTTCATGACTATATTTTATTTCAAACTGCCTGCATTCTATTTTAATCCTTTGCTTTTTGCATAGAACTAATATTTCTAAATATCATATATGGGTTCTTCTTCTCACTAAGCTGTTTTCAAATATCAAATTATTTTAACTCTCACAGTTTCTACAGAAGGACCATCGTGTGTTGCTGTTTTTTCGCTCATTTTAAATTAGAAAATTGAACTTTTTAATTCACGTGCATATTTTCTACAATTCTTAACTCTTTAAATAAATTTTTGTTTTATTTTAAATTTTATTATACATTTTTTATTTACTTTGTTTAATGTTAAAGTCGATTTGCTCATTTTATACAACCAGTTGAACTTTTTGTGAACTAGTTGAACTATGAGCCATTTACAATATTACTTAAGGCATTTCTCTAAGCCACGTCGAAGCTGTTGTTTAATGTTTACACGGAAAATTATATATTGAAATAACTTTATTTTAAATTAATAAAAAAATATTAAAATATAAAGCTTCTAATATCAAAATTACTATTTTAATAAATTTAGTTCATTCATGAACTGTTCAGCTTACTTCAAAATCTATGTTCTGTAAACACAAATTGAAAATAGTGTATAAATGTGTATATAGCAAATTCTGGGAATAATGTATGAACAGAGTGCAACAATTTTTCTTTAATCCAAGATTTAAAAAAGTAAGGCCACTTGAAGTCAATAAATGCATATATTACAAAACACTAACGGCACCGCGTTGCTCGTCTAAATTTCATTCACTAATCGAAATTTTGTAAGTAAATGTATCAAGTGAAAACTAAAATTAAATTCATTCACCACTCTGATTTCTAATTGACTTAAAATATTTGTCAAGTTAGGGAAATGATTAACTTTGATCATTAACATCATTATCTGTGAAAGGGTTAAGGAAAGTATGTATGAAAATCATTATTGCAGTGGCTGAAGTAACTTTAAGATTAAGAAAACAAGATTTGAGAGCTGCAATGCATTTGTTTAACTGGTCTATTGCAAGTCATTTTTCTTTAGCCGAAAATTATTTGCATGAAACATGAGAGAGCTCAACCACATGGCATACTTTAACCAAAAAATACAATTTAGGCTGTTCCTGCGGAATATTGGTGACGAATTGGATCATATTTAACTATGAGACAGTACAGATCTTTAAACTGAAGTGCATCGAGATGCCTGAAACTGCTCTACCATAAATCGTAATAGTCAAAAGGAAATACTTCGTTTTCGTCCTCTTGAAGGCTTCTACAATAACCATAGCTAGAGCAATTACGACCTGGGAATCAAATTCAAATGTATGATTAGTCTCGAAGTATGACTACATGATGAACTATTTTTCAAATTTATCACCAACTGTGGAAACAATAATGCATATTCACATTTTATCATAAAACCCAATGGCATAAAAAATACGACGGTTGTGAAAAATCTCTCAAAATTTTCTGTAATTGAATTTAACTCAGCTGGCGTTATGTGCATACGCTTCTGCTTAAGCTAAATAGAATATATTTTTTAATTCCAATCGATGAATTAACAAAATAAATTAATTGTAACTGATTATTTTCCAGCTTTTAAGAATGCCCCAAATCACAAATAAATTAAATTTTGCTTGATAAACAAAAACAGCAGACTCCTTAGCCGATCAAGACTAACGCCGACGGTAATGTGCAGAAAATATTTGCTTCACAGCTAACATGGAAGCCTTACGTTCAGTTTCTAACATTTCTATACGTTTTGTCTACCATAATCATACTTTTAAAAATTGTCACGAGCTTTCTTACAAATTTGCTTTCTCTTGAGTGTTCCATCTGTAAGACAAAATTCTACAACAAATTCATAGAAATTGGTATGTATGAGGAGCGTAACCATAACCATACGGGAGTGCTAGAAAACTAAAAAATATGTTCGAGAATGAAATTACTTATAATCTAATGAAGTGAATTCATATTTTCTGTCTCTTTACGTCAGTAGAAGGACAAATGTTTTATTTATTTTCTATAAAGAAGCTTAATTTTATATTGTTTTTAGACGCAATATTTGGAAAATTTTTATATATATTGAAGAAGTTTTTTTCGAGGAAACCCAATTATCGAGAATATTTAATGCTTTTTTTGTGAACGGATTTTTTGAAATCTTCATACTGGTAGCACGTAAACATCGGGTTGTTAAATTTTTAGGGCCGATGTTGAATGTGAACCACACCTAAACGTCAAGTTTTGTTCTGCATTTCATTTAACATTTCTTAATTTCAGATTAAACTCAATTCGAACTATGGAAAGATGCACAGCTGAGCAACGCATTAAAGTTATTCAAGCTTATTCTGAAAATAGGCGTTCAAATCAAATTGAATATCGTGCACTTCGTAATTTTTTCGGTCAATTTAATCGTAAAAATGTGCGCACAATCGGAAGAGTCGTGCAAAAATTTGAGCATACTGGGTTTGTAAGGGATGTGAAAGCACCAGGACATGGTCATACAGCTCATACTGCAGAAAATGTTTCAGAAACTATTCGCGATAGTGTGGCTGAAGAGCCGTACATCTCAACTTGTCGTGGTTCCCAACAATTGCACCTCTCACGCTCGTCGTTGATGAACATTATGTGGTTTCAACAGGATGGTGCCACTTGCCACACAGCCATCGAAACAATGGCTCTTTTAGGTGACAAATTCAATGGCAGTGTTATGTCACGTGGTGGCGATATCAATTAGCCGCCAAGATCATGTGATTTGACACTGTTAGACTTCTTTCTTTGGGGTTATTTGAAAGAAAAGGTGTACGTCGATAGGCCAGCAACAATTCAAGAGATAAAGGGTGAGATAATTCGGTATATTAACGGCAAGGAACCTTAATTATTATCAGCGCTACCGAAATGGTCAAACATTAGGTGGAGGTATGCCGCCGAGGTGGCGCCGATATTTTGTTCCATATCGTACATAATTCAGCCATACCAAACAAAAAATAAGCCCCACATACACTTTTTTATAAGTATAAAGGGATTAAAACAGTAGATTTTTTATTTTGCTAGATCAGAACGTATTGCCACATTAATCCTGTTTGATGAAGCTGGACAAAGGATTAGTAAAATGTCGCAACGAATAGAAGTTGTTTAATTAAAACAATTGTTGAAATTTAATTAATAAATGTCAAAAAACAAAAACAATATTATGCTGACAAATTTTTTATATAAAAAATATTTTAAAATTGTTAACCACTAATTTATTTCCAAGAGAAGGGTAAATAACTACGCAAGTAAAACCGATCCGAACAGAACCTGCGACTTTAGTAAAACTTTAGATAACTGAAAGCGTTTCGATAATAAATTTTGTCTTAAAAAATTGCTTGAAAATACTGGTTAAATATAAAATTTGTTAACAATTCAGATACAGAAGATCGTATTTATATTTTCAGGTTTAAATTTGTAGTAGAATCGAATGTGAATTAAAATAGATTTTCCACAAAACGTTCAAAGCAAAATAGATTAATGAAGACATAGTTGGAGGACAAAAAATCTGATAATTTTTTTGAGAAATATTTTTCTTTTTAGAAAATTTTTAATTATCGAATGCCAGTTAATAAAGAAATCAAGAATTTACGGCAACATTTAAGAAAACATGCCTCTACTTTACCACCTCTGTACTGCGTAAGCCACTACTTTCTTTTACAAGTAAGCCCATACAGCTGCCGTAAATTAAATGTTTGAAGGTCATATTTTTAAAGTCAAAACAATAAACAACATACCTTAGCATTACATGACATTCATCAAAATAATACTTTTCTAAAGTTAAAGTCGCGCGAGCATTGTCGCGTGACGTTTTAAACGCACAGTAGGATGTCGTAGGAAAATATTTTTGTATTCTAAAGGCCGCGCAGTATATCAAACTGTGTGTCTTTAATACTTACTCGTATACTTATATGAAAATATTTTCAGAATTTATAATTTTTCTTTTTTTTTTAATTCATTTTGACACAAATACTACACACAGCAAGCCCAAGATTTGAAATCTTTATTAGTAAATAGCCATCCTACTCTTGTACGCCTTATATGCTCTCAACTATCCTTTTCATACATCCAAACAGTATCATATCATTGTAGTGAACCTTTAAGAAACAGATTTTTCTGAGAAAATCTACTATTGTTTTTGAGCAAAATTTCGTTTCTTCTTCTTCTTGTTGCATTCCATATTAAAGAAAATATCAATTGTTTGTCTACTAATATGTCTTCAATTTTGTTGATGGTATTGTTTCCGGCAACTAAAAAGAAAAAAAATATATTTTTTAGTTTGTACTCGCATTGCTGTTCTTGTAGATGTCGCATATACGGGAGCAATTTTCACGCTTCATCTTCTCATTCATTCATCGCCTGCTGATTTTTAACATGCTGTGCTGTGTGTGTAGGTTGAGTCTACGCTTATATGCTCAGTTATTGGCGAGCATTTGTTGGGTGCAGATCATGTTGGTGGCTGCTGTTATCGGCATACGACGCTCAAACTGAAACTGACCCTGACAAGTCTTTTGCTCGCTTAAGTGCTTGGCCAAAGTGAAAATGTATGAAAACTGTTTTTGTAAAATACGAGGACGTACGTGTACGTACGCTTGACATGCTGTCTTTGATAGAATTCTTTTTCTTTTTTTTGATAATTATCGACCAGTTAAATAATGAAATGAGCGTGTAATCAGACAGTTAAATGTTGATTTTGAAGGTTTGCAGTTTAGAAAGAGGAATTGAATTTTGTTCAAAATTAAAAGAGCAGAGATTTTGCTAAAAATAATGTTTAAATTATTTATTTCTGAATGTATAAAGTATAAGCTCAATGGTAGCAGTACATAAAATGCGCATCTTGAAAAAGTGAAATATGAAAAAATTATTTCTTTCGGTGACTAACTGCTTGCCATTAAAAAGCTTCTCAAATCTATTGTTCGGAGTGGACTTTAAACTGTAGGTCCTGGTACTCATGGATAAAAATTAACACACACAACATGAATGCTGCGAGAAGCTAGGCCGTAACCCTGACACAGGGTTGTAATGGCCAATTATGTATGTTTGTATGTATTTACTTTAGTATTTTATATTTGTTTCTTTAAAATATAAAGTCAGTTTAACATTTCTTCATTTAAAAGAAAGTAATCCTCGAGGTTATGAGACAAAGGAAAAAAGAGTGCAAATACTTAAAATTCAAACTATTTAGATTTATTACTATTTTTTTTTAAAACTACGAGTATTTATTACAATTCCCTGGTTCTTGATCCACCAGCCTTTATAAATTCTTTTTTAGGTGAAAGGATACATTCAAACTTACACATCCTAGTCACTTAGAATCATGCGAGCTAAACCACTTGCACACTTAAGATCATCACCTTCCTTAAAATCCTACTAGCAGCTATTTCTTTTTATTCTGAAAATTGAGAAGCATGTGCTTCTGCATAACGTTTGTTATTTCATAGATTTTGGCTTTGGGAATGCAGCCATAACGAGAGACAACAACTATAAAAAATTGAACTAAATCTCGATTATGTGGACTTTCTTAATATTTACAAGACATTTATCCGACCCAAAATTAATTACAATTATCATGTATGGAACAGTTCTTCACAGTCTATTTTTTAATTTCTCGACCATGTGCAGGATAGAGAGAAAGAGTGCTTATCAATGATGGCAGGTTATCCAACTCTATTGATTCATTGGAACATTCATTAATCTACGTGTCATTGTTCTATTGCTACTACCACGGGAGATGCTCTGATGAAATAAGGACATTGAAATTGGATGATCGCAAATTCTTACGTAATATTCGGACCTCATTTAGAGCAGCACATCCTTTTTTTATTTTTTTTTTATTTGAGACCAATACTCAGGGATAAACCCCTACTAAATGCAGTGCTTTGTATTGGAATTTTGGGAAAGGACAGTACATTTATGACAGAACATACATTTTTTTGGTTTTCTTTTATTATTATTGAGCGCCTTAGGAATGAGACAAATTACTGTGAATTGATCTTTCAAAGACCAGTGTTATACCTTCACCTTTGAATGATCAACAGCAATTGCCCCATCGTATCATGTTAATTGTGTGGTGAGTTTCTTCGCTAAGTAGGTTTTAGCTGTTATCTGCTACTACACAATAGGTGGCGCTTTTCTCCTGATCATTCGTTTTTTGTTGACATTGTTTAAGGTGGAATAGAGTGGAATGTCGGAGAGCGGTTTCTTTATAGATTGTCTTCTTGGAGAGGAGAAATCTTATTTTTAAATTATAATTTAAAAAAAAATCGCAAACTAACTTTTTCATTTTTCACCTTTGCTGTGATTTGAACTTGGGCCGTTAGAGTTTTTGTACGAGCGCTCTAACCATTATTGAAAGAATTCAATCTTCTATAAGTCCTATAAGTTTAAATTAAATATTCACAAATACTACTCTCTCTCTCTTTCCCCTACCCTTAACGTATTACCCTAGACCACTATTGCATGAATAGGGATCCTCACCAGTGTTTTGGCCTCATTATAAACAAAGTGATATGTTTTCTTATGTCTAGTAAGCGTCTGTGTTGGCTTACTAAGACGATAGCTCAGGATTCAAACCTCAGCTCTGACTTCTTAAAAAAAAAGATATATAAAAAAAAAATATTTTTTTCGGTGACTAGCTCTTTGCCGTCTTCTGGCAAAAGCTGGAGTCGCAAACTTGCTCAGTTTGGCTATCACGGTTATCAAAATTACACACAAATTACACATGAAACCACACAGAATCATATATTATACACAATATGTATAATTACACACAAAGTGGCAACACTGAAATGTATTGTAAACATATCAGAGTCCAAAATGCTAGCAGCTAGAACTCAGAACTTTCACATTCCTCTCAATAATTAGGTGATTAATGCATCACTACTAAAATAAATTCGTTAGTGAAATATTTAAAGTTATTTCCCTCAAGATTTCGTAAAATAATTATTAAAACTTAATTAAAAAATCATGTATGTTGGGCATTAAGTAATAATGAATGCGTATTTTCCTTTTCATTAAATTTTTACCCGTTTTTGGTTATTTTTCTTTTTACTTGAAAATTAAATATATTTTGTTGGCTTTCATTTAGAAACCTTATGTAAATTACTTCCAAATTATCACAAAAATAATTTCAACCATTAAAAAATTTAATCGTAACCTACCTAAAACGCGTATAATAATTATTACCTGTTACATTTATTTTGTCTACTGAATGCCACGAAAAAAAAACAAAAAAACCATCAAAAGTCTTAAGGCTGAGAATTGGCTAAAATCCCATGCTTAAACCTTTACTTATAATAGTTAATCCCTGATATCTGAAGTTATTTTTTCAAGGAACTTATCTTATCCTCATGGATTAGCAACGTTAAACTTCTGATTTGTTTTCAAAACACATGCGTAGCCACTTAATCGCCCGCTATAAAATACCAGCGATTTGGTAAATGAACGGCGGTTTTTTTCAATTTCTTTTCTTTGTTTCTGTTAGCCATGTACCTGATGTAACCGTTTTCTAGTAAAAATGTCATAAAAGTTTTCGTTGAATTGATTGTGTTGTCTTGCGGATTTTAAAGGTTTCTTGTATTATCTTTTAAACATCAATACAAGCAGTAAATATTTACTTCTTTATTATATTCGCCCTTTGTCCTTTGCTTTAAGAAGGGATCTTGAGTAAATCCAATAATAATTTTTAAAAATTTAGATTTAGAAAAACCATATAAAAATTTTTTTTTTTCTGTTTAATGCTGAAGTATGTGTTTTTGTTAAACTATTATGCCGTCGCTATTTTTATTTTTCACTAGCTTCATGATCATTTGTATAACGTTGTTTTATTAAAAGTGGGGGTTGTTTTTTTTCGTTTTTTTGGTTTTTTTCTGCTGTGATGTATTTGATCATTATTCTTGTTCTGTTTAGATGCTAACCCGGGTAATTAGGGCGTTTTATTAGCTGTGGCCTTCATTGCGTTCATGTTGTGTTGAGTTTACTAGACTCCGCCTCATTTGGAAGCACACAAGAAACATTTTGGCTGACTTGGCTGGCTGGTGAAAAATATCCACCATTGGTTTGTAATTGAATGACGAAGTGATGCATTGTGATCATGAATAATAAATAGCACGTACTATTTTGGAAATGTGCCAGATGCTTTTAAAATTTATATTTTTGTTTTTGTTTTGTTTTCTACAGTAGCATTAATGGGATATTTAAAGAATTTAGTTGTTTTTCTTTTACAATTTCAAGTTCAATATTTTAAAATTAAATAAAAATAAAATTTCAGAGTTCAGAACAGTTCATTTAATGTGAATAATAAACAAAGGTTAACGATTTATTATTTCAAGTTATTACGGTTCACATTAGCTGCCGTCGTTGTGTGAAATATAAAGCTTTCTTTGGCCAAAAAATATTAGCAGATCTCCTGCTTTGTAGCCAACATGCTATATATGTTTTAACATCTCACAACAACGAAAGAAAATAGATATTCTACAACACAAAAAAAAATATATAATTTTTAATTTAAATTGAAAGAATTACAATAGTTGCTACAAGTTAAACAAAAATACATTTTGTTTCGTCAGAAACGCTTTACTTTACTGGGATTCAAACTCGGGGGGTTACTTTGTATTTCAATTCTAATCGAAAATGCTTTCGAAAAAATTTCCCATTTGAAAAATCAATAATTATGAATACAAACATTTTTCTAAAATTCGTATATTTTTACGAATTCGTAAGATTTTTGATTCGAATCGAAATATAAAGTAACCCCCCGGATTTCTAGAGTATATAATGTATAACTACACGGCTACATTCGTACATGCCGTCGATGTCGACTAATATGGATAACATAGAATAAGAAGGCAAAAGGCACAAAAAGGTTGTAATTCTGATTCATCCAATTAAGATGACAATTAAAAAAAATGCAATGATGGTGAGAAATGGACAGTATGATACTCCTGGAATGTGTTGTGTTTGACTTGACTTCGACTAACTCATTACAAGTGTATGTACATACAGAAAAGGAAAAATATGATTCCAGTATATGATTTCTACGAAAAGTGTGAGTTAAATAGTTGATGATTGTCATGAATATTTACAGAATACGAAGAACTCGTGGCATAGTGGTTAGAGCGTTCGCACAAAAACTCAAACGACCGAGTTTCAATCCCAGCGAAAGACAAAAATTATAAAATAAAATTTGCGGTTTTTTTCTAAATTATAATTTAAAAAATAAGAGTTACCTCCCCCCTCTCCAAGATGTCCATCCGCAAGAAAAATCGCTCCCTGGCATATCCAGTCTATTCTACCAGAAACGAATGATCAGGAGTACAGTGCCACCTTCTGGGAAGATAACAGCTAACCTGATTAGTATAGACGGTTACCACTGACTATCAACATCCACTGACAAATGTGGCAATTGATGTTGATCATTCAAGGGTAAAGGTATAACACTGGCCATTGAGTGATCAACTGATAGCAACTCGTTTCATTGACATATGGCGTTCAATAAAATTAAAAAAAAAAACAAAAAAAGTTCTATCTACATCTATCTTCTTTAATATTCCAATACAATGCACTGCATGAGTAGAATATAACTCCTGAGTATTGGCCTTAAAAAAAAGCTGATACGACTACCGTAGCTGGGATCGAAAACATGTTCAGTTTGGCTTGTGTACTATTCCTTCACGGACATCATTTCCCGTCCACGAAGGGGTTAGTACCTCATCAGTGGTATGACTGTTGTCTTTTTGACAAATTAATTTCCCTATATGGCCACACGGCTCGGAACCCAGCACAGCTCTGCCCAGCCGGTTCAGTTTCACCAAATCCTCATCGCATACTACCTTCGAGTCATTTTCATAGGAGCTCAGAGTTGGGATTAGCCTAACTATCATATAGTACGAGTATGACTATCTCCTGCAAGTGAATTAAAAATTTATTATAAATAGCTTGCATGGTAAAACCGACCTAAATTATTGCTTTTGAAAGCAATGCATGCTTTTATTAAATAAGGTTAAGTTTTCTCTAATACATTTAGAATATTTTAATACCCTTAAACACATTCTTATCCATAAAAAGTGTTTTAGAGTCTTGAAAAGAATAACGTTTCCCAGCAAAAAAGAGCTGATGAAATCCAGCTCATGTAGTTGAATTTTTAGTTAATCAACAATGAATTTAACCTGTGGTTGCCATAGGATGGAGGTGATTCAATTAAAGCTATGATTTGGTTTTGCTAACAAGAAGATATTTTAAATTCATCTCTCAGAAATACGTACTTAATAAAAAGTTATTTGCAGGTAGCATAGAATTTATTCATAATTTACTGGGTCAACTATTGCCAAAGAACTGCCAAGTAATCGCTAACCTGTAAGCAAACAGCCATTAAACAACAAGTTTACAACAACAATTTTATTTATTTCTTTTTTTTTTTGGTTGGTAAACCACAAAGAAAGATGTTTTGAAAGAAAAATTATTTAAATTTGAAAAGAGAATATGGTAACATTAACTGAGTTGATTAATAAAAAGTTAGCAAATTAATTAAAGTGTATTATGAATAAATTGTTTACTAACAAACTGCTAAGCCAAATCTGGATTCCAAGTGTTACCTCTCTAGCTGCTGCGTACAAAGAGATGCTAATATCTCATTGTGAATAGGGAGGGTTGTTAGAGTGCAATGAAAATACTACGAATTTGGAACAATCTTTTTTTGTGCGAATGTATTTAAATGAAAAAAAAACTAACAAAAAATTTTCTAAAACTTATTGAGAAGAATATGATTTCGGAAGGACGTCATAATTTCTTTTACCTCCTTAAGCTCTACTTCAATCATTTAGGCCGTTGTTCTGCAAAACTTTTCTTTGGATATTTTAAAAGAAATATGTTTCTTTTAATAGCGATCTTTTGTTAAATACATATGTTTTCTAAATCAATATTACGTGTAATAAACTTAAAGTTTTCCTAAAGTGGATATAAACCGACCCTAAATTTAGAAACAAACTAGAAGCATATTCCTCAATAAAACCCAGTTCTACATGAATGTATTACATAGAACAAAATCGTCAGTGTTAGATTATGATTATTATGATAAGATGCGAATGCGTTAAATGCATGAAACCACAGTTAGATTAACATGCTGAAGAAAAAAATTTAAGTTGTTTTCGCAAAACAATTGTCTTCGCTGCATTGATTATCGAACGGCCTTAATCAAATTAAGATTTATTGTAACTTAATTGTTTATTATTATTCGATACGTAAGTTTATTGAATCGTGAGTGAGAAAATTTGGTCTCAGCTTTATTTGCTGTGTGCCTGGAAAATATTTTAATATCCTTGGCCTATAGGTAGGCTACATTTTATATCATTATATCCGGTTGAAACAATGTTCTGTAGCATTACATGCTACATAGAGTGTATTTTTATTTTACTCATATTTAATTATCGCACCATACATTTGCATACAAACGTAGGGTACTCTTTGTCTTGCTAAACTTTTTAGCGCAAAATGTCGCTCTTTTTTCTCGTTTCAAATGAAAAAAAAAAATCACAACTTATCCACCGACTACTGGGTTACTGGACCTCAAAACGAAATTAAAAAATAAAAATAAATGGCAAGAAGTTGGAAAAAAACGACATAAAAACACGCGTGTATTTCCAAACACACACACACACGTTCATTTAGAAAAATTCCCACTTGCATTTATTCTGTTTCTTTTTCCAAATTCAGTTACTCTCTTTACTTTTAAATATGATTTCGAACTCCCAGCTATAAATGACATTTTCCACCATTAATTGTGAGAAATAAAAATACAGTTAATAAAAAAATTTCCCCGTCTTTTTTATTTTGCTTGAAAAAAATATTTTAACAAAAAAAAAAAAAAATCCCTTGCAAAAATTTCCTTTTCAAGCAGGGGTAATATTTAAACTCTGTTTTACAATTTCCCACATTTTGTTGTAATTCTTTCAGTGCTATTGCTATCAATACATGAAAGAATTGTGGTTTGTTGGTATTGGTTTCGTTGGCTGCCATAGTAGCCGCATTGCATTGAAATTGAGAAAAAAAAGTAAACAAACCACCACCATTTAAAAAACCACAAAAAAATAACAACGTGAAGTAGGGGAAATTAAAAACAAAAACAAATGTTTATAAAATTTAAAAAAAATATCCCTTTTTCCAGTGGAAGGCATGAGTGTTAATTTTTTCTTGTGGTAAAAATTACTCATTCTTGATGACTATTAAACCAGGGGTTGATTTGTGTTACACTCTCCTCACCTATGATGTACTCAACACAAGACACAAAAATAAAAAAGAAAAAAACATTTGTTTACAATTTACATCTCTGAGGTTCAACGCGAATGAATGAATTTATGTTTTTGGAAAATATTTTCTTCTGTTGACGTTTTGTTTTGTTTTATTTTCTTTTCTTGGTTTTTGAGTGACATCTTGTGCTTGCCTTTTGTTAAGTGTTCAAGTGACAGACTATTGCTGTCCTTATTGCGCTGTAGAGCCTTTTATTTGTGCTTCCATAAGTACATGTATGTATGTATGTTAGTGGTGTGTGTGTGTGTGTGTATATACATATTTGGTAAATGTCTTTTGAGTTTTCCCAACAATTTTTGGTTCTTGTTGCTGTATTTTATGCATTTATAAACATTTGTTAAACCAATTTATAATTGCTCGGTTGTGGATACACAACAACCAACAACAATATACAAATTTCTTATTTCTCTCTTTCTCTCTCTCACTCTCTGACTATATCTTACGCCATTCAATTGTTTTGCACTCATTTTGGTGTTTGTCAATGTGGCCACTATGAAAAATTGACGTATAGCAGTGGTTTTGTCTGTGTTTTGAGTATTTTGTGGGCATGTGTGTTTTTGTGGGTATGTGGGAGAGTATTTATTATACTAACTTGGCCTTAGTATTTTGGTTTATGCTTGTTCTTCATTTGGCTTAATTTTTTTTTTTTTTATGGAAAATGTCTTTGCATTACTTGTATGTGGGAGATTTTTTACTGGTGATATGTATTCCCCCCATTCAATTTCTGTTGCTGCGTTTTTTTTGTATAAAAAGCCACAGCTCGTCAACTATGTGGAGTTCCGCAAAATACACCAACACTCTTGCTTGCCTTTAACCATGTATGTATGTACACTGGTCCATTTACTTACCATTCAACTTGACTTGTTTATATTTTATTGCTACCAAGTTGTTCTCATACATCATCATAGTTTTCCTTTGTTATTGTAAGTGGCTCCCAGATTTTAGATTGTGGCCAATAGATTGGTTTGATATGTTGCTGCAACTATAGGTGGCAAGGGTTTTGTCAAACAAATTGCTATTACTGGAGATATTTTCTTTAAGTTTAAGAAAATAAATGTGAAAATAGAGTCGTCTCATGTGAGATTATTATATACTAGTATAAACGGCTATAACAAAGTGATACTTGACCCAGGCCTATTGTTATCCATCATTTAAAAATTACTTATGTATTTAGTAGAATGTGCTTGTGAGTGTGTAAATATTTCTTCCACAAGTTGCTTTCGACAAACTTTATTAATTAAAGTGGCACGAGTAATTAACAGAATCATTATTATTGGTAATATAGGCAATACAAGTCTCAATTGTTCTGTTAAAAATTACAAAATCAAATGCAAAGGCTATTAAATTGGAATGGGTGGACTCAAAATCGAAAGCTAAACTTTGCAGGATACTCTGATACTACTCTTGTTATTATACCGCATAAAAGCCTAAAATTTTCTGCAGGCTGAGGCAAAGTTGTTCTTAGAATTTACGAGCGAATAAAATACTCCATAAAAAATGTATATGAGCCTATCTGCCTTGGCGTAGAGTACAAGTTTCAAGTGTATCATGCAGCAAATGCGGTTGCTGCGTCGATAGTGCCTAATACCGTAGACAGACGACGGCGTTAATGTGCATTAGTAGAGTTAATTCAAATTAACTTGCGCATTATCTCCAATATAAATGCACAAAACCAAACTGAATTTATACTGCATTAAGCTTTTTTAATATGGAAACATCGCATAAAATCAGTCAGTTTTTGGCTAATTATTTATTGATAAGTAAAATGGATAGAAAGTAAGCAAAGTTACAACCTTCTGATTTTTATGGGCATAAAAACAAATAAAAATAGTTCACAAACAAACTGACACTGTCATTTGTCTATGCTATAAGACTGCGAATGGATTCTCTTTTAGACAAATTAAGGTGCTGTAAAATATATGAGATGACAATGCTTAAGCTACGGTCACATTAGTTAAATATAGCCAAAAAAAAAAGCTTAACCATTATTTATTATTAATTTTTTTTTAATGTTTTATGCAAATATTTTCTTTCGTGTAAACATTTCTTCAAAAATTATTTAAAAAAATAATAATAAGAGGAAACAATTTTTTTGGTATTTTTCGATTCTTATTAAAGTTTAAAACCAATAAATATTATTTTAAATGTTATATAAAAAACATTTATGATTTTTCAGTAACTAAAACTTTATTAAAAATAAATCTGGAACACATATGTGCCCATAATTATGAAAGTGGTCTAAGTCATATATTTCATGTTTCGAGATATTTAATGATTTACATTTGAATAAACTAAAAAATGTTTTTACATTATGCGACATTTTAATTAATAATTTTATTAGTCTTAATTAATGGAAATTTATTACGAATATGAAATTTTGTGTGAATTTAATTCGATAATATTGTTTTCAAAGTTTGAATTGACTTAGACCATTCTGAAAATTAACTGAATGTCCTATAAATGACTTAAAGCAATAAAGAACTTTGAGTTTTATTTAAAACAATAATTTAACTGAACATTTGTCAATTAGTTTTCAACAGTAATCCATTTTTATCAATATTGCGAGTATTTAAGCTTCTTAAAATGTTCCTGAAAAACTGGAAAGATGTACGGTAGTAAAGTCAAAATATCTTTATGTTTTTCTTCCGATATTGGCCTAATGGTGTTGTATAATCAAAGTAATTTAGAATTTCCGTATATTTTGGGTCTTCCTCTTTTAGGTGAAAGATCCAAAATGTGAAATTTAGAATCATCTAAAGAATTTTTGACTTAGACCACTTTCATAATCAACACTAAATGAATTCCATATAATGTTGAAATTACAACCACTATCTAATGGTTCATTTTTGACAAATTCGTAAAAATTACATTGCAAAAATTTAGTTTAAAATAATGTGGTATGAAATAACTGGTAAACTAATTTTTTTAAAATTTTGACTTAGACCATTTTCATAATTATGGGCACATATGAGATTGTCATTTTTCAGATAATTTTTTAATTCTACCTTCTTGTGGTGGTAGTCGAAAATTTTAGACGAGCACATATCCGAGGCTTCTCAGCTGTTGTTGATCTTTATTCTCTATAATTAGTACTGCAACAGTAATAGGTTCGGGTTATACAGTTGGAAAATAAAAGAAGTACACAGGTAAATAACTTAGAGGTACTTGATACCGAAAAAAAAAAAAATTAAAATTTTGAAACAATTTTCACAGGATTTTCATTCGATATAGAAAGACAAACTTTGCTTCCTGTCACACTGTGCTACACCAAAAATATGTAGGCGTTCTGACGTAGCATTTCTGTTTTGTGGAAGCCCATAGAGTACTGAAATAGTTTTAGTTTTGTTTTGATCACTTCGTTAAGTGTCTTTTTTAATAGCAAATATAGTGAAATACCCATATTCACAAAATTACAACTTCAAAAAACCATAAGTTTTTTGTTTTGAAGCCGATTTCAAACAAAAATATTCAACTTCACGGCCAACTTAGAACCTAAATAAAATGAAAATTTCATGAAAAAGTTTGTTTTGCTTAAAGTAAAACGTCCATAACTCAGCCATTTTAACATAATTTTGTTTGAAAGGTAAAACTAATATTACACAAATATTTCTGCGTAGAGAGTTTTCGTGAAAAGTAAAAACTAACAGGGAATTAAGAAAATTACTCTTGATCTCAGCGTAGATACCTATAATCCAGTTTATAAACGGTATGTACACTGTAGCCAACATCACACTCTTTAATCCAATTATAATTCTGTAAAATATCAAACAATGAGTTTAAATTTAAACAATTTGGGACATTCAAATGAAGATTTAAGGAAAAGTCTATTCTTGTTAAGCGTGTTAAGTCCAACCGTGCAAATGAAAATCGTGTAGAAATAAAATTCTTATATAATTTGTTTAATATTCTAGATGTTTTAAAAACGGAAAATATATATACATATATACCTATTTAATAAAAATGTTCTGTTTAAATTCCCAGTTTTTCTCTCAAAATCGCCATTCTGATTCCCTAAGTTTATTTAACAAAAGTTTTTACATATTTATTATTTGTGCTACGAACGCAGTTTCTTATAAATTCTTATATTCTCGTACACTTTAAATTAGCAATTCCCAGTTTTGTTCTCAAAATCGCCATTATAAAATCCCTAAGTAATAAATCTTTAAATATTTATTATTGGTGTTAAGAGTGAAGTTTCTTAAGAAATTAATCTGACATACGCTGTTATAGAACATGTACAAGTACAATACTAAATGGTTTTTTAATATTTATTATTAGACATCTGCTGTTTAATTCAATACTAACGCTTTATAGTGACTGTTAAGACATTAAACAATACAACAACCAAATATAGAAAAAGAAAAACTGTTACAGTAGTTGCTTAAATGCTTTTAAGGTTCCTTCTTTTTTTTATTTATTATGAAATTAAAGGCCTGATCTTTGTTTTGTCACTTTAAAAAATCATTATTTTTTTCTTTTTTTGTTTTTGGGCACGATGTTTTTATTTTTATTTATTTTTTTACTTTCATCTAAAACGTCTTTCTCCAGCACTCTTTTGTATTAAAAAATTTTTAATTGTTTCAGAATTTAAAGGCATTAAAAAAATTATGTCAACACTCGCTTATGCTGTACTTGAAAAAGTGAGGGCTTGTTAACACACCTGGATTAGTGTCAATTGAAAACAATATCTCTGACATCCATTTTATTTCTTTGTTTTTTTGTTTTTGTTTTTCTACATATTTATGCATTTGTTGCATAAACACTCTTGCAGGGATGTGTGTGTATGTACTCGTCTGTATTGTGATGAATAAATTTAAAAGTTTCTTGATTAAAATATTTTCAATTTCGTTGTTTAGAAAATTTCCACCACTTTTGGTGGTTTCAGTGTGCAACCATATTGAATATTATGTGGCATGTTGCAAGCATTATTAAACTTGTGTTATATTTTTTCCTGGATTTTCTGCTGATAAGAAAATGGGCGTGTCTCTTTAGTTAAAAAAAAAAGAAAAAATATCGCATTTCAAATGCGGAAATTAAATTTTGTCTCCATAATTACGTTACAAAAGCATTATTTAGACACAGAATTATAAAACAAATGTACGAGTTCAGTATAAATTTGCAAAAAAAAAGAAAAAATTCAATTAAAATAACTATTATTTTATGACGACCGAAATGACTAAAACCTATATGCCCGCTATAGTAAAGGGAGTCCCAAAATTAACTCAAGATTTGAATTAAATAAGTAAAAGAGTTTTTAGTATTTAGAGTTATAGTTTTCACAGGAGGGCTTTATTTAAAAAATAAAACTTGAGTCAAATAGGATTTACAAACCCTTTCTTTTAAGTTTTTGATGATGTTCCGCATAATACTGTCTGAATTGCATTGACTCAGTGTTTAATTTTGTTTTGTAATTCATATGAGGTTGTGGGCTAATTAACATACACCGTTGATTTCAAACAATACCAAAGAAGAAATCCATTTTTGTTGAATTACATAATCTAACGCCTGGATAACAACACCTATTGTCCTCATTAATAGCATACAATGTAAGCAGAAAGAATTTTGTTATCAGGTCGTGAAATCAGTAATAGTTGCTGCTTGACCAGCCTCAATTTTCAAAAAATTATGGTTCAGTAATGTCTTCAAACCATAAAATTGTTCGCGAAATAGTTTAAGATCAACTTAAGCATAAAATATTTAAGATATAGGATACCGACCAGAACAAGAATTAATATGTAACATCAGCTGGAGTTCCGCAAGTCTCAGTACTGGAACCAGTATTATGAAACGTTCACAGGCAAACACCTCGTGAAGCTGAAAAGAACACAAAATGATGCTGTCAGAAATTGAATCACGAGCATAGACCTCAAACTTTCGGGTCATATAAATGAAGTACTACTTGTAGACAGCAGAAAGAAAATAAAGTTCATTACAATAAACGCAGGTGACCAGCGAATAAGCTCTTAATATGCAATAAAATATTTGAGTGTCATTATTAACAACACACTATCTGAAATATTATGACCAAAAATTTGTGCTGGAGACTTATGCACTCGCGTGGAAAGTGCCCCATATGGGCGGCCCAAGGAAATGAAGAATAATGTTGCTAATGGAAGTGTAGTCAAAGGTAGCATCGATATGACCTAAAGCTAGGGGTAAGAAAACTTATTCGTTTAGAATGCATGCAGCAAAATACAGAATAAGTCTTCTGAATGTCACATCTGACGTTTGTATCTGGAGATGAAGAGTTAATGACTGCGGAAATGTAGCGTATATTTAGAATAAGAAGCTTCCGGAAAAGAAAACTAGGCTTTTACACCGCCGTGATTATGCAATGAAAAGGTCGTTGCATAATTGGAGTGTGGATCCCCAGATGCAGTGTATTATATCGGGTGGGCTATCTATCGGTTTAATTTGTATAACTGGTTATTTCGAATCTGACAATATTTATGCCATTTTATTTTGTAATCAGTATATTATGTCCCCTGAATGAAATTAAACAAATTAATCTTTTCGGATGAAGCTCTTTCTTCACGGAGGGTACGTTAAGAAGCAAAATTGCCTTACTTAAAACTCATAGAACCCACAGAGCATACTACAAAAGACAATCCTGAGACAATTGAGCATTTGAAGGCCAACTTTGATGATGCCATTGCTGAGATATGATCCCATACACTCGAAAAGAGCTCCAATATGGTCATTGGTTACCATACTAAATAATATTCCATTTCCATTAAAAAAATTTTGCAAAATTTCAAACCGTTTTTGTCTTATTGCATTTTTAAATTGAAGATATTAAATGGCTCACCCATTAATGATGCCAGTATCTCTTTGAAGAATCTCCAGCTCTTAATGTTTTCAGATTAAAACAACAAAAAAAAAAATAAGAAAGAAACCTACTAACGGGAGCAGTTTTGTTTTCAAGTAAAGTGACGAAAAATTGTTGACTGACTTACCTAAAATGTTAATTCTTTTAAATTTCATTCTTTTAAAATTTTTCTCAGTGTAGATTATAATAGGTTTTTTTCTTTTTAACCGCCATATTTATTTTAATATTAATATGCTTGTTCATTGTCCTCCAAAAAACCTTCTCTAAATATTAAATACAGCAATAACTACAACAACAATAAAGACATTAGTGGCAAGAGTATATCATTAAAATTCATAAATTAAAAATCAAGTTTATCAAAAAATCACACGGGACTAAATTACGCAAAAATATATGTACTTGAACCCTTAAATGTACAAACAGACGCATACACATACACACATGCATGCAAAGGACTACAAACACTTCACGTACACACTTCATTGTGCATGTGTGAGTAAAAGTGAAAGTGTAGGAAAATATTAATGTTACCATATAAACGTTATAAAAATAAAAAAAAAAAATAAGAATCAAATATAACCCTTAATAAATGTAAACATTAGTACACATACATGAGTATGTATGGATATACAGACACACATAAACGTTATAAGACGGCATACATTCATACCCATATGTAAGTATGTATGGAAGTATATTTGAGTTGCATACTCTTATAATTATTTAAACAAAAATCTCTTACCAAACCTCTGGAACCAAATGAAATTTGTTACTGTGGCAATGTGTGGACGTGTATGCGTATGTGCGTGCGTACGTATGTGACTTATAAGGCCCCCGTTATTGTTGCCTGTGTAATGACAATCTTCTATTGCAAATATTGTACTTTGCGATCGCAATTCAAAAAAATAAAATATTTGAATGAAGTATTGCTGTCATAAGCATCCTTTTTTATTTTATATTTTGATTTCTTTTACTATTGCTGTTGTTGTTTGTTTCATTTGTTAATCGGGGGAAAACACCACAGAAGAAAGAAGAAGAATTGAAAAAAGGGGTGTTCATGTCGGTTGAATGTTTGCCCAGTACTGGGGTTGTCGTTTGGTAGTGGTGGTTGTGTAGCTGTGGTTCTTCATTTTCAAGTCTGTAGCAAACGGAAATTTATAAAAAAAAAATTTTTTTTCTGTTATCGTTTCCTTTTTTTAATCGCCCTATTCCTGGTTTAAAGCTTTTGGTACCGCTTTACTTGAAATGTAACCAGTAGAGGCAAGAAGAAAAAAAAAAAGGAATTGCATTGTGTTTGACGCGTGCAACGTCCACATTTTATATGAATTTCTCTTTTGTAGCAAAATATGTGTTTCAAAGCTTTACCACCGCGACCATAGTTACGATGAGCCATAGTAAAAACGTGTTCTGTTTTCCTGTAACTTTGTTATTTCCTGCTGTTTGTTGTTCTTGTTGTTGTGAGTTTTATATTGGACTTAAATAAAACTAAAATAAATAATGCACTGAGAGATTCTTACCTCAAAAATATGAAATCAATTATCTTCTGTGAGTATAACTTCATTCGCCTGATGTTTTCAGCAATAAAAATTCAAACAAGTTTGTAAGAAATGGTAAAAATTTCACAAAAATTTAAGTATAGAACTGCCATGATCACAACTGTATTTAAAACTACAAACTTTTCTATTCCCCTTGTACTTTAAACCCAAAAACAGACTGAAGAAGATGGCTTCCTCATTCCTCTTTATTCCATTAGCAACTTAAACATATTTATGTCAAGCCATATCATATCATTATAAGTGAAATTTACATATTTTATAGTTTTTAAATTCTATTCTATATCAAAGAGTTCATACTTTTCTAAACCATTTTATCACAAAATGAAAAAAATCTAATTAAGATGCTCAAAAATTTCAATCTGAAACGTACGACCTTTCTTAGAATAAAAGAGACAAATAAAATATGACACCAAGAGTGAACATCATAGGCTCAAAGCAGGTCCAAAACAAATCCAAACACCCATTTATTTCTACAGAACAATCCGGTATACTGCATGAAAGATCTACGTATTCAATTTCCTTACATTCTGCCACAGAAATCAGTTTTTCTCGATGTAAGTTTTTGAAATTAGCGGCTTTGCCATAATATTTTTATGTTTTTGGTGAACGGTTGTCCTGATAAAGTGATATATATGGTTGCATTTGTGTTCAACATGTACTCGAATTTTTTTATTTAAAATCTTCTTAAATTTCTTTTTTTTTTGTACTCATTAGAAGTGGGAAAAAGTTTTTCTTCTGTGTTTTTTTTTTTTTTTGTTTGTTGAAGTTTTTTAACATTTGGTTGTCAAAAAACGAAAACGAAAAAAACTAAATTGGAACTGAATTAAAATAATTGTAATACTTTTGCAATGAGTTACCAAAACTACTCTCAAGGGATATTCAGTTTTCTTTGGGTTTACTTGTCAGCAAAAAAAAGCCAACAACTGTGCAGTTAAGAGAAGAGAAACTAAAACGCCATCATAATAATAGAAACAAAAATCAAACAGTAAACAACCCATACACTCATACAAAATATTAAAAATAAGAAGCAAGAGAGGGGTTGTTTTTTTTTTCTTAATTTAAACATACACAGATGCACATACATACTTCATAGCCATACATGAAATATGATTTAAGTGTTAAGAGAAATGATTGAATTATCCTTTGTTAAAAGGGGGAGAGGAATAACATTTCAAATAAGTGTGTGTGTGTGTATACACATACAATGAACCTTTATATGCGGTATTGGTTTATAATTTACACACACTCACACTCATAGACAGTAGTAGTCAAATCATGATGATTAAAAATGTAATCGTGGTAGTTGTAGTTTTTGAAGTACAATTTTGGTTTTTTATTTTGACAAGAGGGTTGCAAAAAAAATTAAAGTTAAAGGAAAGCACTGTGGATTCAAAGCTATAATTATTACAATAAATATCACAGTCGACTCTAAAACAATGGCTGAATTGTTTAAAACTAACAAAAGTTTATGAAAAAACTAAATAAATATTAAAATATTGATATTCATAAGAAAGAGATGCTTCTCACAACTACTTTCATATATTTATTATATATTTTGCTCTGCGACAGAGTAAAAACGCTTCTTACCAGTGAGTTATTTTGTAAGGGAGAAACTGTGCACAACCACTTACTCATGAGCATAAATAAGTACTTCATGATTTTTATATGACATGAGCTGGTAAAAAGCAGTAGAGTTTGTTTCCTTTAAGAAAATATTGTAAAAATACTGCTTCACCGTATGGCCTTTTTTGGAAGCTCGAAGATATTAATAGCCAATACTGTATGGTTATTGCTTACAATTGTTGTTAGTAAGACTCACATTAGTATTAATATTCTTCTAGGTTAAACTCGTATATTATAAATCCAGTTCAGTAAGTAAATGATCAAAAACAATTAGGTTAGGTTCTTGTGTAGTGAATGGTTGTGCGAGAAAAATATATGGTAACAGTTGTTTGGACCATAATTTTTTGTTAATCGAGTTTGGCTTTTAAAAAACTATAACTTTCTCAATAGACATTCATAGGAGGTTTCATTAAAGTATTTGGAATAAATACCCTGAATGGTATACCTTTAAAGTCACTTACTGCAAATAATAAATTTTAGACCTTGTTTCACAAGCAGGGAAAGTGTGTTTGACAGCAATATCTATCTAAACGATATTAGGGTTAGACAGCTGTAGTATATTAATTCGAGCTGCCCTATACGGAATCAGTGTAATCATCACTTTCGCATAAGCTTTAAATGCTTGCCAAGGGATTGTTTGCACTCGTTGTTAGGTGCCTGAATTTTTAGTCTAATTAAGTCTTATTATTAAAGAAACAGATCACCTAAGACTGATCATATACAACCCAGCAGTTTAAATGTCAATATACTCAAAAAAGTAGTCGCCGTGGTCTAGTGGTTAGTGTGTTAAATTACTATGACGATAGCGCTGGGTTCATATCTCAGCTCTGACATCTTGAAAAAAAGAAATATGAAAAAATTATTTCTTTCGGCTACTAGCTCTCAGCAGTCTTCTTGCAAAAGCTCTGGGGATAATTAATTGCCATTAAAAACCTTCGCAAATGTGTCGTTCGGAGTCGACTTTAAACTGTAGGTCCCGGTACTCATGGAGAAAAATTAACACACACAACATGAGTGCTGCGAGAAGCTAGGCCGTAATCCTGACACAGGGTTGTAATGGCCAATTATGTATGTATGTATGTACACTCACAAAAGATTTGTATCAACATGCTTACAAAATTCAACAAATTCAACAACATAAAAAAGACGACATTTAGGTCTTTATTTTATAAAACAAGTTTGCTTAGTTGGCTGCATAAAAAAGATTAATAGCAATATAATATTCTAATTATTACGAGCAAAGTGACTAAAACCATACATCGGGTGTACTATAACAGACTACAGAGTCTGATGAGAATTAAACTCAGAATATTCAAACTACTGGTTTACCCATGAATTCATAAAATAATTTACACTTTTTGTATCACTTGGTTCCACAGTGCATTACTGTGTCATTTTACAAGATGTGTGTGTGTGTCAACAATTGTTGAGTTTTTGGTTTCACTTACGGTTTGTATTTTTGGTCGGCATTTATTTTGGTGGCTGTTATTCATTTTTTTCTATGGTTAGCCGTTATTATTCAAAGGATAATAAAACTTTTACTCCTCCCACTCTTTTTTTTTACCACCCTAAATATGAGAAATTTTTTTTCTTTTTTCATTAAAATTGAATAAAAAAATATAGAAAAAAAAAATCTGACGTTTTTATAACATTGAAATTGCGTGTATGACAGCTGACTTCTCTCTCTTTAATTAAACTTTTACTCTCAATAACCAGTATAGCAGAAACAAAAAAAAGATGAAATTTTCATTATAAAATATCCTGTTTATGGCTTTGGACACAATTTTATTGATAATTTACAAAAAAAAATTATTTTATTGGTAAACCAAAGGAAATATTTGATTTGGAGCTAAAGGGGAGAGGACCTACTCTCTATAATAATTTATTTTATTTTTTTGTCGTTCTGTTATTTGTTGTTTATTATATACTTTTTATTGTTGTGCTAGTTTTTTGTTTTATTGAAATATTTTTTTGTCATGGCATTTTTGTGGCCTTTACTCTGGTTAACCGTTGTTGGTTATGAAAACATATACAATTTACGCATACATTTACAATTAAAACTTCAATATATTTACACCTATGCGTTTATATACATATGTATGTATATGTATGTGTGTATTATTGATATTTATATGTATTTACATATACAACAAGTTATCTATATATGGTTACTGATTAAAAAAATTGTATCCGTAAAAGACACAAACTTTGTCAACATTAAACCGCTATAAAAATATTGACTTGACCAAAATACTTGATTAACTGTATGGCTCTATTAAAATGCAAAAATAATGAAAAACATAAATTAAAAGCTGGTTCAACACAAATAATATTTTATTCATTTGCCATTGCGTTTAATTACAATTAAAGAATGGAAAATGTTATTATTCAGTGTTTTCACATTCCACATTAATTTTTTTTTTTACATAAATCAGTTCATTTATGAAAGTTCACAAGAGATACTAAAAAAATACTTTTAAAAAATAGAAAGAAAATATTTTTACTGTCTTTTGCTGAAGAAACAACACCAACAAATTACTCTGCGGAATTAACTGATTCTTTGTTCTATGAACGTCAAATAAAATTAAAGTTTTCCTAAAGTGGATATAAACTGACACTTAGTTTAAAAACAAACTAGAAGCATATTTCTTAATACAACCGAGTTCTGAATGACATCTTGAAGAAAAAGAAATATGAAAAAATAATTTCTTTCGGCGGCTACCTCTCAGCGGTCTTCTGGCAAAAGCTCTGGGAGTAATTGATTGCCATGAAAAAGCTTCTCAAATTTGTCGTTCGGAGTCGACTTTAAACTGTAGGTCCCGGCACTCATGGATAAAAATTTACACACAACATGAGTGCTGCGAGAAGCTAGACCGTAACCCTGACACAGGGTTGTAATGGCCAATTATGCATGTATGTATGTTCTATGAACAGGCTGTACTGTTCTTAAAACACTAATCGCCTATAACGATCCTATAAATACAAACGCCAAGCAAACTTGCGTTCGCATCAAGTGAATGACATTTCTCTGTGTTAGAAAACGTAACAATAGACAGATTGTTTTCGTTTTTGTAACACGTGAGATTACAAAAACGCCATATATAGGGAGTGCTGCATGGTATAGTGGTTAGAGCGCTCGCACAAAAACACGAACGTCTGAGGTTCGAATCCCAGCAAAGGTAAAATATGAAAATTTTAGTTTGCGGTTTTTTCAAAATTTTAATTTAAGAAAAAGAGGTCCCTCACCCCTTCCCCTCCCTCCAAAAAGTTCAACCGCTCCCTGACATTCTACTCTACTCCACCTTAACTTTTGACAACGAAAAACGAATGATCAGAAGAAAAGCGCCATCTATTGGAATGTAGGAGATAACAGCTAAAAACCTACTTAGCGAAGGCACTCAGCACACAATCAACATACAACAATGAGACATACATACAACATACAACATTCAACAATGTTGATCATTCAAGGGTGCTGGTATAACACTGGCCTTTAAATGATCAATTCACTGCAAAATTTCTCATTCCTAAGGCGTTTAATAATATCAGAAAACAAAATATATATTCTGTTGTCATAATGTACTATCCTTTCCACAAAGATTTCAATACAATGCACAGCATTAAGTAGGGGTTTAACCCTGAGTATTGGTCTCAATAAAAAAAATTTACAATCCTTTTGCAGAGTTGCGTCCTAACTTCTCACACCACCCATATTTTATGCTTCAATTTTTATCCATAAGTACCGGAAAAACGAATTGTTTTCACTTTTAAACACACATCGTGAAATTTACAAAATTTCTTAAAATTGCTAAAAATAAAAATCTACTTAAAAATGGTGTTACAAAACCTTAAAAAACGCGGTTTGTGTTGTAATTCTAAACACATGGCAAAAAAGTCTCCGCTCAGACAAAAAACATGAAGAGAATACCGTAAAACACTGATCTAGTTTTTTGACCAATTTTTAGTGCAGTTTTTTGTCAAATGGCCTTGCACTTATTTTTTGGCCGCTTTAACAAAAAGATAATTTCCTGGAAAGTAGCAAATTATGAGATTCTACGACACGGTGTTTCACTGAATACAACGTGACCTAAAGTGACATAATAATTACCAAGAAATTGTCTCACATAAAATAGTTGCGATTTCCTACAGAGTTTAAAAGCTATCTGGGAAGAAAAAATTTCGAACTAAAAACTTACCTTTTTGCTACACAAAAAAAAAAAAAGACAAAAAAAACTCATAAAAATTTACATAAAAATACATTCCAAAAATGCGTTTTAAAAATGCGCCGCTGAAGACAATAGAAGAATTAAAACGCTCTCATTAACTTCACCTAAATCGTGCAAAAAGAAAGAAAAAAAACGGTAACAATTTTTACATAATTTTTGGAAATTTTCTAGTAAAACACAGCAGGATTATGAAAAAGAAAACAAATGATAATGAAATGACAGCAGTTTTTAACTAAATCACGGTGTAGCCATTTTATTATGTCATAATATTATGTCACAAAAACTGTCGTATATTTTTATGCGAAAAAAAATGCAAATTATAATGCACAACACAAACAAAATTTGTTGGCCATAAAAATTCAGTTGTTCTTTCGCTTAAAAACGGACAGAGGAGGACTCTGTCATTAACGTTTAAAAAGGTATGAAAAATGGAAATTCTTTTTGAAACTCTAGTTTGTTTATGTGCTTGTAGGTGACATTTTTGTTCTAATTTTTTGTTACAGTTTTTTCTAGTTTTTATTTTCTTTTTAAAGGACATATTAAGTTTCTTTTTAAACACACAAATAGCATTTTGACAAAAAAAAATTTGTTTTCACGCTAAATTTGTCTAAAGAAGTGATGGATAATAGTTGAACTGCATTACTTTCGCCACATGATTTTTATGATCAGCTTAAAGTTTTTTGTTTTTTTTTTTTTTATTCTGAAATATCTTTTAGCCTATTAGAAAAGATTTTAAAACAGTTTCTTAATAATTATATAAGTCATCTTGGTGACCGTTAAAATGTCATTACTTTAGCACTTCCTAGGAAGCGTATTTTTTATTTAAATGGGCAAAAAAAAAACCAAAAACAAGGCCACTGAACAACAAACTGCACTAAAAATTGGTCAAATAACTGGATCAGTGTTTTATGAAAAAATAGAACAGTTTTTGTTCGTTTTTTGTCGGTAATAAAAATTTGGCTTTAAAAGAAAACCATGATTTGTTTTTTCTTTTCTTTTTTAAAAAATTAAAAAAAATGTTTTTTTTTTTTTTTGTTTTCTTCTTTTATCCCAAGACTTGTGGGATTTTAAAACAATTTTGGAAGTTATTTATTTATTTGTTTGAGAAATAGTTGAAAAAATGTGTTCATACTTTGATGACGTCTACTCATGCTACACTGTACTGTACTAGTTTTTTTTTAAGACCAATATGCAGGGGTAAACTCCAACTCTTGCAGTGCATTGTATTGGAATGGGAAGATGGTTGATAGATAGATTTATTTTCATAGATATTTGTATAAATATTATGCTCCTTTTTTTTGTTGATGAGACAAGTTGCTGTCAATTTGACCACTCAAGGGCAAGTGTCATAGCTTCACCCTTGAATGATCAAACGGCAATTGCCTCATTTGTCCTCTGTCCTCTGTGGATGTTGAATGTGAATGGGTAGCGTCTTCAGTAGATTATCTGTTATCTCCCAGAAGGTGGCGCTGTGCTCCTGATCATTGGTTTCTGGTGAATAGATTGGATATGTCAGGGAGCGGTTTCTTGAAGATAGACTTTTTGGAGGGGGAGAACCTTTTATTTTTAAATTTAATCTTTAATTTAAATTATAACTTACAAAACCGCAAATTTTTATTTTTATAATTTTGTCCTTCGTTGGGATTGAACTTTGGTCGTGTGAGTTTTTGTGCTGGCGCTCAATCACTATACCACGACCCCCACAAGTTATGAAAAGATGGTGACAATGTTTGTGAACTTCTGATTTAAAGAATGCATTCTCCCTGTAATAGATTGCGTGAATTTATAGTATGTGCTCTGTGATAATTTTCAATTATTACGAACTAATGGTTATATTTCTGCAAATAACCTCCCAATGCCACCGTGGTCTAGTGGTTAGTGTTTTGGCTTACTAAGACGATAGCGCCGGGTTCAAATCTCAGCTCTGACATCTTGAAAAATAGAAATATGAACAAATTATTTCTTTCGGCAACTACCTCTCAGCAGTCTTCTGGCAAAAGCTCTGCGAGTAATTGATTACCATGAAAAAGCTTTTAAAATCTGTCGTTCGGAGTCGACTTTAAACTGTAGGTCCCGGTACTCATGGATAAAAATTAACACACACAACATGAGTGCTGTGAGGAGCTAGGCCGTTACCCTGACACAGGGTTCTAATGGCCAATTATTTGTGTATGTAACCTCCCAGTGTGACAATGCTCGAATAAATCGAATTCAATACCATACTTTCATTATAATTTGCCCCTTTCTGTCCGGCAAACTATTATATGAAGCATAGGCTTATACATGACAATTGTGTTTATTATAGAGTAGAAACTCAAGAAAATGTTTTGAAGTTACTCTTTAATAAACTTTTAAAAGTAGAGTTAATCGATTTTTCAGTTGAAGCATTCATATACGAGTAGTCGTATCACTAGCTTTACACGGCTTAGATATATGTTTCATTTACTTTCTTTAAAATATCAGCAAAACAAAAGTAATATTTACCCAAAAGTGTTTTAGCCAAATGCCTCTTATTTTATATAAAAAATGGAAACTTAACTCCTTGTCCTCACTTTTATTATTCTTTCCTTTAACTCTCTATATGCTTTTTGTTTACATGAAGCATCACGTTGCGTTGTGTAAAATTACAAAACAACAACAGCAACAGCAGCAATACAAAAAACATTACCAGCAAGAACAATAGATTTGTTGTTGTGACACAAAGTAATTGTAAATTTCGCTGACGATTAAAAATATTCTGAGAGAATTTTATGGCCGTGTATTTATGCAACAACTCCTTCACTATTGTTTGCAAAAAATCCTTTTTTTTCTATTTATAAGACAAAAGTGTTTAAAAGAGAAAAAAAAAACAAAAAGGACAGCCAACCAGGATTTTTGAACAAAAGAATAAAGAAAATAATTCATAATAAATATTTCTTTATCCTTTTTTTTACTGTTTTTTACCCACCAATAAAAAGAGAAAATGAAGGAAATGAATAAAATCCCAAAGAAAGTGGTAAATAAAAGGATTCACTCACTCATGTATAAAGTGTTGCCTCATTGTGTTCTGTTAGAAAAATGGCAACGGTAACAGCAGCAAAAACAACAACGGCCTCAACTTTTATGAAACAGACATTAAAACGCTTACAAGGACATGGCAACCTAAAACCATAAAGGTGCCACTGCTATTGTTGTTATTGTTGTTGTTCGTTTCGTTACAGAAAGGTGTAGATTTAGGTAATTTTCGAGAAAGGATAAAATTAAAAATATAAAAAACAACGGAAATTTTATGGTTTGTTTAACAAAACGCAACATTATAAACGATTACGTTTTTTAGACAAACGCTAAAGCAAAACTCTTTAGAATGCTGCACTAAAATGAGCCGAAAACTGCTGCAAAATATTAATTTCAGCAGAATTTCCATGCGAAAGGATTTTTTCTTAATTGTTTTTTATAAAAAAAAAAAAAAGATTTTTTTACGCAGAAAAGAAAAAAGAAAGGGTAACTGTTAAAGCATATATTATTTGGTTACTTTTTTATGAAGGAAGAGTTATTAAGAGTTGCGTTGCTTTTTGGTTAAAAGAAAACATATAAAGTTCTAGGAACCCGACTTAAGGTCAAAGGATTATTTAATATTACCAAATTTTTGTCTTTTTATTAAAATTGAAAAAAAGAGAAAAGGCTTCCTTCCACATAAAAAAGTTAATTTTAAGAAATCCACACAATTTTAGGAATTGCAGACAGAGAAAGGAAAAACAGACAGTCAAGGAAATGTATCTTAAATGCAATTTAATTACTACACTAAGTGGTAAAATGGTAGTTTGTAGCTGAAGTGAAATTTTTCATGTCATAACACATTCTGCCATTTTTTACTTTAATCTGCATCATATCATATCATTTTTTTTTTTTGGAACTGTCAATTTCAATTTATCTAAAAATTTTAAAAGAAAAAGAATTCTTAAATATCAACTAACGAACGAATTACACTAATTCCCATTATTACAACTTAAATGTATTAATTTTTAATATTTCGCTACTTCTTTGTGTATATAATTAATTAATAAAATAAATAATTCCTCACTATGCTTTACAAAAATATACAAATATATTAAATATCTATATAAAAGAGACCTAAAACTACAGTAATTAGTTCAATTACAAAAATTTAATTGACTTAATTACACAAGTTAATTAAAATTATAGCAGAAATTAATGGAAAGTTTTATTATATTGTAAATAACAACTCGATTATGAATTTGTTTAATGTATTTTTGTTTGATTTGTGGCAATTGTTATAATACGAGGTGTGACTGTGGCGTTTGGCCAGTCTACTATGAGCAAAACACCAGTTCAATTGTGGTAAAACCGGTTAAAGGAAGGCCGAGAGTATGTCAATGATGATGCTCGTTCTGGTCACCCGAGCACGCCAAAAACCGATGAAAACATTGAAGCAGTGAAGAAAATGATTTTGGATAATCGTCGAATCACTACCAGAGACTTTGCTGATGATGTTGGCATATCGTTCGGCTCATGACAAGCAATTTTTACGGATGTTTTAGGCATTAAACGTGCGGCAGCGAAAATTGTTCAAAAATTGCTAAATTTTGAGCAAAAACAACGTCGCATGGACATCGATGCTTGTGTGTGAATTTTTGTCCAAAAACAAAACCGTTATCACGCCTCAACCACCGTATTCACTGGACTTTTTCCTCTTCCCAAAACTGAAGAAACCGATGAAAGGAAAGCTTTTTGCTACGATTGAGGAGATAAAAGAAAATTCGAAACAGGAGATGTTGGCAATACTAAAATGCGCGTTTCAGAAGTGTTTCGAGGATTGGAAAAAACACTGGCATAATTGTGTCATATCTGAGGGGGATTACTTTGAAGAGGAAAAAATAGTCATTGATGAATAAATAAATACTTTTTGAAAAAATTGAAAATAATGGTTATTTTTTTATCATACCTCGTACCTACAGTGTAACTTAAAAATCAATTAAACATTTAATTATATCAATGCAAACTATATAAAATTTTTTGCGAACATTACAGTTAATGCTGTTTGTCTGTGTTATTGTTCATCGGAACAAATTTATACATACATACATACATATTGGACATTACAACCCTGTTTTAGGCTTACAGCCTAGCTGTCCATGATTACCGGGACCTACAGTTTAATGTCGGCTGCGCACGACAGCCTTGAGAAGCTTGTCTTGTTCCAGAAGACTGTTAAAAAATAGTCGCCGGAGTAAGTAGATTCAGAAATTCATATTTCTTTATTTTTAAGATGTCAGAGCTGAGGTTTGAAACTGAAGCTCTTGTCTATTAACTCAATACCCTAATACGGCAACTACGCACCACTCAGCTACAAAATTATATTTTATAAAAATTATTTATTCGGCGGCAAGTTAAGTTAAATGGTAATTTCACAAACAAACAACTTTTTTCTATCTCAAAAAATTATGTGTTTCCTTTTTTATGCAAACAGGTGATAAAAAATATATATTTTAATATGCTTTGGAAAGTGTAATTTTAAATTCAAATATTTTCAATTTCTTTTTTTTTTTTTTTTTGACAGTAACCTGGAAGAAAATTAAAACATATGCTGTGATTTTATTGCGCATTCAAACACAGTAATTTTATGAGGCCAATAAAAGTTTGGGATTATTTTATACAATTTTCAGCAGTTCCTAAAATTATTATCATTGCTTGGCCTTGCATTGTTGTAGAGATTAAAAGAAAAAACAGAAAAAAATTTACCTAAAAAGTGGTCAAAATTTGGGGTAATAATTCTTAGATTTTCTATTTTAAAAACATGTATTTAAATTAAAAAATACTCACTTTCCCTACATAGTATGTACATATACCGTCATTAGATGGTCGAAGTTCTATCAGGACATTGTCAAGTTTAAATATTATTTTTATATTTTATTATTGTTTTTCGTAACCACGATAATGGATTTGGGATAACAAGAATTATACTGTTTGTGTTATACTCGTACTCTATAGCTCAGGCACTAGAATGATATTTGAAATCTTTGTTGATTTGTTAATTTTTGCATCGAAATTAAACCAATTTGTATATACCAGTAGAATAGAAAAAAATTAAGAATTAATTTTATATAAGAAAACAATTAAAATTTTTGGTCGCACAACTGCAGGGACATGTACATATTTCGACACTGCGCACCATAATTAATTAAAAAGTAAATATTAAAATTGTATGTGATTTTGGACATTTTTGAAATCATATGACGATATATACTATCGCATCTAGTTACTCGAACTTCTATCAACACATCAAGTATTTAGTTTTTTTTTTTTTTTTTTTTTTTTTTTTTGTTTTTTTTTTTTTTTTTTGTTTTTTGTTTTTTGTCACTGTTTTTGCCTTTATTATCATAACAACGTCTTACTCGGGTTCACAATCAATATCAGCCCAAATCTGAATAAAAATTCCCCGTGAAATTTTTTCCCTTTCATATTTTTACAACTGAATTTATATGGGCAAAATAGGAGAGGGAAAAAAACTCCCGGGGAATTTTTATTTAGAATTGGGCTGTATATGTCTACATCCTATTCGTAATCTATGTAATTACGAGAATTTATAAAGAGATTTAGGCATTTTCTGAATATCGCGTTTTCCATTTGTTGAATGTAAATATTTAATAATTTCTTAAAAATTTCTATGCACTTTGGCAAATTTTAATCTGATCTCAACTATGAAATGGGAAATAATTAATTATTTTTAGAAACGTTTAGAAAAACCCTAATAGAAACGAATAGAAGTGTTTCAGTTAAGAAAATTCGAAAGCTTAGAGGATTAAAGGCCTGTAGATTGTTTATCCATATATTACAAATTTCCTAATTTTTAATAGACGAAAAATTACGTTCGCTTGCTCTCAAAATGAACAAATCAAAGAGACTTGTGGGAGTGAACGGATTTGTCCTAAATATTAGAGATTCCCTTAACATCCTCTTAATGTAATCGCAAGTTTTCCAGGTATTTTAGCTCTACAGCGTATGATAATAAAAACTCAGCATAAAATTTAAAAAAATAAGAGATTAACCATCTACGAGTACATTTGATTTTACTTTCTTGGTTACCTATTTTCGTTTTATCCCAGTATTTATAGGTTTTGAGGTGTAACTATTAGAGGTCCTTGTTAAGTATTTTGGTTTGTTTTTAATCTTTTTTTATTTGTTTTGACTTTGTCTTAAAATGTCTTTATTAGATTAGAAAGGTTAAGACAGTGTGTTAATCCACTAATATGTAGATTCGTATTATAATTCTCTTTTTAAGTCCGTTTATTTATCGGTTAATCACGCCCAAACGACTAAATCTGTTTTTTCTTTTCAATTTTGAACATAAATAGGTTCAACTACGAAACTGCAATAGGTTAGGTTTTTACAAATTGAGTACATTATGGGTCGCATAATTCTATAGTTACCGAATTTTGTCTGAATAACTCTATCAAGGCAAATAATCGATTAGCAACTGAATGGAATAGGACAAGTGGACTTGGATCTTCCCATACAAATTAGAAACAGATTTTGTATATCTTGACACTGATTAAAGCCAAAGTTATTGAATTTGGTCTGGCCGATTACATTGTCAAGGTTAATAATTTTTCAGAAAGTGCATGAAATTGGATAAGTGGGCGTGGTACGTCTCATACAAACTGAATATTGTTGTTCATGTATCTCTAGAAGGTTAAGGCTAACTTGCGGAAATTTGGTCTGAATAATTTCATGCTCAAGGTTAATCATTAGCTAGAAAATGGAGAGAGCTCAACAAGTGGGCGTGGTACCCTCCATACATAGTAAATATTGATTTTTGTATATATTGAGAAGATTAAAGCTAAATTAAAAATAAATGAAATTATAATTATTTTAAGAAAGCAAATATGATTGCACTATTTCTTCGAGAGTCAATTATAGAATCCCGGGCAACGCCGGGTAGGTAAAGTGTAAGACTAAAGACGGTTGCAGAACACTACCAACTGGGTTGAACCTGGGTGTGTGAGTTTCTGGGCGAGCACTCTATACCACGACCCCTAAAAAATTTTAGTTAAATTGAATACATAAATTAAAAACTTTACCGAGTGAATTAAACAGTTTCATTAAAATTAAATTGCAAATTAATTAAAATTTTAAATTTACAATAAAAATTCGATTGCGTAGAACAAAATATTTTTCTTTTTTGTTTATTCTTGGCAATTGCCTTCAATATAGCTCAATAAATAATTAAACTTATAATAGAATCAATTAAAATAATGAATTGAAATAGAGAGAGAGAGAGAGAGAGGAATATTAACATTTACTTCTATTGCACTTTTTTAAGTCAAAAGTTAATTTCATCGCTCCATGAAGAAATGTCACTCTAAAATGAATGATAATTTAGAAATTCATTTCGAGCTTTTCGGTGTAGAAAATATGACTTTGAAACTACATTTTTTAAAAGATATTTCTTAAAATTTCTAAATTCATTATTAAATAATTTTAATTAAGTTGCATTACTAACATTTACAAAATGTCGGGGTGGTTAACAACCAGTTATATTTGCTTTCTAACAATTACAAAAAAAATATATAGAAAAATAATAAAAAAAATTTAAGAAATTAAAAACTAAAAATAAAATTTATAAAAATGCATCACTTTTTGTTGTCTTTCGAAATGTCATCCATTATAGTGTCAATAGTCTCCACTGACAACTGTCATAAACATTTTGTGGGTGTTAATTTTTGTATTTTTTTGTATTTTGAAAAAGGCTTTATGTGGATAAGTCCCTTAATATGGGTATTAGTGTCCAGCATTTCATGAAAATCCAATCAAATATTAAAGTGAAGAAAAAAACAAAAAATAAATATTTCTACTGAACTGTATGGCGAATGATTTAACGTTGATGGGAAAGTGAGAGTAAAATTATGACAATTGAAAATATTTTCCTTTTTTCTAGAGGGTAAGATACTATGCAAGTAGTGCGTATTATCGTATATTGGTAGCGTATAAGCTGGTAGTGAAAGTTAACTGATGGTACCATTATAACTCGAAAAGGGCATTGATTATTAGTTTTAAGAACATTGATATGCGTTTGTAACATATTTTGTTGACAATTTAATTAATTTTCCAAGTAGGATTAAATTAAAAATGGAGTACAGGCATTAAGTAAGAAAATATATTTAGAAAAATATACAGTTTTTTTTTATTGCTTTATACTGTAAGTAAGTAAGGATGCTTTTTGTTCAGTTTGCTTTCAATTTCAATATGAACTCACTTACACCAGAGCAACGCGTGTAAATTGTTGAAATTTTTCATCAAAATAATTGTTCTATTCTATTGATGTCGATTTTCAGTTTCCAATCAAAATTTTATTTTCCGATGAAGCCCTTTTCTGATTGAATGGGTACGTATATAAGCAGAATTTATAGTGAAGAGCAACCACAAGCTTTTGTCGAAACATCACTATATATCCACAGTCAATGGTAAACTGTATAGGAAGATGATTCGAAATGTTTTCGTACCTCAATTACGTGGCATGAATCTTGTTGATATGTGGTTCCAACAGGACGAAGCCACATGCCACTCAGCGGGCGCTACAATTGATTTACTCAAAGAAACTTTTGATGAAAAAACAATTTCACGTAATGGCCCAACTAATTGGCCACCAAGATCGTATGATTTAACCCCATTCGATTATTTTCTTTGGGGTTATGTTAAGTCACTTATCTACGTCGATTAACCACAAACAATCGAACACCTGGAAATCAGAATTCGAAGAGTTATCGGCGAAATACGGCCGCAAATGCTGCGAAAAGTTGTTGAAAATTTGTGTTCTAAATTGTGCTTTCTACGGCGCGTGGCGGTGAATTAATTACATAAAATTTTTTTTTCAATACAGCCCATTATATTGATATTAAAAATCTATTTCATTGCTTTATTATGTTTTAAACTTGCATCACTCTATAAAAGACACCCATACGCCAGAAAATACACACCCGGCCTGATATTTTCAGCACATAAAAGCAGGGCTCTGAATTGAATTCTGAATTAAAACTGTTCAACTGTTACAATATTTTCAGAGGAAATGATGGGTACTATGAAGGCCAAGTGATTTAAAGGCAGCAAAGCTGTTTGGAAACATATAAATAATCTTAAAAATGGTTTACTATTGAGTCTAGTTAAGAAACAGGTTAATCTCAACATAATATGTTTTACAGTGAAGTCGACAAGTTTCAGTTTAGAAGCAACGTTATACCAGTTCACATCGAACTTACTTCAAACTAAACTGCCAGTAGAAAAAAATTTCTAGTTGGGTGTCTTGAAGAATAAACTAAACCTTATACGTTCTCTATAGTGATTGGTAAATATTTTTTTATTCCAATTCAAACATTCCTTTTTTTTTTCTTTTTCCCACAGTAACAACACCGTCTAAATATTCGTTAAATCACATAAAAATTCGATAGGCATCATTTATGAAAATCGCTAAAAAGAAAAAAAAAATCCTATAAATAATGGCAATCACAAGTGCAATCCCACCATAGAAAAATGTTTTTATTTTTTAACCCGTTCTTAGCAGTGCTAATAAAAAAGTATAGCACGTGCAAAAAAGAGAAATATGTACCAAATGCAACAAATCCTTTCGATAAACTTGATAGAGAAATTGTTTTAATATCCTTTAAACAATCATTTGATAAACTGTGACTGACTCTGCCTATACATACCCGTCCGTACATGTGTGTGTTATTTCTTTACAAAAAAAATTCTCATCAAATAAATTGCCAAGATTGACGAGCAATAAATGGTTGGCCTAAACGTTAGCAAAAGCGTAGAAGAGGAAGCAAGGATAACGAAATGATATTGACAAAGCGTTTATGATTAAGCGTTTTATGAGGCAATTTTCAAGGCAAATACTTTACGCACACAAAGAAACATACACACTTACATGCATACGCCATTAGTTTTACCGGAAAAAAATGTATTGTGGGAAAAGATTTAACCTTGAATTACAATTTTAACCCCTTTTCTTATTGTACTTGGCTGCCAAAGCCAAAACTAAACTTTGTTTTTTGTTGGTTTTTTTTTTCTTTTTTTTTTTAAATTTAAAACATCCCCAAAAGTTTTCTTGCTGGCGCTCTGTTATCTATACTTGTAGGAGGTGTTTTTTCTTTCTTCCTAAGGAAATGAGATAAAACTGTTGTTTTTCTTTTCTTCTTGGCATACAAATTATTTTAATTCCTGGTTGTGAATTAATTATGAGGTAACGCCGCTTTGCTAATACATTATGGAGTGCCAAGTAATGGTGTTGATGGTAACCCAACCATATGCCATTATTTGACAATGTGTTGGGAATAATTTATAAGATTTTATTAAGAACAGTATGCACAGGCAAATAGCAGACATTTATTTAAAGGATTAACAAGAAGAAGGAATTTTAATGAAAAGTAACTAATTAAAGTCTTAATTTATTAAAGCAGTTTATTTGTGCCATCATTTCTCAATATATATCGCAGAAAAATTTGGAAAAAAATAAATAAAGTTTTAATACAAAATTTAATATTTATAAAGGAAACAAATGAACCAACTTCTGTAGGTACTTTTTAATAAAACTGTATTTACTAAAGTCGGCTACTGTTTTCGTAAAGACACATAATACATTTGCTCGATCTCATCTTAATAGTAAAAAACTAGGCATTATGCCGCCCATACAGTACATTAGCTCAACTGCACATTTGTCTTTCTACAGTGTTTTTATGTAGTGGATGGTAGCGACTTTATACTGTTTAGTAAACTCCAATTACTAAAGTTTGTAAAACGGTGCAATGAATTTGTGCAGTGTATGTTGAAAAGCTTCACTTTTGAAGCGGTTTTAAGCATATAAGCTACAAAAATTTAGCCAAGGAAATGTGTTCTACATACATGCTTATATATATATTCTAGACTTTTATTAGAAATTGCAGCAATACAGTCAGAGTAGAATCAAAAATTATAAAAAATAATCACTTAAATTAAAAGAGACAATAATTTCTAAAGCAAACAATAAAATAATACTAAGGCCCATTATTACAACTTGCCGTTAGTTAAAGGTAGGATTTTATCAGACCGATAAATTGGTTTTTGTTCTTACAAATAAATTTTAACCTAACTTGACCGATAAAGTTATTGGGACTATTGCCTTACCTTTAAGTAAAAGTTAAATTGTAATAACAAAAACCAATTTATCGGTCTGATAAAATCCTACCTTTAACTAACGGCAAGTTGTAATAATGGGCCTAAATGTGCCCATTTAACCTTTGACAACGAAAAACGAATGATCAGGAGAAAAGCGTCACTTATTGGAAAAAGTAGATAAGAGCTAAAAACCTACTTAGCGAAGGCACTCATCTCGATCAACATGGAACGATAGGACAATTGCTGTTAATCATTCCAGGGCGAAGGTATAACACTGGTCTTGGAATGATCAATTCACAGCAATTTGTCTCATTTCAAACGAGCTTAATAATATGTATAAGAAAAACAAAAATATATGTTCTGTTGTCAAAATGTACTGTCCTTTCCACAAAAAATTTCAATACAATTCGCAGCATGACCCCTGAGTATTGGTCTCAATAAAAAAATTTTGTTTTCATTGCAAATAATAAATAAATAAATGAAAAGCTGTATAGTTTAAATATGCTTGTATTGCCAAGCTTACGCAGTGAAATTTTGTAGTTTTTAAAACTGAAGCAATCTAATCCATTTACACAATTTGTGTACCTTTGCAAACGAGCCTTCACACCGACGAAAGCACAACAGCCAAGAGAATATTAATGGTAATTTTCTTTGTGATTGTTCAGGTCTGTCAGTCAGATGTTCAAGGCTTTTTGAAGTGAGATTATTGAAAATAATGGCGCAGTGCATGATTCTGAACGATTTCGTTCAATTTCACGTTATAGATAGATCTAGTCGGCTGGAGTTAATTTTCAGCTTGAGTGAATTCAGGATGGTCTGTCTGGTAATGACATCAAAACGGCACTTTGTGTTAATTCTAGTTGATCACAGTTTTGGTGGAAATCCAAAAAAATATTTATAAAATTATATCGCTAATAGAGTAATAATAATGTTTGAGTATTTGATTAAAAAAACATTACTCAATTTGCCGGCCATTTCAGCCCGAAATGTTCAAAAGAAAAGGCTGATTGGCGAAACATATCTAAAGGCGGTTATTTAAATGAGAGACTTTATAATGTGTTTTGTTTATCTCTACTTTTGAAAACGAAATCTTTATGTACTTTTTGTATAAATTATTATTAGTGGTAATTACTCTTCGTTGCACATGCCCTTGCATGCTTTGCAGACGTAGATCGTAGCATATATGCCTAATTTTTGTTAATATTTAACATGGCTAGCTACGTTTACAACACTTTCAAGGACATTTGCAATGAAGAGAGATTTTAGCTATTGTTTTTTCGAAACGAAAATTGTTTTCAAAAGTATTTTTGATTCGCATTATAATACATAATAATCCCTCTGTATGACAAACACTATTACAAAGAATTTATTTTTCACCCCACCCAATACTAATTACAGCATATAAACATCTATTACGATACGATAGATTAAATTGAGTGCCTCTTGTTGACATCATCACTCGAAATTGTATTTTCGAAAATATAGCAAAGAAAATACAACAAAAATAACAACATCAAATCAATAGCTGGACTCTTAATTTTCAAATAAAACAGGGGATTAAATGTTTATGCCAAAATATCATTATTCTGATACCATTTGACCAATTTTTTTTTCCTCTGTTTTTCGATACTTTTTTTTCTGCACATTTTCCTCAGCTGCCGTTTGGCAAACTATACACATATACACACAAACACACACACACATTAAAGTAATCTATTTGGCTTGATGAGGGTGTTTTGAAATGATGACAGTTTTTCAAATTAAACTGCAAAAGGTCAATTTTCTTGTTGCAGTAGAAAAGAAACGAAATTAAGCAGCCAAACAAGAACTGTCAAAACTATAGAAAAACATTGAATTTTATTTCCGTTGGTGAACAGTAAAAATAAAAAAATATTATTTTCCCAGAATATCTGAATTTTTTTTTTTTCTTTTGGTTTTTTTTTTTTCTTGGCTGTTCGCTTTTTATGCAATATTTTGAAATTCTTTGAAATAGACGCTGCTAAAAAATGCACTAAAAATCTTAAACTAAAACAACCAAATTAGAAGGTTACTTTTTATAGTGAAAAAAACTGTTTTAGAATATGATTTTTATGCAGTCATAAAAAAATTGCCGTTTTTTTAATTTTGGTGTTCTTAAAACAACCAGAAATCATAAAAAAATGTCTCAGAAAAGTTAGAAATACCAAAAAAAAAACGTAATTTTTTTCTGCAAAACAAAGCGAAATAATTTTAAAATTCTTGTGACTTTTTTTAAACAATTTTTTTAAAACCGTTTTACATCACATCCTTTTGTTTATCCTTTATATACGTTCGCTACGGTGTAATTAACTGGATATTTGTAACCGTTTTACGTAATATTGCATATTTTTTTTAATTCTATAATTCTCAGGAAGACTTGCGACTTAAGTCAGCCACTTTTACCTTTTTAATGGTCCTGGTTAGTTTATGACCCTTTGTTTTTTCTTTACATTCGCGTGCTTTTGTTTTTTTTGGTGTATTTTTTTAAGCAACACTTAAACTCATATTGCGTCTGCGCGTGTTTTATAATTATTTTGCATCCTGCTATTCTAGCACTACCGATTATGTGTTATTGAAGGTTATTTTTTTATTTTAGATTATTCTGAATTTTTTTGCGTTCTTAAGAAATTTCTTTTTTTATTAAAAAAAAAACTAAAATTTTTTATACAATTTTCTTGGAATTTTTCACAAATTGTCCTTGACTCGATTGTTTTAGATTTTTTGTTTTTTGAGATGTTGATTTTTTAAGTTCTTTCTTTTCGGTGATGCTAAAATGTAAAAAATTTTACAAAAATTTAGCAGTCTTTGTATTTGATGTGTTTGGACGTATTTTTTGCCGCTGCTCAAGATATTGTTTTATATTAAAAAGAAAATTTACTTATATAAGTATGTACACTTTTTTTACATATTAAGTTCATATTAAAAAAAAAATAATAATAAAACAAGTTCAAAACAATTACACACTAACAACATAATAGAAATCATAACAGAAAACGCAAATATCTAAAATTGCAAAATCCACAAAGCTGAAAATACAATAAACAGTAAATACAGTGCACGCGCGCTAATGTAAACACCGCATTATATGAACACCGCTTCATGTGAACATATTTTTTGTTTCATTGACTATTCTAAAAGATGAATAAATGTAAAAAGCCCTATAATTTAAACAGAATTTTCTTTTTTTTTAATATGAAACGTTAAAATTCTATGTTTATTAGTTGCGGGATCTCCGTTTTAGGTGTACATATGCATGTATTGTATGTACATATGTATATGTATGTGTAATTATGAACATATTCATTCATTTAATTATAATTTCATATAATTTTAAAAATAAACAAATTCATAAATATGTATTGATTTTTGTTAACAATATGGTATAATTCTGTTTTAAAATTTTCGGTATTCGAAAATGTGAGCAATTCGTAAATGTGAACAACGCCAGTTTTAATTAGTTCATATTAGCGAGCGTGCACTGTATATACATAAGTATAATAATAGCACTACAACAACAATATTATAAATATATATTAAAACAATAAACAGTAACACATCTTAATACATAATTCTCAAACTTAAGGAATAAATAAATATAAGCAATAATTTTACACTAACAACTCAACATAATTTAAAACAAAAATAAAAGCAAATTCAAAACAACTTATACACTAACAACACAATAGTCATAACGGAAAAATACAAATACACAATAAACAACAAAACCAAACAGCTGATCTCTGCACATTACTTCTTTATATGTGCCCATAATTATGAAAGTGGTCTAAGTCATATATTTCATGTTTCGAGATATTTAATGATTTACATTTGAATAAATTAAAAAATGTTTTTACATTATGCGATATTTTAATTAATAATTTTATTAGTCTTAATTAATGGAAATTTATTACGAATATGAAATTTTGTGTGAATTTCATACGATAATATTGTTTTTAAAGTTTGAATTGACTTAGACCATTTTCAAAATTAACTGAATGTCTGAAACTGCAATAAAGAACTTTAAGTTTTATTTAAAACAATAATTTGACTGAACATTTATTAATTATTTTTCAACAGTAATCCATTTTTATCAATATTGCGAGTATTTAAGCTCAAAATATCTTTATGTTTTTTTCCGATACTGGTCTAATGATGGTGTATAATGGAAGTAATTTAATATTTCCGTATGTTTTTGGTCTTCCTCTTATGGAAAAAGATCCAAAACATGATATTTAGAATCATCTAAGGAAGATGTATAAAACATTTTATAAGGTTTATTTTTTAAGAATCTCATCCATTGAATTTGTAACCAAGAGACAGATTCACCCGCGATATTTTTTACTCTTCTTGTTATTGATTCTGATTTCGTTGAAATAAAATTCGTCTGCGAAATTCGCTTTATCGAAAATTTATTTCTTCTTCTGCACTTTTCTATCAATTCGAAATAATGCTCAGGGTTGTATAAGTAATTTGCTTTTTTATTTTAATTTATATCAACCTAAAATCACGGTCATTCGGTAGAAAGGAATGAGCCGATACCAAACATTTGTGGTCTAAATTTTGACTTAGACCACTTTCATAATTAACACTAAATGAATTCCATATAATATTGAAATTAGAAACACTATCTAATGGTTCATTTTTGACAATTTTGTAAAAATTACATTGAATAAATTCAGTTTAAAATAATGTGGTATGAAATAACTGGTAAACTAATTTTTTTAAAATTTTGACTTAGACCACTTTCATAATTATGGGCACATATAAGTGCTACCAAACTTTGTTTTCAATTTTTCTTTATATGAATATTGGAGCCGAGCTAATTAGAAAGCAGCTGTTTTTTTCCATACACTTCCTAAATATATAAGTACTGCCAAGTTTTGCTCTTAATAATTTAAATCAGGGGTGAGCAACCTTTTTAATCAACGGGCCGCTTATAAATTTTAAAATTTTTTGGCGGGCCGCATATAAATACTAATAATTTACAAAACTCTATTTATAATAAAAATTCGAATAAAAAAAATATAAAATTTAATGCCAAAAAAAAAAAAGTATTTGGTTGTAATTTTTAATGAGAAATTTGGCACTGTTTTTTCGATACAACCTGATCAATATCAGCCGGAATTGATGAGGTAGGCACACATACACAAGTTTCCAATCGTGCATTACTCAGTCTTGATCGGTGGTAATTGGTCGGTGGTCGGATTTATAAACATTCTCGATGTTTACTGAGAGAAATACATTTTTTACATCAGTATTATACTGCATGTCCATCACTTCCCTTTGAAAGTCTTCGGGAACTGTATCCACATCGATAATTAATGGTTAGGAAAACATTTTCATGGAAACTGCTCTCTTCTCTCTCTTCTCTTTCTTCGTAATTGAAATTCGTTGATTAATATGTGTATTTTTGAGAAGCAGCAACATTTGTTTAGCGGGTCGCATAAATAGGTTGAAAGAGCCGCAAGCGGCCCGCGGGCCGCGTGTTGCTCATCCCTGCTCTAAACGCTTAGCTTGCTATTTGCAACTTTTTACACAAAAATAAAAAAATAAATAATTAAAAAAGAAAAAATATTTTTCGCCTTAATGGCAAATACATTTAATTGATATGAAATGTATGCTTTTGAATTTGAAAAAAAAAACCGAAATGTATAGCTTTGTAAGTGCTTTTGTTTGGTTTTTATATACTAAATGGGATATGATTCGCATTTAGTCTATAACTATTTTAACATAAGTATTTATAGTTTTGAATACCACCTTTGGGAAAAAGTCCCCTGACGAGTCTCTTAAGCAGAGACGAAATGGCCATAGAGACATGCTTATTCCCAAAAGCATACATTTCATATCATAATAAATAATTTAGAAAAACTTGTCAATCGTTGAATAATATGCGTATTATTATTTATTTATAAATATAAAGAACACTCGGGTCCCACTCTCCGACATCTAAACGAATTCAACCGTTTTTTGGGAGATGTTACAATACCGATGCGTATATTGCCACGCTCAAAGCAGACATAAACATAAACAATTTTGAGGCGATGTGATGTTCTCAAGTAAAGAGGGCATAACGTTAGACTTGTGGTAGGTTTTCTTAAGGGTCACTGTAAGAGCGCATATGTATAAGTTTTCAGATTATGCTTACAGGAAGCTCTTGACAGATTTAAATGCAAGTTTATATTGCTTCAATGAGACACATATCAAACAGACCTACTGGCCTTCATTACCCATTTTCTGGTTGCTATATTCAGAGAATACTACAAAATCATCATAAAAAATTAGTCATCAATTCGCGGATCTTTAAGACAATACGTTATAAAAATTTTGTTCAACTATGAGTATAAATTTTGACTAAACTTATTATTTAGAATAAACTAAATCCAAAACAGTTCCATTACATCTATTAAATTGCACTCTCGATACGATGGCCTTTCTTATTTATATCGGGTTATAGTCATGATCACAATTAATGACTTTTTAAATCGAAAATATGAATGAAATTAAACAGAACGAGATGCAGTTTTAACATAATGGCGAGCAAAATTTTCGTTTTATTAAAATCAAAGTTTGTCAATAACTGAGTTGCAGAGCTACCAAGGTCGAGTGATTTGTAAGATTTTATTTATATTCTGATAAGTAATGTTAAGTGACTGGTTTAAGCAGAAAAATTGGCCTCAATTTTAACCCAGGGTGTACTTGTTATACTTGACATACCGGCGGGCAAACAAAATTTTATGTGATTCGGCGAATTGCTTTACTGACACAGAAACTTAATTTTTTTTTTTTTTTTGTGCAAAAATACTCGAGAAATTGATCTCATATTAAACGTCCATATGTCCAAAATTATTTCTAAATGCTCTTATCATGTATTGATTGATCTTTAGAACAAAAAAAAAAGTTTGTAATTTTAAATCGTTGTTGTGTTGAAAATTGTAACGGTCTTAAAAAATACCCTTTTTATATCTTTTTTTTCTGATTTTGTTTTTTCTTATAATTGCTTAAAACAAAAGAATATATCCCCTGAACTCTAATCGGTTTCCCACAAGTTATCAAAACATGGAAAAATAGCAACCTGTTCCAAAGAAAGCAGCTGACATGCCATTCTATTGAATGAATAATTTTTTTTCCGTTTGGTTTGTTGTTTTTTTTTTTTTTTGTTTTTTTTTTTTTTTTTTGTTTTCTTTGGCTTTTTGTCAGTCATTATTTGAGATGACACAACATGACTTAATTAAGTGCTCTCGAGATGATTAAAATATTGACACAGGATTTATATGGAAAATCAAAAAACATTAAACAAATGAACTGCAAGACACTTGAAAAGTCAAGACAAAAGGTAAAATAAAACAAACACCACAGGATGACAACTATGGTCATACATAGAACTAAAGAATTGTAGAAATATTGGCTCTCGACAGGATTATTATTTTGATTCTTTTTCTTTTTTGGAAATTTTATGCAAAAAAAAAGTGTTTAAATAAATATTCTCATTTTTGTTAACAGGGTTACGATGATATGTTCTACCACTTCCTAAACTCAAAATGTAGAACACGTAAGAGAACTGGATAAGCAAACAAAAAAAGGACACAGCTTGACTACACTACAGAATAAAAATGGCACTAATGGTGAAATACAAATTTCTAAATGAAAAATAATTAAAATTCATATGAAAGAGCTGCAATAATTCGCAAAAAGAAAAAAGTGGATAAAAATTCATGAGCATCTCTTCTAAAAGGCTTTTGTATTTAAGCAGTAAAATGAAAAATATTTTTAACACTCACTCATGAAATTATATGAAATGAAAAGGTAAATATTTTATAAAAACAACACAACAGGATGCCAATTGCAAATTATGATGATTACGTTTATCCTGAGGATGATGTTGAAAATGATTATGACGTTACGAGTACCAACAGCCAACAGAGTGCAACCATACTCATATACGCATACCATACACTTTGCGTAAGTATGTAATTCTGAATGTAAGTATTTTGACATAAATAAGATATAAAAGTCATACACTTATATATGTACTTATACATATGAACGACAAACAAACAAACAAATGTCATTTTTCTCTAAATCATTGACAAATTCATTGATATTTTTGCTGTAGTTACGCTCCAACCCTCCTAATATGCCCCGAAAGAAAAACGTTGCAAACAACTAACAGATGCAAATAGAGATTTATTTGTACTTTTAACGTTTTTGTTCATTTTGTATTGAATTGCATGAGTATTGTTATTGGATTAGGGTGAAAGTAATTTCTTTCTTCTTTTTTTTTTTTTACTTTGATATGTGCTACACTATGGGATTAGTTTATTATATTATAAAAAGAAAAAAAAACAGGGTAAGATTTTATCTGAATATTAAGCACCAGTTTAAATGAAGAGAACAGAAAAGTTCAGTGATACTTATTATCTAAAAGATGCATTAGAAACTAGACGAAAACCCTAACGGGAGATTGTTAAAATTTTTATTTTCTTTCGTAAAAAGTCAGTCATGTTAGTGTGGATTAACTGTGTTGTTAATGAGTTGTCTTATACTGTCGAGAACGTGTTTCTTCAACTGGGCTTCTTATCAATAGAATTTTAAAACTCTTGGTCTCTTGAGTAGGTCAAAAATATTAAATTTTCTTTCAAGTTTTTACTAAAATTCGAGCCGCAACAACATTTTAACGATGCTGGCGAATAGTTTTAAGATATTTTAGAAAGCCTTGTAAAAAAATTTGCTCCTGTAAAGAGGCCAATTAACAAAAAAAATTCTACCATATTTGACACAATTTTTTTCCCCTATAAACAATTCCAATTTAGTAGGTAAACTAACACGCGATTTAGACTATGATTTTAGAAACGTCTTTTTTCTCATTTCTTAAAAAAAAAACTTCAAAAATCTTAAAGCATTTAGATTATGTTTCTGCAAACTTGTCTTTTTAATTTTTTTGTTTTGTTTTTCTTCTTTATTCTTTAATTTTTTTTTATAAAAATAACACCACATACAAATTTTAAATTACTTTAGATTCTAAATATAATAATAATAATATAATAATATTCTAAAGTTTAGAATATTATTCCTGCTACGACAAACGAAAACGAATAAAGAAAAACAGAAAAAACGAAAACGTCAAAAGAGAAATTCAAAAAAGACACGAAAAACAGAAAATGTTATTTTTTTTTAACCTCTCTGCCTTTTCTATTCCCTTCGCCCATAAACAAAAAAGACATTTTTAACACACGTGTTGCTAAAATCATAGTCTAAATGCCGTGCAAGAACTACTTAAAAATAACATACATTGTCGAACAAATGATTAAAACCACTTAAATTATTAGATATGACCTTTTAATATATTATTCAGTAGTCGCCGTGGTCTAGTGGTTAGTGTGTTGGCTCATTAAGACAAGAGCTCCGGGTTCAAACCGCAGCTCTGACAGCTTGAAAAAAAAATATGACAAAAATATTTCTTTCGGCGACTACCTCTCAGAAGTCTTCTGGCAGAAGCTCTTAGACTACCTAATTTCCATGAACAAGCTGTTCAAATCTGTCGTTCGGAGTCGACTTTAAACTGTGGGTTCCAGTACTCATGGATAAAAACTTACACACACCACATGGGTGCTGTGAGAAGCTAGGCTCTTTTCGATGTGATCCATGGCATTTAAGCATTTTAGAAGACTGTCAGTCGACTGTTCCGTTCTCACAAGCTTTGGATTCGGTCTACCGCATTGTGTTATTGCTGCTGGTTATCGATTAGATTCTAGAGTGTAGTAATGAAGGCACAACTTTCTTTACATATTGGTAAACAATTTTCCGAATCATTAATACGATTAGGGTTACCCGCAACGTCTATGATATATCCAATACTTTGCTTTGATATCTCAAGTCTTAGAGATATCGATTAATTTTACTTTACGATCATTCAAAATTATTTAATTAACTTTTTTATTGTTGTCTTTGGGAACGTCTTCTATATTACATATGATGTATTACTTAGCAAATCACTTGTCGATTATGGATTTTCTTAGTGCAGAGTCCGAGTATTATTTGTTGTTAAGCCCAGCTTTAGCTTCAACAGCATTTTTTTTACAAGAACTCACTCACAGCTTATAATATACACACTTAGTTTTTAAACGCTAAAAGTGATAACGCGACTTACCAGATACTAAAGAACAAACAAACATGACTATTTCTTTATAGAAAGCGCGCTTACAACTGGACAGCAGTACTCATAAGTACTGTTACATTTAACCTGCTTAAACGGGTAGTCCACAATGACCGAAGGGGTTTGTTTGAGTCCACTATACATTTGTATTCAAGACATAATTAAAAATTGTTCTTTATAACTACAGTATATTAATACCAGAGTGAGCAAACAAATAAAACATTTCGCAAACGTTACAACAAAGTCATAAACTTTAAAAATTTTGTTAATGGTATTGTACTTGAGCAAAACCAAAACAAATACTTTCTAAATGAGAAAGAGCGCAAATGAAACAATTAGATTTTCGCTCTTGTGCTTGCTTTGTTATTCCGTTACATTCGTATAATTTGCTCTTTTTTCTCTTCTTCTTTTCTTTTTCTCATCTTCTTTCTTTTTTCTTCTCATTCATTTTTTGTTGTACCTACGCACATTTGAGTTAGTGTATTTGTAGTACTCAAAACAAAAACAGTATACAAAATTAAATGAGACGATCGTTCTCACTGTTTCTGTTTTATTTTTGTTTTACTCATTATAAAGAATACAACAAAATGAAATCAAACGTTCAGTTTTGTTTATTTTCCTACTCTGATTAATACCAACTACGTTTGATAAATTGCCATATATGTATACTCGTACATTCTCGTATAGCAGCAAGTTTGAGTCTACAATATAGTTAAATGATATGCTTTCAAAAAGCAATAAAGGGTACCTTCAGAATATTGAAATAAAACCGAAATTATTTTGAATATTTTACACTTTTATTGTCTTTTTTTATTTTATGTTTTTTTTGTTGTTTAGCCATGCTTTTTATCTAGTCACCCTACTGCATTTTTCTTTTTAATAAATTTATAAGTAATTTTGAAAAAAAAGAAATTTTTTCTTGGAATTTTTTTTTCCTATATTAACGGTTTCTTACCGTATGTCTTAACATAAAAGCAAAAAATACCGCCTTTAAATGGAAACTCTTCAATTGCTACTGGTGTTTAAAATAGAAATCTTATTTTGTTTAATTGAAAATTTTAATGATGTTTTTACCAAAAAACAGTCAAATATTTACAAAAAAAACACCTTTTTGGTTATCTTGTTGGAGGTGCAAATTTCTTATTCAAAGATCATTACTTTCTCTCCCTCCCTATGCCTCTCTGTGGTAGAATACAAAGAGCAAATCTATAATAATTATTTGGCAAATGTAGCATGATTTGACAGAAATTTATAAATTTTTAAAAAATTTTTTAAAAAGTCATTATAACTCTTTGATGTTTTCTTGCTGTTAAACGCTTTTGTTTAATTTTGCCGGTAGTTTTACTAATGATGTCACAAACCATTAACGGCAATTTGACTTAAACGTATGTGTTTATCAGTTACTATTGCCAATAACTAAATAAGTTGTCACACACATATTTGCCAAATCATTTTTGGAGATCATTTTTCTACTTTAATTCTACAGATATTTTTTGTACGGTTGTCCTGTTCCCTTTTGTACTCTTTTTTGCCTTCCCATTTGTATGTAAACATTTAAGGGTTGTTTGTGTGTGTCCTTTTTTTTCTTTTATTTGTTGTTGTAAACTTATCCTTATCAAACAATTTAATTTTATTTTTAATTGTTTCTTGTTCATACATTGTACCAGTACCAGTAGCTCTGGCTGTGGATCTCAGAATTTAGAAAATTGCAATTTCATGCACCCATTTTGTCAATTATTGATAATTTATTGGCGATGCATTTCCATTGAGTTTTTCTGGCCATAAATAAAAATTTATAGTCCTTTATTTGTATATATTTTTATTTGTAGCAGAATGACTTTTGATTTGAAAATTACTGCTAAATACTTGTATCCTTTAAACAAACCAACCACCCAGTTATTAGGGATTACAAAGGAAAGGAGTTCTTTTCATGTCGATGTTTTTACGAGCCTTAAAAAACCTTTTTTTGTGATACTGTTGTGATTATTCTTGTATTGGGTTTGATATTTTAATTCAATATTTTATGATTTTGAAAATGGATGAATGTTATCGTTATCACTTTAATTAGAATGTTTAGAATGCTAAATTTGTCTGTTGTTAACGCATGAGAACTGAATTAATTATTTGCACAATTAGGAATTACAAGTAAACTTCCTCACTACTTATATTTAGTTGGTCTAAAATCTGTTTTGCCCTATTATTATTATTATAATTATTGATAGCAAGCGATATAACTTTGATCTTGTTTGTCAAATATTTGATGAAAAAATCTTAACCACTATTTCATCGAAATATTTTATACAAAAATTTTAGGTAAAACATGTTATTAAAGAATTATTTAAAAGAAGATAAACACAAAAAATTATGATTAATTTTTTAATTCATGAAATTTGAAGCAACAATCAATAAACAAAATTAATACTCGCCAACAAATATTGGCGACACTTTTCTCATCAAATATTTGACAAATGAGAACGTACCTCTAGCGAAATAATTGTTCTTAAAATTCAAACCAGTAATTAGTTTCTGATGTTTTAAATTTTTTTTAATAATTTTTTGCAAGTATTCGAACTCGGATTTGCAGTTCAGTGAGGAAAAATTTTATATAATGTTTTTTTCTTTTTTTAATTTAATCAGCTAAGGTGAGAATGTTGGACATTAGTTTTAAAACATGGTTGGCCATGCTACAACTTTGCCTCAGAAAATAAATCAAAATTCCTAATGGTTTGCAAGATATGAGAATGAGAAAATTATCATCTTTTTGCAAAAATGACACCGAGGCCCCAAATGTTTGGGGGCCCATAAAAAAATTTAATGACTTTGGGCAAAACTGGTAGACACGGGTCTTCTTTTTTTGGTTTTTTTTATCATTTATTGGTGTCCGTATATGGTTATATTTCCATGCCTTAAAAAATTACACACAGTGTAATGTATATTCTGTTGTTTTTTACAAAAAAAAATTAAAAAAAAAAAAATTAAAAAGAAACGAGAGAAGTTAAAATGAAAATGAGAAGAAGGAAAGAAATAGGAAAATTTAAAATTGAATTAAAAATTATATATAAAATGTGTGCTTAATTAATAAACCTTTAAACTGTTAAAATATGGTGTGAAGTTAAAAATGTTAACAATGACAGCATAATAGGTCTCCCAAAATAAGACTACGCATTCTGCAAGTCCGTTAGTGTAGCTCTCTAGCAATTATAGTGTGCGCGGTGTAGGTAGTATCCATTCGTTTTTGTTTCATAGGACTATAGTAACTTTTTATAGAACAAACGACAGAAAAAACTTAGAAATACAAGAAAGGAATTTAAAAAATTAAAAGAAAATTGAAGAGTATAAGGAAAAAATCAAATGTTAACAATTATGTATTATATATAAAACTATAAAAATGATGTGTGCAGCTTAAAATTATAATATTGATAGCAAAGACAAGTCACACATAAAAGCAATGGAAATGTTAAAGAAATAGAAAATTTTAAATTTTAGTAAAATATCTTTTTTTACATAAAAAACAAAATTAACAACAACAACAAAATTAAACAATTTTTCGGATTCACAAAATCTATAAAAAGGAAATTAAAGAAAAAATCATAAATTAAAACAAAATAAAATTTAAAAGAAACTGCAAATTTTTTTTTTTTTTTTAATTTCATACAATACAAGCAGTCTTAGGCACCTGTGACGTAAATGAGCAAAACAAATTATTTAGAAAAGAAAGGCTTCTTATTTTGTTAATTGATTCATAGTAGGTCATGTTTGTCCTCAAGTGACGAAATGTTATCGTCTTCATATATAATAGCATACAGCCGATGAAAAAAAAAATAAATACTTATATTTTATTCTCTCTTTAGGCACCACTGTTTTGAAATAAAAAATTTTGTTATATATGTACCTTCTAACAACAAAAATACATAATTTAGTAATAAAAAAAGAAAACATCAAATTCTTTTCATAATATCATGTCTGAATAAAAGAGATCTCAAATATTAAAAAATTTTCCGACATTTGAGTGCATTTGTAGATGTGAGAAGAGACAAAAATTTAAAATTTTTTTTTTGTTTGTTTTGTAAGTTATATATGAAAAGCATTACATTTGCATACATACTTATACCCATTGAATTTACATGCAGAAAACATTAACATTAGATTTCATATAAAAAAAAGAGAAACAACATGTCAAAAATTACACATTTGTTGTGATATAATCCTGACAATTGTAGATATTTGATTATAACCATTAAGGGTGAGAAAGTAGCTGAGGGCTGAAGAAAAAACTACACATTCAATGCAGTTTCCATTTAGAGTCCTCGTATTTACAAATGATAATGACAATGTCATCAAAAAAATTTTAGTAATGACAGTAACAACGGGCATAACAATTCTAAGCTGTGATACTGAATGAATATATTAAAATATTTTAAGAGAGAGTGAGTGAAAGCGAAAAGATGTGAACAAGAAAGAGGGTGAGAACTATTTAATGCAAACGGTTGATTTTTTTTTATATCATTATTGGTAGACCAGGGTAAAAACCAACATTTGGTAACACAAATAAACCAAAGCAAGCGGCATTTTATGCATATAAGTATTTTCAGTTCTCTTGTAAATGTACATAAATATACTTAAATTTGTAAGTGAGAGTATGTATTTTTTATTAGAATAACAACAATAATTATTGGGTGTTCTCCTGCAACTACAGCTGACAGATAATTTAAACATAAAGATGTCAAAAAATGAAATATATTTCTTAAGAAAAAATTTTAAAATTTATTTTTTTAAAACCAAAAAAAATAGTATGTCTTAGTACGACTATATGCTAATTTTTTATTATTTGTTTATTTACTAAACTAGCCTAAACCCGACGGGCTTCGCTACACATAACACTAGTATTTATCCATTGCCTATATAGTGCCTACGAAAGCAACAACACCAAGTTCAGAAAATTTAACTTCAAAATTTCGCAAGATATGCAAAAATCAGTATTTAGTTTCTATGGGGGGTACCACGCCCACCTGTTCAATTCCCTCCACATTCTGGCTGATGATTTACCTTAAACGTGAAGTCATTCAGACTCAATTTCGAAACTTAAGCTCTAACCGTTCTCTAGATCATATACAAAAATCAGTATTTAGTTTGTATGGGAGTTTTTCATACAATGTTTGTCAAAATATATAAATAGTACTCGTAGAATGTTGAAATTTTGCTCTGAGCGTTTGGTTAGCTCAATTAAGAAAAATGTAAAGTTTCATCAGAACTGGCCACGCCTACTACCCACCGCCCATAGAACCCAAAATTTATTTTTGGCCCAAAGTTTTTGAAATTCTTCTGTGAGCCTTTGGTTAGCTCAATTAAAAAAATATAAGCTTTCAACAAAGTTGGCCACATACAACCCAACATTTATTTTTTGCCCAAAGTTTTTGAAATTTGGCACAGAGCCTTTATTACCTCAATTTAAGCCCACCACTCGCCGCCCATATAACCCATGTTATAATTTTTCCCACAACTTTTTGCTTCCAAAACTAATTAAATTTTAATTTTTTAATTTTTTTAATAAAAAAATTTCATGAATTTGGAGACAAATTTTATGATTTTATAAAAGATTATTAATTATTTAAACTTTTTTTTAATTGATAGTATGGAGTCTTACCTTTCATTTTATTATAGCGTAAACAGTTTTCAATATTTTGGACTAAAACTTACATGTGACTTTACTTCATTATTTCACAGACAAATAAACGTTTTTTTTGGGATACAGTTTATGGATTCTTCAGACTGAATCAATTTTCTACAAAACTGCATCATTACATTTTTAAATTTTGTGTGTCGAAAAAATTACTTATTTTCAAAAAAATCCCACTGTGCCACGGCCAGGTCTAATTTAAAAAAACAGAACATACTTTCGGTAGTTGAGTATGTACCAAATTTTAACGAAATCGGTTCTGTTGTATAGACGTGATTGACCAACAAACAATCAGACAGACAGATAGACCGACAAAAAGATTAAAAATATATATGTACATATGTATGTATGTATATGGTTATATGGATTATAATTAAATATAAAATTATGTTGTAAGTATTATTACGAGCAGAGGCCATATACTGGGTGTAATGTCGCAGACCAGGCTCTCTGGAGAGAATCGAACCCACGTCTCCCATCCTAACACTCTAGTCCACTGCCCAGTATTCTACTCGAACACCCAACCTGATTTATATTTAATCTAAAAGGCAGGAATACTTACATATGATTACATACATGCATACATACATACATACATACAAAAATGCATGTCTTTTGAAACAAAAACATTTTATTCACATTCTCTAACAAGTGGCCGACTATAAAGCAACAAATTCATCAGCTCCACTCTTTTCATGAATTGTTTACAAAACAACCAGAATTTTACGATTATTTTCCTTTTTGCAGACCCACAAACGGTCTTCTTTGATCTTTTGCTCTATGAATTTTGCATGTGGAAAAAAGAGAAAATTATAAAAATATGGCAGAATATGAAGAAAAAAGTCATAACAATTCGCATTATAAAGGCGCCTTTTTCTAACCATTAAAACCGACAACAAGAAAACAAAGAGTGTGGCCCACACTTTTTATTGCAAAAAAATAAAATGAAATTTCTTGCTTTTCATATATAAGTAAGTATAATAGCTTCTCTTCAGTAACAACCTTGTCAAGAACATTATCTAAAATAATGCGTCAAAATAAATAAAATATGAATTTTATGAGACTAATCCATCTCAGGGAAATTTATGATTTAATAAAGATGAAAAGAAAATGCGCATTTCTGTAGGAAAAGCTACTTTATTTGGTATTGTTTTTTATGAACGAAATAAACTTATGATGATGCAATTATTGAATAAAAATTAATAAAGTTTTTAAAAAAATTAGTGCAATAACTTAATCAGTCATAACAATTTTATTTATTTTAGCCTTGTATTAAAATAGGAGCAAGAACCAAAAAACGCTGTAACTGACAAAAAATCGAAAATACGTTTTCTGCATCATTTTTATCAGAAAAAAAAAATACGCGTCGATTGGTCCTGGTCTAAGATTTCTATGATGAAAAGAAATTCACTTACGCCGTCTGCGTTTCAAAGAATACCAGTGTCTTCTTTCTACTTTCATACAGGTTTTTTGGCTCTGGTGAACATTAAATGATTTGTCAGTTACAGCGTTCTTTAATTCTTGCGACGGTACATTGAGTTGGGCGTTTGTAAAACAGGCCAATTTTAATACAATAACTAAACTCTGAAACCTTTTGTTAGATATCGTTCAAGCACTGTGGGTATCTCAATCAGAGGTCCTTAAGCCGATGTGCAACTTTAAGAAAGATTTTGGCATTTTGTCCTGCGGTGGGCCTATAAATAGTTAAAAGAGCTTAACAACTTCCCAGCAGAAATTAGTGCTTACAAATAAGCTATTTTGTTTAGGAAAAATTGTGAACAATCACTTACACATGCGCATCAATAATGCATGATTTTTATATGAAATGAGCCGCTAAAATACAATAGCAACGCAAATGCATTGCAACCCGTAACATAGAAACAAAAACCGATGATCTAATTAGCCAGTCCAGAAATAGAGTGAACGAAACTATTGAAGTTTATATTTTAAGTTTTGGATAAAAAATCATTTTAATTTTCAATTTTGGTGTTGCGTGGTACAGTGGTTAGAGCGCTCGCACAAAAACTCACAACGGCCCTGGCTCAAATCCTAGCAAAGGTGAAAAATGAAACAGTTCGTTTGAGGTTTTTTTCAAAATTACAATTTAAAGAAGACCACCTAAAAAAAACCGCTCCCCGATACTCAATTCCACCTTAACCAATGTCAACAAAAAACGAATGATTAGGAGAAAAGCACCACACAGTGTGACAACGCCGGCATTAAATACAAGGAGTCATTGTAGAGCTCTGAAATTTTGCACAGGTTATTTTTGAGACAATTCCAAAAAAAAAAAAAAAAAATAAGAAAATCCGCCCACTTTTACGCCCACCTCCCATACAATCGAAATTTGTAAAATGCCGATTTGTCCGTATTACTTAAGGTATAACTTTCAATTTTGGTATACTTGAATTTTATATTATTACAAACATTACCGGAAAAAAATTTTGAACTTCGGCCCACTTTTACCCCCACCACCCATATAACCTCAACAGAAAAAGTGCCATATTTTCTAATATATTTTAGGTACAACCTTCAAATTTGATATTACTGTAATTTATATCATTTAAAATATTTTATGGAAAAATTAAAATAACACGCCCACTATTACGCCCAGCTCCCATTTAAATGCATTAAAAAAACAAAATTTTGTTTTTCATTCTATCAATAATTTTTTAATATCATCATGGTATTCTAATTTTTTCAATTTCATTCTCATTCTAAGTGAATAAATATAAAAAATTGTAAACAATTAAAAAAAAATAAAAGTAAAAAGTTGTAAACATGCTATTGCATGCTAACATACGTATAGTGACAGAATGCTTATTTTTTGCAGTTGTTTGTATGTTTAAAGTACTTTTGCAAACTTTTGCTATATGTTCTTTAGTTTAAATGAAAGCTGAGACTTTAATCTTTCATTTGATATAAGTCTGCACCTAGGGCGAGGGGCTGCTCTATATTTCCTAGTCCTTTGAAAACGCAAAATGTTAAATTTTTACACCACAATTCTGTTGTTAAGAAATTTTTTTTCGTGTTTTCTTTTTTAAATTTATTTTTCCATCTACTCATTCTAGAACAACTAAATTAAATTAAAAAATAGTCTAAAGTTATATTTATTATGTATTTTTTTATTAATAAGCTTTTGAATATTACATATTAAACTAACATATTTCAAGTGCATTAGCATACTTCAATTTTGACTTGCTCTAGACAAAAAAGTAATGAAGTTATGAGGCTGAAATTTCAGATAATTGTTACTCATATACCTATTAATGTACTGTGAAAATTTCATCCAAATTAGACGACACGCCAAAAACCATTTTTTGCCGCTGTTATTATGGGGCTGTCACACTGTGCGCCACCTATTAGGAAGTAGCAAATAACAGCTACAACTACTTAGAGAAGGCACTCATCACTCAATCAACATGCAACGGTGAGGCAATTGTTGTTGATCATTGAAGGGTAAAGGTATAACACTGGCCTTTGAATGATCAATTTACAGCAATTTGTCTCATTCCTAAGGCGCTTAATATTAATATAAGAAAAAATGTATATGTACTGTCCTTTCCAAAAATTCCAAGTAGGGGTTTACCCCTGAGTATTGGTCTCAAATTAGTCGAACTCTTGACATTTTGTCCAAAGTCTCTGCTGGACTTTGTCGACAAATTCACTATGTATTGTGACAGCAAGGCAATGTCTGTAGTCTTTTAGATTACCAAAGAAGCTATAAAACCAAAAGTACCAAGAAAATATATCAAAAACAAAACAAAACCTGCAATAACGACTTGTCTATGCCATATGATTAATAAAATAAAAATTATGTAGCGTATTGTTTTATATACTGTTTTTGTTTATAGAGCATTGAGCTGTTTGTAATTCAAAAGCAAAACAGTTTAAATCCTTAAAATCCTCTTAAGGTTCTCACTTCTTTTGTAAAATATCTAATCGAGAGTTTTTTGTTGCCTTTCCGTGTAGAGTTTATTTTCAAAGATAATAATCATACGGAAATTATTATACGATTGAAATGATATTGGATAAATAATACTCTACTTTCTTAGTTTTATTCTTGATTCGCAGATGAGCTATTATTGCATGAATGGAACAGCAAAAAGGAAGAAGACAGAGTTCAATTAGTTTATCATAAATCGCAAATAACCTTTTGTTTTACCTGTTTGCCAGAAAAAAAAAATTATTTAAATTTTTTTTCTCTTTTATGTAACAAAGGTTTGCCAAAAGAAATATATACACTCAAGTGTCTTAAGGGAATTACATCAGCATCAGTATCAGCACCAACATCATCATCTTCCTCATGATTATGTTTAACATTAACGCACATTATTGATGTCTAATGTCTGATATCTTCATCTGTTTATTTCAGCATCATTACCCAAAATACTTGTACATTTTGTAACAGAGATTTTTATTTCCATTTTTTTTAATTTTTTTCTTGTTTGTTTCTAACTCACCCCAGTTTCAAAAAATATCTATTATGCGATATAGTCATCCCCAGTCAGTATAAGATTTTTATGCATTAGAATTTAAATTTATGCTGCTGCTGTCATAAGGAAGTAACAATTTGCCTCGTCAATGAACCATAAAGTGGCGGCATTTTTTCTTCTATTTCTTAACGTTATGATTTCTTTGACAGCAACAACAAAATTGGTAGGTTTATAACATCTTGTATCCTTATCAAATTATTAAAAGACTGACTACTCCCTGTTATAGTTTTGATGTGTGTTTTCTTTGTCTTTTATTTATTTAAAACGCATTCCCTTGCGATTTTCTTTTTCTTGTTTTTGTTTTTGTTTTTTTGTTATAATTTTGTAACATTTTTTAAAATGTTTTTTTGTCAAGCACCCATAAATGTTGCATCATTGATGCTTCTTTTCTCTAAACAATTTCTGTTTTTTATTCGCTGTAATTCGTTTTGGTAGAACAATTTTGTCTTTAAATTCTGCTGCAAGTAATTACATATTTGTCAGCACTTTTAAGAAAACAAAAGAGAAAAAAAAAACGCTATTGTGTGAAACAGCGTAATTAGGCAACACAGTTTTTTCTTTTAATTAAAACTTAAATAGAGAAATGGATCAAAAGAAACCGAACCTTTAATTGTTTATTTAATGTGTCAGTCTTTTAATATTAAGCGCTAAAACACTGACTGATGACATTTAGATCTTGGAGGTCTAAGATTTTGAAAACAACTCCAATACCGAATTTTGCCTTCTGTAAGATTTCTATAGAAACCCTAGGTTTAGAACTGTTTTTTAAAAACAACGGCATTAAACGCAATATATGCATTTCAGCAAAGTATTTTACACTTAAATTGAAAACGCCGCTTTATCACTGGTTTCTAATTTGACATGCCAAATCACCCACACATTAAACCATAACAATAGATCACAAAACAGTAGCCGCTCTATAGCCATGGCCGAAAACAACTTTTAAACCTGCCGCCAAAATCATTAAACCCTTTGAAAAATTAAAACAAAAAGCATTTCGCCTCAAATTTTCAATGGTTTAGCCACTAAAAAGGATCTGCCAAAATACACGCTATTCATTAAAAATGCCGACGTGCATAAAAAAATAAGCTGGTGATAGAATAGAAAAGTAGCCGAAAGGAATATCGACTCATTAGCATAATGCTACTACATGTTGCATTAGTCGTTTCACCGCCAACATTGGCCACTATTAAACCCCATGTATAAGCAAGTGAATGCGAAAAGTAGCAGGATCATAAAAGCAAAGGCTCAACATTAAGACTTGGCAAACAATCACACCCCTGAGCAGTTCTATTCAATATTAATGAAAAATAAAGTAAAAAATTAAAAAAATAAGAGAATGTTTACAATTACACAAGTAATTGCCAGCAGACCATTCATTACCAGACGACAGTAAATGCATTTCCAGGAATTACTCAGAAAACATCTCATGTTTGCTTAACTCTTTAGCTCGTTGTGTTTTTAAATATTTCCTTTACGAATTGAAAATTTTCATTTTGTTTTTTAATTTGAAAAGAAAGTTTTTTTTTACATCGTTACTCTTTTTATTTATGGGGTTTTTTCTTATTATTGGAACGTGAAAAACCAACAAAAACCACAAAAGGCCTCTCTCTGAACAGAAGAAAGTGTACATGTAAGTGTTCTAGCGTTTAACGTGTATTTTCTTGTACGTGTGTGGCAATAACGTAACGTAACTTGCCACATTCCTGGTTAAATATTGAACTAAAGTTATATACTCGTTAAGTTAATACACAATTATATATAAAAATACACTGAAAAAAATTAGTTTTCCTTTTAAATTTTTTGTATCACCAACAACTCGTCGTGCTGCAGTTTATGTACTCTATCCGTCATTTCATATTTTTTATGTATCTCGAGTTAATAATGCCACTTTAGGTTTTCGACACCAAGTTTTTCAAGTCTGTAATCCGTTTTCGAATATCTCATCCAGTTTCGGACATAAATAGCCGAAAACGGATGGCAGATTTTAAGAATTTTGGTGTCACAAACCTACAGTGAGTGGCATCATTAACTCGAGATATATAAAATGGCGGATAGAGTACATAAACTCCTGCACGACGAACTGTGTTTCATTAACTATTCAAAAAGAATTTCCCATTTACATCTACAAAAATAATAGACTTGCAATAATTAAAAATTTCAAGAGATATTCCAGAAATCATTACATTTTGTTTAAGGGCAATGTTGTACGATGTTTTGTTATCGCTGAAGTCAAAACCAGCTGAAATTTATTTACCAACTTGATCAAAAAGTTCCAGGAATGTGCGGTGCCATTGTTTCGATTTGAGTTTATTTGTTTTTTTTTTTTTTTGTTTGTTAAGTTGGTACATACATATGTTGTTGATATTCCCGCTAAATCCTAGCGTCATAGCTTGACATTTTCAAGAGCTACGTAGCCAAAAGTACATCTACCCATGTGTGTATTGGCGATATTTTACGATTTCATAGGAAAAACAATCCGTGTTTATGTCGCGAAAGGCCGAATTCAGTCCCACATTAAACAAAAGAAGCATTACTGGAGACAAGGCGTTAGTTTATGAGTACGACAAGTAATCCCGATATCAGGCAAGTGAATGGTGTTCACCAAATGAGCCGAGACCAAAAAAACCTCGTCGTTTTCAGTCTAAAAAGAAGTCAATGCTAATGGTCTTCATGGATTAGAACTGTTTAGAGCATCATAAATTTTTGCCAGAAGGCCAGACGGTAAACAAAAAGTATTATTAGAGCGTTATAAGATGTTTGCGTAAAGCAAATTGCTGGAAAGGACCAGAATTGTGGGCAGAAAACTCGTGGATTTTGCAACATAATAACGCACACCGTAACACAGTGCCATTTTTATTGAACATTTTTTTATGAAAAAGGCAACTAATGCCATCCATACAGCCACAGAATTCACCTGATTTAGCTCTCTGAGACTTTTTTCTGTTCAATTGAGCTAAAAAATCATTACCGGGAAAAGCGTTTCAGCAGCCGAGAGGAAATGATGGAAAAATCGCATGAAGCACTGATGGACACACCAAAAACTGAATATAAAGCACTGGTATAAGTGTGTTGCAGTCGATGGGAACTATATAGGTTTAGTTAAATGAACTTGTATTTTTAATTTTCTGAATAAATTCCGGCAACTTTTTGATCAAGGCGGTATGTCGCCATACATTATGGCTTGCAGTAGTCCCTCCGTGACTGGCAGTTACGGTGGGATACTGAGACACGCGGAAGGTGGACTTACGCCCTTGTCCCTCAAGTGGACGCTTGGCTAAATCGTCAGCACGGTGAGGTAGATTACTACCTCACGCAGTTGCTGACGGGCCATGGGCACTTTCGGTCTTTCCTGTTTAAAATAGGAAAGGCTGTGAGTCCCACATGCGTCTACTGTGGAGCACAATCCGACTCCGCTTTCCACACTTTTTTTGAGTGTGAGAAGTTGTTGGAGAGGCGTGCACTGGAGAGGGATCTTGGCATCTTGACTCCCAACACCATCACGGGAGTCATGTTAGGAAACCTTGCTGCATGGAGAAGGATCGCCTCTTTTGCGAGGGGAATCCTTCGTCGGAAGGAGAGAGACCTTGCAAGGTCGGTGGCACCGTAGGGTCCGAATGGACCGGCATATAAGGCTCCATCCTGAAGTAATGGCATAAATTGACGGTCCCAGGATGGAGCCTGGTGATATAGAGAGGGGTTTTAGCCGGTAGGTACGCAATAACTGCGTGGAGTCCGGCACGACGGGTGGCAAAAACCACCTAAGTGCGTAAATGCATTTCCCCTCTCACCAAAAAAAAAAAAAATAATGCCTTGCCGTTAATATGCAAAATCTTTTAAGGTGACGTGTGTTCCAGATAAATCCCACACTAAAACTTTTAATTTCAAGTCCATTTGGGAATGTAAAACAAACTTTTATAATTGTTTTCAGAGTTCTGAAACAGAAGGATTCAATCTCCCTCCGTATAATGCATCCAAACAAGACCCTCTACCAAGACATAACAGAGAGGTCGTGTCGTTGTTTCTGAGGCAACAACTTTTTCTCAGCCTTCTTTGCAAACAAATTCAAATATAATAAACGATTGATAACACAATTTCAAGATCATTGAAAACAAAAAGTAATGATCATTCTTATAATTTAATGTTAATTTGGTATTGTATAAGAATGTTATTACGACGTTGCCTGTTTATCGATAATGTTAATAAAATATAGCAAACATCTCTAATGTTTAAAACAGATGTTTCATATAGTTTCGTAAAAATTTCAAAAAATAAAATTTAAATAAAAATGTTTCCTTTCGGATTCAGACTCCAGTGAAGAAGAAATTAAAACCACTTTAGTAGTGGAAATAAGACTGTTTAGGCAGAAGTCGTGCATTTTTAACTTGACGATGAGAAGTGAGAAAAAAATTTAAAGTCATCATGTTCAAAGTTGTTTTTTAATTTCATTTCAGATTTGAAAGCTGTTTTAGACTAAATAAATCCTCATTTAAATATGTGTTGGCTACCATAGAGACCAATTTAAAAAAGGAACTCGATCAATGTACTTACGTTCCAAACACCATGAAATGGACAGCGACATTACGATTCTTGGAGTGGAAACGATTATAACCTGGGACACTGAACTCCATGGAGATAGATTGTCCACAGTAGATAAAATTTAGCATGAGAAATGCTAAAAAAATAAAGCTAAATCTTATTTTTTAAACCAGGATTTCCAGGTGTAATTGGTCGTGTGGAGTGAACCCACATCAAGATTACAGCCCCAAATAAACGACACCCCACATTAACTGAAATTTTTGAATTTGAATGTATTTCTCAACTACCCTTTTTCTTATATGTAGGTATGTATCTATTTTTTAAAACAAAGAACAAAGTTAGGCGACACCAAAAATGACGGCGACAAAATCATTGGCGATTAAAGACAATAACGACGTCAATTTTGCTTACAGAATACTAAAAATATGTTAACAGTGATCGATAAACGGCAATATTGCCAACTAGAATACTAATCTGCAATAAGAGACTAAAAACGGTGTTGCCTTCTATCGACGCCGCCAAATAGAATAAGGGTGAATTACACTATAAGTGCTAGTGCAAGACGATGTTTTTATATTCATGTTGCTTAATAGCTCTTGCAAGTGCGATATCATGCATTCTTCAAAGTGGACTTGTAGAATGCTATCTTTCAGATTTCTTGCTATCTACCAAAACAAGTTAATTTCAAGCTCTGTATTCGACTGCAGTCATTCGAAAAGAATCTAATTCTTAATGCATATTTGATGAAAGTTGATTAGCCAACAAACTTTTACCATTTCCAATCCTAAGTTTTAAAATTTCATTTTTTTTTTTGTTTTGTGTAGAGTAGTAGTTGTCGCCTAATAAAAGCGCAAAACAAATAAAAATTCAGAAATTGTCTTTATGTAGGCATGTACGTATGGCAAAGTAGGTAAAATATGTATGCATGTATGTATGTATGCTTATATATTAGATTGCTTCTCTAAATCTATTGTAAATTTTGTACGTTTGTCTGTCAACAAATGTCTGTTCATTTGGCTGGTTTATTGATCGATTGGTTCAGTGGTCAAACAAATGTTTGGTTTTTACTTTTATTTAATTTTTTCCCCGGTTTTTTTCTTCTAATTTTTCTTTTCAGTCTCTAATTATGTATGTATATAACAGCGTATTGATCTGAGTGTGTGTGTTAAATGCTGCAACGTTGTGTTGTTTCTATTGTTAGTAGATCTTTAAATTGTTTATTATTTTAGCTTCTTGGAATCATTTGCTTGCTACCGCAAATATTACAAATAAATGTGAATTACAAATAAAAAAAAAACAGAAGACAAGAAAAGAAACGAGAAAAGCAATAAAAGGATTAAAATGAAAATTTACATGAAATTCAGCCATAATATTTATACTACAAATGACATGCAACATCAACGTTTGTATGACGCAGACTGGTAGTTTATTTTATTTTTTTTCCTTTTCAATATTGTGTAGGTTTCTTGGAATTTTCACAATTTATTTAGGCCTGATTTTATTTTTCTCTAGATTATTATTTAAATATTCACGTACAGAAGAGATTTCCTTCGACTTTCACACTTTTACCAGGGGCGCGTAATAACAAGTTGTACAGGTTGATAAACAAATTACATACTCTGTTCTCTAAAATCCATTTTCATATGCGAGTATTAAAATTTGGTTTCAATTCAATTTTGGCTAAATGTTTTACTAATAATACCTTTACAAATAAATCAAATAGTTATTGTGGACACAGAAAAAAAAAACAAAAACCCTTTTTTCACAGTAAATGTGAAATAAAAACTCAAAAACAAATTTATAAAAAATTGTTTGTTTTGTTGAGTAAAACACGATTTGTTTTAGAGGCTGGTTAAATAATAGACAAAAGGATAATGAAAAAAATATTTTCTTATCTAAATTAAAGCAAAATTTATATAAGTCTAGGGAGAGAAATTAGAGATATTTTAGTAATAATAAAAGTTTTTTACATTCTTTCAAATAGCCGGACCGCTCACGTATCGTTCGGACTACGCTATTAACTAGTTTGTTTGAGAACCATTTTCGTGTGTTTTTATATACAAAGAAACTAGAGGTTTGTAGCTTTGCTAAATTTCTACCCATTTTAATTGCCAACTACTTAAAAACTGACTGATTTTACACGGTGCTGCCCCATTATTGCAATTTAAACATAAAGAAAACTACAGTTGTCGACTGTCGATAAAATGTACTTAGTGAATCACATAATCGTTACTGCAAACAATAAAAACTGTCGACTTCTTTTGCGAATATCGTATTGTTAAAAGTTACTGAATCGCGGTACAGAACGCATTCCATGGGTAGAAATGGGGCATCATCCAGCCGCAGTCAGGGTTTGGTGGGGCGCCTCTTACGATGGGGTTACTGACTTCCATTTCCTTTAACAAGGAGTCAAAACATCGGCAAATGTTTACCAAGAAACCGTGTTAGAATCAGTTGTGAAGCCGCTTAACAATTCCTTGTTCCAAAACCAGCCTTGCACTTTCCAACAAGATTCTGCACCAGCTCATAGGGCTAAACCGCTTTGTTTTGAGGATTGGCCATCTGGCAACCCTGATTTGAATCCTTTGGATTACATAAATCGAATTGAAACTTATTTTGAAAGAAAATGGAGATGTGAGAGGTAAGCATGTTCTGTCATGTTCTGTTAATAAATACAATCGAACTTCCCCATAAAAAAAAAAAAAATATGAATCTGCGTGAGGCCAGAAACTTACTTCATTATATAGAAACTTCATTATGAGGAAATAAAGTTCTTTTTAAGGTTTCAGATGTGGGAAGATTTTTACTATGTATGTGCGGCTGTAATCCATTTCGGAATTACTTCATTAATATCCTCAAAAAGACGGGTCGGCCTCTTCTACATTTCTGAAAATTACGTTTTTTTTTAATGTTAGATAAAGAGCTGGAAAGATTTCCAATTTGCTTAAATAGATATTTAAATTAATTTTTTTTTTGAAAGAAATGTTAATACGCTGCAAGGTTTTTTGCGCAATACGAGTACACTCCGTCATAGAGTATATAAATTACATCTGCCAAAATTTTTATTGTAATTGTAAGGAAAAAACAAAGTAGATGGAAACTTAGTTTAAGGAGATTAAAATATACCAACACTTGCACAAAGAAACTGTGTACAGTGAAAGCTCCACTGGCGGACAGCTCTAATAGGCGGACATATCCGATAGACCGACGATTAGATATTTTTTACTATGTATTTTTAGAACAAATTCATCCCCCCTGGACGGACATCTCCCGTAGGCGGACAGAAATGGTTCGACGGTCGGTGTCCGCCTATGGGAGCTTTCACTGTACTTGAAATTAATTTATTATAGAGAGAACTTTATTGTATAGAAGTTCACTATAGGGAAGTTTAATTGTACTTCTTGAGTTTAAATGCATTCTGATTGTATGTAAATGTAGCTCAAATTCAAATTTTTTATTATATATTTAAGACCTCTGGGAGGAATACTTGCTTCCTTCTTCTTCACACTTAACATTTTCATATTTAAGGCATTAAGTACTAGTATCGTACACGAAATTTCAGTTTTTTGCGATAAGTACTCTTATTTTGTAATTTCTCTGTACGGACACAAACCACTGTGCACAGGCTTAAGTGTACAACCTTAATGACGATTATAAGCAGTTAGGAATGAATAGTTACTGATGTAAAGCATTGTAATTGTAAAGAAATCACATATTAAAAACCATTAAAACCTTATCTTGAAATTAAAATAAATTTGGGTTTCATTGAAAGAAAATATGTAATTGTCTCATTTAATAAAATGAAAAAAAATAGAAGAAAAATATTTCATAAACGTGATTTAAATTTATTTGTTGGTGGTCATGTTACCGACAAACTGATTAAGCTTACTAACGATAAGCGAGTACATCTGCTATAAAATTTTAATGTGGTAATAAAATCTGCACGAGGTACTGGTACTATAAATAATAATTCACCAGCGATTATCAATTATTATTGCTTTTTTCTTCAAAAGGGGAACAAAAATTAATTTTACAATTAAGTTTTATTAAAAGTGATTATAGAAAAGTACTTTAGCTTAACCGGTTTGATAAGAAAACAATTTTTAAAATTATTTTTCCTTAATTTTAATATAAGATTTTTTTTTAAATTAACTTTAAATTTCAATTGCTAATAAAACATTTACAGCCTTATTTATAATAAAAAATTAGCAGGTCGTTGTGCATAGTGGCTAACTTTGCCATTCCTATACGTGGAAATTCTTAATCAAACGTACAAGGTATTTAATTTTTTGGATTCTCTGACTAGTTATCAAATAGATAATAGATAACCCGCCTATAGCGTGTGATAACCTTGCCAGTTTTTCGTCCCATATAGTAACGAGTAGATAACTTTTCATTATACATACGGCCGTTAATGTTTCTATTGATTTTTTTTATTTTCATTATTTATTTTATTTGACCATATCTTTCTGAATTTTTGTAGTACAGCAATTAGTTTACTTGGATTCGAAAGAATATTTACAAATAATAGTTAATTTTTAAAAAAGACAGCATAGCGTAAATGTTAAATTGTGGAATTATGAATTCTCCCTATAGCTCCTCAGAAGACCTTTTCCCACTATCAATTTTTATTAGTGATGCCAAACTCGAGGGATTTTCGCCAATTCCGGGATTAGGAAATAAGCATTTTCATTTCGTTTTCAATATTTGTTTCTATTACATCATTAGACCATTTCGCCGGATTCTGCGCCTTTCTGTTTAAATATTCTGGAATGTGATGTGTTTTCAGAGTCATATAAAACTAATCTGTTTAAATTATTTTAAAACTTTAATAATCAAAGAAGTACTAAAAATTGTAATTAAGATGATTAGAATTTTTTTTAGATTTTTAAATTATAGCAATTTTAAATATCAGTCGATTTCATGTTCCATCATACATCAGATTATAATATTAAAAGTTTCATAATATGCTACGAGCAATTTCAGTGTCAATATCCAATATGTTCATCATCAAGCAACATATTTAGTAAATTTTGAGAGTTTTTGTGGTCTTAAAAACGGTAATGCACGTCGGAACTTGTTTAGTATTTATATAAACGAGGACATTAATTTATTAATAATGGTAGTATTGCATAAAAGTACCTTAATTTTTCACAACAAATTTTTATCCTGCAGCAATATACCTATATGAGTATATAAGTTGAATAGATTGCAAACTAATTTATATCCAAAGACTTATGCCCGTATTCATAAAAACTATTTAAGGTTTATTGAGGACTTATTTGACAAATTTCTGTGCAATACTTGTCAAATAGACCCTCAATAAACCTAAAATAGTTTTTATGAATACGGGCATTAACCTACGACCAAATTGGGTAAATATTTTAAGAAAAAATATTTACAACTATTCCATGATATAATCATATCATACCATGCACTATTCTATGAAAATTCTAATTTTTTGTTTTTAATTTTCCATTTCTTCAAGTATAATTAATTAAATATCAAACTATTTTTCTTAATAAGGATAATTTTTAAATAATAATTTTCAAATAATAATTTACATAAAACGAACTATTTGAATAAATACATATTTCCACAAAAATAGTGGTTACATTTTTTTTGTCAAACATTAGTCTATTGTGACCGAAGCTTTAGATATACAATGTATCTATATATTTATACATTAATTATAGTAGCATCTGGTACTTTTATTCATTTTACCGTACAATTATTTTAATAAATTTAACATAAACTTGACTTGTATGTCTATCATTTTAATTTGAAAAGCATTAACAACACTGTCGCATATAAAAAAACATAAAAATGTTGTTCTGGACTTTGTACTTTTGCACAATCTCCGCTATAATAAGCACTTGATCTCTCAGTCGTATAATAAGTTCTCCCTCTCTGTTTCTAACTACACTGATACACTCATTTATAAATGAATCACATTAAATCGCCTGACATGATGCGAGCCCCTCTTAATATTGCAATTGACCCATTTATTTATGACTTTTTTTGTCTAATTTTTAAGAAGTTCAACTAAATATTGTCATTCATTTTTATTTATTTTTGTTTTGTTTTGTTTTTTTTTATAAAAACTAAACAATTTTGTGACAAATAAATTTATAAAAATAGTGACAAAAAGTGAATGAACTGAACAAAAGCAAAAGCAAAAATGAATAATAAATAGAAGGCATCCAAAAGAGACTTTGTAATACTCTACTATAAAGTATATACAATGTATATTATACATACATATGTATTTATAAAAATTTATATATGTACATAGATATTCAAGTAATATATGTATATACCGGTTGCCAAAATTAACCGCCAGAGCACATTTTTGTATACTTTTAGGTTAAAATGTTGCTCAGTGATGACATACAATTTGTTCTTTATTCAACCTTCGTAATTAGATTTCCATTTATTATTTTAAGAATCATGGTGAAATTACGTACATGGTGGTGTTGCAAACCCAGCTGGTGTTTGTTTTTTTTTTTTTTTTGTCATACCGCCTCTGTCAAAAGTTTTGTTTATATTTATGTTTTGTTTACATTTTGGATGATGATTTCTCTTCTGCAAGTAAGATGCATGAATAAAATGTTTGACCAACCCTATGATAATGTTATGGTGAAAGTATTCGTACTCTGACATCTTGAAAGAAAGAAATATAAAAGAGTATTTCTCTCAGCGACCATTTCTCAGCTATCTTCTGGCAAAAGCTCTGAAAGTAACTGATTGTCATGAACAAACTTATACTGTCATATAACCAGTGTTGCCACTAAAAAAATTTTAATTCTACCAAAATTTCTTTCAAAATCTACCAAAATTGATCAAAATCTACCAAAAACCATTTTTATTTAAAAACCATTTAAGAACATTGTTGAGATAGAAAACAATTTTTATTAACACCTTTACATGTACATATAAATAACAAAAAATACACATATAACAAAAACAATTCAATTTCTAAACAATAAAATCGAAAATACATTAATAAATACAAGAAATTTAAAGAAAACAATTCGATTTTTCAAAAATAATCTAAATGGAATGTAGGTATAAAAATTTTAATTATTGCTGACCACACATAGTGACCATTATATTATTAATTGTATTTATTTCGAGTTTGTTTCTCAATGTGGTTTTGATTAAGGAAAGTGTTGACAATTTGAGTTCTGCTGCTGAAGAACTATGCGGAACAGAAAGTAAATTAAAAACAAAATTGTTTAATTCACCAAAACTTTTCTTATTTAAACCGTTTCTAATTGAACTAACGTTAGCCTAAAATAATTCAATGTTTAATTCCGTTGAAAGATTTATTTCTCTTAATCGCAATATAATAATATCAGGATCACAGTCTATAAGATTAGAAAATTTTAAAACAAGCGACAATATAAGTATTCTTTTGACAATACTTTCTCAGGAGCAATTATTTGTAACAACTTAATATCTTCTCGATTGAAATCAAATCTAGCTTTTATTTGTTTTAGTAATTCAATGTAAAATTGCAAGTGCTCATGTTTAACATCAAAAAGTTCTTCCGGGTTAAGATTTTTAGTAGTATTAATTTCGGTTTTGCACCGATACAAATTTTTGAAAAATCAATCAATTAGTATTTTTAAAATCAGTTTTAATGTTGTGTATTAAATAAGTTTTCATAAAATTGCTTAATATAAGCAAAAAGTTAGATTTTATGCTTGAATATAAATACGCCAATCTTGAACTTTCCGACTGAATTCCTTATGAAAATTTTTTTAGCTTCCTCTAAAATCTACCAAAATCATATTCAGCCTACCATCCTACCAAACGAAATATTTTCTACCAGTTTTGGTAGAATTCTACCAATAGGGGCAACGCTGCATATAGCGATTTCACGTTTTTTTTTTCTCCAAGCTAGCGTTTTTTTTTATTTCAACAGAAAGAGTGACAACATTAAAATAAAACAATAATAAATATTTTGTTTATATTTTTCATATGTCTCTCTTTTCTTTTAGCAATTGTTGTGTATTTCCTTCAATTCTATAATAATTCAATGGAAAAGAATTCGTAGTGCCATAAGGGCTTTACATTTCTTAGTTGACCCACATGGTCACTACATACATATGTAAATTTTGTCGCTTTTTAATTATGCCTACAAAAGTAGCCAATCCTTAGTTCTTTTGATGACGACAGCTATAAAAAATTATCTGATTTGACATACTGAACATAACATAACATTTTCATGCATTTTAATATATTGACAGCACTAACTTGTGTATTGTCGCCAACAAAAAGAGAAATTAGATGAAGTTGGTTACGCGCTACCACGGTAGTCGTACAATCGTGTTTCAGCTAAAACAATTTTTCTCATATGCACCAGAGATTGACATGAATCGCACTCAAATGGCAATTTTTTGCCTTTTTAAAAATGAATATTGAGCTAGCAATACACACTAACTAAATGAATGTTGCTATTGCATGATTCAATTAAGTATGTCTATTGCTACAAAATGCTTGTAGTTGCTTGCAAATGCTAAAAACTCCAACCAATCACAAAAGCAGTAAGTATATTTGAGTATTTCACTGTTTAAGTGTGAAACCGACTACGAGCACAAGAAAAACAATAACACGATTGTAATAAAAAATAATGCAGTTTCTCTTATATTTTTAATAAAATATTCTACTTATTTTTATTTGTTTATTATTATTTTTTATTTATTTACTTTGTTTTTTATTTATTAGTACTAAAACGTATGTATAAAAAGTAATAAATATTATAAACAAAACTAAATTTTCTATTTCTTAAAAATAAAAAATCAGGTAATGTTTATTTCATTTTAAATAAAAAGATAATTAAAAATTTATTTTCTCATTTTTATTTTGAAACATTTGTTAAGAAACAAATTACTGCGGTTAAAAATAAAAAAAATTATAAAAAAACACTGTTTCAGTCAAACGGTTTAACCTTTTATTAGTTGAGCTTTAATGAATCATTTGAGTGTTTTGTATACAAAGGAGTGTTTTGCATGTTGTTATTGCTAATGGTATCTAAAAAAGATTAAGAATAAACAATGCACTTACAAAAGTAAACTCTACAAGCAATACAGTTGCCACTGTTGATGATTAAAAACAAAACAAAAGCAGTAATAATATGAATAGGCAGTAAAATCGAATCAACTCATCTCATTCTCTGATACGCACACATGCATTGTAATCTATTTTTGAGTGCTTGTATTAGGTTGTCAGAAGACTTCAGTGTGTTTTTAACACTAGGTTGCTGTTCTAAAAAGAATTTACCGGTAAGTACATATTTGCGTTGTTACTTTTGACAATTATGCCATATATTTAATATGGCAAACTTATAAATTTTCATCCTTTATTTTCCAATATTAGTTTACAAAATCTAACAAGTAAACCGGTGTTGTTCTATCTTAAAATGAAACTCATTATTTAAAAATTTTTTATCATTTGATATAAAAAAAAATGATTCGTTTTATTTTTCAAAATGTTCTTAAATTTTGTAAAAAATTCTTCTTTTTATATACATACATATATACCTATACAATTATATTCTATAGTAAATATATAAAAAAATGTAAAGAAACCTTTAAATAACTTTAAACAATTATAATAATAATTAAAACAAACTAAATTTCAACAAGTTTTAAGTAAAACCCATCTTCCTGGGTAAGTAGCGTATAGCGCTTATCAAACTTGATGGAATTGACAGTCTTATCACAGCATTCAACACGATGGCGATGCAGAAAATGTATCAGTCCCAATTTAATCTGTAATTGTGCCAATACCTGGGCTATGCAATGATGTGGGCCGGCACCAAATGGCAAATATGCCATAGGTGTATGAGATTTCCTTTGATCCGGTGAAAAACGTTCTGGATCGAAGCGTTCAGGATCTGGCCAGTACTAAAAACAAAAAAGAAAATAAACAGAAATAGAAACTTTAATTAGTAAAGAAATAATTTTATTAATGAAATATATACATAGAGATTTCAGTCCAAGTCCTACTTCTTATCACATTTAATGCTGACATATTGAGTACCAATAAAACCACAGACTTCATTTGGCATATCACAGGTTTTAAAGAAAAAAAAAAAAAAGAAATGAAGATCACGGTTGTGATGTAGGGTATTCAAATATAGTCTTTGACCATTATATTGCTGTGAAAGAACATGTTTACGGGAATCAAGGTATTTGAATATTAACATATGTACTAATTAAGTGTGATTGTTTCGAAAACAAATTAAAAATCACTTATAAATGCAATTATTGAAATACTTTTATTAATTAAATTTTAAATAATTCAACAACAAACCCTATCATGTGCCTAAAAAAATTAAATGGACTTGAATTTTTTAATTTTCCTACAAATTTTAAAATAAAATTAGTTTTATAAATTCAAAAACCAGAATTAAGTTATATATTAAATTCCTTACACTCGTACATTCCACAATATTTCAATGCCATTAAAAGTAATCAATCAGTCTCATAGTCCATAAATTTAATATTTAACACTTAAGTTGACTACGCCCATAATAAAAACATAGAAAATATTTTCAAAAAAATACTAGACAACTAAACAACTTACCTGAGGATCATAGTGTAAAGCTAAATTAGATATATACACGGGCATTCCCTTTCTTGCCATACAATCAGCATAAGGACGGAATGATACAAAACGTTTCTTATTCAATGGCGTACACTCTCTTTCCAAAAATGGCACTACAGGATATTTACGCAATGTTTCTTCGACTACCATACTCAAATAGGACATACTCTCTACCTTGTCATAGGTTAATATTTTTGAAGGATCTCCAGATCCTACAGTCTCTTTAATCTCTAAATGCAAACGCTCTTGTATTTTTGGTTGACATGCCATTTCGTACAGAGCAAAGGCCAGTGTTGACGAGCAGGTTTGTATGCCGGCCAATTGAAAAGTAGCCACCTGTGCAACTAAATACTCTTCCTGATGGGTGAAATGTGTTTTATCTTGATTAAGTGCTGCTTCCATACGGAATGTCAATAACAATTCAATGAGATCATTACGCAAATTACCATTGCGCATACGATCGTCCAACATGCTGACCACTAGATGATGTAGAAAACTTGTATGTTCGGACGTGAACAGTTTAGGTCGTACAAATTTCACTAGTTTGGGCAATATGAATATCAAACACAGATCTACGGCTCTACGAAATGTTATGAAAAACATTTCAAGGCTATAACGGCATAATTGAGCGCGATGTGTATTACGCAGCGAGTAACTACGTAAACCAAATGCAATACTAGCAATCATATCGGTATTGTAAAGATCGCATATATCTTTAATTTGCACTATGGGTCCTTCACCCTTGTGTTTCATGTCTTTAGTGAGTTTGGCCAGGTATGTCTCCAAATCGTAGCCAATCTAGAAATGTTCATATAATAAGTGTTGTTATTGACTTTGAGATAATTTGTTGGTATTACTTGTACATATATCCTATAGTGAATGATTGCTTTAAAATACATTGAATTAGAAATATCCTGAAAAATATCTGCATACAATATCTATGGCCGAAGCTAAATTCAGTACTAACGCTAAACCCTTGTACTAAAATTAAGCTTTAATTGAATGACTATTTATTTCATCAAATTAAAATGTTTTAAAAAATTATATTTTGATTGTCTAGGCTCTCAATGTATATATAGGATGACATAGTAGGAACTATAGAATATATCGTCATATTAAAAGCAAACGGACGTAACTACAATTTTAGTTTTTTTTACAGGAGAAGCAAAAAACCTTAAAATCATAAATTTTGTAAATCCTGAAAATCATAAAATTTTCAGGGTCGAGATATAAGGATTGGCATCCCTATATACAACAAATTAGCTTGTATGTAAGGTTTTCATATAAATATGAAATACACGTACTTGTAGTTACTTCCGTTTGAATTTCGGTTATAAAATCGCCATTTTTGATCGTAGGAATCTTAAATTTTGCACGAACATGTATATTGATAAAACGTAGGTACGTCCGTTTGCATTTAATATGACGATATGTATGTTTGTTAATTCTGAAACATTTTTATTGCTCACTTCCAAGTTTTTTAGAAAAAATTACAATTTTAAATTTCTTTTAAACGCACTTTCAAACTTGAGTTTTTTAAAAACCATACTCTCTACAAAAGTATGGGCATGAAAAAAGTTTGACAGAAAGTATACCCCGTACGCTTTTATTCAGGTATGACACTAACATGTAAAAAAAATTATAATGACAAATATTCCTTTTATGATTTTTTAAAACCAATTAGTTTTTCGAATATTGCCAGCCTAATTATAAAAGTTATATTGCAGGTTTATTCGACAAATAGTGCATTAAAATGTAAGCCATTATAAATTTAAAATATAATGTAAACCTTACAAAAAAAGCCGTTTGTATATTATTATAAACACAAAAATTATGATTAATTTATAGCTAACATTTCTTCCGTCTATTTTTGTGTGGAATAAAAAGTTAGTACACAAACAGTAGTGATACTTTTTTGTTTTTAAATTCTCAAAAAATTAATTTTTACGCTTTTTAAATGAAAAAGTTGGCAGTACTTTTGTTAGGCAAAATGAAAGTAAAACAAGCAAAAACAATAATAATTTAAACATAAAGAAAAATAAAAAACATATGGAGCAAACTGGAGATTTCATTGCCTTTTTGTTGACAAAGAGCAGAAGAGAGCAATAAAAGAGATTTAAAAGAACAAAACAAAACATATGTATATGTAATGTAATGTTGACTTTAATGTTGCCGGATCATTAATGTTGTTGTGGAAGGTAATATTAATGTAAACATTTAAAACATAACAGATCAATAGGTTTTTTTTTTTTTTAATTTGTTACCTCTTCCATTAATGAAAACATTTGTTTCATTTTTGTTGTACTAAAAACTGGTGCCAACTTAGTACGTATTTCACGCCATTCTGGATTACGGGCGAAAAATAAATTCAAGGCACCCATTTTATCCTGATGACCATCACATTTGGAAAAACGATGTGAAAAATTAACAAAATCTTCGATTAGCACTTGACGTATAAGTTGCAGATCGCGTAACAGCAAAGCCGGCTGGTGAAACAAATAAATACCCACCAATGGTTCGCGCGTAAAACGTTCATTAAAGTAGTAGTCACGCAGTAGTAATGCAAACGAATTTTGCATTTTTAAAACATCCTTAAGGTTGCCCAATAAATGGGTCGGTTGTACAAATTTAACACGTCGACGTTGCCAATACACATACGTACGACGCGACCAAATAAACACTCCCGTCAATACGGTTACAACAAATAAAAGAATTGAAGTGGAATCCACCATATCAAAGAATATAAGGCATAAGTTATCAAGTAGCAGCAGCAATAACAAGAATTATCTTATCAAGATATGTATTTGGTTTTCAAAATCGCAAACAATTTATACACATACGCACACGCACAAAAACGTAGACAGAAATAAATAAACGAAATAATACGTTTTATTGACAGAACAAATATTTTGTTTTCTTTTAAAAATATTCTTTAAACATATATTTTTATTTTTTATTTTGTTTTTTAAAGAACTGCCAGTCTATAAAACGTTTCTGTTTAGAACCACGAACACGCAGACAGTCAATTCTCTTCTGATGTTTTATTTTAAAACGAATAGCCAGTCTCGTGTGTAAATTCTGGAATTTAAAAGCAGTCGAATAGGGAGTAATCGCACGTAATTATAAGTTATTCACATGTACAAACGTATGTACAGCAACGTGAGTGGGCAGAAAGAAGACTAAAACTGAAAACAATACTCAACCGCAATAACCACAAAACTGAATAATTGCAAAAACAAGAAAAAATAAAAACAACAATCTCAAAAACCGAATATAATATGTAATAATAAAACAACAACAAATAGACGTTCGTTGCCTTTATCAATTAATTGCAAGTACTAGTCGTGCCCATGTGTATTTAATTCTCGTCATCAAAGAAAAGAAATTAAAGGCCTGGTTAGCCAAACGTTGATGTCGTAAAAACGGTACGTACGTTAATGTACGTACGTATGTGCAGTTATACAAACGTGTCATCTGTCAAGAGAAGATCTAAATAAAAACAAAACAAACCAAAAAATTATAAAGGCATTCATTTGCCTGTACCACTAATATTAATTTTTCGTCGTCCACTAAAAACAAAATATAGTAATGTTTTATTTTATTAATATTGATAATATAATTTATTATATTTTTCTACTTATTTTTCACAAAACACAGCACAAATAAAAAATTTTAATTTTTAAATGGCAATATGAAGCCAGCTGTTTAGAGCAGTGATGAATGTTGTTAAATTAACACAAAGTTAAAAAAGGTACCAGAAGTACCAAAATAAGAGCATATTATAATTACTTCTTGTATTTTATGCTTCCTAAAAATTTATTCTTATACTACTACTGAATATTCAATTTTTGGTTTAAAGCCATTATTCATTGAATCGGATCCATTGGTCCATTGTGGACCGGAAACGAAAAAAGTTAATTTTTAAGTAGAACTTTTTAAATAAAATTGTAATTATCTCGGTAACTAGCTAGCACGTAAATCAATCATGCATCCCATATGCTTCTTTTTAGATAATCGAAAAATTTTTCATTTGGTATGTATATAATTCGTCTGTCGAAGATATGTTAAGTAAAACATGGGACTTTGAAATGAAAAAAAAAAATTAAAAACAAACTTTATATTCACATAAAAATTTAAATTATTCACATAAATATCATTATATGTATCTAAAGACTTCAAAAATTAAAGTCTTTTTGCACACATAAGTATAAAAGAAAATGATTTGCAAATAAGCATGAAAGTACCAAAAAGGGCATTTGGGCCACATTGTCATTTAACATACAATAGTCCCATCACTCGCTTTGAAATGTAATGTAAAAACGTTGAGAAATTCTATTTTATACAGATTCTTCCGTCCCGTCAACGTGACATTTATTTTGGATAATCATTTGCATTGTTTTCATATGCTAGAAACCAACGTACGTTGCGTTACGTTACATCAACGTTCGGCTAATTCTACCTTAAGAGTGATAGTGATTCAGAGAGAGATATAACCAGATATTGAGAGAATGTGATACAATTTGTTTACTCTCATTACTGTTTGGAACTTTAATCTGTAGGTGATGACGACATACGTACATTAAACCTATACTAAGAATAAACACAAACAATATTTAGCTTAGTGTGAAGCTTAAGCACAATCAAAGCGTCAGGCGACCAAAATAATGTGGTAAAAAACTTTTTTTTTTAAGTTAAAATAACAAAAAAAAAAAAGAGTAGTAAACCAACATATCATTTAAATAATGAATTGGGCTAAAATCTGTGTGCGAAAAAATGTCAACAACAGTACTAAAATTATGTATTTACTAAATTACAATACAATATTAAATTATATTCTTATTATTAAGAACTATAAGCTCGGTATAGTGTCTCGAACCCACAATTCTCACACTAGCAGTCTAGCACACTACCTACTGGGGCATTTAGTGCTAAAATATCTTATGAATTTTATATCACAACAATAGGTCATCATAAAAAAATTGTATTATATGAAGTAGCTATTAAGAAGCTAAGTTTTTATTTTACTTTTTCCAAGTCGGCCTGATAAATTTTTATCGGATTTTCCTTTGAACCAGCATTTGTTTTCAAATACAAATGTTTTTTGCATTCATGCAGAATATTACAGAAATTATAAGTATGTAAAAGTTTGCATTCTCTTTTCCTTCTTCAATCAAAAAATCAAGACTTGACGTGTCAAAATTGCTGTCTATGAATTACGAGATAAGGCCCTTGGCGTTATCTCAGTTTTTCATAAAGAGTTCAGAGACTATGTCCTTTTCTACTTAGTAGAAAATGAAGTTTTATTATTTTTGTTGGATATGATGGAAAATTTCTACAAAAACCTATCTAAATCTATTAAAATAAAATTCTATACTACACTATGGTTCAAAATTACGATGAAATAATTTCATTGTGACCCTAAACATCTACTGTTCAAGTGAGTGCTTAGTCTGGCAATTTTGGAGCACAGTAAAACATAACGTGTTAAAAAAAAAAGTTATAATTTTAATATCCTAAAGTATTAGCTGAAATGGAATACATCCGTGCCGACTGTTATTACTCGTATTTATTCACAATATCTTACGGCTAAAGTGTGCAAATTCAAGTCTTATTATCTTTTTTAATATTTTGCAATAATGAATTCTGAATCTACATGTACCTACATATACTATTTATTAAAAAACTCGAGTATTTGAAAAAAAAAAACTGTGTTTGACCTTAAATTAATTTTATTGAAAACCACTAACGCGACACGCTTCAATTGTGCAAATCATCACGTTACTGACTGTCTACGTACAAACACATGTGTGTAAGTATTTAAACAACATGACAAACTTTTTCATTTTCTTTATAGGTACCTACCTATTTAATTTTACTCTCTATAATCTTCGTCTCTCTGTTCTACTATTTTTGATTAATATTCGTCTTACGTTAACCACAATGAAAGCAAAAGAGCATACCAAACTTAATAAACAGATGCTTATTTTAATAAACAACCTTAACCTTAAATCAAAAATCACAAAATCGAAAAGTTCTTTCAATTTATCGAATCACGAGCACATTTTCTCTTTTTTTCTAGCTTATTCATCAAAATTAATCACCATAAAACAATATGTACGTAGTTTGTCATTCGGTCAGTTTATTTTTTAAATTAGGTAGGTATTAATATATATTTTTTTTTAATAATTGTTTGCAAATAAATACAAGTAAGTATTTTCTAGATTTTTTTAAACTAGACTTAATAAATTATCAGTTGAACACTTGAACTTTTATTTTATTTGGATGCGTTTTCCTCATGTTTTGTTTGTTTTGAACTACAAAATGCCACTAAAAAAAAAACGAAAATACAAAACAAAAATAATAGCCAGCCGGCCAGACACTTAACATACATAGTATGTGCACTTATCGCGCTTTGTGCTACTCAATGTAAAGATCGCTAAATTAAACAAAAAATATTCGTAGTCTACATTGTAGACTCTACATATGTATGTAAGTATGTATGTATACTTATAAAAAACGAAAGCAAATAAAAGAAAAATAAAAGCTCATAGACCCCATTGAAAAGTGTTTATAAACAAATGCTGACTTTGTTGTTGCTGTTATTATAATAATAGTGTTTAAAATGTGTGTTTTGTTGTTGCTTAAAATTATTTTTAAAATAATGCTGCTTTTGTCAGCATTTATTGTTGATATTGAGATTAAATACTATAGAGAGCGAATGTGAAACTTTTTGTCTCACTTTTTAGTTTACTTTGCTCTTTGGCAGTGTTATCAAATACATGCGAAAAAAATAGACTAAAATATAAGTTAAACGCTAAATCAAAACGTTAAGTGTAATCATAATTTGTAAGCCTTTAACTAAAAAAAAAATTATTTATCTCTGATAAACACATTAAAAATTTAATTTTAATATCTTATAACTCATTTTATACATTTTTATTTTACTTTCTGAGGTATGTATATCTGTATTAGCAATAAAATAAAATATCTTTCAAACTAAAAACCGAATGCATACATACATACATAACTGGCCTTTACAACCCTGTGTCAGGATTACGGCCAAGCTTCTCGCTGCGCCAAAACTAAATGAACAGAATTTTTATTTTAATAGAAGTCCATAACATGCGTTGAGCCAATTGTATGCTTCGCACATCTGTCAGAAAAAGTTAAAAGGATTTTTTATAAATCAAGTAATTGGCGAAATTGCCATCTCGTTTAACGTATAGAAATAAAAAATTTAACTTTTAGATGCGTTGTCAGTGAAACAATTGAGTTGCAATATAAATTATACCCGTTGTTAACGCCGTTATGCATGTTGTCTACTTCTACCTTAGTCGTCGTGCAGGAGTTTATGTGTTCTATCCGCCATTTTATATATCTCGAGTTAATGAAGTTAAAATCTGTAAAGTGGCAATGGCGGATAGAGCACATAAACTCACGCAGGACGAAGTGATAAAAATCTTGACCAAGCATTCCTTATGGCAACAAAGAATCTATCTAAGCTTTTCCAACTTTATTTTTACTTACTTATTGGCTTAATATTCTCAATTAATTTTCTATAGAATTTAGGTTCTACGATTGTACTGGTAACTCAATAACAGCAATCTTTTTCTGTGCCAGGCAATTGTTTACAAGCTTTGAAGTCTGTTTGGAGTTCTTATGGTATTAAAATGAGAAGTAACACATTTGCTTTCTTCCCTGAGTACTAAAATTTTGGACTCTTCGAGTATCTCGTTTGCAGTAAATTCTTTTGAAAGGCACATTGGTTTCGTTATTTGTGTGTAAAAAATAATTCTTTTGAAAACTTTAAAAAAATAAAATTGAACACATTTTCTGAATTCTTTTCACTCTAAAATTAGAAGCATCGCATCACAGGGTTTATTTTATTCCAAAAAGGCTACTTCATAGCAGTCACAAGGTTTGACTTTGTAAACCTGAAAGTCAAAACCCTAACCAAGCAAAATATATTAGTTGGGCAGGGAAATTAAGAATCATTTTTTTTTTTTTAATTTTCTAAGAAAGTTTTTGCTTTTTTCACATTTAAGGAACAATTAGAGCAATATTTTACACAAAATGAAAAAAAAAATCTTTTGTTTTCCCACCATAAAATGTCAGAGTTATGCACGTGTGTATGTATGCATGTTATTCTGGTTGTTACCGTGAAAGGGATAAAATATGGAAGGACAGTGTTACAATTTCCTAAAATCTAAATTAAAAACAACGAAAACAGTTATAACTCTTTCGCGTTTTAATTTAAGGATTTACGGAATTGGAAAACAAGAAAAGAAAATATATGGAAAAAAACAGGCGTCATAAATGACTGGCTGACCTACAACTCTTCTTTTTTTTAAAATGCATTTAAAAAATAAACCAAATTTTAAAGCGTTTCAAATATTTGCTAAATTTTTTGGAAAAAAAAGTACTGAAATAAAAAGAATATTCTATTTTGTAATGACTCTCGATTTTTTGTTTTCAATGTTTATGAATGTCATCATAAAATAATTGTCATTAAAAATTCTATGGAAAAAAATGCATGGCCTACCAAACAGGACAAGCAATTCTGTGTTCTTAGACAAAAAATTATCTGTAAAATGTTATGGTTTTTAAAACTAAAACAGTCATAAAACTGAAGCCATTTTTTAATCCTTTTTTTAATCCTTTACTCTGTGCAGTGTTATAAGGCTTTAACAAGAATTCCTACTTTTTTCTGCTCTCCAAGTTGCTTTATTTCGAAACAGTAAACAATTGTAAATTGTGTTTGTAGATCACTAAAAAAAGGTCGTAATAAAAAAATCCTTAAAAAGGGCATATTGTGTTGCCATTTAGAAGGGGTACGCTTTAAGGTCATAAAGCCATAAACCTATAAAAAAAACCAAAATATTTTTCAACTCTTTTTAGCACCAAACGTGTATATTTTAGGTGTGAGTTTTTATGATTGTGTTCTAAAAAATTATTTAATTTCCTTTTTAAAGAAGAGAAACAAAACATTGCTTTAAAAAAAAAGATCACTTTAGTAGTTGAATATTTATTTCAATTGCTTTCGGAAAACAAAATCCCTTTTTTTTTACTTTCTTTTATCATTTTGAACTAAAATTCTAATTTCTTTTTTTTTTTTTTGTAACAAGTCTTCAAGGCCAAAATTTGGGTTTCCTAAATGATAGCGATTTTTAAAACTGAAATACAGTTTTTTTTCGTTAGAATGGTCAAAAACTTAAACCAAAAATCGGTATATTCTCAAGGTTTCAAACCGCATTTTATTACGACAACGCAAAACCTACATGAGCATATTCTGACAAGACCGCGATTTGCTTTTATTTGATTTAAAGTTTAAATTTTAAACGCAAATTGAAATATTCGGTAAACACAGGCACAAATAGATGTTTAGAGATGAATATCAACATAATTGATCATTACAACCCTGTGTCAGGGTTACGGCCTAGCTTCTCACAGCACTCATGTTGTGTGTGTTAATTTTAAACCATGAGTACCGGGACCTACAGTTTTAAAGTCGACTCCGAATGACAGACTTGAGACGCTTTTTCATGGCAATCAATTACTTCCAGAGCTTTTGCTAGAAGGCTGCTGAGAGGTACTCGCCGAAAGAATGTAAGAGCTGAAATTTGAACCCGACGCTAAAGTCTTAGTAAGCCAACATACTAACCACTAGACCACTACAGAGATGGATACTTAACTTTTAAATTGTTTTTTACATCCTTCGATTAACTTCCCCTTTTGGGAAGATAACAGCTAACTTTGTGAAGACGCTTGTGACTCACATTCAACAGCCACCAACAGATGGGGCAATTGCTGTTGATAATTCATTCAAAGGTGAAAACATAACATTGAGTGATCAAATTGACAGAAACTTGTCTTTTGAACAAAAAAGGCTCATAACAAAAAAAAAAAAAAATAAAATCTATCTATGCTTCTTCAAATTCCAATACAGTGCACTGCATGAGTAGAGGTTTACCCCTGAGTATTGGGGGCTTATTCGGTAATGCGATGCAAAAGTCAATGCAATGCGCTAATGAAATGCGATGCTATAGAGATTTGGTATTCTCTAAGATATTCGGATTCGAATTTTATTTCAAATCGTTGGCAACACTAGACAAAAAGTAAATAAATAAACGTCAAATTAAAATTAAACGAAATTGTGGTTTTGCTTAAGAAAAATATTTATTTTAATAAAAAATTTTACCAAAAATTGATTCTGTGGCACTATTTTTTGACGAAGAAGGATGCAAAGAAGATTGTTTAGAAGCAAATTCGATATTCTAATCTTGAATGAAAATGGGTAATTTATTTTATGTTTATTTACACGTTTACTTATCGTCGTGCGGGAGTTTAAGTGCTCTATACGCCATTTTTTAAATCTCGAGTTAATGATTCTAATTTAGGTTTTTGACAGCAAAATTTTTAAAATCTGCAATCCCTTTTGGCTATTAATCTCCCAAACCTGACGAGATATCCTAAAACGGATTACAGATTTGATAAATTTGGGTTCGAAAACCTAAATTAGAATCATTAACTCGAGATATGTAAAAAATATGAAAGGGCGGATAGAGCACTTAAACTCCGGCACGACGTTATGCAGACTTGTTGTTTTTTCAGAATTTTTCCATTTTGAATCTTCTCTAATTGACGGATGTCTGCCACAAAGCACTTGCCGATTGCAGTGCATGTGACGTTTTCTAATGACGTTCTGCCAATTGGCTATGGTTATTCATAAATTTCACCATTCACTGGGACGTTTTTGTGATTTTATTCTTTGTTTTCTACAATAAAATTTTGTATTATAATAAAGAAATAATAATAACTTACTAACAATTAAGTGCTTTGCGACTGCTCTTTTGCTGTCGAATAAATTTTGCGATTTTAACATTGAAATTCGCATTATAGAATACCGAGTAGACACATTTTCGAATTTTGAGTGCAAATAAAGACTTATTTTGCGATCATCGTAATACAGAATAGCAGTTGGTCGAATTTACATATTTTCGAGTCGCATTGACTTTCGCATCCCAATACAGAATAAGCCCCTTGGTCTTAAAAGAAAAAAATCAATTTTCTAAAAAAACATATCCTTTCTTCAAATAAAAGAAAACATTTAATTCATATTGGGCAGTATTTTTCAATTTTTTAGGGTTTAAATTTAAAACAATAGATCAAGTCGCTTAAGGGCACTTTAATGATTTGCACTCGCCAAATTTCAAGCAGAACACCTATTTGGCAATTTCAAATAGAAAACTCCAAACATTTTGCGATTTTCTGCTTTTTAAATATCATCGGCCGTATGTATATTGAAAAGTTAGCAACTCATTAGCATATGTTACAAAAAATTGGCAAGTTTGTCACCCGCCATAGACTGATATATCAAAACTTTCTATGCTTTCTATTTGATAACTAGCCAGAGAATCCAAAAAATTAAATTCCTTGTACATTTGAACAGGAATTTCCACGTATAGGAATTTTTTATTATAAATAAGGCTGATAATAAGTACAAATTAAAATCCATAAATAAAGAAAGGTTGGAGAAACATGTACCCTGGCGGTTGATGCAATCAATTTGTTCTTTAAATTGAAATATAATTCCCATTAATATCGAAAAAAAAGATGAAAATCAAAGGAAACTAAGAATGAAAGGAATAGATTATCATAATAAAATAATTAAATTTTATAACCATGGGTGGCGACCTCAAGCAATAAAGAAAATCATATTCATATGATCCATAAACGGACAAAGCACAACTGGAACTATGTGGACTTTAATAAAATAATTTAATTAAATGAAACCATTAAGGAAATAAAATCAAACGTAAAAAATATAAAATAATCAAAGCGGTTAAAACAAAGTGGTCAATAGAAAAGTCACAGGTGAAACCAATACCAATTTGTTTTTCAATAAAAAACGTTTAAGAGAATGTTTTTTTAACCACCAATTTAATAGGATTTTTACTTCAACAAATTGTAAAAAGCGGTTAAAGATGTTTGATGCTGTCGATAATAAAAAAAATTTGATTTTATTTTATTTTTTAAGCCGTTGGTTAAATGGTTGTAAGGTGTAACAAAATTTTGACTTATTTTGACAGTTATTGTAGGGGAGTATTAAAGTAGAAAAAGAGTTTAAAATAAAATTAAGATATTCAATGATTTTTGGTTACGGAAAATTTAAAATAAGAAGTTTTCTTGAGAACAATTTATGGAATTTTGTTTTAAGGAATATTTTGTTAATCTGTTTGTGAATAAAATCTCATGTGAAATCTGTTTTTCTGATTACAAAATAGTATTGAACATGAATTTAGACTTTGTCGGTAATTTTGAACAATACTTGCTTCTCTCCGATTGGCAAAACATCACCAGATTGGGGTTTTCAGTATTAGATTTTCAGAAGCACTGTTATTAGATAGAATAATCTTCTCACAAGAATTCTTGTTATCAATTACAGTATGAACTCAACAAAATTAAATGGCAGTGGTGCAAGAAGAATGTCATATTCACCACTTCTAAGTCATTTTTTTTAGGTCAGGGGATGACACCTAATCATACAGTAAATTTTCCTGGTCTAGAAAAATATAGTGTGGGAAGCGGGAAATATTGAGTAATGTTTGTGGCGTTTGATTTAAACTTACTAAAGTTGTAATTGACAGGAAAAACTTTCGGGGGAAAGATTGTTCCACAAGCAAACTGTGCAGCTAAAAAACGAATTTTCCCAATAACACATTATGCCATTAACTGAACAAGCAACTACAAAATTAAATGCTTTGAGAGAGGTAAACCCTTAAGAGAGGTAAACCCCTACTAAATGTTGTGCATTGTATTGGAAGTTTTTGTGGAAAGGACATTATAACAACAGAACATATATTTTATTTTTCTTATATTATTAAGCGCCTTAGGAATGAGACAAATTGCTGTGAATTGATCATTCAAAGGCCAGTGTTATACCTTCACCCTTGAATGATCAACAGCAATTGCCTCGTCGTTGTAGGTTGATTGTGTGGTGAGTGCCTTCGCTAAGTAGGTATTTAGCTGTTATCTGCTACTCCCCAATAGGTGGCGATTTTCTCCTGATCATTCGCTTTTCGTTGTCAAAGGTTAAGGTGGAATAGAGTGATATGTCACGGAGCGGTTACTTTGTAGATGGACTTCTTGGAAGGGGGGGGGGACCTCTTATTTTTAAATTATAATTCTGAAAAAACCGCAAACTAACTTTTTCAATTTTCACCTTTGCTGGTGTTCGAACTTGGGCTGTTTTCAATTTTTTTTTATTTCATCGGACCACCTCCCATGGTAGGACTGATAGAACAATGAAACGCACGCCATATTGCGCCTATACTCCAATGAATAAATAGGGTTACCCTACCGCCGTTGACAATCACCTTCACCCTTTCCTGTAAACGGTTAAGAAGCCTCAAAATAGAGTTTGAATAAAAATACGTAAAACTCATGTAAATATTGAGAAGTTCAGATGGAGTGAAATACTTCTTGCACCGTTTTAAAAAACCGAGGCATTTCAGTGCTACTTTCGACACTAAAAATATATATATGATCATTTCAATGGACATCACAATTAATTCTCATGACCAGAACATTAAGAGCGTCCCCCTTGTCGATATTTATATTATCCAGGTGGGTAATGGCAGGATTTTATCTTCAGAACCACGCTTATGCGATATAAAAAAATATTGGGTCTTGCTCGCATTATAATCAACCCTGTTCGCTCGACCTTACTCTCGAGTCTTCGGTAATTTAGCCTGAACTCATTGGAAGAGACACTGTCTATAACCACTCTAATAGCGCGGTCTCTTAGAAATTTTGTTATTAAACTATAGAAATGGTTATCGATATCAATGGCAGCAAGTTTGGAAATAAATCAGCACTTTAATTGAATTTATTTTAAATAAAACTAAACTCATGAAAATTAAGCCCTTAGATCAGATAATTGGCAAAATTATTTAATAAAAAGAAACTGAAATGGTTGTCCGACAACACACGAAAAACGTATTTGAATACAGCATTAGATACGAATCATTCAATTCAAATAAATTTAATAAATAATTCGTTACTTATTTTTCAAAAGGAAGCACAATCCACAGCATTTGTATTGGGATTTATTCCCTACTTAGCTAATCTCGCGAAAAAACCAATATCCCACTTGGTATACGTCCTATTTTATAATACACTGAACGATTTTATTTTTAATTTTTACTTTTAAGGGTATCTTTGCTGTGCAAAAAAAATGAAGATCAATTTTAATTTAATTTTTGAGTTTTAAACTAATTTTCGGTTCCCTTAACCACTTCTAAATTGTCCTGTAAGAATTTGTTTTCGTTCCAATAATTGCTTATCACTTTAAAGGGCACAAAATAAAATTTTACAATTCACAAGCGTAACGTAATTCACCACCAAGAGCAAAAATTCCCATTGCACTAATAACCCCAATCTTATACAACGAGTACACAACAACGAGTATTTCCGGTTTAAATGACATTCAATGATCAGTTCATATGGTTGTTTAAGTGATCATTTGAATGTTACATTTGGCATTGAGACAAGTTTAAAGCAATTAGTGATCATTTAAAAATGTTCCACCAACAAACCAATTTGTTTGTATGTTTCCTTAGCATAGTTTTCGTTTTAAGTCTAAAATAAAAATTACAGGCCAATTTAATTTAATCGTTAGTTGAACATGAAAAAAAAAACTTGTTTCTCCAAAAAAGAAGTAAAAGAAACTAAAAGACGTTTTTCTTGTCGTCTTTTGATAAGTTGGTGGTGGTGGTGGTGCTGCTGTTGCTGGTGTCAGTGTTTGTAATGTTTTCCAATAATTCTAAACGATGTTACAATTGAGCCATGGAAAGTAAGAAAGAAAGACATACCACACGTATCTACATACGTTTGGTGGTGGTTTTATTTGAACGTTTATTTTTAAAATTCATGGTTTGTGTCTTTTAAGCCAGGCTGTGTCGTGGCTGGCCGTAACCATTGACCGCTATTTTCGGGTTAAAACAAAAGAAATGTTCATCTCTTTATTTTTTCCTTATTTGGCTTAAACTAAACATGTGTTTTACATGTAAATGGGTTTGTCTTTTTTTTATCTATTTGGAGTTCTTTTATTTTTTTATTTTACTGTTGAATAACATGTGAACAAATATTTTTTTTGTGTGTTTTGTTGTTCTGTATGAATGGCTTAATTAATACTAAACGTCTATATTTAAATACTAATAAATGTCTAATTATTGATAAATTTCAATTTTTATGTTTTTCGGAAATTATTAACAATAAATTTGTATTGTTTTTTATTATCTTTGAAATAGTTTTAAAAACAACGTAACATATGGTGTGGCATGACTTAATCAGGTGCAGAGTTAAATTGAAATCATTCCAAATTATATGAGTGGTTAAGTCTGTATGGTATTTGTAATAAATATCCTATTTTCTCTTCCGGTGTTTTTAAGAACATTTCTTAATATGGATTTTGTTTTACAAATGTGAGGATTTAATTTTATAGAAAAGTACTTGTATTTTTTAATAGCCGCCAACTTTATAAATTTTAATTTCTTGAAAAAACTTTTACATCTTAACTTAAATTGAAGCGTAAAGCGTTGTCTATCTGTGTTTTGTAAATCTGGACTCGAATCGTCGCATATGTTATCGTATATGCTATTGTACGAAAAACAATTTCGAGACACGTCTATAGATTACAAACGGATCACCGTTTTCTATAAGCTTTTATCTTCTAAAACACTGTAGTACTTTTAAATCACAAGCGATGTGAAACTACCAGATACAACGGCATTCCTTTATATGGAAGCACGAATATTCGCTTTTTCAAATGGGACGAAACAAAAGTGGAACGATAGAGCCAGCAAACGACGCCATATTTCTTGCCGCTCTTTTGACATTTCTCTTCAGTAAGATTTGCCATTTCATGATGGAAACATATACGAACCAACAAAGAGTTGAAATGATTAAAATTTACGACCGAATTTCGGAGTCAGTCTCCTCAATAAACAAAATATGCGTTATTGGTCAGACAGCAATCTACACGTACTCCATGAGTCCTCATTTGTGCGGTTTATGGGCCGGCGGCGTCATTGGGCCGTACTTCTTCCGTGATGATCAAGACCCGCGCGTTATTGTGAATGAGAATCGCTACCGTTCAATGATAACCGAATATTTTTGGCCCCAATTGGATTATATAAACTTGAAGCACATGTAGTTTCAACAGGACGACGCCACAAGCCCCACAGCGAATGTCACAATCAATTTATTGGAAACCAAGTTTGGAGAATGTGTTATCTCACGAAATGGTTCAGTCGATTGGCCGCCTCGGTCGTGCCGTTTGACGCCGTTAGACTATTTTCTATGGGGCTACGTTAAGTCTATAGTCTATTCCAACAAGACAGTGACGATTGATGAACTTGGTTCGAATTTCGAACGTAAAATTGCAGCATTATCGGCTGATTTATGCTTGAAAACCGCCGAAAATTGAGTTCAGCGTTTGGACTTCTGCAATCGTGCCCGTGGTAGCCATGCAAAAGAAATCGAGTTCCATACATAATGGCATCGAACGTACTTTTACAGGAATAAAGAATTTAATTTTTGTTTTATTTTAAAAAAACTTTTGTAGCGCTCTTATTGAAAAACCCTTTATATGTATCTGCTTCCGAGTAAGCGAATGCCATAGCTTTTGAAATGCTTTTGCCAATAATTTATTAAGATGTCGTTTACTTTCATTGGTGTTTCACTCTGTGTTTTATTCGGTAGCGCAGAAGAATTTTCTTACTCTCCAAAATCTACCATTAGTCCTTCAAAAAATCATTTTTTCTGTGTAAGTTCACAGTAACTGTAGTTGTAAAGACGTGTTATAATATCTAATGAAAGCACATACGATACACCCTTTCGACTACAGTCGAAAGTCATAACAGAAACTCCTAAATGTACTGTTTTGTTTATTTAATTCAAAGGAAATTTTATTTTAATATTTTCTTTCTCTCAGTGTAAAACTTTCTATGCTTAACAACTTATCAAATTAAAATTGAAAAAATTTAACAATTTTCTAGTGATTTATAAACAACAGCAGGCTTATTGAGACTGACTGTGGGCTTAAATATTAAAACAACAACAAATCACGTGTTAAACTTAAAACAATTCATTTACAATTTGTATGTGGTTTTAAGTAGTAGAAAAATAACAACTACAACAACATCAAAAAACCTCATAAAAAGAATTTGCTTTCAAGAAGCAAAAAAAAAAAAACAAGTCGAAATTAGTACAAAACCATTATCAAAAAACCAAGTCTAACCGATCCTTTGGCAAGCCTAAAATGCCAAATATTGGCCACAAAAACACATCCGCAAAATGCCTACAAAATGTTTCATTATGTGAGATGTAGCAGCACAAGCTCTATAAACCATGAAACAAATCTTTTTAGACTTCCTCTTGTTTATATCCACTTACTCCCCCGTATCTGATTTTCAAATTATTTCTCAAGCAAATGCATCTAAAGTAACAGCAAACAACATACAATCTCTTTAGAAAAGTTTCAAATTAAGAAAGATTTTCTATTTTTCCAACTTTTCTTGCCTATATTCGTACATAGGTTTTTTTCGGAAATACTCGTGTCCAGATTTTGTGTATATGTGTGTGTGTGTGTTGTGTACTAATGTGCATAAGTGCGTCTGTATGCAAATTGCAGTGGCCAAGTTGTGCACACAAAATGAAAACTCAATTGATACCCTCCTTTTAGAAAATTTTAACTGATTTTCGACAACAACTGCAACAAAACATTGTAGAACACAAAATCAAAGAATAATTTTTAAACCAAAAAACTTTTACGCACATACACGCAGAGAAATATGCATTTTATTTTAAAGTATTCTCTATAGATTGCTTTCCAGCAAATATATTTCATACTTCTAAAAGGATCTTTACTTCTGATCAGAGAAGGAAAATAAACAAAACTGAACGTTTGATCTCATTTTGTTTTGTTCTTTATAATGAGTAAAACAAAAATAAAACAGAAACAGTGAGAACGATTGTCCCATTTAATTTTGTATATTGTTTTTGTTTTGAGCACTACAAATACACTAACTCAGATGTGAGTAGGTACAACAAAAAATGAATGAGAAGAAAAAGAAAAGAAGAAAAAATAAAAGAGCAAATTATACGAATGTAACGGAATAACAAAGCAAGTACAAGAGCAAAAAGCTAATTGTTTCATTTGCGCTCTTTCTCATTTAGAAAGTATTTGTTTTGGTTTTGCTCAAGTACAATACCATTAAAAAAAATTTGAAAAGTTTATGACTTTGTGGTAACGTTTGCGAAATGTTTTGTTTGTTTGCCCACTCTGCTTCTGATGTATTAGCTTACTATAACAGATTACGTAGAAGCAGTGAAATTATTTATAAATTGTTGTAATATGATTTTATAATTATTGTAAGCGAATCTAAATTAAGTAGTCGCCGTGGTTTAGTGATTAGTGTGTTGTTTTATTAAGACATGAGCCCTGGGTTCGACACCCAGCTCCGACAAATTAAAAAGAAATATGAAATAATATTTCTTTCGACGACTAACTTACTAAGACAATACATCCGGGTTCAAACCTCAGCTCTGACATCTTGAAAAAAAGAAATATAAAGAGAAAAAAATATTTCTTTCTCAGACTACCTCTTAGCAGTCTTCTGGCAAAAGATCTGAAAGTAACTGATTGCCATGAAAAAGCTTCTCAAATCTGTCGTTCGGAGTCGACTTTAAACTGTAGGTCCCGGTACTCATGCACAAAAATTAAAACACACAATACGGGTGCTGCTCGAAGCTAGGCTGGAACCCTGAAACAGGGTTATAATCCCCATTTATATATGTATAAATCTAAATTAACCGCTTACATTTATCACTTTCACAGAAGCAGTTTGTAATTAATAATTTCATAAAAAAAGCTTACACAGCTTACTTTGTTCTCTTACGGTGAAGCAGGTTATATTGCAGGGTTGCTGCCAAATAGAAACTCATCATAAAATCAAAATCATGCATTCCATAATGCAGCTTCTCTTCCTCAAAAAACTATTTAAAGGCCACCACCATTTTTTGCTGGATTTTCATATTTTTTATAACAAGTAGTGAATATTTATTATAAATTTTTTTTAATATAATAGTTGATTCATTATATAAAAAGGAAATATCATTTTAATATTCCTTTAAAACTTAACAAAAATTTTCAAGACAATAAGTAATGGCTGATATTGAACAACAGCAATAACTAATTCCGTTTTAAATGATATTCAATAATTTGATCATTTAAATATTGTATTTGTCATTGAGGCAAGTCCAAACGAATAGTGTTGTGTGATAACTGTTCCATCAACTAAACAATTTTTTTTAGTCTGAAACAATGACCTCTTTTACTGGCTGCTTTTTCAGGTCATCAACATGCTTATCTGCCAATAAGCATCGTAGTAGAATGACGCTCATCAACTATGTTTTATTTACAATAAGTCCAGCACTCAAGATAAGTGCTTTACCTATGCACGGCACTAGACTTGTATTGGAAGAGAAATGTTGTAGGCATTTAATGTCGTAATTAATAGAAAAAGCTGTCACAGTCATTCCATAAATAAATAGTGGTACTAACGATCTCTCTCTCTCTCTGTAAAATATTGTGCAATTCACAGGAATTTCAACTACAAAAATTGTGCTCTCTGATAAAATTATTGTAACTATTAAAAAGTATTGTAGTCGCCGTGGTGTAGTGGTTAGTGTGTTGACTTACTAAGACATGGGCCCTGGGTTCGACTCCAGGCTCTGACATCTTCAAAAAGAAAGAATTATGAAAAAAATATTTCTTTTGGCGACTACCTCTCAGCAGTCTTCTGGCAAAAGCTCTGAGACTAATTAATTGCCATGAACAAGCTTCTCAAGTCTGTCGTACGGAGTCCCGGTACTCATGGATAAAAATTGACACACACAACATGAGTGCTGCGAGAAGCTAGGCCGTAATCCTGACACAGGGTTGTAAAGGCCAGTTATGTATGTATGTATGTATGTATTAAAAACATCAGATGGGGAAAAGTATTTTGTGTACCTTTAAAATAAATATTAGGCAAGGAAGGATTTGGGATAACAATTTTTCTCATACCAGAACATCAAGGCCTATCCTTTATATAAAAATGTTTATTTGTATCGCAGTAGCATATTTTTAAAGTACTCGAATTTTGAATACTTAAATCATCTATAACGTGTTGTTACGAGTACACGCAACGGACAAATTGGCTTAATTTTTTTGTGGACAAAGAAAATTGGAACTAGTCGTTCCTAAGGTATAGCATGCCATTCTGTAAATTATACAGCCTGAGAAATTTTCCTGGAGGCTATTTACTTAAAATGAATTAAATTATTTTATTCGTTTGCCAAATTTGTAAATTTTCGATATTAAAATGTATCAGTTAATATAAATAAACAAAAAAATAAATAAAATGGAAGAAGAACTTTTTCTCCTACAATGTTCACGGCTACAGTCACATTATTAGCATGTTCTCTTGGATTTAAGCCATGGTTGTTCAAGTGTGCAAGTGCCGAAGTGTAATCGGTTTTACATATACTCATAAAAGTATACAATCGAATGAGGAAACAATTTCAGTCATTCTCTCTTTGACCAGCATGGCTTTTAAACACACCGAGTGTGAGACTCTTTTTCAAAATTTCCGCTGCATTTATTGGCCATAATCTCTGAGACTTTGGAAATAAAGCCTCAGCAGAAATTTTTATTCAGGCCCCTCGTATAAACACTTGCTTGTGCTTGCATTTAAACTCATCTTTGAATGAACTTTATTATGGGTAAGGCTTTTATTTTCTTCCGTTTGATAATTTTGTTGTTGCTGAAGTCATTATTGTAGTATTTTTTGTTGAAATCGTTGTTGTAGTTGTTTGTATGCATTTACCACAAACAAACTTGAGGCTTGAGTAGAGTCTATATATGAATGTGGGTATGGATGTGTACCGTTTTGCTTTTTTTTTTGTTCTCTTAAAACTGATTTGATCACATTAGTAATCAAGTGTGTTTGTCAAGTTAGTATGTTGTTTGTACAACCATTACCACCAACACATTACGGTTGGCCTTTAAGTTTGTTTAGACTTTACTCAACTCATAGGCTTTTACGGATCTACCACTTTGGCCTAGAAAAATGATTTATAGGACTATTATGTGTTTATAGTCTTGGCTGCACACAAAGCAAGTGAGGTAAAGAAAAAGGAATGTTGTTTTTGTTCAGTTTTTTTTTTTTTTTTTTGGTGAAAAGGTTTTCCAAAATGCATTTGATTCAACTGTGGATGGAGTAAATGAACTGAACGAACATTTACTGTGTGAATGATGATGTTGATTTGGTAGTTACTGTTGCTGCAGTTGTTGTTGTTGGTTTTGGCCATATACTTTTTGGTTTGGTTTACAGTCAAAAAGCATTTGTGTTTTATCTTTGGAAAACATGCAATTTTCTCTCGGTATGTATTAAACATACGGACACACACACAGGCTGGCATACTTTTTCCATATACTGGTCTATTCCATTCTTTGGTCTCTATGGTTTATAAGGAATTTCCACACAATCTAAAGAGCCTGTGGTAGTCCAATAGCTAAAGATAAATGAATTTTAGGCTCTTTTTTTCAAGGCTTCTTTGTGAATGTTAAAAGTGCACTTTAATGCAGTTTTTAAGTTTATTTCCGAATAATTTTCTATCAAAATGTGTGCGTTTAAGAGTGTTTGTAAAAGTTTGTCGGTTGGTTGTTAAAAAGTTTTCGATAACAAAATTTTTTGCTTCAAGTTTGGCAGTTTAGGTGTTTTTGTAAAAGAAAATTGTTGTTATTTGATTTACTGCCCCAGAAAAAAAGGCAGAAACCAAATGTAAGCCGACAATGACAACACTTTTGAGGCAAAATTTGTGGCTTTAGAATGTAAGAAACTGAAGCATTGATTGTGATAATTCATTTGGTTTAATTTTTTTTTCAGTTCCACAAATACTTCTTTTATAAAGCTGTGATTGCTTTGATTTAAACAGAATTGTTTCTGGTTTTCACAATGATTTAAGGAGGCTTTCATTTGATTTTTTTCCCCATTTTTTTGTTTGTTTTGTGTTGTTTGTATATAATGAACTAATGAATGAGTGGTAAATATAGAAACCAAAGAGTTACAAATCACTTATAGAAAATTTATTTAATTTTTGTGGGAAAAAATTAAAGAAATTTGTACAAAATACGAGGGTGTGTTAACAAGTTCATACATATTTGAAATTCTCACTTGTAAATTGAAAAGACAACACTGCTCGTGGCAATAGGCATTGACTCCTGTCAAGATTTTAAAAAGTTGGATCATTTGTTAGAGTTATACAGCCATTGCTAATTGAATGTGGTGTGGGTAACATTGATAAGATAAGATGATAAGAAAGTGATTCACATAACTTTGTCGTGACCGTAGTACATAGCACATAAGTCGACGAACCTTCTGAGGTTTTTTCCCCCAAAACAATTAAAAAAATTAACGATGTGGTGTTGACCGATGGAGCCATATGCATTTTACATGGCTTAGTAGTCTCAACTTTGGAAGAGCACTGCGATATAAGAAAGCTTTTAGCAAGATGAGTACCGTGTGATTACTTTGTAGAAGTCTCTAGCGCCTTCAAATTTTTTTTCGGTAATTCTTAACTGTAGACAACATTCAACACAGAAGAAACAGCAGTGTAGATAGTGGACCTTTATTTGTCAGTTGGAATTAAAAAAAATTCACGATATTGCTTTTAGAGATAGGGGAATAAAAATGCTGAAGATTGTGAAACTCGCATAATTCATTTTAAGTAAGCATTTGTAGGCTTGATGTTCTGCTTGCTCACAATCGAATACAAAATAATTGTATGACAACTTCGCTCGAGTGTTTGACTCGTTTCACTTTAAAACGGACGAGTATTTGCGCCTTTTCGTACTAAATATGGAATCAACTTAAGAGAAGAAACAACAGTCCAATAAAGATAAAGAGGCGAAAGAGCAAATATGTATGCATGTGATATGAATTTACACCAGTGATGTCCACTATTACATAAACACACTTGCGCTTGTTCGAATGTTCGAATTACTTTCTGTTTATAACTTTATAATTATTTCTTTATAATTCTGAGTAAAGTACGTAATCGATTGTCCGATAGACATGTGACTGATCTATTAAGAATAAAGGAGTACCGAGGGTCACATAGATTTGGAGGAAATAATGAATAATTATTTCAGTTAAATAAAAATGATACAAAAAATATGCACTATCCATCCCTGCACTATGTTGGAGAGAAGCTAAAATCTAAAAAGAGCAAGAGTAACAATATTTCTTTTTATTATGTACGTGTTTGACTTCGACGTTGGAGAAGGAGAAGGTCACTTGATGTGGTATTCTAAGTAGAGAACCGCTCATGAAATTGTATCAGCCAAACATCTTGCAAACTAAGAGAAAATATATCTGGTGTGAAATGATAATTGAACGCTATGCTCCACCTGGTATTAAAATTTAGCAGAAGAAAAAGAATCAACATTGCTTACCTTTCAAAAGTGTAAAACAATCACATAAAACGCCAACTTTCTGGATGAATTTAAGGAGGATTGGAAAACAAAATGACAGAATTTGGCCAAAAAAGTATTCTTTATCATGCATTTGAAGTTGCAACAGGTATAAGAAGTTTCCTTGAGCGCTTCTGATCATTCATTATAAATTAAACAAAATATGTGTAATAAATTATAAACCTTATTTAGTGGTTCGCCTAAAGGAAGCTACTCTCAAATATTCCTTGGTGTCCTACTTTCCTTGCTAAGAATAATTCATCAATCATCTGTAATAAGGCAGTCGTATTAGGAGTATTGTTACCTACAATTGTCCACCGGCACTATCTGTCTCAGTTAATCCCTTATATATAATTAGGCAGGCTGAAAGCCATCTTCAAAGAAAATCTTTAGAGCTCTTCGAACGTAGTCCAGTAAACCTCCACCAAAAAAAATTTGATACCCACCCTCAACATCCTGGTTGAGGATATGTAACTTTGCTCTAGACAGTTCCACACATTTGCACTAAATGTTCCTTGTGGTCTCATGATACTTAAAATTGAACCTGCACTCAGTCTTATCAAGGAGACGTAACCTATTTAGGTAATATCTCAGGTAGTTGTGTGTCAATAGAGAACCCACTATCTCATCAATATTCGAACTACAAAATTTATTGAGTTCTTCTGCATAAGAAGAATACTCTACAAATCGTTTGGTCTGGACTATTTGTAAAATGATACTCTGTAACAGATATGATATGTCTACATTTCAAGGATTTTGAGGTTTGAAGCAGTTCAAGTCATAATAATGCCAGTTGACTATAAAATTCCAATTACAAAAAAAATCAATAACTCTTTAAGGCAGTTTGAAGATACCGAACCCTTTTCATATTTGGAATGCATGTGCACAAATAATTATTAAATAAAATGCAGCTCATAAATGTAGTGGCTGTAATGAAAATTACTGTTATTGCCACATTGCTAATGTTGCAGTAAAGATGAAAAAAATCTTGCAACTATTTATGGCATGTGTGTAAATTGTTGCAACATCTCGTACAATATTTTCATAATGATTTACATGCACATTATCAATGTTTGTATGTGTACATGTATTGATGTGTGTAAGTAAGAATGCGTTTGAATATTTGCTAAAGTGTAAATGTGGCATTAACATGTTGCACCACCACGTTTTTAAATATTCATAACAAAATAGCAACACCAACAACACCAATAACAACAACAATTTTTATGACTGCTTTTTATGGCTATTTTTCTGTTTTAATTTGTGATTTTATTACAGTGGGCAACAATATAAAGCACACAAACAAGCACATGTAATTACATTGTTATTGGTAAGTGAGGAATAATTACAAGATAATGTCTGATATAATTTTCAGAGTTAATATTTTTATATTTAATAAAATAATGTTTTTTTTTAATATTTTAATTGGTCTTTTCCATTAAAGAGCAAGATTATTATTATTATTATTAAGAGTACTTTAAAAAAAACAAGAAAAAAGACATAAAAGTACTTTCATAACAAAATTCTAAGTGACATTTTTTGGTGAAAAATTTTAATAAAAATTAAATAAATTTATACACAGGCAATTGAAATTTATATAGAATTTGTACAGTTCTTAATTTTGTAGGATATAATGGATTTAGTTTTTTAACCAAAAAAAGATAAAAAGGGATGGAGCAATTGTGTTTTAGGAAATAAATTGTCATTAATAGGAAGATGCCACGGCTACAAACAAGCTCAATTTTTATATTCGGTAAGGGACAAAATATTTCCATAACCCTGAGAAGCTGCATAGTTTCAATCTTCGCTGATCGTCCTTAACATTACCCTAAAGGTACTGATATTACTTAAGACCGCAATGTCCGGTGAATAGACTTCCTAAGATCTATAGGAAGAGAGGGAGACATAGCCTAGAGAAACGTTTTCCACTAATATAAAGTCTTAAGGAACAAAAGTTGAAAATTAAAGTGATTTTTATTCAAAAGCCTGTGCCCCGTAGCAAAAGTTGACGGAATTTTTTATTTGTTCGTAATATTCACTGTAGCACGATAACAATACAAGTCGTTGGGTTCGATATACCAATTCGGACCAAGAGAAGTTGGTGATTATAAGTAATGACCTATAGCGGTCGTCTTTAAAATAGATGGTTTGGTCAACGTCTAAAATCTACACCAAACTGTTACTCTTTTGAGATGCATTAGATGCTTTTGGTTCTCATGTAAATGGATGTGGTCTCAAACATAACAATTTAGGTCATATTCATAACAATTCATATAGAAATGGATTTCACCACTAAAGGTGATTTTTCGATAAAAATTAGGATACATTTCGAACCGAACTTCGTACTGGTGAAGGTTCAAGTAACGACACAAAATTATTATTCGTATTCACCTGCACACTCATATACCGAATATTTCAGCAAATCTTATGCTTCGTAGACGTACGCTGTTCGATCGTCGACTGAACCAGAGATCGTACATTCATTCATCACATTGCTTATAGTTCTCTCGGTACGACGAGTATGATCTCCTTAAAGTGTGCAAAGCGTAAGTTACAGTACCCGCACAGAAAATCCATTTTGTTAAAAAAAATTTGCTATTCATGGTGACTTAACAATAAACAAGATCATATCGTCGCATAGTCGTCGTGGTCTAGTGGTTAGTGTATTGGCTTACTAAGAACCTAGGTGAAGAACCTAGGTTCGACACCCAGCTCCGACATCTTAAAAAAAAAGAAATATGAAAAAATATTTCTTTCGGCGACTACCTGTCAGAAGTCTTCTGGTAAAAGCTTTAAGGGTAATTAATTGCCATGAACAAGCATCTCATGTCTGTCGTTCGGAGTCGACATTAAACTGTAGGTCCCGGTACTCATGGATAAAAATTTACACACACAACATGAGTGCTGCGAGAAGCTAGGCCGTTATCCTGACACAGGGTTGTAAAGGCCAGTTACGTACGTATATCGTCGCAAGAATTAAAGAACGCTGTAACTGACAAAAAATCGAAAATACGTTTTTGTGCTTCATTTTTATCAGAAAAAAAAAATACGCGTAGATTGGTCCCGGTCCCAGATTCCTATGATTAAAATAAATTCACTTACGCCGTCTGCCTTTTGAAAAATACCACTGTCTTCTTTCTATTTTCATTTCTTTTTGGCTCCGGTGAACATTAAATGTTTTGTCAGTTACCGCGTTCTTTAATTCTTGCGACGATATACACACATCCTACGCTCAGACCTAGTGAATATAAACTCAAACTTTCTGAAAACTGTAGCACGTAAATTATAATATACGAACATAGGAATGTATGTTCATATTAGATTACACTCTCTCTTCAATTCTTTTGCATTGAGTACTACAGATGGGTCTTTTTTTACTATTTTTCTTAATTGATTCTTTATTACAATCTTTTACCAAAATCTCAACTAAATAGAGTTCACTTTACTCAAAACAAGACAAATTGAACCCTTACACGCTGAGCAATAATCAGTGAATTCAATTTAAAACACTTGTGTTTATCAAAAAGCTTTATTTTGAACAAAAAAAAAAAAAAAACAAAATTCATTCCAGTTCTTATTATTACAATGGTTTTAAATGGCACCACAAAAACACCTGCTTCAACTCCCACACACTTTGCAAACACACAAAGGAAAACATACAAAAATGCTTACTTTAAGGATAATACTTTTAAAATAAGAAACTTGTGTCATCATTATCTATAATAATCCGCCCTTATTGATGTTGTTTTTAGTAAAAAACACGCAAAACGTTAAAAACAAACAGAAAAATAAATTTATTTGCTAACAATTAAAATGCGTAAGAAGAGAGTGAGAGAGAGGGAGAGAGAAAGATGCAAAAATGCACACAAATATATAGAGAGAGTAAAACACGCATGCAAAAGAATATTAACAAAACAATGGAAGGCATGTTTACCGCTAAAAATTAAATCAAAACATTCAATAAATCCTGTTAAGTTTTAATATCCATTACCATACAAACACCACCACATTGTAAAGGACAAAAAATAAAATTAAGCACAATCAAGAGAAAGAGATAGAGTGATGAAGAGAAAATCGTAAATAAATAGTGTTTGTGCTGTGATGACTACAGAACCACAAGACCTCGTATATGACAGGGGACAAGTGAGTCAATACACAAATAGTGTAAACATGTTGCACGGGATATACTCGTTTATCCGTATGTATGTTTGTAAAGAAGTGAAATAATGAAACACATAAGCAAACACATACGTACACACACTTATTGATGTTTACGCATCGTAGAAATCGTTATAAGGAATTAAAAGCACGCAATGTGTGGTAATGCCAAAATCGTGTTTATTCGTTTATACAAAAATCAAACAGAATTGAATAAAAAAAAAAAAACTTCAACAAAAGCAACAGCAACTAAAATTCGAATTAATTGAAATACAAGAAATAAACACACAAACATGTTATGCACTTAAAACATTTTAAACATTTCGAGAGTAACTGCTTTATTTTACTCTGGAGCCGGTTGAATTTGTCTCCAAAGAAAGCCACCGTAGCTTTGTCAGAATTCACTGTAATAATTACAAATAAAGTAGAACTGAATACTAATATAACAAATATTTAAAATAATAAAAACATTAAAAACTAGTTCGAATTTTAAAAAAACATAATATTTAATACAATACAAGAATGAAAAATGTATAATATTTAAACTCTCTGTGTGGCTTATTGTTAGTTACGACTTCAGCCAATAATGTTTTAGCCTTCGAAAATAAACAGCAAGCTGATAAGCAATGATATGAAAATTAAATTTTTGTAAATATGTTGAAAGAGATGGTTTAAATTCAAAGTTGATATACTTCTCCTTACACCAGAATGACTATCATCAAAAGGGTGAAGCAAACAATGGTAAATATTATGGCATGTTTTAAGGTCCATTTAACAAAAACTCTAAAATAAGAAAATAAATCCATTTGGTGAAGAAACAAGTTATTTTATATTAATATATTGCAAGACTGCACACGTCTGAAGTTTCAGTGACAAAATTTTAGGAATTAGTTTTTTATGTGCCCTATTTACAGGATTTAAAGCCGAAAAACAATTTTTTGTTTTATTAATTGAAGACCTAGCACGTCAGAAAGAAATGTGACAACTTACCAACAACTAGCTGGTTTTATGATCTTGGCAATATAATTTCTGTAAGGCATTAAAAATGACAAAAAAAAGAAAAAAGAAAAGAAATATTGGAGAAGGTGATTGGTTACTAACGAGGCCTCTCATACAGGTGCATCAATTAGCATTCTAAGACGTAATTTCGAAATATACCCCACCACACGCAACGTTCATAACGTCCTTTATATCCAGTTTGTCAGATTGAGGTATCTGAAAATGTTATCCGGATCAATACAGTAATCATTGAGCTAAATACACATCCAGAAAACACAGTTTCCAATTAGCCGGGGTTTAGTAAGTACTGCCACTTGTCTTATCTCGTTCTTCTAGTACGTATACTATCAATAACAAGCCAAATCGAAATCTCGTAGGAATTAGTTACCCTTAACCTTGCATTAGCTCTCTTATATAAGTATAGATATCTCTCTTTGATCTTATCTGCTTGTGAATCATCAATGATGTTTGGCGAAAGTTTCGTTGCGTATCTCCTATGGTAACGAACTGCATTTTAATTTCGTAATAATTAATTAAATTTAACTTTAATAATTATTTAAAAACTCGACGTTTTTCAACAATCAAATTAATGTTTTTTGAACAAGCAAATATATAAGTTGTCTTCGCTGTAGTCTAGTGGTGAGTGTGTCGGCTAACTAGACAAGAGCTGCGGATTCAAACCCAGCTCTGACATCTTGAAAAAAAAAGAAATATAAAAAAATAATTCTTACGGCGACTACCTCCTAGCAGTTTTCTATCTAAAGCTCTGAAAGTAACTAATTGACATGAACAAGCTTTTCAATTTCTCTTTGACGAATTACGCAGTTACAAATTTACAATTTTGTGGCAACTCTGCCTTCTATCTGCATGAGTAAAAGAGTAAAAATTGATTTTCTTTTAAACACTAATTTATTTATGAGCAATACTAAGTAGTCAGAAAGAACAGTATATTTTTTTTCTTATATTATTATTAAGCACCTTAGAAATAGGACAAGTTGCCGTCAATTGATCATACAAAGGACAATGTTATACCTACACCCTTGAATGATCAACAGCAATTGTCCTATCGTTGCATTTTTCTTGTGGTGAGGACCTTCGCTAAGTAGGTAGCTGTTTTCTACTACTTCCAAGTAGGTGGCGCTTTTCTCCTGTTCATTCGTTTGTTGTAATAGAGATCCTAAGTTATTAACCAATATCCTAAGAGCTTCCATCAACTGTTTCTATTTTATTTAGAGTAACATCTACCACAACTCCACCGAAGTTATATCTTTTATATTTATAATACATTTCCAAATGAATGCAAAACGTATGTATTTTTCGTGCCAACTCTTAAAGGTCTTGAATTGTGAACCTTTAAGATAAGAAAAGCTCACAATGGCACTTTTCTTTTGTGCAATGCTTGTCGTAATAGGCAATGAATATTCTTTTAATCTAATTTTCGAATACAATCGAACGTTAAAAGCGTTTTATAATAGCGATCTGTGTATTATGTATAACCTAATATTAACTCATTCTTGATATGAAATACTTACGTATATATAAGAATTCAAAAACGTTATCTACAGCTATCATCTCTTTATTTAATTTTAATTTTCAATAATTTAAAAGAAAAAAAATCCAATATCGGTGAATTTTTTTATCTTCAATGAAGTGAAAAAATTTGCTAAAAGTATTTATCTATTTGCCTTCATTAAATAAATTTTTTTTTGCTACTTTTTACTTAAAACAATAAAAAATCCCAACAATTTAAACCGAAAAGAAATGAAAAATACTGGCCAAATAATAAGAAACAAGTCATCCATTAAAGATAAATTAAAACACTTATAATTACGGAGCAGAGATTCCTTTTAAATAAATTACACATGTCTACTTAACTACAATAAATACTCGTAAAAGTAAACATGCATATGAAACATGTAACATTTTATCAAACAATTTAGATCAACACATGTGCAACACTATTGTTTGTATTGGCTCTTAAGCCTCTTTTGGAAGGCAAAAGGAGAAACAAAAGACTCAAGAAACATACTTGAAATTATTGTTGTTTTCTTTTTTTTTTTTTCTTAAAGATCAAATAAATGCTTCTCTCATGTGTTACACTTGCATATGCTTTTGTATTACGATTACATTGTTAGCTATTGGACAAGTAATGATATGTTTTCAATGACCACATAAGATTAGTAGTTACACACAACAATACATACTCATGTTAACAGAAACAATAACATTTTTATCGTTTTTGATGATCTTAAAGAAGTTTTTTTCTCTTTTTATCATTTGAAATCTTAAAAGAGAAAATGAAAGAATTGAAATAAATATTTAAAATTGTTTTGCGAATTGTTACTGACAGATTATGATTAGCGTTAGATTAACGTCAAATTACGTCTATATATTTGCACCTTGTACGGGGCAATAATATGTAAACCCATATGTTATCTTTGGTGTTTAAAGAAGAGAGAGGCCTGTTTTCATTGTCGGCAATTTGCTGTATTTTTTAACTATTTAGGCCTCTATTTATAGATAAGAAATCAAATTTGTTTTGTTTGATACGAGCGTTGATTGGATAACATTATGAAAACATTTGAATTCACATTAGGTTCTAATATAAGTAGATTTTGCTTTGTGTTTTTTTTTATAGTAAAATATTGGTTTTTATTTAAGTAGAACTATACGAACAAAGCAAACATTTTTAAGTAAGCGAACATACTCACTTTTGAGTTTAAAAAGTACAGGAATATTAAAAATAATATTTCTTTGTTTCCTGCAAATGTTACTGGCTTCCCAAAGCTGGTTAGATTTGATTGGGTAATTTAAGTTTAAAAAAGGTGGCTACTTTTTTGATACCACAAAGATCTCAATGAACATTCTGCCAAAATCCCAAGTACACTAGCAACTTACTGCGAGCAACCGGTTTGAGGACAAAATCTAGTGCAATAGTCGATTCGTGTTCGAGACTTGGGCTAAATATTCGGGTTTCCTATTTACATGCCTGTAGAAGATGAAACTTTAAGTGAAAAAGAAAGACAAAGAAAAACGAATAGAATAGTCAAACAAATATAGTTACTGAAGAAAACAAGTAACATAGTCCTAAGCATCATAAAAAAATCACACAAAGGTCTCGGGATAGCAATTCTGCCAATAGTATTAGTATTAATACTTACTATACTCACTATTCCTTCACGGACATCATTTCTTCTTTAACTACCAAAAATATTCATTGCAATTAACTTTGATCTAATTAAAGCGTTTCTGACGGAACAGAAATTAAATAAAATAATTGATCAGTTTTCTTGGGGCTTGAACCCGAGTCTTCAGCGCTTAAGAACTATTATTTAATTTGCGTTTAACAGCTATTGATACGAGTAGATTAAAACCTTTTAATTTGCCAGGGAAATATCTTAAAGAAGTGTAAAGCTCATGAGTTTATTGAGTAATATATTTTGTAAATAACAATCATTACTTAGTCAAACTAGTAAACACGTGATTTAAAAAACTCCTTAGTTTTCTTAAATTTAATTTTTAATTTAAATTGTAATTTTTAGAAAGTCGCAAAATTTTTATTTTATTTGTAATTTCGTCCTTCGCTGGGATTGAACCTTGGTCGTGTGAGTTTCTGTGCAAGCCCTCTACCACTATGCCACGATAGCGGATAACAGCTAAACTTACTTAGCGAAGGCACTCACCACACAATTAACATGCAACGGTGAGGCAATTACTGTTGATTATTCAATGGTGAAGGTATAACACTGGCCTTTGAATGATCAATTCACAGCAATTTGTCTCATTCTTAAGTCGCTTAATAATAATATAAGAAAAATATATTTGTACTGTCCTTTCCAAACAATTCCAATACAATGCACAGCATTTAGTAGGGGTTTACCTCTGAGTATTGGTCTCAAATAAAAATTAAAAAAAAACTTATATACTAAATGAGAATTATATCTCATTACAATACATTCCAGTTCTTCAAATACCAAAAAATTTTAAAATTATATAAGTTAGAGACTGTATATGAGACCAGCGAAATGTTTTTATGTATTCTTATATATTTTATATTGTTTTAAGACACAGTGTTATTTAAATCAACAATTTTCTGGTTGAACAACTGTCTTATAATTAGCAAAACATTTAAAGAAACCCTATCTCAGAAGAAATTAGATAACACTGCGTCCTCTAAATTCATAAAAAAAATAAATTTAGATTTACTGTGATTTTTTCTTAGTGAATGTGATTGTCAAAGATTTTTTTAATGGAGTTCAGCAGTCAAGGCATAACCCCTATTCATGCAGTACACTGTTCAGGTCTAGGAAAATATGTTGTGGGAAAGGGAAAGAGTATGTAGTGTCTGTATATTTATTTAAACTTACTATGGAAGTAACAGGAAAAACGTTCGAGGGAAGATTGTTCCACAAGCCCACGGTGGGGCTAAAGAACGAGTTCTCTCTATAATGCTTTGTGCGATTCATTGAACAATTAGTTACAAAAGTATTTGCTCTGAGAGAACTACGAGTAGTCCATAAGAATATGCGACTATCCGGAATCAAGTCTTAAATTCGTCAGAGCACCTCTCTTGGTAGTACCAATTAAACAATAAAGCGAACGCCACATTTTGTTAAAAGTAATCCAAAGATAAAACATGTGTTTCAGAATATTAAATTTAGCTCCTAGAAATACTGTAAGGAAAATGCTATGATGTTGGAACAACTTCCATTTTGTTGCTGTTAAGTTAGTAAAAAAAAAATTTCTAGATTTTAAAATTTTAATTTGACGTTCATATTCCTTTTTTTGATTAAATTAATGTCTATCATTATTGTGCGATACTCGTATTGTATTTAAATTAGACACATGTCGCGAATTCAAACTTGTACTCCTTTGGGTATTTGATATGCTATGAAAGGAAACACAATTACATGATTATTGGCAAATATAGACTCGTTTTAATGCTTTTATTTTTTGGCTTTCTATTTAGAAATTTTAAGTTTTCCCTTATTTTCCGAACAATTGATTTTGAAAGAATTTTTTTTTTCAAGAAAAATACTGCAAATGCGAGTGTATAACAAAAGAAATATACGTGACGTGACATGAAAGCACAATGCAAAGTAGACTAACACATATTGAAGATAAAAGGAATCAATATTATAGCTAAAAAACAAAAAAATCATTACGCACATTGAACTTTGAACTTTGTGACTGATAAAAGCTTTGTAAGAAGAAGAGTTTTCTTTTTATTTTTTGTGTCAAAAACTACAGGCCACAAAAAAGGCGTTACATTTGCCACTAACAAGGCAAGTTGTCCTGGGAGAAATCACTTTAAACTCTATATTTTAGTCTTCTTTATGTTCAGGCTTATTGGCCTCATCTGTGACATTATGCATCATTTGCTTTACCCCCCTACACCCACTTAGTAATTTTAAGTTTCTATTGATTTGAACATGACTTGGAATTTTGTTTTTTTGCAAAAAATCAGTTTGAAAAAAAAGGGGCGCGTGTGAGTAGTCGTGTGGCGTTTTTGCAATGTTAACAAACAAAAAGAAAAAAAAAAAAAAAAATAAGAGAAAAAATGCCCTGTTGATGCTTTTGATTATATTTTGACAGATTTTATTCTTTTTTCTCGTTTGTAATCATTTTTGAGTTTAAGTTTTGAAAGTTTTCTTTTTGTTTTCAACTCACTTTTTAGTTATAAAGGGGGTGGAATTTTTTTATAACGTTATATGGCTCTAAATACATGACAAAACACATATAGACTGTTTTTAAACTAATTATTCTGAAACATGCAGTTTAAATTCAATAGAATTTTCTAAATAATTAAAATACGAGCACATAATAATAAATAATTTAAGAACGACAGCACCAATTTAAGTATGTTTTTTAGATTAAAAAGTTTTGAATAAAAGTAAAAACGCCATACATTTTAAGGCTACTGCATCAAGTTTTCGAAAATTTTTCACATAACTGCTACGTTCAATGAGTTGTTTTGTGTTCGATATAGTGCTTATCCAATTGAAGTCTTGAACAAAAAAGAGAAATAAAAAGAAAGTACCGAATAAATCAAAAATAGTATGAAAAGCAGTAATTATAAAAAATTGGAGTGAATTTCTATGTTTTTACAAAGCTTTTGACGATATTTCCACTGATCAGGTTAATATGAAAGCCTTATGCCAAATAAATTATACTGAGGTAAATTATGGTTATGCAATCTAGACCGAGTACAGTTGCAAAACACTCTATCCTATGAGATCTTTTAAAACTCGACTGTGAAACCTTCAGCACTAAAAAGTGTTACTGACAAAATTATAGCCTATCTTGTGATCTATGTAACATTAGAAAATCTAGTGTGAAAATATTAACGGAAAAGCCACATATATGGAAGCACTTGCTTGCCACATATGCCAATGGTAACTCATATCATGATGGGTGCGTGGTGTAGTGGTTAGAGCGCTCACACAAAAACTCAAACGGCCCAGGTTCGAATCCCAACAAAGGTGAAAAATGAAAAAGTTCGTTTGCGGTTTTTTCAAAATTTTAATGCAAAAATAAGAGGTTTCCCCCCTCCATCTATAAAGTAACCACTCCCTGACGTTCCACTCTATTCCACCTTAACCTTTGACAGCGAAAAACGAATGATCAGGAAAGAAGCGAAACCTATTAGGAAGTAGCAGATAACAGCTAAACCTACATAGCGAAGGCACTCACCACACAATCAACATGCAACGATGGGGCCATTACTGTTGATCAGGCGCTTAATAATATAAGTTCATGTTCTATTCTATGATTACGAAGTAAGTGAAATGTGGTGCCATATTTAAGTGCACAGAAGTGCACCAGGTTCAAATCCCAGCAAAGGTGAAACATGAAAAAATTTGTTTGCGTTTTTTTTTTCAAAAAGACCATCTGCAAAGACACCGCACCCCGACATTCCACCTTAACAAATCAACAGAAAAAACGAAAAACTTTCCTATTGGGAATTAGCAGATAACAGCTAAACCTACTTAGCGAAGGCACTCACCACACAATCAACATGCAACGATGAGGCAATTGCTTTTGAACATTCAAGGGTGAAAGTATAACAGTGGCCTTTGAATGATCAATAAACACTCTTCTGAAGTATTATAAAGCAAGTTTTTATATCAAAAGACGATCCTCAGATCACTCGCCTTCCATAAATAGTCTGTAATTTAGTTATAAGGTTATAAGGTTTAGTTAGTTATAAGGTTTGTGAAAATCCAAAAGAAGAAAAAATTCTCTAATAATAGTGTTACGAATAGAATTTCAATGGTCTAATATGTTTGAAAATTAATAACAGAGAACGATTTTTTTTTTGTATTTAAGGAATATTCTTAAAGGCATTTTGTTTTCAATAAAATAGTTTGAATATTCTCTTTTAGATAAGACGGTATCTGTTATATTAAAACAATCCTTTAGATGAGGTCAACCTCATAAAATTTATGATGAAACACATCAGAGGTTGTTTATTACCTCACTGGTGTGAAACCAGAAATATTTTTATTCTTCTCTTCAGCAAAGCAGTGGCTGTGTACCCAATATCGTAAAACGTAAATGTTAAATAAAAAATAAAATATAAACAAATTCATAATTCTACTATTTAATCATGTACGATCATAAATCTTTTAAAACAAAAGAAAAATGTATTGCAAAGTCTAAATTACGAAAACAAAACATGTGTTTTTAAAGCAAATAAAGTAATTAAATGTAAGAAAAAAAAATAAGAAAAATAAAAAACTTAAAAAAGCATTAAATTGTCTTTAAAAATAAAAACAAAGCAAAACAAAACATTTTTAGTAAACATGTGTTTTGAAAATCATAAACAGAAAATAATTAAAAATAATCCACATTTGATTTTATGATTTTGTCTTTAATTTTCCTAACAAAGAAAATAAAAAACCAAAGTGAATTGAAAATATTTACAATTCGGTTTGGCGCCATAAATAAAAAATAAAAAAAAAAACAACCAAAGTTAAAGAAATCAACTGATTAGTGGCCTTTCTTTGTTTATAAACTGGAAACTGTAGCATTAAAGGTGTATTTTCTTTACGAGTATCACTAATATTTAAACAATAGCAACAGTATTGTTTTTTCTCCCAACAATGTCTTTAAGAAAAATCAAAGCTAATGAGAAGTACTGCAGGAAAACTTAGGAATGCGAATTGCCCTTTATAGTTTATAATTTCCATATAAGAAATATGAAACAAATATTTCTTTCGGCGAATACCTTTTAGCAGTCTTTTGGCCAAAACTCTAAGAGTAACAGTTTGCAATGAACAAGGATCACATGTATAGTAATCCCCCGATTTGCGAATAGGATACATTCTGTTAAAGTACAGGTATATCGAACATTCGTATAGCGAGCTTTATATCAGTATGTTATTCTACTGAAAATAAATAGATAAGTGTCGGAGATTAAAAATATCCATAAAGCGAGATCAATATGAATTTGCATTAAAAATATATAAATAAATGTGTACCCAAAATATGCGTTATGCGAAAACCTATTTTTTAAAACATTAATAATAAAGTGATTAAAAAATAAATTTATTAATTTAAAAAATGAAATACATTACAGGTTCATTAAAAAAATTTAATTAAAATAAATTAGAATTGTACAATACACAACCTAAACTATGGTAAAATTACTATAAGGTGTTGTTGTAAAACAAAAACAGAGTTGTATAGTGGTTAGAGCGCTCGCACAAAAACTCAAACGGCCCAGGTTCGAATACCAGCAATGGTGAAAAATATGAAACAGTTAGTTTGCGTTTTTTTCAAAATTATAAATTAAAAAGAAGAGCCCCCCCCCCCCGACAAAACCATCTACAATGAAACCGCTCCCCGACATTCCACTCTATTCCATCTTAACCAATGTGAACAAAAAACGAGAAAAGCGAGACCTATTGGGAAGTAGCAGATAACAGCTAAATCTACTTAGCAAAGACACTCACCACACAATCAACATGCAACGATGAGGCAATTGCTGTTGATCATTTATGGGTGAAAGTATAACACTGACCTTTGAATGATCAATTTACAGCAATTTGTCTCATTCCTAAGGTGCTTAATAGTAATATAAGAAAAACAAAAAAGGGGTAGTAGGGGTTTACCCCTGAGTATTGGTCCAAAATAAAAAAAAATTTGTTTGTGTAAAGACCTCTTAGTTGTTAAGAAATAGTAAAATAATAATAATAAAAATAATGTTCGTAACTTCGAAATTTTGTATTCGTATAACGAATTTTATAACTTATTAATGATGTTTGTAACATCGAAATTACTTGTAGCGAGTCATCGTAAAATCGGAGGAATACTGTATTTCGTTCAGAGTCGACTTTAAATTGTAAGTCTCGGTACTCATGGCTTAAAATTGACGCACACAATTAAGCCGCAATCCTGAAATAGGGCAATTATGTATGTATGTATGTATGTATGTATGTATGTATGTATGTAATTTATTTATTACTCGTTCATTGTAAATAAGAACACTTTAATGAGGATGGACCGAGTGGTAAGAGGGGCAATATGCAGAAGAGGAAGCGTGGTGGCGAGAAGCCAGAAGCGATTGTTCTAAAACCGGCAGCTGGTAAGACATACGCGGAAGTGCTTAGTGCCGTCCGATCGCAGGTCAAACCGGAAGCCTGTGGAGTGGCTGTGAGGTCAATACGGAAGACCAAGGCGGGAGAGCTTCTTGTGGAGCTGAAGAAGTCCTCCACTGAAGGAAGAAACGCTTTTAAACAGGCGTTAGAGAAGGCAGCGGGCGAGACGAGTGTAGTCAGAGAACTGGTCCCTATGAGTAAGGTAGAGATCAGAGATCTCGACGAGTGCACCTCTGTGGAGGAAGTGGAAGTGGCTCTCCAAGATATTCTTGTAGACTACAAGGGTGTTCTGGAGGTGTTTCTGGCCAAGCCCAACATGAGGGGGCAACACATGGCTATTGCCAAGATGGAGGCGAAAGCTGCCAAGGTTCTCCTCCAAAGGAGGACAGTGAAAATCGGTTGGGTCAACTACAGGATGCGCGGCAGAGTGGACGTCTCCAGGTGTTTTAGGTGCCTGGGGTACGGTCACCTTAGTGGAAACTGCAGCGGACCTGACCGAGGCAATATGTGTTTCCTGTGCGGGGTAGAGGGGCACAAGGCAAAGGACTGCAAGTCCCAGCCGACATGCTACCTATGCTCCGACATAGGGGAAAATGGCCGCAAACATATTGCAGGTTCGGGCGCTTGCGGAGTATTCCGCAAGGCATTAGAAGATGCTAAGCGGACAATATGAGGGTCATCCTACAGGCCAACATGCACCGCAGCAGAACTGCTCACGACCTGATGGGGCAGATCCGTCTCGAGAAACAAGCTGATCTTATTTTGATCAGTGAGCAGTACCGAGACGGATGTGCGCCTACGTGGTTTAGGGACAACCTCGGTACAGCGGCGATATGGATCCCGGACCCGAGACGCTTCTGTGTTTCGGCCCATGGCTCTGGAGATGGTTTCGTTTGGGTGAGAAGCGGCTTGGTGACTTACTTTAGCTGCTATCTTACTCCAAACGAGGGTATTTCGGACTTCCAAACCAAGTTAGACGACTTGGAGGATGTCTTACGGAGCATGGGAGGTCATCTGGTAGTGGCTGGAGACTTCAATGCAAAAGCAGTAGAGTGGGGCGAGATTAGAACCGATTCGAGAGGTGGGCGAATTTTGGACTTTATGTCCAGGACGGGGTTGGTTGTATTAAATAACGGCTCCTTGCCCACCTTCCGAAGATCTGGCCAAAGGGGGACCATTATCGATCTCACTCTGGCAACTGAAAACCTAGCGGCACTCGTGCAGGAATGGCAGGTGATCGAGGACTTTACGGCCAGCGATCACCAGTATATCACATTCCGTGTGCGTGATATTGCGCCAGCTCGCTCCATCCAACATCATGGACCAGCTAGGTGGAATGCCGCTAGGATGGACGTTGAAGCTTTGTCTCTAGCCCTAGAACGGGGACGTATGACCACAGAGGGGATCCGTAATGATCTTACGCCTGTTGAGAGGGCTGATGTACTTGTGGACTCAACCATGAGTCTTATACATCAGGCCTGTCAAAGCGCTGTACCGAGGAGGGGTCCAAACGAAGGGAGACGTCCTGCCTACTGGTGGACGACCGAAATTGCGGATCTGAGGCGTGTTTGTCTCCGTCGTAGACGGCTGGCTCAACGCGCTAATGGAAACGCAGATGACGCAGCCCGTAAAGCCGAAGAGTATAAGGCGGCGAAAAAAGATCTTCGCCGCGCCATCCAAAGAAGTAAGCGCCGATGCTGGAAGGACTTAACGGAGGACCTAAATAGAGATCCATGGATGTTGGGCTATAAAATAGTGCTCCGCAAATTGAGGGCGTTTAAGCCAAGCGCTTCTCTGAATGCGGATACTATTCGGCCCATAGTGGAAGCCCTTTTTCCGGATCATCCAGTGGTCGATAGAACATCGGTCACGGAAGAAACGGAAATCCCGCCTTTCACCTTGGAGGAACTAGAGTGTGCCTCTTGTTGTTTGCGCAGCGGGAAGGCACCAGGTCCTGATGGTCTACCAGCAGAGGTTCTGAAAGCCGTGTCACGGAGTCATCCAGAGCTCTTGCTCAATATGTACAACGCCTGTCTAAAAGCCGGGGTGTTTCCCTCCCGCTGGAAGATGGCTAAACTTGTACTTATTGACAAGGGCAAGGGACCAGTCGGCGCTCCTGGGTCATACAGACCACTATGCCTGCTTGATAACGCGGGGAAACTCCTGGAGAAGCTTCTTCGCCCACGTCTGCAGGCTGCAGTAGTAGCGGCAGGCGACCTCTCCGAAAGACAGTACGGCTTTCGAAGGGGCAGGTCGACTGTGGCGGCTATCCAGGAGGTAGTTAATGCAGGTAGGAGCACGGAACGTGGAAACCACTTTTCACGTCCCGTATGTTTGCTGGTCACACTGGATGTGAAAAACGCGTTTAACTCTGTCCGCTGGCAGGACGCGTTATACGCGATGGAGAGAAATTTCAGGCTCCCAGGGTACCTCCTGCGTATCATGGGAGATTACCTGAAAGATCGATCCATACTCTATGACACGGAGGATGGCCGAGAGACGAAAGTCTTATCGGCAGGGGCGGCCCAGGGATCCATACTGGGACCCGACATATGGAACTATACATATGACGGGATTCTACGTATGGAGATGCCCGAAGGGACATTCCTGGTTGGTTACGCAGACGACATCGCGGCAGTAATTATTGCCAAAGATGTCGATGCGGCCCAACTGCGACTCAACCAGGTTATGCGTCGAGTTACTCTCTGGCTGAGTGATCACGGGTTGGAGTTGGCACTGACTAAGACCGAGATAGTGCTTCTTACTAAGAAGCGCATCCCGCTCATTAGAAGCATGCAGGTAGGAGAGGTTACAGTCCAGACGAAGAACGCCGTTCGCTACCTGGGGGTTAGTTTGGATAACAGACTAACCTTCTGGAGCGAAATATCCAGCAGAGCGGACAAAGCTGCCTCAGTAGTGACGTTGTTGAGCAGGGTAATGGCCAACATTGGGGGCCCTCTTCCCTGTAAAAGACGTTTGCTGCTGAGCACCGCCGAGTCTGTGATGTTGTATGGAGCTGAAGTCTGGGCTGATGCGCTCAGGGTCGAAAAGTACAGAAAGCGCATGGCGGCAGTGCAACGGAGAGCAGCGCTCCGCATAGCGTGCTCCTACCGCACGGTATCGGAGCCGGCTGTCTTGGTGGTCGCCGGGGTCATACCCATCGACCTCCTCGCCAGGGAGCGACAATTCGTCCACCAACACAAGGACGAAATTGGAAGAGAAGGCGCACAATCTGTGGCAAGGTCTCAGTCCCTCCGTGACTGGCAGTTACGGTGGGATACTGAGACACGCGGAAGGTGGACTTACGCCCTTGTCCCTCAAGTGGACGCTTGGCTAAATCGTCAGCACGGTGAGGTAGATTACTACCTCACGCAGTTGCTGACGGGCCATGGGCACTTTCGGTCTTTCCTGTTTAAAATAGGAAAGGCCGTAAGTCCCACATGCGTCTACTGTGGAGCACAATCCGACTCCGCTTTCCACACTTTCTTTGAGTGTGAGAAGTGGATGTTGGAGAGGCGTGCACTGGAGAGGGATCTTGGCATCTTGACTCCCAATACCATCACGGGAGTCATGTTAGGAAACCTTGCTGCATGGAGAAGGATCGCCTTTTTTGCGAGGGGGATCCTGCGTCGGAAGGAGAAAGACCTTGCAAGGTCGGTTGCACTGTAGGGTCCAAATAGACCGGACTATAAGGCTCCATCCTGAAGTAATGTCATAAGTTGACGGTCCCAGGATGGAGCCGGGTGATATAGAGAGGGGTTTTAGCCGGTAGGCACGCAATAACTGCGTGGAGTCCGGCACGACGGGTGGCAACAACCACCTAAGTGCGTAAATGCATTTCCCCTCTCACCAAAAAAAAAAAAAAAAAAAAAAATAAGAACACTTACCGAATTCACAAAGTTCTGTATCGTTGTTTCATGTATTGCATACAATGTTGACTTGTGAACATCTATTGTATGTACATGAATGTATTTTGTGTATTAAACGTCAAAAACCAAATGAGAAAAAGAAAAACTGCATTAAAAAGTTCATTTTTACAAACAAAATACATTTTTCTTCCATTTTTATATTTTTTTATTTTATTTTATTTAATTTGCTGTTGACAATAAAAAGAATTTTTTTGTGTTTATATTTTTGTCAATATTTTTCATTCACAATAACACAGAAACCAATACAACTTTTTTAAAACATATGAAAAAAAAGTGTATGAGTTGTATCGAATGTTTATATTCAAATTACCAACAACAAGCGCACAGCTGTTGTAGTGCCATACAATCTAACAACGAATACAATGAATACAAGGGTTTTGTGAATTCGGCAACTATAATTGTCATTTTGGAATACAAAATTTCAAAAATACCTTTAATTTTTTCAAGTCTGTTAAACATTTAAATAATTTTATGTTTTCTAATATTTTGTTTATAGAACTGCAATCTCTCAAAAGTATAATTTAAAAACCTTTTCTTTTATAGCATTTTTCGTTTAAAAACTTAAAATTGTTATTCATTGCCAGCACAAACATTTCTCTACTCATTTTCAAAATCATTTTTCAAAACATACGTTTATATTCCTATTTAAGATGAATTAAAAGTTTATCTGTAAAGCTATAAATTTTGCAAAATATCTTTTACAACAAGACTCGATGATGTATTATTTCAACAAAATTTATATGCCGACATTCAACTCCCATATGAATAAATTTAGAACATAAAGTTGTTTTAAAATTCATGTTATTGCCACCATCAAACATACAATTGCAATGAATATATTACTTATAGAAATCAAAATGATTAGAAAAAAAGGAATAATCATAGACTTGGAAAACAATAGACATAAAAAGCCAATAGAATAGATAATAAGACCATATTTAAGCACAAGAATAACAGAGGCAACTCCTCCCTCTCTTTAGTCAAATGAAACCAATTCCGGTGCTTAAGTTTGCCATCATTTGCAAGAAAGACACATAAAAATTTTATATGGGCCACAATGACATTTTACAACTGGGGTTTGTCTTTCATTACTTGCCTTGTTTTTCGTTGGCTTCTGCTACTCGACAATATTATTCGTATTACGAGTATACAAGCATTTATTTAAATGTTCTGCCTTTTCCTCCTTTTGCTTCATATTCTTTTGCAAATTTATTCCGTTTGTGAATCTTTGAAACTGCCACCAAAGCAATTGTGGAAAAGAAAAATCCATTTCAGGTTATCCGCGAATTTCAATCAGTCCCGTGGCTCAGAATACAATAATAAAATAAAGTGAAGAAGACACAAAACAAAATAAATAAATTGCACAAAAGCAAAAATAAAAAAACATAAAAACTTAAATATTTTCACTTAAATTTGATACTCCATAAGGCTTTATAATGTGAAATAAAAAACAAACGAGAGATAAAAGCTGAATATTGAAATGAAATCACATTTGCTGAAGCCAAAGACTGGTAATAAAAAGCAGCAAATGGTTATTACTTGTACATCAGAGGTGGTAGGTAGTTTGAACAGTGATAGTATTTTTTTTATAAATGTGATTTTTAATAATAAATGTAAGATGGAGAGAAACATTTATTTGTATACTAAATTTCAATACAATATTAAATTATATTCTAATTAATTATTACGAGTGACGGGGCTAAAACTGAATAAAAGCTCTCCAGCAGAACATTTTTAAAATTTGGAAGCAATAAATAAAATTGTAAGCAATAATAAGGCATTATATTGTTTTTCATTCCTTAAAGCTTCCAAAAATGCCACACATTTCCTTACTGTTTTTTTTTATTCTTCAGGCCAGTGCTCAGGGGACGACCCCTACTCATGCAGTGCTTTGTGCTGGTCAAGAAAAATATGTTATGGGAAAAGGGAAACTTTCTGATATCGCTGGAAGACTGTTCCTTGAACGGGCAGTGCGTCTATAGAACAAATTCTCTCTGTGATGCATTGTGCGATTCACTGGACAATCAACCGCAAAAGGATTTGTTCTGAGAGCAGTACTAGTAGTCCGCAAAATCTATTGCATTTTAGTGGCTCATTTCATATAAAAATCAAGAATTATTTATGGGCACGAGTAAATAATTGTTCACAATTTCGTATTGGTAAGCACTATTTTCTGTTTGGGTTAGTGTAGGGTCGCAGACCAATGGAACCCTCAACTCTGGCATTAGCAATCTAGCACACTAGACTACTAGAACACTTAGTATACATACTAGAACAAAACTACATATTAATAGAAATTTTTTGATTGTACCCTGCCAGCAAATTAGTAGTCGACTACAAATAAAGCTAACTTATAATTCACTTTTATGGGCTGACTATAAGCTAACTACACTGTAATCCAGAAGTTACCAAAATCAAAGTGTTTATAGCAAGCTACAAGAAGTTAACTTTAAGTTAACGGCTAGGTAACTAACTTTAAAGTTAATTGAAAGTAATGCAGAGTCGGACAATTGACTACTTCTTAGGACATCGCCATGTTAAAATAGCTAGTTGTTTTCATATAAAAGTAATCCAAGTGTCAACCACCTTTACTTGAGAAATAGTTAGTTTTAAATTAATTGAAAGTTAACTGAATTGCCTGCAGGGTAGCTTCTGCATTCATTTCTTAAAGTTTATATATTTCATTCTATAAGTACGAGCAGTATGTCAGAGAATGTTTTTACACTCAATGATAATACGAGCGAACAACTCCTTTTTATAAGGTCAATTCAACTTTACAAAAATACTACAAAACGAAAGTAAAAACAGCAGCAAATTACGGCATTCGATATCGAACGCAATTTTATCCAATTTTAGAACAATTTAAATAGAAATTTCGTTCGATATCGAATGCCGTAATTTGCCGCCAGATATTTTTTCATTGTGTGACAATGGTGATATTGTCAGATTAAAAGAAATAACCAGAGTTGCCATTTTCATATTCTAAAAATTGTTAAACTACTAAAACGATAACAAATATACTAAACTTGTATTATAAAAATATCGCTGTTTGAAAATATTGATGAGTTAATGAAAATTATCGATTTTTTTTATAATTTTAATAGTCTTAAGATTCCAATATTGGTATTCTTATGAGAATTAACATCCGTTGAGGAATAAGTCAAACACTAGTAGAACTGAACTAGTTTACAACAGAGTAGGAAAATAAACAAAACTGAACGTTTGATCTCATTTTGTTGTGCTCTTTACAATGAGTAAAACAAAAATAAAACAGAAACAGTGAGAACGATTATCCCATTTAATTTTGTATATTGTTTTTGTTTTGAGTACTACAAATACACTATCTCAAATGTGCGTAGGTACAACAAAAAATTAATGAGAAGATAAAGGATAGAAGAAGAGAAAAAGAAAAAAAAGAAGAGAAAAAAAAGCAAATGTAACGGAATATCAAAGCAAGCAGAAGAGCGAAAAGATAATTGTTTATTTTCGCTCTTTCTCATTTAGAAAGTATTTATTTTGGTTTTGCTCATGTACAATACCATTAAAAAAATTTTGAAAGGTGTATGACTTTGTTTTAACTTTTGCGAAATGTTTTGTTTGTTTGCCCACTCTGGTTTACAACCATGTCTGTAACATCACAACATCGACATTGAGTTTAATAGTCAATTGTATTGAATATAACCATTGTAGTAGCCAATGTTGGCTACTACAAATGATTTCCACTTCCATAGATACTTGTTTCTTCAAAAACTGTTTAATACTCTTTAAACAGCCCACGTAAAAATATTTCGTATTACAAATTTGCATTAAAAAATAAGTCAACATGAAAAATAAAATCAAAATGTAAAATAAAAAAACAAGACTAAAACAGAATAACTAATGATTTTGTTTCCGGTACCCACAAACACTTAAAAGAAACAAATCATAGAAATTTTATTTCATTTTTCATATAATAATTCTAATTAAAGGTACTTAAAGCGAATCCTTAAAGAATTTTTGAATCATTGATGGATGTTTTTAAGGGAAATATATTTGCCTTAAATTTATGGAACGATTTACCTTAAATGGGATATTTTCAAAACTTTATGTACTACCCACAAATTAATTTGAACAGATTGCAGTTGATTGCGTTGTTATGAGAGAGTACAGTATTTTAACCCATCACATACTGTAGGAATAAGAATAGGAATAGGAAAGGACTTACAGCTTGTAAATGAAACACGATTGTATTCAGACTAAAATTTTTGAGTGATTCTTTTAAAAAGACGATTGTTAGTGACCTATCGTTTACTGTAAACAAACTTCTGAACCCTGTGAGTAGCAGTTAATAAAGCAAAATGGTGCGACGTACTTTAGAAATTGTGACATTGACCGGAGGCTATTCTACTCTTTTATTTCTATAGACTTTCATATTGATTTATTAATTTACTACTACATGGAGATTAAAAATCAAAATTTCTTTTTTATTATCGTTATTTTGATCCAATAAGTTGGCATAATATTTATTACTAATTGGTTTGTTCTTACGAAGATTTTCAAGCTGGAAAATAATTAAATGATACACTTTTATAATAACCAATTTCAGTTTACAAATTTTTTATTTCAAATTAATTGCTGAGTTAAAGATGTAAAATAAAATAAATAACTTAACAGTTTATAAAAAAGCTAAAAATAATATTCAAGCTTACGTGTATACGTTTTAGTTAAACCTTTTAATTGAGACAATGAAAACTTTAATTAAATATTTGATCCGTGTTCAATGAAATGTCTTATTTTATTTGATTGACATTTTTAATTGATTTTGTATTTTATTTTCAGTTAAATTTTTAATTGTTATTATTGAGAACAGTTCATTAACAACTAATTTCAATAAACATTTTTTATTTCTAAATAAATTTGGAGGTTAATCCGAAATCAATTAAATGTTTAATTACTACTACAAACATTTTAATTGAAGTTCATTACTGCATTTTTCTGAGTACTGCAAGCCATAACAAAATTTAAGACACTTTTTAGTCTTCGTAATGGTCCTGAATTCGTATAAATTTATTAAGTTCAGCATTGAATTGAGAGGTATTCTGTTATCAATTTGCTATCAACACCAACTAATGATGGATTTGTTTAAATTTTGACAACATGGAAATAATAGCTGACTGTTAATAAGAGCATTGTTGGTCCTTCAGTTAAAAAATATGAAACTAAAAGTGTCACTGTCTTATTGACCCCCTTTTGTAATATTTAAATTAAAATTTTGCACAAAAATATACGACAATACGCATTCAAATGTTTCACATTTATATTCGAAATGTAATCAAAGACGCAGTATATAAAATTTACCCTTTCTATGTCATTAAAAGAAAACTGATGGCAATCAAAAATCTACTACACAGTCTTCATAAAAACAGAAATAAAAAAAATTAGAAAATTTTTAAATCCACATTATATTGTTGCTCGTAAAAAACCAAAAAAAAAAAAAAGAAAAGAAAAGTGAAAGAGTTATTTTTATATGTTCTGAGTTCCGTGTATCTGTTTCTTCTTATGGCAACAAATTGATTTGAATACCTTTTTAAAACTGTGCCATAAATCTTGTATTAGTGAAAACAATTTGATTTGATTTGTTTTATTTTATTTTTTATATCTTTTGTGCGCTAAGAAAATATAAAGAAATAAGGAAGAAAATACTTCAAAAACATACTTTAATTTGTTTTAAAACAAAATATTTAAATTTCAATATAGGGTTTGCCCAAATGGGGAATATAAATACAGGGAATCTACGAGTACTAAATATGTCCATATTATATCTCTAATTGTTTACAGTAATTTATATACTTTAAAGAAATTCTTTCCAAAATTCTTTGTGAGGCCAAGATTGTATTTGTAGAAAATTTAATTTAAGTCGGGTTAGTCTTACTCATCAAAGTTTCTCATTGAGGAGGAAAGTATGCCGAAAGACACGTTCAAGCAAATAAAAAAAAAGATATAAATTAGGAGCAACCAGAACCAGAATAGTTTTTCTGACTCTTCTATTTACATCGATGAAGCAAATTTTTTAATTACCGTGAGTGCTGTTTTGCAGAAATTCTCAGACAGACTTCGTTTTCAGATTTCAACTTTCAGAAATGTTCCAAATAGCTGACAAGAGAGTGTCACCTAACGGAACTAACCACAGAGCGATAGATACCTTAAGAATGTAGAATTTTTGTTAAAAACCTCTAAGTGGGGTTGAATTTACTGTGAAAAGTTAGCAACTCATTAGCATATAGGACAAAAACTGACAAGTCTATCACCTGTTAAAGGCTGATATTATTAAAGCTTTCAATATCGTTTATTTGATAACTGGTCAGAGAATCAAAAAAATTAAAGAACTCGTAAGTTTGAGTAGAATTATAAAGGAATGACATACACGTACAACGAGCTGTGAAGTTTTTGTTATAAGTAAGGCTGTTGAAGTGTAAAATGTAACTGAATATGACTCTAAACAATAGAGTAATTTACCGTGAGTACCCGTCCGTGGACACACTATACGCTACCCAGTTGTATGGGTAGAGATGAGATACTATGCGTCACAGCTAGCGCCATCCAATGCTGGTGCCCTTAAATTTCGGATATGCCGTAGCCAAGCCGCTCAAGAGAGACAGGGAATTTGCAATCATGGTTCTACCATTGCCTGGGTAGTAGCACCCCACCTTGCTGAGGAGGTTCAGCATATACCCAAACCACTACATGTATTCCCCGCACCGGAAGCTTCAGGGCGATTTATCTCACTCCCTGAATGACAGGGGATCACAGGCAAACTGGGGCCTTCTAATGCCCAGTACCAGACCTGAGAGTGTTCATAATTTACCAACAACTCTGTGCTTATAGCGAGCACTAGGCCATCCAGAGCTAGGTGAACTCCATATTCCCCGAGAGCACAGGCCCCTGGCGGGACGTATCGCCAGAAGCCATAATTTACAGCCGGGGGGATGGCTGTAAACAGTAATATCTGCTCGTATGATAAAATTTTTTGAGTATCAGAAGTGTCGAGTATCATTCAACTACTTTGACTTTGTTTGTAAATGTTTAAAAGACATTTATTCCACTTCACTTTAAAGCTTATATTGCAGTTTCTCGAGTGCAGAGAGTAGAGAAAAATTGGAGTAGAACACAATTCGGCGTGTATTAATCTATCGGTGCAATAATTGGAGGTATTCTGATGAAATAAAAATAATCGTAGTACCAATATATCTCATAGAGAACATCGTTTTATAGGTGATTGTCTCTTAAATCATTTAATGTATTATAGGGAGGATTCGTTTTTTAGCCGTACGGTGTTTTATTTATGGAACAAACTCGTAACGAATACTCTTCCTTGAAATTACCTTCTCAACAGATTCAAATTAAATGTTCACAAACATTATTCCCTCTTTCTTCTTTGTCATAAATTATTTCTCCAAATACTAGCATAGCAAGGAAAATTTCAGCACTGAAAACCCTAAAAACCATAAGACAAGCAATACATCTTTTGTGAAAATGCTTGTATTCTTGTATAAACGAACGATTGATTTAAAAATTTAGCCACTATTTACGCATTTTAATGGGGTTTATGGTTTCTTTGCTTCCCCCAATTAACTAACGCTGCCTTAAAATGTTGCAACAACACATGCTACTGTATGTACTGTTTTCATGCAACGTGTCATGTGAAAATATTGTTGAATTGAAGATTTTATATTGATGAAGATATGTATTGTGTGTGTTTGTGATTATTTTTTTTTGTTTAGCTTTTAGCGTCTCTCTCTTTATCACTATCAAAATAATGATTAATTTGAAAAATAATTATTTTCTTAAAATGCTTATTTTGTAGTTTTATTCCCTGTTGTAGTGTGTTTTTTTTATAGTTTTTTTATGTTTTTAATTCATAAACTATGATTTAATGGCACATTTATTTTGTTTATTTTGTAATTTATTTTGCTGCTGTTTTCTTCCATACTTTTCAGTTCTCATGATCAATTTGTTTATAAAATAATTAAAAACAAAACATTTCTTTATTTTTATTAATTCTTTTATTAAAGATATGACGACGAGTATTATTTTCAGTTGGCCTATGAAACTTTCGCAGGTCATAAATGGTTGGTTTGGTTGGATATTTTTTAAGTGAATTATGTGGGAAAGATTATGGAAAAAATAACAGAGGGTTTATGTGCATACATATGTATCTCTTTGTAAGTTATTTAAAATTATTTTGAATTAATTTTACTCTGGGTTAACCATAATCCTTTCCTTTTTTAAATCGTTCTTTTATTTTTTGGTCTTTTTCTGAAACCAATTTTTGCATAAAATTTATTGTTTTTCCATGTTAATTTGCAAAATAAATAAGAAAAGGATTTGCTTAATACTCAATATGTCTCAATTGAAAATATCAAATCTTGCTCTTCGTAAGTACATAATATATATAATACACTGAAGACAGTAGTTTCAAAGAAATGTGCGATAGCCTGTAAAGGGGCCCTTATATTCAAATGAAAAATTTAAATGTTTCTTGTTCTGTTCTGAAAAATATGTTGTTTTTCAGAGTAACATCGAAGCAGTCGATATTCTTATAATTTTTAGGGTCTCCAAAATGTTGTATAAAAAACAAATATCAAGTAATTCTATTTTACAGAAATTGTAATTTAAATCTTTAAAATTAGTTCTTGACTGCTCTCGTTGGAAGGAATAGATGCCATTGCAGCCTGCAGGACTTAATCTTTTTTTAATCGTCATAAGCTAAAATCAATAAACATAGTTCATGTCAAAATGTTTTTCGATTCAAAAACCATTTCAATCACAACTGCTAGAATTAGCTCCTAGTTCTAGTATGAATTTTATTACCATGCAAATGCATTTGAAATAAAATTTTTGCTATGCCCTAATGGCTGTTAGTAAAGTTCGTTTGTATTTGGATACACCTCTATGCCCACAAAAATTTGTTTTCATAACCTCATTGTGTAAATCTATTATGTATTATGTTACGAACTATTATCCACTTTCGTCACTGTTTTACTCGACCAACACAGTTCTCAGAGGAGATTCTCAACGCTTGACCAATCCGAAAAAATATAATAATAAAAAAAAAGAAAACAATACAAATACTAAAACGTCTAACTTACGAAACATCGTACACAGATATAGGAAGGAAGATGTCTGGCTTCAATCGCCCATCCCATCCATTGCTGCATAACCTTCAGGAAATCCGTACGTGCAGACTCCTATAACCACCTATTCTGTCTTCCTAGATCTCACCAATTCAATAATAAAACTTTACTCAAGGCTAAGGGTTTTTGATTTGAAGATAATCTATATCAATATATCTTTAATCTGTTAAAAAAAACTTGTTGGAGTTTCTGTCATAGTTCTGATCTGGTTGTGATCATTAATAGAAGTACTGTACTTATACCTGGGCCTACAAGTGTGCTTAGATATAATCATTGAATCATTAACTTTCATTTACTTTCAATTGTATCTACAATCATATTTATTAAAAGGTGATTCAAGTGTTATTTCGTTTTTACTGTATTAGATTGTTTTAACACGTGCTGTATGAGCAACTGAATGACTAATTGAAATGACCGCTTGTTAGAAAATGCTATTAAATTTGTAGTAAAAACTATCCTCTAAGGATATATTGTCCATCCATTATCAAAATAAATAAATCTAAATGAAAAAAATTCTATATCTTACAACTCAAGGGGCTACTGTAGGCACTTCAAAACAGCTTTCAACGGCCAAGTGTAACATTATTTTGGGATACTCTAAACTTGCAGGTAAAATCATTTCCCACACTAGAACTCAAATGCTATTCAGTAATACGAGTAGTAAACAACAGAACTGTTGATTTTTCTATTCATGAACATTTATTTACGATTTCTTAGAACCCAATATCACTTGTTGTCCCCTACAAAGGCTAAAAAAAAATTTAATTTAAAAATAAAGCAATATAAAGTTGTCAACTATTGGTGAAGTGAAGCGCATAATATTTCCTCAAAACAACAAATGTAATTTAAAGTTACAGATTTACGCTACTGACGAACTTTTCGGCAAAATCTAAGAAATACTTTCGCATATGTTGCGAAATTACTAAAGGATAATTTTTATCAAACCATGTTTGTAATTCATCACACAAAAATATGTATATTTAATAGTCTCAGTAATACTAATTTAAAAAAAAATTGTAATAAATATTTTATAGAATTTTTGTTTTTTTTTTTTTAGAAAATTCTGCTATTCTCTTACATTTTTTCTATTTGAGGCCTCAAATTACAGAGACTGTTTTACTTTCTTCTACTATAGTCTTGATATTAAATAAAGATAAACAGTTGCCAATTACCACTGTCATCTACTCAAAATGTAAAAAAAAATCGACCAAAAAATTGGCAGCAATTGTTATAAATATTCGTAAAAGAGAACAAATGACTGAAACGAAGGGGTAAAATTGTTGGTTACAAATTGAGAAATTTCCTTACATTTCGTTCTGGTTGCTTACTGAAACAAAAAATTTACAATCTATTGCATACATTAAGGAGTTTCATATAAAGTATTTACAGTGCCTATGCGTAAGCGTCTTTTATAGTTTTCTTTTTTTTTTTTTTTGTCATTCGTATTTTCATGAGCCATATAAAATTTGCAATTTCACTAAATAAAGCGTATCCAAAACCATTACAAAGGATTTCTTTTTTTTTTTTTCTTTTATTTTTTCTGTCTTTATATAGAGCTATGCCTGTACAAGGCGTTCAATAAAATTTGAGATTTTTCTTTGCAATTCTTTTTGCAATAAATTTGCTACGCTTTGAATGAAAATAAAATTGAAATTTATAGCATTTAATTGATATTGAAAATAAATGTGCACAAAATCTACAATTGTTCGTGGGAAATTTCGTAAACTAAAAGGATTTGATATGTTTTCCTTACTTGAAATGTGTTGTAGAAAATGTAAATATTTGTATTGGTTAATAAGTAGATTTTAAAGCGAATTGTTTGTTATTCAAATTGCTAGTAGATTTGAAACTTGAAATAAATAAGGGTTGTAAAACAAAAATAAATTAAATGGAAATCGATTTTAAAATATAAATTTTTGGAAATTGGTAGCAAAAGTAAATACTTCAGGATGCCCTAGTGGTCTGGTGGGTAGTGCGCTGGACTGTTAGTGAGAGTGTGGTGGCTTCGATTCTCACCAGGTTCAGTAAACAATACAGTTGCCGTTCGAAGCTGTAATTAAACTGGGGAGTCCCTTATTTATTTGTTTTAATTAAAAAATTAATTGGAAAAATTAAATGATTTTGATTAACTTTTTAATAGAAATAAAATAATAATTTTTCTTTGAATAAATCACTGCAGACTTCAAAAATTCTACTAAAAATGTTTCGCCAAAAATCTGGGTGTTCTTTTTTTTAATTTTACAAAGAAATTAGAAAAAAAAAATATCAGAAATAAAAAATTAAAATTTTAATGGCTTTTTTGTTCATAGAAAATCACTAAAAATTATCTGAGAGGATAGAAATGACATTTACGATTTTTCAATAGACTGCCAAGAACACAGAAAGAAAGAAAGTATTTGTCAATCACAATCACAGAGAAGGTTTGTCAAAAAAAAAAAAAAAAAACGAGTCCATCAAAAAAGAGTAGTCACTTGTTATTAAGATTTCTAAATTTTAGTAGAATCATTTATAATAAATGAAACAATAGGAGAAAGAAAGGACATGTTTTTTATTGTAATTTTTTTCTTATTCGTTGTTTTTCGTGCCACAAAGGGCGCACTATACAAATATTTGCTCAATATTGGATTCAAAAGAAACTCAAATCTTAAAAAACACCCCTTTTCAAACAAAAGATTTGATATTGTCATCTTCACTAGACACAGTGACTCCTATAGAAATTTAAAGAAAACTTTTTCATATTAACACATCAATTCATTCATTCATTCTCTTATTCTTTGTTATGCTCTGACAATCTTATAACTTTATCATGTTTTTTCTTTTTTCTAAAATGTTTTTCGAACCTTAAGGGAAATGATAATGAAAACTGATCTATAAAATAAAACAAATGAAAAAAAACACAAAAAAAACAATCATATCGTTTAGACAATGACAAATATATAGAGTTGACATTTTTGTTTATGCCACTGTTATAAATTCCTTTTAACAAGATCAGTCCTCTAACGCAAAACTAAAACGCCAGACAAAAAGGAGTCAGAACCACAGTTGTATCCTTTTTTCTTTAATGTTTCAAAATGCATTTCATTGCAGTTTTATTTAATATATTGTACATACATATCTACCAGTATCCTTTTGTTTTATTTTTATGTCCTTTTATTAAAAGGCATAGCATTGTTGTTTTCGTTCAATGCTTACAAAATAAATGACAGTTTTTCTTTGAAATTTATTAGAAATTTTATTTACAAAACTTTGTGTTTTCCAAACATTTTAGTCCTATTTTTCTTTTATACTTTTGCCTTGATTTATAGTTTTTTATCAAAATATTTAATGATTTCTTTATGGAGTTTTTTAATAAAATATAGTTTTGTGTTGATTGTCATCTAAATGAATAGAATTATTGCTATATTGGCCTATACCAATATGGTTAAGCGGAGGTTGTTAACTGTCAAAAGAAGAAGGAAACAATGACTTACAGTTCTAGCAGATGTTTGCCACGAGATCTACACTATATAGCGCATTTTTCATAAATCCATAATTGTGTTCCATTTTAGGCAAAGTAAACAAAAGTATACCTTTAAATTAACATATAATTTAAAAGCAATTTATAAGGGCCGAGCTTCTCGCAGCACTCATGTTGTGTGTGTCAATTTTTATCCATGAGTACCGGGACCTACAGTTTAATGTCGACTCCGAACGTCAGACTTGAGAAGCTTGTTCATGGCAATTAGTTACTCTCAGAGCTTTTGCCAGAAGACTGCTGAGAGGTAGTCGCCGAAAGAAATATTTTTTTCATATTTCCTTTTTTTGAAGATGTCAGAGCCTGGAGTCGAACCCAGGGCCCATGTCTTAGTAAGCCAACACACTAACCACTAGACCACGGCGACTACAGCAATTGTAAACATATTGATTTAAAAATTCAGAGAGACTGAAAAACAGGTTTTTGAAATATTAATACCGAAGCAGTTGCGCAGTAGTGTTGGTAAAAACCCAGGAACATCAATTGAGAATAGTGGACAAGAATTACAAATTTCAGAAACCTCTCTGCAGTGTTTACTTATAAAATGTTCCATGTTTCCCAGTACAATTAATATAACAACTGAAACCTACTGACTATGAATGGATTATTACTGCCAACCGGCAATCGTTTTCTAGCTCTCAAAATTTCTCATGACCATATAATATATATGGAGAATAGCGAAATAACCCGACGGCAATGTTTTCCAATTGTAAAATTAAATTTTGATAGAGCGTTTAATAGTGAAGGTAGTTTATATTGAAGTTAGTTGAGAGTTTAAGTGATCTATGTGCCAAAAATGAATTTTGAGAAAATTGATCAAAAATAGCACAAAAAAATCTATTTTGAAAGATATGGAAACAAGCAAACACTATTTATCTCAGAAACTGGATGAGATAGCCGAAAACAGATTGCAGATTTGAAAAATTTTGGGTCGAAAACCTAAAGTAGCATCATTAACTCGAGATGTATAAAATGGCGGATACGACACCTTAACTCCCGCACGACGATATGTTGCATATGTTTTCGGAAAACTCTGTTTGACGCAAATGGATTAAAAACAAAATAAAATTAAAAAAAAAACTCTTATACTTTATTTAGGTTTTTCTTTTTATGATATTAAGCTTTGGTCACAAACATCAGTGGAGTAATGAACTATTTTATTAAAATATTCAGGATTGTTGTATGAATATATGTTGTCTGAATATCCCGGTTTTGAATATTTTGACAAAACGTTGCCGCGTCCCAGTTGGCTCTGACTTAAAGGCATCCTCGAGGATGGGTGCACGACAGTAGACTATCTTGCACGACGCTTACATGACAGCCAGAACAATTCGTCAACGACATTTTCAAACAAATGTCGTAAAAATTGTAAACGACTGGCTGAGCGACAATATTACATCCGCGATGTTGTCGACAACAGTTTGTGACATAAAGCCATCCTTGACGACAATGTCATGTACTATTATTGTACCAACTTAGTTTCTTTCAGAGTAACGATGATGCACAATTTGAACTCGATGGATTTGTTAAACGTTATAATTTCTGTGTTTGGGCAGTAAGGGCATTGGACCATACTTTGCTTGCTTTTAAGACAAGATTACACAGTTATTTTTCAGCAGAAATTAGATGATACTAATGCAGCCAATATGTGGTTTCAACAAGACGGTATCATATCGTCGATGGAACTAAAGAACACTGTAACTGACAAAACCTTAAATGTCCACCAGAGCCAAAAAACCTGTATGAAAGTAGAACAAAGACATTGGTGTTTTTCAAAACGCAGACGGAGTAAGTGAATTTATTTTCATCGTAGAAATCTGGGACCGGGACCAATTGATGCGTATTTTTTTCTGATAAAAATGATGCAAAAAACGTATTTTCGATTTTTTTTTCAATTACAGCGTTCTTTAATTCTTACAGCCAATGAGAGAATTTGATTATTGCATGAAACATTTGCTAGTCGTGTAAGCAATTGGGCTTCGGTGTTTAGAATTGGCCCTCTAGATCAGGCAATTAAATAACATTAGATCCCTTTTCATATGGTTATTTGTAATCAAAGGTCTATGTCAGTTCATTCGTATTCAAAACTTTTGGCTGTTTAAAAATTCACATATCAAATGCATACAAAATTTAAAAAAAAATTAATTTAAAAATTGTTTCCCAGAAACATTCCATTTTCGAGACACATATATGTAGGTGTGTATGTTTCTACATATAACGCATTATACTTGTGCATATAGTATGTATGCATGTATTCATGTAACTTTGAAAAAATAACGAAAAACAAAAATGGAAAAAAAGGAAATCATGTCTCACGCCAATCATCTGCCGCGCTGTTGTTATTGTTATCAGAGATTAAAACATTTAATGCCTAAATCTCTAGTCCTCTCATGTTATTGTTTTGATAAAAAAAAAAGAAATCGACAAATAAAATGATACTTTTATTATAAAATTAAATACCAACAACGTACATATAAAAAAAGAAGAAAAAAACTGATAACGACGTCATCCGAAAGAAAAAAAAATCAAAATAAGTAGCAATGGCTGCAGTTTTTAATCAAAGAAAACTTAAAAACTATGCATTACGGAAGTAAATACATTGACAAAGCATTGGTATAAGTAACATCGAGTCCTCTTTTGAAAAGCATTTGGATTAAATATTTAATTTGAAAACCAACAAACCCTCGAAAAGAAAACCAAAAATGGCAAAAAAAAGGATACACAAGGATTTATAACCGAAAATAATAACAAAAATAACAAAAACAACAACATATAGCAGCAATAATAATAACAATAATGGTGGTGGTAGTGGCTGCTTTAAGGGTATATGTAACTGGTGTTGTTACTCATATTATTGTTGTTTGGGCTCAAGTATCACTGCTTATGATAATGATAGTGGTGGTGTCATCCTTTTTTATTTTTCTCAAACAACAACAAATGTAACAACATATAAATATAAAGATAACGAGTCACATGGTTGTTTGATTTTAATGTTTCCAGTGTCTACTTGAATAGTTTTGTTAAGGCATCGTATTTTAAAAATGGCCACAATAGGCCCCTTATTGCGTTTGCTTTGCCAAACTGCACCACCCTATCTACACATTTCTAATACGTGTGAGAGACGTTTCTTTATTGTTCAAAAATTAAAAACGCTATAACCATATCAGAGCTAATGTTTACAGAAGTTTTAAGTTTAAGCCTGCACTGGTACAACTGAAACTATTGTCGTTGCTAAATACTTTAAAAATATTTTAAGTAAAATCAAGAAAAAACTGTCAATTTCAAAAAAATGTTCTGGAACAAGTTATATAAAAAAAAGATTTTTCTTTAGAATTCAAATTCCGTTAGATCTCTTTTTTATATTAAATTAGTTTCACCATAGATTTTCAATTCATTTGTTATAGAATGATTCGGACAATTTCTTTCCTACTTAAACATGTTCAAGGATGTTTAAAAAACATGAATTATGTACAGAATTATGTCTTAAAGTATAAAAATTCATTTCTAAAACTTAAATACGTTAAAATATTTTTTTTCTTTTGCCGACGGCAATCGTATTTTAATAGTTGGAATGAAACATTCGTAGAATTTTGGAATATTTTATCGGCAAAATTTTATTATTCAGTATTAGACTCTTGATGCGCATGCGCATCTAAGAATTCTATGTTACAAACTTACTGTGGCATATTTTCATGCTTTGAAATCGAGCGTTTTGTCTATTCAGGAAATTGTCGCTTCGTCACTGGAGTGTATCTTTAAAGACAAGATTTATTCACCACTAAACATTGTTCCAAATAAACAAAAAATTACTGCCTTTAAACGATTTTTAGCATATGCGTCAGTGACTTTTTACACAGCTTTTAAATCTCTAAGTATTCATGAAGGATATGTTTAAAGAAACATGTTTTAGAAAATTTAGAATCTCAATTATCTGGATCAATTTGACGTTACGTGCTTTCAAAATAATTTTATGAACTTTTTTTTTTCATTAGTAAGAGGCAGTACTTGCATTGCCTTCGCTGCCTATTTCGCTTCATTTAAGTTGGGCAAACTATTTTCTAACGGCTTACTCATCACACGAAATACATTTTTATATTTAACTAGCTAAACCCGGTGTGCTTCGCTACCCCCTCGTTATATAATAAAATTAACGGCGGTGACGTGGTTCATAGTTATATGGCGACGTTAACAGTATTAAGAGCAATATACTACCAAAAAAAAAAAATCCGTTGGAAGGAACAAATTTGTACAGAGAACAAAAAGTTTAAAACTTTCAAATACAGTTAAGCGTGAAAGAGGGCGTGGCGTAAGAAATGTTTATTTATACCTCGCCTGTAGTATAATATGTATAAAATTTGAAGTAAATCTGTTGAAAATTATATGGGAGCAATTACATAATTTTAAAAAAGTGGGCGTAAAAGTGGGCGTGGTCGAAAAAAAAGTACTCTATTAATCATGCCGGAGTCCCAGTTAAATGCTGTGAAAATTTCAGGAAGATCGGTCTAGAGGTTTGGTCTCCTATAAGGTACAACAAACAAACAAACAAATAAACGAACACACATTCAATTTTATATATTTAGATTTAGATTTTAGCAATCATTTATTCATTCATTCATGTAGTACTGTAGTACGACCTGAAGATCTATTGTACGGCCCTCAACCAAATTAAGGTCTTTATAGTATCTCCCTCAGATTCGGGGCTCTTACAGTGTCAACATTGCCAGTTCCCTATCAGATATTTTTTTTTATCACCAAGTTGAGTTTTTCTACTTTGAATCAATGCTCAGTACCGGCTCTAATGTCTAACAAAAGTACTCGGAATGATTGACGATTCTTGTTTAATTAAAATGCCACATTACACAGTGCTAATAATAAAAACCTGAATAATTATGACCATTACGAGTTTAAATAGAACTTAACAGTGTTTTGGTTAACAAATAACGAACATTTGGAAATATATAACGAATTAGAAAAAATAATTCGTAACAATACATTTGAATTCTAATGAAATCTAGTAGCTCGGACAAGAAATCTAGTAGAAAAACTAAATACCTAAAAGTAGTAATCTTAATATATAAAAACGTTTGTGCCGGGTACGTGTTACAAAAACTCAAGAACCGCTGGACCGATTGACACCAAACTTGGACAATATATAAGTTTAGTCAGGAGCCAGGTTTCTCTTAAGTTTAACAACGATAGGTGGCGCTATTGTCGTAATATTTCAATTTTTTTTTTACTTATGGTACGATTTGGCTCAAATTCACAAAATATATTTATTAAACATTATATTATTATTATTTTTTTATTCCAAGCAACCTTCTTCATTTGAACACCATTTGTTTTAAATTCAATGATATTTTGTCAACAGATTTCTTTAAAATTACACAATAAATAATTGAATTCCTTTTAAAATTAAATCAAAAAACCTCACCGCCTATAGTTGATTGTTACTAAAAATATCATCATTATGCTCGTAAATTAAAAATTAAAAATGAAAAAACGAAAAAATGAAAAGTATTTTTTAAACAAAAAACGCCTTAAAAAATATTAATGCTTTATGAAAAATAGAAAAATAGAGTACAAAACAATTGATAGGATGCACTAAATAATGCCTTTTTTTAGTTTTAATCAATAGTGACAATTTTCTAAACAAAACTGGATCAATGCGAACCGCCTACTATTTCATAAAAAAACGAAAAAGAAAAAAAATTATTTTCTTTTTATTCTTTCCATTTTGGCCAAATTGGTAAAGGCGAATTTGATTTGATTCTATATTTTAGAAAGGCATTTAAAAGAAAATGTTTTTGTTCTGTGCAACAAAAAGTAAAAAAAAAATTTAAAACAAGAATTAAACTAATCAACGTATCAACCATCTTACTAACCATACTTAATCACTTTTAGAAAATTTTTGTCATTCTTGTGCTCTTTTAAAAACGAAAAGTATTCGTGTTGCTTTGTTTTTTAGGGCCAAGGGTGTGATTCTATAGAAATTGCTTCAGATTGCTTTTTGTCTTTAGTTTTTGTTTATGTAACAGACACAGTTGACATCTTTATCAATGTAAATGCAATGGGCCAAATGTAAAAAATTCAATTGTTAACTTTTCTTATGTTGTGCTCTATAATACGTCGTTACTGTTTTCAGTTGAGTTTTTGTGACAGTAAAACCAAGCAAGTGATTCAAAAAACACCCAAAATTTGAATTCCGTTTAGGGTATTTTCTTTTCCAAGCAAAAGGGGTATTTCATTTTTTATGTTCTCATTTCTTATATTTTGCACAAACCAAGAATAGAACATGAATACTAAAATAATGCAACCCTGTTTCTTGTAAATAAATGCTAAGAAGAAGAAGAAAATTATTATAAAAATAAAACAAGATCAGCTATTTTTTAAGGCAATTGAGAGTCTTTGGTTGTACTCAGGGCAAATTTTTTTTGCAAAAAATAAATAAAAAGCGCCACCTATTGGGAAGAAGCAGATAACAGCTAAAGCTAATAAACCTACTTAGCGAAGGCACTAACCACACAATCAACATGTAACTATTAGGCAATTGCTGCTGATCAGTCAAGGGTGATGGTATAACACTGGCTTTTGATTGATCAGTTCGCAGCAGTTTGGCTCACTCCTAATGCTCTTAATAATAATGTCTGTAAGAAAAAAATAGATGTATATTTACTGCCCCTTAGTAGAGGTTTACCCCTGAGTATTGGTCTTAAATAAAAAAAAAAAAATAATCACGATAGCCATTTTGAAGTTATTATTTACTTAGATATGAACATTTAAAACCATTTTAAACTCAAAGGGGATAAAAAAGAACACTGTGATATATAAAATTTTTTTTTCTTTTTCCAAGTCTATAAAGAGATTTTCTTATAATATTTACGGTATCTCTCTGTACGAGTATGTCTGACCTGTATACTAAATAAATTCCAACTGGACAGTGTAATACCCATACAAGGTAAAAAATAAATATCTTTAAAATGATCTAAATAGGTCCACAGTAATTAAAAATCATCAGGCGGAAAGTAGGCCGAATGCAATAAGTGCGCATGATACCTCCCATGCGAAGTAGAAATTTCTGATTTCCAAATGATATCATACTCGCATGATGCATGATTCGTGTATGAGCGGGCACGTTCAAAGTTAATGAATTCGGCCTGAATAACTTCATTCTCAATACAAATCATCAGCATTTAAGGGAGTCTAATTGATGAATGGGGGGATGTTGCCTTCCATACAGATTAAATATTGATTATTGTATATCATGTAAATAGTTAAAGCGAAAGTTTTTAAATGGCTTTATAGTCAATAAAAATCAATGCTTAAAAATTTGGTGAATTGAACACCTGGATATAATACCCCTCAAATAAATAAATGTTATTTTATATCTTGGGAAAAGTTTGAAATTTGCATGCTTTAATTCAACGGTTTTTTTAGTTAAAAAAAAAATAAAGAAGGACTTTCAATATTAAAGTATCGTCTAGTCGGTAAGGCTTCTCTTTTTTGGTTTTTGTTTTTAGATTGTTTACAATTTTCAATTTTAACTTGATTTTCTCTGGTCTATTCTAAAATTGTATTTTTTTAATTTTTTTATTTTTGTATTGACCATTTCAAACAATTATTTCTGTGTTGGTTGTCATTGTCTTTGATTTTTAACAATTTCTTGCTCTCTTTTTTAGTTTTATTTACAAAATATTGTTTTAAAGTCAACCAATTTAATAGAAATCAACAATAAGAGTTCTTTTTAAATATATGCTCTGTTTCCAACGAAATATTTTCAAAAGGAACACTTTGTTACCAGACATTAAGGAGTCCTTCTGTTTTGAAAACTAAACATGTGTTTAAATTTTTTTATATAAATATTTTGTTGTTTTTGTATTCTAAATGGATCAAATATGTATGTAAACCTCTACAGCATATCTTCCTGTAGAAATTGTAAGAAAAACAGCAGTTAATAAAAACATCTAATATACTGGTATACAGCGTTAACTAGAAAGAGGCAAAGATTTTTTGAACTCATCTCACTTCCAGAAGTTTGAAAAAAGTGCAAGCTTTAAATTAGAGAAAATTTTTAATTATTAATAATTCACATTGCCACTCTATTGATAACTTATGATCTTTGTTTGTTTGGTTTAAGGTATTTTTAAAATAAAAAAAAAAAAAAATAATTTGTGGATATTGTCAACAAAAATAAGTAATTATTCATTATTCTACTTGAACAGATTTTTTTTATAACTTAATATCTTAATTGGTATTAAAAGTTCTTGCTGGAATATAAACAATGTTGTTCAATCTATTAAATGAAATTAAGACACTTAACAAAATTGATGACTTTTAACAAAATCAAAACAAAAATATTATATGAAATCCAGTACTCGAATTTGAAACATTTCCATTAATGTCAAGCCAGTTCAGGTTTAAGCCTTTTGATTTATGGCAACAACAAATTTTTTTTTTTTTTTTTTTTTTTTGTAAATCTTAAAATCTCTCCAGAAACATTTTTATACATTTAACACTTGAAAGTCTTAAAGAGGATCTCCTGTATAAAAGGCTTTTTGAAATAATAAAGCAAACCAGCTAATGCAACTACAGAAGAAATGAAAAATTTAAAATAAATTTCAACAATTTTAAGATTGAAGTATTAAACTCGTATAGGAAAAAAAATTAATTGCCTTAATTTTTCAAAATAAAGAAAGAAAAAATAACGAAAATAAAACAGAGAACACACGCGTACACCCCCTTCCCACTTTTTAACATGAAAGCCGTTTAGTGAAATGATGTGTCGCTTTATGCTCTACTTGAAAGTCATTTAGCGGCATATACCAAACATTGGCAGCATACAACATGCAACAAAAAATCGTTTTTCTATTGATTTATAGAAAAATCCCCACTATAATGACATTTCGTTAAAAAGCAGCTCGTGTCACCATCAAGAAGATCATCAGGCAGCATGTAACACAGTGAAACAGAAAAAAAAGGGGGAAAAGTAAATGAAGTCGGTGTGTGTATATACCTATGCGTAGTTGACAATTATTGGCAACAGATGTAAATTATTGAGGCCCACCAATAAATGTTTTAAAACAAAAAGTCACGTACTTGCGAGTGTTTAAACAACAAACAAACAAACAAACAAGCAAAACGAAAACAACAGCTACAAAAAATTTTTATTTAAAAATCAGAAATACAAAATCCATAAACATCTATGACGGTCTTCTTTCTGCTCACTTTTTCTAAACGAAAACGAAACGAAAGGAAAAAAGTTTCTTTTTTAGTTTTAGAAAGAAGAAAATAATTTATGACTTTTAAGTTGAAAAGTGAAACAGAGTGCTAATCCTTTATTAACTCGTCTATAAAATGTCTCATAAAATAATGCTGGAATTTAAATTTGTTGACAAAAAAACATTTCTCTGATTTTTTTTTGTTGTTTTATCAACACTTATTAATAAAGAAAATATATTAGAAAATGAATATTTAAAGACTTATTTAATACCTTTCTAAGCTACTTAAACGAGAGCATTTATTTTAAAACAAAATATTGTTTAAAAATATCTGCGCACAGGGTAAATATAGTCAATCTGTGGGGTGAAAAAATGTTAGAATTCCAGACAATTTTAGGTTCTAAAACTTCTTGTTCAACTACTGGGTTTTTCAACTGGGACTATACAAAAGTAGAGCGACAGGCATAGCAAACGATGCCATATTTCTTGCCGCTCGTTTGACATTTCTCTTCAGTAAGGTTTGCCATTTCATGATGGAAAGATATACGAGCAAACAACGAGTCGAAATTATTAAAATTTACTACCGAAATTCGGAGTCAGTGGCCACAATGTTAACAGCGCTACGTCCAATTTATGATCGTCAGAATCGTCCTAACAGATCAACAATTGAGCGTCTTGTGGAAAAATTTGAATCCACAGGCACAGTACAAAATGTTCCCGTGCCAGTGAGACAAAGAAGTGCTTGTAGTGTCGAGAATATTGCTGTCGCTGAAGCTTCAGTTGAAGAAAGCCCAAATCTGTCTCTTACACGTTGTTATCAAGCGTTGGGCATCTATGTGACGTCGTTGTGGCAAATTTTGCGAAAAGATCTTGGCCTACATCCTTACAAGATCAAATTGACGCAGAACTAAAGCCGCTTGACCACCAGAAGCGTCGTATGTTCGTGAATTGGGCTGAGCAACAACTTGAAAATGATCCGGATTTTTATCAAAAAATTATCTCCAGAAATGAGGCTCCTTTCTGGCTGAATGGCGTCGTCAATAAACAAAATATGCGTTATTGGTCAGACAGCAATCAACATGTACTCCATGAGTCATCATTGGTGCGGTTTATGGGCCGTCATTGGGCCGTACTTCTTCCGAGATGATCAAGATCGGCATGTTACTGTGAATGGGGCTATGTCAAGTCTATGGTCTATGGCAGCAAGCCAGCGACGATTGATGAACTTCGTACGCATATCGAACGTGAAATTGCAGCAGTATTGGCCGATTTATGCTTGAAAACCCTCGAAAATTGGGTTCAACGTTTGAACTTCTGCAAGTGTGCCCGTGGTGGCAATTGCAAAAGAAATCGAGTTCCATACATAATGGTATCGAACGTATTTTTACAAGGAATAAAGAGTTTCATTGATATCGAAAACCATTTTTGTTTTATTTAAAAAAAATTTGTAGAGCTCTTATGTAAATACCCAATACAAAAGTAATAAAAATTTTGCGTTTATTTTAGACTAAAAAAAATATAGATTCTTGTATCTCCTCTCAGCTAATTCTTTGTAAAGAAATATAACGATATTAAACTCTTTGACATTTAGAGTTATAAGTTTTCCTTAAATTTTTGTCTAATGGGACAGAACCTTTACAAAAACTATAATTCTAACTATGGGGTTATAGTGTACAGTTCCAAATAGTGCTGACAAAGTATTGAGTAATGGGTACCGAGTATCGAGTACTAATTTTTGGGTATTCAATACTCTAAGAGTATTTAAGTTTTTCTTTAAAATTTAATAAAGTTTTAAATTTTAACAGTCAAAACAAAATTCTCTCTAAAAACACAAAACTTTATGAAATTGTTTTCTTGTAAAACAAAATCCCTTAAAGGTCTCGAGTAGTAGTGAGTATCCAAATGAAAGTACTCAATATTATCGAATAATGAAAAGTAGTAGAATTTGACAACACTAGTTCCAAATAAAGCAGTACCAACTAATCGTTAACAGTTTATTGCCCATTTTAACCCAATCAAATTAGGATGTTTATTAATAAAAGTCATAATTTTCTCATGGATTTCAACAAAAAGCCATAACATCCATTAGAATTTTATAGATTTGAAATAGAGAAAAAAAATTTTTTTTTTTGCCATTGACAAATCAATTAATCAATAATTGAATGAAATTCTTTCATAAAAAGAACGAAAGTAAAATAAAAAACCAACTACGGATTACATCATAAAACTCTAAACAATCAAAGACATTCATTTTAAACAATAATCATATGGAAACGATTGAAAGACAACCATTAAAACCAAGAATTGACATCAAAATTAAATTTCCTAAAAACAAACAAGAGAAAGAAATCAAAGAAAGAAAGAAAGAAAACTAAAAAAAAACAGAAATTATGAATGGTTTTTATAAAACAAAAATAAACAAAAAAATATGCATCATACGAGTACATTAAACAAACATATGGATATTCATCCATACTTTTATTTGATGACAAATTTCATATATAAAATTCATCTGAGAAAGATATTGTCAAACCATATGTGTGTAAAAATTTTCTTTTTACCATAAAAGATTTTCCTACCAAACGGTAGCAATTATCGAAATAAAAGAGATGACAACTACAATAGAGAAAAGAAAGAATTTTGAATTGCAAAAAAGAAAACATTTTAAGCAGATTTCATATGATTTTAGAAAGAAAAAAACAAAAAGTAAACAAAGTAGAGAATACAAAATGCAACCATCCACCCATCCATCATGCGATTAAAATACTTAAAAAATCAACCAGGTTGACAAAAGAACTACACAGAAGAAGTTGAATATGATGAGGTGAGTTTAGAAAAAAAAAAATAAGTGCTTATAAAGATACGTGGCTGTATTTAAAAGTTATTAAATACGCAATTTAGTTTCAATTAATCTTGCCGAATAGGGCATAAACGAATAATTTCTCAATAGTAGGGAAACAGAGCAACAACAAACAAAATTATGGATTTTATATGAAAATTTACTTTTTTTTTTTTGGTGTAGATTTTTAGGCTGGTAGCGCCCTTAGCCCTTATTTTTTTAAGAGCGACGTGGATTAAGTTTTCACTTTCAAAAACGTGCGCTGTAGGCCACCGGTTATCATCTTTTTAAGCTTCAATTGCCTTTACATAGTCAACAGCACCTTTGTATTTTCAACAGAATGGTACTACACTATTTGGGCTTTTCCATAAGAATGATTCTTATTTTGAAGAACAAGAACAAGCATTACAACAAAGTCATACACTTTTCAAAATTTTTTTAATGGTATTGTACATGAGCAAAACCAAAACAAATACTTTCTAAATGAGCAAGAACGCAAATGAAACAATTAGCTTTTCGCTCTTGTGCTTGCTTTGTTATTCCGTTACATTCGTATAATTTGTTCTTTTTTCTCTTCTTCTTTTCTTTTTCTTCTCGTTCATTTTTTGTTGTACCTACGCACATTTGAGTTAGTGTATTTGTAGTACTCAAAACAAAAACAATATACAAAATTATATGGGACAATCGTTCTCACTGTTTCTGTTTTATTTTTGTTTTACTCATTGTAAAGAACACAACAAAATGAGAGTAAACGTTCAGTTTTGTTTATTTTCCTACTCTGATTATAATACACGGGCCTAGTATGTGGCATATGCTTAACCTGAAAGAAAAGTATTATAAATAATAATACGTTGTTGTTGTCTCTTTTTCTATGATATGTTGCCACATCAATTGTTTTTATTGCGCTTTTCTTTATTTTGAATTTTTCAAAAGAATAGATTTATAATTCAATTTATTTGGTAGTTCTCCCAAAGGCAGACACTGTGACCCATACTATGTTTTGTGTTCTGTCTACCTTACTCAATCATTTGCCTACCGTGATTACAGAAGAAGAAGCTCGGTCAACTTTAACTGTGCATTGCTACCATCCGACACCACTATTCCTCCTATTGGACAAAAAGCCATATTGAAACAACAATACAATAGAGAATTCTCTGCAAATCGAGTGGAGTAAATAGCCGGCAGGAACACGTCTTTTCATATTCAGTGCACTCGCAGTAACATGAACACCGTTTAACGTGAACAAGCTTTTGTTTACAATGACTACTCAGAAAGCTCTATAACGTGAGTCATTATTTTTATTGCATATGACTCTGATATCACAATTAAAGCATTGTTTTACTAACTTTTATAGTGTGCTTAGCTTGCCAATGTTTCTTGTGTTGATGGTTCCACTGAAATCCATGACATTTGGCAAAAAAATTATATCACGACCATTATTTTCAGGTGATCTCGTTTTGTTTTAGTTTTATATTTTAATATTTCAAATAACAAAATAATTTCACTTTCAAGAGTGTAAAACACAGGTTTATATTGTAATATTGTATACTTTTGTCATGAAATTCAACAATCGATAAAATGAACAATTTCGCTAACATGAACTCCCTTGGTTTTAATTAGTTCACTTTACCGAGTGTGTACTGTATTACTCAATTATTTTCGGTAGCACAAAACTAATAATGCTACCCATCCACTCACATGTAAACGGAATTTGTCGTTCTTAATGCTTTTTGATTGTTGTCGACATAGTCTAGTGGTTAGTTCGGTTGCTTACTATACAAGAGCTCCGGGTTTAAGCCCTACCTCTGACATCTTCAATGAAATAAATTTGAAAAAATTTTTTCTTCAGTGTCTCCTTTCAGCAGTCTTTCGGCAAAAACTCTGAGAGTAACTGATGGCCATGAACAAGCTTCTCAAGTCTATCGTTCGGGGTCAACGTTAAACTGTAGCTCAGGGTACTCATGGATAAAGCTTGACGCCCCCAATATCAATATTGCGAGAAACTAAGTCGTAACCCTTAAGTAGTCCTAAGTCGTAACCCTTAATAAAAAATTGTTCTCATCTTGTTCGATTTCAATAGCCAGCCGCTTTTACACTGTCTGCACTTTTATTATCTTTAATGTTGTTGAAACATTTCTGATTTTTTATTTTCTTCACAATATACCCTCGCTGTTTGCATATAAAAATTGTAGACAATATTTGATTTTTTATTTTTTCTATTTTTTTCTAGAAAAACAATTTCTCATCAAAGATTAATAATTAAAGAACCTTAAGTTTTAGAAATATTTTGCAAGGTGTATAATCTCAGAGAAAGACTTTCATACCGTTTTCACCGTTGAGCTATTTAACGTACAAAGAACTAAACCGTGCGCAAATAACTCATCCTCTTAAGGCATTTAAGATAATGGCAGGAAAAAGGACACATTATCGGCAAAACTAACAAACAAACCAACAATATTATTATAAAAAAGCCAAAAAGATTACAGAAAAATTAGCAAACGTAAGAAAATTGTCAAACATGTCATTCAATTCAATTCAGTTCATTCATTCATTTTTCTTTCTTTCTTTTTTTGTCATATGGCTACTATGCAGCAAAAAGGTTGCTGCTGCTGATTAAGAATCATGTGAGAAATTGCGTAGTTTCTTAGATTTGTGCAAAATTTAAAGGAAAAATAACAAATAAGGATTTATGTTAGTGATACCATTAGTGTTTTGAAGATGTTGAATCATGGGAAAAAATCTTAAAAAAAACCTGCTACAATCAATGTCAGTCGGTGTCATATATGTATGTATGATGCACACACACGCACACTCATTTAGTCAACAAAAAGGACATGTTGAGATTGATTACGGATTAGTGATTAAAAATCCTTTTAATGCCATCCAAATGTTTTCTTTTAATTTTTTATATTTTGTTTAATGACTTAAGGCGATTGAAAACAAAAAACAAAACAAAAAATTCGAATGCCTCATCAAACTGTATATTTCTTATTAATGCCACAAGTTGCAGAAAGAAAAACAACATCAAAGTGTAGTCATTATTAAGCGCTCATTTCTCTAATAAAAGGAAGATTAAAATTTAAAAAGTTTATTTAACTTTAAAAACAATTTAATGCCGCTGCAGGTTTAGTTAAGATTTGTTTATTTTTTTTAAAGGCGTTTTGCAATAGAAAACAATAGAGGACAGAAAAATGTCACGGAATTCTTTGTTTGCTTAAGAAATTTTAGCATTAAAAGCAAGGGGACGAACGCAAGCAGAAAACTCTTTTCTTCTTCTTTCTTTGTTATTTTTAAAAGGAAAATAAATGTGCAAAAATTCGCCAATTACGCAGTATTCATCTCAGTTCTTTAAAAGCATTGATGCCATACTGTGAGAAATAATTCCCTAAAAAAATGGGTTAATAATGGCTTTATTTGTCAACAGTGCTTTGAAATCCAACAAATAGCAAATCTTGTTCTCGGTCCTTTTTATTTATCAGTCTGCTGGCCAAAAGCTCTAAGAATAATTGACTGCCATAAACCAGCTTCTCAAGCCCGTCGTCGAAAAACTTAAATCAAATGAAGTTAAAGAATGGTTGATCTATGTCGTTTTCCGATAAATTATGACAAAGAATATTAAAATATAAATACTAAAAAGTGACTTTTTTGATAGAAATTAGACGTCTTAAGTCGACTGATTTGCAGACGTACTTATTCTTTTTTTTAGGATAGGACATTTCTGACAGAACCTTAGGAATGAGACAAATTACTGTAAATTGATCATTCAAAGGCCAGTGTTATACCCTTACCCCTGAATGATCAATAACAATTGCCTTATCGTTACATGTTGATTGTGGTGAATGCCTTCGCTTAGTACGATTTAGCTGTTATCTGCCACTTCCCAATAGGTTGGGCTTTTTCTCCTGATTAAACGTTTTTTGGTTGTCAATGGTTAAGGAATAGATTGGAATGAGAGGTATCCTTTGTAGATGGACCTTTTTGAAGGGGGTGGGGGGAATCCTCTCATTCTTAAATTTTAATTTTGAAAAAACCGCAAACAAACTATTTTCACTTTTTATCTTTGCTGGGATTTGAACCTGAGCCGTTTAAGTTTTTGTGCGAGTGCTCTAACCCATATATATATAGAAATGGTCCCCATCATTACAGTTTAATTCTATTAAAAATTGGAGTCAGTTTTTAATAATGTCGACAAAAAATTTATACCGTTTTCATAAGTTGCTGAAATCGTATGGTGTTTTAACAAAACAAACTATACAATTTTTCAGAATAATAAGGACGCTACCTATCGTAAAAGTACTTTTGAAAGTGTCTACTAAAATATAGAGGATTTATATTTTTTACAGTTAAAATTAAGCATTTTTTAAAAATATTTTTCTTCAACTCTCGTTTATTGACTCTTCTAAAATATGATCCCCTTTGGTAATTATTTAACGTTCAGAGTACCATTTCTTGCTTGCCTTACAAGATTGCTCGGCACCATTTTCAGAGTCTTCTTTATATATCAAAAAAGAAAATGGGGTATTAAAATGCTTTCTTTTTAAATAAATGTGAAATAAATTTAAAATTCAAATTGCTCTTTAGAAAGAAAAAAAAAACTGTTAAGAAATATTTTTCTTTAATCAACACCCTTTTCATTCATTACACTTTTCTTAAAAAAGCCATGTTATAACCCTTTTTAACCATTTTTGTCACTTCGTTTTCTTTGTCATTCATTTTTTATTTGTAATGCCATGGTCTTGTTTTGTTTTGTTTTTTATTTCTTCCATTTGAAATTCAAAATAGTCTGTTAATCTCTAAGATATTGTGTTAATTTATTTTAACATTTCGTTTTTTTTAGACAGTCAGCCACTCAACCAGTCAGTCAGTCATTTTCAGTCAGAAGCTGTTTTAACTCCTTTACCATAAAGTGGCAATTGCTTTTATTTCTTGTCTTTATAATTATGGCCCTTTATTTGTCATTAGCAAAACAGTCTAAAGTAACATCTCTAAACTTGAGTTATCAAAAGGTGGAGTTAAAAACAAAAGGATTGTTAACCATTAACAATAATGTGTTGGTTAAAAGCTTGACTGTATTGTTTAAAGAGAGAATTTTTATTTTTTTGGGGTGGCAGAGGTGGGAGTTTGACAAGAAGAAAAGAAGAGAGTTGCTAGACACACTTACGAAATTTTTTGACGAATTAAAGCAGTTGTAAAAGAAATAATTAAAATATGTTCGAAGTACGTTTTTTAATCGATAATGTTTTGTTGCAGCAGCAAATAAAAATTTTTTGGATTTTGAAAAGCAAAGATTTTTTTTGCTCATCTTTAAGAAGGAGAAAAAATTCAAAATTTAATGAAAATACAGTAGTCGCTTGGTTATAAGCAGAGTGGGCAAACAAACAAAACATTTCGCAAAAGTTACAACAAAGTCATACACTTTTCAAAATTTTTTTAATGGTATTGTACATGAGCAAAACCAAAACAAATACTTTCTAAATGAGCAAGAGCGCAAATGAAACAAATCGCTTTTCGCTCTTGTGCTTGCTTTGAAAGATAGAAATTAAAACAAACAAAAAAAAAAATTCCTTCATCGACCACCTCTTAACAACCTTCTGGCGAAAGCTCTGAGTGTTACAGAATGCCATTAACAAGCTTCTCAAGTCTGTAGATTGGATTCGATGTTAAACTATCGCATCCATTACTCATGGATAAAAATTGGCGCTCACAATATGGGCGCTATCGGAAACTAGGCCGTAACTTTGAAAAAGGATTTTTATGGCCAAAATATGTATTTATTTGTTGTATTAGCCCTTAGTAAACGCTTAATATTATTGTATTAATGAATACGGCAGTAAATTTGCGATAACATTTTAGATATTTAAATTTGTTCAATCACAATTAAAGCCACCGACATAACTTTCAATTGCGGCAGAGAACCACATTTAAATTTTATGTTGGCCTTCTTAAACAGTCTACCACAACCCCAAAGAAGTAACAATAATTAAAAGAAATAATGAATTATAAGGCAGGGGGATGAAGAAACCCCCAACTGACAGTAGAAATAATTAAAAAAGCAAGGAATTCTGAAAAATAAAAAGCTCTGGCAAATAGTTTAAGACAGTTGTTAGCACCAAACTGTTAATGATAATTTTCACACTTAAAGAAATAGCGAAAAAAAAAAAAAATAACAATGAAAAAAAAAATGAATTTATATTCTCAAAGTATAGGAACAGCATTTTCTTCAATACGTTAAATAAGAAATTTTACAGGCCTTTGGGTGCAGTTTATTAAACTCAGCGTATAATTTTATTTCTCTTGTTTTTTTCTCGTATTGTTTTTAATAGGTTTCGTGGTGAATGTGGCTTTCCAGCCATTATCATTCGTACACCAAATAGGACTGACAAGACAATTTCATTCAAATTTATTGTTCCTTTTGTTTTTTGGCTGTTGAAGAAACTTCTCACTCCTTCCCAGGATTTTTAATTGCTTAATTATGCAAAATAGTATGAAAACAATTGTTTTTCTTAACGCTTCCTGTTAAATTGTTTAAAACTTTGTAACTGTTACTTGTTAAAAAGAAGTGTTTTGTTGAGTACAATTGAAATATAAGAAAAAAAATAATTCAAGTAATTATTACTTTGGGTTAAAAAAAAAGAAACGCTTTTTTTCGTGCATTTTCTTGATTTCAATTAAATGGTGAAATCTGTTTAGGCACAAAGCTTAAGGTAACGAGTACTACACAGAGAATTTAAAAAGCTGTGGAATTTTTAAATAAATGGCTAGACTAACCGACTAGAATAAGTAACACAGCAACTTCCAAGTATGTATGAATGTATGTATGATCGTCCGAGGTCAAAACACCAAATGGGCAAAAAGTTTTTACCCGAAGTTCTTTGAATCTAATTTTCTTAACAAGCAAGAAAAACTTCCCTCCAAGAAGTTCATCTACAAACTAACCACTCCCCGGCATTCCACTCTATTCCATTTTTACTAATGTCAACAAAAAACGAATCATCTGGAGAAAAGCGCCACCTATTGGGAAGTAGTGGATAACAGCTAAACCTACTTAGCGAAGGCACTCACTTCAATCAATATGCAACGATGGGGCAATTGCGGTTGATCATTCAAGGGTGAAGGAATAACACTGACCTTTGAATGGTCAATTCACAGCAAACATATGTTCTGTTGTTATAATGTACTGTCCTTTCCATAAAAATTCCAACACAATGCACAGCATTTAGTATTTGTTTTCCCTATAAAAAAGATCCATCAGAACCGCGAAGTAGATAGAGGGTTAAAGCTAACTCGTAACTGATGCAAGAAATTGAAAATCAAAGAATGCGAGTTCTTAATGGAAGGGCTAAATATTGTACTTTCTTGTTTTAAAATACGCCATTATACAGTAGTGTAGTAGTGGTTTAGTCCACAGTGTTTCAGTTAAAATAACGTCAGATGGCGCCTTCATCATAAGCACTTCATCATACAGTAACTTTGAGGGGATATGATGGCAAAGAACGAGAGTGTGTCAATTTATAGTTTTAGCTTCTGAATTGTAATGAAATCCTTAACTGAAATCCGGTTTCTGTAGTCGATTATTCCCTTAAACTTTTATGCAAGAATAGCTAAGAGTAATACTATAGTTAAAATTGCAGAGGAAAATTATTGAATTCTTTTTACAAATTGTTTTCTAACAACCCTCGTTTTTTTTCATCAAATTGTCTGCCATCTTTATTTTTATATTGTATTGACGTCAATTTCGGTTTTTTTTTCTTTTTTTTAATTTTATTTCACTTTTTCTTGCCATTTGGCCATATTTTTAGTCTTCTGGCTGTTTCTTAATTTAAATTAATGTTTCGGTTATCCTCAAAAATGCAAATAAACCAATATTTTATATTTAAAATACATCTTTACTGTTGTTGTTTGTATGAAAATGAACAAAATGTGTATATTTTTAGATACCCTTTCGCAACAGAATATTTTTGTTATTTTGTGTGACAAAACATCGACTGAAAATAAATAAAAAATAAAAAATGAAATCAATTAACGAAATGATCTCTTTGTTCTCGAACATATATTTGAAAGAATTACTGGTCTTTTAATCATGCCATTTTGAATTTTTTGTTTTCAGTCTTAAGATTTTTTTCAGTATTTCAAAAGTATTTTGGCAACGATTTCTTTTAAACCATTACGTGGTCATTGTCACCATTCTTGCATATATTTTTAAATTATTTCGTTATTTTTTTTTTTTTGTGTTTCAAGAGACTTTTATTGGTAAACCACAGAAACCAATGGAATTACTTGGTTTTTTTTATACAATTTTGTTTTATTTAGTTCTTAAAAAAAAAAAATCAAAAACTAAAATAATAGTTTTTTTTCTTTTGTGCAAAGAAATAAATCAAATTCACGCAAAAAGAGTAATAATATAAATTTACCGTCGTGATAAAATTAAATATAGGTATACATACATATACCACAGTTTAGTAGATTAAAGACGTTAAAGGATTTAGAATTTTCACGGTTATGATCCTCTTAATAGATTTCTAACAAAACAAATTTTCTTACATTTTTCGAAAGAAAATATTACATCTCTCATCCACTGAAAAAAAGCCGATCTATTTATCTTGCTCATGGTTTTTATGGTCGCTATTCTGTGCAGTGGCTCAGTGTTATTTACTAAAAATCATTCTTAATAATAATCAACTGACTTGCCTTTGGTGAAACACCAAGGTGTAGCAGAAGCATTTTATTTAGTACATAAAGGCAGGCTTTTTCACAATTACCCCTGGCAGCCTTAACGTTGCAATAATAACCCACGTTGATACATCAGAACAAATAAACAGCAGTTTTACCTGAAAAACAAATACATGTACTCGTATATTCTCATTATACGTTTTTTTTTTGAGAATATATTTTGTATTTGAATGTATTTAGAGTATCAATGACCAGGAAAATTCTCGCTGAAATCATTATTACAAAAGTGAAAGTACTTATGTTTCTATTATTAAGCATTAGATGATGCTTCTGGCTAAAAAGTTTAAAGTTTGCAATTCTTTTCAAGCGAAAAAGTTAAGAAACTATGAAATTTATAAAGCATAGACAGTAGAACACATAATAAAGTATACAAATCAAAAATTGTTTACGAACTATGGTAGAAAAACTGATTGAGAAGATTTTAAACCTAAAAAATTAACATAAAACATACCTTTGATGTAGAAAGTGATTGCTAAAATCAAAATTAAATATAAAGTCTTTATAGCGCATTCGTATTTAGACGGATTATTTAATAATATTATGGCGTTTTCGTTTCTACAAAAATGTGTAACATTTTATTATTATATTATATAAAAATAGGATGTTATACATTCTTTTTTGATCTCGTTTTATTTTAATCGAAATTTTTAATTGTTGCTCTAAAGGATATTTTTTTAAAAAAGGAATATTTTGTCAAGATGAGGGAGAAAAATTTATGAAAGGCAACATTTTTTGGTAGAATCGAAAACGCCATTACTTATAATAATTAAAATTATAAAAAAACATAATCTAAGGGTTAATTTTTTACTTTAAAAAGTGGGAGCTTATTTCAAAATGTCTAAAAAAATACGTAGTGCAAGTAATTAAATATTTTGTATGCGAATTTTTCGTCTTAATAATGGCTTTTAGTTTTCAGATAATTACCTTCACTAGATTTTGAGTTAATTAAGTTGGAATATTATTCTACTCCTACTGTAAAGGTATTATTAAAAAAGTATAGTTTCTGTGTGTCTAAATGATCCGACAAATTGTTAACAGGGTTAATATCGACAGATTAGAAAGAAGTAGTATACAATTATTATAATTTGGTGTTATGCAAACTTGTTGTCGTGTAAAATTTTTTTGCTTTTCAATGAGTGCCAGTAATCAGAGGACGACCCGACTCATGCTTTACATTATGCTGGTCAAGAAAATTTGTCATGGAAAGGGAAAAAGAAGGAATAGTGTTTGTAGATATTTAAAGTAAATTTATGAACATCGTAATTAACAGAAAGGTTTAATGAACGAACGGTTTGGCTAAAAAAAATTTTTCCCTATTATACTTATATATTATAACTCAATCGACAATCAACTAAAAAAGAATGTGTTCTATGAATAGGAAGAAAGAATCTCAAATTATTTGGAAGTAATACTTTTTTCATCAAAGAAACCATCGTACAATAGAACAGTGAAGCATCATAAGCATTTTCGCCCTTTCCGAAGCTCAGTCGAGAAACTCAAAAATAGACCTCGAAGAATCGGCCTATACATACTAGTTGTATTTTATCCTGGATCGGCAAAAAGGTCTTTTAAATATTAAAAAGGCTTTATAAATTTAAGGATTTCTTTTATGCTTTTAAAACCGAGGCACTTAAAAATCCAGAGAACATTACAAATGATTCTCATAGTCAGAATATCAAGAATATCTTCAATATTTACATTAATCGCATCCACATAATGGAAGCATTATATTGTTTTTGTTTTTTTTTTTTTTTTTGCAATAAGGGTTCCAAATATGCTTACAGGATAAAGTATTATTTTTGATTTTTTATACTTACTATTTGCTTACTTGTTGCTTTAATTTGCGTTTCTATTGCATTTTATCGGATCATTTCATATAAAAATCGTGCATTATTGATGTCCACGAGTAAGACATTTTTACAATTTACAATAACTTACTGGTAAGCACTATTTTCTGCTGGGATAGTACACTTCTATATGTGCATGTTTGTCCAGAGATAATGGTCTGTCAACGTCTATGGACACATACATACATAAGTAAGATCATAAACTAAATCTTGGCCTCATCTGGAAATAAATAGAACCTAAATTTATATCAAATAAGAGTTATATTATAGGAATAATTTTTCATAGTCATCTTTAATGATATGGTGGATATTAGTGTAAAATCAGCAATAGAAAACATGGTCAGCTTTTGAAACCATAAATAAGTACTTCTTCAAAATGCATTTTTGTCACAAAAATTAACTGTCATTGGCAAAAATTTCACCAACAGATTAAATAATCTACAGAATTTTGAGAACACATACTTTATCTCTTAAAAGTAAAACAATTGTAACAGACTTCAATGAAGTCTTTATTAAGACCACACAGTTTGGGTTGAATGTCTAAAGCCAAATGACTTTTGATAAATTCAGTATCTTAAGAATCGAAGAAGAAAAAAAAATGAAATAAAAAAGAATTCTAAACAATACACTTCAATGTCAGAGTGACGACATAATTAGTTAAAACGACAAGGTGTGTATGTGTTGCAAAAATAACAGCAGCATTTAAATAAATTGACCAAGAAATTGAAATTCTTGGTTTGAATGACAAAACAAATCCGATTGTAGAAAATGTAACAAAAAGGATACCAACTGTTCATTTGTTGACCTCAAAGGAATAACAAAACTCAAGGAAAATTATTAAATGAGTGCTATGAATGAGTCAATGAGAATAAACAATTATTTGGCATACTTGAGTTTTTGTTGAAATCCATTTATGTAACTAAAGACCACCTAGAAATTTGAAAATAAAAAAAAAATTTTTTTTTTGCAAAAATTTCTAATAAAGAAAATATTTGTTTTGTGCTTGTGATTGAAACACATTAGAAGTACTTTTTCTATTGAAAGTATTGCATATGAACGCCAAGGCTTATTGACTACTTCGAAGAATGTTCGTTTGATAAACAATCAAAATGTTTAAACATTTAAAATATTCAAACATGTTTAGTTTTATAAAAAAAAGTATAATCAAAAATATTTCACACAAATTTTGATTCTATGAAAGTTAAAATAAAAGGCTGTCAAAACAACAAAATTGTAAAAAAAAAAATTAGAACTTCTGATTGAAACAGAATATCGATCCTATAGTTTCAAAAGAGCATGTTGAATAGAACATTTATGTAGAAAAGTAATCATTATTTAATTATTTTATAAATTTTAAATATTAAAAATTACTTCTCAACCCTGTGCTAACACCAGCTAAATTAGACAAATATTTTTAAAGTCATTTTGATGTTTTTCTTCGTACACTAACAACGTTCATAATACGAGTATAACATATTATGGGTAAGCAGTTTATTATAAAAGGATTGAAACCAAAATTTACACAATGCACTTGAGTCTGTTCATGACTATTGGTTTGTATGTCTATTCACTTACCCCATCTCTAGAATTATTCCTCGTTCTCTTTCTAACTGCTATAGATGCATTTGCCGGCTGCATATTCATATAAGCAAGAGGGATTTTTACTATATACATACTTATGTGTATATATGTGTTTGTGTGTGTCGGTGTGTTTACCCTGAAAATGACTAAAACGTCAAGCGTTAAAATAGCGTTAATATTTGACAGAACGTTGCATGATGTTATTTTTGTTGTAAAAATGGGTATCCCGCGCGTTTATAAGTATTTTACATGAAAATCTTTCTCTCACACTACACAGGGATGTAGAATGCGCATTTAACGTGGGTTAATTCGAAATGAGCTTAAAAGATTACATTCTGGAAAAAGCAAATTTTCGTATAAAAATTTTAACTCTATAGTGGTTAGAGCGCTCGCACAAAAACTCAAATGGCCCAGGTTTAAATCCTAGCAGAGAAGAAAAATTAGGAGGAAAAATTTGGCGGTATTTTATAATTATCTACAAGGAAACCGCTGCCTTGACACTGCATTCTATTCCACCTTCATCACTGGCAACAAAAACGAATGATCAGAAGACAAGCGTAACCTACTGGGAAATAGTAGAATACAGCAACCAATTTAGCGAAGGTCCTCACCACAATCAAAATGCAACGATGGGACAATTGCTGTTCATCAACGTGAAGGTGATTAAGGGTGAGGGTATAACAGTGGTCTTTGAATGATAAATTGACAGCAACCTATTCCTAAGGCGCTTAATAATAATAAAAGAAAAAAAATATATGCTGTCCTTTCCACAAAAATTCCAATTCAATGAATAGCATTAGTAGGGGTTTACCCCTGGGTATTGGTCTTAAATAAAAAAAATGCCGTAAAGGAAAATTACTCATATAATATTACGACTTAGTTTTAGACTGTAGATCTCGTTTTAAAACCACTGTGGTACTACGAAACAAAATGAAATTTATTCTTCCTTAGCTAAAGCAGATATAACTTACCATTCTTTCTCCTCTGCATAAATGAAAGTAAAAAATGTCGAGGCAATAGGCATATCATCGTTGCTCCTAAATATCCTAAACAGAAGATTGGTATAATTGTGATAGTTGTTTGCTATGAAATTTTCAGTTTTCAAAATGATATTTTAGAATAAATATTTAGAAGATCTACTCTAGAATAGCTAATTTAGTAGATCTTTTGGGTTTAACTAAATGAGCTTTGTTACTCTTTATTGTTATCTGGATTCATGGCGACCATAACTAGCCCGTGTCTAAGTTTCAATCATGTACAGAATTTGTGGTATTTTTAAATAATTTTTACTTGTTCTTCGACATTTACGATTCTATATTCGTAACTGCCAAACCTGTTTCTAAAGAAATTGTATTTAACATCTGATACTGAATTGACTTTGGAGCCGCTCACTGTTAACTAATCAAGACTGATGAATATATCGGACAGAAATGACGAGTTCATTAGAATTGGCAGTAAATTCATCGCCACTGAGAAATAAACTAGTCATAGCACTCATTAAGGATGTTAAGTAGTTATTTTGTTTTTATTTTCTAATCTAACCTTGAAAAACTTTTTAATTCGCCTTCAATCAGGAAATCACAAAACTGTGGTACATATTTAAAACATATAAATCTAATATATAAAATTGTCGTGTCGCGGTGTTTGTTGCCAAACTCCTCCGAAATGGCTCGACCGATTTTCATGAAATTTTATGTGCATATAGGGTAGGTCTGAGAATCGGTCAACATCTATTTTTCATACCTCTAAATGTTAAGGTGACCCGCCCCAAGGGAAAATTTATACCGCACCTAAATAATGAATGAAAAATTTGATGAAATTTTAAACTATATATGTACCGTAGAGCATATGTATATGGTTTACTTTTTTTAAGTACTCAGAGGAGGCGGTACATGGGATATTTCTCACTATCCCCAACTATCAAACTAAAGTACCGAAAATTGCCGATAATCTTTTATTAAAAAATTAGTAACGCAGGCATTGATTGCTCATATCAATGTAAAGTTTTGCAGTTCGGTGAAGAGTATTAAATATATTTGAACAAGTGTTTCCTAGAGGAAATTTATAAGGCAAAACAACGTTTGCCGAGTTAACTAAATAAATTTATAAAACTCTATAAACATCCTGCTAAAAATAAAAGTATCTGTTTTGAACAGCCTCGTGGAATTTCCCGCATCTTAAAAGCAATATTAGTCCTGCTAACAGACATCTGTCAGTTAACTTTTGTCAAAATTTAAACATGCTGGAGCATTTATTTACTGTTTGACATTCCTCAATATCGGAGTATCATGTGATATGAAAAGAATAGCTGAAAAAGTTAATTTATTAATTCAGCATTAGATTTAAGAAAAGGAATACCAAGCCTGATAAACACTGCATGATCAAGATTGTTTTACTGATTTAAGCTTCAAAGGATAATACTGTAGCCGTGCGGCCTGGTATAGCTTATGACCAACATTACTTTTTCCAATCTTAATGAGCTACAAAAAATATGTTCGATGTCTTTTTTCCTTTATTGTTCAAAACGGTACCTTGTGCTAATTGTAGTTGATTGAATTCCTTTATTGGCTTAGAACTTTGTAATATCTATTGGTAGGTTTTAAAAGGGGTGGTTAGAGCCTTCTCCCTCTCCCAGAGAAGGAGAAAAATAAAAAAATTAATTTGAGGTTTTTCGAAAATTATAATTTAAAAAATAAGAAGCGTAGTTATTTAATTTCCTTAAAACTTTTTTTTTGTCTTATATATGATATTTTTTTTTTCTTTTTTTTTAGTTTCCTATATGTGAACTCAGGGGTAGTGGGTATTTTAGTGGGAAACTCGTGTATTTGGCTTCCATCAAAAACACCGAGTCTCTGGTCTATGTCATCTTACTCGTAATTATAATATATTTAAATATTTATATTCTAACACGATAATAAATAAACAATTGTTTTTCTTTTCAGTGTACTATTAGGAACTCAACCAGGTCTGTTAGAAATAAAACCCAAAGTGTCTACATTACAAAATATTCTACAGTAGCACTTGCAAACCTGTACGCTAAGTTTTAAAACCCTTCTCAATTGTCCTACTTTAACCTAACATAGTTTAAAGTTTGGCAACCATTTTTATGTTGAAACTGTAAAAAAAAAATAAAATCAAACAACAACAAGTCTAAGTACGTGAAAGTTAGTGTAAATGTGGATGACGTTTGGTCGGAATGTTTCGGTTTGTATTTTACAATTTGACTTCATTTGCTGTTCACTGGGAACCCGCTCAACCGGAAATTGGAGGTGTGCGGCAAAACACGACGTGACGTGACATTTCCTCTTCGTCAAAATGTCAAACAAACAAACAAAAAAAAAGTCTGCAGAAAACACTACACCAACAATAAAGACTCAAGCAAAAAAAAAAAGAAAGTTCAGACTAAAAAATTTTAAAACGCGAAAATTGCAACACCATTAAAGTCTCAATGAACTTAAGCAGCAGTAGCAATCAACCAACAAACAAACAGTAACAACAACAACACAACACTAAGAGCTACAAACAACTAATGTAATATGTACTCGTATCGTGTGTGACATGTGCAAAAACCTTACAAAGTATGCATTGCGTAAAGTACGCAATAAAAGTTTGCAAATTACACACAAAATAATAAAAATTTTACATTTTCATTAAATTTACTTTTCAATTTAAAAATCATTTGTTTTACTTTACCTTCTAAAAATAAAGAGGAACAGAGTTTTCGTAAAGCAGGTTTGTATGTTCACCGATTAATGTTTTATTCATTTCTTGACCGATCAAATCAAAATATATAATCAATTAAAACGAAAGATTAAAAGAGACAATAGGAAATCTAAAAGGGAAAATAATTTAATACAGAAATACAAAAACCAAATGAACTGGATTGTTTATGTTTTTAAATTTCAATGCTTTTAATTGAACTTTTTGAAATAATTCTCATTTAGTAAATACAATTTTTAATATAAGAATTTTTAGTTTTAAGAAAAATATTTTAGAAAAAATCTACTGACTTCTACAATACATAGGCCATAGATATAATTTGACAGCCATAAGCAAAGTAAAGTTATAATCGGCCGCCGATGGGAAGATCAATACGCCAACAAATGCCCATTGTGATGGCGCACTTGAGAGCGACCGTATCTCTGTCCCACTAACAGTACCACTTTGATAAAAGAACAACTTGCATAGTTACACCAGAATACTCTTCATCTAGGACCCGAAGCCACCTTAGTCTGTAGGAGCAAGTTTCTCGTAATCACCAATTCCTCTTCCAAGCAATAATTATAAAAAGTTGAGCGACCACATCCTAGACGGACTGCATATCTACCAACTAAACAGAAATTACACCCACCACAGCCGAAATTCTTCATCTAAACAAAATCAATAATTGACCAATCTTTCATTAGCTAACACTTAACAACAGCTTCTTTGCCGATAGTAACTCATCTCTCCATCTTCTGGATATTAATTCGCTGGCTCAGTTTTTTACATACATAAGACGAATGTAGGTTGACTTTTTAATATATCCTTCTGCCAGAAAAACCAGTGCCGTCATACTTAAGCAAACCGGGTCATCCTTCACACAATTGCCCAGTATGTTGTGGTTAGAACGCGCGCTTACAATGCTAAGCAGCCCAGGTTAGAGTCACAGTACTAGAGAAAATTAAGAACAAAAATTTGTGCGGCATCTCTAAGAAGTATCTATTCTTAAGAAACCCGCCTCCTGATATTCCACCCTATCCACCTTTGAATAATCCAATAAATGATCAGAAGAAAGCGCCACCTACTGGGAAATAGTAATAGACACAACTAAATAAGAATTAAAAACCGTCCAATCAACTTAAGTTCCTCACCACTTCACAACAGACAAAAGATTTAATATCAACAGATAGGGCAATTGCTCTTGATCATTTCAAAGATGAAGGTAATAACACTGGTCTTTGAAAGTGATTAACTGACAGCAACTTGTTTCATTGACATAAGGCGCTTATAATGGAAATGTACCTTCAAACATTCCAATGCACAGTTTGAGTAGTTGTAAAAAAAAAATATCACTAGTCCCGATTTCCCGATTCGAAATATTCCGCCACTACTCTTATCATCATCTTAGTGACAATTGGTTAAAATGCTACCCAGCACATAACGAAAACAGACTTTAAAGTCCTAATAGACACCTGGCTATTAGTGTAAATGTGTACTGTTTTACGTTTAGAGAAAGCCACTTGCGAATTTCAATTGAAATAATTCCTTATAACAGAGTCCGGAAAGAACTGTATAGAATATCTATTCCAAAGACGTTTACGATCTGTTAATATGAAAAAATTAATTTATGAAAAGAGCAAAACTATTTATGTTTACGTATACTTTTAGTTTTTATTGTATTATTTACTACCATAATAATTACCTTTTCAAATTTTGTTTTAAGAAAACAATTCAAGAAACGATATTTGCCACCACTTTGACTATGAAATTGGTTTGTAATTTTAAAATATTTTTTTATTTTTTTTATTGTTTAACTTGTTTAAGTTTTTTTACCGTTAAATACCCAAATTTTTAGTTGACTGACTGCCTGTTTGTATAGCTTCTCAAGCCTATTAACTAATTAAGTAATTATGTTGTCACCATCTTAAAAACAATTTTATGTCTTTGCTAGCCGTCATGCAGCCATTTACAGAAATTTAACAGTTGCACCCTCTATTTTCACATTTTTATACCTCCTTCGTTTGAACAATTAAAATACAAAAAAAATAAAAAAAAAATAAAAATTCTTCGTTTATAATTTTTATAGGCTCTCTCATTTAAGTATTTAATAGTTTTTGTATTGTTTTTTTTAAGTTTTTCTTACAAAAAATGTTGCGGTTGACCAGTTTTTCCCTTTGAAATAAAGATCGTGCCACGTAATGGGTAACCTATAGACCGTAAAAGTTATTTTTCATTTTCAATATGATGGAGATCAGAGCTGCTTTTGTGGAGGTTCAATTCACACAATCCGTGAATAAAATGTTTAGAAATATTTTATGGCTGTCAAACCTATTGAGGATCATTGAAAAACTGCTGCTTACAAATTAAAAAGAAATACGACATGTTTCCTTATTTTTATTACCCATTAAACATAAGGAAGAGGTTATTTTTGGTATTCTATTTTTTTTTTTTTGTGCTTTTATATAAAAATTAATAGAAATTTTTCGAAATGCAATAATATTCATAAGCAAACATTTAAATTATTTACGATTGAATTCAAAAAAATTATTTATGGAATTGATTTGAAAATTTAAAAGATATCCCTGTGATCATGCCATAAGAAGACTCTTGGTATCAGTGTTACTAGAATTTGTAAACAAATTTTCACAGCCATAGTTATAAAATTATATAAATTACACAAAATATTTGTATTATTTGGAACGTAAGAATTTTTATTTACGTATTTATATAGGAGTACGTACATATACCTTAACATTTTAAAACATAAATACTTGCCCATCATATGTATGTTTATAGATTATCGTGTACTAGAACAGCAAAAACGGTTTTAAAGTTTTTGAACAAAATTTTAATTTGTTATAAAAGGCTTCTGCCATCATGTCCTATAGTATTTATCACTTTTTATTCTTATTTTACTAATAAATTGGGCTTACGCCATTAAGAGGTAAATTATCACTGCTGTACCTCATCCACAGCAGAGAGTTCCTGAGCGTCCTCTGACAATATGCCTATAGGTTATCCAATACGTTAAATTATTTTAGCAGCATTAAAAAGAACTTTATGTACAGTCGGGGGCATATTTAAACCATCCATAAAGATACTCAAATAGTAGTTCATTTGTCTTTTTTAAACATTTTTGAACCGCTCCTCTATATTCTAAACAAGTATTGACACTTTTTTTTATCACATTTCGTATTTTGTTGAAGTTGGAAGATTTAAAAAAGTTCACCATTTTTAATAAATGGAGTAAGTAAAACTGCTATGGTTACTAGAAAGGCAGGAAGGGACAGACTAGACTTCGCCGACTACAATAAATTTAAGTATAGTAGTAGAAAAACTAAAAAAATATAGGGGTTACGTATGTTCGAAAAAAAGTTGGAGGTAAAATATTAGTGAGGGTCGATCTTACATTTTATCCCTCTAGGGGCTACTTCGGGGCAGTTGTGGAGCTTTTTGTAGATTTTTATTCCTTCAACCCAACCTTTGACCTCGACGAAGAGCCATTTGCCCCCATCCCACATCCCCCGTTTTTGTTTCATGTTTTTTTTGTAGAAACTAACAAAATAAGCGGTTCTAGCTAATCGAAATAAAAAAAACGTATACCATCCCCCCACTATTATACTAGTTTTAATCTCCTTCTTTTGAAATTTGAGTTTTATTTTTTGATCCAAAAAGACATTCACTTTGAAATTTTTCACAACTGTAGAGAACGAAGCTATCTTTGGCATAATTTCTTTTCAAATTTTTAAAAAGGTCGCTTTCGGAGATATAGGCTTTCGACTAATAGGTAAAGAAATTGACCTTTGACTTTTTCAAAGAAAAAATCATGTTGCATATTAAATCAAAGGTAATTTAATACCCTTTTACGAGATATGTAGCTATAATACTTTTCAAGAAAATTACAATTAAGTAAGTGTAATTTTGTGAATTTTTGTACTTTTTCCGATTTTCAAGACCTCATATTTCCGGATCCAGAAGTGTCAGCGCCCTTTAATTTTATATTTGTCTTACTGTTATGATATACTTTATTCGTACCAAAAATCAGTCAATTCGGAAACAGTTATTTCAAAAACGGCATATTTTAAGTTGAGTTGAGGTGGTTTAACCCATTTAACACATACAAAAATTAAACAAACATTATAAGAACAACTTAATGATTAACTCAATAGCCACACCCACCGACCACAGTCGGAAAATTAAAAATCTGGCTCCGTCTTGCACATGTAGAGCAAATGAGCTTTAAGTATAAAAAATTTCAGATTTCTGCAACGTCAGACGGCTTCAAAAAGCTGCGGAGAGAGAATTGGACATATATCCGGACAAACAACGAAATTATATGTATATACTCGTATAGATTATTAATAATACCATTTTTGTTAATAAAAGTTTCTTTATTAATTTATAAGATTTTTTTTTTTTTTTGTATTCAAATCGGCAAAGAAATATCTGGCATTTTGATGTGAAACTTATACCGTAGACAGACGACGACGTTAATGTGCATTAGCTGAGTTAATCCAAATTAACTTGCGCATTATCTCTGTTGTAAATGCACAATACCAAACTGAATTTGTACTGCATTTAGCTTTTTTAATATGGCAAAATCGTATAAAATCAGTCAGTTTTTGGCTAATTATTTACTATTGGCAAGTAAAATGGATAGAAAGGAAGTTACAAACCTCTAATTCTATGGGTATAAAAACAAATAAAAATTGTTCACAAACAAACTAACATTGTCGTCTGTTTACGCTATAATGCAGAAACTGTCATCTGTCAGGGTAAAATTTTAATTTGCAAGTGTGCCTTGTTAGTGCAAGGCTGCCACTTCCTCCTATCCTATTAAGTTCTTAATGCAAATTAACGTTGTCGTCTGTCTACGGTATTACATACTTTTTTATGAAAAATGTTTGATGCGATCATTTAAAAGCGAACAAAAAAAATCATTATTATTTGGTTGTCAATATTTAGCTTTTTTTCGAAAAGAAAAGAACATTCAGCATAAAGATTTTAAATTCCATTGAGTTTTAAAAAATGTTTTATTTTCAAACTATATCGAAATCTGAAATATACCCAATATTGTATATTTCAAACAACAATGTGAAATCGTCTTCAATATATTACATTTATTTCCAATTTTTATATCCATCTTATGGTAAATTTCAAGTAAATTACGTTCAGATTAGAAAAATATTTTCGGAAAAAGCGGAACCATTATTCTGTTAAAATATTTATTTATTAATTCAAATTTAAATTATTTACTGTAGTATTCATAAAACTATATTATATTGTAGGTTTGTTTATTAATGCCCGTATTCATAAAAAATAAAACAAGTTTATTAATTGCTTATTTGACAATTACTCCATATAAACATGTCAAATAAGCACTCTATAAAACAATTTTATTTTTTATGAATACGGGCATAAATGTTTAGATGACAAGTATTGCATAGAAATTTGTTGTATATGATCTTTATAAAAATACAATTTCTTATTATTTTCTGGTTTTAAAGCTTGTTTTATACACTCGTAAAATGTAATATTTGTATAAAATGTTGCCATCGTTTTTTCGTCAAATATTTACCTAATGTGAACGTAACTTGAATTTTTTATAACAAATTTTAAATTTTAATTTTTAATATTTTTTTAATATTTTTGTTGTTTTTCTTCTTTTTGTATTTTAACAAAAATAAGGGAAAATCTAAAACTAAGTCTATAATATTATAATTTAGAACAATTATTCTTCACTTAAAATTTCTCATACATTTATTCTGTCAAAATAAAGAAAAAAAAAGTGTTTATATGTCTTCTTTTAAACCGCAATAACGACACCCCCACAAAGTGGCCAAAAATTTGCCACCCGCAAAATGAAACAAAACAACAACAACAGCAGACTTTGATGAAAAACCGTTTAACTCTCTTAGACAGATAATCAAAAAACGGTGATATACTCGTAGTTTTATAAATTTCTATTTATTTGGTTCACTTTCAACCCAAATAATATGGTTTAGACTTTGAATTGTTCTCTAAATCCACAATAATTTTCAACACTGAACGCAGAACGTTTGTAACCAACAAAATTGCCATTTTGCGTGTTTGCACAGTAAAAAAAAAAATACAGACGAAACGAATTGAAACAGAATGAAAGCAATCACATATGCCACAAACAGTATGGGAAAAAGTATAACTTTAAATAGATTCTGATTTTGTTTTTCTTTTTTTTTTTCCTGCTGCTCTTTGTTTAATGAAAAACTACTCAAACCAATGGCTTGCCCACAAAATTATAGAGCAATGTGGCCACACTTTTGTTTTCAACTGTAGGAATAGTGAGGGGATAGATAAACACAGAGAGTCACATGAAAGTAATGCGTGCAATGCGAATACATATTTTTCTTTTTTTTAATATCAAACACTTTCACATACACCAACACCTTTGCAAGTCTTTTTTAAAGAGTACGAGTAGATGAGTACTCTCAGTCCTAATTTTTCATACGCACACATGCACACACACCCACTTAAACACAAACTTTTATAAAAATTTTTTGCATGTGCGGTGAGCATTAAAAAGTTTAACTCACACACACACATGCAAAATAACTCTTTCACTTTATTTAAAGAGGATAAACAAAAAATGAGACTCCCATTATAATATTATGCTCTCTCCCCTATGTTGGAGACAAATGTATCAAGTGAGAATGCTTTGTGTTCATATGTGTTACACATGAGTGCAGTAGTTGTTGTTTATATTTCCCCTCTTGTGAGGGCTTTTAATTTTTATTCTGTTATTTTTTTAGCGTTTTTCTTTCTTTTTTTTCAAGTAAAAAAATAAAAAATTAAAAAAAAAGCAGGGAAATGCATATGAAAAAAATTCTCTATTGAAATATACAGTGGCGCCATCTTTTTTTTAATAGTGAAACAAAAATGGCTTTTTTAGCTTAAATTTAATAAAATAAAGAGCCATCTAGACGTTGTAGTGGATAAAAAAGCTTAGGCAGGGTATTTTTTTCTTTCTTTCGAAAAATTCCATAAAAAAAGGGTTGCTTGTTTGGGGCCATGGTTGGTTTGAAGAAGAAATGAGTTGTGCTGTCTATTGGGCTTATTAAAGGTGTCAAATACAAGCAGTTTCAGATTTCTACACACATACAATTACAGTTACACGTATTATTTAAGCTCTTATGGCGTTTTATGAAAATGATTTTTAACAACTTCTAGAAAGCTGAAGAGGAAACATACATATTTATAAAACATTTTTGTTGTTTTTTCTCAAAATAAACATGGCTGTGGTTGCTCTTATTATAAAACGTATTTTACACAGCAACAACTTGAAACGTTGAGAGCACGATGGGTACTTTGGCTTTGTTAAGACAACAGCTTTAAAGGGACGAAAGAGTGGGGAAGCTTATGATTTTATATTAAATGTGTTTGTTTGCATAATATTTTAGCCCTTTTTTTTGTGGTTCTTTTTCTTGATTTCTGTCATTTTTAATATTTACCTTTTTGCAGGGGGATTTAACTTGTTGGTTCATTTCTCTTTTTTGTTATTATCCCAGCAAAATATTTTTTGACAGAAATGTAATGGTAACATGGGTTGAATACAAGACAAATTGATTGAATTTAGTAGGTGTTACATGATTGATTTTACCATAAAAGTGTCATTGGAGAGGCCATGTAATCTTATTAAAAAATTTCTAATAAAATGAGCGGCCAGAATATATGGCTTCCCTGATTTCTGCATCATTTTCATAGTTAAAATTTGGGTGACAAATTGTTTTTATCACATTTAAATTGGTGTTCAAAAGATAATAGATTTGATTTCAATAAAAAGCTTAACTAATTTAAATTTTAATTATCATTTTAATTGTTTGCATTATGTTTTTACAAGCCAAGTAGTGAGCTACATATAAAAAGAATGATGACAATTGCCAAAAATCAAACAAAAATAATTTTTGTTTTTCACAGAAAAGTTGTTTAATTAATTCGTAACTTAATTGTAATTAAATTGTGTAATTGATTCAATAATAGTTTATGTTCCTTTTTTAATTTGTATTCCTTTCGCGACCTTTCAAAACGACGTCTCTCAAAAGACGTGAGTTTTACAAATATGCCGGTGCCTAATGACAGAGACAAATTGTTCACCGCAGCGTTGATTTCAGTGCAGCCAGATTTCTGATTGGCAGGAATCTTCGACAAGCACATATTGCTACACACAGAATCGTCGCTGCTTAATAGAGTTGATGACTCCTTATCATCGCAGAGTGTACTACAGACACCTATATCAACCAATCTGGGACCATTGTCCTTAATTTGTAGTACCCTTGTTGAGGTAGTTATACATGTATCGACTATCTCTTTACCATTTTCAGAGGACACTACCGTTCTCTTTTCGGTTGATGCATTAGAGGCATCGCTCTTTGAGTTTATAATTTCGTCCATAAATTTGTATGATTTATGCCCGGAATAAGAGGTCACCTGCGGTATTGCCAGCCTGCCGCAGGAAGGCTAATTGAAACTGGAGGGCGCCTGGTATCCAGTCAAGTACCACACATCCCTTAGTGCATGCTGTTCCACCGTGGATTGGGGGGAACGGTTATAAGGAGCGTCCACTTCCCGCATGATCAAGTTTTCACTAGCAGTCACCAGAGACATGACCTAACTGATTACTAGTTGCGGTTACCACCTTTCAGTGGTAAAGATCATACTTCTGTATGAGTTTCCAGATATCAGGATTGTACTAAGTGAAAACCTAATTCAACCCTTAGTAGAGCCACCCGAAATCTCATATAGCAAACCGCAGATGTTGCTTACTTTAGCCATGGTCGAGAGTTGGCCCGAGTGGAAACAATATTACTCTTGTGCAGTTGTCCATAAGGATCGTCTATTGACTTTGCCTTATGGGTCTACACTTGACCACCTAAATAAATAATAAATAAACAAAACAAAAACAAAATTATTTATTATTTATTTGTTATTAAATAATATTTATTATTTTTTATTATTATTTATTATTAAATAAATAATAAATAGATAAATAAATACATAAATAATAAATAATTTTGTTTTGAATTAACTTTTTAACTGATATTAGTTAAAAGTTAATCAATATCAATTACAAACCTAATTGATATTACAACTATTTTAATTGAAATTCATATTTACAATATTTTGTTCTATTTAAAATTGTTTTGCTGGGTTAGTGTGTATGTATTTATAAATAATTATTGTTACTTATGTAGGTGCTTATAATGATGAGTGTTGCTTTAAGTGACAGTGACATTTTTCCTTAATTTTTTTTTTTCTATTTTATTTTATATATAAAATTCTACGCCTTGAATACTGCTGTTAATTACTAAATTTGTTTTTGTCATGATGAAACTTGTTTGTGTTTTCTAATTTAATTCATTATATAGACATGAAAGCTTCTTTTAGGAATAGGTAAACAAATAAAAATTACGATTAAAATTAGGAGATATGTAGTAAGTTTAATGCAAATGCGATTAAGGAATTAAGGAGGCTTATTTGTAGTAGAATTAATAATGATTGGTTTATTCAATAAATTTTTTTAAAAGGTACATGTTATTGACTCTCTACATACATACATATGTAATTGGCCTTTGTCAGGATTACGGCCTAGTTTCTCGCAGCACCCCCGTTGTGTATGTTAATTTTTATTCATGTTTACAGTTCAATGTCGACTCCGAACGACAGGCTTAGACTCTTTTTGGTGGTAATTAGTTAATCTTAGAGCTTTTGCCAGAAGTCTGCTAAGAGGTAGTCTCCAAATGAAATATTTCGTTGCTTCAAGAAATCAGAACCAGGGCTAGAACCGGAGCTCTCGTCCTAGTAAGCACCTATCAATTGTTATTCACACTTGTTTTCGTAACTCTCCATAACGTGACGAATTTATGGGAAGTTAGGAATGCATTTAAAATTAAAAGATGTTCTTCTAGAACAACAATTCTTTTTGTTTTGCTGGGTCATTAAAACAAATTGGTAAGTAAGTGAAATATCTTTTTAAAGACTATTTAGATTGCCTATCAAACATATTCATTTATAATTAAAATCTTTTCATATCTCCCTTTCTCTCCCCGTCTCGTTTTATTTGAATAAGAAACACGCATACATATGTCTATCAGTATTTAGTCCTAAAAAGGATTTTCGTAAGGATTACAATACAAATTCATGGCCTATTAGTCCGTGGGTTGCTGCTTTAAGTACATGCATGAGATCAACAAAAACTGGTGCAACGTGTGTGGTGTCTTAAACACTCATTAACAAACAAATTGATGAGGCGGCTTAGAATTTGATACACAAAGGAAAGAAACAAAAAACTAACAATAAGAGAATGGAAAATATTTTGAAATAAAAGACAAAAAAAAAAGATACTTAAAAACTCTTTTAAATTAACAACAGCAGGCGTTTAAAAGGATAATAAAATATCAAAACAACGCCTAAATGATCAATAAACACAAGCTTGTAGAAATATTATAAAATAATAAATAATAGAAACGGTTTCGTAAAAAGGAAACAATAAATGTTTCTAAATTGTTTAGGCCAATAAATAAATAGACGCCAAAAAAAAGGCTTAAAATATTTGCAATTGATCGCTGCCTGGCTGGTTTTTTAAGACAATAAAAGGGCACGCGATTAAATGGTTTTTTTTTAATTTTCTGATATTTTTTTTAAGAAAGGGATTATAAAATATTTTTAAGAAAAATAAAACAATACATTGGCACCCAGCCTTGCCATATAAAACCAATAAAAAGCCTGCGCCAATAATTCCGCCAAAAATGTTTTAAAATTTATTTTTCTTTTTCTATTTTTTTTTTTTTTATTTTATTTTTTAAACTCTACTCATGTTTCAATACGAGTAGTTTTATATTTAGTGATCAATTCGTTGTCTTTTGACATGCCTTGTCATGTGACTGACAAATGTTTTCTAATCATAATTGAGACAGAAGCCAAAGAGGGATCAACTGTAACACAGGAATGGATCATTTTGCTGCACAATCAACCGGAACTGTAAACAATAAATTGTTCCCTTTTATTATTGCTTTTCAAAGACCAAATAATTGATTTATTATTTCGTTTACAGAAAATATTCTACAAAAATAAAAATTAAAACAAATAAGTGAGTCTTTATTTAAAAATAAAAAAAAGACAAAGTCTTGTAAAAAAGAATTTGTAATATTTTAGGGTCTTCTTAGAACGTGCTTTTTATTATATTTAATGGGGAAAACTCTTTATATATAGACGTTCTTATTCTAAAAATATAACACGAGTCTTCTTCTTTTATAGCATAACGGAGGTACGGATAATAAGGAAATGGTCAGACACCGTTAAGCTAGAATATTAATGAGATTCTAGATTCATTCCAACAAGTTTTTAAGTTTCGACTTTGCTCTGACACTGAACACGAAAAGCCTTAAAAGACTTTACAATTGTAATTTAAAGATGAAAAAATAATTAAAAAAAAAAAAAAATATGAGAGCGCACCACTAGAGGATTAGTTTCATATAAACCAATTAAATTCAGGATATACACTTCAATTAATAATTTTTTAGAGTTAATTTTTCTCGTGTGCCACTACCACTTTACATGTTACCTGATAAGCTCTTTTCACTCAAACACCAAAGTCAACAACAAAACGTTGCCAACATTTGGAAGCACTGACATTTTGAGTACTATACCGCATTCCAATGAAAGTGACTTAAGTAGTAACAAGCCTGGCTGTAGTAAGCATATCTAAGAAAAAGAAAAAAAAAAAAAAAAACACCAAAACAACGGAAAATAATATTAACGCTCCGGCCTCTCAGCTGCCTTCTTATTATTTTTTCGACTGGTTTGCTTTTGCTTATAAAAAACAACAAAACCGAATTTTTTGCCATATTTTGTTTACTATTTTTGACAGTTCCACATATATTGTTATTTAAAATACTATTTATAGTGATGTAGTCACCGCAGTCTAATGGTTAGTGTATTGGTTTACAAGGCAAGAGCTCCCGGTTCAAATCCCACCTCTTATTTCTTAAAAAAATATGAAAAAAATATTTCTTTCAGCGACAACCTCTTAAGGCCATGATACACTATCATACACAGTCGTATGATATACATATTCAAAAAAAAATCTTATCGATTTCTGTCACACTTTTAAAAGACGCTTCAAAATGGCAACATAGGGGTGCGTGGTATAGTGGTTAGAACACTCGCACAAAAACTACAACGAACCAGGTTCAAATCCCACAAAAGGTGAAACATGAAAAATTTAGTTTACGGTTTTTTCAAAATTATAATTTAAAAATATAAAAATAATAAGAGAAGTCCATCTACAAAGAAACCGCTCCCTGACATTCTACCCTATCCCACTTAATCAATATCAACAAAAACGAATGATCAGGAGAAAAGCGCCACCTATTCGAAAGTAGCAGATAAAAGCTTAGCGAAGGTACACGCCACACAATCAATATTCACAACGATGAGGCAATTGCTATTGATCATTCAAGGGTGAAGGTATAACACTGGCCTGTGAATGATCAATTCACAGCAATTTGTCTCATTCCTAAGGTGCTTAAGTAATAATATAAGAAAAATAAAAAAAAATCCAATACATTGAACCGCATTTAGTAGGGGCTTACCCCTGAGTATTGGTCTTAATAAAAATAAATTAGTGCCACACCATCACACAAAAGAAGATGCAAAACATATGCAGAGTTGCTTTTTACTAAATTCTTATAAAATGCAACCCTGATCGCATGAAGAACAAAATGTGTATGAATTTTTTCTAAAAATTATGAAGTCGTACAGACTTGTCAAAAAATCTGTCAAACAGATGCATTTTTATGCCACACTGTTATACTTTTTTAATACACACGAATTTTTTGACAAATCGTACGACTCGATTGGATAGTGTATCACGGCCTTTAGCAGTTTTCTGGCAAAAGCTCTGAGGGTAACTAGTTGCCGTAAACAAGCTACTTAAGGCTATCTTTCAGAGTCGACATTAAACCATAGGTCCCGGTGCTTATGAATAAAAATTGAAGCCGACAATATGAGTGCTGTGATTACAGAATTACAGGTAATGACCAATTATGAATGTATGTGCTCGTTTGTACATACAGTGATGTGAAAATATAAAATCATTGTGATTTTTATTGAAATTACAATCCATTTGTGATGTTATCACGTCATTCCGTTCAATCGATTGAAAAATCACGTAATAGTCTTCCGTAGGATTCGAACCCTCATTGGATTGCAGATGAAAATAATTAATAGTGACATTAAGTTATATGTGAAAACAATCTCAAAAAGCTTCCGTTATTAGAATTTAGCTGTTTCTTTCTAGATAATAAAATAATAAAAATAATTAAAAATGTTCAGCAGCCAATAATAACCAGTAATCACTCTTCGTGGCAAATATGTAATTGTAATACTAAAATATGCCTGAATTTTGTTATTGTTTGACATGATTTGCTACGTTTACAATACTTTGAAGGGCGTTTGCAACGATGATGAGGATCGCTGATATTAATATTTTAAGTACTCTTATACCAATTTGAAAATTAAATTAAATTTAAATTTCAAAAGAGTTCAAGAGATAAGTTTTGTTTACGGTTTCGGTGAAAAAGTGAGAGCAAGCGAAAAGGTACTTATGCTACGGTTACACTAGGCTGTATACATAAATTGTAAATATTTAAGCTTTAATTTTGAAAGACAGCAATAATTATCGTTCACTTCTAGTTGACCTTTTTCTGGAATTGCTCATATGGTATAGTTCTCTTTAAATTTAAAATTTTTTAAAAATCTAATATGAAATGTATGCTTTTGGGGATAAGCATGTCGTCCTGCCTAAAAGACTCGTCAGGAGGCTTTTCCCCAAAAGCTTACATTTAATATCATTTTAAATTTATTCGCCAATAAGGCGAAAAATATTTTTTGTTTTTTTTTTTTTAATCATTAAAAAAATATTAGCTGTATAAAGTAAAATGAATTATTAGAAACTTAAAACGCTATTCTTTAGAACACAAAACACAACTCTTATTTAAATATGGAACCACATGCTCACTCTAACGTGCTTTGAAAACAGGCAGACAGACAGACATACATACGTTTTAAATATGCATGTAAATCGACTTTGAGTGTGTGAAAGTTTGACAAATTACAGACGACATCAGATTTGACATTGAGTATGCATGTACGATATTGTGTGAGAGAGGGTATGTGTGAACGTATGAGAATGGAAATATCTGTGGAAGACTTTGAAAACTAATGACGGTGAAATGTTGTTGTCCCCTTTAGAAAATTTCTTTTTGGGAAAAAACTAATTTCAAACTTAAAATTTCTCTCCTAGACAGTGTAAGAGAATATATGATTAATGTTTAAAAACTAAAATGAGTGATTAATTTATAAAAGTTAAGACAACTAAACAAGAAAAAAAATTGTAATTAAAAATAATTTTTTTAACTTTAAGGCGTCAGTAGTTTTTAGATATTTAATTTTCATCAGGAAAGTCGGCTGTTTCTTAAAAAATTAACAGCCTGTTCATAGAACTTGACTGTTCATAGAACACGAATGTAGTTTTTTCACATTAAAACAAAACTAATGCCAAAAATCATTCATATTCTATGAACAAGCTGTGCAGGCTATGCTAGAATATTGGTCTTGACAAATATACGAAAACAAAAAAAAACAAAAAAACAAAAATTATTTGAAGGGTAAAGGCCATAATACACATCATACACAGTCGTACAATTCATTTGCAAGAAAATATTTTCTATTTCTGTCGCATTTTTTAAAGTCGCATCAAAATGGCAACATTAGTGCCACACCATCACACAAAAGAAGATGCAAGGCATATGCAGAGTTGCTTTTTGCAAAATTCTTATAAAATGCAACCCTGATCACATGGAGAAAAAAATTTTTATGAAAGATTATGAAGTCTGACAGACTTGTCAAAGAATCTGTCATACAGACGCATTTTATGCCACACTGTTATACTTTTTTAACATACATACTTACATACATAACTGGCCATTACAACCCTGTGTCAGAGTTACGGCCTAGCTTCTCGCAGCACTCATGTTGTGTGTGTTAATTTTTATCCATGAGTAACGAGACCTACAGTTTAAAGTCGACTCCGAACCATAGATTTGAGAATCTTTTTCATGGCAATCAATTACTCTCAGAGCTTTTGCCAGAAGACTGCTGAAAGGTAGTCGCCGAAAGAAATAATTTTTCATATTTCTGTTTTCCTTTTTTAACACACACGATTTTTTTTAACAACTCGTACGATAGTGGATAGGATAGTGTATCACGGTCTTAAGATCAGCTACTACTACGAAACTACTCGCATATCTATTAACTCTTCAGTCAAGATAGAAATTACGGCTGTCATACGCTCACTGAGAAATGGTGAATCAGCAGCTAATGATAACGTTTCAGCTGAGTATGTTAAAGCTGACATTGAGGATACAACCAACATGTTATACCTCCTGTTTTGTAATATTTGGTATTCTAAGCACGTACCGATATCGACCAAATGCAATCTTTCAAATGGCAATAATTGAAATACTTTCATTCTTGAGTAAACCTTTAAGGCGTTTACAATGCAATGTGTGATTAACGCCATTACGTTTTATATTTCGAGTGCTCACAAGTCATATTTTATAAACTTTTTTTTTTTTAATAAAAAATTGTTCTTGCCAATAAAAAAAGTAACAACTTTATGAAAATAAGACATACAGGCCTGTCACAGATTCCGATCGGAATGGTTTTCATTTCGTATTATTAAATTTAAGTCACTGAAAATATCAATTCCACTTAGAAAACTGAAAGTGGTTAAATTCCGCAAAAAATTTTCGTTTTACGTTCTCTGAAGAAGCAAAATACTGTAGTCATTCCACTTTCGATCGGAATGGATTTCTGTGACAGGCCTGATATTCACACACTTTGTGAATACCCCACATACTATATCCTACTCCTAAGATATTGAAAAAAAGCGAATTGAAGTCAATTTCTGAACGAAATTATCGCCCATGTTCTGAAAAACGCTGCGTTTTCAAAACGCATTTCATTTTGAAAACGCAAAACGCATTTAAGCATGTTCTGACAAACGCGCGATTTGCTTTTTTTGCGATTTTAACACAAATGGAAATATTAACTAAATAAACGCAAATGGCGATGTTTGGCTATGAATATCCATCTTTAAAATTGTTTTTAAAATTCTTTTAAGAGTTTTCTTTGTGAATTAGTACAAAATTGTGTATTCAGTTGATCATAAATAAGTAAGCAATTGAAACAGACAAGTGGTATTAAAAAAGCAAATTTTTAAATTATAAATTTTTAATAAAAATTTTAAAAGAAAACGTACAAGATTCCTTTAAATTAAAAGAAATCATATTAAATTTATATATTGTATAATTTTTTAATTTTTTAAGGTTTACATTTAATACAATTGACCAAAACGCTTCAGGGTACATTAGCGATTTGAAATCGCCAAAGTTTTAGCGTTTTCGTTTTGCAAAACACCTATTTGGCGATTTCAAATCGAAAACGCCAAATTTACGCGTTTTGCGATTTTCAGAACATGGGCGTATGTCTGTTTAATATTTGTATTTAATCTCTTTATTCATAATTAAAGATTTTTTATTTATTTATCCAGCCATTATTGATGAAATCAATCTCCAGTGGATTTATTTGTAGTGCATCATCAATGATTAACCTGAATAGCTTTCATTTTGCTAAGAAAAAGGTGCTTTCGAATATTTTGTTTAACTCTTAGAAGTACTTGTACCATTGAACACCAAGTTTAATAAGAAGAACATGGTTTTGGAACAACTTTCACATTTTTTCTGGATAGGTCAGTACGCACAATTTTAAGCTTGTTTTTTTAATCATTGCAAAAATTTATCTTTTGATCTGTCCAGTGAGTATTAGCAAAAAAATAAAAGAAATGCGAAATAAATTCAATAGAAAATCTTCTTATTTAACTCATATGAGAGAGGGAGTACGTTTAGAATAATGCGTGTGTTGATAAAAATCAACAGCATCAGTCAATCACTACTAAATATCCTTTTTTACACACACATACCATGTATGCCTTACGAGTAGTATACGATTTTAACAATAAAAGTATTTGCCGCCACAACATTACCAATTCTCCATGTGTGTGTGTGTATGTGTGTGTGTTTGTGTATTTGGTCAGGATAATATGCACTTGTACGAGTATTTTTATTTGTAAATGTGGCTTCAATTCCCAAATAATCCTTTTACTTTTATCCTTTTCTGCTTTATAATAGTTATTGTGCATGTCCATGTGAGAGTGAGTGAGGTTAAGTATGTGTTAGTTTATTCATTAAATTCCTTTCATTTGCATAAGTAGTATATATCGTACGAGATATGTGCACATGTCTGTGATGTGGTTACTTAGAATTGATTACGAATCATTTCCATTTTTTTTATGTAATTCTTCTTTATACCGGACAAAATAGTGTGAGAGAGGGAGAGCGAGAAAAGGAAAAGAAAGAATATTTTAACAAAATTAAATCCGGATATAAGACCCTTTAAATGTTTATGTAAATTCCATATGTGGACTCATACTCACTATAAATTTAGCAACAACAACACTTTGCAACACTTTCAATCGATTAATTTAAAACAAAGAACTCAAATAATTTTAACGAAACATTTTATTCTTTTTTGTTTTTAAGAAAACTTCTTGCGCTGTAGATAAATTTTGAAAAGCTTAACTTTAGTGAAATATACGAGGGCTGAAACGCACTTTCTTACAAAATTAAGTTTTTCTTTAGACAATGGTTTTGCTACGTTTCAATGATTTGTTTAATATTGAAAATACAAAAACCAAACAGTTTGCAAATAAATTAAGAAACATTTTTTTAACAAATTTTCTAACAAAGAATTACAAACAACGAACGAAAATGGAAATTCTGAGAATAAGCCAAATTACAGTCAATCTTGATTTTCTGACAGCCGAAAACTTATATGACTAGACCAGGCACAGTGAAAATAAATTTTAAACTGAACTTGAAATACTCGTCTGTATCTATGAGAAGGAAATCGAGGAAAAAATCTTTTCTTAGAGCATTAAACATCAACAGGTGAATGTAAAATGTGTGTTTTTAAAATAAAATTGCCGACAGCCGTCCATTAAGATAATATGTGTTATGGTATGTGGGTGAAAGTTGTAAAAACGATCAGCATGACTCGCTCAACAACGTTTTTGGACAATTCTAGAGTAGAGTTGTGCGTATAGGGTAGTACTTATGTGCTGTCAGCTTGACCCAATGCTCGTTTAGCGGAATTACGCACAACTTTACTTTAGAATTGTCCACAGATGGTTGTTGAGCGAGTCATGTCGACCTTTCTTACTCATGACCCTTGAGATGATGATGGCGTTTTGGGATCTGTAGCTATTGGTAATGTAAGCATGGGAAGGAGGACGTGAAATAATCACATATTTCCAGTATCGAAAAAATTATTCAGGTGCCTTGGGTTTTTAAAACGCTTCACGTTATATCATATCATATGTTACTCCACCTGACAAGATGTTTAACTGACCTAAGTTGGAATACAAGTCTCATATAAGGTTCGATACTTTATAATCTACTTTGGAAGCTAGTATAGGATTGGACGAAGAATGAATGACGGTAGAATATACAACTTTTTCTGAAATGTGGCATGCATTCCGTTGTTTTATCAGTGTTGCATGGGAGGTGCTCTAATGAAATAAAAATATCTTATATATCTTTTATAGTCTATTGCTTAAGGAATCGTACAATGCAGTAGAAAGAAATATGGTTCATGGCACTCTTCGTTTCTGCAATTACCTTTCAGCTAAAATTATTTCTGTTAATCTGTTCAAATCAAATGTCCAATTCAATTCATTACTTTATTATTTGGGGGGTGAGTGTTATAGTGGTTAGAGCGATCGCACAAAAACTCAAAAGACCAGGTTCAAATCCCAGCGAAGGAGAAAAAAATTGCGGTTTTTTTAAAATTATAATTTAAAAAATAAGAGGTTCCCACCCCTCCCCCCTCCAAGAAGTCGATCTTCGCGAAAACCGCTCCTTGACATATTCAAGTCTATTCCACAAAGAAACGAATGATCAGGAGTATAAGGCCACCTTCTGGGAAGATAACATTAAGCCTACATAAGAGATACTCACCACTCAAATTCAATATCCAAATGGGGCAATTGCTGTTGATCATTCAAGGGTGAAGGACTTTGAGTGATCAAATTGGCGGCCATTTGTCCCATTGACATAAGGCGCTTAACATCTTTACATCTATATATCTGATATGTCTATATATTCAACATTCCAAAACAATGCACTGCATTTAGTAGGAGTTTACCCCTGAGTATTGGTCTTAAATAAAAAAAAATCGTCTCACGTCATTAATGAAAGGCCCTAAAAAGGCGTTCTGTACCCTTTTTTTTTTTTTTTGCTGCTGAGTAGAGAATTAAATTTCACAAATTTAAATATGAGTTCCCTTGCCTATTGGGTATAACCTTCTTAAGGCACTTGGTGTTTTATAAGTCACAGCAGCAATTTGCAAAGCACTTGCATTACAAACTTTCAATCTCCACACAGATGTCAAAGTTACAAGACTTTACAAAGAAACTGTTACCAACTGAACTTCAAAAAGATTTTTTAAATTTTTTAACAGTAATGAAAGTAAAATTTAGAGTTGATTTGGCTTTTAAAAACGAACATTATAATTTTTTTTTAATTCGCCAATAAGAAATAATAAAATAATTCCAAATAATAATAATAACAGTGGCTCAGGCTGATATACATATATAGTAGGGAGCCCATTCAGATGTCAATAGGTTGTATTTCAAGGCTATCTGCTGATGTAAAATTTTGACTACGGAGTTGTGTCGGTCAATATACTCTGTTCCTGCTAGGGATGTACATCCAGCTGTTATGTGTTGTATAGTCTCAAGTGAATTACAGCCATAGCGACATTTATCATCTAGAATGAAGTGTCCTTCGTGATGACCTTTAAGTAATTTCTAGTGGCAATTACCTGGTCTTGTATTGCCATCATATATCCCTCTGTTTCAGGAAACAGTTGACCTGAAACTAACCAATAATTTGATCCTCTGCCATCGACGTGTTCTTGGCTAACTTCATTTGGGTGTCTGCCGTGTAATAGTTTCCTCATCCATGAAATTATTTTCTGCTGCTCCGACTCAATAATTTGCGGTATGGGGTTGTGACCTAGTTGTATTGCCGTATATGTATCCGCTTTGCATACTGCTTCATGTTAAGGCTTTCTCCGGGAAGAATTTTCTTAATTGCTCTATTTGCTGTTTTCTTTGATTGTTAATGTCCACCAGACCTCTTCCACCCATTTTTCTAAGGACAGTAGTACATCCAATTCAATAATATTGGTAAAAGTAAAAATAAAAAAATAATCAAATTGGTATTCTGGACAAGTCGGTGGAAATAGGTACGGTGTGGTCCTTAACCACTTTTACTACTCCTCTACATGATTTTCTACATGAAGGAAATGTAAGTCTATTGCGTTCATGCGCCAATTATCAAAATGGCAGTTCAATGCGTAGCAAAAAAGCCTCGATTTCTTAGGGTGTAAAACCTAAAAAGCACAGAATCAAGCAAACTTTTATAAACGTACTCAGGAAAAAAGTTCCGTAACTTATAGACTACTCTCGCATATAAATTTCTGCTTTTCTGTGTGTGCTAATGAGCAGAAAGCAACTCATTATAAACAATTTTTTTTCAGTTTTTTTTTTTTTAACAGGAGCTCTATTTTTTGCAAATCTTTTAATTTATTTCTTCACAGAGAAAAGAGGAAAGACTTTCATTAAAAAAAAAAAAAAAAATAAGAGGAATTAAACATTATTTATTTAAAATGGCTGGCAAATGAAGAATTTAAAATATTTTTTTGAAACCTTTGGAAAAATTAAACAAATTATGCTCAATTTCACAGTCTGGCAAATTTCAGGATGTAAATCGCAAAAGTTTGAAAATACTTAAAAAACCTTAAAGTCCATATATCCTGGTGTCAAAAAATAAAACCAAAACAAAAAGGTATACGAAGTAGATGTAACAATTGCTTCCGATTCAACTTCAATTAAAACATTTAAAAAGGACTTTTTACTTTCCATACGTCCACTTATGTGGTCTTTGAAGCAGTGGTAACTTAACACCTTTAACACTCTTCTACAAATAATAAAAACAGCCTCTGTCAAAAGTAAAAAAAAGGACTGTTATTTTAGTTTCTTCATATATCAATATCATTCTCTAAATCGTTAATATGTATCATATCACAATTTTTCCCCCACAAAATTATGCGTTTTTTTTTTTGTTAGTAAATGTTTAACTTACAGAGGGAAGAATACATCTTGAGAGTGTGTGTTTTTCTTGCTAGACAGTTTGTCGTCTTCAAGTGCCTGTCAAAAGAAATGGTTGGCATTTCAAGCATTTTTCCTTTATTTATTTCGTGTGATGATTTTTTTTTAACGGCATTTAAATGCTGAGTAATCAGATCTTTAAATAAAACCACTTAAAGCCGCCACTTTGTCTGGTCTGTTCTGCTAACATTCCCTGAGACCTCACACATGACTTTGTACAGAGGTTTAGAGTTTTCTTCATTTTATTATTGTAAAGCAGTTCATTTGTTGTTTTAATATGACATTTAACAGATTTTTCTGTCACCTTCTTATGTTGCACTATTTTACGTTTTTTTGTCATATTTTATTTTTTTTTTTTTTAATGTCCGGTTTTCGGCGGTCAACCATTAAGTAGATATTCCCTGTTTATTTATTTTGTTGAGTGTAGGCGGTAACGATTGATTTGGGTTCGTAAAGATTATATCTAAGGTGTAACCATTTACACGGGTTCTAGAATTTAAGTGAACCTTAAGGAAATCCGAAACTGACTCACTTGAAATTGTAATTAATGAGCAGGCGAAGTAGTAAAAATAAATATTTCAAAACTATCATATGATATCCTATATGACAGTGACGCTTATGTTTAAAGTACGAAATGTAATTTCCTTTTTCTATATTTACAAAAATATATACAGAATTGTTTATGCATTACTTTTCCGCCTTTCACACAATACCGAGCATTTAGATTTTATCTAATGCCTGACATAGTTCTGTACAAAATTCATGTACATATCTGCATTAAGCAGAGAGTCGTCCTATAGCCTAAAATACTATATTATGATTGATTCAAGTCGAATGCATAAATGCATTAAACACATTAAATACTGCAGGCTACCGATTACCACTCACCTCTTCAAAGTAGAATACATATGTGCATATGAAAATGATTGTTGTTACGACAACATGACTATATAGCAACACGATCAGTGTTATAGCGACAATGAACATGTTAGTGGTGTCAAAAAAATAAAGATTTTAATTGAAAATATTTGTATTTAAGTTTTTAATAAAATTAATTATGGAAATAAATTAGTTATAAAGTTTTTATTTAATTGCCACCTTAATATATCAATTAAGAAGTCTAAATTAAAATAAAATCAGAAATAAATTACAAATAATTAATAAATAAATCAAAACTTATTTAAAATTGTAATTCAATCGATTACATCATTAATTATTTGTTGGCTGACTGTGGTGAACAGGAAAAATAGAATTTCAATTTTTAACAAATAGAAATGTATTGCTTTGTAAATACTTTTGTTTGGTTTTTATATACTAAATGTGATTCGCATTTAGTTTTTGAATATAAGTATTTGTATTTTTGATTACCACCTTTGGGAAAAAGTCTCCTGACGAGTCTCTCAAGCAGAGACGAAATGGCCATAGAGACATGCTTATCCACAAAGCAATACATTTCATATATTATGTTAATAAAAAAGTTTAAATTTCTGATTCGCGTTATAATTTTTTTTTAATTGAATCCATTAAAACAATAAATTAAAATTTAAATTAAAATCAATTAATAGTTTAATTAAAAATAATATAAAATATTTTTTCTGTATAGAGACCATCAACAGGGCATAACAAAATTTTGAAATCTTCCGTAATTGAACGGCTTTTTTACAATTGTTTAAAGGAAGCAATATTTGCCTTTGAGTTCAGGAACTAGTAGACGGAAAATTAAAAATCTCATATCTAATATTGTTACCTAGTTTCGATTTGAATCGAAATTTTCTCCGTTTGGCAAAAATAAAATACAACAACTGCCTTAGCACAACACATTTTAGAGACAAATCACTTTGCTGAATTAGAGAGTGTAAAAATTTTAGATAAAGAGAAAATAAGCTTGAAAAGATATATTATTGAGAGCTTACGAATACAGCAGAAAAAAGAAAAGACCATGAATCTTAAAGAAGATACAAATAACATAAGCTCAAGTTACACAGTTGCGTTGTCACGAACAGCAAGGTGATAATATTATTTAAAAAAGTATCTAATGTATTAAAACAGTGATCATCAAATATTGGAATGTTTTTTGTAAAATATCCTTTTTATAATATACCTTTCTTTTTAATATGTTAATGAAAATATAATAATTATTGTAAGTGTTATATTTTTCATATATGTAATTAATATTAAAAATAATTTAATATATATTTCTATTTTTCTAAATAAAATAATAGACACCACCCTTGAAAAAGTCAACAAATAATTGACGAAACGTCGGGGAAAAGTAAAATAAAAATTTTGTTTTTATTTACATGAGAAAATTGTTTGATCTTATTAGCTTATCTATACACAAAAAAAAAATTAATCTCATTACATAGTTATCATTACGATTAAAAATCATTACTTACCACGTATGCTTTATTTATTAAATTGGTTTTTTGACTTTCATCAGTTAAAGTGTTAACAAAGTTGCATATTTTTCGGCTTCTATTCTACGCTCCACAGTAAAAACAACTGATACCGAATAGATTTTTGCCTTTTTTATTTTCTTTTGATTCACATAAAAGTACGATCACATTGAGCAAATATGTGACAAAACAAAAGGGTAACCACCATTTTTTGTAAGACAATTTTTATTTATTGATTAAAATCTGGGGGCAAATTACGGCATTCGATATCGAGCGAAATTTCATATAATTTTAAATAATTTTTTTTCATATAATTTTATCGAATGCCATAATTTGGCCCCTGAATGCTAAAGTATTTAAATACTATCTTTTATACGAAATTTTTTTTAAATCATATCTTTTATGGTAAAGTTTACGAAAGACGAAATATTTTTTTAACATATGTATTTTCATAAAAAAACTAGTGGTTACTATAAACCAGTGGTTATTATAAACAATATTAATTGAACTCAAGTTTTAGAATTTTGTTATGTTGATTTCAGAAAATTTCATTTCGAGGAAATACATCGATTTAATTTAAATTATGTTTTGTTTCATAATTTCTCTCTATTTCACTTCTATATATATTTTTTTTTAATATCATGTTTTACTTTTTTTTTCAATTGAATATCAGTCACAATCAGTGTTGCCACTGAAAAAATTGTTATTCTACCAAAATTTCTTTCAAAATCTACCAAAATTGATCAAAATCTACCAAAAACCAAAACTTCGAAAATACATATATCAAAAAATACACATATAACAAAAACAATTCAATTTCTAAACAATAAAATCGAAAATACATTTATAAATACAAGAAATTAAAAAAAAAACAATTCGATTTTTCAAAAATAATCTAAATGGATATGTAGGTATAGAAATTTAAATCTTTGCTGACCATACATAGTGAGCATCATTAGCTTTTACAAGCTCTTTACAGAGCATTATATTATTAATTGTATATATTTCGAGTTTGTTTCTCAATTTGGTTTTGATTAAGGAAAGTGTTTACAATTTGCGTACAGCTGCTGAAGAAATATGCTTAAGAAAAAGTAAATTAAAACAAAATTGTTTAATTCACCAAAACTTTTCTCATTTAAACCGTTTCTAGTTGAACTAACTTTGGCCCAAAATAATTCAATGTTTAATTCCGTTAAAAGATTTGTTTCTCTTAATTGCAACATAATAATATCAGGATCACAATCTATAAGATTAGAAAATTTTAAAACAAGAGACAATATAAGCATGTTTTCTTTTGACAATACTTCTAATTAATTGTAACAATTTAATATCTTCTCGATTAAAATCAAATTTAGCATTGATTTGGTTTAGTAATTCAATGTTAAATTGCAAAATCTCATGTTTAATATCAAAAACTTCTTCCTTTTTAGCTTCTGCTAAATTCTACCAAACTCATATTCAGCCTACCATCCTACCAAACGAAAAATTTTCTACCAGTTTTGGTAGAATTCTACCAATAGTGGCAACGCTGGTCACAATAGGAATTCTATGTTTAATTTTTAACATCCTTTTTTACTCACCACTAATACGGAAATATTAAAAAAAAAATAAAAAATTGAAGCCTATCTTAGGGCTCTCCACTGATTCACACGCAATTAATTTTCACAAACGATCACTTGCCGTTGGTTTTCTTTACTTTTAGATGGCAGTTAAACAAATTGGGTATGTGCAGCATAATGATGCATTTAAAATATTTTAATTGAATATAAAAATAAAACGAAAAAAAAAACAACAAATAATAATGCAAAACAAAATCACAATCACTTTTGGTTTAACCGAAATCAAGTGGTAAACAGAATAATACAACAACACCAACAAAACCAACAATAAAAAAGCACCATAATATATGGTATAAATATAAAAAATAAAAACAAAAACACAATAACAAAACAAACAAATTCCCTTATAGACTTCAACTCGACCACACTAAATAACCGCTGATGAGACCAAAAACAATAATAACATGCGGCTAAACAGCAAATTCACACAAAAAAGTGAACAAAATAGAAAAAAATATCAAAAAATCCAAAAACAAAACTTAAAAAATTTTAAAATACAAAAATGAAAACGAAACATGGCTGCAAAGTGATGTGAATATGTGAAGCATAAGGTTACAGGTGTCTAAAAGACTGCATAATTTTGAGAGTACAAAAACAAAGAAGCATACTGCAGAGCACATAAAACTTATAAATTGTTATGGTCAACAACAAATACACTAAATACGCATTATATCTCATTTAGTATATAAAAAAAACAACTAAAGAATTTAGAAGCATCATCGATTAATTAATAATAATATATGTACTGTCCTTTCCAAAAATTTCAATACAATGCACAGCATTTATTAGGGGTTTACTCCTGAGTAGTGGTCTCAAATAAAAAAAATATATCTTAGTCCCATAATTAATATTAATATTATACATTCATATATTTAAAAATTCTATACGTACATATACTAGAGCTGCAAAACTATCGATAGTCGGCCCCATCGATAGTTTCGATAGTTTAAAAAAAACTATCGATACTATCAATACTATCGGTTTTCTATTTTTCTGAGAAAATTAGAATCGCAATACGAATTTTTTGATATATTTTTACTAGGTTCTTCCAAAAACTAGTGGAGAAGTAGAATTCAATTTGTATCGGAAGTCCAGTAAGTAAAACTCTATTAGAATATAGCAAGTACCATGTAAGTATGTATATGGGTTATCATTCGCTTTTAACTGTCTTTCATAATAAATGTATTAATTTAAGTAAAAGACATACATATGTATACTATTGTAACATAAATTTCAATTTTATTACAAAATATCAAAAAAAAAAAAATTAATTAAAGCTGTTAATTTGAGATAATTTTTTTAAATTAACATTAACCGTAAAAGGCTTAAACGTTCGAAACATAAAACATACATTTTACATATGTAAATATCAAAATTCTAATTAAAAGGGATTATAAAAAACAATTCATAAATAAAATTAGGTGCAGAAGCGTTAAATTTAGGTATTTATAAGTTATACCAGGTTTATCCAATAATTTTTGTTAATGAACAAGAGTTTATCGACCGTTTTTGGTCGATGGTCTTAATTGGCTTTTCCGCTTCTCTGAAACTAGGGTGCGCACGTTTAATCTAATAAATTTGTAGTATTGCCGCTAGTTTTATAATATTTGCCACATAAACGGCACTTAGCACAATATTTATCTTTGGTTATTTCAAAATAAGTCCAAACATCTGAATACGTCCTACGTATCTTTTTTGGAATACCCTCTTCATCATCGTTGTCTACCTCAATGTTTTCGTTGCCATTTTCTATTAAATACAGACAGACATACACACTCCTATGGGTGTGACCAATAGACACATACATATGTACATACATTTAAACAGTATTGTAATAATACTTACTTTCTGATAATTGTAGGAACGTCTCCATTTTTTAAAACTGTTTTTTATTTAAATATTCTTTATTCTTTCTTTCTTGTAGTCGCCGTGGTCTAGTGGTTAGTGTGTTGGCTTACTAAGACATGAGATCTGGGTTCGACACCCAGCTCCGACATCTTAAAAAAAAAAGAAATATGAGAAAAATATTTCTTTCGGCAACTACCTCTCAGCAGTCTTCTGGCAAAAGCTCTGAGAGTAACTAATTGCCATGAACAAGCTTCTCAAGTCTGTCGTTCGGAGTCGACATTAAACTGTAGGTCCCGGTACTCATGGATAAAAATTTACACACACAACATGAGTACTGCGAGAAGATAGGCCGTAATCCTGACACAGGGTTGTAAAGGCCAGTTATGTATGTATGTTCAGAAATACTATTAATAACACCAGAAACTTTTACTTTAAAACTTATTTGTATTATTTTTTTGTTTATGCACTTCTATAAATTGCAGCGTCTTGTATATATAGAAAAAGAAGCCAGTTACGTTGCGGTCAATTATTCGCTGATGTGTTATATTAAGGTAGCCGTTGCCGCTGAATAAAAATAATTAAAAAATTTCGAAATATAGACTCTATTTTATGTTACATTAAATAAATGCAAATATTTTATTTTTATTGAAAAATTAGAACATACATACAAAAATAAACCGGCGGCAAAAAACCTGCGTTGAAAAAGTTTACTTTTAAAATTTTCCGATAGTATCGCTACCGATAGTGAAACCATCGATAGTCGGCCAAAAATAAAACTATCGATACTATCGATAGTACTATCGATTGTTTTGCAGCTCTAACATATACGTGTTGATACTTTTTCATGGCAATCAATTACTCACAGAGCTTTTGCCAGAAGACTGCTGAGAGGTAGTCGCCGAAAAAAATATTTTTTTCATATTGTTTTTTTCAAGATGTCAGAGCTGGGATTTAAATTCGGCGCTATCGTCTTAGTAAGCCAACACACTGTATAGCATTTTTATTAATTTGAGTTTATAAAATATAAAATTATTTGTGTATAAATACTCGAAATACACGTTTGATATCTTTGTAATATTTTTGGTAATGCTAAATGGAGAAGGATCGCCTTTTTTGCGAGGGGGATTCTTCGTCGGAAGGAGAGAGACCTTGCAAGGTTGACGGAACCGTAGGGTCCAAATGGACCGGCATATAAGGCTCCATCCTGAAGTACTGTCATAAAGTGACGGTCCCAGGATGGAGCCTGGTGATATAGAGAGGGGTTTTAGCCGGTAGGCACGCAATAACTGCGTGGAGTCCGGCACGACGGGTGGCAAAAACCACCTAAGTGCGTAAATGTATTTCCCCTCTCACAAAAAAAAAAAAAATATTTTTGGTACTATTTCTTTATTTTTTAGTACTATTTTTATATTGAAATCCCATCACTGTTTTTCCTTTTATTTAATAAAAAATTAAATTTGTGCACTTATGGCAAAAATATTTAAAATTTTCCATAATTGCACCAAAGTACTAACAGTACGTTCCGTTACATAACAGCTATTTCAAAGTTCGGCTTATAAAATTAAAAAATATGTATCGAGTATATAAAAGATTTCATTCCTTTAAATAACCTTTTAGCCCCCTTGTTTATGCAAATGTTTTTCATTTGTTTCTTCCTACAAAAATTAATTTCAAACATAAACTCTAGAGGTCGCTAGCTGTATACAATCATTTAAGTGAAAGGAGTCTAATTAGAATAACAAAGTGTTTTCCAAGTGGAAAAATAGTTGTAAAATTTCATTTTGTTTTTACCCATAAAAAATAATTTTAAATTCTTTTTTGGAAATTAAGAATATTCATATGGTAGTTTATTCAAGGATTTACTTCTTAGAAAAAAAAAAACAAAAATGGTCTATAATTTATAGACCCTTTTCCATACGTTAAAGTCATTTTAATAAAACAAAAAGGAATTTTAATACAGAAGACTTGAATAAACAAACAATACTGGCCTCTTAACAAGCCAAACAAAATGGTCAAATTCGTTCAGATTCCAACAATTTCAAATACAACAACAAAGTGCGTAAGTCTACATATGATGTCTACTGGTTGATAAAAAAAAGAGTTAAAAACAGGGGTTGGAGCTTTAGGGGAATGGTTAACATTATAAACTGTTTTAATATCCTTTTTTCTTTCTTCTAAATAAATATCTCACGTAAAATATTTTCACTTTCAAAAGCCATAATGTTTGATATGCTTTTGTTCTTTTTGTCTTGTGTGTTGTAATAAAGAGATTTTCCTTTTGTAGAGAGAGAGAAGGGTTGGTCAGAAACGACCTTTATTTGGTCAATATTAGTCTGTATGTGCAGATTTAAAACTGTTTAATTGTAGTTTAGCTTTGTTTGTTAGAAATGAGTTTAGAAAAGATAAAATTTTATGAATTTATGGTATTTAAAATATAAATTGTATGTCTAGTTTTTGCTGAAAAAGGAACATAAATAGAAAGGTTTAAAAAAGACCAGCGACAACTGTCGAGAGGTTTGGGAGCAGCAACAACAGTGGGACAGGAGTTGAGAAATTATAAAAAAAGGTGTAAGATTTTATAAATACAAAAGCTTGTCAGTAATTTCATAGCTTTTTGGGAGAAATACAGGTTTTTTGAAAAAAAAATCAACTTATTACAAACGTAGCCTATTATATATTCTAAATTTTCTACATTTCTTTCTTTCAAAAATTAAGAAATAACTGCTTCAAACTAATAAATTTCTATTAGATTTGAAAAAAATAAAACCTCACTGATGGCTGAATTCTTATCTTAAGAAAAGCAACTTTTTCTTGGGGCAATTGCAGAAGGATTTTTTTCAAATTATCATCAAATCGAAAAATAAGTGGGCAAAATAGTTGCCATTTCTTACTTAACCTTTATAAAAGTAATCAATGAGGAATATAAGGCGTACATCTGTATTATCAATTTTAATAAAAAAAGTGCATTTCGTTGTGGTCGTTTTAGAATGAAAAGTAACTAGACCCGATCCATTGAAAAAGCCACAGGTATTTACAGAACTCGGTAGTTTAAATTGTATATGGGTATGAGAAAGGGTTTATGGATGCCGCGTTCGTTTACACTAGGTGGCAAATTCAATTGTGAGAAAACTTTTCAGTAGACAGTATTTTGTATTATTTAACCGCTTCGTAAGCATGCATCAAGCGTGGATCCATCGTAGCCTACCTATAAGCAAGCAGTCATAAAACAGTAGGATTGGTAGAATATAACGACGCCATAGAAAACGGAAGTGTGTTTTTAATGCCATAAACACATTCAAGTCTATCGACTACCGAACACACGACTACAAAATTCGCTGGCTACAAAAGTAGCCAGGTAGCCAGCTACTTAATTATACTACCGACTACAGCTACAAAATGAACATCTGTTTTGACACAGACAAGAAAACTAAAAAGGTAATTAAATACATATATACATCATTGGCCATTACAAACCTGTGTCAGGGTTACGGCCTAGCTTCTGACAGCACTCATGTTGTGTGTATCAATTTTTTTCCATGAGTACCGAGACCTATAGTTTAAAGTCGACTCCGAACGACAGATTTGAGAAGCTTTTTCATTGCAATCAATTATTCTCAGAGCTTTTGCCAGAAGTCTGCTGATAGGTAGTCGCCGAAAGAAATAATTTTTTCATATTTCTTTTTTTTTTAAGATGTCAGAGCTGAGATTTGAACCCGGCACTATCGTCTTAGTAATCCAACACACTAACCACTAGACCATGGCGACTAATAATAATATAAAAAATAAATAAAAAATGAAATAAAAACTGATATAATAAATAAAATATATAAATGAAAACTAAACAAAAAATGTAAACAAACGATTATTATTTTTCAGTGGTGCAAATTAATTAATTCCTTTAGCATTTTTAATGTATATATTCCATGTATTGCGTTTTTTAAACACTTTTTTCGTGCATCTTATTTTGTTGGCAGCACTAAACTGTTTATTATCGCCAAGAAAAATATAAATTAACCTACTAAGTTGGCTACGGGCTATAAAAGTAGTCGTGTGGTCGGTAGTCGTGTTTCCACTAAAATTATTATTCTCGTATGAACGCATGTATTCTATTTTTGACAGTTTGTGGTCGATGGTCGGTAGCCTTTAATGTGTTTATAGCATAAACCATAAAAATTAAGGTGAGTGTTTTCCTTTTCATGGAAACTCTTTGATGTTCAAAATTAAATCGTGTAAAAATATAAAGTATATAATATAAAATATATATTTTGTTGTTGTTTTAAATAAGAATTAACTATAGAAAATATTTTTTTAATTGTATTGCGTGATATAATTTATCATTTTTTTTTCTGTGACACTGTGCTCTATAATGCCTTTCACATAATCGGCATCTCTACAATAGTTCCCAGAAGTATTGGTGTTGTTTTTAAGTGTGTATTTAATTTAATCCTTTAAAATAAATGTTAATTTATAAAAAATTCTTTGTAATGAAATAATTCTCGTATATTTGTTGATAAAGACTTTACTCTACTCTATGAAAGAGCAGAGTTTTCCTATATAATTTATAAATAATAATACTTTTTTATTTTTGTTGTTGTTGTTTTGATGTGGCAAAACTAATTGAAAGTCACTCAACTGTATTGCAAAGGCAACAAACAACACACTCTTATATTCATAAAAATAGAGAAGAGTGCAAAAAAACTTGATTTTTTTAAAAGGATTTTAATTAGAAAATTTTAGAAAAAAAAAGCACCAATCGAAATAATAAATCCCGCCCTTGTTGTGCTTTTCTTTTCTTAATTTTAGTTGAAAACTTTTTGCGATTTAAGAAAAGCTGAAATGGATAAAGGAACTATAAAGAAAAAGTAAAAAAACTGCATTTAATAGGAAATAACGAAAAAAAAAGAACTTAAAATTAGCTGAAAGCAAATATTTGGTCAACAAATATATTTTAAGTTTTGTAAAGAGACTAGGGAAACACAAGGATGTAATAAAAGACAGTTTGCCATGAAAAGCTTTTTTTTAAATCTTTAGTAGGAAAGCAAAATTAAGTGATGAAACCATTATTTTTAAATCAAAAGAGAATTAGAGAAGGCAAAGAAATACAAAAATAAAGTAAAAGTTTTCTTTTTTTTTGTGAATCAAAATATCAGCCTGTGTAATCGGAATTTAGGGACGAAAACAGAATTTTTAAAGCCCCTAAAATGTTATGGGACTACATTTTATGCTTTAATATATAAAACTGTGTTGGGCCCTGAATACAAACTTAATTAGTTTCAAGACGACAGCAACGACATAAATTTGTAATTTGTCAGCTGATTAATCCTTTTCAATGATTTTATCAAAATATTTTCTGTCCTCTTAATAGTTTTATTTTTTTGGCATTGCAGTTTTTAAAACCTCTATTTTAAGCACCCAAGCACCCTGTTGTATTGAGACACTAACCTCTTTATTTTCACCATTAAGCAATAGAAATTGGCCTACGTTGGTAGCAACTACTGTTGTAAGTCGTGTAGTCATGTATTGTATTCCAATACAGCATCCATCTTGCGGAAAGGTTTGTCCTACTCAAGTTCTCATTTACATTTAAAACTACTAAAACATTTAAATGCCTCTGATTTCCAAAAACACCAAAATCGTCTACAAAGTTGTCAATCGGTCAAGCTTGTGGTTGATTGTAGTCAGACCTGGCAGCCATCTTGCAAAAACTTGATAAAAGTCTATCAACCTTCAATTTGTCAACAACATATTGTAACTTTTAAAATCACTGACTTATGATATGCTGAAGACTCAAGTTCGAGCCCCAGAAAGAGTGATCATTTTTTAAATCAATTTTATTTCATGAGAAACGCTTTAATTAGATCAAAGTTAAATTCTTTAAAGAATTTAGATCTTTTGCGAAAATGAATTTTTTGATAATCAAAGGAGTAAATATAGGGTGTTTTTTATTGAGGTATAGAACTTTAAGTTGGCATCACTTTTTTAACTGGCGGCCATTTTGTCAGCTGTCAAGTGATTAATATTTAGTTTGGTTTGCCATTTCATCATGAACAGGTTGACAAAAGAACAACGCTTGCAAATCGTGCAAATTTATTTCGAAAATAATGGTTCAGTTCGCGAAGTTTACCGCAAGCTCCGTCCATTTTATGGTCGTCATAATCGTCCATCAGAGCAATTAATTCGGTTAACCATATATCGTTTACGCATCCGCAGAGACGTCGAACAGTGCGCACCGAAGAAACAATTGCCGCTGTAGAGCAAAGTGTTGAAGAGAACCCGAATGAATCGATTCGCCACCGTGCACAGCAATTGGAGCTTTGTCCATCAACTTTATGGAAGATTTTGCTCAAAGATCTTGGCTTGCGACCTTACAAGATCCAGCTTGTGCAAGAATTAAAGCCACGAGACCATGCAATGCGTCGTGATTTTGGTGTATGGGCCGAAAATGAGATTGATTCGATGCTGATTTCCATCGCAAAATTTTGTTCAGTGATGAGGCTCATTTTTGGTTGAATGGCTACGTCAACAAGCAAAATTACCGCATTTGGAGTGAAGAGAATCCACATGCGACCCTTGAGACGCCATTAAATTCACAAAAACTGACTGTTTGGTGTGCTCTATGGGCTGGTGGAGTCATTGAGCCATACTTCTTCCGAAATAATGCTGGAGAGTCAGTTACCGTTAATGGAGACCGGTATAGAGCCATGATAACCGACTATTTTGTTCTCGAATTGGATGGTATGAATGTGGATGAGTTGTGGTTCCAACAAGACGGCGCTACATGCCACACAGCGCACGTCACAATCGATTTATTGAAGGAAACAATCGATGAGCGCATAATTTCGTGGAATGGACCTGTCAATTGGCCACCAAGATCATGTGATTTGACACCATTGGATTATTTTCTTTGGGGATATGTGAAGTCGCTCGTCTACGCCAACAAACCAGAAACGTTAGGGGACTTGGAAGCCAACATTCGTGGCGTTATTGCCAACATACGGCCCCATATGCTCGAAAAAGTGGTTAAAAATTGGACCTGTAGAATTGGCTTTATTCGAGCTAGCCGCGGCGGCCACATGCCCGAAATCATATTTAAACATTAATGGCATAAAATTATCCTTCCAATAAAGCCAAATTGATGGACATTAAAACGATTTTCTTGACTTTTATTTCAATTCGAAGTTCTATACCTCTAAAAAAAAATAATATCCGTGAAGGAGTAGTACACTAGCCAAACTGAACATGTTTTCGACTCCAGCTACGGTAGTTTCATCAGAGTTGTTTGTGTCTGTACATATTTATGTAAATATTTAATTTATACTTTTCAAAAAATTATATACTGAAATTACTTTTCTTTTCCCATAAGTTTGCGGTTTTTTAAAAATTGTAATTTAGAAATAAGAGGTTCCCCTCTTCTCCAAGAAGACCATCTACAAAATAACCGCTTCCTGACGTTCCACTCTATTCCACCATAACTTTTGACAACAAAAAACGAATGATCAGGAGAAAAGTGCCACATAATGGGAAGTAACAGATAACAGCTAAAAACCTACTTAGCGAAGGCACTCACCACAATCAACATGCAACGATGGGGCAATTGCTGTTGATCATTCAAAGGTGAAGGTATAGCACTGGCCTTTGAATGATCAATTCACAGCAATTTTTCTCATTTCTAAGGCGCTTAATAATATAAGAAAATACAATATATGTGTTCTGTACTGTCCTTTCCACGAAAATTCCAATACAATGCACAGCATTTAGTAGGGGTTGACCTCTTAGTATTGGTCTCAAGAAAAACAAAAATACGTACATACACTTGTATAGTTATTCGAAGTAAAGTCAAACGAGAGTTTCTATTATATTCTGATGACTTACTCACCCCGTATGCTCTTTAATAGAAAATGTGAGAGTAGGAGGAAGGGTGCCTATAAGTTATTCTGAGAATGTGTACTATACTTTTTGAATTGTCCAAGAATTCTGGATATCTATTGATGGTAGATGGAGCCCACCTGTAGCGTAAGCAAATCTACATCAAAATCAGAAATTTCGCAGGCATTTGTGATAAACACTCTGAACGACAAATGATAGTACAATGACGTACAGAAAGAAGAATCTAGTTATCATCTTCTCAGATATTGTCCCGCTTGTAATGGTCTTCGGTTAATGATGCTGGGTCATCGCAGACTTATTGACAAAATGTAGCTCGCAATGGATGATTTGTTTGTAAAACCTCCTCTAAATTAGCCCAACTGATGGATTAACCTAATAATAGGTGTACGGCATAAGTGTTTGAGTGTTCGTTGGCATGATAAGTGGTTCGTAAGACAATGCGCACATTGTGTAGAAAAGCCAAAGGCGTCCATCAGATCAACCTAAAAAAGCAAGCTCAGGAAATTGATTTTCACAAAGCCTTACATGAAAAATTCTTTCTTTTTTTTCCACACAGTCCGTTTATGAATTTACATTTCTGTGATTTGAGTTTCTCTGTTTTTTTTTTTCGTGTATAATGCCGTCAATAAATAGAAGTCTTAACCTGAACGCTGCTTAAATACCATGTGTAGCTCAACAAAAACTATTTTGAAAAATTTGGAAATAAAAAAACAGAATTAATGAAAATTTTATAAAATAAGAAAAAAAAAAATAATAAAACACTAAAAAGCTCTCATAGTTGTTTATACGTTTTTTGTTTTTTTCTGTTGCACGAGTAGCAGCAGCATTATCTACTTCCTTAATATTTTTATCAAAATCGCTATCGTCATCGTCATCATCATCATCAAACAACATTGAGAGCTCTAAGAAAACCACAAAATCGTCTGCCATAACTAATTAATGCAACACCCGGAGCTTTGTAGTTGCTGTGTATTTTAGTTTCTATTTTTTGCTTTTCTTTTTTAATGTTGCTGCTGCCTGCCTCCCACCAATTGCTGCTGCTATTACCACCTTTAATTTATTTTGTTAACCTCACCCTCGCTTTTGTATGATTTCAAGTTGATTTTCAAATAAAATTCTATTTCATTTCTATGAGTATTTTGTTGTTGTTGCATGTTGTTATCAACTCAAAAAAAAAAGTGAAAACTTTTTATCAATTTTTCTAAAAAAAAAAAATTAAAAACAAAATAATCTTTTTTTTTGAGGGTGTTCCTCATTTTTATTTGTTTCTTCTTTTTTTCTTGTCTTTTTTGTTATAAGAAATGCTTTTTCAAATCAGCAAATGAAAATGCTTGAATTTTGGTTGTTTTTTCTGCTTTTTTTTTTTTTTTTGTATGAAATTTGCAATTTTCTTGCTTTGAAAAAAAAAATTCAGTGCTTTTTCTGTGCATTTTATTTCCTTATTTTTATTTTTTTTATCCAATTCTTTATTACGTTGGTTTTTTTTTCTGCATTTAATAAAAAAATCTGCGCATGTTCTTAAAATATTACTTTTTTTTAGTTTTGGTATTAAAAACGTAAATTAGTAAAATAGAAAAAAAAACTTCAAATCGAAGTGAATAAGAAAACTAAACGCCACTCACTAGCAGTACATTTCTTTTTCAATATTTGCAGCTGTTTAGTGGTGGGCACCACTCACGCTTCTCACGCTTTTACTCATTTACTGCATTTTTCTAAAATGTTTTGTAAACAAATTCATGGAAAAAAAGTTCTCTAATACAGCACAATACGGTTTTTAATATTGTGCTGCATGCACTTTTATTTCCTGTTTTCTGTTCTTTCTTATTTGTTTTGATTTGTTTTTAAAAATACAGCTCCATAGAGCTCCGCCTGCCACACGTGCTGTGTTGCTGTAATTTTTTTTTTATGTTCTTTTTTATTTTTGTAATTTTTTCTCGTTTTTAATTTTAATGAGAGTCCATTCTGTAAATACCTCACAATTGCAGTGGCATGTGCAAAGAGATTTTCTGCATAAAAATGATGTGTTGCATGTTTGTTTATTTTTCTAGCAATTTTTTTTTTGCATAAAAGCAGTATTTATTAAGAGAGTTTTGTTAGTGCTACAGTTTTATTTAAAATATAACAAATTATTTATTTAAAATATATAACGACGTGCAGCTGTATATAAGTTGTGATATTGCATCGGTTGACCGATATGTGAGAATTTTGAACGAAGAATTGCATCGTACTTTCGAATGGGCTACCGGTAATGGCCTGGGGATAAATCCCTCTAAATCCAAATGCTTAATTATCAAAAAGAACTTGTTGAGACTCAATTCTAGACCAGTCTTGACCTTGAATGGTCAACCCATTGAGATTGTGAACGTTGCTAAGAATTTGGGAATTTATTTTAACAGTACCCTCACTTGGTCTAACCATATTAATTTTGCTTGTGGTCGCGTATTTTCTATGTTAAGAAATCTTTGGTATAGTCATCATTGCACACCTTTGAATATTCGAATACTTCTTGCCAAGACATATTTAGTGCCAACTTTACTTTACGGGTGTGAACTTTTTGCTTGTTGTGACAGTATCAGCAGAAGAAGACTCAATATGACTTTTAATAATATAGTTCGATACGTATTTGGCTTGAGAAGATTCGATCATATTTCAATGCATGTGAAAAAACTCTATGGTATGTGCCTTGATGATTATATGAAGGTAAGGATTTTGATTTTAATGCATAAAATAATATACACGCGTCAACCCCTATACCTTTTTGAACGATTGAACTTTTCCACTCTAAATAGGGGTAAAAGATTACTTTGTTTTAGATATGGCAGTCGGATATCTACATACCAATTCTTTATACATGCCATAAGTCTCTGGAACGATATCCCCCACAGCTCTCAAGTCATTAGTAACGCGCATTTATTTAGAAAAAATATCCTTTGTCTGTTTTCAAATTAATTTTATACTACTATGTAATTAATTTTATTTTAACAATTATGTTTTTATGTCATTAATGTTTGTTTATATATTTTATAATCAATCTTTTTTAAATTGTTTAATTTTGTAACCTATTGTATATGTATATTATAATGTATTTTGCATGTATTCGTACTGAGTTCTATACTGCAATATGAGACTTTGGTCTTGTGTATGGGACGTAAGAAGTTATAAATAAATAAATAAAAAATAAAAAAATAAATAAATTTTTCTTTAGCATTATACTTTGTAAAAGCGTTTGTGTATGTAAGTTTACAAGAAATAGAAAAATTAAAAAAATTAATTGTTTTTCTTTAATGTTCTGCTGAAAAAAATATATTAGTTTGCCTTTCCTTTATGACTCTAGGCCTGTTTTCTTTACAGGCCTACTGATACCGTTTTTATATGGTAAATTACTGAAAAATTCAACTCGCTTTGAAACTACTTAATGTGCAATCAGGTGGTCCCAGCAATGACTTCTTTGTCGATATTTTTTCTTTATCTAGAAATTCCCGATATGTTTTCGTTGTTTTTCTTAAAAATTCATCTTTACAATGTTACACAATTTTAGAGTGGTACACGTTTGCGAAGTACGGTTAAAATATAACCGCTATTTTAAATTTTTTCAAAAAGTATTTATTTATTCATCAATAACTATCTTATCCCCTTCAAAGTAATTCTCCTCAGATATAATACACGTATTCCAGCGTTTTTTCCAATCCTCGAAACAATTCTGAAACGCGCTTTTTGGTATCGCCAACAGCTCCTGTTTCGATTTTTTTTTATCTCCTCAATCGTAGCAAAACGCTTTCCTTTCATCTGTGTCTTCAGTTTTGGAAAGAGGAAAAAGACAGCGGGGGCCAAGTGTGGTGAATACAGTGGTTGAGCCACGCATAAGCATCGATGTGTGAGCTGGTGCGTTATCATGGTGCAAAATCCATCATCATTTACATCTTCCTGACGTTCCTTAAACCGGTTATACCACAATTGAACTCGTGTTCTACTCATCGTAGTCTCGCCAAACGCCACAGTCAACATTTCAAATGTTCTTGCGCATTTAATTTCGTTATTTACACAAAACTTAATACAGTTTCATTGATCCATTTTTTCGAATAGTAAAAAATCGAAGAGTACACCGAAACACGACCTTTTTTATCTGTCAAAAACAATCCAAAATGGCTGATATTACCAACACATATAACAGACATGTGTACCAACGTAACAGAAAAAAAAAATGAAAAAATCGTACATACGTAGGTCACGAAATTTGAAAATAACGGTTAATTTTTTACCAGACCTCGTATCTTATTGATATAGTTTTTTTTTGCTTTGTTTGAATTGTCATCTTAAGGTACCCTTACACGACATGTTTTTTACAGTGTTAATGTCAACTTTTACATGAGTAAACAGTTACATATCGTGTGTGACTTCTAAAACATTGCTTGTGTAAAAAACACAAGGAAAGTCTTATGACAAAATTTCAATTAGGGCATGCTCTAATTTCGTATGTACACACATACATATGATATTAAATATATATGCCTGCACAAACATTAGTCGGCAATGGATTATGTGTAAAATAGTTTTTTTTTATAAATTGTGTGCTTAAAATTTTATTATTTATTTACATATGTAATTGTACAATGTACATATACGTTTGTGAGTAAAAATTACAAACCTTATGTAAATTGATTAGTTTTGACAAACACAAAAAAAAACTTATGTATTTTAAACTTAAAAAAACACATGTAAAAAACATGTCGTGTAAGGGTGCCTTTACTTTCAATTATAGTCGAGCTTCGAACGCTAGGCAAATACTAGTTCCCCTAAATAAGTTGCAATTAAATTATACATTTGCTTTGAGATCCCACTATTGTCTTGTTCCCGAAAACTTTCCTTCTAACGGGGTATTTAGGGATGTATCTGTCAGTAAAGTGTAACAAAGATACGAATAAAGTATATGTTGAATTCCGTTCACTGCAATTCCATTAACACTAATTGCCTTGGCATTTTTAAATTAAATTCCTGCACCCTGTATTTCAAATACACTTCTGTTAGTGTTAAAAAGACTCTTGCAGACATTTTTTAACATTCTGCAAAGCCCTAAAACTCAAGTAAACAGAACAAACACGTGGCGCTTCAACATCAAACAAAAAACTGGAATACACACACTCAGTTACAAACGTACACGAACAAACATATTTGTATAAGTATTGCTCTTTCTTAAAATCTATTTTCTAAACATGTGAAGACAAATGTAAACAAATCATAAAAACAATAAAAGCAACAGCAATAATGGAAACTGAACAAAATACATGAATGAATTGAAGTCGAAGATATTTTAAATAAAAACAAAAAAAAAAAAAAATGAGTGAAAAACTGGTTTAAAATACATTAAAACACATTAGAAATTAGAAAATATTATAAGTTTTATCCCTCACACGCTTATTTATGTGTGTATGTAGCGCAGTGTATGGAATTCTTTATTACAAACAGTGAAAGGTTAGTAAATTAATGCACACACAACATTCACAGACACACACACACGCACCTCTACTGAAATTAAAGAGCATTTGCTGTTTTTGCTGTTCCGTTCTTTCTATTTTGAATTTCCTCATATGTTGCTTCTGTTTATGTTGTTGTTACATTATAAACTGAGTTTACTCTCTCTTACACTTGCTCTCTTCTTACAATATAATTTTAAACGGTATAGGTAAGTACATTTCTACACGTATGTGTTACTACATACTTGCATGCATACGTAGATACTTACATATAAGTATTGAGGTATGTGCTCTAGTGGTTTTGTTATGTTGCCAAAGAGTTAAAAAACAACACATCTATACATATCGTATGATATGAAGGGATTATTACAATTGCTTCTATTGTTGTTAATGTTTTTATTTATGTTAATATTATTGTTGTTGTTGTTGCAGTTTTATTTTCTTTAGTCCTTTTTTCAAATGTCGAGTAGGTTTTAATGAAAATAATTTCAAATTGTAAAATTCTTATGTTTCTAATTAGATTTTTTTTTCTTTATTTTTAAACACTTTCTATTGCTCCCTTTTTTCTTTTAACGAGTACAACTTCTCACATTAGAATTGTTTTGTTCTAATTTCAGAATAACGTTTCTTTTTCGGTATTTTTTTATAACATTTGTGCGTATGTGTTTAGTTACTTAAACCCTTAAGTTTGCTGAAGTGTGTGTAATTACATATATTCCTGCATTAATTTTAACGTTTGACAAACCTGTCAATCCTTGTCTTTCAACCTTTAGAAAATAAGAAATAAGAAAAGTTTTTGAAAAACTATTGAATTGAGTGGGGGAGGGCATTAAAATAAAGTGAAAAATTAGTTTAAAACAAAGAACATTCATTAAAACTATTCTGGTTTTCTTTAAGTTTGTTTTTTGTTTCTTTTTTTTTTTTTTTGTTTTTAAATTAACCCTTAAATTAAAAGAAAAAAAAATTATATAAATTAAACATCTATAAATTTAGACGTTTAGACGGAAAAGATGCTCCTACTGTGGCATAATGCAGCTGTAGTAGTCGCCGTGGTCTAGTGGTTAGTGTATTGGCTTACTAAGACGATAGCACCGGGTTCAAATCTCATCTTGAAAAAAGAAAGAAGAATATGAAAAAATTATTTCTTTCGGTGACTACCTCTCAGCAGTCTTCTGGCAAAAGCTCTTGGAGTAATTGATTGCCATGAAAAAGCTTCACAAATCTGTCGTTCGAAGTCGACTTTAAACTATAGGTCCCGGTACTCATGGATAAAAATTAATACACACAACATGAGTTCTGCGAAAAGCTAGGCCGTAACCTTGACACAGGGTTGCAATATAATATTTTATGAATTAAATTCAATGAATTTTTATTTTAAAAATATGAATGACATTGATCAGAGTTAGATGCGGTTGTAATAGTATGTTCCTGCATGTCATACGGTGAGCCAACCATAGACTTTATAAAATCAAAATTTGGCAACAAACTAAGTACCAACTTTTTACAACCATTTTTTTAATGAAACTAAATGTTTTCTATTACTTTTTTACAATTTCAAGTTTAAAACACCCTTTACACTTTCCAATACTTCCTTAAATGTCATATTCTAATTTACTCTTAAATCAGCAGCACAGTCAGCCATTCATTAACCAGTAATGCATTTTAAAGCGTATAATGTACTTCATACGGCATGTGTTAAATTCAAAAAGGTAGTAAAACTTTGGAAGAGTAGTGTAATTGTGTAGTGTAGTAGGCATGCATGTGTTTATTCGATTTTGCATGTATGTTGCAGGCAATGTTGGCGGCCGTGTTACATCAGGAAGTTACTTGTATTCATCGTATTTTTATATGGGTATGAGTATGTTAATGTGGTTGTGCGTTTGTGTTGCATGTTTGGCCTGAAATGACTTGATTTCGTTTGGTTTGGTCTAGTCTGTACTTGGCTTTGGCTTTGTTTTTAACTCTATTTTTTTTTTTTTTTTCATTTTTTGTAAGTTACGGTTATTCTAGTGGTGAATGTTTTCTACTTCCCACCTGTTTTATATGCCTCCGTCCTCCTTCCTCGAGTTTTAGTCTTTTGTTTCTAATCATTAACACACAATTGTTTGCATTTAAAAGTGTAAAGAGAAAGAAAATGAGACTTTAATTTACAAATGTCCGCTGCAAGCACGCATTTTGTAAAGACTTTTTTTTTTTGTTGAATCATTACAGACATACATGCACAATTATGTTTTAACATACATACATACGTGAATTTATTCGCTCAGAGTGGGCCAATTTCTATCAAATGCACTAAAATTCTTACAGTGTTAAATTTTATTTTCTGTTTCGTCATAAAACACCTAAGTTAGATCTGATGAGACTTCTAATGTTTGTGTTGAAAACATTTTCAGTTCGGCTGGCGTAAAATTCCTTCATAGATGCCACTTTATTCTATGATTGAAAATGACGTAGACCGAAGACGTGTTGTGAAACGCTCCAAAGTTTTTCGTGGATACCCAAATTAAATTACATAGGTATATTTTTTAAGCTACGGAAAAAGAAAACTTTATAACCTCAAAAATAACAAAATTATAAAATTTCATAATTTTTATTTTCATTAAATTTTAATGATTTGTGATAAAAAATATTTTTTTTATTAAAATTATTTTATAAGGCATTACCCTATTTATTTAATTTTCTTCAATATTATGAACAATATTCCTACACTTTTGTCCCACTGTATCCTTTCGATTAGAATATAAGTATATTAATGAAAATGTTGGCTTGAAACTAATACCAAACATGTAAGGCTGTACGAGTATTTAAGAGTGCAATGGAGTGGGTTAAAATACTTTTTTAACAATTTTTATACCCATAGTTTTGAAAAATTAAAATTACTAAATGCCTGACAAAAATATTAAAATGAGAAGAGATAGAAAAAACTACTCAATTTATTAACAAATTCCGATAAGTGAGTATGAAAATGAAGACCACTTAAGATTGAGCTCGAATATATGTACAAACATATGTACGTACATATGTACGCAGATATGTATGCATATGCATGCGAAAATGAGTTAAAAACTATTTGTATGGCAATTAACACACCGACTTTTATAAAATAATAAATAAATTACAACTATAACAACAATATAAATTTAAATTAGTACAGATGTTTTCGGTAGTGAAAGCTCATTAAAGTTTTGCTTGCTCTCTCTTCTGTTCTATACATATTTTGGTATATATGATTGGCACATTATCAATTTTAAAATGTACCAACTGCCTCTAAAAATTGTACTTTTTTGATTTCAATCGTACTACTATAAACATATTAAGTTTTATTGTAACCACAACAATTGTGTAGCATGGGTTTTCATAGAAGACTTATTTGCTTATTGGGTTTAGCAGCTAGTAATATAAGTATAATACACGGGTATGTTCTGAAAAACGAATTCGAGTGTAATTGAAAACGCATGCAATGTTAAACTGCTTTATTTATAAAATGTTAAACTGTTTTGATAACTTTTTTTATTTATTCGCTTGAATACTAAACCTATAAAATAATTCGAGCATTTAAGTTTTATTTGCCTTTGAAAAAACTTCTCAATTTCACTCAGATTCGTTTTTTAGAACATACCCGACAATCTCATTTTTTCTGTTTTCTTTGGTTATTTTTTTGTTGTTATTCTTTTGGAATTTTTTAAGTAAGACAAAAACTTTATAAAGTTGATATCATGATAATACAATTGGTTCAATGGATAAAAAAATCAACAGTTTAAAACCAGGCGAAACCAGATTAGTGGGAATGGTACGTTTAATCCTGAGAATGGCTGAATCAAGAGTTCTTAAATTTCCTTTCAACAACATCACAGTTACTGCGAAACGCTAGTAAAAATTTGAGCAGAATTCGACAAGTGAGTATGGTACCTGCCACACAAACACAAAGTATTTGGTATTGTATGTCTAGAAAACGGAAATAGTAAGGGCTTTTAAGCTTCGTTCAAATAGCGCCATGATAACTATAAACATAATAATTTAAAAATGGCCTCTCATACAGAGCAAATATTTATTTTTGTATACCTTGAGGACAGTTAAAGTTTCTAAATATGTTGCAAGCGACTAGATAGTAAGTAAAAATTCTCAGTAAAAAAAATTTGGCATGCTATATCCCAAAAGAAGTAAGTATTGTTATGCTATTTCGATATTACTGTGAAAGTAAATTTAAATGAAAAATTTATAAAACAATTCGAAGTATTACTGCAGTGGCTTTTGTGGTCGGAAGATGAGCCAGATTATTTAAATGAAATTAACAGCCTATTTCACAATGTCGAGTGTTTCGCTTGCTGGGTGATTTTGGTTTCTCTACATCAGAATTGTGTGCGAACCAAACGAATAAGAAAAAGAAAAGAGAAAAAGGTAATGATTTTCATACAAAAACAAATTTCACAATGTCGAATACACTCGAAGGGAAATGTCAAAACGAGTCACTTGTCACTTTTTTATAAAACAAAAACACACGCACACACATAAACCCTTTTGTTTTGCCTTTACGTCATCATTTTTATACCATACACGTTACAATTACATGAAAGTGACTCAATCACAATGCCTTTTGCTTAAAAAATTGATTAATATGCATGTGTTAAGCGTTGAATGACAGATGAAAGAATATTTGTAACAGATATGTACAAGTAAGCACTTTTAAATAGAGAGGCAGTTGTTCACAAGCAAAATAGTAGTTTATTTTCTCTTTTTGAAGAAATTCCTCAAAAATGTTTAACTGGCAACACTTTATTTTTACGAAACGTGAAAAGAAAAATGGTGCCTCGTAAGAACAGGCAAAAGACTCTCTATGTCTATGTCAAAATAAGTGTCTTTCTTTCACTCAGTGACTGTTTCTTCATTGATGTTATTAATCAATCAAATATTATAACTGTTTCTTATCATTCTAAGCTTCTTAGACTGTTTCATTTGTTATTTAAAATCTATTGTGGGCCAATCGGACTAAACCGATTTGGTCGAAATTAGGAACACAGATAGATTTAACTACCAAAACTGCAATAGGATATGTTTTTTTTCTGAAAATTTGCCTCAGTGTGGTATGGTACTACCCTTAGAAACTAAATAATTATTTCTATATGTCTTGAGAACGGTCAAATCTAGCTTTGAATTTGGTTAGAATGACTTCCTGTCCAAGTCAAATTATCAGTCGGAATGTGGGCATAGTTGGAAAAATTATATTATTGATCTCTGTATATACCTATACATATATTATATATCTTGAGAGCGATTAAAGCTATAGTTTTTTTTTAATTTGGCCTAAATTACTTCGTAGTCACTATATATTATTAGTCGAAAAGTGTGGACAAATGATTATTAATTATTTTCAGCCTTATTTATAATAAAAAATTAGCAGGTCGTTGTTCACAGTGGCTACATTTGTCATTCCTATACGTGGAAATTCTAACTCAAACGTACAATGTATTTCATTTTTTGGATTCTCTGACTAGTTATTAAACAGAAGGTATGGAAAGTTTTCTTAATATCAGTCTATAGCGGGTGATAAAATGTCAATTTTTGTCCTATATGATAACGAGTTGCTAAGTCTTCATTATACATACGGCCGTATATAAATAACAAAATATTGGATTTTTTCTAATGTGTGAATTGGCTTCTAATCAAATTTAATATATTGCATTAGCTAATAGCGCGTTTTAGTGCGGTTTAAAAAGAGAATAACGCTTTTTGTAGATGAAAAGTTGGCAACTTTAATGCTTTATCAGGAATTGCTACTCTAATTATTTGACTCTGACGGTAATTAACTAATAGTACGTATTAAATAAGCCACTAAACTACTACCGTATTTCTCGAGATTAAAGAGTACCAAAAATAAAGGAAAATTGTACCAATTTTGCCATCCCTGTTATAAGCGTATGCAAATACTACCACCTCTACTACTTTAACGAAAACATTAAAAACTATTTTGAAAACTACTGTTTATAGTTTGTGCGCTTTAGCTACTACTACTGTATAATTTAACATCAGCTACTCCAACAAATTTCATTATTGTGTGTGTTCTTCTCTTATTGTTTATTATAATGAGCAAAAGCTTTACAGTTGCATGTGTGTGTATGTGGATATGTGTAGTGTCTCATTTTTTTAACACTCGGATTATACATTTATTAATGGGATGGTCTTAGGACTTGTACTGCTATATAAAAAGAAGAATTTTTCACTATTTTTAAATGGAGTTTCTCATAAGTTTGCCAGAAAATATGTATATGCGTGCGTGTGTGACTTATGCCTATACATGTGTGTTGTTTTAAGTTTTTATTTTGCATTTGAAAATCCCCACATTATAAATGAGCCAGAAGAGCATATAAATGTTAAAGATTTTTAACTCAAATTATTGTTTTTTTATTTGCTGCTGCTGTTATTTTCTATAAATAATCATATGAGTGAATATTTGTGGTGCTTTTATCGGTACAATCTTAAATTGGTATTAAAAGTTTAGTGCTGTGCTATTTGCTAAAAGTAGAAATGTATTGCAGAAAAATTGTTGAAAAAATTTGGCTATACTTTAAATTTAGTTTGAAGCAAATATTCGATTCTCTTGTAACAGTCGAGTTCAAGCCGCACAAGGAAGTTTAAATCAATGTAATCCAAATCTTCATTTTCTGTACACAATTGTTAACTATGATTTAGATGATTCTGAAAAGAATTTATGAAGTTTTACGAGAGATTAGCTACTAGCTATGAAATCTCTAGGATTTTTAACTGTTGGTTAGTAGTGAGAAGGAAATTATTTATCACAAAATCCATAGTAGTCGTTGCGACCTTATATTTGAAGGAATGAAATGATGAGTCTTTTCAATTTCTACTTATTTACACCAAAGTTGTCACCTGATGTTATAACTTTAATTAATATATAATTTGTTTTAATAAATAAATAACTTTAATAGTTTTGCTATTAGACTGTAATTATTTTATGGTTATTTTGTAGGCTAAAAACTAGACAAATTCTAATCGAACAAAATATTTTAGGGAGTTTGCCACGAAGCTTGATTACAACTAATATTAAATTTAATAAGAAAAGTGATATTTGAATGGAAAATACAAATTACGGGCTAATTGTTATCTAATTTGTATATATAACCTAAACGTATGTATTAACAGTTTTTTTATATTTTATTTAGTGTAACTATTTACGAGTAGTAAAAAAAAGTAGTAGAAAGTATGCCCTATTAATCACTACTGTAATTTTTTAAGCTTTTAAGACAGACCATTATATGAACTTTAAAAATTGTCTTCTTCCGCTGCTCCTGACTAATGGGTGTGATTAAAATATTTTGAGTTTTTTATAAATTTTTATTTTTACATACTCTCATTACTACTAGTTTTACAATATAACGAGTGTGTTTTTAGCTGCTTGAAAACTATCGACATCAAAATAACTGTTTTTTTTGCCAATTCACAATGTTCAACTGTGTTCTCACTTCTCTTCCAAAAGGTTTGCTAAGTTTTTTTGGCCCGTTTTTTTAAATTGTGAAAATTGATTTTGAAAAAAAACTAATTGCGAAGACCATATTTCCTGGATATTACAGCCAACATAATGGGCTTAGTGAGTAAGGAATTCGTGAAGTTATTGATCAATTCAGCAGAAATTTTTGTCCTCTTGCTCTAAAACCATCAACAAGACAAAATACATGTGCCTATCAAAGATATTACTGTAACGCGAAGTATTACCTTGTTGACTTTTTTCATTGACTACATGGAAAATTGTACATAAAGATCTTGGCCTGCTTGCCTATAAAATAAAGTTCATACAAGTATTGAAAATATATGATCACCGTTTACGTTGTATATTTGCCATTGTATAGTGGTTAGAGCGCTCGCACAAAAACTCAAACGGTCCAGGTTCGAATCCCAGCAAAGGTAAAATATGAAAAAGTTAGTTTGTGGTTTTTCAAAAATTATAATTTCAAAATAAGAGGTCCCCCTCCCCTCCAAGAAGTCCATCTACAAAGTAACCGCTCGCTGACATTCCACTCTATTCCACCTTAATCAATGTCAACAAAAAAACTAAATGATCAGGAGAAAAGCGCTACCAATTGGGAAGTAGCAGATAACAGCGAAAAACCTATTTAGCGACGGCACTCACCGCAATCAACATTCAACGATGGGGCAATTGCTGTTGATCATTCAAGGGTGAAGGTATAACACTGGCCTTTGAATGATCAATTCACAACAATTTGTCTAATTCCTAAGGCGCTTAATAATATAAGAAAACAAAATATATGTTCTCTTAAACTGTCCTCTCCGCAAAAAATTCCAATACAATGCACAGCATTTAGTAGGGCTTTACCCCTGAGTATTGGGGTCAATAAAAAAAAATCACTACTTTGAAACTTACGAAGATGTACATTTTTATCGAAGAAATATGTTTTGTGATGAAGCTCATTTCGAATGAAATGGCTACATTAGTAAGCTAACATATCCGGATCGAAGAAAATCTTCCTGCAGTTAACGAGCCACTACAACATAACTTAAAAACAAGCATTTAGTGCAATTTGTACCCTGACAGTGTTACCGATATTTATATCTTTCGAAACACGCAAGAATTTGCTGTACGATGAATGATGAGAGGTATTAAATCATGTAGACTGAATTTTTGTGTCTAAAAATTAATCAGCTTTCGAAAAGCGGTTTCTCTCATCAACTTTTACTTTCAAGTGACAGTACCCTTCTGGATTACTTTTATGGTGCTTTGTTAAGCCGTTTTGGATTATTCTGACAAACTAGTAACTCAGTGACATTGCAATTCAATATGGCCATTGATGCCGTAGGACGGCCAGATTTATTGGAAAAGTTTCAAGAGTTAGACAAATCGAATAGTCCATGCAACGGGTAACCGAAAAAATTATACTTAAAAAACAAATGACAATAAAATTTTCTAATAGATTATAAAGACACAAAATCTTCTTCAGAAAATATTTCTTTCCTGTAACTCTGAAACAGGGTCGTAAGGGCCAGTTATGTATGCATGTATCGTCATTTTAAGTTCTCAAGCTTTTAAAAAAACACCCTATACAACGTGTACACATTTACAATACTTTACTTTCGTTTAACAACAAAATTTATAACACATATGGAATATTCCATACATGTATGTACCTTTTCTCGTGTAAAGTAATCAGGATGAAATTTATGTTTTTTGTATAGAAAAATAAAACCAGATTTTTAATGCTCAAATGAGTGAAATTAATGATTGTTATTGTAATTCATACGAAACAGGAAACAGAATGAGAGACAAATACAAGTCTACACACACACACACATACATATACTTAATGAAAAATTTTATACAAGTAAACAGAATTAAAATATATTTAAAAGTTTTAAAAGGGAATATAAAGGAAAGGAAAGTAATAAATGCCCATACTTGTACTTGTTTGTATTGACCCTCCCTCCGCACCCACTTTTCATTCCAACAATAATCTGCCCTAAATGTTGTTAAACATTGAGTGTAGATTTCATTAATCCATGTATTGGATACAGATTCTCTGTGTTTCTGTAGTTGTTGTTGTTGGCCTGGTTTTTTTCTTTTTTCTTTTAGTGGACTAGAAAAATTAACCCTTTTTGTACTCCCACTTTGATTTTCTAACAATTCTCGCATAATTCTTTGTTGTTTTATGCACAAACATACACACGAATTTCTATGTTTAAAAAGATTCTTTTTGTTGTAAATTTTTTACATTTTTTTCCTGCCATTCTTTGACTTTAAAATTTATTTCCTCCCAACAACAACAACAGCAACAATAAAAAAAAACAGAACAAAACAGAGTTGATTTTAATTTGCATCAATGAATTTGTATATGTGCACGCACTATATGGACAGACGTATGGCCGGTAGACTAGCTTGATGGCTGGCTGGTTGGCTGGCAAAGCTGACTGACTACTTACTTGGGGTCAGTTTTATTCACTGACCATTATTATCATTTACATCCTTGCTATTGCTTTTATTTCCTTATTGTTGTTGTAGTTCTACGCAGATTTTTTTAAGTGCGTTGTACTCATTTGTGTATCTTCTTCTTCTTTTTCATTTTGTTTAAACGTTATATGAGCACGCATTGAAATAAATGACTTTTAAATATTCGCATCCGATTTTCTATTTTATTTATTAATCAATGCATGTGTGTTGAAAACTACATATGTATGTGTGTGTGCGTGAATATTTTAAATTTGTGAAACAGTGGTTGATTTTACATAAAAATTTTGGCGTAGAAATCCAGCACTTTTTAAACCCATGGTGGCTTGTCTATTATTTAGTTCTAGCATGAAGTCCTTATAATTTGTCTATTAATGGACAAAAAGCTTTTCATTTAGAGTCTCGAAATCCCACTGTCTGACAACGATGACATCTGTAGTGTCATTTATAAAGTGAAAGATTTGTCAGTTACACAATCGCTTAACAACTGAATGACTAAAATTGATTACAAAAGTAATAACTGAATTGATAGACTACAAGAGTGAGGCACAGTTGGACACTGTTTGATCATTACGAGATGACTTAGACAATCATGATCCACTGTGTGAGGAATTAGCATGATTCTAATGAGATTGGAAGCGCTAAAGTTGGGATCCGGCTTGTGCATTTTTACAATGTATGTATTGCCTCAAATATCACTTATGTTGGTAAAACTGTTGTGAATATTCCAAATTTACTGATTTCATGGCGTTTTCAGTAATAGGTCTTATCTTACGGTTCCTTATGTCGTATTTTGAATTTGGATAAGCAAAATCAACAGATTGTAATTATAATGATTTATAAAAGAAAAATACGAATTTAAGTTTTTCTTTTCATTGATCTCAATTGTTACACTGTGCCAGCCGCCAATAATCAGCAACGTCAGCAAATTCTATATAAAATGTTTGCCTTTAATTTTTTTTTGCCACCATATTTCACATATATTCCTGTAACCTGGTGCTCTGTGCAACCTCATTTCCGTCGTAATACGCGTGTTTAACAATTTTACATTGGCGGCATGAGAGTTTAAAATAATATGATGATGCTGTTGGTAATGTATAGCATAGGAAGGCTGTAATGGTGTATTAAAATGGTCAGTACGGAAGTGCTGATGGAGTTAACAAACACCAGTAACATACCAATATATCCACAGCCACTTCCATAACCATACTTACAACTACTGTATTTTTTTTTACACACAAAAGCAGGAATAATAACAAAAGCAGAATTGCAAGCAACAGTATAAACAACAGCTACAATGCGAAAGAATTAAAAAGAAAAAAAGAAATAACAAAATCAAAAATCTGCATTAAAACAGAGCAGCAGGACATTTCCGCAAATTGTAAATCTGCTAACAGTGTAGTTAACAGTGCAGTATGTTAAGCTGTTATTTTCACAGTGTATGTAAACGAAGAGAGAGAGAGAGCATAGAAAGCAACATTAATATGCAGGAAGAACTGTTAAGTTCTGTAAAGCGATGTTTTCATTAAGTGTTTATGTTTTTGTTTACATTGTTAGAGTTGTTGTTGTTGTTTGTTTTGTTTTTAAACTCTCCACCCACCCATTGTTTTTGTTTTGTAGTGTATTTGGTTGTTATTGTTTTTTTTTGTTTTAATTGTGTGCGCCTGTAAGTATGTGCCTGTTTGTTGTTTATGATTATGTGCTTGTTTAGAGCAAAAGTAAAAGAGAGATAGAGAGTGTGTATGTATGCATATATGAAATTATGTATTATGTGAGTATGTGTTTAAATAAGTGTGTGTGTGTGTATGACTGCGTAGTGCATGTGTTTATGGGTTGAAAAACCAGTTATAACTCTTTCATTTTATTGAGTTTAAATTTTATTCTCGTTATTTTGGGGCGAAAACCAACTCAAAAAACACTTGCATATCATGGCTCAAATTAATACACATATGTATGTATGTACACTTACACACACACACTTACACAAAGATTTATAATAATGAAACTTGCTTTGTAAATGCTATATATACTCGTATGTGTATTTCTAAACTGTAATCGTTATTGTTGTTGTATTATTTGTGTTATATTTGCAACGGAAGGCAGGTTATATGGAAATTAAGCACTCTCTGTGTGTATGTTTTCAAAATTTAAAAAAAAAAAAAACATAAAATTTCCTATGAAAATTTTCAAAATTTTCAACTCGTTTTTCTTGTTTTTTGTAATTATTTTGTTGTGTGTTTAGTTTACATGTTGTTGTTGCTATTGCTGTTGGTAGCAAAATGATTATTGGAGTTAGTATTGTTGTTGTTATTATCAACACATTTGAATTTTGTAAAAGCGCTTCTCTACATTTTAAAAAGGTTTTTCCATCACACATTTAAAATCGTTTCCTTACCGTACGCACGCATTATAAAATTTGTTAGTGTTTTTATAGTAAAACGAATAGCCGGAACATCATCCAACCAAAATATCAAATTCTGATAGTGTTTCTTGTCCTATCTGTCGAAGTGTATATGTGCATGTCAATACATGCAATTCCAAAAGAAGAGGTCTATACGCAAAATTAACGCATATTTAGTGCAATAAAATCAAACGGTGTTAACATTTGCAAATTTTACGATTTCAAACGGTACGCAATTTTTCGTGATATATGAAAAAAAAAAAAAATAAACAAGAATTGGCTTAAATAAACCAACAACCAAAAATACATTACAGTGTTAATTTAGCCACGTTTTTATGGCATCATTTGTGTAATTTGTGTATTAACGTGGCCATCTTTATGGTGGCATTTTGGCCAGATACTCGTGGCCATTAAAGAAAATAACATTTGACCATCAATCTAAAGTGTTGTACTCTCAATCAATACACCTGCTGTGAAGCCACACTTAAAACGGCGGTCATTATATTTCCGTTACACAGAAATTGTGCATAATTAACAGTGGCTGGCAATAGCCTAAAAGTGTGCTACAAAATAATTTGTTTTTCATTCTCTAATAAAAGAAGTAAAATATTCCTGAAAAAGTCCATGAGATTTTAAAGTGAAAAATTTGAAAAAAGAAAAAAGTTTCGAAAATTTAAAATTTTAAAATATCCTTAAAAATTTATAGTATTGAAATATAGTGAAAATAGTGTAAAAAATTGCAAAAAAAAAGAAATTTTCAAAATATATTTCTTACGAAATACAAAGTGTGTTTTTAAGCAAATATTGAGAGAAAAAAATATTTGAATTAATTAGGAATTTACAAGTGTTCAGCTGTTTGTAAAAAAGTGAGTTTTAAAAAGTGTTATTAATTTTAAAACAAAAATCTGTATATGTACATATTTATAAAATATTAAATTTTTTTTTATAATTTAGCATTTAGCTTTATGGGTGAATTGCTTTTGTCATGATGATAAAAAAAATACAAATAAAAGACGTTGAGCCAATATACAATCGAATTAGCACTATTCCCTGGAATTTGCATATCTCCGTGGATACTCAGAACTTGAGTTCCTTTTTTGATTTTACCAAAAAGCAGTAGTGTGTTGCTGTTGACATATTTTGAGTGAAAAAGGAGAAAACCGTAAAAAAAGTCACTAAAAATTTCAATTTAAAATTTTGATTTCATAAAAGTTTACCAATAAAAATAATTGCTTTCCTGGAAAAGCTTGTTTCGATTGCCATTTCACTGATGCTCATCCATCCGAGAGAAAACTTGTTCCCCAATTTTTGAAAAAGTTTTAGTTTCGCTTTAATTTTTATGAACTAAATGAGAATCATTAGGCATAAAAATTTCTATAAAACAATTATTTTACTCCTAAATGTATACGCAGCTATTAGTGAACAATTTGATAATTTCTTAGCAAACACAAAATTTCCAAATAAAATATTGTAAATGAGTTAAATAGAAGAAATGTATAAAGAAATAAACTTAACAAGAAGTTTTTTATCCATTATTTTTTTATGGTAATTTTATACCAACAGAGTAGAAGTATAAGGCGATTTATTCTAGTATGTAATGTGTTGGCTTACTAGCAAAAGCTTCGGGTTTAAACCATAGCTCTAACATCTTGAGGTATTAAAGAATATTTACTTCGGCAACCACCAAAAGCTAGGCAAAAGCTGTGAGAGTAACTGATTACCATGAACAAGCTGCTCAAGTTCACAATATGGGTGATGTGAGAAGCTAGGCCGTAAATCTGAAACCAAGTTCGCATTCTAAAATACCCAAAGTTGCACATATTTTTTACGATTTTTTTAAGCAAAATGACTCCCTACTAATTTTTTTTAATTACAAAAAAAAATATTTTTCCAATCTGTTTTACTTCACAACTTAGTAATTGCAACACATTACAAAATGAGAAAGAATTAACTCCAATCCAGTTAAGGACAACTAGCACACCATATATGTTTAACAATTGATGCCAATTTTATGAATTTCACAAAAGTTGTAACAAATATAGACCAAAACAGATTCGTCTTAATGGCATATCCGATAATAGATATTTACTAATGAATTTTTAGGGTTTACACAAAATGAACTATCATTTTCATAAATTGAAGTAATATTTTAAGAAATAAATTTTAATTTTTATACTTATATGTTGTATAATTTAAGTATACAGTGAACTCGCGAAAACGTGAATACCCGGAAGCATGAACGACTCGGAAACATGAACACTTTTATGTTTGCATTGACTACTCTAAAACGTGAACAAGGTGAAATAGCTCTAAAACGTGAACAATTTTTTTTTAATTGTTTTTTAAATTTTCTTCGTTTTATTTCTTAAATTCGTTTAAATTTGGCGAATCCTAGCATAAGACAACATACATACATATTTAGCTATCTATTTCAACAAAACATGCACATGTGTAGTTAAGAAATCTTAAGGAAAAGGCCATACTTAAGATGATTGAAAAAAAAAAAAAAAACATATCAAAAAAAGATAAGTGATTTCTTCCAATAAAAGTACTATTTAGGAAAAAATTCGTCTTTTAAAAGGAGTTTTTTGTATTATATTTTTGTGTTTTAATTATAGAAACTTTAGAATTAGAAAACTTTATATATGGGCAATTTCAAAAATTTTCAACATTTGTTGAAACTGAGTTCAGATGCTTATTATTTCTCCAGTTTTTCGAATTGACCAAAACGGTCAAAAGGGAATGGTAGGCCACACTAGAAAACTGGGAAATTCAAAATTTCAGACCATCAGTTCTTTATCTCTAAAAGTTATGGGCACTCAAATATTGAAAAACTCAAAAACAGGCTTGGAATTTACAAGAGTTTTTTCATATTTCATCACTTTTCTACTTTTAGTTTTAAACTTCCGATGCCCACTGATATAAAATAAAGTCACTAGACTTAGTAGATATTAACACTATAAAAGTTATGCTCATACTACTATTTGGGAAAAAGTTGTACAGCGTTTCATATTTGAAACCAAAATTTTCCGATTTTTCAATTTTCGCAGTTTTTTCTATAGCGTTTTTGCGCCGTTCAAGAAAATTGCATTTCGTCAACAGTATTTAATAGATGGTATAATTTGCTAAAATTTGCGCCATATCACGTCGATGTCAGGCTGCTAGTTGCTGAGAACGATGACCTCAAACTTTTATAGAATTGGCGTAAATTTTTCAAAAATGACAGTTTTTCGCGCCTGACATTTGCAATCTTATTTAAAACTGGTTTATGTATTGCGTGATCTAAACTTCTTAGTAAATGGCACCTCAACGTCAAGAAGGCGTTAAAATATTTTGAAACGCAAAAATTTTATAAAGAAAATAAAAATTTTGCGAAATTTCATGATTTTGTTTCGCGTTTTTTTTAATTAATCCGTGGTTTAAAATCAATGTAAAGTATTGGAAATGAAGTGCGGCGGTGAACTAAAGATCATATATAAATACGGTTGAATTCGGTCCATATTTAGAGGGTACAGTAGCATTTTTCTTCAAACACATTTTGCTTTGTGACATCTGCAGTTATGTATAGATTCCGCCGCGATTAACAGCAAATGAAAGGTTTTTTTAAGCTTGATAATAAAACCGAATAGGCATTAAAAAATTTTCATGATTTTAAATTTTACAGATCAAAAAAAAAATCCTAACCTCAAAAATAATTCTTATATAATTTTTTTTATTTTTTAAATTTGCAAGTCAAAACATTATTTTTCTGTAAATTAGTTATGCGTTATATAAACACATATTATAAAAATCGGTGAAACATTCATATTTTGTGCAAAAATTCGCGTTTTTAAATGTTAAGGAATTTTAATTATAATTGATATTTTTGTATGTATTTTATCAGTGCATTGATGAATTTGGACTGCACTGATGAATTTGAAATGAGTTTCATCCATCCATACAACATTTATTAAAATAAACCAATAAATTTAACTTTAAATTTTTTTTAAAGAGATTTTAACTTAAAACCTCCATAACTTTCGCGCCGTTTGCAATAAATGATTAACGCGAACTGTTTTGGTATGCTAAAATATCACCATCCACGTGACCAAAGCGTCATTCGTGTCATCAAAAAAAAAAATTTCCAAAAAAAAAATATCAAAATGTCGAAAATTTTTGAAATTGCCCATATACATACATACATATGTATGAATTACAATTTTTTTTGTTTCATATTCACGAAATTGTAAAAATTACAAAAAAGTTTGAATACAATTTTATATAATATTTTTTTTTAATAAAATTTCCAAATCTGATTGAGTTTTAGCCAATATCTATTGCTAAAATGCACATTTCTGTTCTAAAATCTTACCGATCGAAAAGGTGAACAATTTTGAAAATGTGAACACCCTTGGTAAAAATTAGTTCACGTTTCCGCGAGTTCACTGTATTAGCTTTAAGATCCTAGTACTGGTATTTTTATGAGAATTAACATTGAAAAATTTATAATAATTTGGAAAAAAAAACGGATGGAATTAACAAAATGTCCACATAAACAAAATTGGTATTAAATAGCTCTGGTCGATAATATTCTAGTGTATAATTTTATTTTTACAGGCTCTTATTTTAATTAACAAATTACAACAAAAAATGATTGTTTTAGAATTTTGTGGGTTTTTTAAGAACAAAAATAATTTTCTTATATATTCCGAGGCTTTTAAATTAATTATAGTGCAATATGTGTATATCGTTTAGATTATTCTTGATATTTGATCTCCTCTACATACTAGGCTTGCAGGGTTGTATTTCATATACAAGCTGATTGTAAATATTTATTAATTGTGTTTTAGTTTCTGTTTTTTTTTTAATTTTTATTTATGATATATGAATATATGCCAAATAAATTGATTTTAAGCATATTTTGCCTATATAAGGGATGCGTAACCCTAAAAGATAACTTTAATAGCAACCATTTCAGTTTACTTAAAGTGTGAGAAAAAGCTTGAGTAAAAACCTAAAAACACAAAAAAAAACCTCAGTGGCTTCCTTTGGATAAGCGTGAATTTAATAAAAAAAGATAAGATAGGTTTACTTGCCAGCAAGGTTATTGAAATTCTCGCACTCTCCATCATATTGATTCTTTATAAAAGATAAAACGATTACAAGTGAATTACAATAATATCTAGAACAGTTGAATAGAAATAATTTTAATTTGAAGAATATACTGTAATAAGTGCTAAAATTTATAAATAGTTATTCATGACAAATATGTAGGTTTTATAATTTTACTCTATAAATAGATAGCTGTGAACTTCAAATGGCTAAAGAGCTTATAAAATAATAATTCTTAAAAAACTAGAAGAACTATATTGTTTTATTCAGCCTTAGTACATATACAAACATATCGTCGTAAGAATTACAGAAAGCTGTAACTGACAAAAAATCGAAAATACGTTTTTTGCATCATTTTTATCAGAAAAAAAAACAAAAAAATACACTTCGATTGGTCGTGGTCCCAGATTTCTACGATGAAAATAAATTCACTTACGCCGTTTGGGTTTTGAACAATACCAGTATCTTTGTTCTACTTTAATACAGGTTTTTTGGCTCTGGTGAACATTTATGGTTTTGTCATTTACAGCGTTCTTTAAATCCATCGACGATATAAAGGAATGCCATTATATGATAACTAACTGTTGCCGCATCCAATATACCTTTTAAAACAGATAACAAATAAATTTGATTGCAATTTTAAATGTTTTTTTAATAACAGAGCTTTAACTCCCCTCGAGATAAGCCTTTTAAACAACTTGTTCTCCACCTCTTCCATATTAAAAGATCATTATATAGAGGACTGGTCAGACAGCCGCACCTTTTGCCAAATAATTGCTTCCTCATCCAATATAACTTCTAAAACAGACAACAATGTTTTTTTTTAATGTTTATTAATAAGGATACTTAACTTTCCATTGATATCAGATGCTTTGACCCCGAAGAAGACAGAATTAACAACATAAGAAGGATTATTATATAAGGGAATAGTCAGGGAACGGCACCTTTTGCAAGGCACCTGCTAAGAAGGTCAAAAAATTGTTTCCGAGGAGACGAAAATAGGAAGGTGGAATGCACAGAAAGCGACATCTTTCGTCAAATAACTGCTGCCTTAGCGAGTATAACTTTAAAAACAGACTTCAAATAATCGCAAGGTTTAATGTTTTTTAATAACGATGCTTAACTTACCATCGAGATACGATTTTTTCATCCGAGGAAGACAGAATTAAGGACATAAGAAGAATAATCGTATAAGGGAATAGTGAGGAAACGTTACCTTCTGCAAGGCACCGGCTAAGAAGGTCAAAGAAATGTTTCCAAGGTGACGACAATAGAAAATCTCTCCTCAACTAATCATCTGCTTAGCTGAAGAGAATATACCCATGCAACAAGATTTTGAAACGGCAACAAAACGTTAACTAAGCCTTATGAAGCTTTTAAGACGAATACAAACAAAAATAAGCAAAAATTTTAAACCTCTTTAAATATTTATTTAAAAATTAATTTGTTTTCTTTAAAATTGAGGAGAGTAAAATATTCTCACAAAGGCTACCTTAAAAAGGTTCAAAGAACAAACCTTTAGTTTTGTACAAAATTCCATTTTTTTTCTTCTTAAATGCTAATTAAAATAAATTAAACAAATTTTTTTTTTTGCAACCAAACAAACAACACAAAATGAGAAAGAAAAGGAAAACAATTTTCATTGCCATTGCTTGCAACTGTGAGTTCTGTCCATATACAATATAAATAATACTTTTCGTTTTAAACAAATGATGTATTAAAAACAGAAACATGAGTGGGGAAAAAAATCTTCAATTTTTTTAATGTGAATTAAAAACAGAAAAACATCGAAAAAAAAAATACAAAAAATAATGCTAAAAATGTGCGTATGGATAAATAAATGAGATATTTTTCCTTTTGCTTCTTTAAAAAGAGGAAAAAAGAATTAAATATTTCACATTTATATGTTGATGTTGATGTTGCGTCTGTTTACAAATATACACTTTTGCACACGCACACATATATGGATATATGTACAAATACCAACACACACATACATATATAAATAATTATAGTCCTATAACAATTATTTCATTTTAATTTTTGTTTTTTTTTTTGTTTTTTAGTCGCGAAAATTGCATTGCATTGTATTTCATGCGTAACATGGCATTAAAATTTAAATCGATAAAATGCCAACAGCATTTGTTTAAATAAAACAACAACAGATCGTGCTGCAATTATACAAAATACAATAATAACATTAACAGGAGCAGCAAAAAAAAAAAAAAATAAAAGATTTATAATGAAAATATACGAAAAATAAATAAAAACTGAGAGAAAAAATATTAAAAATTATAAGGAAGTATATTGAAATTGAAATGAATGCCAAAAGAAGAAGAAAAAAAAATAAATGAAAAGTTTAAGTTAAAGTTTTCCTTTTTAAAGCATTTCTTTAAAAATTTATAAAAAAAATATATATATAATACCTACATACATATGTATAGTTAATGCCATGTCTTGACTATCTAAACATAGCACATACGAAACTGGTAACACGATTAATTTGAAATCTATAGATAATATTTATATTGTTATATAGGCCCCCGTAAAGAATGGATACTTTAAAATTCGTCCCATACTTTAACATTACATGTGACAGTATCTCTCTATGTGTCATATCATAGGTCCCCTTTAAAACATTTAATTTTTTTGTGTCATACCCTCACCAAATAAATTCCTATTTGTCTATTAATTTGTTGTCTATCAGTGATTAAAAGGTACGACGATGAATTCTTATAAACTAATCAGACATACTGATTAGTTGCATCTGCGAATATTTTTGTGCAAAATTTAAATCCAACGCATTGACATAAAATTGAATCTCAAATAGATTTTTGTACTGAAGTTACATTTGAGAAAATCGGCAATATAATTATAAAAGAGTTGCCATTTTCATATTCTACTTCATAAGTTGAATGAGTTATTAAGGCAATGAATTTACACTGTTTTAAATTCATTAGCAGATAAATTAAAAACTTAAGCCATAAGGTCTACAGTCTGAAAATACTTTTCTTCTCTTGTACATTTACTTTTACGGAGTCTAACCAAACCTACGACTATTGCATCAGTAATCCAGCGTGTTAGTTAATCACTAACGCAAGTAGTTCATCTCTAACAATAATTTTGTTGTTTAAAACTCATCAAACAGGACTTAATCAAAACTGAAGGTGGAAATCGTGTTCATGGTTTTAAATTTAATCAGTACAAGTGATATTTTTAGATTAAACGACACATGCAGTCAGGATTGAAAAACATCAAGTGATCTTTAAAAGGAATATAGAAACGTTTTACTTATAATTATATAACAATTTGTATAAGTATACCGTATATTTGTATTCTACTAGACATAGAGCTCCTACTCTGACATCTTGAAAAACGAAATGTAAAAAAATATATCTTTCGGCGACTACCTCTTAGCAGTTCTCTGCTCTCAGAGTAACTGCTCATGGATAAAAATTGAGGTACACAACATGGGTGCTGCGAGAAGCTAGGCTGTGGCAGTGTTGTAATGGCCAATTATATATGTATGTATACCGGCTACATTTTTACATTTCAACGCAAATCGACATTTTTAAGGCCTAGACTAGAATTTGACGCGATAGTACACAGTATTAAATACAAAAATGAAGCACTTAGAGAACTAGAATGAAGATGTTATAATCGGACTAAAAATGACAACAAAGTGAACAAAATATTAAAAGGATGGCATTTGTAGGAGTGGAAATAAAAATAAAATAAATTATTTTTGTTTCGTCAAAAATGCTTTAATTAGATTAAAGTTAAATTCTATAAAGAATTTAGATTTTTTGCAGTGCAGGAGAAAATGATATCCGTGAAGGAATATTATACTAGAAAAACTGAACAATTGTTTTCGACTCCAGCTACGGAAGTCTTATCAGAGTTCTTGGTGTCCTGTGCATATTCAAGACTAAACATCAACTATTTAACTCACACTTTTTTAAGAAATCACATACTGAAATTACTTTTTCTTTTCCATATGCATGAGTTAGTCAAAGTAAAGACAAACAACAGTGTCTATCATATTCCCCCTTTCTAACCATCACTGCAGTTTGTCTGCAAACAAAATTAATTTAAGAAAATTATTGCTCGAACTCGGATCTCCAGAATATCAAAAAAAAAAAAAAAAACTTAGTGGGTGAATGGCACACGCTATTATTTTTTTTTTTTTTGTTGTATGGAAAGCGAAAAGATTTCATTGTAACACTTTCCCGTAGACAAAATACAATTTCAATTTTCAACTCTTTCCACAGTAAGAGGTAGTTGAAGTATCTCTGAAAATGAATTTGTTTGTTATAAACTGTTAACTATGATCTATGACGTTTACGATGGTAATATTTGGGTAATTTCCGCACATTGCAAAATTGTTGCAATCTTTTATTTGAATATAAAATGAAAACATTTAAGAGCCATATTGGATAGAATCTTAAATAGATTTAATAAGAGTATTAACAGCATTTTTATAGTATTTAACTTCAGCGAAAAATTGACTACGAGTGTGACAGCGAAAATGTAGAAGTATATACTATCAATCCACAATGTAGTTGTGAAAAAATTTCGAAACTTTAAAATATAAGTATTGTTTAAAGCATAGTTTTCCTTTTGTAGTTAAAGAGTCCATTTTTAATATGAAAACAATTTAATTATTTTTACAATTTTAAAACTTTTGTATTATCTGTTAATATCATAAGTTTACTTTTAAATTTATATATACATAAGTATGGCTAAACAAGCGTTCATATTATTACTTCAAGTAAGACTCTGTGTCATCAAATAACTAAAAAAAATATTTCTGGCGTCAACATTTCTAAAAACCATCAACAACAATACTTAAATCTCTAAGTTTATACCGCTAATATTAAGGTTAAATATCGTGGCATGAATTAAAGAACGCTGTAACTGACAAAACATTTAATGTTCACCAGAACCAAAAAACCTGTATGAAAGTAGAAATAAGCACTGGTATTTTTCAAAAGGCAGACGGCGTAAGTGAATTGCTTTTCATGATAGAAAACTGGGACCGAGACCAATCGACGCGTATTTTTTTTTCTGATAAAAATGATGTAAAAATAACGTATTTTCGACGATATGAAACATTAGTTTATATACTTACAGATACATTTAATTTATTGGAGATGCAGTTTGGTAGCGAAATTGAAAGACACTACCTTTCGCACGATATATGAAAAAAATCAATATTTTTTTGTATGGGAGCTTATGATTTGTTTTGATTATAAATTTATTTGAACCAAATTTAGAATCTGTTATTGTAATATTAAATTATTATTTAATTTTTATGAAGGTTGTAACGTACAGTTGAACTACATTGATTCAAATAAGTTACATTTTGTTTTCTAATTATTAGGGCTTTGCCACATTTCTGTGCCAAATTTTTTTAAAATTCTTCATTATTATAAATTAAACGGCCTAACAGTTGTAATATGTAATCAGTCTGTCCGAACATATTATTTTATATTTCTAGAAATATGAAAGAATGGATTAAGTCGACATAAGAACAACTCGACCCTGAGTACTGGTAAAAAATAAAAGCAATTTTTAAAAACTAACCTATCAAACTCAATTCCATCCATACAATAAACTTTTGAGTATTGGCTTCGGAAAAAAAACAAAATTAAAAAACAAAATTACCATTTTTTTTCTTACGTGCATCTATAAGTACTGTAAACCGAAGTCGAGTGAAATTGAAACGGAGTATTTTTCCAATGACAAATATTACTGAATTATCCCAATTATTTTAGAGTTATTTTAATAACTATTTAGCGAACGATCAAGAACAAATGAATATTAAAAACTTGTCAAATTTAAAAATTAAAGCAATTTGAAAAAAAAATTATTTTCGATTTCAATTTCACACGTTTTCTGTTTACAAAGCATATATCCGAAATTTTTCTATTTTTTTTTTTTTTTTTGTTTTTTTTTCTTAAAAAATTAAAATTTATTCCCACAATATTTCTGTGTTATCATTTAAATATTTTTAATTTAATTTATTTTATTGTTAATATAGATTTAGGCGTCTATATAAAAGCATATATTAGACTATAAATTATAAAAAGCATTTGGCAAAAAAGCATTAATAATTACAATTGTATTATTAAATGCATTTATTACAATATTATTATTTAAATATTTAATTTACGTTTTGTCTTTAATTAAATTGTAATGTATTCGCAATAAAAATCCTTTAAACATTTGAAAATTTCAAAGCCTATGTTTAGGCTTTTACAAAATTACAATAATCGTTGCATACTTTTTAGGCATCATTTAATTTGTTTTTAATTGATTTCACCTGAGGCAATTGGTTGTCTATATTATTATTTTTGTTTTTTTTTGTTTTTGTGTTTTTAAATTAACGAATACAAAACGTTTAAATTTGCAGTTTATGTTGCCATTTTTATTAATTTTATAGATAATTTTTTTGTTGCAATTCTTTGTTTATTTGTTTCTCTTTTTTTTCGCTAAAAACCATAATGTTTTTATTGTATTTGTATGCGGTTGGTGAGTTGGTTGACCACTTGTTTAACTCTTTCTCTCTAAAAAAAAACACGCAAAATAAAAAAGCGACTTTTATTAAAGAAAAAAAAGACAAAATTAATATGAATGAAGTTCATGGTTTTTAATTTTTATAAAAAACTGCCTACTTTATGTTTTGTTTTTCATTATTTATTGTGTGTTTTTTATTTTTTTATTTTTAATACTGAAAACTGGCCCAAACCATTGATATCGCTAATGGTGGTTTAACGAATTGTGAGTATTTGACGACCACTTGTATTATAAATTGTGTATATTTTTTCAATATTAATATTTTTCATTTGTAAATAATACACCGACATTATTTACATATACAGTTTATGATACATACAGTAAAGTATTTTTGATTATATAAATACGTTGTTATGACAGATGCTTTTCAATTTGTTTATAAATATTCTTCAAAAATAGAAATTTGACTCTAAAAAAATGGTTTAGATCACATTTTTTTTGTAATATTCCCACATCTACCTAAAATTATGCTTCGATTTTTTGTAATATTATAACATCCCTCACTGTAGGCAATGTTTTATTCTTTTTTTTTCAATTTATTTTTATAAATAACTATTTCTCTTTCTCACTGCTTGTACTCTGACCGTTGTTGTTTATTTGCATTTTTATAAATGTTTTATATTTTATTTAATTCATTTTTATTTTATTTGCCATTATTTTTTAATTTTTCTGTTCTTTTTTGTGTTTTTTTGTTTGCCGCCGTGTATTTTGTTTGTTTTTATAGGCTGTTGTTGTTTTCACTGTTGTTTTTTAGTTGGTCAACCGTTGAATTATCAATTTCGTGGTGAAACTTGTGGTAAATAAGTGCGGTAAACTTCAATGATTTTTCAAGGTTTTGTGATTGTTGCTATTTTTGTTTTTCTCATTTTTTTTAATATTATTATATATTTAATTTTTGTTACTTTTATATATTGCAAAACAAAAAGTATGTATTTAAAAAAGCTAAAGAGCTTTGATTTTATTGAGAATTTGTCGATGCAAATTAATTAATTCAATATGTTATTGTCCATGAAAGGTAAAGACGACATTACAAAATGCAATTGAAATACGAGTTGCAATAAAGGAATAATAATTGTTACAAAAGGGATAATATTTTTTTGGAGTTTAAATCTTATATGGAAAAATTAATTAATTTTTACGGTATTTTTTATTTTTACATGTAGAAGAAACTACATTATTACATCTAAATTAAATATTTATTTTAGACAACATCTTGCAAATTTTATTACTAAGAAGCTTTAAGTTTGATCAAATTTCCTTAATCTTCGCATCATTGATGTTTTGATAAACGATATATCGGTGTTCAGTTTGAGATATAGTGGCAACGTTCTTTACCTTTCGGGTTTTTAATTAATTAATTTTAATTAATATTTTCTGTTTTTTGTGTTGTTTTTGACCACTATTTGACGGCGGTAAAGTTAAAATGCCATCAATATCGTTTTAATGACCGATCTCCTGCACGTTTTACTGTTTTTCAAATAATCTTTTGTCTAAAGAGTTCAAATGTTTGAACTAAAAATAATTTAGTTTTTTGACCCGCTGAAAAGCTGTTTCTCATCGACTTAGAAAACCACAATTTGAATTGAAAAGCTCTTTAAACTTAAAATTTTTTAAAATATGCAGAAAACTAGAATTCCGATTGCTTGTTTTCTTCTTTTTCTTTCTTTCTTCTTTTCTCCCCAAGATCGTTTCTTTAAATTTTTTATTTAAATTTTAAGACCAATACTCAGGGGTAAACCCTACTCATGCAGTTCATTGTGTTGGAATTTTAAGATAGATTGATAGATAGATTTTTTTTCATAGATATTTATTATGCGCCTTTATTTTGTTGATAAGAAACGATGCTGTCAATTTGACCACTCAAAGGTCAGTGGTATACCTTCACCCTTGAATGATCAAACAGCAATTGCCTCGTCTGTCAGTAGATGTTGAATGTGAGTGATGAGCGTCTTCCGTAGGTTAGCTTTTATCTTCCTAGAAGGTGGCGCTGTACTTTTGATCATTCGTTTCTGGTGGAATAGACTGACTGATACATATTTTCTAGACAAAGTTTGTATACTTCTTGATCTGGGAGTATTACTTGATGTAAAGCTAACATTTTACTCACATATCCCTCAAACCATTAATACGACGAAACTAGTTGCGAAAGGAGTTTAATGATCCATAGCTAAGATGAGTTTATATCAGTGGCTTGTGACTTTCTATATGATTTCCATGCAATTAAAATTGAATCCATTCAGAATCAATTTCCCTACGTTTGTTCTTCATTATCTTCAATGGCAACCGTTTTGCACAATATTAAACTACTGACACTTAAGAGTAGAGAAGGAACGTCATTTTAGTGAATAATTTTTTCTTTATTGATTGCAGTAGATTGTGCTTGTCTAGGAAAATATGATATGGACATAAGGAAATACGCAGTAGTGCTTGTGAATAATTTGTTCTGAAGTCTTATGAGTTCTGAAAGTAAACATTTCTATTTAAGTATGAACTTATAGTTGAAAATTGCACCATAAAAGTTAGTAAAAAAAATGCTTCAATTGTGATATCAAAATCATATGCAATAAAAAAATTATTCACGTTATAGAGCTTTTTGAGTTTGTTCACGTTCCAGAGTAGTCAACATAAACAACGTTAAGCGATGTTCACTTTAGACAGTGTTCACGTTACCGCGAGTGGACTGTATGTTCGTTCTAATTAGCCTTATTTTAATACATTTGAAAGAATGTGTGTGGGGATTTCAGTAACCATTTTCATCTCATTGAATACTTGTGTGATTATGCGACAATAAGAAGACGTTTAATTTAGTTCTTGAATTGCAAGTGTTGAATATTTAATTATTATTAAAATATTTATACTAGTTCTGTACAAAAATCACGCAAGAAATTAATTCATACATTGAACTAATAAATGAATAAAATGCAAAAAAAAACTTCTAAGTGAATACCAACATATGTATATCTGTGGAATTTTGAAAAAAACGTCTTCTCTCTAAATAAGAAAATTTTCTAAGATTTTTATAGTAAATATAGAATTTCCATGTCCTTCTTTTGCTCTAAATCCCGTATTTCTACGACCTTTGGAACGCAAGATATGCAGTTGACTAATAGACCTCTTTCAGACTTTCCCCCAATTTTAATTTGAGAAAACGACTTCTTTCAGAGAATTAAGAATAATTTGAAAAATTTAATGTCTATAAAAGATTTTATTTAATTTTTATTATTATTTTTTAATTATTTGCATATTGTAGGAAAAATAAAAGTATTTTTTTTTAATAAAACCGAAATCTATTTTCCAGATCAACTTCTTTCAACCTTTTTTTCATATTCCATTTTAACAAAACAACTTGTCTTGACTTAAGCGATTAAAATAATTTTCAAATTTATTAAAAAAAATTTTGACAAAACGACTCTATTTAACAAAAAGTCTTAAAATAATTTTTTGTCGTTTTAAAGAAAACTATTGCTTCTAGAGGGGGAAAAAGGTCGCATAATGTTCGTTAAGAATTTGTTTATAATATCCAAGTTCAAAATTTCTTTAATTTTCTACCGGAAACTTGTTGATTTCGAAAGAAGACGCTTTGTCAAATGTCCACAGATATTTTCTTGGTTCTTCAAACTTTCTGTGGAATATTTCTAAATATTATTATTTCTTTGTTTTAGCAAAAAATGTAACATTTCATTATTTGGGGGGTGGGGTCGTGGCATAGTGGTTAGAGCGTTCGAACAGAAACGTCAAATGACCGATGCTCAATCCAAGCGAAGGGCAAAAATTATAAAATCTGCGGTTTTTTAAAATTATAATTTAAAGATAAGAGGTTCCCCCTCCCTCCCCCCTCTTCAAAATGTCCATCAGGAAAAAAAACCGTTCCCATGACATATCCAAACTATTCCGCTAGAAACGAATGATCTGAACTACAGCACCACCACTGGGAAGATAACAGTTAACCTATTTAGTGAAGACGGTCACCACTCACTATCGACATCCACCGACAAATGGGGCAATTGCTGTTGGTCATTCAAGGGTAAAGGTATAACACTTATCTTTCAGTGATCAAATGATAGCAACTTGTCTCATTGATATATGTGCTCATAATTATGAAAGTGGTCTAAGTCATATATTTCATGTTTCGAGATATTTAATGATTTACATTTGAATAAATTAAAAAATGTTTTTATATTATATGACATTTTAATTAATAATTTTATTAGTCTTAATTAATGGAAATTTATTACGAATATGAAATTTTGTGTGAATTTATTATATTATCAAATATATTGTTTTCAAAGTTTGAATTGACTTAGACCATTTTGAAAATTAACTGCATGTCCTATAAATGACTTAAAGCAATAAAGAACTTTGAGTTTTATTTAAAACAATAATTTAACTGAACATTTGTTAATTATTTTTCAACAATAATCCATTTTTATCAATATTGCGAGTATTTAAGCTTCTTAAAATGTTCCTGAAAAACTGGAAAGATGTACGGTAGTAAACTCAAAATATCTTTATGTTTTTTTTCCGATACTGGTCTAATGATGCTGTATAATGGAAGTAATTTAATATTTCCGTATGTTTTTGGTCTTCCTCTTATAGGAGAAAGATCCAAAACATGACATTTAGAATCATCTAAAGAAGTTGTATAAAACATTTTATAAGGTTCATTTTTCAAGAGTCTCATCCATTGAATTTGTAGCTAAGAGACAAATTCACCCGCGATATTTTTTACTCTTCTTGTTATTGATTCTGATATCGTTGAAATAAAATCCGGCTGCGGAAAACGCTTTATCGAAAATTTATTTCTTCTTCTGCACTTTTCTATCAATTTATAATAAAGCTCAGGGTTGTATAAGGAATTTGCTTTTTTATTTTCATTTCTATTAAGCCAAAATCACGGTCATTCGGCAGAAAGGAATGATCCGATACCAAAAATTTGTGGTCTAATTTTTGACTTAGACCACTTTCATAATTAACACTAAATGAATTTCATATAATGTTGAAATTAGAAACACTATCTAATGGTTAATTTTTGACAATTTCGTAAAAATTATATTGAATAAATTTAGTTTAAAATAATGTGGTATGAAATAACTAATAACCTAATTTTTTTAAAATTTTGACTTAGACCACTTTTATAATTATGGGCACATATGGCGATCGATAAATAAAAAAAAATAAAAATCTGTCTGTCTTCGTTCTATCTTCAATTCCACTGAATGAGTAGGGGTTTACTCCTGAGTGTCATCTTAAAAAAAAAAACATGCATACATAATTGGCCATTACAACCCTGTATTAGGATTACGACTTAGTTTCTCGCAGCACCCAAGTTTTTATTATGTGTACCTGGATATGAAGTTTAACGTCGACTCTGAACGACAGACTTCAGAAGCTTGTTTATCTCAATTATTAACTCTCTCTCGTATTTCTGTCTTTTCAGGATGTCAGAACTTGGCTTTGGACCCGGAACTCTTGTATAGTAAGTTAACATACTAACCACTACACTACGGCGACTATTTATGTTTTAAAAATATTAAATCTCTTACAATTACACTTGATCCAGTTTTATTTAAATTCCTTCTTTTAACGTCAAGAAGACTAATTTATTAGGAAATTACAAATAAAGAGGGCAACACTTTTTATACACTCTTTATATATTTTTTTTAAATATCGTCGCAAGAATTAAAGAACGCTTTAACTGACCAAAAATCGGAAATACGTTTTTTGCATCATTTTTAACAGAAAAAAATACGTTTCGATTGGTCCCGGTCCCAGGTTCCTACGATGAAAATAAATTCACTTACGCCGTTTGCGTTTTGAACAATACCAGTATCTTTGTTATACTTTTATAAAGGTTTTTTGGCTCTGGTGAACATTTATGGTTTTCTCAGTTACAGCGTTCTTTGATTCCATCGAAGATAAGAATTTAATTAGTGAAAGTCAATAATTTTTAAAATTTCTTGATTTTAGAAAAAAATAATCGATGAAATACAAGTTTTTCTTATGTTTTTGGTATGTATTAAAATATAAAAATTAATTGCCAGTATTTCATTTGCTTGTAATTGAACATTTTATGCATTTATGTGTAGTTTTTTCTTTTTTTTTGCAATAAAAAATCCCGGCTATAAACTTGTTCATAATTAATATGAACTGACATATTTCTGAGCCAACTTATGTCCGCCAAACATTAATTTCAATGCAGAAAACAGCAAATTTTAAATCCTCTTAATAAATAAATAAATAAAAAATATATACAAAAATCCGGCTTTATTGTAAATGGCTTTAATTAATAAATTTTAATACTTCGATGGTATACAAAAAAAAAGTAAATAAACTGCCGTCCATATGCAACATAATGCAGAATATGAGTTAATTTGCAGGATTAAAGGGGTTGTGAGCATAACAATTACAGTGTAAAGAAATAAAAAAAAAATTAAAATTTTTGTAATGAAAACAAGGTATGTGCGGTTTAGAGGTTCCAAAAGTAGGCGAGTATTGTTTAATAATTTTTAGGAAAACACTTGCACAAGTTGTCAAAGAGCAGAATTTCAGGCTTAATTTTATGGTGGCCATTTATTTAATGCTGACCATCTTAATTTCCATAAAAAGGATATTAAAAATAAATAAAGGATATGAACAAAAATTCTTTCTGTTTTACAAATGTGGCTTTAAAAAGAATAATAAAAAAAAAACAAACAATCATATACGATGAGGCAATGAAAGATTTATTCCCTACGGTAGTGGCGCTAAAGGAAAACAAAACCAAACACAACAAAAACAGTATTGAAATTTAAAACTTAAATCTGTTTGTAAAGGTAGATTATACTTGATGATGAGCACCAGCCATTTATGTATAGAGAACCAATGGTTGTTGCCCTAAAAAATCTGTTTGTGCAAACATGTGTATATAATATTTAATACAATAATAACAACAATGGGCCATATGCAATTGCAACAGCAACAACAATAATCATAAAAAATAATAATCGTCATCATCACCAACACCATCATCATCAATAAGAATTACAAGTTGTTCAACTGCTGCATTAACAACGGCGGCAACCAAACCTTGTGGTTATACAATGCAAACGCCCACAATCACTAGACATGCATGCTCTTGCTGATGATAGTGGTGTTGTCGTTATTGTTGTTTTTGTAATTTTTGTTGCATACATAAAATTAAAATGGAAAAATAACAACAGCTACTCTAGAAAAAAAGAAAAAAAAACATTGAATTAAATCTACAACTTTAACATGAAGTTTTTAGAGTTCATATGCAAGTGCTGCTAACGACGCGGCATTGATGCATCTGTAGCTCTGTTATACTTGTGATATATTGTGTTTATATGTGTGTGTTTGTGTTTTTTGGTTGCTAATGACTTAATAAATCATCGTTCTCGCCAATTGTGCCAATTGAATGAGTAAAACAGATGTGTTGCTCCGGCAACCAATAACCAAAAAAAAAAAAAAATCATAAACCATCATCATCATCGCTATCATCAGTGGCATCACTACCATCACTACCAACCGCCACTAACCATTATTATCACTTACTCATCATCGTCATCATTATCATTATTCTCGTATTATGGCAGTTGCCATTATAAGAGCTGGCAACTATAATGCAAAATCATCAGTTTATTTTTCATCATAACCGTTTTCCATTTCGTCATTTAACAACTTCAGCGTTTTGAAGTAAAGCAGAGAGGAGTGTTGAATTCCGAGGCTCAGGTTTTTGATAATGGCTGGATTGTTATGCTGGTTATTTGGTTGATCGCTTTGTTTGGGTTACCCTACCCAAAAAGGAAAACAAACAATCCACTATAAAAATCGCCACCGAAAATATAATTCAATAAAAATCCACAAATTCCTTAAATCCTCAATATTCATTAAAAACACACTAAAAAAAAAAAGAAACGTAAGCAAACTATACAATACAATCACAAAAGAACAGTGGGTGTTAAAAGTATAAAAAACAAAATTAAAAGACTGAGTTTTCTTTATTATTTGGATAATAAATAAATGATACCCTACACCATAAAATATCGGTTTGATAGTATTTTTGTTACACAAGAGTTCATAACAGTTTAAAGGCCCAATTTTGTTGCAAGTTCTTCTGTCAGTTAAAACACAAAATTTTATTTAAAACGTCTAAAATGCGCACAATTTTGTTACATTTTGTTACACAGTGTAACACATTTCTACACGCTTAATATAGAAAGTAGTGGCATCGAATATTGGCTGTGTTTTGTATGAACGAGAAGTTTTGCATTTTATTCGTTTAGTGCGTTGCCTATTTTTGTTTCCAATCAACGATTACAATTAAATTCATTTGCGATATAGTACATCATATCACGGTATATATTTCGTATAGGCTGAATATTTCTCTTGTTACTCTCTTGTCCCCACCAAAATCGCACACACACAATGGCAGAAGTGGATAAAAATATTGAAAAAGAAAGAAAAGCACTGCATTCATATCGCACGTGGATTATTTTGCTTTCAATTTATGTCTGCAATTATATTTACATACACACACATACATTTATGGTTTCAATACATTTGCAAACCTATAAACATTTTGTGTGGCTGTGTGCGTGTGGATTTTTTAACACAAATGTTGTTGCGAACAAAAGTAATTTCTATTTTATACCCCTGCCAGCAAATTGGTAGTCGACTAAAAATTAAGCTAACTTATAATTCACTTTTATGGGCTGACTATAAGCTAACGACATTGTGATCTATAACTTACCAAAATCAAAGTGTTCATAGCTAGCAACAAAAAGTTAACTTTAAGTCGGACAATTGACTACTTCCTAGGACATCCCAAAGTTAAAATAGTTAGTTGTTTTCATATAAAAGTAATCCAAGTGTCAACCATCACTACTTGAGAAATAGTTAGTTTTAAATTAATTGAAAGTTAACTGAATTGCCTGAAGGGACGCTCCAAACAATTAGAGACACATCTTTTATTCTACTTACGTTAAGGTATTATGAACTGACCACTGAGATTGTGCGGTGTCAGACTTTTTCATTTTCAAACAACAGCGATCCTAAAAGCCAATATAGTTTAAGCCATCGAACAAATTTCGGCTGATTTAGGCTGAAGGGTAATGGGAAATTGAACATTTCGGATATCAGACCCATCCAAAGAATTCGTTACAGACATTCAAACGATGTTATACTCCGGACCTTTTTAGTGGTATCAATAGGTTTCTTAAATTAATAAAAAACCTCTATGAAATCTCAATTTCTTTTTTATCAAATTTAAAGAAAGAAAAAACACATAAAAATGAATAAAACTAAAATCAACAAAACGAGGAATATATATAAAAAAAACTTATTGGACAAAATAAAGTGCAAATAAAAACATTTTGAAATATGTTCTCAAAGCAAAAGTAAAGCAGTACCTTAAAATATTGTGCAATAACGCCACAAATTTGGAAATAAAATAAATCTTTAATTAAATGAAAACGAGGTCCAAATTAATCAGCTTCACTAATTAACATGTTTCTTGAATCCTGGCTACCTCCCGCGGGACACAAAGTTTAAAACTTCTAATATAGCGATCTATTATATGCTATATAATATTGTTCTGTATATAATGAATTAAGTGGAATTAATAGAGGTTTTATACTATGTTTAGAAACACGCTTAAAGCGTCAACACTGAATTCACTTCTTTTTGCCCTTTTTTAATTTTCTCTTTTTTTGTCTATTTTATATGCTCTATGGATTCATATACTTTAGCTTAAGAGTAGTTCACTTTTTGAATTTGTGTAAACAAGAAGTGCTGCGGCGATAATAAAGTTGAGTGAGGAAAATAAAATATAAAACTTAAAGAAAAATAAATACAAACAAATTTTATATAAAATAAACAACGACCCAAATTAATACATAAAAAAAATATTTAATTCTAAAGACATAAAACCCAGAAACCGAACCGTGTTTTTATTGTCTTTAGGTTGGACCCTATACATACTACATTATGAAGGAAAATATTTATTCGATCTTTAAAAATAATTATTTATTTGATTTTGATTGTTTTTTTCGGATAATTATTTAATTCTGCCGCAGATTTAGTATATATATATGCAGGAAGCATCCTTTAAAGACTTTTTGTTGTTGTTGCGGATACTTCAGTGACTTTTCATAGTTTGGACATAGTTTGGTGTTCAAAGTTGTAACAGGTTTACGGCATATACATATATCTTTGAGTTAATAAATATTTTGATTTTAATTTCAATAATTGCTTGAGACGATATTTAAAATAAAATTTTCTGGAGTTAGTCTTCATTTAGATTTAATATTTGCTTAAAATGATGGAATCTTGATGGTACTCTTGTTCAATATTTTAATGTTAATTTGTTTTGGGTATTGGGGGTAATTTTTCAATGCAAACAGCCTTTCTGTATACGAGTGGTTTAAAAAGAAATAATTTTTTCTCTTAGCCAACAAAATAGCTTGGGAGTAAAAATGTTTCCTTAATTTGTATTGTTGTAGTTATTGTTGATGTTGTATTTATTGTTTATGTAGTTGGGCAGTTTATTAATGAAAAATAATAACCACCAATGCTTGAGCACCTGGTACAGATTTTTTCTTGTTTTTTTTTTTTAAAAACTTTTTCAAAGCGCTACATGAGGAAGATTGGTTTATGTTTTTAGTATTATAACTTTCTTATAATAATTTAGTTTTTATTAGAAAATTTATTTACATTTAAAAAAAGAGAGAAATATAACAATTTTAATGAGTACTCAGAAAATATAAAAATGAATTTCAATTAAAAAATATGTGCATTAATTACATTTTAAATTAATTATGGGCTACTACTAGAATTTGTAATATGAATTAAAAAATATCAACTAAAGAAAAACACATTTAAACATCTTTTGCATATAAAACATGATTTCTTTCGAGATTTTTAAGAATATGACTCCAATTCATATTCAGACTTAAAGTCTACACTGGTATAAGTCGACTATAACTCATTCATAACCAACTTAAAGTACAATTTTGGCATTTGAGTCGGCTCTAAAGTTAGAACCAGCTAAACCTGTTTATAATTTTTTAAGCAACGCAGTTGCTTAGTTTAAGGTAAAGAAATTTGTGAAAGTTATACAAATGTTCGTAGATTTTGCATTGTGACCAATGTTTTGTTCAAAGAAATGTAAGAGATGTAAAGAAATGTAAGAGTTTTTAATAAATAAATAATAACGCAAGCCATAGATAAACAAATATCTGGTTAAAACTTCCCATTTCCTGTTTTTCCATTATTTTCTTTTATTTGTGATTTATTTATTTTATATTATTAAAAGAAACGAACACTGTTAAAAATTCTTTGGTTTATGTTTTCATAATGTGTGTGTATGTATTTTATTTGATTACAAAAATGTAAACAAAATGAAAGCCGCTTTTCCAAGTTGCCTCTTCCTAATATTTAATTAAATTTTATAAGAAAATTTTTATTAAATAAGAGTTGACACCCATTTGAATATAAGATACTTAGTAAAAACTTTTTATTTAAAGACTAACTTTGGCATTAGCTGACTCTTGCGGAGGAGCCAATGTTATTACATACGATTATTATCTATTAAAATTAATTATTTTAATTGATTCAATAACAAATTAAATTTTTCAAAAAACACAGACCAAACAGATACACGTTCTATTTATTTTTATCGAGTTCTCAGATCGAGAAATTTATTAAGTCATACTCCAATTGTGATTAAATTGTTTAATTGATTCAATAATATTTATTATTATTTTATTTTCAACTAAAAGTTTTAATTGATTTTTTTTATATATTTTCAATTAAACTTTTTAATTAATGTTGTTAAAAATTTAATAAAAAAAAGTATTTTTAATTACGATCGTTTTCAAAAAAATTTTAATATATAAATTCGGGCTTTGTTATGAACTCAACTAAAAATTAAATTAATACTATAAATAAAATAATTAAAAATGACTTTAATTTTTTATGTATATTAATTTTATAGTTAGAAAAATAAAAAATAATCCTCTTTTGAAGTGAATTCTTTATAGGATAAATATCAGTTTGGTTACAGATGTTTACAAAGTTAATCAAACTTCAACCCATCATTCTACCTCAACTAATTTAAAATCACGCTATGAACTCAATAGATCTTGTATTCAAGACGAGGTTTTATAGATGTTTTAAAATAGTTTAATTATGCTTGAGAGATTGGAATCGTAAAACGTAAATTATTCGATAAATATTGATAACAACAAGCAAATGTTTATACCATAATAGTTTTCAGTGTTATTACTTTGCAAAAATTTTTTGGAGAAAGCAAAAGTTGTAATTTCTCAACAGAACTTACCTTTCAGACACTCAATTTGGCAATTCCCTTAAATAAAAGTGATAATTTTGGCTTTTCAATTCCGTACAAATCAATTCTCGTCCATTTTTTGGTTTTTTATATACAAATTCTAGGTTTTGTTTTACTATTATAAGCACACGAAAATACACAATTTATCTGATTTTCAGTAACAGACATCAGTGGGCATTCACTTACCGCTCTGAAAATAAAAAGGAAGTGACAATTAAAATACTATTTTTATAATTTAAAAATACAGCAACATTTTTTTGCTTTTAATCTTATATAATTTTTTTATTTATTATAACCAAAGGTTACAATTTATTTTCTATGTAAAATATTGCCTGAATTTAACAGATTATTTAAAATTAACCCTCTATTGTGTTGTCTTCATTATGTATCATTAATAATAAGCTGGTCATTATAATGCCCATAGAGTTTTTAATCATTTAACTTTTGCTGCAATTTTATAAAAATTAATCCCTTTTAACTTTATTTTGTAGAAAAAAAAACACAATTTTTATTAATAACGTGCAGGCAAAAATTAAAACTTAACATGCAGCCTCAAACCATGAATGTGGCACATGTAGCAGATTCATTAAAGTATTAAAAATACTTATGAATGACATGACATGATTTATTTTGTAACCAATTTTTGTTGATTTTTTATATTTTCAGTTTTTTTTTTAAGGAATATATTTAAGGCTTTACCTTAATTCATACTTGTTTTTTTTTTATTTCAATATTCGGGGTGATAAATTTATGCGTTACAACATAAAAAAATATTACAATAATAAAAAAAAAAATTAATTCAATTTGTTGTGGTTACGTTAGTGGCAGTGTCAGTAACACCACTAGTCCGTTGCAGTGGCAATAACAGTTGGCTGTTGCAGCAGTAGTGGCTACTTTATGTCAGGCGTTTATGTTTAATAAATATTAAAATGAAAATCATAATAAAAAGTACCGGTAAATTTTGTTAAAAATATTAAAAAATATTGTGTTTTATTAAATTTATTATTAATAAAATGTAAGCGTCGGAGGCGTATGAGTGTTTAAATGGCAGAAAATTAAATATCACGTATACGCCAAGGGGTGCCAGCGTTTTAATAGCTATTGAGTTTGGGTTAGATATTATGACAAAAGTTATCATTTACATTAAAAAAAAACTTAAACTTAAAGGTGAATGTGAACGCAAACGCGAAAAAAAACAAGTGATATTTGATATGAAGCTATAAATAAACGATAAAAGTTTTCTTGCAAAGGGGTAATACTTACTCGTATTTATGCACATGAAATCATATGTACGATAAAGAAGTATTTGTTTTACGTACAATACCATAGAAAAACCATTGACCATTGGACATCCAATAAGTGTTTCTTTAAAACGCATAAACGTCAACATAGGCCAATGGATGTAAAAATTTGTACTTTTTTCTGAGAGATAATACTTTTTTGATTAAAAGAGTAAAGAATGTTCAATAAATGGAAAGTAAGAATCTATAAATAGGGATTTTAAGGTGTCAGTCTACGGCCGCATATCAACAAAAATTTATTTTCAATCGAATTGTCTGCCGTTTTTTACAAATATCAGTCGAGATAATAATTTTGCTCTAAAAAGCAAATGCTTCATTGCATAAACTATTAGGGAATACTAGTAATATAATTGTGTATCCCGCTTTTTTATTGTTTTTATGTTGTTGATACCGTTCCAATTATTAAATCTCATATCATCAGTAGAGCTGATAATCGAAACAGTTGCTAAGACTTTGATTTTATGTTAAAATTAAAACAAAAAATTATTAAAAATTTTTAAAATGAAAAATACGCGGAAATTAAATTCGATAGAAGAAAAAAATGCAGTTGTTATAACAAAGCTGTTTTTCGAAAAATTTATTTTTTTCTGACGCTTCTACTGATGTTCTTTGACTGTTTGTAGATTAAAAGTATATACGTATTCCTTATCATTAGGACGGCCTAGAGTCCAACATAACCTGGGGTGACGACCCAATGGGTATGCGTAACAGCATTTCCATCGCCCGGCTAAAAAAAAAAAAAAAATCATTAGGACGGCGCACAGTGGGATTTGTTTATACAATGTTTGGCAAAAAATATAAGGAGTGCTCGTAGTATGTTGAAATTTTGCTCTGAGCCTTTGGTTAGCTCAATTAAGAAAAATATAAAGTTTCATCAAAATTGGCCACGACCACTACCAACCGCCCATAGCACCCAAAATTTATTTTTGGATTAAAAGTTTTTGAAATTTGGCACAGAGCCTTTGTTACCTCAATTAACCCCCACCACTTACCGCCCGTATAACCTATATCATATTTTCTCCCACAACGAAAAAATTGCTTATTGCAAAAAAAAACTCCCACTGTGCGGCACGGCCTGTCTGGGAATATACTCTCCAAGTTTTCTAAAGTTTTATATATTTCCTTTCCTTGCTCAATTTTCTGGTTTTTCCGGTTTCGTGTTTTACCGCTGGAAAAACTGGGCTCTATTTAGTTATACTCTATCGCATTGTATTAGATCACTAAATCCTCATGATCCCTCGAAAATGGCAATAACTACATTGTATATTTTCCAACCGTAGAAAGGAATAGAATACATAGATGGGGTTCTGTTCAATTACTGTTCTTTAAGGACTATTTCGTTTGTGTGGTCCTGTAAGAGCAACGTTGCTCTCACATTTTAAATAATTATTCAATTGTTTTACAAATACAGTAATCCCTCGAACTGCAAGGTAGATACGTTCTGAAAAAACAGCGCGCAATCGGAAATCGTTCACTGTAAACCCTATTTTGTATGAAATTAGGGGGATACGTTCCAAATCCTAAAGTTATCATGAAAATTTTAAATTTAAACCAAGTAGATAACTAAAAAAAAGACTTTATTTAATATTAACATAAAGTTAAAAATTAACATAAACAAAAAAGACAAAAATTATAAATAAATATATATAAAAGTCTTAAAAATTAAACAAATAAAATCTTAAAATCAGTTCATTGTACATAGTATGTACATAATTAAAATGTAAATATGTAATTAAAAAAATCTTTAAATAAGTTAATTTTAATCTTCTGTTGAATTTGTTCTATTTTCCTCCAATGGTTTCGTAGAAAAACTTGTTAATAGTGATTGCTTAATAGTATCTCTTAAACTGTAAACTTCTTTATACGGCGCTAAAGCTTCTGTCAAACGTCTACGAAATTTTAAAGCACGCTCTAAATCAGGGTCTAGGTCAATAGATTCTTCACCAAGTTGATTGCCACGCTTCAAAAATTCTGCCAGTGCCTTGCTACTAAATTTGTTTTTTTCAACAATTTCTACATCTTCACTATGGTCATTTTCATCATTATTATTATCTGCAAAATATGTTATTATTTCTTCAACAGAAAGATCTTCACATCATATCATATTTTGCACGAAATAGGTAATATGTACGCAAAAAAAAAAAAAAAAAACCGCGCAATGCGAAATTTTGGTGGTAAAAAGAAAAACGCGCAAGTCCGAATCCGCGCAGTTCGAGGGATTACTGTATTACAAAGGAACATTTCAGTTGTATCACAATAAAACACCTCAACAAAAATTCATCTTTTTACAGAACAATATTACCGGAGAAGTCAATACGTTAATCGTTCCAAATGAAAATTATAAAATTCAATGTTTATCGGTCTATACATATATGAAATGTTAAAAATATAATATTAAAAAATAAACAGATAAGAAAACTAAGATATTGGCGTTTTAAATCGAAAACATTGTCTTTATTTAAAAAAGTACTTGTTTAACAATGTATGAAGGCCCCACGGTTTAAAAGAAAATCAGCGAGATCATTAATGTTTGCTTTCAACGTATTATTTTATAAAATTCACTCTCACTTTCTCACAAAATGTGAGCTTGACTTGAGGTTAATAAAATATGTGATTGATGGCTATTAAAATGAGACCCTTAATAATAATAATAATAATTTCAATTCATTTTCATTTCTCAATAACAGGTATTTGGTTTTGCTTGCTTTCTTTTTTTTGTGTTCCTTTATTAGCAGTTCATTTACATTTGTACGCCTTTTTTTTAGTGGCGTTACATTTTATTCTTATTGGTGTTGTTTTTGTTCCTTAATCGTATTACAATTGTGGCCACAAAATTTTCATGACAATAATTTCTTTGCGTAACAGTAAAAGAAGCAAAAGAAAAACAATTTTTGTACCCCATATTTTTATTTTTCAGACACGTATTTGGGGTCAGTCAGTTATTGTTGCATGTAAAACCACAAGTACCAGAGTGACAAACAAGCCCCTCGTTATGAACAATAAGAATATCAAACATTTATAAACTCTACTCAAATTAATTCAACTGAACTGAAATGAACCATATTGCTGCCAAGGACTGAATTGCATTGTTTTCAGTGTTCTACAACAGAAGAAACAAAAGAAAAACAAAAATTAAATTCGTGGCTTTTCTTATTCGTGTTGTTTTTTAAGCCACGTTATTAATGGGGGAGAAAAACCGAAAAAATGTCCTCAAAAACAAGCAAAAATCTTAAAAAACAAAATAAACAAAAAAGGAAAACAAACCAACAAACAGCAGTAACAACGTAATGGGGATAAACAGTTAAAAATCCTTAAAAAATCGCAGTTAAAAAATCACTAAAAGAAAAAACACAAAAACAATGGAAGACCAGCCATTAAACTGGCCAAACATGTGGGGCCATACAGCCCACAATTCAGCCGACCAAATAATTTGTATGCAACACAGACGTTTCCGCACAACAACAACGGCGACAAAAAATTAAAAAGACGCCATTAAAAAACAAAAAACGAAGATATTTTAAAATAAAGCAAGAAAAAGCAAAAACAATGAAAATATATTCGTAATACTCGTACGTATGTTGCAAGTAGTGTTGCAATAAACGATGAGAATGCATATTAAGATGACCATCGAAAACTGGCCACATTTACATGGAGGATAACAACAGCTTGTTTTACCAGCATCATCGTCAGCGGTAAGCATAAAAAGAAACAAAACGTATAAAACAACAACAACAACAGCAAACATGCTGTTGCCTAACATAATTGCAACGTCATTGTTAAACTCATCATTGGTACTGTCAATGACTGTTGCTTTTTGATTTTTGTTTTATTTTTGTTTTTGTTTTTTATAGACACACATGCCTCTGCTACTGCTGCACTTGTTTTATGTTTGCAACTCTATTGTTTGTTGTTGCAGTTGCTTTTTATTTTGCCACGAAAAGTAACCGAAAAATCAAAGAAAACATACGCTGTGGACTTTAAAGCATTAAAAATGTTATAAAAAAACAGGAATACGTGTACATACATAAATACTCGTGGTATGCAGCAAAATGTTTAAAACAAAGAAAAATAAGTTCAACCAAAAAGAAAAAAGAAAAAAAAGAAAATATTAAACAGATTTTCATTTAAACGGAAGTTGCAAACATGAAAAATTTATCTGAAAACCTATAAAAAATAAACTGCACTGGATATGAATATGTTTTGCATGTTGTACATACACAAACCTTTTCGGCAGCAATTAGGTGAGTGGAAAGAAGAAGAAGAAGAAAACAAGAGATGGATGGTACACTCATAAAAAAAGGAATGCTAAAAAAGTGGAGTTTGAACAACAGTTTGAAATAAAGAAGTACCTCAGCTTTTAAAAACGGAAATTGCTTTCCTACTTAAATTTATTGAAAACGTTAACGGCCTTACTCACCGTATATTATTTTGCGTTTATCTATCTTATTATTTGAAGTCTTTGGCAGCTGAAATAGTGATCCGATTTTCTTATCTTTACGGTATCTGAAAGGCACTATAGACTACACAACTTTTAAATTTTCTAACTGGACAATACCACGCCCATACAAATAAATTAATTTGTCAGTATGGATCTTCAAAATAATAATATTTGGAATCTCTAAGTTTGAATTAGACAAGTGGACACGGTACTTCAAATTTAAACTAAATGCTGAATTTTCTATATTTTGAGTACGCTAAAGGCAAAAGTTTTTAAATTTTGCACCATTAGCTTCATGATCAATGTGAGTCATAAATTAAAAATTTTTCGGAATTGAGCAAGTGCGCGTAATATCTCTTATACAGAGCATATATTGATATCCGTATAACTTGACAACGGTCAAAGTGAAAAGTTCTAAATGACTTCATAGTCAATTCAAATTATCAATTAAAAAGAAGTCGAAATTGGACAAGTGGGCGCGGTGCTTCTAATACAAAATTTATATTGATTTTATGCTTCCTAAGAATTGTTAAAGCGCATTTTTCTAAGTTCTGTTCGAATGTATTCGCAGTCATCTCAAATCATAAGTCAAAGACAAGTGGGCCATGTACTTTCCATACAAAATAACTATTATTTTTCGTATTTCTTCATAATGGTTGTATTAAAAGTACGTAAACGGGTGGACGCACTTGGATAATTGCGTATGGTACCTCATATTCGAAGTCAATTCGTTTCAAACATAGATAGTTTGAAGCATTCACGATAAAGCCTTGTCTCTAAACGCGACTTCATGTAGAACTACAATTTCTTACTGGGCTAAAACTTATAATACCAGTATTGCCTTGAATTTTTGTCAGTGTTTTGCAAAAGTGTTAAAGAGCACGTAGCTTTTTTTGGAATTTTTTTTTTTCATATCATTCTCTTGTTTTTTTTATTTTTTTTTTTTCTTTAACGCATACAACGCATGTCTTTTCATTGATTATTTTCTAAGAACATTATTATTATGACAACAGTGGAAAGTATTAATTTTTTTTTTAATTCTATTAAAATATATAAATTAGACTTCTATTAAATCATACATACATACATAATTGGCCTTTACAACCCTGTGTCAGGATTACGGCCTAGCTTCTCGCAGCACTCATGTTGTGTGTGTTAATTTTTTCCCATGAGTACCGGGACCTACAGTTTAAAGTCGACTCCGAACGACAGATTTGAGAAGCTTTTTCATGGCAATTAATTACTCCCAGAGCTTTTGCCAGAAGACTGCTGAGAGGTAGTCGCCGAAAGAAATAATTGTTTCATATTTCTTTTTTTAAAGATGTCGGAGCTGAGATTTGAACCCAGCACTATCGTCTTCGTAAGCCAACACACTAACCACTAGACCACGGCGACTTCTATTAAATCACTAGTATAAAAAAATACTTCTGCTTAGAATTCGTTTGGGAAATACAAACATTTTCAAAGCTCCTTGAATCCTAAAACAAATTAACTATGAATTTAAAAATTATTTCTTGTTTTTTCCAAATTTATTGAAAAAGGATTATATAGTTCAATGAGGGATTTTAAAGCTTGATCTTGAAATAAAAAAAAATATTTTGCTTTGAAATTTAAGTAGTATGTTGCCTAGAGTTAAAGAGAACGTGGAAAAAAAATTTGCCCCAGCTATTTCAATTAAAAATTTAATTGGTATTATTTAAATTTTTCAATTGAAAAGGCTGGCGCAACCCTCAATTGTGTCCAATTTGCATTCATAACTCAATGCTCAAAGCACAGAAATAAATAGAATGTTTGTGAAGTTTTCTCTTTTTCGTTAATCCAATTAAGTTATAATTGACTTTTAATATCATGATTTAATGATTTAATTGATAGTATTAATAATATTTGCAAATACAACACTAGCAAACAATTTAATTGGTAGTGCAAATGAAGTACCAAATCTGTTAGTCGGAGTTGATTTGCTAATTTCTTTTTGAAAATTTAAATCTTTATGGTTTGGAAAACTTATTACAAGACTGGTTACTCATTTACTTTTCTAACCATGTATTTAGACTGCAGCTACGAAGGCTTTAACAAAATTCTTCTGTTCTGTACTCATTAATGTAAATCATCAACTAATAACTCACACTGTAGAACACTTGTTTTAGAATTATATTTTTGTTACATACATACATTCATACTTTGTAATTAGTTAGTCGAAATCATATCATTATCATCTTATCTTTTCTTTGTAATATTCTTCATTTCTTTCCATCATTTCATTTTTGTAACGTCATCACGTCCAAACAATCAGAACTACAACATTTTTTCATTGCGGTCTTTTACTATTTCTTCAAATTGTACGGCAACTCCCGCTGCGGTGTTTACATGGTGCCCCTTGATGACTCGACAGAGAATCTGGTAAATTATTTGTGATGATTCACTTTGAAGCATGTTCTGTAATTTACTCATAATTTACAAAGTATGAACTAAACACTTGAAATAAATTTTATCACTGGTTTTTAATCAATGTGTATGTTTATAGCCGCCGTTGTCTAGTGGTTAGTGTGTTGGCTTACTAAGCGTTTAAACCTCAGCTCTGACATCTTGAAAAAAAGAAGCAGTCTCTTAGCAGTCTTCTGCAAAAGCTGAAAGAGTAACTGGTTGCCATGAGGAGGCTTCTCAAGTTTGTCGTTCGGAATCGACTTTAAACTGTAGGTCCCGGGACTCATGGATAAAAATTGACACACACAACATGAGTGCTGCGAGAAGCTGGGCCGTAGCTCTGAAACAGGGCCAATTATGTATGTATGATTGAAATTTTTAAAAATTCGCCTGTAAAAAAATTTTGTTGTAATGCAGATTACAGTTCTAGTCTTCTGATCACAACTATTTAAAGCAAGAGCCAATTTATTATTTTCAGCCCAAAAATGAACGAAAGGTGAAGAAACTAGTGACTAGAAAATTGAAAAGATGTGAGAAATAAAAGTCAGATCATCAAAAAAGGGCTATATTAACACTTTAGGGTCACAAAGTTAATACGCTTACAAAATCAAATAATTAATAAAAACATACGAAATTATGTGTCTTCTATCGAGTAGTGATTCAGTTTACTTTTCTGTGAAGCTTTACTGGCACTCTACAATATTATACGGTGGTTATGACGGCTGTTAGTTACTCCCTGTCTTGTTTACTTCCATTTCTCATACTTGTATTTAAATTACTTATACGAACAGTTGAACAACAGCCGTTTATACTTTAGCATGCTTATACATAAACAGACATTCACACTCATAAACAACGGTTATAATGTGTGAAATGCATTATTTTTCGCTTCAAACATTGTTGTTGAATTTAAAACAAATACAGAACGAAAATTAATACTTATATACTTACATACACACACGCACACAGCAAGAGAATAAAGGAAAAATGCATTTCCTCACGTAAAACGTGTATGAATCTCTTTTTATTTCTTTTTTCTTTTCCGTATGTTTCTGTTTCTGTTTTTGTTTTTTTGTTTTTTGTTTTTGCCATCGTGTCATTACGACGACTCTGATGATAATGACGGTTATTGTGTTTATTATTATTATTGTTATTGTTGTTGTTGCTGTTGCTGATTTACATTGACCTGATGAACATGATGAAGCAACAACTTTTGTGGTTCCTGACAACCCCAAAAGTGTTATTTGTTGTTATTGTTGTTTTACTTATTATTTTTTCAAATTTGTTGTTGTTTTCGCTGTTTTTGTCCGTTTTTTTATATTTTATTGCCTTTATTACACATTGTTTTTATTACAGTTATTATTGTAGTTGTTGTTTCTACCATCATATGTTTATTTGTTTGTTGGTTTATATTTTTGTAAGTTTTTCTCCTCCTTTTTTTTTGCATTCGCGTTTCATTTTCATTTCGTTTATTTTTGCTTAAATCTCTGCTGTTATTTTGTGTTTCTCTCTCTTGTTTAACCGTTACAATTTTTATGTGTATTTTTTATGAAAACAATTTTTGTTGTTACAGTTGTTGTTTTAATATGTACGTTTCGCTTACTTGACCACATACGGTTGCTGATTTTTGGTTTTGCCATAATTTCCCATGTTGTTTTTATTTTGTTGTTGGCACAGTGGGCTCAAAATGAAAAGTGTTTTAAAAAATAAATATTTTTTTAGAAATATAAGTATACATACATGAGAGACGGTTTAAATCTTATATGCAATATATAAAATTTTCCGTAACTCTTGGCTGCATGTTGGAATCCAACCAGAGTCTCTGTTGTGTCATAAAACATCGCTAATGATCATATAACTCAATATTGTACTTTATTAGAAAAATAAAAATAAAAAATATACCCGTACTGAAGCTAAGAGTTTAAAATGTGTATGTACATATATAGAATAATAATTCTGAAACTCATTTCAGTTGGCAGTATTACAAAACCCGCCAATTTTGTGTTACTACGACACCCACTGTGTTTAATTCGTATAAAGAGTAGATTGCATTTTGTGCGTGTGTTACTTGCCGAATACATTTCTTTTTCGTTTTAATTTTTTATATTTGTTTTTGTATTTTTTTACATTAAAATTTTTATGTAAAAGTGTTTGTAATACTATTTTACTTCATATTTAATGTTATTATTTTAATTCTTGTGTTTGTTGGTCTGTTTGTTTGTTTGTTTGCTTTTTATATTTTTTTTTTTGCGAATCGTTTGCACGTTGTTGATATTTTTAAATGGGCCGCTTGGTTGAAAGGTTGGGTTCACATATTTTACAAGCAATACCAGTATGTGAATGAATATTTTTGTGTTTTTTCTTTTTTCATATTCAGTGGTTAAAGAATTGGATCAGGTTGTAGAGGCGTAAAATGAATTTTTCTTGTTTTCTCACTACTGTGGCTTTTCTTTCAATAACATTGTTAATAAATTATGTTGTTAAATTGTTGTTGTTACTGTAGTTGTTTGTGTTATTATAACGCACACACATACGCATACCCAATTAGTTATTAATAAACTCAATAACCAAATTAAAGATTTTATTCAAAGAGTTTCCAATTTTTGGTAAAACATACAGTTTATGCACTGGGATGTTTTCATTTATCTTGAGACATAAATTTTAGGTAAAATATATTTTACTAGCCTAATCCCGGCATTTGTACAAATTTTTGGACTGATGATTTTTAATGTCTACGAAATCAATTACACCAAACTCAGAAACTTTGGCTTTAACTCTTCCCAAGATATAAAGAAATATTATTGAATTTGAATAGGAGGTACCACGCCTACTTTCTGATTGATGATTTTCTTTGATCATGAAGTCTTTCAGACCAAATTTAAAAATTTGGCTTTAACAATTTTGCATTGAATTTGTATGAGAATATATAGGGATATCTAAATGCCTTATCTCCGGAACTAATGGGCCTATTTCGCAAACTTTACATAAATAATCTACAGACTATCCCCAACGTACAGAAGAATTTTGGCTGAAATCGATCCATCCGTTTCCATGGTTAGTTGTGACATCGAAATATACATTAATTTTTATATACTTATTAGATACATAAAAAAATGTATACAGTATGGAGCATAAGTCAAGGTACACTGATTAAGAATATAATTAAAAATAAGTGAAAATCAGGATACCCTCTGTAGATTAGAATTGGTGTGCTTAATATTTGTCCTCAAATTACTAGAGAATTAAAGGCATCATAAGGAAATAGTATTCTCATGGACACCATAAGAAGAAAAATATAAGCCAATATGCGTAACAGAAGTAGTTTGTCGGAGTAATAAACATAAAAATAAATATAGTTTTCACAAATCCATATAAAATAGTAATAATAAGTTTTGAGAAAGTAGTGTGAACGCAGTAAGCAAAATACAGCCTTTTTGGTTCGAACACACTTGCTTTACATACATACATAACTGGCCTTTACAACCCTGCATCAGGATTACGGCCTAGCTTCTCGCAGCACTCATGTTGTGTGTAAATTTTTATCCATGAGTACCGGGACCTACAGTTTAATGTCGACTCCGAAAGACAGACTTGAGAAGTTTGTTCATGGAAATTAATTACTCTCAGAGACAGAAGACTGCTAAGAGGTAGTCGCTGAAAGAAATATTTTTTTTTTTCATATTTCTTTTTACACACACTTTCTTTAGTATAGAGAAAATAAGATGAATTATTAATTATGAGAGCGATAATCTCGTGCACATTTGACTCAAAAATTGAGACACGGTGGCATATTTTATTTTGTTATGCAAAAACATAGAGTTACTAAAACTATTCATAGATATTCTTTTTATTTTCAGAATATATTTATTTAAAAAATATGAACGACAACAAGCGGGAAAATATTTAAGATTCGTTGTGGTATTTTTAAATTATGATATAAAAATTTAACATTTATTTATAAAAGTATTTGCTAAAAACTGATAAAAATATATACACCAATTGGTGTAGTCTGATTTATGGTTTACACTATATGCAAGTGTGTATAATAAATTTTATTAATTAAAATAATCTACAATACCTAAAGGTAAGAAAAAAAAAGATTACAAATCTGTATTAGAAAAATATGTTACAAATGTTGTCAATAAAACATTTTAAATGCTTCATTGAATATAATAAAATAATAAAATCGATAAAATGTTATATATAGAAAGGTATATGAAAAAAATAAAACAAAATTTATGTTAAATTTTAAATAAAGAAAAAGCATCATTTACATACATACATGCATACATACATGTGTACAGTAGCAAGCACAATAATAGCAGTTGCTGAATGCAATTTGCAAAATTAACAATTTACAAAATACTTAGGAAGTTGTATTTAACACAAACAGGCAATTTCTTATTTAAAACTCTTCATTTGCTATTAATTTGTACGCTACTGTTTATGACATACATACATGTAATTGTTAGTTTTATATACACATGTTGGTGTAATTTAAAAAATATTAGATAAAATTGTAAAAACAAAAAACATAAAAAATAACAACAAGCATTGCAACATATTAACATGTTGATTTGATTGTTAAAAGTCACAAAAACAAACAAATGGAAATACAAACATACATACATAGTACATACATACATTTCCAACTAAAAGCACAACAAAGTATACCTATTGAGAAGGTACTCTCTTTTTAGTATCTGTATATGAATATAAGCCTCTAATAATTCTTAATTTTTATGCCACTAATACAAATTGCGCTACAAGGAGTCCACTTTCAATCCACACCATTGGTATAACCAGCGCAATTTTGGAATTTAAGATTATTGAATTTAAAAAAATTTGTTTTTCAAAGAAAAAAGTCGAAAATACTCTAGAAGAATAAGAGTCATAATGGAAAAATACATACATATATACATACATACATACATACATACATACATAACACTCATGTTGTGTGTGCCAATTTTTATCCATGACTACCGGGACCTACAGTTTAATGTCGACTCCGAACGACAGACCTGAGAAGCTTGTTCATGGCAATTAATTACTCTCAGAGCTTTTGCCAGAAGACTGCTGAGAGGCAGTCGCCGAAAGATATATTTTTTTCATATTTCTTTTTTTGAAGATGTCAGAGCCTAGAGTCGAACCCAGGGCCCATGTCTTAGTAAGCCAACACACTAACCGCTAGACCACGGCGACTACAAAATGGAAAAATAAGAAATAAAAAAAAATAAACAGGCAGTCAAAATTGGTCCACAATGTAGACAGAGTCAACAAAATTGTCGACAATAAGAAGACTAATGTTTAGATTTTCTGAAGTCTTTAAAAGATAAACTTATAATAATAAATCTCTTTTTTAAGCTTAAGGTCTTTTTATATTAATATTAACTATTTAATTATTTTTAATATTTCGCTGCCCCTACATGTACAGTCGTCTTTTAAAATAATAATACCTGACGACGCTACACGAAGGTGTAGCAAAATATTGAAACTAAATAATTATTTAATATTAATATAAAAAGTCTTTAAATTTAATAAAGAGATAAATTCCACCAAAACCATTATTTTGGTAAACAATTTTCTATAAATGAGGATAGATATAGAAAGGTGGGAAAATTTCCTTTAAAATAAGCCCTCTTCCAGCGTTACAAGCCAACTATTCACCAATTGCAATGAATACTTCCAAAAAAATATCATTATTTTCGGATGACCTGATCACCAAATTTTCTCTTAAAAAACCGGAAGCTCGATTTTGATTTTAGAACCATGGTTTCTTTGGGAAAAGTTCTTAGAATTTCTCGTAGATTACGACCTTGCTATACGCTTTGTCATGTTTTTCGGTCCCGAACAAATTGACCCACCCTAGTGTATAATACATGCTCTAGTTAATAATTACTAGCATAGTACTAGTACGTAACTATGCACAAAAGAACTAGTTGGGCTCCTATGACAAACTAATGTGAAAATCGATAGTACGACATATAAAAAAAGGACAGATAGGCAATCAGTCTGAAGTTATTTTGTCTGCAGGGATTGTACTAAATTTCTAATATAGAGGAAATCTGGTAGTTTATTTTAATATTTTTAATATGTTTTGCATAATATCGTCTATGTCTTAAATTTTTAAATTCCAAAAGTTCTTTCAATCCTTCTATTGTAACCATTCTAATAGAAACATTAACTCAATTTTGACACAAATATTTTTATTTAATTTCACAATTTGTCTCTCATAATATGACTTCTAAAAATGTCAATGCTTACTATGGCTTGTTATAATACAAAGGCTCGAATAAGAGGAAACGAGAATGGCAAGTGGGTGATATATCTCTCTTACGTAGATCAGTAATGTTAGTATACAGCGTAGTGTTTTCAAAAGAAATTGGGAAGCTGGTCAAAATTTAAGAGGTTTATAGGCTGCGATTACAACAAAAGCAAACGAACACATATTTTGTGAATGTGATATTGTTGAGAGATTTAGATGGAGTTTACATGGGATTAAATAAGAACATATTCACCAGTAGAGCGTCAGGTCTGCATAATATTAATATCATTAAATATGCAGAACGTAAAAAAATAAAATGTTTATCACATATAAAGTCGATCTAAATTGAACAATAATAGTCTGATTACTTTTAACTTTTAAACTCTTTGTGTTAAAGTATCGAATGTCCTTTTGTAAGTAATTGGTTGCCATAAAGGTAACTATACTAAAGTGGTTAGTAGTAAACAAAACCCACATATATATTAAATTATATTCTTAAGAGAGGAAAAAGCAAAAAAAAAAATATTTTTTATATTAAATTTCATAAGTTTGTATATCAGAAATGATTTGTTTATGAAAAATAAATCCTTGCATTTATAGAATTAAAAAAAAAATAAAATAAAAATCAACATAAACATCATAAACACACTTACACATGAATATTTGATTTCGACTTAAAAAAACAAATAAAAAAAAAATATTAGAAAAAAAATATATTTAGAAGAAAATTGTATTATTTGTGGAAAATCAAAGTAAACATAACAACACAACTTATGGCCTACCAATATTATTCCACACAACTTCAATACCACAAAACGTGGTTAGTTTTTGGTAATAACCGAAAATCTGCATTTGCCACAAAAGGCAATAAAGAATGCAACAACAAAAACAAACAAATAATAAAAAAAACTACAAACACACACTTGCCTACAAACAGGCATATGTACATACATATATCCTTAATATGTAAGTAAAATAACATACATACATACGTACATACTCGTATATGCATTGCCTTTGAAAAGAAAAAAAGCAGAAAATTTTAAAAAGAATTTTTACAAATTTCTAAATCATATAAAAATGATAGACATGCTAACTTTACACCTCCTCCTACGAAATGCCCAAAATGCATAATAAAATATAAGCAAAAGGTTAAAGAAAGGGACCTCACCATGTAAATAACTTAATAAAAATCTCTACATATGTTTGTGTAAGTAGCAGTGCATATTTGTGTTTGTTTTTGTTTTTATATTTTTTTTTATTATCTTTAACCACCCAAGAGTTGAAATAATTTTACACAATTTTTTGGTAGGCCACAGACAACTGCAGCTATAGAGTGGAAGACTTCAAGTTTAAATACACAAATAAACATACTCACTCACACATACATACAAACATCTCATGATAGGCATAGTGCTTACATTACAAATGCATTTCAATTTAGTTGCATTAACTTGAAAACAATTGCATTGTGCAAAAACATTTACAGTTTACTGTTAAAGAACGATAATAATAACAGACTGAAGTGCTAAAGTTGTAAAGAGAAAGATAGAGAGAGTGAGAGAGTAAAACGCATACAAAGACTGTTTTGAGTTCTTCATTACTGTTATTTAAATACCATATGGTAGACCCTTATTTCTGCACAAAATTTATAACTGATAGTGATTTGGTACAGAAAAGTACAAAGAACAGGACTTTTTGTGCACTTGTTTTTCTTGGATAATGCAATTAAAAATGTTTAAAGATCACAGTTATTCAGTATGTGTTTAAAAAAACTAAATGTAGATAAAAAATTTTACTTAAAACACATTGAAACTCTGTTTTGATTTTGGGAATACTGCCATAAATATTTATAAAAAAAATTAATATGTTAACTGTGGTAATAAGGAAGAAGAGCTCAAGACAAGGTGCATTTCATTAATTTACTATTTTAGAAGCTTCGTGGAAGTCAGGTTAGTAGATACAATAAAGTGAAAAATTATAGTGTAGATTTTATAAATAAAATTTACTCGACAGTGGAAGTATTACAACATTTCATTATTCGACTTGAATACACAAACTAATACTCTAATTGAAAGCCAATTTGTTTTGTCTTTTACAAGAGATCGTTATTGCTAAAGGAATAGGCAATTATCATGAAAAGTTTATTCACATTGAAACAGTACTTTGGTTTATTTGTTTTATTCTTTGTTTTATTTTTCTTTTTCAATTCTTAGATAGCTAAACCGATGGTCCAATTTTCTTGAAATTTACAAAGTGTATCTCTCTGTATATAAGGAACTATTATACCCCATATTAGTCCCTTAATTTAAAAGTGGCCGATGGGTCACTCCTATAAAAAATAAATATTTATTAGTCTATATCCTCAAAATGGTAACAGCTAGTTATTTATAAAGTAGGCGTGGGTATGGTACCTCCCATGCAAAGTTAATATTGAATTTTGTTTATCTTAAGAATGTTAAAATCAGAAGTTTCTCAATTTGGTCTAAATAGCTTAATGGTTAATCCAAATTAATTTTTTTATTTGAGACCAATACTCAGGGGTAAACACCTACTAAATGCTGTGCATTGTATTGGAATATTTGGAAAGGACAGTACATGTATATTTTTCTTATATTATTATTAAGCGCCTTAGTAATGAAACAAATTGCTGAGAACTGATCATTTAAAGGCCAGTGTTATACCCTCACCCTTGAATGATCAACAGCAATTGCCTCATCGTGGTATGTAGATTGTATGATGTGTGCCTTCGTGTGGGGCTTTTCTCCTGATCATTCGTTTTTTTGTTGACATTGGTTAAGGTGGAATAGAGTGAAATATCGGGGAGCGGTTACTTTGCAGATGGTCTGCTTGGAAGGTGGGGGGACCTCTTATTTTTAAGTTATTGTTTTAAAAAAACCCCAAACTAACTTTTTCATTTTCCATCTTTGCTGAAATTTGAACCTGGGCTGTGTGAGTTTTTGTGCGAGCTCTCTAACCACTATACCACGGACCCCCCAAATATTTTTAATTACTTCTTGCATCTAATTCTACTTTCACGGTTTTTTTTTTTTTTTTTTTTGTTGCTCGATTTTGTATTAAAGCGGTTGATCAAAATAGACTTCTCCCGTTTTTACAGATTAATTTTTTTTTGGCGTTGACAAGTAGTTGCATATACTTAAAAAGTATTTTCACGACTTTTCTAAATTGTTTAAAACTTGTCCATAATTAAATATTTTCTTTACTAATTAATATATGAGTGTAATACTAAAATAATAAAAAAAGGCTCAAGACTATCTTTTTTGCATTACTTGCCTTTACTCGGTGTACCTTGGAACGTATTTAGCATGTATAAAAACATAACGTGCTGGTCGCCGTAGTCTAGTATGTCATGAGTTGTCTTACCAGATGAGAGCTTCGGGTTTAAAGCCCCGCTCTAATATTTTCAAAAAATATTTTTTTCGGTGATCACCTCTTAGCAGTCTTTAAGAGTAACTGATGGCCATGAACAAGTTTCTCAAGTTTACCGTTTGGATTTGACGTTAAACTATAGGTCCCGGTACTCATGGATATAAATTGACACAAACAAAGGGGGTGCTGGGAGAAGCTAGGCCTTTATTATAAAAAGTGGTTGTAATGGCCCATTATGTATGTATTCATATGTATATATGTAACAGAATTAGGTTTACTATTTTTTGTAGAAATTATAAAATGGCTAAAGGATGATTGTTATTACAAATTTAAATGCTGATTACTCCATCTTCAGAATTTGAATATAGAATTAATAATTCCTATTAGTCCAACTGGATATTACATTCATCTTAAACGGCAATACTTCGTTCAAATTATATACAATTTTTGAACCACACCGAAGATAATAGACAGAATTATTCAATATTATATCGACTACTCTTCTCTCTTAAAACACAATAATCTAAATTAAATATTTTTAAGTAAACGTATAAATAAACATAAATTATAAAATTTTTGTAAATATTGTTAAATGAGTTAAATTAAAAACAAAAGTTCAAAGTTCTCACAAAAAGTACAAGTACTTTAAATTAAAAATACACTTGCAGTCCTTAATTTCTTACAAAAAAAAAGGAATAATTTTTCATAGAAATATTCCCCAGAGTAAAAAATAAACATTTATGCAAGCGAGTAAATTAATTGAGAGAGAGCACATATGTTGAATATATTGAATGAAATGAATAAACACACATATGAACCTACATATATATGCAGTAAAAATACTTCACAAGAGTTTAAAAGGCAGACATCTTTACACACATGCAGCAACAGAGCAACTAATTAAAACAACAACTAAAGCAGGAAGGCAGGTATATGCATATGAATGTTTGTATATGGAGATCACAATGTAACAGTTTAACAGATTCGCATACATGTACTTACTCTTCTTGTTTTTTAGAAAAAAAAAAGAAAAACAAAATTAAACCAACCAGCCAACCAACCATTAGCAGCCAACTTTGCAGACTTGAAAAAAAAAAACAGCAACAACACACTAACTCATCATCTTCATTTGTTTTTGGCCATTTTAATGTTATTTTTATTGCTACTGTTGCCTTTGCTTTTTTTTTAATTTTCGTTTTACTTTTCTAGCAAACAACACTTGCGCTCTCATGTACTCGCACAAAGTACTCTTCTATTTTACAGTGCGAGCAAATAGAAGAGGCAACAACATAAATTGAGTGTTTGTTTTTATTTTGTAGTTGTTTTTTCCTTTTCTATTTTCTGCATAATTGTGCGTGTGTAGGTTTGCAGTATGTGTGCTATATGGCTGTTTGCTTTTGTCTTATTTTTTGGATCCCTCTGTGTACAAATGATGACTGACTGACACTACACCACTGCAAGAGACTAATACTTGTATTGGTTGGCCAACTTTGGCGCTTGAAATTTCAAACAACGAAATAAAATCACAAGAAAAAAAGAAGAATTAAAAATTAAAAAAAAGCAATAAAAATGTTAAAAAATAAAAGAAAATAAAAATACACAAAACGAAACCAGAAAAACGCAACCGAAAATAAAATCAAAATCAACACAAATTTTCCACACATCACAGCACTAACAAACTGACGGACGCAAAGCAAAACAACGCAACAATTAAAAATCATGCAACAATACCCAGTTAACCCTTTCGTGTGAAATTTAAGAAAAGTGCTTAAAAAATTGTAAAAAAACATAAAAAAATTGTGTCAAAAAATTTATAGGTTGTTAAACGTTTCAATTTTTCGACAATATTTTGCAAAACAAAACAGGAAAAGAAAAACGTTGTAAAAGTGTAACAACCATCCATCATATGTGGCCACATTTAAGTGGTTTTACAAAAAAAAAAAAAAAAAAAATTATATGTGAGCTCAAGTTTACCCTTTAAAAGTGCAACATAAAATAGCAAAAAAGGAAAAATAAAACAAACTCTGTAATAATTTTTTTTATCAAAGAAAGGTAAACGATTTTTAAAACAAAATAACCGACAAGAGTTTTGCAAAAAAGAAAAAAAAATAATGCTTAATAATAAAATTTTAAATTTAGAAATGAGAGAAAAAATGTTTGTTCTATAAAAATGTTTAAAACAAATATTGAAAATATTTCTTTAAACTCAACTCTTATTTAGAAAACAAAAAAAAATTTTTTGTTACTTTCAATTATTGTCTGCATAAACAAAATATAGTAAAAAAAAACTAGCATATTTTTAGGTGTTCTTAAAATATTTCCTTATTTGTTTATGGAAACTTAATTAATCAATTTAAAAGAACTATTAAATCTAAAATTAAGTGTTATTCATTGCAAGCTTAATAAAGTTTATTTGAATTTGAATTGGTTTATAAACTTAAGTAGTTTACGCTAAATTCTGCAAATCGTAATCAAGTGAAATTGAGAACGTTTGTGGTGTTGAATACACTACAAACTTAAATATGTCAATTATTTAAATATTTTTATATTTAAAGATATTATTTTAAAGAATATTCAGAGAATTAATAACAATATGAAAACCAAAAGTAGTGAGTATGTTGGCTTACTAAGACGATAGCTCCGGGTTCAAACCACAGCTCTGACATCTTGAAAAAAAAAATAATAATAAAAACAATATTTCTTTCGGCGACTATCTCTTAGCAGTATTCTGGCAAAAGCTCTGGGAGTAATTCATTTTTATGAAAAAAACTTTTCAAGTCTGCCATTCGGAGTCGAGTTTAAACTGTAGGTCCCGGTACTCTAAATAAAAACTAACACGCACAACATGAGTGCTTCGAGAAGCTAAGCCGTAACTCTGAAACACTACCCTGTTGGCCAATTATGTATGTTTTTATGTATTTATGAAAACCAAAATCTCTTTAGATTTTAAAATAAAAGCAAAGTAAAGTCACAATTAGAGCTTGGGTGTGTGTTTGGAATTTTATACGAAAAACACAAATAAAAATTCGATTTGTGAACGTTCAAAATTCTTTTGTTTTACAAAAGTAAACCACTCAATTCGATTTCCAGAATATATTTAATTGTGAGAATACTTATATTTTATTTTATGAGCAAAGGCTTTTGAAAGATATATTATTTATGGTATAAAGAATAATTGTATAAACTGCGAAGCCATCCACTTCAAATATTGTATAAATCATTTGTGGTTTGCAATCTTTAAAGTTTTTTTAAACTATGCCCTTAAAAAATAGTTCTTTGCAAAATACGAACAGTGTCTAAAGCATGTAAAGCATATTTGGCGTAATAGTGATATAAAAACGTGGTATAATTAATTCTGAGTGCAATCCTACAGCCCAGTATATTTTTAATTTTTTTCTCTCATAAAAATTAGCATAAAGAATAACAATTAGCATTTGTTATTTCTACGTATGAAAAAATATTTTTGAATCACGCGTTATGCATTGGTTCGATTCATGCACTTCGAATGAGTTCAGCCTTTCAAAACGCATGCTCTTCAATTAGTGATAAATTGAAACACTTGATCTTGTGTTAAACATGTGATTTCATTACATGTAAAAAATATATGGAAAAAATAAAGATCATTAGTTTACCCGAAAATTCTAGAGGAATTGAAATCATTTGAAAGTCGTAAGTTTTTTTTTTTTTTGTGGGACCAATACTCAGGGATAAACCCCTACTCATGCAGTGCATTGTATTGGAATTTAACTAATAATAATTAATTAATAATAATAATTAACCACTTAAAAGCCAGTGTTATACCTTCACGTTTGAATGAAGAACATCTGTAGATAGATATTAAATGTGAGTTGCGAGCGTCCTCAGTAGGTTAAGTGTTACCTTCCCAGAAGGTGGGATAGATTGGAAATGTCAGGGGGCGGTTTCTTGAAGATGGACTTCTTGAAAGGAAATCCGCAAATTTTATTTTATCAATCTTGATTGAGTTTCTGTGCTAGCGCTCTAACTAGTATACCACCATCCCTCACGTTTTTGACGTTTTAAATCCCGTAATTTGACAAACTGATTTTCATACCAATTTTTAGGACTAGAATTTTGTGTAAGAGAACTTTGCACAAACGAATGATTGGAAAATCGCCTTAAAGGGTTTTGCAGGTTTTGAGAATTCGCTCTCAGTAATTTATGTATTGGTTTATGATTTAATGAAAATGGCATTCTTCTCGAACCACTTGTAGTATTTTTTGATGGATTGCTTAACGACAACTGATTAACATTTAAAATGCAACTCAATAGCAAACACGTGTAAAATATTTTCATTGATAACATTTTTATTATTATACAGCACTACCACTGGAGGAAAACATCATTGCTTATAAACCAATCTGCTGTAATCTTAACGGACTTGGCTCTTGTGTGATTGATAATTGAAAGGGTAATTACGTATTAGTTTCCACTTTCTAACTATGTCTTCATTACAATTCTTTTTAACTCTCATATGAGGCTTCCCAAATAGCAAGGCATCTACACATAGATTCCTAAAACCATCGGTGTAATATCATTCGTAAAACAATTGATTGAGCTATAGTAAATTAAAAATAATAGTTCGCAGTAATCGTTTCTTTTAAAGAGTACATTTTTTGTAATTTATTTTCCAAAAAAAAAAAATCGCACAATCCATTAACGAGGGAATTTGTTCATTCCTTTGGTTAGTTTGTGAGAGAATGTCTTTAGAAATATTTTTCTTGTCAATTACGATATGTACGAATTCAAATCAGTTGTTCACAAGCTCTACGCCATGTTTAGTTCTTTCTTTAAATTATTTTGCTTATCTTCCTTCCTCTTCTTTATAAACTGAAAGCAGAAAATATGAAATACAAATAAATCAGTACAATAATGTTTCATATCTATATTAAATTTGATGTCGGTCGCCGTGGTCTAGCGGCCACGACAACCCTGTGTCAGGGCTACGGCCTAACTTCCCGCAGCACTCATGTTGTGTGTGTAAATTTTTATCCATGAGGACCGCAACCTACAGTTTAAAGTCGACTCCGAATGGAACGCTTTTCATGGCAATCAATTACTTCCAGAGCTTTTGCCAGAAGACTGCTGAGAGGTAGTCGCCGAAAGAAATAATTTTGTCATATTTCTTTTTTCAAGATGTCAGAGCTGAGATTTAAAACCAGAGTTATCGTCTTAGTAAGCCAACACACTAACCACCAGATTCCCAAATCTGTTTTGGGAAATTACAAAGTGTGATGCATGTAATACACCCTGCCTGCTTACATTTTTAATGAACACAAAAACTTAATTTAAAATTTATTTGATTCAGTTTTCTTTTTTAATATTTCTTACAAAACATTAAAAAACAATTTTTTGTTAATTTTTCTTTCATTTACAGTCACATATCATGACATATAATCCTGATGTAAAATATTGTATATTCTTTAGTTTTAAATCTTTATAAAATGTATTTCATTTTAATGAAATATTTATTGCTTAAAATATACCACAATTAAATCCATCTTTAGATATCACACACAAAATCCAGCCAATTAAAACATTTTCAAACTGCAAAAATACAGAAAAATAAGAATCTTCCCAAAATTAAAGAAAAAATAAAAAAAAGTAAAAATAAAAGTTTCCTTTTGTTCGAGCCATAATAAATAAAATATGAAACTCACACTTGATTATTGAAAATCGAAATGAAATGAAATACGAATTGAATTCTTAAGCTGCCATGAGAGAGAGAAAGAGAGAGAGAGAGCGAATAAACAATGACACTGCAAGTGACAACATGTCAAAATAATTTTTTACTTCAACACTACAAACACAATGTCACAAAATGTCACAAGTAGGTATTTGAAGGTTGTCGTCCATTTCACTTGTAATAATAGTTTGAGTTATAAATTGAATCTCACATTCTGTAAAATCCTTAGAATGCAGCAGTCAAGGAGTAAAGACTCTTAAATTAATAATAGTATTGGAAACACATTAAACACATACCGTCTGTACACTTGTACTTGATTTGTTTCCCATCTCTTTAGTTTGGCTTTTCATTTACGAAAGGAGTTTTGCTACAAACTTGTTAATGATTGGCATATTATTTGGGAAGAGATATATGTATATGTATGGGTTGGCACTATTGGACTGGGACTACAAATACAAGGTTGATTACAACTGCATTTAAGCATTTAAAGGGTGTCAAATGATAAACACTTGCAATGTTTTCATATGCATTTGTTTTAAGTAAAACATATGGGGTTATGTGTGTGTGTGTGCATGTGTGTATAGGATTTGTGAGTTTCTAACGATTGAAAGATTGTCTTGCATTCTATGTGAAATTTTAAAAAATTTAAGGCAGCATTATAGGCGCAAGGGCCTTTTTTGCACATAAATCGTATATAAATGTTATGCTGGTTAATTAGTGTTTTACTTTTCTTTCTAACGTGGTAAACACTACGGTGGTCTAAACTACAGCAATACGAACTGTTTCTGTCTAATGTAAGTAAATCTTACACAAAAATATCAACTCCAGTTATTAAAAGAAAACTATGTTTGTCTGTATAAAATACATTTTCCTATCAATTAAAAATCAACGCCTTTGATACTGGAATTGATAGCCTTAGGAAAAAACGTCCAAATTCTTACGGGAAACTAATACCTTGATTGTATCGTTGATGGAATCAAAGAACGCTGTAACTGCCAAAACCTTAAATGTTCACCAAAGCCAAAAAACCTGTATGAAAGTAGAACAAAGACACTGGTATTTTTCAAAAGGCAGACGGCGTAAGTAAATTTATTTTCATCGTAGAAATCTGGGACCGGAACCAATCGACGCGTATTTTTTTTTTTTTTTTCTGATAAAAATTATGCAAAAAACGTATTTTCGATTTTTTGTCAGTTACAGCGTTCTTTAATTTTTGCGGCGATATGTAGTAGCCGTAGTCTAGTAGATAGTTCGTTGGCTTACTAGACAAGAGCTCCGGGTTCAAACCTCAGCTCTGACAACTTAAAAAAAACAAATATAAATAAAATATTTTTTCAGCGACTACCTCTCAGCAGTCTTCTGGAAAGAGCTCTGAGAGTAACTGATTGCCATGAACAAGCTCCTTAAGTCTATCGTTCGGAGTCGACTTAAAACTGTAGGTCCTGGTACTCATAGACAGAAATTGACGGACACAACATGGGCGCTGCGAGTCGATAATCTTGAAACAGGGTTGTAATGGCCAATTATGTCTTTATGAATGATTATATAAGATGATTAGTTTTGCAGACAAATAATTAAAATTAATTTCGATTAAAATATTTGTAATATCAATTAAGTTTTTAATTGTTGTTTTTTTTTTAATTTAATTTTTTATTAATAGTACAAACACTCAATTGAAAGTATTTTTAAACAAAGCCTTTCAATCGTTATGATAAAATAGAGTATTGGACTGCAATCAATTAAGGATTTAATTGATATGACAAATGTTTTACTTGAAATACATTTTAATTTTTTTTTCTTTTTCTACTTTTCTATTAACCTCAAAACGCACCTGCCAGTTGTATGACTTGCCAATAGAGAACTTCGAAAGAAATTTGTTGCAAAATTTTAAAACCTAGAAATGGAAAGTCATTTAATTTGTAAATTCACAAAAACAGTAATGAAAAATGAAAAGTATAGAGAACATTTTTAAGGAATTCTATTGATGTTTAAGGTTTATCTGAATGTGAGGGTATGGATAAAAATTAAAGAACTCATGTTAAGAAGAGTTGCAAGTGCATAAAATTTGTAAAAATGACAACAATTTTTACAATAAACAAATAGGCCACAAAAATAAAAATATCCTGGAATTAAACGGAGATGTTTTTAAGCCTTCCAATATTTTAAAGTGTACGAGTAAAATAATAAAAACATAATAAAGAAATAATAAATGTAATTTGAAATGTATGCTTTTGGGGATAAGCACGTCTCTATGGCCATTTCGTCTCTGCTTAAGAGACTCGTCAGGAGACTTTTTCCCAAAGGTGTTATTCAAAACTATAAATACTTATGTTAAAATAGTTATAGACTAAATGCGAATCATATCCCATTTAGTATATAAAAACCAAACAAAAGTATTTACAAAGCAATACATTTATGTTTTTCAAAAAATTTAAATTCTATTTCTCTGTTCCAGATTATATTTGAAAATTATGGCCGGAATATGACCAACACAGCGAAAGCGTATTGTGTGGGTCCATTTTTGGAGTACTGCCGATAAAATGTCTTGAATAACATGAAAACTATTGTCCTTTAAACAAACAATTATTGCAGGTTGGTCAACATAAATCAGTGACTTTATACAGCGGAACAGAATATAATCGAGAAGAGTCGCATCACACGACCTGGATGAATATTTATGGTTTTAATACATCCATCTTGTTGAAATCACGTCTGCTTCGGATCAATGCCATCTATATTTGCACACCAAAAACCATTGTATGCGAACCATCTTCGACCTAATTTTTTTAATAAAGGCTCATAACGAGTGTGAATCACAAGCATACGCGGCACTTTTCTGGATGCAATTGAGTCTGTACAATCGTTTGTAATTTTTTTTTTTAATTTGGAAACTGCAATACCGTCTAAACCAAAACTGACCTTCAACGATTTGTTCATTATACATGAGTTGTGGGAATTGTTAACTGGTTGTCAAAGTTAAGTAATTTGTTTTATGTGATAGCATTGTTTAAGCATCAATATACTTATAAGTGCAAAAAGTGAGCACAATAAGACGATTCATTTGACAAATTGGATGGGCCTTAAAACAACACGTTTTCATTACATACACACAACATATAATTATAAAAGTGTATGTGTGTAAAAAAACCATTTGTGTTGCATATGTCTGCGGTATTTCGATCATCTTGTTAGTGTAGTTGTTTTAGTGAATGTTTTTTGTTGTTTTTTAGAAAAATTTTATGGGGTTTGCACAGTATTTGTAATATTGAAAATTCTGTTGTTATTGCATGTTATTGTTGTCGATATTATGAAAAGATAACTTTGTTGTTGTTTTAAGAATCATGTTTGCTGACATAGAATGTCATCATAAGACAAGTTCCTGTTATCCTATTCCAACTTTGTCTCATACGAAAAGTTTTCTTTTGTATCTTTGGCAATCGAGCGTTACAGTTGCACACCTATAACACTTGAATGCATTCATTTATTTATTACTCTCTCTCTCTCTCTCAATCTCTCTCTGTTTCCATTTTTCAACCAATATTTCTTGTAAATTATGCTTCTCTGCTATCATAAAGTGCATCTAGCTGGGTATATGTGTGTGTTGTTTCACTTGGTTTTTGTATGATTTTTGCACTAATTTTGTCATGTTTTAGTCATTGATTGGAGTTGTGTTATGGTTTTCCAATACTCCTGCTTCTCTAATATCTTCCTATCAACATCACAGATGCTATATAGAGTATTTGTGTATATTTTTGCATGTGCCTGTGTTTGTGCTTTTGTATGTCTATCTATGCTACGGAAATGCAAATTATGTAATGTGTCAAGTAACCGGAAAATTCATTTTAATTGCTGTGAATATGAGTAAATATGAGAGCAAGAGAGTGCATGTTGCTGAAGTATGGCTACCAGTACGAGTGATTATATTCATCATTCACTTGTCAAGCATAACGTACCATCGTAACACTACTTATACTTATGCCAGAGGGTCTCTACCAATTTGTTGTGTTTTAAATGAATGAATGTGCTCATCTAAGTGTTAAGTTGATCAAATTTGCTACGAATAATGGTTTTTGTGGTCAGAATTTAACAAAAACAAAAAAAAAACAAAAATGTTAAGTTAGAAAATAAAGTCATTGATTTGTTAAGTAAAAAATATGAAATTTTTTATTATTGTTATTTTTGAACCATATCATCGACTAATTTTAATCAAATTTGAAATTTTAAAATAAAAAAGAAATTTTGTACGACAAACTTATGGTCCCTGATAAAAGCCAAAATATCGAGATAGAGCACAGAACAGACAAAATTCTCATTGTAGTATAAGGTTTTAGATAATCACTCGCATAGTCTAGCACTATACATGTACAGGGAGGTCTATTCACATACATACAAAATTCGCTCATGTTGTGTGTGTTAATTTTTATCTATGAGTACCAGGACCTACAATTATATGTCGTCTCCGAACGACAGACTTGAGAAGCTTGTGGATGACAATCAGTTACTCTTATAGCTTTTGCCAGAAGTCTGCTAAGAGGTAGCGGCTGAAGGAAATATTTTTTCGTATATCTTTGCTTCAAGATGTCAGAGCCGGCGCTTGAACCGGAGAACCGGAGGTCTCGTCTTAGTAAGCCAACACACTAACTACTAGACCACGGTGACTACAGGAGGTCTTTGAAGCAAATCGCTAATATTCTAAGCGAACTAGATACTTATGTTCATTATAATTTAACAAATATTCTCAAATATACTCGTATTTCACAGAAAAAAATAAAACTGTGTTTCAATTAAAAAATTTGTGATACCAATTAAAAAATTACTTATTTTTTCACCAGTAAACAAATTAATGGTACTAATCAAGCTATTGTAATAATAATTAAAGGTATTTAAAGTAAAGTTGTATAAAATATTAAAAAGTTAATCAAACCAATTAGTTATTTAATCAAAACAAAATTTTTTTTTAATTAACATTTTAATTGAAAAAAATACATAAATAATTTTTTGTGTGTAACGTTTGAGTAATGCTTAGAAATAATTATCGGTATGGTTTAAAAATCAATAATCAATTTAGTTGAGTTCAGGTGGCTGTTTTATCCATATTGTAGTAATTCTTAGCAGTATCCACAGAACACATTACATTCAGAAAAATACACCGTTTGGTGCAGATTCCATGCTGATGACATTATTTGTCTTTATTTGCTATACACTGGTGCATGTAAATGATTTTGTAGCTCAGAAAACTAAAATAAATCATATTTGATTTCTATTAAACATTTAATTGATTTTAATTTCAATGCCAACTTCTTCCGAAAAATTAAATTAAATAAACAGTAGAATTGCTAGTAAACAAATTGAAGATTCAGTAGATTATATTACATACATAGATACATAACTGGCCTTTACAACCCTGTGTCAGGACTACGGCCTAGCTTCTCGCAGCACTCATGTTTTGTGTGTCAATTTTAATCCACGAGTACCGGGACCTACAGTTTAATGTCGACTCCGAACGACAGACTTGAAAAGCTTGTTCATGGCAATTAGTTACTCTCAGAGCTTTTGCGAGAAGACTGCTGAGAGGTAGTCGCCGAAAGAAATATTTTTTTATACATTATATTACAAAGAAAAATAATTTCATTAAATCCAGTCTTTGTTTATCATTGTTAGGCTGAAAACATTTTGTCCTACCCTCGTTAATTTGTGAAAAAAAATATTTTAATATATTAAAAATTATTAATATGAATATTGTTTATGCTGGATTTCTGCTAGAATTTACTAAAATATGCTGCACAATAAATAGATGGCCCTACAAAGTCATAAAAAGTCAAAGAAAATCAAAAGACAGAAATAAAGAAAAAACTGCCGCAACTGTAATAAAATGAACGTCAGAAACAAACATTATCTTTAGCCACCTCCGAAGAAGCAAAATATCCATTAAATAAAATAAAAACAAAATAAATAGATATATAGTTTTGTCTGCACTTGTCATAAAAATTATTTTTTATTATAAAAGGACCACCCTATGCGCCCTATTAAAATTAATGCCCAATAAATCGACGCATTGTTTGTTATTTCAACTCAACTCACTTTAATGATGACGATTTTGTTTTCATGAATGAAACAAAACGACGGCCAAAACAACATATTTAATAAAAACAACAAACATTAAAGAACAACATCGTAAAATTAAAATAAACAAACAATTGGTGGCATTTTGTTGCTGCTGTTGCTCTTGCTGTATGATGTATGATGTTTAATCGCACGCGCCTGCGCTAAAATCCTTTTGATTCAGTTTCTCAACATGTGCTACATTGATAGTGTGTTGCCACATGAAACATTTTATGGCTTTTTATTAAATACTTTATGAGGGTAAATATTTACATGCGACTTTTTTTTACAATTTTAATTGTTGTTTATCCTAAATATAAACACATACATACGTATGCATGATTACTGTTCTTGTTGTTTTCAGATATTAATTTTAGAATTTTTGTTATGCTCCGATAAATATGAATATTATTTAAAAAGTCCCTCTAAAAAAGTTTTATAGACCAAGTTATCATCTGCTTAACTAGCCAAGACGGAAGCTGAATTTAAAATGGAAAATATGCAAATGCATCCAAACCTGCCACACCAAACTTTGCATCTCTTAAGCTAACACTGATCACAGTGTACGTCATTGTGTGTTTGAGATCATTTAAACTGTCTTAAAATATTATGTTCGGCTGTCAGGTAGATAAATTGTCGGTCTATGAATTTAAATTCCAGCGAAAATAGATCAATTCTAAAGGGCTGGGAAAATATTTTAAATAGTAATTGATTCCTTCTTTCTGAATTCAAAGGTATAGATGTAATGTCAACAGACTTGTAATATTCATAGATGATGCTTCTTATACAACACAGTGCTGGTTTTACAAGATGGAATAAATCAAGTCATTCAATGTTTTTTACTAAATAAAAATACCGCTCCCCGAATATCACTCTATTCCACCTTAACCAATGTCAGTAAAAAACGAATTATCAGGAGAAAAGCGCCATCTATTGGGAAGTAGCAGATAACAGCTAAACCTACTAAACCTACTTATCGAAGGCACTCTCCACACAATCAACATACAACGATGAGTCACTTGCTGTTGGTCATTCAAGGGTGTAACACTGGCCCTTCAATGATTTGTGTCAGTCTAAAGGCGCTTAATAATAATATAAGAAAAAATATATATATATATTCAAATACAATGCACTGCATTTAGTAGGGGTTTACGCCTGAGTTTTGCTCTGAAATAAAAAAGACACTTTTCGATGATACATTCTTGCGTACCTAAGGGATACACTCTTTAAAGACTTAAAGTGTCTGAGATTTGCTAGCATATAAATTTGCGTTTTTCTAGCCAGAGAAAATCACTATTATATCACTATATTACTTAATTACTTAATTTCCATGAACAAGCTTCTCAAGTCTGTCGTTCGGAGTCGACATTAAACGGTAGGTCTCGGTAACCATGGATAAAATTTACACACACAACATGAGTGCTGAGAGAAGCTAGGCCCTAATCCTGACACAGGGTTGATAATTCGGTTTCTTCAGATGTCCACTAAGATGACTACGAGCTTCGTAGCTGTTTTCGTGGTTGTTTCGATGGAAAGTTTTCTTCGCTGTTGTCGAAATTTATAATAACTTCAGCGTAATTCGCTCAATAGTTTCTTGTTAGTTAACATCTATAAGTCTTTTACCAAAATTCTCAACACAGATTGCGTAGTGGTCATCAATTTTATTGCAGGTTGTTTGATCGTTACTCCGGGGTTTTCTACGATATCTTAAGCCACAGGCAAGACACTCTCAGCAGAACAGCTGATTCCGGAGTGTTGAAAACTTGACAGCACTTATACACTTCTTTCATGATCAGCAAGACGTTGTAGTATTAGCTTGGCTGGTATTGGACCAGAAAATTTAACAACATCACTGACAAATTAAAATTAAAAACGTTAAAGAAATTATTTCATGTTCTTCAAGTTCTTCATGCATAATTAGACATTAACACAGTACCGGGACCTGCAATTTAACATCGATTTCTAATGACAGATGACAGAATCTTCTACATGGCAATCAATTACTCTCAAAGTTTTTGACAGAAGACTGCTAAGTGGTGGTCGCTGAAAGAAATATTTTTTATATTTCTTTCTTTCAAAATGTCAGAATTGTCGTATGTAAACTTTCCGAATATCAAAGCAAACATTTTCAAAAACATTAACATCTTCCGGTGGCGTAACAACTATTGGGCTATTTTATATATGAATTATTTAGGAGAATGAGCTTATATGTGGAGAAGGTTACATGATTTCTACAATAACAGTGATGGATATGGCATAACCTATCCGAGTGCCATATACTGATTTCGTAGATCTATTCTACTAAAATGACAGTGTGTGCTAATTGTAGTTGAACACGGTTTTGATTGACTAGTCATCTGAGCTACCTTCTACCAATGCGGAAAAAAATAAAAGTGAATTTCAATTAAAATATTAGTAGTATTAATTATGGCTTTAATTGATATCGCATCAATAACTGAATTTGTTATATTAATTAATCAGCTTTAATGCAAATATAGTCGTAATTGAATTTTTAAATATATCCATTAAAGGGGTTATTTGAAAACAAAATCAGAAATTAGTAATATTTTAATTGCCTCAATTAAAAACTTTAATTGGGCACAAATTAAAAAATTTATTAAAAATTTTTCATATCCATTTAATTAAATCTTTATTTGAATCATTTAAGACCAGTAATTGGAATGGAAATTAAAATCAATTGAATGCTTAATTGAAATCAAATCTGATGCATATTTTATATTCTTATGTGGCCTATGCTTTTCAAGCAAGCACAACCGAGTTCATGCAAAGTCACGTTTAATTTAAGGGATTTTTTTGCTTGTCTATAAAAAATAAATGCTATTTGCTGTGAATAACTTTGTATTTCTTAACTGCAATTAAATTAACGCTTGAATTCAATGGAATGGCATTAAACTTTTTTAATTTAGGTTTTCATTGCATTATTTAGGTAATCAATAGAACTGAAGAAATTCTAAATTGCTGTTTAAAAACGGCCTGGTTGCACCTGTAAAAACGAGTAGTACGTCTGTCTTTTTGGACTTTCTTTTTATAAACGGTAAATAATTACCAATTAACTGACTGCATTATGTACAAATAGCTTCACATACCGGTTACCAATTCAATTTTTAAATTCCTTAGTGAGTTTGCTTTTATATTATTTGATTAATTGCAAACAATTTGTTTAGAATACCTCATTGGTCTGTGAGACATAAAAACAATTTAAAGAAAAATAAATTAAATTCCAGTAAATATTTCCTACTTTTTTTTCTTTTTGCTTGTTTGTTTGCTATTAAACTTTATTAAAACGAAACTGGCCAACTTGGGGTCAGGCAGTAAAACATCAAAAGCCTAACATACATACACATGGTTTGAAATCACATACTTAAAGAGCAATTTTTCAAAAGGAATCAAGCAACACGCATACATACATACCAACACACACTCTGAGGAAAACCTAATCAACACTTAAAATTTTGCCAAAACAATTTTAATCATTTGATCCACAAAAACAACCACAAATAAACTCTTGTTTTTTCCTTTCATTTTCCTTTTTATTTTTTTGTTTTGTGTGAAACTACCAAAAAACAACAACAACACACACTTGCATAGTGCAACAAATGTATTTCAAATGCATTTTAAAATATTTTTCTCTTAACCTCTCCATATGTGTGTGTAGGCTCTGGTTTTAAAGTGATTTATCTTTTATTTTTCAACAAAAAGAACTAGATTTTGTTTTTCCAGAAAAAAAGACAGAAAAATACTTCATAGGATTTTCCACACTCTTCTAAAATATTGTTATTATGCCACTTTAGTATCCAAAACTTAAACAACATATGTGTCTACGTCTGTTGGTCTGTCTGCATGCACATGCTTTAAAAGCCATGAAAATGCATTTTTTGCATATCTTTTATAGGTTACCACCTCTATGTCAACTTGTCTTTGTGTTCTGCTTAAAGTCTGGCCTAATAATCTAACTCTACAAGAGCATAAATTATATTTTCTCGGCCTTTACTTTCTCTCTGTCTCTCTCTCTCTCTCTCTCTCTCTTGCTCTCTCCCTATATCACACTCATATCCAAAACCAAAGAAGGTTTTTAAAAAACCGGAAATTATATTTTCTGAACACTCTGTATGCTTTCCAGAGACATACGAGTACATACCCATATGGGCATAGAAGGGGTGCAGAAAATTGCATTTTTGTGTACCCCTCTTTGGCCACAAAGAAGAAAAGAAAAAAAAAAAAAAAACAAAAATACAAAAAAACAATTAAGGCCTAAAATTCTTAATTGTTTAGGCCAGAGAGAGAAATTGTAAAGCAAATGCAGTAGCTGGAACAGTAGTTGTCATTTCAAAGTCGTATATGAAATCTAAATATTATTGCTACTGACATGCCAAACATACAACTTTATTTTTGTGTGAGAGTACGTCCAAGTAGCCTTTAATACAGGCAGGAAAAAAATAAAAAACTAAAGTGTTTGTCAAATCTGCCACAATGCAGTTTAAATGTGGCATCTAGGCGCGACCACTAGCACTTGTAGCTGTAACTTGACACATACATACGTATATACATACATGGAAGCCTGTATGTACAAGTTATTGCTGTTGACGTTTTGTTATCAAATAAATGACAGTCCCCAAAACCTCGAAATTGACCAAAAACTATAGTTGATTTTGTCAGACTCAACTCTACTTTACTTACAACGTACAAGTACTCCACTTGTTGTAAAAGATGCAATTGCTTTGAAAATAATTATTCACAGAAAAACTATAACAACAACAGAAAGTCATCAACATTTTTATAAACACAGTTTACTGCCTGCCACTACAACAATATGAGGCTTCAACACACAACAGAATTCAGTCACACAATAACAGACATTGACAATATTTTGAAAACTGCAGCATCATTTTTCGGGAATTAAAGCCAACAGTGTCACCAACATCATCAAGATTTTTAACACACAAAAAAAACAACAAAAAGGAAAAAAAGAAATTCTCCATAACCACCTTAGACTACAAACTAGTGGCCACGTAACTGCGTTACTTTGGCAAACATCGTCAAGAGGCATTTTGGGTATGACCTCATGATATGAGAAATTAAACAGAGATTTCAAGGAATAAAAACATTATTTTTTTGCTATGGAAAGCATTAAATACATTTGTTAACATTAAGTTTTTATAACTGCTATACTCGTAAGAGGCTTGAGCTAAGGCTTAGTTATTAATAAAGCAAACAAAAAAAATAAATTTTAAAATTTAACACACAAACTCTTGGCTAAATTTTGACTGCAATTATTAGAGCCGTAGACACCTTTGCGTCCACCTTATAATTTACTCTACAGTTAGTTTATACATCAGATAACGGATAAACCAATGATCAGGAGTACAACGCCACCTTCTGGGAAGATAACAGCTAATCTACTGAAGACGCTCACCATTCACATTCAACATCCACCGACAGACGAGGCAATTGCTGTTTGATCATTCAAGGGTGAAGGTAGAACACTGTCCCTTGAGTGGTCAAATTGACAGCAACTTGTACCATCAGCGAAAAAGGCGCATAACAAACCAATATCTAAAAAAAAATCTCTATCTATCAATCATCTTCACATTCCAATACAATGCACTGCATGAAAACACTACTGATCAAGCGAACTAACAGTTCCTGACAAAACACTTGATTCCAGAGCGCTGTATAGAGAGAAGAAGGTCTAGATATAACACTCCATTGACTACACTGAAGTGTATTTCAGATAAATGTTATGACCACTATGTAAGCTGTACCACGCTTGTTGAGTAGTATGCTTTTCCCTGAGAATTTTCTGATTCTTACTTACTTACTTACTTAGATGGCCATAACAACCCGTTAACGGGTTTCGGCCTGCCTAAACACTAGTCTCCAGGCATCTCTGCTAAGCGCGCGCCTTCTCCAGTTAGTCACACCAATTGACGACAGGGCTTCATCAACTTGGTCCTTCAAACGTAAACACGGTCGTCCTCTACGCCTACGTCCAGTGACCTTCGCATCGAAAACTTTTCTCGCTGGAGCAGATTCATCCATCCGAACAATATGGCCGAGTCAGCGTAGCCGCTAGATCTTAATGCGCTAAACAACGCCCACATCGCCGAGTAGCTCATAGTTGGTTCTAATGCGAAACTCATCGCCATGCCTTAGAGGACCAAAAATCTTACGAAGAACTTTTCTCTCAAATACTCCCAAGACCGCTGCATCGGCACAAGACAGCGTACATGCTTCCGCACCATAGAGAAGCACCGAAAGAATAAGCGACTTATAGAGTGTTAATTTCGTCGCACGAGAGAGGTCTCTACTACTAAACTGCCTACTGAGACCGTAGTAGCACTTGTTGGTCAATGTGATTCTTCGTTTGATCTCCAGACTGACATCATTCTTACTGGTGCCAAGGTAAATGAACTCCTTGACCACATCGAATGTATAGTTGCCGGCTGTAACCTGGGAGCCGATACGTTCAACATACCTACCCGTCGACAACATGTACTTCGTCTTGCTCTCATTTACCGCCAGACCCATTTTTGCAGACTCCCGTTCAATAACATTAAAGGCTGCGGTGACATCTCGCTTGGTATGCCCAATGATGTCTATGTCGTCTGCATACGCAAGGAGCTGGACACTTATGTTAAATATAGTGCCATTTCGATGTACACCGCCTTTCGCAAAACACTCTCTATGACGAAATTGAAGAGGTCGCAGGATAGGGGATCTGGGATCTGATTCACTGGGATTAATTAACCCAGGTTGCAACTAAGTTTTTTGTAAGCGTCACTTCGAAGTCTGTACTTTTCCATCAATGTCGCAGCTTTCTGAAAGATATTTCGGTGCATTCGAAGCTAAATCTTATATAAGTTCGAAAACATAGACTTATTACGTCAGGTGTTGCGATTTCCTCGTTCAGGCTGAATACTTTCCGGTCGGTGTATAGCTTGGTTGATTTGAAAAGCAGCATAACTTTTGTCTTAAAATGAAAATTTTAAAATCTTTTTACATTCAGACAAAGTTTTTTTTGTTTATATTCCAAAACATGAAGAGAAATAAAAAACACAAAGACAGAATAAACCTAAAATTTACTTCAATGAAAACATTTGTAGTATCAATTAAATTTTGAATTGATTTCGTACTTCCCTCTGGGATATTTGATCATACCCTAGGCTAAAAGGATTAATTATTTTGAAGCTTCTTTATTCGTAATGTAAAGCCCACTTAGTTTAAACTACTTGAACCTGAAATTAGTTTTTTAATTCTTCAGTAAATTCTTTAAAATTTTTATCATTTGTGTTTGAAGATGGTCTGTTCCAATTACAGAAACAAAAGTAAAAAAACAAAAGGCAAAAATTCAAACGGTGATTGCTTTAAAGACTCCACATGTCGTGTATGAGATTCCCCAGAAAAAAGAAACAAAAGACAAAAATACAATTATAGGCAAACCCCAAACAGAACCTAATGTTTTTTTTATTGGCAGCAATAGGAGCATCAGCAGCAAATGCCTAGAATTCATATTTTCTTTTCCTTTTTTCTTTTTTGCGCAACGATTGTGAGAATTAAAGATTTTACAAAAATGCATTTAAGAATGTAAGCAACACTACAATTACTATAATTTAATAGGACTATTTAAGTAGGCTGCATGCAAATGCAAGTGTATATGAAAGTGCGTGTGCGTGTGCGTGTGCAGGTGCATGTGCATTTATTGTCATTTTCATCATTCCCATTATCATTGTCATTCATAGTGCTTCTCTAGCCAGCTGTAGATGCATGTTGCACATCCATTTGTAGTTGCAATGTTATCGGGTTTACAAAAAAGAAAAACTTCCTTTTAATGCACTTCTCTTTAACTGGAAAAACTGCATATATGTATGCACACATGAGTAAAGAGAGGGAGGGGGTGAGGGAGAGATTGAATCGAGTCTATTGTTTTTAAGAAAAATAATTTGATTTTTCATTTCTGGTCAAACAATAATGTTGCCTGAGATGCTTTTTAATCCTCTTCATGTTTTTCTAGTTGTTCTTGTTATTGTTGCTGTAGTTGGTATTCGTTTGAGGTTGTTTATGGTTGACAAATATGTTGGGTTTTCGTTTTGAGATTTTTTTTTCTGTTCGTAGAGTAAATTTTTCTCGGCTAACCCGAAAATTATGTTGGATTTGTGGTGCAGCTGTTAAGATGAAAAATTCGAGTATAGAAAGAGGAATTAAAGGAATGAAATTGGAAATTTTAAGTTTTGTTTTGAGAATTTTTTTTAAATTACAAATTATTTAAGCATAAAGATTTACTAACAACCTTATCCTGTAGTTGCTGTGACAAAGTAGGCCGCTTGGGAAATATGAGTTCAAAATCTGTAACAACATCTGTTATCTTATGGGACAACCTCTTTAAAATATGGATTCTAAAATATAAAAGCTTAACTTACGTTTGGGTTTTAGGCAAAGGGTTGGCTTTGATTAATTCACTTGTGTTGTTTCTTATAACTCACTAGTAACCGTAGATCTTGCCTCTTATTAGCTAAATGGTTTCAAAAACTATAAAAGGAAAACCAATATTCTAACCCTTAAGTACCAAATACATCTTTAACAAATAACACAGTTGTTCCGCTGAACAATATGTAGTGGATGTTCACACTATGCGCTTAAATACATGCATGTCATGTACTTGATAAAAATAGTTACCATAACAGAATAAGAATATGATATTATAAATATTATAAAAAAAAACTCCTTAGCCATTGCATATATAAATTATAAATTTTAATAAAATTTATCAAATAATTTTGTCGGAATATAAAAATTACTTTCAGTTGACTCTAGAATGGAAAATTTTTAAAATAACTTATTACTTATAAAGTTTCAAAAACACTGGCCTGCCACGACTATTTCGTGTTAAATGTCTGTCATTTAGTGAACGTTTTTCTGCTTACAAGCAATCAGTATTTATTTGAAACTTTGACTACAAGAGAGGTGATTAAGATCGTCATACTCAACCCATTATGTAAAAAGATTGACCAGATTATAAAAAGAAGAAGAGACACAAAGCGTTAAGATATGGTCAGGCCTTCAAATCATCGTAATATTCATACTGCCGGAATTGTCGCTTCTGTTAGTAAAAGTGTGTGTCACAGAGTTCCCAGTAATGTGGCTCAACTTGCTACCCATTTTTGGTGTATTTTGTATTTAGATTCTTACCTCTATTCGTATAAATTGTAACTCACGCAACAATTAAAGCCCACCATTCACAATGATGTACTTTGATTTGTTTATTGGATGTTACAACAACAGATTTATAACAAAACTTGCTCGAACGATAAAACTCACTTCTCATATGGTTATTACCTCAAATACTTAAACCCCAGCTCTGACATCTGACATGAAAAATAAAAAACAAATCTGTAAAATTTATTTCTTTCTAGATAAGAGCTCTGGGTTCAAACCCGAACTCTGATATATTAAAAAGAAAAATGAGAAAAAAATATTTTTTCAGCGACATCCTCTTAGCAGTGTTTTGGCAAAGGCTCTGAGAAGAGTAACTGATTGCCATGAAAAAGCTTCTCAAGTCTATCGTTCGGAGTCGACTTTAAAAAAATCGCTCTGTTCCACCAGAAGCGAATGATCAGTCTCATTGACATTCCAATACAATGCACTGTATGAGTAGGGCTTTACTCCTGAGTATTGGTCTTAAAAAAAAAGTATGGGTGCTGCGGGAAGGTAGGCCGTAACCCTGACACTCGGTTGTAATGGCCAATTATGTATGTACTCGTATGTATGTGTTGCTCAAAGAAATCACAACTGCTTTTCGATAAGCCAATTATGTGATAAAAGTTGCTATTTGATGCGCAGTATGATGTAGCGGTTTCATTGGGTCATTCTTACTCGAAATTAACTCCATTACTCTCAATTCAGAGCGCTTTGGCCGTATGAATACTGACTTTTTAGGCTGAAAATTATGAATTGGAAGATATATAATTGCAACAAGACGAGTCGATGAGCTACACCTTAGGATTGCTTTTGACTATATTGCTAGAGCAATTTCGCTGTTGCCTAATTTTTCGACTTGCGGATAACAATTGTTGCATAACATCAGGCGATTTACCTCCGTTGGACCTTTTGTGAGGTAACATTGAAGTCGGAGATATATCCTTAACTTTAGACCAAAAGGTTTTTGTTTCGTCAGAAACGCTTTAATTAAGTTAAAGTTAAACTCTATAAAGAATTTAGATTTTTGCAATGAACAAGTTTTTGCTGAAAGAATTAAAAGTATCTATTGCTGGAACCAATACAGACATGGTATTCCGAACATACTGGCAAGATTCAAGCATTATAGTAAAAAAAACGTTTCATTAAAATCATAGACTTATGTGTGGTTTGTTTCTTTTTACAGTAAAATGAATAAATCCAGCCAATTCTTTAAATTTCTCAATGCAGAGTAAGTTCGATATAGTGAGACACACATTTACTGGTATTTCAGACCCGCTGTGGTACAGTTAGGCAGTTAGGCAGTAGATTTGCTAAGCGAATTCTAAACTTTAGTGCCCATAATAGATCTCTTAATTGTCTAATTTTGTATCATTTCTTGTGTTATTTTCTTAAATATTAAAGTTCATAAATTTAAAAAAAAAAATCTCTAAAATTTTAATTAAAATTCGATTTTTAAATCTTTTGTTTTTTTTTTCTTTTCTCATACCCCTTTTCTCTTGCCAGACAATAATCCTTTTCGTAAATAAAGGTCAAACATTTTAATAATATTTAAAATTCTTTTATAAGAGACTCTAATAAATAACCATATATTGAGCACATTTTTTCTTAACAACCAATTTTTGAAATTTTATTTTACCAATTTACACAAGAATTCAGTAACAGCTACGGGTTTATACCAAAAATACCAAAAAAGAGAAAAAAATAAACGATTTTTGCAAAAATTTTATAAAAACTTAACAACACATGTGTGGTATGTTTTACTATAAATTTATGTCTGATCATATAGAAAAAAATCTAAAAAAAAAAAACAAAAAACATTAGACAGTAATAAATGAAAATCCATTTAAAAAAAAAAAGTTCAACCAAAGTCCAATTAAAACTTAACTTGGAATACGAAAAAAAAAACAACAAAATGCTTAAAAAAAAACCTAAAACAATACAGAGTACATGTAGCTCTTTATTTAAAAACAAAAGAAAAAAATGTGACGTTTAAAAAAATATTTCGACATAAAGATGAGAAGTAGCACAAGACATACACAATTAAAAAAAAAAATAAAAATTCGCTAAACCTTTATACTCTTTATACTCTCATATGTCCACCCCTTAAACTAAAAGGAAAATGCCAACACTGTAAATTGAAACCACTTCCGTTGAAAATACTAAAAAAAAAACTTCTTAAAAAAAATAAAACAAAAGACAGTCATTTTTATTATAAAAAAAGGAATCGTAATCCTGTTCGAATGACGGAAGTTACAAAACCATGAATTTTGTTTTAACAAAATATTCAGTTTGTTAACTCTTGTTTAGTACTCAACTTCTGTTTAACAATGTTATGTAGTGGGTACGTATGTATGTGTGTGAGAGTGGCAGCATGAATTCATGGGAAAATCAAGGTGACAAACCGCGTGTTTAGTCTCTTTTTTCTACAGTTTTATGCTCCTTCCCTTTTTTACTCTGTAAGGCATTAATTTCTGATATTAAATGTTTGGATTTTTGAATACCTTTTAGCGGTGTCATAGACAAGCTGTCGAACAATAAACGTAATAAAGTATTACAAGCACCTTTTGAACAAAATCTAAAACACAACAAAAAAATCTTTCAAAAATATTTTTGGCTTACTTTTAAATGACCATGAAATTCGGTTTGGAAATAGAGTAAATTCGCTAAAAAATAAACACACATTTGGTTACAGTACACGATATGTGTATGCATGATGAAATTAAGTTTCTTAATATAACATTTTTCATATGACAAATCCACTCTATTTCACCTTAACCTTTGACAACGATAAACGAATGATCAGGAAAAGTGTGGCACCTATTGGAAAGTAGAGGACAACAGCTAAAACCAACTTAGCGATAGCACTCACCACACAATCAACATACAACGATGAGGCAGTTTCTGTTGATCATTCAAGGGTGAAGGTATAAAGGCCTATTTAGCCAAACGTAGAGTTCGTAAATGTTGCGTAAATGTAAATGTAACGTAAACGTAAATGTAGTTGCACTTATACAAACGTAAAATCGTGTCAGCTGTTTTGGTCATACATAAACATTGAGATGGCAATTCAGTTTGTTACTATTTTTTGATTGTTTGAAAAAGTACGAAAATATGTGCACATTACGCGAAAAAAGTACGAAGATTATTTAAATGGTAATGGTTTAAACTTTTATATTTAAATTTTAATAATATTTGTAGCATAAGGTATCTTAAATAAATATTCTTTTATTTTTATATATAAACATATAAATGTGTATGTACAATATATATATATACATCTATGTAAATTTTGTAAATTTTTTTGCCTAAGCTACACAAAGAAGTAGCGAAATATCGATAAAAAATAAAGATACTCGTATTAAAAAGTATCCTTGGCTTGGATAGTTATTAATATTTAATTAAAAAAGTCGAAAAACCAAAATAATAGAATAACTTTTATATGCGTTTAAATTATAATTCTAGTTTTCCACTTACATACATATATTACTACAATGTTTTGTGGGTATAGGTACATATATATTATGTATTTTATATATATTATACGTATATGTTATATATATGTAGAAACACTATATTTATGTGGGATTGGAGTCCAACCGTACCACTGTATAATAATGTTGTCCGTTACTGTAGAACTTTCTGGATGTCGCATGATTTCATGAGACAGATAGATATTTTATCTTCCTTTGTGAACTGTCATTTGAAAGAAGAGAACAGACATTGTTTTATTGACGACTAGTTAATTTTAACAAACAAACGAGTAACGAGTGGATTGAAGAGTATAAATAGAGAGATCTTTTTATTTGATGATATAGTTGATAGTTATTTCTAAAGTTGTTTTCAAGTTGGTGTTACAGTTGATTAGAAGTTAATATTAAAGAAGAAGTTTAAGTAGTCAAGTTAAAATTAAAGACGTTATTTGAAGTTGGAATCCCGCGGCAACCACCATAGTGTTTAATAAACATAATATTGTGAACTCTAAACATATCTATGAAAGTGAATTGTCGAAATAAATCTTTTATATATATAATAAAATATAAAACCTTTGTTTTTGTGTTGCTGTTTTTAACATAGGAATTAAATATATATGTACGTACACAAAAATATAAGTACCAAAAAAGTAAAGAGTAAAATTATTCCCATATTGTTCCAATTACAAACAGCCCAACACTGCTTGGCAAATGTCACGTAAAGTAACGTAGAATTCTATTTTCAATAGGTTTCTACGATACGTTTACATTAGTCTACGCTCGAGTAACCACTTGTATAGCTTTTCATTAAACAAAAACGATCAGCTGACACGACTACATTTACGGGTTTACGTTTACGTTTGGCTAAATAGGCCTTAACACTGGCCTTTTAATGAACAATTCTCAGGAATTTTTCTCATTCCTAAGGCGCTTAATAATAATATACGAAAAATTATATGTGCCTTCGCTAAGTAGGTTTAGCCGTTATTTGCTACTTCCTAATATGTGGCTCTTTTCTCCTGATCATTCTTTTTTCGCTGTCAAAGGTTAGGGTGGAATAGAGTTGAATGTAAGGGAGTTGTTTCTTTGTGGATGGTCTTCCAGGAGGGGGCACCTATTACTTTTGAATTATAATTTTGAAAAAACTAACTTTTTCATTTTTCACCTTTGATGGGATTTTAACCTATGCCGTTTAAGTTTTTGTGCGAGCGCTCTAGCCACTATAAAAAACTAATTTAAAAAAAAATCTATTATAAATATATGTTATAGAGATAAGAAAAATCTATGTGCATTAAAAATTATCCGGAACAAAATTTTTTTCTATAACATATTACAACAATTACTTCTGTAAATTTCTATTAGAAAATTGTTTAGTTTTTATGGGCTGTGAAGCAAGCTGGGGTTTGGCTAGTTTATTACTAAAACAAAAATTAAAGAAACAGAAATTACTTTAACACCTACCCAATTACAACTCACCAATAAGCGAGTTTGTTTTCAAAGAAGTCCAATTATAGTGTAAAGTGCTGGTAGATTGTTAAAAGAATATGTATTTTAAACTGTTACTCAAATGGTCATTCAAAAATAGAAAAAATTAAAAAAAAAAAACAAGGATTTATCGACAAAAAATTCAAAAGGATTTATGGTGAATAAACAAAAACGAAAATAAGATTTTTTTGGGTTTTTTTCTTGTTAAATGTCAAAGTATTTAATGGAAATTGAATGCCTCTTTATACTTATATACCATGACTGTTGGCCAAAAGTCAAACCAACAAATGTGGCCAAAATGATTTTTTGTGTTTTTTTTTTTTTTGGCTTAAGGGTTTACAATTTTAGAAAAAATAAATATAAAAAACAGTAAAAAACTTGAGTAAACAAAATAAATTAAAAAATTGTTTAATTTTCTTTTTCTTTTTTCATTTTAGAAGACTTGGTAAACATTATGAAAAATTAGCAAAGAAAAGTAACTCAACTTTGCCAAACAGAAATATTTCAAAGAAAATTTTATAAAAAAGAAGCAACAACAACATACAAATATTCATAAATTTCTATAAATCCAAACAAAATAAACGTTTTTTTTATTTTCTGGTGGGGATAATAAAAACATACGAAAATTGTGCGCTTTAAACAAGTTGTTGTAGCCAATTACGGCCACACCCAACACTTTACACCCACACACCAACAACCAGCAGAGACAGCAGCAACAACGGCAACGGCGACGGCGACGGCAATACACAGAACAAACATTAGAAGAATGCATCTCACGACCACAACAACAAATGGCACGGCCAACAATAACAGCAATACGGCCGCAGCCAATAACAACAACAATACACAAAATAATAACAACAATAATGGTTCATCAAATTCAAATGCCAACAACAACACAAATGGCAATAACAACAATACAACAGAACAAAATACACCGCCCACAGCCGCACAACTACTCAATGAGGCCTACACGAAAATGACTTCAGACATCTTGGCTGAACGTACACTGGGCGATTTTCTAACCGAACATCCCGGTGAACTGATACGCACGAGTAGTCCCCTCTTTGTGTGCACTGTTTTGCCACCTCATTGGCGTTCCAATAAAACACTGCCTGTGGCATTTAAAGTGGTCTCGTTGGGTGATATTATGGACGGCACTATGGTCACGGTAAGAGCGGGCAACGATGAGAATTACTGTGCTGAGCTGCGAAATTCAACGGCGGTGATGAAGAATCAAGTGGCGAAATTTAATGATTTGCGCTTTGTGGGACGCAGTGGCAGAGGTAAGAGTGTGTGTTAAATGTTTTAAACTATTTCTTTTATTATTATTATTTTTTTTTTTTTAATTTTTCTTAACGATTGAGATTTATTTTTATGGGAAAAATTTAAAGAGAATGTCAAATATTTGTTATAAATTTTATGACTGAATTTGTAAATGAAAATATGTTTTTAAGTCTACAGCAGTGATGTCCAAAAATCTCTTTCCCTATAACACGTGATAGGAAAAAAATTCTGCTTAAGTCGAAGTCAAACACGTACATAATAAAAAGAAATATTGTTACTCTTGGTCTTTTAAGATTTTAGCTTCTCTCCAGGGATGGATAGTTCATATTTTTGTATCATTTTTATTTAACTGAAATAAGTATTCATTATTTCCTCCAAATCTAGGTGACCTCGGTACTCCTTTATTCTTAATAGAACGGTGAAAAGTCTATCGGACAATCGATTACGTACTTTACTCAGAATTATGAAGAAACAATTATGAAGTTATAAACAGAAAGTAATTCGAACATTCAAATTTCTTGTAGAAGTAAGCACAGTATTTTCTCTGCTTCATACAAAAGCTCAAGTGTGTTTATGTAGTAGTGGACATCACTGGTCTACACTGTAGACTCTACAGACATGTAATCAGCTAAACCTATTCTCTTGAAATTTTTACTCATGTTGCTGAGTTTTCAAAGAGTTTATCCAGCTGTGGTTTGACAAAAAATAATACCAAGAGCACATTAAATGTACTTTCTTTAAGACACGAAGTCCGTTGCTATCAAAAAGCTAAAGATAAAGTTTCTGAATTGGGTCTTAATGACTTCTTGGTTAAGGAGAATCACCTACCAGAAAGTGTGAGTGGGCGTAGTACCGCCCATAAAATTTAGATATTAAGTTCCTTATGTCTTGAAAAGTGTTGAAGCTAAAGTTACTTAATTTAGATTGATTGACATCATATTCAATAAAAATTATCTTTAGAAAAAAGGGGGGACAAGTAGGCGTGGTACCTACTGACTTCTATATATCTTTACATTGTTTGCAGCTAATGTTTCTGCATTTAGTCTGACTGTGGTCGAAAAATATGGACAAATGGCAATGGTAGGTGTAACGTAGCAAAAAATTAAAGCTGATCCAGCACTTTCATTGAATTATATTTCTAAACCACCTCTCTCTTAACGAAGCATGTTAAATTAATCGGTGGTTCACCAGAAACAGAACTACCTGAAGTTGAATTTACAGAAGAAGCCGTAAACTTTTCAACAAGCAAAGCTATTACACAGAAAATTAGTTAGATCTCAAGAGTTTAAAATCATTGACGATATGTTCTTTTACTGAGGGAACTGCTACTTGTTTGTTAATCCATACAAATCAAAAAGAATTTAGCGGCAGTTTATATAATTTAGGAAACTGGCTTGGAAATGGCCGCAGATGGTCTAACAATTTTGATGTCCGTAAATTCGTTTCACAAAAAAAAAGAATATTTTAAAATTTTTGTTGGAACTAAAAAGCTTGAAATTGGATGTTAAAGTTAAATATTTAATTTAAAATGTTTTATCATTAGCAAACAGTAACAGCAGTAATTTAATGGCAATAACCCCGAAAAATATTTCATGAAAAGGATGACAAAGTTATGCAGTTTAGTATGTAAGTGCTTTTAAAAACAACTATGAGGTTCATGAGGAATTGTGAGGAATTGTGAACAAATATCTAGAAAAGTAAAGATTCAAAGTAATGTCTGATGCCTGACATAAAGCTGTTTATTATGGCTAAAATTTACTTGCCATTTACATACATACATACATACATAACTGGCCTTTACAACCCTGTGTCAGGATTACGGCCTAGCTTCTCGCAGCACTCATGTTGTGTGTGTCAATTTTTATCCATGAGTACCGGGACCTACAGTTTAAAGTCGACTCCAAACTACAGATTTGAGAAGCTTTTTCATGGCAATCAATTACTCCCACAGCTTTTGCCAGAAGACTGCTGAGAGGTAGTCGCCGAAAGAAATATTTTTTTTCATATTTCTTTTTTTTTAAGATGTCGGAGCTGGGTGTCGAACCCAGGGCTCATGTCTTAGTAAGCCAACACACTAACCACGGCGACTACATATTCAATAAAAATCATCATTAGAAAGAAGGGCGGAGAAGTATGCGTGGTAGCTCCGTCATAAACTAGCTATTGACTTCTACATATCTTCACATTGTTTGCAGCTAATGTTTTTGAATTTGGTCTGAATGACTTCGTAGTCACTAACAATCATCAGTACTTTCATCGAAAGGCCAGTATTTTTTTGAAGAGAATTAAATATTCTAAAACAACTTTTTGTTAACGAAGAATGATAAATTCTTCGGAGGTTGACCAGAAATAGAACTATTTGAAGTTGAATTATTCCTTGAATTACTTTGCAAAAACGTTACAGAAGAAGCCGTAAACTTTTCAACAAGCGAAGCTCTTAAACAGAAAATTATTCCAAATTATTGTCATAAAGTCGTGACTTTAGATCGCAAGTGACCATTGACGATATGTTTTTTTTACTGAAGGAACTGCGACAATTTTGTTAATCCATACCAATCAAACAGAATTTAGCGGCAGTTTAAATAATTTTGGAAACTGGCTACAGATGGTCTAATCATTTTGGTGTCCATAAAGGCTTTTCACAAAAAAAGAATATTTTTAGATTTTGTTGAAACTAAAAAGCTTGACAATGGATGTTAATATTAAAAATTTAATTTAAAATTTTTTAACATTATCAAACTGCAACAGCAGTGTTTTAATGGCTATAACCCCGCGAAATATTGCAAGACAAAGATGCAATGGTAACATGAGTTAAACTCATGACAAAGTGATGCAGTTTAGTAAGTGAAGCAGGTATACTTTTAATACAGCAATGAGGTTCGGGCTCCTGTGTTCATGGGAGGAATTTTGTGAATAAATTTCTAGGAAAGTAGAGATTAAAGCTGTTTATTATGGCTTAAAAATTACTTGGCATTTACTTCATAGTATTTAAAAAAATGTTTTGAATACCCACTTTTATAACATGCTAAATGATTAAAATCCTGAAAAGTTCCTTTTTAAACCACTATAAAAAACCCATTCCCTTAAGCTATGGTTTCAAATTTTACTACTTTAAATAGACTTTAAAATCATTCAACCTTTCAGTCACTTCCTGGACTTTTGTTCTATTTATTTATTTTTTTTTTTTTTTCGTTTTAGTTTCAAAAATAGTATGAGAGAAAAAGTTTTATTTGCAACACTTAATGAACTTTTGTGATAAAGCAGAATACAGCAATGCTCGTAAACAATATTTATTTCATTGTTGCCTAAAAAAGGCAGCAACAAAATTTTATTTTCACAGAATTCGCAACCAAAAGGAAATAAAATTTAATAAAAAAAAAAAATTGTGATAAAAAAATTGTTATAAAAAACACAACAATTTACTGCGTGTTAAGTTGGAAATTAAGGGGTCAGTTTTTTAGTGGTAATTTAACTAAAAGAAAAGAAAAAGTAGTAGTAGTAGTTTCTCAAAAACAAATTTGTTAGATATGCGCGAAAGGATGTTTTCTGTGAGAGGTACGGCTAACCCAGCAGAAATTAGTGCTTACCAGTAAGCTATTTTGTAAGGGAGAAATTGTAAACAATCACTTACACGTGCGCATCAATAATGCATGATTTTAATATGAAATGAGCCGCTAAAATGCAATATAAATGCACATTAATTGCAACCAGTAAGCAAATAGTATAAAAAATCAGAAATAATACCTTATCCTGTAGCATTTCTAAAGCTTTACGAAATGAATAAACAATATAATGCTTCCGTTATTGCTTACAATTTTATTTATTGTTTCCAAATTTGAAAAATGTTCTGCTGGGTAATACGTATGTAAGAGTAATTGTTTAATTTATAAGAGCACCTTTCAATTTCGTTCTGATAGAACAACCAACGCGTGCCCCATTACGTCTTTGCCATAATAAATCAATAGAGTTTTAAATTCTACACTCGCTCATAAGTGGTTCGGATAAGAGTTTTGTAAATATTAAAAAGCTGAGATGGAGTGAAGTATGTCTTGCAACGTTTTAGGAATCTAAACACTTTAATGCTTTTTTCAACAATCGAAAGTCGGTTGATTCTACTAAGAGCGTCCGCCTTTATAGTTTTAACTTTATCAAAGAGTCATACATAGTTGTAGATGATAATACATCATCATCAGCAATATGCCTTTGAGTAAGAAAACTATACTGAGTCTTAAGGTTGGTAACAATTAATGTATAAGTATGTCATATTCCGTCTTTGCACTCCAATTTCCAAAAGACTCTGTTCAAAGGGACTTCCAGTTGTGTTACCATTTACAAACGGACTATATCTAACTTAGAAAGGTTGTTTTCATTCAGTAATACCCCTATACCCGTAACCAGTAGAGCGTACCACCTTACAAGGAAAAAAAAGGTTTCCCCGTACCGCCTCTAATATAAAATATTTTTGCAAGGAGATTTCAAAAAAAAAATTTTTTTTCGGAACATAGGGGTTGATTTTTTAGTTTTTTCGTTATATCTTTATCATTTAAAGTCCAATACTGATATATCACACTTAAAGATCAAACTGTAAATACCTAAGATATAACGAAAAAACTGATGAGAAGATCCCTACGTTCAGTTAAAAAAAATTTTTTGTTCAAACTCTGCTTGCAAAAATACTTTATATTAGAGGCGGTACGGGAAAACTTTTTTTGTGGTACGGTCTATTAACCAGTTTGTACCTGAGGCCTTTGATCAAGGATTGACATACGAGTACTATTTTGAAACACCATGTCGGTACTATAGCAAAATTTTTGGTCAATTTTATTTATTTTTTTTTCTGACAACTTTGTAACTGCTCCTTTCTATTCATTTTATTTTTACAGATAAAGTGTGAAAAAATTCTTTTTTTTTTCTTGCTAAAAAGAGCACAAATTGAAATCCCTTTTTTCACCACTAAAGAATTCGCATTTGTTTTCTATTTTTTTTTTTTTTTTGTTTTTCGTTAAACTGAAGGACTTTTTAGTGGTCAAGATGAGATATTTTGTTTTTCTACACAAATAAAAAACGTTTTATTTTCTATACTCGTATTACCAAATAAGTCGTTTTTTACTGTTACTATTCCTGCTGTGCTGTTGCTGTTGTTTACGAAATTGCAACCAACAACAGCAATTGTTCTATTTTAAGTGTCTTGTATTGTTAATAATGACGAGAGTGTTACAATTGAAACAACAAAAACAGAAAAAAGTACGATAAAGTTTTAAGTGTTTTTTTGTGAAATTAAAAGTAATTTGTTAGAATTACAAGGCCATTTTAGTAAATGAAAATCTAAAAAACTAGAGAAAATTTGTAAAAAAAAGAAAGAACGAAAAGCTTTTTCTAAAAGGACAATAATAAAGGAAATAGTTTGAAACAAAAAAAATAAAAAATATAAAAATAAAAGCAAGTTTAAGTTGTAGAATATAATACGCATTGCTCTTAGGAAATAATATATTTTAAAATTTATGTTGAAACAGTAATGAAATACTAAAAATATTAAAACAGTTGTAATCACTCTTCGTTATAAACGTCCCTGCCAGTATTGCAGACTAAGCAAACCTAGCATATGGCACTACTAATTCATACCCGAGATGAAGAAACAATCAAAGAAGTGGACTGGAATAGAAAAATCGTTTCCAAAAATAGCGAATATAGTTTGATCTGCAAGCAGGATACTCGTGGGATAATGTTTATTGATTATATATACCAAGGGAAAACAACCTTTAAGTAAGCATGATGATAAATTATTGCATCTTTCAATGATTCTTCTTAACTATTAAAAAAAATTATTCCGGCTTCTAATTTCCTCAGAGGGGTGTTAAACAAAATGGCGAAACTTTGCGAAAGAAATATTCAGTTTTAAGAAAAATTTTCCTATTTTCCTTATCATCAAAATATGGAATTTTCAACACAAAATGAACACGAAAGTAAAAAGGGAAGTAGCAGATAAGAGCTAAAGCCTACTTAGCGAAGGCACTCACCACAATTCTCATGTAACGATAGGGCAATTGCTGTTGATTATTCAAGGGTTAAGGTATCAATCACACTGGCCTTTGAATGATCAATTCACAGCAATGTGTTTCATTCCTAAGGCGCTTAATAATATAAGAAAACAAAAATATACGTTCTGTTGTCATAATGCACTGTCCTTTAAACTAAATTTTCAATACAATGCACAGACTTAGTAGGGGTTTACAGCTGAGTATTGGTCTCAATAAAAATATGTAAAATGGGAAGAGAAATATTGCCTCTGCTTGTACTTTTTTTTAAGACCAACACTCAGGGGACGGCCCCTACTCATGCAGTACATTGTGCTTGTCTAGGAAAATATGTTATGGGAAGGGGGAAAGAGGGAGTAGTGTTTGTGGACATTTGATTTAAACCTACTGATATCGTAATTAGCAGGAAAAACATTCGCCTGAAAATTGTTCCACAAACGAGCGGTGCGGCCAAAGAACGAATTCTCTCTATAATACATTGTGCGATCCGCTGAACAATCAACCACAAATGGGTGCGCTCTGAGAGAGCTACGTGTAGTCCGCAAGAATATGCGACCACCCGGAATCAAATCGCTTATCTCATCAAAGCACCAACGAATCGATAGAGTTGGATACCGTACCGTCGTTGATAAGCACCTTCGCCCTTTCCTGTACGCGGCCGAGAAGCCTCAAAACTGTTTATGAATCACGGGTCCACACATGAGAGTTGTATTCCATCCTAGGTCGGATGAAGGTCATGTCATTGAGAAGGTCAGTTGGAGTGAAGTATTTCTTGCACCGTTTTAGAAAACCGAGGCACTTAAATGCTTCTTTCGACACTCGAAATATGTGATCGTTCTAACGGACATCACAATTAATTCTCATGCCCAGAACATCAAGAGCGTCAGCCTCCTCAATATTTAAATCATCACAAATCCTATGCGTTATAAAACAACGAGACCCCACTCGGAAATTCTTTGCAGGTTAAATCAGTACTGCCAAAAAAAATGTTACAGTTTTTATTAGTTTTTTATTCAAAAATTTTTTTTAATCTTCAGAAAACGATCTGAAATGTATCGGAATAACTATGTATGTGTACTTATTTTGATGACCATATTTGTATGTGTGAATATGTATGCATTTATGGAAACTTAAAATGTATTTGAATGACAAAATGTCTTGTCATTTTAAAGGCTTTAATAAAATCCAAAAATCCATAGAATTCATTTGGAAAATACAAACATTTATAAGCGCATATGATTTATAGCATGATGTTTGTCTTTGCTTTTGTCTTCATACCATAGCATACATCTTCCTCATGTGAGTTATGATATTAGTAGTTGTATTGTAGTAAAATAGGGTGTTAATTTATCTGAGCAAACACACCTACAAACCTATAAATTTTGCATACATTTGATATCAAGAAACGTTTAAGGAAACAATTGATGGTTGAATTGGCGTGAGAGATTTTGTTATTTGATTTCCATTTAATTATTAAGACTTATAATAAAAGGGTAAGAGATAGAGAGATATACTTATAGAGCGAGAGAGAGGGTAAAAGAAAAACTAGAGAATATTGACAAATCGTTAAATAAACATATGTTTTTACACGCAATACCAATAAAATTGATTTGTTTTTGAATTCTGAACGCATTTGGTAAAACAAACACGCCAACAAATTGATTTCTTTTTTATTGTTGTTATTATTTCTATTGTTTATATATGTTCATACATCATATGTATGTGCATATGCATATATAGAAGCTTTAAATAAACAACACGTTTACACGTGTTTTTTACTAATTTTTAATGAAATCGTTTGAAGACACGAAATATGACACTGAAATATCAAAACAATTTTGCTTTTTTTTTAAAAAAAAGAATATTCAATAGAATGTTTAAGGGAGTATTTGTTTAGCAGTATAAAGTTGTTACACAGTGTAAAGATTATGAGAGCGTGTTATTCTTTAATTTGTTTTAAAAACAAACCGACAAAATTAAGTGTTAAACCCATTTTAACATGTTGTGATAAAACTAAAGCGGTTAACCTGGTTTTTTGTTAGAAAAAGTGCTCTTGTTGGAAATAATATTTAGCTGACACGACATTAAACGATTGTCAAACACACTGTATATGACATGTTTAAATGAACAAACATTCATACAAAACAAATATTTGACGAAAATAGCGTAGCCAGTAGTTTATGAGAGCATTCTGTAAAAAAATTTGGTTTAATATAAAAGTTTTTTTAAACAATTATTGGAAAACAGATAATAATAAGAAATAACATTTAAATATATGCATAATTAACCAAACTGAAACCAATAAAATATAAAAAAGAAATAAATGCTTCAATTAACGGGTGGTTGCATTCTTTTCGTCAAATATTTGCCTAATGTGAGATAAACTTAAATCGGAATTATTGTGTTTATCAATAAACGATTTTTGATTTTGTATTTAAATGTAATAGTACGATTACGCTATATTCGGCTGGAAAATAATAACCAACTATTGTTCGTGATCTGAGTCATCTCAGAGGAAATAAAATGTTTATATTTTTCGATCACTGATACAGGCAGTATTTGGTGGATGCATGGTATAGTGGTTAGAGAGCTCTGACAAAAACTAAAATGGCCCAGGTTCAAAGTAAAGCAAATGTGTAAAAATGGAAAAGTTAGTTTGAGGCTTTTTCAAAATTATAATTTAGAAATAAGAGGAAGAAGACAATCTACAAAGAAACCGCTCCCCGACATTCCACTCTATTCTACCTTAACTAATGTCAACAAAAAAGCGAATGATCGGGAGAAAAGCGCCACCTATTTGGGAAGTAGCGGATAACAGCTAAACCTACTTAGCGAAGGCACTCACCACACAATCAACATGCAACGATGACGCAATTGCTGTTGACCCAAAGGTGAAGGTATAATACTGGCCTTTGAATGATAAATGCACAGCAATTTGTTTCATAATAGAAATGTAATAAAAATATATTTGTACTGTCCTTTCCAAAAATGCCAATACAATGAACAGCATTTAGTAGGGGTTTACCCCTGAGTATTGGTCTCTAATAAAACTAAAAAAACTCAATGGAGCTGGATAAAAAAAATCATTACATGGTATGATATGAAATGCATATTGCAGCAGCAATCAAATAAACAAAAAACTTAAAATATCTCTACGAAGCATTCGAAACATATTCTAAAATAAACTTGAAAGTAGACCTTACAAGGCTTTACAAGGCACACCACGATACAACAAGAAGCAAAGATTTTGATCCGCTTGTATGAAAATGGGGAATTTCTGAATATTTCAATCTGTAAATAAAATATATTGAACAACTAGTAGAGGGTTTTACGTGCGTATAGTCCATAGATATGCCACACGCCGCCCGTTGCCAGGGCGGTAGTTGAATACAATGCGACCAACAACCGCCACACGATACCGGTAACCTCTAATCCCGGTAATGTCTAGGACACCCCGCTCAGAAGAAGGCCCATGGACATCGAATTAGCAATTTAGCACCAACTACTACCTCACTCTCCGAATGACAGGCGAGCACCGACATAACCGGAGGCTTTCTGATGCCCGTAGTACCAGATTAGAGTAGGTTTCTTAGGTCAGTCTCTGAGATGGTCAGCAATTACAAATTACCAACCTCTCTGCCTATAGCGAGTGCTAGGCCACCCATATTCCCCGGAGAAAACAGTGTGAGTAATCACCAGCAACCTTTACTGTATCCCCGGGGGATTCCTACTGAACAGTTCAAAAGCTCTTAAAATGATCGGTTCATTACACTGAACGCACTTAAAAAATTTTCTCAAATATGGGTGTGACTGCCGATGAACGCTGTTCAAACGTTTTGTTAAATCTAATGTCTATGGGAGTTAATACTGAACAAATAATTATTTTGATCGTAGTCGGCACTTTATCATAAAACTTGTGTGTGATAGAATAGTTAAAAATCCATATTCCAAACTTAATTCTGTTGACATACCTAATTTTGAATACGGCTGATTATAATTCAAGGAGGAGGACAAGAAAAGAATTGAAACTGTACAAGTCTGAATGGGCTGGATATAAACCATTCTACAGGAATTGTCTATTCTACTTTAAGTTTATATTCGAACAGCATTCAACTTAGTTTTTACCCGTCTGAAGGCCTTAGCTAATGAATTTACGAACATTTATTATTTCTACACAGACTGCAATTTCACTCAATAAAAAAGAATTCTGAACAAAAAAATTTTATCGTTTGAATAGGTGACCAATCAAAACCAACCTCGATAAAACTTTGTACATTTGTTCGATGAACCGTGGGCACTAGTTTTGCACAATTTTGCTTTTTTTTTCATTTAAAAATTTTAAATACAAGAATTAATAGATAATTTTTTGATTCTAACAAAACTTTACAAATAACTTTTATAAACAGTGAATGGTGAGTTCTTTTGTAATTGGGCGATATTGTTTTGAAAAACTTTTATAAAATGTAAAAGAAGCTTCAACTAAATGGTAATTACTCTACGCCTTGCAAATGCAGCATATCTACCTTTATTTGCTGTTGTTCAACATAGCTTGCTATGCTTACAAGTCTTGTAAGGTCTATTGCAGGGAGGAGTGACTACAGCTTTTGCTTGTTGCTTTAAAATTCAAATTATGAAATTATTCCTTTATTAGTTTCACCAATCCATTGATATATTTATATTTATTAAGGGGTGACAAATGACATCTAAATTGCTTAACCGATATTAACGAAATTTGCCAAGAGTGTATATTTTCAAAATAGGCGTGGTCCAAAAGGCCGTCGCAAATTAAAAAAAAAAAAACTAATTAATTCGCTAAATAGTAAATATAAGGAATAGGATAGCGGAATAAGTCTCTACGAATTTGCTGCACAAAACATTTCAACTGCAAAGTAACAACAATGAAATTAAAATCTGACACATTTCAACATACAAGTAACCAAAGTTTTCAAACACACGATTTTTACGCGCATCCATAAAACAAAGACAAAATGTTAACTTTAAATAAATCTACATCAACAAACCTTCGTTTTTTTTATTAAAAGAAGATGAAAACCTCAACCCTTCTTAGCATTCACAAGCAGACAATTGCTGACAATTATAAGAATTTGTTGAAAAACAATTGTCATGATTTCGAAGTTCAAGAAAATTAAAAGAAAAATAAAACTCCCCCATATGTGAAGGAAAGCATATGTAAAAATAGAATAAAATCTTGAACACCTTTTTCTTTTGTCAACTTAATTTCCAAGGTAATCATCAGCTACAACAGTTTCATATGCATTTGAATTTTTAACTGAATTTTAATTAAAACACTTGTGTATGTGACGAAAGAATAAACGAAAAAAAAACAATAACAAGTTAATTAAATTTTAAATACTTTGAAAGCAAGAATTATTAGAAAAAAGTATTTAAATAATAAAGGAAACACAACGCTTTCAAGTCTGCAAAGAGCTATAAATCTTTTCATCAGTAACAGGCTTAACGTCTACAGTAAATTTACCGCCAAATAAATATTTGCACAGCATTTCCTTCTTTTTTTTTAAGGAAAACTTTTTAAAATGTTTGAAAAAGAATTTTTGTTTCTTTATTCTGAAGGAGTCAATTATATGCTGAGAAGTTTTAAACGGTGTTTTAATGAGCCTTTTGAGTTTTTTTCCTTTCTTCTTTCTTTTTTCTTTAAAAGAAGTGCTTTTTTGTTTACTTGAAATCTTCTTTTTTAACGCCTTTTTTATGTTTTTGTTTGCCTTTTTATTTATAAATTGTGTTTTTTATTTTTATATTCTTATAAGGGTGCTGCATTTATTTGTCCTTTTTGGAGAGAGTTTTGCTTTTTTTTTCTTATTGACAAAAGATTTTTTTCTTTTGGTTTTTATCTCGTTTCTTGGGTAAACCAAGTTTGGGTCTACCATTTGTGTAAAATAACTGGTGGAGCATTTTAATCCAGTTAAAATACCAAAAATGTTCAGTTTTTTATTATTTATCTTTTCTTACAGTGAGGAATAAAATAAAAATATAAAGCTTTTGCAGGAGAGGTTATTTCTTTAGGGAAAATATTTCATAAAAAATTTGAGAACGATCAATTAAATCTTAAAGAAATTTCATTTGGGGACTAAAGGCAAAATTTTAAAGCATACTTTAGGTTAAACAATTTCATTATACAAAAATCTAAAGAGTTGTATATATGTACGTTCTCTAAGCCTAATTGCACTTGAAATAATATTTGCACATCAAATATAAATATAAAACTTCAGCAAACAAAGAAATTCGGATTCTTTTATGCATTTTCTAAAAACCGTTTTTAAAACGTCTACTGCATACAGTTAGGCTGTACTTATTCTAAATAAATTAAAGCCTACTTTTAGTCACTTATGAAAAACTTTTCTTTAAAACTTTAGTTAATAATTTAAATTAAAAGCACTTCAGTAGAGAATCACTATTTTGTAAACATGTTTAAATTTTAAACAGCAAGTGGTATGTATCGGAAAACAATAGCATTAACGTTGACCAGAGAAATAAAAGAAATACAGGAAAAAAAAACAGTGACGTACAACCCACACTAAATGATGCACAAAAATGTTTGTGGCCTTTGTGATGATAATTGTTAAAAGGATTCTTATAACCGCCACATGAAACAGCTGGTAGTTAGAGGGGAATACATACAAAAATACTTGTGCTCTGCTTTATTTAACAGACTATTTGATATGTAGGGTTTATTGTAGTATATCCTTAGGAGCGTGAATACACTGTCTTACAGTATACCATATATAGTGAATAAATAAACACATACGTATGAGTATAAATAAAATTCAATTCATTCCTGTTTTACTAAACAAACATGGAAATTTTTGTTTTTCAACAACAAATTTCTCTTTTTGCATTTTTTTCTATTTTAAATGATGACGCCAGCACATTAGAAAAATCTCTTTTACCCGACTGCAGCCTTTAACAGAGACACACTCAGTTGTATACAATGGCTAACAGGAAACCGATAAAATAGCGAAAAAAAAAGAGAAGCATAATAGAAATAGAATTTGTTGTACAATTGATTTGATTGCATGTCTAAAACTATACATTTGTTTTTAAAGTATTCATATGCATAGAGACAAAAGCCCCCAGAAGGCTACAAATAATTGCTTGTTACACAAATAAACTACAAAGCATTTCATTTTAAAAACATCACCAGTATAAAATCCTAAATTTCATATTCAATTTGTACAAGTGTTTGTTCAAGCCAAGCATCTCATTGTTGTTCTAGTTGTTGGTGTGTGTTTAAAGGCATAGTTTAGTCCAGGATCATATTGTATAACCCTTACCAGGAGAGCTCAAAAAAAAATGTTTTACGAATTGCTTTATTTGCATAAACGCGTTGCTGCGGTTTCAGTGCCATCGAATAACTCAAACAAAAACAAAAGGCACGAAATATCGAGAAAAAAAAAAGAAAATTTCGTTTAAAGTTATAGTTGAAAAGTAGAAAAAAAAAAACAAAAAACATTTTTAATTCAAACAATATTCGTTTGCATGCATGAAATAGACAAAAATCTAAATATTCCATTCGAAATAAAAAAATCTCTGTATGTTTCATTTCATGTTGATGACAATGTTTGTGTATCCTGATATGGTGGTTAGTTATGGTTCTCCTGATTATACGGTGTCATCACCAATATCATCGTTGGATATCATGTGCTACTACATATGCGGAATCATCAGTCACCATGTGTTTGCCTGTTTAAAATCATTGTGACATTTATTACAGAGTTCGTTCTTATTAGTTTTTTATTACAACGTTTTTGAATTTTATACTTTTAGCCAACAGAAATTAAAAGAGTAAATTCTTGTATTGAATTTTATAGGAAACTTTTAAAATTCGTTTGCTATTCCGTAAAGATTTACATTTTGACATTTCTGCTAAAATTTTCAACCAGACGACAGAGCCTATGGCTGTCTCTTCTATTTGCTTTTTTTAAGTTTTTCATTGAAGGCTTTTTTTTTTTTTTTTGTAAAAAAAAAATCACGCGGGTATTTGCAATTAAACAATGATTGAATATGTGTTGACGACACTGTTTGGCCTCTCTATTGAGGCTTTGGTTTTGCGGTCATGCCACATTTTCAATGTAAAAGCAACAGAACTTTTGTATTCTATTACAAAAAGGCAAAACAAGAAAAAATTATTTCTCTCTTTTTGCTTTTGATAATAAAATAAAAGGAAAAACAATCAAAAACTCAAATTTAAAAGAACTCTGGGTAAAACCTTAGTCATACGAGTGGATTTTAATTAAGAAGAGACAACAAAAAAATAAAACAAATACTATTAACGCACAGGCATTCTTAAAATTAGCCGATTTATTTCTAATTTTTCTTTAATTTTTTGATATTTCGCTTTAATGTTTACTTGGAGATATAAGTGCATTGAGTTCATAAAGTGGGCATGGTGTTTTCTATACAAATTAAATATTGACTTTTACAGATCTCTAGAATTTTAACCCTTATCGGTCGTAAGTCACCTCTGACGTGACAACAGTACTTTTCTGCAACGGTCGTATGGCACGTGTGAAGTGACAAGGCGAATTATGTCGAAACATACTGTCTATTGATGAGATTTGTTTTTAAAATGCATTCATTTCTTCAATTTACCGTTACCATTTGAAAATACGTATTTACCGTTACTTTCAATTTACCGTTACCGTTTGAGCATAAGAATATTTTCAGTTTGTCGTTATCAGCAGAGCATTTAACTTGTGCAATAAACTTTCAATTCTTTTTTTTAATGTCTGAATTTATTTTTTGCCCATAAAATGAATAAAGAAAATATTATAAATAAATATATATATAAATAGGAAAACAACAGTATACTTTTGCGAAACATGCCAGAGAAAACCATTTCTTCATGTTGGAGATTGCTTCAAAAAATACCATACCTTACAAGTATATAAATAATTATCAGAAACTCAGACATGTAGTAGTTGTACAAAAAATAAATAATTTGTAACAAAACTGAAAAGAAATGAATATAAATGTATAATAACATACTATTGTTTTTTTTTTCATATTTGTTAAAAATAACTACAACCTGGTGAGAATTAAACGTGTGAAAAGTCGCGTCCGATAAGGGTTAATAGCAGACTTTTCTAATATTAATCTAATATCATCACTTTTTTTATTGAGATCAGACGTGAACCCCGACTCATGCTGTGCATTGTATTGGAATTTGAAAATACTTAGATAGATTTCTTTTATAGATACATATTAAAGGTCTGCACGGGTATGTTTTAAAACGATCTTCAAGACATTCTAAAAATTTCAATCACATATCCAACTCTAATTCGTAAAAGCGAAACGAATAAAACAAACATAAAAAGTGGTTGTTGTCGTTAGAATGTAAATAATGAGAGAATAGAGACACGAGAGTATGGAGACATGAGAGACATGAAACATAAGAGTTAGAATGGAATGAATAGAGTGAATAGAATGTCTTGTTTGTAATATGATAGAAAAGAATTTCTTGTACTGGTATTATAAGTACTAAAGAACTGAATAATAAAAGTAATGAACGGAATAATTTTTCATGTTATTTTTCTTTATTTTTTTATATTTTTGGCTTAATTTTTAAAAATACATACATACTTATTTACAAAAACTTAAAAAAAAATTATAAATAAATTACATATTAAAAAAGTGATTAATTTTTTTTGCCTTTAAATGCTTTAATATACACACACTATTCTTCTTGCTAGATTTCAATTTGTTTGTTTTCATTCGCTTGTTTGTACTACAAACTATCGCATTTACTTCAATACATGCTTTCATTCACAAAGGAAATTCAAGACATTCAAGACATTCTAAGACATTCGAATGTCTCCATAATAATTTAGAATTATGAGAGTAAATATAGATTTATTCTATTCTACTCTATTCGTTTATTGAGGCTGTTCGTTTCGTTTCGTTTCGTTGGCTGCAAAACGAATAGAATGAATATTTGTTTCGATGCTTGAATTTACTCTCAATTAGAGTAAAAGAATCATTCAAAACTGGAAGAAAAGCAAAACATTCATGCAGACCTTTAATACATATAAGACGATGAGACAAGTTGATGTCATTTTGATTACTCAAAAGTTAGTGTTATACCTTCAACCTTGAATGATCGACAGCAATTGCCCTATCTGTAGGTGGTTGTTCATTGTGAGTGGTGAGTGTCTTTACTAAGTAGGTTATCTATAATCTTCCCAGAAGGTGGCTCTGTACTCCTAATCATTCGTTAGTGATGTGCCAAAGCTGGAGTAGACTGGAAAATTTGTTCATCATGAACCAGAAAACTTTATCTTAAACTATGTGAGCACATACATATATAAAACACACAAGTTGTCTACAACGAAAACTACAACTTTCGGCGATTACCTCTCAGCAGTCTGCCGGCAAAAGCTCTGGGAGTAATTGAATGCCATGAAAAAGCATCTCAAATCTGTCGTTCGAAGTCGACTTTAAACTGTAGGTCCCGGTACTCATGGATAAAAATTAACACCCACAACATGAGTGCCGTGAGAAGTTAGGCCGTAACCCGGACACATGGTTCTAATGGCCAATTATGTATGTATGTATATTTGTATCACTTTTTAAATGGAGAGCCTGGAACCAAGCTGGTTTCATTCTAAAAAAAGGTCTTTTATTTTAGTTGTTGTACTGCATTTTAATTTACCATAAATTATTTTCAACAAAATAGTGAATTTATCTTTTCATTTGTCTATTCATTTATTAATTTATACATAATAAAATAATTAAAATTACAACAAAGAAATAATAAAAATAATACTTTTCTTTTGTTTAACATTTTTTCATTTAACAGGGAAAAGCTTTACATTGACAATCACAGTTTCAACGAATCCGCCCCATATTGCCACTTATAATAAAGCCATTAAAGTCACCGTTGATGGACCCCGAGAACCACGTTCAAAAACCAGTAAGTAATTGCCAAATCACATACACACGCATAAAACTTACATAAAACATACATACACATAAGCTTACACTTAAAGACCACACTAAACAATAGGCCTCTCTATATTTAAAATACAAATTAAATCTGTTGCAGAGATAAAACATAAAGAAAAAACAAAGTGAAAGGATTTAATTTACGTTAAACAGTAATAAAATGCAAGACAATTTATTAGATTTTCCCTTTCTTTAATAATTTACACAACAAAATACACATTTTTTTTTTTTTTTTTTTTGATAGGGAAGTATTCACTCTTCAGGGAGTGGTAGTGAATTGCTAAAGAAGTTGTCACTGGTATGCACTGACACGCTATAACTCATTCAACACTATCTACAGTTGACATTTCATATATATAAGTATTTATCTTTCGTAGAACGCGGTACTTTTACATATAATGCGCTCTCAATATAAGGCGATTTAGACAACCATCAGTTTCGGTACATATCGTCACAAGGATTAAGGAACGCTGTAACTGACAAAACATTTAATGTTCACCAGAGCCAAAACACCTAAATGAAAGTAGAAAGAAAACACTGGTATTTGTCAAAACGCAGACGGCGTAAGTGAATTTCTTTTCCTCGTAGAAATCTGGGATCGGTACCAATCGACGCGTATTTCTTCTGATAAAAATGATGCAAAAAAAACGTATTTTCGATTTTTTGTCAGTTACAGCGTTCTTTAATTCTTGCGACGATATGTATATGCGTACAAATATTTATACAACTTTTCTTAAGTTCTCTAAAATGCGAACCATATTTCGAAAAATTTTCCTGGAATTTGGTCATTGAAAATTTACGTCACTATTGACACTATTGGTTCAATTGGGGTTTGGGGGCACATAGGAAAAGGGGAAAAATATACTACTTTGAAACGCTATAGGTGTACAGCATTATTGCTTTCCTGTTAAATTATTTTTTTTATAGTGATTCCCTAATATAGTGAACAAAGAGCTCATATTAGGATGTAATAAAAAACATATTACACATATTACCGGATATACCAGTTAGAAAAAGTAGATCTATGTAGATCTATTTGGCGACTTCATTTAAGATAATTTCCTTCTTTTTTTGTATCAAATGTAAAAACATTCGGATCAAAAATAATCTATTGTTTTCAAAAAATAATACAATCTGCAGTTAAACACTTTTGGCTCTTAAGGTACACTACGTCATGCGTTCGTATTAAACCAATAATAAAAGAAAAGTTGGCATAATACTCGCCATAATATGTTTTCTCTTTGGTAAATATTAGCCAAACCCGGTGTGCTTGGCTACCCTCCTCGTTATAAAATAAAATTAAAAGTATATATATATATTTTGCAGACAGTTGTGAGAGAAAAAGTATGAGGCTAGAGAAAGAGAATGGGGCTACCCCATAATTTCAATTAAAAGCTAGTAAACGTAGCAAAGAAGTAGGTGCAGAAGTGTGCATGGTCCAAAAATATTATCATAATAAGTATTCCTGAGTCACGCTGTGAAATTAAAGATCGGCTAACAGTTTCAGCCTCCAATATATCCCAAGTAAAGGGGCGTGCTCCGCCCACTTTTCTTTTGGTACGTATTTCTCATGCCAATACCATATATCTTAAATACTGCCGCCGTTTGTCAAAAAAAAATGCCCAAGATATGACGATTTTAAATTTTGGTTTATATGGGCGGTGCCACGTCTCTTTGTCCAATCAAAACTTTATATAGCCTATTATTCTTTCCAAAGTCACAGTAACATGCTGCGAAATTTTCAGGAAGATCGGTCCTAGGGTTCGGCCTCCTATAAAGCATAAAAAACAGACAGACAGACATTCATTTTTATATATATATAGATAAAGTTAATATTGGTTCATCCAACTACATTTCAAAAATGTTCGCCATAACTTTACCAGCTGAAAAATCCCACTCAGTTTTCTTTAAAATTTAAGTTTTTGTTCGATTATCAGCAAATGAAACACTTTCTTATATTTAAATAATCATTCCATATTGTAAGCAATGAGCCCCGTGAGCTAGTAATGGCTTCCACAATCTCCTGTACTAACAAACTTCAATCGACCAACCTCATAATATGAATGCTTTCAATTGGTTCGGATGTAGAGGCCTTAACTTGGAGTCCAGAACATACGACTTCTTCCATGCTTGCACACTCATACAGAAGTTCAGTTAAACACTTTCTTTTACCACCAAAATTTAATGCTGCAGAGTTTCTATAGAAATTATCAAGCTTGGGTTCGGATTGAGTGAAATGGTTTTTTTTTTGTTTTTTTAATTAAAAAAGTTTAATAAGAAACAAGAACTTACACCCACAGATATATTAACAGTAACTGAAAATATTTTTGGGTCACAAATAAAGTTTTATTTAAATTTTGAACTTTAAAATTTACTTGATTTCTTGAAAATCTTTAATTACTCCTTCAAAGAGAGTGCAGTGTGTCGTTACTATCTTTCTCAAAATTTTATGACAATACTATGATCCTTTTAAAAAGGCGGCTTCATTAAAATTAAAATTAAAACCAAAAACAATAATTGTGAGCATACCTTCTCTTAACTCTCTTTTAACTAAAGATAGTTTATGACCATTTACATACAAATAGAAATTGTTATTGTTTTGTCCTTTTTTACTATTAAGGATATACGATTCTTACATTCCTCTGTACTTGCAGTCATTGTAATAGTCTTTGCATAATGAAAACAATTCATCTTTTCCAAGAATATTCATTAATGCTAAATATGTAACATTTTAAACTCGTATACATATTTAAAAATGAAAAAGGGTTTAAACAGAGTCAGAACAAAAAAAAAAAAACTGAAAACAACTGCAAGGAAATATGGAAATTTTTTATCTCTGATAAAGTAGTTGTTTTATGGAGAAAAAAGAAAAAGAAAATTACTTATAAATCGTACGTATGTAACTCTTGTACATACACAATCTTTAGTAAAAGTCCATTTTATTGTTACTGAAATATTTATAAAAATGCAAATATATTTTATTTTGCACATGTTAAGCTTAGAAAGATAGCTGCTTTTCATTTAAATGAAACAAAAATAAATAATAAAAAAAATTTGTAGAGAAATATAGCAAATGTTTGCTAAAGAAATAAAGAAGAGTATGAAAAGACTATAGTTTTAAAACAAAAAACTGCATTTGTATAGAATAAAATCTTTATAAATACACTACAGGAAATAAGTATCTTACCATAGATTTAATTCAAAAGGTGGAGTGATGAAATGGCTAATCAACCAAAATAAGCACCAAGTGCCGCTTTAGTACTGTTGGAGAACCACACTTAATTCACTCTAGCAGAGGCCTTATTCTGTAACTCTCCTAAGCTAAAAACTCTATCGCTAAAAATTTAAAAACTTGACTTAGGACTTTTTGACTACGAACAGAATTCTTGAACGCTTATTGTAATTTAACAGCTTCATGCCTATTACCTCTAAACTTTTTAATTTTTTATATTCTAAAGCCTAGCCTGTTTCAAAAACCCAAAATTTTAGCATTTTAGCTTAAGAGAATCACAGAATAAGGCCCCAGAAAGGGAATTACAGTCTACCAACACTGTCTATAAAGTAAAGTAGAACGATAGAAACTGGGCTTGCTCATTACGTCATGCCATTGTAAAAAAGCTCTCCAGAAAACTTCAAGCAATTGCCTGCAAGACCTTGAAAATCACAAGGAAAATTATCAATAGTCAACTTTTCAGAAGTACGAGTATTCCCGCAGCTGCTGCAGTAAGGAACTGCAAAAAAGTGAAGGAACTCCGTCTATTTTATGCTGTTCTTTGTTAGATTCTGGAGACCTGCTCTTAACGACCGTGATAGGGTAGCACATGTAGGAATAAAAAGTAGCAGATTTATCTTCCACGTAAGACCTCTTACAAAGTTCTTTCACCCTCTAATTTGCCACAGTTTTCCAAAAATTCCAATAATTCAGTACACAGTCCAAAAAAAAAATTAGACCTGCTTTAGTGTCAATAGAGTGATGGCATCCTGATTATCAGAGAAAATCATAATCCCTAAGCCAGAGCCAATTTCTTTAAAACCTTCATAACGCCAAATAGCTCAGCCTGAAAAGCATAATAAGTGTGCTTGTAAATCTAAATTATTCTACAAAGTTGGTAGATACAGAGAAAATACCAGCCTTCGCGCCAAATTCTATCAAACATTTGCAAAAGGTAACTAATTTGTGGCCATCCCATTTAGTTCTCAATAAATAATTGAATTCCATATAATTTTAATTTCCATATCAGAGACCAGCGTTCATTGAGAAAATAACGATGCATTTGATTCTCCTAGTCAGAAAAAGATAAGCCTTGACCTTCAATAACCTATCAATATTAGCCTAAATAAGATAAAGACGCCTTCATGCTCATTAAATGTCTGATAAATTTAAAAAAAGTAATATGAATTACCTAGTAGACTATTGGATAGTATTGTAGGCTGTAAGTGCGGAAGCCTTGGATTTGATTTCCAGAGATTTTAGTCTGTTTCACTACACTCAGACTAATGATCTTCATCAGGTGGCTCTCAATTGTTTAGAATTTATTCGAACATAAAATTATGCAATATGTATAAATACATTTAAATAAAAGCATATTTTATTTATTACAATATATTTATTTCTAGTAGTGTATTTTCATACACTCAGTGAGAGCGTATTCATGTCCTTGTCCTTTAATAACAATAAAATACAATTGTTTTATTCATTTTATTTATTCCACAAAATGATTTATCTTTTCATTTATACACACGCATTCACATCTACATACACACATACACACTCTCCCATTACCTTTTAAAAACATCCTTTTTTCCACGTTTTCTCTTTTTAATTTCTAAGCTACTGCAGTAGTGGTAGTAGTAGTAGTAGTGGTTAAAATAGTTGTAGTAGTTTTTCTTTTCTATGCAAAATATACTCGTAGAAGAAACATAGAAAAAGAGAGAGAGAGAGAGAAAGAAGTGAGATTTTAAAAAGGATAGCAAAAGAAATTGTTTTTCATTATATTTCAGGACTTTTGAAAGTTTTTTTTTAGTTTTTCTGTTTTTTTGCAGTCTGTCTGTGTGCGTTTTTTACTGTACAGCAGCACACAAATAAAAGGGTTATTATGTTTTAATGAAGCATATGCATATAGAAATGTATTCATATGTCTATTTACATATGTAATTATGTGTATATGTACATACGTATGTATATATTTACTTGCCAGTCGTATATAATAAACTTTTAAATGAATTTTCACTATAAATTTCAACCAAATAAAGAAGAACTACAACTTGCCACATTTTGATTAGGGTTGCAAGTGAAATTGTACAGTTACGGTTAGTTTTTCAATAATTTTATTAAAATTTCAACGCAAGGATATAAATAAAGTCTAATTGAAAACATTGAAATAATTTACTAAAGAAAGATCTAAAGAAATTAGATCCTGTTTTGTAAACACGGTTTGTAATTTTAAAAAATTAAAACTCTTAGCAGAGTTTTAAATTTTTACAACTTCTTGTATTCAGTTAGTGATTAATGGTATTAATTTAATTAAATTTTTTTTGTGGTCACCATGGATTAGTATGTAATGTATTGGCTTACTAGACGAGAGCTTTGAGTGAAAACCCCAAATATATTTCTTTTTGGGCGACCACCTCTTAGCAGTTTTCTGAAAAAACTTTTGAGATTAATTGATTGCAGTGAACAAGTTTTATATACTTAAGTCAGTCATTCGGAGTCGACGGTGAGCTGTAGGTCCTGATTCTCATGTATAAACAGTTACGCACACAATATGGGTGCTGTGAAAAATTAGGCCGAAACTCGGAAAAAGTGTTGTAATGGCTATATATGTATGCATGTACGTGTTACAAAAAATTATAGTTTTCAATCTGTGCCGAAATTTTCACCAACAAAAGTTATAAGAGGGGAAATAAATGTTCACCTGAATTTTTCAAATGTACAAATATGGCAACAGCACTTTTAAACTTCCGATAAAAATTTCAAGAACAACAAAAAGATTACACATGGAATTTTATTTACGACAAGGAAATAAAGAAAAACTGGCAGGGTTTATGCGAGAACTAGCATTGCAGTCTTTGCGGAAAGTTCTGTTCTTAAATCCAATGTAGGCCTGGAAATCGGTATAAAACACTCGCTGTACCCAATGCGTGCAGTGATTTTCAGGCTAAAGTTTTAAAATTCAATAGGCTTTAAAAAGCAGGTCTTTAGATAAAATTAAGATTTCCTCTGTTGTTAATATGGTAACAGAGGTCTGGCCACGTCTAGTAACAATTTGGACTTGGTTTTTTCATTCTCAAAACAATCTGAAGTTTCTTAGTGGTATTTAAACTAATTTCTTGGCCTCATATTTTCGTATAGCAGAAACATGAAGCCGAATGCATAAGCATATACATTCGTTAGAAGCTATGAAGAAGTACTGTGTTAGGAAAATAAATAAAATATTAATAATATATAAGAATTCTAATTATTACGAGCGGAGTAACCTGACTGATCAGAATGTTCGGTGATAATAGAACAACAATCTTTGCACTAGTAGTCTAGTACACTGCCCACTAGACTACTGAAGCATACATATATACACAATTGGCGATTACAACCCTGTGACAGGGTTACGGCCTAGCTTCTTGCAGCACTCATGTTGTGTGTGTTAATTTTTATCCATGAGTCCTGAGACCTGCAATTTAAAGTCGACTCCGAACAACTCCGAAAGATTTGAGAACCTTTTTCATGGCAATCAATCACCCCCAGAGCTTTTGACAGAAGACTGCCAAGAGGTAGTCGCCGAAAGAAATAATTTTTTTATATTTCTTTTTTGTTGTTGTTGCCAGAGACATGCACAATTTTTTAAATTGAAAAATTTTGTTATAGAATATTTTATACAGAAATTTAAAGTATATGTTCAAACACACAATAAAGCTTAACGTTGATGTTAAGACTCTCATTATTTTTTAATTTATATTTCTTAAAAATATAGCGACTAGACAGATAGATTTGCTGGCAGTAATTGCATTGAGTACTAAAATCTTAAAAAAGTTGCTTAAATTTGCTTGTTTTGTCATTAAAACTTCAAAAAAATGATACAGACCTTATTTTGTTAAACACTCCTTGACACGCTAAAACACACATTCTTAACACCTGAAACTTTTTTTTTATTAAAATTAAGAGCAGATTATTAAAAAACACTCAAAACATTCAGTGTTATCAATTTTAGGACAACAGCAACAATTCCATTTTGCTTTTGGCCAAAGACCATTCCATTTTTCAACGGATCCTTTATCCGGTTTTCGTATGCCGCCTATAGGTAATTGTCAAAGTAAGTAAAATATTTTATTTAAAAAAAATAACACTATTTAAGTAAAATGTAATTAAAAAGTTTTACTTTTTTATATAAAACAATTTAAAAAATAATTTATAATATTTAAAACAAAAAAAAACTTTTTTTAAACCTTAAAATTGCTTTATTTTAAATATTAACCATAAGCAGCTGAATTAAAAAAAAAATTGAAAAAATTTAAAAATAAAGTGTTTTTAATAGTTGAGTGTATGAATTTTTTGGTCTTTTGTGTATATAAAAAAAGGTGAAATATACTTTGAAAATAAATCTGTTTATATAATTAATAGAAAAAAAAATATGGGAAAAAAAACTTCAAATAATACCACTGTCAGACACCACAAAATCGAACCTCAAAAAGCCGCATAAAAACGATTAGTTTGTTGGTTTTGAAATCCTTTTTTGTTAAATTTTTTTAGCAAAAAAAGGACGCAAACACACACATATAATATATTTATAAACCGATATATATTTTTATACACATAATAAATATATATATTTTTTTAAACTTTATTTTTTACAAACAAAAAAAAAATAAACAAAAAAATTAAAATGTATTTAAAGCCCTCTAAAGGAAAAGGGATTTAAAAGTAAAAAAAAATAATATTATTTATTGAAGTTAAAATTTCTACACAAATGAAATACAAATAAATAGCAGCAATCACTATTCATTGTAAATGGCCTTGGAAGTTAAATTTGCAACTAAGAAAAATAACAAAAAAAGGTAGACCAAGGCGTTCACAACGAGCAGTAATCACCGCTTATATATATATTTCTTTTAATATTGTAAAATAAAAAAGAATTTTAACGAAAATTTCAACCGATAAACTTTTACTACTGTGTAGATATATTACAAGTACTGTATAGTAGTCGCCGTAGTTTAGTGGCAAGAGCTCCGGGTCCGCCACACTACAGTACATCTTTCGGTGACGACCTTTTAGAAGTCTTTTCGAAAAAGCTCTTCGAGCCACTGATTGCTATGAACAAGCTTCCCAAGTTTGTCGTTCAAAGTCGACCTCAAACGGAAGGCCCAGATATTCATGGATAGAAATTTACGCACACAACATGGGTGCTGTGAAAAGCTAGACCGTAACCCTGACACAGGGTTGTAATGGTCTATTACGTATGTATATAAGTAATACTTCTTAATTTAAGCTTTCCTCAAATATCCATCCAGAAAAATGTTTTTATTTTTATGTTGACAGCACAAATATTGACATATTTGTTACATTGAAAGTGAATTGAAATTATTCAACAAAAAAAAAATTAAGTTTTATGTGTAAAATGAAATTGTGGCCACTGAAACTTATATAGGGCCTTTGGTGTATTGATACCTTTGGTGTATTGATACCAAATGCACTCAATTTATTCAAGAAGCAACGTACATCAAGTATTTTCATTTTTTCACCATCTCAACATGAGTTCAGAAAAGGCTTTTCAACAAGAACAATTCCGTGGGATAGCGTCTATAAATTCATTTATAAAATGCATGAAAACTGTTACAATCAGCAAAACCTAAAGTCAATTATTTGTATTTGTTTTTATTCGTCTTAAGATCCTTATTCTAGTATGCTTATGAGAATAAGCATTCGTTCAGGAATATTTTTTTTTATTTGAGACCAATACTCATGAGTGTAAACCCCTACTCATGCGTGCATTGAATTGGAATTGATAATTGGATAGTTATTTTTTTAAAGCGCCTTACAAATGAGACGCAGACAAGTGGCTGTCAATATGATCACTCAAAGGCCATTTTATGGTCGACATAATCGTCCATCAGAGCAATTAATTCGGTTAACCATGGATCGTTTTCGCACTACGTTTACTCTATGTGATAATACGCATCCGCAGTGACGTCGAACAGTGCGCACCGAAGAAACAATTGCCGCTGTAGTGCAAAGTGTTGAAGAGAACCCGAATGAATCGATTCGCCACCGTGCACAGCAATTGGAGCTTTGTCCATCAACTTTATGAAAGATTTTGCGCAAAGATCTTGGCTTGCGACCATACAAGATCCAGCTTGTGCAAGAATTAAAGCCGCGAGACCATGCAAGGCGTCGTGATTTTGGTGTATGGGCCGAAAATGAGATTGATCTCGATGCTGATTTTCATCGCAAAATTTTGTTCAGTGATGAGGCTCATTTTTGGTTGAATGGCTACGTCAACAAGCAAAATTGCCGCATTTGGAGTGAAGAGAATCCACATGAGACCCTTGAGACGCCATTACACCCACAAAAACTGACTGTTTGGTGTGCTCTATGGGCTGGTGGAGTCATTGGGTCATACTTCTTCCGAAATAATGCTGGAGAGTCAGTTACCGTTAATGGAGACCGGTATAGAGCCATGATAACCGACTATTTTGTTCCCGAATTGGATGGCATGAATGTGGATGAGTTGTGGTTCCAACAAGACGGCGCTACATGCCACACAGCGCACGTCACAATCGATTTATTGAAACATTCGATGAGCGCAGAATTTCGCGGAATGGACCTGTCAATTGGCCACCAAGATCGTGTGATTTGACACCATTGGATTATTTTCTTTGGGGATATGTGAAGTCGCTCGTCTACGCCAACAAACCAGAAACGTTAGGGGACTTGGAAGCCAACATTCGTGGAGTTATTGCCAACATACGGCCCCATATGCTCGAAAAAGTGGTTGAAAATTGGACCTGTAGAATTGGCTTTATTCGAGCTAGCCGCGGCGGCCACATGCCCGAAATCATATTGAAACATTAATGGCATAAAATTATCCTTCCAATAAAACCAAATTGATGGACATTAAAACGATTTTCTTGTGTTTTATTTCAATTCGAAGTTATATACCTCTAAAAAAACACCCTGTACCTTCACCTTTATTAAAACAGCACTTGCCCCATCTGTGTCTGCATGTTGACTCTGAACTGGTGAGAATCTTCGCTAGGTAGCTGTTATCGTCTCAGTATGTATATCCAGTTCAGTTTCGCTAGTGTCGCACATATTTCTTAACGGATGTTAAATCTCATAAGAATACCAGCATTAGGATCTTAAGGATAACAAATGTAATACAATAACTAACCTTTAGATCTACTCTTGTACAAAATCCTTTTATTCTTTCATTATTCCTAAAAAAGCTTCAAAACAAAGTAGTGAAATATTGAATAATTATTCAAAAATTTGTATAAAAAAATTTACCATTAGCTAAATTGTTTCCACAGGATTTAGAATAAAATGTTCGAATACACACATTTTTATTAAAGAATGCTTCTTTTTTTAAATAAAACTTATTTATACAATTTTAATGAAAAAAATAGTAATAAAATAAAATTTGTTAAAATTTTATTTTAATATTTGAGTAAATGAGTGCGTAAATATTTTTTTTAATACTTATATAATAAATTAATAAATAATATTCTCTTTCTCTCTCCCTGGGCTACAATTTAAGCAACATCAAGTGAATACTTTAAATTTGTGGCCATAAATTTTATAATGCTGGAATTACAACAACTTCATTTTGGCCATTTTTTCTACTAATAAAATAATAAATAAAAAAAACAATAAAAATAATAAATGAAATAAACATCAGAAGCAGTTCATTAACAATACCCTACCAAACATAATCAGTTTTTGGGATGTGAAAGCTCATTAATTTTAATACAGTAATTAGATAATTTTCATAAGATTTCCACAGAATACTACAAGCGAACACACAACTTCGCTTTATAAAATTTCTTTATATAAAAATTTTAACGGATGATCGCAATATTAGAGTTTGTATTGCATGTCAAAAACTGTATATCGTTAGCCAAACATGCAAATATGCTAAGTCCAGTTTTACACATTTTTCAGGAGGAAGAAAAAACTTTCTAACTTTTTCTGTTTTAAATATTTTTTTAGTCTGTAAACGCAGGAATGTTTTATTTATTACGCCGTTTAGATGCCAATAATATCCCGATTAAATAAAAATACAAGAGTGAAGTTATTTGATGTTTTTGGACTTAGCATATTTGCATTTCATGATTTTTATTTTTTTTTTGTGGACTTATCATATTTTCTTATAAAGTTGTATTATTGTTATTTTAAAGAAACAAAATTTGTTATTAATAGTTATTATGTTTTTTATTTTTATTAATTAGAAAGAAAACAAAAGAAATAAAAAAAAAATATTCCACAAGTTGTAAATTAAAAAATTAAATGTAATGAAATTATTGTAATAGTTTTCAAAATAACACAAAATAACAGTCTTTTCATTGCTGTTAACAAATGGGGTATTGTTTATAAAAAGTTATGCTGCGTACAAGGTGAACATAATGTGCTACTCATGCGGTAATTCATCATAATATTTATGGTGGTCCTTGGGTAGACTTGCTTTTAAATATTGCAGGTCTTCGTATTTTTTGGCAGTTATTTTTCTTCTTTCTGCGTATAGTCCAAGGAAGTTTGAAAAATGCATAGCTTTTACACTTTTGTTTATTTTTTGGGGTAAAGTTCTCCAGTCATCCGGAAATCGGAGTTTAAAAAATACTTCGCCATTTGGAGTATATTTCATACCACGAATATCCGTCACCTTCGCATCGCCTTTTCCATGACCAGGTCGAATACTTTTAAGAAATCGAATATTTTTAAAAGTTTTAAAAAACGTATGATCCAAATACATGACATCATAGGGTTCAGGTTTCTTACGGGCTGATTTGCATATGCCAATGTATTCAGCAGGGACGTCAATGTTTCTGTTTTTTAAAGCACGTTCTATTGTTGAGTGAACACTGTCTGCTTCCATTTGGGTATGACCGACTTCAAGTATTTTTTGCTCAATAATAATGCCATGTTTTACAGCAGAATTAAGCAAGGCATTACTCATTACACAGTTACGGTTTTGATAGGTACAACCGTCAGTGTAAAAAATTATTTTTGCTGGATTGTCATTGGCAGGGAGAATTTTATTTTCAATAAAGAAAGTCCAAATACTTGCAAATTCTTCCGCGCCTAATCCACCTTCAACCTCGTTCCATAAAAAACAGAATGCTTTTTTGTTATTTAGGTTGTAAAAAACCAAATTATGAACCTGTAATTTGGTTCGATAATACAAGCTGCTGACCTGAGATTTTGGAGCCATTAGCACAGCCTGAAGATCTACAGTGTAAACATGTGTTTCTTCTTCTCGATCTTTATTTTTTTCCTTTCTGGCATCTTCTTTCTTCTGTTGGTGAATATTATATTCCTCTTGCGAGAGGTTTCCAACAGAAAATCGAGTGCACATTTCGCACTGGTCTTTTTTAGGAGCAAACAAAGCTAAGTTCTTAGATTCAAATATCTCCGAGAAAATAGTTTTGGAAAGGGGTGCAATATTTTTTCCATAACAAAAATCATTCACATAAAAGGTATAAAGCTGTTCTTTGGAACCCCATTCTGCCAGAAGGTATTTTTTTGAAGTGACTGCACGACAGTAGTGAGATTCAGTGGCTGGCAGGGAATCAAAAAACGAATTCAGGCATTGTCTCTGTTCGGATGAGAATCTTTTTCTAGGACCAGTTTTCTTTGCACTTGCTTTTGGAGCTGCGGTCTTTTTCAACCAATTAATAACTGTTTGTCGACCGATGTTTAAAGTATTCAAGAAAAATATTTTGCACACTCGAAAACTTGTGTTTTTTACTTTTAGAAAATACTGTAAAGTTTGACCTCTTTTTGATTTGTTCTGCGTATTTCTATTTCGAGCTCTTGATACTCCAACTGTTTGAATCAAAGTATTTACGTACATCTTTTTTTCATCCCAAGACATTTTCCAAAATCTTGTAAATATTTCTTTCCTGTCGTCGTCTGTTATCTGAGCACATTTCATAGTTATAGTCTTTTTACAATGACATCTTTCTTTTAATGTACGCGGTTCCTTCTTTTTTTTGTAGTTCCAACCATTATTCACCTTTTGTTTTCCTAAATAAGATTGCCCAGTTTCTCTGCGCTTTTTATTTTTGGCAGAAAACCATGCAAAACCTTCAACACGGTCTCTCTTTTTGCGTCTTTTCGTTACAGACGGTGACATGCACGAACTTTCAGAATCACTATTAAATCCGTATGGCACAAGTCCTATGACGCCGTCATCTGATTCATCGCCATACTCACACTGGTTCTTATCAGAAGAATTCATAATAACTTATAAAATAAATTAATATTTATGTAAAGTTGTAGAATTTAAAAAAAACTCAAACTTTGTAATGATAAAAACAATCTTTATTATACAAATATTAATAATTTGATGAATATAAAACTTAAATGTCAAAGCATTTGTAAAATTAAATTTCAAAGAATCATTGTTATAAATAACGTTTTATTAGCAAAGTGTATTTTCTAAAAGGTTTGTAACAAAAGTTATGAAGATAAAACGATATCTGACTTTTGTTTACAGTTAAATTAATCACACGATTTCTGAATTGTTGTTTTCTATCTACGACTGCTCTTTCCTCGCGTTTTCTTTGTCATAATTATTAATTATTTTTGTCATAATTATTCATTTTCAGACAAACATAATTTGTTTTGGAATTCTGTGTGGACTTAACATATTTGCGTTTTGTGTGATGGACTTAGCATATTTGCATACCACTGCGAAACGAAGGGGAAAAACGACATAACGGTATTTTTTTTTTTCTACATGATGTATTTTTGATTGTTCTATCATTCTGTATCAAAATCTCAATTTTTATAAAAATGGACTTAGCATATTTGCATGTTTGGCTAACGATATATGTGTTTACTACATAAAGAGTGTCTTAAAATTAAAGAAGGATTTGAATTTGGAATAAAATTTTTACATTAAGTTGTGGGGGTCGTGGTATAGTGTTTAGGGCGCTCGCCTAGAAACTCAAACGACCGAGGTTCAATCCCAGCGAAGAACTAAAATTGTAAAAAAAATTGGCGCTTTTTCTAAATTATAATTAAAAAAACTAGAGGTTCCCTCTCCAAGAAATCCATCTTCAAGAAACCGCTCCCTGACATTTAAAGTCTATTTCACCAGATGCGGCATTTGCTGTTGATCATTCAAGGGTGAAGGTATAACACTGACCCTTGTTTGAGTGGTCAAATTGTCAGGTACTCGTCTCATCAACAAAAAAGGCGCACAATAAAAAAATAAAATAAATCTATCTATGTATCATCAAATTCCAATACAATGCACGGCATAGTTTAACTTCTGCGAATGGATTATTAATCATCAACAAGTGAATGCTAAGTTTTCGAGCAAAATAATCATAAGCCATGAAGAACATTTTACCGGAAGGCATCACTGGATAACATTTTTTTAAGATGAGGCTGGTCAAGCTCGATACCGACACATTTTTTTTCGCTGTAATTAAATATTGATGTGGTCAATAATTGGTTTTTTTTGAGACCAATACTCAGAGGGAAACTCCTACTAAATGCCGTGCATATGTGTGCATATATATTTTTTCTTATATTATTATTAAGCGCCTTAGGAATGAGACAAATTGCTGGTCGTGCACTCTTCCGTTTTGGTGATCAAAATTGGCTCCCGGAGAGCATGTGATTTAATACCTTTAGATTTCTAATTATGGAGTTATTTTCAATCAACGGTCTATGTCAACAAGCGCACAACTAAACGTGCATTGCCAGAGGAAATTAAACGGTGTATTAACGAAATTCAGCCATAATTTTGCAGCATGTTTATGAACTTGTCGACGCAATTGTGCGTAAAGCCGTGGAGGCTATTTGTCCCATGTGTTATACCATAAATAACCCTATGTTGGGTGCTTTATGATTTAAAGAAATACTCGCAATAAAAATCCAAAGACTTGTATGTTTATTTGAAATCTGGCGGTAATTGGGGACAAACCTTTACAAGACCATTATGAAATAAAACTCCAATAACTTCCAAAGATCTATGTTTTTGTCTTCTAAATATTTTATAGAAAACTCATTTCAATTTTTGTTTCACCATGTGGGTATTATTAATTGAGTTAAGGAATCTATTTCCGTTTTTGGTTAATCAAGTATTTCAAGCACCTTGAGCACAGCATAAATATCTACCATATTTAGTATGTAGGGTATCAGGCACCCTATCTCTTCCGTTCGAATATAATTTGTATATACATATGTCTGTAATTTTAAACTACTGTGTTTCTTTTTTTCTACGATTATAATAATAATTTTAATGTTTTTTCTTTATTGTTATTATGGTACCAAAAATGTATGCAAATATGATTTATATGTTTATTGTTGTTTTCGTTGTTGCATTTATGCACAATAATAATAATAATAAATAAATTTATTCATAAATAAATTACCGTTTTTTTTTTTCTTTCATACATTGATTATGATAATGATGGCAATGGCAGTGGCAGTGGCATTAATGATTATGTTGCAAGTTGCAACTGGCCTCTAATGAGAAGCCTTTATATGATTGTCGTTTTAAGTTTTTATGTTGCAATTGTTGTTGTCAGTGTTGCAATAATATATGTATTTTATATGGAATTATACTTAAATTGAATTATTCATTTTCTGGAAACGGAAAAAATGGGGGAAAAAAACAAGCCATTAAATTATTGTCATAAACAGCGGTGGCATAATTGAAGAAAAAATAAAACATTTTTGTCAGAATCAATGCTGCTGAGGCAAATGTTGTTGTTGAAACGCATTAAGTTGGCATTTAAGATGTTTATTTTTATTTTAATTCGTGAACTTTATTTTGGTAGGGGAGAGAGGTAATGCAGCAGTAGTCAGAAGTTTATATTAAAAAATAAGAACTTTTTAAGAATTTTATGCAATTTTGAAACATTTATATTTGCAATTTGATTCAGTTATAAAATAGATATTAGTTTTGTGACTGCCTTGAAGTATGACAACAATTCTTAAGTTCCATATTGAGAGAATTTAAAAAACTAAACATTTTTTAATATAGAAATGTCTTCTCAATTACTCTGATTTAAAATGCTAAAGAGATTTTAATTGTTTCAAATCAATTTTATGATAATCTGTGTTACAACTACCAAGAATAAGCTTTTAAGTAAAACTTATTATTAAAAATTTGAACATAAAAAAATATTAATAATTAAAAAGACACACATACACCAATTTTTGTTTAAGGCTTGACATAATTGCATATCTTCTTACTTTGTAAGAGAAAAGGAGAATTGCGAGTAAAAACTCACAAATCATTAACATGCTAACGAAAAAAATAATTAAAAATTTCCATATCTTCTGTTCGCTATGGAGTAAGGGAATCCTAAAATAAAAAAAAACTTGTACATTCGAATAAGAATTCGATAGTATACGATTGGCGGAAGTAGCCCTCAGTTCATATTCAAAATGTTTAGCGAGAAAAGCAAAAACTGTCATTAAGTTTTTATTGGCATCTTATGATAAGATAACAGATAAGCTACTTAATTGAAGACGCTCACCACTGGCATTCAACATCCACCGACAGATGGAGCAATTGCTGTTGATCATTCAAGGGCGAAGTTATAATACTGGCCTGACAGCAACTTGTCTCATTGATATATGGCGATCAATAAATAAAATTACAATAAATAAAAAAAGAAATAAATAAAAATTTTTCTGTCTATGCTCTATCTTCAATATTCCAATACAATGTACTGCATGAGTAGGGGTTTACTCCTGAGTATTGGTCTTAAATGAAAAAAAATCAATAAAACTTTATATTTTTAAAAGTGTTCTTTTCGTAAATTTAAAAAAAAAATTGAAATGTTGTTATTAAAACTCTACATTATTAATATTAAAAAAAAAAAATATTTCAAACAATACCAACCGCAAAAGGATTTTGTTTAATTGACTTAAATCCCGCATATTTTTGTTTATATTTTATGCTTTAAAAATTATTTTAATAAGATTATAGGTTGGCCAATATTAATCTGGCTTTTAATTAAACCTTTTAATCACAAATAAGTGGCTTAGAAAAATCACTCACTCACTCGCTCACTACTACATGCACTCTCACTAGCAACCACGACTATTATTTGCTTTATTTTACAATTTTAATCAAATTTCCTACAATTCTATTGCATGAGGGTTTTCCTTTTTTTTTTTTTTTTTTTTTTTTTTGAAAACATAAACAGTATTGGGCAAACATGTAGCAAAAATTTTTAATAATAAATTAACAACCTGTTTGGGTATTTTTGAGAACTTCAACTGATAACATAGAACAGAAATATTGCTGGAAAAAAGTTTATTTTTACTACAGTTTGGTAGATAATTTGAAGGCGTTAAGTTTCGTCATAAAATGCCTCACTTAGATGAGAACTGAATTCTTTTAAATGTACTTAAACTTATGTTTGCAATGATATCTCAATCAAGCGAAAAAATTATAGCCGAGCTGAACACGTTTTCGACTCCAGATCTCGTCAGAGTTATTTGAATTTTTAATAATAAATGACTATCATATAAGTCACACTTTTCTCTAACAATCAAAAAATGAAATTATATATTTTCCAGATATTTACTCTGTAATGACTTAGTTAAGGTGTTGTCAAATACAACACGTTTATTCATATTCCCCTTTTCTCACCATTATAGCATTTTTATAGCTGCCCGCTGAATAGACAATAAAATAACTGCATTAGGCTTACATATGTCATGTTACTCTAATAGCAAAGCTGGTCTCCGGATTTAAACCCATTTTCGAGCCATATAAACCAAAAGTGTGGATGCATACTTTTTCCAATAACAAACATCTTGGTAGTACTTAGTAATTGGTGCACATGAGCATGTTGCTCTTTCTTTGCTCTCATTAGTAAAGTTACATACAGCACTGTATCAATTAAATACAATATCATATGCACATACATACATCCAATATACCCGTGTATATAGTTATATATTAAATACCACTTTACAAAATTGAAAATCAAAATTGTTATTTATTATTTATTTAAATATTTTATTAAGCTAAACCCGCACGACTTAATTACTGGCTAAATATTAAAAAAAAATCAACAACAAAAAAATGAAAAAAATTTGTAATAAAAATAAATAAATAAAAAATTAAATACACAAACAAAATATTTTATTAATTTTACAATTTAAAATGACAGCTTTATAGAAAAGTAAATATACCCAAACAAAAAATATTTAAATTCAAAAAAAAAAAATAAGAAAAAGTAAAACAGTTGCCGACCTTAACTCTTACATATCTTCGTGCTGGAGTTTATGTGCTCTATCCGCCATTTTTTATTTTTTTTTTATATATCGAGTTAGCGGAAAACTAGGCCGTAACCCTGACACAGGGTTGTAATGTCCAGGTATGTATGTATCTCGAGTTTATGATGCCAGTTTGGGTTTTCGACCCCAAATTGCTCTACAATCCGTTTTTGAATATCTCGTCCAGTTTCAGAGATAAATAGTCGAAAACGGATTGCAAATCTTAAACATTTTGGTGCCAAAAACCTAAAGTGGCATCATTAACTCGAGATATATAAAATGGCGGATAGAGCACATAAACTGCCGGACGACGACATATGTATATGTGTGACTCCATAGAGTAACAAATATGAGACAGAGGTTTGAGTTCTCATACAGTATAACGTTTTTAAGGTATAGTTCTGCTTAATATAGCACTGTAGATATGATCCTAAATAATCTTATGAAATGGAATAGATCGAGATAAGTTAAGCAACGGGCATTGCGCTAAATCAGTCACAACTGGTACCTTCAAGAAATTTAATCACCTGTCCAGCAGACCTGGACTTTTACAGTGAATATGTATTATTGCAATGAAGATTTAGGGCAAAATTCTTCTTCTTTGAGTGTGAGTTTCTATTGTTTCATGAGCTATTTACTCCTGTTTTGATTTATAAAATAGATTGACAATTATTCAGAAGTTTGAGTTTTTGCACCCTTAACGGTGAGGCCAAAGAGCGCTTGAAAAAGTATAATATGAGACTCTATCTGTCTTTCGTCACTACATTCACAAACCAACAGAAATAAATTAAGGAAGTAAAGCTTTAGATCAGACAACAAAGGTCGACTTGCACATTACGGCCTATAAACTTTCTAACTCCACCTAAAGATCAAATGCATATACTTATATAGACATAATTGGACATTACAACGCTGCTTCATGTACCATAAGTACCGGGACCTACAGTTTAACGTTAACTCCGAATATGATGTTCAGTTACTCTCAGAGCTTATGCTGAAAGACTACTAAGAGGTAGTCGCCGGTCATATTTCTGGCTTTCAAAATGTGAGAGGTAGTGTTTGACTCCGCAAATCTTGTCTATTAAGACGACATACTAACCGCTAGACTAAGGCGACTACAAAGACCATCCTTTTCCAAAATCTTTAATGCCTTCTGGATCACAAAATCTTCGCAAGAATAATGTTATAAAATGTTGATGGTTAATGTGAGGCCTTAAATTTAAGAAATACTGAGAAAAGATCACACCCGGAGGGAATACCATCTTGAATTCAACAAATATCGAAACCCGGACAGAAAAAGATTGAAAAACGATTTCAATTAAGAAATTTGTACTACGATTGTATTACAAATTAAATTATTTACTGATTTTGCCCTTAAAAATAATATCAATTAACAAATTAATAATTTTTCTTGTTTGGTGCCAAAAAACAGTCAATTAAAAATTTAATTGTATTTAGCAATTTAATCATTTATATTTAAACGTTTTAATTAAAAACAAGAAGCGAGAAGCCAGGCCGTAACCCTGACACAAGGTTGTAATGGCCAATTATGTATGTATGTATGTATGTAAATAAAAACAAATTCGAACTGATTAATTAAATTTTTAATTGAAAATTTTCTGATACAAATTTTATCTGTGCAAAGAAAATAAATGATTGCATTGTTTTCTTAAACAAGTTAACATGATATATCGCAAGTGTAGTTCACAAAAATTACAATATTTAACAAAAATCTGGCTCGTTATTAAATGTAATCAAAAATGTACAACAATTATAATTTCGTTTATAAAAAAGAAGAAAAAAAAATTATTTCGTTTTTTCTATGTTTTTTTTTTTTTTTTGATGACTTTATAGTTGATGTTGTTGTTCGTGTTGCTATTGGTGTTGGTGTTTGTATAACTATTGTTGTTGTTATTGTTGGTAATAAAGCCACATAATTAAAGGAGGTAGAAAATGTTTAAGCCAATAGCATTAATAAAGCCACCACAAAATCAATATTCACCATTTAAACTGGTACTGCCGCGCGTCTATAAAAACTAATTAATAATTTTCGAATGGTCTATTAATTAAGCCTAATTATTATATATACATACATATAAAATGTATATGTATGTGCATGTATGTTTGAATATATTTACAATATATTATTTATTTACATAAAACAGTATAATATTGCATTATTTTTTTTCTCTCTATGAAGGAGTCTGTACATAAATATGTTTTATTTAAAAATATATTTTTACTCGTACACACTAAAAGCAATGTATGACTAACTAACTGTAGGTGGCTCCATTGAAAAGTTTACTTTCTGCGTAAATAAATAAAAAAGTTTGAATTGGAAAATTTTTAATTTAAAAGACTACAAGGACTACAGACTATTTTACCACATTTCACACGACATACCTCGATTTCGTTCAATCGACTTACTATCATAGTCATCAGCGTCAGCATGGTTTCCCTTTAAAGCCATATGTTTTCCCAAATAATTTCATCTATGTCTATAAAAACCATTACATTTACACAATATGTATTTCGCTGTGTCTGACAAAATCTGAAAACATTTATATCTTGGATCGCTACTCTCTCTGAAAATGCACTTTTATGACACAATAACCGGTAAGAAAATCTATCAGGAGTTTCAGGTTCGATCGCCTCTATATTATACTATCAAATTTAGTCACAAAATGTGAACTTGTCACCGCCTTAACGTCTTTCGCAATTATCTGAGCCTTTCAGTGTTTCAAGGATCAGCCAACTTCGAAATTTTTTATTAGACTTAGTTCTCTAGCAAAGAATGCTTCACCCTAGGGCTTCAAATCAGTATAGCGTATAAAATTGCCGCTTATACCATATTTTGTTAAAACCCAAAGAACTTGGAGTCTTTGCAACGTGTTGGCGCAACATTTGACAAGAGCAGATAACAAATGAAATAGAACTGGGATATCAGGGTTTTGGTTATTCGCGGTAAAGAAGATTATTGATCTGACTCCGGGTTCATAATGAATTTGTGGGGAATAAGAGAATACATGAACTCGTTAGGAGTGCCTCTTTTTAAGAAGACTCTGCTACCTCTTACTTTGGTATATGCTATTTTTGAAACGGTTTCCAAGAAGAAAATCACAGAATAAATTGAGTTCCTTTGCTTCCTGTGCTTCACAGAACGCTAAAATTTAAGGGCAATCCCAGTTTTTCTTTATTCAATCTTGTAGCAGTGTATACGGGTCATAGGTAAACCTCATTTGTTATTGCTTTTGTTGTTTTTTTTTTCGGTGCTTGTGGGCTTTTAATTGACTATCCACCTACCCTGCCCAACTGCTTTTCTACCTAGATGTCAAAAGGTGAGAGCAGAACACCTTTAGGACTTAACCTTTGAACTCTCTTTCCTTTTCGACCTCAACTTATAGGGCAATGATCACGATTTTAGCCTGTAGCTGCATCTACTAGCACCACTGACATCATTTTGGAGCCATCAGTATACCAGTTTAGATAGAATTCATCCTCAACTAAGACCCCAATATACCAAAATTTCTGGTGCGGTATCTCATTTCTGATTCGTCGGCACAGTTTTAGAGAAACAACAGTTAGGTTCGAAGAAGAATATCGGAGAGTTGAATTATAAAAAAAATATTGGCCCAGAGTGTTCTGTACTTCAAGTATTGTATTTAGTAAAGAGACAAATTATATATTGATTTTAATTAAAGTGTTTCTAAAGAAGATATGCTAGAAACTATATTTTGTATAAGAAACTGATTTTAAATTAAAATTTACTGCATGATTCCAAAGTTAATGACTGCTAAATTCGTCCACGTCACTACATTTATAAATATTGGCGAAAAGTTAAAATTTTTAAAATATTTATACAAAATGTCTGCTGCAACACATACACGTTTAGACACAGAGAATTTGTAATAAATTTTGTAAAAAAAAGACAAATTTATAAAAACATTGAAGGTATCATCATGACAAAGAAATATAATATCGCATATACTCGTACAACGCATATACTCGTTTACACACTCGTATTGTTAAACTATAAAAACAGTAGACAGACGACATCTAATGAATTCAATACAACATGTGTGTTTTAGATGAATTTAACATTACGCGTTATGCCCTTTACCTCAGCCCTGGGCAAGACCATAAAGATAATAGTTAAAATAGAATTTTGAGCGTTGAACTGGTGGTACTGGTACTGATTTTTATAGACGATATTTTATTTCATATACAGATGTATGTCTACTATGCATGTGAATATAAAAATTTTGTTATGTTTACTAAACAAATGAAAGATGGGTGGGTGTAGGCAGGGCATATAACCAATTTATATATAAATCTGGTTGCATATACATATGTGTGTGTGTGTGTTTGTGTATGCAATTATGTATCCAATCAGTAGCCAAAACCCGCATAATGGTTGTCATTCATTTACACTCGAATTTTGTATAAACGCGACACGCCATATTGGCATAATTAGCGGCCCACATTTATTTTATTGACGTTTCTCTGTTTTCTCTTATTTTGTTTTTTGCAGACCTGGTCTTTATTATTGTTGTATTTGTTGTTATAAATTAAATATCATGAGTCCAGCTTGTTTTTCGTTTTTTTTTTTCTTTATTTGCATTCTAACGTTGTTACGTTAACGTTACAATTGCCCACATTTTCACATGCATGTGAATTTTTTTGGGTGTAATTTATACATTAAATGTGTAATCATTATGGCATAGGTTGCAGGCCCAAAACAAAAAGAAGGAATTTTTTTCAAATACAATATTATGCATTTTGCAATTAAATATAAAACAAAGATTTAAACACTATGAACCAATTTTGATTTATTTATATTATTTCTATTATTATTATATTCTAATAACTACGAGGCGAGCAACTAAGGCCCACACTCAGTGTGGTGTCACAGATTAATATCTATTGTGGGTCTTGAACTCACAACCCTCTCCCTAACAGTCTAGCACAAGATCAACTAGACCACTGATGCACCCAATTTTAATTCAAATTTTGTTTTCTAAAGAAATTTATATTGACTTATAATGCCACAACAAACCTTTAAAGGCATTTTGTAATTTTACAACCGCTGGTACTTTAAAATAAAATCCAAAATATTGGATTTCTCGTTAAAGCGGATTAATATTTTGCAGCTCTACGGTAAATATAATAACGACGGCAAAAAGAATTCGGAAGCTCTTGTCGTCGGCTACGATTAATACGAATGTAAGAAGAATTCGGGAGCTCCTACACTCGACATATCTACGGTAATAAAATAATCTACAATACGTGTCGGTTCCCTAAGGAGTTTGTATCGAGTTATTGACCGTCAACCAACTCTCTTTTCGTTCTGTAAAACTCAACCTCTTATGTATTTATTTTCATTAACTCGATGAGAATTATACTACACTACGATATTGTTAATAGGTTAATAAATGTAAATATACTGGAATATTGTTAATAGGTAAACATAGATAGGCATGTTATGTGACGTCACGTCAAACTGGTAACAAAATCTATTAGAATTTTAAATACAGATTTGACAGTTTAAGTCCATTAAAAACACTAGCAACTCGTTAGTATATGGGACAAAAAACTGTTTATGACCCGCTATAGACTGATTAATTATTAGCATAAAAAGAGAACCAGAAATCTGAAAAAGATGTTGTTGCCTAATACATATGCACATATGTATGTGCAGGTTTGCCATATCTGGTACAAAAGAACTTTTTTCTTAACCAAATGCTCATACAACCGTTTTTTCCTTAAACCCTGGTTAATGCGACTCACCAATAGTGAAGAATGATATGAATGTCAAATATTTGCCCAATATGACCGAAACCTGAATTACCCTCTAGCAATTGAGATGGCGAGAAGCTAGACCGTAATCCTGACACAGGGTTGTAAGGGCCAGTTATGTATGTATGTAATTGAGATAGCAATCATTATGTAAAAATTTAAATCTACAACATACAGTATTCCACTGATAATTACCCCGACAAATATGTCAAAATTTTTGAGAAATTTTGCATGGAAAACATTTAAACGAATACGGTTAATTGCCCTTTGAGGTAGTTAAAGGAGTACATTAATTGCCTGTGTACACTGCTGTTAATACATGAGAAAAGCAAGTAACTTTATACTTATACATAAACTTGGTAGACTTTAATTGGAAGGTTATATCCAAAAAGTAGTTTGAAAGTAAATTTAACAAACATTTTATTTCTATATAAACATAGTTGAGTTAAGCTGCAGTTTTTAGAAAATAATTATTTTGGGTAGTTAAACAAGGGAATTTTAAGTAAAATTATTCTTTGGGTAAAATATATTTGAGGTAGTTAAGCGAATAACGCAGTTAAGCGAAAGGTAATTAACCGTGGAATTTTATTAGAAAATGGTAAGAAAAAATATGAGGATTTAGAAATTGAAGTAAATAGGCGTGAAGGCAATTAAGCGTGGCGTAATTATCCGGGGAATACTGTATAAACAATCTCTTAAAATATAAAAAAATTATCGCATTTTCTCATTATTGTTTTAAAAATTAAATTAAGCTGTAGAGTATTTTAAAGTCATGTTTGATATTCTAATGATATTTGTTTGAACAATATTTTTAGTTCTAAGTTTAAAATTTTTTTTTATTTCGACAGGTGCCAGTAATACACATTGGGGTTATGGTTCTGCTACCGCTTATTCACCCTATTTGGCCAGCAGTGGTTTGTCATCGTGCACAACACCAACGTCGGCTCAATTTAACAATCCAGCTTTGGGTTTTTCTTGCTCATCTAATGAACAGCCGAATAATCAAGATTTTACTGGAGCTTCCAATAGAGATTGTGTGCCCAGTAAGTATGACAAAGAAGACAAACTTATTCTGCTGATTTTTAATTTTTAATTTTTAAAATTATACAAAAAACTTTTTTTTCTTTTTCGCATTTGCAAACAGTGTTACCCGATTCTACAGCCTCCGATTTGGATCAGCATTTAAGTAATTTAGTAGGTTCCACCACAGGTCAAATGTCACATCACAGTTTATTGGGTTCCAGCGGTCAAACAGCCATATCATCTACGGTTAATGGTGGTTCGGTGGCGGGTTCAAATTCTATTTTAGTGCCGCGTTATCACAACTCTAACAACGATTATAATGTGCACTCCAGTCAAAATGGTCCGCGCAGTTTAAGTGACTCCAGTCAGGCTGAATCGCCGGTACAAGAGGACTTACTGTCTACAAATACTCCAAATTTAGGGGGAACAAATGGTAATACTGCCACAAATGGTGGAGCGAATTCAAATTCAAATGGTTCAGCCAATAATTCTTTGGTGGGAGCCAATCAAAATTTTACCAATTTAGTAAATCAAACACAAAATCCTGCCGCCTATGGTGGCTCAACAGGTACGGGAGTGGGAGTAGGTGTAGGCGGTGGTCATGCTGGTGGCGCAGGTGCAGGTTGCAATGGTTCCTTGTATCCCGTATTACCGGCTAGTTTATTATATTCCCAACTCTATACCGCCGCCAATCAAACGCATGGTTTTCACTCACATGCCTTGCCCTCCCATACTTCACCCAACTCGACGGTACATGGTGAATTGCAAAGTGTTATGGATCATATTAGCAATGTGGGTGTTAGACAACAGCATAATATAATGTCAGGTGGTGGTGTAACACATCCGGGTGACTTGACATTGATAGGCAATTGTGGAGCTTCGGTGCGTAATATTGAAGATGGAAATACCAATCGCCAATTAACCGCTTTAGCTGCTCATCGCGGCCATCATAATCCCGCTGATAATGGTGGTAGTGTTTGGCGGCCATATTGAGGTCAGGTGCTTTGGTGCGGCTCAGCTGTCCTATAGTGTTACGAGAATCCAACAGTGGACGAAAGTCCAGCTGTAGGTACAGAGAGCAAGCACTGGTAAAAGTTGTATAAGTATATCCCAAAAGGCAAATAATATGCGAGAATGCGGGATTAGAGGAGGTATTTTATAGCAGAAAAATAGGTGATTTTGTAAATATGTGTAAATGAAAAAGACGAAAATTAGTTCAATATGCAATGCAAAAACTTTAGTTGATTGTTTTTTTTTATCATTAAATCCTTTAAAAACTATTCTGCCTTTAATTTTACGATCTGATTGTATATTTTCGTTTTTATAAATTATCAGCCATTTTTTTTAACTTAAAGTGTTGCAATGAAAAATTTCTGTTTTTAATGACGGCGGTCTGCGCTGGGTGGCTTGCTTTGCTCAAGAAGTGTAGGATATGGGAAGTACGACAATAGGTGCAGTTTTTATTAAAACTTTACTCATAACAGTAAATCATAAAAACAAAAAATTTTCTGTCTAATACATTATTAGCTGAATAAACACAAAACGATGTAATCTGTGAGCTACATGAGTACTACTTTCTTTGATTTCAAATATCGTATAGATATGCGGTGATCGCCGTAGTCTAGTATCTAATGTTTCAGCTTACTAGACGAGTGCTGAGGGTTCAAACCCCAGCTTTAATATCTTAAAAATAAAGAAATATGAACAAATATTTCTACCGGCGACCACCTCTAAGAGTAATTGAATGGCATGAACAAGATTCTCAAGTCTGTTGTTCGGATTCGACTTTAAACTGTAAGTCCCGGTACTCATAGATAAAAATTGATGCATACAATATGGGTGCTATGAGAAGCTAGGCCATAACTCTGCAAGAAATTGTAACGGCCAGTAGTGTATGTGTTTATATTACGGTGAAATGCTCTTCATCTAGTGACGATGCTCTAGAAAACAATTTCATTTTCAATAATGAGCACGTTTGCGTTTTTCTGAGCGCGATCCATAATAATACCAAAAGATTTTTCGAAACACACCCATATATGTATAAGAGTTGTAGTCCATTTTTTCTTCATCGGACAAATGTCTTGTAAATATTGAGAATTTAAAGAAATTGAAATAAAACAAAGTCTGTATCAGATATCACCGACATTTTTATTTGTTGAAAGACCTATCAGAGTGTTCACAGAGGCTTTTCTGGTAGGAGCGCATACGTTATAAACCTCGAAACTTAAAAGTAAAGTAGGGTGTTCCAACACCCTACACTACAACTATGGTTTTATGCATTTCTAGAAAGAAGGCCAGTTATTGCAAGTGCTCCCTTAAAAATCTGGTCGCATACAAAACGTGTAGGGAGTATTATTATTTTAAATTCCAACCAAAACAATTTAAGTACGAATACTTATTTTTTATTGCCACTGAGTTATATTATTTTAAAATTATTTTATAATAAATTTTTTTACAAAATCACTTAAAATAGAGCGCATCTAAGTTCCTAAAATGTTATCAAATGAAACAGGCCTATTAAGTTATTATACCCCTAGAAGTTTTTAAATTTTAGTTATAAATTAAAAAAAAACAAAGGACTCCTATAAATATTCTTGTAATTTATTGTAAATATGAATTTTAAATAAAAATAAATGTGCAATTTTGTTGTAAGTTTTTAAAAATAATTTTTGTTAAATAATTTTATAAATAAAAAAAAATAAATTAATTGTGTATTATTTATAAATATATAAAAAAAAATGTTTATAACTTAAGAATTGAATGTCGTTTAAATGTAGCCAAAATTTGAAAGAAAAAAATATTTAAAAAGAAAAAAAAACTAAAAATATAAGATTTCTTGTATATACAGTAACAGACATTTAAAATTAAATAAAAATAATATATTTCCTCCCCAGCAAATCTAGTCAATATTTAAAATAGTATAAAAGTAATTTACTTTAAACATTACTTTACAATAAAAAATTCAAAAAAAATGTTTAATTTATTGCATTAAAGAACGAAGAAAAACAAAAACCAAAGAACCTTTTCCAAAATCGTTTTAAAAGAATTTCAAAAAATATCCATTTTATCAAACAAAGAGAAAACAAAAATGAAAAACATTATTTTAAAGAAACACAGAAAAAAAAGAATATCTTGTAAAAGTTTAATAAAAAAATTAAAAAGATTATTTATTAATAATGAATAATATTTTAATTGATAAAACGAAATTGTATAACCATTTAAGAGAACACTAAAAAACCAAAAACGTTTATTACTTGTAGTGTCTAAAATAGTAAAAATAAAACCAGAAAAATTTACAACAGATTTTAAAACAGAAATTAAAATAAACAAAAGAAATTCTTAAAAGAAAATATATATACAAATAGAAAATTATGTGAAAATAAATCTTTATTAAAAAAATAAAAAACTGTGTCAAGTGATGTGAAATATTTAATCAATAAATAAATGATTTAAAGAAAAGAGAAAGCAGAGACATACAAATAATGAAAATCTATGTAATAATATTCACAAGAAAATATAAATTCCAATGAGTTTTATTTAATATTTATGCAAGAAAAGGTAAAGAAAGAGAAAGGTAAGTATGACACGCCACTCCATATGAAAAAGCTTATTTATCATATCCAACAACAGGGAACTCGACTTTATAGTAAAAATGTTGCATGAACTACTCAAAATATGCATAAATTGTGCAGAATCGATTTGTCACCGATTTAAAACAGTTAGTAATTATACACAGTAAAACGGGGAATAGATCAGGGTTTTTTTTGTGACTCTATAGAGTCAATTGGTCCCATTTTTGACTACCTTGACACTTTTTCTAAAGTTTAATAATTTCTAGCATTTTAACCAACTCTTGCCACTTTTTTTTCCTTTTTCAGGGATGAATGAAACCAGACGGCTTTTGTTTTATCCTGTTGCAAGCAAGCACTTTATTATTAAAACATGAATCTGCATCCAATATTAAAACAAATTCTAAAAACCTCCTAACGTTGTTTATATCATCCATGAAAGTGTATTACACGAACTTTACTTTTGTATGTGTCGGGTGGTTAAATTTTAAAGGCCGATGAATGTGAACCACACCTAAACGTCAAGTTTTTTTCTACATTTCATTTGACATTTCTCAATTTGAACTATAGAAAAACACACAACTGAGCAACGCTTTAAAGTTATTCGGACTTATTATGAAAATGGGCCTTCAAATGAAAATGTCTATGGTACATTATGTGATTTTTTCGGTCAATTTAATCGTTCAAATGTGCGTACAATTAGAAAAATCGTGCACAAATTTGGGCAAACCGGGTCTGTAGGAGATGTGAAAACACCAATGCATGCTCCTACAGTTCGTACTGCAGAAAATATTGCTGCTGTTCGCGATAGTGTGGCTAAAGAGCCGTCCATCTCAACTCGCTATCGTAAGATGATAACGAACTTTTTATAGCCCAAATTTAGACTGTCGGATAGACGTGTGCCGCCAATGTCGCGGCGGACCGTTGGCCGATATTTTGTTACATACATAATTCAACCATACCAAATTATCATAGTAAAAAGAGATGACAGCAACTTGTCTAATACACAAGAAAGGCGCATAATAATAAAAAATAAAATCTATCTATGTATCTTCAAATTTCAAATGCAATGCACAGCATGAGTAGGGGTTTTCCCCTGAGTATTGGCCGTAAAAAAGAAAAATGACAATAATTTCCTAAATAATTTGTGTTTTATTCAAAATCAACATCGGCCCTTAAAATTTAACGATCCGTTTATATTAATATGCAATTAACATATTACCGAATTAAAAAAAACAACTTAAGTTGAAGTCTGAAATGATAATAATAGCAGAGTGCTACACCAAACAGTTATTCTAATTAATAAAATTTTAGTAATAGCTATCAACACAAAAAATAAATAAATCTGTATTAACTGTTTAATCTACGACCATGGCGCTTCATAACAATTATAATAGAAAAAGCTTAAGTACTGCAATACAGTAGAACCTGTTTTTATGCGACTCTTTTTGTTCGGTAGTTTCTGGTCACTATAGTAGTTAAACATAATAAACACATTTGTCAGCAGTATTGGTAAAAGAAATATACAGCATAACGAAATATTTCTGTAATCTTTTATGGAACGTACGTTGTGGACAAAAATATAGTTTTCTGTTCCTTATATCGATTATGGAAATGTTTATCATCCCAATATGTAATGGTTCACACGATAATACGAACCATTTGGTTCACTCTCTGAACCACGATTGGGAATCCCAATGTTCACATGAGTGTTTAGTTTAAATTGTTACCAAATTAGAAGATAGCTATTCTTCGATGTTCGCAACAAGAATAATAACGAAGAACGACATTTTGCTCCCAAAATTTGTATGGCAAATCTACTTGTTTCAAACATGATTATGCCGCTAAACGCTTATGAGATATAACCAACGTCGCAAAAACTGACTAAAACCTACTACCTACATGGTAAGCGAGATGGTATTTTTTAGTAATGAACGCAATTGTAAAGGGTAACGATTAAATTGATTTTTGTATGTAACACAGGAATATATATAAATAAAATATTCACATGTGAACTTAGTTTAACGAAATAAAAAAGTTTTGCGATATTTTCGAGATAAAACTTTTTTTATGCGATCCCTATTGATCGCATAAAAAAATAATTTTTATTTAGATTGCGAAAACTATTTTTAATAGCGTTATGTGAAGTTTTTTGTAATTTTTTTTTATTCCATTAATTTTATGCAGTCCCTATCTACTATGCACAGAAGTTCTAAAATGTCAGATTAACAAAAATAATTTTTATTTAATTCAGTTCATAAGTAATTTTCTCTTCTATTCCTATAACAAATTTCTTCTGTTGAACTTTAAATAAATATAACAAATCTTTATTCAATTTTCCATTTCTTTAAAATAAAAAGAAACTATTATTAAAATTGCATATCCACATTCATAAATATAAATACCTTTTTTAGTAACACTGCCATTATATGCCTCACATATACAAAACGGCGGTAAAATTACACATTTAAGCGAATAGTTTGTTCACAAACCACTTGCATTCAAATTAAGGCGAATTGTAATTTTGGGATCAGTCATACATCAAAACAAATCAAATTGACATTGAAAAAACATAATCACTTGTCTTTTAATAACAAACTAAAGATTCCACAACACAGTGTTTGCGTGTAATCTAAACAAAGACAACAAATCAAATACAAAGCGAATGTAGAAGTGATTAGTATCCCCATAGGCGAATTGATGACACTCATCTGCTTAAGCAATAAATAAACCAAGTTGATAATTTGTTGTTTTTTTATTTGTTTTGTTGTTGCTTTTTATGTTTCTTTTCTATTAGACACACACTTTCTCACACATACAACATATTCATAAACACTTTTCGATCGCACTTTTAACACTTTTTAATAAATTTCTTTAATTTGTATAAACTTTAAACATTATTTGACAATATTAAGCACTTTTTAAAATAAAAACCATGCTTTAAACACAATTAATTATTCAACAAATAATGATATTGCATCTAACTAACCCACTGCACAAACAAAAAGACTATTTGAAGCGAATATCGATAAACAAATGAAAAGGGAGCTGCCGTGCAGTTAAGAATTAGGAATATAATGCATAACTATAAAATTAGTAGCAATAGCTCTCCCCAGACAAAAGGGTAAAATTACTGAATTTAACTTTTATTTCCGTATTAAATAAAAATTAAAGTAGACTTACGTAAAATTTAACACATCATGTACAACTAAATTATTTTAATATAAAATTAGAGTTTAATTTCTTAATAACTTTATAAATATTATAACACTGGCAAATTTTAAAACATAGGAAACGTAAATTTATAATGAATGTGGCATTTATGTATGTATGTAAATATGTTAACTGATGATTGCGATATCAATTTACATTGGCAAGTACTGAGTTAGTATTTGAAAGAGTATTGTACTTAAAAATGACAAGTATTTTTCTCGTATTTTATACAAACAAATTAAATTTATTACAAACAAAATATTTGTATTATTATGTCTCTTGATTATTACTATTACTCTTATTACTATTAATTATTCCAAGCAACGAGTAACTTTTATTAGACACTAACGGCAGAAATATATAATACACTTTATTTGGTCGAGCGTTCAATAACTTTAGCGCATGAAAAATGGTAAGTTTCACAACATCCCGGCAGAAAATAGTGCTTAACAGTAAGTTATCATGTAAGGGAGAAATTGTAAACAATCACTTACTCGTGCATATCAATAATGCATGATTTTTATAAGCAAACAGTAAGAAAATAGTACAAAAGATCAAAAATAATATCTTATCCTTCAATATATTTAGAAGCCTTAATGCATAAAAAACAATATAATGCTTTCAATATAGCTTACAATTTTATTTATTGCTTCCAAATCATACAAAATGTCTACTGGTATGCGTTATAAAATCATTTACTATTACCATTTTTTTTTTACTTTTTAAGCACTTCTTAATTGCTTTTTTTTAATACAATACTTCTATTTATAGTGTCAGTTGATTACTGGCCAAAGATACACAACACTGTAATAAGTTCAAAGTTCTTCCGTAGACGCATCAACATATTCTTTTATATAAAGCATTTTTCTTTTTTTATAAAAACTTTAATTTAAATTTTTTCAAAGCCGCTCGCGTACTAACACATGTGATGTATGTTATTGTTTATTACAAAAGAGTGCACATAAAAAATATGGCATTCGTATAAATGAAATAAAAACAAACAAGTTTTTCATTCCGTACGTTATTACTTTAACGTTAAATCGCCACTCTGTGGCATTGCAACTTCTACTAAATGGCAACACTCTTACTTTCCTATATTTATATTCGCTCTCATTCAGTGTTTTATTTGTGAGCGAAAAGTGTTAATTAACTTGATCTTTCTTATTAAAATAGTAATTAATTGTGTTAAAAGTTTAAATTTTATTTAATAAAATGTATTTGTTTGTAAAATAGTAAACGAAATTAATAAAATTATCGTAAAGTGATCAGATAAAACCAAAATGTAGTGTTTTTTGCTTATGCTTAAAGTACATATATGCAAATGTGCGTGCATGACAAAAACGAAACAAAGGTAAAAGGCCGAACTTTATTAATGAACTTGCATGAGCATACTACTAAATACATACGTACATACAGGTAATTAAGCCAATATAAACACTTAAATAAATTTTTAGGAAACATACTATAGGTATGTATATATGCATGTAAAAAATTTTGGTGGTTAAACCGATCTAATAAATTGACGCAATATTCCACATTCCTTTCTACACTCTAATTTGCTTATAGTATAAATACCTTTTTAAGCTTGATGATTAATTCTTAGAGAACTTTATATATTCTAACACGAAGCGGAGATTAATGAGAAATACTCTTTCAACACAGGCACAACAAGATTAATCGTAATCAATTTGCCTTGAATATGTTCGTACAAATTACGATATATTCTTACAGTTTCTGTTGATAGTCTTGTTTTTTAAACAAAATTTTGTTCAGTTTACTTATTACTGCACACTGTTTCTAATACATATTCAGAAAATTTCGTCGTTGTTACTGTGTATAGAAAATAATCAGATCAAAGCCAAAATTCAATTGGGTATTTAGAATAATGAAAGCGTTTCTGACGAAAAACAATTAATTCAAAAAATGATCACTCTTACTGGGATTCGAACTTGGATTACCAGACCATATAACAATAATGTTATACGCTTGCATTGGCGATGCCCTCTAAACACCACGGCTGCAGTCGAATATGACGTCGTTGTCGACTAATGTTGATAAAATCGAATAATAAGGCAAAATGGAAAAAGTCTGCAATTCTGATTCATCCGAACAAGATGACAATTACAAAAAATGCAATGATGGAGAGAAAAGGAGAGTATAATATAATGTGTTGTGTTTGACTTTACTTCGAATAACTCATTACAAGGAACAATATGAATATAGAATATGAATTCTACAAAGCATTAAATAGTTGATGTTTATCATGAATGTGTACATAACACAGAAAACTCTAATGAGACTACCGTAGCTGGGTACTACTATTCCTTCAGGGACATAATTTTTTCCTTTTATTAAAAAAAAAATCTAAATTCTTAATAGAATTTTAACTTTGATCTAATTAAAGAGTTTCTGACGAAACAAAATTTAATTTTTTATCAAAATTAAAAAAAAAAAATTATTGGTGGTCTTAAAGCGAATTAATGAAATCTGCTACCATAACTTTGTCAGATTTTAAAATTTAAAATTTCAGTTCAGTTAAATTTAAAATTTCAGTTCACAAAACACACCCGTATAACTTTAATATAAAATTTAAAGTGTTGTACAGCACGTTTGCTTTTTTAATATCTACTCTTAATGAAAACAATGAAGTTGTAAAAGTAAAACAAATGTTCAGCAGACACTTTTAGCCATTAAAATACTGAATACCTTTAAAAAGAAGAAGAAAAAAAATGTTATTTTCTGCTCAATTAACTGGAACATATTGTGGCAACTAACAGTGCTAAAAAATACCTGCAGAAATATATTTCCAATAAATATTCGCAGACGATCTAAAAGAAAACTCAACAAAAATATCTAAAACTATACTGTGGATAAAGAAGAAACGATATAAAACGAAATATCGAAAAAGAAAAACCACAAAAATTAAATTTATTGAGAAAATAATCTCAGAATATAACAAAAAAAAATTTATATAGAAAATAAGATAAATAATGGTTTGTTTTAAAGGAATTTAAAAAATAAATATTTCTTTTATTTTTCTTTTTTTTTTCCTGATTTTTAATAACATAAAGGATTAATTAAAATACTTTGTATATCATAATTAAAAAAACAGAAAAAGAAAAGAAAAACAACCATACATGCAAACATAATAAATTCCTTGAAAATGTTTCGCATAACAAATTATTTAAAATGAGAATTCAAGAAGAAAAAAAGAAAAAAAAAACATAAGCAAGGAAGGAAATTAAAGAGAAGAAAGATTATACGATACCCTACTTTCATATATTTATGGAACATGTTTCTATTTAATCAAACATATTTATTTTTTGCAAATCTAAACAAAATATTTTACTCTATTCCATTCGTTCTTGACTTTTAAAAACTATTGATTCACAACAGAATCAGTTTTGTTAGGATTTATCATTGCATTTGTAATAAAGAACTCTTTTCAATTAAAGTAAGAGTGTTCAATCCCAGCGAAGGAGAAAAAAAAAATAAAATTGCGGTTTTTAAAAAGTTATAATTAAAAAAAAATAAAGGGTACCCCCTCCAGAAAGACCATATTCACAAAACCGCTGCCTGAAATTTCCAGTCTATTCTATCACGAAATGAATGATCAGGAGTACAGCGTCACCTTCTTGGAAGATAACAGCAAACCTACTTAGTGAAGACTCTCACCACTCACATTCAACATCCACCGACAAATGGGGCAATTGCTGTTGATCATTCAAAGGTAAAGGTATAACACTGGCCTCTGAGTGATCAAATTGACAATTGACATAAGGCGCCTAACATTTTCACATCTATCTATCTATATCTATATATTCAACATTCCAATAAAATACACTCTATTTAGTAGGGGTTTGCCCCTGAGTATATACAAAAAAATTGTGGTATTCATTGTATCCAAACCTTCGGGCAAAATTATATTAAGAATGGGTTGAGCCAATAAAAAATTCAAGTCATTTTTACTGCAAATCCTTCTCTAGTTTTTCTACTGGTGTAAATACAGAGCTGCCCATGTTACATTTTAGTTTTAGACGGATTTGGTTCAAGACGCTCTATTAAGCCTGAATGTGTTCACAAATTTTAAGAAACGTTTCATATGTACTTAGTTTCTTATACTGTATCTGACATGACAATGATATTTAAATTCTACGTAAAGTCTTCGTACTGTTTAATTTTTCTTCTAACATACAAACTTATTCAATAAATTTTAATTATAGAACGTACGAAACAACGACGTAAAATACTGAAGTGTTACCAGCATCATCGATAACTTGTCATCTTCGGGAACCAAACGCTGTTAAAAATGACAACGACAACGAACCGATAATTAAAACTTCAAAGACAAATGAAAGAGGGCTAGTTTATATTTATTTACTTAGATTTTTAGCTTATTTCTGACAAATGGTTTTATATTTAATTGATATGGAATATTCCATTCATTGTAACAAAAGAATCAATTTATTTGTATTACCCACCAGTATGTAGGGTTATAGAAAAAACAAAAAGTATAAAAATATAAAATTATTATTGGCTGGTAAAAATTAAATGAAACTTTATCTTTCCTTTTGTTAACAACAACATCAACAACATTATCATCAACAACTATTGGCATGATATGAATACATCAGTTTTATAAGTCGGTTTTCTTATGCTTTTCTATAGTCTGCTTATTTAATAGGAGGATGGTCGAGAGGGTGGGGTTGTTGAGAAAAACACAGAAGTGGAATATAATTTCTTTCATTCTTTACTATACTCGTACTTTAAAATTGTTTATTATGCTCAACAATTTTCATATAAACAAAATGCCTAATTAAAAATTCTACACATTACTTTCGCCTGTTTTCAAGAAAAATTTTCACTTTTTCTCTTTTGTTACCCAAACCTTTATTCAAACGGAAAATAAAAGGCTTACAATTGAAGAAAAGGGGAGTGCCATAAAGATACTGAAGATACTTATTCAGTCAAACATATGAAATATTTAATGTTTTTGCATGTATTTGAGGTCTTCTATTTAAACCTTTTAAAACTTTTTATTATCTTATACGAGCTGTAGCTTTAGTTCACATATGAAACAGGGGCGTCTCTTAAAGTTAACAATGAAAAATACTTTGTTTTGCACAAAAAAAAGTTTAAAAATTTAAATATTTTCTGGGCCATATTCCAAGAATAAAACCAATATTTTTTATTTTATTTTGAAATTTTATATTCGTTTTTTGTTTAATTTTTTTTTTTAAATTAAACGCTAAACAAAACGCTAATTATAATAATATTACTACAAAATTCGATGCCATCAACAAATCAAAACAAAAACTTTTGAAAACATAAAGAGACTTATTGTGTTATGTAGGAGCTTGAATTAAAAATTAATTTCATTAAGTACACAGTACATTTTCAATACATATTGTGATATTTGAATCGTGATTCATGTTTTGAATTGTAGAGTAATAGAGAATATTAAAGTTATTAATTCTGAATAATTGTATATTCGTACCTCGTACAGAGCAAATTCTTTTCTAGTTGATTGTCCAAAAAATCGCTCAATTTATTATAGATTTGCTTACTTTTACATTAATTCGATGAAACATTTCATCGTTCTCCATAGAAGTAATGAAACCTGTCTCAATAAATTTAAATTAATGATACATACATACATACATAATTGGCCATTACAACTCTGTGTCAGGGTTACGGCCTAGCATCTCGCAGCACTCATGTTGTGTGTGTTAAATTTTATCCATGAGTACCGGGACCTACAGTTTAGAGTCGACTCCGAACGACAGATTTGAAAAGCTTTTTCATGGCTATCAATTACTCAAAGAGCTTTTGACAGAAGACTACTCAGAAGTAATCGCCGAGAGAAATAATTTTTTCATATTTCTTTTTTTCAAGATGTCAGAGCTAAGATTTTAACCCGGCGCTATCGTCTTAATAAGCCAACACACTAACCACTAGACCACGGCGACTACTAAATTATATTAATTTTTTTATTAGTTTTACGAAGGATTTCATTAAATATATAATGAAACCTCACAGTATTAATGACAAAAATGCTTTAAAAAGAAAACAAAATAATGTAATTTTTGTATTGAATGAAGATTAATTGATGATACGAAATTGAATCACAACAACAACCATAACTCAAACTGGTGCCGGTGTGATGCTCTATATTTATTGCGAGCAATAGGTCCCTTCTATTTTGAGTTATGGAACTCTGGCCTGATGTTTTTAGCATATGTGTACCAAAGAATACTAATGCAGTTAAAGCAAACGCTGCCCAGACTATGAGAAAATAATACTTTCAAATTACTGTAAAGTTTTTCAAACAGTGCACATATTTTAAATAGTAACTGAAAACTAGAATAAAGTTTGTTATCCTGTACTGTATATTTATCCCTATTGAGCATTCTTTATAGATAGAATTGTTTATCCTTCAGCAAAAACTGTTACTACCAACCTGTTTTACATATTGTTAAATCGTTTATTTGTTGAATGTCTTATTCTTAAAACAACAAAGTATGAAAAGGCTTTTTATATCCTTTACTTAGTAACCACTTGAGACTGTTGTTTTTTATTCCTTTCAGTTTCACAAAACATATCCAGAAACAGAAAAGAACTTTTGAAAAGTTTGCACAAGATTTTTTGTCAAAAATATATGTATTTCTTGAATTGCTCTCCACACTCTTACTTTCTTTGAAAATAATTTAAAACACTTTTTGTTTTGTAACGTGAGTTACTATTCTTAAGGGTTTAAGACTGTTGAAGACAAGAAAACTCACATACATGCTTACATAGAAAATTTAAGGTGTTTTTTAGATGTTTGTTGGCAACGTGTCACAAGTTGAATCCCTTGGCGACCACATGTGTTAATGAAATCTACACTTGTCATTAGGCTGCTTAAAACCACTTTAATAAATTTTATGAAAAACATCATTAAAAATATTAACACTTTTACTTTGCATAGAAATATGTATAATTTATGAACACATTTACTTACATACATGCAGCTTTGGTTACATAGATTAGCAACTAACAGGATATTATAATTTTCTTAACATTTATTATCTACGTTCGTTAAAAATGGCAGGAAGGAGCTTAAGCACTTGTAACCGTATGTAAATATTTTTATTAAAATATTTTAAAACATATTTTTAAAGGTTGTTAAATAAATTGTAATGCTTATTAATATTTAAACCTCATAAAGCTTGATCATAATAAACTTTAAGCTTTTGCAAATACATACAAACATACACAATAGGCCATTAAGAGTTACGGCATAGCTTTTCGCAACACTCATGTTTTGTTTGTAAATTTTTATTCATGAGTACCGGGACCTTTAGTTAAAAGTCGATTCCGAACGACAGTCTTGGGAAGCTTTTTAATGGCAATCAGTTACTCTCAGAGCTTTTGCCTGAAGACTGCTAAGAGGTAGTCGCCGAAAGAAATATTTTTTTTTAAATGGTTTTATCAATTCCTCTTTCTTGTAGAAATACTATTATGCACTCTGGCCATGTAATGTTATTAAAACAAATTTTTTGTTTACATGGCATTAGTTTAATAAACTTGTTATGGTCCAATGTCAGTTATCTACTGTTAACCACAGCCGAAATAAGTTTCATCGCTGCTTATTTGTTAGGATGACTCACCATATTCTACATATGCGTTACAGACATCTATGTATGTCAACTAATCTCAGTGTTTTGTCTATCTTTGCCAGTTTCTTACTCTAATACTTTTATTTATTATATCAATGTCCTAAATGTTTTAAGTGTTTACCGTTATCTTTTCCACAATTTTTTTTTTTATTAAAGTTTGGTCTATCAAACCTGGTTTTTATAATTTACTTCTAATGCAATCAATTTGTTTAAATTTTAATATTTTTTCCGTTTTTTTTTTATATCTATTGATAAGAGAATTTCAAATTTTAATTAAATTTATTATTTTTTTCCATTGAACACGTATTTGTTTGTTTTCTCTTTTAGTTTTTAATTATAAAAAAAATACAAAAATAATAATAAAAATATAAAATAATTGCATTACTAATTAGTTGTATAATATTAGATAAAATGTTCATATTTGTCATTTTCATTTAATTAAAATGTATATTACGGAGGCGGCTTAATAGGTCAGTTACATATTGCATGAAGAATAGAAAGGGGTTGGGCTATATAAAACGAATATTTTATTCTTAAAGCAGTCTGCTTTGAGTTATAAACACTTTGTCCAAAGATTAAAAAAAAATAGGATTTGTCGAATTTATCATACATACACACATACATACATAATTGGCGATTACAACTCTGTGTCAGGGTTATGGCCTAGATTCTCGCAGCACTCATGTTGTGTGTGTTAATTTTTATCCATGAGTACCGGGGCCTACAGTTTAAAGTCTACTCCGAAGAACAGATTTGAGAAGACTTTTCATGCCAATCAATTACTCCCAGAGCTTTTGCCAGAAAACTGCTAAGAGGTAGTCGCCGAAAGAAATAATTTTTTTTTTGAAGATGTCAGAGCCTGGTGTCGAACCCAGGGTACATGTCTTAGTAAGCCAACACACTAACCATAAGACCACGGCGACTACATATTTATCGTTGGACACATTTCCCTTTCGACAAAAACATTGTTTTCGGTTTGTTAACAAGAAATAGTCATTCTGTGCTTAATGTGAAAAGTAAGACATCCTTGCATTCTTGCATCCTGATGGCACTGATTCTTTTACGTTAAAAATAAAAATGATCGCTGTCACATTATTGGTCGACGCACCCACCTTGGCTTTCTTATGTGTCGTTATATTCCGAAAAACTCTCTGTTTTTTATTGACGTTTGGTTACTAGTGAAAATCTAATCTGTGTGTTCAGAACTCTTGGCATATTCTGTTCATGCAAGCCCACAAGCAAAACAAACTACTTTTTCTTTGCTGAAATTGAGTATTCTGAATCTTCATACTTTTTTATCAAGCTTTGTTTTAATTTTAGTGATGGTTTTTTCCCATAAACATCCCAGCAGAAATTTTTTTCAAATTTGGAAGTAATAGATTAAATCTTAAGCAATAATGGAAGCATTATATTGTTTATGGATAACTTAAAGCTTCCAAAGATGCTATAGGATAAGGTATTATTTTCTATTTTGTTTAATATTTGCTTACTGGTTGCAATAAATTTGCATATCTATTACATTTTAGCGGCTCATTTCATACAAAAATTGTGCATTATTGATGCGCATGTTTAAGTGATTGTTCATAATTTCTCCCTTACAAAATAGCTAATTGGTAAGCATTAATTTCTGTTGGGATAGTGCTTAATGAGCACATGACATTCATATTTCTGCATTTTCTATTCAAACTAAGAGAATGTTGACCATAAAGAGCTGTCAAATATTAATTAAGTGGCGCTGCTTGTGTTAGTTTTGCCTTACAGTACAGTAGCGAGAATTTCGACTTTTGGACCGATACTTGTGTTTTATAACAGCGTTTTACGTTACGACCTGGATTAATAGAATTTTTTAACAATCGCTTTAAGTATTGATTTTACTATAAACGTAAAAACCTTTTTTTGTTATAAGGTGGTAGCACAGCTGAGTTTAGGTTATGCCAGTTATTTTTCTAATACTCTGCAAGCTGTTATAATAATTGTACTGTGTAGTTCTTATGCATTGAAGCACAATAACGTTATTTAAACATTTGTTTTCGGCCTCCTTCTTCAACAAGGTACATACTTCTTAACCTTTATTTTTATAATAATTTTCTCTAAATTTATTTCTTGCTACTTCAATTTTGCTTTAGAGTTCTTAAAATTCGTTACATTCCATTATAATTTTTTTATACGTATTTTTTTCTTTCTGTATATAAATTTAAAATTATTTGTATGTGTTTTTAATAAAAACAAACGTTAATAACAACAACAAAAAAAGAAAAAAAGTGAAATAAATAATATTAAAATATCAAAAACTAATTACTAATTTAACAGTTGAATAGTCATTAGATTTCCAATAAATTAAAAATAAAATTTGATTATGAAATAAATAAATCGAAAACAAAAAAAAAAAAATTATAAGCAAATAGGAAAAAATCGTATATAATTTAAGCAAATACATATAAAGGATTTTTTTTTTAACTGATAATTTATTAAATTTTATTTATAAAAACAAGAAGTACATGAAATTTGCCTAATAAGTATCTGCATATCCAGCACAAGGGGTTACACAGTTCGTCGTGCGGGAGTTTAAGTGCTCTATCCGCCATTTCATATTTTTTATATATCTCGAGTTAATTTGTAATCCGTTTTAAGATATCTCGTCAAGTTTCGAAGATAAACAGCCGAAAACGGATTGCAGATTTTAAAAATTTTGGTGTCAAAAACCTAAATTAGCATCATTAACTCGAGATTTAAAAAATGGCGTATAGAGCACGTAAACTCCCACCAACTAATATTCCTTTAGAGATATGCAGTCTTTGCACTCTACCTAAAGCTATCTCTCTTTTATTGTAAAAGCATCATTTCTGAGAAAAAAAAACATTAAAATAGCAATACCTACATATATTAGTTTCTTTTTTTTTTTTTTTTGTATTTTATCAAAAATATTTTCCTAAAGCCACATTCAGATTTTTCATGTTGTTTGTGGTGGGCATTATGCAAAAATTTTGTTGTCTAAACCTTTTGTATTTGTTTTGTTAATTTTTTTTTTTCTTTTTTTAGTGAAAAATTCCGAAAATGAGAATATTTAGCATAAATTTACCATTACAAATATTCTTACACCCATTCGCATATTTGGGAAATGAAATCATATGTGTAACTGCTACTTTCTTTTTTAAGGGAGCAGCACTATGCAGTTTAATGAGCAGAAAGCAAACTATTGAAATGTAGATTTTTTTTAAATAAATCGCTGCATTATATGTGTGTGTTTGTTATCAAAATTTCAAACATTTTTACCGTCTTTTATATGGATTTTCAACTTGAAAATGAAAATATGTTAGTAAAGGAATCTTAATGCGAAGCATTAGCGGTAATCACTCTTCGTTGCAAACATCCTTGCAAGTCTTGCAAATTTTGTAAATCTATTTAAATAACAATAAAATATAGGCAGGAATGCTATACATCATGTGTTTAAAGTGCGTTCAATGCAGTCCGAAAAAATCACTGAATTCTGGGTTGGTGGAGTCATCGGTTCATATATCTTTGAATATATAGTATGGCCATCACTGTCAGAGGCCTGATTTATGATTTATAAAATTGGACATTTCGAATGCACTCCACCGAAAGAAGCCATGACATACATTTGAATTATGCTATATTCCACACATAATGGGATCAGTAGGTCTTTTGAATGAATTGCAAATTTTGCTGATGTCTCACACACACTTTCGGTTAATTTTACCGAATTTCAGCGTCCAGATATCGCTTTAAAATAATAACTTTTTAGTTGACTTCTTTGAGCATATAAGTCTTATTCAAAATTTTTTAAACAATCTTGACTATTAAAAAACTTTAGATTCGCCTTGTTACAACTTGTGGAAAAAATCCTTTCAAGCGTTTAATCCGATATTAAATTAATGAAACGAATATCAATGAATCTGGATTATTTATAGTTTTTTACCATTTAAAACATGTTACAGCAAACGCAAAAGATTATAAAAAATTAAAAACTGAAAAAGAAAAAAAAAAAACATATTTTTGATGTGCGTTACTCTGCTTCACATGGTTCGAACAATTGCAATTGATAAATAGATTTATATAACCCAGTACCACTACGCCCATTCAAATAACTCTTAAATAAATTTTTAGTTAATATTCAACCGTTTTTTTATTATTTATTTATAAATCAGATTATTTGAAGAATACTAATAGCCTTTACAAAAAATTCTCTCGATGAAGTAATAACAAGTTTTTATTTTGTTAATTACGAAATTGTCTGGATTAGAAAAAGCGTACAGTGATGTTTGGATGAAACCGGAAAATTGTATTAAAAAAAAAAACAAAATAACAATCGGCTTACACAAAACACACGAGACAAACTAATGAGTGTCAACTGTTTTCAGCTGAGGTTGAATAGTGATACTACTGAGTAATAAAACAAGCCTCTTTGCCTCAATGTTAAGCTGCCCAATGTTTATTGTAATTAATAAAACCTTTACTTACCTTGAGCAGTTTCGTCCTGACCCTCTAAAACTCAACAGTAATGCTTTGAAAAAATCTTTAAAAATATGTTCATCCTTTTTCCAACGTAATGTAGACTGTCAAATATAGTCTGTGTTCACAAGTAGAGATTCTTATTTTTAAGATTTTGGTTTATTCTTCTTTGAACTGTCTGTGTACTCGTATCTTTACCCCTCGCCGCCTTGGCCAATAAACGTACAATCTTAAAAATAAGAATCGCTACGTGTGAACACAGACATACTCGTATTATGCGTATATTTTTCACTTTCAAAAACACAATTAAAGCCGAAAAAAGTAAAAAAATTTTAAAAATTATTTCTGAAAGGTAGGTAACACACTCCCTACTAGTGTGGGTATCGTGGTTTCGATTCCCACTGAGCCTAATGGTCCTCGTCACCATGTTGGCACAATTTGAAATTTAACTTAACATTAGATTGTCATATGATCACGAATAAATAAATGAAATATTTTCTAATTATACTTTTTATTCAATTTCGAAGAACACAGTTTACAAGGATAGGCAACCAATAAGATTAATTGTGTCCCAATATTTTCCTCTTGTTTTTTAATTCCTAAATATTTTTTGTTTAATTAAATTCATTTTCGCTTCAAATGTATTCACACAAAATACAAATACAAACGATTATAACCAATTTTTGATACCAACATTTTAATAAAAATGAAATGATTTTTAATATTATTGATGCTGATAATGGTTTAGAATAAGAGTGGGCATTTAATTTAAAAATAAAAAACGCACACAAATACACACAAAAACTCTACAAATATCATTCCATTTTATTATAATTTTTATTTTATTTTATATACATATGTATGTATATATTTATATACTAAATATATTTAGATTTTGTTTTTTTTTTAATTTTTGGTATTTTAGTTTTTAGATTTTTAGCTAAACAGTTTACACAAATTTCAAATTGTATTGGCCATGTCCAATAAAAATATTTAAAATAAGGGCAAGTGTGTGTGCGTGTTGAGGGGTTTGAAAACGTTTTGCGGTTAAATGAGTTGCAAATCATTTTAATTAAAATTTTAAATTTAGAAAATTTTCACAAATGATTACATTATTCATTAGTTTTCATAACAATATATGTATGTGCAGTGTACACAAAATCCATCTATACTTATACCTACATACGCCATATTATTATTGAAATAATCGTTTAAAATATATTTCAAAAAAAAAAAAAAAAAGAAACGCAAATAAAACCTATTTTGTAAAATATTAAAATTTTCTAGTTGGAAAAATTAAAATAATTGTTGTATTTAGTGGCCCAAATGATAATTAAAAACATTTACAGTAACAATCAAATGAAATGAGTTTAGAGTTTTATTTTTAATTTTATATTTGAAATATTTAAGCAGTTTATGGCAACAGAAAACGGAAACTTATAATTCAAAATATTTTTAATGGGTATTTTGTTCATTTGTTACCTGCATAAAAACTAGCGATATTAATAACTATGGTTCGACAGCTGAGAATGTAAATTGTTTATATAGTTTGAAAAGTTATCATTAGACAATAACGCTTCCAAATTATGGAAATTTGATTTGAAAAAGAAAACCAAATCTGTTCATGATGTTTGTCCTTTACTTGTCTCAATTCAAAACCATCGACTAGATAAAGAATTGTGCGTGTCGAGGAGAATATTGCTACTGTAATGCAAAAGTTGTAGAGAAGAAGTATGTTAACATTTGTTTTTAAACTTTGCGGAAAATATTATACAACAGTCTTGGCTTAGGAGCCTATACTGCTTGTGCGGGAATTGCAGCCGAATGGTCATCACTTGCATCACAGTTTTACTGGTTGTGTGTATGTGAAAGTGGCCGAAGGTAAGCATTTTTAATAAAGAATTGTGCTCAGTTATAAAACTCATATCTGATTAAATCACTACGTCAATGAGCACAATTGCCGCGAGTAGAGCAAAGATATTTCCCAATCTTCGGTACTTATTTCTTTTGAAAGGGCCAAACAGTGAGTTACATGAGGATTGCCATCATATCGTTTACTGTTTCCACAAATGAATTGGACAAGCGGCAATGTCTCAGCAGAAAATAGGGCTTACCAGTGAGTTATTTTGTAAGATAAAAATTGTGAACAATCACTAACACGTGCGCTACAATAATGCATGATTTTTATATGAAATGAGCTGCTAAAATGCAATAGAAATGCTAATTTATTGCAGCCAGTAAGCAAATAGTACAAAAAATCCAAAAAAATCAAAAACAATACTTTATCCTGCAGCATATTTGGAAGCTTTCAGGTATAAAAAACAATATAATGCGTCCATTATTGCATACAATTTTATTAATTGCTTCCAAATCTTAAAAATTTTCTGCAAGGATTCTCATAATTCTAACGATTTATTTCAAAATTATTTTGGTGACAAGTTTCTTAACAAAAATTATCCTGCTCACTGTTTTAGTCGGATGTTCGATTTGACGTCTTTGATTATATTTTTTATGGGGCCTTGTCAAGTCATTGAAGTTATCATATCCACCTGATACGTAGATCGTGGAAAACGTAATTCAGCCACTATTTCCATATCATCTCGAGATTGGCGCTCGCAAAGACTAAAAATTTTAACCTTTCCAATGCTTTTGGCATTGTAGTCTGTAGAAAATGGGTTTCCCATTCCCATTCCATTGCATTTTCGATGAAGTTTGTAAGAAACATGAAAATTTTAAGCGCCAGAAACCAGGTAGGTAGGTCAAATAGCTAGTCAACCAAAAACGTGATCAACTATAATTAGCACAAAGAGCCGTTTTGATACCATTGTAGGACCAAACTGAAGTCACCCAAATAGGAAACGGACTACTGTCCACCAGAGCTGTCTATAAAATGGAGTAAAACAAAGGGGTCTAGGTTCGCATACTGCGCCAAGTTATCGAAAAAAGGCAACCCAAAAAACTTTAAGTGTCTGACTGCCTGACCTGGGCAATCACAAAGAAAATGATCTATAGTCTCCCTCTCAAAGCCAGGTTAAATTTGATTGTATTACGTATCAAAGGGACAAATTATTTATGGAATAACTAAAAATAAACCAGACATAAATAAAAAATATTTGTAAATGTTAAAAAGCTCCTCTTAACTAACAAAAGAAAGGAAATGGGTGCTGCCATAATATGCCGAGAAGCGATATTACTGACATTGCTTGGTTTATTTTTTTTATCAGTCCAGAGGAAAAAATCATTTACTAAATGACGCATATGGTTAAAATTTTTGTGAGAGGTAACGAGATGCTTGTTCGTATGGACACTTTTGACATCTTAGTTAAGAGAAGTGAAATTAGAAAAGTCCCAGACTTATTTGTACACCTTCGTTTTGCTTAAAAACCTTAAGGCATTTTAGTGCAGTGCAATTGCTTTGATTAATCTTCTTAAATTATTTCTATTTTTTGTATAATTATTTTTTTTTTTTTCAATTTCAAAACATACATACATATGACATAACAATAGATAAAAATGGAAATGCAATAAAAGTTGCATATTTGCAATAAATAAATAAAGAAGATTAAAATTAAAAAAAAAAGAAAATAATTTCCACCAAATCTAAATCATTGAAAAAGTAAGAAATAAAAATAAATCCAAATCCCATGTTTTGTATAGTATTATTAGTTTTAAATATTTAGAGCCACGTAAGCGTGTCATATAATATTTTGGGTGGTAAAAAGGCGTTTCATTCATTAAATGTTGTTTCCTTTTTATGAGTTCACTTATATGTGTTTATGTATGAGTATCCATTTTAATTTTATAATGGCCCTGTAAGTGAATAACTACTATGTGTTGCTGCTGTGTGAGAGTCTGGCTGTATTAGTTGTAAAATTTTTAACAGGGAGGGAAACGGGGTAGGATTTGGATTTTGGATGATTTTAAATTTAATGTGGAATATTGATTTGAATCAATTAATTCTTGCGGTTTGAGTTGCAAAATAACTCCCTTGAATCTAATTAATTTTAATGCACGAACACACATACATGGAAACACATACGCATGTACATACATATGATTATTGTGTAATAATATACTATACGACGCACACATCAATACATTTACATAAATTTTTTATGTATATGTTTAAGGACATGCCGAAAAAGTATATTGGATCATATAAAAAGTTTATATTGTTTATTGCTTATTATGTATAGCGAAAAACATTTGTCCGATTTTGTCCAATGAACTCAAGTTTCAGCGATAACATATTGTTTTAGTATACTGCGGATAGTAGCATAGAGGTCCCAGCCTGTAGCTCGAATTTCTGCCAATGTATCCAAAAGAACACTGTCTAATTTTCGAACTGAACATAAAGAAATATTTTAAAACCAATTCTACTAAAAGGGCAGATACTCAATATACTAGAGAGATAATAAAGCAGATAGCTATCACGAAACCGCGGTAGCACACATGCTCATGTACATGGCCTAGAAAATAATGAAATGAAATTTCAATTAAAATATTTGTAGTATCAATTAAATTTTTAATTGCTTTTAGATCAATGACCGAACTCGTTATATCAATTATTAGATTTTAATAGCAAGTACGTGTATATTCAATTAAAAAAATAAGCCAATTAAACATTCGTTAAAATTTTAATTGTGTCACAAAAGATTTAATTGAATTGATTAACTTTAATTGAATAAATTGAAAAGATTAATTGAAAACAAAACTAAAATTTCAATTGTCTCATTTAAAATATTTAATTGAAAACTTACACTGATACTTTTTCTATGATCCAAGAATTACGCTTAGACGCACACATTAAATCTGTAATATAATAATAAATATTTAGAAAAAAGGATTATTTATATACGCATTTACACGTATATGCAGATAAAAGGGTGTTTCTTAATACTGTTAGAAATTATACAACAGTTCAGTGCAAATATGTGTACAGTTTGAGCAAATACACTTTTATGAATATAAAAATTTAACAAACGCCATAATAAATCAGCGTTAAGATGTTCTTTCTATCAGTGCAAACACCCCATGCGACTAAGGATATTCTGTGTAGGTCCTTCGTTGGTTGAAAGAACACTACTCAAGTTAATTAAAGTGTAGACAGCTTCTATATATTGGATATTTAGCATGGGTTAATCTCATTTTCAAAGATTGTTTTCTGCTGATGATTCTAAGGCGGTTAATGACTTCTGCTGTAAACCTTCTAGTCTAGAGAAGTGAATCTGTTTTTGTAGAGTTGTGATATTTGCCGTCTATGTATTATTTTTTACAACGCTATGGGATTACTGGTTTATGCTGATAAACCAACAATAATTAACATATGGGGGGCAACATTGTTTGCATTACTCGTGCCCAAAAAAAGGGATCAGAATGCATTTCGTCAAACGTATGGCTAAAGTCCCCATATGACTGAAAACATTCTTAAATTAAAATGCCATATATTTTGCCTTGCTAAAAAAAGTTATATTCATATTTATTGCAGTTTTAATAAATATTTTCCAGTAATTTCCTGTTCAAAATGGGTCTTAAGAAAAACCGAGAATCAAACATTCATTTGTTCGTTGTTCAGTTTTTGCTTTTTTGCAGTTGTAACTATCTTCGGATAGCATTATGAACTAAAAAAAATATTTTAATTATAAATTAATTTCTTTTTTTTTGTAAAATTTAAAAAAACTATCATTCTTAAAAAATTACCATTACTTAATCATTTTGTGCATATACATATGCGTGTGTGTTTAAATACTAATGTTCAAAATTTTTTTTAGTTTTTTTTTTCCAACCAACACACATTTAATTCTATTCAATATTTTTACAATTTTTGAACACAGAATTTTGATTTTTTGTTGCTAAAATATAAAATTCACACACTCACACACATACACTTGCTTATCTGAAAATGTTGCTGATGTTGTTTCCTGTTCCTGTCGTCAGTGTAAAACAGAAAAAAAATCAGGCAACTATTTTTTTTTTCTTTTATTTCCTCTTTTACAACACAGTTGTGTGTGTAGTTGTAGTTGTTACAAGGGACAAAACGTTTCATGCATCAGCATATGATATTCATGCATTTTTGTCTGTCTGTCTGTTTGCTTATGTGTGCCACCGTTCGTCAGTTGTTAATTCATTATGTAATTTGGCTACCAATTGATTTTGCTGTTCATGCCGGCACATTTATTTAGAGAATATTTTATAAAAAAAAATTACAGTGCAGAGAATATATTTAATCGTACATAAAATTATTTATTTATTTATAAAATTATAATGGAATTTCAGTTGGCCGCGATGTTACTCATGTAACATATTATGCTTTTTGGTAGAATATTTAAATTTAGTGTTATGAAGGAGTAGTAAAATTCATAAAAAATCGTTCATTCTCCAAAAGTATTCTAATTGGATCTACACTACACAGAAAAAATTATTGCTGGAATATTTTCAAACAAACGCTTGTTCAATTTTTATTTCGTTTTCAAATAAAGTTTTGTTTGATTCTATTAATAATTTTGTTTGGATGTATTTTAAAAATATCAATGTAGATAAAACATGATATAATAAAAACGCGGCTTTTAATTTAACATTATTCTGCTTTCTATATGTACATAATTTCCGCACGTTTACATTGTTAAAGCTTTTATAATTCTTTTAAAATAGTAAGCAACACTTATTTAAAATAAATAAAATAAAATAAAATAGAACAGAGAAATAGAATTTGAATTTTTTGAAAAACAGAAATGTATTGCTTTGTAAATACTTTTGTTTGGTTTTTATATATTAAATGGGATATGATTCGCATTTAGTCTATAACTATTTTAACATAAGTATTTATAGTTTTGAATAACACCTTTGGGAAAAAGTCTCCTGACGAGTCTCTTAAGCAGAGACGAAATGGTCATAGAGACATGCTTATCCCCAAAAGCATACATTTCAAATTACATTAAAATAAATAATATAATAATAATATTAGTAATACTATTAATAATAATAAAATATAAAAATAATTTACCACAAAAAATTTAACTTTGTAAAAAAAATTATTTGAATTTTCTGTCAAATTTCTGAACATTATTTTGTTGTTTCGAATAATTATTTGTTCAATTTTGCATTCATTTTTAAACATTTTATTGTTTTAATTGGCAACTTTTTTCTCTAAAAACAAATTTTTTTTTTTCAAAAAATATTTTAATTGGTTTGACAAAATTTTTGTTTGCTTTGAACCCTAATATTCAATAAAACTTTTATCTACTTCTATTAAATTTTTTGTTTGATTCTTTTTGTGACTCCAATAAAAATGTTTATTGAATATCGCAACATTTTTATTGAAAATTTCGCAATTTTTTTTTTTCAAACAAAAAATTACAAATTTGTTGTTCGAATGCACAAATTTCTTTGTAGGACCGAAATTAAACAAAAAATTTATTAACTCAGTGAATTTCGTGTCTTAATCAAAAAAATAATTTTTTCTGTGTACCAGTCTGCAGGTGTAATTTTGTGTCTATGTATGTTATTTCTGGTGGCATATTTACTCAGCAATTGTAAATTAGTGTTGATAAACTATTCACAACTCTTCTGATTTAAATGGTGTGAATAGAGATTAAGGAATTATTAAAAAATTTTAATAATTTCTTGGTTAAGCCTGTATGAGTATACCATATCGCACTACATCAAAATTTAAAATTGGTTTCCTTTTGTGTACAAATTTTTGTCAATTTAATAATAAATTATGAGGCGGTATACTCATGCTAGTTTTTTTTTTAATCTTATCTTCTTAAAACAAGTATATTTTTTCATTTCCAATAGATTCATTTTGCTGAATTTAATTGAATTTTGCACACTGTAATTATTTATATATCCTAAATTTATCACATACATGTTCAGTATATAGGGGCTCATTTAAAAATTACTTGCAAATGTTATAAAATTTATTCTTTATAGACATCAGTGCTTGTTGTAGAAATAATATTTATTTAAGCTTTTCAATGGGATGCAGATTTTTTATTTTATTTTATTTTTTTATTCAATCCTCATGCAATGGATTGATATTCCAATTACACCCTACACTTAGCAGAATAAAAAGGAAAGACACTTGCAATAGGCAGTATAAGTTGTTAACTATTTATTGCATTCTCGATATGATGGTTTTTTATGAATTCTTGGAAATATGTGCGACTGGCCTTACGGCTTACTTGAAAAAAAAATCTTCACTTCTAAATATTATTATTATCTTCGTGTTCGATTCACTTTTTTCAAGGGTTTTCAATAATTTTCCATGTAACTTTTTAAGTAAAAACTGCATGAAGTTCTAAAAATAAATATCAGCCGCAGACTTCATTGTTGGCAAAACTTGTACCAACGAACCATTATTTTAGGTATAGAAATAAAAAATAATCTCAGTGAGTTAAATCTGGTGAACAGAGTGCTTGATGATATATTTTCATTTTTAATTGATTAATTTTTTCCTAGTGACCGTGTAAAGTGTTCGATTGACTTAATGAAACAACGCTTTATTCATCAATCAAAACTTCCTAAACAATTACAGTCAAATTTCAGAAAAGCATCAAAGCTTAGCATAGTTTGGAATTGTCCTGCCTGAACACAATACTCTTTTAGTTTTGCAATATTGATCTTTGTTTCTTAAATCATCACAGTCAAAAACAAAAGCTTAGCAATAAGGAATGAAATCAGTCTCAAGTGGTTGTCATATGATGGAATTGATCCAAAGTTCGAAACAGTGCTTGTTTGGCTAAGAAATATACGTCTAAGAGTATTGAATTTAGCTGTTAGAAATACTTGGTATTTAACAAGTTAGATTTTAGTTTGGAACAACTTCTTTTTTGTGGGAATATATTTCATAAGGTTGCCTCTATTCAAAAAAAAATTATTACTGCTGTCATCTCTACGTAATAGCGTCTGGTCCTGGAACTCCGTATATTGTACATATTACAACAAGACAAGGCAAGATTTTTTCAACAAATTGCTCAAGAGGTCATATGATATGATAGATCACTGGCATTAAATGTTTCCTAGAGGCTTTTTCCGACATTAATCTATGATATTGTATCGGTTAATATCATTCTTGATATTCGTAATAGTTTTGTGGTCACTCTAATGACAGACATAGGGGTGGCGTAGTCTAGGGGTTATAGCGCTCGCTTGTGCGGCATTACGGAGTTTTAATTTAAAAAAATATAAGAGGTCCACCTTTCAATTATTAAATGAATGTTCAAGAGAAACCGCCACCAATTGGGAAATAATAGGCAGAACGAAGCAGGGACTAAAACTTGCAATTCAAATTAGCAAGGGTCCTCACCACTTCTCAACCAAGAATTAACATCAACAGATGGAGCCATTGCTGTTGATCATTTCAAAGGTGAAAGTATAACAGTGGGCTTTGATTGTTTATACATTCCAATACAATAGACGCATGAGTAGGGATGTTAACCTCTGTGTATTGATCTTAAGAAAAAAAATAGTAATTTGGGTAGTAGTTTGTTCTCAAAGACTGCTTATTTTGTTCATCTACTACTTTTGAAGTTTCTCCAATATATGACACAATGTTAGTAATTTTGTTCAAGCTCAAATCTATTAGCTGAGAAATTTTTTCAAGCTCCTGATGCCATCTTAATGTCAATTGACTAGCTTTGGGAGCAGTCTCTTATGCTAGAACTCTATTGTTGGCGTTTCAAAACTCCCCATTTTTAGTTTTTCAAATCCTAAACTTACGATACCCCGGTTTCTTTTAGCCTCATTGAATCTCTAAAAAATTTGACATAATGGTTACCACTCCGGTTTCGTTGTGAAACTAGGCCACACCCCTTGTATGTTTAGAAGTGGGACAAACAATTAAGTAATGGTATTGACAATTAATTTCTACCAAATTTGTATAATATGATTTTTTTTCCTGAAGTATGTTTAATAGTCGTTTTAACTTTGAGAATGATTTTTCAAAAAAGAAAAAAAAGAAAAAAAAAAAAGAACGAAATTTGTTTTATTGAATAAAATGTTGATGTTTAAATGGTTGAACGAATTAATACTTTGATGGTTTTGATGAGATATATCAATGGTATTCCACAAAATACATTCAATGAACACTTAAACATTTAATTTTATTTCCATTCTATTTTATTTGTTTTCTTTTTTTATTTTTATTTTCAAATTTTAGTTTCAACAAATGGGAAAATACAAAAAATAATTTATTTTAATATTGAAAATAGGATTTTGTAAAAAGATTAAAATGCAAATACGAGTACACATTTTAAATAGATTTTGTTTTTTTTAGTTTTAAATCATTCTCTTAAATTATGAAATAAAGACATAATACGAAACTTATTTCGTCGTGCGGGAGCTTAAGTGCTCTATCCGCCATTTCATAGTTTTTATATATCTCGAGTTAATTATGTCACTTTAGGTTTTCGATCCAAAATTTTTCAAATCTGTGTTCCGTTTTAGGATATCTCGTTAAGTTGCGGAGATAAATAGCCGAGAACGGATTGCAGATTTTAAAAATGTTGGTGTCAAAAACCTAAATGAGCATCTTTAACTCGAGATTTAAAAAATGGCGTATAGAGCACTTATACTCCCGCACGACGATTTAGTGTTATTCCCTATGCATCCCTTAGTTAAAACTTTCAATTATATGATGGTTAAAAAAAAACAAAAATACACAACAAACCAAAACTTTTCAAGTGCAGTAAATTAAGGCATCAACTTCAACTCAAAAAAAAAATTTCATCTCACCTCTATTCAACGTAAACTCACTCGTCTAATAAGGGCTTAATGCTACAAATTATTAATCTCTTGTTTTATATGCCACTTTTGTCAGAATTCATCTGTTTAATTAAATTAAGCGGATATGAACGAAAAGTTTCTGGTGCTTAAAACAAAGTTAACGCCTTCCTACACGGTTGTGTATAAATTTATGTATGAGTTTGTATTAAGTACTCGTACATAATTTATACATACATTTTCATATGTATGAAGCAAGAAGTCATAATTTCATTATGACTCTACATACATGCTTACATATCGTCGTCCCGAAGTTATCTGGACGTATATCACAAAATCAAAAAAAATGAGTTACAACCATTTTTGAGGCTTAAATTATTAGATCTTTCGACGTGTTCGATCACCAGGACTTTATGTCTTAAATTTTCTGAGATATTTAAGAGCCATTTTGCCGTATATCCACGTTTGGTAAAAAAATTTTATGTTATAATGACGTACGCGCCACTTTCGTGGATATACGGCAAAAAATGTATGGAATTTTTCAAATAAAAAAAATTTGCGTTATCTTGACGTACGTACATAAATGAATATATTTAAAAGATTTTTCATAAGAAAATAAGGTAAAACATAATAAAAAAACCATAAAATGTATATTTCTTTAACTTCACTTTATAAAGAACTAATTTTGATATTTTAAAGATATATAAAATTAATTTTAATTCAAAATTTATTTCATAAAACTTTTATGAATCAAAAGTATATTTTTAAATACATCATAGATAATTCAAGAATAAGTATTCGTTTTAAAAATCAATCTTAAAATATGTTATAACTTATATAAATAGTTTTGAATAAAATTGAACATCATTATGTGGAAAATATGGAAAAAGGCTTTTAATATAATTTTTTTTATATTCAGAAATATTTATTTTTGGACATGTACTGAATTCCTTTGCAAACATTTCTTCTGATTTTGAAAAAACTCCTTTTCTCGCTTGTTTTTTTAAATTTGATAACTGAAATTCATATTCACTTACAGATGCTTTATAGGATAAAGAAAATAAATTGAATTTATTATACTTAGTAAATGGAATGTTCTGAAAATTTAGTAGATGCGCAATAACTGAAAAAAATTTAAAATCTGTAGGTAACATTTCAATAATATTCAATTTAAACTTTTTGGAGTGGTACTTTTTTAATTTTATTATTAAATTTAAAGGACTATGAATTTTTTTTAATTTTAGAAATCGATCTATTGCACTGTGGACAGAGTCAATTTCTTGAATTTGGGAATCTCCCGGCTCTGAAAATTGTTGAGTAATTGTTTTTAGATTATTGTTTTTAGATTATTGTTTTTATATAAAATACCAAAAATAGCAGACGAAAATTTTTTATTTCTATTTTTTGACACACAAGAGTCGCTCCAAAGAATGGTATTCTCAATATGATTAAAATCCTTCAATATTTTTTCCAAAATTTTTATTACAGAACTATCGATATCATTACCAGAGCGATCATTCTGTGCTTCTTTCCAAAAGGCGCAATAAAATTTTTTTTCGTTTGGATTTTGAGTACATACTGTTGCTGTCTGTCATATTAAACACTAAAAGCTTTCTTTTATAATAAAAGATGGATGGAATTCCTTTAGGCGGATTAAAAGTGCTTTGTTAACCGTAATTTTTTTATTTAGTAATGTAGTAATAAATACTATATGTAAGAATTTTGCTTACTTAAGTATGTCTCATATACGTCAAGTTAATTTCAGACAAAAAACAATCCAAAATTTCTATCGGTGTTATTTTGACGTATATGCCAAAAATAAAGAAAATGTTCCCAAAAAGTGGCTTATACGGCAAAATGTTATTCTTTGTTTGGAGTTAAAAATGTTTAAAACTTAAAAAATTTTCTCCATGACTTAAGAATTTTTTGAACTATTCGATAAAGAATTATTAGCACTACATCTGATAAAAATTTTGAGTCACCTTTTTCGACTCAACTTTTGTCTATAAACTGATAAAAATTCAATTTCCCAAAAAAATATTTTTTGGAGTTACGTCAAGATAACTTCGGAACGACGATATGTATGTACGTATATGTACAAGTATATGCATTTAAATGAGATTTTTTTTATGAAAATCTTTCTTATTCCTGCGTATCATACATATGAAAATAGAGTTGTTATCCTTTAATGGAAAAGAAACTTTTTTATATAAAAAGTGGTTTTCTGTTTATGTTGTTGACAGTTATACATCTATTTTAATTAAACATCTTTAAAAATAAGAAAAAAAAATTTTGTTTAGAAAAAAAAAACGCTTCTTATCAAAATAATTTTCTTTGTTTGCAAACAATGGATCAAAAAATGTGTGTTTATTTATTTAACAGCTTAAAATATAAAGTAGCACAATTAACATATACAACGCTAAACATATATTAAAAACAATCACATTGATATGTATTTGAGATATTAAGATAAATTAGTATTGATATCTTTGTTATAGTGCAGTTGGCAGAAAAGTCAAAAGATTATAAAATTTATTAATTTCCATAGATGTTCTACGTAGAGGGTCATTATCGATGAAGTTAAATCTATATGGTTTCAAAAAAATTCGTTCATAAAATCGAAGTTGTCTGTTAGGTACATTGATTTGTAACTTTTTTTTCTAGCTGAGACCAATACTCAGGGGTAAACCCCTACTAAATGCTGTGCCTTGTATTAAAACTTTCATGGAAAGGACAGTACATTATGACAACAGGGGCCTTATTCTGTAATTCTCTTAAGCTGAAATGCAAAAATTTTAGGTTTTTGAAACAGGCTGGACATTAGAATATATAAAATTAAAAAGTTTAGAGGTAATAGGCATGAAGTTTTTAAATTGCAATACGTGTTAAAGAATTCTATTCCTAGCTAAAAAGTCCTAAATCAAGTTTATAAATTTTTAGCGATAGAGTTTTAGCTTAGGAGAGTTACAGAATAATGCCCCAGAACATAAGTTTTGTTTTCTTATATTATGAAGCGCCTTAGGAATGAGACAAATTGCTGTGAATTCATCATTCAAAGACCAGTGTTATACCTTCACCCTTGAATGATCAACAGCAACTGCCTCATCGTTGCATGTTGATTGTGTGGTGAGTGCCTTCGCTAAGTAGGTTTTTAGCTGTTATCTGCTACTTCCCAATAGGCGGCGCTTTTCTCCTAATCATTCGTTTATTGTTGATATTGGTTAAGATGGAAAAGAGTGGAATATCGGGGAGCGGGAGGGGACCTCTTATTTTTAAATTATAATTTTGAAAAAACTGCAAGCTAACTTTTTACTTTTTCAGCTTTGCTGGGATTTGAACCTGGGCCTCTGGAGTTTTTGTGCGATCGCTCTAATCACTATACCACGCACCCCCCAAAAGATAAGTAGGATTTATATTGCCCTGTATTAGATACAAAAAGAATGATATGTGCCCATAATTATGAAAGTGGTCTAAGTCATATATTTCATGTTTCGAGATATTTAATGATTTACATTTGAATAAATTAAAAAATGTTTTTACATTATATTGTATTTTAATTTATAATTTTATTAGTCTTAATTAATGGAAATTTATTACGAATAAGAAATTTTGTGTGAATTTATTTCGATAATATTGTTTTCAAAGTTTGAATTGACTTAGACCATTTTCAAAATTAACTGAATGTCCTATAAATGACTTAAAGCAATAAAGAACTTTGAGTTTTATTTAAAACAATAATTTAACTGAACATTTGTTAATTATTTTTCAACAGTAATCCATTTTTATAAATATTGAGAGTATTTAAGATTCTTAAAATGTTCCTGAAAAACTGGAAGGATGTAAACTCAAAATACCTTTATGTTTTTTTTCCGATACTTGTCTAATGATGGTATATAATGGAAGTAATTTAATATTTCCGTATGTTTTTGGTCTTCCTCTTTTGGGAAAAAGATCCAAAACATGATATTTAGAATTATCTAAAAAAGTTGTATAAAACATTTTATAAGGTTCATTTTTTAAGAATCTCATCCACTGAATTTGTAGCCAAGAGACAGATTTACCCGCGGTATTTTTTACTCTTCTTATTATTGATTCTGATATCGTTGAAATAAAATCCGGCTGCGAAATTAGCTTTATCGAAAATGTACTATTTCTTCTTCTGCACTTTTCTATCAATTCAAAATAATGCTCAGGGTTGTATAAGTAATTTGCTTTTTTATTTTCATTTCTATCAACCCAAAATCACGGTCATTCGGTAGAAAGGAATGAGCCGATACCAAAAATGTTTGGCATAATTTTTGACTTAGACCACTTTCATAATTAACACTAAATGAATTTCATATAATGTTGAAATTAGAAACAGTATCTAATGGTTCATTTTTGACAATTTCGTAAAAATTACATTGAATAAATTTAGTTTAAAATAATGTGGTATGAAATAACTGATATCCTAATTTTTTTAAAATTTTGACTTAGACCACTTTCATAATTATGGGCACATATGTTCTATACAGTCGCAGAACTCTTTAGAGTATATAAATTTATTTAGAGCAAACAGGCTTCGATATGGTGGTAGATTTGGGCTAGAACTCCATCTAAAGTTACGAAGAAAAAATAGTAAGAACTGTTTTTAAAGAGAATCTAATTTCCTTATATAAAAATTGTACTAAGGATCCCAAATTACAGACGCATATTCAAGTGATGGTCTCACTAGTGACGTGTAAAGATTTTTTTCTAACATAAGGATCATCAAATTATTTTGCCCAGCGCTTTATAAAACATAGAACACAATTAGCCTTACTTACACTCATAAGTACATGTAAATTAAAATTTAATTTTTTATCGAACAGTACTCCAAGATCCAAAAATGTGTCTCCCATTTTTAATACCTCATCATTAATAAAATACTATTGGGGAAAAATTTAGTGTCTAGTAAACGACATAGATTTAAAGATTTTGAATACACTCGGCATAAAAATGATCTAAATCAGTTTGCAGGAGAATACTATACTCAGAACAGGAAATGGTTTAAAAAAGTTTAATAAAGCCTTGCTAAAGTCTGTATATATAACATCAGTTTTAAGACCATTAACAAAACCTGAGTTAATATGAGTGTTAAACGAACATTTATGACATTTCAGGTGCTATTTTTTAAAAAAAATTTTTTGATTCGCACATCGTTGTGACTATTTCAGTAAATACATTTTGAAATGCTTTGTATCTGAAAAAATAATATAATTTTGATCCATAGGAATCAATTTTAATGGTTTAGAAACCTGCTGTGGTCGTGCCATTATAAATTTCATCCACTATCTGTTTGCAACAAAAAATGTCTGTTACATCGCAATTTTTCGAAAACAATCATGACCTAAATCGGGGAGCTTCCTGTATATGCCCGATTGACTCAGATTTTTTAACCTACATACTGGATTTGAAACATTCTATTCTTTTCAAACAGGATGGCTTAACACTCCAGATCAGAGTCTTTACTCGGAGTCGAACTTATGAGTCTAAAACTCTATAAACTACCGCGTATACGTGCATACTAGACGTATAATATTAAAAAAAACTATTGTTACTATTTCTTAAAGCGACAGACTTCAAGTGTAATATAATAATAATAAGACCGAATAGACACAAATATTTTCTGTTTCTCGGAGACTGCTGCCAGAATATGAGTATCGCCATGGAATTTAGTTTTAAAGCTGGTAGCGCCCTCTATTGATGCATTTTGTTGCCATAAAACACGTTTTTTTTTATTAAAAAATTAAATATTAAGAGAAATAAAAAAATTCCAAAAAAAGAGAATTTTTTTTCTCTGACCAAAAGTGTTAAAACAAAAAAGTAAAAAAGCCAAGAAAGCTTTTCTTTACGTCAAGAAAATTGTCTTCGAATATTCTTAGAAACTCTAGACTTTCTTCCAGTGGTCCCCTTTATTTATTAAAAAAAAGAAAAAAAAAATGTTAACGAAAATAAAAAAGCAGGGATTTTTTTCTTTCTTACTCTCTTCTATTACTTTCACTATACAGGGGTTGGAATTTTTTCTTAACACAAACAAGGTTTGAGGAACTTTCCACTTAAGGGGGTGTTTGTTATAAAGAAAAATATAAAATAGCAGAAGTGTAGAGGGTGTTTATTTGACTAACTTGTGACTTTGACTTTGAGTCTCATTTTTTTTACTTTCTTAAGCTTTAGCAAGAAAATAAAAGTTTCTTTTAATGAAAGAAATAATTTTAAAAGAAATCATACTTAACGGTGAAAAATAATTCTAAGCAGCGCTGTTTAATACCAAAAACTTACAATAGATGGCGTGGTAAACGTCAGGCAGAGCTTTCCTTTATGTAAGAAAATTCATTAAAAGAAATTTATTTTAAAAAGTTGATGGATAAAGTCGCATTTTTAATTCTTATATTAATAATAATAAAAACAAAATTAGAAATAATATTTTCGTCTTAATGGCAAGACACCATTTTATTTTTCTTATTTTTACTGTTATAAGTGTACATCTATCACTATCCTTTTTCCATTCATTTACCAACGATTTTTCTTTCTCTTTTCTTCTTTTGTGTTTCTGTGCAATTCTAATGCTCATCAACCAATTATATATTGTGGTTAACCACAAAATTTATTTTAAAGATTCTACTACACATGCCTGCATTATGTGTGTTAGACAGTGTTAGTCCTACAAAGTTGCCATCTCTGTCGTCGCAAGATATTCTTGGGGAAAGTCTAGTGTATGCATGGTGTGTGTTGTCGGCACTGGCAGGTAGTGTGAGTGCTACTATTTTAGGCCTGATAGATATGAAAATTTCACATATTTTACTTTTAATATTTGTTTCCATTTGTGTTGTTGTTTTTATTGTTATTTTCCAACCCTTGTTTTATTGTTTTTTTTTTTTTTGCTTTGTTTGTGGTCTGCCTCTATTCCCTCATTTATTGATATCGACTTAGACTGTTTTTTTTTTTAAATCATAACAAAAATCGTAAATTGTGAATTGGATTTACATTTCTTAAGAGTTGAGTTATCTTGAAGAGGGTTAAAAAAATCAAAAAAAATATATATATTTCTTTTAATATTTTTTAGAAGTATAAAGAAAAATAAACTTAAAACTGACTTGTGTGGTTTACCACAAAGAAAATAAAAACAAAATACCTACAAAGAGAATAAACTCGCAAAACGCCCTCTTCATATTTTTACATATTTTCCATTTAATTTCTTTTCCATAAATTACTCGTTTCTTTTTTATAACATTTTTTTCTTTCTTTGTTTTTTTTTAATATTTTATTGAACATTTTTAATTGATCCCTCGTGATAAATTAGAAATAAGAAACGTTTCCTTTTAATATGCATCCTTGATAGGGTTTAATTAAAAAACGCTAATTCAATATGTTTTACGTCAGAAAACATCACTTGGTTTATTTACACTATTTTAACCCGGGGTCTCCACGAGATATGAAACGAAATATTTTTATATCTGCGTACGTCAAATTCGATAGCCGATATAATTTTGTTACGTGTAGACTGCGAATCAGCTATCATAATATCTATTATGATATCGATATCATAATATATATTATGAAAACAATATCATGATATGAACTGTCAAAAACAGCTCATATAGAGAAACAAAACAAAAAAACAAAAAAAAACTGAAATTGAATTTTTTAAATTCAATAAAAAAGCAATAAAATAATAAAAAAATAAAAAAATATATTAATTAATAATAATTATACACAAAATTATTTAATTTTTATAAAATTTTCCCTTTATTTTTAAACAAATTTCCACTAATAAAATACTCCGACATGTTCTTTCTTTCATTGCTGTACAAAAAAAATGAAATATTATAATATTTCAACATCAACGTGTTCCTGTTGTTAGATATGAAGAGAAATATTAAAATGGTATTTTATTTTCTCTGCCGACGTTTTCTTTCATATTATATCAAAGTTGATATCAGGTGTAGACCCCGGGTAAAGCAAGTAAATGAGTACACAGAAAAAAAAAAGTGTTGTTATGGCAAAAACTTTTTGCAGTTGAGGAAATTGTATTTGTCCCAAATAAAAAGTATTTGATTTAAATGATATTTTATTTGCCACAAATAATTTCGGCGAATACACTGTATTTGTCGCAACTACAAAATTGCAGTTGACATAAATTAAGAGCAAAATTATTTGATCCAAATTGTATTTTCTTTAAGTTAAATGTAATTGCATTTAAAAAAGCATGTCAACAGCAATTTATTAAAATCAAATGTTTTCTTATTTGAGATTACATGGAAAAATTATTTACGCCAAATACGGATTGCTGTTGTGGTAACAGTAGTCTTGTAATTTCAAATGCAATCCGCAGTTAGTTTTGTTTTATTGTTTAGGCATTTTCTCTCCTTCGTTTGTATTTTGTTTGCGGTAATAAAAACACGTGTGTGTGAAAAAAAAGCAAATATGTGTGAGTTTTTTACAGGAGTATATCTTCGCCGTGGTCTAGTATTTAGTGTGTTGCCTTGCTAAGACGATAGTGCCGGATTCAAATCTCAGCTCTGACATCTTACAAAAAAGGAATATGAAAAAATGGTTTCTTTCGGCGACTACCACTCAAAAATCTGCTGGCAAAAGCTCTGAGAGTAACTGATTGCCATGAAAAAGCTTCTCAAATCTGTCGTTCGGAGTCGACTTTAAAAACTGTATATAAATATAGATTATGTATTATGTACTATAATGAATGTATATTATATTATTTATATATGTTATATAATATTATATATGTATGTATTATTATACTGTGCTCTTAATTGCCTTACTATGTATTATATTAATCTTTTAGATATAATTAAAACTAAGCTACCAATTCATTGTATGTATGTATTGTATGTATATATTCCTGAAAAGTCTTTTATTTTATTTTTGTTTGTAAATAAAATCTAAAAATTTAAAAAAATTTTGACATTTGTCGAATTGTATTTGGGGCAAAGATTATTGTATTTGGGGCAAAGACAATTGTATTTGGTAGGACAGTTTTTGCATTTGGGACAAAGACAATCGCATTTGTTAAAACCATTTTTGCATTTGCTCAATTGTATTTAATGTAACAGCAATTTTGTAGTTGCCACAAATAGAAACTGCTATTGGGAACGATCCGAATGTAAATTCTATTTGCGGTAAGGTTAAAATCATTTGCCATTACTACGTTTTTTTTTTCTGTGTAAGTAACCAATTGTCAGTTCAACATAAATCTAAAAAATACTACCGCACAATTATTGTTGTTTTTATCTAAGAGGTTTTGATTGCTATAAGATTTTCACTATAATATTTATCCCAAAATTGTCGTTTTGATATACTTCAGAATAAGACTCATACTCAGGGATAAATTCGTGTTAAATATATAAATAGATGTGAAGATGTTAGACACCATCTGTCAATGGGACCAGTATTATACCTTCAGCCTTGAATGATCAACAACAGCAATTGCCCCATCTGTCTGTGGATGTTGAATCTGAGTGGTGAGCATCTTCACTAAGTAGGTTAGCTGTCATCTTCCCAGAAGAGGGCGCTGTACTCCTAATCATTCGATTCTTGGTGAAATAGACTGCAAATGTCAGGAAGCGGTTTCTTGAAGATACACTTCTTGGAGGGCGGAACCTCTTATTTTTAAATTATAATTTTTGAAAAACCGTATATATTTTTTTTAATTATTCTTCGCTGGGATTTGAACTTCAGTTGTTTGAATATCTGTGCTAAAGCTGTAACAACTATACCACGACCATCCATGATCCGTTAATATCAAATTATTGAGCTAAAACGTTTGTTGGGTAATTATTTATTAGTGTATTAGTAGTATTCCTTATCTTCTTAACTAATGACCAGGAGCACTTACTTTTCCCAAAAAAAGATAGAAAAAATACTTTTACGACGTACATATAAATTATAATCGATAAGCCCGTGGCTTAATATCTATTTTGGGAAATCTCAATCGCATGCAAGAAAGGCGAAGGTGCTTATTGTTGCCAGTAAATGATTAAACAGAACTGGGACATGACGTTTTTTTCCATACAAATTGACAGATAAAAGCGCTGGATAATGCAGTCGTGAAATAGAACCTGTTTTATTTTGACAGCGTTTTTTCTTATGCTCTCATTTTTAGAAACAAATTCTCTCAACAATGTTACCACACGTTTATTAAATTTCATACATTTTGTAAACAAACTCATTTGTTTTTTGTAAAGATGATTAAATTATAAAATATAAATTCAATTCTATGCAAAAACTCTCATAAACTCATAAACAGAAATGTAAAAACAATAAATGACAGTTCCTGAAGTTGCGGCCGTCGTTTTAATTTTGGGCTGTTTTCTCTGAGAGTCGAAGTTACGGTCGTATTCTGTTTAATCATTAAGGTATCAAATTCTATTGACATTAAGTAATGTCGCCATCTAGCGTTTCTTTCATTGTTCTACTAACACTACAATGGAGAATGTTCTGACAAAATATGGGCATGGATTTATCTTTATCCATGTCGTCGCAAGAATTAAAGAACGCTGTAACTGACAAAAAATCGAAAATACGTTTTTTGCATCATTTTTATCAGAAAAAAAGTACGCGTCGATTGGTCCCGGTCCCAGATTTCTATGATGAAAAAAAATTCACTTACGCCGTCTGCATTTTGACAAATACCAGTGTCTTTGTTCTACTTTCATACAGGTTTTTTGGCTCTGGTGAACAATAAATGTTTTGTCAGTTAGAGCGTTCTTTAATTCTTGCGACGATATCTTCGAGTTGTTGTGATACCTCTCGTAGACCATATATGTATGTCTGAGCTTGATTGAATATTTAGATGAACCTGTCAGAAAAAGAGGGCCTTGGAAGGTTATTCGTAGCAAGATGGAACTTAGCGAGAGTCAAGAACTTGGCTTAAGCCATGCGCATGTGAGACATGTAACCATAACAAAAAGAGACTTGAGTTATGCTTCAAACTGTCTAGAAATAATTGGAGAGTGAGATTTTGACCACTCACTGCAGACTAAACGGACATTTGATGTGAGCAGGACAGACGTATTTGCAAATTCGGGTAAACAGAGTCACCAGAGCACATACGTAATACTTGTCAGTCATACATTGCCGGCATAATGGGATCTTTACTTAATTCGTGTTTAGTTATAATTGTATCGGTAAACTGATTGAAGAATATATATTTTTTATAAGTAGGACTCAAACCTGAGCACAAAGCATAACTTTCCATTAAATGTAAAAGTTTAAAAAATTATTGTAATTTGTGAAGTTTCCTTTTTGTGATAATACTGTAACTCCTTGAGATTTTCCTATTGGGTCCTTTTAATGCAGCCATTAAAAAAAAGAACTATTTTTGCAACACATCAAATGCATGTTGTAATTAATAAAACGAAATGCACAAAAAATGTTTAAGAAACTAATGTCGTTATAAGTATGTGTTGGATTCTTCTTCTGGCGTAGAGAAAAAGAATAAAGAATTAATAGTTTATCCAGCATAAAAAGTATCGCCTTTCAAGTCACTAACCACGAAAGATATTTCTTAGTTTTAAAAGCAACAATGTGTGCAGCTATTTCAGAGTATGGCACAAACACTTGTAAAGTTTAAGTAGAACAAAAAATATTTTTTTTATGAAATTAACCCATTAAAGGTGGTAAATATTTGTCACAAATTAGATTACCAATTAATAGAAACTTGAAAATAAATCTATTTATTTAAATTAGCATTATTATTAAGTTATCATTAACCTATTAATATATTATGACCAATAAAATTTTCTTCAATTTTAAAAACAAAAGAATTTAGTATTTTACCCAAAGGGTTAATTTAAAACTCAGTGGCTTGTAGAGCCACCATATTTGTTTGTACAAGAGTAGCAGTGGAAGCAGCAACAGCAGCAGCATCAGCTATAGATTAAAGTAATTTATAGAGAGTTTATAATTAAAAATTATTTCAGACTCTGGCATGTAGAAAACCAAGAGAAAAACAAGACTAAAAAACCTTTAGTTAAAAAAAACTCGTGTATATAAAAATATTTGCTTTTAAATTATAATAAAAACCAGTAACAGAGCTGAATATAGAAAAAAAAAACTCGTATAACGTTAAGATTGTAGGAGTTGTTATCATAGAACGGCATACGTACGTATAAAACAAAGTATTGCAATATTTAAATATTTTAACTCGACTTTTTTTTCCATATTTTATTATTGGAAAACAACAACATAAATATTTACAGAAATTATTATTAAACTCAGTAAATTCAAAGTAATTTTATGCAAAAAAAAGAGCAGATATTTTGGTAATATTTAAAATTATACATTTCTATAGTGCTGTACAGCATTAACGTTCGTCTACAAATAATAATAGGGATATTCACTTAATGATGTGGTATGATAAACCTTAAATACTCAGCTGCATTATATTAGTTTTATTAAACTCTAGTGAAATACTATTATTATGAAACCGCATTTTTCCTCCAAACCAAGTATGGATATTATAACTGAATAATGGCAATAGAACGGCGAGATCACCTCATTACAGTACTTAGTCAAGATTTACAACATTGAGAGACAAACAGATGGAACTTATAGAAATGTGGGCGAGGAAGTAAAGGGTGCACTATAGGATTTTTTTCTTTCTCTTTTCTATTTTTCTTTCTATTTGCTTGTTGTTTCAAAATATTTTTCTTGTTTCATTGTCATTTTAATACTGCTGTGGTCTAGTGGTTAATGTTCAAGGTTCAAGTCTCAGCTCTGACATCTTAAAAAAAAAGAAATACGAAAAAAATTTTTCTTTCTGGGACTACCTCTCAGCAGTTTTCTGGCAAAAGCTCTGGGGGTTATTGATTGTCATAAAAAAACTTCTCAAATCTCTAGTTCAGAGTCGACTGTAGGTCTTGGTACTCATGGATAAAAATTAACACACACAACATGAATGCTGCCAGAAGCTAGGCCGTAACTCTGAAACAGAGTGTTAATGGCCAGTTTTGTATGTATGTATGGATGTGTGTGAAATAAAGAGATTTTAAACTTTTCTATATGTCACATTGTAAACTCTTTCGGCAAGGCTGTAAAGGAGAATTAAAAAAATGTTTGCCTCTTAATTTCTTCATTGCAAGTCCTGACTTAGCTACTGATTAGAAATATTATACACGAAAAGAAGCTTCGTTTTTCAATTGTTTTTGACTAGGGATGCCAATCCCAAAATCCCGATACCAAAAATCCCTGAATTTTAAGGATTTGCCAAATCCCAAGAAAATGCACCACTTCTCAATCCAGTATGAATTAAAATTCGAGTTATTTCTTAATACACCATAGACTCTACTCTTCTCGGAAAATTTTCTACTACAAAACTAAAAAAAAAATATGGTGATAAAATATTTACAGAACAAAGCAGAGGTAGAGTCTGTTGTTAGTGTCTATTTCTGCGATCTAGACAATTTTTTATTTAAACAGGTTATGGAAGGTGTTTAATATATTCAAGAGATACACGATATTCAAAAGACACTTTTGTGAAATATTTGTGTTTCCAAATTTGTTGTGTTTTCTTTGTTGTTTATGTTTACAGTGTAGAATATATCCTCGATTCTCTATTTTATAAACCGTGTGTTCTGGTGTCGTGTATCTACATATCGTCAATGGAATTAAAGAACGCCGTAACTGACAAAAAATCGAAAATACGTTTTTTGCATCATTTTTATCAGAAAAAAAATACGCGTCGATTGGTCCGAGTCCCAGATTATTACAATGAAAATAAATTCACTTACGCCGTCTGCGAAATGAAAAATACCAGTGTATTTGTTCTACATTTATGAAAGTTTTTTGGCTCTGGTGAACATTTAAGGTTTTGTCAGTCACAGCATTCTTTAATTCCATCGACGATATATTTAATTGAGGTGCTTCTTTATTATTAAGCCCAGCACGCATGGGACGACCACTACTCAAGCAGTACATTGTAATGATCTAGGAAAATATGTTATGGAAAGGGGGAATAAGGGAGTAGTGCTTTGATTTAAACCTATTGATATGGTATTTTGCAGGAAAGATTATTCCATAAATGAAGGGTGCAAAGAACGAATTCTCTCTATAATGCATTGTGCGATTCACTGGACATTCAACTACAAAATTATGTAATCCGAGAGAGGTACGAGTAGTCCATATGTTATTATCCGGAATCGAGTTCTTTATTTCATCAGAGCACCTCCCATGGTAGTAAGGATATAACAGTGAAACATACGCCACACTGCGCTAGTGCTTCAACGAATCCATGAAGTTTAATAGCCTGCCGTTCCCGATAAGTACCTTCGCTCTTTCCTGTACACGGTCGAGAAGCCTCAAAATAGATTTTGAATCACCGGCCCATACATGGATGCTGCATTTCATCCTAGGTCAGATAAAGATCTTGTTAATATAAATAAGATTAGATGGAGTGAAATATTTCTTACACCGTTTTTAAAAAACCGATGCACTTGAATGCGTCTTTCGTCACTCGAAATATGTGATCATTTCAATAAACATCACAATTAATTCTCATGCCCAGAACATCAAGAGCGTCCGCCTATGAGTGTAACTCATTTATGTCCACGTCTTGTTTTGGCCTCCAGATATATCAGGAGTTGCCTACATTTGATCCAGAATTCTTCATTAGATATTATATGTCAGTCAGCCATAATAAGTTTAAGATTCTTTCGTAAGAACAAATTATTACTCAGATTAAAACCTCATCAGCAACGCTGGTTTTTCTTTTTTAAGCTAAAAAAAAATTAGAAGCTAGTACCATAGAATTAATTGTAAGAGAGCTTTTTAATACTTATTGTACTTGCTCTTCTTAAAGTTATCCTTTAAAATACGAGTATCACTATTACAAAACAAATAATAATTAAACGAGAACCAAAAAAGAATAGATAGAATGCTACACATATTTGTCGATAAAAACTCCAAATAAGTGAATACCCCTCAAATATATTCATGAAATTATAATTTTTTTTTATCTACAAAATCAAATATTGTTGAAATATTTTTTTATACAAAAATTTGTTAACATTTGCTCGCTTGTATATTGAAAATATTGATTTCTTTTTTTTAAATTTCATTTTTATGAATTCATCTAAAAATATTAAAAAATGGGGAAAAAAACAAAAAATATTTGATTTTAATAAACATTCATGGCATATTTGTCTGCCAAGCTGAGTAGACAAGCAAGAATACAAGTAAAGACTAAAGAAATTGAAGTCCTTATAGAGGAGTGAGTATTGGAAAGAGAAGAGTAGGGAATTCTTATATTTAATTTAGAATTTATTTAAATTGATTAAAAATCATTTAATTTGGTTACAATAAAATATTTGTAATTTTTTATTTTTTGGCTTTTCAAAAACAAATTGAGTGGTAGGTGGTGAAGGCAGTGGCAGCGGGGGATGGATGATAAACTTTTAAATTAAATTAATTAATTTTGCTGATTAACAAACGCTATTCGTTTGATACTCTTATACCACGAATTTCTTTTCTCTTCTGCTAAACAAATACTAATTTATTTACAAAACTTTATCCCTTTTTTTGCTATTTCTTTCAACAACAACCTTCATTTCTCTTGCTCAAGTGGTCCTCCCTAACATGGTTTTTATTTTTGCTATTGTCTATGTTGCACTCTATTCTATGTTGTTGTGTAATAGATGCCTGGTTGATTTTATTTGATTTTCAGTTTTGCCCTTTCGCTGGTTATTCATTTGAATTTGTTCGTTTGTCTACTGAAACCTAAAAGTAAATGCCAAAAATTTCAAACACTAATGAATTATCCTTGATTAGGATAATGTATGATGTGGTTCCTTATAAAATGTTTGTGTTTTTTCTTTTTCTTTTTGTTTTTGTTTTTTCTTGTTTTGCCCTGCCCCATTTAAAACTTAAAATATAAAACTTTTTATTTTATTTTCTATCCACTTCACTCACTCATTTATTCATTCAAATTGACCAAAAGATGAGGGTGATAGTGATGATGGCGATGATGACGTCTATGACGACGATAAGGACTTCTTCGTTAAACCAAAAATACGAGAGAAAATTATAAAAAGGGGCAAAAATTTATTAAAGAACTCAAATTATGTTTTATTTCCATTGTTTTTCTTTGTTTTACTTTCTTTCCTCTACTGGCTGTTTTAATTTGTTGCCACTGCTGACTGTTTAATTCATAATAGCAATTTATGAAAAGAGCCAAATTAATCAGACTAATAACGAAAACATCCCATAAAGATGGTTGTGGTATAAAAATTTTATACCAACTTTATGGCAAACAAAAATACAAAAAATAGAAAAAAAGGAAAAAGTTCCACTTATTAATGAAAAGATTTACGATAGACAGTCCTTAAAAGCTAAAGATGTTGCAGCAACAAAATGAACATCTTTAAGTAGAAACTTTGCTTTTTTGTTTTCTTTTAAATTTCCTTCCTTCTTTATTTTTCAACAAAACAACAAAAGAAATACTTTTCGCTAAGTGGCTGTTCATTTTCATTAAATATTGTTTTGAAGAAAAGTTTTATTTTCTTTTTTTATCTATTTTTATGAAATGCTGAGGAAGAAAATTACAGAAATTATTCATAATTTAGCACAATTTTGGTTGAAAAAATTTTTAAGTGGAACTAAAAAAATGAAACAGTTGCACATATACAAAGTTTCTTAATATTTTATAAATTTTTTTTCTATATATAAATATGTCAACAATATGAATGTAACCAATTAAGGATAATAATAGGAGCCTTCATATCAATGAGGTACTCATCTCAATGCGAGTCTTAATGTCCTACTAAAGAAGCAATTGATGTACCATATATTCACTCTTATGCTGAGCTACTTTAACCGCATCTAGACAGATGCGGTTAAAGTTGTTGTCATTGGCGTATGAAAAAAGATAGGCCGAGAACCATCTTCAATTAATAGCTGCTTAAATTTGTAATGAATGAAAGTAAATGCTCGGTTGGAACATGTCTCATACGTTTTCTGTTAAATTTATGCCGGTGAAAACTGTGCAGTCTGATTGTGGCCAGACACACAGAATTTGCAAAGTGCTACTCCAAAAATGGTATATGTTCGCTTTAAATTTTACTTCTATTTATGACGATTTACATCTATTTTTGGGAATTGATATTTCTTACTGTTTAATCTATATATCAAATAATTTTTCATTGTGCTTGTAATCATTAATCTCTGTAATGCGGGAAGAGATTTTACTCTCCGACCTACCAAATGCAAGCTAACTTCGGTGTCTTGATTTTAAAATAAAAACCTTTTTGCATCTTTATTGGTTTACAAGTTATGAACGTAAGTGTGTACTTTTAAAATTACGCCCTGTTTAACTACAGAGAGTTGTTTCTATAGGCCGTTACATTAGTAGTAATAAAGCAATTTGGCATATTCTTTCATTTCATATTTACGAGAGGTACCCAAATGTTGTGTATTTCACTGCTGATTTTGCTGCTCATAGAGCTGCATCACCACGTAATACAACTTTAACAGCCAGAACATTATTGTCGCAGGAGTTCCAAAATAGTTGAAGTGGGATGCATAAAAATAAAAAAGTTCAAGCAACGTACATATTCAAGTGATGCTTTGGGACGTGTTTATAACCCAAATAATGCAAAGTGCTCTTATTTATATTTGGTTATAATAAACGTTCGTGGCCCAACATCATTTCGACAATTAGGAACAGTGGATGGAAAGATATGTACGATGTATACGCAAGCGTGGCAAAAACTCAATTTGCTAGAAAATAATATTCATTGGGAATATACACTTGCTGATGCAGCTGTTGCCGCCTATCCTTATAAAATTCGACCTTTATTTGCCATTATTTTGTCTACGTGTTTGCCGTCGAATCCATCTGGATTGTAGACAAAATTTAAGAATCATCTATCGTCAAGAAAATCATAACCCAGAAATTTTTTGTGCCACAGCTTGAAATACGCCATTCATTTTACATTTAGATATATATACATTTGAGTTTTAATTTAATTTTTTGCACAAAAAATGGCCACGGTGAATTTCAACTTACACATTAAGGTTAAATATAAAATAATATTACAAAGTGAAAACCTTGAAGATCCCGGACAAAGCAAAGTCTCACCAGAAATTTGTGTGGAATATTTTGCTTCGAAAAAATACCTCTATAACAAAAATTTATATTTATTTGTTTCAGTACTTTTAAATTTTTTTTCATATTTGGCACACACAAAATGTTTGGGGTCAGTGTGGTAGTTTTTTTGTAATTATTTATTAAAATAAACACATTTTACAATATTTTGTTTTGGTATACTTTGTGCCGTTAAATCAATACTCAATTGGAAATTGAAATTGAAAATATAATCATGGCATATATAAATTTATTGTTAAAGCAACGTATTAATAAAAGGTCTTCACCCACATCTATTCTGGTTAAGGTGTAATTAAACGCTTTTGAAGGCTTCGATGTTCTAAACTCGAAAAAAATTCGTCTGACGCCAATGTTGATGTCTATACGGCCGTGCTTTCCTGGCCTTTAAAACGTCCATATATGGCGCATATCAGTAAAGCTTTTTTAAAAGATATATCAGAGTGTCGGTATACCCTTATTTTCTATTAACAATCACGTTGCCTCTCTTGTGAAGATATCAAATACTTTTCCTTTAAAGCCTGGGTAATGGAGTTGCCAAAAAAAAATTATTAATATTTTTTAAACAGAGCATGACATCACTGCAGGGGTAACATCATACATCAAATTTCGTTTATATACTTGATATTCTTTAATTTGTTTAACTTTTGAAGGTCTTCATATTTATCTTGTAGTATAACTTTCAAACATTGATCTCGTATTAGATAATGCTATTCTGTTCTTTTTCATAGGAATTCCATAGCACTATCTTGAGCTACAAGATCGACAAGTAGATGATATGCTAATTGTTTTAAGAGTTTTTTTTTTTTAAGACCAATACTCAGAAGTAAACCTCTACTCATGCAGTGTATTGTATTGGAATATTGAAGATAGAACATAGACAGATAGACTTTCATACCTTCACCCTTGAATGATCAACCGCAATTGTCCCATTGGTGGTTGTTGATAGTGAGTGGTTACCGTCTTTCACTAATTAGGTAAGCTGTTATCTTCCCAGAAGGTGGCGCTGTACTCCTGATCATTTGACTCTGGTGGAATAGAATGGATATGTCAGGGAGCATTTTTTTTTGCTGATGGACAGCTTGGAGCGAGGGGGGAGGGGAATGACCTCTTATTAATTTTTAGGATTTGGCGTAGTGTGAATATCTTATTGATTCTGAATGCTCACTGATGTCGTCACTTTAGTCTTTAATCCCTCACACAAAACACGCGAACAGTTTTATATATAAAGGGGAGGGGACTTAGACCTTTATAAATGATTTATATGCATTTGTCTACTTTTGTCGGGCTTTCATTCTTTAAACCAATCCATTTTACCAACTTGCTGTCTATGACCTTGAAAAGTCCATTGGTGCCCACCGATATCTTTTATTTTTGTGGGCTGGTGGTGTACACTCCGTATCGCCGCTGTCATCAGATACCAACACATTAATAAAATGCTGTTTCATTTAACACTTTGCCTCATTTACCAGATTTCCTGGTTTATATAGGTATAAATACCTGAAATAAAGTTATAATTAAAAAAAAAAAAAAATCTCGCTGCAGGAAATACCTGTACCATAGCTCTACTTCTGTCTTTTTGTTTTCATCTTATAAAACATTGATTTTCTTTAGGGAAAGAAAAGGAACATTAAGTTTCTTTATAGTCCACTCTTAAAAGTGTACTTAAAAAAATTTTATATTTTAAAACTGTTCCTTTCTTCAGAGTTTCAATTCTTTTGTAATCTTCTGTAATCCAAAAATTTACACATCATTAGCTAACTTTTATTTAAAATGTTACTGAAAAAAAAAAAAAAATACAAAATTATTCAAAAGACATTGAACCCTTTTAAATTAATTAATACTTAAAGAAAAAAGAAATCTTCGAAAATGTTTACAAAAGGGTTTTGTACTCCTTCTCGACTTTTCTGACGTTTTCATAGAAAAACAAAGTAATGAAACACAATTTTTTTTTTATTTCCATTAATAAACCTTAAAATCGATTATAAAGCAACAAAAAAAAACAATTTTTTTCTTTTGGTTACTTTTGCAACGCTTTCACATTATTTTTCCACTTTTAATAACCCACATTGTAAAACTTCTCTTTTTGCACTTTTTCGTGTTTTTTTTTTTTCTTTTTTTCTAAAAATTTCTTTTGGCTTTTGAAAAAAGAAGTGGAGCATAAAAAATTTAAATGTAAATTTTTTTAACCGAGAAAAAAAATTGTATCTGGAAAATTATATAAAAATAAAACGAAAAAGCAACAGCATTTAATTTAATGATGAAGAAACAAATACTGACAAAGAGAGTTTAAGATTTCATAAAAAAGAAGTACCAACGGCAGTTGGTGATTTTTCTTTTTTTCTTTTGTTTTTGTGTTTTTGTTTAACCACCATGAAAATTCGTTGTGAATTCATAAGACGTCGAAAAAATCTTGTTTTTTATGTTTTTAAATCAATACTTTTTCATACTTTAAAATCATTCATTCATTCTCATTCAGTTTAAAACTTGTCGAATTTTTTTTTCGTGAAATATTAAAACAATCACAGATTGTGTTTTTAAATTCAATAATTCTTTAGCTAAACAGTTGTTTAAAAGAGTTCAATAATAAATTTTTATTGTTTGTTGTTATATTATTTATTGTCTATATCCTGGGCCGTAGTCTGTAGTCGCCGTGGTCCAGTGATTAGTGTGTTGGCTTAGTAAGACGATAGCGCCGGGTTCGAATTTCAGCTCTGACGTCTTGGAAAAAAAATTATGAAAAAATTATTTCTTTCAGCGACTACTTCTCAGCAGCTTTCTGGCAAAAGCTCTGGGAGTAATTGATTGCCATCAAAAAGCTTCTCAAATCTGTCGTTCGGAGTCGACTTAAAACTGTAGGTCCTTGTGCTCGTGCATAAAACGCACAACATGCGGGCTGCGAGAATCTAGGCCGTAACTCTAACACAGGGTTGTAATGGCCAAATATGTATGTACGAGTACTCTGCGGTAGAGCGCATTAATTTTTTATCAAACCCAAACATTGGATTACAGTTTTCATTCTTTTAAAAACTGCTATAGAACGAGAAAACAAAATGTCAGTAGTCGTAATAAATATCGGAATCATTATTATTTTGCATTGAACTTTTATTGTTTTTAGAATTTTGTTTCTCTTGTCTTCTGATTTAACCCTTTTACTTGATTTTCCGCACGTTTTCTCTTTATTTTACTTCCGTTTCATGACACCCAAATGCTACTGCTGAACATTTTTTTCTTCCACTTCAGTTTGTTGCTGTCTTTAGTATCCTTTAGCTTTTAGCGTTTAAAAATACACGTACAGTAGCAACAATAGCAAATAGAAAAAAAAACATGTTTGTTAGTGTAGTGGTAGTAATTTTATAGAATGCATTCATACACATACACACATGTAACATTTGCTATAAAAGGTTTATGGAACATTATTGTATCCTTTCGTTCATAAATCAAGTCTCTGGTTTAATTAAATCTTGTGTTGGCGGTAAAAATTTTATGAAAAACGTTTTACTGCCATCGCTTCGTACGTTGTTGTATCGAAAACTATGGGGAACGGGTTAAATGAAGCCAAATAGAGGTCCGTGGAGTACACAAAACAATGGTGACGACGACACATATTATAGTCGTTTTGTTGATTTTCTAGAAAAGTGAAAAATTCAAAAAAAAAAAAAATACACCAAGAAAAATTAAAGTGAAGAAAATTTTTGTTAAAAGAAAATACACTGAAAAGAAAAACAATGTGTAAATACGACAAAATGTTTTATAAACAATTTATTCTTTCCAATCTGATTATTATTTTCTATGGTTAACTAACTTAATAAAACCTAAAATAGTGAGAGGTTTGTAAAGAAAAATTATTGAGTTGTTCTCTTACGAATATAAAGTGTTCTTATGTACCAGACTTTGACTCTATTTCACAATTTATGTTTTATTTACAATATCTTTAATTAGAATAGGCTTTTGATTCCGAAATACTAGACTTTTTGATGGTTTCTTGATTCTTCTTTCTGATTAGAAACTTTTTAAAAATGAGGGAGGAGGAGGAGAGTCACACTTACATCCAATCATAAATATTCGTAGTAAAACCATTGAATCTACTTTGAGGAAAACAGTTTCCAGTGTCTTAAAACAACTTAAACAAGATCTAGGCTGTAATGCCTATGAGACTTGTTTAAGTTTAAAAACTAGTTTCAAATGTAGGTCTTTATAGATTTCAAATTTTTGCCATTAAGAAAGTTCTCCAGTTATAGAAATAAATGATTATCTGCAGGTAAGAATTCAAAGTCCGTGCTGTAGGTTGAATACTTCATAATATCTCAGTCAAGCTGTCTTTCTCTCTGCTGGTTTATCTAAGTTGTGTGCTGTCTGGGATTATCCTGGTGGAACACAACAACTTTTCTGTTAATTATTTCTGGCTGTTTTAATTAAATTACTTATTGAATGTCGTTAAATGTTGTTATTAGGTATTAAAATCAATGGTTTGACCAGTTTGTAGCAGCTCATGGTGAAAAATTCCCTTACAATCCTACCACACAAACGGCATTATCTTTCTTTTTCTTATTTGAGACCAATACTCAGGGGTAAATCCCTGCGAAATGCAGTGCATTGTATTGGAATTTTTGAAAAGGACAGTACATATATATTTTTTCTTATATTATTATAAAGCGACTTAGGAATGAGACAAATTGCCGTGAATTGATCATTCAAAAGCCAGTGTTATACCTTCACCCATAAATGATCAACAGCAATTGCTTCATCGTTGCATATTGATTGCGGTGAGTGCCTTCGCTAAGAAGGTTTTTAGCTGTTATCTGATACTTCCCAATAGGTGGCGCTTTTCTCTTCATCATTCATTTTTTTGTTAACATTGGTTAAGGTGGAATAGATTGAAATGTCAGGGAGCGGTTTCTTTGTAGACGCTCTTCTTGTAGGGAGGGATTTGAACCTGGGCCGTTTGAGTTTTTGTGCGAGCATACATACATACATAACTGGCCTTTACAACCCTGTGTCAGGATTACGGCCTAGCTTCTCGCAGCACTCATGTTGTGTGTGTCAATTTTTATCCATGAGTACCGGGACCTACAGTTTAATGTCGACTCCGAACGACAGACTTGAGAAGCTTGTTCATGGCAATTAGTTACTCTCAGAGCTTTTGCCAGAAGACTGCTGAGAGGTAGTCGCCGAAAGAAATATTTTTTTCATATTTCTTTTTTTTGAAGATGTCAGAGCCTGGAGTCGAACCCAGGGCCCATGTCTTAGTAAGCCAACACACTAACCACTAGACCACGGCGACTCTATTTAATATTGGCTTTGTTATTGTTTTAAAAGCTTCGTCTTGTTTCTTCCAGGACCTTTTTCGCATATTATTGTCATACTTGATCAGCTTTTCATCACTCGTTTTCATTCGTTTCAGCGATGAATATAGGTATATACAGATACAGACTGGTATATGTATATGTACCATGTAAAATGCTCCTGCTACAGTCTTTGCAACAAAACTCAGCAGAAACGGCTTGACTGTTTGTTATGAAATGTTGTGTGTGTCTCTGAGAAGGTATAAATTAAAAAAATTCAAACTAATCGATGTCACGCCCATATTAAGGAAATATTTATATACTTATAGTTTCAACATGATAATAGTAAGAGCTTCTGAATTCGAGATAAATGGATTCTTAGCCAATACAAATCATCAGTCAAAATGTAGTAGTACCTCCCAGACAAACATTCTGATACACATACATAAGAAATAGTTTGATTTCGTTGGAATTTAGCAACTACGAGTATATATCAGAGCTAGCTAAAGAGCGAATGAAAGAGATTTTATTACATTTCATTTCTCAATATTGTCTTTGCAAACATGTTTAGCCTGTCTTAAGTTCAAAATTTTTTCAAGTGTATAAGATAGCTAAACAAGTAAATATTAAATTTTAATGAAAAGTCTTTTTTATAATAAAAATTCCACTGAGTAGTTAAAATATATTTGATTTTTTTTTTTCGTTTGCAGCCAACATGTTGTTATTGAATAAAAAAATATTTTTTGTCAAATTAAGAAAAAATTACAACTTTTTGCTAAACAATTTAAGAGAGACTTAAAGTAAACACCAAAATTTAAAAAATCAAAAAAAAAAACAATAAATAAGTTTTCGTGGCTTAATAAACTTTAATAAAAATGTTTAAAATAGCAAATGCACTTCATTATTTATTTTAGAAAAAAAAACTACTCCTAGAAAACCCTTAAGAAATCAAATTGAAGAAATATTTCTTAAAGATTATCAAGAAAAAAAAAGTTGAAAAAATTCAGCGAAAACGTGTTGAAATGTTACATTTTTAGAATTTTTTTTAACCAAAACTTTCAAATTTCACACCCGTTATAGGAAATAACATGAGCACATACGTTTAGGAATGTGGCCTTCAAAGGGATTTTAATTTTTTTTTTCACTTTCTGGTCTTTCACAAAAGTTTTTCTCACATGCCTTTTAGTTTTTTTGTTTTTTTTTTGTTTTCTATACATCTTTTCCATGTACATGATTTATGGCTAAAATATCTTTTTGGACTTTCAAAGATTCTTGAATTGGTCCTTCGCATTGTCTTTGAACTGAAACGTTTTTAGTTTCAATGTTGGCTTTTAATATAGTGCGTGTGTGTGTGTGTTTCAGAGAGTGTTGAGAGCAAATTTGTAATCTTTTGCTTGTTTATGCGTTCAAATAGCAATTTGTTTATTTTCTGCGTGTTTTGGCTTATTTGATTGTACACTACCCACAACAAATATAGGGTTGAAACGAATATATTTTTTAATTTTAGAAAATTGGCCTTAATTTAGAGTACTCGTGTTAAACTTTTATATTAATGGCGGTAGTATTTTTAAACTTTCCTGCTTTAAATTTTTCTATATAAAAACTTCTCACATATTAATATAGAAAGTAGGCTCAGTCCTAACAAACTCAAATGATTGTTTTGTAACCATTTTCAAATTTCGTTTGGTGTACATTTGTAAATGAAAGTGTTAAATGTCTGTTTATTTTGTTTTACGAAAACGTGTTTAGCTTGAAAAATATAAAGAAAAACAACAACAAAAGTAGATTACATATTGAAAAAGGATATTCCAGACAGGCAGAACAAAAAATTTGGCAATTTTCCCTTAAGTCCAATATGTGGTTTGTGTTCAAGCCTACAAATCATTTATTGAAAATTGAGAAAATATTTGGCTTTCTTTCACTTATGCTTTTTGCTGTTCACATTTGATTTATGACTTCATGTTTATTATTTCAAGATTTTTCTTTTTCTACTTCTTCTTAAGGATTTTTTATTAATAACCCACACATAGATTGGATTAAAATACACATGTTGTTTACATGTGTATTTCAAATTGTTTGTGTAAGTGTGTGTGTGAAATTCATAAATCATTTTGGTATTCTTTTATTTAATGTTTTGTTTTCTTTTTGTGTTATTTTTATAAATTTGATTAATTTCTTAATTCAATTAAGGTTTCTTTTATTATTTTTTTTTAGTAGCCTACAAAACTATTTGTGGTTTTCATTTTTTAATTCATAGTCTGTAGCTACAAGTTTATATATAAAATATTTATTAGGACAGGCTACACTTAAGAAAAACTATCATATTATTTACAAGTAAATCCATATGTTTAAAGATTTCAACCAATTTAATGGATTATTTTATAATAAATTAATAAACTGGCATTCCACCCTAACCACCTTTGACATATCAAACGAATGATGAAGTGAAAGCGTCACGTACTGGGAAGTAATAGACAAAACTAAGCAATAATAGTTACATACCTAGAACTTAGCAAAGATCATTACCTCTTCACAATAAACAAAATAATCATTCAACGGTCAAGGTATAACAGTGGCCTTTGAGTGATCAACTGCAACTTGTACCATTGACTTAAGAAGCTTAATAGAAAAACAAATATCTCTAAATCTTTCTAATTCCAATGCAGTGCACAGCATGAGTAGGGGTGCAAAACCTCTGAGTATTGGCCTTATTAATAAGCGCCTTAGGAATGAGACAAATTGCTGTGAATTGATCATTCAAAGGCCAGTGTTATACCTTCACCCTTGAATGATCAACAGCAATTGCCTCATTGTTGCATGTTGATTATATGGTGAGTGCCTTCGCTAAGTAGGTATAGCTATTATCTGGTACTTCACAATAGGTGGCGTTTTTCTCCTGATCATATGAGTGTAAACATAAATTTATTGCTTCAATATTTCGTTTAGACTAAGTCTAAGTAAGGACTGTTGTAATAAAATCTAGTCGTTTAATTTTAAATTTATTTTATTATGTTTTTAATTGGGTTTTCTAAAAAATATTGTTTGTTTAATTTTTCCAGATAAAGAATTTATATGTTTGCAAGCAAATAATTTTGTTTAAAAAATTATTTGGTGGTTATTTTTTCAAATATATGCCATATGGGACCGTATATTTGTACTCAGTAAACTCTGAACACTTATAAAATGTTTTAAATAATGTCTTGAGTCTGAAAATCGTGTTAAAATAACTGTGTTGCAGTTAGTCACATGATTTATTTGAGATATGTACATACATATACCAGAATTCAGAATCCCTGTGGTTGAACTTTGTCTTTACTGCAACTATTCTGTGTTCTAGTCGTCGGCGGATACAATTGAAAAATTATTGATGATATCTCCAAACATAAAGGTGTGATCCATTTACTGATATGTAAAGAAGATATTAAATTACGTTTCAGGTTTACAACTTGAACTGTCTTGTTCATAGCGGACAAAGAACTTCACTTGATTAAAAAAAACAGAAAATTCCAACTTTACTCTATTAAGCTATAAACAGACAGTTCATGCCTAAAACCAGCATGTTAGCATCCTCAAGTGATAAGATCTATGCGTTAAGCCTTTTAGATGCTCTACTCTTTTTATGAACATTTTGCTAGCATGCTTGTTTTATGTATTGGAAAATTAATTTCAGATTGAGATTAAAAGTATTAAGAAGTAGTTTTTGATATTGTACAGGATACTTCTTGGTTAATGAAAGTTTAAAACTTCTAAAACTAGTGCAATAATAAAGAAAAAAAAAAAAAAAACAATGCAGTAACAAGATAAAGCACCTCTTATAATGCGCTTTTCAATATACTTTTGTTATAGAAATTAATTAATTCAATTAGTTCTTTAGGCGAATACAATAAAATTTAAAGAGAAAGTAACCACTTTAAAAATTTTAATCATTAATTAATTGTGGTCTAGTGATTACTGTATTGGCTTACTAAGATGAGAGCTCTGGTTCAAGTCCCGGCTTTGACATCTTGAAACAAAGAAATATTAAAAAAAATATTTCTTTCGGCGACTATGTCTTACCAGACTTTTGGCAAAAGCTCGAAGAGTAACTGAATGCCATGAACAAGCTTCTCAAGTCTGTCGTTTGACGTCGACATTAAACTGTAGGTCCCGGTACTCATGGATAAAAATTGGCACAAACAACATGAGTGCTGCGAAAAGCAAGGCCGTAATCCTGACACAGGGTTGTAAAGGTCAATTATGTATGTATCAGAGAATGACATGAGTTGATTCGATTTTACTGCTTATTCCTATTATTACTGCTTTTGTTTTGTTTTTATTCATCAACAGTGGCAACTGTATTGCTTGTAGAGTTTACTTTTAAAAACGCGTTGTTTATTCTTAATTTTTTTTTAGATACCGTTAGCAATAATAACATACAAAACACTCCTTTGTATACAAAACACTCAAATGATTCATTAAAGCTCAACTAAGACGTTAAATCGCTTGACTGAAACAGTGAAACAAGTAGCATATTTTATTAAAAATATAAGAGAAACTGCATTATTTTTCATTAAAATCGTGTTATTGTTTTTCTTGTGCTCGTAGTTGGTTTCACATTTAAACAGTGAAATACTCAAATATACTTACTGCTTTTGTGATTGGTTGGAGTGTTTAGAATTTGCAAGCAACTACATTTTGTAGCAAAAGACATACTAAATTGAATCATGCAATAGCAGCATTCATTTAGTTAGTGTGTATTGCTAACTCAATATTCATTTTCAAAAAGTCAAAAAATTGCCATTTGAGTGCGATTCATGTCATTCTCTGGTACGTATGTATGTAATTAATTGAATATTGTGTATCCCAAATTGAATTTATTATTTTCATAACTGAAAATTCTAAAATTCCTTTAATCATTTTTGTATTATCTTTCCTTTGATTTTAATTCAAATTTAGAATTTTCTTGCAATATTTTAATTTAAAATTTCTTAACACAGAGGCATTAATCAAATCTCTTCAAATAATTTACATATAGACTATAATTCTGTTTATGCCGGTTTTTTCTTGAATTGAAAATAATTGATTTAACATTCAGCCTATATGTTTGAATGAAAAATATTGTATAAGTGGTTAAAATCATAAGGAAACGTTCAACCATATCAGCATCCATCATTAGCAGATACCGTAGTAGCAGCAGCAGCAGCAGTTAATCATCTCTCAGTCATATCGTTCACTTAAACACAGCCTGCCTATTTCCATGGAGAGCGGATATTCTGATAAATGAATAGAAAATAAATTAATAAATGAATAGAAACGAAATATAAAATTAAAATAAAAGAAAGGAAAGGAAAAACACATAATTTAAATCAACTGAACTGTACCATTACCATGGTTATCATAGACTGCTATGTTGGAGCCAGAAGGGGGGTCATCTTTTATGGTAAGCCAATGGAAAAAAACAACAACACCCAAATATTTCTACAAAACATTCGTCTTAAAAGTCTTGCCTGCTTGTGAAGAAAATATGTGAAAACTAAAAAATCTAAAAGAAAATTCAACCCAAAATGTGAGCAAATGAAAATCGGAAATCAATTATTAATTTTTCTGTCGTTGTGCAATTACCAATACGAACATAAACAAACACTTTTTTCTTTAACAAATGAGAATACAAATACAGACAAGGACATTAAACAGGGTGTTACACATAATCACTGAGAAATGTCAGCAAAAAGAAAAAAAAAAAAAAACAACAAATGATGAAATGGCAAGTGAGTGAAATAAATGTGTGGTGTTGACAAAAGGGTCTCTAATTATTTTGATGCCTGCTTTACACTGTTTCCAATTCTATGGTCTAGTCGTTAAACCTTTTAAGAACCTTTAAAAACTAAATAATAAAGTGAAATCCTTTAAGAAACCGCCTTTAACGGAAATTTTTATACGTTATTAGAAAAAAAAAACAGGGAAATATAAGCAAGAGGGGAAGACAAAAAGACACTACTTCTTTATAAATATTTAAAGATCCGGCTGTTAATGCTGACTGTCCTGCAGAAATTATAGTATTTTTTCCTTGACAAAACTTTAACGATTTTTAGCGAGTCTTAATTTTCTAATTAAATTTGAAAATGCTTCTGTTGGAACTATCGAATTGCTGCCTTAGCAATAGTTTAATAGTTTCTTGCGAGCTTTAATTTTCTGACATTAGGGTGGATACATAATTACTAGAATGAGATACTTGAGGACAATGACCTCTAAAGGGAAAACATTGGTCTTCACGAGACAAAAATATCGGACTGTAAATGCCTCAGATATAACAAAAAAAAAAAAAAAACTAAAAAAAGGCGACCCCTACGTTCGGAAAAAAAAATTTTTTTTCGAAAACTTCTTGCAAAACTACATTATATTAGAGGGTGTGTGGAGAAACTATTTTCTTGTAAGGTGGTACGCTCTACTGTTCATAAAAATGTGTACGCCTTTATTATTAAAAAAAAAATCAAAAACATGGAAAACCACTTGTAAATGGTGTAACTGTTTAGATGCTTGGAATGATGGCCATTTAAAATAAAATCAACATTTCATCGGCACAACACATACAATAAGTGGGTGTTTGTCTTGGATTTTTTTTTATTAAAAAATGAAAAAAAGAACATCAAGACAAACACTTGATAATGATTTTTGAATGTTAAATTTATGATGTTCTATACAAGAATATAGCAAAGAATAGAATAAATGCAAATCTTTTATTCGTTTGTCTTTTTTGCATTTTGTTTTTTTATAAATTTAAAACTTCTTGAAATTTCAAATTTACAAGAGCCTTCAAACCAACATGTTGTTTTCCTTTCTATTATTTTTATGCAATCCAAAGAAAAAAATCAAATTTATTGTTCGTTCATTTTGAGGCTCTTCTTATAATGCCAGATACTTAAGAAGATTTTAATCAAATTGTTTTTTTTTTTCTCCTCAACACCCACTCCATTGTTCGGAATATATTTTGATTTGGTTTCTTAGCTTCGGAAATGACTTTTGCCGCCATGTTAGCACATCTCATTTCAATTCTTGTCAATATGGCACATCATTAATTTTGAAGAAGGTATTCCTATTTTTTCTTTTGTTACTTTTGCTTCTTGTTATGAAAAATTTTTTCGTTTTTTGGTTGAATAATGTCTGTGTTTCATTGGGGTTTATATTTTCATAAATTTTTAAACATTTGGTCAAAATCTATAAAGAGAAGATATTGAGGTAAGTTATTTTTAATTAAATTCAAACCCAACATAAGACTGAATTGATTAAAGAAATTTAAAATTTAAAACAAAAGTGTTGTATGTAGTAGCTCAAGTCCAAATATAACACAACATATAACGAACAATTTTCTATTAGTAAGAGTATCTAATCTACACCGAATACACTGCAGTTGAATGGCAATGCAATCTATATCATCTATTGTGTCCCGAGGATGGTTTAACTTTCATATATTTTAACTGAGAGATTGACATAACTCCTGTCAAAATTTAAACCAGTTTTGATTTTCAGTTTGTGTTTGAGAAAGACTTACCCCAATACTCAGGGGTAAACCGGTACAAAATGCTGTGCCTTGTATTGAAATTTGCATGGAAAGGACAGTACATTATGACAACATAGCATATATTTTGTTTTCTTATATTATTAAGCGCCTTGGGAGTGAGACAAGTTGCTGTGAATTGATCATTCAAAGGCCAGTGTTATATCTTCACACTTGATTGATCAACAGCAATTACCCCATCGTTGCATGTTAATTGCGGTGAGTACCTTCGCTAAGTAGGTTTTAAGCTGTTATCCGCTACTTCCCAATAGGTGGCGCTTTTCTCCTGATCATTCGTTTTTCGTTGTCAAAGTTAAGGTGGAATAGAGTGGAATGTAAGTAAGCGGTTACTTTGTAGATGAACTTCTTGGAGGGGGGACGGACCTCTTATTTTTTTTTTTTATTATAATTTTGAAAAAGCCGCAAACTAACTTTTTAATTTTTCACATTTGCTGGGATTCGAACTTGGGCCGTTTGAGTTTTTGTGCGAATGCTCTAACCACTATACCACGTACTTATTATTATTACGGATTCTTTTATTAACAGGCAAGAGACGGCGGTTACTTATGCAGTGCATTTTGCTGGTATAGAAAAATAGATCATGGAAAGAGCAAAAACTTCCTAAGATTCCTTCCAAAGAAACAAAAATTAAAGAACTGATTTTCTCTATAGCGCATTGTATGGTTTATTGGACAATTAATTACTTTCTATAACGAAAGCATAGGGTTCTCCACGTATAGATTTCAAAAGTAGAGCTAAAATTTAATTATTGATTTATTTAAAGCATTCATTAAAAGTACGGAATACAATATCGTTTAAATGATAGCCTTCTGGTTAGTTGTAGAAGTTAAAAGTGTCTACGATCACCTTTTACCACATTTCCGGAGATATTTCGGCAATAACTTGACAAGTGTTGGTTTTAAATACTTCAAAGTTAGTATTATTTTCAGTATATTCTTGGCTTTTGCTGTAGCTCCAGAAAAGAAGTCTAAAGTGAAATCGAGTGATCTTATTTGCTAATTGACATCGCGAAATTGAAATATTTAGCGAACGTGATACTAATCCTGCAATAAAGCCAAAATTCGGTCTTACAGTCTTCCATTGCAGACTAAAAAAGTTTGTTTATCATACGGCCATAAAACATTATAAATAGACGGTAATGTTTCTTCTGGCGTCATTTTGGAAAAAGTAAGGTCGAGTGAATTCTGCAAATCAAAATCTGCCTTAAGCAGTCATCCTTTTTTATGGAATTATTTGTTGGGCTATGCAACAATTCTGCTTGTTAAACCAACCAATGAATAAAAAATGAACTTTATCGCTGAAAACAATTTCGTTCGAAAAATCAGCACTGCAGGAGTTGTTAGTGGCTAGCCGTCTTTAATTTTTGCACGACTTAGATTTTATATGAATAAAGGTGCAAGTCTAAAAGGATAATACAGCATAATAAGCCGTAAAATAGGTGTAATTGCTAAAACCATAATGGAATGGAGAAATTCGAACTTTCCGCTACCCTTTCACTTAAAGAAGCAATACTTTTTGTAGGGTATATATTAGAATAATCACATCTGTAACACTTCTAGCCTCTTAAAATGTTGCTATAATTCTCTCAATTCCCTGCACAGTTTGTCGATTCTATCGACTCTGATCGCCCCGTAATGTTAAAAAAAGTAACAGACATGTCGCTAAATAAATAACACTTCAGCTGACAGATATTTATCAGTTGAAAGAGAATTGCCAAACGGACGATTCTAAAACTACTAATTGGATAACATTAGAGGAAACTCTTGGTTCTTTATTTGTAAATATTTATTTTATATATCAGTCTTAAAATAAAAACAACAACAAAAATCATGATTTTATAATGAAGTATCAAAAATACTTAATATTACTTGCTTAGTTTAACAGATTTGTTTAAACAAGTATCCATTTTAAATGTTTCTCTTTAAAGAATGCTTCAGCAAAATGTTTTTTCAAACCCTTTAGTTATACCCTAAATAAACACTATTTTAAACTATAACATACCTAAGAGTTAAAAAGGCTTTCAGTTTGAAATAAATATATACTCGTATTTTTGTTGAATCATATCTAATTTTCTCCCAAAAAAAATAATTGAAATATCAAACAAACTTTGATGTCAAACGGTGACATGTCGGTTTATTTAACAACTCAATTGATTTACAACCGATCCAACATCGGGCAAAACCTTTTTCTTTATGTCAAATTGCTGCTGTTGCACAAATAACAAAATTTGAAGCCAAAGAGTTTAAAAGTGTGATTTAAAAAAATAAAACAGAATAAATGCATAATCATGCTGATGATGACGATGCGCATCAACCAATGATTGGCAAAACACAAGGCAGTCAATGTGGATGTGCTGCTCGCCACCATTTCTAAATTTAATTACGTTGTGGTGTTTGGGGATATTTTAAATAAATTCATTAAATTTTTGGTTTTTTTTTAAGCAAAATCCTTATTCTGATATCTGTTTTAGAAAATAATGGCATGTAATTTAAGTTTTTTCTTTAGGAGGCTTAATAAACGGTTTTGAAAAAAGAAAAAAAAACGTGTAGCCTACTTTTGGTCTAAATTAAAATCTAAATCTAAACTAATTTTCTAAACAAAACAGCTCTGAGACTTTCTAAACAATTATTTCGAAAGAAAAAAAAACGTATTTCTATACTAAGTTTGAGGTTTGACGTTGATGGATTTGCTGCCTAAGTCTAGGATAATATAAAAATTCTTTTTTTTTCATGTGTGCGTGTTTGTGTGTGTGCGTTCAGTTTAAATTAAACTATTGTTATAACGTCGACATGGCATATGCTAAGGCGCTTTCATACAATTCCAATTACAGTCTCATTATGTCAATTGCAAACGTTTCATTTCACAAATAATGAACGAAATGAAAAAAAAAAAAATAACAAGAACAACTAGAAATGAAAATATGTTGTTTGGCAAAACTGCAAAAGAATGAAATGTAATGCAAAAAAAAAGAAAGAAATTGAAAAGAGGAGGGATGAAAAAACACTTAAACACATACACATACACACACACACACAGAAATTAATGTAAAAAATAAATAAAATGCTCTGAAATTAACAAGCGACCAACAGTAGAAAACGGACCCACATCAAACTGACCAAATACAACAACATGACATGGTCTATCCACTACATTCAGTCATTAATACACATCAACACACACTCACACACAAATACACCCAAAGTCGGCAACGACATCTCATTAAATGTCGCGTTGCTAACACAACAACTCAGCGAGCAAAATTCAGTGCCAGACTTTTTTTTTTTGTTTTTTTCTGTGAAAAATTTCAACTTCAAATGCATTTCATTACATTAATACAAGAACTGAAGTTTGAAACTTAAGTTTACCAGCGAAATATTCATTACGCGTTAAATTTTCAAACGTTAGTTTATATGAATGCTGCATTTACGTATAGGCGTAAGTGTGTCAGGATATTGTCTGTTATTGCATAATTTTGGGTGTCATTTTAGTTCCTGTGACAATGCCTGTATTTAGGCGTGTAAGCAAAATGCCAGAGTAGGTGGGTCGTGTTAAAGGTTGAATAATAAATATTTTAATTAAAATTTAATTTAATTTTTTATTACATTTTAGGCTAAAAAAAACGTACATTTCCTTGGTTTTCAAGAATTTTTTTTAAGTAGAATAAACTACAAAAAATATTTTAAAGTTTAAACTTTTTTCACCATTAAGCTCAGCATGATTGTTAAGTATACAGAGGAGAGCAGAAGTGTTTACAAATTATTATATTAGAGACTTTAAAGTGTATTTAGAGCTGAGCAGTTGGAGTTGGACGTACAGTATCTTTACCAGAGTCGAAATTGGAAATACTCGCAACTTCGACAACATAATTTTTTGCAATTGTACTGTTTTAAAAAATGCAAAGAATTCTTTAAATTAAAATATTTTATTTTAAAATCTTAAAATTGTTTTATTGATCTGGTTGAAAAAGAAAAGTTTGTAGTTAAATTAACACGCTTAGCTGAATTACAGAAATTCCAGTCAATTTTTGATCAAGCTACACGGTGAGAGAGTAGGTGTTTGATGATTGAAACCATCATTAACCTCGCTGTAACAATGGCGAATGTTCAATGGGATGTAGCAGAAAAACATCTTTCTCATCATTATACGAGGGCGAATTGATATTGAAGCTACCTAAGTAGGAAAAAAATATTTTTTTTTCAAAAACCATTCATTTCTCAACATAGTCTCCTCTTAGCTCAATACACTTAGTAAGACGATAATCCAACTTATTTATACCATCTGAATAATACGATTTTGGGAACTCCTCAAAATACGCATTAGTTTCGGTAATCACTTCTTCGTTTGAGATGAATCTTTTTCCTGCGAGCCATTTTTTCAAGTTTGGAAACAGGAAAAATTCACTAGTGGCTAAATCTGGACTATAAGGTGGATGATCAACCAATTCAAAGTGGATTTCTCGTAGTTTTAGCATCGTATCTAATGCTGTGTGACAAGGTGCGTTGTCTTGAAGAAGAGCACTTTTTTCTTGTTTAAATGTGGTCGTTTTTCCTTGATTGCATCAACCAATTGATCCAATAATGCACGATAAAACTCTCCTGTGATTGTGAATCCCTTTTCAAGAAAATCGATGAGCAATATTCCGTGTGCATACCAAAATCCAGTGGCCATAACCTTGCCAGCCGATTTCGCTGTCTTTGCCTTCTTCGGAGCACTTTCACCAGCTTCCACCCATTGCTTCGATTGATTTTTGGTTTCAGGTGTGTAGTGGTTGACTCACGTTTCATCAACAGTTATTAATCTACTCCAAAAATCAGCAGGATTATGCTTTATCATGTCCAAACACCGCTGTGAAGTGATCTGTCGAACTCGTTTTTGTTCAACACTGAGCAAACGCGGCACCCATCTTGCCGATAGCTTTTTCATATGCAAATGTTCATGCAAAATGTTGAACCCACGTTCATATGATATGTTTGCCATTTTAGCAATTATACGTATTTTGACCCGGCGATCATTCATAACGATATCGAGGATTTTCTTGATATTTTCTTCAGTAACCACCTCGTTTGGCCTTCCTGTTGATGGTATTGTTGCAGTGCTTGTTCGGCCCCGTTTAAATTCAGCAATCCAATATTTTACCATAGAATCTGACGGAGCAGATTCACCGTAATGTTTATCAAGCTTTTCTTTTGTCTCTTTTGCCGTTTTGCCTTTTAAGTAATAGTGTTTAATCACTACATGAAATTTACTTTTTTCCATTTTCCAAGAAACACAAAAGTTGCTTACTTCAAACGACTACAACAAATAAACTAATCAATGAATTTGGCTAAAATTTTAACAGCTGACGTTTGACAGATCGTAATTTCTAAGAATGAAAAAGATTTTGTGTTTGTGCTGCCATCTAGCGCTAGGTAGCTTCAATGTCATTCGCCCTCTTACTTATGCTGCTACTAAAAATCCTCAGACTGCAGTTTAAATTTATTGCATGTTTTGCAGAGAATGCTCTTATCTTATTTTAAATTTTTCCAGAACAATTTGTATAAAATGTCTGATTTGTTAAAGTATTCAATGATACCGAGAGAAATTAAACTTTTTGAAGTGAAAATCTATTAGCGGGTGCATACGTCGATTCTATAATACGCCGATTGTATAATATGAGGAACGTAAAATTAAAGCTAACGATGTCTGTCGACTTCGCTTCAAATCAATCATGAGGGTCATCAATTTTTTTGTGTTGTCGATTGTGCTGTGGTCATTCCAATCTGCTGTAAGTTTTTCTTCTAAATGATAATCTTTTTCAGAATCAAGCTGTGGCTGTGTTGAACATGCTATACCTCTCGCTATAATATATAAAGCGAGAATAAATATTGCAATAGTCGCTGACTATTTGCTTGTTAAGAAAATCAATTGCTAAAGACATACTTAAACAATTTCTGTGTTTATATTCTAACCGGTATGCCTTTTGGCACCACTAACTTCTATGACTACCCTCCTTAGAATTGCATACTCGTTTATAGTTTAATGTAGACAGTTTCTCTGGCTTCTCAAATTTAAAAAGGGCATTCTATTTGTTCATTATTCGTTGTTTTTTTTTAATTTTTTGTTTCATATTCATGCAAAATACTTGTAAATTTGTTGTTGGTGTCTTTTATTTTAAACTTTTTTGGTTGTTATTTTTCATGTTTTATTTTGAATATTTCTATGAATAGCAGGTTTTCTGTAAATGTTACTGTTTCTATAGTTTTAAATTTCTTTTTTTTTTTTTTGTTTAATCAGATACTCTTTATAAAATTCTTGTTGTTGTTGTTTTTGTTGCTATTATACTGGCCCATGGTTAGTTATGGTGCTGACGTTGTCATGCTTATGCAACCGCAACATTGTCTGTTTTGTAGGCGTGCCAATGTCGCTGATTTTGTAACTTACAACTTGTATTATGTTGCACAAAAACAGACATATAAACATACAAAATCGCTGACACGGACTACAAAATTTCTACAACTGCTGCTACAATAACCGTTAAGTTTCCTGTTTCCCCCGAAAAAAATCCAATTTTAGACACACAAAAATACACACACACACATACATACAATGAAATTAACAAGGCTTTATATTTATTTTGTTCTCATTTTAATTTTTTGTAATACAACCCGTCCGCTATACATACTTATTTTCCTTTCACAAAATATTTTGGTGTGTGTCTGTATTCGGTGCTTTAGTTTATTCTATTGCTTGTTACTATTTTTTTTTATTGTAGTTGTTGTGTTGTTTTTGCTTCTGGTTATCTTAAAAACATGTTCCAAAAAAACAAAAATTATCTCTCTTTTCGAAATATTTTTGGTACAACCAGTAAAAGATATAATGTGGTTATATTTCCAGAACTGCAGTGCTTAAAACAATATTGCAGAATAACAATTTTTTGGCGAAATTTAATGGTAATGAGCAAAATAAATGGTCAGATTCACTTATACACTTATACAAGAATGCATAGTGTTTAAAATACGGTATAAAATTATGGCATACTTAAGGGATGAACAAAAAATTCCATTAATGTTGTAGACCTTTAGGAATGCAGTGTAAAGACTTTAAACCAGTGGTCTTCACAAAGAGAGTCACACAAAAATACACTGCGAGATGAGATTGGTTTCTTCATTTGTATTGTTTTTAACAACTTGAATGAAATTTGTGAAAATTTTCGTTTTAAAAACCTTTAATTTTAAAACTTAATCTAATTTATTAAAATTATTCATGAAATAAATTTTTTGTAAATGTTATTAACAAATTGAAATGTAGTTAAAAGAAGTATAAACATTAATAAGTTTATGTTGCTTATTATCATAACTTCTCAGTGTCTGACAAACAAATTTAGCTCTCTTGAAAACTAATAAAACATAAACACATACGCAATTTTTGTCTCACACACATGTTTTTGGAATAATTGTGGTTGTCGTTTAGCGTGATGAAAACAAAGCGTATGGATTTCTTTTTATGAAAGATTTTTAACATTGCAAATTTTTTATAATTAATTAAGTTTTTCATAGGAAAATAAAACAAAAACTGGTTTCCAGGAATTCTGAAAGTGATATCTGTTAATAAAGTACAATACATTTAATTTTAAACTAATATAATAAGAATTAATGATACGGGTAGTTTTGGTATATTTTAAGAAGCTGTTTGCCAGAATTTTTGTGGAATTAAGCAACCCTGGTTGTAATATTCACGAAGAGAGTAAGAAAAACTAAAAAAATATCCGAACAATTTATTTACCTGAGTAATACTGGTGAAGACCACTGCTTTAAACATTTATGAGGTTATAGCAAGAAATTAAATTTTATGTTCTAGAAAAATTTTATTAACATTTGTTGGCTATTATATTGCGTGCTTACCGAAATAAATCATTTTATAAGTCCTTTTGTGTGAGTTGCAGATCAGTGAAGAGAAGTTGACAAAAAAGCCGCTATTTAGTAAAAATCTAAGATAGGCTTGTAGTAAATTTTCAGATAGTACCAAACTTTTTGGAAGCATTAGTTAAAGCTAATAATTGGTTAGACTATCTACTACACTTCAAGTCGTTTCCCAATTCATTACATAGTGGGACTATAGGCCATTTTCTTAACATCCTTTAAACAACGTCAGGTGTGAGGCGTTTGCAGTGTCTGTTCTCTTATTTACTTGAGCTGATTTTAAACTGAATTCTGTATATAAATCAAGCGTATGTCACATAGTGTTCTCCAACAGGTCGAACGTTGACAGTTTTAAACGGGCTTCTTGCTGAAGCTACACCTGTCATATTAGTTCGCTTTCCCAGTCACCATGGACGGATATAGCACTCAAAATCAGCAGTAAACAATAAAATTGTTTTATTAAAGTCTATGGTATTTATAAAGGCGTCAATGAAACATCATATTCAACAATGAGACCCATTTCTGGACAAATAGGAACCAAAAATAAAATATTAAAAAAAAAAAAAAATATTCCATATTTTTAGTACTCATAGGAAAAAAAACATCTGGTAGCATTTCTTTAATGTCTTTACTAGTCATTATTTTATAGACTTTCATTCAACTTTAAATTTTTCGTATAATTTTAAAATTAGAACAAGTCAATCCACTCAATATTATAAAAGTTAAGTGTTTTTAATTGCATGTTCGTTTAATAATTTTGAAGAGAATCTATAATTTTAATATAATTTCTCGTTAAAATGTGAAACTTCAAACACCTTGTCTTGGCAATACAATTAAAAGCAATTTATTAATTTCGTCTCCATTAAAACAAACACACATACGCACGTACACATGTATATGTATATGGATACTTATATTTAAGTACTCACACTTATTGGAAAATACATATATTCAGTGACACTTATAAATGCAAGAGTGTGTAAAATTAATTTCGTTTCCTGTTTTACCTCGAACACGTTTAAACCATAAAACAATTTTGATTGAAATATTGTCACGGCCTACTATTAATACAAGAACTGGTAATACAATTTACTTATAAACACATAAATACATATGTATGTACATACACATACACTAAGTGTATGAGAGTTAACAGTTGCTGACAAATAATTAGACATTTAATATATTGTACGTCCATATTAGTAGTACTACTTTAAAATAAATTCAAGTTAAAGTAAATACCGAAATATCGAAAAATAAATATAACAAATATTTATTAGACTTTAAGTAATAAAAATATTTTTTTATATGTAATGAAATTCTCAAGCTCAAGGTCTTTTTTTTAAATAAAAACTTTTATTTAATTAATATTACGCTACTCCTGCGTGTAGCGTCTTCAGGATATATTTATTTAAAATTTGAAAATAATTGAAAATACATTAAATAAAAAAGGTCGAAAAACCAGAATTAAGAATTATTTTTTTATATATTATACAAAGTTACGTCAAATTAAATTCTAACATAAGCTAGGTGTAGTGAAAGAGACCACACACAGGCTCTGGTGGAAATAAAAAACAGTACTTTTCCAACTAACACAGTATTGCATTAATCACAGCCAATGTTGCCACATTATGAAAAATACCTCCAAACTTGGCAAAAAAAATTTAGCAACTTATCAATTTAAATAAAATTTGTTCATAACAATACTACGAGTATACATATATTTATTGTAAAACAAAACTAGTAATGTGAGTTAAACAAAACTAAAAGAAATTTGTATTAAATTATTAGTTTTACACCTGGTGCGCCGGACTACTTTTTATAAATTGTCTGTAGAACAATAAATGGCTTATTGTTTTTAATTTGAATTTCGAGGACTGAATTTTAAATAATCCAGAACTATTAGCAGTGAAGGCAAATTGAATACAAATTTAAAGGGCTTACCAAAGCTTTAATCATTGAATAAACTTAAAACTTATATTTTTTTCATTAGTGTCTAGTTCTGCTAAGTATTTATTTTATTCAGTGAGTATATCCCTATCGCAATTGCATCATTATTATTAATGTCTTTATAAGGCAGCCTTTATGCCATTTTCACTGTATAAAACTAGACATTTCATTATTAGTTAAACAGGCAATTTATTTTTGAATGGAATAAAATTATAATATTCTTTTAGTTTTTGTAAAATGCAATGGAATTTTTCAATTTTCAAAATGAATATGTGCTCAAACCTATCAAAATGAGGCTTAGCTGAGAATGCTACCAAAAACAAAATTTCTACCAGTTTCAAAAGGAAAACCCAACTTTTGGTACCTACAAGACTACTGGGGCCCCTATTATTTTTATATATGGATATTTCGGTGTGTATGCCTTTCAACGAGTATAAATTCTTTGAAAATATATTAATTCAGAAGACCTTGTTTGATGGATCCGATTCCTCGTATTTTTATTTAATATTTTTTTTTTATTCTCTATTTTATCAATAATTTTTTCTATTGAGACCAATACTCAGGGGTAAACCACTACTAAATGTTGTGCATTGTAATCGAATTTTTGTGGAAAGGACACTGCATTTATGACAGAGCATATATTTTGATTTTCTTATATTATTAAGCGCCTTAGGAATGAGTCAAATTGCTGTGAATTGATCATTAAACGGTCAGTGTTATACCTTCACCCTTGAATGATCAACAACAATTGCTCTACCGTTATATGTTAATTGCAGTGAGTGCCTTCGCTAAGTACCTTTTAACTGTTGTCTGCTACTTCCCAATAGGTAGCGCTTCTTCTCCTGATCATTCAAGTATGTTTTTTTTTTGTCATTAGTTAAGGTGGAATAGAGTGGAATGTTAGGGAGCGGTTTCTATTGTAAATAGACTTCGTGTTGAGAGAGGGAACCTCTTATTTTTTAAATTATAATTTTGAGAAAACCGCAAGAAAACATGCCAATATTGAGTTCTTTTTTAATATTAAGTCTTGCTGGATAGACTCTCTATTTTGTAAGACTTTGCTGTCGAAAGTTTCACATAATGCGGGTATCAAAAAATTGCTTTTAGCTTAGTCGATATAAACAATAATTGACCACTATTAATCGGCTCATTGTATTCTCCCTAAGGCCTAGAAATGTGAATAATAAACTGCTGCCTGAAATCCATACATAAACACACATTTTTGGAATGTCATGTTGACTTGGCGTTGACAACGCCTAAGAGAATATGCTGGTCTAATTATTTCCTAACTAATTTGTACTTCATATATGTATGTATGTATGTACTACATGTACGATTTTTTTTCTGGTACTTATTTTACTTCAAAATTAAATACCTTTTTACTAATAATATGCTTACTGCTGTAGTATAATCAAACTTTTAATATCGGTACTACAAGTAGTTAATATTGTTGTTGGTATTGTAAAACAACACACACACGTACATAAGTACTTGATGCATTGCATCTTATAATGAGTTTCTCTCACTGTCTCTCTCTCTCTCTCTCAGTCGTTTACAATATATTTACTGGAAACTGTGTGTGCATGAGTATTAATGATACGCATATGAGCAGTGAAGTGCGTTTAAGTAATTGTTTAAGTACAACTCTGTACGAGTGTGTGTGTGTGTGTGTGTGTTGTGAAATTCCTTTAGATGTTTTATAGCAAAAATTTATTACTCGCAAACATAGTAAATGTGTAAAATGTAAGTGTGTATGTGAGTGTGTTTGTGTCTATTAATGGTATGTTTTATGGTGAGTAGTAAAGTGTTAGTAGTCAGTCCCCTTTGTATGTTCGTCACACATGTGATAATGATGACATAATTAGCACAGAATCTATAAAACATGACATTTCCAAATTCCTTATTCAGTACTTTATTTGTAAGATTTGTTATGATGCTTTTGTTGTTGGTTATGTTGTTGTATTAACGTTTTTTTTTTTATTCGTTTTCCTATTGCATGGGTGCATGAATGGATGAGCATGTGTGAGTTTTCCATAATATTGTTGTCACTTGTGTCTACATGCGTCTGTAGGGATGTGTGTGCGTATTTTATAGTTTAATTATGAGGCCTAAAAGACAATAATTGAAATGTTAATTACTGAAGTGGAATGCATTTGGCATAAATGAAAAGAAAGTATGAGTGTAAGATGTATATAGAAAGTTAAGTAAGTTTTAAAGATAGCAAATATTTTTAAATGATTTCTTAAAATTAACAGCAAAATATTGATAAACATGGGATTTAATGTGGTAAAGTAGTTGAAATGCTAAGCTACCAACCTCAAAAGTTAGACTTAAATATAGCACAAGTCATTCAAATGTGTACACGTTTTTTAAAGAATAAAAATATCAAAAGCTTTAATACCCATTAAATACTTCAAATATAGAAAAAATATACCAAATACGTGAAGAAATAATTGGCCTTCCCGGAGTTATTTTTTTATAAAAATAGGTCCAGTATTGAGTTAACAGCCACAGTGTAAAATCACCAGTACAGTTCTAAACTTCAAGAGTCGACAAGTTCTTTAACAAGATTAAACGTAACAATATGACGACTTGCTAAAATTATTTAAAACTAGCTTAAACCCGGCGTGCTTCACTACACCTACCACTATCATTTGTCCATATTTTTCGACTAATGAATCTTAGTGACTACGGAGTAATTCAGACCAAACTTTAAAAACTTTAACTGTTACTGATTTCAAAACATACTGAACTCAATAGTCAGTTTATCTGGAAGCTACCACGTCTACTTGTCCGCCCTTTTTTCTACTGATAATTTTTAATGACTACGAAATCAATCACACCAAATTCAGAAACTTTAGCTTCAACACTTCTAAACATATGTACGTGTGTATAAAGAAATCAATTTTTAATTTGTATGGGAGGCGTCACGCCCACTTGTCCAATTTTTCCCACTTTGTGAGTGATGATTTACCTTGCCCATGAAGTCATTCAGGCCCAATTCCGAAACTTCAACCGTTCTAAAGAAATAAAAATATCAGTATTTTGAGGTAAATAAAAAATAGTGGGCGTAAAGGGAGAGGTAGCAAATTTTTTCTCGATGAAAACTTAAACTGGATTAATACAAACATTTGAAAGAAAAATTTGTCAAATCGATGGAGCCGTTTTCTGATTTTAGGTAAATGAAAAAAGTGGGCGGGGCAAATTTTTCATTCCAGAAAAACCTAAGTTGGATCACGACGATTCTTAGAAAGAAAAAATAGTCAAAATCGGTCCAGCCATTCTCAACTGATGCGATGACCAACGAATAACATTGATTTTTATTTATATAGATTTACAAGTTCTTCAATTTGCCTTAAAAACGATTTCTAATTTATAATTAAATATTTAACTTTAAAGGCCAACATTCAAAAATTCCATTCCCTCATTAAAATAATACAAATTAAAACCTGCAGATGACAAACTAAAAGTAATTCATCACTTTCTCTTACATAGTAGGTAACCAGGAGTAACAGTTTCTTATTCATTCCCACACTTTATTAAAGAAAGTTTGTCTACAATTTTATAAAATATTGATTTTAAATTTAAATTTACACAAATAGAGAAAAACTTTTATCCTACACCTGATTTTAGTAACTTTTATACAAATTTTATATTACAATATTTGGCATTCAATCAATGCCAACCAACAATGCCACAAAATTATGAAACGCTCTTTAGAGACGTACACATGCAGTTAAAGCATCAACGGCATACAATTGAACAAAAAAAAATAAAAAAAATATTTAAGAATAATACAGCAGGAAAATAAATTTCTTTCTTCCTATTTAACGCTTGACATCAGATGCCATGCTTGACACTTGTCTTAAATATTTCAATAGGAAATAACCCAGTGTCCTTGACAACTTTAAAGGTGTAACTTTACTGGGGTACAGTGGTGATCAAAAATGTGCAAAAGAACTTTTTATACATTATTTGAGAATTTGAATCTTTAAAAATATTTATGTACAGAGAAAAATTCGAAAACTGTTTTTAAATAACAAATTTCATTGCCGTTTGTACATGCAATTAAATTCTTTATAATTTTTTTTATTTCCAAACAATATTAATATTATCGATTAACGAACTACTAATCTCGAGTCTTGCTGTAAAATTTTAGTTCATTAAAATTCGAATTGATACAAATAAAGTTTTAATTAATTCGTACAAACATTTCTATTTATGTAAGTATTTCAGTAAAAAAAGTAATTGGGTAAATTATAAAAATTTATACTATATACCTTTTTAATTAAAAATTTTCGAGTGAAAAGTCTTATGTGTACGAGAATTCGTTAATTTTTATGAATCTAAACAACACAACCTCTACGAATAATACTGTAGTACAGACCAGAGAACATAATTTTAACACTGCTGGTGGGAATAAAAACTTTTGCTGATAATTTTTCTCTTTTTTTTTTCTTGCTATAAATATATTATAGGTGAATTTATATAGTGATGAAAAATTCTGGAGTAACAGCTTATGATAGTTGTAGCATTTTTCAAAATCATTTGGCACAAAGGCAGTCAGACAGACTTGAGAAGCTTGTTCATAGCAATTATTTACTCTCAGAGCTTTTGCCAGAAGACTGCTGAGAGGTAATCGCCGAAAGAAATATTTTTTTATATTTCTTTTTTTTGAAGATGTCAGAGCCTGGTGTCGAACCCAGGGCCCATGTCTTAGTAAGCCAACACACTAACCACTAGACCACGGCGACTACGAAAAAAAAAAAGTATTACATTAGATATTTATAATTAGGTATATAAAAGAAAAGTATTCCAGAAAGAGACAGAAATAAGTGTGTGGTAAAAATTAAAAAAGGTAACAATTTGAAAGCGTGGTAATGAATAAAACCGGTTCCCGACTATTTCTAAGTGATAGAAAGACAGGTTTTTTTTTTTTTTTTTTTTTTTTTTATTTTTATGTATTTTTTCAATTCAGACTTAAATTGGAAAAGAAAGACATAAACTAAAAAACATGGTACACCCGTACGTAAGGGGTTTTTGAATTTATTAAAAAAGGAATTCCAAAAAACGACGTGGTAAAATACATCGTGTTAATTGGGACTAAAATTAGTTAGAGTGTCCAAAAATTATCTTGACAAAGACAACAATTAATCTAATATTGAAGCATATTATGATCAGGAAATTTGAATTTTTATATGATTTTTTTTGTTTAAAACAGAAATTTTTTTAAAAACAGAAAAGGTTTTTATATATATATAACCCTCTAGTGCGCCGTGATGCAAATTTGAATCATACCGAAAATCTCGCCGTAGTTTCAAAATTTAAAAATAGTTTCGTGTAAATGTTCGTTATATGTTGTCTGCATTTAATAAGCGTCGTTTTCTCTAATTTTGAAGTACCGTTATAGCTGCATTCAATTATTGTGCAATTTTGAAGTGTCTGCTCGTTCATTTGTTGTGCGTAAAAGAAACTGTTTTTTTCTGACCTTAAAATTTAATTAATTTCAACAAGTTTATAAACAGTTGTGATTTTTACATAAGTTACATTCTTTTTTATTAAAATCTTATAGTGTTTATTGTTTTTTTATGGTAAGTGCTTTGCTATGTATAAAAAATGGTTTGATGTAAATTTGCATCAATGCGCATTTAGGTGATAGTAAAAAAAATTTTTTCATATATAACTGATTTTCAGAAAATGTTAACAAAAAGGAGGATATTCTCCGTATTTTGCTTGATCCTGCTGCAAGTGAAGGTGGATTAGACGACTCCGATGATGAAGATGAAATTATGGAAGGTAAGCTTTTAAATAATGAAGATCTAGAGCACCTTCTGTGTGAAGAAAATATTGTGGATCTCATGAACCATTGAAGATGAAAATGTAACTGAAAATATTGCTCCAGAAATTCCGTAATATCTACTTGGTGCCACAAATTTCTTAACACGAGAGGCTTGCAAACATATTGTCTGTCAGTGAAGACGAAATAAAATTTAGAGGAAATCCCGATTTGCCGGAATTTATGAAGAACTTTCAGACTCCATTCCAATTTCTCAACTACGCTTTTGATGAAGACATTTCACAACATATAGTTGAGGAATCTAATTTGTATGCGAAGCAAAAAAGTATTGAAGAGAGCTTTATTTTGAAAAAAATTGATATTTACCAATTTATGGGCATCCTAATTTTGTCATCAATAGTGAATTACTCTATTATTCGCCTTCTATAGGACAGCCAAATAGGTTTGGACTGTGTAAAGGAATACATTTTGAAAATACAAATATTTCATTTGAACAATAATAAAAATTTAATTGCCGATCAAACAGATCCATGTTACGACAAATTACTTATATAAGATTCGGCCACTTTAAATTTTCATCCATTCCGTTACAAGAACGCTTATCTGTTGATAAACGAATGTGCGCAAGTAAAGCCTCATATAAATTGAAACAATATATGCCTGCAAAGCCACACAAGTGGGGCTACAAATTATTTGTACTTCCCGGAGTGGTATATGCGTTTAGTTTACCATCTACTGAACCTAGCAGTTACAAATCCTTAGTTTCTGTATAAGCGAGCAATAGGGAATACGACTCTTACACTATTAAAATTTCGTAAGAATCTGGTATTGACACTTCTAAAAATAAACACAAGACAGAAACGTCCAAGAACCATGTCGAAAAGCAAAAACTTGGTCCAGCATCAGCTATACCATCCGAAGATATTAGCCATGATAATGTGGACCACTTACCGGAATTCCAAGAAAATAGGGTAAGATGCAAGCTGCTGGGTTGTAAGGGCTAAAGTGAGCTGATTTGTAGCAAGTGTAACAAAGCTTTATATCTAACAAAAACCAAAAACTGCTTTGTAAAATTTTATAAAAAATGAACAAACTTAAAATGTTCTTTTTTTTAATGTAAAATTTCATAGACAGCAAATAAATAATACGTTGGTTTTTAAGAAGAAACAAAAACATTGTCCATTTAAATCACTATTAAACTATAAACATTTTAAATTTAAAATTTAAAGCTAAATGCGCAATGATGCAAATTTGCATCAAAGGATTTTTCGCCTCCTGCGAAACAAACGAAAATTATACAAACTGCTAGAACAAAAGATTGTTTTTTAACCATTTCCTTTCGTTTAAGTAGTATTTTATTTAATTTGGTTTTCTTGCGCACTAGAGGAATAAGTAATATTTATGTATGTAAATAAATTTTATATGATTTGAAATTAAATTCAAATAAATTTCTATTATCACCTTGCCACAAATCTTTTTTAAGTTCAATTCACAACTTGCTTCTAAATCAACAATCAAGGCTATGCGATTCTGTTCTAGATGATTTGCTTAAAATACTAAAAATAAATTTATTAAAACTTCTTATGCTCTCCACTGTTTTTTATCAACAAAAACCAGTTGTTGAGATCAAAATTCGAGAAATTGTTTAAGAAATAACTGAAGCTGAACTAAAAGCTTTTGTTTTCTTTTTCTATGGAATTTGTTTGTAACTAAACAACTATATAAAAAGAAAAATAAAAAAAATTAGAATGTTTATATACGAGGTTGAATTTATAAGTTTTCAAATATCGAATTAACTACTCAAAATTGAAATCACTGAGTCATGTGAGATGCCCATAGGTTTCACATTCTCTCGCACTTTCTATCAGCAATCAGTCAACATTATATATTTATTGCTTGTAATTGTTTTGAGTTCAGGTATCCAGATCATTTGGCACTACTAGTGCTTGGAGGCCGTAGTAAAACTACGAGTATGTATTAAACTTGATGTTGACGAATACACTTTGTATGAGTCAAGTTTACCCTTCAAATTATGGCTGATTAGCACACGAATTCACTTTTGACTATTTTCTCCTCAGAGAACGGAAGGTATTAATTGACAAATGCATGTTTAAAAGAGTAGTATTGACCTTTCAATTAAGAAGCAAACATTTTGTTAACAGACGCACTTATTAAACCGCCCTCGTAATATTGGTTACCTAATGTTGATTGACTTATTATTACCAGTAGACCATAAGAACATATAAAAAATATTTACCACACCAACCAACCAACCAACTAACTAACCAACACCATTGCAACACCATCCCAGCCTGCTACTCACTACCACCATCATAAGTAAAATGTACTGCCAGACTAAACAATCAGTTGCTGCTGGCGGCTTTAAGAAAGAGCCAATTATATAATCACCTTAAAACAGCAACAAGAACAACTACAACAAAAAATGAAAAAAAAAATTTTTTTGGGATTTAATTTTAGATTTCACAATAGACACACATATGCGAGGGGTGATGGTGGTGATGATGATGCTTGTGAGGTGTCTCTGACGCCATAATGAAATATTTTCGTCTACTCATGCTTGGTTAGTTACTTGTATTTGTATTAACAAAGAAATCTTGAATATCCTGTTTAAGGATACAAAAACACAACACAATTTGGGATTTTATATAAAGAAATAAAGTTCTGGTTATCTTGGTAACAGACGGACAAGCAGACATTAAAAAACAAGGCGTTGTCATCAGCATCAGTTTACACCAAAAGTTCCCTTTTCGTAGTTTTTACTTTCATTTCATTTCATTTATTTGATGTTTAAGGGTTTTATTTTCATTATTTCTATTCTATTATTCTTCTGTGTAAAAATTCATTTAAAACAACCTTTAGCTCATTATTTTAATTTTAAGTTTTTTCCTTAACTTAAAAAAAAAAAGTAAAAATAAGAATGACAAACAAATGCCATTTGTTTTTTTTTTTTGGAAGAAAATTTCTTTAATTTATTTAAAGTAATACACACATCTTCAGCCACGTACACCAACCATTTCACCAACTAAACACATATGTTTGTACACACATACTCTCGTACATACTATGTAAGAATATCAATAGTACTGTTGTTAGGAATCCTTTTTTCTTATCTATTTCGGACACAGCTGTCTGTAACTGTTACAACTCATAAGTCAAGTTAATTTGAAATCATTTGTTTGCGCATTTGCAACGCAAAATAAATTTTTATATCCCTCAGCCCCAACAGCAAGACGAAAAACGTAGAAGACAATTGTTTGAAAGCTTAGAGCAGATGGAAAGGTAAAAAATAAAATATCATATGATATTAACAAGGATTACAAGCAATTATTTTTAAGTTTTAACAAACACTTCATGCATATGCACATACATATGTATGTGATTTTTAGTTGGATTGGATTGGTATGTTTCATCAAGCACACACACACACGTACACGCTTAAGTTCTAGAGTTTTATACCTTTTTCCTTTGCATATTTAAAGGCTTTAGCGGAATTTTATGTTAAAAACAAACTTTAATTAAGAATTTTTGTTTAATTATTTTCAAAAAAAAAAAATAATAAGAAAGCATTTTGATGGAGAAATTTTCGTAATCTGTTGACAATAAAAACAACAATATTGAAACCGTACTCCTTCTCATTACATTAATGGGGCATACGATTTCTATATTAAATTCCCTAAGAAAGTTAAAATCGGTTTATAATTTTATTAAATACTAAATGCTTTTAATATTTTTTTTCAAGCATTCCTATCATAGAAATAGACCAAAGGACTTTTGTTTATTTGTGTTGTTCTTTTTTATTCCAAAAGCATTAATACATATTTTCCAAATTAATTAACAACCTTCTAAAGATGTAAAATTATTACGTATTTTCTAAAAAGAACACAGTTTTCCTATTTCATAAATATTCACCCGACATATGAATTAAGCTTATGATATTACCTGCCGATAGACTGTTAAGAGTAACAACAGAAAAGCTTAATTCTTTTTATTTGAGACCAATACTCAGCGGTAAAACCTCTACTTAATGCTGTGCCTTGTATTGGAATTTTTAGAAAGGGCAGTATATATATATTTTTTCTTATATTATAATTAAGCGCCTTAGGAATGAGACAAATTGCTTGGAATTGATCGTTCAAAGGCCAGTGTTATACCTTTACCCTTGAATGGTCAACAGCAATTGCCTAAACGATCATGTTGATTGTGTGGTGAGTGCCTTCGCTAAGTAGTTGTAGCTGTTATCTACTACTTCCTAATAGGTGGCGCTTTTCTTCTTATCGTTCTGTTTTTTTGTTGACATTGGTTAAGGTGAAATTGAGTGGAATGTTGGGGAGTAGTTTCTTTGTAGATGGTTTTTTTTTAAATTATAATTTTTGAAAAAACCGCAAACTAAATTTTTCATTTTTACCTTTGCTGGGATTTGAAACTGGGCCGTTTAAGCTTTTGTACGAGCGCTCTAACCACTATGCTACGCACCCCCCAATTTGTACTAGTACTGAAAAAAATTTATATTGCTTTCTATTTTGGACAGCAGTTTCTATCAGAATTAAACACGGTAGACGCTCGAAATAGTTGTATACATATTTTGTTTTTGGGGGTGCTTAACTATTTTGAATTCTTTATATTTTTAATATCCTAACATTTTATATCAGTACGTAAATATATAATATACTTGTAAATCCCTGCAACTGTTTTAAAAAGCAAAAAGAACAGGAAATTTACTAAATAAGCAATGAATTTTAACCGTTCATGCTGTATGTGAGATACCACGCCCACTTTTGACTGAAGATTTTCATTGACTGTGAACTCATCCAGACCAAATTCAGAAACTTTACCTTTAACCGTTCTCCATATACCCAAGTATTAATATTTAGTTTGTACGACTTTCTAAGACGAAAGCGCCGGGTTGGAATCTCAGCTCTGACATCTTGAAAAAAAAAAAAGATATATGAAAAAATTATTTCTTTCGGCGACTACCTCTCAGCAGTCTTCTGGCAAAAGCTGTGGGAGATCTTGATTGTCAAGAAAAAGCTTCTCAAATCTACGGAGTCGCCTTTAAACTCATGGATAAAAATTAACTTTATGAGTGCAGCGAGAAGCTAGGCCGTAACCCTGGCACAGGATTGTAATGGCCAATTATGTAATGTAATGTATGTTGTACGGGAAGTACCATGCCCATTTGTCCAATTCCGATAAATTTTTAAGTGATAATTTGCATTTACTATAGGTTCTTTCAGACTAGATTCAAAAACTTTACCTTTAACCGTTCTCTAGATATATAAAAGTCAAGGACAACTTATGAGTAGAGGCGATTTGAGGCTTACTTAAATCATATAGGTCTCAAAACATATTCATCAGTTTTGTTAAAATCGATTCATGCGTACATACATACGTATGTATGTAATACATACTCGTTTATGGTGTTGGCTACCGTGAAGTAATCAGTAGCTGTAGTATGATGGAATCTTTTGTAAAGCGATTAAACAAAATATGTTTACTAGAGAACTTTGTATTCGTGAGTGTACAAGTATTATTGGATCATTGTAACAATTTGGCTCTATATAAAACTAATTTCAACATTCACTTATAAGCATTGCGAGAGAGTTAAGGTTTTAAAATGATCAGTTTCCCTCTAAGGAAACTTTAGCAAAAACATAAATTCAGAAAATAATTTCAGAAATATTGATTTTAATTATTCAACTGCTTTCATTTATTTGATAATTGTTTTCTTTTATTTATTATTGTTTTGTTTTTTTATTCTTAAGATTAACACATTTTATTAATACTCGTAAACAATATATATTTTTTGTAATACTCAATAATTAATTTTAATAACTGCTTCATTATTTACAGGAATTTATATTTTAAAATTTATTTTGTTGCTAATTTTTTTGTTTCAAATTAAAAATGTTACTTAAAAATATATTTTCTTTTTATTCAGTTTAATTATTTTTCAAGTTATTTTGTTGTTCAATTAATAACACAAGTTTGTTTATTGAGATTATTGGTTGTCCTAAAAGATTTTGATTTTCAATTTAAAATTTATATTTTTTACATCTAAACTAGACAAGTTATTGAAACTAAACTTATACCAGTTATCCTATGTTTTATTGAGATAAGAAAGTTTGTTTTATTTTTTATATTAAATGTTTTAAATTCGATATGTTTTTTTTATTATTTTATTAATTTAATAAATTTTCTATTAAAATTAAGGGTTTTATACATGAATTTTTTTCTTGTCTATAATTCAGAGTCCTAAGTTTTAATTTTCTTTTTGTTGCAGATATGAAAACTTTATTTACAATTTCAAATAATCAATCCTTTCAACATTAACCATTTGAGATATTTATAAGGTGTCATAAAGTTGTAACTTCTTTTTTAGTAAGAAAAATGTTTTTATTATTAAAAAGTCAAAAAATAACAACACAACAGCACAGCTTGTGAATACCCCAAATGTATCCAAAAATTATTAAACTTTTAATTGAATAATGTAGGATTTAGAAAAAAAAACTTTTTAAAGAAAATACTGCAAACAAACAAATTACAAACAAAAATCGGCAATCTTTCGACAAATTAAGAAACAAATAAAATTCATTCAAAAACAAAACCAAATCGTCGTGAGGAAGTTTATGTGCTCTATCCGCCATTTTAGGTTTTCGTTTTCAAATTTTTCGAATCTGCAATCGGTTTTCGGTTATCTCGTCCAGCTTCGGAGATAAATAGCCGAAAACGGATTGCAGATTTTAAAAAGTTTGGAGTCAAAAACCTAAAGTGGCGTCAGTAACTCGAGATATATAAAATGGTGGATAGAGCACATAAACTCCCACACGACGAAATTTTGGTTATATGAAAACTGCTTCTTGAATAATGGCCTCAAAGAAAGTGCAACAACACGAGAATTTGGGTATACTTTCCTAGTTTATTATTTATTATTTCCTTTTTATTTAGGGCTTTATCCATAATGACCACCATAGAGTCGTTTTTCTAAAAACGAAGTTATTGCAAATTTTTAAATATCGCCCCAATATGAAATTTTTCCCAAAAACGGTGAAATAAAATGAGACCAATGGCTATAAAAACAATTTTTCAAAAATATTTAAAGGAGCGTAAGAACACGAAAATCTGAAGCCAATTTTCTAGTGTGTTTGGGAAAAATTTTCCGTTTTTATTTAGGATTGTTAGGCCTTGAAATATATCCCGCAAAGCGAAGTTAGCAAATAATGTTGGAAAAAAGACCACAAAATAAATGGAAAATTAAAATGTTAAGTCTGATGTTGTTTAATTATATTTTAGGCTGAAAAGGAGGCCATACCCATATGTACTGACATTAACTAGAATAGCGGAGTCAATGATATACCAGTTAATATATTGCAGAAGAGTTTTCTACTGTTCTCAATTTAATGAGAGATTGGCAAATGCTAGGCGGTAATTATTCCACAATTTGGGTACAACTCTCATGATCTAAAGTATAGAAAGACGAACCTGAAAATATACAGAGTTTCCCACAGTCCATTGTAGTATAGAAGTGCATTTATAGCACAGATTTTCGTACATATTTCTTCGTGTGGGAGTTTATGCCCTCTATCCGCCATTTCATATTTTGTTTAACACTCGAGTTAATAATGCCACTTTAGGTTTCAGATCCCAAATTTTTCAAGTTTGCAAACCGTTTTCAGATATCCCGTCAAGTTTCTGAGATAAATAGCCGAAAAGATAGTGTGCGAATGTAATGTTCTGTATAGATTTAGATGGAGGGAGAAATATGGTACCTCTGGTTGAATTCACCACTAAAGTTCCATACTTGCTGGCGTTCTGAACAAATAGCAGACTCCAAAGGACACTATAAATCGTATACACTTATGTCTCAAGTGTGCTCGGTCTAAGTTAAATAATAGTAACGAATAAACACAAACAGAACATTTTCTGCTGGCTTTTGCTTGTCAACGATAAACTGTTATTAATCGATCAGCTGATTCTTCATGCTTGCATACATATTTACAAATTCGCAGCTGGCGGAAAACCACAATGTTTTCTGCTGGCTTTTGCTTGTCAACGATAAACTGTTATTAATCGATCAGCTGATTCTTAATGTTTGCATACATATTTACAAATTCGCAGCTGGCGGAAAACCACAATGTTTTTAATTGAAAAATTTAATGATTTTCCTTTAAATTTTGTATTTCAAAATGCAGACAATTGTTAATTTAAAAATTTAAATAAACTAGCGGGTGAAATCATTCTTCATTGCAAATGTCTTGCAAGTCTCACAAACGTAGCGATCTTTCGGTACGTTTGCAAAGAGGAGTGATTACCACTAAAGCAGTTTTGTTTAAGAAGTAACCTTTAGAAAAAATAATAAAAAAAAAAATAAATAAATTTTTTTAAAGAGACTATAAAAAAATTATTACATATTCGTATTGGTTTTTGGTATACATACATACATGCGTCTCTTTATATGATATGAGTTTTGAAGAGAAATAATAAGTTCATCCATTCATATGGATATAAAAGAAATTTTAAAAATTATTTACAACCTTTATTTCTTAAACTATTTTCAAAAACTATTTCATTAATTTTTATATGTTTTCAGTTTGTATTCTTTAATTTATGATATATTTTCATTTGCTATCACTGTTTCTTTTTGAAACTCAACCACAGATGCTTTGAGTTACACCACATTGAAATCCTCTTCGTCTGAGTCTTTAAATTCAGCACCTGCATCCGATAAACTTAAACCTAAAGCCTGGCCAATGGCTTTACGCAGTTGCTAGTAGGGTCGCCACACATCTGATGGCTTGGGAGTACGACTTCTTATGGGTCCATAAGTGCTACTAACAGATCTGGAAGTAGTGCTGATATCATCCAAGTCTATAGTTTCTACTGGAGAAGGCGATCTTCGGGTGGAAGTAACAGGTGGTGGGGTGCTGGAGGAAGTCAATTTTGAATTGTCATTGTCCGCTGCTGTATGTGATATTAAAGTGACACATCTTTTGATCAAATTGACACCTTGACTAGATTCATTTACTGGAGTAGCAGGTAAAGAGGCTGTATTGGCGTTTGCATCCATAACAGGGGTTGGTAAAACAGCAGGTTGTGGCGTTTGAGTTGGTGTGGTATTTCTAAACCAGGGAAATTCCTGATAATTGCCATATAGTTGGGTATACAGCCATTGACTGGGTTGTGGCAGCAGGGGATTTTGCAAAAACAGTTGAGCCGCTAATGCAGGATTAAAACCATGTGAGGGCGTGAAATTTGTAGCAAAACCCGAGAACAGTTCATTTTTTCTTAAGGCTGGACTGCGTTGTATAAGAGAAGTAAATGCACCACCTCCGCCACCACCATTTGCTGCAGCGTTGAAGGCCGGTGATGAAGTACTACGCTGATCATCATCTTCATGCAGAGAAGAAGTTTTTCTAGGTGAACCAGTCACCGATATGCTATCACTTTCAAAACCAGCATCAATATTATTATCATTCTCACTGGTAGTTGTAGTCAAAGGCGGGGAAGTGGTGAGTGAAGTTGGCTGTAAACCAGCCGTAGTAGTTGTAGGTGATCCCTCAGGACTCGTGGTACTATGTGGTGTGCCATGATGTACCGTCAATTGAGTTAATTGGTTCAAATGATGGGCTTCTATTAAGAGAAAATGAAAATAATACTAAAATATATGAATTTCCCTGAAACAATCCAACTTACCACTCAATCTAGCTAAACCTGGTCTCTCTAGCGAAGTCATATGTGCAGGAAAGGCAGTTGGCTGATGATGAAAGAACGGCGCCGCATGTGCTACAAAACCTGGTCTCCCTAAAGCAGCTGCATGACTGGTACCCAATGTACGCCAATCAGGTGCATGTAAATGTGTGTGCATGCCCACTAAATGATGAGCAAAACCTGTAAGAAACAGAAAAAAAATGAGGAAAATTTTAAATTTAATTTCTTTTTGATTTTAAGTTTCTAACAACAAAGCCAACAAAAAGTAAAAAATAAAAACAAATAAAAAAACAGTAAAGAAATAAAACAAAGCCACATCGAGGCTAATATTTTGGCCGCTCATTTTTGGTTACCTCTCTACCACCGGCATAAGACCACACATCTGCATCAAAATTTAAGTACTAAAACTTAAAATTATACCACAATTCTAAATAAACACACACACACACACACACGGACTCTTATACTGTTATACGCTGTAAGTATGTAAAACAATTTTTATTTTTGTAAGAGTATATGTAAAAATTTCCCCTTTTCTTATACAATTTTAATATAATTGCTGCTTAAGGATTAACCCTTAATTGGTAATAACTATTGGTAGGGCTTAACATAAATTTAAATAAAAATATTAATGATTTTGAATATTTTATAGTTGTGTGACGTGTATATGCGTCAATTAGTAGCATACTATTATAGATTTTAAAGTATATACATAATTTAATACAGATTCATCTTTTCCATTTAATTCCATTAAACTGTCATTTTATACAAGGTGAGGGAATTTACTACCCAACGAAATAAAATGGAAGTGGTTCAAGCAGAAGGAAATTTTCACAACTTCTGAATCATTATATGAATTGACTTCATTTTAAATTCATTCTATATTCTAATAAATTCGTAATTTTTTGAGGTCATGAAAATTTTAATAAAAATATAAAGCCAACCGCAGTCGGAAAATCAAAAATCTTGCACATGTGAAGCAAAGTTTAAGTTTAAGTTTGCTTTAAGTTTGCAAAATTTCAGCTTTCTGCGACGTCAGACGGCTTCAAAAAGCTGCTGAGAATTGGACATACATTCGGACAAACAACCAAACTATATATGTATATAGATTTAATGAGGTAATTTACAATGGGGGTGCGTGGTATAGTGGTTAAAGCGCTCGCACAAAAACTCAAACGACCCAGGTTCAAATCCCAGCAAAGATGAAAAATTAAGAAGTTTGCGTTTTTTTTTAATTATATTTTAAAAATAAGAGGTCGCCCCCCCCCCTCTAAGAAGACCATCTACAGAGAAACCTCTCGCGGACATTCCACCTTAACCAATATCAACACAAACGAATGATTAGGAGAAAAGCGCCACCTATTGGGAAGTAGCAGGTAATAGCTACAACCTACTTAGCGAAGGCACTCAATACACAATCAACATGCAACGATGAGGCAATTGCTGTTGATGAAAGGTGAAGGTATAACACAGGCCCTTGAATGATCAATTCGCAGCAACTTGTCTCATAATAAAAACGCTTAATAATAAATAAGAAAAAATATATAGATACTGTCCTTTCCAAAATTCCAATACAATACATAGCATTTAGTAGGGGTTTACCACCGAGTATTGATCTCAAATAAAAAAAAATTTCGTCCGTCAGTGCTTGATATAACGCATTGAAACAGAATATATATATTGTCGTGTGGGAGTTTAAGTGCTCTATACGCCATTTTATATTTTTTATATATCTCGAGTTAGTGATGTCTCTTTCGGTTTTCGACCCCAAATTTTTCAAGTCTGCAATCTCCTTTCGGATAACTCGTCCAGATTTTAAAAATTTTTGTGTCAAAAACCTAAAGTGGCATCATTCACTGGAGATATATAAAATATATAAAATGGCGTATAGAGCACTTAAACTTAATTTTTTCAATTATAATTTAGAAAAACAAATTTATAGACAAAGACGTTCTAATGAGTAGATTTATAAAAATTTATAGCAGAATTTTATTACATAGACATATGCACCAGATAAGAACAAAAATTAACTGATGTTTTATGGAAACACTAACTGTTTAGTAATCGTTTCTGTACGATCAATAGTACTTTGAATGTGGCGTCTTCTACAAGTAGGCAGTTATTTTTCGTTTTGACAATTTTAGTTTCATTTGGTTTCGCTAAATAAAATATTTGTTATTTTAAATCCAGGGGGCAAATTACGGCATTCGATACCGAACGAAATTTATATGAAAATTGTTTTTAAATTGTATGAAATTTCGAACGATATCGAATGCCGTAATTTGTCCCCAGTTATCTGTTCATAACAGTTCGAGTATTAAAACATCACCTTTTAAAGGTTAAAAGCTATAATGAAAACAAATAATGCCTCCAATACATACAAACGATTTCTTATGTTTTGTTTTATAAACTTTTATGGTCCACCTACTCTTTTAAAACTCAATCTATCCCTGTTTTTCTTCGATTTAGGCTGCTGTTTTTACCAAAGGCACTGCAACTAAATGCCTAAAATGGTCTTGTGTATGTAAGTATGTGGTAAAAATAAAAAATATGTATATTTTTTTCAACCGAAATTTTCAACCAAAATACATTCACATGTACAATATATGTATAAAAATATATCTTATGTGAACACACACACACAGACTTATATATTCGCCTAAATGTTTTATAAAATATATACGATATTTACCAATACTCGTACATTTACCAATGCACACTACTTGATGGAAATTTGAAAAACTTGTTAAAACACTGCAGTGTTTGTGTGTGTATGTGTAAATCCTTTTTAATATTTATTACTCCCACACATATATGTAAGAGTACATATATTTGAATAAAAAAATTGGAAAAGATCTGGACCATCATGACTATTAAGTACTCTCTCTCTCTCTCTCTCTCTTTGCTCTTTTCTTAATTTCTTTTTATTTTCCTAAAGGTTGTCGTTTTTGTTTTTCTTTTTAGCCACTAGTCTTCAGCCAACCAACCAACCAACCATTCTTGGTTTACACCAAAAGACGCCATTATTTGGTTGTTATATATAGACCACACCATACCACGCCACACTCATGCATGCAATCACTACTTTTTTCGTTTTTTTTTTTTATTTCCCTGTTTGCGTGTTGAAATTTCTTGCTGCAGCAATTGCTCTTGTGATGCTGCTTAAATTGCTGCAGTTACTGTTCTAACAACCGTAAGTGTCATCTCTGCTATATTTTCTTAGTTTTTGCTCCAAAAAATAAAAAAGAAAACCTCAAAATTTATATCATTAGGTTTTGCAATTATTAGAAGTTTTATGAGCAAAAAAAAGTAATTCAAAAAGCGATTACAAGTGGTCTACAGGTATAGAAAAGAGCAAAATTTGCATAAACTGAAAAGAGAAAATTTATTGATTTTTTTTTTTCTACAAAAAGTTTATATTAGAATTGAAGTGAGTTTCGTAAAACATCATATCGTCGATGGAATTAAAGAAGGCTGTAACTGACAAAACCTTAAATGTTCACCAGAGTCAAAAAACCTGTATAAAAGTTGAACAAAGACACTGGTATTTTTCAAAACGCAGACGGCGTAAGTGAATTTATTTTCATCGTAAAAATCTGGGACCGAGACCAATCGACGCGTATTTTTTTCTGATAAAAAACTTATTTTCGATTTTTTGTCAGTTATAGCGTTCTTTAATTCTTACGACGATATAATCTAAGTGATAGTCTTATATAATCTAATAGAAGTCTTATATTTAGTACGTCTCTTTAATTATCCATAGATACTCTAGTCAGTTACATTTCACTGAGTATTTGATATTGTTAGGTTAGCTTATATGTAAAGGGCCACCCATCCGATAATCATCCCACTTAGACTTATACATGACTACTTTCGTGCCGCACCCAATAGTGGTTTTATCTCATTAACAACAGCAGTATTATGTGTCCTGAAATTTAACTCAACTTCGATGACGAAGTAAGCTGCACAGCCTACATCCAGTTGCGATTCGATGATATAAGATGCTGTAGCAGGCTCTATGGGCCCATCGTTAAAATTTTATCTTCGGAACAATTACCACATGAGGTAGATCTACCATATACAAAACGGGTTGTTTTGCCACCCCTTATACAGTACCGATGGCGTTCTCCTACCGCAGCAAAAATCCTCCTCTTTGACAAGCTCAAGGGTTAAAGAATCCTTCTCCGATCAACAATTCGTCACAGTGCCTACGCAGAAAGAATTTTGTTTCCATCTGATGGATAATATATAAGTGCAAGTATTATATACCTGAGCCTGATGTCGAAAAAGTCCACCATTACCCTTAAATGTCTCTGTTGTTGTCCGGCAACTTAAAGCCTATAATAGTGTCCTAATCATACTTTTCCGCCTCTTTTTACACCAGTATTTAAAAAATGAAAGCTCGCCCATTTTCTCCGTCACCATAACTGGCGATTGCCATCAAAGACGCGATGCAATATTCCGTGCTGTTACATGGTATTGTGGGCACAGGAATCAGTAGTCTTTTTCGCTATAATGATCATATTTTTCGAGTTTCGAAGGAACCGTGCAAGTTGATTGATGTTTTTTTTAATGGCGCAAGACTTTCTTCACTCTATCTGGCCTTAACATTTACAAAACTTATTCAAATGGAATAAAACTCTCATATTTTAACCAAGAATCTTCAAAGTCTATTTTGGTGCCTCTTCAATGGGAAATACTCTGATTAAATAGAAGAAGTAGTTCCTACTAATCGCATATCTTTACATAGTGCACCGTATCTCCTACACAGCACAACCTTCTACAATTGGCTGCCTATTGAATCTTTAAATATTACTCCGTCTTTTCATCTTCCCATAACATATATATCTAACTCAAGCACAAAATACATTATAAGTAGGAAGAGGTACAGACGTGGCAGTACGAGCAATATATTTCGTAATAATACTAAGTGGCTATGAGTTGAAGAAATCATTCCATTGTTCCGATAGGCATTGTTCCGATAGGCATTAACTAAGTACGCTCTAGACAATCAATAGAGTTGAGTATCTCACTGCTCTTAATGAATATTTTTGCTTTTTTCAGCACGGAACTAAATAGCCCCAAATCAAGTTTTATTCACTGGCATCTTTTGTGAGGGTTGTATTCCATTTGGGGTCAAATAAAGGACCTTTGAATATTAGGAAAGTCAGATAAATTTAAGTTTTTCTTCTCTTGAGCTACTTGAATTCTTTTGTCGACACTCAAAAAATGTGATGATCCTCCAGTTTCCAATCTATCTTTTCTGTAATTATGTCTCTGTGTTAGATAACAATATTGAGTCTCGATTGCATTAAAACTTAGTTAGAGATTATCACCAGTTCACCAGTAAGTGCATCATCAAGCACTTCTATGCCTCAACCTTCAAAATTCTTGTTCTCGGATCAGACTTGTATATAAAATTTTAAATTAAATTTTAATCGATTTTAAACAATATGGTGTTTAATCACTTGCTTCAAACTGTTAAAAAAAACCCGTTGTTTTTAAACCCGTTTGATTTCTTTTTGCAGTTAAATAATGATTTTTGTACCATTTCTGCCCTGCGAACAAAAAACCTCAAACTTGTAACCAAAATTAAATCAACGTCGTCATTTGTGGAGCAATTTTTCTTGGAACTCTTCTTGGTTTTTGTTTTTTTAATTTTGTTTTCGTTGCTTCGCCACCCAATGTGTGTGTTTCTTAAGCCATTATTTTGGCCAATGTGGGTCGATAAGGTGAACTATTAATGGTACACCCACTCAGTCAAATACAGGCATTGAAACAAATACAAGCAATTATGACGGGAATACAACTGCTTGAAGTATTTCTTAACACACATACACACACCCACACTTATTTACTTTAAAGTATATGAGTGAGATTTTGGTAAACTGAAGGCAAATCACACGGAGCGAAAAAGATAGAGAGAGAGAGAGTAACATATTCTTCTATATGCATCTGAGTGTTTGTTTATGTGCGTAAGTGTGCATGTGCATGCGAGTTTGTATGTGTCTCTGTATTTGCGTGTGTGTCTCGACCAAGTTTGCAATGGCAGTGGCTTTGCGTTTCACTCCCACTAAAACCTAAATATGTGGTTCTGTAAGGAAACCTTAGTGCTATAAAGGGTTAGCCACGATGGTGTCAGTTTTGGGGTCGGGTTTTCTACGTTTATACACATACGCACATGTACTGTCACATATAGCATTATACTAAATGAGTATAACATTATAAGCAACAACAACTGCACTTGGAATAGTTAAAACACATTGACGTTGACATTTTAAGAGAAGCGCCTGTAGACACAAATGTTTTTGCAAATAAATATACACGAGAAACCGTTAAACAATAACATATACAACAACTCATGTATTATTATTTTCTAATTTTTTTACTCTCTTACACACACATTCATATATACTCGTTTAATACAACATTTACTCTCCCAAAATGCTCATGTTTTTTTTTCTGTCGCCACATACAATCATTAAAATATATTTTTGCGTTTGTATATGTGGGTCGGTACCAAAAACACAAAAAAAAGCTATTAGCCAACTATAATAACAATCTGTGTTTAGTTTGGTGTGTATAGTTTTGTGAGTATTTCAATATGTTCTTTATATTTTTAATGTTTGAAGTGGATACTTTACTTATAATTAGTGGTACTTAATTGGTACTTTTTGTATGGATTTAAAAAACCCCAGCAAAACAAAATGGAATTGTTCCAACATTTCTAAGAACTAAATTTAATATTCTAAAACACATCTCTCTTAGTTACACGAATATTGCTGAGATGTTTGGATCACTACCGTTCTACAACAGCCACATATGAAACTCATTGATGATTCACGAAAAACAGGACTACTTAAGCTCGATTTCGTAAATGATCTTGGCCATTGCTGAGCTGAGCTGAGTAATTAAAGTTTAATTTTTGGTTTCATTTGACATCTAATTAAATACAGTCAAATCTCGAATACCCGGACCTCTATTAATTGGTTATATTTATTAACCGGCATGCGGTTCTTTTTATTTTTTCCCTCTGTTATCTGTGTTTTACCTCTATTAACCGTGCTTTTGAACTATTACGCGTGGCGCATTCATATGTCTTTTATTGTGTAAATCCCCTTTTTTGATTTTGCATTCTCTATGATGATTTGTATATTTTTTAAAAAAATATGTGGTATATTTGAACCTCTAGTTACATAAATCGAATGTTTAAATCAAAATAAATAAAAAAAGTAAATTTCTGTATATTTTAATATAATCTCTATTAACCGTATATTTCGATTATCCCTGCTAGGGCCGGTCCCACGAGAGCCGAATAATCGAGGCTTAACTGTATAAAAAAATAAAATTATCATACAGATACTCGTATGAAGGCACTAGTAATAACCAAAATATTCACAATTTAGATAATGAATGATCACGTCCCCTGAACAATTCCGTTAATGCTCACCCAGCATTTCCAAGTGGTCGTGCCTTTTAAGGGACATATCAGTTAAATTCATCCATTGATATTGTATAACGACTACGTTTAAAAAATACAGTTTGGACACTATCAATTTAAATGGTAAATGAATTGAAAAATTTTGTATTAAAATTTGTATTAAAATTTTTCAATTTCTTTACTGAATCCAAATTTAACAATCAAAATTATTAATTCAGTGAATTTGGTGTCTGAATTTAAAAAAAAAAAATTATTTCTGTGTAGCCTAAGAAATGTTTTCTCATTCGCTTTACTGCCTTAATTTAGTCCTAAAAAACTGTCCGAATTGAGGTTTTTGTCCTCAAAGCTAGAAATTTTTTCTTCGGCAAATGAACACAACAAACGATAAGAGAATTGGAAATTTTTTAAGGGATTTTCAAAAATAATTCGGATATTTTTTAATTCTTATGAAAAATTATTAAATTTGTTTTTTCTGGTGCTAGTATGTATTTATATAACATCTTGAAAAAAAGAAATGTGAAAAATATTTCTTTCGGCGACTACCTCTCAACAGTCTTCTAGCAAAAGCTCTGTGAGTAATTAATACTGCCTAGCTTCTTGCAGCTCCCTTGTTGTGTGTGTTTATTTTTATTCATGAGTATCGGAACCTGCAGTTTAAAGTCGATTCCTAACAACGAACATGAAAAGCTTGTTCATGGTAGTCATTTACTCTCAGAGCTTTTGCCAAAGGACTGCTGAAAGGTAGTCGCCGAAAGAAATAATTTTTTCATATTTCTTTTTTTTTTCAAGAGGTCAGAGCTGAGACTTAAACCCAGCGCTGTCGTCTTAGTAATCCAACACACTAACCACTAGACCATGGCGACTACCTGATGACTCGATTACCACGTCATAAAATCTGCACTAACAACTACTCAGAACGATTCGTTTTCTATTTAGATGCAATAAGTCTGCTACTTTTTACCAGCTTACATCCTGTGATGTTTTTTTTTTTTTTCTTACAGGAGAGAAAGTCATTTACCAGCTTGAGAGGATATAAAGAGTCTTAAGGTATGGGGCCAGACACTTAATTACAGCAGTAAATACAAAAATTTAGCCTGTCCCTAGATTCTAAATCTCAGGAGAAGCTATTTGATTAGAGTTGGCTAAGGCAGAAAATGTTAAAAATATTAAGATAAGATGTTCGTGGAATTTGATTTTCTAAAACAAAAAACTAAAAAATTAAAAATATGTCATTTTGAGTCTAACCTCGTCAGAGGCTGATCATGTGTATGTCAAGAATATAACATGACTACTATATAAAAATGCAACCGTGTTGATTGCAAATAATTGTAAAGAAAAACAGTTTGTTATGAAGTAGAAGCACACCCAGCTGTTAAGGGCCTTTGATTACATACAAAGTAAAAAACGCTGTTTTTTGGCATATTATACACTTTATTTGTCATCTAAAATATCTTTTACAGTAGAAGCCTTTGGATCTTAGAGACGAATTGAGTCGAACTAAATTATATTCTTCTTTTACAAAAGCCTATACATGTTATAATAAATTTTACAAAGAAATTTATTAATTTTCTAACTTTAATTCTTAGGCAGCCTTTAATTTGGTACCCAACTAAATAACCCCTTGAAATACATATTTTGATATATAGTACCACAATATAAATATTATTTGCCCCTCTCTAAGTAGTTGTCATTTCGATTAGTTTTTCAACTCAAACACAAACGTATGTTGCTACGTGGCTGACTGGCTCGCTGCTGGTTGTCTCAGTCTGTCTTTGATTGTATACCATAAGCCAGTGTATATGTTTATTTGCATGTATGTTTATATGTGGTATGGCAGCTAGAGGGGCATAACGTGGTCCCATTGGTGCGCCACAAAAAGCTTTCTTTGCTTTTGCTTTCTTACCAGAATTTTGTTGTACAAACATACTCATAAAATATATTTATATGAGTCTGTGTGTATAAGCTTGCCTTACAAGAAAATTAAGTGTGTGTTTGTGATTAGAAAACATTTGTATATAAATTTATAAACTCACACTAACACACACACACATACACATGCATATATATACTCATTATAATAATGTCGTCTTGAAGCAATTTTGAAATGTTTAAATTAAAAAAAAAAGAAACTAAAAACCATTTGCGTTAAACCCATATATGGGTTTGTTTTTTAACCAATACTACTACATACGATGCACATACATATTTACTTTTAGAAATATGTTCTCATAGCCAGTTATTAAGTTTAGAAAAAAGTAAAAACGAAAATTTTCTTATTCTCCGTCGGCAGTTTGTAATTTTCTTTTCATTTGCCGTCGGTATTCATGAAGAATTTTTCTTATTCTTCTTTTTTTAACCTCAATTGTTGTCTGGAATTTTTTTATTTACCACAACCTTAAACTTGTATTTTTTTCCACCACAAAACATCTTGGGTTTTATTTCAACACATCTTGGAGTGAAAGTTCTGCATTTTTTTTTCTTTTTTTTGGTCTAACAATAATTCAAGGATGCTGCAAACATTTCAACACTCACTGTTGTAAATTTCTGTTCTCTCTTGTAAATTTCTAACGTTCAAGAAAAACTCAATTTTCAATGCTCTCCTTTATGTTCAGTGCGCATAAATTTAATTGTTACCCTCTCTCTCTCTCTCTTTCATTTAGGGTACTTCCTTCCCTAATAGTGAGATATGTACTTAAAATTCACCACACTTTTCATTTTGTTAATGTGGTAGTTGAGTGTTTTTCTTTGTTTCAGTATTTGTTAATATATATTTATATTCTTAATTGTGTGTGTGTGTGTGTGTGTGTGTATATTTGTGAGTCTATAAGTACATGTTTTTTGTATGTGTTGTTGTTCTAAATCTTCTTTTTGGCTTTTCTGGTCACATTATTTGGTTTGTAGATGTTGTTTTTATTTTTATTTTCAAATAAATTCCAATTTAATATGAAAATAAATTTCTCTCTGCCATTATTGTTTAATTTTTTTCTCTTCTTTAAAATATGAAACTGCAATCATTCTTGAAAACATTTAATATTTTTCTTAGTGTTGGTGTAAATATGTATGTTAAAAAAGAAGAAATTTTCAAATATTTTAAGGAAATTTAAAATAGTAAACTAAACATTTTAAAGTTTAAAATGTTTTAAAGACTGCGAATGAAGATACTTTATGTTCTAAGAACATAAATCTATGGCAATGGGTAATATAAATATCGACACAGCGGACACCTCTAATGTTGTGGGCATGAGAATTAATTGTGATGTCAGTTGAAAGGATCACATATTCGAGTTATGAAAGAAGCATTCAAGTGTCTCGGTTTTTTAAACGGCGCAAGAAATTCTTCACTCCACGATGGAATACAACTTTCATGTATGGGCCGAGTCATCAAAGTCCATTTCGGTGAATGTAGGGTACTCAACTCTATCGATTCATTGGAACATCGGTGTAATGTGGCGTTCGTTTCATTGTTCTATCGGGAGGTGTTGTATGGGAGGTTGTCTAATGAAATAAGAAATTTGATTTCGAATAATCGCATATTTTACGGACTACTCGTGCCTCTCTTAGAGCACATTCTTTTGTAGTTGATTGCAAGGTATTATAGAGTAAATTTTTTCTTTAGCCGCACCGCTCGTTAATGGAGCCATCTTTCAGGGAATATTTTCCCTGCCAATTACGATATTAATAAGTTTAAATCAAATATCTACAAGGACTACTCCATCTTTCACACTTCCAATAATATATTTTCCTTAGCCAATGTACTGCATGAGTAGGAGCCGTCCCCTGAGTGGTGGTCTTAACAATACCGAAAAAAAATAGATATGTTTTTTTTTCCAAAATATCGTCGCAAGAATTAAAGAACGCTGTAACTGAAAAAACATTAAATGTTTACCAGTGCCAAAAAACCTGTATGAAAGTTGAAAGAGACACTGGCATTTTTCAAAACGCAGACGGCGTAAGTGAATTTCTTTTCATCATAGAAATCTGGGTCCGGGACCAATCGATGCGTATTTTTTTTCTGTTAAAACTGATGCAAAAATGTATTTTCGATTTTTTGTCAGTTACAGCATTCTTTAATTCTGGCGACAATATCTGTGGACATTTGACAAAATGTCTTCTTTCAAAATCAACAACTTTTCAGTAGAGCAAAAAAAACAGTTAAAAAGATTAATAGTAGTTATTGCTTAGAAAATTAAAGAAATGTTGAACTTGGATATTATGCACAAACACTTAACGAACATTATGCGATCTTTTTTTCCCCTCTAGAAGCAATAGTTTTCTTTAAACCGACAAAAAATTAATTTAAGATTTTTTGTTAAATAGATTTTAAAGTAAAAATTAGCTTCCACCATACAAGTCGTTTTGTCAAAATTTTTTTGATTAAATTTGGAAATTATTTTAATCGCATAAGTCAGGACAAGTTGTTTTGTTAAAATGGAATATGAAAGAAAGGTTAAAAGAAGTTGATCTGGAAAAAATATTTCGGTTTTATTAAAAAAAAATACTTCAATTTTTCGCTACAATATGCAAATAATTAAAAAATAATAATAAAAATGAAATAAAATTTTTTATAGACATTCAATTTTTTAAATTATTCTTAATTCTCTGAAAGAAGTCGTTTTGTCAAATTGAAATTGGGGGAAAGTCTGAAAGAGGTCGATTAGTCAACTGCATATCTTGCGTTCCAAAGGTCGTAGAAATACGGGGATTAGAGCAAAAGAAGGACAATGAAATTTTATGTTTACTATAAAAATCTTGGAAAATTGTCTTATTTCGAGAGAAGACGTTTTTTCAAAATTCCACAGATAAGTATGTTCTCCATTGAGTATTAAAAACAATTAAAGAAAATGCAAGTTAAAAAACTTAAAGAAATAATTAAATTGGGGGTTTACCAAAAAAGGAAACATTTTTGTATTTAGCTGGCAATTCGTACACACATTACAGGTTCCTGAACTTTTGATTTGAAGATCAATTTTAAAGAGCTGAGCAATAAAAATTTTATCTTGATACTAAAGCATAAATTAGGTTACCAAACAAGATTTTAAATCACCACGTTTGGCCAAAAATCGGCTTGCTGGACAAAATAGTTTGCAGGCGCTTGTATGTATTGCTTTTAGTTTTTAAAACATGCAATCACTATTGTCTTTATGGTGGGAAGTATTTTTAATTTTGAATAAGCAGGTAAAAGGGAATGGTTTTATGGAACAGAAAGGAAAATGAAAACTTTCATTGTTAAAAAAAAGTAGAGTGTCTCAGTACACTAATGGGTTCGAATCCCACCAGAGTTTGCGACACTACACCGAGCTTATAGTCTTAGTCACTCTGTTCATTACATCACATAACTGGCCATTACCACCGTGTTTCCGAGTTGCGGCCTAGCTTTTCGCAGCACTCATGTTGTGTGTGTTAAGTTTTATCCATGAGTACCGGTACCTACAGTTTAAAGTCGACTCCGAACGACAGATTTGAGAAGTTTTTTCATGGCAATCAATCACTCCCACAGCTTTTGCCAGAATACTGCTGAGAGGTAGTCGCCGAAAGATATAATTTTTTAATATTTCTTTTTTTTTCAAGATGTCCGAGCTGAGATTTGAACCCGGCGCTATCGTCTTAGTAAGCTAACACACTAGCCACTAGACCACTGCGAGTACATGGAAATATACAAAAGACCATATTTACTTTGTATTGGAGGTACCATGTCTACTAATCCGATTCCGTCTACTATTTGCATCAAATTTAGAGACTCTTACTGTTACTAGTTTATGATAGAGAAAAACAAATATTAAGTTTATATAGACGTTATAACACCCAGTTGGAGTATTTGACGACACTGCAAAAAATTCAAAAACATCGGTTGAGACTTTTAGCTGTTTATAGACTACAAAAAATTTCGTGCACCCATTACTTTTGATGAAATAGATCAGAGCAAAAATTATGCATTAAAAAGTGTATCAAAAAAGTTTTTTTTTCAACAATTTCTTCTAGAAATCTTGAAAAAACCCTTTATTTTCTTTAAAGAAAAAATATCTCATAACTTATTAATTTCAACAAATACAGCATTAATGTATTCAAAAGCCAACACTCATATTATATTTAAATTTTGCAAATGCCTGGCAATTTGACACAATTTAATGTCACCAAAAATAAATCCAATACAAATAAATATAATCACTAGAGTAAGAGTGCATGTGTTAGTGTACATGTGTTGTTAAATTCAAATAACAAAACAGGTAAACGAAATCCTTTAAGTATCTTTAAGGAGTCATAAAATATAAACACAAAAATACACGCTCCTTCTCTCTGCTGTTCTTTTTCTCCCTGCCTATAATTGTATTGAATAAATTAAACAATTGTTAAGCAATTTGTACAATTTCCCTTTAAAACAGGAAATCAAAAATACACTTGTTTACTGCACATACGGACGACATACATACATCTGTACTTTCTTTACTACACAGGCTTACATACAAATGAAATATTTATAAATCTAAATGTTAGAAAAAAGAAATGGAAGTGACACAAAGAGGGAATAATTGTTTACAAGGCAAAAAGCAAAAAGTGCCTATAAAATATATGCACGCACAATATTATTGAAGAATTTGCAAATTGTTTTGTCAAATTTCAAATTTTACAATATCCTCTTACCTTTTAGGAAAAGTAAATGTGTAGGTAAAACCTCAACCTGCTGTCAGGGGAGGACATTAAAATAAAAAAATAAAAAAACAAAATAAAGAAAGAAAGCAACAGTCTTAACAGAAGGCAAAAGTAAATACAATTTATTTGAACTTTGATACTCTTACAAATCCAAATACATATTTCTGCATATGTACCCAGTAAGCACAAAGGCTTGATTTCAAATTTGGCAACAGTTTGAATTCAACAGCTTTTCAAGTTTTTCTCAAATTGCAATATTTCTAATTATAAGTTAATAATTACACCTCCACTCCGGTAATTTTTAAATAATTTTTAATGGAATTTTAATATAATTTCTAACTTTTTTATTTTAATTGATAAACACATATCGCCGTGCGGGAGTTTAATTGCTCTATACGCCATTTTTTAAATCTCGAGTTAATGATGCTAATTTAGGTTTTTGACACCAAAATTTTTAAAATCTGCAATCCGTTTTCGGCTTTTTATATGAGAAACTTGACGAGGTATCCTAAAACGAATTATAAATTTGAAAAATTTGGGGTCGAAAAACTAAAGTTGCATCATTAACTCGAGATATATAAAAAATATGAAATGGTGGATAGAGCACTTAAACTCCCGCACGACGATATATTTTAAAACTTTGCAAATGATCAAGAGAAAAGAAAGCTCCACCTATTGAGAAGTAGCAGATAACAACTAAACCTACTAAACCGACTTAGAGAAGCGACACAATCAACATGCAACGATGAGGCAATTGCAGTTGATCATTCAAGGGTGAAAGAATAGCACTGTCCTTTGAATGAATCAATTCACAGCAAATTGTCTCACTCCTAAGGCGCTTAATAGTAACAAAAGAAAAAATATATATGTACTGTCCTTTCCAAAAAATAAAAATCCAGTACAATGCATAGCATTTAGTAGGGGTTTACCCCTAAGCATTGGTATCAAACAAAAAAAAAATATTCATAAAACTTAAAAGATCAATAAGAGTGGTTAAAATCGGAGATACCGTAAGGTTTTGTTGAGTCTCTCACTCTATTTTTCGTGATTATTAACGATGTTTTCTATCTAAGTAATTCTTTCTATTCTTTAGCAAATGACAGCTACATTCATCACTCATACTAATTTGATCACACACTCGCTAAAGACCTCCTGACAATCTCAGACTGAAGTAGTGCGAACAGGGTCGGTTTTGACACATATAAGACTCGATATGGTTTTCTTGATTTGAAGACTGGCATGATATTTGTGTGTATATTTCAAGTGTTTGATTTCATGTTTGCTGGGTTCACAAAGACTTTTTTTCAATTTCATGTATTGAATTGATAATTGTTACCGTTAAATTTAAAATTGGTTTTTTTTTCTGTTGTTGACATTGTTGTTACGAAATATAACAAGAGGGGTGATGGTTAGATTATTTATTTTTTTTTTCACCAACCCCTGTTAATATTATTTTATAATGTAACAAAGCGTTTTGTTAAGGGAACTTTATAATTTTTTTATATACGAGTAGATTTCTTTTCTGTTCATTTTGAAAAATTTTGCAGAAGGTAATAAATAATATTTAACACTTGTTTGAAGCCAAATCATTTCTTTCTTATAAACAGCATGAAATTGAGCAAATTTTCTTTTTTTAAGTAAAGCTTAATGTAACCAACTACTTATTATACCACCAAAGGCTGCTACATGTGAATTCCATGTAAATCACAAATTTCACTTTCTTCAAAGAGAACTTTTTAGGACGCTGTAAATATGCTATAGCTGCTCCATATGACCGATATGTCGCGTGCTAGTGCTAGGATCATAGATTAGATAGGCATTAAGGGCCCTTGTCTCAAGTGTTATCAGACTTTAATAAAAATTACAGGAACTGTAATAGAACAGTTTTACCACAACTCAATTAGAAAAATATTTTAAACATTCAACAAGAGCTGATTTTTATTTTTCGGTCTGTCATTTGTTTCCTTACTGTGAAGTTTGCCTGGCAACTCTTTACCGTCAAATTAAAAAGAGTAATTTCAAGCTTCTTAATTAAAAGGTAAAAATTACTTCTGCTAGTCGAGCTCTGACAAAATTTCAATAAACTAAGCTTTTATTTTTTTTTTTCTTGACAGCCATTTTAGCAGACCCTCGTAATTTTGTGAACTCTGCATCATTAAATTTTATTTAAAAAAAGTGGTTTATTTACGTTCTTTTTATATACCTAAAAAACTTACGAATTATGTATATCTGTTATTTATATATTTCCAAATAAAATTGAAAACAAGCATTCAGTTGAATTTTCAATACTCTTAGCAACTGAAAGAAATTGTAAAGTAGTGTTGGCTAGTGCTGGCAAAGTATTGAGTATCGAGTATTTATACTAATTTATGGGTACTCAATACTTAAAAGTTGTATTTTTTCTTCGAAGCTGTATGGAAAATTTAAATTTTAACGGCCAAACAAATTTCTGTCTGAAAATGAAATTGTTTTCTCTTAAATATAAAATCCGTTAAAAGTATTGAGTAGTATTGGGTACCCAAAATAAAGTACTCAATATTATCGAGTAATGAAAAGTACCAGAATTTGACAGCACTAGTGTTGGCCAATTGTGGATTGAAAGTGGGAGAGATGCTCAAACTGAAAACATATGGCTCAGTTGTTTGAATTTTAAATGATCACTTGGATATGAGATACGTAAATAGTAAAAAAAATTGCTCAGAAGTGTTTGAAGTTATTCAATCATATTATGGACGAGTTTTGTGAAGTTTAATAATCTCTGACGAAACATTGATTTGCCACAATTCACCGAAGACCCAACTGCAGCTAAAACAGAAGATTTCTCGAGTTGAGCCATATCATATTACTACTAATATAATACATACGTAGATTACTGGCAATCAAACAACATTTTACAATTACGGCCTAGCTTCTCACCTATAGTTTAACATCCAAAACGGAAGCTACGTTCAGAGCTTTTTACAGAAGACTGCAAAGAAGTTGCCCGCTAAAAAAATTGTTTTTATATTTCTTTTTCTCAAGATGTTAGAGCTGGGGTTTGAACCCGGAGCTTTTACTTAGTAAGCCAACATACTGCAAACTGGACTACTTCGACCACTATTTCCATTGTTATTATTATTTCGCTGATTAATTAGTAATAAATAAATTAAATATGAAAAATAAATGAGTTAATAGAAAGAGAGGAAATAGGGAGCCAGCTTTTAGACATTGATTTGGATTTAGTTATTTATTTGTTTTTTTTTTTTTTTCTTTAAGTTCTAAAAATGAGTTCCGCACGAAATATCTCTAAACTAGAAACGCGAGTTAAAAGTGATTTCATTCCGGTGTACAAAAACAAGCCCAAATCCTCTGCCAGCAGCTAAAAAACGTACAAAGTCAAGAAACTACAGTGGCTTAAACATAAAACTTATATTCTATCTCTGGCTGAATATAGGATGAATAGCATGATGAGTCCGGCAAACTTTGCATCAAAATGTAATGCGTAGAATACCGTGCCTTTTCATATGTTTCTATTTTTTTAAAAAATTAAACAAAAATTTTTGCCTTTGGGTATGGTCGTAAAAACATATAACGTCTGTCACTCCGTTTGTAATTAGAATATTAACATTAGCGGTAATCACTCTCCGTTGCAAACGCCCTTGGAAGTGTTGTAAACATAGCAAACTGTTGTAAGGGCGATTGCAACGAAGTGTGATTACACCTCCCTTGGGTTTTTTTTATAGAAAAATAAACAACAACAAAATAGTTGGTGCCATTACCCCTCAAGTTTATGCCTTATATGGTTTCCATATCATGTTGTTTATAACGCCTTTGCTGTTTTACCGCTTAAATGTGATGCTATTTTTCAAAATAAATAAAAGGAACTTTAAACAGCAGCAATTCACACATGTAGCCAGAAGCGTATAGCCGAATGCCAGCCGGTTATTAGTATCGTATTGACAAGTAAATTAACATGAAATTGAATCAATGCTGTTAAATGTCCTTGGGGAGAATATTTTTCAAAATTATTTTCTCCCTTTTCTTTCATACGTTTTCGTGTTTTCATTTGCAAATATTTGCAGTGGCCTTGTTTAAGTTGCTTTACACAACAAGAACAATGACTTTAAAATTGTCTTTTATTTTTGACGAAATTGCCATTAAATTGAGAAGATTGTCTCACCGTCTGTCTGATGGCATGACCTTTTTTTTAGCGCCTAAGTAAGTGGGTGTTTACCAGGATGAGGGCTACATAAAGAAGGTCTCGTCACTGTATGTGGCTGAATGTAAAATAAAATAAAAAAATATAAAATTGAGACGTTAAATGTCATTGCAAAGAAAATTCATATCTTGTGACTGTCTAGTTGGGTCTGGTTTATTATTTTATTTTTGAAATAAGAAAAAAATAATTTTTTTATGTTTTGGCACCCCAGAGATTTTTTTTGTGTTTAAAATAATCTTTATTGGAAAATCTCTACTACAACTTTATTTTGTTATTTGTTATGATTTTCCATAAAGTAATATTTTTTTTTCGTTTTTATTATTTTAAAAAATTGTGATTTCGCTATGCTGGATTATCATGCTGAAAAGGGAAGTTTTTCATGCCTCGTTATGTTACAATTTGTCATTAGAGAGCATGTATGTTTTGACAATTTTGTCACATTTCATTTTAGTTTTAGTTTTTTTGTTTTATATTAAAAATTATTTTTTAAAAAATAAGTGTTGTTCCCCATGCCAGGGGTTGATTGCAAATATCAATCAGTAATTTTTTTTTCTTTCCATAAAGATGCATAAAAAATTACTAAAAAGTATCATGTTGTGATGATTAATGTTGGAGTACTCCTTAAAGTACAAACTAAAGGAATTGATTAGATGACAAGAAAAAATACAGAAATTAAATTAAATTGTGATTTTTGTTGTTGTTACAACAAACACATGTTTGATGAATAATTAAATGGGTGGTCAGAGTGATAAATGATGAACTTATTTTTGACAAAAAAAAAATTAAAGAAAATTAAAGCTTTAAAAACATTTTAAAGCTGTCTATGTAAGACGAACGATTTCAAACATTCGCAATTTTGGCCTTCCTTAAGAAGATAGTAGGTATACCGAATAAACTGTTTAGTTAAAGAGAGACAATTGATCTTAAAGTTAGCTGTGTTTTATAGCTGTGCTCAATCTAAACCAGTGATGTCCACTACTACATAAACACACTTGCGCTTGTGTATGAAGCAAAGAAAAGACTCTGCTTACTTCTACCAGAAATGGGATTGTTCGAATTACTTTCTGTTTATAACTTCATAAATATTTCTTCATAATTCTGAGTAAAGTACATAATCGATTGTGAGACAGACATGTGACCGATCTTTTAAGAAAAAAGGAGTACCGAGGTCACATAAATTTGGAGGAAATAATGAATAATTATTTCAGTTAAATAAAAATGATACAAAAAATATGCACTATCCATCCCTGCACTATGTTGGAGAGAAGCTAAAATCTTAAAAGAGCAAGAGTAACAATATTTCTTTTTATTCTGTACGTGTTTGACTTCGACGCAAGCAGAATTTGTTTTCCTATCACGCGTGATAGGGAAAGAGAATTGTGGACATCACTGATCTAAACTGCTAAAAATAATAGCAACGTAAAATCGTAAAAAATGGTACATCAAAATATAGGACAGTGGAGGGAATGTTTGTGGGCATTTAATTTGAAACTTTTCATATTGTCGTTGATAGGAAACACTCGCATGGGAAGAATATCTCAAACTATCGTTGAGTAAATGTTAACATGAATACATATAACTAACATATAAAAAAATTACTTGCAAATATAAAAATAAAAGTTTAAAGTCATTTGGTACTTGGAACAGCAAAGAAAGATTTTATTTTATTCACTTCGTATACCTAATCCTGTTTTAATACAGTTTTCTTTATCCGATGTCAAATTATCAAAATAACAAACGGTGCAGTATACATCAAACAATTTCCAGAAATTGTCTACATTTTGGAAATCTTGCTGTGCTTATTTATATGAATGTTAAAATTTTAATTAATTCCTTGTTTTCTTAATTCTAAAGTCTTTTAAAATATATGTATGCTATTTTTTTCACAGGGTTTTCCCTAGAATGTATTTTTCATGTAAAAGAAAAAATAAGAATAAAAAAATTAACATACTTTAAGGCGTCTTTAAAAATATTTTAAAGTTATGGTTATTACCACATAATTAATAAACTTATATTTGGGAAAACTATTTAAAGAATTGTCAGCCACTGCAAGTATAATAACATTTTCTAGAACGATTTAAAACTTCACAACTATATATATGTACAGGGAATTTGTGGCAGTAGGAATTTAAAAATCACAAATCTTTTATTTAAAATATAATGAATTTTCAAGGGAAAACCAACGATATTTGCATGTAATGAATGGTTTCTTAGTGGTTTTCAAAGTGTTATTTTCTTTGCACATACAAAAATTTTGTTTAGGGTCTATTATTGCCTTAATTAAGTATTTTTAAAAAAACCTTAAAAACCGGTATTAATTTTTTTTTTTAAATATTTTAAATTAATCATAATGAAATATGTCGACTTTACATTAAAAGTAACAATTTAAAATGCTTCTACTAAAATTTCACTTCCACAAGATGTTGATGCTAAACTTTATACAATTCGTTTCTGACTTTTCATAAATATTTATAATTTGTCATCTTGCTTTTATCACAGGGCTATGCCAGTTTACCAGCAGTTTTTAATCACTTTTTCTTAAGTATTCTTAAACAAACTTGACATGAGCACTTAAAATGATTAAAAAATATAAACCTGGTATTTACATTTCTACGTTTTATAGAACAAAAACAAAACAGAAACTTAAATTTCAACATTTATTTTTTAATTACTTTTTTTTTCTCTCTTTTGTAAATATAAGCAATAATAATGCTGTGTATCCATATGAAAAATAAAATATTACAGAGTAAAATATGAAACATTAATCCGACTGACTATAAACACATAGTACATATGTGTGTATGGGAAAAATCATAAAAACTTAATACACACATTAAAAGTATTTTCTTTTTAATGGGGAAAAAACTGCAGAAAGAAAATATAAAATGGAAAATTTTATTCGTAATATTATTAATGGGAGTGGCATAATGGATTCTAAAATTATTATGAAATTCATCTTTCATTTACCCTTAAAATTTGTAGCAGAAAGAAAAATAAACAAATTATAGTCTGGTGAAAAGGACATTTTAATACCCTACAAATTTTTTTTTTTATTGAGACCAATACTCAGGGGTACTGGAATTTTTGTGGAAAGGACAGTACATTACGACAACGGAACATATATTTTTTCTTTTATTATTAAGCGCCTTAGAAATGAGACAAATTGCTATGAATTGATCATTCAAAGGTCAGTGTTATACCTTAACACTTGAATGATCAACAGCAATTGCCCCATCGTTGCATGTTGATTTCGGTGAGTGCCTTCTCTAAGTAGGTTTTTAGCTTTTATCTGCTACTTCCCAATAGGTGTCGTTTTCTCCTGATCATTCGTTTTTCGTTGTCAAAGGTTAAGGTGGAATAGAGTGGAATATTAGGGAGCGGTTATTTTGTAGATGGACTTCTTGGAGAGGGGGACCTCTTATTTTTTAAATTATAATTTTGAAAAAACCGCAAAATAACTTTTTCATTTTTTACCTTTCTGGAATTCGAACCGGGGCCGTTTGAGTTTTTGTGCGAACGCTCTAATCACTATACCACGCATACCTAAACCTGGCGTATATTCTACTTGTTTTCTTTAGTAGAATCTTTAAAAAGAAATATAGGTTTTGATATGTACCTTAACATTAAATCTTTCCTAGGCGTTAATCCAAACTTTAGACAATAAAACTCTCTAAACAAAGAAAATAAGCTGACAGACTGACTCTGTCCACAAACCTTACCTGGCTTATATTCATTTCACATCCTATTTTTCTAAAACCAGTACAGTGTACTGCATGAGCCAAACTCATGCCCTGAACGAACGAGTTACAATAGGCTTGTTTGTACAACAAATCTTACACCTATCCCCTGATTTACACGGAACTCGATTTACACGGTTTTTAAATCTAAAATTATTTTAATTCCATTCGATTTGTTTACATTGGTAGTAATATTCCATTTATTCCAGCCAATAAAGTGAAACAGAAAGTGTACTCGAATTTTTTCCGATACAATAAGAGCCATTCCCATACTCTATATAAAAAATTATTCATTAATTGTTCTTTCTCTGTTCTCTTAAGTTACAAAACATTAGCACTTACTAACTAAAACCCTTATTTACAGTGTTTTGGTGTAGGGTACAACAAGACGTGTTAAATAAAGGAGCAGCATAAAACGCGTGATTGTTTTTCTTCACTTGTGTGTGTTAATGGCAGCAGTTTCTAAAACAAAAACAAAAAACAATTTTATAATCAGGTCAACACATACTTATTTACTCCGACATTTTAGATATTTTTTCTCTCTCTCTCTTTTTTACTTTTTGACTTGAGAACTCATTTTCTCATTTTACAACTTACAAGCTGATTTTTAATTTTTCAAAGTAAAAAGTGAATGTTTGTTAAGCTTTGCTGTATATCAGTTTTTTTTACCGCTTTTGCATATGACACATGATGACAGCATCAACAAATAATGTATACTTAAACAGCAAACAACAAAAACAACAACCATTAAAACAAATACAGTCTAATTTCTCTATGATGAATTTCTATATAATGAAATTCTGCATAAATTTAAATGATATTAAAACAACAGCTTATTTGTAACAATTTTATTAGATTATAAATTTTTTGTAATGAATTTCTAGGCAATAACACTGTCTTTACTATGAACAAACTGTGCGAATTTAAATTTGATTCGCGTGCCTTTGTTCTATACAATAAACAAAATGTAAATTTAAAAGATTGTTATATGAAAATATCGAAAATTATAATTCAAAGATGTGGAAAATATTCAAATCGGAAAAAAACTTCCCATTTTAAACAATATATTTTAGTAGTTGCCTATGTTCACTGGAGGATATATGTACCTCTTATATTTACCTCTTCAATGAATTCAGAGATACGAGTACAAGAAGAATTAGCAGATTAAGCAAATGTCTCTACAATTTTTCTTGAAAAATAAATAAAAGTAAGTAGTAGATTACATTTTTAATAAAATATTATTTCAACATGCACCCACACACACAATTGGCCATTACAACCCTGTGTTAGGGTTACGGCCTAGCTTCTCGCATCACCCATGCTGTCTGTTTTAATTTTTTATCCATAAGTACCAGGGCCTACAGTTTAAAGTCGACTCCGAACGACAGACTCAGTTCTATTAGAGTTTTTGCCAGAATACTGCTGAGAGGTAGTCGCCGAAAGAAATACTTTTTTCCCATTCATTTTTTTCTTTTTTGAAGATGTCAGAGCTGGAGTTTGAACCCTGCGCTCATGTCTTAGTAAGCCAACACATTATTATTTCAATATATGTTTCTATATAATGAATTAATTTCCCAGTGCTATGCAGAAGCATTATGGAAAAATTTGACTGAAAATGAAATTGAAATGCCTTAAGCAACAAAATAAGGTTTTTAACTTTACACTTCACTTATGTTTTCTTTACAATGAACAAATTTTAAAGATATAAATTTGACAGAGTTTTTTACGCATATAGAGAAATATTATAAGAAAATATGGAAAAGGATCATCTATAAATCATAACTACTGAATATTTTAAAATAGAAAAAAAATAACCATTTTAAACAATTTTTCCAGTAGTTCCCATCATTGAAAGAGTATTTCTTTTGAACAAAAATATTATAAGTCATTAAGAAAGTAAATTTTATATGAAATATTATTTCAATTAAATAAAGTTTCTATACAACGAGATAATTTACCAGTGCAATGCCGAATCATTATAGAAAAGTTCAACTGTTTAATATGTTTTAGACAACAAGAGAAAGGGTTTTTTATCTTCATATTTCACTTAAAATGAAAAAGTTTTTTTCTCAGGCTTTTGATTTTTTTTTTCTGCTTTTTTGAAAGCAGAAATTAATTCAAGTTGAAAATTCATTAAAATTATTAACACATACTTATATAAATATAACTGTAAATAGAAGGAATACTATTCTACATACGTGTGTATGTAAGTTCGTGTATGTAAATGTAAATATAAGTTCATGTAATTACATATTCGCATTAAAAAATGTTTGAGTGTGTGTGTGTGTGTGGGTGTGTGTTAAACATTTTTGAACTTTTCCATATTTCTTTTTCCCTTTTTTTTTTTTTTTCTTTATTTTTGACAAAAATTACATCAAGCAGAAAATTTTAATATAATTTTCACTTAAAAATACATGAAAAGAAAAACTTTTCTTTTTACTTATACACTCACACAACTAATAGCACACGTTTATACAGATGCACATACCCCTACGCTATGCAAACATACATATGTATGTAGTCATATATGTATGTATGAATGTGTTTTTATTTCAACTCATTCTGTTATCCTTTTTAAAAAACTTTATATATTTAATTTTATTTTACATTAGCACGAGTGCATGTCGATGTTTTTATTTGTATTTACACATCCATCTTCTCTTATATACGAGGCTAAATTAATAAGTCGGTGAAAGTTTGAATTTTCCTGTTTTTTTATTGAAAATACAACAAAAACAAAAACTTTTCTTTGGTGTAGAAAATTCAATGCAAGGGTCTACACATTTTTATAAGTTTGGCTTCCCTTTTCTCTATACTATTTTTTTTTAGATGGTTATTCCATGATCTTCAAGTGACTATTTTTATTTTCAAATCGCATAAATGGCTTAATGGTAGTCACCGTGGTCTAGTGGTTAGTTTGTTGGCTTACTAAGACGATAGCGTCGGGTTCAAATCTCAACTCTGACATCTTGAAAAAAAGAAATATGCAAAAAAAATATTTCTTTCAGCGACTACCTCTCAGCAGTCTTCTGGCAAAAGCTCTGGGAGTAATTGATTGGCATGAAAAAGCTTCTCAAATCTGTCGTTCGGAGTCGACTTTAAACTGTAGGTCCCTGTACTCATGGATAAAAATTGACACACACAACATGAGTGCTGCGAGAAGCTAGGCCGTAATCCTGACACAAGGTTGTAATGGCCGATTATGTACGTATGTATGTATGTAAATGGCTCAATAGAAGAAGATTTCTCACGAATAATGGAATCATCTCACAAATATAAAGCGATTTTCATTTACCACATACAAATATTGTTCAGCAATACCTTTTCCATAAATTAAAAGGCTCTATAAAAAAGGAACGAATTTGTCCCTTCGCAATTTTATATGGAAAATACAAATCAAGAAACAATTTGTTGTGTTTTAAATTGTTCGTTTTACCACAAAAAGCTATTAATCTTTTAATAAAAACTTTGTGTGAGAGCGAATAAATATATATACTACATACTATATAAGTATAAGTATTTTTTTCTGCTTTTTCTTTTTTGTTTGTATACAACCTTAGTAAACCGTGCTTTTCGAACCTCAATGTTAAGCTCGGTTCTCTTCGTGGCGGTTAACCTCTTCAGGGACGAACTTTTTTAAACGAAAAAACATTGAATTTATTTATTTATTTATATTTAAAACAATTCAATAATATAAGAAAAAAATAAAAAATAGTAATATTTTACAAAAAAAAATAATGTCCACATATGTGGCCATTTAGCGTAGATTTCATCTATGAATGAAAAGATTTCATACAATAATTTGCTCCTTATTGTATTCTCTTTTTACCTTCATTGTAATCTGGGTATTAAATTCAATCCATTAGAACAAGCATTTATTGTTTATAATAGACTTACACAAATGTATGCACGATTCTGAGAAAAATGTTACTCAAAATGATTTACGCAACTACTACTTGGTATACTTCTTGAACCGATAACTGTACACATTTGTGTACGTTTATAATTAGCAATATAAGGCAACTAATAATACAAATTTGGTTTTCTAAACTATTATAATAATTGAAGGGATTATATTTTACTTACCTGATATTTTATCTGGCAAAAAATAATAATAGTTTTGGGATAAATGCAAACACTTTACGAACCAGAAGTTATCGTTATAATGTTTTCACAGCACCGCACATATAATAGAATTTTCCGTTATCAGTGCTGCCATGTTTAACGAATTCGTTTTTTTTTTTTAGTTGAGGGATTCTGTAGTAAAATATTCTTCGATAAAATTTTACCTAATTTCTCTTAAAATAATTTAAATAAAAAAAAGCTAAACGTACACATATGTGTAAATGTCCCTGAAGAGGTTAATCGAGGTACAAGTGTAGTTTGTTTGAAAATAATAAAAAAAATTGAAGAAACGTTGAATAAAGTGTATAGAAAACATAGTAGATTTTACATTAAAAAATTAATTGTTTTTTTTTTCTAAGCAAAACTGCATACTTCTTAACCTGCCTACCTATATTTTTTATAATATACTTAAATAGTTACGCACACCCACACACTTTTACACACGACTGTCAAATACGATGAAAAAAGTAAGAAAAGGATTTCCGTTGCGGATGTAAAACATTTTCCACACTTATGCTTCTTAAACGTACTCATACTCCCCCACATAAGCATAAACCCACACACAAGCACATACATTTAGATGAGTTCGGTTTTTAAAGAAAATGTGTGTAACAGCCAAGTTTTTGCTACTCCTCTTTTACAAAAGTATGTTAATTGATAAGTAACTGTGTGATAATTTCTAATTAGAAAAAAAGAAATATTTTCTGTAAAAGTTTAAATGGAAAAAAATTTGATGAAATAAACTAATATAAACTATATACCTTTATCAGTTGAATAAAAGTTATTGAAAATTAATTTAATTTTAATTTGAAGACTCTATATGTACATTAACACTTGCCAATTGCTCTACAGGCCATGTCACATTTATTTAAAAAAGTTTTTTTCTGAAATCAGTGAAATGTTGAAGTATTTCATATATAAAAAAAATATTTTTATTTTTTACTATAAAACACTATTTCTAGAGGTATTACTTTGTGTTTCTTTTAATCAAAATCAAATAAACAAAATTGCTTTGTTGCCTTCTTTTTACCGCACTCAGCAAAAGAAGTTTGGTTGATGACAGGCAACAGCAACTACAAAAATAAATTTTAACTTCAACTGCTAATGTTACGTGTACTGATGTCGACTCGTACAACTTAAACTACGTACGTCTAGTATTTGTGATCAAAACACTAAAAAGGGTTTTTAGTTTCTTTTTTAAATCTAAAATGAATGTATTTTCGAAATGAAAGAAAAAAACGTAAAAAGGAGTCAAAGTTAAAGTTCTTGTATTTACCACCCAGCTCCCAGTCCACCCCACCGCTTATACTTTCCTTTTATCCTTTTACATTTAGTTTCCTTTCAACTGTTTGCAGTTGTGCAAGACAGAGTCTACCGAAGTTTTTTAATTCATTTAAATTGTGGGTACTGACACACACAAAAAAAAGAAGAGTCCTCCTTTCCATATTCTGTAAAAAAAACGGTTGCGTAATGTCAACTTAAGTTTTCCATATTGTTTTCCTACTTTGTTTAACAACAACAACAAAAAAAATAAATAGAAAAACTATTTCAAAAACTACTTTATGTGGCCACTTCTATTTTATTTTTTTTTTTTTATTACATAGAAGAAAAGTAACAGAAAGACTTTTAACATTTTACGACAAATGACAGGAAATTTTTAAGAAAATTATATATTTAAATAGAAAATACAAAGTTTTTGAAAATACTCACAAATAAAAATAAATTTAATCACATAGAGTATAAGTATGTATATGCTCTGCCAACATTTTGTGGGATTTTTAACTAAACTCGAGACTTTTTTTTTAATCTTTTGCGAAATCAAAAATTAATTTATGATTCCCTTGGTAGTATAGAGTCATTCTTGACATTATTCAGTGTTGTTTGGTTGTTTAGTGATTCATACTTCTGAGTAAATTACACAGGTTTACAAATTATTATTTTGGAAAAATACCAAGAACGCCACATGCCTAGATAAGTTAATTGGGATCTCCTGAGCACGGTAAAACGCAATTATAATTTTTTCCTAAGTACCGTTTTTTAGATAACGGTACTTTTGTGTTTTTCGGTATATGGCCCCACTCAAACCCTTGTGGAGTCCAACCGAAAAGTCCGATCGAGATAAGTGGCATATCGATGGAAAGGTAATTGAATGCCTTTTCCGTCGATATGCTACTAAATTCTATCTGATAAGAAATCGCTAAGATATGGCTCCTCAAAGTTCAAAATTTGCCTATTTTTTAGGTTTTTTAAAAAATTTTTAATTTTCACTTCAATTTTTTCCTACGTGATATTAAACAGAGTTGTTCCGGCCAATTAAATTACAATTACAATTACATGTAATTTGTAATTGAGATTTGTTCAATTACAATTACGAGTAATTGTAAAAACAATTACGAGTAATTGTAAAAACAATTACAATTACATTTGATTGTAATTGATTCAATTACATTTTTTGAATTACAATTACATGTAATTATAATTGAAAATTTTCAATTACAAATTACAAGTAATTGTAATTGAAAAAATTCAATTACCATTACTAAGTAATTATAATTGTAATTTACACAAAATAATTACTTGTAATGGGAAAAAAAAAATATTTTTTTTGATAAAAATACTGAATGAAAAATGTAAATGTTTGTGATTTATTTTATAAATATTATTTTTTTAATGAAATTTTTCAACATATTACGCCTCATTTTACTTTAAAAAATAAGATCAATGTAATTTTGTATCTCAAATGAATGATAAATTTTAGAAAATAGTATTAAAGAGATTGTTTGAATTGTTTTGCCATTTATAAAAAACTCATATTACGCATTATATTTATTATCATAAATAAGACTGAATTTATTGAGGTGGATGAGCAATTCAAATATAAGTAAAACAAATTATATAACTAAAATGTATATTGACTTATTGTTATAAAAATGTAAATATAATTAAAAGTAATTGTAATTAAATAAATTTTTTTTAATGATTACTTCAAAAACTAATGATTACTTAATTTTCCACCATTACTTCATGAAGCCAATTAAATTTTTTCAATTACTTGTAATTATAATTGGCATTTTTCCAATTACAATTACATGTTATTGTTAATTGAGTTTTTTCAATTACCATTACTTGTAATTTGTAATTGAAAATTTACAATTACATGTAATTATAATTCAAAAAATGTAATTGCATCAATTACAATCAAATGTAATTGTAATTGAAAAAAAAAAGAATTACAATTACATGTAATTGTGTAATTTACATGTAATTAATTACACAAAATAATTGATTACGCACAACTCTGATATTAAAGATCTGGAATGTTTTATTTTTTACCAAATAGTTTATTTAATAAGCAATATTTTAAGCGTATTTTGAAAAAAATCGGATGAAAAATAAAGTTTTTATTAAGGATTTTGTGGAACTACAATATTTTCATTTTCATTGCTCACACCGTATATTCGGCGTAAATTTAAAAAATTTTAATTAAAATGACAAGCGACTTGAACTTTTGCTTTTTTTTCGGATGGATCTTCGCGAATGAGGAACCATCAATAGTCCGCCATCATTTGTTCATCCCACCAGCCTTTGTATCGTCTCTCGATTTCTTCCATTTCCTGGTGAAATCTTTCACCTTGTTCATCACTTTCGGAGCCTAAGTTCGTGGAAAAATATTCAAATGACTGAATAAATCTAGGCATGTGGCGTTCTTGGTATTTTTTGGCTGTAAACCAGTGTTATCAGTAAGTTATTTAGAATTAAATTTTAATTCTATACAGGCATGACACTAATCAAGGTAAGTAGCGCTATTTGCCATTATTGCTAAAAAAAAAAACAATAGATAATGGGTCAATTGTAATATTTTTGTGTACACAGCAGTAAGCAAATGGGAAATGCCAATGCCCTGCCCTATGAAGAAGAGAGTATCAGCTTTGGGTAAACCGCTCTTCAATAATACTAGAGTGCTGGCTGATGTAGGCAATAATAAACTTATGCGTTTTCTTAACAAATTAGTAACGAGATTTTTGGATTTGGATTTTTGGATTTGGATTTTTGGATCACTACGAAAACCAGCTAGTCAACCAACAATGACCCTTTCTTGTATATCATGGGGGGGTCGTGGCATACTGGTAGAGCGCTTGCACAGAAACTCACACGACCAATGTTCAATCCCAGCGAAGGACAAAATTATAAAAATTAAAATTTGCGGTTTTCTAAAATTACAATTTAAATTAAAAATTAAATTTAAATAAAATAAGAGGTTCCCCCCCCTCCAGCAAGACCATCTGCAAGAAACCGCCCCCTGACATTTCTAATCTATTCCACCAAAAACCAATGAGTACAGCGCCACCTACTGGGAAGATAACAGCTAATCTACTGAAGACGCTCACCATTCACATTTAAACATCCACCGACAGATGAGGCAATTGCTGTTTGATCATTTGAGGGGGAAGGTATAACACTGGCTCTTGAGTGAACAAATTGACAGCAACTTATTTCATCAACAAATAAAGGCGCAAAATATACAAAAATCTATGAAAAAAAAAAAAAGTTCTATCAACCATCTTCACATTCTAATACAATGCACACTGCATGAATAGGGGTTTACCCCTGAGAATTGGTCTTAAAAAAAAAAAAAAAAAAAAAAAAAAAAAAAACCGTTGCGATTTTAGTCTCAATGTAATCAATGTAATCCAAATCTTTATTTTCTGAACACAATTGTGCTACAAAACAAACAAAAAAGTAGAGTTTTGGTTAACTATGGTCTAGATGGTTAGATCTGCAGCCCTATTCAATAATACTCCCAAGCTAACTCTTTAATTATTTGATTAAATGTTTTTTGGTTACGAATGCAACTTTGTAACCTGTTATGGCAGTTTTATTTTAAATTTTAGCAGAAAGTAGTAAAACTGCATGCACTGTGAAATTTTTGAGTATTTTTTTCATTTACTGTCTTTAGCGTATTAATCTCTAATTAATTAAACTTTAGCTACGGGCATCACCATATACGGCGGATGATGACACAATTCTTCATTCTAAAAAAATCTCTTATAGATATAAAATTAAATTTTTAAAATTAAAATCATGAAATTTAGCCACAGACTTAACTATTATTGTGGGTATTAAAAGACACCAACTCATAGAATTCTTCAATTGTTCTCTTTTGAATTTCACAGTTGTCATTTACATAAAACAGGTGTTTTTTTATTTCCAAACTATGTATACGTGTTAACCAGTTCGAGTAACATATGCGTTACATGCCAACATTTTCTTAATAATGTTTTAAATTTATTACTCTACTTATAGTCAACGCTCAAAATATTTTAAAATACTATATAAAGCAAGTTAAATACTTATATTACCCTTTAAAAATATTTTTCTAAAAACTTTATTATTCAAAACCATTTACTTGATGCCAGAAAAGAGTTTGCAACAAAGTGTGCACTGACAGCATAGGAAAATATTTATTTCATTATTGAATTCACGCCTTGTTTTATTAAATTTTAATTTTTCAAGTTCAGTTTGTCATGACAAACGCATACGTTGACTTAAATGGGTTATGAACTCAAAGTAAACGAATTTAAAAACTGTTTAGACACCCCTTTTTAATGGTTTCTCTCAATTTTTCATTGGACACATGGAAAATTCTTAATGTTTATAAGCATTTAGCTCAGTATTAGTAAAGCTGTTGTCGAATATTTAGAAACAAAAATTCAAGACTATAGTGATAACAAGCAACACCAAAAAACCTTGTGTATAATAAGCCTGTTGGTATGCTTTAGTTTTAATTCTATTCCATTCTATTCTAAACAGTAGCAAAAACAAATTTATGTAAATTATGTCTCATGTTCACAGGTCTATATGAAGAATACGCCAGAAGGTTATAACGAATATATTTTTATTGTTTTTGTCGTCAATGTCATCATCATCATCATCACAATGTCGCGGTACTTTAACACGCGCGTCTTTTCTCAGCGTTTATGTTATACCATCAGCTCAGTCAGCCTACCAATCAACCAACAAAACAACCCTTCGTTATCAATTCTTTAGTCTTAAACTGAATCGTTTATATTTCTACGTACTATTGTTTTTGTAGTAATTGTTGTTGTTATTCTTATAATTCAATCCAATCTTTAAATAATTTCTCATCCTATTGTCTTCTTGTTTTTGTAACTTTAAGCTTTAGCGCGTCTACTGCCACCCAATCCATCCATCTACCAAATGTTTGCATTATTCGCCTCCATATGTTTCTTGTGTTTGTTTGTGCAGTTTAAAGGATTAAAAATTTTTAATGGATTTAAAACTTTTTGACAATGCAGTGTATTTCAGATGTTTCTTTTTTCCAAGTTGTTATTGTTTTATTTTTTTTATTTTATTTCATTGTTCTTATAATTGTTTTTAAACGGATTTTGTGTAAAACCATCACTGCCATGTAACTGAAATACTTATGTACACTAAAAGAAATTTGGTATTTCAATTGTACTTAGACGTTTACAATTAAAATTTGTCTTTAGTCAGACGTACAAATTTCAACGTAATTAATTACTTACAATTTATGATGGCCAATTATTAAATAAATTAAATTAAAACTACTTTTTAAGCCATTGTACGGTAATAGCCAATGGATAATTGGCAATATGTAATTACCAGTTATGGTGTTTTTAATTCTTGATTGACAATTACTATTTATATACATACATACATAATTGGCCATTACAACCCTATGCCAGGGTTACGGCCTAGCTTCTCGCAGCACTCATGTTGTGTGTGTGAATTTTTATCCATGTGTACGGGACCTAACCTTTCAAGTCGACTCTGAACGACATATTTGAAATGCTTTTTCATGGCAATCAATTACTCTCAAAGCTTTTGCCAGAAGACTGCTGAGAGGTAGTCACCGAAAGAAAACATTTTTTCATATTTCTTTTTTCAAGATGAGGAAGACCAGTCTAACTACTAGACCACGGCGACTACTATTTACATTTTACAAAAACTAAATTAAAAACTTTCAAAAAAACATTTAAAATTATCAATCGGCAATTACCAATGAAAAATTTGTAATAGGCTATTATTAATTGATGAGTAATTGGCAAGAAGTAGTTACCAATTGTATCATGCTTATAGGAAGATTGGGTGAAAATTATATATAAATATATCAAGCAAATAATTTGCATCAAGTAATTACAAATTACGTGACTGCACTACAACATTCAACAATAACTGATTACTTATAGTTACAGTTTATGTCATCATACCGTATATTCAATGCGTAATTGGTTGTATTTTAAACGTTAACGAGTGTAAATAAAGCATTAAATCGAAAAGTATCGGTGTTTTAGTTTACAAATATCGAATCCTTGAATAATAAAACGAATTATAAAATGACTGGCAATTACCTGCTATATTTAAAAAAAATAGATTTCAAATAAGGTCAACAATAATTAATTACCATTTACATTATTTTGATAATAAATTTGTAATTTCTAATGAAACTCAATAGAAATTAATGTACAAGTACATAAATTAATTTTAAAATTATCAATCTGTAAAAGTCAAATGTTTCTTATCATACCAAATATTGCGATATGATAATTGTCAATATCAATCCGTAATTGGATATATATAATTACCAATTATATAATTTAAAACCTATAACTAATTACATTCAACAAAAATTTATTGAAAAGTAGTTAAAATTACTTTCGTAATTGGCAATAAATATATGTATATCAATTAATAATTGAATATTGCCATAGAATTTATAATTATTTTGAAAGTTATTAATTGGTAATACATTAATTATTTATTAATCAAGAAGTAATTATAAATAGTTATAAGTGATAAATAATTATATCGATTCGATATGATGATTGACAATAAATAATCTAATTAAACCAAAATTTTTAAAGTTTTCATACAGTAGTAGTCAATGAGTAATTATTGACAGTAATTATTCATCAATTATGTATGTAACTTCGATAAGATTATATCCAAGTACTCAGTATATTGAATAGAAATACTTTAAACTTATCAATCGGTAATAATCAATGAGTAATTGGCAATAAATAATTACTATTTACATATACATATAACTATAAATTGATCACTGACAATTACTAAAGCTACGGTCACATTGGGTAAATATTTGATGAAAAAAACGTAACCACTATTTTATGAAAATATTTATTTTTTAATTTTTCATTTCTTAACGTTTAGTTAATTATATATACAAATATTTTTTCTTTTTAATATCGTTTTTAAACAATTTTTGAAGAAATGTTTACATAAAAAGAAATATTTGCATAATATATTTCCCAAAAAAATATTGGTTACGTTTTTTTGTCAAATATTTGCCTAATGTGACCGTAGCTTAATTGTTTTCAACAAAATGTTATTTAAAAATACTTAAAGTTGGTACTGAAACTTTTTATGGTTTTGAGAAGAGTTATTTTTCCAAACAGAACCAACTTCACAAGAATTTTATTATAATTTTTTGTTTGCTATTTTACACCTTTTTTTTCTCAGGGTATTAATAAAATATTTATTTTTGTAATTCAAACTGGCACATAAAATTTTTGCTCTTTTAATTTCTACTTTTTTCTCCATATTTTATTATTTTCTTAGCATTTTAATATCTACTGCTTAGAGGAGGTACAACGTTGTTTTCAAGATATTTTTTAGTCTTTTTTCTGTCTTAAATGTTGTTTTAAGTGATTGCGACAATTTGGTTGATGAGCGCGTGTATGCAAAGTAAAGCGTTTTATGTCTACAAAGGGTTGATTTTGTAACTGTCTGGTATTGTTGGTGTTAATCTCTTTGGCTGTCACTTGATTTGTCTATTTGGCTGTTTGTATGTCTGTCTTAGAATTGATAATAACAACAGCATTAATAATAATAATGATGATGATGACAATGACAATTATGTTGATGACACATTTGCTTTTGTTTTAATAGGTTGCTTGTATAAATATTTATGGCCGATATGCCTTTGCATGCAATTAGAAATTTTGAGAAATTTTGAGCAATTTTTCTTTAAAAAGAGAGTTGGAATTATTAGAGTGGGACTTCTAGAGTGTGGGAGTTTGAAACTTTTGGCTGTTCAAATATAGTTTATTAGTTTAAAGGGACAACATTCACATGTTGACATACTACGCATATTTTGGCTTAAATTCAGAAAAATTTAATTTCAAAAGATTTTGGAGAAAAACTGTTTTGTTAAATAATTAAATTAAAGATAAGAAAGGACTTTAAATTAAGTTATAAACAGCGCCTACAAGAAGAGCCATAGACAGGTCTTAAGCTTTTCATTATCTTACTCGGTAATTATAATACGTGGTTTGTTGAGTAGGGGGCATTAGAATCTTTAGAGACAACCTAAGAACGTTAACCGGACTCCCGGCCGGGCACTGCAGACTAATTGCACATCTAAGTAGAATACGAATTGTTCTGAGTAGTTGCTAATGCAGATTCTGTGATGTGGTAATCGAGTCAACAGAGTATATTCTGGTCACTAGTGTATCATTGATGCACCGCACAGTGGGACTTTTATTGCAATAAGTACTAATAAAATGAAAGGTAAGACTCCATACTATCAATTAAAGAAAAAAAGTTTAAATATTTAATAATCTTTTATAAAATCATAAAATTTATCTCCAAATATATGAAATTGTTAATCAAAAAAATTTAAAAATTAAAATTTAATTAGTTTTGGTAAAGAAACAAAAACTTGTGGGAAAAAATATGATATGGGATATATGGGCGGCGAGTGGTGGGCATTAATTAAGGTAATAAAGGCTCTGTGCCAAATTTCAAAAACTTTGGGCCAAAAATAAATTTTGGGTTGGTGGGTAGTGGGTGTGGCCAATTTTGATAAAACTTTAAATATTTTAATTGAGCTAAAAGGCTCATAGCAAACAATCAACATTCTACGAGCACTCCTTATATTTTTTGCCAAACATTGTTTGAACAAATCCCACTGTGCACCGTAGAAAAGTCACTTTGATAACTATTAAATATCAGAAAAATTTTTCATGCCTGAAATGTATAACAACTGCAGTCTTTTTTAAAAAAATTTTTTTTTGTTTAAGTTGTTTAAAAGTTGGCTGAGTTATTAATATTCTAATTGAAGCCACATTAAGAAAAATGAATTTTTTGTCATTCCAAATATTACTGTAAAAAAATTATATATCGAATTTTTTGAACAACCCTCGTATTTCTTTAAATACAGTGATTTAACTCAAAAATAAAAACATGGTTAAATCAACTCTACTTATTTGGTTTTTTCTTCTTTTTTTTTGTTTTAATAATCATGCAAAATAATCCCAAAATAAAAATGGGTAATCAAACCAAAAGCCGCAATAAAAGAATTTTCTTTTTATCTCTCTTTTAATTTTCATATACAACAACAGACATTAAACAATATGATACAAATTTTTATTTTTTTTTTTTTTTACTGTAAATCCTGTCATGATACCGTCAACGGATTTTGATTGAAATTGATTGGCATGTAAAATCTCAATCATGGCAATCATAAAATGGCTATAATGCCCAACAATAAAAACAACAATTTCAAAATGATAATGATGGTTAACAAGAAAGAAAAAAATCATATAAAAAGCTTCTTTTTCCTTTCCTCTGTCCGCACTGTCTACTATCTCTCTCACACACACATTATAAAATTGTAAAATTTGCAAACAAAACAACATTATCGTTGTTCGATGATGAATGCTTCGCTCTACCAAATGGTTGAATTTTTAAATACAAAGAAAAAAAGTATGCAAAAGGCTCTCTTCCACAAACACAACAGAAGCTACAGGATAAAGTTTTAAAGCTGCTTTTGTTGCCAGGGGAATTAATATGAGTGAATATCTTTGTTTTTTCCTCATTTAAATTTCTTTTTTTTATTTTTTCATTTGTAACATATTTTAGTCTCTTTATGTTGCGCTTTTTATCATACTTACCAGGTAATTTAAACGGTAAACCGCCCATAAGCGGATCAGGACCAAAACGTTGAGGCCCAAAGGCAAAAGGATGAAAACCAGGATGTCGTATCTTAGAACGTGGCTCACGGGGACCATCCACAGTTACTTTAATTGCTTTATTATAAGTGGCAATTTGTATGGGATTTGTTGATATTATTATGCTCAATGTAAAACTTTTACCTGAAATTAGAAAACAAAAAATTAAAAAATAAAAACAAATTCATTTTATTTACAATTAATAGAAAAATAAAGGAATTACTGTGCAAAAAGGGGCAGACAGACAATCGTATACGATACATTATAATTTACTGCCTGTTTCCTTAAAAAAAAAACAATTTCAAACGATTGAAAATTTGTATGAAAAACACTCAATTTTTATATACATTTTCAATTGCTTAAAATTGATTGTCATACAGACACAGGCAGTTAATTTAGATTTTAAAAACAAAGAAAATTAAACAAATTTTAAAAAGTATATTCTGTACTTCAACACAAAAACTCTTTTCGGCTCAATATACTTTTTAAACCTGTTTATAGTAAAAATTGTCCAGGTCCACAAAGAAACCTCCAACCGCAGACGATACTACTTCTCTGTTTGACACTATTTTACATCAGAGCGATATTTTAAAATTTGGAAATAAGAAATAATCTGAGGGATCTGATTTAGGTGAAAAAGTTGCGTGATAAAGCACTTTTTGCCAAATGCAACACTTTTTCTTTACTACAAGAAGTTATAATATAATCATCGCCATTAATTGAAGAAAATCTATAAAAAGCAACACACATATCGTCGTGCGGGAGTTTAAGTGCTCTATACGCCATTTTTTAAATCTCGAGTTAATGATGCTAATTTAGGTTTTTGACACCAAAATTTTTAAAATCTGCATTCCGTTTTCGGCTATTTATCTCCGAAGATTGACGAGATATCCTAAAACGGATTACAGATTTGAAAAATGTGGGGACGAAAACCTAAAGTGGCATCGTTAACTCGAGGTATATAAAAAATATGAAATGGCGGATAGAGCACTTAAACTCCCGCACGACGATATGTGTATGCCAACAAAAAAAAATAGAAAAGAAAAATTAACTGAACGATCTTGCCTGAAACTAAAACTCTCTTCAGCTTCTTGGGACATCATTATCCTATTCCAAGCCATTGCTTGTATTATTTCTTTCTTTTGGTGTTTACGAATCCTTATAAAAACTGATCCTTATTACGATAAAAAATCGATAAACGCTACATTAAAACATTCTTATGACATTATGTTAATTCTACTGAGAGCAAAATGCGGCACCAATTTTGCTTATTTTCGTCTTTCGTCAATAATTAACCATAGAATACTAACCTACGTAAATTTTACGTGCACTTTTTTTTTTAATTCGTCAAAATTGTATGGAAAACGATAACTGAATAATGTAAATATAGTAAAAATTATTTTTTTATTAAATTTATTTTATAAAAATAAATAAATTAATTTAATTAAAGTAAATAAATTGAAAATTTTCTAACTTGAAAAATTGCGTAAAAATTAGCGTTAGTGTTCTAGGGTTAATGTATAGCACTTTCGGAAATACTTATCATTTCAGATTTAAAAGAATTATCTTTACAATTTCTGGCATGAATCTCTCACTTGGCTGACAGATATAATGTCCTTACAGCCTCGTTTAAATTTTGCTATTTTTTATTGTCGTAAAGAAAGGGGCAGACTCCCCTAGAGTTGAATTTTTTTTTTTTTATTGAGTCCAATACTCAGGCGTAAACCTAAGCTGTGCATCGTAGAAAGGACAACAGAATCTATATTTTTGTTTTCTTATATTATTAAACGGCTAAGGAATGACCAAATTGCTTTGAATTGATCATTCAAAGGCCATTGTTATACCTTCACCCCTTGAATGATCAACAGCAATTACCCCATCGTTGCATGTTGATTGCGGTGAGTGTCTTCGATAAGTACGTTTTTAGCACCAATCAGTGGCGCTTTTCTCCTGATCATTCGTTTTTCGTTGTCAAAGAATCAGGCGGAATAAAGTGGAATGTCAGGGAGAGGGTACTTTGTAGATGGAATTCTTGTAATGGGGGGACCTCTTATTTTTTAATTATAATTTTTGAAAAAAGTGCAAACTAACTTTTACATTTTTCACCTTTGCTGGGATTCGAACCTGGGCCGTTTGAGTTTTGTGCGATTGAAATGATTGATTAAATGAAAACATTGAATGATATTCCCTACGAATTCCCTGTGATCATTAGTTTTTAAACTGTAATATTTACATTTCTTGTAAACAGGTTTGAAAGTTCTTACAATGACTCATCGTTGTTTCTTTGTAAAATAAGTAGCAAGCATTGTAGTAGACGTAATAGCTTCCAGACAAACTAACTACTGAGGTCAGTATTTCTTGAAATCAGTAACAGTTAAAGCTTTTGAATTTGGCCTGAATTACGCCGTAGTCACTAAAACAATGTGGAAAAATGTGGACAAATGATAGTGGTAGGTGTAGCGAAGCACGCCGGATTTATGCTAGTTAATAATATATTCAAAGAAAATATTTCAATTGATATGGTAAATGAATTAAAAATTTAATTAATACTACAAATATTTTAATTGCAACTCATTTTCATTTAATATCTTCTTCTTCACACCTATGTATATGAACACGGGTGTGTTCTAAAATTAACAAATACGAATGAAATTAAAATTAAGTATTTTTCAAAGAAAAATTATACTTAATTGCAGGAATTATTTTACATCAGTAGTTTTGATATTCAAAGAAGATACACTATTGATGATTAAGCGAATGAATAAAATAAAAAAACTTTCACATTTTAAAACTACTTATATGTAGTAGTTTAAAATTGCATTCGATTTGAATTTCACTCGAATTCGTTTTACAGAACATACCCCATAATCATCCTTTTTTCTACGAAATACAATAAATTGCTCTAAAACAACATTAAATATTAATTTTCTCAACATTTTTAATGAATTGCTTTGCAATTTAATTGCTAAAAACTATGAAAATATTACGCTTGTGCTCAAAAATAATTTCATGAATTTATGGATTTTCAATTTCACGCTCCCAAGTCAACCAACAATTCATGCAAATATTCGCCCATTTATACACACGTACATATATACATACATACATACATACATACATATGTATGTACATATATATGTACATGGCCCCAATGTGGCTTTAGAGTCAAATCTATTTGTATATACGACTGAGACTCAACAAATTGTAAGAATTGTTAAACAACGCATGTATACTCGTATAGTCGTATCAGCTTTTTAATAAAGTGCCACAAATAAATTGAAGGAGTTCGACACACACAACCAACAGGAGAAAACAAAACGATAAGAGGAATGGGAACGATATTTTAATATAGAGCATAAATATCCAGAATGTTGAATTTTGTAAAACAACGCGGTAATTGGCATATGGTTGGATACCGAAATACAATAAAATTTTTGAAAAATACAAACAAATATCAGACACTCGCTTGTGCTACAACAGTATGCCACTACATGCGAATTCATATAAAATTCAAAATTTTCATTTTCAAATAAAGCTATAAAATGAAATTTCATTTAGAAATTTTGCCCACCACTACAACACCCCCTTCCCCCTTTAAGAATAAAAAAAAGAATGTTGAAGGCGAATATAGAATTTTGTGATTTCTCTTTTATTATTTGTGGCTACAAAAAATACTCGCAATGTGTGTATATGCAAGAATTGTAATTGCAAAATAACAGCAGCAGCAGTAATAACAGTAACAACCATTGCTTAAACCCCAAAGACAACAATTTCTAGTTGCGGACGTGGGGGTGGAAGTAAAATTATAGGTGGTATTGTAATGAAATTTATAGCCGTGCAACATCATTTTATTATATGGTGGCATTCAAAAAATTATGCATGAATTTTGCAAAATGTTGCATGTTCAAGGCATGTTAGGCGTTAGACTTGTTTGTATTTTGCCAGAAGGAAAGGCATTGCCCACATAACTGAATGTGAGTACATCTGTACTTGTGCAATGGATACATCAAACTACCACTAAAGAATTTTTTCAGTTTTGATTTGTTCATTGAAATATGAGGAGCTGAAAACAATGGATAATAAACATTCTCTGGGAGCAAAGTAGACTCCAAAAAGAAATATCTGATTTGTAGGATTTATTTTTAGAGGTAAAAAAAATTGAGTTGTGGTTTGATTATTAAGAGAGAATACGTGTAAGTACGAGTAAAGGCCTCGTTACTCAAACGTAAACGTTGCTGTCGAGTTCAGCGAATGGTAGTTACTGGTTTACAATTGGTTTACAATTTTTAAACAGCTGATACATAAAAACGAAGAAAAATTTTAAATTTATTGGATTCGCCCGCAACGCAACGTTACATTTACGTAACTTGATAAGCAAAACTGAACAGCAGTTCCGCAACGTTTACGTTTTCGTTTGAGTAACGAGGCCTTAGCTTTGTATGAACAAAATACGTGTCAGAACTTTTTATTTTGTTTTTGTTTTTATTGCTAGTACTTGTATTTATTTACCTATTTGACCATGACATTCGATAATAATACCACCTTCAAACGTTGGGGGGGTGCGAGGTATAGTGGTTAGAGCGCTCGCACCAAAACTCAAAGGACCCAGTTTCAAATCTCAAAAGAGGTGAAAAATGAAAAAGTTAGTTTGCGGTTTTTTCAAAATTATAATTTAAAAATAAGAGGTTCCCCCCCCCTCCAGGAAGACCATCTACAAAGAAACCGCTCCCCGACATTCCACTCTATTCCACCTTAACCAGTGTCAAGGAAAAACGGAAAAAAGCGCCACCTATTGGGAAGTAGCAGATAACAGCTAAACCTACTTAGCGAAGGCACACTCACTACACAATCAACATGCAACGATGACGCAATTGCTGTTGATCTTTCAAGGGTGAAGGTATAACACTGGCCTTTGAATGATCAACTCACAGCAATTTGTCTCATTCCTAAGGCGCTTAACAATAATATAATAATTAATAATAATATATGTATGCACTGTCCTTTCCAAAATTCCAATACAATGCACAGCATTCAGTAGGGGTTTACCCCTGAGTATTGGTCTGAAATAAAAAATAAAAAAACACCTTTCTTATAACACATTCGAAAACGACTATTGCTAGTGAAACGATGAAGAACCCATAGAGTGCAAATGTCGCTCAGTTTCTAGTAGCAAATATTTCGATAGCGAACCAATTTTTCTCTCTTATATTTTTTTAATAATTTTTTTACTTTTTCCGTATCAAATTGCCTGGCTGAATTCGATTCATAGATTGATATTTCATATACACAGAAAAAATTATTGCTGGAATATTTTCAAACAAACGCTTGTTCAATTTTTATTTCGTTTTCAAATAAAGTTTTGTTTGATTCTATTAATAATTTTGTTTGAATGTAAGTATTTTAAAAGTATCAATGTTGATAAAACATGATATAATAAAAACGCGGCTTTTAATTTAACATTATTCTGCTTTCTTTATGAAAAATATTTCCGCACATTTACATTGTTAATGCTTTTATAATTCTTTTAAAATAGTAAGCAACACTTATTTATGCTCACACATTTAATAAAAAAAATAAATAAAATAAAATAGAACAGAGAAATAGAATTTGAATTTTTTGAAAAACAGAAATGTATTGCTTTGTAAATACTTTTGTTTGGTTTTTATATATTAAATGGGATATGATTCGCATTTAGTCTATAACTATTTTAACATAAGTATTTATAGTTTTGAATAACACCTTTGGGAAAAAGTCTCCTGACGAGTCTCTTAAGCAGAGACGAAATGGCCATAGAGACATGCTTATCCCCAAAAGCATACATTTCATATTAGATTAAAATAAATAATAATAAATAATAAAATAATAATATAATAATAATATTAAAAATACTATTAATAATAATAATAATAATATATAAACATAATTTACCACAAAAAATTTAAATTTGTAAAAAAATTATTTGAATTTTCTGTCAAATTTTTGAAAATTATTTTGTTGTCTCGAATAATTAATTGTTCAATTTTGCATTCATTTTTAAACATTTTATTGTTTTAATTGGCAACTTTTTTCTCAAAAAACAAATTTTTTTTTCAAAATATATATTGATTGGTTTGACAAAATTTTTGTTTGCTTAGAACCGTAATATTCAATAAAACTTTTATCTACTTCTATTAAATTTTTTGTTTGATTCTTTTTTGTGACTCCAATAAAAATGTTTATTGAATATCACAATATTTTTATTGAAAATATCGCAGTTTTTTTTCGAACAAAAAATTACAAATTTATTGTTCGAATTCACAAATTTCTTTGTAGGACCGAAATTAAACAAAAAATTTATTAACTCAGTGAATTTCGTGTCTGAATCAAAAAAATAATTTTTTCTGTGTACTATACCATGCCACCACAACTGAATTTCAAGTTTATATTTATTGGCAAATTTAATATGCACTTTCGGTAAAAGCATGGCGTAAACATGATCTTTCATATACCCCAGAAAAAGAAATCTAAAGATGTTAAATCACAGAATCTTGCGGGCCAATTAACGTTACTCAATCTCCGAATTACGAGAAATTTCTCTAGCAGAAGTGATCAATTGGTTAGTGTGGTGTGGCTTGTATCTCTATCTTATTGAAACCACATGTCTTTCAGATTATTATCTTCGATTTCCCTCCAAAAAATAATCGATTAACATGCGTCCATAGAGATCAGAATTGAAATACAGGTCTTCTTGTTTTTATAAGTCTGTTTTTTATTTCCTTTTAAAAAGGCGAGTGTTGTGAACAATATTACGTAGTTGTTGTTGTTACTTGTTCCATAAATTTTTGTGTTGAATTTTTTATTGGGTTTTTCTTTAACAATTCATTTCTACTTAACTATATATTATTGGCCTGTTTCTGTATGACAAACAATTTCACACGATTGATAATTTCATTTTTTTCATATATTTCTTCATATAAATTTTCAATTGCTTAAAGTTGTCTGTCATACAGAAACAGGCCATGTATTTTTAAATGCAGTTTATTTACAATTATTTTTATCCTGAACTGCTCGTAGTCCAGTTTCGTAGACTTTTTGCGGTCACAAGTTCTTTATAATAAAAGTAGACCGTTTTCAATTAAATTTCTCTTTCATATTTTTCTATATTTAGATCGTTCCAACACGAAAAATAAATCAGATGATTATCATCAGCAGCAATAGTTGTTGACATATTGAAGCAATCAAAACGAAGTTAAAGTAAGTAGGTACTTTTATTTAACTTTAATTAAAAGCAGGGTGCCTCAGTAGTCTAATAGATAGTGTGCTAGACTGCTATTGAGAGACTTGTGGATTCGATTACCTTCAGGGAATCTAGTCTGCGTCAATACACCGAGCATGTGATCTTAGTTACTTATATTAATATTTTATTATAATTTAAATAAAAAATATTTTAACAACAATACCCATAAGCACGATATTAAGCGTGAAAAATTCTATTTGTTTTTCATATACAAATTTTGTCGAGATGAGACATATCTTTTATTTAAATACGAGTATATACACACTTTCTTTAAATAACTAAATATTAAATTAAACGAACCATAAACTCTCAAGACAAACACCACACTTTGTGTCAAATTACCACCCGCTCATTAACACTACAAATGGGTTGAATGAAACGAAGTATACAATCAGCTCAAAGCACAGTGGTCAAATTCAGATCAACATTTATTTTTTTTTTTTTCAATTTGTATGTCTTTTTTTTGGAAGATGGGAGAGTGTTATGTTTTCTTTGTATTACAAACACGCATAACTCAATACAAAGTGTTTATGAAAGAAATCTGATCTCACGCTTGGTTCGAGTTGTGTCATGTTAATAACAATTGACACGAAAAATATCTACATGTAAAATAATAACTTCAGTAAATTTGTCATTATTCAAGGTTTGCACATATTCTCTTTAATTGCTGAGCCCCGATGTCAGCATAATGTTTTATAACAGTCTTTAAATTGTTAAATTGAAAAGTGTTTGCAATTTTTCCAATAATTTTAAACATTTTCAAGGGAGAATGTCTTTGCTATTTAATATATTGTAAAATGGCCATGTAGTAGCCGTCGTAGTCTAGTGGTTAATGTGTTGGCTTACAAGACAAAAGGTCCGCGTTCAAACCCCAGCTCTGACATCTTGAAAGAAAAATTTTTAAAAAAATATTTCTTCAGCCAAAGCTCCGAGAGTAACTGGTTGCCATCAACAATCTTCTCAAGTCTCTCGTTCTGAGTGAACGACCTAGTTCAATTGTACTACTCTTTCAATTGAACTAAGTGAGCCACTCTTTTCAATGAGCTCTTTTAGTTCAATGTGTCTATTTAAATTTTGTACCATTCTAGTACATATTTCTTTTTTTCATGAATCTCTTTCAACATGTCTTTTTTTCGTTCACTTGTCAAATACATACATACCACCATACTTTGGTGGTGGGATTTTGCATATAATAAACACAAACAGTGCTGCCACTAAGCATTTTTTACATCCAACATTTGTGAAAAAATCACTAAACGAAAAAGGAACAATTGCTTACATTTCTGTTTTGATATACATATATATGTACTAGTTAACTCGGCAAACGTTGTTTTGCCATATAAATTTGCTCTAGGAAACATTTTTTTAGTTCAAATATATTTGATACTCTTCACCGAACTGCAAAAATTAACATTGATATGAGCAATCAATGCCTGCGTTACTAATAATTTTAATATTTGATAGTTGGGGATAGGGAGAAATATCCCTACTATCGCCCCCTCTGAGTACTTCTTAAAAAAATCCTAAACCATACATGTTCTACGGTACCCAGATATACATATCTAGTTTCAAATTTCATCAACGTCGGTACGTTATTGAGGTGAGGCATAAATTTTTCCTTGGGGCGGGTCACCTTTACATTTAGAGGTATTAAAAATAGATGTTGACCGATTCTCAGACCTACCCTATATGCACACAAAATTTCATGAATATCAGTCGAGCCGTTTTGGAGGAGTTTGGCAACAAACACCGCGATATGAGAATTTTATATATTAGATGTATATTTTTTTATACTAAAACTAATGTAAACGAGTAAATAAAAAAAAATAAAACATAATAAATAGTTATTTTAACAAAGTGTCAAGAAATATTAATTTATTTAATGGAAAAGTTAAAGCTTATACATATATTCAGCATATGGAATATATTGCTGATTTTTTTCAAAATTAATATTTTAAATAAATACATAACAATAATGAATTCAGAATTCAATTAAGCATCTTCTTATTGTCCCATAATCCAATGAGGGGTTAATTATGTGAAGAAGGGTGTTGAAATACGAACTAATTCTTCTAAACGGGACAATATTATTAGATTTTCGTTGTAGCTGCATATAAAAGTAAAGGAACCGTTGAACTAGAAGATCGAACTAGTTCATTGTTCTTTTTGAACTAAAAAGAGCGCTCACTTAAATGAACTATTAAGCATAAGTCTATTTGTGGGAGAAGCTAAGCCGTAACCTTGAATCAGGGTTGTAATGTATATTTTTAAAATGCTCATGAAAGAAATGTTCATAAATTATTGCTACGAATTCACCTTTAAAACGCTATCACGTGTTATATAAAGTTAACGCAAAACATTAATGTGAAGCTATATTTAAAGGTACTGCAATTATTCGATTATTTTGTTTCAATGATTCTATAACAGCAATTCTTTTTACAATTTACAATTTTATATAATTTTAAGCAAACTGGAATTTTTTGCGTTTATTTTGTTATTGTAATAATTTATTTTTGTAACTTAATTGCTAGAAACAATAACAAAAACTAATTTCTGTAAGGAAATATTGTGAGGATTTTTCTTCATAACATTATTTACTTAAGAAAATAAAAAAGCTAGAAATTTTATAACTTAATTGACCACTGTGCAGTGAAAAGAAAGAGCAAAAATTAAAAGAAACAAAATTATTTGTACTTAATAATGAAAGAATTTGTTTAAAAAAGAAAAAACAAAACATTTTATTGTTTTACGCATTTGTTACAGTTACAGAGTTTCAATAACATCGTCAACAGCATTTTCTTGAAAGGAGGCAGGCCTTTAAAAGTAATGTAGCAGGACTTAAACGAACCAAGAAAACCAACAAAAGAAAAAGAAATTTAATGATGAAAGTTTTTTAATTACAAAACGCCAAAGCCAGAAACAACAAAAACAATTAAAAAACACCATAAACATGGACTAAAAACATAAGATTTGAAGCGAAACAAGTAAATGTTGTGTAGGAGAGTGGAAAAATATATATTTGAAGACATTTTGCCCACAAGGACTCTATTTGCTTATATCGGTTGGTCGTTAAATCACTCAAGTGCAAGTAAGAATTTGTACAGAAGAAATTGGATTGAATTTCTTTAAAAAAATTTTAACGAAACCAGGTTGCGATTTGTTCGATTAAAAGTGGTTACGGTTGTTTCTTGCCATAATACATATATGGACATGCAAATGAAATTTCTAATGTGGCACAAATAGAGCCTGGTGTGTTTTGGTTCTATAAAAATTTCAAGTTTGCTTAACTCTTTTCATTAAAACTTTCCACTACTCCTGGGTTTTTCAGAACATTCCGTATAGCCCCGTTTACCTGATTTAAACTGGTTTTGGCTGCTGTTTAGCGAGAATTCGTTACATCCTCCAAAACATCAGACTTAAAGTTTTGTTAACTTTAAAAATCGGATTAATTTTATTTTTCTCTTTCTCCCTTCTTTTTTCATTTCCGGTTGTAAACGTTTGTGTTTACTGTGTTACTCTTTGCTTTTGCAACGTTGGTTTTTTTGGCAACATTTGCCAAAACTGTTTAAATATTTAAATACTTTTTGTTGCTGTTATTTAAATTGTTGTTGTTGGTGGTGCTGCTGCTGCTGTTATATCATAAATTTAGCATTTATTTACTTCCTAGTTTATTGTTGTTGCCTGTATTTCTTTTGTTTTCTTTTTCAGTTTTTTGTTGTTTTTCTGGAAACATTTTGGCATTTTCAGCGACATTTTTATGAATTATTTGTCTACGAATGTTTAAACAACAAAACAACCCTTTTTTTGTGTTCTCTTTAAATAATTTTATTGCTGTTGCTCCTCCGTTTGAATATAAAATTTTTTAATAAATTTAATAATAAAAACGTTAAACATATAAGTTTTCTGTCATGCTCATATTTAAACACAACTCCCTCCCTGTATAAACTTTTAAACACAAATAAGCGTGTTGTGCGTTATAATACAAGCACACGCGTTGTATCATTTCATATTTATTAAAGATCCCAACCTTTAGGCAAAGTTGCTCAAATTCTAAATTTGTTTCTTCTGTGTTGGCTTGTGTTTCAAGAGATTATTAATAAAACGAAAAATACACTGTTGCTTACAAATTATAAAAAAAAACTCACGCACTGTTTATTAAAAAGCAAAAAAATAAAAAAGTTCAAAATATTAAAGTCAAGTATAGGAAAGAGTCTACCATTTAGACCAACCAACCAGCACAACATTAACAAAAACAAAATGTCAAATAGTGTGGCTGTTAAAAAGTTGCTATGCTTTAAGAATCCTCCTCCAACTCTTCCTATTTCTAAACGCAACTGTGGCAAACCATGTCAATGGCAGAATAGCCTTTCATATTGCCATTTTATAGTGTTTTTCAGATTTCTTTTGTATTTCAACACCTTGAATTTTTTTATATTTAAAAGTTTTAATTGCATGAAAACAAAGAACAACAAAAAATACTAAATACAACACATTAAAACAACAAGAAATAGCTTTTTTAAATCATGAACTTAGAAAAATGAAAATTATGATCATAATGAGTACTGGCATATGAGTTTATATTTCAAAAATGCATTGCGGTAACGTATTTTCTATGATATTCTATGCAGAACTATGTTTTATGGCACTACATCATTGATATTAATTTATTTTATGAGGATACAAGCTTTATAGATTTTCAACTGCAGTCGTAAAATTCAACAGACTAATCCAACATTTTGAAATAATTGAAAAAAAAAAAAAAAATTAATTCTAAGTACTCAATATTTTGTCCTGAGATCTATCTTACCGTTTGTGACTTAACAAGCTTTTAGATACACAAGTGGTTATAATCTATATATAACTTTCTTCCCTATAAAGGCAATAGAGTTCTAATAGTTCTGTTCCATAATTTTCTACCCAATTTCTAAACTACAGCTTCCACTTCAAATGCCCAATTTTCGCTGTCTATAAGTCCTGTTGCCGGTACTCTGTATGATTTGGACGCCCTTTTCTACGGCTTTCTTGATAGAGTTTCACAATAGAGTTTCTGGAGATGTTCTGATTGCCTCTGCGAAGGGCATATGTGTGATGCCTCTTAATGGAATATATACAGTAAATATAAATACAAATCTGATTTAAAGAGATGCGGAGAATTTATGCATAGTTAGCCATGTAGTTAAAAATTTGTATAAATGTCACCATTTGACAACATATTATAGGTTTTTCGAATACCTGTCAGTGGTTCCTTCATAATACTTCTTGAGACTGATAGTTAAATATAACTGATTAAGCTGAGACATATATGCATACATACATGCATAATTGGTCATTACAATACTGTGTCATAGTTACGGCCTAGCTTCTCGCAGCAGTCATGTTGTGTGTATTAATATTTATCCATGAGTACCGGGACCTACAGTTTAAAGTCGACTCCGAACACGAGATTTGAGAAGCTTTTTTTCAAGATGTTAGAGCAGAGATTTGTACCCTAATGTCGGTACACCCAACTATAGGACATGCCGAAGCCAAGCCGCTCCAAACGAGACTCATATGACAAAGGTTTAGCAATCATAACACTACCATTGCCTGGGTAGTAGCACCTCTCCCCGCTACGTGTACTCCACGAAGGCCCACACCCAAACCATAAGGCAGGCCTACCTAACATCTCCTGATGCCCGTAGTACCGGATTATATGGAGTTCCAGGCCATCCAGAGCTGGAAAAAAAAATCATCAGAAGCTTAAAGAACCCCCGGGGGGGATTCAGCTGGGATAGTTAGAAGTTCGATTTTTTTAGAGAACAAAGTTTACAATTAGAATCCAATTGTACTTTTCACTAGTATACTCAACTGTAGGAGAAGCGTTGTAGAGTGGTTAGAGCGCTCTCACAAAAACTCAAACGGCCCAAATTCGAATCCCAGCAAAGGTAAAAAATAAAAAAGTTAGTTTGCGGGTTTTTCAAAGTTATAATTTAAAAATAATAAGATGTACTCCCCCTCCAAGAAGTCCATCTACAAAGTAACCGCTCCCTGACATTCCAATCTATTCCACTTTAACCTTTGACAACGAAAAACAAAAGATCAGAGGAAAAGCGCCACCTATTGGGAAGTAGAAGATAACAGCTAAAAATTTACTTAGCGAAGGTAGTCACCGCAATCAACATGCAACCATGGGGTTGAAGGTATAACACTAGCCTTTGAATAACCAAATCACAGCAATTTGTCTCATTCCTAAGGCGCCTAATGGTATAGGAAAACAAAATAAATGCTCTATTTTCATAATGTACTGTCCTTTTCACAAAATGCCCATACAACGCACAGCATTTAGTAGGGATCTACTCCTAAATATTGATCTCAATAAAAAAAGCCATTCCTAACTTCACCTTAGTTTATATAGCTACATTGGCCAGATGAATTTCAGTGCAACTACATAACATATCAATGGCCCCATCTTATGAATTAAAGTTTAATGCCCGCATTCATAAAAACTGTTTTAGGTAAGGTTTATTTATTGTCAAATAAGTCCTCAATAACCCTAAAATAATTTTTATGAATACGGGCATAAATCACAATTCCTGTATGATTCCCAAAAAAACATTTCTAACTGTTGGGTGGATAGACGTTTCCGATTACAAGTCTGTAATCAAGTAATCTTCACGGTGTCTTCTGACCTTCTTAATATTTACAAGGCTTTTTTATCACCTAAAGTAGATTACAATTTTTACTTTAATTTTAAAACTGGATGCAATGTGCTCTGATAAAAGAAAAACATTAATTACAAGTATCATACACAGAGCACACAAACTACGTTCTCTAGCCATACTAGTCACTCTTAATCTTCCCGCGAAAATTGTTCCGACTAATTACGATTTTAATAAATTTCAATTAATTGTACACAAAAACTACTTCAACCCTATTTTCGACTTTCCATAGCCTATTTTCCAAAACCATTATTGTAGTCGCCGTGGTCTAGTGGTTAGTGTGTTGGCTTACTAAGACATGGGCCCTGGGTTCGTCTTCAGGCTCTGACATCTTCAAAAAAAGAAATATAAAAAAATTATTTCTTTCGGTCGACTACCTCTCAGCAGTCTTCTGGCAAAAGCTCTGAGAGCAACTAATTGCCATGAACAAGCTTCTCAACTCTGTCGTTCGGAGTCGACATTAAACTGTAGGTCCCGGTACTCATGGATAAAAATTGACACACACAACATGAGTGCTGCGAGAAGCTAGGCCGTAATCCTGACACAGGGTTGTAAAGGCCAGTTATGTATGTATGTATGTATTATGCTGGATGTTGACCGCCTTCTTAATAAAATATAGGTGTGTTGAGCTAAGATTTAAGATTATTAGAGACAAAATATTTTTTAAATATAATTTTTCTCTGTAAACTGTGGGCTTTAAAATGTTCCTTTTAATAAATGTTAATTAAATTTTTAGTTGTTTGATAGGAAACTTTTATTTTAAAACAAACCCCTCTGCCAGAGGCATTAATTTAATACTTTATTTGCTAAAAGACTTATTTCTTTTGAGCGTTTTATGTACATTCGAGTATATACGAACATATTACAAGTATATGAAATCCAGAAGACTTATTTACTTTTATAACTTGTACTCTTTTGAGATGCATATTATTTACATACACATTTAACCAATGGAAACTTGAAACCTTAATTTTTCATTTACAAGAAAAAAAAGTTTTCTGTTCTAAAACTAAAGCATCATCTCATCATTATTTTATATATCCGCAGTAGCCTAAGGTCTCTAAAAATTTATATACTTACATATATAGTATACATATTGATATTTTTGTTCTTCTCCATCATTAATGTGTTAAAATCTCATTTATCATGTGTTTTTAAGGTTTGAGAAACACAAGAAATTTCCATAATGTGTCATATCCTTTAGAATTCTTTACAAAAAAAGAAAAAGTAACACTAAAATAAAGGAAATGTATGACCTTCTTTTGTCTGTTTCTTTTCTGTATTTCATTAACATTTTAGATCTTTGTTTTTTAAGAAATAAATTGTTTTTATATGTCGGCCATTGGCTGTTGACATTTGGTCAAGTTATTGTTAATGATACTGCAAGTCAGCCTTTGAAAATCGTCTGTCATTTTGTTTGTTTTTGCTGGAGCAAAAGACAAGATATACTCCTACTCTATAAACGAGGGTCTATGTGTGGTTGTAAGTTATAGCCTGCAGTTGTGTGTAGTCCTTGCTACACATAAGAAGAGAAATATTTATTTTATTTACAAGTTTATCTGATAAAAATATTCCAATGTCTACAATCAAATATTAAGATTAATATCCCTGATAAGCCTTAAAATAAATAAACACGAGCGCACATACGAGTAGACATAAACATTTGTTGGTTGTTGTCTTTTAACACACATGATTACATACATATGTGTGTGTATATACATATAAGTGTAATTGTATTTGTGTTTGTATTTATCTTGCTGTGTTTAACTTTTGTTTTTAATACTTATTAATTACCTTCTTTTATTCTCCAGATTACTTTTTCTATTTTAAACAAAGAAACTTTAAAATTTTTTTTTTAAGATTTCAAAGAGTTGACAATACATTTAACAAGTGTTGACAACATTTTAGAAAAATTTTGTTTATTAAGCTTACGAAAGACTTTTATTAATTAAAACATCTGAGGGTAGTATTATTAGATATGGAAACATGAAAAAGCATTTTAAAGTAATAATGCATTAAAAGCCCATATTTACAGTGTTTATTGTTTTAAAAAAAAGATACTTTAGTCAACGGTTTATTAGACACAAATTTTGTTTAAACTTGGTTTAAGCTTTCTTAAACAAAAACTGAGCATGATTTATATACTTAAGACTGTGAATTTGAGTATAAAAGGTGCCCAGCAAATAAAATATACAACTGCTGCTATATTAGCTTACTATGAAAAGCTATCGAGAAGTAGGAATTAAGGCAATACCATTTAATTATTGTAAGCTAAACTGAACTTAGTGCCTATCCCTTAGAAACAGTTAGTAATTAATATTATAGCTGAATAATCATATAGCTTAAGGTACCCTTACACGACATATTTTTTAGGTTGGAGTTTCACATGGTTTTCTTTGTGTCTGTCCTTCTACAGTTGGTTGCACCAATCTTCATCAACCTGGTCCTTCCAATGTAAACAGTGTCGTCCTCTACGCCGACTTCCAGTTTCTTCGCAACGAAAAATTTCTTTGCTGGAGCAGATTCTTCCATCCGAACAGCCAGGCCGAGCCAGCGTAGCCGCTGGATATTAATACGGTGAACAACGCCTACATCGTCGAGGAGCTCAAACAGCTCATGCTTGGTTCTAATGCGATACTCATTGCCATGCCTTAGAGGACCAAAGATCTTACGAAAAACTTTTCTCTCAAACAATTCCAGAATCGCTGCAGCTGCACAAGAGAAGCACCGGAAAAATAAGCGACTTAATTTCGCCTCACGAGAGTGGTCTCTGTTACTAAACTGCCTACCAATACCGTAGTAGCACCTGTTGGCCAGTGTAATTCTTCGCTTGATCTCTAGACTGACATCATTCTTGCAGGTAATGGCGGTGCCAAGGTAGATGAACTCCTTAACCACATCGAATGAATAGTTGCCGGCTGTAACCTGGGAGCCGATAAGTTCAACATACCTACTCTTCGACAACATGTACTTCATCTTGCAGATTCCCGTTCAATAGTATTAAAGACTGCGGCGGAGATATCTCACTTGGTATGCCCAATGATGTCTATATCGACTGCATACGCAAGAAGCTGGACACTTTTGTTAAATATAGTGCCTTTTCAATGTACACCTGCCTTTCGCAAAACGCTCTCCATGACGAAGTTGAAGAGTTGGCAGGATAAGGGATCGCCTTGTCTGAAATCTTGCACGGTATTAAAAGGTTCGGAGAGGTATTTTCCTACCTTGAGAGAGCTGCAGGAACTGCTCAACGTCTTTCTGCATATCCTTACAAGCTTCGCAGGAATACCGAGCTCAAACATTGCGGCATACACGCGAACACTGTTTTATAATCGACAAAAAGGTGGTATGTGTCGATTTGATTTTTATGGATTTTCTCCAGGATTTGGCGCAGTGTGAATATCTGGTCAATGGTGGACTTACCAGGTCTAAAGCCGCACTGATAAGGTGAGATGGCAAATGGCTTCAGTCATTCACACAAAATGCTTGTAAGAACCTTATATGCGATAGGGAGAAGGCTTATACGCCTGTGGTTGGTGCATATCGTGGGGTCTCCCTTTTTCAGGATGAGACAGAGGGCACTAAGATTCCAATCATCGTCCATACTTTCCTCAATTTGTTGAGTCATCATCGCCTTGCAGTAGAATAAAGAAGTGCTGTCTCCATACACACAGTGTCCCTTGTGCATCTGTAACCGTTCAAGGTTGCTCTTGTAGTGATAGACTGCTTACCACGCATTACTGCTTACCACACATAATCCAGCGCTGATAAATGTTTATAGTTGTCGATAACAAATTTTAAAAGATATGTCATTCTAAAAACCAGATTTTTATTTTCTAGTAGTGAGGATAGGTTAAGAAGGGGGGCATACATCTAGATGCCCAACTTCAATACCAGGTGCTGTTTCGATAACAATTAAGCTTTTAACGCAATCAGAATCATATTCTGGAGAAATATCCTCAACAAAAAATTTCCTGTAGAAATTAGTTCAAGGACGTCTATATTAAATGCAACAAAATTGTTTTTTTTTTTTTAACTTCAATAATTTTGAATTAATTTTAGAAAAGTAATCATTGGTTTGTTTATTGCTTATTCTTAACTAAACTTGTTAAAGAAAAACCAATAAATTTGTTTAGTTTATAGGCTTTTATTTAACAAAAAACAAAAAATCGTTTCTCATGACGAAATCAAAGCCTCTTAGTTACAAAAAAGCGAAGGAAACAATAAAATTTTTGTAATCTGATGCTTAAAATACCATAAATTTTAAGACAATATTCCCCCGTTAGCCTTTTAGTACAACAAGCTTTGTCACTACATTTTACATAAAAGTAGCCAATACGTTCATACACATATTTGGCTAAACATTTCACTTGGAAAACATTATTTTCTTGTTTTGTTATCCTGTTGGTTTCTTATTTTCAATTTCAGATTAAGTTGGCAGTTATTGTTTAACGCTTAAATTCAAGATAAAATGAAAAGAAATTAAGAAAACAAAATCGAATACTTTTATTGAGTTGGTATTTGCATGGGAGCCTTAAATATTTCTTTACTGTCCTTTAAAGCTTTAAATAAAAAGTATTTTTTCTGGAAAACATATCCCTTTAAAGTTTTTGTCACCCTGTATCTCTCTGTCCTATGCTATTATTGTTGCATATACTGTTTTGGTACAAGTATTTACAATTTTCTTCTTTTTAATTTTGTTTTGCATCTTTTTTTTTTTTTTTTTGTATTGTTGTAATCATTAACCATGTTTGTTATTTTATTAAGAAACAGATTTACGCACTTTTTTTACATTTTTCTTATTATTATTTCCCATTGTTGTAGTAAGTAATTTTATATTGTCAAGTCTCTCTATAACATTCACTTATACTCTCTCTCTCTCTCTCTCCTTCTTTCTTTATCTATCTCGTATTTAATAGTCTGCCATGCTTGTTTATTTTCCATAAACTGTTTATTTGTAAGTTGGCGTGTGTATCTACCATTTTTTGGTTTCATTGTAACTGCTTTTATAGCTTTGTAAGTATGCCTACGTATGTATGTGTGTGCGTGTATGGTATTATGACTTCCGTTCTTGTTGTTTTGTTGGTTGTTCTTGTTAATTTTAACGCCTAAAGATATGTTTTTATAAATATTTTTTTTTTCTTTTCTTTACTCGTTTGTTTATTTAAGTGTCTCTTTGTCTTCTTTTATTCATTTAACTTTTTATTTCCCATTTGTTGTCGTAGTAGTTGTTGTTGTTATGCTTGTTAACAGTGTAACAGCTAAGCGGGAGTTACAAACATTACAAAGGAAATTTGTTATTGGTTTTGCTGTTTTGTGTTGTTGGTACTGTCGCTTGTTCGTTGAATTTATGGCTGAATGACTGAAGCAAAACTTTATTAAATATCTCTGGTTTTCTGAGAAAGCAGAAAATATAAAAAATGCTTTAAAAAATTAAAGCCAAAGACATCCATAGTCAATTTTCAATTTAAGTTTTTTTTTAAAGTCACTTTATAAACGTGGGCGTGCGTGATATAGTAGTTAGAGCGCTCGCACAAAAACTCAAACGGCCCAGGTTCAAATTCCAGCAAAGGTAAAAATTAAAAAGTTAGTTTGCGGTTTTTTCAAAATTATAATTTAAAAATAAGAGGTTCTACCCCTCCAAGAAGACCATCTACAAAGAAACCGCTCCCCGATATTCCACTCTATTTTCACCTTAACCGATGTCAACAAAAAAATGAGTGATCAGGAGAAAAGCGCCGGTAACAGCTAAAACTACTTAGCGAAGACACTCACCACACAATCAACATGCAACGATGAGGCAATTGCTGTTGATCATTCAAAGGTGAACGTATAACACTGGCGTTTGAAAGACCAATTCACAGCAATTTGTCTTATTGCTAACAATAATATAAGAAGAAATATATATGTACTGTCTTCTCCAAAAATTCCAATACAATCCACTGCTTTAGTAGGGATTTACCCCTGAATATTGGTCTCAAATAAAAAAATTTATTCTTAAATAGGTTCAAAAGATTTTCTTTTGATTCACTAAAAAAGTAGAGAAAAGAGACAGTCCCAAATATTTTAGAAAATGTTTTCCACCAAATACTACTAGGAGAGATTTTTCTGTTTGTACAAATACTTGACGTCGAAAGCAGACTTTGTTTCCAAACTGTTTTCTTAGCTCGAATTAGATTATATCGGCAATAATGCTTTAGCATTTTGTAGCCAAATTTTAGAAAATTTTTGTAATTGGAAAAGGTTTTGATAAAAAAACCGCCCTTAGCTGATTCAAACGATTTTAATGAAACATTTTAAACATGCAGGACTAAATCTATTGAGCTTAAGAGGCACTGTATGTGAAAGAGTTTTTAGTTTAATTAACTTTAAGTCAGAGCAGACTTTCAATCAATGCTCTTTTTATTATTATCTTTTAATAACCAGTCATCAAGAATTTCTTTACAAACAACTTTTCAAAGCCTATAATTTCTACGAACTCAAAATATTTTGTTTAATTTAACCTTTAATGATACTTTGAAAATCTCCACCTTTTAATCATTAATATTACTTTTACTTTCCTTTCTTTCCTTTTCTCCCCCTTCGTAACACCTTTCCTCGAAACCTGAAATATGCACAAGGAGGTTTTAATGAAACTGTAGAAATTATATTAAAAAAGGGGTTGATTTTCTTATGGCAACAGCAACATACAGCAGACGGTCTAAAAATCTTTTTGGCAACAAAGTTTAAATACTTTAGAATATTAAACATAAACACATACATGCAAACCTATATTAGTGTCTATATAAGACACACACATTTACACACAAACATATTCTGTTAATTTGTATATCAAAGTGCTCTTTTTTGTTGTGAAGGTTGTTCTGTGTTTTTTCGCTCTGACTTCTTTAATGCTAATGAGATGAGGGCAGAAAAATTCATTCATTCATTCATTACTTTAAAGATTTTATTCCTTCTTTAGGTACAACAAGTACACAATAATACAACAAGAAATAGTATGAGCAGCATGAAAATTAAAAGAAACTTTTTTACTTTAACTTAAGGCTTAAAAGTTCTTGTCGACCCAGGGAACACAATGCTGCTCTGAGTTCGTCAGCAGCTGTTGTTATTTATTTAGTAGTATTTACGACTACAAACACCTTTTCTTAAATACTGTTGCAACATAATGTGGCACTAGCAAATAGTATTTTTCTTTTTTGTCTTTTCACGTTTTTAGTTATAACCAACCCAGCATTAATAAGCATTAATGTGATGATGGTGATGGCGGTGTTGTAACCTCGTTAAGCTTAATTAATAGCAGCAAAGTGTTAAACTGCCAACCAACCAACCACCTTGCTTCTCTTCCTCACTCTTTTACATTTGTCAGACATATAATGCCTGTTATTTGTCTCTGTTAATCTTCTTAGAAATTAAGAAGAAATTGTTAAAATATTTTAATTTTCTATTAAAGGCAGCTCACCAAACTAAAATCAATAATTAAAATTCACAAAAAAAAAGGACGAAAAATCAATTATACGAATATGCAAAAAAAAAAATTCGCCAAAAACTGTTTTACTCGTACTGGTGAGTCATACCTGTTTTTCTTAAGAACTTGTAGCATATCAGGAATTTTTTTTTTATGCCATAAAATCTAAGAAATTTATATATCAAATCGGATTTGGGGATAGCAACTTAATAGAGGGTCAAACTCAAGCGATGTTGTACTCAAATATTCAGTGATGCCAGCTTTTTAAAATAAAATATTTTATTTGAATACAAGTCAAACATAGAGATCAATAGAAAGTAAAACTGTTGTTTTATTAAGAACTAAGAAATTAGATTGGAATACAATAAGAATTGTTTTTGTCCTAAAGTTCTTATATAGGGTGTTTCAATAGAGACTATTTTGCCAAATCACTATGTACGGGTATAGCTTCAAACAGCACGTGCAAATAATAAAATTGTTTTATGAAAATAGGTATCCTGTTAAAATCATCTGCATTAATGAGATTCATTTCTAAATGAATGGGTACGTAAACAAACAAAACTCTCGAATTTAAGCCTAAATCCATGCCTTGCGATAAGCCACTGTTTGGTAGGATTAAGAACGATGTTAACCAGCCCAATTTAAATTTATTTTCTATAACTTTTTCACTTATATTTTGAGTACAAAATTAGATAAATCTTAAAATATTTATAAATATTCTACAAACTAAATAATAATAATATTTTTAAGACATTAAATCATCATTTTTAGTGCTTTATCTTGTTTTGGCACCAGAACTAAAAAATGGTGTTTTGAAACATCGAAGAGTGTTAAAAATAGTGCCAAACGCTCTAAGTTAGCATGGCTGTAAATATTCCCCTGACATTTTAACACTGACTTTAACCTCTGGGTGAGGAATAAAACACACTTAACCCTCATTCACTTTGAAATAAAGACAGATTTCTCTTGATGCAGTTTTTAAACAGCTACTCCTGCAGCACATTAACAAAACCTTTGAAATACAATACAATTAATGTTCTTGTTTTCAAATTGTCATCTTTACAAATCCCACAAAAAAAAAATACATAAATAAAACGATCTCGTAAGATTGAATGAGAAGGTAAGAACGGACTTTTAAGTTACAAATATTGAATCCTTGATTATAAAACGAATTATAACGGAAATTTGTAACAATATCTCAACGAAAAAATTGAAGCTCAAAGACAAATAAATTTCTTACAGTTAAGACGTAAATGTCAAAATCTTAAGAATGAAGTCAAAGGCTTAAATTTTGTTTTATTTTAAATGCCTTTTTGAATACTACTGCTATTAAAACTTTCAACAGAAAAGCCATATTCTTAAGAATGTACTCATAACCATAAAAGCTTGAGTTTTATAAAAAGTTTGTGTTTTGATTTAGAACCTTAAAAATGTCAATTTGAATGCCATTAATCCTAAAAAACAGAAGAGGCTGCCTCTGTACTTGTGTAGCGAGTTTGACCTTTTTAAAGAAAACGAGAAAAGACAAAATGTAAGAGCCACGTTTTAAGCATACGGTCACAACCAGAATGTTATAAATTGCATTAAAATGTTGGTTCTGTTTCGTTTTACACTCATACTGAATACCTTTTCAAACACTATTAACCCTATTAACTATCGTTGAATTTTATTATTGCAAATTAAAAATGTAAATTTTGCGTCAATAATTGAACTTGTTATTTTTATTTCTTTTAAAGATTTATCATACAATATTTTATTAATTATGAATATCTGCTTTTAAACAAAGGCTTCAAAAGTGTATTACTTATTTTCTGTTCACTATTGGTTACCTAGAAATGACCCATAGCAATCTAAAATTTGTTTGTATGCATGAAAAGATAAACGAAAATCATCATCAACTACAATAATTAAGCACAAGTATTATAAAATAACCCAAAACACTAAGACAGAAACTCATAAACATTTTAATTAAATATATTTCGCATTATGACACAAAATAATCAGTATTTAATGTTTACAACTACTACACAAACACACACACACGCACACACATTCTCTACTAAATGCACTTTCTAATTCTTTCTCATTCTCTTTATTGTTTCCAATAAACAAATCTGTATGAAATGTATGACAACAAATATTGCATAAAATGATGAGAACATGTCTTTATTATTAAAATTTTTAGTACAATAATAACACTTAAAACATATACAAATAAATGCAATCTCTTGCTTGCACACACGGTGTAACACTTAGAAGTAATTACATGTTGTTATTGTTTTAAAGCAATAATACATACTACGAAAATGCATTCGACCATAAATTGCACACTCACACTTTTAACACTCATAACACTCATTTGCATTTGTATATGAATTTTGACTGCTACAAATGAAAACAAGGGCGAATATCGAAAAATAAATTCAGAGAGAGAGAGAGAGTGAATGAGGGAGATTAAAAGCATATATGTATGTATGAGAGTAACAGATTTTCTAATAATGAATTGCAATTTATTTCTAAATAAGGATAACAATCGAAAGGTAGAGAAGACATTGAGATTTTAATTTTGTAGCTAAAACATTACATGTTTATTTTAAAGTGTATTAGTAAGTATACAGATATGGGTATGCTTGTGAGTTCCTTATGCAGTAGCACCCACACTTATTTACGGTCAAATTAAAATAAAGAGTAATTGAAGGCTGTAACCTGGCAGTCAAATAAGAGAAAGGCAGAGTAACAATAGAATGGGTTGCAACTAAAATAAATAAAAAAGCTTTGTAGTGCATTGTATAACAGTAATGCCTATAAAGCTAGAAAATATAGACAAAGAGCAAAGTATACATAAAGGTTTATCAATTGATTTAAAAAATTTTATGAATTGAAGAAAATAAATTAAAAACTAATTCTTTAATTTACAAAAAAAATTATTAATACGTTAGCTAAAATTTTTTTACTATGTTTATACATTTTAAACCAATCAAATATTTCTGCTATTTACATTTAACAAATGCTATTGCTCTGCTATATTTCTTCTCTCTTCTGTTATATAAATTCTCTCATACAATATACCAAATATGTTAATTAACTGCATGTTTAGTTGGACTTAGATAAGGATATTAACCAAAACAACAATAACACACATGTGCTCATAAGATGTATTAAATGTCAGAGGTGGGAGTTATTACATGTTTCTCAAATCATGTATAGGGTTTTTGATATTACAAACTGTAATTAGAAAATGTTTTGCATTTTAACTATTTTAATACGAATAATAATAATAATAACGAGGCTATACGACTACATATATTGTTGCAGTACTCAAGTGATCATTAAATTGAATGGTAAAATGCAAATGCATTTTGGATAGCATTTTCAGCATAATGCGGATTAATTTTAATGCTCTCATACTCGAAACTATTACAGTTTCAGAAACATTTTAGAAAAAAGACTTTAAAAAATTAAATAAATTTGGAAAAGGTAAAATTAGTAAAAAAAAAAAATCTATTTTTTTTCTAATGAAAGAATTAAGAAGGAAGTAAAAGCCAAGAAGAGACTTGAAAAAAAAGAAAGTTTATTTTAACAACCACTTTAAACACACCTGCTACTTAAAAGACGCCGATAATGATGTTGGTGATGATGATTTCCTTTCATGTTCATTTTTGTTTATTTCCTTTTTCTATTTAAGCAACATTTTGCCTTCTTTTCGTACTTTCGGGGGTATTATTTTTTCTTTTGGCATATCTTCCTGCTTCTCTTATATTGTTGGTATGAAGCTGCTTTTACCAAATTACTCTTGTTGTTGTATTACTTCTGTTATTTATTTGTTGTTGTTGTTTTTTTTTCAACTTCCGCCATCCATTAAACATCATTAAAAATTTAATATTCTTCATTATTTTCTTTATTTGTGTCTGTGATTATTTTTTTTCTTATCTTTCTCGCTTTGGCAGTACCTCTCTTGTACCCTTCCATTTTATTTTTTAAAAATATTTGTTTTCTTTCTTTTTTTTATGTTTTGCTTTGTGTTGTTGAAAAACAAAATTCCTTGTGTGTATTTTTATTTGATTTTCATTATTTTTATCTTAAACACTCTTTATGGTAGAAGAATAAAAATAGAAAGAAGTCAGGGAAGTAAAAGCAGTAAAGCAGTACTTGAAATCAAATCATTTATTTGATTTTTATTAAAAAAACGAGATAGAAAGAAAAAGAGCAGTCTGTTAATAAAAATTTCTTTCTAAACTGTTAACCTAAGACGTTAACCTTAAAGACAAACTTTTTTTTAAAAAGTTTTTTTTTTCTTGTTTTTCCTTAGACTTCTGTTTTTAGATTACCTTCTTTTTATTTGGTTTATTAAAAAAGTATTTATTATTTGGTCAAATTTACAACAATATGCTTTAGAAAGTTTTAAAAATGTTTTCTTCATAAAAATGAGAAAAAAAGGACAACAAAAATAAAAAATATTTGTTGTCCTTTTGGTTACCAAAGTACCTGTTAATACCTGTTGTAATATGACTTTTAAAAGTTATACTTTTTAAAGAAAAATAAATGTTTTTTAAAGATTACTTATAATGATTACTTTTGCAGTTGTTCTCATATTTTTATAAAACTACAGCAAGATGTGTCTCAGCTATACTGTGCTAGATGTGTCTCACTTTAGTTTTGAATAATTGAAGAAGAGAGTTACGAAGTATATGCGTCTGCCTAGTCTGAAAGGTTTTGTGTGTAAATTGTAAGTCCAATGTATCTTAAATCATTAACGTCCACTGTACTATAAATGAAACATCACTTTTAATTTTACTCTGAAAACTCAGATTAACTGCCAACAAAGGCATTGGTAACAAGCAATCGGCAAAAGAGAATCATTTATATTCGTTTAGCGTGTTACCTCCGTCAAAAGAAGTTGGTAGTCAGCGATCTATAACCCTCGTCGTCGACAGTGATGGCCCAGCAAACTAAATACTTTTGGACCCAATGCGGATTGGTATCGTTCTTATAAGACCACGTAACTATTTACTTAGAAATGGACTAAATCCTACATATGTACATATTCGTATATACGCAACTAGCCATTGCAACCCCTTTTGAGAGTTACGGCCGAGCATCTCAAAGCTCCCATATTGTGTGTGTCAATTACTTCTTATGAGTACAGGGACATACAGTTAACGTTGATTCCGAACTACAGACTTGAAGGCTTGTTTATGTCAATCAGTTACAATCAGCTTTTGCCAAAAGACGGCAAAGAGCTGGTCGCCGAGAGTATTTTTTTTTTGTTTTTTTTTTTTTTCTTTAAAGATGTCAGGGCTGGGTTTTGAATCCGCGACTCTCTTCTAGTAAGCCAACATACAACATGTCATAATACAGGGCTGGATCCCTAAAGATAAACTTAAGATACAAATTAAGGTCGGTTTTCAACTGCTCCAAAAGCCCTTCAGCAAGCACACCTCGGTATCTAAGGTCGTTAACCTTTACTTCTGGAAGCTAAGTTTATACAAGAGCAGGCTTAAGTCACAACACAAGTATCGAATTTATATAATTATTTTACGAGAATATTATTCCGTGTCAACTAAAAATGTTAATTTTCTAAAAATATGCGATAAAATCAATAAAAAAATAAGAATTAAAAAAATTGATATTTGCTAAAATATGCACGAATGTGTTGGAAAAAATTTTTAAATTGTAGCACTCCGACATTAAAAAATAACAACCGAAAACGCGATTTAAATATTTCAATAGAAGGGGAAAAATATTACAAAAATTTATAAAATTCGATATATAAACACCATACATACACACATACACACCCTCCCAAACAAATTTATTTGTGAAATCATATGTATGTATTTGCATAGACACATATGTATGTGTGAACATATGTATGTATGTACTTGAGAAAATATTTTCTAATGGCGCTAAAGAATTTCCATATGAATTACAAATCAATGGGTATTTTAAATACAGTACGTATGGCTGTGTATACTAGTGTGAGTGTGTGTTACAAATTTGTGACTACAATTAAATTCTTTCGTTTTTTCTTTCTTTTTGGTTTACTTTGCAATACCAAAAACAATAACAACATGCTAAAAGACATTTCAAACATTAAATCATTATTTTGTTGTAATTGAATATTTTCTGTTTTGCTTTAAGGAATGCGTGTGTGAGTTTGGAAACTGAGAAGAAAGTGAGAAAGTGATTATAAAACAAAAGAATATTTAGCATACTTTTGAGAGTATATATTGATGTTATATGTGCGTTTGGGTATGTTTTATAAGAGTTGTTGCTTAAAATTTAATTATTGAAATATTTGTCTTGTTTTTTATTTGCTATTATTTGCCTTTTGAAATAAAAATATTTTGTTTATTTGCTAGAAATTAATACCAGCAGATAAGAAAAAAAATTCAAACGAAAGAAATCAATCTGTGTTATGCAAATAATTGAATTTTGTTTTTGCTTCAAAAGAAAAACATACTCATACACGCTTTGCTAATCAAATAATCACTTTTAAGTGTTGAAAAAAAGTATTTTAAACATGATTAAATTTGTACATGATTTGATGTCAAATCGAAATCAATGACTTTTGGGGAAAAAAAAACTGCAAATGTATTTGCGTATGTTGACAATTGAAGTTGATAAGGAAATAGGTTGTTTGGATAATATTTAAATAGAAGTTTAGAAAAAAAATTTTTTTTTTTACACCTTATACTGTTTTTTAATTTAAAATTAAAAAAAAAGGAAATGAAACTTTTCATGTCATTCAATTCTGGCTTTAAAAAAACGTTTAAATATAGTACGAGCTCGATTTGCATAATAGCCAAAAGTTGCAACTTAATAATCCCGACCTCATGAAAAAACAACTGAAAACGCCGCACAGTGTGACAGCCCCATAGTAACAGCGGCAAAAAATGGTTTTTGGCGTGTCGTCCAATTTAGAAATTTTCACAGTATATTAACAGGTATATGAGTAACAATTCTCTGAAATTTCACCCTCATAACTTCATTACTTTTTGGTTTAGAGCTAGTCATAGTTGAGGTATGCCAACGCGCTTGAAATATGTTAGTTTAATATGTAATATTTAAACGCTTATTAATAAAAAAAGCTTCTTAACAACAGAATTGTATAAATTTAACAATTTGCGTTTTCAATGGACTAGGAAATATAGAGCAGCACCTCGTCCTAGGTGCAGACTTATATCAAATGAAAGATTGAAGCCTCAGCTTTCATTTGAAGTAAAGAACACATAGCAAAAGTTTGCAAAAGTACTTTAAACATACAAAAAACTGCAAAAAATACGCATTCTGTCGCTATACGTATGTTAGCATGCAATAGCATGTTTACAACTTGATAATTAGAATGCCATGATGATATTAAAAAAATGAAAAAAAAGAAAGAATGAAAAAAAAAATTTATCTTTTTTATTGCATTTCAATGGGAGGTGGGCGTAATACTGGGCATGTTATTGTAATTTTTGCATGAAACATTTTGAATGATATAAATTACAGTAATATTAAATTTGAAGGTTGTACCTAAAATATTTTAGAAAATATTGCACTTTTTATGTTGAGGTTGTATGGGTGGTCGGGGTAAAAGTGGGCCAAAGTTCAAAATTTTTTTCCGATAATGTTTGTAACAATATAACATTCAAGTATACCGAAATTGAAAGTTATACCTAAAGTATTACGGACAATTAGGCATTTTATATATTTCGATTGTATGGGAGGTGGGCGTAAAAGTGGGCGGATTTTCTTAATTCTTTTTTTTTTTAACTGGAATTGTCTCTAAAATAACCTGTGCAAAATTTCAGAGCTCTACAATGACTCCTTGTATTTAATGCCGGCGTTGTCACACTGTACGCCGTTTTGCTCAGGACATCAAATACTTGACTTTCTTAATAATTAATTTGTTCTTGTAACGGAATGAGATCGAAGCACTCAAGTTGTGTGTGTTAATTTTTATCCATGAGTATAGTTTAAAGTCGACTCCAAACGACTGATTTGAGAAGCTTTTTCACGGTCATCACCTACTCTCAGGACTTTTGCCAGAAGACTGTTGTGAGGTAGTCGCCGAATAAAATAATTTTTTCATAATTCTTTTTTTCAAGATGTCACAGCTGACACACTAACGACTAGACCACGGCGACTACCCTCCATACATATAATTATTTAATGCAAGTAGGCGTTGCAAAGTATGGCGAATTCTCGCTAGTACATTACAAATCAATACAACAGAGGTTATTACTCCTCGCTGCAAACGCCGTTCCTATTCTAACATATATTTAAACATTAATTTATTGTTGTTCTACTTGGTTTGTTATAATTGCAGGACTTGCTATGGCAACTGCAACAAAGAGTGATTACCGCTAATCACTTAAAAAATTTTAACAAAACAAAAAATAATTTTTTTTTTTCAAAAATTTAAATATTTTTGAATTTAATTCCACGGCCGAATGACTGCTTATTTACATTTTCTTAAAAAGGATTATTTTGTTTCTCATTAATTATGACCAAAAGTATAAATTTTTTTTTTTCTATTACATTTTCAAAAAATCCCATTAAAAATTGACTATTTAATACCAATAAATTAACGAATTAACAAGGATTTCAGTTACTTTCCCATTTCTTAAAAGAAAATATAAAAATTAAAAAGTTTCTACAAAAATATTACCATAAAAAGGATATACGTTTTAAACAACTTTAACCCAAATAATCCTTTTGTAAAATTATTTATTCAAAAAAATATAAAAAAATTGTAACAAAACAGCACAGAATTTTTATTTTAAACCATTTTGGCGCAAATTCATTTTCTAACTTTTAAATAATTTCGACAATTAATGAGCAGTTCCATAGCAAAAATAAAATAAAAAAAAATTAAAAAACAGCCTTAAAAATAAAATATTTTTGAGGGTGAAAAAAAACAGAATTTGCTTCGTCAAGGAATTACTTGCCACTTAAAAATGACAAAAAGAATTATTCTGTTGACACAAGAAATACGTGAAGGGTCACTTCCACAAAACAAGGGTGTTTAAAAGCAAAATATGGGGGGAGGGGGAAAGTGGTCACAGAAAAATAACGACAGTTTTAATGAGACACGGCTACCATGACCCCTCCTAGCAATCTTTATAAGAAATAACAAAAAAAAACAAAAAGAAAAAATCGAATCACTTAACAAACAGCCAATGATGCGGGGATTTAAATAAACAGTTACGCTGATTTAATTTTTATTTTATTTTTTCTTTTCTTCTCTTCTTTTTTTATTTTTTAAGTCTCACATTGTTGATGTACCGTCTAAGACTTCATTGTCTACTTTTAAATACAAAAGAAAAGAAAAATAACCGTCAAAATGTTACAGTTGATTTGATTTTAAATGAAAAGAAAAAAAAACGAAATTGTTTTCTGCTTTCAATTTCTTTTCTTTTTCCCTCTTTCAATTTAATTTTTCTCCATTTAATTGGCAGCAAATCACTGCCACAATCATATTTTATTTTTATTTTTCTTTTTTTGCTTTCACTTACCTCTCCCACTACGTCCTACAAAACGTAAATCATTAAATTTGGCCACTTGATTTTTCATGACGGCCGTACAGTTACGCAATTCACCACAAAAGTTTTCGTCATTACCAGCACGTATGGTAACAATCGTGCCATCCATCACTTCTCCCAGCGCTAAAACTTTAAAGGCAATCGGTAACGTTTTATTTGAACGCCAATGGGTTGGTAATGTTGTGCAGACCTGACAAAGAAAAAATAAATATTTTTTTTATTTTTCTTATAATTCTAAAGCAATAATATTTAAATTATTGGTGCAGTTTCTTTTAAATGATTTTAAAAGTATTTTATTTTATTGAGACTGAATAGTGTGGATACTCAGTAGGCTACCGTGTGGCATGAAAATTTACTATTCCAAAGATGATGAATAGTTTTTCCATTTGAGACACTGCCCAACACTGCTCAACACCTTAAATTTTAAATCACAAATACAGTAAATGGAATAGGAATTGTCCACAAGCACCAGCCCAGCAGAAATTAGTGCTTACCAATAAGTTATTTTGTAAGGGAGAAACTGTAAACAATCACTTACTCGTGCGCATCAATAATGCATGATTTTTGTATGAAGTGAGCTGCTAAAATGCAGTAAACCAGTAAACAAATATTATACAAAATCAAAAATAATACCTTATCCTATAGCATGTTTGTAAGCTTTAAGGTATGCATAAACAATATAGTGCTTCCATTATTGCTTACAATTTTATTTATTGCTTCCAAATCTTAAAAATTTTCTGCTAGGAGGTTTCATTCATATTTATGAATCGGTACAACAGCATGGTTATTATTGCCGTAAAACTTCACTAAACTATCCAGGAAAATATTTTAACGCTGTGATTTTTTCTGTTGTGGGCAAATGCGGTATTTTTATTGCATCTACTGCCGATAATCATCCAACACCATTTTATGAGTTTTCAGAAGCGTTTTTTGCATAGATGCCCTAAATTGTTCACCACTACGGAATTAGCCTTGACAGTTCCTCTAAATATTGTTACGCAATACTTTATAATCGTAAACGAAGAACAAACTCTCCCTGAGTAAAATCTATTCATTGTTTTCAAAAGAAAGTATTTAAATGCATGCCGATAGTAAACTTTTTTCATGTTCCATGTTTATTTATTACTGAAGATACAACAAAAACAAAATACTAAACAACACAAGCAGTAACAATAACAATCATTCTCGTTGTAGACCTCAGATCCAAAAAGTCTGAAGTCTTTTGAAGTTCCTTCTTAGAACTCTTTTATCTGTGGTGGACATTAAGTCCTGCCTATCATTAAATTGTAATATTTATTTAAATAAATTTTTCTCGTTTAAAAGACTTATTGATTTTATTATACCTATACGTGAAATATAACATTGTTCAAATGTCTGCCACGACTTCTCTGGCTGGAGTACACCCGAAATATCAATTTTTCCATGAGTCTGGTGCAAACATCAGGCTGATTTTGGTCGATGGCATGGTTTATGTTGCTTTGATAACCGCTGTGGTTTGTGGCTTATTTTTATACACCTGTGACACGACAAAAAGTCCAAAGCATCAAAGAACATGATCTCCGTGGCAAGTTTACAACCCCTCTCCATGAGATGATCATGCCTCGAATCGCTCATGCAAAATTTTCAATATGGCTGGATCTGAGTCTATCATAGTGACTTTCTGTTCGAACCACATGTTTTTTATGTCCATGTTATCTGATTCATGGAAACATGGTCGTTAGTTTGTATTTCGATTCGATTCAAAAATCTTACGAATTGGTAAAACTTTACGAATTTTCGAAAAAATTTTGTATTCATTCATTAATTGATTTTTCGAGTGGAAAATTTCTTTCGAGAGCATTTTCTATTCGAATCGGAATACAAAGTAACCCCCCAGAAGTTGACCAATATTGTCCTCAGAAATATTTTGACCAAAGATGTCGCCAGTCCACAATTCAAACCAAATAGCGATTTTGTATGCATACGATGCTTTTGGACCTCTTGTGGATAACTCAATTTGACAATTTTGTTTGTTCATCCCGAAATGGGCCTCATCGCTAAAGATGATATTTTGATTAAATACGTGTCGTTAAATGCTTTATCTGCCTACCGTTGTTAAACAAAACAGAGTGAATAATTGACAACTAATTTAGCAAATGTATCTTCAGTAGGATGGCTGTCACCAACTGTTAAAATTCGGAGGCTCCTGTTCGAAGACCCTACTGAGCGGGAGTATAATCGCTCCATAACTTAGACAACCTGTGTAATAAATGAATGAGTCTCTAATAGGACATGCTGAGCTCGTGTCTACTAAATAAAACAGTAGCAAAGACCTCTTTTACCTTAATTTTCACAGCTGGGTTGCAGTGCTTTCAAACCTAACTTAACTTGTTCTAAAAGTTTGTCGCTAATCATTGAAGTATTTATGTATTTCAAGCTACTTCCGCCGTCTTTACACCTTGTGGGATAATTTTGGAATTTTCATATTTTAACGGATACTTAACAATTTTTATCAGAATGCGTAGTATTGTTTTTTTAGTGTTTCAATATTCAAAGATTTGGTAGTCCATTTAACTTACAATGTGTGGTGATCCTGTTTTAACCAGTTCTCCTGGATGTTCCGCCAATAGAACGTCTACAGTGCGTTCAATAAGATTTTCTGGCGTTAAATATGGACTCGTATCGATTGGTTTCTTATTTGTTGCACTATCTTTGCTATTGTTGTTATTTGTGGCATTTGCATTATTGTTATTCGATTCACTATTCGTATTTCGGTTACTGGAACCTTTTTTACTTTGACTTGACGGCGTGGTAGTAGAACTCACTTCACTGGTGATGTGCATTTTGTTAAAGATTTTTCTTATTTTCTTCTCTTTTTTTTTTTCTTTTTTTGTTAAATATTTTCTTTTTATAATTTTTCTTATTCTTTACAAATTAAAGCACTTACAACACTTACATATGTATTGTATAAAAAACAATTGCTGAAATTTAAAATTGAATTAAAAGACCAAATTTATTTAATTTTAAAACTTTCAAATGTTGTTATATTACATCTTTTGTATTTCTTGTTCTTATTCTTTGCTTTCGAAGTCAAAAACAAATTATTTTCACTTGTAATTTCTTTCCTTTTAATTTCATGTGTTGCTTTATGAAAAACCAAATTTGTTCATCCTTTCTTTACCAACTATGACTGATGATTAAATTCATTTTTATTAAGATTTTTTATATTTGTTGCTTAAAATATTAAAAAATGGCAGAATAAAAAAGCAACGTTTTTTTTCAATTTTATTGCTTTTTTATTTAATTTTTTATGTGTAACAATTACAAAACAATTATTTAAATAACGATGTTGAAAAAAATAATCAGAAATAAAAAAAAATATTAAAGTTAATCACACATACACACACACGCATATAGTTTATTAAAAATAAAAAAAAACACAAACACACATCACACATCTGTTTCCTGTTTAATACACCAAAAAATATCCTGTTAACTGTATGCGTGCGGTGTATCATAATTTCGCCGTTTGTTGTAACACATAAGAGAGGGGTACTTCTATTTATTAACTTTTGTTATATTTTTTTTATGGTTGTTGTAGTTGTGCACCATTTTTTTATTTATTCATTCATTATGATTTTGATAGACAATTTTTTAAAACAATTTGTTCACAATTGTCGCCGCTTAAACGTTTGTTTTTTTACAATTTCCGTGAATTTTTTTTTTTTTTAATTTGTTTTTTAATTAATTTATACCGTAAAAGTGGAGTAATTTTTATAACGAATCATAAAAACACTGGGGCGTATAATGAATATATTAAATTATTTAATACTCATACGTCAGGGGGTTACAACTATTTGGCTGCCTGATATTGTAAGTGTCAGAAACGAATATGTAATACAGTCGAATTCGGTTATAAGAAAATGTAAAAAAACATAATTTGATTTTCTTATAAGCGGAATTTTTCTTTAAAACAAACTTCGGATAAATGCAAAATTATTCCGTTTTAACTAAATTTTAAAATATTATTAAAATAAAAATAAAACAATTCGTTATGTTTTGGAAAAATTCAAATTCTTACAACGCTAACAGACAATTTATACACAATTTTAGCAAAAAATGAACATTCTTGCCATAAAAAATACTTTTGATGTAGGTATGCACAAAATAAAAAAGAAATGAGTTGGTGCTAAATTCTTAATACTCGTATTTGCAATTAAGTGGAGTTCTTTTTATACAATTTTTTGCAAAATCAGTTTTCTTTAAACGGTTCCTCTTTAGAACGAATTTTCTTTTAAGCGGAGTTTAATACCTTTGAATTTAATAGAAAACAAAAGTAAATGCATTTCTTTCGCAATTATCCGATATTTTCATTTAAACGGTATGCTTATATCCGAATTCGACTGTAATACTACAAATTTGAAAATGAAATAGAAATAATCATAAAAACGAAATGAAAATAGACTCTTAGTTACACTGATTCTCTGTGTAAAACTATTTTATGAAAGAAAGCTGCGTGCGACCATTACTTTGCGACTGGCACAAAATGTACAGACACATGTCTTCATTGTCTAAAATTGTTTTATATAAAAAAAGTTAACATAGCTAAGACCTGTTTTCTGTAAATTAGAGCTTGTTACTTTCCGCTCGACTAAAGGCCGTCAATGCCGCACCGAATGTAATCTATCAGATTGTCATATAAACCCGGTCTTTCAAATGGCTTCAGAGGAAATAATCCAGCTGCGTTAAATCACAAGAACGAAATGGTCAATTGACATTTCCAAATCGCGACCGGGAAATTAACGACCCAATAACTAAATTTTTGGTTGGCTGTGTGACTTTTGGCGCTATCCTGATGAAACCAAAGGTTACTGATGTCAATATTAGCAAGTTGTGATTATTATGGTCTCATCACTTAAGATTATTTGTCTTGAAAACAATGGTAATGTAGCGTTTCATGGATAAAATTTCCTAACTTTTGACTTAATAAATGTCAAAGAATGACAGCTTAATTCTTCACATTTCATCATTTGACAGCCAGTTAACTTTCTAACCTCTAAATTTGCTACCCTGTATGTAAAACAACAAACTTACAAGATTTAGAATATCAATATATAAGCTTTTAATTAAGCTTTAGGTCGATTAAATAATTATTTTTTCGATATTTCGCTACTTCTCTGCGTAGCTTCTTCAGGAAATATTTTTTATATAAAACGCGAAAAATAAAACTTTAACTTCAGAATATCTTAAAAATATTTTAGTCAACCGAAAACTGTTTTTAGGAACATTTTTAAAGTCTTACTTTTAAAAACAAATCTTGTATGTTTGAACGGTTATTCAGTAGAAAATAAAAAGGGGTATAAGATAGTCTCGGTATTTGTTTTTAATGGCCATTTTTTTTATAACTTTTTAAATTCATTATGTTTTAATTCATATATAAAAAACTCCGTATGAATGAAAAAAATTTTTAGAAATTTCTTTAAAAGCGAATGTCATGGTTTTTGAGTCATTCTACAATATTAAATTCTACTATTTATACGGTACGGTTCTACGGTAGCAAATTTAGGTCCAATTTTAAATAAAAAACTCAATGACATTATTTCACCAGCTAAACCTTATGAATGATGATGACAATTATTATCAACCAAAACCATAAAAGAAGAACCAAAACCAGAAAAAAAAATCCTCCATTTAAACAAAAGTTTAACCTCAAAAAAAAAAAAAAAAAAAAAATCGAAAAAAAAATTGTAGAACACTTCATCATGGACAAATTTAAGAGGGTAACAAATAAAGCAACTGCAACGATTTGAATTAAGTGATGCTGCTACTGATAATGAAAACAAAATGACAAAATTTTGTTGATAAAATCCTGCCACTGGACAGGATGGAGTTGAAAGTCTATAAAACATACAATTTACCAATAAAATTGCAAACAAATGGTACCAAATGCTACTGCATGTAATGAAATAACTTTTAAAGCTCAGCCTCATTTTCAAAAGAGGAAAAAAAATATGTTTTTATTTGTTAAAAAAAAACGCGAAAAATAAAACTTTAACTTCCGTTTGTGTTATTTGTGTGCTTTTTTTAACTTTTTATTTTAATAAAAAAAAAATTTCTTATTAAAAAAATAGCAAAAAAAAAATTATCAGATAAAATAAAAAATCAAACAAAGTTGTTGGCCATATTGTGTGCACACTGGTCATGGCTAATAAACACACGTTAATATCTACAAACAAACACATACGTTGTCAGTTTGAATTGTTACAAAAAAGGTCATTTAGTTTTTTTTTTTTTTTTTTGTAAATAAAAGTATGATTCTACCCTAATAGTAAAATAAAATAATAATAATGATAAAATCATATATTAAGCTGAACTTGGAAGACCCTACAGCTAAGTTAAGTAAGAATTAAGAAGGATTTAGGTCAGTTTATAATCTTTGGCAAAATCTCAGGTAGAATTAGAAAAAGCATTTTCAGTTAAAACTCAGTTTAATGAGGCTTTTTTAAATTTAAAACACACTAACAAATTATTCTTTACTGCCATAATGAAAAATATTTAAATACGCTTACTAAGAGGACTTGTGGGTAGCGTACTATTTCATTTCAACAAAAATATTTCTTTATGATATAAAATTGGCTTTTTTAATCAAACAAATGAGGTAGAAGAAGGTCAAGCTTTTCAAATATTTGGAATTGGATACTCATGATCAAATCTTAAAACAAAAGATTTAGATGCAGTTCTTTTAAGCTTCTTAAAGACGATTTTGTTTTTCTTTTCCAATTTCTTCGTATTCTCTACCATAACATTGTTGTGTTCAAGGTAGTTCTTTTACCAAAGCTGCAAAGTTGTCAATATCCGTCTGATTTCAAATCTACAGATTTCTTGTCTACTCAAAACTACCAGAAATTAAAGTGAGCCGTGAAGTGTTGGAATGTTTGTAATTTAGCAAAAACTTAACTTTCTTTTATTACATTGTGCTGAAGTAGGGAAATATGTAAAGGGAACGGTAAAAAAGTGAGTATTATCTGTGAACATTTGATTTACATTTAATGATATCGTAATCGACAGAAAAAACGTTCGTGACAAGATTGTTTCCTAAACGAACAGTGGGTTTAAAAAACAAATTCTCTCTATAATGCATTGTGCAATATATACAATGTATATAATATATGATTGTTCGAAATTAAAGCTTTTATTTCAGCAGAACACCTTCCATGGTAGTACCGTTAGACATGGAAACACACGTCACATTGCGTCCATGATCCAATAAATCAATAAAGCTGGATATCCTATCGTCATTGATAAGAACCTTCGCCCTTTCCTGTACGCCTCACAACTGACTTTAAAGCCCAGGTTCATACATGGTGGGTCGCAAAAAGGTCTTATGGTTATTGACAATATTGGCAACCTCAACATCTCTACTCACGCTTGCGGTTTTCGGCACTTGATAGGGGCAGGAGGCTTATTACATTTAGATATCGCACCCTGATCTCGAAGTATCAATTTTTCATCCATGCCATTGGTCTTTGGAACGCAATTCGATATAGATTGCAAACTATTAGTAACGCACATCAATTCAGGAGATATATTATGTGTCACTTCTCGACCTAAAATATGTTTTATTTATTTATTTTTATATTTTATATATTAATTTTACTATATTAATTAATTTTGATTTTTTCCTAATTGTGTTAATTTTATTTTTTTATTCAAACATGTACATTTGTGCCTTTTATTACAAAATTGTTTAATTTCTTATTGTTTTGAGAAAATTCTCGTAAATTTTATGTATGAATTATTGTTTTGTAAATTTGAACCAAATTGTTTCCCTTATTGTAATTTACATATGATTAGTTTCATACTTAATATAAGACTTAAGTCTTGTGTGTGAAACATCTAAAATAAATAAATAAAAAAAAATAAAAAAATAAAAGTCATATAGAGTGAAGTATTTCTTGCACTGTTTTATAAAATCGAGTCAATTGAATGCTTCTTTCGAGACTCGAAATATGTAACCATTCCAACAGATATCTTAATTAATTCTCATGCTGAGAACATCAACAGCGTCCGCCTTCTCAATATTTACATTACCCATAGTCAGAGATGACAAGATTACATCATCATCACTATATCTATGTATTTTAAAAGAACATTAAGTCGTTCGCCAATTAAAATTGGCCCTGTTTGCACCACCTCACTCAGAGACTGTTTATTCTATCTTCTCACTCCAATCTTCAAAAGGCTGAGTCTACGATCAAATGAATATGAGTGACAATAAAAAATAGAGTAGAAGACAAAACAGAGCCTTGCGATACTCCTGAACTCGTTGGAAGAGACTGCCTCAATAACTACTCCTTTAGTGTAGTCACTGAGAAAGCTCGTTATGAAAAGACAGAAATGATTACCAACACCAAAGGCAGCAAGTTTAGAAAAATTTTATGATTTTCAATCTGGGTTTAGAAAACACTCTAACATCTTTGCACTATTTATCAACTTAGTAGATGAAATTATGTATTTTATCTATTGCATATTGTTTAATAACTTTAGGAACTTAATAAGCATTGAAGCTGCAAAAGACATTTTAACAAATTCATAGGGTATGTTTATAGAGTTGAAGTAAAGGATCACGTAACGCCCTTCATTTTTTATAGGAATACACCCCTACTGATGTTGAGCGTTGTATTTGAATTTTTTGGAAAGGACAGTAAATTATTTTTTTATATTATATTATATTATTATTAAGCGCCTTAGGAATGAGACAAATAGCTGTGAATTGATCATTCAAAGGCCAGTGTTATACCTTCACCTTTGAAAAATCAACAGCAATTGTGTCATCGTTTCATATTGGTTTTGTGGTGGGTGTCGTTGATAAGTAGGTTTTTAGCTGTCATCTGCTACTTCCTAACAGGTGACGCTTGTCTTCTGATCATTAGTCTTTGTTGTCGATAGTTAAGGTTGAATAGAGTGGAATGTCAGGGAGCAGTTTCTTTGATGATAGACTTCTTGGAGGGAGGGAACCTCTTATTTTTAAATTATAATTTTGAAAAAACCTCGTACTAACTTTTTTAATGTTTCACCTTTGCTGGGATTTGAACATGGGCCGTTTGAGATTTTGTTTAAGTGCTCTAACCACTATACCACGCACCCTAAAGATTAAAGGATTTCTTAGATTGCTTTCTCGATGATATTCTGAAAGTGAAAATACCCAACAAAACATTTTTCTACTCGTAAGCTGAAAAACTACCTAACTGGTGTTTTATTCCATTACTGAGTATTATAACCATCATTGGAATCATCCTAATAAATGCAAAACTATATTACAAAGATACTATGTAATAATTATCACATAAAATTATAGAGCCTTCGTTGTAATATAAGGGCTTTAAAATCGGAATAGTTACCAAAATAAAATATCTGAATGTAAGAATTAAAACTGCTTACGAATAAGATGTAAACAGGTTTATAAAGACAGGCAGGCTTTAATTTTTACTGTATAATAATGATATTTTATAAAGTTTAATAAACGTTACTCCAAATCATCTACTGAGCCGTGTTTAGTTATATTATTTTCCTAGGTCGCAAAGATATCGTGCCTAGATAATATAATAATACTGATGGCTCTCTTTATTTCTGGAGAACAACTAAAGAAATTATGATTTTAATATATGTATGTACGAGTAGTTTACTTACAAAAAAAGTAACCAATGATCTAACAAGTCTTCTAACACCAGCACATTCAACCTATGCCATTAAAGAGGGCTTATGGTTGATGAGCATAAAAAACAAAGTGAATAAAAATTGTGAGAGTTGATAAATTAACAGTTGCGGAAAATGGTTGACCGACAAAAAATAAAAAAAAATAAAAAATTAACAAAAACAAAACAAAGAGTTACAGCAAAACTGCACTAACAAGCAGCACACACACGTGCACTAATATTCTACAAATTTTATACAACACACACACACATCAGCATCGCTGCAACAGTGATACGAGTATAACACAATGATAATAAAAAAACAAAAAAACAAAATTTAAAAAAAAAGCGAAACAAATTCATCATCTTTACGGTCATCATTGAAAAGGAGGCAATATTTTATACATCCAGTGGTGTATATCAATATTTAACGGCAGGAAGGAGTATGTTACTCCCTTTTAATGAAGGCTTTAACGAGTATTTATTAATGGTTTTATATAAATAACGCATTAAAATATTTATTTCTATTTCAAATGCATAATAATTATTTATTTTTTTAAATACATATTTACTTTCATATTTTTATAATGTTTCTTTGTAAAATAAATACAAAAACATAGAAAAACCAATTCAAACAATAAACTTAGAATGTCGTTGCTTTGTAATCATTTTCTCTTTTTTATGTTATTCATTGTGATTTAATCAATGTTGCAACAAATTAAACGTTGCAATAATTTTCAATTTTTTTTTTAATTTCCTATCGATGCCCATCAATTATTCAACTGATCATTAATGTCACACACACACATACTCGTACGCCAGCACTTCTATTATTTTAATATGATTTTTATGAATTTTTTTTATTTTTTTGCCTCTCATTCAGTATCATTTTAATTTTGGTTTTTTTTTTCAATTTTTGTTTTTCCATTATTACCGCATATGTGGTGGTGCGGTTTATAATGCACAATAAAATATTAAACAAATACTTACACACACACACACTAACAAATACATGTAAAATTATAAACAAATACTCGTTTAAATACATATATGCATGCATGTATTGTTAATAGTAAATTAAACTTTAAATACATTTTAGACCAACAACAACAACAACAAAAACACAAATAACTCAAATTAAATATCAAGTCAATGAAATAATCAGTCTGTTAATAAATGGCAAAGACTTTTAAGTAAAAATTATTATAACGGCTGCTGTAAATACGAAAAAATATATATTTTCAACAAATACATATCCTTCAGAAGCGTGCAAATGGATTTTTTTTTTAACTTGACTTTGACTTGAAAGGTCCTACCACCTTCAGCAATTATTCGTGCATGTTTGGTAACAAGTAGGTAATAGACGCAAAGTGTCACCATTTGTTTTATTTGTTGGCACTACATTTAAATATTTGGAGTTTTAAAATCCCAAAAAGTAGTGAAATTAGTTCAAAAAGCACTCAGTTATGAAGATTTTAATAAAGGAACTAATAAATAACAACCTATCCCACAATATCGAACATATGGGCATTTCCAGAAAAAAGTCCACCTTTATCGAAAAATTAAAAATTAACCAACAGATTTTTTCTGAATATTTTATAAAAGAGAAACATCTAAAATAAATTGGGGGGGTCGTGGCATACTGGTAGAGCGCTTGCACAGAAACTCACACGACCTAGGTTCAATCCCAGCGAAGGACAAAATTATAAAAATAAATATTTGCGGTTTTCTAAAATTACAAATTAAATTAAAAATTAAATTTAAATAAAATAAGAGGTTCCCCCCCTCCAGCAAGACCATCTGCAAGAAACCGCCCCTGACATTTCTAATCTATTCCACCAGAAAACAATGATCAGGAGTACAGCGCCACCTTCTGGGAAGATAACAGCTAATCTACTGAAGACGCTCACCATTCACATTAAACATCCACCGACAGATGAGGCAGTCGCTGTTTGAACATTCGAGGGTGAAGGTATAACACTGGCTCTTGAGTGGACAAATTTACACCAACTTGTTTCATCAACAATAAAAAAGGCGCAAAAATATATAAACTATGAAAAAAAAAAAAAAAAAAAAAAAAAAAAAAAAAAACCTATCAACCATCTTCACATTCCAATACAATGCACACTGCATGAGTAGGGGTTTACCCCTGAGTATTGGTCTTAAAAAAAAAAAAAAAAAAAAAAAAAAAATTAAATTTAAGAGTTCAAAGCTTTCCTATGTTGGGATGGTGAAATACGAGTATTGAGCTACAAATTTGAAGTTCTCGTTTTGGTAAATATTTCTTAACTTCAAGGGCATTTTCTTTTTATAATTAACATTTCTAAGAGCAATTGCATAATAATACTATCTCATAAATAATAAATGCATATCTATTTATGTACCTATATATAAAATGTAGGTTTTTATATAATTTCCTAATATTTATGCCTGTTTCGAATTTTTTAACAAATAAATATTAAGTGGAAATTTTTGTAACGTAACGTCAGTAACGTAGCGCCTGATCTTTTTATCTCGAAGAAAAAAAAGGAAAAAAGATTTTTTCATTTGATAACTTGGAAAATAAATGTATGTATATTAGTCCAAATCCTACCAATCCAAAGAGTTAAACAATTTTGTTATCGAAGTCAAATCGCACTTATTATCGCACTACGATTAATTGAATTTTTTCACTAAATATAGAACTATTCAATCACTTCTCGAATGTGAGAAAAAAACTTTTTTTAAATTCTGGTTTTTTAAGTTTTTTCAACGTATTGCCTTACAAAAGTAACGTAACGCCAAAATGGAAATTCTTATATTCGTTTGTTAGTATTCTGAACTAAAACTATCTGATTTTCAGTCAAAATGGAGTCATAATTTGACCATTTCAGCAAAATTTGTTTTTAATTTTTGGTTAACTTGTTAAACTTATAATTTTGAGAAAACAATCAACATATCGAGACATATTGTCATGAATATGCCTTTTTAAAAAAAAAACACATTTACATTCGCTCAAACAGTTTTGAAATTTTGAAACGTTTTCACGAACCCTGCTTTTCAAACCTGTTTGAGCCAGACCAAGCGTTTTTAAAACTGAGTATAAACGCATACGGTTTTAAAACATTTATGAAAATCAGCTGTAAAGAATCTTCTGTCAAATTTGATGTGGTTGCCAATTTCTTCCATTGGTTGTTTTTATTATTCTATATGTATTATTATAGAAAATATGAAAAAATTAGAATTTGGTGGTTAATAATTAAATAATTAGTTTTAAAATTGTTTCGACTCAAAACATAGGCATAAACGCATATGAAGTTATCGTTATGAGTGAAATCGTTTTGTGTCGAACTGATTTCAAAACAGATATAAACTAAGTAATAGTGGGACACTTTTTCGAACAATAATGACTGATTTGTTTTCGTTCGCCTAGTTAGTTGTACGTTCGACATCGTGGGACAGGCTTGTAACTAAATTTGAAACTGATGCTTTATTAAAACAGTTTTTTTTCTTTAGCTGAGCCTTAAGATTTTAAAACATTTGTGTGGCTAATAAAGACTTCATTCAAGTCTACATTGTTTTTCTGCATGTATGCGTAAAGGTTTGGTCTTTGCATTCATAATAAATAAAATGGTTTTAAGTAAAATTTTCCAGATATTTTTTTAACTTTTTTTAACTTTTGATATACTAATTTTCTTTTTTTTATAATTTTTATAAAGAAACAAATTTACAGTTTCTAAAAAGATGTAATAACAACACTTGAAAGCAGATGATTTTTTTATAAAACTATTAAAAATATAAGTTTATTGCACAATTTTTTAAAATTTTTAACAAATTTTGGTTTTTTTTTTTTTTTTGTATTAATAAGTTTAGTTGACCTTATTATTGATTAACATATAAGCGTTTAATTAAGCTTTTTTTTGTTTTTTTTTTCATTTATAATTATATTTTTATTTTCAATATTTCTTAGCTTTTTGTTTTATATTACTTTTCCATTCGAATATAATTTCACCAATTTTTACTCTTTTTAATTCTTTGAACACTTCTTTTTCAAAAATTTTTCAAATTTATGAATTTTTTTTTTTTTTTAATTATTTTGTAATTTTTTCAACACTAATTTTAAAACACTCGAGCTTTTCTTAGACATTTTTTATTTTTATATTTTTGTTTTTTTTTGTTTTCAATAAGAAAGTATCCTGGCGATCGAATCAAACGTTACGAGACTATTAAACTATTTTTTTGCGGTAACCATGAACGCGACCACTATTTGGAGCACCACAAAATACGACAACAACAACAGCAACAGTTACAACATAACGATTACGACTACATATTCTCGATTACAACGTTACGTTATAAACGCTAACGATGTACAAATTTAACGATGACAAGAAAAAAAAAAACGCACACATTTGGCGATAACAATTATTTGTAAAAATGCAGATGAAGATGAAGATGTTGTTGATGTCTAAGACGCGTTACACATATACCGATAGACCATTAACGTTTAAATCATATTGTTGTTGTTGCTGTTATTGTTCTTGTGGATATTTATATGGCTGAGAAATGAGGCTCAAACTGAGGTTGATAATGATGATGGTGATGGTGATGGTGATGATGATGTGCATGATGACAAGAGCAGCGATGTTGTATGTTGTCGTGAGGGGTATTGGTGAAGGTGTTTTGGAAAAATGCAAAATTTTAACAGTCTTTAGAGAAAAAGAAAAACAAACCAACAACAACAAAAACAGCATAAACGTTATTACAAAACATTTGGGGTTTAAAACGACAACATCTATGGCACAATATATGGTTGGCCAAAAATCCCAAAGAAAAAAAATCTGCCAACAAAAAAAAGCCTTCTCTCCCGCTATGAATTGCTAGAAATAAAAATAACAACAATAAAAAAAACATATTGTCATTGACATCACATTATCAGCAACATTTGCTAATGCCCGCCCTGCTTTCTATGTATATTAAAAAGGCTTATCATACTCAGTTAAGAAGTAAAAGAGTGGTTAGAGCGGTATTTCTAGACTCTCTTTTTTTGAAGTAAATTTCTTAACGATTTCTTAAGCGTTTTTTTTTTTTGTTTTCTTCTTACGTTTATGACTACATTACGTTCGTTGGCTTAACACGAGAACCGCGAGAACCAGTAGCAGTGGTTTTACTTTTGTGGTGTATTCAATACCGCACCCGTAACCCAACAGAAAAAATTACAACAAAGTTATTAACAGAAAACCCCAAAAGAAAAAAAAAACTAACAAATACAGTTACACTTTTACACAGACTTACACTTATACACTAGCAAACCCACTCTTTTGTTTTTAAAGAGCGTATCCAGCTAAGAAAGTCAAGTTATGAGAACATTTTATTTTTATTTTCTTATTTCGCCTTTAAAAGACTCAAAAAAATTAATTTCTTGAGATTTTTTTAGTTTCTTGTTCTCTGTTCGCTAAATATTGGAATAATAAAAACTCTGATAAAGAAAAAAAAATTCCCAAAAACAATTTTTTAATGCATTTGGAAAAACATTATCCTGCCCGCTTGACTGTCTCCCCCTTTAGGTCTTAGTTTTAAGAAATTTGTCTTTTTATTCCCCCTTTTTGCAAACAAACGAAAAAAAAAATCCTCATAATACTGACCCCCCTCCATGCCTACTTAAGAATATTTTTATTTCCATTATCATTTCTTTGCTTTCCACAACAATTGACATTTCTATTTATCGTTTTTCTTACACTGACTTTTCCATTTTCTAAGGGTGACTGATGTTTTGAGTCTCAATAACAGCATCCACGAAAATAAAAAATCCCATTAAAAGGGGAGTTCATCATGAAATTTTATGTTTTCTTTTTTTCTACATGGAAAAGAGTATCATACCTTAAGATGCTTTGGCAATTTCTCTTCCCCGCTTCCATAGCAAGTTACCACTAGAGGCCATAAAAAATTAATGCTGTTTAGAAAGGGGCAGAGGTGTTGTAAATAATAATTTGAGCCATTTTTATAAAAATGCTCAAATTGTTTTTTTGTTTTTTTTTTGTATTGTAAAGAGAGTACTTTATATATATTTTTTATGCTCTCTTTAATATAAGAAAAAAAAAAATAAAAAAAATCATAAAAACAACAATCCTAACCTAAGATAAGAAAACCCCAAAAGCCTCAAATAGCGTTGGTAACAAAATAGGTGAAGCACCTATTGGCCATGAGAAAAAGTTTTAGAAAAGGGTATTCTTTTTTAATAAATATGTGTTTAAATCAAAATTTCCAAATGGCAAAACCTAAAACTGAACCTTAAATAGCAACATATGAAGGTCATCCTTAAATAAGCTGACCTAACAAAGAAAACAAAACAAATTTAAAAGAAAAAATTCCCAGTGATATTTAATAATTTCAATACCTTGTGTGTAATAAAAATTGTCTAGACTCTAGACCAATAAAATAGCCATCAACCGCAGACTTCAGCAGGTTATTGTTAGGAAATCTTCTACCACCTAGCCAGTTTTTTTTTAAGTTTGAAAATAGGAAATAATAAAATCTAGAAAATTTGGGGTGTGATCGAGAAATTTTAACTTAAATTGATTGATTTTGCCCATCGCAATAGAGCACTTGTGAACTGTGGGATTGATTTAGTGAAACAACACTTGCTGTTTTGCGAACTTCGGCCTTTTTTTTGCATTACTCGCCGTTGATTGATTTTCTTCTTTAAGGATTATCAATAAAAATTGCTCCACTTGCGTATCACGGATAGGACATGATTCTATTCTTGCATTCCACTGCTTTGATTATGCCTTTGTTTCAAATGTAAAATTGTGGACCCACATCTTATCCATGTTTAGAAATCGACGCAAAAACTCGACCTTATAGCGGTAAAACGTTGTTTAACACTCCACTGAAACAACTTCGTGGCGCTGTATTGTTCTATTATGACCAGTTTTCTCATCATCAAATTTTCCATAACTATGCGAAGTCTCGTATAACACTTTCTGAAACGCCTGCATTTCATTTGCTCATACCCCTTCAGCCGGGCAGGTCTTTTTGAAGCATTCTACCTTTTTGACTTAAAATCCTATCTAATCCTTTGCCGATGACAGCAAGCATTTGTCATTCATGTTCATTTTATCGTAGGTAAAGCCTTTTAGGGATTGGTTTAAAAAGCAGGGTATGAATGACACATTCACGAACTAACTGTAAACAATCTCTGAGTGAAGTCATGCATATAGGGAAAAATTTAATGTCAGAAAGACTTTTGTTTTCTAATGCAAGGGCATTTTGGTTATGATGGTGTCTTGTCACCTGTTACTGTTAAGGAGAAGAACGGTCTTGATGTTCCGGATGTGAGAATCAACTGCAATGTTAGATGGAGTGGTTACATTTTTTGAAATTTTGAAAGAATACTTCACTTCATCTGATTTTCTTAATGCTTACAAAACCTTTACTCTTAACTCAAGACCACTTTCATGTATGGGCCGGTATTCCAAAGTCCATCCAAGTGTTTTAATTCATTGGTGAATCGAACAATGTGGTACATATGCATTTAGCTGATCTATCAGTATCTATAGTTGAAGATTGTCTAAAAATTTAAAAATATTAATTCCATATAATCGCATATCCTTACATAGTACCCGTATCTCACCTCATTGGAAAAATAATATAAGAAGCTGTTACAACGTGGTTATATCAAAACAGTAATGAAAATTTGTGCCATGTAATATAAAGAATTGTAGTCTCCGTGGTTTAGTGGTTAGTGTGTTGGCTTACTGAGACAATAACGCCGGGTTCGAATCTCAGCTCTGACATGTTGAAAAAAAGAAATATGAATAAATTATTTCTTTCGGCAACTACCTCTCAGCAGTCTTCTGGCAAAAGCTCTGTGAGCAATTGATTACCATGAAAAAGCTTCTCAAATCTGTCGTTCGTAGTCGACTTTAAACTGTAAGTCCCTGTACTCATGGATGAAAATTTACACACACAACATGAGTGTAAATTGAGGCCGTAAACCTGACGCAGGGTTGTAATGGCCAATTATGTATGAATGTATGTATGTAATACATATAAAAAATTACGAAAATATTTAATCCCTTACCTAATATTTGAATACTATACTCTTGAACTCCTCTCTCTTAGCCAAAAATATTCAATAAGACAGTGGTGAAATCCTACAATAACAATACATAGATTTTTTATTGGATTTATTTTATTTTTTTTTTCGTAACCAAAGCAATAACAACAACATATACAGGAATTTTTGGAAAACATTTCCAAAGAATATTGAGTCGTAATTGTGGCTTAACATTTGTGGCTAAAGACAACCCATTATTTCAACTTATTTTTTGGTTCACCAACATGCAACAACACCAACACAAACATTCAATTTAAATATGTAAACGGAAGCAGAAAAAAAATCTGCCAGCCACCAACCAGATATTTTAATATAAAATCCAAAACACAAAATATATATCGAAGAAAGCAGTATAGGTTCTTAAGTTATTGAAAGTCTCCTCCTTAGAAATGCATTGCTGTTAGCAGAACAACACATTAGAGGAGTCACACAAAACCACATGTGTAAACGAAGTAATTTTTCTTTTTTTTTTTTATTTTCTGTTATAAATTTCGTTTGGAAGGCGGAGTTTTTTTTTCGTCAAGAAATTCATGAATTATGAAACCACCACCTTAATATGTATCCCTAATACCATCGCTACTTTGTTAAACTCTATTACCTTTTAAGGGTTTTTGAAGAGACAAAAAAGGGTGTTTTGCGGTTTATAAATTTAACCACAAAAAAAATTAAAACACATTGTGGTTAAACAATATTTTGCGGTAATACAGGGTGAGGGGGTACAATATTAAGAAAGAAATCAACCAATAGCAAATCATTTAGACAGGACTTGTAAAATCGAACTGCAATGCACTTTTTTGCCTTACAAAAGAAAATGGCACAAATAGGAATTTTTAAAAGAATTTTTTTCTTTAATTTTTAAGTATTTAATATTTTTTTTTTGTAATTCTGTCTGTTTTCATGGTCACCACCGTCTCTTTCATTTTATCCTGTTAATAAAATACAAACCCATTGTGGCTAAACGCGAATGGTCTCCCACTGACAACGTTTCGTGGTCCACCAAAAAATATTTAAAATTGTTGTTGTTTCTTAAGGATATTTGTAAAATTGTAGCACCTTCTCCAAAACCATTTTTTCCTTAAATAATTATTTATATACAAATTTTTATACTCAAATATTTATAACATATATATATAAGAAACGATTTGTTTAAAATGTGTACGAGTATAGATATGAAGCTTTACTTCCAGTTTCTTAGCACATTATGGTACGAGTACATGACCAAACAGTAGGAAATTTTTATTAATTTTTTTTTCCTTCACATCACTCGTAAATTGTATGCGCCATCGCATTGGAAGAAACTTTCAAAAAAAAATTTTTATATTTTCTTTCATTTGAAACTCATGTCCCTTCTGAGTTTTCATTTAGCATTTTCCTAGCTTTCTTTCCTTACTTGGGTGTGCGCTTAATACAGTTTAAAACTAACGTTTTCTTCAATTTTTTTTCTTAAATCAAAAATAAAATTATTACAAAAATTTACCGACGGTAAAACAAAACTGATTAATATTGAACGCATTTCAGTGGATCAAAAAAAGAAAAATGGCAATTATTGTTAACAATTTGAAAGATTGAATTTGTACATGTTTACTTCTCTTAATATTCTTAAAAGGAAGAAACAAAATCAATTTTGGAATAAATAACAAATTAATAGAAAATTCAATTTTTAAAACTCAAGTAATATGGTATATCCTGTAAGGTAACATTGCCAGTCAATCTGTTCGTTTTTTTTTTTTATTTTTATTTCTTAACTCCAAAGCGAAACTGCTTACTTTTAGCCAAATTTTTTATTACTTTAACGGTATTTAGACTATTCCACTATTAAATTTACAAAAAAAATAAAGAAACAACTGGTCAAATGATCAAAATTCTGTAGTATCAACACTACAAACGTTAAGGCAATATTACAAATTTTGACTTATTTTATTTATTTACACATGCATATGTAAATTCTACTCGTATGTTCTTTCATTGATTTCAAATTGTAAAACACATTCGTTGCCAGGGTTGCTATTTTCTAATATTTAATATTTTGTTTTATATATTTTCATCCAGTTCTTGCTTTTCATTTTCATTTCGTTGTCATTATTTTTACCAAATAAGTCAAAACAAATGCAATTCAATGCATCTTTATTCAGCAATTAAGATTTCCATAGTTAAATAAACTTTGAAAGATATTAGAAATGGCCAGATGTAGTCCACAAATTATTGTTATACATATATTACTGCCTGTTTGTTATGGTCAGACCTCTTACACCCGTTGAAGCTCATCAGTGTGGGATCTTATCTCAACCCTCCTTATTCAGTTACAGAAAAATAAAATACTATAATTAACACCATCTTAACAAAACAAACTAGAATAAAAAAGAAACATGATTGAGATTATCAGAAAGAAATGTATGCAAACCAGTCTGATGGGTACTCCTACCCTCTTGCCGTCCATTGAATACTTTTGAGCCGATATTAAGATATCGTATGTATTTACAGTGCGAGCTCGATTTCCGCAACTTTAAAAAATCTGGCCTGTTGCAATTACCGAAATAGTTGCAATTATCGACCACTTTTTATTGTACCTGAAAATACACCATTTGTAATAAAAAGAAACAAATTAATTATTAAATGTTAAGAGACAGTCTTCTTGTTGAAACATTGGCGTAGAGAGCAATTTTTTGTTTTAGAAAGTGAAATTATACAAATATGTTAGCCTACGCATCTGCGTAAACATACATATGCTGCAAAACAGAAAACTGATGCGTTTGTATTTGCGTTTAAAAACGTGTTTGGGACAGCACTAACGTGGGAGAAATGCTATTGAAATGGGATTCTTTGATTAAATATGATTACTTTTATAAAACTACGTTTCTGAACAAGAAATACAAACAGAAATCATTGTAAATATATTAAAAAAAATAGTGTTGCACTTATTAAGACTCATTTTTGAAAATCGTTGCACTTATAAAGACAGTTGCGCTAATCGGGGTGTTGCGTTAATCAGGGGTTGCGAAAATCGAGCTCGCACTGTATTAATAACACTATACGACAAATGAAGACTTTTGGAAAAATGCACGAACTCCACAGTATAGGTTTAATTGTACTACCAAAAGTTAGTAAAACCCTGTATTTAGATTGACTACCATTTCTTTTGTTGGACCTCAAAAGATTTTGAAAATCACTTCATTCCTCAAACAAAGGTGTCCTCAGTTTTGGGCCAACAGCTAACTCAAACTTAATACTGCTTAACTCTGTTCGGCAATAATGTAGTGAATACTCTACTGAACAAATGTTAAAATATTTTTTGTGTAAAAATAATTTTTTCTTGCACTCTTTTGCAAAAATGTACGAAAAAATTTTTACTTTTTTCAGCATAATTTAGAGGGACTCGTAATTTTTCACTAACAATATATGACGATATTGTAGCCATTGTAAATCTGAACAACTTTGGGAGCATATCAATACAATCTGAATGTGTCTAGGCATCCGAAATAGTTTACAAAGACCAATTTGCACCATAAAAATTTTATTTTTCACTATTTTTTAAAATTTATTGCATGAGTTTTAATAGCCTAAGATCCTATTACTGGTATACATACATACATAACTGGCCTTTACAACCCTGTGCCAGGGTTACGGCCTAGCTTCTCGCAGCACTCATGTTGTGTGTGTTAATTTTTTTCCATGTGTACTGGGACCTACAGTTTAATGTCGACTCCGAACGACAGACTTGAGAAGCTTGTTCATGGCAATTAATTACTCTCAGAGCTTTTGCCAGAAGACTGCTGAGAGGTAGTCGCCGAAAGAAGGTGTCGAACCCTGGGCTCATGTCTTAGTAAGCCAACACACTAACCACTAGACCACGGCGACTACGCATCCGTTAAGAAATATGTACAAACACTAGCAGAATTGAACTAGTGTTCGATCCATTAAATATTCGAATTTAATTCGAAAAATGTATAATAATTAAAAAAATTTATTTAAATTTATTTAAAAAAATAGAGAAAAATAAAATTTTTAGGGTACAAATTGGTCTTTGTAAGCTATTTTGGATGCCTAGACACATTCAAATTATATTGATTGTATATTACGAAATTAACTGGTTTTTGGGTATTTCTTATAAGACCTTTGTAACGACTTTAATAGAGCGTGGTTGTTAACGAAATAACATGTAGAATAAAATTTTTAACTTCAGAAGCCCAAATTCAGATGTTAAAATATGAACAAAAAATGTATTTCAGGAAGTGGTATATTTCGGGGGAATAGGTCTTGGTTATGATCCTTGGAGAACAACACCCTTAAGAGAATAAATATATGAGAAACGAAGAAACTTCTGAATGAGAATGCTTGAAATAGAAACATCGAAGAAATTGTTGAAATGTGTTCCTACATACAAATCCACTACGAATTTGGATACCTACCAACACTTAAGTTGTGCAGCATTGACATTGAGGCGTTATAATTGATTTTGACACGTCTTTGTCAAAATATTTACTAATTAATTTAAAAAAAAAAACCAAGAATATGCTGTAATCGAATTGAATTCCATTGCTGATAAATTTTAACTAGTCTTTTTAAATATTTTAAAAAATATAATCGGCAATAAAATAGGATCCAAACAAGATAATGAGAAACATATTTTAGCAAAATTTACTTTTCTTTAGCAGATTTATTCCATTATCTGTACTGAATATTGTTAAGAGATTGACATAAAGTGAATTTTTAAATTAATTTTTATCATCATTTCACATTTTAAACCATCGCCTGACAACTATTCAAAAAAATTCTGCCTTTTTGCCTTTAAAGAAACACATACTCGTATAATGACACTTGACACGGTAACAAGAAGAGAATAACGTTCGCAATTAGAATTCAATTGTTTGAAAAATAAAGTTTAAACACACACATGTGCATACACATGTTCTTATATGTAAAACAATTTGAAAAACTTTTCTGGGTATAAAAACCAAAAAAAAAAACACAAGACAAAAATAACAGCTAAAGAAGGTTAATTTGTAACTGAAAACAAAAAATATATGAATAACGCGTAGTTTTGACACATGTCACACTAATATTGTTTAGAAACAAAGATGCAACAACAATAGCAACAATAACACAAAATGATATGAAAATTAAAAAAGGCAAGAAGAATGATAAAAACAAAAAATTAAGGAAACAAAGTACTAAAAATGCACATACATACATACATAGACACATATTAACACTCTCTTATAGGACAGAATGATAAATAACTCTTAGATTTGGGCATTACAAAGCTACACACGCAAATACATATATTCGTACAGTTATTTAGAAAAAAACACCTGAGAGCAATTGTTGTAAAGAAAGAGTAAACTACATACAAATACAAACAACAACAGAGAGTTTAAAACAATGAGGCCATTCATGGATTTACACACTTTTATACTGGTATAAATATGTACACTAATGGCAAAATAATAAGTACAGCAGGGTACATAATTTACCTTTTTTTAGATGAAATCTTCATTTGAATATAAAAATACTTTTTAAACTCGTAATTTTTTTTGTAATTACAAACGAAATAAAATTAAGTACCAATTGTGCCAGTTCTACCAATTCCGTAAAAACACATACAAACATACATATGTACGAGTATATTGGTATAAAAGAATAGTCAAAGTAAGAAGTTAATCTCTTACGAATCATTAAATACTCGTACTGAATATTTTAGTTCAATATTATTTCGCTCTATAGAGCGAGATGAGATGTTCTACATGAAAAACATTATGTTTCCATACTTTTTGTTTTTAATATTTCGAATAGTTCGAAAGCCTATTAAGGTGGAATTATTAGCTCGACTCCAATATTTTACATATAGTATGTGTACATACATAGGTGCCTTGTTCTTCTGCTGAAATAAACACCTTTCTAATATGGTAGCCTTTTGTTCTCAAATATGTTTTTGCATTAAAATCGGTTTGAAATTGACTATACGGAAAATGACACCCACGCCAATACAGAGAAAATCAAAGCATCATATTTACCTGGATTTATTGAGAAATTCTACATTGAACTTTTTGCTCGGAGGCAGCCCATTATTAAAATGAGTTTTTTTTTTTTTTTTGTTTCAGTGCTAAGAAAAAGACTATGTCACTGCTTATAGGTTTTGACCAAGTTATCAATTTGGGATTTCTATTCAAATATTTGTTACAAAGTAAAACACCCTTTCTGACTATACGACCTAGCTTGGCTTTTTGTCGTAATCAATTAACAATCCGAGTAGATACATATGTACGGTGACCATCCGTTCTGTATTATACAGAACAGTCTAGTATTTGAAACCCGTGTTCTGTATAAATTATTCATTTGCGAAATACATAAAAATGTTCTGTATTTTATTTAATCTTCAGTATTTGTTCTGTGTTTTCATGCCTCAAAGAAGTAGTTGTAGTTTAATTAACATTTTTGAAAAATTTTGATTTTGAATAATATTTATTATAATAATATTTATTATAATAATTTGGTATGGTACAATTATGTATGTAAAAAAATATCGGCCAAATGGTTGCCGTGACCTCGACGGCACACCGATTGGATGGTAGAAATTTTCGATGACGCTGAGGTTCTATGCCCTTAAGAATGTATCATAAGATATTCAAAAACTAAATGTTTTTTGTGTAAAACATGACATAAAATTTTCAAATCGATTTTTGGGATCTACGAATTTATTTTAGACCCATGACCCATTTGAGAAATTTTCTTAGAATTTTCCCTAGATTTCGTTTTTGCTATACGCTTTGTTGACTTTTTTCCTTCCATACAAATGGACCCCCCCTAATGTACATACATGTGGAAGAAAATAATTTCAGTATATGATTTCTTGAAAAGTATGAGTTAAATAGTTGATGTTTGGTCTCGAATATACACAGGACACAAAGAACTCTGATGAGACTACCGTAGCTGGAGTCGAAAACAATTGTTCAGTTTTGCTCGTGTACTATTCCTTCACGGACATCATTTCTTCTTTAATTACCAAAAATATTCATTACAGTTAACTTTGATCTAATTAAAGCCTTTCTGACGAAACAAAAATTAAATTATGAAAATATTGATCAGACCTTTCCTGGGGCTCGAACTACGGGCCTCCAGCACATTGAGCTATTGTTTCGTTAGCTGTGTGGCAAGTGGCACGGTCCTGTTGAAACCACATATCGTCCACATATCGTCCACATATATATTTTCCAATTCGGACCATAAAAAGTTCGTTATCATCTAACAATAGCGAACACTACAGTAACACAGTAACTGCCTGACCGGCCTCAGCCACACTATCACGAACAACAGCAATATTTTATGCAGTATGAGGTCTATGAGCATGCACTGGGGTTTTCACACCTCCTACAGTCCCGGTTGGCTCAAATTTTTTCTCGATTTTTCTGATTGTATGCACATTTGGACGATTAAATTGACCGAAAAAATCACGAAATGCACGATATGCATTTTGATTTGAACGACCATTTTCATAATAATCCCGAATAACTTTAACACGTCGCTCGATTGTGTGTCGTTCCATGGTTTAAACTGAGTTTTTCTGAAATGGAGAAATGTCAAATGAAGTGCAGAAAAAAACTTGACGTTTAGGTGTGGTTCACATTCAACATCGGCCCTTAGAATTTAACCACCCGATAGTTGTTATTAGCCAAATATTTCCTTGTTCTGTATTTTGGTTTAAAAAATATGGTCACCGTATAGATATGTTACATCCTACATATATACGTATATCAGCAACAACTTGTCTCTCTGTTATAAACAAGTTTCTTTCTGCGAGAGTAATAATTTAGTCACCAGTATTTACCTGAATTTTTTTTTTTTTTTGAGTTTTACGTGTTTGGAAATATGTTCAAACACAGTGTATAAATTAAACTTATTCCAATGTGTGGTAAGTGAACGCACAGATTTTCTTTTGTCATGGGTTGTCTCTCTTCTGACAGATCATCTATATTTCTACCCATCTATTAAACTAGCGCTTCCATTATAGATTTTATAATTTGTATTAAATTTGCCATACTTAATTAACATCTAGAGAGGATTTAAAAAATAGCTAGGCATCTTAAGAAAGCATACGTGTATGTACCTATTATTTTGATCTTATGTGTACGTTCTCAGTTATGTGGGTGAGTGGCCTTTACTTCTACTCATTTCTCTTACTCTAAAAGCCCACTTGTATAAAACGTTTCATATTTATTTTACTCTGTACACTGTGTAAATAACCCGGTATACGAAACATTGGTTACCCTTTTGTCATTGTTGCTGAGGTTGACAAATGTGTCAGAATGCAAATCCGCAACAATTAAAAGAAAAATCAACAAAACTTTGACAACAACAACAACAACAGCGGCAACAATAATGACAACGAGGACAATCAAAAAACAAAATCAACAAAAAATAAAACAATGAAATCGCTCCCTTTTTTCTATGCACAAATGCACACACACATCACCTTACACAGCTACTTACATACATATTTGTAAGCATGTAAAAGATCAAGCTTCGAAATATAAAAGTGGAACAATATAAGACAGTGGCCGACACAAAGAAAACATACTAAAAATATGGCTGTAGTTGTGAGCAGCATGTGTATACATAACTGTGCGAAAAATGTTAGTAAAAAGGGTTGTTTATTTTGTGTATTAACTGATGCAATTTATTGAAGAAATGTTTAATGCTTCATTAAAGAAAATAAATTCATTTTCATTAATGATCTGATGATTTCGATTTTTTTAAAACCGTATGATAAAAATATTCAAATACGTAATTAAAGTCTAACAAAATGTCTCTGGCTGTATAATTTTTTGAGTGATTTTTTGCTCTGTTTTTTAATATTATCTGCTCCTTGGTAATAATCTTGTTGATATATGTCCCATCAATGTGTGAAAAACCGTAGGATTATCAGTGCCGATCATTGAAATAATGAAAGAGAGAGAACATCGTTGGTGTATGTATGTTTTTAAACCCTTAGTCAGATATAATAGAATTTTAAAATAACGCAGTTATAGACGACAAACAGAGGCATGATTTCATGCACTATATAGCCACTTCTAAATTTAATAACTTAGTAGATTAGCAAACGATTAAAAGTTCACTGGTAAGATAATTTATCTTAAAATTTTGGTGTGTTATTTCTAAAGGTAAAAGATCATGATGGAATTACATAGATACGCAGAAGGAAAAAAGCGTTGTAAATTTTGTTAACCAATGCATTGGTATAAAATTAAGAGCAGATCGTGAACAATATTTCGGTATCAAATCAAGCTTAATGCCTTATCAAAATAATAACAAATGGCACAAAAAACCATAACTTAATAAATTAAGAACAACCGGTAAAAAAATCGTGAACAAATTCTATAAAAATACCATAAGTAAATAAATTAAGAACGATCTGTTATTATTGTACATTAGAAACACCCTGTTATGTTACGAATAATGAACGATATGGTATAAATAAAGAACAGAACTGATAAGAGTACGGTTACGGTATCAAAGTAAGCACAGTGCATTATTAAAATAAAAAAAAATTGGTAACTAGAAGTTAACAGCGTGTTATCAAAACAATAAAGGTGGGTAACAAAGTGATACTCGAGTTGTTATTGAAATATTAATACCAATCGGTAACGAAGTAAGCACAAACCAACTTAACTCAATTTCAATACGAAATGGTATCAATTTCGGTAGTTTTTTATCGGTTTTTTCCCTAATTGTACATACATAATTGGCTATCAAAACCCTGTTTCAGAGTTACGGCCTAGTTTCTCACAGCTATCGTATTGTATGCGTCAATTTTTTTAATTGTGAGTACTGGGACTTACAGTTTAACGTCGAAGCCGAAGGACTTCAAATCTGTCTCTTATTCTTGGCAATCAGGTACTCTCAATGCTTTTGCCAGAAGAGTGCTTAGAAGTGGTTTCCGAGAGAAATATTTTATATGTTTTTTTTTCTTTACTTCAAGATGTCAGAGCTGAGGTTTGAACCCCTACGTAATACATAAGGTGACATTTGTATTTTGACAATGTCAAATATATTTCTTAAACAGCAAAAGCTAACTAAATAGCACCGACTTAAATTTTTATTAATAAAAGTCAAGGCATTCGCTTTCAATGAAGATATGTTTTCAAAATATATGTATTTTATAAATTTTTACTTTACTCTCTTAATTATTTTCTTGGGAGGTTGTTTTTAATTTTTATTTATTATTTTTATATATTTAACAAAGTATTATATTACTAACCCACAAACTTCAAACCTCAAGCATATTGAGTTTTTAATAATGAATTTCTGACATTTAACTTCAATTTGTACAAAATCAATGCGTGTTGTTCTTCGAAAAATAGTAATTGTTGTTCAATAAATATCACTTTATGGAATATGTTTTGGTTGTAATTATTACCCTCAGTAGGGTGCAAAAAAATTAAAACAAAAACCTCTGTAAAGCTTAACGTTTGTCAACAAATTCCATTGCTGGCTACCGTTCTCCATATTTTCCACTCTTTTATCCAAAACTCTTCAAATCCTTTTCATTCATTAGAATCTTCCGGCAGTTAAGAATAGAAACAAATAACAAGCAGCCGTATTTGCTTTTTGACTTATACAAAAGGAAAAAAAAAACAAATACGGGGCTGCAAAATAAAAGTGTTGTAAACGGAACCATTAAAATTGCTTTTAGGCCACACTTGTAACACTTGAAATTTCTGCTAAAAAAAATTAAAATAAAACGAAAAGAGTCGCTATTAACCATACATTTCATGTTTTATTTTTTCCTTTTTTTTTTTTTTTGATGCTGAGGAATAAATGAATAGATGAATTGCGTGTTTTTAGGTTATATTTTAATTGGCCATAAATAAACATCCATGTCACGGAAACCACTTCAATATGAAAGTGCACATAAGAATAGGTAATACCAAGTATGAATATATATACATACATACATATGTACTACATATAGGTGAGTGGTTATAAAGATTTAGAAGGATTTGAAAAAATATTTTATATTTTCTTTCATATAAAACAGCATAAAAACTTAAAATTTACATTTTCTTAAAAAAAATATATTATAACACTTTAAAATCATTTTCGGAAGTGAGCCAGCAAGACAAAGATAGAGCTTAATTAGTTGTCGGTAATATTTCGAAGACTTTTCTAACAAATTACGGCTTATTTCGGCTGAGACAGGCATACCTACTTTATACTTGTCAATTCCGTCCAAAAATCCATAACTACTTTAAGAAAAAAAACTTAAATTTGGTATTCAGACTAGAAATAGCATATTTGACGTTTTAAATGTATTGAAAAAAATTTAAAGAAATAGAGCATGATGCAATTATAAGGTGGTATAAACTTTCCGGATGACTGTTTTTTTTTTTATTTAATTTTTTAGAGTAAAAGGTATGATCACCATCTACATATATAAACATTTTGGATAGATAGACATTTTTGAGTTGACAACACTACTTTATTTGACAGGCGATATAACAGCTTATAACTGCTTTTTGTACAGTTTGATTGGATATTTCAACAAGGACCAACTTACACCAGAGCTGCACTTACAAATTATTGAAATCTTTTATTATAATAATGGTTTTGTTCGTGCATTTAGTCTATTGTATTGCGTACATAGTCGTCCTTTAGAGCAAATAACAAAGGATACTCTTACTGATAATGTGTATCCTCTAAGATGCCGAAAACGGCACCCTGAAGAAGCTGTAGCTGATGTACAGGTAAACATGTAAAGAAGATTCAAATTAATTCGTAGCCGTTCTCAGCAACTGTAATTGTGTGCTTCCATCTTACGAAGAATTTTAAGAAACGAAAGCTTTCAAAATTCCACTTGGAAAGTTGAAAGTTTAAAGCCAAACGGCCATCATAATATGTATTCCGGAAATAGGCAAAAGCGCAAATTGATGTTGAAATTGCATTTAAAAGTTTTTTACTGCGATTAAGCTCTCTTTTGGTTGAATGTTATCATAAGATTCACAGAAAATTACTGTTTGCTGTTCTTTTGGGACTGGCGGAGACATATTTATGTCTTCAAAAGCGATGATGATATTGAACTGTATAGGGACATAATTAAAAATGTCTTTCTTACCTCAATTAGTTGGCATTAATATTGGTGGCTTGTGATTCCAACAGTTTGTAGGCATAGAGCGCACAGAGATAATTTATCACCTAGAAATTATGATTTAAAGAGCTATTGCTGCGGTTCAGTGTTCCACAATGGGTCTTACGCACACTAAATTATTTATTTATTTATTTATTTATTTATTTGATTTGAATTCCCCTACATAACAAGAACTTGTCTTATAATTACAATGTAAGGTTAATATTTGTACCAAAAATAATATGTATATAATATAAAAAAAATTATTAAAATATTAAATTATTAAATTACAGAAATGTAGTTAACTTTACTAAAACAGAAAAATGAAAAAAAAAAAAAAAAAAAGAAAACAATAATAATCATTAATGCAAAAGGTTTTACGGAGTAAAAAAAAGAAATATTGATAAAATAAGTTATAAAATTATATTTGTGCATATATATATGTAATTATATTTAATCAAAATATTGAAAAAGAAATTTTCTGAAACTTGCTGCGTTGCTATTCAATTGTTGTTCATGTGGAAGAGAATTCCAAAGACGCACAGCATGGAGAAAGAACTGCCATTCAGAAACAAGGCATTTATATCTAGGAACAATTATACTTCTGCCCCTCAAAGATCTTGCAAATCTAATCTTCCGAAATAGGTATTCAGGTTTTCGAGTATATATGATCTTGTGAAAGAAAGTAAGAGTTCTTATCTTTAAAAGATTCTCCAATGACACCCCATACAAAGTTCGGACATATGTTGAGATATGATCTCGCCGCTTGAGCCTATAAACATATCTTACTATATTATTATACAAGACCTCAAGTTTCCCTTTACTAACACTATCAGTACAAGAAAACAGTTCACAACCATAAAGCAGACATGGTACCAGGTAAGTTTTGGCAAGTAGGGTCCTTACTCTGAGAGGTGTGTAATATTGAACAGTCCATAAAGTTCTTAACTTATTATATACCCTAGAAATCAAAGAGTTTATATGGCTCGACCACGTTAGTGTACTGTTGAATACTACACCAAGATTTTTCGCAGCATCAACTATCTCTAATTTCTGTTGATTTATTACATAAGTTATTATATAATAATTCATTGATGTTTCAACAAAAATATAATTATTTGAGGTTGATTTCTTCACCACTTTTGTTTATGATTGGCAAACTCTTTTCTTGCTGGAATCATAAGTGACAAACCAATGCAAATATAAACTATTTTTATTAAACTTATCACACGAAATTTATATATTTCGCTCCATCTTTTCAAAATGAATAATAATGTCACAGTGTTTGTAACAAAACTTCTGCAAAACGGCATGACCGATTGTTATGACAATTTTCGAGTACAGTTAGTAGGTCTCGGAATAATACGTGATTTATATAAATTTTAAAAATTCCAACTGGGCGATGCCGCGCCTGTACAAAATAAATATTTTTTGTCTATATCTTCCAAATGATAACAGGGAATGTTCCTAAATCATGGTCCGTACAAATCGTCAGTCAAAAAGTGGACGTAATTGTACAAGTGGACATGATACCTTTTAAGTGATTTAAGAAGCTATATTCCTCTATTTAATTTATATTACGAAACGCATGATTTTTATATGGTGACTTCCAACATGGAACCATTTTTATATCCAAATTGTGAATTTTGATAAAATTGCGTATTGTACAGACAAACAAAATATCTCTATTGTTAATCAAAACGTTTTCATAAATAATCTTAATGCTATAAACACATTCAAGGCTATCGACCACCGAACACACGACTACAAAATTCGCTGGCTACAAAAGTAGCCAAGCTACTTAATTATAATAACTACTACAGCTATAAAATAAACATTTGTTTTGACACGTTAAATATAACCTAAACAAAACATAATAAACTTATTTATTTTAATAATACAAAAAAAGAATAAATAAATAAGTAAAAATTTAAGAATACTAAAAAGGTAGTTAAATAATAAATTAAAATGAAATAAAAACTAATGTAAATAAATGAAATATGTAAATGAAAACATATGTTTATTTTTTTTTCAGTGTTGCAACTTAAATTTATTTCTCATTTTTAATGTATATATTTCATGTATTGTCACCAAAAAAAAATAGAAATTAGTCTAAGTTGGCTACGGGCTACAAATGTAGTCGTGTGGTCGGTAGTCGTATTGCCACTAAAATAATTATTCTCATATGCACACATGTATTCTATTTTTGACAACATGTAGTCGATGGTCGGTAGTCTTTAATGTGTTTATAGCATAAGTCAATACTGGCCATGCGTTCGCTCAAGTCCCGAAGTGTAATCGGGTTTACATATATGTTTGTATTACTAAAAACAACCACTTTCATTCTGTCTTCAAATAAATAAATCTGATTACTTATTTAAAAATATTTTATTGTTTTAGGATTTTTAAATCAAAATTTTTTAAATTTATTGAAAATGTTAAATTGAAAACTTACAAAAGCCTTATCTTAACCTGCTACCCTTCTTTATCTTTGTAGAGTATAAAATATTGCCAAACATGCCACATATTTTGTAGACGATATTTTTTTATTTGTTGTTGTTGCAAATGCCATAGAACCATCTAAGATTGCAACACACATGGGAGCTGTAACCGCGTTTTATGGTTTGTTTTTTTCATTTTCTGCTATCTTTTTTGTTTTTTTTTTTTGCAAATAATCAAAATTAAGTACAAAAAAAATGAAAACCCCCTCAGAAAATTTATACAAAAATATATTTCCCTTTTTTTTTTTTTTTGTTGTTTTCGCAGCTGTAGTTTACAACTAATAGAGTTTAGAATAATTTTTTACAAATATAGGCAATTGCGAAAATTATAAAAAGGGGATGAATGGTTTCCATAACTACCCTTTATAATAAAGAAAACTTTTCGTTTTTTGTGAGTATGTTTTTAGACCATAAATGAAGTGGAAATAAAAATGAAAATGTTAATAAATTGTTTTATTTGTAATAATAAAAAAGCAGCAACAACAACAACAACAACAAAATTCAAAAGTTATTCATTGATTTCGTTGGCAATTGATTGGACAACATCAGTTTAACAAACCATTGCAATTTATTACACTTTTCGATTTGTTTGCTACAAAAGCCATACATTTACGATTGCCAGAGTAGAGGGGATGACACACACACATACACACTCACTAGGTTAGAAATTTTATTTCCTCTCCAACCGTTACAATATAACCTGTTTAAAAAGCAAAAACAAAGTGTCTATTGAATTTGTCACATACAAAAAGGACTTAGAAAGTATGATAAAGGAAAAAAACTCAACCATTCTGTTGAAAGTTATAGCAGTTTTGTGTTTTGAATTTATAATGATTTTCTATTTTAATGCTTAGCCACTGGAAGCACATATATATAAGGTCGTTTTATATACCTGCTTCCCTAGTGCTTACCCTCTTCTCTTGCACCAAAATAACTTATTTTTATATCTTTTTTTTTAATCATTCTTTAACAATAAAATTCTCCAAAATATACCTTCAAGATTCTTTATTTATCTGTATGTCCGCAAAAAAGGACATTATTATCGTCATTATATTATCATGGCCTTTTAGTAGACCTTGACGACAGCAGGGTAAAAGGGCACTGGTTGGTTACACAAATAATGTTAATAATGCTAATTTCCTTTTTATATTTATTGATGCCCTCCAAAGACTTGCCATAGCTGATAAAATTGTGATAAAAAACGGCTGACCAGTGTCAAATTTAATGTTCCCAAAAGTTTTTTTTATTTATTTTCGTTTTTTTTTTAAGAAATTTATAGTGGACACTTTGAAGATATTTGAACATTTTTTCAGCTAATTTATAGATGGATTAATACGTATCTCTGCCAACGTTTGCGAGAGATATTTGAGGGTAACGCTTATGTGAACTCCTAGACACATCGAAATTAAGTTGAATTAATTCAGCAGCAAGTAGTCGCCGTGGTCTAGTGGTTAGTGTGTTGGCTTACTAAGACATTAGCCCTGGGTTCGACACCCAGCTCCGACATCTTAAAAAAAAGAAATATGAAAACAAATATTTCTTTCGGCGACTACCTCTCAGCAGTCTTCTGGCAAAAGCTCCGAGAGTAACTAATTGCCATGAACAAGCTTCTCAAGTCTGTCGTTCGGAGTCGACATTAAACTGTAGGTCCCGGTACTCATGGATAAAAATTGACACACACAACATGAGTGCTGCGAGAAGCTAGGCCGTAATCCTGACACAGGGTTGTAAAGACCAGTTATGTATGTATGTATGTATGTATGTAATTCAGCAGCAAGATTTTTATTCATTTTCAAAGTAAATATAAAAAATAGATTCATTTGTACAGAGAAAAAATAAAATATTTATTTTAATTAAAAAATTTGTGCAACGCTTGCACTATCAATTAAATTGTTTACTAGTTGTGGCCATATGAACATTATTAATGGTATCGGATTAGTAGTTTTGAGTCATAAATTATGTTAATTTCGGTCCCGCCGCTTGAGAATAAAATGCCGGAAAACAAAACATGAGAACAGCAACTAAACGGCCGATACATAGTCTGGAAATTCTAGTTCGAATCCCAGTAAAAGTGATCATTTTCTTAATTATGTTGCGTCAGAAACGCTTTTATTAGGTCAAAGTTAAATTCTATTAAGAATTTAAAATTTTTTGCAATGATTCCTGATAATCGAAGGAGAAAATGATGTCTCTGAAGGTATTGTACACAAGTCGAACTGAAAATGTTTTCGACCTTAGCTATGGTAATCTCATCCGAATTACTCGTGTTCTATTCACACGTTTGTAGAAATCATATATTTGTGCCCATAATTATGAAAGTGGTCTAAGTCAAAATTTAAAAAAAAATGAGTTTATCAGTTATTTCATTCCACATTATTTTAAACTAAATTTATTCAATGTAATTTTTATGAAATTGTCAAAAATGAACCATTAGATAGTGGTTGTAGTTTCAACATTATATGGAATTCATTTAGTGTTAATTATGAAAGTGGTCTAAGTCAAAAATTAGACCACAAATTTTTGGTATCGGGTCATTCCTTTCTACCGAATGACCGTGATTTTGGGTTGATAGAAATGAAAATAAAAAAAGCAAATTACTTATACAACCCTGAGCATTATTATGAATTGATGGAAAAGTGCAGAAGAAGAAATACATTTTCGATAAAGCGAATGTCGCAGCCGGATTTTATTTCAATGAAATTACTAGAAGAATCAATAACAAAAAGAGTAAAAAATACTGCGGGCTAATTTGTCTCTTGGCTACAAATTCAATGGATGAAATTCTTGAAAAATGAACCTTATAAAATGTTTTATAAAACTTCCTTAGATGATTCAAAATTTCACGTTTTGGATCTTTCACCTAAAAGAGGAAGACCAAATATATACAGAAATATTAAATTACTTCCATTATACACCACCATTAGACCAGTATCGGAAGAAAAACATAAAGACATTTTAAGAATTTTAAATACTTGAAATAATGATAAAAATGGATTACTGTTTAAAAATAATTAATAAATGTTCACGCATTATTTCAATCAAATTATTGTTTTAAATAAAACTCAAAGTTCTTTATTGCTTTAAGTAATTTATAGGACATTCAGTTAATTTTGAAAATGGTCTAAGTCAATTCAAACTTTAAAAACAATATTATCATATGAAATTCACACAAAATTTCATATTCATAATAAATTTCCATTAATTAAGACTGATAAAATTATAAATTAAAATATCGCATAATGTAAAAATATTTTTTAATTTATTCAAATGCAATTCATTAAATATCTCGAAACAAGAAATATATGACTTAGACCATTTTCATAATTATGGGCACATTTGCTCTAAGTCAAACTCAGCACATTCCTCTCTTTTTCTCCCCATCATTCAATTTTTTGCAATTGTCATCTTGTTTAGGATGAATCAGAATTACAGCTTTTTCTTGTTGCCTTGTTATTCCATTTTATCCACATGTACGACTCTAGCTGTGGTGGTTAGCCAGCACCGTCAAAGCAAGATTATAACATTATGGTTACATGGTCTGGGAATCCGAGTTCGAATCCCAGCAAGAGTGATCATTTTTTTTAATTAATAACTTCCCATAAGTGCTTTAAATTTTTTTGTTTCATATTAAGCAATGAACAGAAGACCGTATAAAAACAGCTTCTACTGTACATTAATACCTTGCCAATCTAAAATGATGTAGAAGTATATTAAACCATTAAATTGATACTAAAGTTAAATGAAAATTCAATTGAAATAAATTCTTGCAATTGAGACTTCTGTTTAATAAAACTGTACGCACCATAACAACAACATGTTTGAAGCAGCAACAATAGTTGTCAACTATACAGTATATGATAATGAAAACAACAACAATAATTTTGAAAAACAAAGTAAAAAAGGAACACGTCTGACCCATAACAACTCAAATAAACAATTTTTATCAATATTTTAATTTTATTCTACTACTTAGAAATAAAAAATAAAGAAAACAGCAACAACAATAATAAAAAGATATTTAACCAGTGTTGCCATTTTTTAGCGTATTTCTTGTAAAAAATTTTTGACTTTTGTTTGTTCATAAAAAATTTGAAAATTTTCACTTTGGGAGATCCGAAAAAGTTGCAATAAATGAGTAATGATGCGTAATAAATTCAGTTGGGAAATTTCATTAAGTCGTAGGTTTGTTTTTTGTATTTTATAAATTCGGGTGTCATAAACAAGTAATATTAAAAAAAAAACTTTTTTACGTCTATAAAAACTGTAATTTTTGTATATTTGACAACCACAATATAAAGCATAATTTTGCAGGCAGTCATAAATAAATAGGTCATTGAGTTACACTTTTTTTGTAGCTTAACAATTTTAATTTTTGAAAACCATTAAAAATTATTCTTTTTGTCTGTAGCTAAAGAACTGTTAATTTGGAAGATATAACTACATACATACAATGTATATCATTTAGTCGAATACCATATCAATACCATATCGTCGTGCGGGAGTTTATGTGCCATTTCAAATTTTTGTATATCTCTAGGTAATAATGCCAGGGGGTACTTTGTATTTCAATTCGAATCAAAAATCTTAGGAATTCGCAAAAATTTACAAATTTTCGAAAAATGTTTGTATTCATTATTATCGATTTTTCGAATGGAAAATTTCTTCCGAAAGCATTTTCAAAGTAACCCCCCAGTTTCGCAGATAAGTAGCTGAACACGGATTGCAGATATTAAAAATGTTGGTGTCAAAAACCTAAAGTGGCATCATCAACTCGAGATATATCCCTTTCGGACCTGCCACTAAATTAATTGAAATTTTTTACTGATTTTTGAAATATATGGTCTCCATATCGTACGAAAATATAATCAATGTTTAGATTTTACCATTTTTATATCCTTCAAGGATTTTCAGGACACACACACAATTGATGCACTCGTTAACCTTTTTAACGGAAACGCATATTTATTGTATCAAATGGCTTCAAATCGTTTGAAACATTAAAATTTATAATTTTTTTAGTTAAAATATGCCCCAATTCACTGTTTATTAGCCATTAATACTTTTTTTAACACAAATTGTTCCTTCCGCTCATTTTGACAAAAATGAAATCTGACGCAAGATTTTCGAAATAATTTAAATAACGGTAAATCGAATGGCAGAATAGTGTGAGAAACAAATATAAAGAACAATCGGCGCAATCGATGCATGTCGGTCTTTTTGATGTTGATCAAATATAAACGAAAATAGTGAGACCTAAACCCACCCGCACAATCGATGCATCACGGTCTGAAAGAGATATAAAATGGCGGATAGAGCACATAAACTCCCGAACGACGATATAGTCATTTGTGTATCATAAACAAGTCATTAAAAAATACTTTTGTTTCTGAGATTTAAACATTTTAATTTTTGGATATTTTCCCACGTTGCAATAAAGGAGAGAAGTGTTTCGATGTCGCTTGTCAGATTTCATATATTATTTAGTCGTAGGCCTCTTTTTCATATGTTATACAGTTACATGTTAAGAAGTCATATTGCATAAAAGAGTCTTAAAATAATACTCTTTTTGTCTGTAGCACAAAAATTTTATATTTTATATACATACGAGTATATGACTAAGTTAAGCCATATGCTTATTTTATGTCACAACATTGTTATAAAATCATATGTGTACATAGCTTTATAGTTTCGTTAGGTAAGCAATCTCCAATGCTTGAAAAGTGATATGAAAAATGCTCAAAAATATTTAAAGATTAAGTATTTTTCATACATATTTTCAATCGTTGAAAATTTCTTATCTTACAGCAACCGGCAGTAAAGTTTTTGTTACCAATTTGTTGCAAATTTGTCATTAAATTTTTTTATAAAAAATCAAAAACTATGGCAACACTGTTTTCAACTTTCATATCGACTACTTACTTAACGATGATAATAATGATGACTACAACCGATACCGATACTGATATCAACTGACCCATTCAATTAAGCATAAACTGAAAGGGAAGGGTAAAGACAAGGAAATATTCGCAAATGTTTTACAAAAAAAAATATTTTTTTTGTTAAAGTTGTAATAAAAAAAAGAGAAACAAAATAAAAAAGAATGTTAAGTATATAGAAAAAACGTTTTTTTTCGCATAGATTGAAAAAAGGGACACATAAGATCTCTCCAACACACGCACAGACATACAAAATTTTACCACTTAAAGAGTGCCACAACAAAACACGCATCACTTGTCACACATGCTTATCGTTACACAATGTTACACTATCCGTATATCAATATCTAATGGTAAAAGACAAATTTAGAGAATGTGGCAGGAATATAAAGGAAGTTGATCGAAACTTTTAAAAATATTTACAAATAAATAAAACTATTATTATTAAAAACTGAAACACAAAGTTAAAAGAAAATAGCTAAGGGGATTCTATAAAAAGATGGCTACTTAAAAAATAATAATTAATGCCAAGAAATTTGATTAAACAAATTACCACCACTGGAACGTTATGGACTTGTTGGGAAATCTAAGCTTCTGAAGTCTGTCTTTCTGATTCGACATTAAACTGTATGTCCGGGATGGATATGAATGGACGCAAACAATGTGGATGTTGTGAGAAGCTAGGCCGTAATTCAGAAAAATTGTTGTAATGCCTAATTATGTATGTATGTATGTTTTTATTAGGGGTCTTAGTAAAGTTGTGCACGACAGGATTTCTGACCTGGAGGGATATTTTTTGAAAATTAATTTCCTAGTGATGCAGATTCTTGAGTTGAGAATTCTTTCTCTCAGTTTTGCTCTTTTTTCATTTGAGACCAATACTCAAGGGTAAACCCCTACTAAATGCTGTGCATTGTTTTGGAATTTTTGAAAAGGACAGCACATATTTTTGTTTATATATTATTAAGTGCCTTAGGAATGAGACAAATTGCTGTGAATTGATCACTCAAAGGCCAGTGTTATACCTTCACCTTTGAATGATCAACAGCACGTTGCATGTTAATTGTATGGTAACTGCCTTTGCTAAGTAGGTTTAGCTGTTATCTGCTACTTCCCAATAAGTGGCGCTTTTTCTCCTGATTATTTGTTTTTTTTGTAGACATTGGTTAAGGTGGAATAGAGTGGAATGTCGGGGAGTAGTTTCTTTGTTTTTTTGCTTCTCCCTTTCCTATCTTTTCTGTTTATTTATGGTTTTTTTTTTTTTTTTGACATGTTAATCCCGTTCTTTTTGTAAGTAAAGGTATCTACAAAGATTTATTCCTGGTAACAAGATAGAGTGTAATTGTGTTTTGCTACCATCTACCTGCCCATCACAATCAGTCATTGCTGTGATTAATTTTTTCATTTGTATCATTCGAATTTACTTATTTTTAAAACTATAAAGGCAAAGTCTTGAAATCTTTTATTTTCCTTAAAGATCTCATTCTTTTAAACTCGGTGGCAATTATAAGGAAAAAAGTGCTTAACAGATAAGCCAAATGAATATTTAGTCACTGGTCAACATTGACAAGGTCCTTAAAAATCCCATCATCTTTGTCATCATTATTACACGCAGCAACAATAATAACAACAACATCATCATCAGCGACTATATCGTTACAGTCACATACCAACACAACAATTTATTGTCGTACTCGTATGTTGTCATGATAGTCATGTATTGGTATTGTTATTGAGGTGTAATACAATTTTTAAGCCATAATACCCTTCACAAATACACATGACACATACTAATACACAAATCCTAAAGAAAAAAAAAATAGAAGTAAAGCTACAAAAAATGGTTTCGGGAAGTTTTTTTTTTTTTTTTTGTTTTTGTTTTTTTTTTTTAAATAATGACAAAAAATGAAATGAAATTTTTTTTCTTCTTCAAATGAATATTGGCGTTAAAACCATACCAAGCAATAGAATCAACAGTAGTTGTATCAGCAATTATTAAACATTTCTGGTAGGACTTCTTTTGTGTATTCCAGTGTGTAGAGGTATATTTAATGGATATGGCTATCGCATGTGTCCACAATTGTACACATATGGTGGTAAAAAGTTACGAACCATTGCAAACAAAAAATTTTTTCTTTTTTTTTTTTTTTTCGATATCATTTTCATTTTATTTTCCTTTTTTTTATTACATACTGCCCTTTTGTTCATGAATTCGAGTCTTTATTCTTTAAGGGCTATACTCTCATATAAGTATAGGATTCCTATTAAAGCAAATGGTTTTGTTGTTGTATTCGTTGTATATTTGAATGAATGTTTCATAAAATTCCAATTGAGCCAATTTGTTAAGGAACGTAAATGTGATTTCCCATTATAAGCAATACATAGTTGGTGGGATTACAATTACTTTTGAGGCGATTAAGCAGCAGAACAAAATTAAAAAATAAAACTGCAGACTTAATAAAATCTTCATGTAATTGATAAAAATAAAATAAAATTTCCTTTTTTAAAATTTTCAAAATTGGATAAAAGTTTAAACAATATTTTAGATATTTTAGTTTTGTTTTATAAACTGATCTAAAAAAATAATCATACAATGATTTTTTAAAGAATATTTATATTAAAGGAAATGCAAAGTGGGGCAAAATGTATCAACTAAACAGAAAATACTATAATTTTTGCAAATTACAATTCACTGTAGATGTTCGTTTTGATTTGATATTCATAAGATAATGAAATAGGCAACTTTAAGAAATTAAAGAATATGAAATAATTTTTTAGATTTCTTTGAATAATAATTCATAGATAATTGCCATGTTTATGCCCGTTTTGAAAACGTTTTCATTCACTCAAACCCATGGCATAAATAGCTATAAAAAAAACGATTTTTAAATTTCGAAACGTTTTCACTGACACTGCTTTTCAAACCTGTTTGAGCCAGACCTAGCGTTTCCAAAATTGAGTATAAGCGCATACGGTTTTGAAACCTTTATGAAAAACAATTTTAAAGAATATTCTGTGAAGTTTGATGGGGTTGCTAGTTTCTTCCATTGGTTGTTTTAATTATTCTATGCGTATTATTATAGAAAATATGAAAAAATTAGAATTAGAATTATTTCGAACAGTTTTAAAACTGTTTCGACTCAAAACATAGGCATAAACGCATATGAAGTTATCGTTATGAGTGAAATAGTTTTGTGTCGAATTGATTTCAAGACAGGTATAAACTAAGTAAATGATAGCGTGAAATTAAACCATGACTGAGCATATGGGAACTTAAACTTCGATATGTTATCGGCTGTGCATGTAATAAATAGTACACAGCAGCATAAACAAACAATCCCTTTCATTCTATCTCTCACCATCATTCATTTAATGATATATTTTGCGGTCGTCCAAAACCAATTGGACTAAGATGTGAAGCGGACTTAAGTCTAATACAGCCTCCAAGCCAGTGTAAATCGAAGCAAAATTATTAGGTGACAGTGAAATACAGCCCTGAGAATTACAGTTCAGAACTGCATTACAAAATTAAAACAAATTAAATAAAGCGTGCTCCAGTAGCATTGTTTTCGTATGTTGATGCGGGTATCGTGGGTTCTACTAACATCAGGCCTTGCTTCGCTGTATCCATCCCAATTGTCTTCGTGATGTGATATTAGAATGTAATATGATAATAAATAAAGAAAATAAACCGGATTTTAAACGAACTTTCTTTACTGTGGAACTAAATTTTTTTTTTATTTAAACCCCTACTAAATGCAGTGCATTGTATTGGAATGTTGAATTTAAAGACATAGATAGATAGATGTGAAGCGCCTAATGTCAATGGGACAATTGTTGTCAATTTGACCACTCAAAAGCCAGTGTTATACCTTCACCCTTGAATGATCAACAGCAATTGCCCCATCTGTAGGTAGATGTTGAATGTGAGTTGCGAGCGTCTTCAGTGGGTTAACTGTTATCTTTCCAGAAGGTGGCGCTGTACTTCTTGGTGGAATAGACTGATAATAAAAGTGTAATTCTGTTTTTAAAAACAGTTTTTGTCCTCCTCTAAGTATTTGTAAATGATAAATTGTGCAATAAATGAATTTTTTATAAAATGAAGGTACAAAAAATATTTTTTTCAAAATTTTGTTGGAATAAATTAATTTAATTTTTAAGTTAATAGCAGGCCTCAGGTAGCTTAATTATTTCAGTCGTTCCTGATTTACGAATTAGACATTACATTAGATGACGGAATACATTTAAATATAGTAATGGAGGCTAATTTTGGCTTACGTACGTTGCCGCATAAAGCTTAAACATTTCGACCCATTTCAAGAAAATTTGTGAAGAGTGTAGGCACTGGGACCATTACAGTCTATATTAATGTTTGGTTAAAATTCAGAATCTCAAGTGTGCGATAAGTGAGCCCCTAATCGCCTCTAAGTTTTATTTTTAGTTTTTAAATATCTTGAGAACGTTTAAAGTTCAATTCTTATGTAGAAAATTTCTTAATTCCTGTTGGCTGGCAAAGCAGGCACAGTGTCCGTTAGTTCTTTATATAGATTTTTATACATATCGTCGCGAGAATTAAAGAACGCTTTAACTGACAAAAAATCGAAAATACGTTTTTTGCATAATTTTCATCAGAAAAAAAATACGCGTCGATTGGTCCGGGTCCCAGATTTCTATGATGAAAAGAATTTTACTTACGCCGACTGCGTTTTGAAAAATACAAGTGTCTTCTTTCTACTTTTATACAGGTTTTTTGGCTCTGGTGAAAGTAAACGTAGCCATTATAACTAAAGTAAATAATAAGCTGGTGTTGCCTACAGTTGGTATCCCATTATTTGCATACATTCTCAGCGTTCACCGCTGCTCGTTAATGGGTTAAGTAAATATTATAGAATCCTTTTTTTTTTCTTCTATAGACTAATATTTAATTTTATATTTTTAAGTAATTTTATGCATTTTATGTTAAAAATTCTTTATTTGTGTGTTCACATGCATAATGTATTAAATTGGAATTACTACAACAACAATAACAACAATCTTTTAAAATCATATATGTATGCATATCCTTCCTTTATTTGTTTTCTTACTTCCTTCTATTCAGCATTATTTTTTTTTTTCTTTTGATATGACTTTCATTTTTTTTTTCTTAATGCATAGGGTTTATAAACAGCGTAGCATCGTTTTAAGTTTTTTAGTTGATTTGTTTTTGTATATATGTATGTGTGTGTGTGTTTTTTATGCAGTTTTTAAATGATTGAAAATATTTCTATAGAAATATATATTTTGATGGGTGCTCCAGTAGACTAGAGAGTAATATGCCAGTATGTTTTTGTGGCTATCGTATGTTGAATACCCACTAGAGTCACCGATCTGCTTCACTCATCACTCCACTCGTAATGACAATAGATTAAAATTTGGTGCTAACTTGTAATACACTTATGAAAACTTAATAAGAAATTGGAATCGCTTGTATTTTAAAACTCATATGAAACTTATTTGGGGGCAAATTACCGCATTCGATATCGAGCGAAATTTCATACAATTTAAAAACAATTTTCATATAAATTTCGATCGATATCGATTGCCGTAATTTGCCCCCTGTTTTAATTATTTTAAAATTTTAATAATCAAGGATGTAATGGCAATGGTCAGAAATGTAAATTAGTTAAAAAGGAATTCTAAACATGAAAGGATTTGGAAGTTATGACAACTTAAAATATCATTGGATTTAAATTTCGATCGAAAGCGATTTCCATCACATACCAGATAATTATATAATTTTTTAATAGTCATTAATCTCAGCTCTGACATCTTGAAAAATAAATATGAGAAAATTATTTCTTTCGGCTACTACCTCTCAGCAGCCCTCTGGCAAAAGCTCTGATTGCCATGAAAAAGCTTCTCAAGTCTGTCGTTCGGAGTCGACATTAAACTGTAGCTCCCGGTACTCATGGATAAAAATTAACACACACAACATGAGTGCTGCGAGAAGGTAAGCGTTAACCCTGACACAGGGTTGTAATGGCCAATTATGTATGTATGTATGCATTAATCGTTTGAAAGCTTTGAAGAGTTATTTTTCGTTTTTAAAAGAGAAAATGGGTTTGGAAATATATTAAGAATTGGGAACAAGATGTGGAGAATAGACTGTCTTGCAATTATTAATTTCGTGAGTTCTACTCCTTAGATTGGTCTAGAGGCAGTATTGAGCACGCCATTAATTGTTTAATTAATTATTTATTTTAATTTTCACGTATTTTTCTCTGTTGTATATGATCTTATGAGCTGATATAAGTTCCGTGCTGCAATGGTAAGAGCTATACAATGGGATATTGAAAAATCAATGGACATTGAATAACTCTCTCTCTCTCTCTTAAAGTTGGAAAAAAAGGTAGGACATTAAGAACTGAATACATTGCCATGGCAGTAACTACTGTTTGGACGCCTCACTCCTAAACTATTTACAATCAAGTATGGTCAAGTAGACAGTGTAAAACAATTTTTAACATATGTATATAACAATTAAATACATACCTTTAAGTAGCTGACGTCGGTCGTAATTTAAGATTTCTTTACAGTTGTTTATGCTGATTTTGTTTTTCTGTTTCTTTTCTTTTTTTGTAAAGGTTTTATTTGCAAAAATACAAAAAATAAAGGCATCAGTAGCTGCAACAGCAGTAGTTTCTGTTAAGGATAAAACACTGCTAGCCGAGATAAATACATAGAATAAAAAAAGGATAATTTTGAAGGATACAAATGCATTTACATTAAAATAAAATGTATTTTATTTGTTAACTTAATGTATGAGCATGAGAGTCTGCTTCTGTTTTAAAAAAATTTTCTCATTTTCTGCTTCCTACTTTAACCCCCAATTACCCCCTAAAACCAAATGTATTACCATATGTATGCATGCATATCAATGTATGTATAAGTACATACATATATACTTATTTATTTATGTTTTAAGTATTTTTGTTGTAAATCAAAATAATATAAAAAAAGGATTACAAATATATCTTTTTTATATAATTTTTTTGTTTCTTATGATACAATAGCCTTTGGTGTTGTGTATCCTTTTATTGCGTATTTTCTCTGTCCATGAGTACTTTCGTTTAAATCTAAAATGGACTTTTTTAATCGGTGGGACACTAAGAACATTAAAAAGTTTACATTTTATTGTTTTTGTTTTTCTCAAAGAGTAGACATGCAAAGTAAAATAAAAGAAAAAATAAGTAGTTGAAAACTTTTCTTTAATGTAAATGGAAAAAAGGTCTAAAATTTAGAAAAAAAATCATAAAATGCAAATACAAACGACTCACTATGTTCAATAAATATAAATTGTTGCCCCAACGCATTTAGAAAATTGTTTTTATTTATTTTGTATTTTTTTTTTTTTTTTTTTTTTTTTTTGTTTACTGTTTATTGAGTTTTAATCGTTGCCTTTAATCCGGTCTTATTGATATTTAAGTATAAGATATAAAGAAAGGAGAGAAAGTTTTTAAAGAAAAGGCATACAAAAATATTTTAAGATTTACATATGGCACTCGTATTAACAATTGAGTTTATAATGCTTGCAAAAGATTATCTTTTAAAAAATCAACAATATAAAACCTATCTTCTTAAATACTAACATCTTCTTAAATAACTAACTTCTGATTTTCTATTCCGAACTTGAAGAAGAACGGCAAGCTCTCATGTTCATATACTTATACATACTTTGTATGAAGGAAGTAACACGGTGGCAACGATCTCATGTTGGTAAATCCGATCTTAGGAAGTAAATTTGGATGACAAAAAACAAAAGCACTTATATCATCATCAGATAAATTTTAACCTGAAACCAAGGCCTATTATAGGGTCAACTCAATTCTCAGGCGAATTTTAATATAAAAAATTGTTTTATTGTTAAATTTATTGTTATATTTGTTGTTGTTTTAATTATTGCATAAAATTATGACTTTTCTTTATTTTAAAAATGGCAGCGCTGGCTGTTGTTAACAATGTCACCGTCTTGACACAACATCAAAGGGCCCTTACAAATAGATCTTCCTTGCTTTAAACTTTTTAATAAAAAATATAGATATTTTGATTGGAAAATATCTTAAACTTAAAAGAAAAATTATTCTTTGCCGCATTAGAACTATTTTTACACAATCGCTAATGGTATTCCATTTCTCAATTAATGATATCATCAGTTCAAGAATGTAGTCGGATGTGATTTAAGATCGGATTGCTTTTTCAAGGGTGTTTTGTTGGGTCCCATACCACGGGAAGTAAAAACATACGCCCCGAGGTTTTATTTACTTACTACTCCGGCACTCTGGTTATTCATCGCCAATGCTGTGTCCATACTTAAAAAGGTATTCCCTGAAATACCCATGCATGACTAACAACTAAGTAAGTGAGAAAAAAATTTTTATCCATGCATTCCCTTTACACAAGCCGGTATTGTCGGAATGAGTATGTTTGTCCACTTTTCTTTTGTGAAAGTGGTCCCATCCTACCGATATCTTTTAATTCGCGTTGTGACTTGAATAACTAAGCTGTGCTAGTCACGTTTTTCGTGCAGTATGCTTCGTCTTCTCAATATCTGTTACCATTTACAGTGGCATCATTCCTAAAATAACCAAGGCTGCATCTGTAGAAACTGTGCTAAAATCAGATGCCACACTCGTTATATGGACTATGTCCAATTCTATGCTATAGCTTCCTTTACCCAAAATCTCAATCCACATTGGTACTGCAATCCATCTAACAACTCGATTTGCTTGGAGCTTCAACATTGAACATCTGTGCGAGTGTATTAGTTGCCTACTCATATTTCTAATGAACATTTTCCAGATGTTCTTTGAACGAAGAACACTCTTACTACTTACAAGTAGTACTTTTGTTTTATTATCAGCAAATTTTAAGCCCATGCTCGTGATAACTATACTGACGGTATTCCTGCAGGTCGTCTCTAAATCTCCGAGGCGATCCTTTAGGGAGCTCAAGGTTCAGTCCAATATCATAGATGTAGTTCTATAGTACTGAGCCCAACATAACACATAACCTTGACGGACTCCTAATATTGAATAAAACATTCTGCCAGAATAAGTATATTTATAAAAAAGGCCTTGTTCGTAAAACAGTCCATAAGCAGCACCAGTAGGTTATCTCGGTACATTATTTCTACTTGAACGTGTGATTTACATACAAAGTGATGATGACAAAGTATTCCTTATCTCCTTCAAAAAAGTTTTTTTCGGGGACATTTAAATAAAGCGTTCTTATTTATTAAATTTGTAATTACGAACCTACGGAAATAATCATTTCTATCGAAAAAGTTAATAAAAACAACAAGTTTTAGCAGGCTAAACGTAAAAATATTTACCTTTTAGATATTATTTTGTTTGCTATCTCTTTCATTTTAAATGATAGTAAAACTGTTGGGGTTTCCGCTCTATAAACACCGTGCTAAAAATGCAAAATATCATGTACTTATACTTACAAAACTACCATCGTATTTATGTTAAACAGTAAACATATACCGATTAAATTGCATTGTAAGTACTCAAACAGTCGACTTTAATCACTTTTATTTTTTGAATTTGTTTCATAAGGAAGCAATTGCTGAGAGGTCAACCATATGGGTTAATTCAAACACAAGAACAATAAAAACAACAAAAATAATTTTATTTCAAATTTAAAATATGGGTCCTGTTACACTTGTTATGGCTGTAGTAGTTCTCGTCTATGATTTATGTATTTCGTAATGTTTAATGTTGTTGTTGTTGTTCGTTTTATTCTATGCGATAAAATAGTCCATCTCTTCATAATTTCTCTTTCATTCTCTCCTCTTAAGGTTCTTTATAAAAAGGTTACTTAAGGTACTGACAAAGAATTGTATATGTGGGTGTGTAGGATTTTCAGTAAATTTCTTTACATGTGCCTAAAAGATAAAAGGATATTTTTGTAGCCATTGTTTATTATTACAGTTCTTGTTGTTTGTGTTGTACTCGTATTCACCATTTCACATATGAAAACCCTTTCTTTTTATGTATGTATTCCAGGCGAGATAATGATATGCTGCCGTTTAAATTATTTGAACATTATTTGCATTTCAGTTAAAAGAGAGTAAATCACACACAGTCTTCAAATGCCAACCCTTTGATATACTCGTCCTCCTCATTTGATTTTGTTTCTTTTAAGGCCATTAGTGCCCCAAAGATATGTTGGAAAATAAACGGGGATCCTTTTTTTTCTTCTAAAGTTTTTAATTTTAAATATTGAAATGGTTAGAAAATAATCAGGTGTTGGTTGGTTGTCGCTTATGCCCTTAAAAAGCAACTTAAAGTTTTAAAAATTTATTGAATTTTCTTCTCTGGGTGATTCATAAATGTCATCAAGGCGAATAAAATACAAGATGTGGGCAAGTTTACAATAAATACAGTAATGAAATACTTCCTGACAGCTTCCACTTCTATATCTTGCAATACATATATATTTATATATATTTTGACAGCTTCAACCAGCATCAAACAAACAAATAGACAGCTGATTGACTAACTACACCTTATATTCAAACATCCTTGTTATTCGTTTAAATCAAATTGGTACTTTTAATAAAAGTTATTCTTTCATCTTCAACATCGAACAAATAATACCCTACTAGGGTCAATTGATCACCCTCATAGCTCATCAATATATCGTATATCTCATGTTTACTTGAATGTCTGAAGGCAAGTTAGTTAAAGTTGTTCATAATCCAGGTTTTTGACCATATCTTCATATGTGCGAGAAAAAGCAATTAAATGCTATTTGCAACGGTAGGGTTTGATCCTAAACCCAGGGAGTATTCCCGTTCTAGAAAAGGAAATGGTGCTGGTTTTCGAAATCATTTTGTGCGACTACAATATTGTGCTTCTTCCTTCTATTTTTCTTTTAAACGGCTCTTATCTTCACTTTCTACCATCTTTCTCTTCTTTTTACTCCCGCTGATCTATTAAATTACATATGAGCTTCGTACTCCTTTTTTTATTGTACTTCCTGTTTTTTCACTCAACGCAACTACTGAATGCAGTTCGAAAGCGTTTTAAAAAATGTTTAATGATTGCACCAAGCAAAGGTTGTCGCTCGTTCATGAAGGCAATAACGCGTAGGATTCTTCGATATATCGTCCCTATATGATAGACGCAGCGGGTAAAATACTTGAAAATATAATTCCTAAAGTATAGGAAATAGCTTGAGAGACAGAGAAGACTTTTCCGATTACCAATATAGATGTGGAAAAGCATGCTCTACGGTGAACGCCATAGAGACGATTGCAAATGATGAGAAATATTATCAAAGGATATCGGTAGTTTGGGGGATATAAGGCTTACTGCGTTACACAGGGACGTCACCCCAGAACAGTCGGTGAATTGATTATGTGTTGATTATACTATACCAATCAGGGTAGAATGTCATATATAATATCAGTGAGAGTCCCGCAAGTTTCGATGCTGGGGCCCGTACTATGCCACTTATGATGGAGTATTGAGGCTTGAGCTCAATAAAGGAGCGCAGGTTATTTTTTTTCAGAGTGGTATATATAGTGGCATGCTTCAAATACTCGTATAACTAGGCTAGCGCACACCAATCGCTGAGTTACAATGGAATGTAAAGATAGGAGCATGATAGGAACACCTTTTAAAATGAACATGGATTCACAAACTCAGACTTATTCCAATATTCCAGACGTATTGATTGAGAAAAAAAAGCATGGAAGGATTATTTTCCAACTTATCCATGTTAGCCAGACAAGGACGATACAGAATATATCTTTTTAAGTATTGATGAGACAGTGGTGGGTGTTTCTCTGCTTTTTCCACACTCTTCGCAGCAAACAAAAAACATTTACATTTTGCGAATGAGGAAAGGTCACGAAAAAATTAAAATGTAATTCTTCTCTAATTCGTGATGCCAATATTTTTTCAAAGTTCCCAACTTTTTTCTCCTAAACCTAAAGTAAAAACTAAATATTTTTGATTAAATTCCTACAAAACCATACTTGATCTAATATACTCAGTGTATCAAAAAATATCAAATAAAAAAATTTTTTAAATACTTTATAAACTTCCTAAACGGCTTTTTTGTGATTTTCCATTGATTTATCTAAGGCAACAACCAAACTCGTTTACCAACACTGTTGGCAGTGTAAAAACGCCTCGTTGATAAGCAGCTGCTTATTTGTCTGTCAACCACAGCTGACTTTTACAGAAAATAAGATTCCTGCTGCTTCTTGATTTTCCTTTATCAGTGAAAAGTTTTTGTAAAAAAAAATATTTTCGTATAATTTCCAAGAAAAGTATTAACCAAATAAAAACAAAGCAATAGAAATTTGAAAGCAATAATAGAATTTTAAAGGAAAAGAAGGAAATTATGTAATAAAACAAAAAAATTAACGGCATGGAATAGAAACAAACGAGACAATAAGAAACGTCAGGCGGAAAATAAGAAAAGTGCTGGTCCCAAACGAATTTATGAAGACGCAGTAGCTGAAAAAGGAAAATCCACTTTGAAACATTTTCAGGCATTTACTGCATGCGTTAAATTTAGTCTTCCTTTAATAATAAAATTGAAACGATCAAACGCCTACTTTTTGCAGTAACAACCAAATCTACAGTGTCTCAATATGAGCGATAGTTTAAGAGATTCACCTGCAGAAAATACTAATGATGATTGCATTGGAACCGAAGATTCAGCAAAACCTCTACCTTTATCTATTAATACCACAGACTCAGAAGAGGGCGCTGTTAGTTTAGCTTCCCTACACACTGCAACTATGGTGCCCTCAAACATTAGTATACAAACCAGTGATGGCTTAAGTCTTTTGTGCAAATTTGTGGATTTCTCTGAGATTTCTTTTAAAGAGGTCTGTTGTTTTGTTTGTTGGTTTTTTTCTTATCTCCAGTTTTATTGAATATCTTTTACTTTTCTACAGAAAGTCGGTCATGGTGCCTTTGGTATTGTTTATAAGGCTGTTTGGCGTGATCGTTATGTGGCCGTTAAGGAATTCGGCCCAAATACAGAACAAAAAGCCATTGAAACCGAAGTCAAACAATTATCTAGAGTTAATCACTCCAACATTATTAATTTATTTGGTATCGCAAACAACCAAATGTCCAATTATTTGATAATGGAATATGCCGAAGGTGGTTCTTTACATGAGTTTCTACACGGCAAAGTAAAACCTTATTATTCAACAGCTCATGCCATGAGTTGGGCACGCCAATGTGCAGAGGTTAGTAATGAGTAAATAAGAGCACAATTTATAGGTATGACCAATGTTCCACTTAAAACCAATGGCCTTAATTGCTATATTGGTCCAAAACAATTCTGTGAGCTTTTGACTATAAAATCGTTTATATCTACTAGTGATATTACTGAAAACTTTAAAACAAAAGATCTAAAAGTCCTCAACCCACATATCGATCGATTCTTAAAATAAAAAGCTGGGGCCTTATTCTGTAATTCTCTTAAGCTAAAATGCTAAAATTTTGGGTTTTTGAAACAGGCTGGGCGTTAGAATATATAAAATTAAAAAGTTTAGAGGTAATAGGCATGAAGTTTTTAAATTACAATAAGCGTTCAAGAATTCTATTCGAAGTCAAAAAGTACTAACTCAAGTTTATACATTTTTAGCGATAGCGTTTTAGCTTAGGAGAGTTACAGAAAGCCTCTGGTAACCAGATATTTGGAGAAGTAACAGGCATAAGAAAAAACTTGAGATAGTTCGTAAGAATTTATATATAAATTTCTTTTTCATATGATCTTTTTATTGAACCCAAGTTGATGATTCGATGCTAGCACTAACTTTTTATATTATAGCGCTCTTTGAGCCCCATTTTTTCCATTTTCCGTTCTAATTTAAAATTATATATAAAAATATATTTTCAAACTCTATATAGAAGAGTATTGATGAGCGCTTTACATATAAAAATACGACCGTCTTTTATAAATAGGCTGTTTGCCTCTCAACTCACCTTTTAATTTTTCGTACATTTTATGTCTTTACAGGGTGTTGCCTATTTACATGCCATGAAGCCAAAGCCTTTAATCCATCGTGATATAAAACCACTTAATCTTTTGCTTACCGATAAAGGAAGGTTTCTAAAAATATGTGATTTTGGTACTGTGGTCGATAAATCAACTTTAATGACAAATAATAGAGGTTCAGCAGCTTGGATGGCACCCGAAGTGTTTAAGAGTAAAAGTTATACAGAAAAATGTGATATATTTAGTTGGGGCATTGTATTATGGGAGGTATTGTCGCGTGAGAAACCCTTTAAAGATGTTGACAATAATTATTCAATAATGTGGAAAATACATATGGGGGATAGACCACCTCCGATACCAAATTTACCGGATCCAATCAGAAATCTAATGACTACTTGTTGGGCTGATGAACCAGAACTAAGGCCTTCTATGCAATATGTAGTGGATGTTATGAATATTTTAGTGGAGCAATTTCCGGGTGCTGATGAACCCTTAGAATACGAATTTGTTAACCAGCAGGTATGAAAAAAGAAGAATTCAGTTAAGAAAGAACAATAAAATAATTTTTCTTTTCCTTTCTTACAGATTGTTAGTCCAAATGCTAGTGATTCTACGGGCGATAATTACGTTTCAGATTTTAGTAATTTTAGCAATAGCTCTGCTTTTAGTACCCAAGTTACAAAACACACCTATAGCTCATCTTCTGATGCCTCAACACCCACAAATCCATTTATTAATAGAACTACTAAACCATACGTTTCTATTGATTCCATACGTTGGGGTGCTATACCTGAAGAACCTGATAGCGGGCGTTCTTCTGAGCAATTAGACAATAGCAAAATGTTTAATCTATCAACTTCGGAAGAGTCAAAGTTACGTTATTCAACCATACGCAATGATATGCAAAATAACGCTTCTAATAATATGAAACCTTTGCAACTTGATATAGATCCAGTAAGTTTATGTGATTTTTTTTTTACGTTTAAATTATTAATGGTTTGTTCATTTTCAGAATACTTGGTATTTAGATAATGAAAATAATGCGAGTTATGTGGGTAAGTTACAGTATTTTAGATTACTGCCATTATCGTGGAAATGTCTTCTTACGCAAAGAATATAATGTTTATACAAATGCATGCAAAAACATAGGGGTTTGAGTAAGTTTCCAATGATGTAATACAAAAACTTTACACATGTAAGTAAATTATTTAAAAAAATATTAAATAGACTTATGAAACAACAAATGAATTTATTAAATTAAAAACGACAATTGATGATTATAACACGTCGTTTTCCAAGGAAATTATATGCTAAGAATTGTCGAGCTAGAAAATGTCAATAGCATGAACATTCGTATTATTGCATCACTAATACGAAAAATACTATATGGCAATACAATAAAGTTTAAACTTGAACTGAAAAATTCCCAAATCGTTTAAACTGAGATTTTCTGCAATAAAAGCAAATCTAACTTTTGGTGAGTTGTGAAAAGTGAAATTATGGATCTTAGTACCACATTTTTAGTTTAAGATATTAAACCTTTATCCGATCTAGGATGGAACACAACTATCATGTATGGGCCGGTGCTTGCAACGGCGCAATGTGGCGTGCGTTACATTGTTCTATCGATTTTCTACTGGAAGTGCTCTGATCAAATAAAGGATTTGATTCCGGACACGTACCTCTTTCAGAACACATCCTGTTGTACATAGTTGATTGTCCAGTGAATCACAAAATGCATTATAGAAATGTTTCGTTCTTTAACTGCACCAGTTGGTTTTTTGTTTGTTTAAATTCGTTTTTTCTTAAGATTTTCGTACATTTCATAATTTCTAAAATATCCATAAACACTTAAGTAATTTACTTTTATTGGATGGTTTCTGAAACATGGACGGGCAACCATGCAGCACACATTTTTCTTTCCTTAATTATACAAAATCTTTTGAAAAATTTGTACACTTTTTGTAATAACAAAGAATTAGTTTTCTGAAAGAGATTATATACTTTTACAACTTTCTGGAAATAAAATGTATGATTTCGTGAGTGTTGCGAACAACGCATTCTGTCATTCAATACTATATAGTATATCAGAAGTGGTACTACGCCAGCCTTTCTTTTGCGACCAGTACGATACCCTATTCTCTTTATCCCATTGCGAATATTTCGTCAATGGTAGTTCTGCTTAACAAAAGCAAGATTCGTGTGCTAAATGTTGTAGGTTCTAGCGTAATTAAACAAATATTTCCATTCTTATGATTATAATACTTCAAGCAACGAGCACCATAACCAAGAATGATCGCACTCATGCTGTGAAACATTGTACAGTTCACAAGTTTTACGAAATACTGCACACATAGCTGTGTATGTAACATTTGAATTTTCAGTTTCTGTTATTTTATAATAAATAAAAATAAGTTTTAATAATAATATGAATTGAAATGCTCATGTCTCTATAGCCATTTCCGCTCTGAATAAGAGTCTCGTCAGAAGACTTCCCCAAAGAAGTTTTTAACGCTATTATTTCTTAAATTGAAAATTGTATGTACTAAATGTGAATTATCCTATTTTGTATATAAAACAAAACATTTATATGATGGGACGTAAAACCGAGTTCGAGCCCTAGGAAGAGTGATCATTTTAAATATAAAAGGATTTAAACAACACAAAATTTATTTTGGCTCAATTACATCCCATCCTCTCTCGAAAGTATTGGTGGACAGTGGTCTCACATCGCTCACTCCCTGCGCAGCGCTGCCGAAACAGTTCTTGGTTTTGAGCGTCCTCCCCGCAGAAACCAATGGTATGATGAAGAGTGCCGTGAGGCCACTGCAGCAAAGAACGCTGCCTATAGACGAACATTGCAGTCCACCACTACAAGAGCAATGGTGGAGGCGTATAGAGAAAAGAGGAGGGAAGAGAGACGCCTATTTAGAAAGAAGAAAAGAGAGCAAGAAAGGCGTGATCGTGAGGAAATCGAGATATGCAGGAGTAGAAATGATGCTCGAAATTTTTATAAAAAGATAAGGCGTCTTACTACTGGTTTAAAGCCCGGAGCAACCTTCTGCAGAGACGAACATGGTAACCTGGTTACAGATGCACAAGGAACACTAAGATTATGGAGACAGCACTTCTCTAATCTATTGCAGGGCGATGGCGACACAAATTCCGCCTCTAGAGATGCTGTGCCGGACCCAATCATTAACGATGACGTCGAGATCCCGTCCCCCAGCCATGAAGAGGTCAAGGTTGCCATATGGCGACTGAAGAACAACAAAGCAGCTGGACCTGATGGTTTGCCAGCTGAACTCTTCAAGTATGGAGGCGATGAGTTGGTTAGGTGCATGCACCAGCTCATTTGCAGAGTATGGCTGGAGGAAAGTATGCCCAACGATTGGAATCTTAGTGCTCTCTGTCCCATCCTGAAAAAGGGAGATCCCACGATATGCACCAACTACAGGGGTATAAGCCTCCTCCCTATCGCATATAAGGTTCTTACGAGCGTATTGTGTGAACGACTGAAGCCATTCGCCATCTCACTGATTGGACCTTATCAGTGCGGCTTCAGACCTGGTAAGTCCACCATTGACCAGATATTCACACTGCGCCAAATCCTGGAGAAGACCCATGAAAGTCAAGTCGACACACACCATCTTTTTGTCGACTATAAGGCAGCCTTCGATAGCCCAATAAGGGATCGCGTCTATGCCGCAATGTCTGAGCTCGGTATTCCTGCTAAGCTGATAAGGCTATGCAGAATGACGCTGAGCAACTCCTGCAGCTCCGTCAAGGTAGGAAGAGACCTCTCCGAGCCTTTTAATACCGTGCGAGGTTTCAGACAAGGCGATCCCTTATCCTGCGACCTCTTCAACTTCGTCATGGAGAGTGTTCTGCGAAAGGCGGGTGTACATCGTAATGGCACTATTTTTAATAAAAGTGTCCAGCTCCTTGCGTATGCCGACGACATAGACATCATAGGGCATACCAAGCGAGATGTCACCGCAGCCTTTAATGCTATTGAACGAGAGTCTGCTAAAATGGGTCTGGCGGTAAATGAGAGCAAGACGAAGTACATGTTGTCGACGAGTAGGGATGCTGATCGCATCGGCTCCCAGGTTACAGCCGGCAACTATACATTCGATGTGGTCAAGGAGTTCATCTACCTTGGCACCGCCATTACCAGCAAGAATGATGTCAGTCTGGAGATCAAGCGATCTGGTGCGGAAGCATGGACGCTGTCTTGTGCCGATGCAGCGGTCCTGGGAGTGTTTGAGAGAAAAATTCTTCGCAAGATCTTTGGTCCACTGAAGCAAGGCGATGAGTTTCGCATAAGGACCAACTATGAGCTGTATGAGCTCCTCGGCGACGTAGATGTTGTCCAGCGCATTAACATCCAGCGGCTGCGCTGGCTCGGCCATGTTGTTCGGATGGAAGAATCTGCTCCAGCGAAAAAGGTTTTCGATGCGAAGGTCACTGGACGTCGGCGTAGAGGACGTCCATGTTTACGTTGGAAAGACCAGGTAGATGGAGCCCTGTCATCAATTGGTGTAACCAACTGGAGAAGGCGTGCGCTTAGCAGAGACGCCTGGAGACTAGTGTTGAGGCAGGCCGAAACCCGTTAACGGGTTGTTATGGCCAGCTAAGTAAGTAAGTAAGTAAAATTTATTTTGGAGTGTTCTGAAAATCACGCGTTTTACTTTCGGTCTTTTTTTACCATCTTTAAGATCAGCTGTTCGTTTAAATCAGCAGTTTTAAGTCAACAAATGACACAAACAATTACATACATACATACATACATACATACATACATACATACATACATACATACATACATACATACATACATACATAATTGACCATTACAACAGTGTGTCAGTGTTACGACCTAGCTCCTCGCAGCACTCATATTGGGTGTGTTAATTTTTATCCATGAGTAACGGGGCCTACAGTTTAAATTCGACTCCGTAAGACAGATTTGAGAAGCTTTTTCATGGCAATCAATTACTCCCAGAGCTTTTGCCAGAAGACTGCTGAGAGGTAGTCGCCCAAAGAAATTTTTTGGTAAAATTTAAGGAAAACATGTTTGATTTTAATTGCGTATTATATTATTATTTCTTGGAAGTTCTGCTTAAAAATGTTTTATCTGTTCATTACAATATACTCTTGTGATTTTAAATCGCAAGTGTTTAGCGCTAAGCGTTTGCCAGAACACCCATTCGCCGATTTCAAATCGTATAAACAATTTTTTGGCATTTTGCTTTTGACAGAACATCTCAAAATGAAAATACAAAATTTAGGCGATTTGCAAAACATTTAAAACAAAGTTTTTCCATATTTTTCTTAGTCCCTATTATTTATCGTTAATTTGTGATCTTGTCTGAATGGTTTTCGAATAATCCAGCAGAAATTGTTGAAACTATTTAAAAATTTGCAATTGTCCTTAGACTTTTGGGGCGTAGTGTATATGCATTATATGTAAATGAACGTAAACAATAAAATTGTTACTCTGCCGACGCTGGTACTTCAATTTGGATATTATTTGTGGATGTGTAGACGTGGGGTTACACATGTTAGGTATTTCTACCTTTAAAGTATTGCTATTATTTTGACAGTAATTGTACATGCATTTAGAAATATGTACATAATGCATATGCTTATTTTCCAAAACTAAATATCTACTTATTAATTAAGAAACAAAAAAATTGAGAAATCCATTGCAATAAAATATTATTGAACTGAAAAGAGATTTAAAAAATATGTAAATTTGTAATGAGTGTGCCTGCCTGCCATCTTAATATTATAAAATATACTGTTTTGTGTATAAACAATAATTTAAAATTCTAATTCTGAATGATGAAAATTAAAAATGAAGATGAAAATTAAATCAATTGAAACGTGAAAATCTTTTATGGCCAACACCTACAATAAAATAAATAAATCCATAGTAGTATCAGTTTTGCTACAACCAACAGTAATAGAAATTTTTTACCACTTTGCATTTATTTTAAATAAACAGACACATTTCGAGAATATTAAAATAGAAATATTGTTAGTGGATAATTAATGGTTGTAAAATTAAAAAAAAAAAAAAAAATGAAATAAAAATACTGAAACTATAATGAATCATTTTTTTTTCTATTCTCTCAGATATTAAGAAAGAGGGGAGAAGAATGGTTAGAGGCCCAGTAATTAAAGGGTGTGGTGGTATAAAATTGTTTATTTATAATTTGCGATTTTGGCGGCATAATAAATACTATTTAATTTGTCATTAGCTGGGTATGCTGTCAATTTCTGTTTTAAAATAAATACATTCTCGTACATGCATACATACATACATACATACATACATATGTACATGCAATATGTATTTCTGAATTAAAATTCAATTTACTTTCAGTTTTTTAATTTTTTTATTTTACGATTTCTTTCCATTTATTATTGCAATTGAGTTTCATGCCAAGAATTAGTTTTTCTTCAAGTTTTTGTATTCGTATTGTTCACAGAAAGATTTACATTTTCATTTGGTGTTGTTGTTTTCGTATTGTGTTGGTTGTGTTACACTCAAAAAACAAAACAAAAACAAACAGCAAAATAGTTGTAAAAGATTTTTTAAGCAATTTTTTTTCATACATTACTCATACGCTTAGTAGGTCTAATTCGCACACATCTGTGTAAATGGTATACAGTGGGCTTAAAGTGTGATTTTTGTTGGAGTACTATATAAAAAAAACATTTAAAATATTTAAAACTTTTAAATTAATTTTTAGAAATTTGCTATAACTTATTTCATCTTTCCCTTTTATTTTACCTCTTGTTTGTAATTAGTGAACCTAATAAAAACAATACCTTTACAAATAACCGCAAAATTTTAATTAATTGGAAAACAAAGTATTTAGTCTTTAGATTTTTAATTCTTCATCTATATATACATATATTAAAATGAATGTCTGTCTGTCTGTTTGTTTGTTTGTTTGTTCTTTATAGGAGGAAAAACCTTTAGATCGATCTAAAATTCTAAAATTTTCACAGCATGTTACTTTGTCTCTGTAAGGTGTAATAGGCTATACGGAGTTTTGATTGATCAAAGGGGCGTGGCACCGCCCATATAACTCAAAATTTTAAATCGTCATATCTTGGGCATTTTTTTACCCACGGAGGCAGTAGAGAAAAAGAAAAGTAGGCGGATCACGCCCCTTTCTTTGTGATATATTGGAGGGTGGACCTGTTAACCGATCTTAAATTTTCACAGTGTGCAGCTTTGACTCAGGAACACTTATTGCATAATAATATTTTTCGACCATGTACACTTCTGCACCTACTTCTTTACTACCTTTAATAACGGCTTTACCTCAAATTTAAAATAAATTTTAATTAAAATTGTGGGATAGCCCCATTCTCTTTCTCCCACAACTGTCTGCAAAATATATAAGTAAATACTTTTAATTTTATTTTATAAGGAGGGGGGTAGTGAAGCATACCGGGTTCAGCTAGTTGAATCATAAAGTACATGGGATAGAGTTATTTATGGAATAACACATCAGGTAAATATCCTCCATGGCTTGGCTGGACCATCCATACACGCACACTTTCTTCGAAATTTTTCTTAACCTTTCTGTGGCTGAGTTTGTTTGATATAGCGTTTAATTTTCTCTTGTAATGTACGTGTACATGTGGTTGTTGGCTAAAAAATCTAATGTGTTACACCTCATGATTGCCAATTTTGATTACCAAAACGAGAGAGTACATGACCAAGAAAATTATCATGCAGTAGAAGAATTGTTTTATTGGCTGTATGACATGTGATATCGTTACGTCCAATTATGCTTCTTGCCCAAAATCCAGATCAAACAGTGACAAGTCGTGGGAGAATTTTGTTGTTCGTCAATCACTACAATCGTAGCAACTAACAACGCCATCGAAGTGAAAATGATAATCATTGCTTAGGATTAATTGGCTCGAAAATTAGCATTCACTTGTTGATGACTAATAATAAATTAGATGAATTCTTTTCACTGTTCATGGTAATTAGGCTTTAGTTGTTGTGTTATTACAAACAAATTGCAGAATACTAATTGACATAAGATTGCTTATGCTTCTCGAATCAAATTACATGATAGATATTCAGTGCTAAACGTGACTGATTGTGTGTAAATAAAAAATCTTAAGATTTTATCAGGGCAGCAGTTAATGAAGACTTGGATGGCTCTCAGGTTCTAGCATGCTAAGTTTTGAGATTAGGCAACTACTGAATATCTGTAGTTTTGTTCGTCTTAAGATGATGTATGTATTCAATATTTTGATATTAGAGGTAGTTACCCTTTGCAGCAAACGACTCTTGCAAGTCTTGCAAACATAGCAATCCTAGCATATCTATCTACATTTTGTTATTGTTTAATACATTTGCAAGATTTATAAGGGCGTTTGTTCAATATATTGCCAACTGTGCAAGTTAGTCACATACTCCATGTACGACACTTTACTGACAAAAATATTAGTCATGAGTCAATTAGACTTTCGAGAGCTAAAGATACAATTCAGTTTTATTTTTTGCATCACAGTATCAAAAGAGAAAATAGTCATAAATTCTTTAATTGTGCAATTGTGTAGCAATTAATAAACAAAAATTTTATCTGATTTAAATTCAAAAACTAAAGGTTTTTTGATACAATCGAATTACAAAATGAATCATAATGAACGTCATCGTCATCAAGAGTTCTATCCACATATGTACATATGTATGTATGTATGTAAATCGTAATACCAATTCTATAAACAAAACAAAAGAAAAATCAAAACATTTTTTTATTTTATAAAAGAAAAACTGCGTATTTATTTATAATGTTCTCTATAAAACATTTGAAAATAGCAAACGCATTGAAGATAAAAATGATAAAATAAATGTTTAAAAATAATTAAAACACAAAACCATTAATAGGTGCTCGTGCATATTTACAGATTTAAAATATAATGCAACAAATTGTGGCATTCGAACACAACAACAACACTAACAAATAAAATTATCAACGTCTTATTGTCTAGTTTTTATTTTTCATTGGATGTCATCTTTTCAACACTGTGATGTGTCATCTTGTAGAAGTAATTTATTCTACTTTAGATCCAACCTTCCGTCCTCCCTCCTTACCATCTCATATACCAAAAACAAAAAAAAAAACAAAAAAATTTTTTTGTCGGTTTTGTCGAATGTTTTGTTTTTATTGAATGGCGGGAGACTGTTTTTTAAACAAAATGTTTCCGTCATCTTTGTTTTCTTACTCAGTAGCAGACAATCTGTTCACGAATTCGTATTGGTTTGATACCATTTTTTTTAAATCGTTGTTGGATTCCTCTGTTTGTTTTTTCAATTTCGAATAAAATTTCTATTAAAACAAAAGATTTGATCTCGTTTTTTACAGCATTTTTTCATGCAGTAGCAGTTATTTACGAGTATTTCTTTTAATAAATATTTGAAGCGAGAAACTACTGTTTTAATTTCGTCGCGGATTTCGTTAATAAATTCGCTATTTACGGGTTTTTTTTTATAAATAATTACAAAAAAAATATTAAATTGTGTGCAGAACCAATAATATTTGTTACTATTAGAAAAGAAAAAGTTATCGTACATACAATAAAAAAAATTATTTCAAACAATTCTTTGCATGACAATCTTCTACAACTTGTTTTTAAAAGTGGCTTCCCCGGAGTTAATTATCACCGAAAATTGGAAAGAAATGGGTAATTTATATTAAACCTTAAACAAAATACAAATATATGAGACATTTTGTGCCTTACCAATCGTATTTAAAAGTAGCAAATAAACCACAACTACTTTTAAGTTAATTTGGTATTAAATACCTATAGGGACTGATTCTGTTTTTACAAAAAAAAAATTCTGTGTTTTAAAAGAAACACGATTTTTTGTTGCACTTTCGCTTAAAAATCTCTCTTTCTTCTTTTAAAGTCACCTGCAAATTAGGCAAGCATCTGACAAAGAGTGTAACCTTTTTTTGTTCAAACCGCAATTAGAGCGCCAAGCGTTAAATTGCGTCCAACTTTCCCACTAAAATAAATATCTTAAACAAAACCCTCAATAAATTCTCATGGACAGTACGCCAAAGTTATTTTTCTTCAAAATCTCGATAAATAAAAATACCTGTACAGATAACATAGCTAAATTGGCCTAAAAACAACCAAAGTTTTATAACTCATTACAACAAGAAATCTAACTGAAAAAGCAGAAATAATGGGGTTAGTATTGCAACCAAATTTACTCCTTAACACACTGTCAAAATCGAATTTAACAGTATTGATGCCACGCTATTTGAGTTGGTCTCATACTTTTTGCATGGAGTTGACAGGTTTTAACAGTTAAAATACGCCCCACGCTCTAATTAAAGTTAGGCTTCAATAAAAATTAAATTTGGGATGTTCGATCCTCTTCAACAGAAAATAAATCGTCAACTCACTTTATAAGATTTATAGGCATTGTTTTGTATCTGTTGGCGACATTGTTCACGTTTTACTGATTTTCCTACAGCAATACCTTTATTTATAACAGGGTATCTTCAAAAAAAAATTGAAAATTTTTGTTATAAAAATATGACCTCCTTTCGCATATTCTTAATAAAATCTTCAATGTGTTATAAGAAATACTGTGTTATATTGCTCTGGAAAACTGTAAAGCATTTGATATACTTACGAGTATGGTAACATAGTTCTTCCCCTATTTATGTTTAACAGTAATAGGAAATAAAATTTTCTCAGATATTGGTTTTGTACGATTTCTAACTTTACAAATTTTAGTAAACAAGCCAAATAATATGAAAATAGTTGTAGGTTAAAGGTCAAAGTATATGAACTTATATAAGGTGACCATGTACATACTTATATAAACGATAGAAAATGGGCTTTTCTTAGATTTTTAGAGCTGTAATGATAATACGAGAAAGAATATTGTTGGAATTAATAATTTGAAGATAACTTCATGGCATTTATTTTTAAAATGTATAATATGTCGGCACAATTTACATTGTCGTTGCTACAAATTACATTGTCCATTCTAAAGTCCATAAATTTTACCGTATAGCGTCCATGGAGTTGCTGGTTTGTCGACATGAATCAATGGCTTTAATTTTAATTCAAGTTGATTTTGTAATAAATAAATTCTTAAGCGAGCTACATGGTAAGTTGCGCCGTCTAAAAGGCCTTGATTTTAATAATTTATATTTATAACTTTTAGAAACAAAAAAAAAACCATCAGCAGTGCTCTATAAACTTGGCAAAAAATCGCTATATTATCACGGTTTTTTTTATTCTTGAAGCTTGATTGATAACTTGAGCATACTCGTATTTCGATACTTTTTAATAATTTTTCCATTTCTTCGGCGGCATATACCATAAACGGTACATAATAAAGTGGCAAAATTAATTAGATGCTAATGCTACAGCAACATTGTTTTGTTTTTTCGTTAAATATAATACACATGTATGTACACCTGTCAATATATCATTAAAATATTAAAAAAATAAAATAATCCTAAAAAGCATTTTCAAAATAAAATAAAAAAAAAGTGAAAACAAATATTTAAAAAATGTACTCAAATTGTCAAAAAACTGTCATTTAATTGTATTCAATTGTGACAACAACAAAAATTAAAATACTCGTACTCATAGTACATATTTTCGGTATATTTCTTCGTACCAAATGTTATGACAACGATGTTGATGATCAAAATCACTTTAAGGACACACTTGTTTTTTTTTTTTTTGTTTTTTGTTTGTTTGCTTTCTATAAATATTAAAATTTTTAAAAATTTAAACTGAGTCATTCGCAATCGTTAAAGTTTTATTTGTATTTTAAATAAATGTCCAACAAAAGGAAAAATACGGGCGAGTGGCCATAATAATGTTTATAATTGTCTTACGCAAAATCTTTAAAACAAATTTTGGTTTTTCTCGACAAACTGGCGACAGTTTCTAAAATGCTATATTTGACGCATCGTTGTATGCGCAGAATACTTAAAAATACATAAGAATGTATGTACTACATATATGTATGTATGTATGTATGCAAATATACAGTGAAGAGCAAATTTGATTGTATGCTTAACTATTGCAGAGAAATGTTTTCTTTTTTCAAAAATATTAAAATAGAAGTCATAAATAATAATTGTTGTATTAAAAATAAAGATAAAGTATACTTGAAGTGTATCTTAAGTCGAATTTTTCATACAAATTTTTTTTGTAATAAACTTTAATTTTTTTTAACAGCAAATAGTCAAAGAATCCACGTTTGCTTTTTTAAGTTTTTTTAACCTGAGGCCTTATTATGTATGTATATCGATTAGAAACGAAACTATATTTGAAAGCAATTTTCGATACGAAAAAGCAAATACAAAAACTTTTTGAAAATTTGTAAATTTTTACAAATTTGTAAGTTTTTCTTCTTCGGCATGGCAAAAAAAAAAACAAGAAAGAAATAAAATAGAATAAAATAAAAAAACCAAAGCAAAAATAACGTACACTTCAAATAAAAAGTTTTTATATAAATAATGCTGACTTTTATTTTAAAATAATAAAAATATTCGAAAAAATATAAAATAAAACTATTGAAATGACAAAAATTAACCATTCAGCACTCGAAACTGGTAAAATATTCCAACTAGAAAAAAATAATTACAACTGGATACCCTAGTGAACTAGTACCTAGTGTGTTCGACTGCTACTGTAATTGTTATCGGTTCGATTCCCACTAGAGACTCTGGTATGTGAAATTACACACGTGACACATGATACGTCACTCTGTTCATGTTTACTATTAAAGTTCGCAGTGTATTTTCCAATATTGGAGATGTTTTTTTACACATTTTTTTAGAATTTGCTTAATAATAAAGACTATTACTAAAAAGTTGGCTTATCAAGACAAGAGCTCCGTTTCAAGCTTCTCAAGACTGTCGTTCGGTGTCGACATTAAACTGTAGGTCCCTGTACGCATGGATAAAAATTAACACACACAACATGAGTGCTGCAAGGAGCTAGCCCGTAATCCCGACACAGGGTTATAAAGGCCAATTATGTATGTATGTATTATGTATTACTAAAAAGAACATTTTTTACAAGTAATACTCGTATTTAAACAAATATGATTGTCAATTGGAAACTGTTTACACAACTCAAATTAAAATAAAAATATTTTCTCTTTTTTTTTTTACTTTGAATAATGCAACATAAAAAATTTTCTTCTTTTTTTTTCATTATTTTTGTATTTTTTTTTTTTAATTCGAAATTTTTACCCTGCTGAATACGAATATGTTTATATAAAAATTTCACCAAATTTATAAAACAAAAAACTTATGCTGTGTACAAAGTTAGATTTCAATACAATGGTAATCTTCGGCATAAAACATAATTGTAAATATATTCGAACGTTGTTTATATAGCAAAAACTATTTCTAGAAAATATTTTTTCAGTTCAATTATATTTGATACTCTTCACCGAATTGCAAAACTCAACATTAATATGAGCATTGAATATTTTGCTCAGCAGAGGTATATATGGTACCATCCAACCATTATCAACGTCTATGTCTGCAGTACTAATAGTTTTAATGAATGCCGTTTTGAGTTTGATAGTTTCTTAAAAAAAAAGCGTAAACCATTTGTGTTTTGCTGAACGCAGATCTATCTAGTTTAACATTTCTTCGAAATCGGTACATTATTTATAAATAGATTGATTCTACCTAACATTTAAGGGTATGAAAAATAGATGTAGGAGGAGTTTGGCAATAAACACCACGACACGGGAATTTTATACGCGAGTATTAAAGATTTTACATATAAAAATCGACTTTTTAAAATTCTCTTTTAAGCTTAATTTTTTGTTTTATATAGTTCTATGTACATGTTTTGATTTTTTATTATTATATTTTGTCATAAGAGCATTATATAACCCAACTTTAGTTGAGTTACAGTTGCATAAAAAAACTATTAAAAAATATTATATATTAAAAAATATTTTTTCAACGACTAGAAATTATTAGTTTCCAGCTTACAAAACAACTGATGTTCGGTTGCTATCCATAACTGATACATATTTTTTTTAATATTAATGAGGGTAAGGAGTTGTAAAATACAATTTGTTAGGTTTGAAACCAATTTTGCTCACTACTGTGTGTATCGAAATTTTTTTAACCACAAAAAATAATTTTTATAAAAAGAATTCAAAATTAAATTTTAATAATTTTTTTGTTGCCTATACTTTTCATTCACATATATTAAAATTTCTCAGTGTTTGCAACCTCTTAACTCTCGCAATAAGAAGTAAAATTAATATAACGTTCTTTTAAATATATTGATTTTCTTCTTTAATTTTACGTGATTTTGCCAGATTTTCCAGACAAGAGCCTCTAGTGAAAAACGATTTTAGACTTAGGGTGCCTGCTAGGGCAGTCCAGAACTGCAATTGTAAATTAAAACTTGGAAACTTCGTGCAATAGAGGCCGCACTCTCGTTGGTAGACACTTTCTATTTATGGGTGTGACTAGCCTATGGCTACTCATTGGTTTTCTGAAAGAGAAATCTTTCTTGGCTGTGCTTAAATTTGATTACTTCACACGTTGTTGTGTTGCTATCAATGCTTCGAAATCTAAAGCAAGAGGTGTATTTTGATACCTCTAGTACATTTTTAATTTTGCATTATTTCTACAGTTGTTTTTTTTTTTTCTAGTGTTCTAAAGTAAATAAAACTGATGAAAATCTTTAAAAAATTAAAAAGATATTGAGGAGTCGTCAAATAGTCATTCCGTGTAGCTTGTGGTCGGGAACTTTGTTTAGGAGCTATTTGATTTTACACATGATTATGACTTCATAACAAGGGCAGAATTAAGTAAAGCTATCTTTTTGAATCCTGACTCTGAATATAACATTTCCATTGTAAATTTTAATGATTTTTAAAATTAAGCGATTTTTTGCTTTGGTTGCCTTGTGTTTTGATTCTATTTTTAGTGAAATTTTCGTTCTGTCTCTGATTAATATTTTCAACAGATGATGAAAGTTTTCATATCTTTCCACTTGAAAAAAATCAAAAAGCCATAAAAACCAACAAAAGTCATAAATTTAAATAAAATTGTTACAAATAAATATTCAAATACATGAACAAACATGCTCGCCAAGAAAACCAACTGCAAAATAATCTATAATCTCAGCAAACAGATGTCTTTTAATGAATACTCTGCATGTGGCGCAAAGACAAAAAAAATAAATTAAAAGAAATTAGTTTGTGAAAATGCAAAATAGTGTTTTAATTTTAACTACAGTTCATTACAATTAAACGAAAAAAGAAAGAAAAAACGGGGCTATACTGCAGCCAACATCATAACAAATAGTTCACTCGGCTAGTTGATCAAATAAATGGATGATGCATCATAATATGGGGGAAAATATAAATTAGAAGAAACAAGTGAATTAGATGTAAATGTTAAAATGCATGTAAACAATCATGGATATATAATTAAAAGCACTCTTGTAAAAATTTCGTTAATATTTTGAATTTTGTGATATTTGTTGTCATTTGTTCAGATAAAAATTTGAAGGACATCGGTTAATAGATATGTACATATATAGCCAGCTAATAGAGATTCGGATCAATTAACAAATATGTTCTAGGTTTATAATACCAATTACCTTGGTTTAGGTAATATGGACTACCATTTAGTATTTTTGATATTGTGACTAGAATATGAGGAAGTTCCAAAAAAATTAGGTTCTCAGTAATTGGTAGATCTGTTGCCTAAACATACTTATAATCAAAAATTATATACGCTCATGTAGATAAATTGTATGTGCAACATAGTAGACCACGTTCGACCAGTTTCCTGCTTTTTTTATATTGAACGAAAAAAAATGTATGCGTTCTTTTATCTCACATGGGAATTTGACGTTTAAGGTAATTAAGCAAAAAAGATAAATAACAAAACGTTAATTATCCGTGGGATTTTGTAAGAAAATAAGTAGTAGAAAAAAAATGGGGATTTAGAAGTAAAAGCAAATAAATGCTAAAAGCAATTAAGCGAGGGGAAATTATCCAAGGACTACTGTATACCTTTAGTTGACAAGGAAAGCCTTTAGTACACTTTCCTATAATAGTATCAATTAACGGTTTAGTGATTTCAAATTTTACGACAAAAAAGTCAATTAAAATTTTAATTGATTTAACGAAGACAAATTAAAAAAATTAATTGGGAAAACTAAATTATACCAATTATCATTTTTAGTTAAATTTATTCTATAAACAGGTTCAAAACTAATTATTTAATTATCATATATTTACATATAAAATAAAATGTTACACTTTTTGTAGAAATGAAAACGCTATTAGAGACCTACAAGTACACTCTTTGCGATATTATTCACCATTACCTGATTGTGTTATTTGGTAGTTGTCTCTTGTGGATTCTTGTAGTGGTTCATTGAAGAGTTAGTTTTTTTTCTGCAAAACTCGCGAGTATATAATTTTTGACGAATATAACAATAGAACAAATTTTAGTTCTTTCTAAAAATATTTCTTTTGTGCAAAACCAGCACATACTATATACTCGTAAATCTAACTAAACATTTAAAATTAAAATGTTTTTGTTGTTTTTTTTTTTATTTATTAATATTTATTTATTTTCTTTTTCTTGGCTTTTTTTGAACAATTTACTTCTATTCATTATTTACGAGTAAATTCTAAGAAAATGTTTTACGTTACGTTTTAATTACCATGTGGGCTGCGTGTGATACGAAAGAATTGAAAGATATCTGTCATAAAATGTCAAATCATAGACACAAAAGTAAAAAAAAATAGTTTTCCTTTTTCTTCTAATATTTCATTAGTGAACAAGTATTTTGTGCAATAATTAAATCATGGGAGTAAGATAATATATTTTATAACGCGCTAATCTCATTCAATATGTTGAAATTTTACACGATTAACAAATTGTTATGGAATGAAACACCCAGGACTTTTCAAGCTCGATCCACAAATGGAGCAAAGACCAAATTTTTAAATTTTATATAAATATGAACTGTATTGCTCTGTGGCCATTTCGTGTCTGCTTAACAGACCTGTGAGGAGCTTTTTTCCCAAAGTAGTTATTAAAACTATAAACTCTTATGTTCAAAAAAAATTATACACTAAATGAGAATTATATCCTATTTAGTAGGAATAACAAACGAACAAAAGATTTTAAAAAGCCATACATTGCTGTTTTTAAAATTTTAATTCTATTTTGCTATTATTTATAGTTTATATTTAAGAATTAATATCTGCTTATTTGAAGTTTTGTTTGAAGCTTAACGTCTGACCCGATTATCTCTCTTTATATCTGAATGAAATTGTTGTCATGGGGGGCAAGTGATACCTCACATACAAACTATATACAGGGTGACCCAGAAATCAACGCCAAGCCGAAACGAGGTGACAGAATTGATTGTAACCATCATGAGAAAAGTCAGAAATAAAAATCTATTCCATGCAGTTTAAAAGTTATGGGCATTTGAAAAACCTGGAAATTTGGTCAAACTGAAATCATTTTTCTTTTATTGAGTTTAATTTTTATTATTTTTCTTCATTAAAACTTTAGAACCGTAACCCTAAATAACATTTCTAGAACCACAGTCAAAAATAATGACGCAATTGCCTCAACCAATCCTGTCACCCCGTTTCGGCTTGACATTGAGTTCTGGGACACCCTGTAAGTATTGACCTTTGTATATCTTGAGAATGGTAATAATAGAAGTTTATAAACTGGGTCAATACAAATCATCAATTAAAGTGTAGGTGGAATTAAGGAATTGGTTATGATGTCTTCCATACAATGAAAGTGCTGCTTATATGTCTAAATAAATATTAAAGCAAAAGTTTCCCATTTTAGTCTAAATAACTCTGTTTTTTATTTGTATAAATAATTGAACCTTTTCCAAATAACATACATACATATGTACATAATTGATAACTACAACCTTCTGTCAGGGTTACGGCCTAGCCTCTGGCAGCACTCATGTTGTGTGTATTAATTTTTATCCATGAATACCGGGACCTATAGTTTAAAGTCGACTCCGAACGACAGACTTGAGAAGCTTTTCCATGGCAATCAATTACTCCCAGAGCTTTTGCCAGAAGACTGCTGAGAGGTAGTCGCCGAAAGAAATTATTTTTTCATATTTCTTTGCTTCAAAATGTCAGAGCTGAGATTTGAACCCGGCTTAGTAAGCCAACACACTAACCACAAGATTATTATTATTAAGAGATTATTAGCTAGAGGGTGCTGTTAATTCGTTTCTACCATTTGATTTGAATTTTTATTGTTTTTCTTCTCTTTTGTTTGTTTTTTAATGCATTTACTCGTATTTATTATGAATTTAGAAAAGAAATAAACATGTTGATGTTAATGTTGCTGTTAAAATTTTTTTGTTGTGACAAATTGTTTTGACCAACAAATTCAATGAAACACCTGTTATTTAGCTATACTTTGCCCATCGCCTCCCCTCATTCAGTTATTAAAAAAAAACATAGAATTTCAAATGCAACCAAATGATTTGCTATGAGAATAGGAATAATTTTAAATTTGATTTTCAGAAATTATTTTAGAAATATATTCAGACGACATTTTTCATACGTTTGTTGACTACAGTTGACCCAATTCTGTTTTTCTATTTTTTAGTGTTTTTATTGTGAGCATTTATTTTTTAACGCAAAATTATATATTAAAATAATAATAACTAAATATAGTATATTTAAGTATACATGTATGTATGTACATATGTATGTATGTATGGGAATATTTCCTTTTTTAACTAATTTAACAACAACATATTAATTTATTTTTAAATAAAGAAATTTTCTTTTAGCACAAATGCTAACAAACTATTTTTATATTAAAGCAGCCTAACACGCGCCTTTATTTATTTTTCTTGTTAACAAAAATGGCATTAAAATCTTTGATTTTTATATTCTACGAGTATAATAAAATTGGTTGCGAATGTATGTGTATTGCTGACAGTGTTGCCGTTTTGGTTATTTCTAACAAAACTGGGTTATTTTTGTCTTTAGAGTGTGTGATATATTACTAAATTTTCCTTTGCAATGTTGTTAAAAATTATTTGCAACTATTGCCTGAAAGCTGAGTCCAAACTCACCCATACCTAAGTATTATCAGTATATAAACCTTTGCCAAATGATTCATGATTTAACCAATCAAGTTGTTTGACAAAAATAAATTTTAATACAAATATTCTTAAATTTAATCGCAATTTATGTTAAAAACATTTGCTGGAACCCAATTTGTAGGCCTTATGCAGGATATGATAATCTTAGAGATCACATTATTATTAATGTGACGGTAATTAATGTAATGCTAAGTAATTTGAATAAATTGTCTATAATAAATGCAATAATACAAATGTTAGATTTTTCATGTCTAATGTGAAGTGTCTCGTTGTGATAGTTACACATGTTTTTTAGCTTATGGCACAGAATAATATGTTCAACTATATCGAATGTCTTTTTAAGGTTAAATATGAGCCCAAAAAAAGAGATCATGTTGTCGTTTAACTTTAATCTTAATTCCTCCAAAACATTAATTAATGCAGTAGGTCTGAAAGTCGCCGTGGTCTAGTAGTTAGTGTGTTGACTTACTAAGACGATAGCTGCGGGTTCAAACCTCAGCTCTGACATCTTCAAAAAAAAAATAAATATGAAAAAAATATTTCTTTCGGCGGCTACCTCTTAGCAGTCTTCTGGCAAAAGCTCTGAGAGTAACTGAGTGCCATGAACAGTCTTCTCTAGTCTGTCCTTCGGAGTCGACTTTAAGCCAGAGTAGGAAAATAAACAAAACTGAACGTTTGATCTCATTTTGTTGTGTTCTTTACAATGAGTAAAACAAAAATAAAACAGAAACAGTGAGAACGATTGTCCCATTTAATTTTGTATATTGTTTTTGTTTTGAGTACTACAAATACACTAACTCAAATGTGCGTAGGTACAACAAAAAATGAATGAGAAGAAAAAAAAAAGAAGAAGAGAAAAAAGAGCAAATTATACGAATGTAACGGAATAACAAATCAAGCACAAGAGCGAAAAGCAAATTGTTTCATTTGCGCTCTTTCTAATTTAGAAAGTATTTGTTTTGGTTTTGCTCATGTACAATACCATTAAAAAAATTTTGAAAAGTGTATGACTTTGTTGTAACGTTTGCGAAATGTTTTGTTTGTTTGCCCACTCTGCTTTAAACTAAAGGTCACGGTACTCATGTAGAAAAATTAACACACACAACCTGACTACTGCGAGAAGCTAGGCCGTTACTTTGTAACAGGATTCTAATAGCTAATTATGTATGTATGTAGGTCTGAAACCAAACTGATTGTTTGTTTATAAATTAATCTTAAGCCTTTCTTCCACATTACCACAGAATTAATTTTATCAGTAGGATAATTTAAAAAATTTCATACTATTTTTATTGAAATTTCGTAACAAAAAACTATTAAAGGCCGTGGCTACACTGATCGAAACAGCTGATATTGATTTTCTTGCTCTCTTTTCTATTGCCCAGGGAGTATTCGTAATTGGTTGGAATATAAAGCTGTCAGCTAGTATTTATTTATTTTATTTCTTTTTTATTTAATTATTTAATTTATACTAATAAATTAAAATTGCATATTGTATAAGTACATATGTATGTATATAAAATAATTTATTAGATATAGTTTTAGATCGTTAATTACTATTAAATGGTTTGTCTATAAAATCCATTTAAATATCTGTCTCATTTACTTTCTCATTAAATTTGTTTTATTTTATTTTTTTTTTTTTTTTTGTCACTTTTCTAAAACAGCTTTTGTGCAGCATTAGAAACACTCAATATTTCAATATATCATCAGTATATAAAATAAAAGATTACAAAATCTGTCACAATATTATATTTTTCTTTATAAAATAAAAAAATTTAATTTTTTGCAAAATAATCATAAATTTTGATTAAAATACGAGTTCGTTTTGGGTTCCCTATCATACTTGCGATTTTTTTTTTCAAAGTTCTAAAGAAAAAACAAAAAAGACAGCACTTCTAATAAAATATATAGAAAGATGTGCAAATTAATGTAATTTATGATGGCATTGAAAGAAACATTTTTGTTTTATTTTATTTAATTTTTTTCGAGGAAAATAAAATAGAATTATTAAAAAACATAAATTCTTAATCACTAGCATTTATCAAAGTGATGAAGCATATTCGCAACTCATTATTATAATTTTTTTTCTTTTTTGTTCTTTTTTTATTAATAATTATTATTTAGTTTTAAAAAATAAATTCATTTAATTTATGTGATGGAGAATAAGAAACAAAAACTATATTTAAAATAGCACTCAAATTCGAGAGAAAATTTTGTTTTAGTCATCATCATCGGCATCATATAGCATTAACACATAGATTTTTGTTTAGCTTTCAAACAAACCAGACAATAATGGAAAATTTTTGTTTTTCCCTTGGATTTTTTTTTATAATTAATTTTTGTTTTGATTTTTCTTAAATTTCCATCAAATATTATATTCGAAATATGCATTTATTCGATAATGAATTAAATTTGTCTGGCACCACAAACATTAAAAAAATCACAATTTTTTCTTTGTTTTTTATTTGGAAAGTGCTAGAAAAATCATTTTTTTTTTTATTTAAAAGTAAGAGAAGGGAATTTATAAAATATTCGGTAGTCTTTAATACGAAATTACTGTAAATACAATATTTAACAAAATATTATTCAACACCTTGTCCATCGTTAAAAGCTTCTACTCCTTCTGCTTTTATGATTTTGGTCTTTTAGTCTACAAGCATCATTGTGCTACAGTGACAAAAAAAGAGTGTTTTTGACGTTGCGTAGGAATATAGGGTCTTTCATTAAACGCTTCCTATTTCAAATTTAAATAAAAGAAAATGTGTGCGAGATATCATCGAAATATTTTATTTATTTGAAAGACCTATTGATGCTATTATGTTGTTGAAATGTTCTCTCGGTGAAGCGCATCAAAAGTGCCCAATTTTTCATGATTCTGGCTCACAAATCAGTTTGAATTTGACCGATGACATGAGTTATATTGGCTTTAATTATCACTGTCGTTTGTGGCTTTTTCGCCTATATCTGCGATCGTACGATTTTAATAGTCAGCTCACATTACCTCCACATGAGATTATCATGTCCTTAGAGCGCTTGTGCAGAATATGCATTGTGGCATAAGATGTGTGAAAAGTTATTAAAACTACATGTTGCTAGTATCCAGATCATCTAATTCAAGCCAAAGGCTAACGTCGTATTCTAGGAAATATGAAAGTCCTTGTTGAAATACCCTATTGCCAGTTCACGTTACCTCCACATAAGATTATATTGTCCTCAGAGCGCAGAATAGGCATTGCCCTTCCGAACTTCTCTTTCCGTTTGTTTTTGAAATTATAATCAATTTTAATTCATATATGTCGATTTCCATCATATATGTAGCTGTTAAATGAAAAAGGTAATACACGCAAGGGCATACATACTTACACAAGCAGTTATAAAATTTCAAAACTTTAAGCCCACTGTGCCATACTGTGTTTTGGCTTTTTAAAACTAAACATAAACAGTGCGTGTTACTGCTACATGATGGCCTATTGGTGCGTGTGTTGAGAATGTTATTTGTTTTTTTAATTTTCTTTCAGAAACATCCTGCTTAATTTCATTTCACACTTTAATGCTTCGGTTAGAATTTTCCACTTTTCTTTTAACCCTCAATGTCTATGATTTTTAATGTTCAAAATTTTATTTATAATTATTTAAAGAAATGCGTTTTTTTATCTCTCTCCCTCTCCCCCTCTCTTTTTTATAATTAATAAACATATTAATTAATTTGCAAAAATAGATAGAAAAATATGTTAAAAATTTAATGTAATATTTTATATATTTCATTTTCTATTACTAATGAGTGCATATATGTATGTATGTATGTGCATACCTGGCATGACTCATTAGATAATGAAAAATATTAAAAAAAATATATGATAATTATGCAGAAATTTATCGCAAAGCCTTATTTATTAGAACATTTATTTTAAAAACAATTTTAATTGCATTTTTTTCCACTTGTTGATTATAAATTGCGATAAAATCCTGCATTACTCATCTCGTTTTATAAATCAAAATTAAATTTTATTTTTTTTTTTTTTTTTATTTAAATTTTTAAAAGCTAAACAAAGTACGTTTGAGGTCATATTTATACATATATCCCACATAAACATAATATTATCGTCGAAATGTAGTTCATAAGCGAACTAGTTCAAGATGAACGATTCTCAAAAACGAACAATACATATGAATTCCCAGCCAGCATTTTTGGTCAATTATGAGTCTTTTTTGACTCCTCTGGGCGATTAAAATAGTCACTTATGAGCTCATTTTTGAGTCGAAAATGAATGTTTTGTCGGGAGAAAAATTTACCCTTGCCGCGACTCCCCTGAACGAGTCATTTGTGATTCCGCACACTAAACGAGTTTTACTTATCTGTTTATTATCTTTACAATAAAAATATTGTATTTTGTTTAAAAATGTAAAAAAAAAAATTCATCAAGCTCAACTGAAAGAATTTTTTTTTTATATGTATATTATGCGTCTTTTTATTGATGAGACAAGTTTCTGGTGGAATAGACTGGAATGTAAGGAGCGGTTTCTTGAAGATGGACTTCTTCTTATTTTTTTAAATTATAATTTAGAAATACCTTAAATTTTATTTTATAATTTTTGCCCTTTGCTGGGATTGAACCTCGGTCGTTTGAATTTCTGTGCGAGCGTCTTACCACTATACCACGACAATACAGTGCACTCGGGAAAACGTTTTATTGACTATGAAATAAAACCAAACAAACAAATCCCAAGAAGAAACAAAAAAGGCTTTCAGCCTAACTTTTTTTTTTTTTTTTTTTTTTTTTTTTTTTTTAAATAAGGCCAGCACTCAGGGGACGGCCCCTACTCATGCAATACATTGTGCTGGTCTAGGAAAATATGTTGTGGCAAGTGGAAAGAGGGAGTAGTGTTTGTGGACATTTGATTTAAACCTACTGATATCGTAATTGGCAGGAAAAACTTTCGCCGGAAGATTGTTCCACAAACGAGCGGTGCAGCTAAAGAACGAATTCTCTCTATAATGCATTGTGCGATTCGCTGAACAATCAACCACAAATGGGTGCGCTCTGAGAGAGGTACGTGTAGTCCGCAGGAATATGCGACCACCCGGAATCAGTTCCCCTATCTCATCAGAGCACCTCCCATGGTAGTATCGATAGAACAATGAAACGCACGCCACATTACGCCGATGCTCCAACGAATCGATAGAGTTGGATACCCTACCGTCGCCGATAAGCACCTTCGCCCTTTCCTGTACGCGGTCGAGAAGCCCCAAAATTGATTTTGAAGCACCGGCCCATACATGAGAGTTGTATTCAGAAAACCGAGGCACTTGAATGCTTCTTTCGACACTCGAAATATGTGATCATTCCAACGGACATCACAACTAATTCTCATGCCCAGAACATCAAGAGCGTCAGCCTCCTCAATATTTACATTACCCATAGTCACAGATGGCAGGATTAAATCATCACAACGCAAAAACTAAACGAACACATTTTAAATGAGATCATATTTTTAATTTCACATACTTATGCATCTAAAAAAATTTGTTATGTACTTACAAAAACAAAAAAGCAACTGAACATAGGAAAGACTATACATGTGTAAATACTGACTACTGTACATACTTATAAGGGGAATCCCGAATTTCTGAATTAATTTCATAAAATTAATGTGTGTGTGCACAAATCTGTGTATTTTAACTGTTGCTAAATTCAAAATTTTCTTTTATTTAAAGTTGACGTTTTAGAGCTTTGTGGTTTGGTTGACGTTTTAGAGTAGACAATGTAAAAAATTAAGTGTTGACGTTTTGGGATGTTGACGTAAACGAGTGTTGACGTTTTCCCGAGTGCACTGTACAATAATTGCATAACTCTTATTCTTTCAAATAAAATAAATCCCATTGTAACGAAATGCAGAAGAAAACAATCAAATACAACGCAAAATAATTATAAAAGCAGTCGTATTTCGAACGTCTGCACGATTAATTTATTGATTCCGCACATTTAATCAGTTTTTGATCACCTAAGGGAGTCGTAAATGACTCATTTTGGTGATTTATGAGCAAGCAATCTTCCAATTGCTGACAGGGTTAGTTCACAAGTTGACTATTTCATGTGTTGTGCTTTCATTTCATTACCAGTAATAAAAATAGGAACTGCTCTGAAATCGTAGCGTTTTCAATGAATTTGTATTTTACTTTAAACGTATGGTTACTCGAAAACATAAGTAAAAGTAAAATATAACCAGACTTAAGCAGAAAACAAATAGAACCATATGCTAACTTTTCATATATTTTTTTAACTGTTGAACGTCTCAACTTTGGGTTTTTTTATACACATGCAACATTAGGAATTACAACAGCCAGGTAACAAATGTCATTTCAAATATTACAGTGCTTGTTTTGTGTGTTAAGTTATGAAGTCAATAAAAAAATTATTAAAATTTTCTCAGATTTAAAAATTCTACCAATTTTAAGTCTCATTCAGTTTAGCTTCACTCAATTTTGATTTGCAGGACATAGAGAAAAATCGTAGTCTAGTCGTTAAGGCCTCGTTACTCAAACGTAAACGTAAACGTTGCGAAACAGCTGTTCAGTTTTGGTTATCAAGCCTATGTGTAAATGATTACTCATGCGTAAACGTAACGTTGCGTTGCGGGCGAATCCAATAAATTTAAAATTTTTCTTCGTTTTTACGTATCAGCTGTTTAAAAATTGTAAACCCATTCTAAACCATTCGCTGAACTCGGCCGAAACGTTTACGTATTCGCAACGTTTGCGTTTCAGTAACGAGGCCTTTAGTGTGTTGGCTTACCAAAAAAGAGCTCCGGATTCCAACACTAGCTCCGACATCTTTAATAAAAAAAAAATATGCTATAATATTTCTTTTGGCGGCTACCTCTTAGCAATCCTCTGGCAGAAGTTCTGTACTCATGTATAAAAATTGACGCACACAACATGGGTGCCGCGAGAAGCTAGGCCGTAACCCTGAAACAGAGTTGTAATATATGTAAAAAAGCTGTCCTAAAAACTTTAATAAATAATAGTGTGCAACAGTATAGCTTAAGAGTTTTAAATAGCTGTCTAGTGTAGGCAAGTTCATATTAAGGCATATTTGCACGTAAAGACACAATAGTGTTTGGGGCCCAACTTGTAAATAATATTTCTAGGATATACTATGTACATACACATGTGTGTTATAATTTGTGTGCGCTTTGCAAAGCATTAGTGATCGTTTGGTTCACGATCGTATCGGTTATCTAACTCGTATCTCCAATTGTAATGCATTTTATTCACCCTTATTGTGCTTGGCGTATTTTTGGCGTATTTCGACATTTTTGTAAAAGATTAAAGACATATTTTATTAATTTTCTTTAATCTTGTACAAAAATTTAGAATACGACAACGACTACGCCAAACACAATAAGGGTATTTACGACTAATAGCACGAAGGCACCCCTCAAAACTTTAATGAATATTTTCACGTGAAAGAAAGAAAAAGTTATTGATTTGAGAAAACCTGATAGATTAAATTAAAAGTTTTCCTTTTAATTTCATCCCTCTGGTATATTGAAAATACATCAAAACTTAAGCTCAATATGATTCGTTTGAGACCCAACCTTTTCTTAAGACGTGTTGGTTGGGCTTAAAAGAACCCCTCACACATATACAATAATAATAATAGTCTTTTAATGGCATTAATTTAAAGCTCAAGTTGTATTCCCTAATCATTGCATTTAACTGTTGAAATAAATTTGAAAATTAAAAAAAAAAAAAAACAAATGTTTGCCAAAATTTCGTTTCTAACAAATTATAGTGCCATGCGAATAACCAAGTAAATAACAAAATTGAAACTTTGTTGCCCTTAATTTGGAAAAACAAAGAAATTTTTTTATGGGTAAACATAAAATTCAATTGAAAAAAAAAAAATTAAATTTAAATTAAAATTAAAAAAAAAATCAACAAAACAAATAAATGTTTATTATAAAACGGCGTCATCTGCACTATTGACGCGATTTGTTTATTTGAATTTATTAAGTCGTGTGAATTTGAATAATTTTTAACAAAATGTTGCAATATTTTCTGTACATTTCTTTTTAATATTTATTTTAAAATTAATGCTATTAAAAATAAAATAAAAATTGAAATCCAGGAAAAAATTAACAAAATAGCCATTTTAAAACACATTAATCTCCTAAAACAATGAATGATTAATGATTAAAATCATGTGCTATATGTGCATATAAAAGGGGGAGGTAAAGGCCTGTTTAAAGCAGTAAAAACAAAAATCGCGGAATAGCTCCAAATGTTAGGCATTAACAAAAAACAATAACCATTTTATAAGAAAAAAAATATTTAAGAAATTTTAAATTACTTTATAAATAAAAATAAAAAAGTACAGAAATATTCTCAATACTCGTATTTACAGACATGACAAATTTGAAAAAGAAAAATTAATTTATTACCAACAGAAAAATGCCTTTCGAAAGGCCTTTTCCGACCAGCTGCTGTTAGTGTTTGAACATTTTTTTTTAAATCAAAAAAGATATGCAATAAAATGAACAACAATAGCATTAAAATGGAAAGAAAAATTGAATTTTTTTTATTTACACATGCATAGTATTTTCTAATTTTAAAAAGAGTAGGATGACCAGAGATAATCAAGATTGTCCGTTCTTGTTATATTGTCAGATCTGATAGTATAATACCAATGTACTGGAAACGACAAGTTTTCATCGCTGCATAGATTGATTGTCAAAAAAGCTTACGATTTATTGCTCAACATTTGCCTGAGAAAAAGTTGTTAGTGCCCCTGTAGAGCTGAGCAGTTTTTAACGTTATCTTTCGTGCATTATCATCATTTCCTCACAACGATCGTTCAAACTCTTAATCTGAAAGCTGTGAAAGTTGATCCTTAATAACAATATTGATGATGCTGCGTCATAACAAGTGATCGTTGGCAAGAATAGAAAATCTCGATCACTTGAACGTGTAATTCCATAATAAATTTCCGAGAATTAAGTTATAAACGATAAAAGGAACAAATAATTATATTGGATAACAAAAAAAGTAATTATGTATATAACACACCGTTTCAAGTGATATGAACTTTTGGATCCTAAAAACAATTTAAAAATTACGGCCCAAAAGAAAGCATAAAATATTCTATTACCGATTAAGACACCATTGCTGCCAATGAATTTAAAAACTGTTTAACTAACTTTCCTCGAAGAGAGTTCAAAACAATACTTCAGTACTCACATTTTGATGTTTTCAACAAGTAGGTAAACCTTGAAAAAGGCACTAAAGTTTTTTACAAACTGAGCTTTATTCTCGTCAAGTTTTCTTCAATTTACCATTTTTGATTTATAGTCCGTAGTAGTTTTACTTCAAGTTTCTAGGCAAACAAGCCAACCATTTGGACTTGTTTAGGACTAAGACTGAGGAGGCCATACTGAAATACAGCTGATTATATGAAATTAAATCATTAATAATGCTATGGTAAAATGCATGAATAGCTTGAGTCATAAAGTTCTAATTAATTAACGTATTACACTATATACATAAATGTTGTATAATAAGTCTATTATCAGTATGTTAATATACAAATTTTGCACGAAATAATTGGAAATACACTAAAATTTCATTTTATGACATGGAATTTAACTACTGTTTAAAATAGAGACTTCCTTACATGAAAGCATAAATATAACTTCAAAATGAAAACGAATTTCAATGTTAACCCACGAGCTTAATATGATGATTTTTTACAATATTTCCTTTGTTCATGATCAGCTAACTGGTCACCTTAACAAAGAGAATACAAGAAATAGAGAGTAAAAATACCAAAAATAAATCCGAGTATATGGCAAAACAAAAATAAAAGTGAAAATGTCTAATTGCATGAGTCACACGATTAAGAATTTTGGTTTTGTGCTGCTCTATACAGTCCTATACGTTTCGTTTAGACGTTTTAAGAATTACAAAAATTCTTTGAAATTTCTATGCACATATATACATACATACATACATTTGCACAAAAGTATGTTATTGTAGATCAAAAAAGAAAAGTTACCTGAATTAAGAAGTTTCTAGGCAAAATTTTATTAAATTTAAGGAATTCACCAGAGATGTGGATTCGAAGTAGCATGTGTAGTAATCTCGATTCCCACTCCATAATTTCTCTTTATTACAAATTCATAAAAAACTCACAAAGTATTTCAGTAATTTTCCAAATTAAAAATCCTTAAAATCAGTATGAACAAGAGGTACTCAAATTAATTATTATGCCTATGTGCTTAATAATTTGAATTTTTTTTTTTAATTTTATTTGTTGGTAAATGTTACGGTTTCCTAATTGCATTAGTAATTGTTGTTAATTTAACATGCTCAGCTGAATTGCGGAAATTTCAGTAAATTATAGATCAATCTACACGGTGGGGGATTATTGAACCCATTATTGAACTAAAACCTTTCCTTGGTAGTTGTCGGTTGAAAAGTTATCCAGTAGAAAAACTTGAAAGTATTATTTGTCATCCGCAGTTCTTGTATGTTTTTGAGAGAATGGTGCATTAAATGAAGTAGAGAAATTAAATGGTTCCTTAAATTTGGAAATTAAACATGAGATTCCAAGGCACCCTGAGATTGTCCTGGATGCTGTTCTGAACGCCACGTCTTTAGAACGATTAGTTTCTGCACTCAGAATCATCAGATCCGATTTCAGAAAACCAATTAAACCAGATTTGATTGAGGCTGTTCCATTTTTATCTCAGCTCTGACATCTACCTCTCAGCAGTCTTCTGGCAAAAGCTCTGAGAAATTGATTGAAATTTTATATTTTTTTTAGTAGTCGCACGCACATTAATATTCTACCTTTTTCTGCCATACTTTTTAAATAAAATTTTTAAGTTTGATGTTCATATTTCGCCTATAGAAATATATGTAGATCAGAAATCAGACAGAATCATGCCAAAAAGAAAATAAATTCTGTTTTTAAATTAAATATTTTTTTTTTTGTACAATTAGTTACTGCTACTGTAGGCAATGATATTTATGTTTATAGTACACTGGTCAACATTGAGTGTTTTTATTTGGGCTGATTACGAAAATAATACGAGATTTTTCCTAGCAACTCTAGTTTTAAATTTATGTATATGTATAGGTGTATGGAAGTATGTTGGTTGAAAATCATTACGAAAGTGTGATTTTTTTTACTCACTTTACTTGTTTGAATGAGGTGTCTGTATAAAATCCCGACACAGATTTCATCAGTAATCAAGCGTCATATGTGCATACATATATCCCACCTCCCCTGGTAATGTTGTTCCATTGTGCGAATATCCTGGTGAAACCTTTCACCTTGATTTTCACTGTAATCTCTTAGGTTTTGAGGAAATCGATCCGAATGAGAATATAATAACCAATTGTAAATAGCTTTATGATTTATGATTTCCAACAAAATTTTAATCACAGAAACGAAATATTGTCAGGTTAGGTTTTCTAGTTCGTTCATAGATTCGACAAAATGTAAGTGTTTTTATCTGTCATATAATTTGTGCTCCATCGATAATGCCTGTTTTTAATCATACCAAGAAACTTTTTTGACAGATAAGCAAAACATTGGCCATTTAAGCTAAGGGCTTTAACAAATTGGTTCATAATACCAAGTTTTATATGAAGTAGTGGCAGTATAAAGGTGGATTTACTACATTTTCTTTACCAACAATAGCTGACTCCCTCAGTAGTCACATCTTTTGAGCCCAATAGTTGTTTTAATCGCAATTGTATCACAAATGTTTGTTCTAAATGGAGATTTACCGCTTTCAAATCTACACAAATTATCCACTGATGTTCATCACAATTTAGTTTTACTAATACTTTTATAGAATATCCTACAGGTATAGAGCCGTACTTATTTCAATTCCGTTATCGATTTACGATACTTGGCAAAGGTATATTAATTAGAAATTATAACTTATTTAGATAGTTTAGATATTGTCTTATCTTTGTAGCCATTTTAGTTTATTGTTATTTTTTCTTAACGTTCCAGTTGAAAGTTATTCATCATGCACCGTTACCTTAAATGTGAGTAGTTTCAAAAATCTCAAAAACTAGAGCTGTCACACAAATACTAGTGTGAAACATTTCTTTCAGCGGCCATCTCTCAGCAGTCTCTGAGAGTAATTAACTGCAATGAACAACCTTCTCAAGTCTGTCGTTCAGATCCGACGTTAGACGGTAGGTCCCGGTATTAATGGATAGAAATTAATGCCCATAACATGGGTACTATGAGAAGCTAGGCCGTAACCCAAAAAGGGTTGTAATGGCCTATAATGTATATGTTAGTAATCGGTTTGAAAAATTTTCGAAAGTAGATTTATGTTGGACAGTGTCATCATTCTAATTTTTCTTTAATTTAGTCATATTCGCTTTGCTCTCTTTGTTTCTTATTTTACTCTCTAAACATGTGTTTACAAATTTCCATTGTGTATTACAGTAATGCAATTTAGCAATTTTGAAACGTCAATTTACAAAACAATTTAATTCTGTGATTGTCGTTCACGACTATCAGCTGATTTATTAAGCGCTTGAATTTATTTTTCGTAGGAAAAGGGATGCGGCTAATGATTCGGTTAAGGAAAAAATTTGAAGGAAATTGTATTTGCATTTATGATTTTTTTACTTTTTATGTAAGTATGTATGTAGTTTGATTTACTCTCAATAAATAAACTGCCAAGAAAAGTAAATTGTTCCTTTTTTTACAAATTATATTGGAATTTAAACAATAATAGTTTTCAAGTGTTAAATAAAATGTTATGAAAATAGAAAACTGCATACTTATGTATCTTCTTATGATTTCAAAAATTTTAAATCACACGAAATTTTGTGAGTTTTACAGAACAGTATTAAATCAAATACATATATGTGATTTGAAATTGCAGGAATGAATTACACAATTAATAGTGTATGTTGAGTAAACAATAACACCCTCTATATGAATTACTTTACGGCTATCTCGAATTGTCGTCTATTTAAAACGATTTCTAGGTGAACACTGTAGCACCTGCACACAACGTGTTCACAATTAACCGTTTATTAAATACGATATTGACATCATTGCTTGACTCATCATGTTTTTTTTTTCTTTTTTTATTGTTTTTATTTCATGTCATTCCTATACCCTACACTTTAGTACGTAATAAGCAAATATTAAATTTGTGCTTTTGTTTGTAACAGCATAAAACTAAAAGACAAACTTTAAGTCATACGTATTGACTTAAAATCGTTTATCTAAAGCTACATTCACATTTCGTCGTGCGGGAGTTTATGTGCTCTATCCACCATTTCATATTTTTTATACATACATATACTATGTATGTCGAATCAATGATGCAACTTAAGGTTTTCGTTCAAGTCTGCAATCATTTTTCGGATATCTAGTCCAGTTTCGGAGATAAATAGCTGAAAACGGATTGCAGATTTTAAAAATTTTGGTGTCAAAAACCTAAGGTGGCATCATTAACTCGAGATATATAAAATGGCGGATAGAGCACATAAACTCTCGCACGACGATATGTCAAATATTCAAATACATATGTATATGATGAAAACTAACATACAGGATTGCATTTCGTGCAGGTACCAGCTAATAGCAGTTGCTGGATTAGTTATGAATTATAACCCTTTCGATTGTGCGGGTGGGTTTAGGTCTCACTATTTTCGTTTATATTTGAACAACATCAAAAAGACCGACAATTCTCGATTGCGCTGGTTGTTGTTCTTTATGTTTGTTTCTCACACTATTCTGCCATTCGATTTACCGTTATTTAAATTATTTCGAAAATCTTGCGTCAGATTTCAGTTTTGTCAAAATGAGCGGAAGGAATAATTTGTGTTAACAACTACAAAAGTACTAATAGCTAATAAATAGTGAATTGGGGCATATTTTAACTAAAAAAATTATAAATTTTAATGTTTCAAACCATTTGAAGTCATTTGATGCAATAAATATGCAATAAATATGCGTTTCAGTTAAAAAGGTTAACGAGTGCATCAATTGTGTGTGTGTCCTGAAAATCTTTGAAGGATATAAAAATGGTAAAATCTAAACATTGATTATTGATATATATCGTACGATATGGAGACCATATATTCCAAAAATCAGTAAAAAATTCCCACTAATTTAGTGACAGGTCTGAAAGGGATAAATTAGATCTTTAACTATCTATAAACAATTTTTCAGTTGCTGTTCTGTTAGTTTCAACTTAAGTTATGATTTTTAAATATGCGCCATTGACGATTTAAAATTATTCGTATTATAATACTCGTACCATTTTATGTTATCATTTCCACTGCTAGGCTTCCGGTAGCTGAACTGTGACCTCAGCAGGAACATATTTTACTCGACAACGAACAAAACAACACCGCCACACAAGATCATTATGAGAGTTTTAAGTCCCATTTCGATGAGCTCTTTATTCTTGGGTGAAATTTTCTATTACTGGGTAGTTGCTGTGTTTAAAAAAAACAATATTAAACAACTGAAAAAACACTCAAGTTTTTCTTTTTCAAAAATTGACCTATAGTTTAGGGTATTTTATATTCGGCAATAACTTTGTATTTCTTTTTTTTTTGCCTACCTTGTAAAAATACTATTTGTACGTTTGTTTGTTGATTTGTTTTTGCTTTCTGAATATTTGGGGATTCTGCTGGGATATGAGGATGATAGCGATGCAGTGCTATGGACTGTCTACATATTATCTAGAGAATCCAACTTTTAGTACGTTTCTATTGGCGATCCGGTTAATATGTTTTTATTGTATTTTCCACTGTTTCGTTAAATAATTAATTTTTGTTCTCTTAATCACCTACAACGTGAACATATTTCACTTGTAAAATGTTGTGTTTTTAAACAATTTAATTTAAAGTTAAATATTGTAAAAAAAGGCATAATAATCGTGGTGGTTTTAAAAAAAATAAATGATTAAATGAAAAACCAATTAAATAATTGATAAAATTGATTTCAAAGAAAAAATAATAAAAAAGATTAACAAAAAAAGATATAAAAACAGTATTTAAAAAATTAATTTAAAAAAATTTAAATATTTAATACATACTTACATACATTTATTTATAAGTGGACATGTAAAAATGATTAATAAATTAAGCAACAAATTCAAAAAATTTTTATTTTACATATGAGCAGTACAATATGTTACTTTTATAACATAAAAAATGAAATAATTTCCGTTTATAAAAAATAAAATTATAGAAAAAGTGTTGTTAATTATTATTTAATTAATTATAAATTACATTTTTTAGTATTAAATTTTGAGATTTCAAACAACAAGAAAAATTTCAAACTAAACATGTGCGATTCTACAACTTTTATGCCTTCCAAACAGGCCAATTTACCCAATTGCTGGATTATTTACTGTAAGAATTTTTATGTTTTATGTATGAAAAGAAGAAAAATATATTGAAAACATTAAGAAAAATTATCAAAAACTTAGATTCTGTGTAGTTTTAAGAATTATGAAATCATCTGTTTTCTATTAATTCGTTAAAAAGAAACTTGGGTATACCTATTCCTTAAAACGAAATCGAGTGAAATTGAAATCGAGTTTTTTTTCAAAAACAAATTAAACTTAATTACGCCAATTATTTTAGAGTTTAGATAGCCTGGTATGTGATGAAAATCGATTTCGATCAAAATTGAAATCCAATGATATTTCAAGTTGCTATAACTTCCAAAGCCTTTATTGTTTGGAACTCCTTTTTCACTCATTACATTACTGACTATTGCCACTACATCCTGGCACCATGAATAATGACCCCAAAGAAAAATGGCCCCAACGCATAAAATGCAAAATGTCCCCATTTTTGGGGCAATCTTTCAAAATGAAAATTCGCCCCAATAATCATTATGAAATTTGGCCCCAAACTAAAGTGAAAAATTACCCCAAAAATAAACAAAGTTTGAAAAAAGAAAATAACTTAAAATAAATTAATTTTTTTTTAATGAAAAATAGCCCCAATTAACACAAAAGGCCTTAAATTTTTTTTAATATAGTTTTTATTCCATGAAAAAAAGAGAAATATTTAATTAAACCCTTTTAGGCCAATTATTACAACTTGCCGTTTGTTAAAGGTAGGATTTTATCAGACAGATATTTTGCTTTTTGTTGTTGCAAGTAAACTTTAACCTAAAGTGGTCGATAAAGTTATTGGGAAGATTGCCTTACCTTTTTGTTAAAGTTTACTTGTAACAACAAGAAGCAAATTATCTGACTGATAAAATTCTACCTTTAACTAACGGCAAGTTGTAATAATAGGCCTTATACGTACATGAATTATATTTTCTTAACGAATGAATACAAAAACAAAATTTTAATTTTATTTACAAAAAACCACTAACAGAACAACGAATTCCGTAAGGTTTCTTGTACCTTTTTATATTTTACTCATTTTATGAAAAATGACCCCAAAATAATTTTAAATTATTTTGCAATATTATGAAAATTTGGGGCCATTTTTCATAATCCAAAATAGCCCCAAAGCAAGAAATGAAAAATGACCCCAAAAAAATAGAAAAATTACCACAAAATTTCGTGTTGTTGTGCTCCATTAAAATTTTTGGGGTCATTTTTCATTTTCGGGTTGGGGTCATTTTTCTTTGGGGCCATTTTTCAGGGTGCCCTACATCCTTGTTTATTAAAACTTAAAAACAATTAAAGAATATATGTTTTATATAACTTTGAAAATACAAACGATATCAATTTCGATCGAAATCATTTTTCATTACATACCCGAATAAAAAAAGTTTTATTAATGATCATTAATAACTTCAAAGTCTTGCCAGGGGCCCTATTCTGTAATTCTCTTAAGTTAAATGCTAAAATTTTGGGTTTTTAAAACAGGCTGGGCGTTAAAATATATAAAATTTAAAGTTTTAAAGATAATAGGCATGAAGCTTTTAAATTACAATACGCGTTCGAGAATTGTTTTCGTAGCCAAAAGGTTTTTAGCGATAGCCTCAGGTTCAAAAATTTTAGCAATTTTAATTTTCATTCGATTTCAATTTCACTATTCTTCGGTTTACAGACAATAACCGATTAAATAATTCTATTGATCTTTTTTGTTTTATACAAATTATCGCAAATTTATTGAGTTTAAGATCCCGCTTCATATGATAATAATTTAGTTATCGATATACTGCCAAAGCAGTAGCAAAATAGCGATAAATTATAATAAAACATTTGAAAATTTTAAGCTCAATAAATTTGTATTATATACTATGTATGTAGGTATACATATAATAAACATATATATATAATATATAGTATATATTTGTTTGTTAATTTTGAAATTCTTATTTTGGTTTTTCTAAATCTTTAGATTCAGATAAAATTTGTCATTTTCATTCATCATCCATGATTAATGAGACTTATTATAGTGAAAAACGCTGCGAAGAATAAATTTGTTTGTCTGCCTATCTTTTAAGAAGAAATCCATAGATATTTTTAAATAGATAGTAGGCACTATAATGACTACGAAAACTACAATAAAATATATTTAAAAACCAGCTATAAATGCCCATGTTTCGTCATTTCCAACTTTTTGAAAACGAATGTAAATTGTAATGCCCATACGTTTAAAATGTTGGTGTTTTCAAATTCCCATAATTTACATATTCATTCAATGCTGTTCAATGCTACTTATACCTATGCAGTATTTTTATTTTGAAGGAAATAGAGAAAAATCATAAATGAGTTTTAAATTTATTTGTCAATTTTATTGACGACAACTATGCATTCGTATGCATTATTATAGGAAAAAGATGTCAGAATACAAGAAAGAATTCATATTGATTTCACATTTGTAATGAGAATGTGAATGACAGAACATGCGGAAAAATTTTATCAGAATCCGTCCAGCATACAACATAAAGTCAAGCATGCAATGTATTTCCATGATGTAAAAATTTTTAAATATTTATGAAAATACACACTTCATACATACATACATACATAATTGGCCATTACAACCCTGTGTCAGGGTTACGGGCTAGCTTCTCGCATCACTCATGTTGTATGTGTTAATTTTTATCTTGAGTACCGGGACCTACAGTTTAAAGTCGTCTCCAAGCGACAGATTTGAGAAGCTTTTCCATGGAAATTAATTACTCCCAAAGCTCTTGCCAGAAGACTGCTGAGAGGTAGTCGTCGAAAGAAATATTTTTTTTTCATATTTCTTTTTTTCCAATTGTCAGAGCCGGCGCTATCGTTTTAGTAAGCCAACGCACTAACCACTAGACCACGGCGACTGAAATATACACTTCAGTACTTTTAAATTGGAAAATCTGACTTTGTAATACGTCTGCTAACGTAAATACTTGTCCAACATTGGTTCTTTGACCAAGGTTTACATAGCCGAGGTCTGAACCCAGTGCAAAAACAAAAATAATATGGAAACACTTCTTAGTTCTCTCTCTATCTCTCTCAAATACCCTAAAGCTGAGGAAAAGGAAATTCGGTTATTGTGGACTATGCCTCTCATATGGAGTATAAGCTCTTTTTTTGCAAACCTAAGAGAGATATAGTAACACATTAAGTCAGTGCAACACTGTCAATATTTCTTTTTTTTAAACAAATATCAGGTGATTTTAAACAAATTGATTAATTTATTGGTCCTGTATATCTTGCAAAAACATATAAATTTTTTTAGGTTCAAATGGTAAGTTTATATACAGTAGAACCTGTTTTTATGCGGACTATTTTTGTGCGATTTCTTTTGTTATGCAGTTTTTTCTTGTGCGATGTTTATTGCAAGAAGCTAGGCCGTAACTCTGACACAGGGTTGTAATGGTCAATTATGTATATATTTATGTTTATTTTTACGGTAGTTCCTGGTCGCTATATGATAGTTAAACATAATATACACACATTTATCAGCAGTGTTGGTTAAAGAAAACGAAATATTTCGGTAATCTTTTATGGAACGAATGTTGTGGACAAAAATATAGGCTTCTTTTGTGTATATCTATTACTGATATGTTTTTCATCCTAATATGTAATGGTTCACACGATAATATGAACCATTTGGTTCACTCTCTGAACCACTATTAGGAATCCCAATTTTCACACGAGAGTTAAGTTTAAATTGTTACCAAATTTGAGGAAAGCAATTCTTTCAGGTTCACAACTGGATTAAAAATGAAGATGCTCCCGTAATTTGTATGGCAAATCTACTTATTTTAAACAAGATTATGCCGCTAAACGCTTATGAGATACAACCAACGTCGCCATGAAAAAAATGATTAAATTTTGGATTTCTTTAGTCACAGTTTCAAATCGTTTTTCAGTATTTTGTTTGCTGTAAACTGACCTACACCTTGTAATAAATTCGCCTTGATTTTTAGGGAATCGAACAACCCACAACCCTCACACTAGCAGTCTAGCAAACTGCCCACTAAACGATGCTCCATTTTTTTTTTTTTTTATTTCTTTTGCATTCACTGGCAGGTAGTTCCCCAGATTATAAGCTGACTACTATTTTTATAAATTGTTTGAAATCAATATTTTTTTTAATGAACGTAAAAATCATTGGAAGCAACTCAAACCTTAAGAAGTGAATTACAAATGAAGACAAACAAAAGCAGTGTTCAAAACTATCCCATTAATTCTTTTTTATTGCCCTCTTTGTATCATTGCAGCTAAAAGTGATGCCAAAGAAGTGAAACCTATAATAAATACAGCGGATATACGCAATCCAAATATACCAAATAATTGTAAAACAGATTCACACACAGATGAAGAGGATGAAGAAAATAGTCAATCTTGGCATAAAATCTTGGATCCTGAATTACAACCAGAACAGCCAATACCAGGCAATAAGGAATCAATGGAAATTTATGCCGATCACAGTCGTTTAGCCAAAGAGTATTTTATAGTGGAAACGGAATTATATTTTTCCCAAAAAATACGCAGCCAAGTACTGCAAGATATGGATCCTGAAGAGCGTAAACAAAAAGAAGAATTATTACAGAAACTTAAAGATAGAGTGAGATTTTCTTGGTTTTCCTTTTTTTTTAATCTACAAAAATTAAATAAATCATTATCTTTTCAGGAAGAACTTTTAGAACTTTATAATAATCTTAAGAATCCTATGCTCACATCAGAAGAAGCCAATCGTACCGACTGTGCGGAAACATCATATAACAATGATTTGTTACCCGATGATAGTTGGGTGGTTATTAATAGTAATAATCAGAATTCGTAGTATTTATTTTATTTTAATTTAAAAATAATTTTAAATGTTTATTTATAACAGCAGCGTGTATGTATGTGTCCATGTCCATGTTCAAAAGTTTTATGTTTATTTTGGTTTTTTTTTTATTGTAAATATTTTACAGTCAAAGTATGTATGTGATCTCAGGTTTTAAGATATTTTATAAAAACATTTAAAATCGTTACTTTAATGTATAGCTTCTAAGACTATAATGCTTTGTTTTGTTTAGTTTTGTTCATATTTAATTTAATTATTATGTCTATAGTGTATAAATTATTAAAAAAAAGTAATGCCATAGTCTTAAGTAAATTATGAAATATAACAACTACTTGTATTTCACCTTTCTGGTCAAATTAAAAGTTTTTGATTTCGAAAAATTGTCCAATACCACACCGAACAGAATCATATCTCTCTTTTGGTTTTCTCAATCATTGACATGATTTGATAGAGTACAACTGCGAAAGGTAACGGAGATAGTAGGTACCCTTACCTTGTTATGTCGAAAACTCTCTAAATCTTAATTAATACCAGATATAGGAACGCCTCTGTAAGGATTTCTTAAATGGTATGCCTGATCATCATAGAGTGTAGCTGAAATCCTGTCTGGGTTACGAAGTGATTACTCAATACATTAAAGCTTGTTGTCCTGTATTTGTACTGTTCCTGAGGTTGAGATCTAAGCTTAAGGAAAAGTTTCGAATTTTAAAACAGACAACATCTTTGAATGCACTAGACAATGGCTTGCCAAATGGAGAATGAAAGATTACATTTCGGCACTTGAGCACTTCATCGCGACGTTTAGTGATTGAAATCAAACTCATTTTGGTGCCCTCACCGCAAAATTGCGTATTGCGTTGTGCTTAATTTTTTTATTCTGTTGTAAAGTTTGCTGTCGTAATGTAGTGCAGTGATGCATTTACGAACGAAATTATACACAATGTTAAAAGAGGAAAATTAAGTTAAAGAATATAAAAATAGTGTTGCATTTATTGCTGTTCAAATTTGTTAAAAAAAATATATATATATTTTTATTAAAATAATAAATGCGTATATCTGGCTTTAACAATTATATTAAATAAGTATTAATACACTGTATAACATTATTATATATACACTTAAATATTTCTCTGATATTCTCTCACATTTTATGGGCTTAAAAACTAAAAACAACAAATCACTTTTAGTAATCTTTTATCACAATAAAGAAGAAGTAAAAATCTGTTTAAGAATCTGAGGCAAAGTGGATACGTCCATGCATACATAACTATGACCCGCAGGCATTTGGGCGTTAATACTGTAAAACAGAAAAAGAAAAAGAAAACATTAAAGCAAACTGAAAATATAAAAATAAAAACAAAACAACTTACCAATCAGCTTCCTCAGCTAAACTGCCTATGAATATAACATGACCTTTCACCTTTGGTTCACCATTCATTAAGGCTTTGGCAAAATCTTTGGGATTAATGCCGTATCTAGACAAATTGGCATCACTTAGAAGCACCACTATAGAATTATCATAATCTTCTTCTGCTAAAGAATTAACTGCTTCTTTTGTAGCCTTTACTGTGCTATCACCTGACCAGCAGTATTGTGAGTGGGCATGCATCATGCGTATTGTTTCAAAACGCTCTTTATCGGTACGAGGAGGATTACCGGCATTAATAAAGGGTATATCATAACCTTCACCACTATGACCCACAATATCATAAACGATTTTCTTTTCATAGCCCTCAAAAGCCTCCATTACCATCACCACAGCTTCTAGTTCGCGATCTAGACGGCCATCATAGCTATTGAAACGGTACATTGAACCTGAAACATCCACTACAAGCTTGAGACGATTTGGTTTCTCCTGTATATGATCAGCCCAAGGATTTGCATCGGCTCTGCGCCGGTAGATATTTTTCTCGCCCGTTATGCCCTCTATTAAACGGGTATCATCCAGTTCACCATGTGTTTGATATTTTTGCCACTGCCTTTCTTTACTTTTAGTTTGCATGGCATCTAAAACGGCTTTCAGTTGCTGCACCTGCTTCCGTATGGGTTCACTAAATTGCGCATACAATTGATGATCATGGGCTGACATTTTTATTTCTTTAAGTTTTTCTTCAAAAGCTTTGCGATTCATTTCACGAGCAGCCCTTTTTACTTCTTCAGGTATATCGTCTTTTTCTTCATCCGATAGTTGATGAACTTTATGGCCAGCATCTAAACGAAAGGGGCCACCCTTACCACCCAGTCCGGCTGTATCACGACCTCCACTACCCCCCGCCCAGGTATTGCCACCTACATGTGGTTCATTTTTGGGGTCCACTTTGCCATATTTGGGTCCCGAAACGCCCAAACCACTTTTGCGATTGACAGTCAATTGTATCTCCTTCTTTTTGCGTAAAGCGTACAACTCATTGCGTGCATAGGCCTCTATAGGCAAACCATGTTTAGCCAAAACACCGGTAACTTGTTCCAAAGCTTCAGGTTGGTATTTATCGAAATCCAAAACATTGCCCACTAATTCGGACATGTTCTCCTCGGGATATTTCTCCAAATGCTTGACAATATTTACCACTTCTCTAGTAGAATAGGGATAGTTGAGTAGACCCTCGTCAGCCATTTGCCTTAATTCGCCAAAGGCATTAACTAAAGTCGCTAAAGTTTTCTTGGGCACCGAAGGACCATATTGTTGCAGTAGAAAAATTTCAGAGTCTGGAGAAGGATTGTCTACTGCATGGCAACTGAAAACATCACCCAATGAAGCAAAAAAGTCATTACCCAAAAAAGGAAAACCAGGACGATTGGCCAATACAATAACACGGAAATTTGGATGAGTTTCTATTATTTCCTGAGCAGGATTTTCCTCCAAAGCTGATTCTTTATCACCCGGAGCTACAATTTTACGACCATCAGAAAGCATCATTTCACCACTTTCCACTAAAGTTCGCAAAATACAAGTAACATTTACAGGGGCCTTGTCAGCCTCATCTATAACCAAAACATGGCCCGTCTTAACTGCCTTCACTAGAGGACTGTCTTCATAAACAACCTGGCCATCACGTAAGGTAGATTGCACAGTCAAACTGTGTACGGTAGTATCTCTATGCAGCTGTAAATATTCTCGAGGCTTGTTCATCAATTGCAATAGCTTGTCAATAAGTTTGTTTTTGCCTACACCCTGATTGCCTACCAAAAGCAAATGATCACCTATCAAGAAGTCCTGCAAAAGGCGTTCCAATAGGGCCACGTGTTGTGGCATTTCATAGAACAAAGTACTTGGTACTTTGGACTCTTCACTGGCTGCTTCCAAATTCATTTTGGTGTCGCCTATTCTTAAAACATTGTTATCCACTGAAATTGTTTTACGCCCTGTATGTTTTTCCGTTTCCGGCTTAATTCCGGCCTGATGCATGGCATTTTCTAATGCTGCTCTCGGTAAAGCCGGCATAAATTTTGTCAAAAAAGTATTCTGAATAATTTCGTGAACATCTGTGGGATAGGCAGACATACGTCTAGCAATTTTCAATAACTGACGAGTGGATAAAGTGCCAGAGAGATTTTGTAAAGTGTTGTCTGAAGACTCTCTTAAAATGTGTGACAACTTGACGACCTTGTGTATATTTTCATGTATATTGCCATAGAGTTTTCTTATAATCTCATATTCTTCAGACTGCTGTAGAGGTCTTACCTCCATGTATAGGAATAGACTTAACATTTCTGGTGTCAACCAATTTTGCATGGTGCTATTAGGGTTTGGTGGTTCAGCCAAGGCTATAATTCTAAAACTATCATGGATTTTCAAAATACCTTTTTCGGCCAACTCCAGTTTGGTAAAGCCTTGTTGTAGCAATGCTTCATAACGTTCCGCGCTCAGCAATGTAGTGCCATCACACAATTGCAATTCACGGTCATGTATCAAACGCTGTAGAACCGTAACTGTACTCTTATGTAAACGATTTATGCCATTAAGAACAGCTATTGAACCATTTTTGGCTGCTCTCACTAAAGGCGAATCCCGCCATACTGTATCACCCTCAGCCGTGGTGATACGCTGTTGTACCAAATCTCTGGAGGTCATATCTTCATATAAAATCATGGGTTCCATGGACTGTTGCAAAAGTTGTAAAAGATGTTGGGCCAAAGTGTATTTCCCCACACCTTTTTGACCCATTAAACAAATATCTCCTACTCTAATCGTCTGTACCATTTGGGCCAATACGTTTCGTTGATGATCGAGGTCTACGAACTCCTTTTGTTTTTGACTCACAGTGACATGATGACCGCCAGGTATAGTTAGTAATACATCGTCGATTTTAAATTCTATTATACCGTCGGTTGCGACTTTTTCCATTTTCTGTGTTGAAACCTTTTTAACGGCTTTCGTTGGTATCGTTTTAATTTTAAAAGATTTCAATAAATTTGCTATTCGAGTTTGTTGTTCTTTTTTCAAGGAAGTTTGATAAGGATACAAACGTATTAAGGCATCGTGTATAGATAAATTTGGGTTTACATTCTGTAAAAAGTAAGTGTTATTATAACTTGCCATTATTAAAGTAAAAGGAGATATTACCATCATTTTAGCTACCAAGTGTAGATTATCTAAAGGGAAATCAGGTAAGTTAGCTGAAGAATCAGCCGACTGCACAGCCAAACCAAATGACAAAAGATTTTTCAAATCATCAACAGGTACCTTCGGAGCATGACTACGAAGATCAATTAACATTTCCTAAAAAAAATTGTTTTAATAAGAAAATCATAATTAATCAATCTTAGTTGTATGCAACCTTTCAAGTATTATTTCAGTTTAATTGAATAGATAGAATGTAGAGATTTTGTTATCATGATATCGATATAAGTTTGTATCTGTACAGAGTTCTTAACTAATATGTAATGGAAATTTAAAAAAACTTAACGCAAACGAAATTCATAAATAAAATTTAAAGTGAAAATTAAGTTAGAAAACTTCTAAAGTTAAGTTTAACATCTTGAGACCTGAATTGTAAAAAAAAATTAATAAAACTTGATTTATACTTAAGTTAAGTGCTTAATTGTAAAAAGGTGAACTCACCTCAAATGAAAAATGTGAAACATTACGCGACTGAAAACGTGACCTTAGTGGTGGATCCAAAGGTGTACCCTTGTATTTCTGAGTCGGACAACCCAAAGCTACCACACGGAAATCTTCAGAGACACGTAAAAGACCCCAGGAATCTAATTCTTCTTTTGAGTAAGTCTAAAAATAATTATTCTTATAAATTTTTTATAAAAAAAGACAAAAATTATGGCACAAAATTACCTCCAATAACTTATCGTAACGTTCTGGAGCCATTAAAAATTTGCCATTTTCTAAATGCATTTCACGATTCTCCAGTAAATTATTCAAAATAGGTAAAACATTACGTTCAGCATGCTCCACGCCATCCAAAACTAAAATGCGACCATTAACCGCTGCCCGCACAGCACACTGTAATTGAAAATAATAAAAAAAAGTCATGCATGTGTAAATGAAATAAATTGAAAAGTCCAAAGTACACAATTCTGCTTCACTCACTTGATCATAATAAACAGCTGCCTTGTTTTTAATCTCACGTCTTTGCTTCAAATCACTTTCAGTGGTGTCACGACTCAAGGCAATATATTCCAATTCACGTTGGGTCAATTCTAAAAACTGCATAGCCAATCGGCGTCTAAGAGGGCCAGGTTGGCCCAGCAAAAACATGTCCTGCTTCAAAGTATCTTTTTGCAGCATCCAACGCAAATGATGCAAAGCCGATTGAGTCAATTCTAATGAAGCATCTTTGGCATATTGCACTTGAAAAAAGAAATTCCTGTTTAAGCAATCAACTTTTAAAAACAAAAGATTTCTTTGATTGCAACTCACCATATTTTTGAGGCACTAGTTCAGGATTTTTGGGAAATTTTATTGTTTTCGTTACATCACCAATGGTTATGGTCTCATTCTCTGTGTCATTAATTTTTGTGGAATAGAATTTTGTAAAAACAGGTACATATTGTGGTGGTTTAATAACATTTCGTTTATTTATTATAGAATTTGTTGTTCTATTTATTAATCTTAAAGGTAAAATCATTTCTTTTTATTTACAACAGCGACCTTAAAAAACTTTCTTATGTTTTCTAATTGAACAAAAATGTGGACTTAAGTATTGTATACATGAAACGAAAAAATCAGATTTATAACAACAACAAAAGCAAAAAGAAAAGAAATTGATAACAACAAAAATCACAATACTTTGTATAGAAATAATAACAAAACACACGTTTATTAACGGCACAACAAAAACAATGTGACATAGCATGGGAGATTGGGTGAGTAAATAACAACTACAGCTGTTCCATTTAATAGTTGCTAAATAATAAGAGTTGCATTATTCTGTACTTAAAAATAATGCTGCATCATGTAAAACGAGTAGCACAATTTGGAAACGAACAAATTTTAAAATATTTTTTGAATGTTTGTTTTTTAATAACAAATAATTTATTTTTCTTAACAAATTTTTAAATAGTAAGCACATTTATTAAAAAACACAAAGTAAGATTAAAATTATATACTTATAAGTTTCAAACCCCTTTTGGATCTAAAACAGTCTTAGGTGTTATAAGTATAATAAATTTGTACTACAAAATAATTAAATTCATAACAAAAAAAAAAAAAAAACAAGTTGGTAATTTCTAAAAGCAAGGCTAATAGACTTATTTACCTCATTACTTTTATCCAGTAATCTTATTGAAAGAACGAGAGAATAATAACTAAGCTGATAAGCATAGCTTCAAATATTTCTTTAAAAATATATATTTGTCAGCACTCTCTTATGGTACATTCTTATTTGGCAAAAATTTGACGAAAATAGCTTAGGCTTAGTAAAGCAAAATTTTTAATATGTAGCATTTGACTTATTTTTCATCACTACAAAAAAGAAACGTGCGTTCAAAGATTAAATGTTCACAATCACCATCGAATACATATTGTCTTGCGATTTCAATTTTTTATATATCTCGAGTTAATGATGCCACTTTAAGTTTTCGACCCCAAAATGTTCAAGTCTGCAATACGTGTTCGGCTATTTATCTCCGAAACTGGACGAGATATCCGAAAACGGATTGCAGATTTTAAAAATTTTAGTGTCAAAATCCTAAAGTGGTATCATTAACTGGAGATGTATGAAACGGCGAATAGAGCACATAAACTCCTGCACGACTATATGTATATTCATAACAATTTATAGGGAGTGGCTTAAAGAAGCTGTTGAGGATTAGCAACTATGTAATTTACTTATACATCAATATTATTTTGTTGCTTTTGAGAAGAATTTGTTCGATGCTGAGCAATCATCGAACTATCACTATCATTTAGGACACTTTGAATTTATGTTTATCGTCTAATATTGTATCCCTTATTTATCCCATTAACTCTTAAAACTAAAAAATCCACTGTTTAAAAAAGTATATGCCCTGAAAAGTTAACCTTTTAGTTAACTTAGAATCTAATGTCATGTTTATGCCCGTTTTAAAAACGTTTTCATTCGATGAAACCTATGGCATAAACAGCTATAAAAACAGTTTTGAAATTTCGAAACTTTTTCACTGACACTGTTTGAGCCAGACTTAGCGTTTTCAAAATTGAGTATAAACGCATACGGTTTTGAAACCTTTATGAAAATCAGCTGTAAAGAATGTTCTGTCAAATTTGATGGGGTTGCCTATTGTTTCCATTCCATTATGAATGAAATCGTTTTGTGTCGAACTAATTTCAAAACAGACATAAACTAAATATAAGTGCAGTTAATCTTTCAGTTAACTTTTCAGAACTACACTTAGATTCGAAGTTACTGTTACTGACGGGTGTTAACTTTTTCACAATTTTTCTGTAATAAATTAACGTAAAAGTACATATCATGCTTTACGTCGTTAACAACGGTTACAATTTAATCAACTGACAACGATCTACCTCTTTAGATTTTTATCGAATAGATTTTGTTAAATTCTGTTTTTACATAGAAAAACTAAAATTGGTTTGTCTTTTTAAACTTTGAATTTTGAATTTTGCTTACATTTTGATTGTAATGTAGGGTACGTGCTTGATCTAGACTAAATACCGTCGTACATACATATATTTGTTACTTACAATAAAATATGTATAACAAAATTTTAATTGCGCGTTATATATAATTCGTTTTATTAAATTGGAAGTTGTATAATTAAAAGAAAGAACTTTTTTTCATTGCAATTTTCTAATCAAATAAAATGCCGCAAACGTCACAATCTTACGTGCATATTTTAATTAAAAAAAAACATAATTCTTTGATAAAATAATAATAAAAAATAAATAAAATTCGATTGAAATATAAATTTACACACATACTGTGAGCGTCAAAATAAAGTGTACAAAAACATTTTCTCTAAATTAGTTTCTATTTCAGTCTTTAAAAATACGATTTTATTTAACATTTTATGTTTTTTTAATTGTAATTCAATTCTCTACTTAAACATAAAAAAACAACAAAAAAAACTTACAACAACAAAAGTTATAAAACAAAAACAAAATTTATTCCATATTTTACGCGTCAAAAAAAAGTGTACAAATATTATTCATTATAAAAATTAGTATGATTTAGTATTTGGTTGCTTTTCCTTTAGCTTTAATAACGGCACTTAGTCTTCGGGGCATCGATTCCACTAGTTTTGTGGTTATGTCAGATGAAATTTTCTGCCACTCCTCCATTATAACGGATTTTAGCGTATCCTTGTTAGTGATTATCCTCTTTCGTATTTGCCGGTCGAGATGCTCCCACAAATGCTCAATCGGGTTAAGGTCCGGTGATTGGGGAGGATGATCTAATGTTTTAGGAGTATGATAAAGCAGCCATTCTTTTACTATCCTTGCCGTATGTTTGGGATCATTGTCTTCTTGAAAGATCCAAGGTCCCTGTAAGCCCAATTTCTCTACACTACATGGCAAATTGTTTTTCAAAATGTTTAGGTAGTCCATTTTATTCATGGTATCTTCAATAAAAACCAAGCTTCCCACTCCACTAGCCGCCATACATCCCCACACCATCACCGAACCTCCACCATGCTTAACTGTGGATATTAGATTTTGTTCAGCATACTCTGTATTTTTTGTACGCCATACTTTTACAGGTTTTTTCTGGCCAAATATCTCAAATTTACTCTCATCGCTAAACAAAACGTTATTCCAGAAAGAACCATCTTTAGTTTCGTACTTTTTTGCATACTCAATACGTTTTTTCTGATTCAATAACGATATTAGTGGCTTCTTTCGCGGCAATCGACCATGTAGACCATTTGCGTGTAGAGCTCTTCGTACTGTGCTGGCGCTTACGTCGATATTTTTTGTTGCTGAAACTTCCTCCGATATTTTAACAGCACTTTTAAATGGATTCTTCTTCACGTCACGCACAATAGATCTTATTTCAGACTCACTTAAAGATTTTGGTCGGCCTGCACCAGGACGATTTTCTACTTTGCCGAATTTTTCGTGCTTATCAACTATTTTCTTTACTGTATTATGGCTTCTGTTTATAATAGACCCTATTTCACGAAAAGTTTTACCCTCTTTTCGAAGTTTTATCACAAGTTCTCTGACATCTCTGGATGTTTGTCTACCCATTTTTAATAAAATAAATAAGTTCTTTCTACAAAGAAGTTATAGTCCGAAAATTGCGTCTGTCTGATATAAAACATTAATAGTGATTTAAAAGAATGGAAGAAAGTAAATAAACAACCAAACATAACGGTATTTTATACGGTTCTACTTCGCTAAAATGCTACAAAAAAAGATGTACACTTTATTTTGACGCGTAAAATATGCAATAGATTTTGTTTTTGTTTTATAACTTTTGTTGTTGTTAGTTTTTTGTTGTTGTTTTTTTAGGTTTAAGTAGAGAACTGAATAACAATTAAAAAAAACATAAAACGTTAAATAAAATCGTATTTTTAAATACTGAAATAAAAACTAATTTGGAGAAAATGTTTTTGTACACTTTATTTTGACGCTCACAGTACATACGTATAAATTTATATGTTTTTAAAAACATTTTGCAATATTTCAAAAACTAAACAAAAACCGTGAGAAAATATTTAAACATTCTATTTTTTTTTTCTTTCTTTCCATTTATGAGAATTTAATAAAAACAAAATTAAAAATATGCGATACTCGCTTACATTGCGTTATTAATTAAATAACGAAAAGTGAGTACAAGGGTGAGTTGAGTATTATTTGGACATATTTTATAAAATTGGAACGAAAATTTAACAAATTTACACTGCAAGAAAATTATTTATTAACTTTTAACTAAAAGTTTTTTATATTAAACAATGATTCATTGAAAATAAAGAAATTCCTATTTTCGTTGTACATTTTATGCAATTAAATTTTTTTTTATATGGAAACAAAAGAAGTGAAAGAAAATATTGTATCTTGTGCTAAATAAAAGCAGAGCTTTAAAAGTTTCTAACTTTTTATATATTTGTCTGCAATACAACTATTAATTTATGCCCGTATTTATAAAAACTATTTTAGGTTTATTGAGGATTTATTTGACAAGTATTGCATAGAAATATGTCAAATAAGACCTCAATAAACCTAAAATAGTTTTTATGAATACGGGCATTAAAATATTTAGATACTATTGGGTATTCATAACAGAGTTGTAAATGAATCATTCTTTTTTGATTTCAATTCATTTGAATTAGCTAAATTTTGAATTAATTCTTTTCAACAAAAAAAAAGAATTGAATTAAATTTGAATCAATTCATTTGAATTTAGCGAACATGAATTGCAATTCATTTCCAATTCAAATGAATTAGGCAAAATGAATTGCAATTCATTTTTTAATTCAAAAGAATTGGTAAAAAGAATCGCAATTCATTTCTAATTCATTTGAATTGAAATGATTTGGAATTAATTCAAATGAATTAGAAAAGTAACTTGTAATTCAAATTTATCAAATCAAAAATGAATTGCATTCAATTGAAGTAAACTTGGTGTTCGGAGTTTGGTCCTTCAAGTACTACTTATGTCGCTTTTGATATACGCTGAATAACAAGACATTCATGCCCGTATTCATAAAAACTATTTCAGGTTTATTGAGGGTTTATTTGACAAGTATTGCATAGAATTTGTCAAACAAGTCCTCAATAAACCTAAAATAGTTTTTATGAATACGGGCATCAGTATTTAAAACCTATTAATAATTTATGAAATTTTGTGACGCACGAACTTTAAAGGACAAATACTTTAGTAATACTTATGAGAATTATTATAATTATTATTATATTATTAAGAGAATTATTATAAATAAGTAATAAATACTTGGATTAAAAGTAATAGAAAATGGGTGATTCATTATTAGTAGTGGATATATTTTTATTATAAAGTACAGAATAGAAGTACTTGGAAAAAGGGTGATGCTTTTGCATTGCAGTCTTTTTTTCAGAATCAATTCAATTCAAGTAAATTGGAAATGTATAACAAAATCATTTTTCGAGTTAATTTAAATGAATTGGTAAAATGAATTGCAATTCATATTTTAACTCATTTGAATTAATTCAAAATCAATTCAAATGAATTGGAAATGAATTGCAATTCATTTTTTCTAACTCATTTATATTAATTCAAAATCAATTCAATTCAAATGAATTGGAAATGAATTGCAATTCTTTTTACCAATTCATTTGAATTGAAAATGAATTGCAATTCATGTTCGCTTAATTCAAATGAATTGATTCAAATTTAATTCAATTCGTTTTTTGGAAAAAGAATTAATTCAAAATTTTTCTAATTCATTGCATGAATGATTCACGAATTAATTCAAAAATGAATGATTCGTTTACAACTCTGATTCATAACAGGTACGAACAAAATTTTTATTTATAACCGGCTTATTTATAAATTTTGTTTTATAAACTCTTTATAAGCTCAAAATATTATTATGAATACGAGTGTTTAACTTCTTGTAACATTTTATTTTGAAAAAAAAAAAATAATTCTTTTAAATGTTTATTAAAAATTATGCTGCTGATAAGAAATAACAAATTCTACTTTATGAAAATAAATTCCCACACAGAGTATATTATAAGCAGTGGTAAACAAAAAAAGTAATACAACATGTTAATTCTGTGATTTTATTTGTTAAAGAAATATTAGCAATACAATTAAAGGGAAGAAATTTGCTGGCTAAAGATCATTGTATTGTAACAATAAGCTGATTATACCGATCAAATCTGAGGTCTAATCGTCGCTTACGTGATCGAACGAGTGAACGTATTGAATAAAATTTCGATACCGTGCGAATGGCCTAATCGTGGCATTCGATTGCTATCGAATCGTAAATTATAAAATTGTTTTAGATTTTTTCTTCTTTGAAAGAGAATCAAACACACATATATACATATATATGTTTATAAAATCAACATGAAATTAAATGGAAAAAAAAAATTAAATAAGAAAACATTGTGAAAAAGGCAAACAATTAAATAAAAAATTAATGAAGTAAAGTAATAAAAAATTGAAGTGGTAAAAAATGGCTGAAGTATTATTATTTTTAGAATTACTGTTATCGCCAGACTCAGAAGATGGGATTAACACTAATAAGGACATATTTATATATGTATGTACTTCTGCAATTTTAATAAGAGTTGTAGAGTGACAAAAGATGCATTTAACTGTCTAAGTACTTAAGGAGTTACAATTTACTGGGCACATGTCAACAGCAGTACCACCACACCGACAGCAACTATTTCCCTACTGCCTAATGGTACTATTCAGTACGTAATTGGCAATTACTATTTACTTGACATGTGTCAAAGCACTGTCAGGAAAATATAAAATATGTATGTATGTATGTATTAAAGACGTTTATATTAAAAAAAGGAATTATACTTACATAAATAAAACAACATTTTTTTTTCTTTAGAATAAACAATTAGTTACTCGTACATATGTTTACGATAACCACATATGTATCGAGCGAAAATGCTATCATCTCAATAACTCGTGTGAGTTGTTCAATAACGAATGCTGAGATGCCAAACTAAAAAAACTCGATCAAATTAACCCGATATCGAAAGCGACGATTAGACCCCTGATTTAATTGTTAGATATTAAGACCCGTTAAGCCTGGATATGTCCGGTGATCGCAGTATTGTAATATGTAATGTGTTGGCTTACTAAGGCAATTAGTCTTGAAGATAATTCGAAGCAAATGAGGGAGGCAAATTTGTATTTGCCGATTGTCCGCCATAGCCAAATTTAACGGTGTTGAAGTCTTCTAATGTGTTGAGAAGGTTCAGGCACAAAAATACTATTTTTAAAGTGATCGTGTTAGATTAAAGGTCGACTGGGTGTTATGCCAGGCTTCTAATGCGAGGGCTGTGGATTTGTTTCCCATCAGAGATCATGCTCTGTGACTCTACACTGAGCTTTTGGTCTTTGTCACTCTGCCCCTTATAAAAAAAATTTGGCATTATATTTGCTCAACATATTAGTGTTACATAATATTTGTTTGCCACTGTATATGCATAACATGTCTTTCTATAAAGCTAAGCAATACAATTCATTATAAAGCAGGAATTAATATCCAAAAAACATAATTTTATTTATTTTTTTTTTTTTTTTTTTACAAATTTTTGTGTTTCTGTGATATTTTAGAGGTCAGTCAGGTTTGGAAATATTAAAACAGATTTTGATAAGAAAGTATTTTTTTGTTTTTGCTACAATGTAGTGTATGCGTTTGAGTGTTCTTTTAAAAACTCTAATTTTTGTTATTTTTTATTAAAAAATTCTAAAGATTCCCACGATTTTATTTGAAAAGCAAAGACATAAGAAAAAAAATTTAAGAATTTGATAAATTTTACAAAAATAATAATCGGGGGTGTCATAGAATCCAATAATGTCGGAATTGGATATAAAAACGACAAAAAAATTAATTTTGTGTCATGAAATCCAAGACTGTCGCTTTTGTTTTCGAACTTAAATAAGTATTGGTTTTAGGTGTCACAGAATGACTTGTTATCGTTTTTAATATTGAAAGTAAACCAAGCAGCTAACAGCTATCAGTTTTCATCAATTTAAAAATAATTTACTATGAAATTTCGACCGATGTCGAATAACAGAATTTGTACTCTGAATTTTAATTAACTTTTTGTAATAAGTATCATTTTAAGAGTTTGTGATGTGAATTTTATCTTTTTGTTTATGTTACATGAAATTAAAACAAAATTGACTTTATTTTATGAATAGATATTATTTTATCAATTTTATTACGAGGTGTTAGCTTTTTCCTCTCTGATTCCTTGATTCTTAGTTTGCAGAGACGTACTTGATGGCAAAGTAACATAACAAAATAGCGTAAATTTTGTGCAGAGCGCAGCAAGAATTTTTAATTTTCACTACTTTCTCCGCATGGTAGTGTAATGTACTCATTAAACAGCAAAATCGACTTTCCAATACTCCTATTATTCTTTCCACAATATTACATGCCGATGAATGAGTCATATTGAATTTAAACTCTCTCGAGTTGTGGCTTGGATCTGTGTATGGCGTTAACAAAAAAGGTTCAATCCCATACCCACAATAATTTTTTGGTCTGTTCTCCTGACTCATACAGTCTAAGAAAATGATGTCTAGCGCTACTAATATTCCAAATACATGCATCATGGCTAGACCCGTTATACCGTGCATCTACTCTTCTAATTTTCATATTACGGTCACAAATCTAAACAAAAATATGTAGATAAATACATAATTTAGATTTATAAATAACTTAAGTTTAAATATAGATGCTCGCTAGAACTAGTTTCATGATGTTTATGTTTGTCTCATCGTTGTAACGAATTATTAAAGGGATCTTATATTTGATATAAAAATAGTCCCGTGTTGTCTTTTTTTCGTTAAGATTCATTTCCAACTGTACCTATTGAGGGCAAATGAGCCGCTCAATAACCTTAAGCATATCATCTAAAACTGAAGATACTGTGCTTCTACCTAGAGGTATGCTGTAGTTATTTTTAACAGGCCGCTGATAGGACCCTTCAGCTCAAAATCGCAACGTAGCTGAAGGTTGTATCAATGCAGTCGAATGGTGGAATTTTAGATTTGGAAATGTGTTCTTGTAATATTTCTCAGACAATACGAAAGCCATCTTTGTTAAAGCGGCATTAAGCTATAAATCCGCTTTAAATACTCGTATGGATGTATAGCGTTTGCGGCAGTTCAAGTGGATTGCAGCAATTTTTTTCTTTTTATATTTTGCGAACGTTCTTCCTCCAATAATATATAGGCGACAATTGCAGAACTCATTTTCGTTATGTATATGTTGTTCTTCCTTGTATTTAAAAAAAAAAAGAAACGATTTGTAATACTTTTTGTTTTTTTATTAAAAAGATTATAATAAATATTGTAAACAAATATACAAATATCAATAACAACTGATTCGAAAATCGGTTTGGTTTTCATTCGAAAATAATAAAACCGACTTGGTTTTGTGACACCAAATGAATCCAATATTGGTTTTCAAAAACGATAAAAAGCAAAACCGACTTGGATTCTATGACACCCCTGAATAAAAAAATTAAAAAAATATATATTTTAAAAATTTATCTTAAAATAACATTATATTCAAGATTTTTTTAGTGCAACAATACCAGCCAAAACGTGTTGTTTTCAAACCTAAAAAAAGTGTAGTGAAGAGTCTCTTTAATCTTCTATGGTTTAGCAAATAATTATCGATAACAAATGTTGGTTCTTTTACGTGGTAAGTTTTGAATACTTAAAATAGAACACTCGGTCTCTTAAGTCAGATAATTTTATATTTTGAAGCCGAACTCTGTAACAAAATTTTGAAGACTATTTTCGAAAAATTAAATAAAAAAAAATTATGTTGGAAATATAAAAATTCTCAGATAAGAAACGCAGGCGAAAAAAAATAAAAAAAATATTAATTTAAAATTTTTTAAACCCAATTTTCTAACCTCAAAATTTTAAATAGAAAATATTTTTTTTTTGTGGTGCATTAAAAATTTATTTTAAACCTCAAAAGATAGCAGAGAGTTACTCGTAGATTTTAAAATAAACAATTCCCTGGTTAATCTAGAGAATATTTTTTGATTAAAAATTAAACCATTCCCACCATTTTGTTGTTTTAAATATGTTATGACTAGATTGTATGAGCATACTCGTATTTTAAAGTTTTTTATGTTGTTCTTTTGATTAAAATGAAAAAAAAATAAATACATACGTTCGGTGGTTCTAGGAGGTGTGTTAAAAAAATAGAGATTAACTATACAAATATTAAAAATACTTTCCACTTTATGCTATAAACACATTGCAGACTACAGGCTAACGAATATAGCCTGTCAAAAAGAGAATACTTGTGCACAGTGTCTACCGTGACGAAACGACGAAACAAGAACAACACGAGAATATTACCACCCTTTAAAATGAAAGAGATAGCAAGTAATAATATAACTGTTAGTAAATGGATGGAGTTGTTATTTGTTTCATTACATATGAGCGTACGAAAATGCTTATTTTGGCGGCAGCACGGCTACATAACTACAAGACCACCGTTGTAGCTGTAGCCAACTTACCAACTACCAATGTAGATGGTAATGCTGTCAATATAATAAGATGCATGAAATAGAGGTGTTGAAATCTCGAAAAAACTCTTTAGTTACACCACTGAAAAAAAATAATTAGCTTACAGATCAGATGTTTATTTCGTTGTTGTCGCCTTGAATATGATTAAAAAGTAAAAGACAGATATGTTTGCATACAGGCTCATAATGTGTTATCCGGTTTGCTTTATAATGTCACTCACGTTATGAAAATAACTTTACAAAGCTCTTGCAATAGTCCCACAAAAGCTTTAAGAGTAAACCGAGTAAAAGAATTAAGTAGCACATGGTATCGAACTGATTTGAGCTAAAAAGGTCGAATCTAAGGGCACTCCAAATTGATATTCAAATTATGTATGTGTTTAAGGAAAAAAAATATTTACTAACTTTTTTTCTTTTTTTTAATAATTTTAACTACAACTGATGATTTGAATTTTTTTTTTTAATTTTGATTCGGATTCACTGAGGGTTCAATTTTATCTCATTTTGAAAGTATTGAAAAATCATTTACTAACAAAGTCAGGCTGTCTGCCTTAAAAGCGCTTGCGTCTCATCGTATGACATCTGAACTTGTCAAATGGTGTGACGACATTTTGATGTCATACATACATAAATACATATTTGTATTTATATTTAAAATCTTTTTGCAAAATTTTATGTGCATACCTATGTAGGTATGTAATTTTTGTAATTTAGTTTTTAAAAAAATACCCACATAGATATGTTTGTATTTCTTTAATTCTCCCTGCGAACAGATACCTATAAATTTTTAACATGACCCCAAAACAAAGGGCAATAAAACTCATCGTTATCGTCTATTAAACCAACCTCATAATCGTTTATTAAATCGATAAATTTCTTTTTATACTGAATCTCTGTGTGTGTTTGTAGGTATTTTAAATTGTAAAATTTTAATATTTTCTTGTTGTTATTTTTTATTTCTCAATGAAATTCAACTTCACAAATATTGATGAATGAAACTGCAATAAAAAAAATACATCAAACGAAATAGAGAAAGAAATAACAACAACAAATATGTAAAAAGAGATATTAATTAACCGCAAATGTCTGCATACAAATATATGACTGCATGTCTATCTCTCAATTTGTCTGTCTGTCTGTCTGCCTATTTGCCTGTCTATTTAATAATACAGAATCATACCAATGCTTCAACTTGTAAAATCTCGAAAAACAAAACACAACAAAAAATAAAAATCAAAAACGATAACAAATCAGCTTTTTTGCGACGAAAAAAAAAACATCAATAATTTACAGAAATGTAAAATTGAAAGAATGTAGAAAAACAAACAACAAATAAAATTCCTATTAAATTGTAAACTTTTGAAGCAGTTTCGTCCAAACGAGTTTTGTGTTTTTTTATAATCGACGAGAGCACGATGGTCAATCAGATCTCGGCAACAGTGTCTCCATTTCTGGGAACTTATCTCCAAATTGGATATTTATGTTCTAATTGAGGGGTACAAAACTTTTGTCTTTTCTTAACTGACGAAGGGATTTTTTACTTGACTGTCTATAAATGTATCATTTTTAATATTCAATCCTTCTGAATGGCAGGATTGAGTGCAATAAAAATTATAACGGACCTCAATTGTTCTTTAGCGTAGGTGAGGTAGATGAACAGTTCCTTCTTCAGGATGTTGAGCATTATCGTCAATTGTAAATTCATAACCCAGTTTCAGTCTCTAAAGTAAATAAAAGATTTTTGTTTCGTCAGAAACGCTTTGATAAGAACAAAGTTAAATTCTATAAAGAATTTAAATTTTTTTGGAATGAATTTTTTGATAATAATAATTTTTTATAGGTAGGTATTACTTGAAAAAGAAAAACAGGTAAAACAAAAGCATAATATTTATTTGCACTTGTTTAGTAGCGAACGGGTTAGACTCTAAATGATGCTGTCCTGCAGAAGTTATAATAAATCTTCCTTAACAAAACTGTAATGATTTTTAGCGAGCTTTAATTTCTATTTAAATTTAAAAATGTTTCTGTTGAAATTATAGAATTGCTTTCTTAGCAAAAGTTTAATAGTTTCTTGCAAACTTTAATTTACTGACGTTAGGGCGGTACAAACAGAGATCATACATACATACATAATTGGCCATAACAATCCTGTGTCAGGGTTACGGCCTAGCTTTTCGCAGCACTCATGTTGTGTGTATTTTAATTTTTAACCATGAGTACCGGGAACTACAGTTTAAAGTCGACTCCGAACAAAGGATTTGAGAAGCTTTTTCATGGCAATCAATTACTTCCAGACCTTTTGCCAGAAGACTGCGAAGAGGTAGTCGCCGAAAGAAATAATGTGTGTGATAAGTATCCCAAAATCGTCTTTAAACAGAAAGCCTGCATCAATATTGTAATGTTGTGTAGGGTACTCTTCAAAACCTCTAACATGGTGTTGTCAACTAAATCGAAATTAAAGTTTAGTATCTAAACATGTACATACTTATATATGTATTCTTTAAGGACTTCCTTTTTCTACAGATTCTTCTTGTTTCAAAACTAAAATTTTATTGAAACAACTGAACAATCAGTTAAAAAATTCCTTTGCTTTTAACTCTTTAATCTTAAACAAAATGGAAAACAAAAAAGTTCAGCCAAAACATCTTAAAGAAACACACACACTACCTACCTATATACATATGTATGTTAAGCATGCATGCCAATATAAAAAAATAGAAATACCTACATACATATATATTTTTTTTAACAGAACTGTTTAGCACACTGTTTAACAATAACAATAATGGAAAACAACAGCAAGAAATCAGATAAAACAAAATCATATTTTAACTGTAAAAAATACTAAAAAAAGCGAAAAAAAACTTTATTAACTCACGCCCCATTAACCATTTGACTCAGAGTTGTAAATGAATCATTCATTTTTGATTTCAATTCATTTGAATTAGCCAAATTTTGAATTAATTCTTTTCAACAAAAAAAAGAATTGAATTAAATTTGAATCAATTCATTTGAATTTAGCGAACATGAATTGCAATTCATTTCTAATTCAAATGAATTAGGCAAAATGAGTTGCAATTCATTTGAATTAGGCAAAATGAATTGCAATTCATTTTTTAATTCAAAAGAATTGGTAAAAAGAATCGCAATTCATTTCTAATTCATTTGAATTGAAATGATTTGGAATTAATTCAAATGAATTAGAAAAGTAACTTGTAATTCAAATTTATCAAATCAAAAATGAATTGCATTCAATTGAAGTAAACTTTGGAGTTTGGTCCTTCAAGTACTACTTATGTCGCTTTTGATATACGCTGAATAACAAGACATTCAGTATTTAAAACCTATTAATAATTTATGAAATTTTGTGACGCACGAACATTAAAGGACAAACACTTTAGTAATACTTATGAGAATTCTTATAATTATTATATTATTAAGAGAATTATTATAAATAAGTAATAAATACTTGGATTAAAAGTAATAGAAAATGGGTGATTCATTATTAGTAGTGGATATATTTTTATTATAAAGTAGAGAATAGAAGTTCTTGGAAAAAGGGTGATGCTTTTGCATTGCAGTCTTTTTTTTCAGAATCAATTCTATTAAAGTAAATTGGAAATGTATAACAAAATCATTTTTCGAGTTAATTTAAATGAATTGGTAAAATGAATTGCAATTCATATTTTAACTCATTTGAATTAATTCAAAATCAATTCAAATGAATTGGGAATGAATTGCAATTCATTTTTTCTAACTCATTTATATTAATTCAAAATCAATTCAATTCAAATGAATTGGAAATGAATTGCAATTCTTTTTACCAATTCATTTGAATTAAAAATGAATTGCAATTCATGTTCACTTAATTCAAATGAATTGATTCAAATTTAATTCAATTCGTTTTTTGGAGAAAAGAATTAATTCAAAATTTTTCCAATTCATTGCATGAATGATTCACGAATTAATTCAAAAATGAATGATTCGTTTACAACTCTGATTTGACTGTGTGTTAAAAAACGCTGTAGGTACTTAATAAAAATAAAAAAAATAGTTCACAATTCCACACACACACACACATTTTTATTTATTGAAAACTGCTTTAAACAAAACAAAGCCTTATGGTTACAACATAACCAATCAGTACTAAATAAACCTGTCCATCAAGCAACAACAAAAAAATAACTACAACAAAAAAATGAAGTTTTATGTAAAGAATTGTTTTTGTAGTCGTTAAACCGACTGCTATGATTGGTAAAGAAATTTAAAAGAGAAATAAAAAACGTGTGTGTGTTTGTTTATTTAATGATTAAGTAAAAATGAACGCGCCCCATATTGTGTTTTGTCTTCTTTTTCTATTTTAAAGAGAAATTTGTAGGGAGTCTACAATTTAAGAGAGTATTAACATAGAAACCAAAGAGTTATTATTAAAAATATATAAAGGGTGCAAAGGAATCTAAAGGCCTGGTTAGCCAAACGTTGATGTCGTAAAAACGGTACGTACGTTAATGTACGTACGTATGTGCAGTTATACAAACGTGTCATCTGTCAAGAGAAGATGTAAATAAAAACAAAACAAACCAAAAAATTATAAAGGCATTCATTTGCCTGTACCACTAATATTAATTTTTCGTCGTCCACTAAAAACAAAATATAATAATGTTTTATTTTATTAATATTGATAATATAATTTATTATATTTTTCTACTTATTTTTCACAAAACACAGCACAAATAAAAAATTTTAATTTTTAAATGGCAATATGAAGCCAGCTGTTTAGAGCAGTGATGAATGTTGTTAAATTAACACAAAGTTAAAAAAGGTACCAGAAGTACCAAAATAAGAGCATATTATAATTACTTCTTGTATTTTATGCTTCCTAAAAATTTATTCTTATACTACTACTGAATATTCAATTTTTGGTTTAAAGCCATTATTCATTGAATCGGATCCATTGGTCCATTGTGGACCGGAAACGAAAAAAGTTAATCGGCCCTATTCCCGTTGGCGTTTTTATTTTAAAACGAAATAAAAACGACAACTTGGTATCACCGTTGTCGTTATCGACAATAATCGAAAAATGTCGGTATTCTCTATTTAAAAACGAAGATAGAAACGATAAAGAAACGCCTGTTTTTTGTCGCTTTCATTTTTAGTAGCGACATTAAAACGAGAGGTTTGAAAAATATAAATCTAAAATTACAACGTTGCAACAATTTGAAATTTTAGTATCAGAAATTGAAAAAAAATTGTGATAGTTTCAAAAAATGCATAAAACCCTTAAATTTTAATAGTTTTTGGAAGGAAGTGGCTGCAAAAATAAATCCATTTGGACCTCTATTCCGTTACGGAGATGGTTGGCACAAAATAAGTAAAACTAAATTAACAACAAAAAATATTTTTCGCCATATAGGCAAATACATTTAATATACATAATATATGAAATGTATTGCTTTGGGGATAAGCATGTTTCTATGGCCATTTCGTCTCTGCTTAAGAGACTATAACTATTTGAATATAAGTATTTGTATTTTTGGTTACCACCTTTTGGAAAAAGTCTCCTGACGAGTCTCTTAAGCAGAGACGAAACCAACGTACGTTGCGTTACGTTACATCAACGTTCGGCTAATTCTACCTTAAAGGTTATATTGAATAAAACAGTGTTTCATTTATATCTCACCTACGAAGCTAAGTTTTAAATTAGTTTTGTTTGGTAATTGAGATGTTTTAAAAAATTAATTTGTATGTAGTAAATCAATGGTTGTGTTAGTAAGGGATGAAAGTGTTCAGCAATTTTCTACTGCTGAATGAAATTAAAACAAAGATTTGCCATCAAATTTCATTTAAAAATTAAACAAGAGTCGACTAATACATACCTATATGTACATAAATTATTGGGTACTTTATTTGCAATTTACATAATTGTTTCTTCACATAGGTACATAATTAATCATTACAAACCTTTTTGAGAGTTACGGCCTAACTTATCGAAATAAGAGTCGAACCTCACAAGTCTCAGTCTAACACATTACCCACTAGATAACTGGGGCATCCTTCAACTAATTTAAAAAAAATACAAATTATATATGTACATATGTACATATGTAGATTAGGGCGGGTCGAATTTTGTTCGCATAAAGCGTCTAGCAAAAACGAATAACTAAAGAAAATCCTAGGAATGTTTGGTTTTTTTATAGATATCACCCTTTAGTTTAGAATATCAAATTTTCATTTCATTTCTAATCGCAGGTGTCATTTAGCCAGAGTTCATTAAAGAATGGCAAAGGAACGGGGTTTTTTTTGACAAATTTTGAAATTTATGGTTTTAAATCGAATGGATTATTGTACATCACTAGTTAGATTATTTTACCAGCTTTCAATTGCCCTTCTGGCATTTTCCATCACTAAAGTTTTAGTAATCCTTACTGACACCATTGCCGTTTATTAAAAAAAATTAAAAAAAACGCAGAGGTATTTTTTAAAAAATTAAAATTACTTGAAATAATGCAAAGAACTACTCAGGCTTAATGTCTTTTTTTTAATAAAAATCGTTTATTTATTTATCGATATTTCGCTACTCCTGCGTGTAGCGTCTTCATCGTATTTTCCACAATATTTTCCAGTTGGGAATACAATTTGTATTCTGTATACATACTATAAGCACAAATGCAAAAATTTTGTTATAATCGAAGAAAATAAGCATAATTTTATGGGTCGCTTCTTATGAAACTATAGATTTTTGTGTACAATTTAATTACTGTGACCTCAAAACCTAAGGCCGATATGCTCGAACTGGGAATTAATTTTACAACCATGGTTTCTTGGATAGCTTTTCTTAAAAAAAATTCTTGGTTTTTACATTGCTATAGATATAAGCACTGTTGTTAAAAGCAATAAATAAAGCCATTACAAGTTTGACAATTAGTATTAAGAGAACAAGTACGAATAAAAAAGGAAATTTATTTCTCTTAATTAAGAAGAGAGTTTGAAAAAATCTACAGAGAGTGAAAACCAAGGCAAAAAGTAAATAAGCATGTTGTTGTTTTATCATATGTTTTTTAATAAGCCCACAACAACAACTATTGCTGGAATTGTAGAAAAATAGCAACAATTTATGGCCGATTTTAAGTATGAGTAAGAAAGAGAGAAGCTTTTTAATGAGAGTTGAAAAAATTAAACAAATTTTTATTTTATTCGGTACGGTTGTTTTATTTTTTGTTAAAATAGTGAGTGCGCGTTTTTATATTATTGTGCTCTGCTTTGTTTTGTTTTTCTTTTTGCACTGCACAGATGGTCGGTCTCCCAAGTGTTGTATTCGGTTTTTATGGTTAAACCAATACTGGTGGCCAGGTTAAGTGCCAGTAACATTTTAATAAGGCGCGCGTGAGCACTTGTTTTTGATTAACAGAAAACAAATGAATGACTAAACGGTTATTAATTAGAATTTGTTTTTAAATAATTTAATTTTTTTTTTATTAAAGAAACTGAGAAATCAAGGCAATGGAAGTTTCTTAAAAGAAAGTTTAAAGAAAAAATTTAAGTATACAAGAAGTGTTATTTTAGTTCAAAAAAAGTGTTAAAATCCAAAAGTTTAAAAAATCCTAAATTATTAGTAAATAAAGTAATTCAACAAATAGGTATATACCTATAAGTAGGTACATACATATGGATATCAAAAGTTGGATAAACAACCAAAAATGTTTGTTAAAGTTTTTTAAATAAATACCTACTCGTGCCTAAAAAGGTACTAACCTACTTCCTATACAGAAAAAAAAAATAATAAAAACAAAAATATAAAACCAACGTGTGTGCAATTTTATATGGAATGAATGAGTAAATGAGCAAATCAATGGATTCCCCCTAAATTTGAACCGGTCTTTAAAAAATTTCAAAGAATCCATAAAAACATACGAGCTATAGCTAAACTTACGCTTACAGAAATATAATTTTTTAATTTTAGCGCGAATTTCTCATAAGAAAAGAAAAGACAAAAAAATATTTAAATAAAACGTGTAAGAAACGTGTTTAAAATAAAAATAAATTCATGACTCACGCAATTTAAAACAAAAATCTTTAAATTTAAAACCTCTTCAAAAATAAGTTAAAAAAACCAATTTTGCACCCACTTTTTAAAAATCAAGCCGCCAAAATAGCTCCCAAAACGTTTGTTAACCGGCGAATGCATTTTACCTCAAATACAGTGCAATCAGTGCAATATCCGACTTCAGTTTTAAATTCAAACTCGAATTTATTAAATCCTACTGCATTAGGTGGTAGCATCACTGTTACTGGTGCTACCACCATTCCCGTTGTAAACTCACATACACATTCAAATTCAACCTGTTCCACGGTAAACACAGCTACTGCCAATATGGTTATATCATCCTTGCCACCGGCTGCTGCAGCGGTACATCATCATCATCATCATTTGCATACACTGCCCTCACATCACCCTCACCCGCACCACCATCACCATCACACACATCACCAACACTCACATTCGACGACACCGTCGGCCAGTGCCCTTACAACACCACATTGGAATAGTGAAGTAACCATAGCATCCTCAGAGGCTTTAAATGCCAACAACACGAGTTCAGCGGCAAGTATTGGTAGCAATTCGCCCAATGGTGGTGGTGGTGCCAGTAACTGTACCGTCAATAGTACAAATAATACCGGCAATAATAACAGCAATGGTGGCAATAATAATAGTCACACTCAAGCTAATGGTAATGCAAATTCCGCTAACAACGGTAGTAGTGGTAATAGTAGCAGCAACAACAACAACAATGTTATACATCAGGATTTAGCCTGGCTAGAAAGGTCGGTACTACAGGCCCAGCAACAGTTTCCAAATGAATTGGGTAAGAAAAGTTCTAGAAAAACCCACAAAAAAAAGGCCGACGAATTTTTTTTTTCTTTTTGGTTATGAAGTGCACTTTTTTATATTTTTAAGACAATCTGTGAAGAGGATTGTCAATTTCTTCTCTATTTTATAGAAATTTTTTTTTAAATGAAATTTAACAAGAAATTCTATAAAAAGAATGACTACAAAATTTAAAGTTAAAAAAAAATCAAAGGTATTCAAAATATTTTTTAATATGTACAGTGACTCACATGGTAAGCGGGACAAGCTATTGTTACTGGTTTGTTAGCAATTTTTAAAGTTAAAATCAATTATTTTTCTAAACATTTAAATAAATTTTGTAGAATTTTATAACAAGATCTGAAATATTTTATATAACGGTACTGTAAAACAATGTTGCAAAAAAAAAAATGCGCTCATATTGAAAGTCGGGCAAGGCAAACAGCGACAAAAGACGTTTGATATGCGTTTCATTTGAATGTTATTGTTATCTTCAATAAAAAATCATAAAAAATTACAGACATTATCAGTACACATCCACCTGATTATATAACACATTCTAAATTTTCACAATATGTGTTCCACTGTTTTAATTCATCATCAATATTTTCGAGTGTCATTCTCTGTAAATGCCCAATAAGCTTCTTAGTGAAGTAGACAGATCTAGCTAGGTTCAGTACCTGAACTCCAGCATCAACACCACTATCCATTTTGTAGCCATCGGTATGCCAGTTCTTCTTGTAGACCAATATTCCTGGTCCGATACTTCTACCCTAAAACTTCCATCAAGCCATAGTCATCACATAAATATAACGTCGAGTTAAACCTATAAGCGCCTTAAAAGTCACTGTTTATTTATTTATTTTACCCATCAATAATTTCTTATAAACTATTTTACAAAATCAAACAACATTTTACAATTATTGTAATCAAAATTGAATATACTATAATATTAATGAGAACCGAAGTAATCGTATTCTAATTGTCTCATAATACAACGAGTATTCAATGTGGTGGAAATGGGTATTGAATTCCGGTTGCATTCATCTGCACGGATCTAAATTAGTGGAATTAGAACCAAAATATTGTAGTTTAAGGCAAATTTAATGTCTTGTCGGGAGAATCGGAACTATAAGTACTTGCAAATTCATAACAAATTTTTCGCTAAAGATATGCTGATAAAACTTGTTTTGCTCTAAAGAGTCGGTAGTAAAGTAAACTAAAGTGCAAGACGTCTTTCATATGAAATTGTTTCTGAATGGATTAAATTTTAGTTATAGGAATATCATATTGAAGGTCCTAGACCTCTCATCCATACTATAGGACTGTGCGAACTAATGAACACAGAACGTAGGGATTATTAAACTATTTTTTAAAGCGTTTAATAAAACCCAGAACTCCTGTCGTCTTATTCGCGGTTTGAACAATGGCAGTAAGTTGTAAGCAAAAAAAAAATAAAAACAAAAGAAACTAAATCGATTTATATTCCGATTACGAAAACATGAAAAATTGATAAAAAAAAGTGTTAATTTGTTGGCAAACACATTTTTTTTCAAAATTGATAAAATTGGAGAACGTGTAGACAATGTTTCATGTTTTCCTTATCGTAATACAACTGAAAGGCTTATTTAACAAATTTCTATGCAATACTTGTAGTCGCCGTGGTCTAGTGGTTAGTGTGTTGGCTTACTAAGACGATAGTGCCGGGTTCAAATCTCAGCTCTGACATCTTTAAAAAAAGAAATATGAAAAAAATATTTCTTTCGGCGACTACCTCTCAGCAGTCTTCTAGCAAAAGCTCTGAGAGTAACTAATTGCCATGAACAAGCTTCTCAAGTCTGTCGTTCGGAGTCTACATTAAACTGTAGGTCCCGGTACTCATGGCTAAAAATTAACACACACAACATGAGTGCTGCGAGAAGCTAGGCCGTAATCCTGACACAGGGTTGTAAAGGCCAGTTATGTATGTATGTATGTATGTAAGTAATACAACTGATCCGTTTTGAAAGTTTAATATTGAAGAAATTGTGATTAAAATTATGAAAATAATCAATAATCCCGACTATTTTTTTATTATTTGCAATCATGATCAATTAGTAATCATGAAAAACTGAAAATAATCGTAATTTAATCGGTACTTTTCCTTTTTGGACAAAGTGATCTAAATACTAATCATTAAAGGTCTGAGACCGTATTTTGTAATTCTCGTTGTAAAATGCTAAAAGTTTAAAGGAAATATAAATGTATAACATATACTGTAATCCCTCGATTTTCGTAGCTATTGGTGCCAAAAAATGGGCGTAAATCAAAATTATAATTTCTCATAATAAAAAAGGCCATATTTTTATTAAGCGAAACAAAACAAAACAAGCAATTCTATAGAAAAAACACAATATATGACGACGTAATTCAAGGGATTACTGCAGATAAGTTTTAAAGTGCTTGTTGAGAAGACAATCGGCCAAGCCAGAAATTTCCTTGGGATTTTTAATAAAACACAGGTGGTTTGATTGATTAGGCAAATGTATTTATATTTAAATTCCTATATAACAATATTAAACAAATACATTATTGCCCTTATTCATAAAAAATATTTTAGGTTTATTGGGAGTTTATTTGACATTGAAATTTGTAATAATAATAGTGAAATTTATAATTGTAAATATTGGGTGTTTTTTTTAGAGGTATAGAACTTCGAATTGAAATAAAACACAAGAAAATGATTTCGGGCATGTGGCCGCCGCAGCTTGCTCGAATAAAGCCAATTCTACAGGTCCAATTTTCAACCACTTTTTCGAGCATATGGGGCCGTATGTTGGCAATAACGCCACGAATGTTGGCTTCCAAGTCCCCTAACGTTTCTGGTTTGTTGGCGTAGACGAGCGACTTCACATATCCCCAAAGAAAATAATCCAATGGTGTCAAATCACACGATCTTGGTGGCCAATTGACAGGTCCATTCCGCGAAATTATGCGCTCATCGAAAGTTTCCTTCAATAAATCGATTGTGACGTGCGCTGTGTGGCATGTAGCGCCGTCTTGTTGGAACCACAACTCATCCACATTCATGCCATCCAATTCGGGAACAAAATAGTCGGTTATCATGGCTCTATACCGGTCTCCATTAACGGTAACTGACTCTCCAGCATTATTTCGGAAGAAGTATGGCCCAATGACTCCACCAGCCCATAGAGCACACCAAACAGTCAGTTTTTGTGTATGTAATGGCGTCTCAAGGGTCTCATGTGGATTCTCTTCACTCCAAATGCGGCAATTTTGCTTGTTGACGTAGCCATTCAACCAAAAATGAGCCTCATCACTGAACAAAATTTTGCGATGAAAATCAGTATCGAGATCAATCTGGATCTTGTAAGGTCGCAAGCCAAGATCTTTGCGCAAAATCTTCCATAAAGTTGATGGACAAAGCTCCAATTGCTGTGCACGGTGGCGAATCGATTCATTCGGGTTCTCTTCAACACTTTGCTCTACACCGGCAATTGTTTCTTCGGTGCGCACTGTTCGACGTTTCTGCGGATGCGTATTATCACATAGAGTAAACGTAGTGCGAAAACGATCCATCGTTAACCGAATTAATTGCTCTGATGGACGATTATGTCGACCATAAAATGGACGGAGCTTGCGGTAAACTTCGCGAACTGAACCATTATTTTCGAAATAAATTTGCACGACTTGCAAGCGTTGTTCTTTTGTCAACCTGTTCATGATGAAATGGCAAACCAAACTAAATATTAATCACTTGACAGCTGACAAAATGGCCGCCAGTTAAAAAGTGATTGCAACTTAAAGTTCTATACCTCAATAAAAAACACCCTTTACACATTTCAGTAGAAATTACTGGGATTAATTACAAAAGATTAATTTAAATAACCCGATAATCTCTGAGCCAATTTACAATAAATATTACAAATCAAAATGGAGAAAATTCTAGACCACTTTTATAACTTAATCTTTGTTAAAAACTAATTATGTATATAGGTATTTGATATTGGAATGTTATATAGTTATTATGGCATATTACCGGATCGCTCAATTGTTTACAGAGAATTTGGGAGTAGTTCTAACAGTGTTATCACGATGATACAAATTAATTATGTTGCTCTGTATTCTGAATGAATGAGATTACAGGCATCAATCACAAAAATTACTAAACACGTTATAGAATGTCATTTACTTATATTTATAAGCAAAATGCTTGTAATCAATAATAAACATTTTTAGTGTAGACGATTTAGAATAAAGAAATTACCAAGTGCGGGTGTTGATATTCCATACAAAATCCCATAGCCCGTTATTATTTAGAAAAAATTATAAACATATTTGATTTAATAACACCATAATATGTTATATTTTTTTTAGCAGTCCGTTTGTATTTTCATACGACAGACAAGTGGTAATTAAAAACCAACGCATGCCAAAAAATTTGTATCAGTGTCATGTCATTCATACAAATAAGGTTTCTTTAGATATAAGAAGAAACAATTGGCGAAATGTAGAAAAAAAAATAATTTTTCTCACACATTTTTTTTCAACACCGAAGGATACCAACTTTAATTCAAGAATTTTGATACACCAGACTATCGGAGTATCAATGACATGACACGCTAAAGCATTCAAGTGTACAATGATGTTGGTGATGATATGAGGCCAACAAGTGTGGGTATCAATATCAGTGTTTTAAATTAAAATTCACTGTGATTTTGTAATGATCGTTTTTGCTCAGACATAATGAGAAAAGTGATAATGATACAAAACTTAACATCGATCTACGATATGCATATATAAGTATTGGCTTACAGAGACAACTGATCATAAACAAAGTTGCATTAAAAATCTCTAAAATTTAATAGAAATTCGATTAGTGTTATCAAAAAATACAATTCTCTCTCTTTAGACGTACACTGGGTAAATATTATAATTTCTTTTTGTAGCCAGGATCTGTTAACTACAACTTTTGTTTTTGCCTCAAATATTTTCATTTTCATTCTTGCGGACTAAGCGTACCTCTCTAAGAGCACATCCTTTTGTGGTTGATTGTCCAGTGAATCGCACAATGCAGGAAGGCCATCTACAAAGAAACCGCTCCCCGACATTCCACTCTATTCCACCTTAACCAGTGTCAACGTAAAACGATCAGGAAAAAGAGCGCCACCTATTGGGAAGTAGCAGATAACAGCTAAACCTACTTAGCGAAGGCACACTCACCACACAATCAACATGCAATGATGAGGCAATTGCTGTTGATCATTCAAGGGTGAAGGTATAATAACACTGGCCTTTGAATGATCAATTCTCAGCAATTTGTCTCATTCCTAAGGCGCTTAACAATAATATAATAATTAATAATAATATATGTACTGTCCTTTCCAAAATTTCAATACAATGCACAGGGGTTTACCCCTGAGTATTGGTCTCAAATAAAAAAAAAATGCATTATGGAAAAAATTCGTTCCTTGGCCGCACCGTTCGTTTGTGGAACAATCTTCCCGTAAACGTTTTTCTGTCAATTACGGTGTTAGCAAGTTTAAAACAAATCAAATCAAAACCACAAGTACTACTCCATCTTTCCTCCTTCCCATACCATATTTTCCTATGGTATGCATTCACCCGACTTAGACCCCGCTGACTTTTTCCTCTTCCCAAAACTGAAGACACCGATGAAAGGAGTGCGTTTTGCTACGATTGTGGAGATAAAAGAAAAATCGAAACAAGAGCTGTTGGCGATACCAAAAAGCGCGTTTCAGAAGTGTTTCGAGGATTGGAAAAAACGCTGGCTTAAGTGTATTATATCTGAGGGGGATTACTTTGAAGAGGACAAGTTAGTTATTGATAAATAAATAAATAAATACTTTATTTTTTATCATACCTCGTATTGGAAATATGGGATCATACCTATACTGCGGTGGGAACATTTTATCAAGCTAAAAGGAAATTCTGTTAAGAAATAGAGAATTGTTTTGTTCCAAATCTGTTGTGTTTTCTTTGTTAGGCCGGCTAATTTTGAGACTGCCTTCGTATATATGATCGTTTTTTAATAAAATTGTAAATTTAAATTTTAACAGTTTTTTTTGTGTGAGTGTATACATACATATATATGTAATAATACATTTTTTTATTACAGTGCGCACCAGCAATCCTTATTTCCTGTGCTCTGCCTTACCTACACATTGGCGTTCTAATAAAACGTTACCGATTGCCTTTAAAGTGGTGGCTCTGGTGGATGTATGCGATGGCACAAATGTCTATATAAGGGCTGGCAATGATGAAAACTATTGTGCAGAATTGCGCAATGAAAAGGCCACAATGAAAGATCAAGTGGCCAAATTTAATGATTTAAGATTTGTAGGACGTAGCGGTAGAGGTGAGTAAAACATAACAAAAAGCAATACATTTAAATTAAAAAAATTATTGATAAATGGTGCAGTGCAAAAAGGCAAAAGAAAGGAATCATGAATGAATTTAAAAAGAGTAACCAGTTTGTATAAATTATGAACTCACGTCACCTTTTTTGCAAAAAAAAAAAATTGTTTTTTTTTTTAATATCTGATCACTTTAGAAGTTCACTCACAGAAGTCGTCACATTAACCCTACTCGTTTATGGCCTGGGGTCAACATGCAATGCAATACCAATGTAAGTCAATACAGTGCATGTGCATGCATGAATATGTACAATAACCAATAATACTCAAGCATTCATTTATTCATTCATTCGTCTGCAAAAATGCTTAAAAGTTCAAAGATGCTTTCATAAAATTAATGAATTTTTATTCAGATACGTGGTTGGTTTACAAAATGTAGTAGCTTTTCATTTTAACTTTTTGAAAAAGAAAATAATTTTAAAAATAAATTTTAGCGTTTTTTTTTTAATTCGTAATGCATTTTTTATAATTTTTTTTTTTTACATGTCCTTCTATAGCGAACCTTTAGTTTATAAGGTGAAAAAGCTCTGCTGAAAATAGGCACTCCCTGTTAAAGTTTGTGGTACAGTCTTATACGAGTAAATCTGTAACTTTTCACATGTTGATAGTTTTTAAAATCATTTCGTTGGCTTATTAAGATCTGTTTTTTTAAACCTAGATATTAATTATGGGGGCTTGTTACTGAAAAGCGACTAAAAGGCTTTTTATTCCAAAATTCTCTCAAATTACATTAAAAGTATATAGTTGATACGTACTTCTTAAAGATTAAGAATTGTTTAAACTTTTACACGTAATCTTTTGACATAAGTTCTTTGGACTTCCGGTATTTATGTATGTGATGTATTTGTATGTGAATTATGTCTCTATTTGTTCTAAAGCCTATTTTGAAGCTTTAAGAGGAACCACAGAAAAGGGCGAAGGTGATTATCACTAACCATAGAGTATCCTCTATTGATTGATTGGAACAGCGGTCCATGTGACGTGAGTTTCGTTGTCGTGTCGGTACTACCATGGAAGATGCTCTGGTAGAAACTCAAAACTCTACTACTTCGCCTTTCCCTTTGTCCCAAAATATATTTTCTTAGACTGCATGAATAGGCGTTGTACCCTGAGTGCTGGTCTCATTAAAAAATGTGCCGTTTTGAATATAATGCAGGACAACACTGAATTCATCTGAGTAAGAAAAGAATTGTAGCCAACCATGAAGTCAAATGGAATAAGATTGCCCAACTGGAGTACTGCATTCAGACATTGAAGAGAGGAACTCACAAAAATTTCAAATGTCTCACAAAGAAATTAATTTAGTTTTCCTTTAAGAAGTATTTCCGTAAATTTAGCAGTCAGGGTTAAAGAGCAAACGCAGCTTTTCAACATGCTTACAGATCATCCAATAACCCATATACATATATGTATATATACCGCTATGAGTTTGGACAAAGAGTGACAGAGGCTCTTCAAAAGTTTCAGCTTCCACTTCTATTAAACCGAGGCCAAATGGCCTTATAAACAGCACAGCAAGCAATAGAACTCTACCTTTTCTGCCTAAAAACCTAGATATATTCCCCTTGATAACCGTCGTAAAGCTTTCTCTCTCATGGAAGGCCCCCATATGCCCTTTTATTCCCCACAACGTCTCTTTGAGCCATAATCCTCGCCAAGAAAATGTTGCAAGCATCACTAAAAAGCTCCAACACTGCTCTGATCCAGAATCTATAGAATGACTTTAAGATCAGCATTAGTGATAGGCATGCTTTATACTTTCTTAAAATTTGAAGACCACAGAGGCATTTCATGGCATAAAAAAATAAGTTCTGTGGAAAAGAATTGTCATATTAAATCGGCCAAGTATTGGAATTTTTCAGAGCTTCGAAAATTTCCAAACATGACTACAATATCCGAAAAAGTATTAACGGAAAGAATAAACAGTCGCATCAGTTACTGATGAGTTATATTGCATTTGAATTTTTCAACATTCATTTTATATTTTCTGAACAAACCCCATCAGTATCAGTATCTGCCAAATTTTAATGATATTTTTTCTTTTTTATTCAAATCGAAATTTTTAAATTTCGTAAAAAGAAGTTAAGTTTTGCAACTGACATATTTAAGAATATACTGCTCATTTGCTTCAATTTAAAAGCGACTTTTTTATGGAAGACCTTTACACTTCATTTCCTTGCCAGTACATACATACATATAATGATTGTCGTTCGACATTTGCTGATCATTTTGTTGTTTCCTTTGACACGCAATGTTGTCTACTGTTGTGCTCCCTATGAAAATATCAATTATAATCGATTTAAAATGCATATGCATATACTCTTTTACGAATTTACTACTATTTATATTATATTTGTGCAATTTATGAACAACTTTGTAGTGCCTTCTTACACAAATGGTCATTACGAAAAGTGTTTTGACAATGTCAGGTACATTTTAACTCCCAAAATTGTCTGGTATGTTTTGTTTTGTTTTTTTTTTATAATTTTTTTTTTTACTTTTAGTCTGTAACTAATTAGAAGGGGATTAGTGTATCCTTTTTTGTATTCCATTGCATTATATTTAGTGTAAAATGTTTGCAACATGTGTCTGTCTATTAAAACACAGTGAATGATGCATTTGCCAATTGCATGTCGACTTTTATGAGCCCTCTTTATTTTAAACAGCATTACAGCATAACATGTGTTGTAAGTTCTTGTTTTTGTGTGTTATAACTAAAAACAAAAATATACGAAAATATGCCACATTTGCGTTGTTCTGCTAATTTGTTTTGTCAGAATATTTAGAATTAAAATGAAAAGTTCTACTAGAGAATTATTAAATTATATATTACCAGATAAAGAGGTATAGGCGTCCATTTAGTGTCCAAATTATTAAAACAGAACGAAGTGTGAAATAGATAGACTTCGTTATCTTCGTCATCTTCAAGGGAATCCAAATATTGCTTTACCATCATATGAAAGTCGTCTTGCACTTTTTAAACTTCCGGCACTTAAGAGCAGTAAAACTTTAAAGAACATTACTTTTACGAATTATTTGTTACTAAGTAAGCTAGAACTTATAATCGTAGTTCCAAATTGCCTCATCGTTTAAAAGAATGTGTGTGGATTTCAAGTCGCCGTGGTCTAGTGGTTAGTGTGTTGGCTTACTAAGACGATAGCGCCGGGTCCAAATCTCAGCTCTGACATCTTGAAAAAAGACTGCCTCTAAGCAGTCTTCTGTCTGGCGTTCGGAGTCGACTTTAAACTGTAGGTCAACAGTCATTTTCACCTCATGGATTACTCATTAGATTAGGCGACAATAATTAGACGCTTAATTGAATTCTTAAATTGTTAATGTTATATATTCTTCTGAGTTGCCTTAATGAAAATTTATTATTTTTTTTTAGTTGTGCATCAGGTCGCTTTTTCAGAATTTTCAAATTCAGTTGATTCAAAATGATATTCGGAATTTATTGGTTTACGTTTTTGAAGATATTCGATCAATAAAACACCTTTTTAATCCCAGCAAACAGTTGCCATAACCTTACCAGTTGATCGAACTGTTGTCGTTTGTCGTTTGTGGAGCATTTTCATCAGTGTCTCTGGTATATAGTGATGGATCCATATGATTATGAGAAATATTTTGAATATACTTATTATATTAATATATAAGCTTTTAATTAAGCTTTAGGTCGATTAAATAATTATTTTTTCGATATTTCGCTACTTCTCTGTGTAGCTTCTTCATGAAATATTTTTTTATTTTATTATTATTTTTTATACTTATTATAGCAAAATACCGTAAATTTAGGTTTGAATTCATAGAAAATATTAAAGTTTTAATGAGGATCTATTTGGCAAGTACTGCATAAAAACTTGTCAAATAAACTCTTAGGGCCATTATTACAATTTGCCTATAGTGTCCGATAGTTAAAGGTAACTTTCGTTAACGGGAAGAATAAAGTGACCTTTAAATGCTTTTCGTTATTACAACTTACCTTTAAAATAAAAGTAATATTTTTTAAAATACGGCAATACCAGAACAAGAACCGATTACTTTTTGTATTAAATTTGTTTAAAAAACACCAAGTGGCAACAACACGCATGTTTACATGAATAAATAAACAAAAAATTTTGTAAATTGTGCACTAAAAAAACTTAACAACAAAGAAATGTGTTTTATTTTCCATTTTTATTGAATTTACTTCTTTGTTGACAAAATAAACAAAATATTTTTGTTAATAATTCAACGAACAGAAAAATATGGCAGTCTCAATAAAATATGGTAAGCTCAAAAATTTAAACCTCACGTTAAAAGTTAAAGGCAAGGCAATCTTCCCAATAACTTTATCGGTCACTTTTATGTTAAAGGTTAGTTGTAATAACCAAAAGCAATTTATCTGTCCGATAACATCCTACCTTTAACTAAAGGCAAGTTGTAATAATGGGCCTTAATGTATGTTTATATTATTTTCTGTGAGTAGAGCCGTTAAAATTGAAAAATTCATTTCAACTTGATTTGAATAAAATCCCATTGGTATCTCATTCTTACCGAAGAGCATGCTCAAAAATTAAGTAAATGAGATAGTTGTTATTTTCTTCTTTTTCTTGCCCAATAAGCCCTCACTATTTTTTCGGGCCAATTTGTGCAAATAAAGGCCGTGATACAATATCATACACAGCACAGTGTATACAGTGACGAAACTTCAAAAAAAAAAAAAAATAACAAGAACAACACAACAATTTTCTAACCATGGCGTATTGATTATAAGGTGCATTTGACATGGCAGCTGAGCTACTTTTTTTTCCAGCCAATTTGTGAATATAGTTGTCAATTTTTGCTTTATTTTATGTACATTGTTTTTGTTTTCATACTTTTTGTTTTGGTTTTTTTGACAGTTAACTACCCTAAGAAGCATCAAAATGCTGTGTTGTTTTTGTTACTGCTTTACTTGTTGTAATCTCAAAGGCACCTTATGATAATTGCGCCATGTTTCTAACCATTTAAAATGAAAGAGAAAGCAAATATTAGTAAAAACACAATAACTGTTGTTTTTAAGTGGTAGTAAAATTAATAACAGCTGATTTTTACTTTTGGAGCTGTCATTTGTTTCATCATGATATGATGAAACATACTGATACACAGTCATAGGATTCATTCACAAGAAATTTTGATTGATTTCTGTCCCATTTTTAAAAATCGCATCAAAATGACAACATTAGTTGTCACACCATGATGCGTGGAGAGTTGATTTTTTTAACATCTAATAAAATACAATCGTGATCGCATGGAGAAAAAATGTTTATGCATTTTTTTTTAAGATTATAAACTCAGACTGACTTGCCAAAAAATCTGCTACACAAATGCATTTTTAGGCCAGACTATCATACTTTTTGAGCACACTTGCCTTTTTTGACAAATCGTGCGACATCATTAAAGGATAGGGCACGTCCGACATCATGGCATTAAGTAAACAAACAGTTGTTTGAAAAATAAATAATAATAATTGAAAAATAAATAGTTCACAAAAATTGAAAAAGCCAACTTGTTTTAAAATATTTCTGAGGCTTTAATGGTATATAATGGTATTTAATTTCGTATAATATTATATTATAATTATAATAATTCTCATATTTTTATTAAGTTTATTCATTGCTAGTAATAATCCTCTTAAAAGCCATATGTCATATGATTGACCACTTCTTGATACTGCGTTTACTCTTTTAATACAAGAGCTTTAGAGCTTTAATATTTCAATTGCACACAGTAAAACCCTTTTTTATTTTTATAATACAACAAATTATATTCTAACTAGCCTTAACCCGGCGTGCTTTGCTATATTTAGTTCTGCCAATTGTTCACATGTTTCGACTTATGATTTTTAGTGACTAAAAAGTAATTCAGACCAAATTCAGAAACTTTAGCTATAATCGATCTCAAGATATACAGAAGTCAATAGTTAGTTTGTGTGAAAGGTACCACCCCTACTTGTTCGCCCTTTTTCCCATTGGTGATTTTTATTGACTACAAAATCAATCACACCAAATTCAGAAACTTAATTTCAGCACTTCTTAAGACACGAGTACAAAGAAATCAATATTTAACTTGTTTGAATTTGAATTTCGCCCACTTTCTGGCAGAAGATTTTCTTTAACCGAAAAGTCATTCAGACCAAATTTAGAAATTTTAGCTTTCACACTTCTCAAGACAATTTAGTTTATATGGGAGGTACCACGAGCAAGACCAATTAAAAAAAATATACCCTATTAAACTTTCGGTCTTTGAAGCAATCTATGTTCCAAATTGGTGCAATCGTTTAGGCGTGATTGACCGACATGGATTCTGAGTGGCCAATGAAGACGAAATATTTTTCAAGGTTTTTAAGTAGTGTAGCAGATAGATCACAGTCTCTACTAAGAAAATTGTTAATACAGTATAATGTTTGTTAATTTCTTATATTTTTTAGTAATGTTTAAAGAAGCTGCTTTAGATACAAAATTTTATTTAGCAAAAGCTTAATGAATCCCACAATATTAGAGAAATAAATTTTTTAAAAATTAAATTAATCAACCTGAATACGGCCAATCAATTCATTAAAAAAAAATTCAACAATATCAAAAAAAAAAACAAATAATAGAAGTAATAAATAGAGCAATTTGTAGTCTTTTCTTTAAAAATTAAGAAGAAAAAAAAAACAAATTTCTTTTGTTAACAAGAGTTTTTATGAAAAATTTGATTTATTTTCTTGTGTTTGATTTCATTACATTTGAAAAATTTCTTATTGAAACAAAAAGACGGTTAACGATTACAGTTAAAAGGGACACTCAAATAATTTTTCACAACAAATCAAAAGCAGTGAAAGAATTCCATTTAACACGTAAAAAGTAAATTAAACATAAAAAAGCCTTAGAAATTTAACGGAATACGACGTATAAGCGCTCATAAAATATTTCAAAAAGAAAAAAAGGTCGATAGTTTAGCCAAAGCAATTATTATCTTCAGAAGTAAAACAAAGAATGTTTAAAAGAAATTATCAGCAATTGTTTTGTTGTTGTTGTTAAGTTTCTTTAACTTTTTGAATAAAAGAAAATAAATTGTGGAATATTTAGAACACATTTATAGACATTTACTCTCGTAATGGCATAGAAATATAAGAAATATGACCAGTTATAACTTTGAAAATCATCAACGAACGACATTAATATCTTTTTTTTTGTTGTTGTCTAATAAGCACTGATTAAATCTAAATTCAAATTTAATCTCTAAAGGGTTAATCCCTATTACATACATACATATGTACGTTGGTTTTGTTTTGGTATTTTAAAATAAAAAAGTACCCATTAATGGCGCGTGTCACTGAATCACGCTTTCCCAACTCCTGTTTCTTAATTAATGAAATTTAAGAAATAAAAAATCTACGAAAAACAAATTTTCTGTTGTTAAAAATTTAACATTTTTCGAAGCAATTTTTTTTTTATGAATTTTTTCAAAGAATTTTTAAGTCGGACAGACTTGTCAAAAAAATCTGTCATACAGAAGCATTTTTATGCCATACTGTTATAATTTTTTAACACACACGATTTTTTTTGACAAATCGTACGACTCGATAGGATAGTGTATTACGGCCTTAAGTACATACACGTATAATTACAGTAGTCCTCTTTAAAAAGTTCTAGGCAGCGTTTAATAACTTTTGCTTTTCATTTGTTAATGCTTCTTAAAAATCAAACAGTCGCAGTTAAAATAACAGCAAAAACTGCAGCAAAACAAACAGTTGTGGATTTACACGTAGGCCCGTTAGGCCCCTTGCTATTGCGGCATAAATCAAAGAGCACTAAATTTTAAAGGTGAAAGAATGTAAGAGCAAGTCAAATTAAAAATTTATTTGGCTAGTTTTTGCTTTAAACGAATACGAAATTTTTATTACTATGAAGTAATTTAGTTATGGAATTAAGTAGTTTAAATTTAGTATTACTACACGTTTTTACTGAAGTGCATATTTTTTTTTTGTTCTCATTATAGATTTAAAACCTGATATTGAGCATGTCGATTAGCATGCTAAAAATGCGTAAAAATGTTGAAATTGAAACCGTTAAAAAAATTTGGAATTTTTCCAAAATACTGGTCTCAAATCCAAAAACTGTTAAGCTCTTAAAAAAAGCGACGTGAACATAACGATTAAATGGTTAATCTTATAACAATCAGTTAATTAAAACAATTAATCTTTAAGCAGATTACGTGCCTTGCGCTGCCTATTCTTTAAATATAGCAGGCACTTCTGTAATTGAATCTATATTCGATGCAGTCGATTTTATTTTTTTGCCACCTTGCAAGGAGTTTAAAATTGGTGTTCATTAGTAAGTAATACTTATCAAACTGCAAGATTTGGATTTATTAATTGTTATCCAAATTTATGGTTATATAGCCACATTTCTTCAGGTTATAAGAAATAAATAATTTTCAGAATTAAAAAAAAAGCCAAAACCCAATCTGGAGTTCAAGGCTATTACCATTATGATACTCGGCACAGAAACCCTGACGAGTAAATAAAAGATCACTTTTTTCTGGAGAAGAATATTTTTATATAAATATTTGTTATCCCATTTCAGACACTTTAACTTTACAATTGTCCAAAAATAAAAACGCATACAAAAAACCTCTTGTAAACTTATTTTTTTTTTTTTTTTTTTTTTGTTAATTTGTCTAAAATAGATTCAAATGAGATAAGAAGCAAACAATTAATATCGCCAGAAAGTATCCTGATGATCTAGAAGAGGCATTAGCAAATGCATGCAAAATACAGTCCATAAGTTCTATTTGCAGAATCTTTAGGATGTTTATCCAATAATTTATACATAGCAATACATATTTTTTTTTTTTAGTCTCCATGCTAGAAACTGTTCAGTATAATGAATTTATTCCACCCTAAAAGGGTAATATCTACCAACATGTATTGGCAGTTAGTACAAGAATTAGTTGGCATGTTCACTAAAGCAAAATGCCGAAAAATTAATTTAAACACATAACCGCTAATTAAAAAATAATTACTTATCTTAGATAGATAGTATTCTTAGTGAAAAGTTATATTTATGCGTATATTCTATAGCCTTATTTTGAAAACAAAATTTTCAGAACATTTGAAAATTTGCATTTTAAATAAAAACTAATTTTGTTTTTTATTTTTGTTTTCAATATAAATTTCAAAACGTTTCTAAACGAATTTTTTACAGAATGAGGGCATTATTTTAAAAGATCTTATAACATTTGCAATAAAATTTGTTTTAGACTCAAAACAAAAGCCATAGAATGATTAAAATACTCATAATATATGAATGAAAAACTATACTTATAGTGCCTTTAAATGACCAAAAGATGGGAATAATAATTTGTGAGTATATTATTTAATAATACATTTTTGAGCTCTCGATTGTTGAAAGATAAATGGTTAGTAAAGAAATACATAAAATAACTCACGAACTACGATTTGTCATTATTATTATTTTTTTTTATCTTTATCTAACGCACAAAAATAGGTTTAAATTTAGGAATCTTAGACAAAAATTTAGGTAGTTCTTAAACTGTTCTCTATATATTGAAATACATACATATATTGAAATTTGTTTAGTAAACGAATTAAGGCATTTTTGGCAGAAGAAATTCCATTTTTTCGCGCAGTAACATAAAAATCAAAAAAAAAGTAGTCGCCGTGGTCTAGTGGTTAGTGTGTTGGCTTACTAAGACAAGGGTCCTGGGTTCGACTCCAGGCTCTGACATCTTCAAAAACAAAAAATAAAAAATAAAAAAATTTCTTTCGGCGACTACCTCTCAGCAGTCTTCTGGCAAAAGCTCTGAGAGTAACTAATTGCCATGAACAAGCTTCTCAAGTCTGTCGTTCGGAGTCGACATTAAACTGTAGGTCCCGGTACTCATGGATAAAAATTGACACACACAACATGAGTGCTGCGAGAAGCTAGGCCGTAATCCTGACACAGGGTTGTAAAGGCCAGTTGTGTATGTATGTATTTATGTATGTAACATAAAAATCAAATCAAATTCAAGAAACCATTTTTAAATCAAAATTTGTTCACGTCAAGAAATTATTTTAAAGCAATGCTAAATTTGTTGAGTTGACAACACTTTTACTACTTATATTGTTATGCTTGATTCAGTATCATTTTAATCTTATTTGTGTTTCGTTTTTTTTTTTTTAATTAATATTTTATATATTATTGTTATTGTTGCTCTCATTTTCAGCCATTATTATTGTATACTTTTTGATTATTATTTTCACTCTAATCCAACTGAGTTGTTGTTGCTTTTACTTTCGGGTTTGTGTTTTTTTCTTGTCGCTATTTTCTACAACCTATTAAGATTACATTTACGGCTATCAAAAACACTGGACATCATAATGATTTGATTTAAATTAAAACTCAATGTTTGTATGTAAGAGGTTGAGAGAATGTGTGAATGTGTTTGTAACTGAGTACATATTATTATTTTTTGTTTAATTTTTTTTTCGTGAAGTAATAACAGAGATTTTGTAAAGGTTTTGCTTGAATGGCTCTCTAATTGCGTACCCCAGTTGACACAATTGAAAAAAAGCGAAAAAAGCATTTTGAATGCAATATTTTCAATTGATTATGTTGTAAACAGAGGTGATTATTAAAATGTATATATTTTTATACTGAAAATAGAAAGAGAATATTTATATCTTATAGGAGTACGCCTAAAAAATATTCGAAATAAGGCTGTTTGTTTCTGTTTGAAAAAATTAAGGTTTTGTTTTAAACATTTTAATATTCTATTATTCCATTTCAACAAAATGCTTCCATTTTCCCAATTAAAACAAATATAAAAAAATTGCTCCAAAAACCCATATTTTGTGGTCAAATGTTTGCAATTTCTCCTCAATTCCATTTTCACAAAAGCTAAAAAGAAAATAGACAAATAAAATGCCCATTTAATGAATGTTAACAAACGATTATGGTCAAAAGCTGCTTTACGGGGACTTATTTAAATACCAAAAATACCATTTAAATTTTATTTTAATAGAAAAACGTAAAAAAATAATCTCTGGTAAATGTTTGTTGTGTAGGTCATAAAATTGGAAAAAACGTAAAATTTTATGTAAAAAAAATACCTATAAAAATATTGTGTAAGCAAATAGGTACATAAATAAAAATTCAATGTCATAAAAAATATTTTTTTTTTTTTGCAAACAAAAAAGAGTATCATAAACCAATGATTTCATGAACTGATGATAAAGAAAATTCTAGAGAAATACTTATAAACATTTAAAAGTATAAAGTCTCTTACTGAGATATGAAATTTGAAAACTAGTTTTGCTCTTGTTTAGAAAATGGGTTTTGCAAACAAATAATTTCAAAAACGATTACTGTAAGACTGTAAGTATTTGCCCTAATTAAATATCTAAACTATTGTCGACTTCAAGCCATAAATATAAAATAAATTCTTGCCATTTTTTAATTTTTATTTTTTATTAAAATTTTAAAAATTCCATTTCAAACGAGTTTTTAAAAACAAAGTTAAGTTTTACTCGTCAGAAAACATCCGATTATGATTATTACTCTCTGTCTCGAGAATTTTTTTCCAGGATCGTTTAAAATCGGTCAACATTTAAAGCTGAATGGTATACAAAAACGAAAAGCCATTGTGTTATACCACAAGTTACTCAAGATTTTGGATAAAACCGGATAGTTTTTTTAGTAGGCAACACCAAGCCTAGTATTGTGTGTAAATTGTTACATATACTCAGTGCAATGTTATCGATCAGAAAATAATTTAGAATAAATGATTGGAGATATATAAAATACTTATTACGTACAGTGCAGTATCTAAATGTAACATAATCTAACTGGCTGTATAGGTGTTTAAGACATCAAGTTTTCTTGGACCTTAAGTTATACATAGTTCTATAAACAATCTAATTGTTGTATTCCGTACAATTCCCAAAACGGACAATAATACCCCGTATTACTAGAAATCAGACATACATACTTTCTGAAGCATTACCCGCCACTTTTGTTGCTTTCTTTCATCTTAAATAGGTACATTTATTTTAAAAAAGTGACATTCATCATTCATCCACCTGAGTTTAGATCTTGTTAGATTTCAGTGCCTTAATCACAATTAACATAACAACTAATGTTTTCAACAAGAACATAAAACATCCGTAAGCATTCATAAGCTCCTCACGGCAAGAAACATTCAGTATAATTTAAATCTTCACTACCTGGTTTTAGTACCCTCTCTATCCACAGCTGTAAAGACTCCAATAAGAATCCGATGGCCATTTTCTTCCTCTTTAATAATTTACACTGGTTAGCTTTTATCCTAGTCGTGGAGTACAAACACAGATTTCCGTGTAAAGAATGTCGCAAAAATATGAAAAGTGTGGAGCTACAAAGATCAGAAATAAGTACTCATTGAAAAGTAGTTGTGCCGACTACTCAACCATACAGTCATTCTAATCTCATTTTACAAGATAAAAATACCTATAACATCTAGCACATTATAATTACTACCTACCTATGTATGTATGTATATCATCTTAAGACATAGGTACATAACTATGCTTTTACTTGAAGGTTAACTTAGAAGACGAGCATACATACATTCAACAATTTATAATAGAGACAAAAATAATTATGTACCTATCAGTTCTTTTTTATAGGAAACATAAAAATCTTTGCATTTATTATACATAGTTTTAATAGAAAACATCATTTTAAATGACTCTTTTCCCTTTGTATCTGTGGAATGTATTCCTTTAATGCTCTTGCCCTGTTATTTGTTGCTTTTTCTCAATCTCTTTTGCAAGTTAATTAAACAGACCCCATGGAAAAAAATAAGAAAAACAAGAAAAATGAAAACCAACGGTTTATTGTTTATTTTGTGCTGTGGGTTGGGTTTCAAATTCGCCACTTCTTGTTATTTTTTTTTTTTTGCCTTTAATGGTAAAGAAATGTGTGTGTGTGTTAATTATAAATAAATGTCAGTATGTGTATGTGCCTGAGTAGTTCATTATAAGTGGTTGGTTAAACGCAGAAAAACAAACTTTTTTTATAATTTACTTTGCTTTTAAATTAAGAGTGGTTATTAAAAGAAAGCACAAAAACTACACCCACTTTATTTGTGGCCAACAAGAACAGAAAATAAAAAAAAAAACAATAAAAAATACTGCATAAAGGCTAGATAGATATGCATAAGCAAAAACAAATCTAATAAAAACAGAACATTTACTGCCAGTGCTGAGTAAGAGAATGAGTGTAACAAATTGTGTGTTATTTTGAGTAAATAGCTTTAAATTAAGAGCAGTCGTAGTTGTTTGCAAAGAAAATGAAATGGAAATGAAAATGATGACAAACGAACAATTTTAACCACAAAAACCTCAGCCATACCAACAAAATCAAAAAAAAAGAAAAAAAATAGAAAAAAAGGAATAGAGCAAACACACACAAACACTATATGTAGTATACTGTATACAAGTTCACATAACTACATCTACACAGAATTCAATGTCTCTCTATGCCAGGGATGCCACGGCTAGGAATGAATATTTAATACACAGTTATGTGATAAAGTGAGAGAGAGAGACAGAGTGATACTTTTGATGACCGTTACAATGTTTATGTAAAAAACAAATATTTCTTTCCGGACTGTTTACAATCGATTTCTGTTATTTTTTTTTTTTTTGTGTGCAGGCCCTAAAGTTTAGTATTAAAACTTTAAATACACATGCATTGTATGGAATTGGAATAGATTGTAAAAAGAACTTAAAGATTTGATTCGTTGCATTTTATCTTAGACTACAAGTAACAATTTAGTTGTTATCCTCTTTTAGCACATCGTAGGTGTTAAGGTACGTTAGTTACATACTAGCCCCCTAATTCATAAAAATTAAAACAGAATTGAATACAATTTTTGAAAGAAATAAATTAAAACAATAATTCGCATTTCGTTGCAATGAAATTGATCTCTTTAAAAATTGACATGCTGTCACATCAGTTTTTATTTTTATAAAACGCTTGTATAAGCATAAACAAATATGTTATAAAATTTAATTTTCTTATATTCTGACTTCATTAAATTAAAACTGACCCACTTTAAGAAAGCACAAACTGTGCTGTCTTTTTGTTAAGTTATAATTTTCTTCACAAAAAAATGTCAAATGCACACGAAAAAAAATATGAAATTTAACGCCTTTAAACGCACATAAACGATAATTAAAACTGCCACTGTAAACGACTCCTTAAATAACCATCTTAACGAAAATTAATTGTTTTTCTACTAAACTGACCCCCCAAACGAGTTCACACTAAAAGGCCAAGAAAAAAAGGAAGAAAGAAGACCGCCAACAGAGTTAATGGCCCGTGTTATGATCACTAACTGACTGACTTGCATAATAAAACTGATGAAAGCGTAAAACCCTAAAAAACAATCAATTTCAAATCACTCATTCATTCAGCACTCACTTTGGGCGCACACACTTTTTCTTTCCTTTTGCTCTGGATCAGAAACCACCATAATTTAAATAATTTATTGCTACACAGTAAAAATAAATCATTGAAGAAAACTAATTTATGATTTTTTTTCTTTCTATTCTTACAGGTAAAAGTTTTACTTTGACCATTACTGTGGATACATTTCCCCGACAGGTGGCCACTTATGCAAAGGCGATTAAAGTTACGGTAGATGGACCACGTGAACCTCGCTCAAAAACAAGTAAGTCTCCAGGTAAAGCGTCTAAAATATTTATGCCACAACGTACTAATAGAACAACACAATTGTTGCCGCCACCAACAGCAGCAACAACAACAACAGTAGCCAGACGAAATTCAAAATTAAAACAAAATATTGAGGACAATGATGTTGCATCTGTACCGGCTACTCTACATTCCATTTCGTGCTTTAACGAATACCCATTGAGTTCGCCCACATCGTTAGATAACGCTCGTATTGACGGTGCATCTGTGGCTGCTGCGGTTGTTGGTATCGGTGATAATAAGTTGTCTGTGTCATCATCGGGTATTGATTACCCGATTGTTTTAATGCAACCCGAATATGAGAATAGTTTCGTAAGCAGCATGTATTCTTCGTTTGGTGGCAGCGTTAGTATTGATATTGAATATGATGGTGTTGAAGCAGGGGGAAGTGCTGGTGGTGGTAGAAATGTCGGTAGTGATGTTATTGGGGAGGAGTACAGTATTTTTTCTTTAAATGGTGAGAATAGCCTTTAACATTTTTCTGTTACTTGTGATGTGTTAACACCTAATAGGACATAGAAGGCATTTCATACAAATCGTTATAAATAACCACTCTCCATTAAGTATACCGATCACATAAGAATCAGAATTAATTGGAACATATTCATCTAAACATTGTTAACTTTGTAGGTAAAGATGAGCGATAGGTAATATCTAAGTAGGTGGTTTAAAATTATATTTTCGTGTTATCTTTATGAAAAATAATGTTTTATCGGGCATAAAGTATACGAGTAATTTTTCTTGACAGTCGTACATGTCGTCAATGTCGACTAATGTAGATAAAATGGAATAAGAGGGCAAAAACAAAAATAAATTGTAATTTTGATTCATCCAAATAAGATGATAATTACAAAAACTGCAATAACTCATACAAGTGTCTGAATATACATGTGAAAAAAGTAATTTCATATTGTGATTTCTAGGAAAGTATGAGTTAAATAGTTAATGTTTGGTCTTGAATATGCACAGGACACAAAGAACTCTGATATGACTACCATAGCTGGAGTCGAAAACATATGTTCAGTTTGGCTAGTGTACTATTCCTTCACGGACATCATTTCTACTTTGATTACAATAAAATCCAAAATATTCATTGCAGTTAACTTTAATCTAATTAAAGCGTTTCTGACGAAACAAAAATTAATTTAAAAAAATTGATCACTTTTCCTAGACCTCGAACTAGAGTCTTCAGAATATAATTTAATGTTAAATTTATTTGAATACATTGTTATGCAACAGCTTTTTCTGTTTTAGTTTTTAAAATTAGCAAAACAGTTCTCAAATTATTGATGACTGTAGTCGCCGTGATCTAGTGGTTAGTGTGTTGGCTTACATGAGCCCTGGGTTCGACACCCAACTCCGACATCTTAAAATAAAAAGAAATATGAAACAAATATTTCTTTCGGCGACTACCTCTCAGTAGTCTTCTTACAAAAGCTCTGAGAGTAATTAATTGCCATGAATAAGCTTCTCAAGTCTGTCGATCGGAGTAGACATTAAACTGTAGGTCTCGGTACTCATGGATAAAAATTTACACACACAACATGAGTGCTGCGAGAAGCTAGACCGTAATCCTGACACAGGGTTGTAAAGGCCAGTTATATATGTATGTATGTATGTAGTCACCTCATTAAGAGGCTGAAAAATTGCCAGATGAACCAAACTAAAACCGTAGTTTTGTTGAAGGCAGAAAATCCTTTACATTGCAATATATATTTTTTTATATATTTTCCATTCAAACTTATATTTCTTTAAAAGTTTTGTGTTGTCCTTTAATTAGATCAGATGATATCCGTGAAGGAAAACCAGCCGAACTAAACTGTTTTCGACTCCAGCTACGAAAATCTCATCAGAGTTCTTTCTGTAGAAACTCATGCAAAGCTTAAACTAAATAACTCACTGTTTTTATAGAAATCATATCGTCGATGGAATTAAAGAACGCTGTAACTGACAAAACCTTAAATGTTCACCAGAGCCAAAAAACTTTCATAAAAGTAGAACAAATACACTCGTATTTTTCATTTCGCAGACGGCGTAAGTGAATTTATTTTCATCGTAGAAATCTGGGACCTGGACCAATCGACGCGTATTTTTTTCTGATAAAGATGATGCAAAAAACGTATTTTCGATTTTTCGTCAGTTACAGCGTTCTTTAATACCATTGACGATATGTTGAAATTACATTTTTTCTACATCAGCTGTAATGAGTTAGTCGAAGACTTACTAACCAAATCATATTTTTATCATATTTTCCTTTTTATCTGTATCATTGTATATTATGTATGAACAGAATTACAACAATTTTATTATTGCTTTCTTTGTTCCATTATCCACATTAGTCGACATCGACGACATGTACGACAATACCCCACCCCTATATTTAAAAATAATAATTGAGCTATAAGTGTTTTATTAAAAAAATTTTTTATGGATGTTCGTCTTAAATCCACAATATAATTTAAAGTAACGAATGACACTTTTATTTTTACCCGTTCTTCTTTTATTCACTTTCTAATTCGCTATCAAAATCGGGTTTTTCAACATGAAAGCTTTGTTTTAGCTTACTTCATACATAACATGAGTTGCTCCAATTGTGCGTTTCATACGTCTATCAAAAAAAAAGGTTAAAATATTGTATTTTCATAAAACAAGTTACTCGGAAAATTGGCAACGTATCAAAGATTATACGACGACAGTTGAGAGTTGACATTCATTGTATAGGTACATTGTAACCATTGTTAACGACGTAACGCATGCTATATATTACCACTTTCACATTAAGTCGTCATTTACGTCAATGCATTATCGTTGCTTATGATTATTTTCTTTTGATTTTAAATATTTAGGTACGCCTGGGATTTTGCAACCTTTTGTTTTTACTAAAACTGAAATACTTAATTTCATAAAGAGCATAGTTTTCATTATAAGAAAACAATTTTAAAGAACAAATTGATATTTTTGACTATTTAATACTCAATTAAAATATTCTGGTATGTAAGGTAATTCAATTTCGATCGAAATTGAGATCGTTTGACATTTCGAGTTGCTATAACTTTCAAATCTGAAACGATTTAAAATTCTATGTCTATGTCACAACCTTAATGACCATTATCACTACTTTCTTGACTATTATTGTGAAATAACTAAAACAGTAACTTTTTATATAATTTTGAAAAAACTGACGATTTCCATTTCGAACGAAATCGTTTTTCATCACATACATACCTGATTAGTTAAATAATTTGACAGTGTTTTGCGTTTTATTTCTATAAACTTAACTTCAGGATATTATATTGTGTGAACTTATAAAAAAAATAGGAATATTTTCTGTTTTAATTAAGAGCAGCATAACATTATCAGTTTTCTTTTATTAATTTAAAATCCACTCCTTCCAAAACACATGTTGTGGTTAAAAAATATTTTTTTAGCCTGTGATAACTTCTATAAGAAAAGGCCAAACAAACACTTATTTTGGGAAACAAAAGACAGATAAAAATATGGGTTGAAAATAAAAAAGGAAAAACAATCTTTAAAACGACTTTAAAAAGACAAAAAAAAAAAAACAAAAAGTTAATCCTCTTATTAAAGAAAATATTGTATAGAAAACAAAGCAGTCATGCGAAAAGGAAGTTTTTTTTTTAAATCCACTTGCAAAACATGTGTTTTACACACTCATGCAATCAGCCTTTTATCCTTTCAATTTATCTCCTTTTTGTTGAACAATATTAGAAAACAATGAGATTAACTTGTTTAATCCTGCATTTAAAATCTATTTGATGATCCACAAAGTATTATGAAATTCATGCCATTCCATACAATACACTTTGTTTTATAAATACTAACCTGTGGTGTTAATTAGAGGGGAAGTACATGTAATTCCGTTTAAATAGATCATTCATTAAGTGATTTAAGGGAAATAAAACGAAAGAGCGAAGTAATTGAGTAAATGTTGCTTTATTCGTTTTGAAATACCTTTAAATTTGAAGCTAATTTTATAAAACACTCAAAACATTATGTCAGGAAGTTTCTAACTGATTATACCGATTTTTTATGACTTACATATATGAGTATAGTAGAGGTATACGCGAATATAATTATGAGTCAGAATTAAGTAACAGACAGCGCATACCTGAAGAAGAAAGCGACGAAGGCATTGAAAAGAGGATTTATATAAAAATATACACTTTAAGGCAAATATTTTCCGTTATTTTCGGCAAGTTGTTACTCTTTTTATATTGGCCTTAGTAACTGCATGGCTGTCAATTTATCGACGAAGGTCTTGTGATTTTTAGTGGCTATTATAAGATAAATTTGTTTCCATCTGCAGACACTGAAATAAATTATTAATAAGAAAGTGCAAGGTTAAAGTTATATGAAGATTGCATAAAAAATTTCAGTCAAGTGCAATGGGTTTTTGATGGTTCCTCAAAGATGGGTATAGCTTAGCAGCGTATACAATTCAAACGTTCGATATACATATAAGCAGTAGAAGTCGGAATTGATCGATTCGTCAGCAACTTTTAAGAAATAATTGCCTTTCAATTACATTAAACTCTGAATATAACCACCTTTGTTGTCAATACGGGCTTTCTGTTCGCTTGTGAGGGGATGTTTGCCTCCGACACGATTTTTATCAATTTAAGTTTTTTTATCGTTCCTAATGACGATAAAAATTAAAAATTAATTAATTTCCTGTTTCAGCAGAGTTTCTTAAGGTTACAGGTGAATAAAATGTCTATGCAATAGTTTCCTAAACATCCGTTGTTTCTTAATTAATGTGTATATAATATATACCCGGCGTGCTTCGCAATCCCCATTTGAATTAAACAAAAGTTTGGGGGAGTGAGAGAGCAACTTCCAGAAATACAACATCGTTCACTTCTAGGCAACCAAGCTGATGGTCCCAAATTTTTCAACTATTACTACTGCCGTCATCAATATACTTTACCAAAAATCAAAATATTCTTTTAATTCAAAGTGCTATGTCTACTTATTCCATTTCGCCCAAGTTTTTAACTGATGATTTGTGTTGACTATATAACCATTTGCACCGAATTTAAATAAACTTTTTATCTATTGCCAGTTAGAAGATGTAAACAAATAAATATTTACTTTGTATGGGCATGGCATCGCCCAATTGGAATTTATAACATTGTATAATGTATAGTTTCTTCCAGACAGCCGTTTAGCTGCAAACAACACAAAACACACATTCGTTTTTTCGTCAAATATTTACCTAATATGACTCTAGTAGCTTAAGACGAAATAAAAAAAACATTTGTAGGGAAATATTAATATTGGTATTGCATTTTATTACTATTTATTTTGGGTAATATGTTCGTTTTTTAAAGAAAGTACATTTGAGCTGTTCATAATTGCTCTTTGCTATGACCAAAGAAACAAAGTAACAATAAGAATTTATGGTGATGTAGGGTGTTATACATATATGTATGTATTATATATTTACATACATATGTAGGTGAGATTAACTAATAACAGTTTTTATATTTAATTTAAAAATTGATTTTTCTTTTTAGCATTTTCAAGGTTTTGTAAAAACTTTTGCACACTTACTTTTGCATAATATATAATTTTGTTTTAATGCCACAGTGTGATGACGAAAATAAATGTTACTAAAGTAGGGGGTGCGTAAGCATTCAGTTGTTGTTTATTGGTTGTTTGGTTGGTTGGTTAGGTTACTGTGTCAGTTAAATGAAGAAAAAGGGAAGGATATTCTTTAAAAGGAAATGAAACCTGTTTAAAAACAATTCAAACAACAAGAAAAGAAAAGTTGGTAACAAAAGATTTGAAGTTTTTTTTTAGGGGATTTTCTTTTGTTGCTGTTTGTGTTATTTCAAGGTGTTTTTGTTTAACGTAATAAGAGCGTCAAGTGTTCGAAATGTGGACTTTTGAAAATGGTTGATTAAATATACTCGTAGTGCAATAAAAGCAATAACAATAAAGACAAATGTTTTTTTTTTATTTTTTGTTTGTTTTAGAATCAAGTTCTAGTACCAGTTTTATAGCAAAAACAAATACGAGTTTTACAAAAAAAATAAAAATCCCTTTATAAGAAACTTTGCTACAGTTTTTTTCCTCGAGTTGTACAGAAAAAAGCCATTTTGCGGTTTTTTGCTTCAAAAATAAAAATAAAAAGTAAAAAAGTTAAAACACAGTACCTAAAGAGCAGCGAGGCAGGCAGTATTTCAATGGTTGGTTCTATAAAAAGAAAACAATATTTCATTAAAATAACAAAAAAATTATTTAATGAGTATCAGAGTATGTATTTCTAAAGTTCCGTTTGTTTTTTTTTTTTTTTTTTTTTTAAGAAAAAATTATACGGCAGTTTTATGTCTTCAATTTTATTAAAAAAAAACTTTAATTTCAACTCTTTATTTCTACAAAATAAATGACTGTACTCTGGCCTATTTAATTACAAACAAATGCTTGTTTTATTTTTATTTCTTCATTTCAGGTCCCCCAAACGGTACACATTTTCGTGCTTTTGGTTTATCACAACGTCCCTATCCCGATGCCAGCTTTAGTAGTCACTTTCGTGAGTTGACTTCATTGCATCGTGTTACCACCCGTTCATCAGCTGCTTCGGCAGCTGCTGCTGCGGCCGCTTCATTAGTAAATTCAACATCAACACCGACGGTATCAGCACCGGGCAGTACAACTGGCAGTAATATGCCGCAATTGGTTGGCAGCAGCAGCGGCAATCATTCACCCACAAGTAGTACAATTAATTCTGATTGTCAGGGTTATAAACCGAATGCGGCGCATATACAAGGTATTAATAATTACGATAATAGTTTTTTTTATTTTTAGGATTGAGGCAGTGCAGTAGCCAGATTAAAATTAAAGACAAACAATTAGTCTAACGAATCTAATAAAAGAAGTATTTTAGAAAACAATGTTTTTCGTTATATGTACTTTCAGAAAGTAATTGTGAAAGACGTGACCATTATTCTTATATTTTTTAATATACTTTAAATTCTTAATATAATTTCTTTTAATTGAATGTGTGTTTGTTTATTTCTTTGTTTGTTTGTTTGTACCTTATAGGAGACCAAACCTCTAGACCGATCTTCCTGAAATTTTCACAGCATTTAACTGGGACTCCGGCATGATTAATAGGGTACTTTTTTCGACCACGCCCACTTTTACCCCCACTTTTTTAAAATTATGTAATTGTTTCCATATAGTTTTAAAAAGATATACTTCAAATTTTATACACATTATACTCCAAGCGAGGTAGAAATACACATTTTTTACGCCACGCCCCCTCTCACGCCAAATTTTGTTTGAAAGTTTTAAACTTTTTGTTCTATATACAAATTTGGTGCTTCTTTACTACGTTTATTAACGACTTTACCTCAAATTAAAAATACATTTGAATTAAAATAGTGGGGTAGCCTCGTGCTCTTTCTCCCTCAACTGTCTGCAAAATATATAAATACTTTAAATTATATTATATAACGAGGGTAGCGAAGCACACCGTGTTCAGCTAGTATGGTATAATTTGCAAGCACTTTGAAATGGTGCTGGCAAAGTATTGAGTAATGTGTACAGAGTATCGAGTATTTGTACTAATTTTTGGGTACCCAATACTTAAAAGTAACTATTCAATATTTTAAGAGTTGTATTTTTTGTTGTATGGAAAATTTAAATTTTAACGGCCAAACAAATTTCTGTCTAAATACAATACTTTATGAAATTGTTTTTTCTTAAAAATAAAGTCTGTTAAAAGTATTGAGTAGTATTGGGTAACAAACTGAAAGTACTTAATACTATCGAGTAATGAAAAGTAGCAGAATTTAACAGCACTAGTAGTGCTGCACTACTCTGAAATTATCAGGTTTTCAAATAGAGTGATCATTGAAAAGCTATGACGGGTGTGATTGTACCAAATTTTAAGTTTTACAGAATTATGTCTTTTTGCACTTAACTTTCACAGGCATAATATGAATGGCGGTGCTTCAAAGTACCTCGACCGAGTTCAGGAGTATCGGCATAATGTAGGGTGCGTTTCACTGTTCTATCGGTAGGTGCTCTGATGAAAAAAAAAATATTAATACCGAATATTCGCATATTTTTACGGACCACTGGTTTCTATTCAAGTTCTTTTTTTAGTTGATAGTCTAGTCGATCGCACAGTGCATTATAGAAAGAATTCCTTCGTTTATGAAACAATTTTCCTGTGGGAGATTTTCCTAACAATAACCATATTGATAAGATTAATTTAAATGTCCACAAGCACTACTCCCTCTTCCTCCTCGCCATGACATCTTTTCCTACTGCATGGGTAGGGGTCATCCCCTAAATGCTGGCCATATTAATAAAAGCAAAAGGTAGCAATCCTTAATTTTAGTGTAATTATTTTTTTAAAAGTCTTGTTAATTGTATTAAATACTAATTGTGTGAAAAAATTAATTTAAAGTTATTGAAATTTAAATAGGCGTAGCATAGCATCCCAGGGTTTAACTAATGCAATACTAAAAATAAAATTTTAAAATTTGTCTTTTTAGTTATTGCTTTGATAACAAATCTGTTTTAATTAGAAATAAATTAGAATAAATTAAAGGTTTCAATTGAATCAAATCGGCGCCTGAAATACTGAGTCACCAAAATGAAAAAGCCAAAAAAAAGAAGAAACTTGAAAACAAGTTTAATAATAAATTAAAATGCAAATATATATTCTATGTTAATTAATTGATCACACACAATTTAAAGAAATATAATCTTTACAATACATTAACAAAAATCAAAATTCAAAATTAAATTTTTTTTTTCAAGTGGTCAAGGTAAACTTAGTCATACCCTATTTTATATTTTAAAAAAAATTTTGCATATATTTCGCAAATAAAGCTTAATGACAGTTTTATGAAAACATTTCCTAACAAAATTAATGCAAGATTTAAATTCCCCGCCATTTTTGCAATTCGCTGTTGGCAATCATACGAAATAAATATTTTTACAGCTGAGAGTTTAGAATTACTAAAAACACAGCGTTAACCGAAACCATAATGTATTTTTATTATTTAATAATATTTTAAATTTCGGTCAAAATCCAAAAATTTTATACAAAATATGATCCAACTATAGTTTTAATTTCTTCATTTATGAAAAGATTAATTGAAAAATTCAGGCAGACTGGATTAATTGGAAGCGATTACCTTACCGGTCGTTCAAAAACAAGCCTGTGTGTAATGGAAATTAGTGAAACTTACAAATTACTCACAGTAGTTCAGTGTCTCTATAACTACATTAATTTAGGAGTTCGAAAAACTCACTATTAATTGTCAGACAGCAAATACACTCACGTTTTTGGTGTTGATTTTGAGCAGGCATTAAGGCATTAATTCAGGCCATTACAGAAAAAAAATTCGAAAATCGAACATACGTAACTCATGAAATTTAAAAATTACGATTAGTTTTCGATCAGACCTCGCATATGACTTAATGTCATTAGATTTCTTTTTATGGAGTTTTTTGAAATATCAACAAGCCAAAAATTACACATGAATTTTTCCAGTCAATTTTGCTAGACCAGCTGCTTTAACGAAATTCAGCCAGAATTATACAGAAAGGTCATACAAAATTTCAAAGTTAATTTCCTTTTACTTCTCTTTAGTTTTCTTTTCCTGTATCTTGTGATTTCATTGTTTTCCAGTTTTCTGTAAAACCAATATAAAATGTAAGCTTCGTTCTATTGGACTGTGTTACATGGCTGTATACTTTGCTAGTTAAAAGTAGCAAATCTCCACCTGCAAATGAATTACTCTCAATTTAGAGTGTAGGGTATAATGATACTAATTTTGGTATATTTTGTTTAACTTAAAAAAAATAAGAAAAATATTAAACCGGAAATTCCTTTAACTGTTTATAAACGTTAAATACAATCTTTAAAATTTAAATTTAACAATTTCCTGGAAGATTTTGTATTTTATGAAAAAGAAACAAAACAAAAAAAAAAAAAAAAAGAAAAAATAAACCAATTGCCACAAGTTTAAATAGGTCAGTACTTTAAATATGTAGTAATTTGAAGGCCGAATTAAATAAAAAAGGATTTAAATCAAACATTTTTTTTCTTAAACACTAAGAATAAAAATTAAAATAATGGCCTTAAAACAACAGTAGTAGGAAAAGCCGCAAATCAATCGAAATGTGGTTAAAAAAAAAAAAAAATAAGCAGCTGTTGGAAAGGGCCTATATTTTGTACAGACAAACTTTAAAAGTGCAATTTTCACTCTATTTAAATAAAAACACTTTTTTTTGCAAAAAAAAAATGAAATATTACAAGTAAAAGTAGTGCAGCAAAAATTTGTGGTTAAAATTTTGCAGAATAAGAAATCTTTTTTTTAATTTCTTAAAAAAATATATATAATTCAAGCACTTGTAGTTCAAGAGATATTAAAACAAATAAAAAAAATAAGATTCTTTTTTTTAAAAAAAGCAGATTTTGTACCAGTATTTTAGTACCATTAACATATCACTGTCATTTGTTTTTAAATTTTGTATTTTCTCAACTAAGAACTAATGAATGTTGCCAAAATATTTGCAACAAATTTCAATAATTTTTTCGGAATCTTAAGTGGCAACACGCAAGTCTTTTATTTCAAAACTTTTAAAGAAAATCACACATTTCAAATGTAAGTTTTCGAATTCTTGACATGACAGCTGCTTCTACTTGCCTAACTACCAACACTTTTATTTTAAACTTCTGACAAAACCACTTCAGGAAAAACCACTGCAAAAGGAAACACTTTTCAAAAATAAAGTGTTTTAGTAGCCGATAAAATGCCAAAAAGAATTCTCATCAAATGAAATGAGTTTAAAATGAAGCACGAAATGATTTTGATGCATAAAAAATTCTTTAAATTATGTAGTACATACTTCTATGGAATACATATCTGTGGAATTTTGATAAAACGTCTTCTCTCGAAATAAGACAATTTTCCAATATTTTTATAGTATATATAGAATTTCCTTGTCCTTCTTTTGCTCTAATCCCCGTATTTCTACGACCTTTGGAACTCAAGATATGCAGTTGACTAATCGACCTCTTTCAGACTTTCCCCCAATTTCAATTTGACAAAACGACTTCTTTCAGGTAATTAAGAATGATTTGAAAAATTGAATGTTTATAAAAAATTTTATTTAATATTTATTATTATTTTTTAATTAAGTATTTGCATATTGTAAAGAAAAATAGAAGTATTTTTTTTTAATAAAACCGAAATATATTTTCCAGATCAACTTTTTTCATCCTTTTTTTTTCATATTCCATTTTAACAAAACAACTGGTCTTGACTTAAGCGACTAAAATAATTATCAAACTTAATCAAAAAAATTTTGACAAAACGACTTGTATGGTGGAAGCTAATTTTTTTATTTAAAATCTATTTAACAAAAAGTCTTAAATTAATTTTTTGTCGTTTTAAAGAAAACTATTACTTCTAGAAGGAAAAAAAAGGTCGCATAATGTTTGTTAAGTGTTTGTCCATAATATCCTAGTTCAAAATTTCTTTAATTTTCTAAGCCATAACTTCTATTAGCTTTTTTAACTGTTTTTTTGCTCTACTGAAAAGTTGTTGATTTAGAGAGAAGACGTTTTGTCAAATGTCCACAGATATGTATTCTTTTACGATCGTTAGAACTTTTGATAGAAACTTTGTTGGACCGTTAATTAAAGTGTAGTGCTCTCAAAAAAAAAAAAAAATACTCAAAATAAAGACCGCAAATTGTTAATATTCTAGGAAAACAGTAAGTAATCAGAAAACTACAGATTGCTGGGATACAATTGGTCTTTTATGTGTATGTTATGATTTTGAGAATAGGCAGATGTACAACAGTGAGCATTATGGGATTATACCCCCTTCACATCTTTGTGAACAAGTATGCCATGAGCCGCGTCTATCGAATGTGAATGGTATTAGAACTAGATCCACGGAGTGAAGGTCATATGGGAGTTCTTAAGGCATTCTAGACCATATGGCCATGTGTTCAATCACAGCCTAACTGAATTCTGAATTGGCTTTCTAACGAAGATTCAAAACATGGAATAGCACTTCTATAACTATTATTGGAGTTGTTTGCACTTCCACCAAGTCTCTGTACGTCTGTTTCCGTTTCTAATTCGGGTAATACTTAACTTTAGCTAAACAGATGGTTAAGTCTACTGCAGGACGTTCCAAACGTTACTGATGTCGGAAACTTCCCACTGTCGTCACCCTAAAAACAATATAGATATATACATAATTGCCCATTACAACCCTGTTTCTGGGTTAAGGCCTAGTTTCTCACGGCACTTATATTGTGTCTGTAAATTTTTATCCATAAGTAAAGGAACCTAAAATTTACAGACTTGAAAAGCTTTTGCCAGAAGTCTGCTAAAAGGTAGTCGGCGTAAGAAATACTTTCTTTCATATATCAATATATGTATATGGAAATATCATATGGAATTTAAACCCCCGGAATCGAGAGATTTCTAGTACCGTTTAATTTATAGCATTTTAGGCGTTAATCGCTATATCCTTTTAGAAATACTCCTATAAAAAGCTTTATTTACCACTAAAAAAACAAAAAGTTTAAATTTGAATTTTTTAAGAGCTACAACATGGCCATAATCGTAATCAAAATGATGTTGCAACATCATTATCTTGATATTTATCATTATTTTTGCAAAACCACAGTACAACTTCCGCTCCTATACGCTACGTTCTTATTCCTTCTTTATTTTCTTTTCTTTGTTGCTGCCACGTTTTTTGATTTGTAGTATGCAGATGATGCCCCTGTACACAAAATTTACAACTTAATATTTCGAAATATAGGCACAAATACTCATGAACTACTTACAAGTATAAGAATTACTGGACACAAATATTGGTTTGTTGCCAAGAGGAGGAGGTAGTATTCTTCTCAAGTATAACCAGGCGTTTTGATTACAAAGAAAGGTGATAATAAAGCAAAAAGAATAATAATTGTGTGGGGAGGCAAAAGTGCTTATAATGATGAGAACGATTTTGGTTTTTACAGTTTGTTTTGCTGTCTTAGTTGGGTATTTCCTTCATTTTTACTTTTCTTTTCTTGATTCGTTTTTTTTTTTTGTTTTGTTTTAATAAAAAATGGTCGCGAGAATTTTTTGATTGGTTTCATCAATGGATCTCTTTTACTTTTATGTAAAGGAATGGGATTAAGAACTGGCAATTGGTTTTAGTTTTTATAAGGTGTTAAATTGTTAATATCCGGTATGGATTCTTTCAATTATTTTATTTTTTCTTTTGTTTAAGCTGCTCATGTTGGCTGCTACTTTACAAAGTAATCGATTATAAGAGACTCACAGATCTTTGAAAATGCAAAAAATATGTTTAAACAAGATGTGTTAAAATTTGTTTCCTCTTTCAAATTTGTCACAGTAGTAAATTCAAAAAAGTATTACAAGAAATATATTAAAAGTGAACATTTCTCCTTTGATTATTAAAAAAATTCATTGCAAAAGATCTTAATTCTATATACAATTTAATATTTATATAACTAAAGCGTTTCTGACGAAATTAATTTAAAAATTTATCACTCTTCCGGGGGCTTGAAATCGGGTCTCCAGCATATCATATGCAATTTGCTCGTTTTGGCAATGCCCTCTAACCACCACGGTTGCAGTTGTACGTATCGTCGATACCGCCTAATATGGATAAAATGTAATAATTAATAATCTTAAAATACTCGTAATAATATTCTTGACTAAAGAATGCATAATTAATCAAAGAAATTTCTTATTTTGCTTATCTTTTCCACCTGTTTCCTCTTACAGTCATACACTGGTATTCTTCTTACCTTTAGCCTTTACTATGGCTGTTGGTTGTGTTAGTCTAACCCTTTTAAAATATTAAAAGAAAATCTTTGCTCGTTTTGGCAATGCCCTCTAACCACCACGGTTGCAGTTGTACGTATCGTCGATACCGCCTAATATGGATAAAATGTAATAAGAGGGCAAAAACAAAATAAGTTGTAATTCTGATTAAACCAAATAACATGAAAATTACAAAAACTGCAATACATACATAACTGGCCATTACCACCCTGTTTCAGAGTTAAGGCCTAGCTTCTCGCAGCACGCATGTTGCCGCCGAAAGATATGAATTTCTTTTTTTTTTCAAGATGTCAGAGCTGAGATTTGAACCCGGCGCTATCGTTTTAGTAAGCCAACACACTAACCACTAGACCACGGCAACTACAAAAACATAAAGATATTAGTTTTAAAATGAAGATTTAAATTCCGCAGAAGCACAAAAAAATTAAAATAAATAATTTCATCAGTTTTCTTCTCCCAACATAAGACGACTTGCATTAACAATTTAAGAAATTTATTATATGGATGAGGTCAGTCCTATCCAAATTTAGAAACTCCCCTATAATATCTCCTTTAACTTCATTGCCCTAAAGAACTTTAGGATGTGGATCGGTTCCAACAGTGATACTTTTCTACCTAAAACTCGACAAGCACCAACGTGTTAATTCCTAGAATGCATTAGAGTCATACAAGTACCAAGTATGTGCGTCTACCTCTTAGGAGTCTTCTGGCAAAAGCTCTGAGATTAACCGATTGGCATGAAAAAGCATCTCAAATCTGTCGTTCGGAGTCGACTCTAAAATTGAACAAACAATATGAGTTCTGCTAAAAGTTAGGCTGAAACAGAGTTATAATGGCCAATAATGTATGTATGTATTATGTACCTGTATTGCATACATGTATTACATACATGGCAATCAGTTTATTCTCAAAGCTTTTGACAGAAGACTGCTAATAGCGTTTAGTGTGGTTTATTTCCAACTACAGACCAGAAACCTAGACTTGACCGATAGGAAATAATTGAGAAGTACATATTCAGACGCATTGTAAAGCTATATCTTCATATTTGTAGCAGTTTTAAACGTTGCGATGAAATTCAACGCAGGTTAACTTTGGATGCTTTCCAAACATTTTTTTTAAATGTTAGAATTTGTCTTGATGGAAACAGGATTTTGTATCTAGTTCATATTCTAGCATATAAAGTCGTCAGTAGTCTTATAGCAGATAAAGTTCCGAATTCAAAACCAATAAATGGCAGCGTAAATTTTTCAATTTAAATTTTAGCTATTAAGCGACGAATTGACAGTTCCTGTCATCAATAGTCTTTACCCTGTTGTTGCATACAAAAACTTACTTATGAGTTTAGGTAGTGCCAAACATTGCGCAAGACAATTAATCTCATGCCATTGCATACCAAATATAAGTGGCAGGCTACTGATTAATTTGTGTTGCATTGTATGCTACTCGGAGCTCGAAAGCTTTGTGCTGGACTGTAACGTTGTGCTCGTAGCCCACCTGCTCTAGATAGAGAATACAATTAAAAGAAGAACAACTTCTTGGCTAAAGACCCACTGGGTTGCTTACTTATGTTATGGTGTATTATCATATATTTATGTATATATATAAAACGATTACAATTAACAGATTTTTTGCGGCAACCCTTTTAAAATTTAAACCCAAGAACTTGACCACTTGCACTTCAATTATAATTCACCATTTGAATACATATTTAGTTGACAAACACTAAATAAGACATTTGTTACAACGTATATACTAACACAGCGGGACACTTGAAGAAAATAAAAAAAAAAGAAATATCGTTGAAAGGATATCAATTTAATTACAATAATAATTAATTGAAGGTTCCCCTTCAGTAATCAAAAACAATAGACGACGAATTGGTTCCATGAAAAATTAAAAACAAAAAAATGAAAAAATGACAACATAATTATCGATAAAGCACTGCCTGCCTGCAATCGATATAAATGATGGTTATAATGGAGAGTCCTTTGCAATTATCAAACGTCAATTGAAGGTTAAATTAATGGCAAAAAGAAAAAAAAAGAAAAGAAGTGGAGAAACTGGAAATATTGCAAAGGACACACGCATACCATCCTTTCAACTCTAAGCTATTAAAAAATAGTAAATAGAGAAAATAGACGTAAATTCTTATTAAAAAATCGTAAAAAATGTATTTCAAAGCGGTAAAATGACTTTGAAGCAGAAGACCAATAGAATTTAAAAAAAAAAAATATTAGAATTATAAAAAAACGGCAACACTCAACATGTTGCTGCAAGTGAATTTTACAATCTGCTGCCACCAATGACCAGTGCTGACTATAACTTTTGTTGCTGTTGTTTATATTACTGTTGCAACTCAATAATAAAAAACATTAAAAAAAGACAAAAAAAACATCGAAGAACGTAAATTATATGTTGCCTTTTTCATAAAATTATTTTTTTTTTTTTAACTTGGCAGTCAGTGTGTCTGTCTGTCTGTCTGCTATTTTTATGAACGTAATAGATGGACAATTGAAAAGGCGGCCAGGTTCATGTTCACAAAAATTAGTGGAAGTGGCACCACCAGTAGCTAGCTAGTGCAGTATAAACGTAATACAACATTATAATTTATTTAGACATTGTCGAGATGGTGTACGAGTATGTGCTACTGCTAATTCGAGTATAACTTTTGAATGTTTATTTTTATAATGAGTTTGTTGGGGGAGAAGTGCACTGAGAGAAATTTTTGTTATTTTATAGTTAAAAATTAATCCTAATAGCCATTTTTATATTTAATTATATGGTGGGGCTCTTCGTGCCCATGCAAAATGCAATACTTATTCGATTGTGTAGTGTTATGTTCTGTATATTCCTTATGATCATTTAACCAAAACTATTTGGGGAATAATATTAAGTTGACTGTTGACTGAATAAAAATTAGAATGCCAAATTATTTGACGCGTTCGTACCACTCCTATGAAATCCGTTTTGTAAAAACTCCACTCTCTTCCATGTATTTATATTACTTGTCAGACAACAACTGAAATGTGTCTCAACAAAACTTAATGCTTTGTCACGCTCACTATTTTCTTGGAGAATATCGCCTTACTTGATGGGTCTAAACAAAATAGTGTATATCTCATCTGAGCCGATGTTGGTCTAGTGGTTAGTGTGTTGGCTTACTAAGACGATAGCACCGGGTTCAAATCTCAGCTATGACATCTTGAAAAAAATAAATATGAAAAAATTATTTCTTTCGGCAAAAGCTCTGGGAGTTATTGATTGCCATGAAAAAGCTTCTGAAAACTGTCATTCGGAGTCCAATTTGAACTCTAGGTCCCGGTACTCATTGATAAAAATTTAATTTTCATTAACCCAGTTCAAGTTCGAAATCGGGGACAAAATTGGCAAGGGAATATTTTTCGAGAGTCCTAAAATAAATGTATCTCTCCGTCTCCCAGATTAGTATAGTGTGTTTCAGGCCGAAAACTGCGGTGAATGATCCTAAACATGGAGGTTCGACCAATGACTGATGTAATGTGTACATACTTATATTTTCTAGCAGCGAAGTGGTGATCAATTTCTTTCGGGTGTAAAGATTAACACTAAACTGGTAAAAGAATGCCGCAATTCTTTTAACACCCTTTCGCAGCGATTTGTTATATAATTCCTGGTCAAGAAGACATACCGGGGAATTGCGCGGCTGATGAACTTGCTAAAGCAGGTACACTTGTACTAGATGCTGATTAATATGTAAATGTTGGTATTCCTCTAATCACTGTGAAATTGGTGATTAGGCAGAGGTATTTATTAGACGCTGTTAAATACTGGGCTACTAGATTAATCCGAACCACATTAGATTGGCAACGTACAAAGCAACTCTTGAATTTTGGTAATATTTGAGAATACCTAAGGTGTCTTTTCTTAATATGCATTAATGCTTCGCAAGTGCCCAGTGTGTGCTCAATTCATTGGAATTTGCACGAACTATTCGAAACGATTCATATTTTTTTTTTTGTTTCTATTGAGCCTACAGTGCTCGGTAGACAATTTCCAAGTATAAGTGAGAAAGTCTGAAACCTGCCTGTGGAGTTCTAAAACCTGAGTTGAGCAATAGTGTCTTGTTTCAACATTAACTGTCAATATTTTAAATATCCTTTTAATGTTTTACTTAAGTTAAAACCGTGAAGTAGGTGGCCTTTTTGGTAGAAACGAAACTTCCTTAAACTGTGTCGGTTGATGCGATTGCTTTTACTGCTGTGCGATAATAATCATTTCCTAATCTATCGTATTTCTATTTGAAAATCAATGTTTAAACCAGTGATGAGCAACACGCGGCCCGCGGGCCGCTTGCGGCTCTTTCAACCTATTTATGCGGCCCGCCAAACAAATATTGCTGCTTCTCAAAAGAACACATAATATATAGACACATTAATCAACGAATTTCAATTACAAAGAAACTGAGAAGAGAGCAGTTTCCATGAAAATGTTTTTCTAACCATTAATTATCGATGTGGATACAGTTCCCGAAGACTTTCAAAGGGAAGTGATGGACATGCAGAATAATACTGATGTAAAAAATGTATTTCTCTCAGTAAACATCGAGAATGTTTATAAATCCGACCACCGACCAATTACCACCGATCAAGACTGAATAATGCACGATTAGAAACTTGTGTATGTGTACCTACCTCATCAATTCCGGCTGATATTGATCAGGTTGTATCGAAAAAACTGTGCCAAATTTCTCATTAAAAATTTCAAGCAAATACTTTTTTTTTTGTTTTCGGCATTAAATTTTACATTTTTTTATTCTAATTTTTATTATAAATAGAGTTTTGTAAATTATTAGTATTTATGTGCGGCCCGCCAAAAAATTTTAAAATTTATAAGTGGCCCGTTGATTAAAAAGGTTGCTCACCCCTGGTTTAAACGATTACAACCAGAAGCATAATCACAATTTTGAATACTTCAGATAGAAGGTCCAGATTAACCTTTTGTCCCAACTTTAGTGCATTGAGATTTTAAAAAAAGCTTATTAAGGGGTTTGTTTTTTCAGTGTATGAAGACAAGGAATATAGGGAAAATTACTATTAATGACGATGACGTGAATGATGACGACGTTGATGATGGACTAAATAAAGTTAAAATAATAAAAACGTGTGTATGTCTACCATATTAAAGTCTTTTGCTTTACCAGTAATTTGCTTTTTTTCTGTTTTGTTACAATCATTCTGTAAGTATTTAACCTGGCCACAAGGGGTTAACTTTGTTATAAAACACACTGAATTATACCGTTTGTGTGATTCTTTAGAACTCGAGAATAATGTCCAGGACTAATTGAAACATTAAAATGTGATAAATGCTAGTTTCAGCTTTAACAGTGATTATTTTCTATAAAAAAAATAAAATAAAATTGTGCTTTAAAAAACCAACAATCATAAGCAAAAACAACAACAACAATAGTAGAATTAAAGAAAATAAAAAAGGGCTAAAGAGAAATAACAAACTCAAAGGGATGATTACAAAAAGTTGTTTCAATTATGAGCTGTGTTCCTGCCACTGGTATGTACCTACAGCGACTATATATCTTAAAAGGGTTTTCTTTATGAAGATTTACACGAAAAAGATTTCTCCATTTTTTTTTTCTTTTTATTGTTTGTATTTCTCATTCTTGAGTTATTAATTAAATTAATTAGTTTTCATTATAATTATTATTTTATGTTTTAATTAATAATCTTAAAATACTCGTAATAATATTCTTGACTAAAGAATGCATAATTAATCAAAGAAATTTCTTATTTTGCTTATCTTTTCCACCTGTTTCCTCTTACAGTCATACACTGGTATTCTTCTTACCTTTAGCCTTTACTATGGCTGTTGGTTGTGTTAGTCTAACCCTTTTAAAATATTAAAAGAAAATCTTTACTTCAGTTCATTCTTTTTATTTTCCTTTTTTTTTTTTGTTTTGTTAAATTGAGCTGCAAAATGTCACATTGACATGTTTTCATATGGCACACAGCAGGATACATTTGTTTACTCACATATGTTTGTTGTAGTTGTTATTATCCTGTCTGTCATTAACTTTATTTTAGACGATATTTTAATTGTTTTTGTTGTTACAGTTACAGTTGCTGTTGTTGTTGTTGTATTGCCATTTATGTCAAATTATTTTTCAATTAACGTTTATACGAGAATTATTTAAAATATAAATACGAGGCCTTAAACCATCCGTGTATTGTTTATGACAAGTTTATTAAAAAAAATATTTCAACTCCGCCTCCCATATTCATTAACCATTTGTTGTTATAATTAAAAATTTATTGACGTAAACAAATACGACAAATCTTTAACCCTATAAAAATCACTGTAGTCTAAAGTGGTACATTCACATGAATGCTGTATAATTTACTTATATAGTCTCTTGACATTCTGTTTAAATTAATCGTGTTACTTGGAAAAAAGCGAATCTATGCTTTGAGCAATTTTAAACAAGTACATACGAGTATTTGCCATTTGTTATGGCTTTTGTCATTTTTAGAGTGGTTTTATAACACAGTGCAAAACGAAAAAAAAAACCATATACAGACACCACTACGTGATAAAATACCAAAGAAAGACAGGTCTCCCAGTTTTGCCCAAAGTCATGAAATTTTTTTTTATGGGCCCCCAAATATTTGGGTCCTCAGTGTCATTTTTGCAAAAAAAAGTGATAATATTCTCAGTCTCATATCTTGCAAATCTTTAAGAATTTTGATTTACTCTCTTGTCATGAAAAACAGAAATTGTGAACATATAAAATAAAAAAAACGTCACCTTCAAGACCAAAATCGTAAAAAGCTTTAAAAAATTCGATCCTCTTTACTTTTTTCCCCTGTTTAGGTCCCTAAGTAGCAAACCGTTCAAAATTTAAGGAAACATTAAACTAAAAAAATTTACCTATGATCTGAGTAAACAATTTTCTAAAATATATGAACTTCCTAGGAATGATTCTTAACTCCGTTCAGGTAGAGCTTAGGTAACCGCAAAAGTAGCTGCGTCCTTTGATGTGTGTGCTGAGCTTACTCTTTTGCCTGTGCTACTGCCGTCGGTGCGTGATCGCGTAAGTTATTTATTGAGATCTTAAGCAAATTTTGGAGTTCATTGTTTTCTTAAATTTTGAACGGTTTGCTACCTATGATCGCCTTGCTCAGGATGTAGCATTAATATTTGAAAATAATTTCAGACTCAACAAAAACGAATTCTGAATGTAAAGAAAAATTTATTTCTAATATATAAAATTGTCGTGTCGCGGTGTTTGTTGCCAAACTCCTCCGAAATGGCTCGACCGATTTTCATGAAATTTTGTATGCATATAGGGTAGGTCTGAGAATCGGTCAACATCTATTTTTCATACCTCTAAATGTTAAGGTGACCCGCCCCAAGGGAAAATTTATGCCGCACCTAAATAATGAATGAAAAATTTGATGAAATTTTAAACTATATATGTACCGTAGAGCATATGTATATGGTTTACTTTTTTAAGTACTCAGTACTATTTCTCACTATCCCCAACTATCAAACTAAAGTACCGAAAATGGCGGATAATCTTTTATTAAAATAATTACTAACGCAGGCATTGATTGCTCATATCAATGTTAAGTTTTGCAGTTCGGTGAAGAGTATTAAATATATTTGAACTAACAAGTGTTTCCTAGAGCAAATTTATAAGGCAAAACAACGTTTGCCGAGTTAACTAGTATTATATAATTTATTATAAAATTTACAAAGTGTTCTATAAGCTGGGCGCATTATTAACTGATTTCTAAAGTAAATCTAATGAATTTATTAGAGTTATTCAAGCATCAATTTATATTTATGATAATTTGTCACAGTTTACTGACCAGAAACATTAGGAAATTAGAGCATTATGACAGTTCGTTTGACAGTTAACCGTTCCTTAAGTTCTAATGATCTTTAGAAAGAGGCATTTGGTGGAGAATCATATTTTTATATTTTAAACACTAAAGACTGTAGTTTGTTTTTTTATTTTTTTATTTGCAGACAATAACCTAATGGGTGCCGCAGAATGGACCGGCTACTCCAGCAGTATGACCAGCGCATCCGCCTATACCAGTTTTCATCATCCTCATCATTTAGGACCACCACCACCGCCACCAACTGCTGCTACTGCAGCTGCCACAAATTCTGCCTACAGTGGCTATGATAGCCTGACAGCTGATCCCGCCAATTTACATTTGCCCACAGTACTAACCGATATGCAACCCTACTGCGCCACCAGTGATTATCATCCCGGCGCCATAGTGCCGCATGTTCAACCGCCAATTTGTAGTCCCAATTATGCATCGTCTGGTAAAAATGATTACGATTCCTATAATACCGCAGCGGCTGGTTATTCCTATGGCAATTGGTCCAATGGCTACAATAACTACCAATACGGCAGTTGTGCCGGACAACCACAATACTCAGCTCATACGGCACACACTATGGTACTTTATCCACAGCTCATATCCACCTACAATCAAAATGAAATTCATTTACATCTACATGGCACTGATAAAATTGAGCAGTATTTGGGCGGTGAAAGTGGTCTGACTATAAGTTCCCTCTCAGGCAATCGTTCAAGTATCGAAATTGGTATTGGCACTTCCGATCATGAAGATCAAATGCAAGCACCCAATAATAATGGCGGTGTTTTAAATACTACAGATCCCCATAACCATGTGGTAGTAACAGATCCGGGAAATCTTGATACTGATCAGAGACAAACACAAATGCATATGACTGAACAGTCTACAGATGTGAGTGGAATAACAGGTGTTGCCGCCGGGGTGAACAGTGACCAGCATACACACGCTACACGAGAAGGTGAAGAAGTGTGGCGACCATATGTGCCCACATCATGGCCTCAGTGACAAAATTGTAAGACTTATGTACATATAGAGTTAAATTAAGTGAAGTAATTAAGAAAAATAAAAATATTTTAAAGTAAATGGAAATTAATGTAAAAAAATATTAAAACAAATTGTTATTGTGCGGAGGGCATACACAAGTGCATATAGCAATAAAAGGGAATGAAAGAAATAAATTCCATTTTCCAAAAAATTGTTTGATTGCCTTTTTTTCGGCTGGTCGACATGTATATCGTCATATTAAATGCAAACGGACGTAACTACACAAAATTTCAAATTTGAGATTTTTTTTGATTATGGTTAGTTTTATCAAAATACATGTTCGTGCAAATTTTAGATTCCTACGATCAAAAATAGCGATTTTATTAACGAAATTCAAACGGACGTAACTACAAGTGCGGGTATTTCTAAATGCAAAAAGACATAACTACATACATATTTATATGAAAATCTTATACACAAATTCAATCCTTATATCTCGAAAATCATATAATTTTCAGGATTTGCAAAATTTTTGATTTTAAGGTTTTTTGCTTCTCCTGTAAACAACAAAAAGTGTAGTTACGTCCGTTTGCATTTAATATGACGATATGTATGTTCAAATAAGTAAATTTATTTTTTTAATTATTTTTCCCAATTGCTATTGCTGTTCGTACCTTCCGTAATCCTAAATACAACACTGAAACACAAACATACTATACAGCTGCACAGACATAAAGTTGCATAGAATAAAAAAATCAGCGTTATTTTTTATATTTACATAAAAGTTTTTACTGCAAATTTTGTTAGATTATAAAAGAAAGCTTTTATTTTATGTTTCTAATATGGTGGCTATTTTCTAGAATGTAGTGTAATGGCTCTGACATCTTAAAAGAAAGATATATAAGAAAATACTTCTCTTAAAAATCTTTTGGCAAAAGCTCTGAAACTAACTGATTGTCATGAACAAGCTTCTCAAGTCTGTTGTTCCAAGTCGACGTTAAACTGTAAGTCCTGGTACTCATTGGTAAAAATTTACGCTCATAATATGGGTACTACGAGAAGCTAGGCCGTAACTCTGAAAAAGGGTTGTAATGGGCAATTATGTATGTATGTAATTTGCCCACATTATCGTTATCTTGAGTGCCACTTTGTGTGTGACTAACTGTATAACAAAAATTAAAAACAAACAAAATATTTTTAGTACCTTAATTAGTAATAAATGCAAAATGTATAAAAACAAACTTAACAAAAACTCAATATTAAGCATTGTTTGGACAATTGTCAGATCTAACAGAACTGTCAGTAAAATATTTTTAGTTACTCCATTACATTTACAGCTGTTTACTTGCGATTGTCAAAATCTTATTCTTCTTCTTCCATATTTATTTTGACGTTAAGCAAATTTGAATTTAAAATTTTTTCTTTGACAACAAATTAGAAATTCAATGAATTTTGGTAATGAAATGCAATACCAGATTATCAATACAAAATTTAGTGTTTTTATTATTGTTTTTAATATAAATTGCAAAACGTTTGTATTTTTATTTATATTTTTCGCCATACATACACACAAATTCAATATAATGGATTTTTTTTAATACAAATTGCAAATTTATTAAAATATAAACAAAATTTATCTTTTCATTCAGACCTACTTTTGATGCAATCATCGAATGCGCAACGAGATAGCCTCGGGATAGTTATATTTTACACCGGCCAAATATTCATATTATATTGTTTATAAACTATTTTTTTTTTACAGAACGAATGTAAAATTTTCAACTTAAAAAAAAAGAGGAAGAACTTGTTTATAATAATTTATTTATTTGTGTACAACGGTCAACCACAGTGTTCCTTTTATTTTATTCTAAGAGCAGCAGGGTTGCAAAACCACAGGATTCTATGCTATTTCAAACTGGGACTACCTTATGATGATTATACCATGGGTTACTCATTTTGCCATATATTTTTCATTTTCGAAATATACAATCTCAATCTAGTATTGCTCCAAAACATGTTTAAAATTGTCCGTGCGACACTGTGTTGCTCTTATGATTAGAAATGCCACTATGGGTGAATCATTCATTGTAATTAACAAATTCGAAAAAGTGACATTCAGCTGTTAAAAAAAAATAGACAAAATTAAAAAAAGATATGTGCTTATGTTACTAAAAATATATAAAAAAAAACTTTATTTAACACTTCAAATAATATATTTTAGTTATAGACAATAACAAAAACTCTATTGCATTTTGTATTTTAAATAAAAATTTTCACAATTTTATTTGTTTTTGTATAACGCAATTTTTGTTTTGCTTTTTTATTTGTTTATACCATACACAAATATAAATGTCGAAGTTCGAAAACATTATTATATAATTAGGTAGTGATGACAATTTTTTATTGTCAGTACAATGGTAGTACTTATGTTTACCTATTACTAGAAAGATCTGATAATATTGCAAGATATGGCAAGATCTGTCTGAACAGAGCTTTAATACAAAAATGTTTAGTATGTCACTTTACAGAATAAACTTTACACACATGAGTGAAATGCTTTCCATTTAAAAACGAACAGAATTATAACAAAGTTATAGAGGAATAAACTAAAAAAAATTGTTAAGATTAATTTCATTTACTTGCTATTTTAATTGTTATAAATAATATTATGATTACAAATATTTAAATAAGCTAAAGCGGAAAAAAATAATTCCCTGCGGTTTTAATTTCTTGTACTTAAAGAAAGAAAAAAATCTATTATGAAAATATAAGAATAAAATAATTCCTTTAAAGTATGACAAACTCTATAATTTTTCTTCAATTGCTAATTTCCAAATAAATTTTTGTTTTTATTTCTATTTTTGTTCTGAATAATAAGTTATTTATAATTGAAAATTAAGAAATAAAAAAAAAGGACTGTGTAAACTAGAAGTAGACTTAATCTTTTTTTTTTTTTGTTACATTTTTAAATAATTGTATATATACTATATGTAGTGTATGTATGTATGTGTTTATTGTATATAAATTTTTTTTAAATAATAAATAAAGATGAATTTTATAAAAAAATTAAACAAGTTTGTTTTTATTATACTAATACCCTTTCAACTTGACGACATTTTTAACTTCCAGCTAAAATATATTGAAGAAGCTAGTTATTATTAGGCTTTCCTAATCAATAAATAAAAAATTACTGCGTTCCTAAATTCGATTTAACTAATTCGTTATAATGGTATGTCAAGAAAATTCGCATCTAAAGCAACTGTTTAAATGCAATGAAAAATTTTAGTTAAATTTTACCAATTTCATCGAATCAGAGAATTTTATACTTATAATTGGCCATTACAACCCTGTGTCAGGGTTACGGCCTAACTTCTCGCAGCACTCATGTTGTGTGTGTTAATTTTTATCCATGAGTACCGGGAGCTACAACTGTATATGGTTTAACGTGCGCACCGTCCGTAGACATATCACACGCCGCCCGTTGCCGGAGCGGTAGTTGAGTTCAATGCGCCCAACCACCGCCACTCGATGCCGGTACCCTCTAATCCGTTCATACGCGAGGGCACGGCGCTCAAAAGAGAGCCCATAGCACCGAGTTGGCAATTTATCACCACCACTGTCTGGGTAATGATACCCCCCTTGCTGAGGGGTTTCTATCTAGTACTACCACAGCCACTACGTGTACTTTCCGAAGGACCGCACCCAAACCATCAGGCCGGTAACCCCACCTCACGAAGGACTGGGAGTCTCAGGTTAACCGGGGGCCCCTGATGCCCATAGTACCAGATTAAGGCATCTCTGGTCAGTCCGTGAGAACACCAGAAATGCCTGCCACGCGCACTTAAAGGGACAAGCACCCCAAGTACCCGTGACATTACGGCCATGCACCACATAACCACCATTAATGGCATTCTCTGCCTATATTGAGCGCCAGACCACTCAGGGCTAGGCCGAACCCAATATTCCCCGGGGAAAACAGGCTACTGACGGGACACTTCGCCAGCAGCCCTTAATCTATCCCCGTAAGGGACCGGGAGCTACAGTTTAAAGTCGATTCCTAACGACAGATTTGAGAAGCTTTTTCATGGCAATCAGAGCTTTTACCAGAAGGTTGCTGAGAGGTAGTCGCCCAAAGAAATAATTTTTTCATATTCCTTTTTTCAAGATGTCAGAGCTGAGATGATATCATAATATTATATCATATAATATTTTGTTGGGAATCGGTGTACATGTCTGTGGTGTGAGTTTTCTACCAGCGGCATACATCCCCCTTCTACACAAGCCAACGATTTGGTATATCACGAACAAATTTTTGTTTGCTCATCGATTTGGCTCTTATTTTTGTTCTTGGCGTGCCATCGTTGGTAAGGGGCATTTATTATAAGGTGCCTTTAAATTTGCAACAAATATCCACAAGCACTACCTTTTTCCCCCGTCTCTTAACATACTTTCTTAGACCAGCCTTAAGAAAAAAATAAAGGACATAGATAAAAAATTGTCAAAAAGAAACATTTGGCAGCCTTTTTACAATTTGTCTAAAAAAATTTAGTTTAGCTGGTATGCTAAGAGCACCTTCAAAATATATTAATGCGCCTGGAGCGTTCGTAAACCAATAGTGAACTCATGATTCTATGTCAACTACAGTGAGTCTTTAAAACCTCATTAAAGAGATTATATATCAGGAATGTGGAAACCTGTATATCATCAGAAAGATAAAAAATAATATCGGGTGAAATCTATTGTGTCAAATCTTACACAAATATACAGTTGCAATTGAATGAAAATAAGGCTTTGCTAAGGGAAACGATAAGGAAGATAAGGCCACTCTGCCTTATGGGAGCTCAGACTAAGACATCTTGCTGCACGGCGCTTCTATAATATATTGTCATCCTGCTTAGAAAGGGAATTTCTTTAACTCTTTCATGTAAAATACAAGTCTTATTAATTGTTTTTTTTTAAATATAAAAATAATATTTGTTTGCCAGTATAATTAAAGACGTAACACGTTATAATTCTTGAGTACTTTATATTTAAAAATACATCTTTTATAAAATTAATTTAAAAAAATCTCAGAAAAAATGCACCACATTTTATAAGAAAGTAATGAAATTATGAAGTTCTGCGTTATCGTTAATTTATATTTAAAAATGCGGTTTTCGATAGGCGATAAGAAATTTATTTTTCAATTTCAGTTCTTTTTTTTTTTCTTTCTTAGACGTTTCAAGATTTTTATAAATTTCTTAAATGATTCATGTTGAAGACACGTGTAAAAGAAGTAGCCAAGAATACAACTGAGGCAGTTATTTAAAGTACAAAATATAAAGAAAATTTTAATAAATATTGAAGAAAAGGATTTTTTAAGAAATTCACTAACAAACATTTTGAAATTTATATTTAAAGCAGCAATAAAAACGTTATTTGTTAAAATGGTCTGCAAATCCGATTTCAAATCGCAATTCAGCTCTGATCTATGTAAAACATGGTATAGTGATTAGAGCGCTCGCACAAAAATTCAAACGACCCAGGTTAGAATCCCAGCAAAGGTAAAAAATGAAAAAGTTAATTTGCGGTTTTCTAAATTATAATTTAAAAATAAGAGGTCCCCTCCCTCCAAGTAACCGCCCCCTGACAGTCCACTCTATTCCACCTTAACCTTTAACAACGAAAAACGAATGATAAGGGAAAAGCGCCACCTATTGGGAAGTAGCAGATAGTAGCTAAAAACCTACTGAGCGAAGGCACTCACCACAATCAACATGCAATGCTGAGACAATTGCTGTTGATCATTCAAGGATGAAGGTATAACAGTGGCCTTTGAATGATCAACTCACAGCAATTTGTCTCATTCCTAAGGCGCTTATTAAAATAAGAAAACTGTACTTTTCTTTCCACAAAAATTCCAATACAATGCACAGAATTTAGGAAGGGTTTACCCCGAGTATTGGTATCAATAGAAAAAAAAACGTTTCTAAAAAAAAAACTTAATTTATTAATGTCTTATAGACACATTCTGTAAAAAGAAATTTTCCGACCATCTGAAAACTTATATTTCAAACAAAATAATTTTTGATAGTTGTTTTTAAAGTTAAAGTTCTAAACGAGAAATTTTTAAACGTTCTGTAACGTATTTTCTATACAAAATTATGGTTTTATTATTTAGTAATAGAAAGTAAGTTTTGATTGGTTTGAAACATCATAATCTATTAGTGTTAATTCCTAAATGTTGTGGTTTATCAACCATACTTATAAAATTATTCGATTCCAAATTACTTGCTCAATGTAGAAGTACATAATACGCGTCTTGATCTTCAAGCTTGAAAAAAAAACATGAAATAGTGTTGTTGTTAATAAAACAAGTTACAAAGTTTGCAATACTTCTATCACGGGAAAGTTTGACAATTTTGAACGTCTAAACCTCTTGTTAACAATAAAACAAGTCGTTCTTCTTTTATTACTTCTGACCAGAATTTGATTTTCAAGCCAGAACCAATATCACATCTCTCTAGAGATCACTGATTGCTGTTTCAGTGGGTGATTGGGAGCCGAAGTTGCAATCGGCTTATAATAGCATCCCAGCAGAAAATAGTGCTTACCAGTAAGATATTTTGTAAGGGAGAAATTGTAAACAATCACTTGCTCGTGCGCTTAAATAATGCATGATTTTTATATGAAATGAGCCACTAAAATGCAATAGAAATACAAATTTATTGCAACCAGTAAGCAAATAGTACAAAAAATAAAAAATAATACCTTATCCTGCAGCATATTTGGAAGCTTTAAGGTTAAAAAAAACAAGAAAATGTTTCCTATATTGCTAACAACTTTATTTCCAAATCTTAAAAATTTTCTGCTGGAATATAGCAGAATGAAAACAAATTCTTTCATTCTCTCTTTAATATTCACTACTTTAGAGTGACATTTAAAGTTTTTTTTACTTATTTTCTTACACCATCTAAAGATGTCCAGATTTGCAAAGCATTTCAGGGAGAAACCAGTTTCATAAATTCCTTTTATCTTAAACCCTCAAAGACATTTTTCTTTTGTTGTTGTTTTTTTTTAATTTTCTGTATTTTGTCAACATTAATAATTTGAAATATTTAGACCACCATCATAGAATTACAGAAGTTCATTCAGCTTTCAGAATTAACAATCACGGCCACCCTGTCGATGCTTTAAAAACACACTTTGTTTAACTACCAGCCATTGAATAGCAAGCAAGCAGCCAGCTTGGACAGCCAAGTTAGCCAGCCAGCCAGCCAGCTATCTAGTCAGTCTGACATTTCTTAAATGAGTGAATTTCAAATTGAACTGAATTGTATTGAATTTACTGGAGTATATCTATTAGAGGAGTTTATTAAGAGTTTAATGTTACAAAATTAGAACTAAATTACAAATATTACAGAGTTACAGAAATACAATTTGCATTTTATGTTAGAAAATCTGTCTTGTTGTTTGTCTTTTCGTATGATTCTTTTACCGCAAGGTGATCAAATGTACGACACACACTGAATTTTTTTTTTTTTTCACTTCTATTTATTCTTTCTTTACCTCTTACATTATCATCTTTATCCAACGGAGTAATATTGTCAACGATGCGTAGGATCAGTTACACAAGCTGGATTGAATTGTGAGTATATATATATATATATGTGTGTGTGTGTTGGAAATATGTTCCCCTTTTTAAGTTTGCCCTGTGGATGTGAATTATGCTCATGAAGCGCGTGTTGCTTGTTTTCTGAATGTGTAGCAGCAAAGAAGCCTTTCTTAGACGCTCAATTTTTTCCTTCATTATAATTATGTTTCAGTTTTATTTTTTCAATACATATTTTATTTCAATGCGTACCCAAGCATGTTTAAATATATTCTCTAGTTACACAAACTCTTTCTTTACAGCCTTCTCTTATTTTATTTATTTATTTTTTTTAAGTTTACAGATCTTTTAAACCTTAAAAGGCAAATGGAGTTCTGTTAAAGGCCAGTTTAAACTGTTCCATACATCTTAAGATTTCCATTGGTAATACACAGTATTTTAGTGTAAATTGACTTTAAGATGTCCATGCAAAAGAAAAGAAATAATAATTTAAAAGTGTTGGACAACATAATGCAACATTTCAGAATTGCCGAAAATGTGAATATTTTTAAAAATCTAGTTCACTTGCAAATATGTCTGGAATTACAATTCTGGAAAATTTTTCTTGTCAATTTCCACCTTCTGGGAAGAAAACATCTAAACTACCAAAGATGCTCATCACCTCACATTTAACATTCACCGACAGATGAGGCAATTGCTGTTGATCATTCAAGGGTGAAGGTTGAAATAACTGACAGCAACTTGTCTGATAAACAGAAAAAAAGGCACAAAATACGTACATACATATATCTATGAAAAAAACCTTTCTATCTTTAAATTCCAATACAACGGTCTTAAAAAAAATTACGGTGTTAAGCTTAAATCAAAACTCCACAAACACTACTCCGTGTTTCCTCTATCGCTTAACCTAGGGAGCTCCCAAGACTAGGGGTCTAAATAGGCGGAGTACTGGACTTAATGAAGAAAAGAAAACTTCGTTTGCTATTGACAATTACAAATCACAAATTTACTGTAAAAATCTGTCATGAACTCGTGCAACTTATGCATTCATACATCTTTTGGTGTAGTTTACAATACCTTCACCGAATTAATTACTTTCTAACAAAAAGGAGCTTTTACGACTTTTTGGAATATCGTCTTAAAACCAGACTAGGAAAATAAACAAAACTGAAAGTTTGATCTCATTTTGTTTTGTTCTTTACAATGAGTAAAACAAAACAGAAACAGTGAGAACGATTGTCTCATTTATTTTTTATATTATTTTTGTTTTGAGAACTATAAATACACTAACTCAAATGTCCGTAGGTACAACAAAAAATTAATGAGATGAAAAAGAAAAGAAGTGAAGCAAAAAGAACAAATTATACGAATGTAACGGAATAACAAAGCAAGCACAAGAGCGAAAAGCTAATTATTTCATTTGCGCTCTTTCTAGTTCGACTCCAGGCTCTGACATCTTCAAAAAAAGAAATATGAAAAAAATATTTCTTTCGGCGACTACCTCTCAGCAGTCTTCTGGCAAAAGCTCTGAGAGTAACTAATTGCCATGAACAAGCTTCTCCAGTCTGTCGTTCGGAGTCGACATTAAACTGTAGGTCCCGGTACTCATGGATAAAAATTGACACACACAACATGAGTGCTGCGAAGCTAGGCCGTAATCCTGACACAGGGTTGTAAAGGCCAATTATGTATGTATGTATGCTCTTTCTAGTTTAGAAAGTATTTGTTTTAGTTTTGCTCATGTACAATACCATTAAAAAAAATTTTAAAAGTTTATGACTTTGTGGTAACGTTTGTTTGTTTGCCCACTGTGCTTAAAACATTATTATCTTCAGTGTTCGAAGAAAGAAAACTCTACTCAACAAGCTTTAACATGTTTTCAGTACACATATTGTATAGAACTCAGAAGTAGGAATAGAAATGAATTCTGTGATGCTTTTATTTCTCTATCAAATTCTCTTTTTCTTCTCTATCAAATTTGGCTTTCTTTAGGGTTAATTATGTTGTACCCAAAAGTGAAATATGCAAAATACCAGTTGTAAAGTTGAGACGTTTTCAAGTCTATACAATTTTACACATGACCGATGACATGAATGATGATCGATCGTGTTGTACGTACGTTCGTTCACAAGTTTCTTCAAATACAAGCCTTTATGAGTTTGTGTGTACATATATAATTCAATAGGTTCTTGTTCTCTCACACACATACATACGTACATACGTACATACGTACATACATATTTGACATTCATTATTAAGTGACTGACTGACAATTTCGACTTTTATGTTGAGCTTGTGATCAACCGATCGTTGCTTTTATGATGTCCATGTGTCCTACTGTACGTATGGCATCAAGTTGCTGTTTGTAAAGGAGAAAGCAAAAAAAAAAAAGAAAAGTTTTTGTAAATGTGATAAGTTTGTTTTTAAAATAATTTTTACTGCACCAATTGATTTAAGATGCAGCTTTAAGGTGTTATAAGTTTTTAATCTTTAGTTTAATAAGTGTTGCAGTTAAAACTTTAAACCAAGCTTAAACCATAATTCAATGTGCTTTCCAAAAGTAAACGTAATATGTTCTAGGAATCTACGACTTCTTCGAGAGCAAACAAAGAATGCTGATGACAAATATGGCGGTTTTATTCGGTAAGAATTAGGCAACCACAAGAATAAGTCAAGGCTTTCTTATGTTTTTGCTAAACTGGGTTTCGTATTATTTAATGAGTCGCAATCTCTTCCAGAATCCTCCGGTATTTTCGGACAATCTTAGATTTGGCATTCGCATACTCAAGGGTCTTAATGGCCTGCACACAATTAGTAAATGTACTCTCTCATACTAAATTTGTGCAACCATTGTCTTGATGGCCATTATTACAACAGTAATCACGCCAAAGTCATGTAAAATGTTCTTCAAAATTTTGCGACTTTCAAAAAAATTAAATTTTCAATGATATTTTACACAAATTTTTTTTTTTTTTTTGTTATTTAAAATAAAAATATGAAGAACTTGTTAAAGATCTCTTTGTTTAATAACCCTCCAAGAAATCCATCTTTAAGAAAAACCGCTCCCTGACATTACCAGTCTTTTCCACCAGAAACGAATGATCAGAAGTAAAGCGCCACCTTCTAGGAAGACAACAGCTAACTTACGTAGTGAAGGCGCTCACCATTTACATTCAACATCCACCGACAGATGGGGCAATTGCTTTTGATCATTAAGTGTGAAGGTATAACACTGTCCTTTGAGTCATCAACTGACAGCAACTTGTCTCACTGACATATGGCACTCACTAAAATTGGAAAAAAATCTATCTATCTATCTTCAAATTTCAATACAAAGCACTGCATGAGTAGGAGTTTACCGCTGAGTATTGGTCTTAAAAAAATAAATAACCAGAAAATTAAAAAAAAAGTTTTTTTTTTATTAAAAAATTCAAAAATCATGTTTAAGATTTCTTTATTAAAATATTTATTTAAATTTTAAACTTAGATTATTTTAATAATGTCAACGGCGTAACAGGCATTTAAAAAAGAGAATAAAGATCTATAGATAACAATAATGTTGCCAACTTTTGCTGCAACATTCATCTCATCTCAATCTAAGTACATATAAACTGTGTGCCATGTATCCCTTTTACTGACGTCTTGCATATGAAAAACAGGCATAAAATTACCAATATATTCTATTATAGGGCTTCTTTAAAACCTTTTAACAGGCACGCAAATATAACACAGAAAAACTGTGTAACAAACGTTATGATTTTAAAATTTTTAAATATATATTTGATGATAAAAATATTTTGAAATTTCGGAAGAAAGTGATAACAATGTAGTTTAATTTAGGAAAAACTGGGATGATTTTAACATTAAATTGTCTGGGAAGGAATTGAAATACTTGAGAAAGCCTTCAAACCGAATTCAATATTTAGAATGATCAAGAAGTTGTGAAATTGTCAATCTTCTTGAATTAGTTTAATTTATTAAACTGATTATTTTAAATAAATTTAGAGAATCTTGAACATATATACGAATAAATATACACTTTGTGTGGGCGTGGCAGCGTCCAGTTGACTTTTTCTTATTAATTAATTTATTAATTTTTTCTAGACGTATAGACCCCTTCAGACAAAACCAAAACAATCCTACACGCACACACTCATTTTCATATACAAAATTACAAAAACTTGCTCAAGTAGTATTCAAAATTTTCAAATTTCTAACATCTACACCTGCGAGGTATCCCCCTACACTTGTGAAATGCGTTCAGTGGCTTGTAAAATTTTAAATGAGTGTTAGTTTTAACGCGTTGCTTAATATTCTGCATTAAATTTAAATATTCAGTTTTGTGTTTATATTTGGAATATTCAAAATTATACGAATGGGCAAAAAAGCGTAAAGAAGACACTTCGTTTGTATTTATTTCTTTATTTATTAATGCCACGAAACAATAAAAACCACAGAATAGAAAAAATTTGTTCATTGTACGTTCAAACATTGATCCTCCGCCCCCTTTTTCTTGCATTTGCATTTTTATTTTATTTTTTTTTCAGTAATTTTTGTGGTCGTATTCAAACCTATTGCAATTGTCTATACTATTCCCATTAGAAAATGAATTATAGAAATCAACGACAGGCAATTTCGAATCTATAACAACCTATAGTGAGTTGCTCTGTAGGTTTTGGAAAAGAGATATTATAGGAAATGCAATTGTAGGAAAGTTGATTCTACTCGCAAATATAAAATTATTTTAAAATAAAATTTGCCTGTAGTAAAAAGAGTTTATTTAAAATCAGCCTTGGCTTATTTTAAATCCAGTGCAGGGTATAAAATAGTCGTGTAATTTCAATATTTCTTTGCACGCATTTTAATAAATTTTATTTAATTGTTTTTTATCTATTTCCATCACCATTTATATTTAAGTAAAGAGTGTATTTTAAGCCCGATAAAACTTCCGAAAAATATTAACAGTCAAATGAGCTGCTATTTTTAGTTCAATTATTCACATTTATATTCTAGTAAATCATCATGAATAGTTTGGCACTTAAAAAACGCTACCAAATTAATCAGATGTGTTCAGTAATGAGGTTTTATTTGTAATTAAACAAAGTTTCAGCATATAAAGTGAAAAGAATTCACAATATCCCATAAAGACACCATTATACCCAGCGCAATTTACCGTTTTCTACGCTTTACACGCGGGTAGTATCATTAGATATTATTTCTTCAAAAATTAAGTCAGTTTTTGTTAATTTTTATTAATGAGTGCAGGGACCTACAGTTTAAAGACGACTCCGAACGACAGATTTAAAAAGCTTTTTCATGGCAATAAATTACTTTGTCAGAAGACCGCTGAGACGTAGTCGCCGAAAGAAATAATTTTTTCATATATCTTTTTTTTTTCAAGATATCAGAGCTGAGATTTGAACCCGGCTCTATCGTCCTTGTAAGCCAACACACTAACCACTAGACCATGGCGACTACATGTTTACATGTTAATTTTCTATGTTGAAGAGTAAAAAAATGGGTCTAAAAACTTTGCATAGGTTTGACTCCAACATATTAAACATTGTCTTAATATGTCATTTTCAAACATGTTTGAACGACATAACATAGCATGACAATTGCATGACATGTCACTTGTTACTATATTGCATAGATAATATCTATCTATTAGATATACATGTAGAGGGCTGTAATACTGATCGATGATTTTTTGTTTTAAAATATAGATGACATTGATCCGGGCGTGTTGTGTCATGCGGCGACCCCTATTAACGAAATCTAGCAATCATGCTAGAACAGTTTTGTCGTGCCAAATGATTTTGAAATATGCTAGATCTAACAATTAATATGCTAAACTTGCAGCACTCTTCATTGGCCGCCATTTTCAAATTAGTTTTTGCGAAGTCACGTGAAGTTACTCGTTAATGACATGTCACTTGTAAGCCAGTAACAATTTTAACCTTTGGATTCTCAAAAATGAGGTAAAAAATGCGCTTACTCAAAAACAGACGAAGTAACTATAAACTCGAAATGATTTTCAAATAATAAAATCATATATTAAGCATTCGGTGGTCTAGTGGGCAGTGTGCTAGACTGCTATTGCGAGTTGTAGGTTCAATTCGTTCCAAAAATCCTGGTCTGCATCACTACGCCCAGCTTAAAATCTTTGTCACTTATAATTAGAATATAATTTAATTTGTATTGTAATTTAGTAAATAAATAAAAAATTAATAAATCGATTAAAAAAGTAGGTACATATTCTTAACAATTTAAAGTTCTATTAGGTTTAAAGAAAACCTCTTTAGATAAAATTGATACCTTTAGTTTTTTTTTAAGCATTTGTCAGTATATTTCTATATTAATTTGCATTCTCGAATTCATATATGTATTTATTATAATTACTTGACGTACGATGTTGCTGGTGTTGGTGTAGCAATAAATTTCATAAAAGATTTTTTAAGGTTTCAGTTTGAAAATGTTGCAATTATAATTCTTTATCATTTTATTTATAATTTTTTAGTTTTATTCTATTGCAATAATGTTGGCAAACACTCATTTTAAATACAATTATTTTTTTTACATTTCATTTTTATTTATTTATGAGACCTCATATAAAACAAAAGCCAACGAGATGCAGTCAATTGTAACTCCTACTTAAGCATATTCAAAATGTCTAATAAACACATTTTTTTATAGACTTTTACGTTGTAAATAAATAAATAAATGGTGTATGAGAAGATTTCATGTGAAAAGTGTCTTGTTATTTCTATTCTTAAAAACTTTAAGAAAAAGTGAGCGATTAAAAATTCATTCACTTGAAAGAGCAGCATAACTTTTGCTTTTTCAGACTACTAACTTTTAAAGCAATACTAGTCCTGCTGCTTACTTAAGTGAGTTTAATTTGGTAAAATCCAATTATTTTTTGTCGGAAATTTTTGTTTTTCCTATCATTGAACTTTTTTCTATTTATTGAAGAAGTTCAATTTTGGCTTAACAGGATTGTTATTAAAAAAATTGCAGGATATGGGGGGAAACCAATCCTCAACAGACGTTACAAACTAAATTACATATATTATAAAAATTCATCATTTGATTACATTACATATTTACTATGTAATCTATAAGAAAATAATTGTTTTCAAAATGAAGTCAAAATGGTCAATGGACTCGTTACTTCATTATGAATTTCTTCTAAAATATGAACATAATTTATTCGGGGAAGATGTGTTGTTTCTACAGGATTGCGATACGAACCATAAACTATTGATTTATTGAAGATTAAATCTATTTAACCTTTATTTACAATAAAAAATGTTGAGGCATGTTTTAACGAAATAACTAAAATATTATTTACAATTTTACAATAATAGCTAATAAAATATTTAAAAATATTAATAATTACTCATAATATGGTTCTTGCCCCGTATTTTTTTATTTAATTAGTAATAGTAATGATTAATCTCTAACTGATTATATGTAAATAAATAAATTCTGTACTTTGAATTGAAATTTTAAAGTACCAAACTACTTAAACTTATGTGCAATAAAAAAAAACAAAAGGAAAAAGAGGCTGGTCAATAAAAAATTTCAAAATCAATCGTTTACTCCCTCAAAAATACTCTTTTAAAATCAAATGCAAATCTCTTAATATGTTATCGAGGCTCTTATTAAACAAATCTAAACTCAGTATTAAAATCGATTGTACTCTCGATTGGTTTTTTCTCTGGTTTTTTGAGACATTAAAAACATCAAAAATTTCAAACTTGTCAACGGGTTTTTTTTTGCTTTTTTCCGTTTCGCTGTGTCATACACAACGAAAAAATCGAAGGCGCATTAAAATGAAAACGGTCAGTGGAGTGAATCATTTCAGGTAACAAATGTGACGTAGACCTACGACAACAAAACTAGACAATAACAGCAACAACAACATTAGCCACTAAACAAGTTAATTATTGCTTGCCCTACACCCAAAATGTATAAGTGGTTTAGGTACAAGCGGTTTAAGCAAATGCTTGTAACACACATACGATACGATACTTATAGATATAAAAGAAAAAATTTTTAGTATTGGATTTCAGTTAAATTAACTTTATTACACTTGCAGTTAGGGTTTTTAATTTCCCGACTTTTTTCAACTCCCGGGAATCGGGAATTTTTTTTGCGCACTCCCGGGAATTCCCGGGAATTTCAAAATTTTTTTAAAATGGGAGTTTTATTTAAATTTTATGATTACGAATGGTTAAAATAGCTATTATTTTATTAATGAAAAACAAAAAAATGTATGTTTTTAAAATTTTATTGTCAAAAAAAAACTTAAACAATTTAAATATAATGAGATCAAATAATTCAGGACTGATTCATTTGTATTTGATACCTATAAAAACTAAACAAAAATTATATATAAAATAAAAAAATTAAATAAAAATAAAAAGGTCAAACAATTCAGGAATGTTTTATACATTTATATGTATAGAAACAGAAAAAAATAAAAATTAAATAAACAAAAATCTTTAATCTTTTTAAAAAAGCAATATTCAGTAATCAGTAAAAAAATATAATAAAAACGTCAATTTTAAAACTTGCCTGTAAAAACAGAATTGGACCGAAAAAGTATTTATATTGTTTTAAGCTGATTTCGATTGCTTTTTTTATAAAAGAAGGGAATTATTGGTTTAAATGAAATTGTTATAAAAACTCTCTTAATTTCAAAACAAAATTGTTTGATTGTCTCATATTAATTTTATACTTTTTAAGAAATATTTACAGTTTTGTTTTTTTCAATAAAATAATGTTTTAAGACTACTAAGGCATTAACAGCATTGTCAGAAAGCCGGTTTCGTATTTTGTTCACAAAGTTTCCTGAAATAGAGAATACTCGCTCACTTTCAATGGAAGTAGGGCTTATTGTTAATAAGGCATTAAATAAATTATCCAGATTTGGGGTTCTAGTACCAGTTGCTTCAAACATAGAAAATTCTTTTTTTATAAGTTCGGCTTTGGATGATACTTTGGGTTTTTTACCTTCTCTCATGGCGATCTCAATAGCTTTGTTAAGCTCTTCTTTAAAAGACTCGGCGATATCAATTTCAACTTCAGAATCTGAGTCTAAAATGGATAACTCGTTTTGAAATAATCTGTTGTACAAATCCTCTGCCAGATTTAAAACATCGGATTTTGAAGCATTTTTAAAAAAACCGTCATCGTCATCTGCGATGGCAAACAAATTGGGATTTTTTAAAAACTTTAACAAAGTAATTGTTTTAGCATTTCTACGCTCATGAATTCGTCTCTCAAGTGCGTTTATTAGTTCCTTAGACACATGATTATCTACCGTGTACATTTTCTTAAAAAGCGTTTGTAATATTGCTTCTGCTGCCAAAAGATTTGTGTCTTGACGGCCTAAAGCCTCAACGGCAATTTTAACGGGGTATAAAACGTTGTACAATGACTGCAAAATTTCAATATTATCATCTTCCCACAAATGAGCTAGATTGTAATCAATTAACGTTTTTTTAATAGCATTTTTAATTCTCAAAAACGAATCAATCATTGTTATTAAAGAATTCCATCGGGTTTTGACATCCAGGCTAAGTTGCAACTCTTTTCCAAACTCTGATTTAACATATGTTTGAAGAGTATCATTTTTTTTTGGGCTTCTCTTTATAATTTTTATAATTTTTCTGTTCTTCATTAAAACAGTCGCAAAATTTTCGCAGATTTCATATGAAGGATTTTCATCAGCTTCATCAAAGTCATTAAAGTCACTTTCATCACTAGAAAATGAATTTTGCTCAGTATCTCGCTTTTTATAGAGTACGTCCAGCACGGCTAAGTGAATTGAATGGTTGATGCAAAATTGTCCCAACACTGGACTATGATTTACAAACCTCTTCATTACATTAGGCCCATCGGTTATTGTTGAAACAATATGCTGTCCAAATTTTAAATTATATTCTTCAAGTTTGGATTCTACAATTTCTCTTAGTTCTGCAGCACCGCATTTGCCTTTAATGGCAACTAAGCCGAGGTTGTACAGTTTGTGGTTAGGTCCATATAATGATATATTTAGGTATCGTTTATTTTTCAAGCTGGTCCATTCATCAAATACCAAACTAAATCTACCATTTTTGTTTATGATTTTGGTAATGTCTGCCACCATAGACTCCTTAACATGGTTATAAAAATCAATTATAGTCTTCATTACCGTAGCTTCACTTTTAGGACACGTAAAACCCTTTAATGACAACGACTCACGTATAAATGAACTGCGAGTGATTGCTCTTATTGAAATGCCATCAAAAGCTGCCAGTTTTGCCAAGATTTCACCCAAATTATTACAACAAACGAACTCTTTAATTGTCCTCTGTCTTTTTGGTTGCGCTTGCTCAATATCATTTTCATCGGTTTTGTTGCTGTCGTGGCTTCCTTCTGTATCTAAGTGATGAATATTGACAAGATGTTTTACTAAACCACTAGTAGATGAACCTTTGTAAGACAGAAGCTTTGGACATAAATTGCATTGCGCGTTGGATTTCGGACCTTTTGTAAAATGTTTCCATACGAATGATTTCGGTTCCATTTTCTATATGAAAACAACAATAAATTGCTCTAAGCTTAACTGGTATATGTTAAGTAATTATCTTTATATACTTACAACTGAAAAACGTTAATAACTTTTGTAACAATTGTCACAATTGTCCTTTTTCTGATGTTTTTTTATTATGTATTATTATTTTTTTGTATACATCACAGTTGTAAAAAGTGCGTAAACGCATACAGAGTTGCATTTTTTAGTATAATTTAATTCCCGGGAATTATGAAGAAAATTCCCGGGAATCGGGAAATGAAAAATCGGCAAAATTCCCGGGAATTCTGTCCCGGGAATTCCCGGGTTAAAAACCCTACTTGCAGTGGACAATTTATATTTCATATGGTAACCCTATAATTAAGCTGTAGTAACCATTTTAATAACTAATTTCGTAGTTAGTTTGTGATGCAATAGCACACCGAATCCTACTTTTATTAAGTAGAGACGTCCAAGGGAAAACCTTGGACGCAAAAGACAGCAATGTGATAATCCAATATATTTATTACACCAATTGCAGTGACTTTATAAAATTATAATTTCTGTAAAATATAAAAACATGAATTTTAATTTATACGTGGCAAGTTTTTCATAATTAAGATAAATTATGGAAACTGTTTGATGTATTTATAAGGCCCCACCTGTCAGTTTAAAAGAAGAAAAATAATATAAGAACAGTTTTACTTTTGTCGTGATAGTTTAAAATCGTACAAGAGAAATGCAAGGTGATTAAGTTATATTAAAATCCTAAGTAGACAGTTAATTAAAAATTTTTTTTATTACGTTTCTATGTAACACTAAAATTTTTTGCCTGAATTTAATGGCTCAGAAATTGCATAACTCTAAAAATATCCTCTTAAACCCGAATATTATCTATAAGGCATCACATAGTCGATATGGATTGATTTTAAATTACTTCATACTGAATTTAATGGCTCAGAAATTGCATAACTCTAAAAATATCCTCTTAAACCCGAATATTATCTATAAGGCATCACATAGTCGATATGGATTGATTTTAAATTACTTCATAGACATGTACTTCCGTACACGTTCATTTACCGCTTAAAACAGCTGTTTTGGCTATTTGTCCGGTTTTTGTTTGTATCTGTCTAGCCGGCTCAAACAGTAGATTATAAAAAGAAAAAAAATTAAATGGAATAAAAAATAAAAGTTTACGTGTGTGAATTAGAAATTCCGAACTTTTTTAATTAAAAAAAAGAAAAAGCTTTTGTTTTCATTCTACAAAATCACCTCAACTCAGGTGTTTTCGTTGTTGTTAAGGCGCTGACGTTTTGTTTGTTTTTTTTTTTTTCTCTAATGCAAATAAAACTGAATGAATATTTGAGTATGACGAGATTTGTTTTATAAATTGACAAAATTATAAATCATTTCTATGTGTTATTTATATGCAGGGGGTGGCTAAGGTGACCGACTGAAAGTATAGGAATTTGTAGGTGAAACAAAATGCAAATTTTATGTTTTAAAAATATAAATTGGGAAATACAAAAAATTTGTTGTTTTTATTTAAAGACAAAAAAATCATATAAAAAAAAACTAAGAAAAGACTATAAAATTTAATTCGAAATGTTTTCCAGACACATAAACACATTTTTTTTTTCTGCGTGAAATTATTTTCGACGGAGAAATAATTATATGGTAGAAATTAATCTAACGTGTTATTTTAAGAAATCAACAGAAAAAAGCGACCGGATTTTGTACTACGGTATGCGGACAAACCAAAAGATTTCTAGGCCAATATAGTATTAATTATTCGGCTATAATAAGAGGAAAAAAATGTCACACAAACAAAAAACCTCCTATCAAACACGATTATACAACATGGCGGTCGTTCAGTTATGGTATGGGGCTGCAGTCGGAGAATGGTGTTAGAAAACTGCAATTTGTAGAAACAAATACCTATGGTTTTGTATATATGCACATATTTAAAAGCAGTTTGAAAGATGCCACATCCAAATTGGGCCTCATTGGCGCTTGGTAGTTCGAACAAGACAACAATCCAATGCCTGCTGCACTTGTTTTGTTTTTCAAAAATACCACTAATTTTTATTACAGCTTTTTTTGCTATTCATATTATAAGAACTTCCTGATACTTTAATATCTGTTAGCGATTTCTTATTCTTGTTTGCATCCATCAGCTGTTTAAGTATGGTGTAGAAGGTTTGTAATTCAGTTTATGCGATATTTGAATAGCACTTTTAAACAAATATTCTTTCAATAAAAAAACTAACAGCTGGTCACGTTAAGCTCTAATTATTTGCTTTTAGAAACAGATAAATGCAAATTTAAACACGTTCTATTAAAGTGTGAGTAACTTTTTTTTCATATTCTTAAAAGAGTAGTGGAAGATTTTATTTCAAATCAAACCCTTTTCAATCATTTAATAAATTAATAAGAATTTGGAAAAAAAACACACACAATAATAAAAAAATAAACACTAAAAGTGTGAATAATCAAAAATGAATTATAATTTAATAATAAAAACATGTACAATTTTTTATAATCCATTTTTTTAATAAATTCTCTGATCGTACAACACAGGTCATTGATTTTTGCCAGACGTCTTAAAAAACCTACTAAAAATCCATGACCATTAAAATTGCGCTGCAACGTTTTATGGCACACGCACAACGCATTTTTCTTAAAATTTGTCTAATTTTTTTAGGCATCAATTCGCTAATCAAACTGTCAGAGTATGTCAAATATTTTGTGAACATCCACAAAAAGAAAAAAATTTAGAAAAAATAATTCAAAGAAAAATTGTTTCAGGCACCTGCCATTTATTGGCCAGCACACATCTGTTGGCACAAAGCTTAACAGAAAATTATGCCAAAAAATAATTTGTTAAGAAACAAAAAAAAAAAATTATGCAAATTTTGTGGTATCGTTGTAGTAGAACAATTGAAATTAATCTTGAAGTGTTTAAGTTTTTGTAATTATTATGGATTTTTGGAACTATTGCAAAATTTGCATTAATTTGTTTTAAAATTAAAGTTTTTTTTTTTTGTTTTTGAGATGATAAGCCAACATTGTTGTCTTTTTTGGAATAATTCGCTTTATCACCTACGGTATTTACATACACATTTGGTTAAAATAATAAGTACACGCATATTTTTTAGTTATTTGATTACGTTTTACTTTCTCTTTATAAGTTAAATAAGTTTAGTACGGCGACTTTAACAGAAATTCCACCACTGTTGTGGTAGAACTATTTATTTATTTACTGTCCTATTACAATACATCTAATTACGAGAATATTGACTAAGATCAGAAGCTCAGTGTAGTAAAAGTCGAGCATCCCAAAGAAATAAAAATTGCGTTACTCCTGAATGATTTGGAAATCTGAATTCGAATCCCACATGAATTGGTGATCATTTTTGTTAACAGATTTTGTTGAAACTTTTTTTGTTGGAATTTGACATATTCATGACCATCATTAATTCGCACTTTTTTCTATAAATCGCATATAGGTATGTTAGTTTGCTTTACACTTTATAATAAGTTCGTCGAAGTATCGTTTTTTTTTATATTTTCCTTTTTCATTTCATCATGGCATTTTTGTAACTGCCATCTGTTTTCGATGATCACAATGACCTTAGTTAGCATTCACTACATTTTTTTTAAAGATGAGCCCACACCGAAATCCAAAAAAATGAGAAGACTCCTGATAAAAAAGGAAGAAACATTATTCTTATCATTTTCCTTCCATTTGGATAAGTCACTGTGTTTTACCCAATTTGCCTTAAAATTACAAAAAAGCCTTAAAACACGTGGAAGCTAAACAAACGCAATTGCCTATTGCTTAAATCACCCGATTAACCAGAAAATCTAAATCATAATTTTCAAATTAGTTGCCAAATAAAATTTTTATTTTAAATTTGTTTAATTGCCCCCTTTTTTTTGTTTTGTTTATAAAAAAAAAATTATGTCACAGTTTCCGTTTTTATGGCAAATCAAAACCATTATAATCATCACCTCCGTTATTACCACCACTAACATTTGCAGCAGCAGCACAATCAAAGAGCAAAAATCAAGGCTAAAACTAAACGGCGGCATGATTAAATGTGTCTAAAGTATGTTTGTTTGTTTATTAAGAGCCCTCTGTGTTTGACTGCATTTACAAATGCTTGTATGTAATTGTTTATTGGTCTTATATGAGCATGAATGTAAATTCGTTGATTTTTGTGTAACGTCATTGACAGACGAAAGGGAAGGAGGTAGTGCCGTTGTGGCACTGAGTGTTTTGTAATGTTGCGACCAAACATGACCTGTGAACTTGATTAGCGGTTATTTTGGCTAAAGTTTTTGACATATTTATTCATTATGTCTCTCTACTTGTGATTTTTTTTTCACACATTCAATTGCATTTAATTTTATGTTTATTTTCTTACTATTTTTTAATCAATTTAAATATTTGTTGGCTTTAAATTTAATTTTGCTAATTAATTGCAATTGAATAAAAAAACAATTAAAATAGAGTTTTCTGTCAATTTCCAAATATATTAAACAGGAAAGTTAAAGTGATTACCGCTGATATAAATGAACGCCAAAGCAATAGTTTTTTGCTTTTATTTTTCTAAAAATTATAATCAATTTTCTAAAACAAATTGATTGTAATTTTGTAAAATAATTGTAAAAACAAAAAAGCAACATAATTAACCAGCTCATCAGATAGTCAAAGGAAACTGATTACCAGAATAATACAGTGAAACTCATTTATTGGGATCTCAGTTATAGCGGCTTCAGCGTGGTGTGTATGAGTGAAAATGCTTTACGAAAAGTGTCCTATGAGTAAGCTTTTAAAAGGCGGGTTAGAAACGGAAGGATCAAGTTAATGCTGATCTTTCAGAATTTATATGAGCTATTTGAAAGAAAGCGCTAGCGGCCGAAAGTTGATTCAGATTCAGACTAAAGACCCAAGTGTTGTAATATAGCCATTTAAGTAACTCCAAGTCAGAATATAGACAGTGATGGCACTATTTCTTTGTTATTATTATACATACATAACTGGCCTTTACAACCCTGTGTCAGGATTACGGCCTAGCTTCTCGCAGCACTCATGTTGTGTGTGTAAATTTTTATCCATGAGTACCGCCTCCGAACGACAGATTTGAGAAGCTTTTTCATGGCAATTAATTACTCTCAGAGCTTTTGCCAGAAGACTGCTGAGAGGTAGTCGCCGAAAGAAATATTTTTTTTCATATTTCTTTTGTCGGAGCTGGGTGTTGAACCCAGGGCTCATGTCTTAGTAAGCCAACACACTAACTACTAGACCACGGCGACTACCACTTGTTATTATTATACTCGTATTATTATCATTCAATTTAGATCGACCACAATTGCAAGACACATTCAACTGGCAACCATCGTACTCAATGAACTCCCTAGTGGAATTGACAAACCTCGAGTCCATTAATATTAGTACCGCTACTGTGCATTTTGAAGGTATTCGTTTACAATGTCATATCGAACTCACTTCGAATTAAGCCCCCAGTAGATCTATATTTCCGGTCCAGCACGTTACCCTGAATCTTCTGCCAAAGCTCTGTTCCAAAGACTCAGCAATTAGGACCGAACTTGAATTTCTAACCACATTTTCAAGACTAAGCAAACGATACTATACAAAGCGGTAATGTATGCAGCCACCCGTATTTTATAAATGTGCGATGGAGTTAAATAAATCAGGGTCTTCAAAGCCACTGTTAGCCATGTTCCTATTGTACTAGTTACACCGAGACAGTAAGTCTTTGTAAGACAAGATACATCTGCATATGTAGTAGGGTACTGAAAAGGTTAATTTACGATAATAAACGACAATTTCAAAAATTTTTCTCTAAACAATTACCAATTTATGACCATGTTAGTTGAAAACTTATTATGAGTGTATGTGAAAAAATTTGTTTAATTGAAAAGAGGATGTTAGTGGTTAGAAACAGTAAAAAGTTATAAACAAATTAGATGAACACACATAGGAGTATACAAAAGTATACAAAAGAAAAAAATAATTTAAAAAGAATTGAGGAAAATTATTAAACATTTAAATTTTAAAATAAGCGACAAAATAGTGGTTTTGGATTAAATTATGCTCAAACACTGACACACACATTTAGTATACAAAATAAGTACATATTTTTTTAGTAAAATCCCATTTTTTTTTTTAATTTAAATTTTGATAAAATCCTTTTAAATGCAGATATAAACATAAAAACTAAAGAAAATTTTTAGTCTGTGTGTAAAATCCAATAACTTTTGAAATGTATTTATAAACTCGTACTCAGTTTGGTTTTACCCAGAAAGACCAATAAAGTTACGTTTTAATTTAAATATTCTTAATATAGCAGAAGCAAAAAATTAAAAAAAAAGTATTATAACTTTAATAATAATAAAATAATAAGAAAAAATAGTGTATATTCATACATATTTATAACTACTCGTATGCCGCCGTAAAATACGCGCTAAAACATAAATGCTTATGGAAATACGGTATGATGACATGAATGCGTATGGCAATACAAAATTAGCTCAAATTGGAATTACTTGAACTCTAATGAATCATAAACTTATATTTATATGTCTGCTACAGTGGTATAATTTCTAAATTTCTATATACTATTTATTTACGAATCTATAAGTATGAATACATATGCGAATAATAGTACGCATTATAGTACAATTTGAAAAAATAGTACGAAAATTTTAACAGAAAAAAAAAAAGAATTAGATAAATTATAATACTGAGTTATATGATTTAAAAGGAGTTAATATGTACTTATGTAAGTAAATAATCTAATCAAATCAAATCAAAATATATCCACAGTTGATAGTTGCATTAATTTGTACATTTTAGCAGCTATTGTGGTAACTAACGGCATCAAAATGGTTATTTCATTTAATTTAAATCATAGCATATACATACATATTTTGGTAATGTTAGATCGCTACCTTAACTCAACTTGAATTTCGCAGTGGAGTCATCAAACTGGATTTAGTTTTGGATTGCCTAACGAAATTTTGAATTTATTTTTTTAAGACCAATACCAATACTGCACTCATGCAGTGCATTGTATTGGAATGTGAAGATGGTTGATAGAAGGTTTTTTTTTTCATAGATTTTTGTATATTTTTGCGCCTTTTTTTTGTTGATGAAACATGTTGCTGTCAAATTGTTCACTCAAGAGCCAGTGTTATACCTTCACCCTCGAATAATCAAACAGCAATTGCCTCATCTGTCGGTGGATGTTTGAATGTGAATGGTAAGCGTCTTCAGTAGATTAGCTGATTCAGTAGATTACCTGTAATCTTCATTAGTTTCTGGTGGAATAGATTAGAAATGTCAGGGAGCGGTTTCTTGCAGATGCTGGAGGGGGGAACCTCTTATTTTTTTAATTTAAATTGTAAATTTAAATTAAACCGCAAATTTTTATTTTTATAATTTTGTCCTTTGCTGGGATTGAACCTTGGTCGTATGAGTTTCTGTACGAGCGCTATACCCCCATGCCATGACCCCCTGGTGTGGATCGTTTCAAAAATTGACATGGTGAACTTCACGGCTGAGTTTTTACTATATTCCGTAAAGATATAAAGCAACACGACGAAAGGCGAAACCACAAGTACATTTATGGTGTGATAGAAGTTTTCGCAGTGCAAAGTTTCGAAAAAAATTTTCTTGTCAAGAATAAGCCAATTATTTTTTCAGCGTGTTTTAGTTTTTACCAGCACAATTATATAATTTATTAGCTATTAATTAATCCTAATATGCCTTGAGTTCAAACTAAAGGAGGACCGCATGAAGTTTTGGAAAAGTTTGTAGAGTATTTTTAGTGCATAAATTGCATATAAATACATAATTGGCCATTACAACTAGTGCTTGCAAAGTATTGAGTAATGGGTACCGATTATCGAGTATTTGTATTAATTTTTGGGTACTCAATACTTAAAAGAAACTACTCAATACTTTAAGAGTTGCATTTTTTCTTCGAAGTTGTATAGAAAATTTAAATTTTAACGGCCAAATAAATTTTTGTCTAAAAATACAATACTTTATGAAATGTTTTCTCTTAAAAATAAAATCCGTTAAAAGTATTGAGTAGTATTGGGTACCCAAAAGAAAGTACTCAATACTATCGAGTAATGAAAAGTAGCAGAATTTGACAGCACTAATTACAACCCTTTTTCAGACTTACTTACTTACAATTTTTACCGTTAAGTACCGGGATCTACAGTTTAACGTCGTTATACTCAGAGCTTTTTCCAAGTGGTGGTCGCCGAAAGAAATATTTTTCATATTTCCTTTTTTAAGCCACCACACTACATACTAGACTACGGCGAACAAAAAAGTGCCAATATATATAATTTTGTCAAAAAAAAGTTAAAAGTTTTCAGGTACTAATTGATATTTAACATGTAGTATTGGTAACAATGCTTATATATAAAAAGGCTTAATAAATTTCATGTTTAGATTTAAATTACTTTTAATATTCCTCAATGTCTAAATATATTGTATTTTTTTTTTATAATTCAATAATTTTTGACCAAATTAGATTTTTACAATATTATTAAACAATAAAAACTGAATTTATTCTAAATAAAATAAAATAAAATGAAAACCTTAAAAAAAATAAAATTAAATTCTGTACGATTTGAAATGCACGTACACCACACAACGCACGTTTCTACAAAATCATTTACTTGTTGAGATATTAAAGCAAATATAGGCGATAAAAAATCTTTTGATTGGATTTTTTACCAAAATTAATATGCAAAGTGCGCATAAGCTTAAATACTCGTAAACGTAATTTCATATTAAAAGCAGAATATTTTTTTTTATAAAAAAGAACCAAATGTCACCTAAAGGAAGATGTATTAGCATTTGACTGTTTTTCTAAGTACATGAAAAGAAACTGCGAGTTGTAAATTTTTTCAATCATTGGACATCCTGTCGTTTTGATGAATATTTTCATAAACATTTATATGACACCAGCCTACACAAACGTGAGAATTATTTATGTCTCGTAAAGAAATTGGTGAAACAAACTTATATATACATATACTTATGTACTCATATATTAGTTTTTACAAATTTTGTTAAAAAAAAAATATATGAAATTTGCTTCGATTTGTTTTTTTTTTTTTTTTTGTTTATTATTGAAAAAAAGCCACAAAATGCCAGTCAGTCTGCTCTGAATGTGGTCACACTTATAACTTCCATTTGTTTTTACTTAAAAAAAGTCAGCATAACTTACTACCAACGCCTTCACACTTTTAAAATTGAGCTAAATTTGTTATATTTGTGTACCCAATAAGCCATTATGTTACGATATGACTAAAGGCTGACCAGCATTAAACATATTAAAATGGATTCACTACTCCATTTAATTATTAAGAACCTAAATAAAAAATATATGTATAAAATAATAAAAGTATCGAATGCCGTTATTTGCCTAGGATTATAAAAAGGCAATAAACGCCTACTCCAGGGCACTGTGTACATTATTTTGATGTTTAACAGTATAAAGTGTTAGGAAATAAGAAGTTCGAAAACCACAGATTGATTAAAACAATAAAAACCGCGATGCATGTGATCTGCAAAACATTGTAAGAGAGGAAAGTGAATAGAGTAATTTGAACTCTTTTGACCGCATAGAAGTATTTAGCAGTGATTAATACCAGGTCTGCAGGGAGAATGTCGAGTCCATGGACCACATGATTTTCTATTTTTCGGAATTTGTACGATACAGCATATAATTCACTTTAAGAAAATGGAAAAAAATTGGTTAAGAAAGTTGTTTTATGAATAAGAATTCTAAGGTAACTATTATATGGGTTGCAGGACATATAGATATCTTCGGATATTGCGTCGCTGATGAGCTTACAAGAGCGAGTTCCCGAGTTCATTTAAGAAAATGGAAAAAAAATTGGTTAAGAAAGTTGTTTTATGAATAAGAATTCTAAGGTAACTATTATATGGGTTTCAGGACATATGGATATCTTCGGATATTGCTTCGCTGATGAGCTTACAAGAGCGAGTTCCCGGTTACTTCGGTTTAATTGGATATCCTCCGAGCTTCACTCTCGCTGTTAGCTTGAGGAAACATACAGTACTGCTAGGATCTGCTGGGATAACGTGAATAAGAAGACGAGTTGTTGTCTGCTTTCTCTGAACATCGTGAACATTTTTCGCACTATTACAGATTTCAAGAATCACTTCCTAATTAGACTCTGCATTTTTTCGGGTCTTCTACATGAACCAGAAGAAGACTATATATCACATCATGTGTGAATGTCCAGACCTTGACAAGAGACAATGGAGGATTTTTCCTAATTATTTATTTCCTGTCATCTCTGATGAATTTATTTTACAGTCGGTATGGTTTCCTGTGAGGACCAATTGACTCCCGGATTGGCAGAGATGTTTGAGGTATCAAAGGACCTCAACTCTGGCCTAATTTTGTCCTGATAGTTAATTAATTTATGCAACAGCATATTCTTATAATGAAATAAGCCCACCCATTTCCAAATAATATATTTCAAACTTTTTTAATAGTAATCACTACGGCACGCGCGGCGGTGTTGTTTTTTTTTTTACTTTGCAGCATTATTTGCAGTATGTATAATATAATCACGTTTAATAGAAAAAGGACGCATAATGGGAGGAGGAATACTAATTCAAACACCAACCTACCAACCCAAATGCCTAGTTAAAACCTACAAGGTGAAGAAAAATATCCTCTCTATTTCTTAAGCTTATAAATTATAGGCTTTAATTTCTCTCCAGAACTTCGCACTGTCCTCATCCAATTTCCAATAAAATAACCTACAATATTCAACGACAATTATAACCGAACACTTTGGCTAGTTGGGTAATTTTCATTTTTAAAGTATTGTTATTTTTATTTTGTAGTCAATAAATTATAACGCGCCAAATTTAACTCTCACTTGATCTGTTACCATCACAAGAAAAATATTTTAAAAGAGTGCCGCTATATGAGAGCATTTCATCAAGAGGATACTGTTGAAACCACTAAATGAATATAATTTTAATTTTATTACTTAAAGGAATGACTGCAAGCACGCGTTTGTGTTAATTTTGAAGAGGGATTTTTATAATATTACTGTTTTCGATTCAAAACCATCAGAAGACACAACTAAATATGCATGATGCTGTAGACTAACGTTTTGAGGACGATGCCGAAATGTCAGTTCGTCGTCTTTGTCCTTCGTAGAGAATTTGACGGAATAATGTTGGCTTAAGCCAAACGATTATCGTTTACGCCACAATTTTGCTGATTGGACTAATCCCCAACTGGCCGAAGGTGAGCACTTTAAAACAAGAATTGTTTTTAATGATGAAATCAATTTGCTTACAACTTTTTTTCTAGAAGTCATCCTATTCACTTGCACCCTCGTTCTTGGGATTAAACGGCGCTGTATTTCTTTTTATGTTTTCACGCTAAAAATAGTTAGAAATTGGATTGATAGAATAAACAATGCAACTCGTAGCCGTGCAGTCTTCGTACAATGGTTAGAGCGCGTTCACAGAAATCCCCCCCCCCCCCCCCCCCATCTCCCTCCTTTCATGAAGTCCATCTTCACGAAATCGGTCCTTGACATTTCCAGTCTATTCCACCAAGAAACGAATGATCAGCAGTACAGCTCTACCTTCTAGGAAGATAACAGCTAGTCTATATAAAACATGCTCACCACTCATCCAGATGGGATAATTGCTGTTGATCGTTCAAGGGTGAAGGTATAACACTGGCCTTCGAGTGATCAAATTGACAGCAATTTGTCCCATTGACATAAGACGCTTAACAGCTATCTATATATTCAACATTCCAATACAATGCACAGCATTTAATAGGGGTTGCTTAATTTTATAATTGCTCTGTAACAAATTAATGGATTCCAAATATAAATAATAACCGTATTAAAAAGTACAGATATGCTCTTAATTCGTGAATAAAATCGTGATACGTTTAAACTATAATTATAACTCATATACTACCTAAGTAGATACATTTGAAATGATGCATTTTGGCCCTAGGCTACAACTCATATATAAAAAATAAAATTGGAAATTCCCATAATTTAGCATATAAAGCAACCTAAGTTTACGCAGATAATGTGGAAAACTTATTTATAATATTATAACCATATTAGAAAAAGTTCAAAAATCTATAGAAAATTTATTATTTTTTATAAACAAAAAAACGAGAGAGTGAGAAAGAAAAATAAAATACAAACAAACTTTATATACAAGTTTGATAACGGAAATTCCAATAATCATTACGCATCCGATTAAACGTTTAAAGTAAAAATTAAAAAAAAACAAAATTTATTCAAAAACTGAATTAAGAAGAGGCAAGCAGCAAGCAACACACAAACAAACATTCGAATAAACAATTTGTACCGGTGCGAAGAATACGAATTAAAATAACAAGAAACGATTTAAAGGCCAAAACAACAAAACCAATAACGGCAGTAACATTTAAATCAAAATAAAATAAGCAAGCAATAAAAAATATATAAAAGTTAATATGTAAACAATAAAATATCAAGGCCGCTCACAGACTATGAAAGCAGACCAACAGGTCAGGTGTGTAATTAAATAAAAAGCTCTTCAACTGATTGGTAATAATTAAAAGATTAACACGAGAAAATACGTATTCTAATAAAAAGAAATGCTTTTTTTTAGTTTTTTGGTTAAATTTTAAAAATGTTGTTAAGCTGCTACAATTTGACGCGTAAATACAGGAACATAAACTCACTTCGAACCTCAAGCGTGAACTTTGAAAAATATTTTAACTTAAAAGTTTTAGGGATTAAAAAAAGTTTCTTAATGAATTTCCTTCAAAAAAAAATGGACAACAATCAACTTTGAAGTAATTTATTTTACGAAAAAAATATCGTGCTTTTCTTTTCCATACATCAGATACAAACACAGTCTGAATTTAATTGCGGTTTTTACCTCATAATACGAGTGTTTTTTTCGGCCACTACTCCTTAGCAGTCTTCTGGCAAAATTTCTGAGAGTAACTGATTGCCATGAATAAGCTTTTCAAGTCTGTCCTTCGGATTTGACGTTAAACTGTAAGTCACTGTACTCATGAATAAAAATTGTAGCACACAATATGAGTTCTGCGAGAAGCTAGGCCTAACCCTGAAACAGGTTTGTAATGACTAGTTATTTATGTCTGGTTTTTACCTCAGAGTACTCTCACCATATTTTGAATGAAATTTAATCTTTTAATATGGATTGTTAAGTTTGTTGTGCGTTTTTGTGTATAAATAAAAATTAATACCAAATTTTTAGATTTAAGAGTCGAAAAAGTATATCGTTTTTAATGTGGCAGTATTGCGCCTGACACAAAACTTAAAATAAAAAAAATAAAATATAAAAATGGAAGCCAAAAGGTAAGATTTTTTTTTTTTTTTAAGATTATTTTATAAATCAGTTCTTCTCATAGCAGGCACAATCCCTGTGGACCTAAACTTAAACCGTCTATATAGGCGTGGATAAGTCGAAAATCCGACGAGGTGGACCACACAGATATTATCTATCGCGTCACAGATATTTTAAAAAATATCTACACCAAATGCAGTGTGACTCCCCTTTCTGCATTTACAAGAAGGAAGAGTATGTGATAGACGCGAAGCATACCATATTCGATTGCAGGCATTGACATTGCTGGAACTGGTGTCAGCGGCCAGAAGAATTACGGTCGAAAATATCGTTGATATTATGATGTCAAATAAGGCGAATTGGACTTCAATTGCAGGATACTTTGAACATATCCAGGACAACATAGATGGAGCTAACAACGGTGCCAAAAAAAATGTAATGGGAATGTGGTTCCGAGGTGATATTTTTTCTCTGGTGAGCAGATAAGAAGCGTTTGATATCACATCATACATATTATGCGAGGTAACGACCTCCGCGAAAGCATAAAGCTCTTTCCCTCCTTTCCACACAAAAAAAAAGTTTATAAAATAAAAATTTTTAAGACTATTAATTGGGTATTAAAATTAAAAAAAACTAAATACACCACATATAAACTATTATTTTTAACCACTGGATGCTTTACACAGATCTCAATTAGATTGCAAAATCTGTTAACAGCCTAAATAAAACGTATAAAACCTAAACAATAAAAGTTAGGGATACAAGCAGCAATAAAAGTTTTCTTGCAACTGAAATTGATGTTTGCCTGTTACTTATTTGTTAACTTTGTCAATAATCAATCCTATCATCTATCAGTTCAAAACTTTTATTTACACTTTTTTATATTCTTCTATTTAATGTTATTATTATTTATTTATTTAATAATAACTGTCAGCAAATAAACAAATTCTAATAATTATTTAAACAAATATTTATTTTGTGCCATGCATATGTACTTATTATATTCATATGCATGTAAGTACTATTTTTAGACAATAACTACATGCATACGTATTTAAAAATAGGTGTTAAGTTTATACAGTAAATTATAACAGACATGTAAAACAAAAATATACATATGTACGTCATCATCATATTATTACAGCAATAAATTTATTAAAAATTAGCATTTTAGTTGATGACGATTATTAGATGAATCAGCTAATAATGGCATTTTATTCCCTGATAAGTTTATATACTCAAGAATCTGTGATAGGGAAAATTTGACTTAAACAAAAAAATCTTTGCCCAGAAGATTTTTGTCTCTAAAAAGAAGATAGTTTTTTTAACCAAAAGCCCAATCAAATATACAAATAAAATATATTTTAATAAAGAAATCAATTTTTATTTGTACCAAGAAAACAAAATCAATCTAAGTTTTAATTTAGTAGTGCGTGCATTCATTACAAACATCTTCGTAGGCGCAATTGCTTATAAAATCTTAATAGATACGATACATATGTATTGTATATACACTAGCATTTTGGCATTATAAAATTAAAAAATTCATGAATTTTGTACACATTGACTTTATACAATATTTAAAAACATTCAACAGGGGTTGAATAATCATATTCTAATGTTCTGTAATGATTAACCAGCTTATGAAATTCTTTGTAGGTAATTTAAGCGTTTATTGTCCTACGTATGTGTATGCTAGTGTTTAAATAAAAAATAAACTCAATATGTACATGATTTACGCTTTTTTTTAACACAGTAAAAAAGTATATTGTGGTACAAGATTTAATGGGTTCTTTAGTAATATTTTATATTGATAAAATAAATTAATAATTAATTTGACATTTATTTATAAATATTTAATTTTAAACCTTTACTATTGACGTATCATTAAATTATTAAATGGTTTTTTATATGAAAAAGTAATATATTTACACATGGGCATGTTTATTACACAGTGACCATCTAATTAGTGGCAATACTGAACAATACAGCACAGTGTTTAAGAATCTAGTTCAGTAGGTATTTATTATTCTGAAACATTTTGAGTGTTATGTCTGCTTCTTTTTTTTAAGTGTAATATTTTATTGTTATAAATCTTTTAAAGGATTTTTTAAGCTGGTAACACTGCTTTACTTGACAACCGACCGATTTAAAAGTTGACAGTTCCCATGGCGTAATGATTATACGTTATCAAACGCACCAGCTGAGCTACTATTTTTTAGGCAAATTGTAAAAATAATTGTAAATGTTTTCTCTATTTTATTTTTGCAAGAAGCATTTATTATTACCATGTTATGTAATTACTATTAAATAATTTTCCTACTTTTGTAAAGCTTGGTGCTGGACACATTTCTAAGTAATTCTAGCCATGAGTTCTCTTTCTTTGTTATACTTATTATTTATATATTTTTCTTTGCAATAAAATTGAACAACGATTCAATAAAATATTAAGTTGCAAAGTGGGCGGAATTGGATAAATGGGCGTGGTACTTCCCACAAACACTAAATAATGTTTTTTTGTATGTCTTGAGAACAATTAAATCTAAAGTTACTTAATTTGGTCTAAACGAGTTCATGGTCAAGTCAAAGCATTAGTAAGAAAATGACTGCAATTGAACAATTGAGAGTGGTACCTTCTTCCAAACAAATTAAATATAAATGATAAAAGCGAATATATCTAAATTGTTAAAAATTTAACTTTTTATTTAATTCATATATGGGTAGTGAAGCATGCCAAGATTTGCTAGTAAAATATGTATATAAATTGCTTCATATTTTTCCTACAAGAAATACATTTCATCTGTTTACAAATAAAGATTATTAGAACTTTTAAAAATAATTTTCACATTTAAAGTATCATTTTTAGTTTCTTTCTTCCTTTGAAATATTTTTACAATTGAATACTAAACACCAATAAAAACCACAAAATACTTTTAACGACTTTCTATTTATTGAACGCATAATAAATGGTTACAAGAGTGTCCTTCTTTTCATCTTTCTTTTAGGGCCAGGCAAAAGCTAAAATATTTCTAACGTAAGGCGAGTAACAGTAACTAAATAATAGGAGGCTCCATTATAGAAACGTTTGTTTTAGAAAACAATTGCTTTAAATGATGATATGTACTCGTATGTACTTATGTATGCTATTGCTTAAAAGTTATTTCATACCATTTGAAGCTCTTACCCACTACTGGGAACTTAATCGTTTATGTAAATGAAGGCAATTACACCTTACGCACAATTACCCTAGAATGCATTTTTTTATTTTTTTATCAAATACTAAGAATTTTTACACACATTTAAAGTCAAATACCAAAGCAGTAAAAACCAAGTTGACGACATATTTTTTAACTCTTACATACATACATATTAACTAAAAAAAGTACAAAGGCAGGCAGATGTTGATGTTGACATTGTGATATTGTGTAATGAAAACCTACAATTTGTTTAATCCCCATGTGAATAAAGTCACATGAATAGACATTTAGGAATAGATAGTTTTGCAAAGAGTAGGAATGAAGAGAATTTGAAATAAATGAAAGGCAGTGTTCAAAGTCAAAACACTAGATCACATAAAGAATTAAAACTTTAAAAGAAAAGAAATATGTGTTTTATCGGAAAAGGGCTTATTATTATAACTTGCCGTTAGTTAAAGGTAGGATTTTATCAGACAGATAAATTGCTTTTTATTTTTAGAATTATACTTTAATCTGAAGTAACCGAGAAAGTTATTGGGAAGATTGCCTTACCTTTAGGTAAAAATGAACATAAAAAAAAAACCTTAGCTAATAATTTAAAACCCAGCTAGGGTTTTTCTTCTACCATCATAAGTTTTCAGATTTTGTAGGTCTCAATTGGCTCGAAATTGGCTCCTGTGCTATTTACATTTTAGAAATATTGGTTAATAAGCAATTTTACTTTGAATCATTTCCCTCTAGTTTTATTTACTTTTCAGCATCAGCTAATAAATAACATCGCTAACAAGACACAGGAAAAAGTAAAGAAAACTTTTGCAAAAAAGAGAAATATTAAAAAAAAACAGTACCTAGTTCGAAGGACCATTCAATGGAGGCCATTAATTTACTTTTATTAATACAGTAGTGATAATAGCATATCGGAGGCTATAAAATTTTATAATTAAAATGTCAGAAAGAAAGAACCAGATATACAAAATCTCAGATCCGACACGAATTTGATTTTTAAAACACCTGAGCCTAAAAGACCTGTATTATCAAAATCGGAAATATTAATTTTATAATCAAAATGTCAGGAAACATATTGTTAATGTTAAAGACATTTATAGCAGAATCAAAACCCAGAATATAATCGATATTTTTTGGTATTTTTGACACATTAAAAAACAAAATATGGTTCGAAGGATCATTCAAGAATCTACACTGTATCTCGAGCTGCCTCATCACTAAATTAAGTTAAAATATTTCATAGTAGCCAGTTCGAAGGAATTTATTAAAGAACATATTGCAATTTAAACATATACTGACAACTGTTTTTTTTCCTATTTCTAAAAAACCATTCCTTTAAATAACTGTAGGTTATATAAGGCAATGTCTATTGCATTTCGAAAAAATAGTCCTTTTGCTTTTGAAACAGTTTTCGTATGTATTTGCATTTTTCGACTTAAATGGCCAATTTCTCACACTAAATTATTGCTGAAATCATTTACATGCCCTAGAACACACAATCATACTTGGTAGCAGTTGAAAAATATTTACAAATATGCAACACCCTACTTCTACCAACCACTACTTGAACAATTAGAGAAATAACATATGCATACGTAGTATGTAAGTACATATGGATGTGTATTGTTAGACTCGCATCATAGCAAGTAAGATGGTCAACAATTGTCATCCTTTTGCACTTTTTTTTAACATTTTTGCTATTCTCTTGCATTGTGTGCTAAAATTTAAAAAAGAATTGTTAGAAAAATATGCGTAACCATAATTTTTCGTGAAAATGTGTAAATAATCTTTTCATTCAAGAGGCAGGAAAGGGATGACCAAATTTTTTTTTTACTAAATACTGGCAATTGTAACAACAATTGTCTTGCCTATGCTAAGAAGATGAAAGGCAGGCTTGCAACAGTTGTAACAAATGTTTAAGCAAATCATTTACATTTGTAATGTTGCAACAACAACACAAACAAGAACAGCAATAAAAGTATGAGTATCATCAACATCACCATGAAATGCAACAAATAAAAATTGACTTGTTACACAAACGCATAATTTAAATCTTTTAATTTTTTATTTCTATTTTTTAGTTTTTTCTTAAAAATCCTTGCAACCTGCTACCTCTGTTTTGCTTGTTGTATGCTTGCAAGTCTAATGCGTATTTGAAAAGAGATTTCATAGTAGAAAAACTCATATTTTAGATGCATGTTGAGAGAGAAAAGGAAATGTATTTTCATTTCATAGCGGAAGTTCTAGACAAATGAGACCCTTTAGTTTTACTCACACCCTGGTGAAGATTTTGAACTCACTGTGACACTTTTCAAACTCAGAGCAGCCAGTGTTTTAAATGACTATAATTCAAAAACTGACCAGGCAAATTGAACTGCATAAAGTGTATTTGTCACATGGAAATGTTAAACAAAGTGTACTTTGTATGAAAGTGCGTTTGGACAGAGAAATTTTTACACATTTCCGTTTAAAATGATGCAGTAAGTACCAATGCATACGCATGTTGCACCTACGAATGCCGTTTTGTACAGAAATTGTGGAGACTACACGCAGCAGGTGAACATTATTGTTATTAAGTTGACTAATGAATATTTTCTTTAATTGTATTTAATTTTTGCATATAAGTTACACAGCTGTATGCTTCAGACCAATATATTTGATGGAAATCGAACCCAGGACCTATATACTGGCAAACTGACCATTAGAGAACATTATTGGTCTATTTAAAGATAGAAAGACAGAATTAAATTTTATTATTTTGCCAATAACAGAAATGTATTCGAGTAAGAGTATTCTTATTCGATAGACACAAATAGCAGTCACTCTCTAATCATGACCTAATAGCCTATAGACTATAAAAGAAAGTGTCTACCAGTCAGGAGAGGCTGTCAGCTATGAAATATCTGTCCTTTATTTAGTTAAAGGCTTGCAATATACGAATACGTTCTAATGTTCCAGCATTTGAAAGTTATTGTCAAGAAATTTGCGAAAAAGTGGTTTAAAACTACCACAACATCCATAAGGCGATCATCTAAGTGTCATTTAAGGTCCAAGTGTTATAATGAAATAAAAAAGTCATGGAAATTATGCAGCAGAAAACGATCTTACCAATCATTGGAAAAATCATTGATCAAATCAAACTCAAGTAGTTATTTTTTGGTGAATCATTAATGAATTTAACATGTAGTTGTCATAGGGTAGAACTGATCCAAAGCCCTGAATAGTATTCGTTTTGCTACGAAAGAGGTGAATTTTAGCTCTCTTGCTGTTTAATGAAAATACTACTATATTGGAAGAACTGTCAGTTTTTTTTATTTAACTTTACTTTTGAAACTGAAAAATGAATAAGCCTATATTTTCTTTGAATAAATGCTAAGTTCTGGTATCGCCTTTTTGACAATGTTTTGGTTTTTTATCTGAATCCGAATGCCTGTCTATGCATAATGATATTCAGCTTTACAATTTTTGTATCTTCCTCTAAATTTCTTTCAGTGTATTTGTGCGTAGGAGTATGTTCTCTTTTATGACTTCTGTCAGTAACAAAGTGCAACGCAAGTATTGCAGTGCGTCATCAATCGCTTTTTGTAAGGATTGTAATAAGAAGAGTCCGCATCAAAATGAAAACTGTATTTCATACATGTGTTTGTTTGTATTTTTTTTTTTATTTCAAAACTTAGTTATAGAGTCAATTATCTAAAATTGAAAATTTCTTATTGAATTTGCATAAAATTTATTTGTCGGAAAATTATATTTTCATACAATCAATTGTAAAAGGTAACCTGTAAACGGAAATTTATGTCTGTTACTTGTTAATTGATTTTCAATATAATTTTAGTTTAAATTGTTTAAATAAAAACGTTTAAAAATGCCAGAAAATAAAGAAATGATATTGCTTTATAGAAGAATTTAAATAAATATTTATATAGTTCAGTAAATTCTTCCTTTAGAAGGCAGACCATAATCAAGTGTTTGTATTTAAATGCATTAAACAAACGATTTTCTATAAAATTGTTGAATTTAAATAAAAAATGATAAAAATATGATCACTGCTGCAGTCTAAATACCCTATATGGGTTAAACATATCGTTTGTCACTGTTTTTTTTTTTTTTTTCTTTTATTTGAGACCAATACTCAGGGTGCAGTGCATTGTATTGGAATTTTTGGAAATAACAGTACATATACAAATATTTTTTTTAATTATTATTAAGAGCCTTAGGAATGGGACAAATTGCTGTGAATGATCAACAATAATTGCCTCACCGTTGAATATTGATTGTGTGGTGAGTGTCTTCGCTAAGTAGGTTTAGCTGTTATCTGCTACTTCCCAATAGGTGGTTCTTTTCTCCTTTCATACAATTCATAGTAGGTTTTTGATGCGGGATAATCAATATGACAACTAATTAAAAGTTGCATTTAGAGTTTCATATAATTAAGCCGCATTTTGGCATTTAATCATATGGTCGGTCCAGAGGAATCATGAATACTCTCTAAGCATGCGGTCTAAACTAAAACCAGCTGCATATCGCAAGTTTGGTTCTTTCATGGAAGATGTCTTATAGCAAGTCAAGAACGGATTAATTATATTTAAAACACAAACACAGAAATTAATTTACCGGCAACCACAAAAAACAGTGGTCAAAAAAAAACAGTGGTCATGTTGCTTAAGAACAGATTGTTCTTTAAGAATGTCTCAAACTTTTGCTAAACAGTCTAGTATAACTAACATAAGGACTCAGAAGCTGTGAGATATACGAGAGCTGGTAAATAATTTCGGGAATTTCCTGCCTCTTAGCTGAAAGGCAACACTACTACCATTAACTGGCATTTGTTAAGTGGCTCCTGCCAAATTTGGCTTACCAGGCATTGAAAGCAGATTTGAGAGAATGGCGTGCATAAGCTTTACTAAGGTAATGAGAACCTGTCCCACTGCTGCACTTGAGGCTCTCTCAGATTTAAACGCACTGCACATTATAGATGACAACAAAGCCATAGAAAGAGCAATTAGGATTATGGCAGACAGATCGAAAGCTAGACTGGACTCTTCAAAAGTTCTAATTGGTGTCTCATTCCTTCACTGTATCTTGAACATGATCTGAAAACTCTATGACTTTGAGCAGCAATTTACGACAAAACTGAGTAAGTAATAAGGGTTAATGTAGAACTTCTATTTTATTATTTTGTTTAAATAAAAAAATTTTATTTAAAAAAATACTCAAGGGTATTAAAAAAAACCAATTTATTGAATTTTAAGCCAATTTTTAAAATATATCCACTTTCAATACCAACATTTAATTGTGGCCAAAAGTGACAAATCACTACTTTTACTATAAAAACCGATATACATACCAGTGAATGAAGAATAAAAGAAAGAAAAACATATTTAACCACCAAAAAAATAACCACGAACACATGTTTATAGTGGGGAGGAAAAAATGGGAAGAAAAAAAAACACACAATATTTATGGACATGTTTACAGCAACAAGCCATGCAAAAAAACCAAATATTATCATAAATAGACTATAGGCAACAGGATGAGTTTGGGTGGTATTTTATAGGCGCAAAATCCTGTATTTTTACAACATTTTTATGAATTTAATATTGTTTTTATATATCGAATATAAAATGTAACAACGCCAACGACCTTCAACACTATGTATGTAAATATGTAGATACACATGTCGGGAACAGTAACTGCATTATTTAGTGCACCATACGAAAGGATGCGCAAACATATATTAATAGTTATGCTTTAGCAAAAAATTGCAGGATATAAAATCCAATAACAAGTAAACCTTCTATAATCCACAGCAAACAGCAACATACAAATGAAACTTCGAAAAATTAAAAAAAAAATTTACAAACTATGAAAATTCATTGCATTGGATTGCAGTGCAGTGCAGTGCATTGTCGTATCCTGCACTCATTTGTCTGTCGGTCTATCTTTGAAACCAGCCCACATCACTCCATAATATTTTTAACATGCGGCCGGAAATGCATTATATCGTTTCATTTAATTTTTTTTTTCCTTTCTTTTTTTTTTTGTATTTTGGGGAGTGAGTAAAAATCAAATGAGTTTTATAACAAAAAAAAGAAAAAAAAGAAATGTTGTTTGAAATGAATTTCGTCTGCCAACCAAAGCGTCACGCCTGTACTTGACATATTTACTCGTCCTGGTGTAATTTGTAAATCGTCTGTTCATTTATTTTTATGATGGCACTGTAAAGACTTTCAAACTAAAGGGAAATACTATGGGTTTCCGGTTTGACCGAATGGCATATTTTAAAATAAAAACAATTTAAATTAAAGAAACACAAAAATTATATGAAAAACAAAAATAAAATACACAGAACAACATTCTAAAGTTCGTTAATAATGCGTTTAACAGAAAGTATTTGTATTTGTAAAATTAAAGAAGATTTATAAGTATTTAACTTTTATGTGCTCAGATTTGAAAGCTTTATATTTTTGCTACTTAGAATTATTAGTGCAAACTTTAAATCCAGAAACGTTATGGTCATCGTTTGCTTTTAATGTATCTCAAGATCCCAAACATCCTCAAGATTTGGTTCAAATACCATCCTCCTGTTTATCATATCGAATATTATTTTCCTTAAGCACAATTTCTAATGTTCTTTTTACTTAATGTAAATATTAAGATATTCCTTTACATACATACATATTTTTAATTACTTGTTACAAACTACTTAGTACGGCAGTTATCTATTTGTACCTCTTTTAAGACAGTTGTAACAAAGTAGAAAGTTTAAAAAAGTTTACTTGCTAAAATATCATTTACATATATTAAAGTTTTCACAAGCAGTTTTATTTGGGAGGTATACGAAATCATTGACACTTCCTAACGAAAAACGACAATAAGATAAGTGAATTGTGTTGCAAATTTTAAATAATGTTATAGATTTTGTTGATTTTTCTTTTATTTCTATGAACAAGTACTTCAAACATAAGAATTTCCTACTATCCACCCACTAAGGCGGTATAGGGTATAACTACCTGGAAAAAGTCACTGCTTATAAAACATTATAAATGTAACTCAATACGTCTATGCAATAGTTGAACTATAACGTTCTTGTAGTGTAAGTGTTTAGAAAGAAGGCTCAGTCGTTTAACAGTTTATGATGGTTTTAGTTTTACTAGACAATTAACTTCAGCTGGCCACAGCTACTGTATATTATTCACTTTTCAACTGACCATTAAATACAAGTTTTTCTTCTACTCAAACATTTTTTTTTTGTTATTTCAATTTTAACGCCCTTTTTCTTTTCTATGACAAAAATAATACTCTTATAGAAAGACGGACTTTTAAAAGGCGTTTGTCGGTTTATAACTACACTTGTGGCATGTGTGTTGTTATGGCACAGCGAGAAAGTTAACAAAGTTAAAGAGTCGAATAATCGATTAGCAGTTTATAATTATTAAAAGACTAGGTATGTATGTAGATCATAACATCGAAAACTATGCATACTTTACCAAATAAGGTACAAAGTAATCAGAAAAAATTGGTAAACTATATACTTACAGATTTGAAACAATTTTTTTTTTATTTGCGACCAATCGTCTATTAAAATATTAAAAATATATTGTAATTACTGACAATTACTAGACATCACGTCAGTAATGAAGACACTACTGAGTAAGCAGTTATCAATTTAAATTGCAAAGCTAAGTTTCTGTTGGGATGTTATAAAACTTTTTAAATTCGCAGTTTTGGTATAAAAACTTTAATCGATTTATTTGATAAAAAAAAGTTTGTTTTTCTTTTCATTGATTGTCCTATTTTAAATTTTAGCTCATGCCTTTAACATTCTTCAATTAAAAATTAAATTATTTCATAACACGAAACATTTTCTTTGTTTGTGCGGGAGTTTATGAGCTTTATCCGCCATTTTATATATCTCGAGTTAATAATGCCACTTTAGGTTTTTGACACGAAAATTTTTAATATCTGCAATTCGTTTTCGGCTATTTAACTCAGAAACTGGACGAGATATCCGAAAATGGATTGCAGACTTGAACAATTTGGGGTCGAAAATCTAAAGTGGCATCATTAACTCGAGATATATAAAAAATATGAAATGGCGTATAGAGCACATAAACTCCCGCACGACGATATATTAAGGATATAAAGCTTAATATTCGTTTAAAAATCAAATCTTATTAATATTTGATAACACAGTTTATATAAAAATTAATAAAAAAAAGTAATAATAGTACGTTTTTCTACTTCATAATTTCTTTGATGGTTAGAGCGCTCGCACAAAAACTTAAAGAGCCCAGGTTCGAATACAAGCAAAGGTGAAAAATGAAAAAGTTATTTTGCGGTTTTTTCAAAATTATATTTTAAAACTAAGAGGTCCCCCCGCAAAAATATGCTTAGCAAAGGCACTCACCGCAATCAACACGCAGCGATAGGATAATTAGTGATGATCATTCAAAGATGAAGTTATGTATAACACTGGCCTTTGAATGCTCAATCACAGCAATTTGTCTCATTCCTAAGGGGCTTAATAATATAAGAAAACAAAATATATGTTCTGTTGTCATAATATACTGTCCTTTCCATAAAAATTCCAATACAATGCACAGCATTTAGTAGGAGTTTACCCCTGAGTATTGGTTTCAATAAAAAAAAATTCTGGCAGCTATGCTCGTAATTCATTTTACGTGGAGAAACAAGAAATATAAATTAAAAAATTGAACAAAAAATTGCATTATGTAATGTTATTACTCTCATAGTCTCTTCATTTTTCGTTGTCCATGTTGTGGCTTCATTCATAGGTAGAAAACCAAAATCGTTGTTTTTGATATGTAAAGTGTTGTTGAAACATACAGTTTAATGGCATGAATTTTTGTTAGTTATATTTTTTTACATTTTAGCTAACGATATGAATAAAAAATATTTACTTTAAGTAATGTGAACATTAACTGTTTCTCGTACATTTTTGTTATGATTCTTGATAGGCTGCAAACACTTTTGGTAGATTTTTTGAAAATTTTTGACAGGAAAAAAATTTCTTGTGTAGTTGTATTTTTCTTCCCTTTTTTTGCTGTCTCTTCATTGTTTAGTTGGTATTTTATAGTATGAAAGTACCACATGTGGTTTAAATACTCGTTATTCATTTACTTGGCAACACCAATTTACACTCAATATCGTCCAGTTTTTCGGTGGCAACATATTGTAAACAAATTTTGACACATAATTGTTCATAAATTCTTATTGGTAGACAATAAAAAGTAAACAAACGCAAAAAATAAACCCTCTCTTATGGCTTTTGCTTTTAGCTTCATCCTACCAATATACATATATACATACCATAGTAACTGTCTTTAAATGTGTTGTAAATTTGAAAAGATATGTAAATATTTACAATATATTAATTTGTTACACATTTACATACTCGTTTATTGACACGAGCATAAAATGGACTTAAAACAAAGACATAAAAATAAAATTTTTAAATGTTTTACAATTTAATCTTAAGTTTCCATAAAAATAAAATATGTATAAGAAGCTTTAAATAAGTTACGAGGGAGTATATTTGCTTCAGCACTAAATAATAAACAACTTAACTTTGGCAGGAAAGTTAAAATAATCTTAAATAAAAAACTAATGGTTATTGGCGTCACAAGAACAAAAATGTTACAAAGGTAATGGATTAGATGGTCTGACCAAACCTGCGTTTTCGTATTTCTTGGTAGATATGTAGGACAACCAAAACACCATCATCTACAATTCGAACAGAGTTCATGTTGGTTATTATGTATTCCGTTTTGAGTCGAAAATACTTTTGAAAATAGCTTTCGTCCTGGGACCTACGGTTTAACGTCGATTCCGAACTACTGCTTGTTCATGGCAGTCAGTTACTCTGAGAGTTTTTGACAGAGGAAAAGTTCTTGAAAGAGCATGGAAATAAATGGAACTCCATCAATTCTGTCCGTTTCTGTGAAAAAAAAACCTGGAAATTTTCCTTTGATTCACAGTGTTTGCTTTTGGGGGTACTATTAATACATAAAATTAATAATATCTATGTATGTAATTATAATTGAAAGACTACAGCAATCAGGAAATAAGAAGCTTCCCCGGAATGTAAAGAGAAAATTCAATCATAAAGCCTTAACATCTATCTGTAGACAGCAATTATAATGAAGTTATGGAGATGTCATTTCCCACTGCCTTCGAATGACGTGCACTGAGCAGTAGACGACTTCATTGACATTCGCTTATACTATTTGCAGAAAACCTTCAACTCAGCGAATTAAAAAATAAAACAAACCGCTTTGCTAATTTTTTAGTAATCATGATACTTAATAGTATATAATCACTTGCAACAAATTATCATTTTGCATATTACTCGACCTTATCTTATCTTCAACAATCATATAATAAGTGATTAGTTTAACCTGCCCTTCCGTTTTATGGTGTTTTTTATTTCCATTTTCAAAATGATTACTTTGACGAAATGAAAAAACAAACAACAAAACAACTAAAAACGCTGACTTTAAATTGGAGGTTCAACTGCTTCTTGCAACATGTTGACGCATCCTTTTTTTAAATTGATTTTCTTAATGGATGAATTCTTTTTACAAAAAACAAAAACTCGAAGAAAAAAATCAAAATAATATGGAAATAAAAAAAAAAACAATGATGACTTATGTATGAAGACATGACTGAACTTTTATCTGCTTTCGCAACGTGATGTGAAGAATTGATTGCGCTTGCGCTGTGTGCGCCGTTTTGGATGGTCATTAATTCCAGAGTTGTTGTTTGCGCAGGCGTATAAATTTTTAACCAAAGTGTGAAACCGCAAAAAAATATCGGTAGCAAAAATATACAAATGGCAACAAAGACTACAAAAAGGAATAAAATACTGCAACTAAATTTCATATTTATTGGCGCAACAAATTTTTGTTTATTATGTTCGCACGATTGTTTTAGATGATCAGTTTGCAACTGGTTTTTCTTTTTTGAACTCTTTCCTCCTCATAAACTTCTAAAATCATCCATCATATAATCGATTTCATAAAGCATTTTAAAAGACAGCAGGAAAATCAATTTTGTTTAGCAACTGAAATGGATCAATTTCACGCTAATCAATGATCACAATAATGATTATGATTAATGATCTTAGCAGAAGATGAGCTTGAAAATAATATTCAAAAGATATTTTTGTATTTTTCACTCAACTAACGTTCGGTAATTATATTTGTTTTACTTGTATTCTGTTTTCGCAGTAGTAAGCGCCTCAATATAATGCAAATAACGCCAGTAATAATGAGATCATGAACTTGACTACAATTCGTGAAATTCCTTTCAATTTCAAGTGCATCAAGTGCATGTGATATTAAAAATATTATAAATTACTGGAAAAAAATCACTTGTTTTTACAAGAAGTTCAGAAGCCTTGCTGCCCTACGATATAAATTAAAGAGAAAAGGCAATGTTGTAGATCAATAGCACAAAAAGGGTTACCAGATTAGAGTATTTTCAAATCAAAAAGGACAATTATGTCACCTAATTTTTTCACATAGGCTCTAAACATAATTTAAATAACATGAAGCTTAAAAGAAACTTATACTTTTTAATAATACATACATATACACCTAATTTTGTTTTTACCCGAATTTGATTTAACGCGATTTTAAAAATACACTACGTTCTCTTTTTTCCACGATTTGATTTGGCATAAGGCGGATTAAAAATATTTATATTTTGAATAGAAAAACGTATTCTTATATTGAATTTATAAAACCGCAAATTCGATACATTTATAGTTGGCATCACCATCATCATTTTCAAACGGCAATTAGCGCGTATTTTTTTCTTTCGTAAACGAAAGCGATTCTAAGAAAGTGATACTCATTACATTGATTTTTTATTTTTAATTTTTAAATTACTTTTTCTAATGATAAATATAACCTCTCTTTATAGATAATAATATGCATCTTTTTTGAGCTTAAGGTCTTTTTTAGTTAATATTAAATATTTATTTTCGATATTTCACTGCCGCTTCATGTAGCATAGACAGTAGTGATTATTTTAAAAAATAATAAGAAAGTGAATATTTTATTCAATAATTACTTCTTTATTATTATCTGAGGGCATTTATGTACATATTATACCTATAAGTATGTAATAAATAAAATTGTTATACAATTTCCACTATCCTATTTCTACTTTAAAAGAGCGTCGTAAACGCTATAGTAACGTAAACACCAGATATCAGTACTCTTGCCGAAAGACCAAAAACAAAATTCTCTGCATATGGTTATAAATAAATAACGGCAATAAATTTGAATTCTCTTTAATTTGTAAATAATTATTCTATGACCAACCCTGTTTGTAATTACTAATATATTTTTACGAACACTTCCAACTAAGAGACAGCTGACAGCTGTCACTATTAAAAGAACAAAAACATGGTGAAATTACTTACAAGGTGGTGGCAGGTGAATATAGTACAAAAACAACAGGGAATTTGTTTTTGTTTTTTCAGCTCTTTAATGTCAAAAGCAGGTATGGTGAATTAAAAAAGCACATGTGAGAAGTGTGTGTGTGTTTTGTTAACAACATACATGTCTCTACACCAAAACAAAAACACGAATACACACAAAGCAAAATGTAAACAAAACATAAATACAAACAAAACTTTTGACAGGAGCGGTATGACCAAAAAAAAAACTCAGCTGGGTTGGCAACACCACCTTGTAAGTAATTCCACCATGAACAAAAACCACGAACAACAAAAACGTTTTCATTTTGTAAAAGAAGTGTAAAGAAAGTGGTGTGCAAGTAATAATATTTAAGAAATTAATTTTTTTAATAAACAAACAGAATAATAAAATATGACTACAGCAGCCAGACCCACATTTGATCCAGCCCGTGGTGGTACCGGCAAAGGTGAAAAAGACTTGAGTGCTTTAAGCAAACAATATTCCAGCAGAGATTTGCCCGGACATACACGATTAAAATACAGGTAAGAAAATAAAATGCTTAAATATTAAATGCCCATTAAAATAAACAATTTATATTAAATTTTTAAACACAGAGAAACTGGCCAGGGCACTTCCGAAGAATTGCGTGCCCGTGATTTCCGCAAAGAATTAGAAGAACGTGAACGTGAAACCAGACCCACTAACAAAAATCTACCCTCTATTGTACGCAAAGCCATCGAAGCTAATAATTCATCAAGTTCATCAGGTGGTTCGAGCAGTAAACGTGCCAAATTAGATCAAACTGCAGCACCAGTTAATTTAGATGCTGACGATCCAGTTGACAATGACAGTTCAGATAGTGATTCGGAATCAGAAGATGAAGATGACACTGCAGCCTTACTGGCTGAACTAAATAAAATCAAACAAGAACGTCTGCAAGAAGCTACTCGTAAGGAACAGGAAAAGAAGCAGGAAGAAGAACGTATACGTATGGAGAATATTTTATCGGGTAATCCCTTGATAAATTATGCTTCCGGTTCTGGGGCAACTGCAGCCACTACCAAATCAAGTGATCTAAAAGTTAAACGGCGTTGGGACGATGATGTTGTATTTAAGAATTGTGCTCGTACAGAACCAGAGAAAAAATCGCACTTTATTAATGATTCTTTGCGCAGTGAATTTCATAAAAAATTCATGGAGAAGTACATTAAATAGAGAGCAGTTGGAGGACATTAATACTTTTAAGCTCTTTAAAATTAGTCGACATAGATAGGAACACAAGTTCATAAATGAAATATAAAAAAACTTTAACATACAAATTTTGTAAAAATCTTGTGTTATGCATCATATTATCAAAAGTAAATAATTAAATAAACGGCCTTATTCCAGTTGACGACGTCGTTGTCGTCAAACGATATTTTTGTAATAGAATAAAGAATAAATGTTTCTCTTGTCTTTAATCTATAACAAAAATGTCTTTAGACGACGACGACATCGCCAAGTGGAATACGGCCTAAAATTAATTATGTTCTACATTTTTTGCAACTCCAAAACAGATAATTATTTACCAGAAACCTATAAGACATGTTACATGCCTCACTGTCTTAAAGTCAGCACAAATCTTTAAATAATTACACCGAAAATGAGTTTCAAGAAAAAATCATGTCGAATCGATTAGGGCTGTTTTTGAAGCGATCCGAGCTTTAAATTGCAAAGTATATTAATTGAGGTTTAATTACATATCTACTACTTTTGTAATGGCTTTTATTGAATTATCTGTTTTTTTTTCTTTTTTGTGCTATCTGTTAATCTTTCTTATTCTAATTTGCACCACAACAAAATGTACATGGACATATTATATTAAATGCAACTGACGTTTTTGGGACCTACAGCGTAGTTTTTTCTAAATTATAATACATATTAGCCTAAAATAGGCTTCTTTGTGCATGGACTACCGTTTCCCCATATTTTCGACTAATGATTTTTAGTGACTATGAAGTAATTCAGACCAGTTTCAGAAAACTTTAGCTGTATCCAACTTCAAGATAAAAAATACAATAGTTAGTTTGTGTTAGAAGTGCCATGTCTACTTGTCCGCCCTTTTACTTACTGATAATATTTATTCACTACGAAATATATCACACCAAATTTAAAAGCTTTATCTTCAACACTTTTCAAGAACAACATATATGTATATGTGAGGTACCATGCCCACTTGTCCGATTCCGGCGACTTTCTGACTGCTGATTTTCCTTCACCGTGAAGTCGGCCAGACCAAATTTAGAAAAACATCAATTATGTTTTTATTTAAATGATAATCCTATTCTTAGATGGTTTCTTTGTGAATGTGGAAAATGAAAGCGCGCAAAATAAAAAAATTTAAACAAAATCTAATCTACGTTCCCAGTTTAATTAAAAAAATAACTTACCTCTTAGTTTCATATTGAATTATAACTTTCCGTGACCAATTTTAATCTGCATTTCCTGTGGCGTAATAAATAAACACTGTATAAAGAAATGCATACTAATTACTTATAACGAAATTAAAAATGGTGGAACACTTTACGCCATTTACAAAGCAAAAGAAACTTATTATTTCTCAATATTTATTGTTTTACATAAACTTATTTACATTTAGGCTTAAAATTAATACAACTTTTATCACACAAAACATACATAAGATTAGGACTAAATATTTGCGGCATTTTAACGAACTTATGTAAATCTCTTAAAAATTATGCGTGTACATCTAGGATTTTATATACTATTGGAAGCACGCTGTCCATGTTCATATCAACCAAACACTTTTCACGCACAAACAGGCTGACCATAATATAATTTAAAATTTAGATACATATATTATTACTATTGCATTACTCCAAAGTATGGTGTTAATATTACATAATGCTTATAGTTGTTGAGTTGGTATACAATTTTCTACAATTAATATTACTCATCTTTTACTCTCTTAAATAATTTTTTGTTAAAATTTCAAAATACCGTTATTTAGCTAAATACCAATTTCCACAGCATAATCAATAAAAAATATTTTGAAATATTCTGTTGCCTGTATGTACGAATACCTACTTCAACACTTTGAATAAAAGTAGTCGGTATTGCATCAACACTAGCCGGCAGTGTAATTTTTCGCTACATTTATTTGTCATTTTGTTATAGTAAGAAGTGAATTTTCCTTGAAGGCGTGAAAATTATAGATAAAATGTGGAAATATTTTATATTATTATTTGCTTTGACCAACTATAGCAATGCTGTACTCCAAATTGATGCTGATACTTTAGTTTTATTGGACAATTTGGCCATACGTGAAACGCATTCAATGTTCTTTAAGTCTTTGCAGGGTAAGTAGAAGGCATACATATAACTTTAGTGACGTGGTAAAAAAGTGTCTAAAGGAAAAACAAGCGTTTTATTTCAATAAGTTTGTTTATAAAGAAGACAGGCAAAAATTTATTCATACAAAGCTACAGGAAATATCTAATTTCTTTTTTCATACTTTCAGATCGTGGTTTTAAATTGACATACAAATTAGCAGACGATGCCAGTCTTTTACTTTCACGTTATGGAGAATATTTGTACAAGAACTTGATTATTTTCGCCCCCAGTGTAGAAGAATTTGGTGGAGAATTGAGTGTTGAGGCATTAGCGCAATTTGTTGACGATGGCGGCAATGTTTTAGTGGCTGGTAGTGAACAGTCTGGCGATGCCTTAAGAGAGTTTGCCACAGAGTGTGGTTTTGAGATCGATGAAGAGGGTGCTTCTGTTATAGATCATTTACACTACGATGTCAGTGATAAGGGAGATCATACCACGGTTTTGACCGCTGCTCGCAACTTGATAAAGTCTCAGACTATTGTAGGTGAAAGCCGTAAGATTGGCGCTAAACCTTTAATCTATCGAGGTACTGGTCTTTTGGCGGACAAAGAAAACGCATTAGTTTTGCAATTGCTAACTGCTGAAAGCACCGCCTACAGTTATAATCCCGATCATGCGATCAAAGATTATCCCCATGCTGTAGGAAAAAATACTCTATTGATTGCCGCCTTACAAGCACGTAATAATGCTCGTGTAGTTTTCTCCGGTTCATTATACTTCTTCTCTGATGAAGCTTTTACCAATTCTATTACGTACGCTCAAAGTGGGGAACATTTTGAGCAGTCTGGTAACCGTGATGCTGCTACTGCAATTAGTAAATGGGCATTCGGTGAAAGTGGTCGCTTACGCGTTGCTAATGTAAAACATCATTTAGAAGGAGAAACTCAACCTCCAGAACAAGCTTATACTATAACGGATCCCGTTGTCTACTCTATTACTATTGAAGAATTGGTTGAAGATAAGTGGCAAGCTTTTAATGCCAACGATGTTCAATTGGAATTTGTACGCATTGATCCATTTGTACGTACTTACCTTAAACACGTTTCTGGTGGTCGTTACGAAGCCAAATTTAAAATACCTGATGTTTATGGTGTTTATCAATTTAAAGTCAATTATGATCGTATTGGTTATACTCAATTGTACAACACAACTCAAGTCTCGGTCAGGCCTCTAGAGCATACACAATATGAGCGTTTCATTCCAAGTGCATTCCCCTACTATAGCAGCGCCTTCTCTATGATGGTGGGTGTATTTATTTTCTCTATTGTATTTTTACATTTTAAAGAAGAAACAACCCCAGCTCCTGGTGCTGGTAAGAAGGGAGATAGCAAGAAAACACAATAAAGTTTTAGAAATTATAGTGTGTGTGGATAAACACTCGTTTCTAAATTATTTAAAAACATGTATTAAAATGAATTTTTAATAAATATAAAACGACTTCTAATAAAATAAAAGCCTGTTCGTAAATGCAATTCTGCACTGCTTTGCAAAAGCAAACTTTTTACAATAAAATAAACGACCATGCACAATTTATATTTATATATGCTTATGTTACTTCGAGTTTTCGTGATGCAGTGCAGTAATGAATTTACTATGTAGTTTATTTTCATTCTAGTAGTACCTAATTGCTCGTAGCCTCTAGAAAGAAAAAAACAGTGATTTTACAAATTATAATATACAGCCGAATGAAAATCTCTTGTGCCAGCACTGCTTTAATTTATGATGTTTTACTTTTAATCTCAATGGCAGCTTATGATAAGTGCGCTGTGGATTGGAGATATTTATAATAATTTGTATAGTGCTAACGGCAAATGATTGCCAACACCATAATCAATAAATTTTGGTATGAGAGTATCATGGTAAATTAATGTATGTATTATGTATCTAGGATGTCAAATTAGAGATCACTTTTTATTTATAAAATTAACACTTCGCCAATTTATCGTCTAATTTTGTTTTTTTTTACTAATTGTAAAAGATTTTAATCTATTTGCAATAGAGTATAATGTCATGTAAAATCAAAAAGGCCGTAAGTTACACAACGTCGTATTAATCGTAACTACACTTTTTGTTTTTTTACAGGAGAAGCAAAAAAACTTAAAATAAAAAATTTTGTAAATCCTGAAAATCATATAATTTTCAGGATCGAGATATAAGGATTGGCATCTCTATATCCAATAAATGAGTTTGTATGTATGGTTTTCATATAAATATGTATGTAGTTATGTCTTCTTGCATTTAGAAATACATGCACTTGTAATTATGTCCGTTTGAATTTCGTTAATAAAATAGCCATTTTTGATCGTAGGAATCTAAAATTTTGCACGAACATGTATTTTGATAAAACGAATCATAATCAATAAAAAACTCAATTTTGAAATTTTGTTTAGTTACGTCCGTTTGCATTTAATATGATGATATACATATATGTTTGCATAAAATAATATTTTGAAAATCCTCCAAGTTTTCTCATTTCATTCATTAATTCAATTGAATTTTATAAAAATACAACACAAAAAATTTACATTTTGTTGTTGTATGACGATTGTAATAAACAGATATGGTTACCATTATTCAAAAAAATTGAAATGCCTGGTCTATATGCTAAAAACTGGTAGCACTGGTAAAAGTAACAACAATTTTGACAAACAATTATTTAGAGTCATATCTGCTTATGAATTGACATGTTTTTCTAGAACAAACTTAAGTGCCCATTACACGACACAACTTGCCTTGACATATCGTCTCGATGGACGTATTTGGCTATTACAATGTTCGTTCAAATTTGTCAAACATCAATAGTCAGTAAGTAAGAAAGGATTTCCAAACATGAAAGTATTTGGAAGTTATATCAATATTAAAATCAATTGAAATTTTAAGTTGCTATAAATTTCAAATCTGTAAAGATTTGGAATTCCCTTTTTACCTATTACTTAAAGGACTATTGAACCTAGTTTCTTAATTATTTAAATTTAAAAAAATTAAAACAGATACATTTTATATGACTTTGAAAATGCAGACGATTTCAATTCGATCAAAATCGTTTTTCATCACATACCGGAATATTTGTTTGAAATTTTTTTCTAAAAAATTTGGAATTGTATAAAATATATACAAAAATATTTACCAAAAAAGAAACAAAAGAGTTGCGTATTGCGTATTTCGGTAATACGGACGAATAAAAATTAAACTTTTTATACGACGTACGGTATAAGCTTTTATTCAGGTAAGGACCTATAATTTATCAAACGGGAAACGATGGAGAATTTAACACTATGTACATACTATATGTTTTCATAAAATATAGTCGACTATTTTTGTTTAGGATTTTATAAAGCAAAGAGTAGAATTCTCTCATTTATTTACCAACTTATTAGCTTTAAATAAGAAAAACTTGTACTTTATTTTTGAGTTTTTTTTTCCAGTTATTTTTTTTTTATTTGCGCACACAATTTGACATCTTAAAATTTGTTTTTCCTTTAATTTCTTTCTTTTTTTATGATAAATTAACAAAAACTTTATATGCATGTTTACATCATTTTTTCTTTCTTTTTTTTTCAATTCTTTTATATAAAAAGCAAATTAGTTTGTATTTAACTAAAGAAAAAATTATAATATTAAAACTTGTTATATATAAATTATATATGTATGTTATCTTATATAATTAATTTATGTACGTTGAGGGGATATTAATGTTAAGTATGCATATAGTATATATTTATATATATGATGACGTACAAAAGTTATTTATATATAAATTAATATTACTATTACTCATGTGCTAATGTGGTTGTAGCAGTGGTTATTAAAATTAGTTTTAAACCTTTTGTTTTTCTTACAAATGTATGCATGAATGTATGTTGATTTTTGCTTTGTATGCATGCCCTTGATAAAAGTTCGACATTGGCTGATTCTTTTTGCGTTTCTTTAAATTTAATATTTTTATAAAGTCAAAGTTACTTTCAATGTTGATGATGATGTAAATTCTAGAGTTCAGCAGAAAAGTATATTACCATTAAAAAAAATTATTTTTCTCTTTATTATTTTGTAAAAAATATTTTTCTTGTTTGTTTTGTTGTTAATTATTTTGTTTTAAGTGTTTCGTCGGTTTTGGTTTCAGTTTAAAACAATTTTGTGTTTTAAGAGCAACAATTCTTATAGGCAGGAGGTTTCTCATTATTTCGACGATCAACAACCACACGCTCAGGATTTTCGGCAGATTCTCGACCGGCTGTTTTATCTAAAATAGCCTCGGCAAGTTCACAGAAAGCACGTTCGATGTTAATATTCGATTTAGCGGAAGTTTCCATAAAACGTATACCGTGCTCACGGGCAATCTATAAATAATATTTCAGTTTGAAAAAAAGAAGAAAAGCAATATTTGGAAAATATATTTTTAACTTACAGCTTCACCACGTTCTTTACTAACAATACGTTTATCTGACATATCGCACTTATTGCCCAATATCATCTTTTCCACATCTTCATTAGCGTGCTAAATATTTGGAAATCAAAGAAATAATTCAATTCAAAATTCTTTATTACATTTTAAACATTTATTTACCTCATCTATATTTCTTAACCATTTTACAATATTTTCAAAACTTTTTTCATTCGTTATATCATATACCAGCATTATCCCCATGGCTCCACGATAATATGAGGTGGTAATGGTATGAAAACGTTCTTGGCCCGCAGTATCCCAGATTTGTAGTTTGATTTTTTTACCCCTGAGTTCGACGGTTTTGATTTTAAAATCGATACCTTAAAAAAAAGTTGTAAGAAATATTTTTTATTACATATTTACATTACACTCTGTTCAACTTAAGGTTGAATATACGAATCAACTTTAGTAGTTTGCAAGTATCTAAATAAAACATAATTCAATATTTGTATTCTAGTGTGAGTTAAATAGTTGCTAATGGTCATGAGTATGTACAGACCACATAGAACTCTGATTAGACTAACGTAGCTGGGGTCGAAAACATTGTCAGTTTGGTTTGTGTACTATTCCTTCACGGATATCAATTTCTCCTTTGGTTTTACAAAATCATTGCAAAAAAAAAAACAAATTCTTAATAAAAATTTAGTTTTGAGCGAATTAAAGCGTTTCTGAAGACGCAAAATTAATTATTTATACGTTTTTAAATTAATTTTAAAGAAAATTTTACGTAAAACGGAATTTCTGATTAAAATAGTTTTATAAAAAAGTGGTTACGCTTTCTTCGTTAAATATTTGCCTAATGTGACCATATCTTAACATATGAGTGAAATGTTTAATTAAGAATTTGCTTTTTTTATATTTATTTATTTAATTATCAAGTTCTTAGAAATTGTGTGACAATAGCTTTCGCAATATCTAAACAGGTTTAATTATATTAATTCTCTACAAAAAAATGATATTAAATTCGTTGATAAAAATATTTTTGATTTATAAAATACTAGCTGAACCCGGTGTGCTTCGCTACCCCCTCGTTATATAATAAAATTAACGGCGGTGACGTGGTTCATAGTTATATGGCGACGTTAACAGTATTAAGAGCAATATACTACCAAATAAAATAAATCCGTTGGAAGGAACGAATTTGTACAGAGAACGAAAAGTTTAAAACTTTCAAATAAAATTTTGCGTGAAAGGGGGCGTGGCGTAAGAAATGTTTATTTATACCTCGCCTGGAGTATAATGTGTATAAAATTTGAAGTAAATCTGTTAAAAACTATATGGGAGCAATTACATAATTTTAAAAAAGTGGGCGTAAAAGTGGGCATGGTCGAAAAAAAAGTACCCTATTAATCATGCCGGAGTCCCAGTTAAATGCTGTTAAAATTTCAGGAAGATCGGTCTAGAGGTTTGGTCTCCTATAAGGTACAAACAAACAAACAAACAAACAAACAAACAAATAAACAAACACACATTCAATTTTATATATTTAGATACATATATGCTTGTATGTATTCACATACATATGGGTCATTCCAAATCAAATCAACCAATGGGTGTAATTCACCTTCCCGGATTTTATGATTTTTTGTAGAAATATAGTATATAATAGAACTAAATTAACGAAAATTTTGTTTCTAAATCGTTTAAGTTGTTCTCTAGTTATTTCTCATTTTTTTAAATTTATTTTTATTCATATCAGCAGTAGTAAGGTGTGCGTCACTATAAACTGTAACACATCAAAAGTCAAATAAAAACTGACTGGAGTAAGCTAGAGTTAAAAATAAAACAGTTTTATTTTGCATTTTTATTACAGATTTATATTCTGTATTACTTTATTTAAAAATTAATTTAATTTTATAAAATTTTTTATTTTATTCATTATGCCATCCATAAGCAATGTTATAGTGTTTTCGGTGATTTTTTTGGTACCAGCTGTCCATTTATATCGAAAACTAGTAATGGTTTTGGGAACAGATGTACTCTTCTTTAGTTCCCTTTTGACCAGAGCCCAATATCTTTCAATAGGCCGCAGCTCTGGGCAGTTTGGTGGGTTAGCCTCTTTTGGAACAAAAATAACATTATTTTTATTATACCAGTCTATTGCGCTTTTACTGTAGTGACATGTTACCAAATCTGGCCAGAAGAATGTTGATATGTTGTGCTGTCTTAGAAATGGGAGCAACCTCTTTTGAAGACACTCTTTGATATAAATATCTGAGTTTATTGATCCCAATGTAACAAACGATGCACTTCTGTTGCCGCAGCTACAAATAGCCTGCCAAACTAGGAACTTTTTGGAAAATTTTGATAGTTTTTTAGTTAGGAACTCTTCAGAAACATTGCCTCTACTATCCGCTACATAAAACTCTTGGCCAGGAAGCTGCGCAAAGTCTGCAAAAACGTAAGTTTCATCATCCATTACACAACATTCGAACTTTTGAAAAAATTCTTTTTTGAGGAGTTTTGCTCTTTTTTTTGCTTCAATATTCTTCTTAGCATTTCTATCCGGAACTTTTTGGACTTTAAATGTTTTAAGGCCAGCTTTAGCTTTAACTCGGCGCACAAAACTTTCCGAACATTGCACGCGCCGGGCCACTTCGCGACCAGAAATGTTTGGAAGAGCCAGCAAAAGCTTCTTTACCTTTTCGGCTTTCGCGTCGTTCGTTACCAGTTTTGCTTTACCTGTTCCAGGCTTTCTTTCAATTTTTAGGTCTTTGTTGAACTTTTTGACCACTCTGGAAACACATTACCTGGTCACGTGGACTTCCCTAGCAACTTTTGTATAACTCCAATATGGTTTTTTTGAATTATTTGAAAAATTTTTGTATGCACTTGTCTTTGATTATCCATTGTGAACTAACTAACAAGTCAAATTTGACAAACTGATACATTTTAAAATCTGACACATTTTTCAAAGATATTGTGATTAAGAAAAATAATTTTGATTAAAGGTGAAAAAAGTTATTAAGAAAAATGGGTGTTACACTTTATAGTGACGCACACCTTAAAAACTGTGGACGATTTTATTTTATAAAAGGAGCTTAGAAATAATAATACCAAACTTGACTTGGGTTGCTTATTTTATTAAACTTCGTTTCTTTTGTTGGAATTTTATAAATTAAATGATTCTCATTTAGTACATAAAATTTTTAACCTAAGAGCCTATATTTGAAGAAAGATTTTTGGGAAAGTCTCCCGATATGCTTTAATTTATTTAGCTTTTTAAAATATTTGGGCATTAAGCACGAAATATAAAATACATACAGATAAATAGGTTCACATCAAAATGATAAATCAATTTTGTTTGACTATAGTTTACATTACAGCAATAAAAAAGGAAAAGTCGCTAATTACTAAAGCAAATACCCACTTTTAATACTGCATCACAATAATTAAATTATTATGTAAAAAATTGCCCAAAATTAAAAAAAAAATTACCGTATAAAATCAAAGAGCAAATAAATAGGTTCACTTTGAAAAATTTTTAGTTTAAAATGTTAAACGCCAAAATTATAAAAATTATTGTATTTAGAAAACTTTAGATTCAGCCTTTTAATAGAGCTTATTAAAGCAAATACCTCTAAAAATTTAAAAAATGGGACGTTCTAAACATTGTAGTGAAGAGGAAAAAAAGATTATAAAGGATCTACATAGCCGCAGTTATAGCCAACGGAAAATTGCTGAAATTCTTGGGAGATCGCAGAATATGATAAGAAATGCATTGCAGCCTCCAAAACAAAAACTTAAAAGAGGTCAACAGCGAAAAACCTCGAAAAGAGACGATGATCGCAATAAGATGTTGTCAACTCGTAATCCTTTTATGTCCGCAGTTCAGCTGAGAAATGAGTTAAAGCTTCCCGTATCAGAGTGGACCATTAGACGTCGTTTAAAAGAAAAAAATTTATTCGGAAGATCGGCCCAGAAGGTTCCAATGCTTAATAACAGACAAAGAAAAAAGAGCATTGAGTTTGCAAAAGTACATGCTGAATGGGCCGGCCCGAAAGGTATAAAAAAATGGAGGAACATACGATGGTCTGATGAATCCAAGATAAACTTAGCCGGACCTGATGGAAGAACATGGGTAAGGCGTCCAAAAAATAAAGCATATGATCCAAAGTACACCACGAAGACAATAAAGCATGGCGGCGGCAACATAATGATATGGGATTGTTTTTCCTGGTACGGTGTTGGGCCAATATTCTGGATCAAGGAAAATATGGACAAACATCTTTATCTGCATATTCTTAAAGAAGTAATGCTTCCGTATGCCGAGTAGGAAATCCCTTTAAAGTATGAATTCCAGCAAGACAATGACCCCAAGCATACTTCTAAGATCGTAAAAGAATGGTTCCAAAAGAAAAATATAAAGTTAATGGAGTGGCCTTCACAATCGCCGGATTTAAATCCCATTGAGAATCTTTGGAGAATCGTTAAGGACAAAATTGCACCACTCAAGGCTAAAAATAAAGAAGATTTGTGGACAAAAGTGAAGGAAGCTTGGTACTCAATTCCATTAGAGACTTGTCAGTCACTTGTCGAATCAATGCCCCGGAGATGTTCGGCGGTGATTCAAAATAAGGGATTTTCAACAAAATATTAGAAATTTTCTTGCAATTGCACTTTTTTTGTATAAAAATGTTATTCTCTTTTCAATGAACCTATTTATTTGCTCGACAGGCATCAATTAATATATTAAATATATCAATTTTTCTCATTTTTTTAATTATAATTAAATACATTTTATTTGATTATTTATGTTTAATGTAATAAATATCGCTTTATTGTATATTACCGCTGTTTAAATTATTTGAAGGCGAATTTATCAAAAAATGTGATGTGAACCTATTTATCTGCTCGTAACTGTATATGGATACATGCACGAATTTAAAAAATACCAATAAAAATTTAGAAAATCTATATTCGTTATAAAAACATATTCGGTTACGTTCTGTAAAATGAATCGAAAACGAAACGAACGATCTGTAGGTTGATAAAAAAAGTTTAAATTTAAATCCAAATAATAAGATCAACGAAACTTATTGATACAATTTCACAAAAATACTGAATCATCACCCACCCACCCTCTTTATATACATTTTTTTCGTTGTTTGCTAAACCCCTTACAAATTCTAAACTATTTTTTTATTATAATTTTTTTTTTTGAAGAATTGTAAAAAAATTCTATATTTTTTTTCAAACAAAACACAAAGAAAAGTTTTAACAAAATTGATAATAAAATATTTTCTAAGAAAATTCAAAACAGAATCAATTTATTTCATTAATAAATTTTGCTCATACATATACAATTACAAAACGATTTTTATTGTTTAATTGTACAGTAAATGCCATGCATTCGCTTTATCAAGTGCTATGAACTCTTTACGGGTCTTATTTCTTTATTTGTTCAGATCTTTTATTAATTGTTGCCATTATTTACATACTTATTTATTATATTCATTGTCTATTATTAATAAATAAATACAGACAAACCTTATCACAGGAGTTTCTTTTGTCATTCAAGGCTTTTGAAAATATTCAACACGTTTTGTCAATTAACCATTTACTGCGTTTTATGATTGTCCTACAATTAAAATTAAGTTTGAGTTGTCGTCGCCTTGTCATTTTTGTAATAGAATAAAGTACTCTAGATAGAAAAATGTACATACATATGTATGTACATACAACGAATCTTCTATTAAAATCATTATTCAGACTGAAGAAAGTTTGATTTTTTATGTTGTAGAAATATTCTATAACTCAATAATTTTATGTTATTTTTTTAGTTACGAAATTATTTATATCTTTTGATACTATTTATCCCTCTTAGACCATATTCCTTTGCTCCTTTTTTTTGTGTGTTTTATGCTTACTATTTAATTTATTATATTATCTTTTTGTGCAATAAATCTACTCCAAACTAACAGTCGGTTCTATTAGACCCATATTGTTTATATACAAATATACTCTTATACAGATATATTTTTTAGGAGCATTAAACAGCAAAACTTGGCAACTCTTCTAACTAAATATGGGTACAAATGTGTTTTTAATTCTTAACACAATGCGTCACAACCTATTTTATGTAATTATTTAATTACGATTTATTTTCATTCCATAAATATAATATTTAGTTTACTAAGCAATGCGATGTAACACAATAAAAATAAAAACTAGCCAGAAACCTAAAACGGCAATTAAAGCAAAAAAAAAAAATGACAGACAGAAAATCAACAAAACCACATACATATCTACATATACACAGAATGAGCCTCAATTTTTTTCAACAGATAGAAAACAGCTATTGATACTCTTCAAAACTGTCTTGACTCTTACTGACAACAACAGTAGTCGATTGCTTTGAAGCAATAACGTTAAAAAATTGCCCCTCTTCTGGTAAATTCCAAAATCCAAACTCCAATTAACACTTTTTACTCTATTAAAATTAATTGTATACCACGCCCTTGCAACAAATAAAGGTGATGGATGTCGGCGAATAAATGGATGAATACATTCTTGAAAAACCCCCACCTATTTTTTTTTCTTTGCATTCATTCAGCCCACCATCCTCGTACATTTGTTGAAACTCAATGACGACCTGTAGGAACTTTGTAACAAGCACTTACCAATGGTAGATATAAAGGTGGATGTGAATGCGTCGTCCGAAAAACGGAAAAGTATACATGTTTTTCCAACACCTGAATCGCCGATTAGCAACAGTTTGAATAAAAGATCGTACGTTTTCTTGGCCATTTTCGTATAATTTTTTTAGTATATTGGAAATATTCCTTTAATTCTGATTATTTTTGGTGTGCCGTAGTAGATTTGATTTCTTCTTTATTTGTGTGTCACTTTAAAACAAAAATGTTAACATACACTTTGATTTCTTTTGAATTGCAATATTTCTTTTATATAATGTTTTCTTATAACTAAATTTTTCTTTATTTAAAATGAAAATTTGTAAAAAAAATTATGTTTTTTCTTGCAGCAATTTTTCTTTTTTTTGTAATATCCTATATTTTTCTTTGGTTTTTCTTCTTCTATATGTTGAAACAACTAAAAAGAAATAGAGTTGACAAGTCATTCTGATTTCATACAAATTCCATCACACAAATATTTTTAACAACAAATAAGGGATTTATGATTCCTAAGTTCCGTATTAAAAGATTGTGTTTAAAAAATGTTAAGCAAATAGTTTTACAATAATAAGATAAAAAAAAGAGCGCACCATTTTTCACATCACGGCACAGTGGTATCTTGTAAAAAATATCAACTTATTTTTTAGAACATTTGTCAATAAAACAGCAAAGGTTATAAGATAGGTCATGTCAAAGTGTTTGGACTCAAAATGAAAAAAACTATTAATCCTAAGATGTTTAAAAAATATACTTGATTTTTTGCTTCTGGTAATCAATTTTAAAATGTTTTCATAATTTTTTAAATTGTAATAAATGAAAATTTGTTATGAAAACATTTTCTCTTAAAATTCAATAATCCAAAAAAAAATTTATATACTTTATTTAATTTCCAATGAAACGTTAACCCTTCTTCTTTATTACACAAATAAAATATGCTCCCAAAAAAACTTACACTGTACGAAAAGATAGTACCCTTTTTTACAACAACGTATTTGCATTTTAGTCAATGGCAACCCGTGTCTGTAAGATATTTCGTACCTCGCTAGTATGTGTGCCAGAGTAGTGGATTTGTGAAAAAAGAGAATAAAATAATAATTGAATACAATAATAAAAAAGAAAGAAAAAATTGAATTTATCAACCTAAATAGCCAAATATAAATATAGAAAAATAATTAGATATTTCCAGGCCTTTCATATATGGCCAAAACAACATTTTATTAATTTATTTTAATTAGAAAATAAAAATATGGAAGAGAAGAGTGGTGCAAAAAATTACTACCCATCTCAAGTGTGACATGAACTTTTTTCTTCCTATATATTTATTTCGTATAATATAATATTCATTTTTGTATTTATTGTATTGTAACAAACGAAATGTAAGGTGCTAACAAAAAATAATTAAACAGAATTTACATTAAGTTAAAACAAAAGACAAACTTTGGTGAAGAAAAGTTTTCTCAATAAAAGTGTAAAGGAGTACGCGAAAGAAAAGGGAAAGGCAGATAATAAAAAAAGCGAAGGTGTTGATTTCGGCACAGCTTTAGGTTGCCTGACTTGCAGACAGTCGCCTAACTGCTGGCATCGCAGCGGCCGCAATAATCGATCAATTGAACCCACCCTTGCAAAAGTGCAATAAAAACAACAACGGCAATACATTCAATATACGCACACAAACATATGTTTTTACATTTTAAAAGCAAAATTTAACCACTGACTAAAATATCTTAAAGACTTTGTAAAGTTCTATGTATTCCATGTGTTAATCATTGGAAATTATTCCTTTAAGCCTCATACAATAAATGATTAAGCATATGCACAGTGTCGAGCAAAAAATTTTGAATGGTGTATTTGAAAAAGTTTTTGTGTTCTGCAAAAATATTGCAAATCTTGACATACATACAAAATGTACGTCTGTAAGGATGACTATCTGTATCTTCTTATTATAGGGTAAACGTACTGCGTGCCAGACTGGCTTTTTTAATAAGGATATCACGATGTTATAGTAATACGTACTCTCATCAATGGCAATGGAATTGTTCAAAAGACTATCTTTTAGAAGATATTAAAAAGATTTTATTTAAAACAATCCAGAAACAGGTCCAAGAATAAAAAAATTTAATTTTGTTATGTTTAGAGCGTTCTAAACTTGGAACGCTAACAAATATAAACAATTCAAAAATATACCGCTTCTTAGACATTGATTAATAATGATTATAATTTTGCGGCAGGTATATGTCTGTTTCACCGATTATTATTCCCTGGCACTACTAATAACGTTTAAATTTGTTGATTTGAGGTCTAGTAAGCCAACACAACACATACTAGACCACAGCGCCCACAATACCAGTCGTCGATATTTTTACATATTGTCTTGGTATAAACGAAACTCGAAATAATTAAAGGGAGTCGAATAAATTTCCTCTATAAACATATATTAAAAAACTATCAACATAATGTTGGCTCCTTAGTCCATCAGGCTCTATTTAATTTTTTGTCAAAGATTGTTTTGCCAGAAAATAACTACAAATTTGTTTATTGACATACGTTTGTTTTTATCACATTTGCTGTATTCACATAGTGTGTTATTATGTCATATTGACATGAATTTGCTGTTTTTTTTATTAAAAAATTCTTTTACTAATAAAAAAAAGGTTCAATTTCATGTGAATATCCCAATTGCGTATTCTGCAGTTTCGATGATATTTGATAATTATGACGAAATAGAATTCCTAATAAATACTTTATCGGCTGGATTTGAATTATATTTTATCAATTAAATTACCTAATAATTAAAAAAATAAATCTTGTAGAAAATGTAGTGGATATCAACCACTCTAATAAATAACTTATGTACTATGTATGTATTAACGTTTAAATTCCATATTCCATCGAGACATGACCATGATGTGAAATATTGTATTGTTTTTATTGACACTGTATATGTATAATGATTTTATAATAAATAAATCTATAAAAATTATATAAAATTTTATTTTTCAAGCTTTACTAATGAAAACAAAACAAAAACAAAAAAAAAAACAACCACTCTAATAAATAACTTATGTACTATGTATGTATTAACGTTTAAATTCCATATTCCATCGAGACATGACCATGATGTGAAATATTGTATTGTTTTTATTGACACTGTATATGTATAATGATTTTATAATAAATAAATCTATAAAAATTATATAAAATTTTATTTTTCAAGCTTTACTAATGAAAACAAAACAAAAACAAAAAAAAAAACAATTGTGTTGAATTGAGTCCAAATAAGGTGTTAATACAATTTTGATAGAAATAAAATTTAAAAAAAAATCGTTAATTTAAAAGCAAGCACAAAATAAACGTGTGCAAAGTGTCTTCCAAATAGATGTGTCTCATACATTAAAGCAAAACAATTTAACTTATGCTTGCTTCCATGTAGCCGCTACCAAAAGACAAGAAAAAATATTAAAATATCTTCACCTACTTTATTCGCTGCCTTTTTTATTCTTTCTATGCGTTCCTCTACATGCATCATCACCATCGCCAAAATTTATACAACAATAATAACAAAAATTTAAAACAAAAACATATTTAGTTTTGCTAAAGAAAAGAATGAACATTTTTTTAATTTAAATAGTTTGCTTTTTCTGTATTCTGTTACTCGTTATGTGCGTGCTACATAATCTTTTAGTTAGTCTGTTTGTCCGCTTTGTTTTTTGGCTATTTGTCTATCTTTATATTACTGTAGAGATCTGTGTGTTTCCCTTAGTAATGTATTCGTATGTCTCTTGAAGGTTTTAGTTGCAATGATTGATTTTTTTATGGATTTAAATAATTTCGTTTTATAGTTCACCAAACATTGCAAACAATATCTGCAGCAACAACGTATTCTGTCACAATAACAACAACGTTAAACATAAAAAATAAAACACTTAAATAATGGATACATCAGGTGCAGTAGGACGGCGAAGAGTGAATTCACGTGTTAATGCCGAGGATCAAGCTCTGGATCAAATCGCTAAAGAGGTAAATATATGCTTAATAAAATTTTAAAAAATATATGTACATACATATGTATATGTTTCTCCAACAATTATACTATCCTATGTATACATACATATGTATGTATTATACAATGCACATTCGAGCGTACCAACTTAAAAGGTAAAAAAAATTTTCCGTACCGCCTCTAGTATATTTATAAAGAATTTTTGCAAGGAGATTAAAAAAAAATGTTTTTTTATTCGAACGAACGGTCTTCTTTTTAGTTTTTTCGTTATACCTTAAGCATTTATAGTCCGATGTGATATATGAAATTTTTTTCGTCTGGAGAAATCTAATGTTTTGCCCTTTGATCTCTCATTGTTCTTTTCGAGCAAAAATATCGAAATATCAAATATCGGTTTTTTAGTTTTTTCGTTATATTTTTGGCATTTATAGTCCTTGTTGTTAAGTAAGATACATTAATGTTTTCGGTCTTCTCGAGACTACGTTCAGCTAAATAAAAAAAAAATTCGAAATTTCACAAAAATACTTTATAATAGAGGGGTATGGGAAACATGTATAATAAAAAATTAATGCCCGTATTCGTAAAAAATAAATTTGGCTTATAGAGTGCTTTTTTGAAATATTTCTATGGAGTAATTGTCAAAAAAGCAATTAATAAAACTGTTTTATTTTTTATGAATACGGGCATAAATCTATATAAATAAAAATCAATGTTGTTCGTTGGTCTTCGCATCAGTTGAGAACGGCTGGACCGATTTTGATGATTTTTTCTTTCTAATGATCGTCGTGATCCAACTTAGGTTTTTACGCAAATAATTATTTTACATGAAATCAGAAAACGGCTCTATCGATTTGACTAATTTTTCTTTCAAATGTTTGTATTAATCCATTTCATGTTTTCATCGAGAGAAAAATTTGCCTCGCCTACTTTTACGCCTACTTTTTTCTGTTTATCTCTAAATACTGATTTTTGTATATCTTCAGAATAGTTAATGCTAAAGTCTCGGAATTGAGTCTGAATGACTTCATGGGCAAGGCAAATCATCAGTCAGAAAGTAGGCGAAATTGGACAAGTGGGCGTGACACCACCCATACAAGTTAAAAATTGATTTCTTTATACATACGTATCTTTAGAAGTGTTTATGCAAAAGTTTCTGAATTTGGTGTGATTGATTTTGTAGTTATTAAAAATTATCAGTATAGAAAAGGGCGGATAGGTAGACGTGGCAGCCAAATTAACTATTGAGTTCAGTATATCTTGAAATCAGTAACAGTTAAAGTGTTTGTTTTTGGTCTGAATTACTCCGTAGTCACTAAAAATCATCGGTCGAAAAATGTAGACAAATGATAGTGGTAGGTGTAGCGAAGCACGATGGTCTAAGCTAGTTACATATTTATAAAGAAAACGTTGGTTTTAGACCAAAATTTACTGCCGTATTTATGAAAATATTATACTCGTAGGTTTATTATAGATTTATTTGACAAGTATTGCATAGAAATTTGTCAACTAAGCCCATAATAAATATATTTAATTTTTTATGAATACGAATGTTAGTCTTTAGCTTACTAAAGTATGTATGTTCTGAAAAACGAAATCGATCTCTCATCTGATTATAACAGATTATAACAGTTACAACTCAGACGGCAATAATTTTGAGAATAGAAAATGTTCTATTTTCAACTGAGCTCAGGCAAAAACAATAAAAATTAAATTAGATTTGTAATTAAACTATATGAGACTGAGTCCGGGGGGTGCGTGGTATAGTGGTTAGAGCGCTCGCACAAAAACTCAAAGGACCCAGGTTCAAATCCCAGAAGAGGTGAAAAATGAAAAAGTTAGTTTGCGATTTTTTCAAATAAGAGGTTCCCCCCCTCCAGGAAGACCATCTACAAAGAAACCGCTCCCCGACATTCCACCTTAACCAGTGTCAACGTAAAACGAATGATCAGGAAAAAAAGCGCCACCTATTGGGAAGTAGCAGATAACAGCTAAACCTACTTAGCGAAGGCACACTCACCACACACTCAACATGCAATGATGAGGCAATTGCTGTTGATCATTCAAGGGTGAAGATATAACACTGGCCTTTGAATGATCAAATCTCAGCAATTTGTCTCATTCCTAAAGCGCTTAACAATAATATAATAATTAATTATAATATACATATGTACTGTCCTTTCCGAAATTCCAATACAATGCACAGCATTCAGTAGGGGTCTACCCCTGAGAATTGGTCTCAAATAAAAAAATTGGAAAAAACACCTTAAGTCGAGATAAGATAGCAAAAAAGTAAGAAAAAAAAAAACTCGGGAAAAAATAATTTTCATTAATTCTATAATAATAATGGCCCTAAAAAAATTCAAATATTCTACACAGTGTTTGTATACACTTTGGTTAATGTAAATTTTGCATTGCGTAGTAGTTGGCTTTAAGTTAGTCTGTACAAGCTAACTTAAAGTTGTTTTTTTTTTTTTTTTTTTTTTTTTGTAGTTAGCTACACATTTGACGGCAGGGTAGCTTTAGCAAAAGACATTATAGGAAAGTTTTAATAAAATTTTAAGTTGCAATCTGGGCACAAGTTTTAATTTTGATAACGAAGGATATTTCCAAGTAAATTCGAAAATTTAATTGATATTGATTCTAAAAATAGTTCTCTAATTATAAGAATATATGTATATAAATTTTACAAATTTGTTGTTATTTTCACTTTTCCATCTCTGATTACAAAAGTTACAGCTCATTCATAAATTTAAACCTTAATTTACTCATGCGTTTATTAACCTACAAAAACAAAATAAATTAAAACACCAAGCGATACCCTCTCTTACAATGAAAGAAAGAAAACGCTGAATTAATTTCTTCAAGCATGTCAACTCTGAATACTTAAATTTATTAGCAGCTAATTTTTTACGTTGAAGAGAGTTAGATCGTTTATCGTCAGTCGTCGATTCAGTGAGTAACCATACACATGTTGTGCACGGAATATAATTCGCAATTTAAACCATAAGATATAAAGATATTTTTTAAAAAGAAAATAAAAATCGGGTTTTTTATTTAATGACTGTAAGCTAATGTAAATATAAGTCAAATCTTTCATATTTAAGCTGTGATTACGTAGTCAAAAGGCAAAATACACAAAAAAGAATTAAACATTAAAACAAAAATATTAATTTAATGTGAAGAAAAAATAATTAACGTATAAAAAAGAAACAAAAAATTAAAATGTCAGTAGAACAGAAGAAACTAACTGATAAAAACGTTGTGACTACAACAGCGAGTTCAAATTCGAATTCAAATAAACCAAATAATAATAAAAAGAACCACAATAGCACTAAAAAAATCATAAAAAAGGCATTGAAAACATCCAAAATCAAAAAAACAAATAAAGCGACAACTGCTTCTAATGTCAACAATAACAACAACAATGACGATACTAACAACAGCAGTAAAACAGCGAACAATATCAACAACAATGCTAAAATCGAATGTAGCGACAGTATTAGCAACAACGCTAACACTAACAGCAATACCAACAACAATATCAGTATTGAAGTGCCAAACGATGAAATCATCGAGGAGTTGTTTGATTTCAGTGATTCCGACTTAAAAGAACTCGATACAAACAACCATGAAAATATTACATGTGACAACAACAATGAAAACATCGATATTAATGGAGAACCTAAGGAAATAAAGGTAGAAATGCAAAAAATTCTTAACGATAACAACAATAACGAAGAAAATGATGAAGAGCAACAAAAACAACAGGTAATAGCAATATTATCTCCAACTGATAACACTGATAAACAAATAAAGAAGGAATTGGAAGAAAACTTAAAAGATACAGAATTAAATTTTCAAACTACTTCTCCAAAATCGTCTCTTGCTACCAATTTAAGCAATGACGTAAATGAACATTTTAATAAATCTGATCAACAAAACCAAGTAGAAACTGAAAGTAATAATTGTATCGACAATGATCATACAATTCCCGTAACAATCACCAATAGTAGTTCTTTTGTAACGGAACTTGAAGAAAATGATAAAATATCATCGTCATCATCATCTTCAGCAGACATTAAGTCTAAGCAAACAACAAATGACACTGGTAGTTGTTGTCCAGAGTTCATTAACGTGAGTAAAGAAAGTGCACATAGTACAAAAGATTGTATTTCAACTGCTGCTACTACTGCGAGCAATAATGATGAAGATTTAATGAATAATGATGATGAGGAATATATCGAGCCATATGATGAACTACTAGTTCAATTTCTTGATGAAGCAAATCAAATTGTAAGCTCTACAGATTTAAAAAAATATCACACACTTAACATACTCATACTTCACATTACATTTCACTTGTTAAGCATGCAACAATCATAAAATTAAATAATGTGGGAATATATTTTCAAATCCAATTTCATCTTTCACAGTCTTTATCACAATGCTCATGATAGTTTATTGTAATGTTAAACATGAATTCAATTAATTTAAAAATCTTTTTTACTTAATATTGCTGTTTGTGATTTCTCTCTATAGCTTTAATAATTTGAGTTTTTTAAATTATAACTGCTTCATGAGAAGTGTTACAATACATATTTTCAAATACGAGGGTCTTTTTTAAATTAAAACTATTTATATGGTTACATACATACATATACAGTATGTAATTGGTCTCACAGACTTGAGAAGCTTGTCCATGGCAATCAGCTACTATCAGAGCTTTTGCCAGAAGAGTGCTAAAAGGTGGTCGCCGAAAGAAATATTTTTTCATATTTCTTTCTTTCATGATGTCAGAAGTGGGGTTTGAACCCGAAGCTCTTGTTTAGTAAGCCAACATACCACATACTAGACCACGCAACCACTATTTGATTAGGTAGAATAAAAATAGAAAAAAATATTAACGCCCATGTTCTGAAAATCAAAGACTAATAAATTTTCAAATCTGACAAATGAATGACCATTAACATAACTTCTTGGATTATCAAACTTTAAAAGAATTGGTATATTTAGATATTAATTTCCAGAACAGGGTATGAATAAATATTTGTATCGGTTTGGTTGAAGAAAAATATTTTGAACTTAAATTTACAACTAAAAAGAAAATAAACTGTTTAATATTTAAAAAAAATTTAAAAACGTTGGTTCTTTTCACCTGATTTGTTAGATCGTTGTTCAAAAGGTATAAGTTCCTAACAAAGAGTAATATTTATTATGGATAATTGTGCCCTTTTGATATTTAATTATGCTTTAATCTCAGCTGATGTTACAGAGTTTTTCGACAATACTTTAGTCTTCTGAGGTCAGTCTTTTTCCTCTGGAGAAAAAGAAAGAGCGATAAGTCCGGCTATCCTTATTAGTAATAATGATGAAAGCAATTTCAATAATCGTTTGTTTAAAGCAGTTGCGAATTAACATCTACTATATATGTATACATATATGCCCGTATTCATAAAAACTATTTTAGGTTTATTGAGGACTTATTTGACAAATTTCTATGCAATACTTGTCAAATAAACCACCAATAAACCTAAAATAGTTTTTATGAATACGGGCAATAGTCTATATTTTAAAATTTTCTTTTATCAATTCCTATTTTTATTTATTGTGTACATATCCATATCGTCGCAAGAATTAAAGAAGGCTGTAACTGACAAAACACTAATGCCCGTATTCATAAAAAATAAAATTGGTTTATAGACTGCTTATTTGACATATTTCTATGAAGTAATTGTCAAAAAAGCAATTAATAAAACTGTTTTATTTTTTAAAAAACCTGTATGAAACTAGGACAAATACACTGGTAGTTTTCAAAACGCCAACGGCGTAAGTGAATTTCTTTTCATTATAGAAATTTGGGACCAGGACCAATCGACGCGTATTTTGTTTGCTGATAAAAATGTATTTTCGATTTTTTGTCAGTTACAGCGGTCTTCAATTCTTGCGACGATATATATGTCGCTACAATGCTACCTGCCACATTGATATTCTACACGAACGATTTGAGGCCATGGTCTTCTTGCGTGGAGGTGATGTAAACTATCCACCGAGATCGTGCGAGTTGACCCCGTTAGTGTGAAGTTTTCTTAAGTCGCAGGTGTATGCAAATAATTCACAAACCACAGCGGTCCTCAAAACAAAATAATCCATGTCATCGGACAAATTAAAAAAAAAAATTTTAGAAAATTGTGATTCAAAAATTTGATATTTCGAATGCACTTCACCCAAAAAAGCCGTGCCGGACATTTAACCGATGTTATATTTCACACATAATCGTTTCAATAGGTCTTCCAAAAGAATACAATAATCTCGATGATATCTCACACACACAGCTTGTTTTATTGATATTAAAACATACATAAGAAGCTCTTAATGAAAGAATGCTTAAATGATGACAATTCTGACAGAATTATTATTGAATTCTTGAAACCTTTTTTGATTCGAGTATATTGAAATAACGGTTTCTCTTCTCTTCTTGTACTGAAACTGCAATTTTCTTTTGAATTTTAGGTATTCACACAAGCTTTTATCAAGTAGTTAATACGAGTATTGTGTTCTAAATCGTAAATTTTCACACATTTGTATGGAACAAATTGCAAATATGTATGTTTGTATAATGTATGAGTTAAATAGCTGCATCAAGACATTCATTTATGAGTATCCGCATTTGTTTTATTTCATTGCACTCTATTACGTAGTACTTTTTGCAATGACTAATAAAATAATGAGTATTCTAACAAGAAAACCAAGCACAATACTCCACTTGATATGTAGCAAACCAACACAATACTCTACCTGCTATTTCGCAATGAATTATAAACTCTGTTTGCTTTCTGGAAATGTTTTGAAGTACACCAAGTACACCAAGCCAAATATACTTTTTTTTATTTCATTGCATCGCCACTGCATTGCCATTGTTTAAACGGCAACCATGTATGTATGTATGTTCTGTTGCTTTCAATCAATTCAGTAGCTAATCAAGTTTTAACGAAGAAGGATCGTGGCAATTTGTTTCGTTTGTTAATACAACAACAATTTGAGTTTCGCTATGACTGAATACACCGTAAGTTTTTTTTCTTTTGAGATAAAAAAAAACATTTATTAGGGCAGTACACAAAAATTGTTTTACCTTGCATATGTACCTATAATATGTATTTATTTGAACAGGTATCAATAAACGGTTCTACTGACGCGGATTGCCCGCAATTTAATTTCATACAAAAGATGTAGCATTGCTACAAATGATACTTTATGGAAAAAATTATGTTTTTACATTCAAACATAGATAAAAATGAATTACAAAAAGATTCAATTAATATAGATTAGATCGTATTTAAGTTCTGTTTTTCTTCATGGATTTATTTTATATTTATATAGATGATGTATTGAAAAATAAATATTTTTTTGTTGCAAAAAGTTTAATTAATTTCTTTTGCTTCTGGCCTGTAAATACATATATTTCATATCAAAAAAAATTGAAAGGTTTTCTAAAATTTGTGATGCAGATCTATATAAATGTAAGTACTTTCAAATGTGTGAGGCGCCCTAATGCATGTACGCAACTAGCCTATTCACACACAAACATAACCAAAGAGTTTTTTTCATTTAAAACAGCAACGAGTACTCATTTCAATGTACTCTGAATGGTAGTACTTTTGTTTTGCTTATAAACTGTTTTGATGTCTTGATGTTTTGTTTCGAAATAAATGATCGTAGAAGTACTAGTTTGTTTTATTGGTAGCGAATGTAATATTTTACGCATTCACTATTAAAGTGAATGTCTTGGTATGCCATTTAAGACATTCATTGCAGATATTTAGTATGAGTCATAAATTATCTGTAGCTAATTGTTAAACTACATGTTTTCAAAAAGAAAACAAACAATCAACGTCTTTATAAAAGTTAGACTTTTTTAAACAAAATTAAATTATTTAAGACATGTCACCCAATTAACAAAAAAAAAACTTGTTCATGAATTTCTTTAAAATATCAGGCATGTCACAAATTCCGATCGGAATGGTTTTCATTTCGTATTTTCAATTCCGATCGGTTTTGTTTTAGCTTCTTCAGATTCCGATCGATTTAGCAAATTCCGATTTTTCTATTTTTCTCTTAAATCATGGCAACATAATGTATACCAAAACAAAAATAATGTATTTTAAGCGAATAAGAGCAAAACAAATTGAAAAAATTGTAACAAAGTGAATAAAAAAGTTATGCAAATTAAAATAATTAACAATAAAAGAAAAATACCTTGAATAGAAATATTTTCTTTTTATCTCGGTTTTGATGTTCGTTTTGCCAGGATATAAACTTTTTAAAAATTTTTAACTTTAGTTTGAAAAAAAATTTGTGGTTTAAAAATTGCCTTTTTCCGTGAAATATAACAAAAATGTGTTTATTTTTGACAAAATTAGCGTTAAAAAATATTTTTTAACAAAATAAATCGAAAACAATATTTATTTCCCAATAAAAGTGGTTTTAATAAATTTTTTAAAATTTAAGTCACTATATTTAAGTCACTATATCAATTCCACTTAGGAAACTGAAAGTGGTTTAATTCCGCAAAAAATTTTCGTTTTACGTTTTCTGAAGAAGCAAAATACGGAATTCATTCCACTTTCGATCGGAATGGATTTCTGTGACAGGCCTGTATAATTATTTTTATATACATATACATATATTTTTTTTTTGTAATTAAAATAAAAATAAAATACTGTCATACACAATAATTTTAATTTTAAAACGTGTATGTAGTACAATTATCAAGATGAGAACAAATATGGATAATGTTTATGTAGAGAACAGGTTATGTTTTATCGAATTTTTCGAATTTAATGCAAGGTTGAACTTGTTATCCCATTTGAAAGAACTTCAGAAGTTTTTGTGCCAATAGTCAGGTTGCCATTCCATTTGACGTCGATTAATTTTCTTTAGCAGAAGCTCAGAACTTATTTAATCAAACAGTCGTGAGTTGGAGAATTAAAGTCGAAAGCCTCCTACAAACTTTTAAACAGTGAGAAATAGCTATATGCACAACCATTAGGGCATTGGGATACATTTGATGCTGTTTAAGAGTTTCTAAATGCTAGAGGAAACCAATTTTCTGGCAATACCAACAAAAATAACTTTTGATCTATTTTTCAAAAAGGTCTTTTGGTTTGTTTTTAATTACCACAACGTTTGGTTTATTTTTTATTATTAAATTTATTCGAAAAATCAATATATTGTCACAAACACACATATGTACATACATAATTGGCTATTACAACCCTCTCTCAGGGTTATTGCCTAGCTTGTCGCAGCACCCATGTTGTGTGTGTTAATTTTTATCCAAGAGTACCGGGACCTACAGTTTAAAGTCGACTCCGAACGACAGACTTGAGAAGCTAGTTCATGGCAATCAGTTACTCTCAGACGCCGAAAGAAATATTTTTTCATATTTTTTTAAGATGTCAGAGCTGGGGTTTGAACCTGGAGGTCTTAGCTAGTCAGCCATCACACTATCCAATAGACGACGACGACTAGTTTAAGTTAAGTGAAAAGTTTACTTTTTATATAAATATTTTGCACATTGCCATATTTTTTTAAAATTATTTTACAATGTTTTAAATTGCTATTATAATTTAACATTTATAAATAGACCAAACCGATATCGGAAGGGTACTCAAATTTTTATTTAATCTTTTATATAAAAATTTTTTTTTGCATTATTCTTTAATAAGCATTGTATAGACATACGGCCTTATTCCAGTTGGCGACGTCGTTGTCGTCAAACAACATTTTTGTAATAGAATAAAGAAAAAATGTTTCTCTTGCCTTTTAATCTATAACAAAAATGTCTTTACACGACGACATCGCCAAGTGGAATACTACCTATTATTTCTCAGTTTTTATTATATTTCAAAATAAATACCACAAGTAATTAAGACTCTTTCCATATATCAAAGTAATGTAGTAAGAGCATGTACTTAAAAATGTAAAATTTGCTACAAATTTTTAAAGTTTAATTTTCATAAATGCAATTTAATAAGACTGATCTTTGATCATGCAGTAAAGAGATATAAATTTCACTTTTAAGTACTTATTTTTGAAAAGAAAACATATGTATATGTAAGTAATTATAAACCGGCTAATTAAATAATAATAAAAATACTTTTGTTTGGATAAAAAATTTATATCACATTTTCATAAATGCATGTAAATTAAATTAAAATATATATACTATCTAAGTAGATCGTATTATATTACAGAAGACATCTTTGTGATCTTTAACAATATCATTTAGTGAACAGCACGTGTTTAAGTGCATTTAAAATTATAAATAAACAATGCATATTATTTAAGTTCAAACTTTGTGGCTCAAATGGAATACGAGTATCTTATAATTAGAATTGGTTTCTAGTAAATTAAACAAACGTTTAAAACTGAAATTCGATATACAGACATATTTATGTATGTACGTATTCTTTCTAAATTAGGTACTCAATTTAAAGAAACTTTAAGCTTATAATTTTTTTTTCGTTTTTCCATATTTATTATAAATATCTGTAATAGTATAATAATAGCAAAAACACATAAGCAGTAATCACTCTTCGTTGCACACTCCCTTGAAAGCGTTGCAAATGTAGCAAACAATGTCAAACAATATTATAACAAAATATAGGCATATATGCTACAATTGCCTGTTTGCAAGACGTTTGCAATGAAAAGTGATTACCGCTATAGTTAGTTTTTTGTTTGTTTCAAGTTTGATAGAAGTAGTAACAGTCTATTTAACTCTTTCATTCGTTTCTTCGCTGTGTACACTGTGGTTTGCTCGTATTAGAATGCCTTAGCTCGATTATCATGGGTGCCTAAAGAGAGAACAAAAGGCATTTTTTTATTCATTCGGCTGTATACTTTCATATGTAAAGCCCCGATTATACTTTGATCATTGAGCACCCATTCGGTCAGCAATGCTGATCAAATCGTTCATACATTCAAGTATAATTAAAAATTAAGAAGTAAGACTTTTATCCAGAGGTCAAATCATTTTGTTCGTTAGCGAATGATTTTCGCTGGCATTTTCAAACTTTGTAATTAATAAATTTTTTTTATGCGAAACGAAAGTTTATTTAACTACATGTATATACGAGTACATATAATGATTTGGCTAAAAAGTAGCTTAAAATGTATACTTGTTTTGTTTAAACTTTTTTATTTGGGTTACAGGTATTTTTAGCAAATTCTATTAAATATTTGCTTGCTTCAATCTATTTACAATTATTTCAATCAATCATTTCTCTATTGCCTGTCATACACTGCAATTAAAATCTATTTTGGGTATGTGTGTTTCTAAGTTTTTAACTTTAATTTTGGTTTGGTAACTCTGATTTATTTGCTCTTATTAAGACACAATTAAAATGATTTGCAACTAAAGAGTATTCCTTAACTCTTCTTGCTCTTGGTTTAATCATTTACTTTTGGGTATTTGAAGTGTAGGTTGAGTCCTAATTTAAGTTTATAAGATAGTGAATCAAATTTATTGCACAATAGCAATTCTTTCCATTGACTATTATTTTTGTAAATCTTATAAAACTAATAAATAATAAAACAGACATACATACATACATCGATTATTTTGGTAGCAATTTTTTATGGTTTAAACTGTGTATTTAGATTTTTGTAACTCTCTGGTTTTAAATCTGTTTTATTCCATACCAACATAATATGTGATACGAGTATGTAAGTACATACATATGTATGTACCTCTATTATGTTCATATTTGTTTTTATAAGATCTGAAAACCTTAGAATCGATGATGCATCTTAATCCACCCATCCACGTATATTTTACAATAAAGATACTTTTCTAAATTAAAAAGATAATTTAAAAATATGTATTTAGCCGAACTCCATTGTGTTTCTTTACTCGTATAAACAGTCTGTTACCTATTATAAGTATATACAGTGAAAGCTCCCATAGGCGGACACCGACCGTCGAAGCATTTCTGTCCGCCTACGGGAGATGTCCGTCCAGGGGGGATGAATTTGTTCTAAAAATACATAGTAAAAAATATCTAATCGTCCGTCTACCGGATATGTCCGCCTATTAGAGCTGTCCGCCAGTGGAGCTTTCACTGTATATACATACAGTTGCACAGTAAAGTCTGCATACCCCCTTGAAAAACGATGTTTTGATTTATCTGCGAACAAGGCAACAGTAAAATACATTCCAAACAAATTCAAACTAACAACAACAACAAAATTTTGAGAAAAAAATGTTATGCCAAAAACATTTATTAACAAAAATTAAAAAAATTCATTTTTTAAGCACAGAAAAGTCTGCATACGGCTATGTCGAAAAGTAGATATAATACAACTCTGTTCTCAAACAGTGCTACTAACCACTTCAGGCGTCTTTACTAAACACTATTAGTAGAAATGAAGTTCTTGTGTTGGATGTTAACATTGTACTTTTTCTTATTTAACCAAAATGGGTAAAGAAATCTGTGTTCAAGTACGTGAGCTTATTGTAAAGTATATAAAGAAAATAAGTCATTAAAAGAGATTGGAAAACTAGTTGGGCATCTAAAATCAAGCATTCAGACAATAATTCGAAAGTATAAACAAACAAAAAATGAGGCAACCAAACCAAGAAGTGGTCGCCCACCTAAACTGACTCTGCGTGCAAGGCGCCAAATTTTGTTATACGTTGAAGAAAACCCTAAAATTACTGCAATAGATATTGCAAATACTTTGGAAGGCCAGGATATTGCTTCAGTGCATCCAGAAACGGTGAGACATCTATTGAAAAATAATAGACTTCATAACCGTGTATCTCGAAAGAAACCCTTTATAAGTAAAATAAATATGCAAAAACTTGTCGAATTTGCTAAGAAATACATTGATAAAGATGAAGGTTTTTGGGCAAATGTTTTATTTACTGACGAAAGCAAGTTCAACTTGTTTGATTTAGACTGAAAATAAAAAGTATGACGTCGGAATAATGAAGCAATATTACATAAAAACTTGTTTCCTACAGTGAAACACGGTCGAGGCTCCGTTATGGTATGGGTGTGCATGACGGCGGCTGGAGTGGGCAATTTAGCATTTATCGATATTAATATGGATCGCATGGTATATTTGAATATTTCAAAGATAATCCAAGGCAATCCACGGATAAATTGTGTCCTACAGAAGGTTGTTACTTTCAACAAGACAATGACCCAAAGCATACCGCATACCGCATTCTGCTTGAAAAATGGAATTTAATTTCAAATAATTACACAAAAATATTAGTAAATTCTTTGAAAAATAGATTAAATGCTGTCATACAAAGCCAAGGCGGGCCCACAAAATATTAATTTTGTTTACTTTTGCTTTTATTTTTATGTAAAATTAATTTTTTGTACAAAGTATGTAGACCTTTCTGTGTTTAAAAAATGACCTTTTTTATTTTTAATAATAAATGCTTTTGGAAAACAAATTTTTTCTCAAAATTTTGTTGTTGTTGTTAGTATGAAATTGTTTAAAATGTATTTTGCTGTTGCATTGTTCGTAGATAGCTCAAAGCATCGTTTTTTAAGGGGGTATGCAGACTTTACTGTGCCACTGTATATGTTTGCATAAATACAACACATAAAATATTTGGGAAAATTTGTATTTCTTACAGAGAAAAATTAAGTTAAATTTATTCTCTAATGACGATCAAATGTCATAATTTTCTTTGTACATACATGCATACGAGTACATAATTGGCCATCACAACCCTGTGTCAGGATTACGGCCTAGCTTCTCGCATGAGTACCGGGATCTATAGTTTCAAAGTCGATTCCGAACGACAGACTTGAAAAGCTTTTTCATAGCAATCAGTTACTCTCAGAGCTTATGCCAGAAGACTGCTAAGAGGTAGTCGCCGAAAGAAATAATTTGTATATTTATTTTTTTCAAGATATCAGAGCTGAGGTTTGAACCCTGAGCTATCGTCTTAGTAAGCTAACACACTAACCACTATACCACGGCGACTTAATGTAATAGGTAGGAGAGTTATAATTCTATAGTGGCTTTATCTTCTCTCTTAGGTATAGGAGATAGGACACTGACCTTTCCTAACCTGAAGAATGGACCTTCCGTATCATTAGCATATATAACTTAAATAAACACTTCTGCCACGCACAAAGCGTCGATTATTTAGCCCTGATCTCTCTTTTAATTGTCCAATTTATTTTTTTTTTAGTTTTTACCAATAAAATATATATTTTAATTTTTTTCCTTCATCTTCTTATAGGCTGAGGCTAGATTAGCTGCTAGAAGACATGCGAGAGCAGAAGCACGCGAAATACGAATGCGAGAATTAGAACGTCAACAAAAGGAGCAAGAATCTAATGCAGATCGTGTATTTGATATGCATACGAACTCAATTGGAACTACGTCATTATCACATATGCGACTAGGCTTAGGTAGTTCACCAGTTACTGGCTTATTAAACTCCACACGAGGCAATTCTATGTCGTCAAGACGTAGTAGTGAAGATTCTTTGGAAGAGGAAGGCCGTAGTTTAAGAGATATACGTCATGAGCTAAAGGTAGTAAACTATTAAATAAAATATAAATATTATTAAATAAACATTTAAATGTCTTTGTAGGATGTGGAAGAACGATTTCGTAAGGCTATGATAGCAAATGCCCAGTTGGATAATGATCGTGCCTCACAAACATATCAAATACAGTTGCTTAAAGACAAACTGGAAGATATGGAAGAATCATATGCACAGTTACAACGTGAATGTAAAGAAAAGACACGCGATTGTAATGGATTGAAACGTTCTTTAGATAAGTTAAGGGAAGAATTAAAACTGGTACAGGGTCAGCTCAATGAGCGTGATACATTGATAGCAGAACAGGGTCTAGTTATTGTGGCAATTGAAAATGAGGATGGCACTGATGCCAAACGTGCTCTAGTCAGTGTTGAAAATGCACAATTATTAGGTTCAGTACAAGGATCATTAGGTAAATTATTTTTCTTTTTTCCTAATGGTAATTAATAACTGAAAATGAAAATTAATCTGAATATTTATTTTTAGATGTTCGACTTAAGAAATTTAGCGAGGAAAAGCAACAATTACAAGCTGAAGTGCAGCAATTGCAGGAACAATTAGAAACTTATAAAAGTCAGGGTAAGGGGCGTGGTAAAGGTAGTTCTTCAAATGGTCCTATAGGTTCAGATGATGATGATTATGAAGCTCAAAGTAAGTTTTATTTTTTGGCAAAATTTTTAAATGATAAAATAATGAAAAACGTAACTCTTAAAGGAGAAGCTAATAAAATCATTTCGGACTATAAATATAAATTACAAAAAGCTGAACAGGAAATTGCTAGTCTACAATCAAGTTTAGCACGTTCCGAAACACAAGTAATACGTTATAAAAGTACAGCAGAAGCTGCCGAAAAAGCTGAAGCTGAACTTAAAATTGAAAGAAGAAAACTACAAAGAGAGGTAATTTCACTTGATTTTATATATTAATTATAGCGTAAAATTTGAAAGTATAAACCAATTATTAGAGGAAGAGTACAAGATCACTGTAGTAGTAAATAAAATCTTTGGATCGCAATATTCTGAAATCCGAAAAAATGAATTTCCTTGCAAATATAATAAAATATGTTCAGCGTGTAACGGTCTTCTAAGATTTAAAACTTTTCTTTATTAACAAAAGTTTCTTTTTTTTAAAGAATCGCGAAGCGATGGAAAAACTCGAAGAGTTAGAAACATCAAACAATCATCTTTTAAAACGTTTGGACAAATTAAAGAATGCCAAAAGTGCTTTGCTTAAGGATCTCTGACCAATATATAGTTAGCACCAGCAGCGTACGTCTCAAAATAATACAACTACCAATACCGTTGATATTGAGGATAAAATGGCAAAACAACAATATTCTACATCACTAACAGCAACAACAGCTCAACATTTAAAACAAAAGCAACTGCAACAACAACAAACGCCATATAATTTCAATAATATAACGACAACAACGATGACATCTAATGTCAATAATGCCTGCTCCTCCTCTATCTCCGATGATACAAATAAAACAAAGACAACATATAAAAACATTGGAAGCAAAACTAATGGACATTGAGGAGGAAAAAGCATAGAAGCGAAGTAAGCAACAAAAAATAAAAATTAAATTGGGCTTAAAGTAAAAATGAAAAACAAAGACTTAACAGTTAAACGTTTCAGTTTAGTAAGAAGATTAGTTGAGGGCAATTTTTTTTAATAAATTGCATTTTGTTGTAAAAGAAAAACAAGATTTTATTAAAAAATTTTGTGCAAAACAACAATATTTATCTAACAGGCAAAATCTTCCAAAACATTAAACTTTCACTCACATACATATAATTGCATATACAAATACACACACAAACAATTAATTTATTTAAAATGAAATTAAGTATATATAAAAATATATATTTTATAATTAGTTGTATGATATGTTATAACACATAACCAACACGCATAGAGGATTCCAAAAGGGCTTTGAACTTAATGGTGATAATAATTCGTTGTAAGTCATGTTTAGGAAAACTTTTTTAATACAATTAGAGACTTAACAACAATATAATGTAAGTCTTTTAGTTTTCTTTTCTTCTAAAATCACAAATCTATGTTATTTGTTTTTGAAAATTCGAAAATCGACGGAAAATTTAGTATTATAGATACATGAGTTAGTCACACGTAGGAAATTGATTTTAATAGAATTTTTTATATAAAATTAAAATTGGAATATACATATGTATATGTTTTAAATATTTCTTAACAAAAAAAGGGAAGTAAAAAATGCAGTAAATTATGCATTCCTGCTCGTTATTTTGTGCGGAATAATTTAGTGTCGAATACCAAAAAGAAGATTGAAAATAAATGCATATTCGAAAATGGAATACAGAAAAATTTAGGAAGTTTTTTTTTATTAATGTACGTAGTAAAAAAAATATTTCTTTCGGCGACTACCTCTCAGCAGTCTTCTGGCAAAAGCTTTGAGAGTAATTAATTGCAATGAAAAAGCTTCTCAAGTCTGTCGTTCGGAGTCGACATTAAACTGTAGGTCCCGGTACTCATGGATAAAAATTTACACACACAACATGAGTGCTGCGAGAAGCTAGGCCGTAATCCTGACACAGCGTTGTAAAGGCCAGTTATGTATGTATGTACGTAGTAAATATGCAGAACAGTAGAAGATAATTTTCATTAAGATACCTATTCTGGAATATCACTCATCATTAAATAAATATATTTTTGTTAATAATTTCCTTTTTTTGTATGCTCTGTAAAACAAATTCTAGTGGAATTAAAATGGAAGCAATTTTAAAGGGCTGTAATTTTAAAATGTGAATCTTAATGCTTTTCTTTTTATTCATTCGCTTAATGGCCATTATTATAATTTCATTGAATTTCAAAATGATAAAATAATTTGTGCAATTAAGTTTTATTTGTCTTTGAAAAAACATACCCGTTTGTATAACACATGACAAACTATAGGTGCAAAAATAAGGTGAGTAGTATTCCAGAATAGGTACCAATAATTTTTTTTTAAACATATAAATAAGTATCGACCAATTAGTCCATTACATTTTTGTAATTAAAGAGTGACCTTAAGCTTGAAATTATTTATGTTTTGTAGTTTTCAATATTATCACTTTTTTGTAGGCGTTTAAAGGAATCCTCTTGTGCAATATTTTATAACAAAAGCCGCCAGAATAAATGAAAACCAATATAGACATTTATTTGATTATTATATATAATTTTCCATAATTTTGATCTATACTGCTCTCTTTCTCTTTATAAACTACTACTCTCTTGATATCCCTTTCTTTTTTTGTTTTTGTTTTAATGTAAAATTTAAGATATATCTTGATCTACATTTAGTAAATGTAGTATAATTGTATAGAACAGTTTGTTTAATACATAAACACATACATACATACTTACATATACATACATATACATCCATTCATAAATAAATTTTGTAGTTGAAGACATTTTGTAACTGTTTTGTTGAAAATATTTGATAAATTTTAGCGCTTTTAATTTTTAAAAAATTTAGCCGTTATAACAAAATCACCGTTTTTTCTTTAAACCAAGAAAAAAATATATATAGAAAGTAATAAAAATCGATTAATAAATCATTTATTATGTACTAACAAATGTTTTGCAAGAATAATTTCGTTTAATGATGATGATGATGATGACTTTTATTTGCAACTACATTATATTTTTAATTTGTATGGCCATAAAAAAATAAGTAAAAGTAACAAAACCTCTATTATAATTTATAAGTTATAAACAATAATTCTTAGGAAAAACAAATTTTAAATTATTTTATTTTATCTAAATCTGTATAAGAAAAATAATTTGGCTTTAGCTAAACTAATTTTATTTTTATAATTTTTTGTATAATCTCTTATTTTGGTTTAAAAAATCGTTAAGTACTTAAAAATATATAACAAAATTTGTAATATAAAAACAAATCATTTACTTCATGACCATTGTACTATATACATATATATTGAGCCAAGTTATACAACAGCCAAGTCAGAGAACACAATTTCGGATGCAAGTGGGTCTAAATCCGTAAATTCAGTGTTTTGAATATGGAAAATTTTTCGGAATGCAACCACTTTAAACACTGTTGAAAGTAACTTCGCTATATTAATATCAAAGATATGCATATACATATGTATGTAAGTAAGTGTATATACCAGTTTGATCATTTAAGGTAATTTTATTCAAACGAAATATTTCGTTTTCTAAAAACTAAAATTTCAGAGTTGAAATCACTTTCAATTGAAATTGAGTTCTGTGACAAGGCTGAGAATTACTTAAAGGTCTTTTTTTATTTATAAATAGTAATTTTGAAAATAAAATCTTGCCAACAATTTAAACGGTAATTGTGCTACTGCAGTTATGTATAGAACAGATATCTATCTTATAAGAGACATGTTTTATATACAAATCAAATAGAATTTTATGTTGTTTAAAACAATTTTAAAAAATACAATAATAAATTGAAATAATTATTGTCCTTTTAATGTCAAATCAATTTTGTCAACCAAAATTAATCAATTGCTTCGCTCAATATGTGTTTTATTTTACGAGTAAAATATATTAATAAACGAAATAATCACACAACAACACAAAAAATAATAAAAAATTTAAGAAAATATATATTTTTTGAAGTTTTAATATGTATGTGATAACACAGTGCGACAGTGAAAAAAATGCACAGTATATGTTCGATTATACTACCAAAGGTTAGTAAAACCCTGTACTCGATTTCGTCACATTGAATATCAATTTTTTTTATGGACCTCGAAAGATTTTGAAAATTACTGCATAAGTCAAAAAAAAAAAGGTGTCCTCAGTTTTTGGCCAACAGCTAACTCAAACTTAAAGATACTGCTTAACTATGCTTGGCAATACTGTAGTGAAGATTCTACGGAACAAATTTTAAAATATATTATGTGCAAAAAATAATTTTTTCTTGCACTTTTCTGCAAAAATGTAGAAAAAATTTTTTTTAGCATAACTTACAGGGACTCGTAATTTTTCACTAACAATATATGACAAAATTGTAGCCATTGGAAAACTGAACAACTTTTGTGAACAAATCAATACAATCTGAATGAGTCTTGGCATCCAAAATAGCTTACAAAGACCAATTTATACCCTAAAAATGTTATTTTACACAATTTTTTAAAATATTTTTCTTTAATTTCTAAAAAATATTGAAAATCATGATCTATGACGATTTTTATTTCGAATTTTAACAATTTTAAAATAAATTCCCTGTGCATAAAAAATCGACTTTTTTATTTGAATAACCATAGATTTTTTCATGTAAATAATACATACTCTATAGTATTTAGTGGTGATTTATAAAGTAATATCTCAGGGATCATTTATTTGTATGGTAGAACCATTAATAAATAAAATAAAAATTTCCAGCCAAGGGGTGTCGCGAAATTCTACCAAAAAGAATACAATGCAACATTCAACTAAGACCCGCAGCGAGAATAAAGCTCTTAATTCTGGTAAGTATCTTCCTTTTTATACCCGACTTTTTTAAATTTAACTTTTTAATTTAAAACCATTTTAAGTAGTAGATTATAGTTTTCAAACACTTTTTCCGTTTATTATTCATATGCTATGAACTATAATAACCTGATTCACCCTGTAGTATTGCCATATGCTTAAACCTTATTTTTGGGTTTTGGCGTTTTTTTATTTATTTTCATTTTGCATAATTATGTTTAACAACTCTGTGTTTCTGACACAGTCTTCAGTCATTCATTCAGTCAAAGTTGTACATGCAAAATACCGTGCAAATAATAATTTCTGGAAGAAGAAAAGAAAATAGAATATAAACAAATTGGTATAAAATACATATATGGAAAGAATTACTATTTGTTATCATTCAAAATACAAATAAAAAACTGAAGAAATATTTAAACAAATACCTCTTTAGCCAGACAATAGCGAAGAAAACTTAAAACAATAAATAATTCATCGATTTTTTTTTTGCGTTAATTTTTATAAATTTGCGCTGCAGAGAATATAAAAACAAGGGGAAGAGTTGTGAGTGACGGAAAGAAAAGAAATGGATTCGACAGAGAATAAACCACCAATTTTGCATATATTGGTAGTGGGTTTCCATCATAAATTAGGATGTCAGGTATGTTGTGTATGGAAATTTAAAGGCAAGGGGAAGACATTGCAGAAATTTCTTTTTGTTGAAAATTTCAGGTGGAATTTTCCTACCCCCCTTTAGTGAAGGGAACAAGTGGGATGAATGAATGTCCGTCCGGCTGGAAATATCTATCGACCCTAGCCTTGCCGGATGGTTCACATAACTTCACTGAGGACACTGTATTTTTCAATCTACCCAGCCTCACGGATCCCACAGAGAGTGTGTACGGGGTGTCATGTTATCGTCAAATACCAGTTGAAAGATTAAAAATACGTACAGCAGATGTTACCAGAAGCACAGTACAGAAGTCTGTATGCTGTTTGGCCCGTTTACCCATATATGGATACATAGAAGTAAAATTGGCTCTCATAGCTGATGCGTTCTTTGAAACTGGTGATTTCTCTTCCACTGAGCTCTTGGTAAAGGCTTATCAACAACTAAATGCCTGTTTATTAAGCGATGAGTCACGACGCCCCCTAAGGCATTTTCATGTGGGCTTATCACTGCGTGAAATTATTTTACAGTGGCGTCATAAAACTTTGCAACTTTTGAAACTGTTTTTGCTACAAAAGCGTGTTGTATGCTTTGGTTCTCCTGTGCGCAATATGTGTGCTTTGATTTTGGGTATCTCCTCATTGATACCCAGACTCTTGGAGAAAGGCTTTCAAGAAGTGGCTTGTGTACGTACCTCAAGACCACTTTCACCTATGCCTGATTATACGGATTCTTTAATAAAGTCTGACGCAGTAGCCTGCAGTGGAGATCAAATTGAGAAAGTAGCAAAGTTGTTAGTGGAAGAAGATACTCTCACAAAAGATAACGATAATAGTATTGGCGATAGTGTTGATAATTTCGACAGCAATGTGTCTACTGCAACGGAGAGTGTAAAATCCAATAATAGTGACAGCAGTTCTACACCAACGGGTAAGGATGCTGAGGCATCTGATGTCTCTTCATCGTTGACAAATTTAGCTGTAGAAATTGTTGGCAATAGTGGTAATGGTGGTGGTAGCAAATGTTTAGAACGTAGTAACTCATTTACTAGACAACCAAGTGAAGATACTTCATGTGAGTAGAAAAAGTAATTACATTAATAACATTTAACAGCCACAAACATTAAAAAAAAAGAAAAAGTTTACATTTTTTCAACTTTTTTATTTATACGTTTTTTGCACGTTATGCTCCATATATGGACTTCTAAAATAGTGCTGCGAAATAAAAAAAAAAAAACAAAACAAAAACTTCTGGCAAAAGTTTTGAGAGCAACTGATTGCCATGAACAAGCTTTTCAAATCTGTCGTTCGGAGTCGACATTAAACTGTAGGGCACGACACTCATTGATAAAAATTAACACACACAACATGGATGCTGCGAGAATCTAGGCCGTAATACTAGCACAGGGTTGCAAAGGCCAATTATGTCTGTAATTTCAACCTTCTGTCCAATTAAATTGTTTTACTAAACTTGTAAAATTTTCTTGTTCCTGCTGAAAAAAAAAACGTTCATAAAGTTGCAAGCTAGCATTTTAGAAAATCATGTTTTATATCATAAATTCCCTTAGCACTAGTAAACTTAAAAATAATTGATAAACATTATACATCACTTACACTAACAATTTGTAAATATTGACTATAATTTCTGATTTAAGATATTTTAAGCAATTGATAAATTTTTTTTGTGTTATTTACTTTAGCTATAGCCACTTTAACGGCTTTAACAATGGTAAATCCCGATGAATATCGTGCTCCGATTTCAATATTTGCAAGTGGTAATCTTTGTTTGCCTTATCTTTCGTTGCCATATATGGATCTTCTTACAGATCCATCTGTACTTAGTTATGTTATTGGAACATCTAATGTGCTATTTCAACAAAAACATCATTTAGCTGATGTGCTGGTAGATATCGAAAATGGTAATCTGGATATACGTGATTCCGAGTTACGAAAACAATTGGTATTAACCACAGAAGATTTAAGATTTATGGACTTTTTATTGAAACACGTACATGCACCCAAAGAAGATGCTGAGGGTAGTGAGTATTGGATACGTAATCAATTTCAGGGTTATTGTTTAGCACTGTTGCGTACAACGGTGACAAATGATGTCACTGGCAAAGATATGGATCATTTTAATATGAATTTTATGAGTGCATTTCAAAAGACACAGTGTTATCAGGAATGGTATGATGTAAAGCCTGATGTTGAGTTTTTTGAGCAATTACCAGCGGGACATCCTTTTTCTGGTACACTATCCGTGGCTGATATGAAATTGAAATTGGCACAGTAAGTGGAAACTTAAAAGAAAAATGAAAATTAATTAAAATGTTTTTTTTTCATATATACTTTTTTTTGTATTTTAAAGAACCATGCAAAATAGTGAAAGTGGCCGTAAAATAAATCAGGCAGTTAATAATACCAGTCGAGCTGTAGGCGGTGCCATTTCTCAAGCTAAAGGAGCCTTTTCCTATTGGTGGTCATCAATCACTACAAATCCAGCAGCTTCGGCGAATACATCAACTACAACTGATACGGCTAATGGTGATGCCAACTCTAATCGTCCTCAAGAAATCTCAGTAACATTCCAAAATAATTCCAATGAAGATAAAATTGAAGTGGGCATAAGTGTCCACACCGAAGAGCATGTTGAGTTCAAGGAAAATAACCAAAACGAAATCACAAATGATGAAACCAAGAGTTTCCAAGATGAAAAACAAATAGATAGTGCAGAAGAATTAATGGAAGAAAATCAATTAGAAAAAATAAGATCCACGGTAACAATTGAAGATGAAATAACAAATTTAAACACGGAATCTACGCCAAGGCGTGGCATTGTAGAGATAGGCAAAGAAGCTGAAGTACTTGATAAAGAAGACAATAAACAACAGAGTGAAACTCAAATCAATTGTGAAACAATTGAAGCTGCTGATGCAGCTACGGACGTTAATAATACAAATAACACAAATAATATTGTTAATACTCGTACAACCTGCACAAATGGGGCTATATTTATAGTATAATATAAAAACGAGTGATTTCTTGAAGAAAAAAAAATAATGATTGCCAATATTGACATTGTGTTTCCCAGGATTCTGTAGTCCTTTTTCACTATACATAACCGAAAAAAAGTTTATAGATACACACACATGCATATATACACATTTGTATTACAGACAATTTAGTGTTTTTTGTTTAAACTGTATTTACGTGTATACGTTAAATACTTTAAACCAATGGCGTCAGTCAGTTAGTGTAATATTTTATTACTCCTTTAATTTTTGGCAGGCTAATTCTTTGCAATGGTATAATGATCTCCCTTTCTCTTCTTTCTCCTTCCTAATTAAAGAAATACATTAAAACTTACCATAACAACAGGGTATGTTGATACGGTTTTTTGTAAAATGTCTATGGGGACAAAAATTTTGCGTCTTATTTATTACTTTTTTTTAAATATGTTATCATGTGGCATATGCCTTTTTTCGCTCCGTCTACTGTTGTTATTGTACGTTTTATACTTTCACATACTCGTTCTATGTAGAATGTTTGTTTAATGAATATTTATTTAATATTATTTATAAAATATTTTAACATATACATACATATTTATTGGATTAAAAAAAAATTTGTATAATTATATATAAAAGTATTATTTAAAAAACAAACTAAAATATAAATAATTGAAATTATTAAAACTTTTTTTTTAAAAATGACATATTTAAATAAAGAAAAGCAAAAAACCAAAGCTAAAAAAATCATATTTCAAAATAACAACAGTGCAGTTTTATTTGAAATTACAAGCCAATACAACGTACAAGAAGAGGAAATTAAATTTGTGACCAATGGAGTTGAAGCTTTAACAAAGATTATGAAGCATAATTGTAATTGTCACTGCCGTATTCATAAAAAGAAATAAAATAAATTTATTAAACCTGTGCGTAAAAAACGTGTTGAAAATTTTATGAATTTTTAAATGTAATATCTAAATGTGATGACATTGTAGTCTCATATAATTATGCTTCTGCATTTTCATGGACAGATAGATATAATTGTATAACTCATTAGCTAGAGATCATTTGTCATAAGTATTTAAATTTACATAGATTATAAAGCAAATTATTATTAGTAAGACAAAAGGGTATGTTCTGTAAAACGATTTCGAATAGAATTGAAATCGAGTGTTTTTTTTTTAAGACAAATTAAACTAAATCACACAAATTATTTTATAGTTTTGATATTCAAAGAAGTTGCATTAATAGTCTTTAAGCAAATAAATAAAACAAGACTGATTCAAAACCGTTTAAAATTTCATTCGTTTACAATTTCACTCGTATTCGTTTTTCAAAATATACCCGAAAATACTAAATAATCGTTGTAGTGCAGAATTACATAGAAGATCTACGAGTGAAATAAAGACAAGTTGTTATAAAAATACTATTTAAAAAACTGAATTTGCACCTAAATCATATCTTAAGTTCTGTACTATAAAATGATAAATAATTTATGCATATGAATGCATATAATAACATTTCTAAAAACTTTTTATTTCCTTGACTATTGTTAACTGCATTTCTGTGACCGTTAAAGTCTTTTATTTAAAATTCAAAAAAATAACATCAAAAGCACAAATCACCAATTGACAGCATGAAAGCTTGTTTATTTTCTTAAAATATTAACAGAAAGTTATTAAAAAAAGAAAATAAAGGAAATACAGCTCTTACAGCGGAAGAGATTTGTTATCTGGTGTTTGTTGTGAGAAGGCATTTTTTGTTTTTGGTTTTTATTTATTTAATTTTGCTATGTAGTGGTGTGACGTATTTCAAAAAACGGCGAAACACAACAAACACTGAAAAAATCCTATAAAAAAACTAATAACAGCAGTTCAAAACATACCAGTACATGACAATTTCTAAATTTATACCCTTTTTAGCTACAGACACAAATTTACAAATGCATGTATGTATGTATGTAAGGGAACAGACCATGTGTTTACTAAAAACAAAAGAGCAACCACCCCTAAATAAATTGCTGCATATGCATGTGTGTATTGTATCTTTTAGTTATTGTTGTCTACAAAACAAAACTGCCTGTTTGGCTATGATGAAGGCTGGTTTTTTGTTGTTTTTTGAATGGCAACATTTTGATTTTCTTTATTAATACTCTTCTTTTTAATTTTTGGTATTTTTTTTTCTTTTTATTATAGAAGAGCATATTATTGAGTATGCGTATGTGTACATGTGTGAATTTATTAAACAGGCTCTTTTAGTACGAGTATATGTATTCAGTTTGAAATTTTAAGTCAATGAAGTCTGTGGTAAACTTCAAGTTCGCGCTGTTACCGCGACTAAAGTTGTCTGGAAAAGATGTAAGTCTAATGCTGTTTTAAAGAAAATTTTAAGTATTTGAATTGAAATTTTGAGAAAAGTGCAATAGTTTTCTTCAACCAAATAATTAAATTGTTTAATATGCTTTTATTCTATTTCGTTTTGTTGTGAAAAACTATGTAAGAATATACGTATACCTACAAAATTAAATGAAATGCAGTGTTTTTTTAATGTGCTGTTTTAAAGAAATTAATTATGTAAAAAGAGCCAGAACCCTTGGCTCTTTTCAATAAAGTTTTATTGCATAATTTTTGATTTTAAGTTTACAAAAAAAAAAAAAAATAAAGTTAATTTTTATACTGCAATTATGTATGTAGTATGTACTTATACATACTGTATGTATTTTATGTGTGTATTAAACTTTATGTAGGTATAAAGCGCAGCAAAGAAATGAAAAATATTGAATCTCTGGTATGTAAAATTAGTGAAATTTATTTAAATTGTGAAATTCATTTACATAAAACCAGTTCATTCAATAATGAATGTAAAGGAAATCAAAATGAAATGAAAAAACCAAGGGCGTTCGATTATAAGTATGGTGAAATAAAAAAGGGAAAAATACCTATTTGGGAAAACAAAAAAAAAAAACATGAAAAAATAGAATCATTTGGCATTTTGCACATGGAGTAGCAGAGTTTTTGTATAAAATGTTCCTGTGTGTGTGATTTTTGTTTTTTCTTTTAAAATTTGCTGCGACGAGGACAACGAAGACGTTAACGTCAACGTCAATGGTATTGTTGTTTTCCTTCTCTACTAAAATGTAATGTTGTTGCTTATTTGTAAAATCAATAAAAACAACATTGTTTATCAAAAAAAAAAAAAAAACAAAATAGTGTAAGAGAGAAAAGTGTAGAAACTCACTGATAAATTACTCTTTGTACTAAATAGTGGTGTTTTAAAACACTTTTAAGAGCACATTTTTGCTTTACGTTAATAAAAAAGTGTTGCCAGAATAATTTTTAGTTTTTAATTAATTTTTAGGTGTATTCTTGAATTTTAAATGTTATAACAAAAATAATACAGGTACCTATGTTGAATTTTTTTTAGAAAAATGATCATAACGATTTTAAAAAAATAAAACGATAATTAGGCATTCAAAATAAATGTTATTTACATATTGAGATTTTCATGTTATAGGTACTTTATGGCTATTAGAAATTTACTGCAATTCATAGGACATTAATAAGGTGTAAGAACGTCGCATTCATCATAAGTTGCCTTTGAGATTACAACAAGTAAAACATTAACCAAAACAACATTGCTCTTTGTTGTTGGTTAGGGCAAAGAATTATCAAAAAAACTGAAACGGAAATTTTAGGACCAAAACAATTTGTATAAAAATTTGTATACAAAAAGAAAGCATACAAAGCAAAAAATAAAAATACACAAGTATACAAAAACAAAATAAAATAGCCAAAATCTGACAGGTAAATATAAAAAACATGAGCAAAAAAATAATAAATGTCATAATGAGACTCTTATTCTCTTGCAAACAAAATGTCGAAAACACAAACAACAATATGTAAAATGAAGAGCGACCAAACAAAATCTGTTTAAGTAAAATTTCTCAATGCTGACAACAAATTAAAAAAAAAATGTAACAAATATGTCAAAGTAAACTTTCATAGTGCGAAAGGGTCATAATTCATTTACAACTTTTATCTATCATTTACAAAATTTTTATTTAGAAATGTTGGCAATACCACAAATAAAACAATAAAAGAAAGCTACCAGAACAATAACAATGCACATTTGTGTAAATGTTGTCAAAGTAGCGTGTTTTTATAGTCATCACTTCTAAATGCGATTCTTATGACAAGAAGTTTGTGATGTAATAATAGGTTTTTAAACAATACAGAAACATTTCATTCATCTACAGACATACATACATACATATGTATTTTATGAGCAAAAATATTGCTTTCTTAATTTAATTCGGGTTTTAACTATTTTACATGTTTAATTAGTTATTTTTATATACAAGATATTTTATGTTTTCTATTAATAGGTAGTTTCAAAATTTTAATCTGTAACAATAAGTGTGTGAAATGCCGTCTCATATTTAAATTTTAAATGTATTCTAACTATTGGTGCTATATTAGCAATAACTTATTAACAAAAATAAAAATTTTTATTATTTAATAAGTTTAAAGAATTTATAATTAGAAAATTAACAGACTTATGTATGCTAAAATGAAAAAATGGGCATTTTAATGTTTTTTATTTTAAAGAATTTTTCATATTTAATGCATCTTTTGCAGATTTAGGAAACTTTTACTGTTTCTTAAGATACGTATGTATAGGTATCGAAAATAAGTGTATGATGGCAGTTCAGGTACTTTACATTATTTAAGTAAATTTGTATTAAACGTGCGGCCGATTATATGAATTACGATTTTAATAGCTTTACTAACGCAAATAAAATTTGTATTTTTGCATAACATTGTATGTACATGCATACACATGAATGTACAGTGTGCCTAACTCTTCAAAGCGCTAATATTTTCTTATCAGTAGTATTATTATATTATTAACTTTGCTGCGGTCAAAATTGATTTGTAATGATTTTAAGTAGTAACACCATGTTTGAATTATCAGTTTGCTCTACAATTAAAGTTTTAGTCAGTATAAGTTTATTAAATCATCAAAATAATAATAAAGACTAAACTTTGATTTGACGAAGTAAAAAACATGTCGTCGCAAGAATTAAAGAACGCTGTAACTGACAAAAAATCTAAAATACGTTTTTTGCATCATTATAAAAAAAAAAAAAAAAATATACGCGTCGATTGGTCCCGGTCCCAGATTTCTATCATGAAAAGAAATTCACCTGTGCCGTCTTCGTTTTGAAAATTACCAGTGCCCTTGTTTTACTTTCATACGCATTTTTTGGCTCTGGTGTACATTTAATGTTTTATCAGTTACAGCGTTCTTTAATTCTTACGACGATATGAATTCCTATTACAGCAATTTAAAATTAATAGTTGTTTGGCCGTTAGGTATTACACAGATCAATGAAATAGAAGTTGTTTAGATTTATTTAGCACGTTTTAACAATGACGAACGCGATTTTTTCGTCTTAGCATTTAAAAAAAAACGTGTCACAAAGGCCCCTAGCTTTAAAAATTATATAAAAGGAAATCCTTCTATTATATCCCTTATTTGCGAGAAGAGTGGTATAACTCAAAAAACACATTTTTGATTAATAATGCAGAAATATGAGGCGAACTGTAATTTAAAACATATTTAAAAATTGTATTTTATCTCTTTTTTACTGAGTGGCGATCAAAAGGGTCTTCTACTTTTCATATAAGTTTGCCTGAATTAAAATGTTTTAACGTATTTATCTCAAAATCACTTTTTTTGAGTTATGCCACTCTTCTCGCAAATAAGCGATATGTGTGCTTTTCATTTGTTGTAAACTCTTTTAAATTTAAATTTAGGTTTGAAATGATTTCAAATGAAGAATTAGAAAGATCTTTCAGACGCATAAATTATTTTAAGATAAAAATGAGCAGTAAATTGTCTTTCAACACGGTTAAGAGCAAAAAATTGCTGTAAGAATTCGGATATTTTAAGTTGAAAATAAATTTAAATAATTTGAAAATTCAAAGTATTACATAGAATAGGTTTTGGAGCCAGAAGAGAATGTAAATGGTTTAAATGAAAGTATTTCTTTTCTCACTGACGACGACGTTACTTTTCAACTTTTATAGTTTCTGCACCTAAATATTAAACGAGGTATATTTAAAGGAATTGTGGGTTCGTTTCGGCGAAAACATATTTAAGTTTACTAAACAAATAAGTCAAATAAGCGTATTTTTTCGTGTTTTAAAAGCCATTAAGCGTGGGTAATTTATCTAGGTATTACTGTAATGAGGCAAGAAAGAATTAAACGTTATATACATTTTATCAATATATTACATAAGTATATACAAGGTGATTTTATTTTTTGTAACGATTGCATTGGAAATTTTTATAGATTTTACAATAATTTAAATCATACATAACTCTTAAAGGTTTTAGTACTTTGTATACCTACCCACTCAAAATACCGTCGTTTGTAGCTCAATTCAATATTCGTTCTCGATTATTGCAAAATTGCCAATATTTCTTTTGTTTTGCTTTTTTTATAGTTTTTATCAATATTCTTCCTACTTTTTCTACACAAACAACATAAATGAATACACAACCAACACAACACGGCACAAAAAATGCAAGAGAAAAACAAAAATACAACAAAAACAAAATAACTCAGGAACTAGAAAAAAAAAAACAAGAAAAAATAAAAGACCAGCCAAACAAATGAATCTTTTGGTAATTCAGTTGAAGAATATTTTCAATGAAAGTAAAATGAATTTGCTGATAAAATTAAATAAAAACAAAGAGAAAAAAGTGTAACAAGTTTTAATAATAAAATATTTATCAAAACAATCCATGTGAATGAAAAATGTAAGCATTTGTAAATTGGTTTAAACATTTAATTATAATTTTTACAAAATGCTATAAAATTATTATTAAAAATAGCATTAAAAAAAGATCATATAAGTGAAAAGAAAACCAAACGCATTCATTAACATTTAGTCAAGGGGGACAAGCATAGCTGCCAGATAAATTAACCATGAAATCGTCAAGCATCGACAAAAAAATCGTCAAAATCGTCAAATTGATTCCTTAAAATCGTCAAAAAATCGTCAACAAAATATAAATAAGAAAATATCACCTTTTTAAAAAAACTTTTATTTTTATTTGAGTAAAACTGAAAAATAGAATTGACAGTACAAATTTATATAAAATTTCGAAACCTAAATAAAAAAATAACATCAAAAATATATTATATTTATTATACACATGCATTACCATTACACATTTTAGTCAGTTTAGGTACAATTTTAAATTAGTTATTCTCATTCCTTATATTAGAATGGTTTTTTGTAAACGTAATGGCCTCCAAAGACGACTTTTATTTTTTTAGATTTATTTGTCTAAATATTCTTTTTCTGATTGCAAAATAATGTAGTAAATCTAATTTTTTTTTTTTCAAATAAATTTAGATAGAGTTAGGAAAAAAGAGTGGAGTTTCTCATTTTCATTTCTAATATTTTTCAAATCTAACAGTTTAAGGTTATTTTGGGCGGAATTGTTCTCTAAATTAAATAACTTTAACTGTCTTAATTCAGATTTTAGCTCTTGTTTTTCACATTCTTCAATAAAATTGTTAAATTCTAGTGCTGGCAAAGTATTGAGTAATGGGTACCGAGTATCGAGTATTTATACTAATTTTTGAGTACTCAATACTACTCAACACTTTAAGAGTTGTGTTTTTTTTCAAAATTTTATGGAAAATTTAAATTTTAACGGCCAAAAAAATTTCTGTCTAAAAACACAATACTTTATGAAATTGTGTTCTTTTTAAAAATAAAATCCGTTAAAAGTATTGAGTAGTGTTGGGTACCCAAATGAAAGTATTCAATACTATTGAGTAATAAAAAGTACGAGAATTTGACAGCACTATTAAATGCATTCATTAAACGAACGATTTTCTTTTTTTAATATATATTAAGTACTTAAATATTCGTTTTTAAAATCAAATCTTATTTGGCCACACTGTTCTAAGAAAATGTATGAAATAAATAATAATAGTACGTTTTTTATATTTCCTCAAAAAATATCTTTTCTTCGAAGTTTAAAGAAATAAACATGGCAAATTTTGAATTTCCAAAAATCGTCAAAATAAATAAAAATCGTCAAATTAAGGGCAAAAATCGTCAAATCGTCAAGATGCTATTTTTGTGTTGTAAAATCGTCAAAATGACGATAAATCGTCAAATCTGGCAGCTATGGGGACAAGATCTATTGAAAATAAAACAAAAAGTGCTCTCAACTTTAAAATAAAAAATCACCGAATAATCTTTGTATGTAAACGATTTTTTTCAGATAATTTCTCATGATTGGCTTAACATTGATGACTCACGTTCAATGTTTTCTTTCAATTTTTTCACACACACTTCTTGTGAAAATTTGTAGAAATTAAGCTGTGACGTAGGCGGCATTCAATTTGATAGCAAATTATTATTCAAAATGCCAAAAATGAAAAAAAAGAAAAAGATGATGAAAAAAAAAGACATTGATAGTAAATTTAAACACTCGCATGAAAAGCAAATTTGATATTCAGTTTGTTTCAATTTCTAAGTGTCAGCATATTAGTAAAAAAGTTTAAATGTATTGAAAATTGAAAGCCAGAAATTGAGAGTGTAAACTCCAACTAATCTAACGGTTTGTTAGGCCGATTCTGTTCTAAATATGTATTATACATACATTTAGGGTGGATTATGGATTATGCAGAGACCGGTTTTCGGTTTTTTCGAAAATTACTAATTTGTAATAATTTCGCTTGCAGATAATTTTTTATATATAATAACAGGTTTCCTTGTTCTTTTTTTCTTTTGTGAAATAATTGGTTATCTAGTTTTATTTCCACAACATTGAGTCTCAAGAAAACCGATTACTAAAAAAACGTTCAAATCACCCTAGTACATTCTTACTGTATGTACGTTTTAAGACGCTAAGTTCTCAACACTGCCAAAGATTACTAGCGCAGCTTAAGGGGGGTTTAGACGGTAATACAAGTCGTACGACATGTCAAATTTTTGTGTAGAAGAGAATGAATAGTATCGTGTAAACTTGATATGTAATGAGAGCGTACGACATTGAGAGAAAATACGGATGAAAATTTGACAGTCGTACGGCTCTCTTTGTTTTTTAAAATTTTTTAAAAAACCATCACATTTCATTAGATCAGGGATGCATTTTTATGTTTTTGTTTGTTTATGTTAAATGTATTCACAATGCATGTAAATTTTGTGTGCATGTGTATGTGCATTTTATGTTTTCATTTTACTTTGTTTTGTTATTTTACCAACCGTGTAAACGCAAAAAATATCTGTCGTAATATTTTTACTCTCATATTTAAAATACGGATGGAATTCCATAATATTTTCTCTTTGATTTTACGTACGACTTGTATTACCGTCTAAACCCGCCTTTAAGCGTAATAATAAAATTAAAATAAAAAGTAATCGTTATTTATCGATCGTTTAATTGAAAAAAAAGTTCTATAATAAATTACCAAAAACCGCAAAATTATAATTAATGAAATAGTAAAATACCTATAAAAAATGCTTTATTAACACTAATTGGCATTGGCATTTTTATTGATTAATTAACGACTTATATTTTTTTCTCGGAAATAATTGCGCTACTGTTTCAATTACAAAATGTCCATTCAGTCTGCCTTAAAAAACAAGGAAATCAGAAGGGCATGGCTTGTAACCTTCTCATTGCTCGTTCGTTGCTTTTGTTAACCATTTTTTGTTCTGACATTTATTGAAAGATTTACAACTTAAGTAAATAATTGTTCGAATTTATTTGTACAACATTAAGAAAATATTTGACGTAAAAGGCGGAATTAATAGCAATGGAACATTAAAAAACAAATGTTTTTGTAAAATAATGGTTACAATTTTTTCGTCAAATATTTGTCTAATGTGATCGTAGCTTTAATATTGCGTTATTTAATTATTATTTTTTTAATAATTAAAAATATTTTCTTTCAGATATTAACAAATCACTTAAATGTCCAACGTTTTTTTATTTTTAATTATACATACATACATATGTATGTACCTATGTATGTATGTAAGTATATTTAGAGAGAAATATGAGAAAAGTTGAATAATTCTACATAAAACATTTTTATTTCTTTTACTTAACTTGGCAACAAATAAATTCGTTGCCTAGATTTCTTTCTGCTGGTTCGTACACAATCTGACATAAATATGCTCTATTGCATAGACATACACAAGGAAGCAACGTATACTTATGTATGTATGTACGTTAGCATGTACATTCATATGCATATACATATTTTAATACTTAGAATTACTGTGTAAACCCTGACAGTGGTGAGCTTAAAATTAGCACACAAATTAAGTTGAGAAATGTTCTAACAGCTGCATTTATAGCTAAAAGTTAGCAGCTCGTTGGCATAGGTTTAAAACACTTGGCAAAATACTTCCAATGATATATTAAAATAAATTAATTACCTTGCCATTACACATGCAAGTACAGTACTTGTACGGAAGTAGCAAATACGTATTATTTTATTTTAAAAATGTCGCGGAGCACAAAACAACTAAACGACTCCATGACTATTTTTTAGGTAGCTTTTGATGAAAGAGTTGTTAGAATAACTGGCAATATTTTTGGGCAAATATTTGATGGCAAACATTTTTATTACATTTCTTTTCGTAATATTGGTATTTGAATAGGACCTAAACTGCTTAGTGTATATATAATTAAAAAATAAATATGTACATACAATTATTTTTAAACATACATACATATGGGTTGAACCACCTCAACTCATCTTAAAATATGCCGTTTTTGAAATGACTGTTTCCGAATTTGCTGATTTTTGGTATGAATAAAGTATATTAGAACAATAAGACAAATATAAAATTAAAGGGAAAATCGAAAAGAAAATACAAAAATGCACAAAGTTATACTTACTTAATTATAATTTTCTTGAAAAGTATTATAGGTACGCATCACGTAAAAGTCACATTTAATACCCTTTAAATTATCTTTGATTTAATATTTAACATGATTTTTTTTTTTTTTGAAAAAGTAAAAGGTCAATTTTCTTTACCTATAAGTCGAAAGCCTATATCTCCGAAAGCGACCTTTTTAAAAATTTGAAAAAAAAAAAATTATGCCAAAGAGAGTTTTCCTCTCTACATTTGTGAAAAATTTCAGAGTGGAGGTCTATTTGGATCAAGAAATAAAAATCAAATCGGAAAAGAATGAAATTAAAACTATTCTGATAGAGGTGGAATAGTATACGATTTTTCGATTTCGATTAGCTAGAACCGCTTATTTTGTGAGTTTCAACAAAAAAAAAATACATGAGTCAAAAAGAAAGGATGTGGGATGGGGGCAAATGGCTCTTAATCGGAGTCAAAGGTTGGGTTGAAGGAATAAAAATTCACAAAAAGCTCCACAATTGCCCTGGAGTAGCCCCTAGAGTGGTAAAATGTAAGACGGACCCTCAGTAATGTTTTACCCCCCAACTTGTTTTCCAAACATACCTAACCCTTATCTCTACTCCCTAGAGTGGTAGGAGCAAATTTTGTATAAAAATGTAACTTTGTACTGGAGCCCCCTTAGGGGCGACAACAATGTTTGCTGCTTATTTTTTAAAGAAACAGCAATCAGTCAATGTAAAAATGTAACAGCTTTAGAATTCAGCACAAAGTACATGTGTTTGTTTACAGATGTACATACATACATACATATGTATATATGTATATTAATTTTTTTAACATCTGTGCTATATATTCCTTTACCACTCTATATGCATAAGTATGTATAAATATATGTATACTTTGTAAACAAACATATTTTATTGTATGTATGTACATATGTATATTGATAGCAAGCATGTGTGCTAATACCCCGAAGGTGTTACATACATACTTATATCGATGATCGTTTAAAGTAAATTTTATGTTTTGATAAGTAAATTTCCTTCAACATTTATTCAAATATATGTATGTATGTATTTTATGTTATCATTGGTAAGGGGGTAAAATAAATTTTCAATGTTAATCAGTACAAAACTTAACTGTTTTGAATTTAGGAATTCTTTTAATTAAACCAAAAGTTTAATTGACGACAACAATGACAGTTTTAAAAGATTAATATATGAGTACATACCCCAGCAAAATTAAATTGAAGTAAATCAAGAAGATTGCTATATTTTTGATTTTTAAATCATTACAAAAATTTAATTCATTCCCTGTGATTTGCATTGACAGTCAATTAAAACTTATCAACATTTTATGGTGCATTTTCATGCATTCCAAATAACTTAAATTTTCCAAAATTCTCGCACAAACATTTGATCTTCAATAACAGGCTAACCAGCCTGTTACCTAACCAGCTTGATTTATTTTGATTGTCCAGCTTTTTTAATACATTTCAAGAATTAACAAAACTGTCAAACTGTTTTAAAATATATGAAAATTATTTAATTATGGAGTTCGCAATTACTTTCATCATAAATAAAATCTTAATGAATTCAAACTCATCTTTTCTAGCAGAATATTAAGCCAATCTTTTGAATTTATGGTTTATGGAGACAAAAATCTTCTTTGACAATGTAGTGGTTAGTGTGTTGACTTACTAGACAAGAGCTCTGACATCTTTAAAGAAAAATATACATATATGAAAAAGTATTTCTTTTGGCGACTACCTCTTAGTAGTTTTCTGGCAAAAGCTCTGAGAGTAACTGATTTCCGTGAACAAGCTTCTCAAGGCTATCGTTTGGATTCGACGATAAACTGTAGGTCCCAGTACTCATAGATAAAAATTCACGCACACAAGGTAAACAATTATTTAATTGTCAAAAATATTAGTTTATTTATTGTTGATTTTAGCAGTGTTACTATATATTGGCACATAAGTAGTTGAGGATTTTCTTCATTTAAAAAAAAACAACTCTTGCTGTTCTTTGACAATGTCACCATTGCTGCACAACAACAATGTGATGTGGATGTATTTTCGTGAAATAGAATTGACTTTATTAGTAAGCCTTAATTGTGTGCAAGTTGCAATAATCCCAATTGCCTAAATAGAAAATAAGGCTATTTGAATTAGAAACCGAGTGTAGCGATTTTTTTAATATAGTGATTATTAGTCCTATAAGCTATAATTGGGCCAGATGTGGTGCATGTACAATTAAATTCATAATCGAGCCCCCAAGAAATTACTGATTATTTGTAATCATTTCGTTAAAAGGGGCATGAATGTGTCATAAAATATTTTTTTTTTTTCAGCTAAATTCATTTAACTTGTATTCCTGTTTCTAATCGTATAATTTTTTTATAATTCGTATAAGTTTCTTTAATTTTGTTTATATTTTTATTAAAATTTTAAGTGAAAACATCATAAATGTACTCATAAAATCCGCTTTTAAAAAGAATAGAAACACTTAAACTCTAGTCGAAAATCTTTTTATCAATTAATTCGAATTTATTTTTAGTTATCCATAATTTTATAACAGTGTCTAAAATAGTAAAAAGCCTATAGAATAATAAATTAATTAAAAACAAAATGAAATCAGTTGGCAATATAAGTTTATTTTGATTTAACTATTCGTTTGTTAATGAAATTTTAAAAGAAGCAATTTATCAATTTATCTTTACGACTAGAAATCAACCGAGATAAAGCCTACAAATGTTTATAAATATCTAAAATTTGTTTAATTCTCGGCAACCAAACAAAATAAACAGAATTTCGTAATGTACTATTAATACTCAATTTGTTTATTAACTAATTATGTATATTGTCACAAAAAAAGAAGCACGATTATTTTATATGCTATTTTGTGGTTTTTTATTTATTATATTTTTTCCGCTTTGAAAACTTTCCATTGACCAAAGATATATACTACTAAAGTCCATACTTGCGATAGAAAAAAGTATGTTTATGCTCAGAGTACTATGGCAGTTTGCCATACGCCACTGTAGAAGCGTATTCAACCTATGTTGGATCTGTCAGATCATACATTTTTTTTCTTAAAATATTTTCCCTTTTACGAAAAATATAGTTGTGTAACAAACTTATTGCTTGAAAGGTTTTCCTTTCTGTGATAATTGATCTTTAGCTAGATTTCATTTCTGTATGAATGTCTATAGTTGACAAAATTCTAACTTTTTTCAAATGTTTATAAAACTTCAAATACACGTTTTTTCTATTGAGACCAATACTCAGGGATAAATCCCTACTAAATGCTGTGCATTGTATTGGAATTTTTGTGGAAGGGACAGTATATTATGACAACAGAACATATACATATTTTGTTTTTTTATATTATTAAGCGCCTTAGGAATGAGACAAATTGCTGTGAATTGATCATTCAAAGGCCAGTGTTATACCTTCACCTTCATTGTTGCATTTTGATTGTGGTGAGTGCCTTCGTAAGCAGGTTTTTAGCTCTTAACTCCTACTTCCCAATAGGTGGCGCTTTTCTCCTGATCATTCGTTTTTCGTTGTCAAAGGTTATAGTGGAATATCGGGAAGCGGTTACTTTGTAGATATACTTCTTGGTGGGGGGATCTCTTATTGTTTTTAAATTATAATTTTGAAAAAACCGCAAACTAACTTTTTCCGTTTTCACCTTTGCTGGGATTCGAACCTGGGCCGTTTGAGTTTTTGTGAGAGCGCTCGAAACACTACACCACGTGAACTAATATTGTAAACTAATAATAGTATGTAATCGAAAAAAAAAACATTTTTATAATAAAAAAAGAAAAACCACGAAATTGTCTGTACCGACAAAAAAATTGGATAAAAAGATTTCAAATTTCAAACAAATACAACATTTTTGTTATTTTGCAAGCTCTTTTCTTGAGAAATTAGTAAAAATTTAATTCACAATTAAAATTCTTAAATAATACATTTATTTCATTATATAAAAAAATTAGCAGAATGCATTATTAATACTTTTTTTTGCCTATTTTTTTATTACAGAGCGTGAAATTTAAAAGCGCAGCATTGCAAAAGAAAAAAATTATATACTTTATAGTGTAAAAGCAGTCAGTGTTGCTTTTTTGTGTGTTTTAAAAATCAGTGTGTGCATTTGTACATTGTTTTTAGTAAATTTTTAAATTTGCGAAATTGTTTTTTCGGTTACCACTGCCCAACATGAGAAGAAGACAAACTACAACAACTAGTAAGCTTTTTTATAATTTTTATTTATTTATTATTTATTTTGTTTTTATTTTTGCAATTGTTTTTATGCATTTAAATTTATACTTATACCTTATTTTTTATTGCGATTTTATTTATATTCTTTAAACAGTCATTAGCGGTGCTCACACTTTGTTGTAAACGCCTTTGCAAGTTTTACAGACATGCTATATCTCATAATAGTAACGTATATGGTTTGAAACCGTGAACAAAATCAAATTATTCACTATTTTATTTTAAAATAATAATAATTTCCTCCTATAAAGTATATTATTTCCTAGAAAAACCCAACGATTTCCTTTTACTTAAATTAATATCGCATAAGTTTTAAGGTTTTTCTAAGGCTGACTGTATTACAATTACAAAAAAAAAAAAAATTGTTCTGCACATGAACGGACGCTACATGTATGGTAGTTAACTATAGTATTAACTCTTCTCCATATGTTGATCTTTTCAATTTAGCAACAAGTGTCACATCATGCAATTCTCAGTTCATATTATGCCATTCAAACATGTTCGAAATATTAAGACAATGTAGCACAGCCACTGAGCGAAAGAAAGGTAAAACTTTTTCTATGCTAAAGGTCATACTAATTTTTTAGAACGCTAAGTGAAAAATTGTTGAAATATCTTCTTTAATTTATTCAATTGTCTTTATAATATAAAAATTGAAGTTTTTTTCAAATGAAAAAAGTATATCAGCAAGACTTGCAATGGATGTTTATAATGAAGAATGAATTCCGCTATGTATTACTTATACTTTTAATTGCTTATTTATAAATTAACAACCATTATTATTTTATTAATGAATTTACCAACTTTATTTTTATTATAATTTCATATCAATGCGAATACATATTAAGATTAATTTCGTGTTAGGTCGGTCTTTATCTATAAATATTGCTACTCCTTTGTGTAGGCATCGTCAGTATTAAATTCTAAAATTGTGCCATACGGAAAAAATATTTTTCATATAAAAAACTTAAACTTAGAAATTAGTATAAAAAATAAATCAACAAACAGTAGTTAAAAATTATTTAAATACAAATTTTTAATATACAGTGCGAGCTCGATTTTCGCAACTTGAAAAAATCTGGCCTGTTGCAATTACCGAAAAAGTTGCAATTATCGACCACTTTTTATTGTACCTGAAAACACCCCATTTTTAATAAAAAGAAACAAATTAATTATTAAATGTTAAAAAACAGTCTTCTTGTTGAAACATTGGCGTAGCGAGCAATTTTTTGTTTTAAAAAGTGAAATTATACAAATATGTTAGTCTACGCATCTGCGTAAACATGCATATGCTGCAAAACAGAAAACTGATGCGTTTGAATTTGTGTTTTAAAACGTGTTTGGGACAGCACTAACGTGGGGAAATGCTATTGAAATGGGATTCTTTGATTAAATATGATTACTTTTATAAAACTACGTTTCTGAACAAGAAATACAAACAGAAATCATTGTAAATATATTAAAAAAAAAAAAAAATTTTGCACTTATTGAGACTCATTTTTGAAAATCGTTGCACTTATAAAGACTGTAATGTAAATAATTTGCCTGTTGCGCTAATCGGGGTGTTGCGTTAATCGGGGGTTGCGAAAATCGAGCTCGCACAGTATTCATACATATTATTGGGTTTATTAAATTTTTAACTGGAAAATAGAGGGCTTATCTCACATAATGAGCTGTTACCATTACAATTTGCGTATACAAAAGTAAATTTAAATAAAATACAAATAAGGTTAAAATTTTACATGAAAATCGATCGTGTTGTATACTTAGTGGTACCGTCCACTTGTTTTTCTTATGTAAAAATATTAAATGTTTCAGGATTAACATCACCTTATTGGATATGTCTTGTAGATATATATAAATACATATATACATACATATTTAGTACTTATACAATACAATTTTATATTCTAAATTTCAAATTCTTTTGTAAAATATTATCCTGACGTAAGGAGCAGCGCTTAACAACGATAAAATAATTATAAATAAAAACCTAAAGTTGAATTAATTTTTAAATATTTACATTTAAAAAGTCCATAAAACTAATAATTTCTTAACACAAACATACATAACATGCGGATGATAATACCTATTCAAATTAATTAATGAACCACACTATAAGAGCGTTTAAAAGAGCAATAAATTTAAAGTAATCAATTTACAGGGGCACGTTCTTTAACATATTTATTAACAGTTTTTTTTTGTCTTTTGTCTGCAAAAGTAATCGTATTTTATAGTTATTCAGTTAAAGTTTGCTAACAACAGGTGTTATATTGACTGCTATTAAAAAATTAATAACATTTAGTAATACAAAATAGTATACAGTGTGTTAATTATATGATAATTATTTATAAGTATGTAACTTATTTCGCATAATTTACCGCCTATTATAATAATAAGATATTTAATTTAATTTAAATCCAATTAAAAAAAAATTTATAATAATTCCTATTGTTTATTTTATTTATTTCTATGTATGTATATGCACATACATACACACACATATATATTTATAAATAATTTAGTAATTGTTTGTGCATTAATTATAGAATATTCATGTTAATACGTTAATATGTATGTATGTATATACTTATGAGAAAAATACTTTTTTTCCACTTAATAATAAATTCAATATTTCAGAAGGTTAAGGCCTATTAACATGCAATGAACTTTAGAAAACATTTATACATATCTTGAACATTTTATTGAGTTTTGTTTCTGGTGACCCAGGTCATTAGCCGTAACAGGTTGTTGTACTAAATTCTTACTTACAATTACAAGTACAAGTACAATAACGATTTATCATAGAAAATTCTTAGGTAAAAGCCTTAATACAACCAAATTATATTTTTTTAAGCAATAATATGTAAAAAGTATGTAAAGTTATGTTTTTACAAATCTAAAATATTTTTCACTTTTTGGGAAGATTGTCTTACCCTTTAGGTTAAAGTTAACTTGTAATAACAAAAATAAATTTATTAGTCTGATAAAATCCTACATTTAGCTATGAAAATGGCATGTGCTTTGGTTGGTAACTCTTGAATGTCTTGCAATCTCCTCCAGAGATACTCGTGATTCACGGACAAGCTTGGATGTTGTATAACTCCCTCAAGGGTCTTAATGCCTGGTTTACTATCAGTAATAGTATCCTATATTCCCCGATACTGGATTTCATAGCTATTATTTCAGCCTGCGCAAATGAAAATAAAGCAAATGTGCTGTACAAATGGCTATAGATCATGAGCGTCCTTTTATAATGAATTGTATGTTTTTAAGTATTTATTTCACTAGGTGCTGCTGAACTTAAAAAATAAGTGTATTACAAATAAAATTGCCTGAAAGCAGCGAAAAGGAAAAATAATTGATTTTTTAATAAATAAAGGCAATATAAAAAAAAAACGCGTTTTGTATACATATGTATGTATATGAAATATTATGAAATGAATATAGAAGGCAAATGCTATTGTGATTCACAATAGAATACAAAGAATTAATAATCTTCCAGTGCTTAGAGATGAGAAGCCAACACAATAATCACTAGACTATGACTACTCTTGTTATATAAACTAATTCTTTTGTATAAATATGACATTATACTATTTTTAAGAAAAAAAAAATATTTCTATTCTAACTTTACTTCTATGTATTTAGAAAACAATGGCTGAAATCACCCTTTTGTGCAACGCCCTTGCAAGCCATCTTAGCATATATGCCTATATTTTGTCTGAAATGGTTTGCAAAACTTCCAAGGGCGTTTGCAACGAAGAGTGATTACTGCTTTTTTTGTTAAGACCAATACTCAGGGGTTTACACCTTTAGTGATGCTATGCATTGTATTGGAATGTTTTGAGGATAGTTCTATTAAAGCGCCTTATGTTGGTAACCAATATAAGCGTGTATGTATATGTATTTGTATTTCTGCTAGCATTAACTTTTTGTTCGCTGTGTTGCTTCTTCTATAATCTTTTATCGAATGGTAAGGAAGTAGTATAGTATATAAGTATGTACATTTAAGTGATGAATTGTGTAAAACAATATATTTTTTAATGCAAACATTTGACGCCGCTATTAAGATCATTTGTCTGCTTAAACAATAAAAAAACGTGTATGAGCTAATGTACATACTCGTATATGCATATCTCTAGCTGATTGCAATTAGTAAATTAATACACTTAAAAAAAGATACATACATATCTGTATAATAAAGCCTACACTCTAAAACTTTTCCCAAAATTTAGGTTCATATTATGTCTAAATTGATGTTGAAAATTTGTTGTTGTCTAAAATTATATAAATTTCATTCTTAATTTCAAGAAAAGTAAAAAATTTACACACAAAAATAAATTTGCTATCAAAATTGTTTATGTTTAAACAAATTATGTTTAAATTTACAAAATAATGTTCAATATTTAAGCACATTTGCATAAAATCAGTAAAAAATTTGTAAAATTAAGCACTTTTGCCTAAAAATAGATATAAATGTGTAATATTGAGAACATTTGAGTATAAACGGAATGAAGACGTGGTAACAAAGCGACGAAAAAAGAAGAAGCATTCTTTTGCAATAAAAAGTTCAAAAGAGTCGCGTCGCCCCCCTCCAGCAAGACCATCTGCAAGAAATCGCCCCCTGACATTCCTAATCCATTCCACCAGAAACCAATGATCAGGAGTACAGCGCCACCTTCTGGGAAGACAACAGCTAATCTATTGAAGACGCTCACCATTCACATTAAAAAAAAACATCCACCGACAGATGAGGCAATTGCTGTTTGATCATTCGAGGGTGAAGGTATAACACTGGCTCTTGAGTGGACAAATTTACAGCAACTTGTTTCATCAACAATAAAAGGCGCAATATGTTCAAACATCTATGAAAAAAAAAAAAAAAAAAAAAAAAAAAACCTATCAACCATCTTCACATTCCAATACAATGCACTGCATGAGTAGGGGTTTACCCCTGAGTATTGGTCTTAAAAAAAAAAAAAAAAAAAAAAAAAAAATTTATTCTAATTTATAAATAGTTTATAAAGTACTTACATTAAAGTGTTAATTAATTATTCACAAAAAAATTGTTGTGTGCAAAATGTCAAAGTTTATGAGTTTATCATTTAATGAAGAAAAATGCAATGTCTTTAAGTGTTTGTATTCAAAATGTGTTAAAATATATACCAATTATAATTCCTATGCAGTTAATTTCACGTGGAATCACTCTACTTAAAGTCGCATGTGCAATAATAAATATAATTTGAGCCATTGATATCAATAGTTGGTAAGCAAATCTTTTACTATTAATTATTTTATTTTACTAAAAAGCTTTTGTATTTATAGAAACATCAATAGAGGAAAGTTGCAAATCTACTGTATACATTTGGTTTGAAAAGGAGGTTACGTCGAAATAGGAGGATTTCAATATACTGGATCTTTTTCTATAGTTGCTTTGTTACTCAAAATTTTGGATTCTCATTGCGATATTTTTTTAGATTTTATCCTTCGCAAATGAGAGGAAAAAAGTGTCATATAAATAATTTAAGAAAGATTAATACTTTAATACGTAAGCTCGATAATGCCATATAAAAAGTGATTTTTTGTATAAATACATGTACATGTACATGTAATTACATGTAAACTTATGATACTTTTTTTACAAAAAGACAATATGTATGTAAAGTATATGTAATAATATGTAACTTGTTAAAAGATAATACAGTTATGGACATATGTATATACATATATGTATTTTATATATATTTATAAGTATGTATAGATAGTTTATAAGACATATAATTTTTAATAAATTAAATAATGTAATTAAAAATATGTATTGCAGGCATTTTCATTTAAGGAGTGTTGAAAATAAATATATGAAAGGGGGGAAAATTAGACATACATTGCCTAAAATATTTAAAAATTTTTTGTTTAATTTTAGACATATTTTACTTAAAAACTAACAAAATGTCTAAAAATACTACATGCTTGATTTTAGGTCGAAAACAGTCTGTAAAGTGTTGCCTACTATTATCGACTTAATTTTCAGCAAAAGTGGTTTAGAGTGTATGTATGTATATCGATATATGTATCGTATGTATGTATTTAAAACAAACACCTTTTAAATAAGAGAAATGAATGCATTTTCCATTGCATTTTCCCAGATGCGATTTAAATGTGAAACTTTCCGTATTTGGGAATGCATTCTACGATTAGTATTGATTAGGAAGTCATGAAAATTAAAGTCTCCTTGCATCACTTAAAAATTGTTTTTTAATAACTTGAACAATTTATTATAACGATTTGAATAGAGTCTTTTTTATTTTTATAATTGTTGCAATAGACTATTTACTGTAAACAATTTCAATAATATATTAAATATTTCTCTCTGTGTATTACAACATTTTTTGCTAGTAATTTGAAACTTATTATATCATGTTGAAACCTAGCTTTTTTCTAGCGTCATACGCTTACATACACAATTCTTTTCTGCGGTTAAGCGTTTCTCTAGCGCTTTTTCTCCTTTTTTAAGCATATTTGATTATTATTTGTTAAGGCAATTGTTTTCAGGTAATTAGTTTTAAATAAACACTCAATCGAATAACTAATGACAATAACAAATCCCCAATAAAATAATTTTATTGTTTCTTAATATCAAAAAATTATAATTATTTTTTTTTTCGTTTGTTCTTCTATTGGCATTTCAATTTTAAATTTCTTATTAAAAAAATAATTGTAAATGCTCGTATTTTTTGTTTATTTTACCAATTCCTCTTCAACGTCTAATCAACGTATGTGTTAATAAAACTATTAGATAGACTTTTTAGAAACGGTTAAATCAAGTTGGAATATTTCTTGTGTTTTTTTTTTTATTACGGTTGCATTACGAATGGTACTGTTGTTAGGATTAAGTGAATGAGTGAGCAATGAACCCAAAACATTATTAGAGTGCAGCAGCATTGTTCTAATCGGCTTAACATAGTTTACCCCCGGAACCAGTAACTGAAAACATGAGTAAAAGAAATTGAAAAAAAAATACAAACAATTTAAAATAAAAAAAAAAAAAATTCTTGTGCTGAATAAGGTGTTGGTTTCTTTGATTGACTTTTTTTCTAAAATTAGAAGAGAGAATAGCATTTAAAAAGAAACACGAATTAAATTAGAAAAAAGAAACAACAAAAAAGTGTTTTAAAACATAAAAACTTAATTTTGCTTTGAATATACCCGTAAATAAACAAAAAAAAAAATGGTCAAAATTTTAAATATTTTTAGTTGATTTTGAACAATTTGAGAGAACATAGCAAAAAACGAAATTATAATCATTTATTAATATAAAAAAAACGTGAAAAAGTAAACACAATAAATATTTACCAAAACTTATTAGAAAGAAGAAATAAATCAATTTTAACAACGTTGAGAATAGTGATCGATCGATCGTTTTTTTATTTACTTATTTCTAAATATGGTTTCTATATTTAGATCAAAGGGGTATACCCCCTTACCTTCACAGGACGATAATGAAGCAGATGATGATGGTGCAGAAGGTAGGCCTGGCAAATCATTATATATACATATATTTTTAATAGAGTAAGACTTAACACCAAATTTATGGGAAATACAAAAAACTATGCCAACTATTATTCAAACAGTGTTGCGAATTAAGGTTTATCTAAATGGCATTGATGACAACACAGATTTAATATCAGAACTTTAAAAGATTTAATTGTTTAGATTGTTTTAAAAAAATATTAAAGCATGAAATGCAGCCGACAGTATAGTGATATACATACATACATATGTATGTAGTTATATAACTTCTTTGCATTAAGATTTCTATTTTAGCTCGAATTTAGTTAACATATCATATTGTATTGGCATCACTATTCAGTTTTTGTTGCCTACATAAATAGAAATTAGCCCAAGTTGGTCAGCAGCAACAAATGTTTTTGTCTAGGCTTTTGTTGTGCTGCCATTAACATATTCGTCTTCATATTAACGTCTACTTCCCTATGCTGGCTGCTTAAGATGTTGCCGAAAAGTACCAAACCTTGGCATATATGGAACAAGTTTTGTGTTTTTACACTTAAGAACAATGATTAAACACATGCATAAAGTTTTATTAATTTTCTTTAATAAGAATACGTGAATAAAAACAAAATTAAAATCCAATAATATTATTATGTACTAGCTTAAGCTGGGCGTGCTTCGCTACACCTACCACTACCTTTTGCCCACATTTTTCGACTGATGATGTTTAGTGATTACGGAGTAATTCAGATCAAATTCAAAAACTTTAACTGTTATTGATTTCAAGATATACTGAACTCAATAGTTAGTTTGTCTGGAACCTCCCCCGTCTACTTGTCCGCCCATTTTTCTACTGATAAAGTTTAATGACTACCAAATCAATCAAACCAAATTCAGAAACTTTAGCTTAAACACTTCTGAAGATACGTATGTATTAAAGAATTTCAATTTTTTTCTTATTCAATTTCGCCCACTTTCTGACTAATGATTTGCCTTGCCCATGAAGTCTTTTAGACCCAATTCTAAACCTTTAGCTTTAACCGCTCTAAATAAATAGAAAAAAATAGGCCTGGCAAATTTTCTCTCCATGAAAACTTCAAATGGATTAATACAAATATTTAAAAGAAAAATTAGTCAAATCGATGGAGCCGTTTTCTGATTTTAGGTAAATAAAAAAAGTGGGCGGGTCCAGCGTTCTCAACTGATGCGATGACCAACGAACAACATTGATTTTTATTTATATAGATTATATTTTGTTTATAATCGAGCGGCTTTTAATCTTACGTCTATCAAACCCTATAGTTGGGTTGTCTTTCCATTGTCATTCATTAAAAACAAAGTTCAATCTAGCTGCAAATGAATGCTTGGAGATTAATTGAGGGCATTCGTGAAAATTGTGTATTTATTTGCGATTTTATTTTAAATAAATCCTTAATTTGAAAATATTTTAAAATAAAAATGAATGAATTTGGTTACTTTAATGCTGTTTATTAAAATGCATTAGTCACTCCCTATCGCTTTTGCTAATAAATTTATAATACTTAAAAACTCTTATCGTTAGATTTGGTTTTTTTTTAATAAGTGATATACAATACACTAAGCTCTTGATATACGAGGCAATAAGTTGTCTGTCTGTCTGCTTTTTTAATTAAAAAACAGATATTTTCAACATAATGGTAAAATATATGTACAACAAAAAGGACTTCCAATGGGATCACCTGCTTCTCCAGTTATAGCGGATATTGTTATGGAAAAATTACTTGACTCATCTATAGATAAATTAAATGTAAAACCGAAATTAATGACGAAATATGTGGACGATTTGTTTTGTATAATTTCAGGTGATGCGATTAGTGTAATGTTGGAAGCATTTAATGGATTTGATGACAATATTAAATTTACAATTGAGAAGGAAAAAGACTTCAGGCTTCCTTACTTAGACACTTTATTGATTAGAAGAGGTAGGCACCTGACAGTTGATTGGTATCAGAAACCTACAGCTTCAGGAAGAATTATTAATTATTTCTCGAAACATGATCATTTGATTATTAAGAATACTGCTAAAAATTTTATAGATAGAGTATTGACAATTAGTGACAGAGAATTTCACATCAAAAACCTGAAGATAATTAGGGCCATTTTGGCAGACAATGATTTTCCTGAGAACCTAATTAGTAAATTAATAGATCGAAATAAGAATAGGATAAAGTTTTGCGATAATGGTAATAATGTTAATGTTAACAACAACATTAACTCTGATAATATCGTTAGTGATAATAGTATTGCTGACAACAATAGTAATGATAATAATAATAATATTGACAACGGTAACAAATATGATAATAATGGGACGATGAAGTACAGATCAATTACATATATATCGGGATTATCGGAACGGTTGAGAAACTCTGGAATATTTAATTCTGGAAGGTTTAAGATTGCGTTTAAGACTTACAATACTTTGGCAAAATTATTTAGTAAGACTAAGGATAAAATTAGTAAATTAGATATGTCTAATGTTGTATATAGGATTCCTTGTGGTGGTAATGACAATGAAGTTTGTAGTAAAGTCTATGTAGGTACAACAAAGAACAAACTTAAGACTAGACTCGCTGGTCATAAGACAGACCAAAAGTATAGGGACATTAATTCACAAAAAACCGCTTTATCTTATCATTGCTCAGAATCAGATCACTACCCGAACTTTGAAAATGTTTCAATTCTAAATACAGAAAATAATTATAAACGTCGTTATTTATTAGAGATGTTACAGATAATTAATGTACCAACAACACTTAGAATAAATTATAAAGCAGACACAGACAATGTTGCACAAACATACAGACATCTTATACACAAAAATTGTCAAAATTAGATTTTTACAGCTGTATTTATAATAAAAAGTTAGCAACTACTTAACATATAGGCCAAAAACTGGCAAGTTTATAACCTGCTATAGATTAATGCCCGTATTCATAAAAACTATTTTAGGTTTATTGAGGGTTTATTTGACAAGTATTGCATAGAAATTTGTCAAATAAGTTCTCAATAAACCTAAAATAGTTTTTATGAATACGGGCATAATATTATTAAACTTTTCATACCTTTTATTTGATAACTGGTTAAAGAATCAAAAATTAAAGAACTTGTACATGTGGCTAAAAATTTTTTATTATAAATAAGGCTGTTAAAAAATGTTAAATTTATAAGTCTTAGTTTAATAATATCCTTTTTTAAAATTTTTTAAAGCTTTTAATTTTTTAAAAAAGTTGTTATGTTACAATTAATTGTTTTTTCTTCTTTTGTTTAAATTTTTTAATATAATACCACCTAAAAAATAATTTTTTGTTTTTATACATATATCATTATGATTCTTTTTTAATATGTTTTTTTATGTTTTAGTTATTTAATTTAATTATTTTGTAATTATTTTTTCTAAAAAATGTTTGTTGGTTGTAATATTTAATTAAATATGTTTGTTGGTTTTTATTTTTAAAAAAATTTTTTTATATGACAAATTTTCTTGATAGAATATTTTTTCATGTGACACAATTTTTTAATATGTATGTATGTATGTATGTATTTTTTTTAAAAAATTTTTTAAATAAAAATATTTCCTGAAGAAGCTACGCAGAGAAGTAGCGAAATATCGAAAAAATAATAACATATTAGACCTAAAGCTTAATTAAACGCTTATATATTAATATAATAAGGTCAACTAAACTTATTAATACAATTAAAAAAAAAATTTTTATTTGCATAAGATTTTGTCTCATTTGGTAGTTAAAAATTAATGTAGAACAAAATGTTCTTTTTTCTTCTTCTATTTTAAGAAAACATAGTTTTTTTTCATAACAATTTATTTTTATTTGTTTTATTACCCCTAGAGATGGAAAAAGATTGGAATTTTCTCAAAAGGCCGTATTTCACTTGGCAATGTTGTCGTCGTCTAAAGACATTTTTATTATAGATTAAAGGCCAGAGAAACATTTTTTCTTTATTATATTACAAAAATGTTGTTTGACGACAACGAATAAGGCCGAATATAAGAGATCTGTAAGTAATTTATAAAAAACATTAAGAAGATTCAAGTCATAAAACGGATGGTACTCGCATTTAATACATAAACATATTTTTGAAAAATTAGACTACAAAGTGTCTACTTATAATTAAAGCCATTATATATTTTTTCGAATTAAATTCGAATATTTATTGGATCTATATTATACTTATCGTATGAATTTTAATAGCCTAAGATCATAATACTGGTAATCCTTAACGGATGTTAATTCTCATAAGAATACCAGTGTTAGGATCTTGAGCTATTAAAATTCATACGATAAATATAAATAAAACTTATAAATATTTTTAAAATGCATACACTACAAATACGAACTTGCAGTAAACTATGTATAATACACCTATTCATTGAACACAGCTTTGTAAATAAGAATTAAGAAACCCTGGTCAATAAAGTCAACTGTTACCATTAGTAGGGGTTATCCCCTGAGTGCTGGCCTCAATAAAAAAATGACAGTTAACTATTTGTATTTTAAGTTATTACATCATTCACGTAAAAATTAATTTAGAAAAAATTTATTAGCAGGGATGAACTAAACAGAGTTTAGACATGATGATTCGGAAATCCGACATAAAAAGCCGAAACAATCTGACTACCCTAGTTGTCCCCAACTAAATTTACTAAATAATCACAAAATTTTGTCAGCGTTATAAGACGACGCTGAAGTCGCGATTCTGAAATGATAAAGAATTACAAATTAAAAAACGAAACCATTTCCTGAATTTTTATAAGACGATGCGGAATTGACCTTTTCAAATTATTATAATTTGTAACAATATCGATAGAGAGACAGTGGGAACTAACTACCTGTATATAAAAATGAAATTTATGACAAACATTTAAATGCCTACATTTACATATATTTGTATACATCTATTAGTTTATTACGTTTTATGATTTTATAATTTAATGACTCTTGATAGTATTTCTTATTGGGCTATTGGCCGCTCTATATAATATTTTGGTAGGTCTTGATTAAAATGTCATTATCAAAAATTGATTGTGAGAATATAAGTTGTTTTTTATTTTTTTTATTTTGATTATTTATCACTGTAATAAAATGCTTCCTTTTCAGTACGTAAAATTCAAGAAAACAAATGCAATTTATGTATAAGTATTATAAGAAGAAACGTGGCAAATGAATAAATTGGTTTGTCGTATAGATTGTTTTGAAATTAAAGAAAGTTTGTAAACAAGTATAGTAATTAAAGCTTTAATAGGTATTTAAAAGAACGCGGTATTCTCTTTATTATTTATTTCATTTAAATGGGAAAGAAGAAATTCGAATGTTTTGGTATGTTTTTTTGCTTGTTCGGAAACTATATGCGAGGCTATTGTAATAAGTTTGTAAACAGTTTTATTACAATACTTTGAATTATTTGTATTTATTTTTTTAAAAGAACGTGTGTATATGGGCAATTTCAAAAATTTTCAACATTTGTTGAAACTGAGTTCAGATGCTTATTATTTCTCCAGTTTTTCGAATTGACCAAAACGGTCAAAAGGAAATGGTAGGCCACACTAGAAAACTGGGAAATTCAAAATTTCAGACCATCAGTTCTTTATCTCTAAAAGTTATGGGCACTCAAATATTGAAAAACTCAAAAACAGGCTTGAAATTTACAAGAGTTTTCTCATATTTCATCACTTTTCTACTTTTAGTTTTAAACTTCCGATGCCCACTGATATTAAATAAAGTCACTAGACTTTGTAGATATTTACACTATAAAAGTTATGCCCATACAACTATTTGGGAAAAAGTTGTACAGCGGTTCATTTTTGAAACCAAAATTTTCCGATTTTACAATTTTCGCAGTTTTTTCTATAGCGTTTTTGCGCCGTTCAAGAAAATTGCATTTCGTCACCAGTATTTAAAAGATGGTATAATTTGCTAAAATTTGCGCCATATCATGTCGATGTCAGGCTGCTAGTTGCTGAGAACGATGACCTCAAACTTTTATAGAATTGGCGTAAATTTTTCAAAAATGACAGTTTTTCGCGCCTGACATTTGCAATCTTATTTAAAACTGGTTTATGTATTGCGTGATCTAAACTTCTTAGTAAATGGCACCTCAACGTCAAGAAGGCGTTAAAATATTTTCAAACGCAAAAATTTTATAAAGAAAATAAAAATTTTGCGAAATTTTATGATTTTGTTTCGCGTTTTTTTTAATTAATCCGTGGTTTAAAATCAATGTAAGGTATTGGAAATGAAGTGCGGCGGTGAACTAAAGATCATATATAAATACAGTTGAATTCGGTCCATATTTAGCGGGTACAGCGGCATTTTTTTTCAAACACATTTTGCTTTGTGACATCTGCAGTTATGTATAGATTCCGCCGCGATTAACAGCAAATGAAAGGGTTTTTTAAGCTTGATAATAAAACCGAATAGGCATTAAAAAATTTTCATGATTTTAAATTTTACAGATCAAAAAAAAAATCCTAACCTCAAAAATAATTCTTATATAATTTTTTTATTTTTTAAATTTGCAAGTTAAAACATTGTTTTTCGATAAATTAGTTATGCGTTATATAAACACGTATTATAACAATCGGTGAAACATTCACATTTTAGCAAAAATTCGCCTTTTTTAATGTTAAGAAATTTTAATTATAATTGATAGTTTTTATGTATTTTATCAGTGCATTGATGAATTTTGACTGCACTGATGAATTTGAAATGAGTTTCATGCATCCATACAACATTTATTAAAATAAACCAATAAATTTTACTTTAAATTTAGAGATTTTAACTTAAAACCTCCATAACTTTCGCGCCGTTTGCAATAAATGATTAACGCGAACTGTTTTGGTATGCTAAAACATCACCCTTCACGTGACCAAAGCGTCATTCGTGTCATCCAAAAAAAAAATTTCGAAAAAAAAAATATCAAAATGTCGAAAATTTTTGAAATTGCCCATATACATATAATTTTTGTTTTAATACATTTCGTTTTCTTTAATTTGTTAGAGTTATTAACACAATGTTATGAAAACGATTTGTATGCTAAACGTCGTTGTTAGCAATTGTACCAGTATATTTTGTCATTTTCACACCTTAAGGTGCTGCTGCCTCGTCAGAGTAAACAACTACTCTGGATACTCTAAACTATAGAGTTAAAAAAAATTCTGAATGCTAAAATTCTCAAACATGTGAAAGTCTCAATCGGCTTGTGCTTAAAAGTTGTAAACATTATAGGATATTCTTAAAGCTTCGCTGACTTTTGTCAAATATTTAATTAATGGAAATACATATTTTATAAAAAAAATTGGTTTTACATGTAAACATTACTTAAAAAATTATTTTAAAACAGAAAAAGACAATAAATAATATTTACATTTTTACTGGCGTATTCATAAAAAATAAAATTGGTTAATAGAGTGCTTATTTAACATATTTCTATTAAGTAATTGTCAAATAAACCCCTAATGAAACTATTTTATTTTTTCTGAATACGGCAGTTAATTTATTAAATTTGAAGCAAGAATTACTAATCAAAATAAATATTTCAGTAGATTGCATTCTAATCTTCTGTCTTGATATCAACATTTAGAATGATCAGCCATGTCATTTAATATTGTTGCTTATTTAAAAATGGAAAAAGGGAACATTTTTATATAGTAATTTTTTTATTTTTGTTTTCTTAAATTATGAGGTAATATATTTTCAATTACAGTTGCTTTTTCTGACTAAAACCATTTTTCTTTTTTTAAATGTCTTTAATTAAAGACAAGGATTAACTTGAGCTAATTTTTTCTTTAAGTTCACTTAATGGGTTTTTTTTGTTCTCCATGACTAAACCAAAAACCTATACAGATTTATTTTAGAACACTGAATTCTCTGTATTGTGCTGCCTTAGTTTCTATCTCTACAATGTAATTGAATACTTTGTAAACACATAACTGAATGTAACTAAGATTTGTACAAGCTTTGTCAATAACCTTCTATTTATTATACAGTCAGTAGCAGTAATATGTCAGTAAATTTGTTGTCATACCATGTGCCAAGGGAAACCAGAGAATCAATAAATAATAAAAATATTTACAATTGCTTGAAATACTTAGAAATATGTATCATTAAATAGTAAATAAAAAAAATTGAAATTAAAATAAAAAAAACAAATCTGTAAACTGATTACTAGTAATAGTTTTGTAAAACAACTTTAAGGAGTTTTTGATACTCTTTTTTATGCTTTATAATTACATCTATTTATACGTATATATATTTTTAAATGAAAAAAAAATGTATTTTTAAATGAATAAATATATATAAATATATTTCATAACTGAAATAAATATCTGAAACTCAAAACTTTAAGTACTAAATAATTCTTCCAAAAACAAATACTACCTATATTAGTATTAAGAAAAAGTATTTTTGTTATAGAAATACATACTAAATAATTTTAATTAAATCATTAATATATCGTCTAAATCTTTTTCATTTGTTTATAATCGGCCAATGTTGTTCCGAACTTTTTACCAATTTAGTGATAATTATCTTGGAAAACCCGTCAAAATAGCATGTCAATATTTGGGAGAGTAACATATGCCCTAGATATGGTGACTAAAGCATGATTGTGATTTTTTTAGGCTATCAATTGATTAGAAAATTACAAGCAAATAATCAGTATCATCAGTATTATCGTGATGTTAAGCTTTGTATTATTTTTCGATTGCTCTGGTCATTTTTTTATTTCTTTTTTCTGTAGACGCAAAATACATAAATCTCATTACCCGTATAGTTTTGTAGTATAAATCTTAGGCTCTCAAGTGCCGAAATGAAAACGGTTTTACATATATTTGTACAAAAGTATACAGCTGAATGAAAAAATCTCTTATTTTCTCTTTGAACGGAACTGTTGTATACCCATCATAAAGGTGCGTTTAGAAGCGGAAAGTCTTTATTAACAAACAACATTTAGGTTTTTATTATAAGTCATGTAGTTCCTAAAATGACTCACAGCTAAACCTTTGTTCACTTTTGAAGTGTTTACAGCTGTACTCGTATCATATGAATTTCTCTATATATGTAATTACGTCTCTTTTTTTCAAGTGTGCAGTTATCGAAAGCTAAGCTGACAGGCCCCTCACGAGGATCGTATGTCGTTAGGCTGTCACTATTCTTAAACAAGAAACTAACTGTAGGTAGTTCGTAAAGTCCAAAAAAAAATTGGAAAAAACTATGGTCTATTATCTGCAAATAATATACAAAAATCAGACGTTGGTACTTAAAATGTGTAGTTTAGAGAGTATTACTTTGCCTTTTAATTTAAATTTTTTTTTTATTTAAATAATATTAAATTTCCGATTATGTTTCTTATCTGTGAAAAATAATTTTTTTCTATTGACAGTTTTTATTTATATATCTTACAAGCCTAAACCCAGCGTGCTTCGCTAGATCTACCACTACTATATGTCCACATTTTTCGACTAATGATTTTTAGTGACTACAACCGAATTCAGGAAATTTAGAATTTTTAGATATAAAAAAGAAATGGAAGGTACCACGTCCACCTTTTAACTGAGGATTTTTCTTGACCGTAAAGTCGTTCAGATTAAATTTAGAAACCTTAATTTAAATCGTTTTCAAGATATAAAAAAAATACTATCAGTTTGTATGAAAAAAAAACATTGAACTTTCGGTGGTTGAAGCAATCAATCTATGTTTCAAATTTCAACAAAATCAGTTCAATCTTTATTGACTGAAAACAAACAGACTTACAAAGAAATTTATATATAAGTATATATACAAATATGAATTATGGATTATTTAGTTACTACAGTGTAAATTATAATTTTTACGTTATTACTTATATATGAATAATCCAGTTATTTTCAGTCATATTATCTGCCTACCGTATATCAAATTATTTGATTAAAACTGATTGAATGAAAGCACGTTTTTAATTGTTTTTTTTTTTTTTAAATCAATTTTTAATTGATTTTTTTAAAAACACGCTTTCATTCATAAATACATACACATGTACATACATACACAGAAAAAAAAATTGAAAACTGATATCAATTACGAAGACAAAATATTTAATTAAAATTGTTAAAACAATTAAAAAGTTAATTGTTTTTCTTTTAACTCTAAGAGAATTGCTATTTTGATTAATTTTCCAAAGAATATTGCACTAAAAGCATAATAAACGTTAAAAGTTAATTGTGTCATAAACATTTTTAACCCTTTACTAGTAACTTTAGACCAATTTTGTCCTTTATTCAAAAGATTTAAAATTGGTTTCTCGTCTTCAGTGTTAAAAGTAAGAGCAACAAATATTCATTGCAAGTCTTTAAATTTAATACTACTTTTTGCCTTTATTAAAGTTTTCGTAATAAATGTACAGTGAGGGTTAAAATAAGAAAACCAAATTATGCCAAAATTGTTAAATATTTTTATTTATTTTTATTATTTTTTTAGCGATTTCTTATAATTGATAACATGTTTTTAAACCCCCATAATTTCTTTTCTAATCTATTGGTCTCTATGCATTTTAAAATAAATTTATATTATCGACTGATGTAAATGGATGAAGTCATGGAAAATTATCGTTTATCAAATAATTTTATTTTGAAACGCACATTTCACCACGAGTCCGTTTTGTCTTATCTCTCACCTACGTACATACAAATATCTTTTGTGAGATTATGAGCGAATGAAGTGGAGCTCTTCAGAATAGCAGACGATAACTTAATGGATAATTAAAAATATATATGATTTTTGAAATTAAATTTTACCTACTTTCTATCACAAGTACTTACTTAAATACATATGTATGTATGTATACAGCCAAGTCAACTAATAAACGCCATTTGTTATACCCTTTGAATTTAAACCATGCTTATGAAGTGGGGAGTTTATAATATTCAACTGTACAAATATTTGACATTTGATAAAAAAAAAACTGTTAAAGTCGGAATAGTTATTTGCAAGATCTGAACAATCTATACATATACATACTTATGTGCATATATTAATTTTGCATTAGATGATATCAATTCAATTTCGTGATCAAATAACCCTTCGTATGAATTCAATTTCGTAATATATCGAATGGATGAATTAACATACAGCATTCGATTGTTTACATATCGAAATTTAAAAATCAAAGTACAAACATTTTTGTTTATATTGTAATATATGCTTCAGAGAACACAAAACTTGCATAGGTTAAAAAAAAAACAAACGAATTCGGAAATATTGTTAATGCTTTAAACAGAAATCCCAGTATCAGGTGTAATAAAATGGAACATAATGTATGTCCATGTTTAATAAAGTTTTTATCTGCGTTCATTTCTTTATTCATGCAGAAATTTAAACTTTCAGGAGGTAAATACATTTGTATTTCGACTATTGATAACTTTCCTGAACGCCGATTATTTGTAAAACAGTGTTGCACCTAATACTTGATAACACTGCTTTGCATTGCATACCAGTTTTTGAAATGGTGATTTGCAACTGCGTTAAGAAAGCGGTTATATTGTGTTTCTTTTTAGGGCGAAATGAAATCATACGATTTTTTGTTTCGCTACAGAGATTGGTTTTTTTACTTCCATTCTTTAATCTTAATTTCAATTGATATTTCTTATTATTATTTATTTTTAATTTTTAATTGAACTTAATTCTATTCTATACATTCCAAACGGCTGCACTTATCATATCCCCACAATTTTGTAGTTGACAATGAAAAATTTTACTAATTTTTCTAAACTGACTAGTTTTTCTTTAGGCTGACGTTTTAGGCACTCAGGAGGATAGAACTAACCACATACTCATACATACATGATTTGTGTACTTGTGTTTTGTTGTATTTTCAAAGGACTATAGTAGTATGGAAAAATTATGTTTATTCTTTAATTAAGAACTGCATCCAACTTCGCTGTTACTTCCTTGTGTTGTCATCAGTCCTAACAGTGTTGGTACGACCGACTGAAAATAATCAATAAAAAATAGCAATAAATAGTAATTTACGTCAGCGTTGTCCGAACAAATACGCTCATTTGAGATAAAAAAGCACGTATTGGTCTTTGTCTTGATCGCTGGGCTTATTAAGTTTTTCCCAACATCATAACCACTACAACGAGATGACATTCAATTTATTTCCTATACAATTTGTATAATACTTATGTTTTTATATTATTTAAGTCTTTTTATTTTATTTTATTGTGTACACATACATACTTATATTAAAAAAATAAGAAAAAAAGGCAAAAACCTTACTAAATAATCAGTCAAAGTAATATTGATAATATTGAGGTGAAAACAATTTCATTTTCTTTATTTCTGTTGTTCATTGTTGGTTGGTACTTAAGCAACTCACTTTTGCACTTAACAAGGGTACTGATTAAAATTGTATAAATTTACTTATATAGTATGTATGTAGGTATGTATTTCAAAATTGCAGATTTTTCCATTGATAATGACAACCCAAAACGATTAAAGTTTAAAAAATATTTTGACATTTAAATTGTACGATATAATAATTAATAAACCATAAAAATAACACACTGTGTTGGTACCATTTTACGATATTATTTGCTATTTGTAGATAAAATTATTATTATTTAGATATAAACAAAATATTTTTTTTAATCCAGGATACTTGAACTGATACACTCAGTTCTACTCACACTCAATTGACTATAAATTGTTAGTAGTTACTGGCTTCCTTTAGAAAGTGTTATATGCTCCCGAATGCTTTTACAATTTTTGGTAGTGCTTAATAATGAAATGGAAAACCGTTTACTGACAGTAGGACATTTTAAAATCAGCCTTGAAATTTCCTATTTACACAGGAGAACGCTATTCAATAAATAAATGTTGGGTTTAACCGTAAGTTTTTAATAAAAAATAAAATAAAAATGTTACATTTAATATAAAAAGGACGCAAAATGTTTCCTTAGCTTGGAAATTTATGTCCGTATTCATAAAAAATAAAATTGGTTTATAATGTGCTTATTTGACATATTTCTATGGAATAATTGTCAAATAAGCAATTAATAAAACTGTTTTATTTTTTATGAATATGGGCATTAATTTTTAAGTTATTGTCAAAATTTACAAAATTACAGTTGAACAGTATTACGGTAAGCATTCTAGAATAAAATTCCTCCCAGAGGGCCATTTATTCACTCATAGATCTTATGAGTTCGCCCCTATCATTGCTGTGGGTATCTGCTGCCTCATCTCTACTAATGTTCTAACATTCCAGGTTCCTAATCGTGTCCTTGTTTTCATGTCAAAAAACATCAATGGTGGGTTAGATTAATTTTTCTTTTTATCTGTAGAGGTTTCAGTAATCATTTGTATTTAAGATGGCCAACTGATTATGCTAACGCATCTGAGCCTGGGGCTTGGGCTGCCAGCAAGTCTTCTAAAAATGGAAGTGTTATCAAAAGTTTTAGATCGTGACCGCTAACAAAAGAACATATCATTTAACTGATTTGTATTTAAGTGTAAAAACAGGAAATGGTGTGCCAAGTGATTAAATTAACATTTTTATTGGTGTTTTAAGTAGTGATTGACTTGTCTAACACAGCATTCCTTCACTTAAACTTTTAACTGGACTAATAAACATCGTTTTGTTTCATATGACTTTTAAGATCAAAAGATAGGAATAATTCCTTGAATTGTTGTTACACTGTTCAATAAGGCGTTTTAGTTTTTAAGTGTTATCGATAAGAATACGTTATTGAATTGAAAAGAAAAGTAAATAAGTACTTCTTAGAAGATTTTCAAGTTTAAGTATGTACTTTAAAAATAAAGGCCACATTAATTACTTTGTTTTAATTTGGATTAATTTTTGTGAGTTAATGGATTTTCAATTAAAATAAAATTCAAGGTGAATATGAATTAAAATGTCAGACTTTTAACCCTTTGCTTTTTAATATTGGGTAGCACAGATAAGTAGCTGTATATTAAATTTCATCATACATTTGGGTATACAGCACAATCTCCAATTTGTTTTATATCTCATGAAATAAATAATATATTAGGCAATGTTCTAATGGAGTTTATTTACTAAAGAAAACTATGACAATTATTCTAAAAACAAAACAATTATTTAAAGAAATAACATTAAAGTCTAGTATGGCCTTCAGTTGTTCCTGACTTAAATCGAGTGGAAAACCTCTGAGTTATTATAAGTCAAAATATATGTATGTATGTATAAAACTGGACTGCAACTGGGCTGAACCGCCATCTCTAATTAAGAGCGGCAACGTTTTGTCAAAACATTCAAAACATTGTTATTCCAACCCTAACTATTTTAATAATAAAGGGAATTTACTCATGGTGTTTGTGACTCAAACTAAATTTTATAATAAGAAAAACTAAATACAATTTAAAAGTTATTTGTTTTTTAATTCTATTTTGTTTTTGAAGCCTTTTGCAATTAAACAATATATGTATGTATGTTGACACCCAAAGCCTGTCCGTTTTGTTTGTTTACATACTATTTATATTTACATTTTGCAACTAACTTTACTATCAAACGCTCTGTAAAAATTTGATTTTCCATTTGCAAAGCCTTACTGACGTTCTGATGCAGAGTTATTTTGGGATGATCCATTCAAATTGTATGGGAATGAGAAATCTTGGCAAATAGAAAACGCTTATTTAGGTACTGCAGTTACAAAAATACACGTAGTATTACTTAACAGAGATTTTAAGTTTTTTTTCTCATTTTTGTCACATCGTGTTACTTATTACGTGTAATTGGGGTTTAACAGTTTTAAATGCTTAATAAAAAAACAAGAGTTTTTTATTTTTCTTATTTATTTATTTATTTATTTTTAAACAGTTATGTGTTTTAAATGACGCTTAAGTTAATCATATAAAATATCAAAATACAAAAACAAAACAAAAACAACATAAAGATGTTTTGTTGTTGTATGTAGAATTTCAATTTTTTAAATGAATGGGAAAGCCTTAACTACATACATAATTGTCCATTAGAACTCCTTTCAGAGTAATGGCCTAGCTTCTCACAGTATTCATATTATGTGCCGGGACCTACAGTTTAAGGTCGACTCCGAACGACAGACTTTAGAAGCTTGTTCATGGCACTCAATTACTCTCAGAGCTCTCACCAGAAGACGGTTGAGAGGTGACAGCCGAAGGAATATATTTTTCATATTTTTTTTTTTTAAGATGTCAAGCCGCAGTTTGCGCCCGGAGCTCTCGTCTAAAAAACCGACACAATACCCAATAAAGAATGAATGGATACGAAGCCGTGGTCTAGTGGTTTGTGTGTTGGCCTACTAAGATAGCGCCGGGTTCAAATTTCAACTCTGACATCTTGAAAAAAGAAATATAAAAAAATATTTCTTTCGGCGACTACCTCTCAGCAGTCTTCTAGCAAAAGCTCTGGGAGTAATTGATTGCCATGAAAAAGCTTCTCAAATCTGTTGTTCGAAGTCGACTTTAAACTGTATGTTCCGATACTCATGGCTAAAAATTAACACACTCACTTGTATACTCTGTTAATAATTTGTTTTATCTCTTAACACAAGTATTTCTTTTCATTGTTAATGATTTGCCAATTGGGGATTTACCCTTTACCCATTAATTTTCTGATCAAAAGTATTTCTTCTTTTTTTTTAATCAAAAATACATCTGTTTTAACTTTTGTCTCTACTCTATTCTTCTGTCGTATTTTTAGACAAAGAAACGTGTATATTTTTTAAGTACTTTTCCGTAATTAATTCCTTAATAGTTGCTATGAAATAAAAAAAAGACTCGTACAAATATTCCTAAAAGTAGTGTTGGGTGAAGCGTCCATATTCATAATTTGGTGTTTCATCTAAGCAGTTGGGAAAAACTTGTTTCGAAGTTTATATCAATCTAATTTGGATACTTTTTTTATTAAATTTTGGTTAAAAAAAATTAGAAGCTAGGCAACACTGCTCATGACAAGTAAATTAATAGTCTGCTTCTGTAAAACAAATGATTTGGAACGTTCGCATGATTTGTTGTTTGTATTTTTCATATAAAATTGCAAACATTTGAAATCGTTCGTTTTACATTTAAAAATAAATAATAAATAAAATAAAAAATAAATGTTATTTTATTGTTATTTAAAACGATTCAAGAATTAATTATTGTAAAGCACAATGTTTACTATAAAATAATGGAACAAACAAAACGTGTTAAAAACAATGAAAATATTTTATATTCAACTTTTTGTTTTTTTTTTGTTTATACGACCTGAAATTACTTTTTATGGGTCAAATTACAATAGACTACCTAGCCTATGCAACATATTTTAATATTTGGGTAATTTACACAAATGATAAGCTGCTGTACTTACCATAATATATTAAAAATTATTTTCTATTTTTTTTAATTTCAATATCACCGATATGTCGTGTAAATCACTACCTTTTGTAGATATTTAATTTTTGAGTATATCCTCATGATTATGTCGACATTGGATATGTTTCTCTCTTAAAAAGAAGAAAAAACCCCTCAACGAAAAGATTTTAAATTCTTATTAAAAATTATTGATAAAACTTTTGCTAACAAAGAATACACTGAATGTTATAAAGGCTGTTATTTTTAAATTGTCTTGCCTGGTTTTAAAAAACACAATTATATATTATTTTTATTTGTATATTTTCCAACTTCCTTATAAAACTCCAACTTCTTTCTCTTAATAATTTCATACCATTGGGCACCCCTTGCTTGATCACCCACAAATTACTAAAGTTTGTTGTAATTGCATTTTAATGACTTTACATTTTACTACATAACGGTAGTATAAAAAGTAAACAAAGAAATTGGAGAAAAGAAACAAATATAAACAAACACAATTAATTTTATTTGTAAATACATACGAATTTATTTACAGTGCCTGATATACATATAAACCAATCTATAGGTAAATATCGATAACTTAATAGTGTTGTTATAAAAATATCAATTCTACCAGTAATTGCAATGATTAAACTTTTTAATTTTAAAACATGGCCGTTTAAGTGGAAAAAACAATTAAATGTTATAGAATACTTTTAATGGCTCAAATTTAACGTTTATTTTCCCCATAATTTGTATTGGATATCGAGGGGATTTTTTTATTCTACGATTGAAATGTGTTTGTAATACATAATAATATTAAAACAAATTAAAAAAAATTGTCAAGGAAAATTAATTATAAATATGTATTTTCTAGACAGACATACAATATATAAATATGTACATATTTATAAAAATAGATTCCGTTTGTATATGTATATTTTTTTATTTTTATTTTAGGCCAATACTCAGGGGTAAACCCCTACGAAATGCTATGCATTGTATTGGAATTTTTGGAAAAGACAGTACATATATTATTATTAATTATATTATTACTAAGCAAATTGCTGTGAACTGATCATTCAAAGGCCAGTGGTATACCTTAACCCTAGAATGATCAACAGCAATTGCCTCATCGTTGCATGTTGATTGTGTGGTGAGTGCCTTCGCTAAGTAGGTTTAGTTGGGTTTAGGTGAGGCTTTTCTCCTGATATACCACGCAAAGTGAAAGAGTGAATGCAACTAATCTCATGCATTCTCAGCGGGAAATGGTAATCAATGGGAATTGAGAAGGTAATGCAAAGAATGTATAATGTTGTTTCTGGAAACCATTACCCTTAACACAGATCATGTCCTACGAAAGTAATAAATGTTTTTAATATCCCCCGTAATAAGTATTAGAATTCATTATTTGTAATGCATAAAGTTATTATTTATTAATAATCTTAGGGAATGACGAGAAATAACGAATTTTTTTAATAAAATGTAGAACAATGAATTCCTTCTTCTTAAGATGTGGGAATACACATCGTAATCAATACTTACTTGTGTGCCACATGAAATTACCTTTTCAAAGTAATAAGTTCTGAAGGCATATATTATTTGATTAATTATAAAATAAGGTAATCAATTTTTTTCCGCTGTGTTGCATTGTTTGTTTTCTCTTAAAGTCATCTAACACTAAAAAAAAGCAGCGATTGCTTTGCAAGAAGATAAATAAGCCTGAGAATCTCTTAATCTTTCTTGTTTAATTATCAGCATAGAATAAAGATAACGTTTAAATTTAAGTGGTGTGGATTGATTTCAATTTTGCTCGATTATGATTTATAAAGCCTTCTTGCTGAACTTCGTTGTTATTTTTAAAGGATTATTTTAATTATAACAGAATTATTAGTCCTTTCTTTTAAATTAAAATATTTAGTTATTTTTTATATTCAAACAACTCAAAACTACTCATTTCTTTCAAATCAAAACTCCACCACGAGTTTGACACTTTGATTTATTTATTTATCTGCTTAAAGGTATTTTTGTTGTAGACATTAAGGGGTAAAAAATTCTATATATTCTTGTTTAAAATTGAAAACCACATACCACCACATTAAAAAAAAAATACGAGCTTAAAATGTGCTCTTTACGGCAATCAAATAAATTTTTGACAAATTCAAACGGTGATCGGAAACAAATACTCGTAAATCGTCAATATTATCAATTGATAAGAGTACATACTTATATCGATTGTATGTGTTTTCGGTTATAAGAGTTTTTTTAATTTAAAGAGTGCTGTTGTTCTGTGTTGCCAAAAGTGTTGACTTCTTTGCATCTTGCAGAGACGTTAGGTGGTTGGGGAATTTTTGTCTCATAAGCTGTAGAGTTTTTAAATTTTTGTTAAAAATATATATTATATAGTACTTATATATTCGCTTCTTTAAAGAATATAATACAGAATTTACATTTTATTAGTTTTAAAATTTAAAATATATTTCTTACACACAATGGTGTTCAATAAAATAAATTCACCATGATCTAACTTCTCTGAGACCGAAAAATATTAAAAAAACGTGATTAATATTTTTGAATGTGTTTCATACTATGGAACTGGATTTCTATCTCAGATTAAAAAGTACAATGAATGCCGTATAATGTATAGATATTTTAAACGATATTAATAACATAACTACACATCAAAGCGAGGAAAAGGTTGGTTTCAAAATAATAGCGTTAAAATAAAAGCCTACACAGTCTCCGTACTTGAATATTATTGAAAATTTATGCTAAATTGTCAAATCGGCTCTTCGTGGCAAAAGCCCTTCTAAAAAGTTACATTTCTTGGAATTTGTTAAATATACGAGGAAGAACATTCAAATCTAAACGTTTTAAAGACTTGTAGATTCAATTCCCAAAGGCTGTTTTGACTTTATTAAAAATAAGGATATTTCCAATAAGTACAGAGGTAAATAAGCGGTAATTGAAAGGAATAATTTGGTTTAATTAATAAAAAAATAATCAAATTTTTAAGAAGGGAAAACTAGTTGAATTTAAAAATAGGTATGAATTCATGGTTTTTTAAGTTTTGATCGTGGGAAGTTTTGTGTCTTTCATATTATTTACTTTATAATTGAACCAAAATTAAAACAAACAATAATATTAATCACGTTTTTCGCTTTTTTAGGTCTTATGGTGAAACTATTTTGTTGAACACCACTGTATTTTTATATTAATTTTTTTTAATATACATACATATGCAACTGATGTTAAAAATGGTTTTAAATATTCCTTAAAAAGTGGAAAACTAATCACTAATTTTATTTCTAAAAATTCTGGCAGCACACTTTATAAGTATTAATTTAAAGGCTTGCTTGTATTCTCTTATCTTTTAAGAGAATAACAAAAAACAAGAGCTTTGAGTGTTATTAAAACGACAGGTGTAGGTAGACGTAAATATTAAATTTTTCTAATCGTTTAATTTGTTGTAAATTTGTTTCATTCATTGCGATAACATACCTCTCAGTGTTCAGGTAGAATTTATGCTAGTTTTATTAAAAGCGCTAATTTACATTAAATTTCTTTGTTTTTGCTACTTTTAAGTTTAGTGGAGGTTGGCTAAAACATAAAGAGAAAATTTGTTAATAAGAACTCTCGATGTACCTTTCTTCATATCCAACAATACGACACAATACGCCTTTTTTGTGACAAGTATTAATTAGAAAGTCTCATATAACCTGTACTGAGGTGGTGATAGTGAATCATTATTGTTCCTTTCTTAAAGAATCTTGTTAAGCTTAATCAAAAGAACAATCTGACGACTACCTCTGCAGCGTATACTATTATATCACACAGCATAAATTCATTAATTATCCTTTAATAATGATCTAATGAATTTGATCATAGCCCTAATTGTAGACGTACTATAAATCACCATTGTGAGTATTGTACTTTCCTTATTAAGTCTTGATTTCTTCATAAATTTAGGGCACTACTAAAATTCAAGATCTTTTTCAATCTAATCACCTGCCAACCTTTTTAAGTTTTAAAATATAATATTTATAGAAAAACCCATTTTATCTAATCATTTCAAAAGATTTGATCTCATGTTTATAACGATTTTTGTCAATATACTCGTAAAAGAAATTCACTTTAATTATTTATTATGCATATGTGTGTGTATTTCGCTACATACAAGTGGTATTGGTTACCTTAAGTTTTAGAATTAATAAGTAAGCACTTCCCTGCTATCATTATTAAATAAATAATTATCACTGCTTTATTGTTGACTGCAAGAAGAGAATGAGAGCAATACAAAAGAGAACAAAAGTAAGAGATTTTTACAGAGTATGCAATTAACAATAAATGATTTGCGATTGCAACATGTTGCTGTTGTTGAGTTAAGCTTGTCATAAATACAACAAATTCTACAATAATTATTTGTTTATTTGCGAGTACTTAATTTTATTTATTTATTTATTGTTTTTTTTTTAGCAATTATTGTATACCTTTTGTTGCTTCACATGCATAAAGATGAGAGAATGAGGAGTATAAATAAAATAAATTCTCAATTATTGTAGATTTGTTTTTTCTATATTGATGATGATCGTGCATTGTGTGCTGGTGTTAATAAATTTATAAAAGTGTTGGTGGTTGATTCTCGTCTCGTTGCTTATCTTTGCTTAGTTTTTTCTCTTACAATTGATATACTTATTTTTGTGTTTTCAAAATATATTTTTGTTTAGCTTTAAAATATGGATTATGGTTATACTGTCCATTTTAAATATAAATTTATAGGAGAAATATGTTATAATACCAGGTATCGAACGTCTTTAAGTATTCAGTACACGGTAAATCGGCATGCGGTTAAGACGGACTAATTTCAATCTGTAATAACCGATAATAAATTCTTATTAAAGAATTATTTTTTGCTCGAGGCGGTTAGAAAAAGAATATTAAAACAAATTATAATAAGAAATAAATTAGAAAAAGAAAATAAAAAAAAAACGTTGACTTTTGCAAGAATTATAAATAAAAAATAAAAATTCATTAATTTCGTAGAAAAGTCATTGATGAAGAAAAAATAAAATACCGTGACTAAAAATAAATAAATATTTAATTTGAAAGGAAAAAAAATATTAACAAAAATTCTGTGATTTATTAAATAAATCAATATTTATTTATAATTAAACAAGCAAATAAATTTAACGTTTTAGGAAAGTTTTCTTAAAATTAATAAGCAAAAAGCAAAATTAAAAAAAAAAAAAAAAATAAACGTGAAAGCCAAAGAGTGAGCCTCTTTATATAAAAATTACGGTTTTGAAAAACTAAATCAAGAAAAATGTAACAATAATTCGTTTTATGTGTTATTTCAACAATAGAAATATCAAATTGTAAGCGTTTACATATAAAATTAGTAATAATTAAATTTACAAATTATAGAAAAAAAAATGCAATTAAATTTTAACAAATAAATATTGTATGTACGAGTACTATGACAAAAGGTCTTAATAATCGCTAAATTATTTTTTAGTTTTAATATAATAAACATTTCTTAAAGCTGTAACCTTAATAAGTCTTAAAAAAAATAACTCTTTTGAAAATGATTTTTTTTCTTTTTATTTTTATTGTTTAAAAGTGTTTCATTAATAATCGTTAATTTATTCATACGTTCTTTTCAAAACGTGTATTCAGGGCTATTGAATTAAAAAAGCAAGTCAGTTAGTCTACAGCCCCAGCCATTCAGGCAACTTTTTTTATTTTTAGTTTAGCACTACTCATTAAGTTTTAGCAATTCTTTACACTTGTTTAACTGAAAACCTTCCGCTGCCTGTTTTTTTTTTTGTGTATAATTTAAAAAAAAAATATATATTTTTATATATGTACATATGTACTTAATTTAACGCTTTAAACTAATTAAGTTTTTAATATATTTTTTATGAAAGTGTTTTATTTAAAAAAATTTAAATTTGGAAAATAATGCGTATGCGAGTTTTTATAAGTGGGACATAAAAAACATAATTTTATTTCCTTTATTGAATGCTGAAGTTCAAGGTCATACTTTTTAAAATATTTATTTTTTCTTTTTATATTTTTTTCTCTCTTCATTAGTGTTTTAAATTTTGATTAAAAATAAATATATTTTTCTTAACTAAATTGTAGTTTAAAATTATTTCAAAAGGCTTACATGACAAATTTCTATGCAATAAATCTTTAATAACTTTATTTTATTTTTTATGAATACAGAGGTTAACTTTTGTCTCGATTAATAAAATCAAGTTTTTGGTATTTCTTTGATCGTTGAAGTCATTAACTGCTTGTGGCATATCTTAATTGAGCATAAAAACACATGTAAGTACACAAACGAAAATGGGTATAATAAACGGTGTTAAATTCTTCTCTTCTAATGCTCTTTTTTTACGAAATATATTTTAATAATGACACCCTGTGATTGTGGTGATGACTGCAACCCATAAAAATTAGAACAATTTTGCAAACAAATTTGCCTTTCCATCTTTCCTTGTGCGTAGCCATGTAAGTGAACCTTGTTGTGGACTTTAAGATGCTGTTCTTTGCCTTCAGACCTACTGATACAAGTATTCATGGATTTATATTATGACTCCACTTTCTTTAGAAATAGTTTTTCAAAACTTTTTAGCACTTATATTATGCCTCTCATGCGAATGAAAATCTGCAAATAATTACTCGTATATATTTATTTACTAAATTACAATACAACATTAAATCATATTTCAACAACATGGAACAGAGTGGCAAAGACCAAAAGGTCGGTGTAGTGTCGCAGATTAGAGTGTTTGGTTGGATACGAACCACACTACCGACTACACCACTGGGACACCCAATGAGAATTATTTCAATCAGTATTGTTAGCTTAAGTAAATTGTAATTTTTTACATTCCTCTTGTATTTAAACAGCAATTTAGGTATTATTGTTATGGTATTACTATGTCCATACCTGTTTTTTACACTGTCACGTTAAAATAACACCAGTTGACTTGAGTAAGCATAAACAATTAAATATGACAGAACTTAGTTCATTATACTGTAATGGATTCAGATTACTTAGAATTTAGGATTTAAAATAAAATCTAATACAAAATTGTAAATTGCTTATTATTGTGTAATAGCAAGTTTCAATGCCATTATATTTAGCTTAGTTGGGTTGTGGTAGATTTACATTTGTATGCCTTATTTGCCATTGATTAACTCTCCATATTTTATTATTCAAACTTTCGAAACTACCTAAGTACATAATTGGCCATTACAACCCCTTTTTCAGAGTTACGGCCTAGTTTCTAATATCAATCATATTGTGTGCGTCAGTTTTTTATCTCTGACTACCACAGGGCCTACAATTTACTATATTTAATCTCTAGTAGTGGTGTAATCAATATAATCCATTGTGGATCATATATAACATACCCCATATATACGCATTTACAATAGAAATATTTCTGATTTATATTATAACAGTCTTATAACACAAATTTCCATACAAAAATGTGTTAATTTTTTTGAATTAAAAATATTTTTATGAAAATGGGGATAAATATTTAAAGAAACGGAGTATTTTGTTTATCTGCTTTATAAAATATATTTTTTTTATGAAGTAAAAGCACTTCAATATTAATCAAAATATTTTTAAAAATTATGAATCATTTCTTATACTCGCAGTACTTAATTAGCTGTCAATAGTAGTTACAAAGTTATTGATACGAGGAATTGATAAGAATTTTTTAAAAATACGACTATATTCTATTTTTGTAGGTTTTTTTGTTTTACTTGATAACAAACATGTGTAGCTTTAAGATTTAATCAGTACTAGGTATTAACCGGTAAAATTTATTATTGTTAACATGTAAAAAATTTGTAATAAATTGCATGTAAAATACGTAAATCTATTAAACACAGACACAATAGAGTTAATATGCATGTATGTATGTACTTCATGATAAATTCAGTGTTTTTACGAGTGTCTGGTAAAGTTTATTGATTTAAGAAAATATTTGAATATTTGTAACTAAAATTAGAATGTGTGAATTAAAGAAAAAATATATATTTTTTATTTGTTTCGTCATAAAACGCCTTAATTACAAAAAATCTTTCGTCTAAAATTATTGAAAAATATTTGAGCAAAAAAAAGCATGACCACAATTTTGGTTGGACTAAAATTCAGTGTTTAAAAGCTGAGGTTTTTTCAAATGTTATAATAAAAATAGTTTTAGGAATCAATTTTAATTTTCTGCAATTTGTTTTTTACAGTTTGAGTTATTATTGGACTGAAAAAACAATCTATGTCTCATCGAGAGACATATTTAAGAATTATACGGTGTGAAAGAAGATATGTATACATATGTATGTACATATTTGGAAAGTAATAAGTCAACGATGTTCGATATTTATGTCACCAAGTACGAGTATATGTATCAGCTTTTTGTTTTTAAATTATTAACAAACGCATTTAATTTTAAATCTTGTATAATTAGGATACTGAATGTATATTTGTGGTCATGACTGTTGCTCCATCTGCAGTAAAACAAATTAAGTATTTGTTATAATTTGTTATTTTTATAAAAATAGTTTAATATTAAAGCATATAGTACAAACTAAAGGCAATGCACTGGTTAACAGTCAACAACCTAAAAATCAGATCGTGTATTAGATAATAAATAAAAACGTGTACCATGAGGTAGATGAATTTTTTATTTGAAACGTCGGTAGATTCATCTTCTATTAGCTCACAAGAACACCATAACAGTGCATTTTCATATTAAAAAAAATTAATTTGGCTTGTTTTTGAAATTTAGAAAAATCAATCGTTATCTTGGTATTTTTAGGGTAAAAGTCGTCAAAATGCAGAGAAATCGTTAATTCTGGCAACAGTGCATAAATATTTGTGGCACCACTGCATCCTGCATTTTTAAAATGTTTATTTGTTGCTGCTGATTTGAAAATAATTAAGTAGCTGACTACTACTTGATGACAGGTATGTTCCTGCCGTCATCTGTAGTCGTGTAGTCGGTGGCCTGTAGTCTTGAATATATTCAATGCATTGATTTACTTTTATATATTACTCACGATTTTAGTTAACCAATAATTAATTTATGATTGTAAATTTGAACCAGAGGTAGCTGACTTATTCGTTAATTTATAATTTATTTCACTTTTGTAATTTAAACCTTTTTTTTTCAATTAAATAAGAGTGAATGTTAAATAAATTTTAATGAATTTCTTTATACATATTTCTTTAGAAAATCATATAAATTCGTAATTATGCAAATACCAAAAACATTAAAAAAATAAAGATATTTACAACCTGTTTTATAGAATTTTCTCAATAAATATGACAATTTTGAAAAAAAAACGAATTTTTTTGTTTTGTATGCGTTTAAATAAAAACTGACATTCTTCCATGCAAAAGTTATTGGCCCACATAATCCATATTTATTAATTTCAATTAGTAACAATATGTTGATATTAAAGGCAATTGAATAATATAGTACGCATTTTTCTTTTCTCTTTTTTTAAGAATAAAGTCTAAATCCTAAATTAAAATATTGTAAACAGCTATATAAAAATTTGTCATAATATATTTTTCTAGGCAAGCATTTATAATTTTTGATTAGAAGTACATTTAGAGGCAACATACATATCTATCAATTACTGAGAACACAAATTTTTAGTACCTCCACAGATGACAAAAATTCTGAATGGTAGTTTACATCACCTGAACTTACCCTACACGTATGTATGTATGTATATACTTAGCTGTGATGTAACGTAAGATGGGATATGATGAACTTCAATATTTTCATAATTTTAATGCAGTATCTCAGTTTCTATGTTACATGCAACACGATTGTAGCGTGTATTTACCACATTAGGCATGCAATACAAATGTAAACAAACAACACTGACATACTTAATTACGAAAATATTACTTTTTTTTAAATTAAATATCAACAGTATCCTGGTAAATTCAAATAGTCACGCTAATTAATAACAGTTTTAAGGACATGCATTTTATTTAATTATTTTATTTTTATTAACCAATCAAATAATGTCGGTTTTTTAATAGTTTAAACAAAATTTTATATGTATATCAGAAATTTTAGGAAGTAAATGTAAATTTTTAAAAAATATTTAATTTAAAATATCAAAGAAAAAAAGAAAGTAATAAAAACGAAGCCTCATCCCTTCATTCGAAATGCCCAGTTTAACCGGTTAAATGTTTAGCAAATTATATTTTTATTTTTATATAAATGCTAAATGAAAACAGCAAAAAAAAATAAATAAATTAATGAAATTAAAAACAATTAAAACCATTATTGCTCATTTAAATTGTCGAATAATTGACATTTTATTTAAATTAATTTTTAAATTGTATAGGCAGCTAATGTTTTAACGGTTTTTTCGCTATTTTTAAAATTTTAATTAAATTAGAAGAGCGATTAGAATTTTTTTCTCGTAGCTTTTTATTTTTTTTATATAAAATAAATTACTGTTTTTAATATAATAAGTCATGTAAATTTTTTATGATTTATCATTTCATATACATGTATAAGTAAGAATACTATTTTAAAAATTATAATTATAAATAATACCATACAACAATACAATAAAATACACCAGTAATACATACAATCAATGTAAACTTTATTTATACTTGACCACAAAAACTACAACAAAAATGTGTGTGCCAACAATTTAATTAAATTTTATTTGACAAATATAAACAAACAAATCGTCGTCATACTTATTATTATTATTATTGTTATAAATTTGTTTCTTTGATTGCTGTGAAAATTTTTTAAATAAATATTGTATGTATTATAGTTCTGAAAAATATTATAGACACAGCGGGCATACCAGTAATATTTTGCGCAAAAATTAATTACAAAATAAAATACATAGAAAAAATTAAATTTCTCTTTCAGTAAAGAAATTCGTATAGTCAGGTAAGCGGCCTCAATCCAGTTGGCGACGTCGTTGTCGTCAAACGACATTTTTGTAATAGAATAAAGAAAATACGGCCTAAAGTTTTGTTTAAATTAGCACCTATCACTTGTAAAAGAAAAAGCATCTCAGGCTAAAGTTCTTAAGGGTTAAATTTTTTTAATGCATGCTTACAAAAGACTCCCGCAACTTTTAAACTGTAATATGAAAGAGTTTTATGTTTATTTTGCACAAAAATTTCCATTTCACAGATAATCTGGTGTAATCATTTACGAATCATCAGACCAATTTTTGAATTTTAATAACTCAGACCCTATTAAAAGTCGAACCACTAGTCTACTGGTACATATAATGCTTTAATTATAATGCTGTACATGAAATACACTTTCAAAAATATTACGCTATTGTTTCTCAGCAGTTTTTGAAGAAAACCACAAAAAATTTCAAATAAAAAGCTCTAGTCACTAACTCTAAAATTTTACGCGTCGAAAATTCCAAAAATTTATAAAAACAGTACTAAAAGCGTTAAGTTGACAACGCTGATTATGATCGCTATTCCTGCAATGAATACTAGACAAAAAATTTTTTGTAGTAAAGTAATATATATGTACTAGAGTAGAGATTAGTATTATTCTAGCGGTGAATGTGATGGACATTGGTAAAGCATTATTGGCGGACAGGATTTTAAGTAAACTCGACGAGTTCGCAAGTTGTGGAATTTATGACATTTCTAACCTAATGCGGCTAAAACAATAGCTTTCTACTCTGCTCTAATACATTTTATAATATTAAATAAAAAACGTAAAATATTGGTATGTGATGAAACCGATTTTGTTTAAAATTGAAATCGACAGAAATTTCAACTTACAATACTTTCTAAATCTTTTCAGATTTGGATTTCCTTTTGTGCTCATTAACTGAATGACTACTGTCACTACATCCTTGGTTTTAACAGATAAGTTTTATAAGATTTTCGAAATACCGACGAGATCAATTGCGATTGAAAGCGCTTTTCATCACATGTCGGATAATAATAAATCCTTATATTCCTAGTTAGTACAAGTTCAGCGTGTAGTATTATATTACATTTATGCTTTTAAAAACTAAATTTATTATTTATTTAAATTGTTCTCTATTATTCTTGAACATGTTTGCTCTACCAAAGATATTATTGCCCACTGTGTATTGTGTATTAAACAACAACAACAACAATAAAAACCTAAAGTAATAATAATAACATGAGCAATTTGTGTTGCAATTGTGTTATTATTGCCATTGTCATTTTTACGCTTTATAATTCTTAACACGTTGAAGTTGTCTTTTATACGTCACTGTCACAAAGTTAAACTCACTGTCTGTTTTTTTGTTTAGAATTTTGATTTTCAATTTATTTCTTTTTTTCATTCAATATGAAGGTGGAAATTTTCATGATTCAAAAATTTGTTACCAAAAATTAATGAGCTGACAATTAAGTGCTAATGATAATTATAAATATAAATTTTGATTTGATAATAATTAATACAAAATATTATTAATACATACATATATGCTTCTCTATAGAACTTCAGGACAAGTGGCAAAGTAAACCAATTACAAGGCATCTCTGTCTGTAAAAGTATTGTTCAGCTTACATGCATATGTCGTATGTGTCTTACAAACACTTGTTTGTGTCCCTTTATAAAAGATTTTACTGTTTGTACAGTGTCAATGTACGAGTGATTCAACGTGCTTTGAAATTATAAATAATCAGGTATTAACTCTGTTAAAACTGCTTCCTATTATTTTTCAACTCATTTTTTAGCTTTCGGACTTTCTTAGAATTTAATTTGGGTAAATTTTAGTATTTTAAATGAACAAAATTTCAAATATTATGCTAATTTTTTCTTACTAACCTATATACTTACATATGTGCATATATATTTTTAGTGGATTTATCGACATAGTTACGAAGTTTTCTTTTGTATAAAAAATGTAACATTTTATTATTCTATTTAATAATGCAAGAACGTGAACGAAAAAACCCATTGTACTATTAGGACGTATTTTGTAAAATATTAAGACCATAGATGAATAAAATTTTTTTGTTATAGTAAATTTACGTTTCATTTTAACATATCGTCGCAAGAATTAAAAAACACTCTAAATGACAAAACATTAAATGTTCACCAGAGCCAAAAAACCTGTATGAAAGTAAAACAAAGAAATGGTATTTTTCAAAACGCAGACGGCGATTTTTTGTCAGTTACGCGTTCTTTAATTCTTGCGACGATATGTTTAGTAATTTTCTACTTTTCCATTAACATTTTTTACAAAAATATGAATTTTATTTCTTCCTATTATTTTGGCCATTACAATTTCGGATTTCAAAAATCAATCGTTCCATTTTCTTCTAACTGAAAATACATACATACATATACCTTAGTTAGATCTAAAAACATCCACACACAAAGTTTATCAGTTACCAGGCGATAATTTACATTTCTAGTAATGATTTATGGTAGTTTGCGAACAGTTTTGGTAGATTCTTGAAATTTTTTGTAGAAAATTTTTTTGTTGCCAACCCTGATAGGAGTGTTGTTGTCACATTAGAATTTTCATTAAACTATAAGGAAATCCTTTAAGAAAAAGTGTTATCATGTAGTGATAAATAAAATTTTCACACGACTTAAAGTAACATTACAAAACTAAAGTTAGTGGGTCAAGTTAAATAACTCATTGACTTATTTGCCATAAGATACGATTTAATTTAGAAAAAAAAACAATTGATACAACTCAATTTATATGCATGCATACATATTCATATGTACATATTATTCAGGCAGTATGTAATGTAATAACTTTAACCGCAATTTACATACATACATGCTTATTTATATGTTCATACTCATAAAATGTTTGTTTTTTTTTACAACTATAGGGTATACTAATCTTATAAAGAAACAAAAATAAAGACTATCAAGAAATGCAATTTTGAATATTGCATTATATGATTGTACAAGTATTAAACAAAAGAATATACATACATATACATATGCATATAAATATATACATATATACATATATATTTAAATATTATTGATGTCTAGGTAGTTACATACATACATACAGAAATATTCAAATTGCATAATAAAAATAAATTATAATAAAACTGTCAGCAATTTGTCTATTTAGTTTTGTTTTATGTGCAGATATTTGTTTTTTGTATAGAAACAAAATGTTTAGATACAAAGCGGTACGTCAGAAAAAAAACAATTCATTAATGCAACACACAGTACATATTGTATTGATCCATTTAATTATTATATTTTATTTTTAAACTTTATTATTTATTTTCGTTTTTAACTAATGACATTCCTAAACTCACAAAATTTTTTATTATTGCTTGAGTGTGTTTTTTTCTTCTTCTTTATTTGTTTTTATAATGGGCAACAGTTTAATAAAAGTGCTTTTTTTAAATACTTATTGCTTAATGGTACGTTGGAAAAAATAAAAAAAAAAAACATTTTTTTACTTCCTAAATGGGATTTTTTTTTGAGTACCTGATTGATGTTCATAGAAATTGGAAAATTTTTTTAAAGTTCCCCTATTTTAAGTAGTATTTTTAAAATCTTATATAAATTTTAATTGCTAGAAAAATTGTGTATATGACGGACTATTTTTTATTGTCAAAGTTAATTATCTCTATAAAAAAATTTATAAATTTAAAATTAACATTTAATACTAAAACTGTGTGTAGTACATAAAACAACATACAAAGTATTTGCCGAACAAATATTTGTTTTGTCATGTAAAAATGTTAATAATGTCACATATAAATTTAACACCAGATAATATGTATGCGATTAAAACAAATCTACATAAAAGTAAACATTTTTATGTTTTACAAGCTTATTTTTATTTCAATTAATCTTTCAATTTAATTACATTCTCACTTGTAACTAACGGAATGGATTGTATTTTTACTCTATTCACTTATAGCGCTAGTTTTAGAGCATAGCCATTCATACCTGCTTTTCTGCCTCTATACCAATACTTTTACCAATCGCCACTTACTATTAGTTAACTTAAGTACTCTCTAAGCCCAAGCAGTGCAGAAAAGATTCATTTATTTCTAAGACAAATTCTTTATAGGTAGGTTGTTAAACAAAATCTTGTTATTGAATCTACAACAAAGCCTAATGTTCGGCTCTCAATTAATTTGGTGATACTGAATTCTATATAGGATTTGTATTTAAACCAGTAGGTACATACATATCGTCGATGGAATTAAAGAACGCTGTAACTGACAAAACCTTAAATGTTCACCAGAGCCAAAAAACTTTCATAAATGTAGAACAAATACATTGGTGTTTTTCATTTCGCAGACAGCATAAGTGAATTTATTTTCATCGTAGAAATCTGGGACCTGGACCAATCGACGCGTATTTTTTTGCTGATAAATATGATGCAAAAAACCATTTTCGATTTTTTGTCAGTTACAGCGTTCTTTAATTCCATCGTCGATATGTAGTTAAAAATAATGATTCACGGCCAGAGTTGTTAACATTTTCTAATATTTTAACTCTAAATTATTGCTGGTTAGGTGGACGCTTATGCGCTAAAGTGTTATCGGCTTTACTTATAATAGTGTAAAGCCGAATTAAAAAATATTTCTTTCATTTTCCTTACGGCTTGTGCTGCTTTAACCCCAACTAGCCTTTTGCTGATGACAATTCATATTAATTTGATTATAGACCTAGTGTTTCGCAGTGACTTGTCTAAACAAGAATAACTTACAAGAGACCGTAGGTGCTATTCTATAATTATTTTAAGCTGAAATACTAAAATAACTTGTGCGTTAGAATATTCAAAATTCAAAACTTTAGAGGTGATACATTTAAGAAGATCTTAAATGTCAGCATATGTTCAATATTTGTACTCATAGACAAAAAGCGCTTAAACGAATTTATAAACTGTTAGCGATAGAAATTTAGCTTAAAAGACTGCAGCAGAATAATACTTTTGATAACAAGCTTTCAGAGGAATCGATTTTAATTTATTGACATTATGGTAATGATAGTGTCTTGTCAACTGTGACTTCGGGTAATATTACTATTAAAGCCATTATGACACTACATTTTTCTTGTATTGATATAGTTTTGAAGAGCAGTGCAAATATAATATAATAAGAAGGTACACGAAGTGTAAGAATTCAGCTATATTTAGATCAATACAAAAAAAACTGGAGTGTAAAAAACAATTTAAAATATTTTACATTGAAATTTACGTTTAGAACTTAAAATACTACAAAGCTGCTAACTTTTGGGTGCTATACTCCAATTAAACGTTATATGGAATTTACAAAATAAAAAGTATACCCATTAAAATTAAAGAAATATTTTGTTTATTTTTTTATATTCCACTCTTTCTAGCATTTGTTGTTTATTTCTTTCAATTCTATAAAAACTCAATATAAAAAAAATTTAGGGTCATAAGGCTTTAAGGAGAATTATCTTGAAGTTCAAAACATGCGAATCAGCTGTTCTATGCGGCGTAATGTTTTGGATTGCCGCCAGTAAATTTCAAATGCCATAGTATTTTTTAAACTTGGTAAAAAGTACTAAATTCATCCCTTCTTACCATATTTACATAATCTTTATCCAGTCCTGAATGAAATACAACTCTCATGCATGATTCGATGTCTGAAAGTCACGTTTAAGACAAAAAAGTCCTTGTGCAAAAAACGGCGCAGATGATCATTACTGGCAGTAGAGTATTCATATAAAAAATTAAATGCTTTGACTTTAGTCCTGTCAATTCTGGCAACACTGATATACATACATACTTACTACATGTCTTCTTACTACCGCTGTTGTTTACAGTTAATTTACCTTCATCTATACATACACTCATATTTATCTGTGCGAGAGTGAAATGATAAGAACTTTACTTTGATTTAATAAATTCACTTATGTATGCATGTATGTATGTACTTTACGTCTAATAAATAGAAACATCTTTCATTTGAGATATCCATACATAAGTAGTATATAGGTATGTATGTATATACTTTTATAATCTTTTAGGGTAATTTAACTGTCAATATAAAAAAGTTTGAGATTTTTATTGGCTAGTAATACTCTTCGTACATGCATAGGTATTTAGCTATCTTTCCATTATCTGTTACAATAAGTACAGCGTTTAAGTAGTATGTTGTTTACAAGTGTGTTCATTTTATAACATCCTTAAAAATTTTCTTTCATTTTATCTAATCTAATGTTTATAAAAGTAAAAACCCGTTCGAATTGTTTTGTGAAAGGCTTTGTTTTGAGGGGTTAAGGCGGTTTTCATTCGAAATGATCTTTTTGTAGTATTTATTGTTGTTTATTTTCAAACCATCCAAAGCACTTATATTTGTATTCTTTTTTACACTCATGCTAATGACTCGTGAGCTTTAGTGCTTAAAAAAAATTAAAAATGAAAATCTTGCAAAATTGTTTGTATGACACTACTGACGTTGTCATTATTGCTTTGTTGTTGTTTTTGTTGCCGTCGTCGCAATTGTCGTCTACTCGTATATCTCGTATTTTATTATAGTTATTGTTGCTATAACGTACTAAATTACAGCAGTGTATTCATATTTACAAACTACAATTTAGAAGACGACATACACGTGCATTCACAAAAAATATGCTCAATAAGAAAGTCGTGCGACTAAAAAAATAACGTAAATGTTTAGCTAGACAAAACAAAAAAGTGAAAAGAAAAAGAAAAAACTTTTTTTAAATTAATATATAAATAAAAAGAAAAATTTATTCTATGCCCATATTTCTTTTTCTGTAGTTACTTTGATTGATTGTCAATTAGTTGATCTCAATTGAGTTTCTATGAATTTTCCCATTTAATTAAATAATATTTGATTAATTATATTTATTATTTTTTATTTGAAAGTCGGTAATAATTTTTAATTAATCCAATCCGCATTTACATTATTTTAATTTTTGTATAGTACTCTAGTACATACTCACTTTTAGTACCCACTGTATACTTATTGTATATTACATAAAACTTACATATAAACTGTAATTGTTTATAATTATTTAAATAATTTTGCCGGTATGAGCATTTTACACATCTTGTTTAAAAACATTTGAAGAGCAAGTCTGTCCTAAAAACAAAATAGATACTGACTGTAATGGCAAGCAATAGTCATTTAAAATTGTTGATGCATTTAAAAATCGTTTAATAATACAAATATTTATCAAAATCTTGACAACCAATATTTAAACGATTTACAATATTTCGTTTCTTATTTTTGGTTTCCAATTACAAAACAGAAAAATATTTTTCACCCTCTTCATATATGTCATAAGGGTACATACATATATACAATACACGCGTACTACTTGCATACATATGTACATACGAGTACATATAGAAAAAATTCGCAATTATTTGTTTACTTCCCTATTAGTTGATATTCTTCTAAAATTACTATAAAATTATAGTTTATTTTACTTTTTGTTTATTTTAATTACTGAAATAATGATATATTATTCTTTTATTTTGTTCAGACGTACGATGATTAGATTTTTTTTGTGTTGTTGTTTGTAAAACAAATAAAACATCGCATCATAAACAACCAAACACATTCATTATTTAATTATTTGATTATGCCATGGGGCATTTTACATTAAAACATACATGTTTTTTACTTTTTTTTCTGTATTTTTAATTATTTAAACAATGAATGAAAGTTTTAATTTTTTATGTATTCAATAAATTTGATTGTTTGTTTGTGTTTGGTTGGCAACATTCTCGTTTCTTTTCTGTTTTTTTTTTAACCAAAGTTGTTGTCATCTTCACAACCGGTCCAAATTAGAATTTCGATTTTCTATTGTTGGTTGAGGAATATGTGTATGAATTGTATTTGTATGTAATTGAGTTTGACACAAAACTTTTATACTTCAGATCATACACTCGTGTACTGTATAATTATTATGATATTGCAATATTCTAATCAACTATTAATTTTAAAATAAAACTTTTTTATATATTTACCGCCTTACTTATAATAATATTGTTAGTAACAGCTAATAGTTGCTTTTTGTTAAGTTTGATGATTTATATTTAATTGAATTATTTCAATAAAATAAAAAAAAGTTTATATATCATTTATTAACGGAATTTATATTTTGCAGGTTTAGTTATGCTTTAAAAAAGGTTTATTAGCCTAACAATTGTTCTTAAATAAAAGTTTAAAAAAACCAGCGCCGACGAATGACATTTGATGTCATATGTGTGCATATACTCCAATTGAAATTTTTTATTTAAAAAAAAAACTTTGTGATTCTTAAACAAGCAATGTTTTAGAAGTCACACACGACATGTAAATGTTTACAAAGTTGAGTCAAACTTGTAAAAAACACATGTAAAAAACATGTCCTATAAGGCTTCCTTTAATAAAAGTTTGTAAAACTATTTTTTTTTAATACGGCAGTAGTTATATCAGTGTTAATAATTCCGCTTTTACTTCTTTTTAAATGCCAAAATGAAAACAAATTTTGTTTATTTTGTGGCTTTTAGTCGCCTTAATGAATGGCTTTAATTAATAATAATAAACTGAATTGCCAACTATAATTCTTGAAGTGATCTGGATCTGTTTAATTGTAAACATAACTAATCGTTATAGGAAAGACACAGTACTAATAGAAACACACTGTATTTATTGCTGTGCTACTTATGAACAGATGTGAACATCAAATATAATTTCTTATTCAATGCAGATTAGCTTATAAAATAAACAATTATACACTAAATTTACGTTTAAAGGGTTAATATTTAAGACCATAGACATCTGTGTTGAATATTATCTGTAAAGTGGAGTTGTCAATTGCGAGTGAAATATTCTTACGAATGTACATACATATATGGAGATTTCGAATTTAAAAAAAAAAATATTTCTACCAAATTTTTTTAATCTAAAAATTCATAAAGTTAAAAAAAAAAACTGTTTGTTTTGTTTTGTTTTTAATATACAAATATATACTCCCATAAACATTTCAAATGAAAACCACCTTTCAGTTTATTGCTATTTTATGATTGAGTTATTTGTTTTACTTGAGCTTCAATACAAATTTCTTCCGAAAAATAAAAAAAAAGTATTTTTAAAGATCCTATTAAAATGATTAATATTTTTATGAACATCATTTTAAGAAGAAGTCATTGAGACTCAAACTTTTTCCGTTTTAAACATAGACGTACATACATATGTATGTATTGTACATATGGATAGAATTATTGTGGGTAAATTAAAAGTTTATTGTAATTTTTATTGGCTGATAAAATTTATATTTGAGTACATTAAACCCTAAATAATCTCTTCAGTTTAAATATCAAGCGTATACACAAGTCTTGTACTTTTCAGACATACATACATACATATGTACATATATATATTTGAAATAGTAAAAACGTAAATTGTTTTTTTGTTAAAGAAAACGTGTAATGGCCTTTAAGATAAGGATTAAATAAATGCTAGAGAAAGAAAAAAAGTATTCAACATTAAAAACTTTAATGGTTGTTTATTCGTTTATCCTTTAGATTCAATTTTTTTTAGAAAACTTGCATTTTTCTCTTTTACTATTAAGTAACATTTTTTAAGATCTTAAGTGAATTATTTTAATCACGATTTATATTGCTGTCAATTATTATTTGTTTTTTTTTTACAAAATTTTCGTTTAATGAAAAATTTAATTGCATTTTTTTTTAAGAAAATGATACGCGACATATTCTTTTGTGTCAAGCGTTTTTGATTTGTTATCATAAAATTTCGATATGTTTTTCTATATCTTCCCATCTCTTTTCATTTTCTAGCCATCTCAACGGTCCGGTGACTAAAGCCCTCGAAATTATTACTGTGTAGAAATAAAAAAGTAACGAATTGAGTTCAAATCTTAAGAAAACAAAAAACCAAAATATTTAAAGGAAATTATTAAAAAAAATAATAAACCAACTCATGTACACAGTCAACAACAACAACACTTAGTACACTACATTACAAAAATTAATTTATACTTAACACTTAAGTTTAATTTATAATAAATAATTAACATGTAAACAAAATATTAAGAAAATTGTAAGCAAAACCTTAAATAAATTTTTTAAATAAATTAATAACAATTATAAGTAATTAGTAGGTTAAAAAAACAAAAATTAGTTATAAATTTAAATTTTAAAATAGCAAGAAAAACCATTTACATTTTTGTGATATTTTATTTAAATTTATATGCATATATAGATATTTTTTTTTTTTTTGTTTTAATCAATGTAAAAGAAATTTTAATAATTGTTTAAACTTTTACTTAAAAAAACATACAACTCTACTTAAACTTATTTTTGTTAAATCTTTTTTTATATATTTTTTTAAATTTGTTGCCAATTTTTTATTATTTACACAAAACGGAGAAAAAAATTTTAAAAGTATTAAATTTTAACATTTATTTAAACCATTTTTACCACCAAATGCTTATGTTCTGAAACAGCTAAAAAAATAAAATAAAAAAATTTTAAGTTGTTACATATTAGCGGTAATGTAAGTAAAGTATTGATTTATTAATTTATAGTCTTGTGTTATTTTAATAAAATTTTCACAATTTTATTTTTATTATTAAACTAGAAAAGTATTATTAAACAAACAGCATACACACAAGAAAACATTCCTAATTAATTTGTTTTTTTATATTTTTTATTTTGTATTTTAATATTTAAAATAAATTAATTGTTAGCAAAAAAAAAAAAAAAAAACACAAGCTAACCAACAATGCAAAATTTCTTAAGCTATTTAAATTATATTATAAAATAAAACAATTATTCTAAAACTCACACTTAATTACTGTAAAAAAAATTAATTAAAACACAATAAGCAAAGCACACACTTATTTATTAAATTCAAATATTTAAAATAAGAAATAATAACGGAAAAAATAAGCATTCATTATGTCGCTCAACGGTAAACAAACAAATGATGCAGCAAATGCAGTATCACCGCCCCACCAACAACAAGCGCAGCAACTACAGACGCGACTAGAAAACAATAATTATTATAAAAATAATAATGAACTGAAAGATACCTCTTTTACGCCGCCTACCTTAACGTCATCAACAACGTCTGTGACGACACCAGCCTCAAAACTGGCTTCACATTTAACAACGTCGCTGTTATTAAACAACACCAATACAACAGATAGCAATAACAGTGCAACACATAATAACAGTACTAGTTCTAGTTTTATACACATTCCCACAGCACCAACAACTTTATTGACGTCCTCGTTTTCATCTGCCGTGCCATCAATAATAACAACAGCAACAACTAGTGAAAGTGCGAATGAAAATTACTCTAATAGTAACAATTTAAGTAGAAGATCTTTAGATGTTCACACATTAGACATACACGAACCAACAACACCACAACAAAATCAACAGTACAATAATAATATAAAACAACAACATCATCAAAATCCATCAACACCAACATTATTGCTAAAAACGAAACTAAACTCTACACCACATGAATACACCAGTAACAATGGTGTACCACAAGGACACTATCGTAATACATTACCGCCCCAAGATGATAATTTTAAATTATTTACAATTTATGGAAATGGTGAGTTTCCCTACTGCTCCCTTTTCTCGCTCTCTCTCTCTCTCTCTCTCTCTTTTCCTATTTTTTTTTTGCTTTTTTGCATTTTCTTTTCGATAAAAATATGTAACCAGACTTTCGTCAAAAAAACGAAAGCGGAAAGGGTGTAACGCCTTTTAAGAAGCGTGTTTGTGCAAGTAGTTTGCACAAATTTAAAATAAATGTTCAACTTAATAAGAAATAAAAACCTATTTTCAAGTTCTTGTAAAATTCGTGTTTTCAATAGTCACCAATTGTATACGCATAGATATGTCTGTAGATTTGACAAGTCACTCTTTTATCGATAACAAATTAAACAAAAAATTAACAACCGTATCTAAAAAATTTAACCTGGACTTGACATGCAAGTTATACTCTAAGATAAGTTAAACTCATGTTAATGAACAACCCAACAAACACTTACCAATGCTTTGGAAAATAGCTGTTTTTGTATCAAAGTAAGTTGGTAAATAAACGAAAAAAGTATTGTGAAAGTTTTTGTAGTGACCAACATCGGTGGAAGACGATTACATCACAGGAGGCTAAAATTGCTCTCTTTTAAAAGTATAGAAACTATTACTTTTTTATTTTTTAAAAATTTCTGTATACAATTTGAAGAAAAGAAACCTAAATAGAAATGTAAAAAAATTAATAAGAGTTGCTTGGCAATACACCCAATCCTATATTTTTACGATATATACGTTTATGATAACACCGTGTAAAATGAAATCGTGCAAAAAAAAAATATAGATTGGGAAAATTTGGGATTAGGAAGTAATTTGACTAAAAAACACATTTTTTTTGCAAATTCAGATTTATTGATACCAATGTATACTAGAAATATAGGAACTAATAATCGAATATGACGTCTGGCAAATGTCTACCTCTTGCCGCTCTTTTCCAAAATTCAACTACATTTTGCAATAAAGCTTCGCTTAGCTCGTCAATTCAGCGCTGAATTTAATCTTTCAGAGCGTCAATTGTTGTTGTTTTGTTCACATAAATCCGGTCTTTCAACTGGTCGCAGAGAAGTAATCCAACGCCTCTGTAGAATAAGGCGTCCAATTGACATTGCCAAATCGCGACCGATCTCGATGGCTTTGTGGCTTGTGGCACCGTCCTACTGAAACAAAAGGTCACTGATGTCAACATTAGCCAATTGTGGCCATTAAAAATCGATTATCATGGTCCCATCACTAAAGATGATTTTGTTGAAAATGCGTTGTTTTCGTTCACTTTTTCAAACAGTCAGTTTCACAAACTTTCGACGCAAACAATGGTAGTATAGCGTTCCATGATTAAAATTTCCTAACTTTTTACTAAATAAATGTCTAAGTATGACAGCCAATTTGCTTCTTAACCTCTAATTTTCCCATCCTCTGCAAGTATTTCTGATAATATACTAAATTGGTTAAACACCACTTCAAGAGGCAATATAAAATATATTATTATGTATACAAAAATCAATTTAAATTGTAATACATACTCGTATATGCAAGACATGTTTCCAAATTTAAACAAGTTTTTCTTTTTTTTTCTTTGTCAAAATCGTGCATAATAAAACTGTAAAAACAGGGTTAACTGTATATTACAATTAGTTTTCTGGTAAAAATTCTTTATGAATAAACTTTTTGCTAACTCTCTGCTAAGCTTAAGTAAAGTTGTATATGAAGTGGCTAAATTTCGGTTATAGATACGGCTGTTAATTTTCAATAACGTCAGAGTAATTTGTAACTATTCTGTGGTTTATGTCTTTCTAATTGCTATTATCCTATAGCTTTATGTCCTATTTTCAAAAATTTATAAGTAATTTACTTTAAACTCCCCATATTGTGGTATGTGATGAAAATCGATTTTGATTGAAATAGACTGAAATTTCAAGTTGTTATAACTTTCAAATCTAAAAACATGTGGAATTCCTTTTTTAATCATAAACTTAAAAACTATTGCCAGTACTTAAATGATAATTAAAATTTTAAAATATGTAATTAAAACAGATAAATTGTATATGACTTTGAAAATACACACGATTTCAATTTGGAATGAAATCTTTTGTCATTACATACTACAATACCTTTATGGTTTTTACAATTACAGTTTTTATCTTTTGTGTGACTGTTATTAACAATAGAAACATTTTTATTCGAAAAGAATATGCCGATAATAATTATGTATAGTAATCATTGATTTTATTAATAACTTGTAACTATATTTAGAACTAATTCTACAAATATTTATTTATTACTATACGCATATCTTCTGTTTTTTTTTCTTAATTATGTGTTATCAAACAAGTAAAAAAAAATTTTTGTAAACATATATTAGTTTTTTTAATTATTCGTTGCTTGTTTTTAATCGATATTTCTTCTGTTTTTTTTTTTTTTTTTTTTGTTTTTTTTATGTATTTAAACTGATTTTTGCACATCCCTAACTGAAAATATAAAAATTAGCATTTTATTTAGAAGCTTTATTTTATTTGTTTATAAAAGTTTGCTATTTTTTATATATACATACATACATATATTTCAACAGTACTTTGTTTAAGATTTTTAGAAGAATACACAAAATCACAAGATAACTTTAATAATTACAAAAATATTCATAAAAATTTAAACAAAACTATTTATTAAAGGGTTTATTTGATTAATATTTTTCTTATGAATAGGGCAGTTAATTAAAACTAAAGTATAATTTAAGAAAACAAAAGTTAATTTTAATTCATTCATAGGCAATTTAAAGTATACTTTTGAAATTGGAAAAGCTTTTAGATTTCAAAATAGCTGAAACTATTAATTCATTCAATATTACCGTCTGATTTATTCTTCATCAAATAAAGCAGTTGGTGAAATTGGTAACAAATGTTTAGAACAGATTTTGAAATTATTGTTCATTATGGAAGGGAATTCGGTGAAAGGAGGTCTAAAACCATTTATTAAATGGTTTTAACACATAAAATTATGGGCCCGTACTCAAAATCGAACAGCAAAGTCAAGCAAATTGGCGTCTCCTTACCAGCTCATAAATAAATTATAAAAATTTAAACCAATTAATAGAAAAAATAAAATAATTAAGAAGCACAAAACTATAAATTTATGGTTTTATATACATATGGTTTAAATTGCATCCCATGTTCGTAACAGGAAATAAAAGCAGGCGATTAATAGAGAGGTACAATAAGACAAGGATGAAAAAATTTTGTAGGAGTTCATAAACTGAAAACTTTGAAGTACAAGGCTAATAGAACAAATGGTAAACAATATGGGCTATTTTACGTAATTATTATTTTTATTAATTCTTATTTATTTAATTACTAGGTTGCAATACAATGTTAAATTATGTTCTAAAAATGTTTGGTGGGAATTGAACTCACAACCCTCACACTAACAGTCTAGCACACAACCTACTAGGCTACTGGGACCCCACATTTAATTATTTTTTAACAGTTTCGTAAATAAACAGTAAACAGCTGTATGGAATTAAAGTTGCTGTTAAATAAATTAACCCTCTTAAAAACAAATATAGCTTGTTTTAACTTTAAAATATGTTTAAAAGAAGCTTTTTACTTGTCTATAGTTGACATAATTGCTATTCCTGACGAAAGTAAATTTATAATTGTACTAGCAAACAAATTCTAAAAAATTCCCAAAAATATTTTTGAAAATCCCCTGTAAAATCCTTAGGTTTAGGGACCGCCCTGCTGTGTCCTTTTTTCTTTATTATGTAATTTAGTTTATTTTTAAGCATTTATTATAAAGAAAACTTAACTTTCTGTTCTTCTTCTTCTTCTTCTGGTAAACATTTCAACTGTGCTCCGTCGATAATTTTTGTTTAAAAAAAAAGTGGTATGTACTAAGTTTTTCCTTAACAGGGTTAATATGGACATACACCTACTTCTGTTTTTACGCGAATTTGTATTAGCGCGATTTTCAAAACACACTTAATTCTCTTTTTACACGATTTAATTTGGTATAACGCGACCTAAAAAATGTATATAATTTGATCAGAAAAAACTTTTAAACTTAGTAATAAATTTATAGTTTGCAGCACCGTATATCGTGTGGTACGAAATCTTTCCACAATAAAAATGGAGATTGTATTAGCAATGGCGGCCTAGTCCCTTCTAACGCGGTTTTGTATTCAGACATCATATCAAGGGGCTCACAATTTTAGATAATATGCTAAGCGATGATAATATCATCATATCTCCCATTTGTTTTTTTTTTTAACAGATTGTTATAAATTTATTCAGATGCGTAACGCATAACGCATATATTCTGGAAAGCAAAAACGAGTTTAATTAAAATTGACTTTACTTTCAAAGATAAATAAAAATTGAAAGGCCTCAATATTCGAAAATTTCGGTAATCATATATACGTACATTATGTGAACTATTAAAAAAAGTATTAAAATTTTGTCAGTTTAAAACATTATAAAAATTTTAAATTTTAATCTATTTCAATTTCTCAATATATTGCGACCTCCAGGACATGGGGGTATCTTTTAAATTAATTTGTAATCTCCAAGTTCTTTTTTATTCTTAAATTGTTTGATTTAAATAATAAAAATAACACAAAATTATTCATTTTTAATATATTTCCCCTATTTATTTTTATGCATAATAAAATTTTTAAAAATAACTTCACCGCAATTCATTCGAACAATATCACCACTACTGATTATTTAATTTTTATACATACATATTAGAAGAATTAACAAAAAAAAAACTAGTTTTCTTCATTTTTGGACATCTTTCCTTAACCTTTTTAGCATAATTCACGATATCGAAAGAATGCGGTTCGTTCGTTCGATCGCTTTCTTACTCTGGAAACACTAATATACGGTTATCGATATATTTTTATTTTAGAAATTTATCCATTACAACGTCAATGATGGTTCCGATATTCTGCTACTTTTTCTTTTTTGTTTTTGTAGAGGAAAACTGAGTTTTAGTCTGTTGCCATCAAAACCTTAAGTGCGTGAATGTGTGGTTTAAAAAATTTTTCAGCCGATTCGTTAAAAATAATTGTAGAATTTTAAATATAATTTATTTCTTTTTTTAATTTCATTTTTAATAAAAGTATGTATGTTCGTATATTAATTTTAATGGCATGTTTATTCTATATTTAAGCACTTTGTTTTTAACAGACAATTGGAAAAAGGTTTTAAGATTTACTGAAACCATTTTCCTATTTAGCTTAAAAAACTATTTTAATAATTTATTATTTTATTTAATTTTTATTATTCAAAAATGTTTAATTATAAACTAATTTTATTGATCTTTTCCGTTTTATATAAATTATAAAACAAATTTTTGTATTGAGCTGAAAGTCTTTTAATTAATTATTAAAATTATTATTATAATTTAAAACCCTTAAGCTCAATAAATTTGTTATAATTTTTCTTAATATACATATGTATATGTTTTTTTTAACAAAATTGTTTTTAACAATATTATAAAATGTGTGTCTTTTTAGACGCCGACAATGACAAATTGTCCGGTTTACCACATTCGACAACCGGTTCATTAAGCTCAATCATCACGACGTCCATAGCATCCTCAGAACCTGATCCAGGAGCGGGCAGCGGTGGCGGCAATGGCGGCGGTCATGATCCGTTAAGTAGTGTAGATGAGAAGATGGCCTTAAATCGACCGGGTATAAAACAAGAAAAATGGACTTCAATTCTTCTACAAGTCTCCATACCATTCTTTTTGGCTGGCATTGGTACAATAGGTGCCGGTATTATTTTAGGTAGAGTAGAGGTAAGTTTATTTATTTATTATTTATTTTATGTTCCCATAATCTTACATGCAATTATTTACTATCTTAAGTATTATTTTTGAAAAACAAAAAAAAATAAATAATTATTGTTTTTTGAGTGTTTCTAAAGTGCAAAAATTTATTTTTTATTCAATAACACTGTTTGTAGCTGCACGACATGCATGCAATTATTAAACAGTTTCTTCAATTTAATAATTCATGCTCTTCTCTATCTCTCTCTCTTCTTTCTCTTTCCCAGTCTTCCCAAGATACATACTTCCTAATAGAATTATACGAGTATGCTTCGATATTGACAGTAAATATAGGTTTTTGTTTGTAACTGCTCATTCGTATTAACAATACAAGTCATTACCAGTGTTGCCACAGTTTTCTATTTTTTTACCATATTTTACATCTCTGTACACATGCTATCATATGAAAAGCTATCTAAAGAAAGTATGAATTAAGAAAATAATCGGTGAGCTATATATCAGTTTAAATTTGAACCACCAGTTGTTTCGAATCTGTCAATACTTATATCATTCTATTCTGTCACATAATTCAGGATATTATCTCGACTCAACGAAATAAATCGTTTTACGCTAGGGCTATGTTGGGATTTATTGTAAATTTATTTTCAAAACAAAGAAATATTGTTGGAAATTGCACAAAATTGAAAAAAAAAATCGTCTTTTCTAATAAAGTTCATTTTCATCTTGATGGGTACGTTAATAAGCAAAATTGCCATATTTTGGGCACCGAAACCCACACATGGTCATACAGGATCCAATGCACCCATTAAGAATGACTGGTGCGGCTTGTAGTGCGTAAATCAATGCCCCATGATGATGGCGAACCCTTACGGTCAATGAAGACACCTATCGCACCATGATAACCGAGTTTTATATGCCCGCTCTTCATGGTATTGCTTGCCATAATCTCAATTCCAAGAAGCTGCGATTTGATACTGTTGGACAATTTTCTGTGGGGCATCGTTAAAGACATGTGTTATGGCGACAAACCAGAGAAAATTGAGCATTTAAAGACCAACATTCGCGATACCACTGCCGATATACGACCCCATATACTCGAAAAAGTGCTCGAAAATTGATTTGATTGAAGCCATATGAATGAAATAATATTCCGTTTATAATCGGGACAGTTGTATTTCACAATAAATTGAAATTTGTCAAAAATTCAACCATTTTTATTTAATTCCTTTTTTAAACTTAAACTTTTAAAAAGGCCCACCCTGTATATGTAGATTTTAACAGCAATTAAAATAGGTGGCTATTTTAACAAACTTCTAATAGTGATAAAATTGTACTCACAATCTTAAAAGTAGGCTTAAATATGATACAAATATTGATCTTCCTCTGATAAATAAAGTAGAAAAATTAAGTTAGGCGTGATATTTAAAGCGAACTTTTGTAAAAGTGAATTTTTTTCTGTCCGCGTCTAAACAATATTTAAAAAGAAATATGGATTTGTCCTTGGTCTATAAAATTTAATAATAAAAATAAGGATTAATCATTTGCAATGATCTCCACTCGCTTGGAATTATTCTGCACACAGCACCTATAATGTGTACGTCAATTTTTATACATGATTACCGGGACTTAAAGTTTAACGTCGAATACGAACGACAGACTTTTGCCAGAAGACTGCTAAGAAGCGGTCACCGAAAAAATATTTTTTTTTTTATATTTCTCTCTTTCAAGATGTCAGAGCTGAGGTTTGAAGCCCTAGAGCTCTTATCTAGTAACCCAAAGCACTACATACTAGACTACAGCGACCACAAAGTCTGGATATTTTTATCAAAATATTAACAAAGAAACTTTCATAATACGCGCCATTATAAAGAAAATTTCAAATTTTTATTTCTTAAAAATAAAAATGTTTTCAAAAATATTTAATAGGAAAATAATATGTTTGTATTATCACTATATGTTTAAATTAAAAGTACATACCTTTTTTACTAAGAAAAAGTTCATCAAGAAAAAATAGCAAATTTTGATTAAAAACAATAACAACACTGAAATATATTTGCTATAAACAAAAGCCGCCATTAGAGTTTAATTATGAGAAAAAATATTTAATTGGCAATTCTTTGTTTTTGTATTTAAATACATGTATATTTTATATTATTAACTCATCGTGAAAACATTAAAAAAATTTTATAACTTAAATAAATATGAAAAACCATTACTTCTGACAACTTTAAGTGTTCAATTTAATTGTTCAAATTATCTGAGTTTTATAGCAATTTTACCATAAAAAGTATCCATTATTCATTGTTTTGTTCCATAAAGATGGTGTTTCTTTAAACACGTTAGAATTTACGAAGAGGTAAACTGTCAATCAAAATGTGATATTACATCCATCCCCTTTTTGGCATTTATGATCCATATATTCGAAATTATAAGGATGTACTTTCAAAATAAGTTATTAATTCACGCAAGAGTGTGTTTAACGTTAGGGCTCATTTTTAGTTCAACAGGTGTGCAAGGAAATGAAATTGTCACAAAAATCAAGCCTGAGCACAGTGGGAGAAAAGCTTCATCTAGCGGCGTTTAATTAATAGTGCTTAGAACAAATTTTTGTTTGTTTGTGTAATATTTTTTTTTAGTTGAAAATAAAATAGAATCAATATATAAGTTCAGTGGGTTATTAGTAATCGAGATAGATTATATATAGTTTTGCATATAAAATTTTAAAAATTACAAAAACTATGGCTAATTGGAAGTATTTTATGGAAAAATAATCTGGAAAACCTGATTGTGTTTTAAGAAATCGCTCTGTTGTTAAAACCAATACCATATTAGTTGATATAAAAAAATCTTACAAAATTAAATAATATGTTGAATATTATAATAACATTCTTGTAATATGAGTTAAAACCATTCCATTTTCTTTTCCGAATTCGTGTCATGTGCATTTTCTTGGTACCACCCTTATCATCATCAAAGAATAGCTCGTCGCTAATATCTATGATTTACTTTTAACTTTTCAAATACTGCACTGTGCGTTTAAAGCCATAAGTACATGCCATGTGTTACGTCGTTAAAAGCGATTACAATGTACAATGTACTTAAGTCAACTGTCAACGCATCGAAAAGTTAAAGGTTGTTCAACTTCTATACGTTAGATGCGTCAACTCTCCAATATCATCAAAGAGCAGTTTATTACCTAAAGTTGACACTCTCTTCCTCCATAGAGTAGAGCATCGCAGAGAAAATGATATTTCGTCTCCCGTTTCTCCGGTTGTTTAGAGCTGTGGCAACACGTATTAAATAGAATATTCATCCTGGCACGTCAGTAATTCGTTAATGTTATATTAATTACAACAACAACAATTTAAAGTTTTGTCGTTCTTAAAAAACACCCTATTATTGGTCTTTGTTTTATTTTTAACATTTTTATTTAATTATTGTTATTATATGACATTGAGTTTTTTATCGAAAAGAGAGGATAATCAATTCGTTTTCAACTTGAACTCCTTTTTTTTCGAAATACGAGGTTAAATTTATTTTTCCGTGACTTAATAGTGTTTTTCAGAATTAATTTGTAGGATAGCAGATAATAGGTTTTATTTCAATGATGAAAAATATTGCAAATTTTCTTGCATAGTATGAAATGTTCAACTTACGGTGATCGAGATTGGAATTGATCGTTTTCTTTAGTCTTTCCTGTTCCTCTTTTTTTTTTATTTTTTTTTTCGGATTAATATACATATGGTCTAGTGGTTAGTGTGTTGGCTTACGAAGACGATAGTGCTGGGTTCAAATCTCAGCTCCGACATCTTAAAAAAAAAGAAATATGAAACAATTATTTCTTTCGGCGACTACCTCTCAGCAGTCTTCTGGCAAAAGCTCTGGGAGTAATTAATTGCCATGAAAAAGCTTCTCAAATCTGTCGTTCGGAGTCGACTTTAAACTGTAGGTCCCGGTACTCATGGGAAAAAATTAACACACACAACATGAGTGCTGCGAGAAGCTAGGCCGTAATCCTGACACAGGGTTGTAATGGCCAGTTATGTATGTATGTATGTAATATACACGAACAGTTATATGATTAACAAAAATCATTTATTAAAAAAATAAAAATTTAAATACAGGTAAAGTGTATTTTATTTAACACAAATGGTAAATAAAACTTATACATTAATAAGCATTTTTTAAGTATATTTGCACAGTGGGACAATATGATTAAAACTTTTTAAAATATCTATACATTATTCATATAGTTTTTCCCTATTTTATTTATCTCCGTATTTTCTAGAAATGGCGAGTTTTTAGATCTGTTAGTGAACTATTCATTTTGGTGCCCGCTTTATTGGGTCTCAAAGGTAATTTAGACATGTGTTTGGCATCACGTTTATCCACTCAGGTCAATTTGGGCAATATGACGGGACGCAAAGAGGTCATACGAATGATTGTTGGTAATATAGCATTGGTGCAAGTACAGGCCACGGTTGCATCATTTTTAGTGGCTATGTTTGCGGTATCTGTAGGTGCTGCCATGGATGGTAGTTTCTATTTTGAACATGTAATGTTGTTGACAGCGTCGGCAATGTTTACAGCGACATCGTCTTGTTTTGTGTTAGGTAAGTAAACTCAAATTTAAATAATTTTTAATATATTTTGTTTTTTTTTTTTTCTTTTATTTCAATAATTAATTTGAAAACTTTATTTTGTATAGATTTTGTGTTAGTGGCTGTGATATTATTGTCTCAAAAGTATCGTTTGAATCCTGATAATTTGGCAACCCCCTTAGCTGCCTCCATAGGTGATGTGGTTTCAATTAGTTTACTCTCCTTTATAGCTTCTATACTATTCGATAATATAAGTAAGTTGTAAATGTAAATGAAAATTTTTTCAATTTAAATTTATTCTTATTTTCTATCAATTCTTATAGAAACTCATTTATGGATAACTTATGTTGTAGTAGTTTGTTATCTGGTCTTGTTACCCATGTGGGTAACTGTTGTATTAAAGAATAAATATACACGTCCTGTGCTCAAGAGCGGCTGGGTTCCAGTACTATCGGCATTATGTATTAGTGGGTAAGTAATACCAAGTCGTTTTACATGCAATTAAGTAAGTTGTGGCCTTAGGGGAAATTACCCATAATAAAAATTTTTTAAACACTCGAATAAGTTTCTACGATGATTTAATTAAAGTAAAGTTCATCTGTTATTAAAACTAAAGAAACATTTTGTCATAAAACTGCCTTGTCAAGCCTTATGTGTGACAGATCGTAAACGAACTGAATGAACATCAAGCCTAAATTTAATTTATTCACTGAGACGTCTACACCTTCATGACAATCATCAACAATTTAAGTCACACTGTTCTCTAGAAATCGTGTATTGGAACTATAATTTCTTTATATAATTTGTAATGAGAAAAGTGTGAGTGAAATAGCCGTTGATGATTATCACGAATGTATTCACATCACAAAGATGATCTAATGAGGGTAATGAGCTGGACCGAAAACATATTCAACTCAGCTGGTGTGTGATTCACGGATACAACTTTCTTGTTTGATTGAGAAATCATTACAGAAGTAACCTAAATTCATTGAAAAAAAAAATAGGAACCGATTATCATTCACAGCAACTAAATATGTATTGTGTTTTTGTAAACGATAGTGAAAGTATATGGTACATCACATAGCTGTTGTTAATCATAATCGGAATTTTAAAAATACAACATCCAATTTACAACTGTAGTAAACCATAACTGATTTTATTAAAACGATTTAAGGCGAAACAAAACTAATTGAGAACTGGAACTGGATTTTTCAGATCATTAAATGAAATAAATTAATCATTAATTTTTAAATATTAATAAACACTTTTGCTCGACAGTGTTTATATTATTATTTAAAAATGTATAATAATTTTAAAGATTTTTATCAGAAAACGCTTTAATTAGATCAAAGTTAACTGCAATGAATATTTTTTGGTAATTAAAGAAGAAATGATGTCCGTGAAGGAATAGTACACTAGCCAAACTGAACAAAACAAAATAAATTTGTAATTCTGTTTCATCCAAATAAGATGACAATTACAAGAACAGCAATGATGGTAAGAAAAGGAGAATATGATAGAAACTGTTGTGTGACTTTACTTCGACTAACTCATACAAGTGTATGTACATACGGTAATAATTTCAGTATGCGATTTCCAAAAAAGTGTGAGTTAAATAGTTGATGTTTGGTCTCGAATATACACAGGACACAAAGAACTCTGATGAGACTACCGTAGCTGGAGTCGAAAACAATTGTTCAGTTTGGCTAGTGTACTATTCCTTCACGGACATCATTTCTTCTTTAATTACCAAAAAATATTCATTGCAGTTAACTTTGATCTAATTAAAGCGTTTTCTGATAAAAACAAAATTAAATTGATCACACCTTCCCTGGGGCTCGAACCCGAGTCCTCAGCACTTAATTTTAAAGATTTTTTTTTACTATTATTTTTTTAAAATATTTTTTTTTCTTTTTAGTTTGGGTGGTCTGGTACTTGATGCTGCCGTTGAAGTATTCGATGGTTTTGTCGTATTCCAACCAATTATTAATGGCATTGGTGGCAATTTGGTATCAGTACAAGCTAGTAAAATATCTACTATGCTGCATCAAAGTTCCATAATTGGCATTATACCGCCGCATACGAAAATATTTGAATGGCCTTGGAAAGCACTATTCAAAGGAGGTATGTAATTAATAATATTATAATAATTTTAAAATGAATATTAATTTTATATCTTCCCTGTATTACAGTACCTTATGCAAAAACAGCACGTTTATTGATTTGCCTGTCAATTCCTGGTAATATATTATTTATATTTATAGCCGATTATATACACATGTCCCAATCGACAATAGGTTGGGCCTTTGCTTTTTCATACTTAGTTGCCAGTTTAGTACAGGTAAAAACGACTTAAAACATTTTGAAATTTGCATTGCATTTTTATTTATTTGTTTTCTCTTTTGCAGTTAATGCTTCTTTTGTATATTGCCCACATAATTGTGCATGCCATGTGGAAATGGAAAATTGATCCTGACAATTCATCCATACCTTATCTTACAGCCTTGGGAGATTTATTGGGCTCTAGTCTATTGGCCTTAGCGTTTATATTTTTGTTATCTATAAATAAAGAGTATGGAGCCAGTTTGGAATCCTTCAACACTTCTAACTAAACAATAATTGTGCTGTACAATGATTTGTTTTCTTTTTTTTAACAAATCAAATGCACATACATACATATGTTCGAATGTTTGTACTGACTATGTGGTTACAAGATTACATTTAAAGTTAAATTAAAAAAAAAAAAAAAAAACTTAAAAATGTATTTTGCCATAATTATGTATGCATGTATGTAACTGTACTATTTTAGACTATGAATAAAAACAATAAACAGGGTTGTAAGTTATATAGTCATCGACGCCTAATTAATAATGCTAATATTTTAGCTTTAACTAAATTACTCAATAATGTTTAGATCTGGACACATTATTAAACATTTTATTATATAAAAATTATGAGAAAATTATTGATTACTACCAACAAAAGTGTTTATAGTTTCATTCTCCAGTGTACCTTAATGGATTAAGTTTTAGTATTGTAATTGTATTGTGCGTATATATTTGTTTTTTATTTATTTATTTTAAATCAAATTAATTAAGAAAATAAAAACACACAACTCCCTTTATTATTATGTGAAATATACCCTCTAAATAAATACATTGTATGTGTTTACTTAAATAGAAAATTTAATTTGATAAAAAATATAAAAATTCATGTGTAAATAAATTAAAAAAAAAAGTTATTAAAAAAAATAAAACAATATGTGTATGTTTTAACTGAAAGCTAAGTAAAATCGATTCAATTTGCTTAATACTTTTTTATCATGGCAAATCTTCTTTTATTCTCTAAATGTGCGTTCACATTTGTTAAATATTTGATGAAAAAAGAAAACGTAATCAAAATTTTATTGAAACAATTATTTTGTTTATTTTCCGCGAAGAACTTTTATATACTTTAACATATTAGCAATTAAATTAACAGCCTGTTTCTAGAACACGAATGGTTTCTGACATTCGTCTTTTTATATGTGAAACAACAACAAAAACACTCAAATTTGTTGTTGTTTCACATATAAAAAGACACTCAAATTTGTTGTTGTTTCACATATAAAAAGACGAATGTCAAATACTATTCGTGTTCTAGAAAGAGGCTGTAAGTTAGAAGTACATTATGTGTGTTCCGCCAATTGTGTCTTTCGCACGTCTGTCCCACAAAATTTAATATAGCGAATTTTCATAGAGCGAGTTAATTGGCAACGCATTTAGGGTATAGAATCTAAATAACTTTTAGATGCGTTGGGAGTTGAAAAGTTCACTTACTTTGTACATTGTAATTGCGGTTACCGAAGTAACGCTAGCTATGTACTTCTCTACCCCAATAAAGTCATGTCATGGAGCTCAATTTCGATCGAAAGTGGTTTTAATTAATTAATCTAAATATATAAAATTGAATGTGTGTTTGTTTATTTGTTTGTTTGTTTGTTTGTTTGTTTGTACCTTATAGGAGACCAAACCTCTGGACCGATCTTTCTGAAATTTTCACAGCATTTAAATGGGACTCTGACATGATTAATAGGGTACTTTTTTTTCGACCACGCCTACTTTTACGCCCACTTTTTTAAATTATGTAATTGCCCCCATATAGTTTTTACAAGATTTACTTCAAATTGTATACACACTATACTCAAGGCGAAGTATAAATAATAATTTATTACTCCACGCCCTCTTTCACGCCCTTTTTCACGCCAAATTTTGTTTGAAAGTTTCAAACTTTTTGTTCTGTGTAGAAATTTTAATTTTTTTTTTATTTGGTAATATATTGCTCTTAATACTGTTAACATCGTCATATAACTATGAACCACGCCCACTTCACCGCCCCCTTCTCTTTTAATTCAGATACTTACTTACACCACTAATAATGTTTGCTATACAAAATACTTTTTTTGTAATATGTATATAACAAGGGGGTAGCGAAGCACACCGGGTTCAGCTAGTAATTTATAAAGAGCATAAGAAAAATGAGGCGTTGCTTATAAACAATTTTTTATTAAAAATACACTACTGCTTTAAAGCTATCATTTGTTCATGACATAAACATCGTTGAATAATATGTATGTACAGTAGAATCTCACAAATTTGAACCGTCCAGAAATTAGAACCTGCCGTCTCAATGTATTAGATACTCTAAAACTAGAACTACAGGTTCTAATTTCTGGATGTTTTGTACTTTTCTTATTATACTTGCATATATTATATTTCTCGCTCATTAAAATTAAAAATTAAACGGGGAATCACCAAGTAATTCGTGGTGGTCGGTCCAAAGAGTGTGAAATTTGATATGTTTTTACAAATTTGGATCCATTGATAACTGAAGTTTAAAGTGAAGCGTTCATACTTGGTACATACTGATTTTATGTTAAAAACCAATTCAATACCAATAAAATAAAAAAATTTTTGAAAGCTTTTAATAATATAATATTATTGTAATAATTAATAAATATAAATTGCTTCGTATTTAAGAAAAGCTTACACAACAAGTCTTATTATAATTTTATAATTTTCTTTAAAAAAATGTTTAGAAATTTGAATTTTTCAGAAATTCGAATTGCCCGGTGCATAAAGTGGTTCTAATTAGTGAGATTCTACTGCATATGCATATCCCCTGTCGGGACTTGAATTAACTTAAAGCTAACTTATAGTTACATATGTATATAGTTATTTGTCAGAGGTTATTAAAAAACTAACTAATTTGCGTAGAAGAGTTTAATTTGGTTTTACCACACGATGTCATTGGAGTGTCACTCACTGTGCATAATTTTCAGTTAGCCATAAGTTAATCCATATAAGCCTACAAAATGACAAGAATGGTGAAATTATAGAAGGTGGTGACAGGCAGGGTTACCTTTGACAATTTTTAAAAAGGGTCAGAAAAAGGGTGTTTGGTAAGAAAAAGGGTCTCAAAAAGGGTATTTGGAAGAAAAAAGGGTCAACTATATTTTTTTAACAAAAGACTCTTTAATAATATAATAACCTCATTGACTTCCTTTTAAAAATAATAATAAATCCCTTATTTTCGAGCTTAAGGTCATTGTATATTAATAGCAAAAAAAAAATTAAATATTTGTACTTTACATTTAAAAAAAAAAATTTTTAATAAAAATTGCTTTTTACGTACAAAGGAATACGTACTGTATTTTAAAATAAAATTTGCTTTGCAGTTTTTAAATTGGCCAATTGTTTAGCAGTTTTATAGTGTGTATTTAGTATTTGCTTACATATAATACAAATGGGCATCTTTTTTCTACGTCCAGAATAACCCATTTAAATTCCCTTTCCCACTCAAACGAATAATCTTCTTCTTTTCCCCTGCTTTTTTTGCAGTAATTGACCCATTTGATGATGAGCTAATATCCAAATCGGAGCTTACGTCATTGGTTTGAATTTCATGTATGTTGTTTGATGAAGTTGGCTGCTCATCTTGTTTTTTCAACTTTACAACAAACCTAACATTTAACAATAAGAAAATTACATAAGAAAATTGGAAAAGAAAAGTACTTATTTGTCAATGTTTGTAAACAATTTATTTTCGTTACAAATTTTTTTCAGTTTTAGTTTTTTTATAATTTTTGTTTTTTTTTTTTGTAATTTTAGTCTTTTTAATGAAAAAATTTTTATTTTTGCACACAACCCTTTCACGTTAAATTTGAAATTTATGTATTATAATTATAATAATATACAGGCATGCATGTGAAAGCTGTTTACTGTGATATGCTCTGTATACATAAAAGCTGCTTGTTTTGCGAACAATTGATTTATTTACCATCGCTAAAATATACTCGTACATAAGCTGACACGAATTGCTTGAAAATGATACAAAAGGGTAAATTAAAGAAGGGGTCACAAAAAGTGGCAGAGCCTCCAAAAAAGGGTCAAATTGATACTTTCGGGTCACAAGGGTAACGCTGGTGACAGGGAATTTGTTTTTTCTGCTCTTAAATGTCAAAAGCTGGTATGGTGAATTAAAAAAGCAGATGTCAGAAGTGTATATGTGTATTTTTAACAACAAATATGTCTTTACACCAAAACAAAAACACGAATATACACAAAGCATAATACATATAAACATAAATATAAAAAAAAACTTTTGTCATGAGCGGTATTACAAAAAAACCAGCTGCGTTGGCAACTCCACCTTGTAAGTAATTTCACCGTTGTCTGATTTTTAAGTGCTTTCAACAATAATTCATATTCATACATACATACATATGTACATATATCTGCATCAATTTCGAGTTAAGTTTAAATCAGATATAAGCAGAGTGGGCAAACAAACAAAACATTTCGCAAAAGTTACAACAAAGTCATACACTTTTAAAAATGTTTTTAATGGTATTGTACGTGAGCAAAACCAAAACAAATACTTTCTAAATGAAAAAGAGCGCAAATGAAACAATTAGCTTTTCGCCAGTGGTGCCAACTTTTTGTAACCAAAAAGCGTTGGTCTCCGTCCCCAAACGCGCCAAATCCCAGCGTTTGCAAATATTTATAAGAAAAACGCGCCGTTTCCTAACGCGCTAAATTATATTTTAATAAAAGTCGACCCATATATTAGAACAAATACAGTATTTATTCAAGCAAAATTAGTAATATTGGTAAACATATTTGTTTTTGAATTTAATTCAGAATTTAATTACAAAAAACAAACAAAATATTTTTTTGGTATATCAATAAAAATTTAACTGATTTAAACATTACCTGAAATTGTACTTGGTTACTTTAAATAATCACTCAAATATTAAGATAGTAACTCAGACTTTTTTTATTTGATATTAAACTTTTAATATCTTACTGACTAAAATCATTAATAAAGAATTTTTTAATATTATAAAAATAATGGAGAAAAGTATAGTTAAGATTGATCTTCACTAATTTCATTCAAACCGTCTAGCTCATCTTCTGGCCATAAAACCAGAATAATTCGAAGCGTGTAATACTCGAATTATTATACGTGTTAATTGAATTAATTTTCGCATATACATCTAATGGAATATCATAATTTTCACAACAAGAGTTTTTTAATCTTAGGCCATATTTAATGTGTATTAAGGAATTGACTGTGTTGAGAGAAATTTTATTTCTTATTTTTAATTTAAAATAATTCATTCTACTAAAAGCTTCTTTCTTATATAAAAAAGATTTATAACTATAGAAGACAGCTTGATAAAAGGATTGACATTAAGAGAATTCTTAAAATTGTGGATCTCAATCTAAAAAGATAATTAACATTATTGTTTACCATTATACAAACTATACATACATATATGTATGTATATGTACTTATGTAGACAAAAATAATTTCACTAAAGTATTGTTATACAATATATAGCGAAATGAAAAAATTTTCAGCGAAACTATACTTGCGTTTTGATATGTTGATATTTAAATAAATTATACAAATTTGTTTTTATAAGTATAGTTGTAAAAAATAATACTGGAAAATTTATGAAAAAATAAGAAAATGTTGGATTGAAGTGGTTTATTAAGTTTATTAAAAAGGCGCCAATTTAGCGCGTTTTTTATTAAGCGCGCTAAGACGAAAAAAAAACGCGTTTTGTATGGTTAAATAGCGCTAAATCTAGCGCGAAACGCGCTAAATTGGCACCGCTGCTTTTCGCTCTTGTGCTTGCTTTGTTTTTTGTTGTTATTATTCTTCTTTTCTTTTTCTCTTCTTCTATCCTTTTTCTTCTCATTCATTTTTTGTTGTACCTACGCACATTTGAGTTAGTGTATTTGTAGTACTCTAAACAAAAACAATATACAAAATTAATTGGGACAATCTTTCTCACTGTTTCTGTTTTATTTTTGTTTTACTCATTGTAAAGAATACAACAAAATGAGATCAAACGTTCAGTTTTGTTTATTTTCCTACTCTGGATATAAGTAAGCTCATGATAAAAAACACTTAACCCATAAAGCTGTGCGTGTATGACGATTAAAACAAAAAAGAATCTCTGCTCGTTCGTGAAAGACCAATTGTAGTTTTTTTACTAATACACCTTTTTTTAAATTCTGCAGCATACTTTAAGGAGTCACATAAGAGATCAATTTTCACAGCTAAAAGCTTTTATATACATGGATACCTATAAATTTTGTTCGTATTTATACAGTACCTAGTAGTTGTTAAAAATGCTTTAGCGGCGTTGATAACATATTTATACATATTTTTAATTTATTTTTCTTTAGCTAAGTTTTTGATACTTCTCGTTTTAAAACAACAATTTCGTTTAAAATTTATATATATCATAGTAAGTGCATGAGCTTGATGAATTAAACATTTATGAATTAATTAAACGTACAGGCAGTGTAGAAATGGCGCCGTTAATAAGAGCAACTTTTATAATATGCGGCTTTGATTTTTATTATTGTATTTAAAATTATTTTGTTTGCCGCCACTGTTTCCCTAAAAGTATCAAATTAATTGAAAATAAATCGTAGATTATAGGTACATATAATAATGCAAAGGCCAAGAAGAACTTCAGAATTTTTTGATGATCCAGCCGGTGTACGTCGCCAATCAAGGTATAATTTGTATATGAATTGTATTTTAGAGCAAGATAAATGTCTCGCATATTTACAGACCTAATCAGAGAAATACTTTGGCGCCATCGCCATCAGGAAATGGTGCTGCAGCCACAGCTGTAGTTACAGCCTGCACTTCAGGTACTGCTAAAAAATGTAGGTTAGTTCTCCAAACAATTTTTAGTTAAATTGGTAATCAATTCGTCCCTAAAATATATTTTCGAATTTCTCATTAGATTATTAAAAAATATCGAAAAATGTTATCTTAGATTGGCAATTCTTTATTAAGTTTTTTTATCTTTTAGACCTAGTCGCATTGCTGTACCATCTCGGCCTTCATCTACCGATCGTTCCAATAATCCTTATTTAACAGTAAATTCCGCTCAACGTGGATTCACACCACAAAAAACGCCGTTGCCAAAGCCCACAGCAAACCGTGTTCTATTTACGGCAGAAAAACAACGCCCTGTCAATCAGGGAGGTTCCAGTGGTGTAGCTCTTCATAATGATAAGAAATGGGTACAAGAGCAAACACAGCGTATAACAGAACACTTGCTTAGCCAAAGCACTTTAAATGGTGGTATTAGCACAGATTTCGTAAATCGTGGTCTCCGGCAAATGTCCATTAAACAATTTGTGGCCATAGTCAACTATTTTCTCAGTTATATTTGGGGTAATCGCTATAAGGTGGGAAATAATCACGTCGAGGATATAATAAATATTTTGCAGAAACTAAATTATCCTCATGCGCTTAATAAATCTTGGCTTAAAACTCCGAATACACAGCACTCTTTTGGTAATGTTATTGTTCTTTTGGATTTTCTAATGGATTTTGTACCACCCTTTAGCAAAAATGATAACAACTATTATTTTGATTTAATGGAACCAAACGAGTTAAGTGCTTCACGATTGATCGAAGATCCTTATCATATTCCTGATTTGGAATTTCAAAAGGAATTGCTAAAAAATTCTGAAGATGGTTTTATGTTATGGGATAAGCAAAAGAAAGAAGAATTTGATAACCTTCAATTACAAACTTGTAATCTTTTAATACAAAAAACATGTGGCGTTTCCAATTTGGAGGCAGTTGATTTAGAAATAGAAAAACAACAACAGATTCTAAAACAGTTGGAGAGCGAAAGGCCTACCGAAGATAAAGAAATTATGAAAACAAAATCTAAGCTTTCTCAAGAACTTAAAAATTTACGCAAGGAATTAAAAATATTACAAGAGGAGTGTGAAAATAATGATAGAGACATTAAAGCCTTAAATTCGCGGAAATGTGCACTCGTCAAAGAGGTAGAAAGTATTGAAATGGAAATTAAACAATTACAAGAAATATTAGACACACAACAATGCTCAATACAACAGAGAGATGAAATGATGGCTGATGTTGGACAGCATAAGCAAATGATAGCCATTAAAAATCGTGCTATACACGAATTAGAAGATCGTTACCATAATCAACAGATTTTACACTCCAAAGCTATAAAACAGTTTAATGATCAAATTGAAAGATTTAATGCACATATGAGGGAAATAAAATTTTCCGATTTAATTAAGGCTAACGATGATGCACTCTTAAACGAAACCCAACTTGAATTGTCGTTAAGGCCAGAGCAAACGAAAATAGAAACAATAATACCACTTTTGGAAAAGATTAAAGAAAGAGCAGTAAAACTAATAGAAAATAATAAATGTCAGATGCTTCAGATAGGGGAATTTATCAAACAAATTACAAACGATATAGATGGCAAATTACATCCAAAACTAATTGCTCTACGCACAGACTATACTATAAACAAAACCAGCTTACAACAATTTCTTAACTTTATTAAGCAGGAGGAATATGAACTTTACGAGAAAATACGAAAATCAGATGAGGATCTTATTAAGGCTGATAAAAAAATTGAAGAACTAAATTCTCTAATTGCTCGCAAAAAAACCCTGATAGAAGAATTAAAACAAGCTAATGAACACACTATGCAAAATGCTGAGGAGAAACATAATCAGTGTTTAGAACAAAGATATGCTTTTCTGCATGCCTACGAAAAACAGCTGGATGAATATGAACAGAATGATTTACTTCAACAATTATTACAACAGGTCGATTTGCAAGAAAGACAATTGCAAGAACTAAAAAAAAATGTTAAATAATTAATATTACTCTTTGTTTGTTGTTGTTTATTTCTCTAATTTTAAAACATTCAGTAATATAGTTAATAACTGTCTATAAGTTAAATTGAAAATATATTTGGATTGAAAGTAAAAATGTACTCTGTTTTCTTTGAAATGTTACAAACGAATTCCCATAAAGATAGTTCTATTTACAATAGGAATAAACTTTTGAAACAATATGACTAAACTCTTCTATTATTATGCATGTATGGCGTTGTGGACGTCAATAGCATAAAATTTATCATTGTGTAATCGACCTTAATAACTAGCTACTCAAAACTTAACCAAAGTTCGGTTGTGTACCATAATCGACCCAATAGGCAAGAGATATATATATTGCGTTATCACTGATCGTTATAGCATTCAATCATAGGTGAATCTAGTCTACGACCGCACACCACAGCCCTGGTTTTGCATTAAGTCCGGGAATTTAAAATTGAACATTTTAAAATGACCAAAATCATTATACAGTAATCCCTCGAACTGTGCGGATTCGGACTTGCGCGTTTTTCTTTTTACCACCAAAATTTCGCATTGCGCGGTTTTTTTTTTTTTTTTTGCGTACATATTACCTATTTCGTGCAAAATATGATATGATGTGAAGATCTTTCTGTTGAAGAAATAATAACATATTTTGCAGATAATAATAATGATGAAAATGACCATAGTGAAGATGTAGAAATTGTTGAAAAAAACAAATTTAGCAGCAAAGCACTGGCAGAATTTTTGAAGCGTGGCAATCAACTTGGTGAAGAAGCTATTGACCTAGACCCTGATTTAGAGCGTGCTTTAAAATTCCGTAGACGTTTGACGGAAGCTTTAGCGCCGTATAAAGAACTTTACAGTTCAAGAGATACTATTAAGCAATCACTATTAACAAGTTTTTTTACGAAACCATTGAAGGAAAATAAGTTAATTTTTATCAAGAGATGAAAATTAACTTATTTACAGACTTTTTTAATTACATATTTACATTTTAATTATGTACATACTATGTACAATGAACTGATTTCAAGATTGTTTAATTTTTAAGAATTAATTTATAATTTTTATCTTTTTTGCTTATGTTAATTTTGAACTTTATGTTGATATTGAATAAAGTCTTTTTTTAGTTATCTACTTGGCTTAAATTTAAAATTTTCATGATAACTTTAGGATTTGGAACGTATCCCCCTAATTTCATACAAAATAGGGTTCACAGTGAGCGGTTTCGGATTGCGCGCTGTTTTTTCAGAACGTATCTACCGCTCAGTTCGAGGGATTACTGTATTTTCTTTTCTTTAATTTTTCATTTACAAATTAAAAAATGTTGTATACCTACAAATTTTCAAAATTAGTTTTTATTATTTTCAATTGCAAATCACAGAATTTTACATAAATAAGATGTAAATCAGCTTATTTTACATTTTTCTTTTATTAATTACAACATTCTATATAAAAATTTCCAAATGTTCTTTTTTCATTACTTAAAACACTGTTCAAAGTTATTGTCTTCAAAATTAGCAGAAAAATGTAAGTAAAAATCTGTAAAATAAACTTTACTCTGCCATTGTACAAGAAAGTATTTTCATAAAAGTTATAAATAAAAATTTTGATATTTTTATGAAAGTACTTTCATGTGTAAAAACCAGGGACTGAAACCCTGAAAAAATTGGGGTCGGGTTCAGGTTCGGGTTAATCAAAATAAAAAGTTTGGGTTCAGGTTCGGGTTCAAAATTTAGAAAAAAAAAGTGCAATATCATTTATTTATTTTTCAAAAAATTTTTATTTATTTTTCAAAAAAAATTTTCATTTAATTTAATACATTATTTCCGCTTAATTGAGTCTCTAAAAATGCACGATTTTTGGTGCAATTAAACGGGAAACCTAATTAAGCGATACTCGGTTAATTGATTCGCCGCCGCAATTAAAACGAAAATCACTTAATTAAGCCAGACGAGCAATAAAGCGAAACATCCACGTGTATAGAGAAAATGAAATTAATTTTTTTATTTATTAAGTTAAAAAATAGTGTTAGTTTATTAAAACAAAACAAAAATCAGGTACGTTCATCGTACAATATTTGAAAAACAACAAAAATTACAAAATTCTATATAAAAAGAGATCAGAATTTAAAATAATTACATTACATATGTGCATGCGAGTGTACATTAAATGTTATAAAAAACCTTATACATACATAAGTAAAACTATGATTAAAAAAATCAGTCATCAACATTTGAATTTTAGATTTGTTGAGGCTTTCGATGATTCGTTTTTCTATATAGTTCCTTTTACATGGTGAACAGAAACATGACAAAAATTTTTTTGGTGCAACATAAATGGTTTAAAGTTTGTGGAGAAAAAAATTAAGCAGACGAAATCAATTAACTGAAACATTTGTTTGTGTTTTTCGCAATGCGGTCTCATTTTATGAATCAATTAAACGGGAGGCACAATTAAGCGGAACTCAATTAAACGGGTACTTTTGCATAGGAGGTTATACGGAATGATTTCGTTTCATGATTTTTAGTACAATTAAGCGGGAAACTCAATAAAGCGGGGCTCAATTAACCGAAAACAACTGTAATTAAAATATTTTTTAAATTTTCTTCTTTTAAATTTGATCTTTGTGGTGATAAAATAAATTTCAAAGCTGAAAAAGCCCTTTCTACGCTTACTTGCGTTGCAGGAACTGCGAAGATGATTTTGTTTTATTTCTTTATTCTCTTAAAGGCTTTGTATTCTTTTCTACAAGAGTTTTGATGTTTTTGATTTTGTTTGTAGTTCAAAATATTTTCTCTTTAAAACATTTGTGTAATAAAGAGAAAGTACTTGACATGAAATATTTAAAAAATGGATGATTGCTTGTAAGACATTTAAGCTATGCTTGCGCGGCCCTCTATTAAGTACACAGAATATTTTTATGTGCAAAAATTATTTTTTGAAATTTATGAACCCAAATCTGGATGAGTTTTGGGGTTAAACGGGGTTCGGGTTCATGGTTATAAAAGCACCGAACCCGAACCCATTTCGGTTCAGGTTCGAGTTCGGTTTCAGTCCCTGGTAAAAACTAAATATCTAATATAAATACATGTATGTATGTTGCTACTCTCACAGTACAGGGCTGTCCAATGTAAGCTCAACGTTTTTATACAGAATATCAATACAAAAATTGCTCATATACTTATTCATCATTTTTGATAAAAGAAATTTAACATAAGCGGGTATAACATAAACATTCAGGAAGTAGATATTATCTTTTTTGTAACTTGCGGCTTTTTTATATTCAACGCAAATATGTATTGTAAACTTGACCAGAAAAATTTACAAATAAAACGATTTTTAAAACAAATGCGTTCTTTGGATATTCCTTAAGTTAACAACACTTTTTGTAACGGTATTTTATCCATTTTTTTTATTTATCTCTTCTTCTTAGTACAAAATAAAACATCAATCGACGAATGGAATTCCTTCATTTAGTGCTAAAATTTTCTAATTTAAACACGTAGATTCGAACAGTTTGAAAAAGTGGTTTTTAGGTTCTTTTTTAAGTGTTTTCATTTTAAATGTAAGTAAAAAATAAATTTAATCTGATAATAATAGAATAAAAAGTATTGATATCAAGCTCGAACAAGGAAAATATGTATAATGGCGGACAATATTTTTATCTGCTTCTGGTTATTCATTCCAAATAACGGGTATTTTTATTATTTCATTTTACTTTGAAATTTTTGTAGTGTGTAAAGAAATTAAAAAAAAGACCTTGAGATATTTATTTTTCATACAATTAGCATATCAGTCGAAGCTTATACGGTTCAATACTTTGTTATCCTATCTTTGGAATTTAAAATGTACAGTTGTGTTTGATTTTAACTAGAGGATACATTTTATCTAATTATCTTTTGTATTAAAAAACAAATTTTAGTTATTATTGTTCCGTGTATTTACTTCGTCTGCCTGATTTTTTTTTAAATATGCAACGCCCATTTACGTCCGGAAGCCGTCAAGCACCTGACCCCTTCGATCAGTTTCTTGAAGAACATAATTTTTATCGTAAACATACAGCAAGAGATGCCTCTTGTTTGTTTCGTGTAATTTCGGAACAAATGTATGATACACAATTGCATCACTTTGCTATACGAGAGAAATGTGTGACGTACATGAGAAAACATCGGAAATACTTTGATTATCTTGTCGATCGGGACTTCGATGATTATTTGGATGACATGTCAAAACCCAAAACCTATGGGACATTATTGGAACTGCAGGCAGCCGGCTATATGTTTGAGTAAGTATGAATGTATATCGAAAACAGTCTAATAAATATAATTTATTTTTTAAATTAAAAACCTAAGGTTACGATATGACAAAGATAAACATATTCTGTCTAATACTTAATACAGCCCGATAAGTACTCCCAGGAAATTAGAAGAACAGATGAAGAATATTAGAACCAATTGTTTTAAATTTTGCAAAAGAAAAAAATCAGAATCGGATTGTATTAATTTTAACATATTTTTGATACCTGTAATTGAAAAGACACCTAATAAGTTTCAAAATTTATGTTTGACTTAAGTGTCCTTATAGGTAGAAGGAAATCAAAATTTAGACAGATTTTACATTAAAAATTTACTAAAGAAGCATAATTAACATGAAAAACATAATTTAATTTTTGAAGACGTCCTTTTTTTACAGTCAATTTTGAATTGCAAAATTTTAATTCGTATTTTATATTTTTTTCAGACGAAATGTATTTTTATTTCAGCCTTTTAATTTGGGTAACTACTATAATGAATATCGTGTAAATTTCGAAGAAGTATTTCGAGTTTTTTATACACCAGAAAGGCATTTTGATTCGGTTTTTACTTCCGAATATATACAAGAGGCTGCTATTTGCCAATGTACGTAAAAAGTAACGCTGTTGTCATGAAAAATAAAATACATTAAGTGTCTATTTGAGAATTGTTTTTATGCAATATTTATCAAATAAGACCTTAATACACTTGTAGTATTTTTTATGAATACAGAAGTAAATAAATAATACATATTTATATAACTACTACTTATTTATTTTAGCGATATGTTACGAAATCCTTTATAAAGATGTATTTAAATTACCCGATGTAGCATTTGCCGTTGAACAAATGTTACATGGTCCTAGTTTTGAAAATATGGAGTATCGTACTGAGACGAATGAGGAAGGTTACGCAACACGCATTCATTTAAGTGATGGGCGTTCATTTGAGTTAGATTTGCCCGATAACACCAGTTGCATATTAGAAAACTACAAACTTTGTCATTTTCACTACATATATTTTCCACGATACTCTGGTGACTTACAACGAGAACTTAAAAAATCTGCTAATTGTGAAGAATACGATAAGAATTCGATGTTAATACAGCGAACCACTGAATCTTTTTTACCTAATAAATATGTGTCGTGTGTACGTCAACTTTTGCAAGAGGGCATTACACCTTTTCCTTATAAAGTTGCTAAAGCTCTTGATTCGAATATGTATCGGAATATAGAGTTTGATTCGTGGAATGAAATGCGCAAAGAATTAAAGTTGCAAAACTGGTACAATGGAGACACAAATTTCAAGGTATTTATACAATTGGTTTATCATTTTAAATGATATTTTTAATTCATATTGTTACACAATCTATATACATACATATAAAAAAAAATTGGTGTTGGGTTTATTTGTATGTTTGTCCGAAATTAAATATCGATTAATATGAAATTTAGCATGGGTATATACTATTTGATGTGGAGGATGGTTTACAGTTATATTAAAAATGATCGTGACAAAATTATAAAAATTAAAGTAACTCGGTTAATAATAATCATACATAAATATAATTTGGTGGATTTATACTTGGGATAGTTGGTTGTTGACATACATACATACTTACATAATTGGCCAATTTAACTCTGTTTCAGGGTTACAGCTTAGATTCTTGCAGCACCCATGTTGTGTGAGTTAATTTTAATCCATGACCACCGGGACGGACCTACAGTTTAAAGTCGATTCCGCACCACAGACTTGAGAAACTTTTTCATAGCAATCAGTTACTCTTAGAGCTTTTGGCAGAAGACTCCTAAGAGGTAGTCGCGCGGAAAGTCGTGGTCGAATTGTTCGTGTCAGAAAAATTGAAGCTAAACACATATGTATATGTAAATAATCATAAACGAATGTAAATAATAAAAATATGGGCGGACCACTACGCGCAATTCAATTTAGTATATAAGTACCTAATTAGAAAAATATTGTCACGTTTATGCCCGTTTTGAAAACGTTTTCATTCGCTCAAAACCATGGCATAAGCAGCTATAAAAACAGTTTTGAAATTTCGAAACGTTTTTACTGACACTGCTTTCCAAACCTGTTTGAGCCAGATCTAGCGTTTTCAAAATTGAGTATAAACGCATACGGTTTTGAAATCTTTATGAAATTTAGCTGTAAACAATGTCCTGTCAAATTTGTTGGGTTTATTATTCTACGTGTATTATTATAGAAAATATGAAAATTTTTGAATGAGAATTATTTAGAATCAGCTGTTAGTTAAAACAGTTTTAAAATTGTTTCGACTCAAAACAGGCATAAACGCATATTAAGTTATCGTTATGACTGAAATCGTTTCGAGTCGAACTGATTTCAAAACAGGCATAAACTAAGTATATTTAAACTTAAGCTCTGAAATTTGGCACGTATATATAGGTATTTTACCGTGAATAATCTTTAAATGCCATTAAAATTTAACTTGGTAGAATGGGCCGTATCAATGTATAGCTTATATAATAAAGCACAGGGAGAGCAACATCTGTCGGTTATGCTAATATTCATATGTATTCGTATAAACCGAAAGTGATTAGTAAATGACGAAATTGTCTATTAGAGAGTTATGCGTACAAACATTTTGCATATTTTTACTTAATTTTGTTTTTACATGTTACTTTTTATTTGCTTTATTTATTGTTGTGGTTGTTGTTATTTTGTTGATTTGTACATACTTAATTGTTTCGGTTAATTGTATACTGTCCTTTCGTCATTTATATGTTTTGTGTTCCATATTCAGTTAATACGTTATAGCACAAGACGAGTTCGCAAAATATTTCAGGTTGGTGCAAAATGTCATGTGAAATTACGCAAATCTGAGCAGGAACTCTATACTTGTCACATACAAGAGATTGCCGTAGATGATGGTCAATGTATTGTTTTTATTGAGCAATTAGGGGAAAAGAGATTAGTACCTTATGAAAATCTGTCACCTCTACCACCCGAACAATTTAAGCCATGGACTGTACCATATCGTTTACAACGCCATATGCAAAAATATAGTTCTGTACGTTTTACACGCCATTATAATTATCGTTTAAAATTTAATTCATCAAATGAACATCACCAGCACAGTGAATTTTCATGTGGTTCAATGTCGGATAATGATAATTGTTCAAATAATTACATCGACGATGACCCAAAGAAATTTGCACTTCAGCAAAGCAATCAGCATTGTATCAGTTCTGCACCATACTTCAAATTAAAACAATACGCCCATTTGGAAGACTTTCGTACTCATGTGGAATATTGTACAATGCCTTTTACAGTGACACATTCGGCACGCGATGTCGATGGTTTAAAAAATGTCAGTCAGCAAAGATCTGTTGATTCTTGCGAAAACTCAAGAACACCATCAAGATCATCTACAACCATGAATCGTATTGCGGCTGACAATGGCAATAAATCAAATGCTGATGATCAGTTAGGCGCTGTACAACCATATAGTGGAACACATATGGACAATTATGATATTGATTATTATAATGATCCTGACGGAGGAGCAGTATTCATGCCAGAATATCAAAGTTTTTATCCAATGTATACATACCCAACTGCTAATGGTCTAATTGATGATTATTATGGTTTCTACAGTTATGATGGTGGTATTCCACCAGGTGCAGCATTAATGCCACCAGTCACTGGCATGAATGGTGTTTATTATGTAACCCCACCTGGAAATTATTTTAATACTGCAAATCCATATTTCCCACCGCCACCGCTGCTTCCAGCACAATCTCTAGGTGGTGTATCACAACCGTCTCCAATGCTAACATCAACTAGTTTACCAAATCTTCCATGTAATTCCAATTTATCGCAATCTAGCAAAAATTCTGTAGCTCAGGGATCAAATGTGCATCCTCCCGCAAGTAACACACCTAATCACTCACGTGTATCGACCAGAAACACACCAACAAATACACCTTTAAGTGGACGCATAAATTATGATGCAAAGAAGTCTGTGAAGTCAAATGGTTACGATTTACCCACTGATATAGCTACTTTGAGATTTTTCTATAATCTGGGTTTGGACTACTATCATAAACAAAAATCCAATACTACGGAAAGTAAGTTACAAAATAACTTGATTTCTTACGTACCTTAGTTTGTATGTATGTATATTGGTTATTAAAGAATGAACAAATTATTTTCAGAGACTTCCACAGGTTCAAATAATCAGCTAAACGACGATATTAATAATAATACAGATAAACTTGATGAGAATCCTAATCAAGTGTCAAATACAAAATCAGATGCAAATAATAACATAAATGTAATAGAACTAAAACCTTCAAGTACTAGCGAAACAAATCAGCTTTCAAGTCAAATAAATAAAACACATAATAACGCAACTGCTGTAAACTCATCAAACAATAGTTATAAAAATAATAATAATCAACGACGCTATAATTCGCGTTATTTCAGTGGCAAAGAGCGTCAAATGTCACAAAGAAATAATACAAATTATATGCAAAACATTAATGGAGGTCAATATCAACAGCAACAGCAACAAAATCATTCTCAACGTAATCAGCATAATTTTAACAAATATACCACTAACAGTCATAATGGTATTTCTAATAATGTGCGTAGTGCTCATCAACAACATTTGCAGCCAGCGTATAATTCTGGTGTTTCGGAACAGTCACGTCAAATTTCGCCCATAAATTTCAATGAAGCACCTACCAGGTCTAATTCGGTAGATACACAAAATTGTCAAGTAAGTACATATAAATTAATCATGTAGCCCAGCAAAAAGCAAACAATTTGGTTCGAGGAAAAATTTATTTTCAAGACTTCTTATTCTTTAAAAGAATTGAATTCATTTTTATTTAAACTTAAACCCATTTACATATCGTCATATTAAATTAAACGGACGTAACTACACAAAATTTTGAAATTGAGGTTTTTTTTACCAATTACGGTTCGTTTTATTAAAATACATGTTCGTGCAAAAATTTAAATTCCTACGATCAAAAATGGAGATTTTATTAACAAAATTTAAATGGACATAACTACAAGTGCATGTATTTCTAAATGCAAGAAGACATAACTACATATGTACATGTTTATATGAAAACCTTACATACAAACTCATTTGTTGTACATATGTATATAGGGATGCCAATCCTTATACCCGATCCTGAAAATTATATGATTTTTGCTTCTCCTCTAAAAAAACAAAAAGTGTAGTTACGTCCGTTTGCATTTCATATGGCGATATGTAGATATGTATTTTAATGTGCACATCTACTGTTTCATTCAACTGAATATAATATTGCAAAACTTCTTCGAATCAGAGAATATTCATATGTTTTATTAATTAATTTTAACCGAAAGTAATTTATTGTAAGTTCTCAGCGTGATCTGCAATAAGACAGGGCGATGTTAAAGTCATGCATGTCTCACCTCTGTTAAACCAGGTTGTCATCGCTTGTTAACCCATAATTTAAATACATTCTTGTCATATCATATTTTGCTGGGTGCGTCATTATTATAGGTTTAATGGCTTTCTAACTACTGCACATATATAAATTATATATTTTTTTTTGTTTGTATCAATAGCAACACATTTTTTTATTATCTTGAATTCATGTTTTAACAAACAAGTTCATTTAAACTTTACCTCAAATTCTTAGACTCCAACAACGAATAATTGTAATTCGATGAATACGTTTACTGCATATACCAATAGTTTAGATCAAACAAATAATTGCGGAAATAGTGGTGGGCATTTGCCAATTTCTTTGCAATCTGCTGCAAATAGTGTATTCGTTACAATTCCTTTGGCTACAGGACCTCCACCACCTCCACCATATGGTATGTTTTCTGCACATGCAAACACTGGAACACCTCAGGCAGCAGGTGTAGGAATGCAACCAAGTTATTTGCCTGGGCCGCCACCTCATTTAATAGCACACCTACCTACAGGCCTACCGCCTTCAACATCTATTCATGGAACTTTTAATTCTGCTGGTGCTAACGTGGATAATATTGATAATGCTTCTTCTTCAGAGATGGCAACTAATAATGCTGGTCCAGGAGGTATTTTAGGAATGGGACCTACATCGGGCATGCAATTCCAATGTCCGAACTATCCACCGCCGATGCCATTTTATTATTCAGCGAATTGTGTAAACTCTGCAAATGGTAGTAGTGGAAGTGTTGGTGCCCACTTGCCGGCATCTGCAAATGGTGTTCATTTAGTCTCTTCGTTTTCTCAACTTGCAGGGTCAAGTCCACCTAATCAACAAACATTTGCATCTCCTACAATGGGTACTCAGGTAAAAAATCGTTATCGTTTTTAAATGTTTGACAAAAGCTTCAACCTTTTTTTTTTTTAATTTAGAACATACAACACTATGCAACACAAACGTTCTTTTAGTTTAATATGTTATGGTTTTCTCACTAAAAACTATTTTATAAAAAAAAACTATATAATAAAGAAAGCATCTCTTTTTTGTGTATACAAGTCACAATATTTTAGGCTTAAAACGGTTTTATAAAGCCATATTAAGTGTTTATTTTGGATTTTGGATTTTGATTGGTAATTGCAAAATTTGCAAATTCATTAAAATTTAATAAATTGATTTTTTAAATCAAAACTGAAAAGATAATACATAGAGCATAAATAGAGACAATTCTATATACGCAAAACAAATATTTTGAAACTCCAATCACTTCATCCATTTTTATTTTTTTGGTGTCTATTATGCCGTTTAAGGAAAATAAGCTTTTAACATGGCAAAGTCTTTGCGAATTTGCAAAACATTTGTCTGATTAACAATTGTTAAGAGAGCTTATTATTCATTCTAGTTCCTTGCATATAATCTAATTTTGAATTTGTAGCTTCGAAGTTCTTAAAATCACGATATATTTTTTAATATTTATTATTCTAATTTAACTTTAATAACTCCATTAACATTAAAGCAATCTTTTTTTGATTTTAATTGCATTAACTAAAAAAAAAATCCAACATGGCGAAGATAATGTTTCAAGGCTTTATTATCATTCAAAATGAAATTTGTATAGATGCTTTAAAGAAAACAATTTCCTATAGGACGAGCAACAAGTTTTATTTTAACTAATTGGAAGCACTAGCAATCAACTCTTAACCATAAGCTTTCAATTTTTCTATTATTTTTTGCAAGAACAAATTGTTTCCTGTAGAGTTAAAAATAAATACATTTGTTCGTTGCATAGTTTAGTTCGATGTATAGATTTTAGAAATAAATTTTTTTGGTTTTTTTCTCTTGTATAGGGTTTCTATTGCTTACAACCACCTCCACCCTTACCCCCACAGCAAGCCGTGCCACAAATTGTAACACAATCATCATCAGCACAATCTAATAGACCCTCTAATGTTAATAATTTATCTCAAGAAAATAACGATTCTCGTAATGATTTAGTAAATGCTCAAAACGATTAAAACATCACATCACTATTACCTTTTATTATAATCATTCGTATGCTTAATGTACTTTTTATACATTTTAACAGTTCGTATATTATACAATGAGCGTATTTTATATTTAAATTAATATAAACTAAAAGTTATCAATTACCTTCTATGCTAACAAAAAATATTTCTATAGATTTTAAATGATCGATCAAGATTTGTTTCCACATATTTTAAGCACTTTTTTATATCAATATTACATACATATTTATAACTAAACTTCTCTGTCGACAAAGAGGAATTCAAGCTTAATCTCTTGTTCTTTAAAATATTTCCCTTTTCGAAGACCTAATAAATTAATTGTTTAAGTCATAATTTAATATATTTTTTAATTAGCCGTATTCATTTTTCCAATTTCTTTTATTTGCCATAGTTGTTTATTTAAATATTTGTTTATAGTTATCATAAAAAGTTTTAAATAAATATATAATGATCTTATACAAATACTTATAATGTTTAAAATTTTGGTCAAAAGTAATATAAGTTCAATAATGTAAACCTGTCGTTTAAAAACATTTTTATTTATATTCAGTGTTACAGATTTCGAATGTTATGTTCATTTTACATTCACTACGTTTATAGTATCAATCAATTTCGTATATGATTAACAAAATTGCGCAATTTATAAATTACACACACTTGTAGGCAAACATGCTAAAATTTTTAAAAATTTCAGACATTTGCGTTGCCATCAGTTTGTTTTTGATATATTAAATTGAAGGCTTATGTAGACGTAGTGAAAAATAAAATACAAACATTCAATACAATACTAACTTTCATTTACAATTTTTTACAACTATATTTTTTTTTATAAATAACTATGGTCATATTTATTTTAACCCTATTCTTATTCAATTTCTCTTTTTATAAATTCTAAAATTTTTTCCTTTTTATTTTATGCGTTTAATTTATACTAACTATTACTTCATTATTACCAATTTAAAATTTTAAGACTCAGCTGCTTAAAAACATAAAGGCCTTAAAATCTCCTAACATTTTTTTTAATTAATTAAAAATTTATTTATAATAATCACAGAAATATATTTTCAAATATAAAAATATATTGCATCTGTTTACAACTTTCATATGGTATTATTAGTAGGTTATATTTAAAAAAAAAGAAATTTAAAATCAAAAAGCTCAACAAAAAAATTGTAAAACAAAAAAAAAAAAGAATAAAAAAATAGTAATAAATAAATAGCAAGTAAGCTTAAAAACAAAATATTTTATTTAAATTTTTTATTATCATTATAAGTAATTAAGAAGGTGAACCGATTTTTCTTTTACCAAACTGCAAAGTATCAATTATACCCAATAGTAATTCTAAGAAAGTTTGTGTTTTCGTTGTTGCTCCTGCTGGTTTTTGTTCCTCGAAATTTATTTTAAATCGTTTTACTACATTGTTATTATTGAGTATTGCTTCTTTTGTCCACATATAATTTTGTATTTTTTTAATATGAGCAGCATTTACAATTAAATTCTTAAATATATTTGGGGTACTCAAATTAGCCCATAGCATTGGAAATAATATACAAATCCAATATATTTTTCTCAAAAATATTTTATTTGACATTATATTTACTTTTTTTTAGATGATTATTATCATGCAAAACTTTCACTTGTTACGAGTATGCAATATTTTATAACAGATGAACAAAAATCTTTTTTATATATTAAATCTGCACATTTTGTGCGGTTATTTACATTCAACTGTTTTGTATTGTCTAAAAGTAGAAATCTTTATTTAAACATGTTTTTTTATATGTATATTGAATTTTTTCTCTCTAACGGAAATCACTAGTACATGCTAATGTATTATTTTATATATGTACATACACAGGTAAATAGCATTAACCTTTATACGTTTGAGAAAACATTATTGTCCAGTTGAGTCACGTGAAACTTAATTGTAAAGATTTTAATTTCTGAATCACATACTAGCACAATAACAATTGTATATTACATACAGGGTATTTCTTTAAGAGCATGAGCACTGAAAATGATATGGACAAAAATATTGTTGATATGATTTTTTTATTATAATTTGGTAGGTAGTTGCATAACATATATTTTTAAATATTTTAATGCCTCGATGATTTCCAGCATATGAGTCTGCGGTTGCTATGAATTACATGGTATTTTCGACAAGTAAAATTTTTGAGCACTTACCAATAAATCTGGCAGTATGGGGGCGTCAAAGATATATATATTAAGGAGCAAATATTTTGAGAGCATTTTTATAAATTATATAAAAACATTTTATTAAAAAAATCTATAAAATATATGATAAATACAAACAAAATTCTAATGAGTTAATGAGGATTAATTGTTTAGAAACTATGCTAGTACCCCGAGTCGCTATACGATGAATGGGAAGAAGCTGTATCATGACTAAAACTACTAGAACCAGAAAGTTTAGCTAAAGCTGCTAAACCTTGATTATTTTGTAACAATTGATAACCAGAATTAGCGGCTGCATTGTCTACTCCTGCACTAGCAAAAGCGGAACCAGCATCAGCAGCATCTGGGGCTTCAAAACCAGGATTTACATTTATAGGAACAAAACTAGCTTGGGGAGGTGCGAATTGATGTTGTTTTTCATTTACAAAGTATTTTTCTGCTGGAGGCTTCACAACATTTACGTAAACTGGTTCAACCTTGACGGGTCGTGGGTGATGTTTGACAAAAACTTTGCGTACAACAACAGCAGGTGGTTTGTGTAAGACTACTGGTGCGGGTTTAACGACTAGCGGAGGATGGTTAACAACAACTTTGGTTGGTGGACGCTTTACAATGATAGCTGCAGGACGGTGGATAAGAATTTCACCTTTATTATTTGGGTATGAGATGGATGAGGTCAGACTGTTGCCTCTTGTATTGGCTGACTGATAAGGAATGTTTTGGTTAGCACCATTTGAAGAAGATACTGCACTAGAAAAACCACCAACAACATCCCCAGCGTTGGCAGAAGAACCCGCACTTGCTGAACTGTCGGCGTCACTTATACCAGTAATAGCGCCATAACTAGCAGGTTGATATTGATATTCACTGGCTGCTGCATCAGCAACTGCAGATTGTCGTTGATAAGCACTACTCGCAGAATAGCCATAAACCTGAGCACATGCCTAAACATAAGAAAAAAAAATTTCATTTTTATACTTCAACCGACTATATGTCATGGGATATGATATAAACACTTACAGTTAATGCAATACCAAATACAATGAAAATATAATTCATTGTTTTTTTATGACGTGAATTTGTCATTTTTTTTCCTAAATAATAATTTTTTTTAATTTATTTCTTGTTTCTTGTGTCTCGATGCAAAGACTTTTGACTTATGCACCGCTCTGCCATCTACATCTATTTAAATAACACTTCCATTAGCACGTTAATATTTTTTTCGAAAACTTTTTAGAATAAATAAACTTCCAAATACGTGACATTTGGGCTGTTATACATTATTGCATCAATTCTTGAAATTTTTCTTTAATCTTTTTTAAACTTAATTGAGATACTCGTATCAACTCGTCATAAATATAGTAATATGTAACACATATTAGAAGACATTGAATGAGAAATATTTAGTTAAAATAGGTACGAGTTTTAAATTTTGGCTATGCATATTATTTATTTATTCATTAAACTTCAATACAATATTAAATTATATTCTAATTAATTATTATAAGCGAAGTGACTAAGACCCACAACCCTCGCACTAGCAGATTAGCACACTACCCACTAGACGACTAGGGCAGCACCCTGGCTAAGTATAAGTATAAAAGTTAGATAAAAAAATGAAATTCAAATTTGCATTAAAACTTTATAAAATACCTACGTCTTTAACAAATTTTGTGAAAATTACCTTATTTGTACGTATGTAACTCAGTTTGAATTATGTACCATACAAATATAAAACAAGAATATTAGTATACAAAAATAAAAATGTCTAAATCGTAGCTGCCGTGATCTAGTGATTAGTGTGTTGGCTTACTAAAACGATAGTGTCGGTTTCAAATCTCAGCTCTAACATTTTGAAAAAAGAAATATGAAAAAATTATTTCTTTCGGCGACTACCCCTCAGCAGTCTTCTGGCAAAAGCTCTGAGAGTAAGTGATTACCATGAAAAAGCTTCTCAAATCTGTCGTTCTGAGTCGACTTTAAACTGTAGGTCCCAGTACTCATGGATAAAAACTAAAACAAACAACATGAGTGTTAGAGTTAGGGTTTGATTTCCCCAAAAACTTTACACTATTGGCTTTTGTGGGAAAATTAATTCTAATTTATATTCTCAAAAATAATAATAAAAAGAAAAAAAAAAAAACAAATCTGGTTAAAGACACCAAAAGCCATAGCTGCTTAGTCAGCCATTTTTTTTTTTTGCTTTACATATAGAAAACTTAGTGAAAAAGTGTCATATGGGATTGATAACTTACTCGAAAAGGAATCAGCAATGATATAAATAGGACTGATAAAATTTTCGAAAAAGACAATAAATACCATCAGGAAATTGTCAAAAATAATTCCAAACTAGCAAGAAAACGAATCGTGAATGACATCAAAAAACTCCCCTGTACAATTTTCTCCCGACAAGACTGTCTTACGATCAGAAAATGAGCCCATATGGCTTGTTAATTGCGTAGGAGTCAAAATAAGACTCGAATTTAATTACTTATTTCAAAATATGCTGCCTGGGCTCATGTTTATATGTTTTCTGAGACTAGTTTAAATGTGTTAGTAAAAAATTTCGTATGTCCTTAATTTCGGTCATCTATTTTTTGTAGGATATACGAGAACTTTCAACAGATACAGCACTTTTTACTCTTTACAAAGAAATTGCGAAATAGATTCGACTGTGAAGTCAATAATTGCCATTTTCTATGGCAATAACCAGCACAAAGAAAACATGTTAAATTGTTATTGTATTATAATGTGCTTGTTTTGTGTTGTATTACCTGATACAATTTAATAACGACAATTTATAAATTTCATTAAAATATCGCACTTGAATAAATTTATCGTATATTTTTATAAAAAACGTACATATTATTATCTTGATTTACGCCTTTATTCAAGTTAAAATTCTCTTAAAATGTAACCACCACAAATAGCTTTTTGGCCTCTACTGAAATTTTAAAATTTTCGAGTTAATACTCTCTTGTTGATAAAGGTTTCTTTAGTATTTACACCGAGCATATGGTCTTAGTCATTCCGCTCGTAATAATTGGAATATAATTTCATATTTTATTGTAATTTGGTAAATAAATAAAAAAATATTAAAATATGATGAATTTGAATTTTTTGCCCCATATGGTAACATACATAACATAACTGGCCTTTACAACCCTGTGTCAGGGTTACGGCCTGGCTTCTCGCAGCACTCATGTTGTGTGTGTAAATTTTTATCCATGAGAACCGGGACCAACAGTTTAATGTCGACTCCGAACGACAGACTTGAGAAGTTTGTTCATGGCAATTAATTACTCTCAGAGCTTTTGCCAGAAGACTCCTGAGAGGTAGTCGCCGAAAGAAATATTTTTTCATATTTCTTTTTTTTAAGATGTCTGGGAAGCTGGGTGTCGAACCCAGGGCTCATATCTTAGTAAGCCAACACACTAACCACTACCCAATATGGTAAAAATAATCAAATATTCGTTGTCGTATTTCCACTATTTTTGTAAAAGATTAAAGAAAAATTTTGTGTGTTGCCCTTAATCTTGCACAAAGATGTTATATGGCCGAATGGTTAGTAAATTTTTTTTGGCTGTATCATAATTTGAGTGAATTTTTAAATTTTGTTTGCTTGTTGTCAAATATTCGTGCCATATGTATTTGGAAAACAGAAGATGTTCGTTCGACTGGGGCTACTAGTACTTCTCATTGTTCTTGAATTTTTAAAGTTTTCTTTTATAATAATTACATACGCTTAACATCTTTAATTTTTATTACTAAATTGTGGAGGCATATACATATGTATGTAGATCGTTTACTATAAAAACGTTCTCATATGAAATAAAATTGTAGTTCAATTGTCTGTAAATAATTTTTACAAAATTAGTGATAACAGTTTTATTTCTAAAATGTATTTTATTCAGTATAAAACGCTCTCGTATCCTAAATTAATTTAAATTTTAAACTAGTAGTAATCTAAATAGTTTTAATATGCTGATTGCGGAATGTAAGCCGGTTGAGAAACGGCATATTGGGGAGGAACATTAGCATACTGGGGAACACTTGCGAATTGAAGTGCTTCATTGGCAGCATTAGCCGAAGCAGCACCACCATTCAAACCAGATGCTTGACCATGAATGGGAGCGTCTATTTGCTTGCCTGGTTTGTATACCTTAACATAAACTGGATTAAGGCTGAGAGGAGTAGGAACTTTGTTAATGACTTCTTGTTGATAGATGATCGAAGGTTTAAGTTTGTATACAACAGGGGCAGCTCTCACTATGGCTGGGGGTCCACTGTAAATCTGTGCTGGTGGGGAGCCAGGTTGGTTAACAATAATGGGCTGTAGCGGCTGAGTGGCAATCACTTGATGATTATTCAAACCTTGGGGTACCAACAAAGAACGATAAGCGGTTTGTTCTACTACATTAGGTGCCACAACATTAATATTGCCTTGTCGAATGTTGGAAGCCAAAGAGTTTTCAGCTAAAGTTTCTGCGATTGCATCGGAATTCTTTAGGTTCTGATAAGAGGGATTGGCATTTAAAGCTTGAAGTTGAGCGCGGGCTTGAGCCAAGCCAGCTTGAGCTGCGGGTGAGGCTCCAACATCGGCAGAAGCTGTAAGTGAAGCAGCAGCTGCTTGCTGGCCGCCTGTGGCAGCGTTAATAAGTTCCTCTACACCACTACCAGCATAAGAACCCTGAGCATGAGTACATGGTGCATGACCGTAACTGGCGCTTGCAAGCTAAACATTTTTGTGAAATTATAAGTTTGTTTTATTTAATATTTCGTTCAAAGTAAACTTACCGGTAATGCAATGGCAACAAATATAAAAATAAAATGAGAATTCATAATTTATGTTTATAACTAACGTTCAAACCTGAGGCGGGTTAGGCTTTTTCTTAAAAAACCCACAATATTTACTGTTTATCATTTTTGGTAAACTTGTTACTTTTATACACAATTTATTAGTTGAAACCTAAAAATAGTAGTACGTGAGTTTTTGCTAAAATTGATTTCAATTTGAATTATTTGCTAGAATGGTTTTAGATTTTTCTCTTCTTAAGATTTACATGATTGCAATTATATTCTAGATTTCAGATCGTTTTCCGTCAGTTATTATGCATATTATATGTGTTTATGTAAATATGAATTTGATATCGAGTAATTAATTAGTGGTGGAAAGCTAATGAATTTAATTTTGATAAAACATTAACTACTACATATATTAAAAAAAAGTATACTTTTAATTTTTTTATACGGCAACAAATTTATATACATACATACTATATAGTACATGTATATATATATTTTTTTTTTGATTATTTTATAAATCACTTAGGTGATGCGTTGCGTTATATCTAGATAATTTGTTTTTGTTACAAAAATAATTCTCATTTGAAAAGAGGTACGCATGATTTAAAAAATAACCCCCTTTTTTAAAATATACATATATATGTATGTATATACATACATGCACTATGTACGTACATACAATAAATATCACTGGCTTAACCCTTTGCACCCGAACGGCGCCTCTCAGGCGCCATCCTTTTTATTACTGCAACTCGAACGGCGCCCGAGAGGCGCCATTACTATTTATGATAATATTGCACCATATGCATGCGTGCATGCGTTGTAAATTTTTTTACTAGGAGTGTGTGAGATTAGTCCATGGATTTGTGAAATTATTAGTGGATCAGCTAAAAGGAGATTATCGACAAGATCGTGGAGCTGGCCGTGGTTCGACATCTGCAACTACCGATAACAGTATCCGATTAAATGGTAAGCTACATGTGATGCAAAAAGGAAAAAAGAAAGATTGTAGAGTGTGCTCTGACCGAACGACAAAGAAAAGCGGAAGACGTGAAACGGTGTATTACTGTGACACATGTCCTGAAAAACCCAGGGTACACCTTGGAGAGTGCTTCCTCAAATATCACACTAAGGAAAATTATAAAATTTAATATTAAAATATTATGTTTGTAGTATGTAAATAAAAATGAAATATGTTAATAAACTACTTTTGTTTAAAATACTTATGTTTGATGTATTACAATTTTTTATTAAAACTACTGTCGGGTAGCTGAGTACCCATACTAAAAAATGGTTCGGGTGCAAAGGGTTAATATAGAAAAGACGTAACGTATATGGGCAATTTCAATAATTTTCAACATTTGTTGAAACTGAGTTCAGATGGTTATTAATTCTCCAGTTTTTCGAATTGACCAAAACGGTCAAAAGGGAATGGTAGGCCACACTAGAAAACTGGGAAATTCAAAATTTCAGACCATCAGTTCTTTATTTTTTAAAGTTATGGGCACTCAAATATCGAAAAACTCAAAAAAAGGCTTGAAATTTACAAGAGTTTTTTCATATTTCATCACTTTTCTATTTTTAGTTTCAAACTTCCGATGCTCACTGATATAAAATAAAGTCACTAGACTTTGTAGATATTTACACTATAAAAGTTATGCCAATACTACTATTTGGGAAAAAGTTGTACAGCGGTTCATTTTTGAAACCAAAATTTTCCGATTTTTTTATTTTCGCAGTTTTTTTATAGCGTTTTTGCGCCGTTCAAGAAAATTGCATTTCGTTAACAGTATTTAATAGATGGTGTAATTTGCTAACGCATTTCATTTTGAAAACGCAAAACGCATTTAAGCATGTTCTGACAAACGCGCGATTTGCTTTTTTTCGATTTTAACACAAATGGAAATATTAACTAAGTAAACGCAAAAGGCGATGTTTGGCTATGAATATCCATTGCCCTAACTCAAATAATTTAAAATTTCAAGAGGAGGTAAAAATACAACAGATACTGTAGGTAATTATTAATATACAACTTCTTATTAAATGCAGTACAATTGTTTGTAATAGCGTTATTTTATTGTAAACATTCTTTGTGAGGAGCGGCATATTTCTAAAATGCATTTGATTCACTAAAAAAGGCACATACATACATACATACATAACTGACCATTACAACCCTGTGTCAGGGTTACGGCCTAGCTCCTCGCAGCACTCATGTTGTGAGTGTTAATTTTTATCCATGAGAACTGGGACCTACAGTTTAAAGTCGACTTCGAACGACATATTTGAGAAGCTTTTTCATGGCAATCAATTACTCCCAGAGCTTTTGCCAGAAGACTGCTGAGGAGTAGTCGCCGAAAGAAATAATTTTTTCATATTTCTTTTTTCAAGATATCAGAGCTGAGATTTGAACCCAGCGCTATCGTCTTAGTAATCCAACATGTATTATGAATTACTAACTAAAACTTGGCGTGCTTCGCTATACCTATCACACCTGTACGAAATAATTTCGACTGAATTCAAAAACTCCAGTTTTAGCCGCTGCCCGCTTGCCAATTCTACCCACCTTCTGCTTCAGCCCTATTATGTATATCGCCGTCGACTCGCTCCTAAATTTATTGTAACCGTCACATTAAGATGACACCGCTGTCACTCCGACACCGAAATGGTATTATGTAAGACAACTGTATCGACGTTGAGTTATTGATTATTAAAAAAGATAAAATATCATCCCTAAATATTTTGTCAGTTGTATGACAATTTAAATTTTTAAAATTTTATTACAAAATGTGTTTTATGTGGGATTCCAGTGAATGCTCTGATTAAGAACATACAAAAAAAACTTCACTTAGAAAATGAGAGAAAAATTCTGAGGCAAAAGTCAGATATTTACGGCAGTGCAACGACCAGCTAACTTTTTATTATAAATACGGCGGTTATAATTTACCGGATAGAAAGTAAGAGACCAAAATAGTAGCAATTCAGTTAGAAATAATTTCGATTAAACAAAGAAACATTAAATTACTTCTGGAAAAAATAGAGCCCTTAAAGAGGAGTAGAGTATGTTCAAATGTATTAAAGTTAACCACTACATTTCATTTCTTGGCACAAGATTCATATCAATTAAATATGGGTAACGATTTTAATCTTGGATTGTAACAGCCTACCGTATTCTTTATTTTGTCCAATGACAGAAGAGAAGGCATATGGAACGACTAACCGCGGAAACGGTTAGTCGGGGAGCGGTTTCTTTGTAGATGGTCTTCCTGGAGGGGGGGGCCTCTTATTCTTAAATTATAATTTTAAAAAAACCGCAAACTAACTTTTTCATTTTTCACCTCTTCTTGGATTCGAACCTGGGTCCTTTGAGTTTCTGTGCGAGCGCTCTAACCACTATACCACGCACCCCCCGAAAATATAATATATACATAGTATATATATAAAATATAAATTTATATTAAATTGCTTGTAATTAATTTTAATTTTTTCCATTTTACTCCGCGAAACTTCTAAATATCAAAAATCAGTACACAGTTTATATGGGAGGTACCACGCACACGTCCGATTTTTAAAGAAAACATCCCTATTGCAATTTCGACGGTTGGAGCAAATTATAATACTTTTTTTCAATTTACTCGATTTTTCATACAAATTATTTCTATTTTCAATTTTTTACGGGCCGTTAAAAAGGGGGGATAGGTATATCCATTAACATTATAGGAGCATTCCTAATAAATGAAATGTATTTCTCTTATTAGGAATTGTGAAATAAAATAAAATTGTTTGTGTATTATTTTAAAAGTATGTCGTATTACATCATAAGGTTCGCAAAGAGGATTAAGTAAGACTTCTAAGATTATGTATTTGATTTAAACTGTAATAATAAAAACTTGATTATCGTTTTTTCTCAGCTCTCTTGGTGGCTCTAAATTCTTATTCATTTATTGTATTAAATATTATCAAATTAATTAAATATTATAAAATTTTTAAAACCACTGTAAACTGAAATCAAGTGTTTTTACAAACACAAATAAAACCTAATTGGAACAATTGTTTTGATAATGAAAGAATTTATTTTAATGATCATTAAGCGAATGAATGAAAAAGTGGTAAATATTAAGAATTATAGCGACTTTAAATTTTATTCGTTTTCAATTTGACTCTTTTTTTGTTTACAGAACATATCCGATTGCTTTTTTATGTTTAAAGTGTACTACAGAATGGCCTTTATAAAAACTTGATGGTTTTATCCAATGATTTATTTAATTTTAATTCTTGATTTTTCCACTTTTTGAAATTAACTAATTGCCAAATTTTGGTTTTATTGAGATGGTAGTTTCGCACAGATATGATCGATATTTGGGAACAAAAAATATTCCGAGATTGAGCTTATATCAGTACTATGTTGTCGGTTGCATCTTTTGTGAACATCTTCTCAGTGAACAAAATTTTGCGTTATTGGTATTTTGATTTTCAAAATGAATCTGTAAAATTTAATCCCTTTGTTCGAGTCTTAATCGATTCAAGAGGATTTGTCTTGTTGAGTCAGAGTTCGTTTGGCAGTTATTCCTTTCGTAAGCACTATTGTGCTTATAAAAACAACCCCATAAATATAACATGGGGCCATAAAACTAAAAGTAAATTTGATGAAATTTGGCATAACCTGATATTAAAACTTTATCCATATTATTTTTTAAGATTAAATTAAAATATTTAGATTTTATTCTGTATTATACTACTACTTATATACATATAATAAATATAAATAAATAGGGATAATTTAAATATCATTCACGATTTTTTTTTTTTTTTTGATTCTTTCAATGACTTCTGCTTTTAACATTGACCTGCCTGCCGATGATGATTATACATAAGACGAAAGTTATAGCTGCGACAAAGTTATCGGAGGAAGTGTTAGTGTTCGTTAAGGATAGTGCTGATGAATTTATATTTGCTCATCAAATTCTGAATTTAAGTCGTGTTCGTGTTGTAATGCATGTGGTAAATTGTTAGAATTGATTTCATTTTGTGTGTATGCCGGAGTAGGTGTTGAGTGTTCGTGTATGTGTTGTTGACTATGCAATGGTAAATTCGGATTATGTCTGGTGTAGAAATCGGCTTTCTGATGATAAATTACTGGTGGCATTTGTACTACTACAGGTATTTGTGCATCGTTGATCTGATGTTCGGCCTCTTCAGATTCAGACAAATTGATTACAATTGGTTCGTGAATAGCTTTCAGAGGGCTTGAGGCTTTGACTTTTATTATTTTTTGTTTGTATTTATTGTGTTCGAATAATTTATTTTTATTGTTCAATATTTTGTTATTTTGTATGCTAAAGAGTTTATTACTTGCTGTGTGGCGTGTAGAAGAGTTTGTTGGTTTTGAAGTTTGTTTAGAGTGGAATATTTCAGGTTTTTCTGTGGGGTATTGAGATTTCACTGGTATGTGTTTATTTACTTCTGGTGGTTGTCGCACAATTCTCATACGTTTCTCAATGCTTTTTAAATGAGGAATTTTCGGAAATTTTTTTTGAGTTTTCTTTTCTACAGGTATAATATTATTATTTTGATCCACTTCTAAGTGAATAGCATTATTAAATTCTTCTCCTAAATATTTTAACCAAAATGCTTCATCCAAATCGTGTTCGGTTGTAAATATACGAGTGGTTCGACCTTTACTTTTTGGACTAACAGTTTCTTTGGCCACGTCTATGTAATCATATCTTTGATTGGGAAAATGTTCATAAATTGCCGTTTGTATCTGTTTATTAAGAAAAAAATAATTATTAAATTTTTTAAATCTTAAAGTAATTTCTATTTACCTGTGGTAGGGTAATTATCAATCCAAATAATAGTAATATGGCATAATTCCAGTAAATTCCATATTTTGACATATTTGTGTTTTAGATCTTGATCTCATCAGTTAAACTGATATCATTGTCTTGTCTTCAAACTTTTAAATATCTAAACAACGAGCTCTTTTTAAAATTTTATGCCGATTTAGCAAAATTTTCAATTAAAACAAACGTGATTAATTTTCTAAATGTTTATTTAAGATTTTTTCTTCACCCAATTCTTAATTTGTTGCTTTATAAAAATTCAAATTCCGTTGCAAATGAATTTATTTTATTTCCTCAAATTTTACATATGTACGTACATACTTTAGCAGACAGATCTAAAATGACCTTTTTATAAAATGTTGGTAATTTATTGTTTTTATAGCTATGATTTCATGACTAAAAACTTTAATATTATAATTAAGTACGCGTCTTACATTAGAATCTATATGGTTTTATTTTGTTTTATTTTTCGACACCAAAAGTGAAAAGACAAAAAAGTCTATAGTACGATTTTTATTCTCATTTTTCTGTGTAAAGTCGTACAGACTAAACTATGCTTAAGCTATTTGAAACAAATTTAGGAATTTAAAGTTCTCAAGATATACAAAAGCCATTCCTTAGTTTGTATGGGAGATAATACCATACCCACTCATCGTTGTTTTATTGCTAATTTGTAAGGCCTACGAATATACTTATTTAAATATAAATTTTGAGACTCTTACTGTTACCATTTTGAATATATTACAAAGTAAACATTTACTTTGTATAGGGGAGGCATCCCTGGAGGACGTTTTGAAATTTATATAGCCTATAGTTCCTTCTAAAAGTACACAGATACATATACTTTAATAGTTTTAAGAAAAGCGGTTTAGTCGTTCGGCTATCTATAGACTTGAAACAATCACACATGTATTACTTACTTACTTACTTAGCTGGCCATAACAACCCGTTAACGGGTTTCGGCCTGCCTCAACACTAGTCTCCAGGCGTTTCTGCTAAGCGCACGCCTTCTCCAGTTGGTCACACCAATTGATGACAGGGCTCCATTTACCTGGTCTTTCTAACGTAAACATGGACGTCCTCTACGCCGACGTCCAGTGACCTTCGCATCGAAAACCTTTTTCGCTGGAGCAGATTCTTCCATCCGAATAACATGGCCGAGCCAGCGCAGCCGCTGGATGTTAATGTGCTGGACAACATCTACGTCGCCGAGGAGCTCATACAGCTCATAGTTGGTCCTAATGCGAAACTCATCGCCTAGCTTCAGTGGACCAAAGATCTTGCGAAGAGTTTTTCTCTCAAACACTCCCAGGACCGCTGCATCGGCACAAGACAGCGTCCATGCTTCCGCACCATAGAGAAGCACCGGAAGAATAAGCGACTTGTAGAGTGTTAACTTCGTCGTACGAGAGAGGTCTCTGTTACTAAACTGCCTACCGAGACCATAGTAGCACCTGTTGGCCAGTGTAATTCTTCGCTTGATCTCCAGATATACTTTATAGTTTTAAGAAAATCGGTTTAGTCGTTCGGCTATCTATAGACTTGAAACAATCACACGTATTATTTTATAAAATACATACTTAAATACATATTTTCGGGTTTTGCCTCAAATTAAAAAAAATGCTTTCTATCTTAGCGGGCGTCTACATCATTTTAAATTATTCTGCCTACCAGTTTCGTCTGTGCCATGTTTAGTCAGTCAGTCTTCACATAGGATAATTTTGTGATAATTGTTCTTTCTCTAAGGTTTTGGGCCAACTAACTAGCTGCAGTCAAATTTGTTTTAAATGAGGTAATCATGAGAGGGCAGAAAATTTATATGTGGTAATTTCTTTAAGGTGATCCAGTTTAGAAAAATAAAAATTTTGTAAAAGTTGTGAATTGCGGCAATCGTGTGATCCTACCCTAATTAATATTTTGTTTAGTTCAACAGAGCTATTTATCAACTTCATTCTACTACATTTTATTTCAATGTTTTAAAATTTACATTTTTGGAGTATAGGTTAATATACATAGCTAGTGAAAAATATATTGTACTCCTCGTACATATTAACTTTCATAAAAATGTCGTCATAGTAAACCTATTATCTCTACTAGAAAACGGTTGTTTAGGATAACAAATAGATAATTAATATTAGGTTACATTCCCATATGATAATATACAAAATATATCGTCACCATAAACAACCAACAACCTATCAGCAGTTTTCAAAAGCTTACAGGAGAGAGAAAAAACTAAATAAAATTGGAATTATTTGCAATATTGAAACGAAAATAATTTGCAATATTGAAACGAAAATAATATATTGTGATTAAAATTAAACCAGAAGTATATAACGGTTGAGAAAGCTTTGTTTTTCTAAACACAGCTTATAATATATTGCTTTGGAATTGTAAAAATCTGAAACCAAACAACCTATCAGCAATAGTATGAATAATTTAGCATTCCTTTGAACACATAAATATTATTTACATTAAATAACAACAGCTATAGTTTATTTTACTTGTTTTAACAAAAAAAAGTGCTTAATGTTTGCTTAAATTACATACACTATGCAACAAAATTAAAAATTTATCATGATTTTTGATGATTTATTTTCCTCTTTTTTAGTACGTCACGGCCCTCTAAAGTGTACATTTTTTATTTTTCCTAAAATTTTGAATTTTTAAATAAAGTTACAAGTGTTTTTACAAAAAATCTATTTTTTTATTGTAATGTTAATAACTAAATAAAAAGTTAATTTACATTAAAAAAAAACATTCCTTTAAATAAAACTTCCACAAAAATTACTCAAGAGGTATGTTATCATAAAATTCAAAATTGTGCATACATATGCGTTCTGTTATAGGGAAATAATAATATTACATAAAAAACTCATTTTTGAAATTTTTGCTGATAGGTTATTTGGTCTTTAAGGTGACGATATGTATGCATATTCCGAGTATTGTAAGTTATATACATATAATTGTAGACATAGTAATTAAAAATATATTACTAAGGAAAATTCACAAAAGATAACCTCGACCTAAGATAATCGCAAACACATATGTATAGTAATTATGAAATTCAGACAAAGGGTCATAAACATTAGTACGAGTATATAAGACAAAGGATCTTAAACATTGGTAAACAAAGTCTTATGATAAGTAATAAAGAAAAAAATAACAATTTCATGTTTAGGATATAAGGATGAGTTTTTGCAAAGATAAAGATAATTTTTCGAAAATTATAATAATTAAAAAAAGATACATTTATTAATTGCTCTTGATCATTCAAGGGTTAAGGTAAAATACTGGCCTTTGAGTGATCAACTGATAGCAACTTGTCTCATTGATATATGGCGATCAATAAAATTACAAAAAAAAAAAAAAATAAATCTATGTATCTCTCTTCTATCTTCAATATTCCAATACAATGTATTCCTAGAGTAGGTGTTTACTCCTGAGTATTGACGTTTTCCCATGCAAAGTTGTTCTAAATCAAATCAAACCAATTCAATTCTTTCGATGATTAAAAGGTTGTGATACTGAACATCTTTTAAAACCAAGATTCTCTTGAAAGCTATATAGTAATATGCTTCCTATAGTTCTCTTGAAAGCTATATAGTAATATGCTTCCTATAGTCAAAAATGAGAAAAATTGATTAAGTTTTCCAGAATGTTTTTTAATGTAAAACCTTAATTTCAAGTTAAAGTCGTTAACGGCACTATAGTTTACTTATTAATGACAACCAAACCAGTTACGAGTACATATATACAATTTAAATAGACACGTTTAATGTATTCGCATGTCATAAGGCCATCCAAAAATATACAAATTGTCGCAATTAAATGAACGCAATAACTGCTTAGTAATCACCATAACTGAACAAGAAAAAAAAAATTTAATTTTTTGTGCAAAATATGCTTTTTACTACTAATTAAACTTATATTCTTAATAAAAGGAACCTACAACTAAATTCTATTCGTTTAAATAAATACTCATATTAACTTTATATTTTAATAGGGACTTAAGGGCGGTAAAGGATTATTATAAATTAAGGGTGCTTGATAATAGGGAACATTTGTATGAAGCTTTGGTTGTTGCTCCTCATCTAACGAGCTATACAAATTACCACGGAAAAGCTGCTGAAGAAACAATTTGTTTTGATGTACTTGTTCCTTAACAGGATCCACCAAGCGCCAACCATTGTGAGATTTAGCATCTATAAAGTCGGCATGTTTATTAACAATTCCCGCTATAACTTGATCTAATTGAGCGTTTGTAAGAAACTTAACATTGGGAGAACCGTACGCCAATCCTACTAACGGTGACTTGTTATGATCGGCAGAAGAATACGAATTATAAGGTGCTCCAACATACAGTTGAGGTACTGGATCTAAGAAGCCGTAAGGAGGCATGTTAGTAGTATCAGATGATGTAACTACATTTTGATAATTAGTTAAAGGCTCATATGTATAACTGGGATCCGGAGTAGGGTTATTATAACTGAAAACTCTTGGACAAGCTTTACCATAAACTGCGGCATTACGTTTAGTATGTGTAGAACTTATATCATCATTGTCATTGTCATTTTCTATTTCTTGGACGTTTGCATTATCATTAATATTGCTCTCCAGGTCCTTTGTAGTTTCTTGTGTGTTGTCTTTAATGTCATTCATATTAGAAGTGGTGGTTGTATCACTATCTGATGTAGACGTGCTAGGTTCAGTTGACGATTTTAAATTTTTACAACGTTGACCAAACTGACAGGGACCTCTTTTAAAATTAGGGTCTAAGGTTTCGGGCATATATTGTATTATTTCAGGTAATGTCAAATCCATTTCTTCGTGTTCTTTTTCTATCAAATCATATTCACCTTTAATATCACGTCTATTTCTTAGCCGATAAGGAAGATTTATTAAATTGTTAAATTGGTATTGTAATGGACGTATTGCAGCTGGTGATGATGATAAAACGGATCTTGACCTAATTGGTTTTCTAGTTTCTTCAAAAAGTTTTGCATTACTAACTTGATCTGTTAATCGTTTATTGTATTGTTTGACAACGCGTTCTGAACGTTTTTCGTTTTTACGTGGCCTCATAAATATGCGTGATATGTCTCGCTTATTACGCGCTTTATACACACCATATTTTGTTTGTGGTAAAGGTTCATAAAATATGGCCATAATTGTAGGGGCAACTGGTTCCACATAGTTGTGTATACTGTTGGGATATTTAAAGGTGTTTCGTGTATAACGAGTTGTACTGCTTTGAGGAGATACATAACTATTTGCGGCGGAGCTACTACATCCGCAATTACTAGAATGGGATTCTGCAGTGGGTGTATAACAATCTGTAAAAATAAAATCCGTTAACAAATGTGTAAACAAATGAAAGAAAACTATTCGTTGCAAATGCCCTTAAAAGCTTGCAAACGTAGCAAACTTTGTGATTACCGCTTATGTGTAATTAAGGAAAACAAAATATAATTTTAATAGCTACAATACTAAATTCTATATCCTTTTGTTCTTTAAATTCTAAATTAATTTACCTTTTTTATGTGCCGTAATTTTATCAGCTTTAGCAAAAGGGTTCAGTTTCGGTTGTTGAAAGGGCGGTGGTGATGTCTTTGGCTCTAATACGGTAAAATCAAAACTGTAGGTTACTTTGGCTTTAGCCTCTACCGGAACATCTAATTTGTAGCCATACTCAGCTGCTTTATAATCATTATATGGCGGGGGCGTTGACGATGGTGCATAAACTAAGTAATTAAATTTTTTTGGACAATCACAGGTATTGCCAGTGTAAATTACTTCTCTAGGACCAGCTTGGGTAAACGGAATCTAAATAAAACAAATCAAATATTTCCATTAGTTTTTACTTTTCATTTTTTAATCTATTTTACTTGTTATTTTACCACAGCTATAGTTTTTACTATAAATATTGCAATTGAAATTTTAAATTTCATTATAATTGCGTTATTTAATTAATAATAAAAATTATTAAACTAGTCAGATGTTATCTCATATAGGCATTTTATATAAAACATTTATGATTTTCAAAATCTAAAGAATTATTTTTTTTCTTTAATTTTTATTCTCTCTCTTACTACGTTTTGAACGTGGCTTTGAACTTGAATATTTTCGTGTGTATAAAAAGAAAAATTAAAAAAAAGAGCGCTGAAAAAAATTCTTGAATAGATTTAAGATGTAGATTTGCATTCAATGTTTTAGAATTACTTCCGTCTTTATGTATTTTTATTATTTATCAATCAAAAAACTTTTATTTTAGGGCTTGACAGAGGTGTAATGTATTAAAAATGTGAAGCAAAGCTTAACATTTACTGCCGTATTCATAAAATATTCAAAACATTTATTAAGAGCTTACTTGACAAATTTCTATATAATACTTATCAAATTTGCTCTGATAAACCTGAAGTCGAGATTTTTTTTATAAAGCGACTACTCTCTTATATAACATCATAACTAGAGAATGGTTTATCGGATTTGAAAAAGTAAAACGGTAAAAGATAATGCAGAAAATTGCCTTTAAACAAAATTTAACTCAATTTTATGCTATGGTTTTAGAGTTAATTAGGATTTAACGTCGAAATATTAAGAAATATGTACATAAAACCCTTCAAAGTTTTTGAACTTTTAAAACACATAAAAAAATAAACTATACTTCGTGAAAATCGAAAAAGACAGATTAATTGAAAAATTTCATTCTCAGTTGAGGTCATTCCAAATCATACTTTTGTTTCCATCACAAGTGTGGCAAGAATATAAAGTATTTGACGTCCTGCGTTTATAATTTTTTCCCATCAGGTTGAGATGTTTGGTAATAGGCGTAGCAATAGACGTTTAGCCTAATATAAAAAAATAAAAAAATAAACAAAATTCATTTCTTGTTATAGTTATACCACACTGTATAAAATATATAGGTACATATATGATCATTATAAATGTTTTTTATTTAGAATATAAAAGATTGCCACCATTGTAAAGATAAGTACAGTATTCCCGGATAATTACCTCGACAAAAATGTCAACTTTTTGGGCAGTTATGCGTGCAAGGCATTTAAACGAATACGGTTAATTGCCTCTTTAAGGTAATTAAACGAATATGCTTAATTGCCTGTATACACTGCCGTCAATACATATGAAAAGCAAGTAACTTTATACTTATACCTAAACTTGGTAGACTTTAATTTGAAGGTTGTATCAAAAAAGTAGTTTGAAAGTAAATTTAACAGACATTTTATGCCTATATAAACATTGCTGAGTTAAGCTGCAGTTTTTAGAAAATAATAACTTTGGGTAATTAAACGAGGGAATTTTAAGTGAAATTTCTCTTCGGGTAAAATATATTTGAGGTAGTTAAGCGAATAACTCAGTTAAGCGAAAGTTAATTAACTGTGGAATTTTATTAGAAAATGGTAAGAAAAAATATGGGAATTTAGAAATTGAGGTAAATAAGCGTGAAAGGCAATAAGCGTGGGGCAATTATCCGGGGAATACTGTATGTGTATTTATACTTCTAAATACATGCATTTATTTCTATTTATAACCATAACATAACGACTGATTTTTATCCAGGCTTGTACTGAAATAATCCTTTATTAAAATGTGTTTATTTTTATATATTTTACCTCCAATTTTAAAATCAGTTTGGTTAAGATAAATTGATATTTCAAATATGCCTATTTATATAATTTTAGTAAAAGAACTAGAGGCTTTTAGCTAAGGAACCAAATATTTGAAGAAACACTACGAGTATATATCATATTTGCTCACAGGCAGTAGAGCTTACTTCGACTATAATACAAGTATTCTATGTTTTCAAAATATTTTAAATAAAATTGGTTCATTTTTATAATTTCTTTTCCGTATTTCAAATCTAAACAACCTATTTCTTTCCTAAGCCTATAGTACGTTACCCTTTGTATTTTTTCCCAATTTTGGGCTCATGGCTTTTTTCTTTCTTTTACTTTTGCAATATTTGCATTTTTATTTTTTTTATCACTTTAAATTTAACAAAATATTTAAAAGAAGAAGTAGAATATAAGTCAGCAAATTTAAAACAGAAAAAAACTGATTTATTAGGCGATTAAACTTAATACAAGAAAGAAAAAAGGGAAATAAAAACTTATTACTGTAAAATATTTAAAAAAATATTTTATACAATTAATGAAATAGGATGTCCGAAATATCGAAAATAAATATTTCATATTAAATAAAAAAACACCTTAAGCTCTAAAAAAGTGATTTATTTTTGTTTATAATATAAATAAATACACTCCGGTTCACTTATTTAAATGCAAAAAAATCCCATATTCAGGAGCCGGTATCTTTTGCAATTTTTAACCGATTCCATAGATAGCCCTTTCCGATAGATTTAAAATTTTTTGTTTTGCCATTTTGACTCGTAAATCGACTGATGTAATAAACTGCAATAAACAAACGCCCCCAACAAAAAATCACCGCTTACTTTAAAAATAATTCAAAAACAACAAAGTGCCTTTATTCAAGTGAACCAAAAAAAAAAAATACCACATTTTTAGATTTTTTTATAAATTCCTCAAAAAAAGGTTACTTAGTTAAAAACCACCATTGTCATGATTTTGTTTATATCTCAAGATGTCTACCTTCCATTTCTATTTTAAAATTCTGGAATCGGTCAAAAATTGCAAAAGATACCGGCTCCTGAATATGGGATTTTTTGTGCATTTAAATAAGTGAACCGGAGTGTATGTAAGTATATTGTATTCAATAAAACGGTCGGCTATGTATTTAAAATTTTCACTACCTAAAACTAGACTAAAACTAAAAGTAATGATTAGTAACCATATTCATTAGTAAAATTAGATTATTTTGTCTGAAAAGAAAAAGTAATCATTAAATTTCAATTGTCAGTATCTCATGATTAATATTGGATGAGCATTAGAAATATTAAAAAAAAATAATCAGGATTACTTGGGATTACAAAAAAAGTATTTAAAAATGCCATGTGATTATTTTAAAAATGTTAGCTTTCTTTTCGTCAGTATTATATTTTCAGAAAGCTTTTTGCAAATCACAGCAATTAAATTACAATTACGAAAATAACAAAAATTAACGTTTTAATTCTCTTAGTGCACGTTTAAAATCTTTATAAAATTAATTAATTTAATTAATTTTTAAACATGTTGTAATAGAAATTTATCTGGTTTTAAATGTAAAAACTTTTATGGAAAAAACGATATTAATGAAATTAAGCTTTAAATTTTGAAAATAATTGTATTTAATGCAATCTCTTTGTTTATCGGTCAATCACGCCTAAACGATTGAACCGATTTTGTTGAAATTTGGAACTACTGGAACTGCAAAAGGTTTTTTTTTCAAAATTGGACCTGGGCGTGGTACTTCCCATACAAACTAAATATTGATTTTGTATATCTTGAGTAGGGTTAAAGCTAAAGTTTCGGAATTGGGTATGAATGACTTCACGGAGAAGGCAAATGAATTAGACAGGTGGGCGTGGCACCTCCCATGAAAATTCAATAATTATTAATTTCTTTATATTTTGGAAGTGTTAAAGCTGAAGTTTCTGAATTTGGTTTTATTGATTTCGTAGTCATTAAAAATCATCAGTAGAAAAATGGTAGCGATAGGTGTAGCCAAGCATGCCGAATTTGGTCTAGTTATTAAGAATTGGAATCAATTAGCAGTCATACTCTTTTTACAAGAAGATTAGAATCATGATGTAATTATAAGGTGATATTAACCTTCCGGCTGACTGTTTTTTTTTTTATTTAATTTTTTGCTGCTAAAATGTCAAATATTTTTCTTAAACAGCAAAAGCAAACTAAATAGCACCAACACAGTTTTATATTACTAAACGTGAAGACATTTGTTTTCAATAAAAAAAATGCTTCAAACAATTATCTTATTAATTACTATATTACATTGTTTACTTTCTATGTTATAAGAATTCTTTCAACGGTCATAAAGAGTGTTTTGCTTATTTGAATGTTTTCGAAAAATTAATGTATTACTAACCAATAACCATCAAACATAGTGAGCCTTTTTTAAATTGAGTTTAAGTTTTTTTATATTGAATTTTTGTTGTTGTTTTTTGGAAAAATATTAGTTGTTGTAGAATTAACAATACCTTATTAGACGCGCCATGATTACAAGTCTTTTTAACAAAAAATTTAATTGATTACTAGGCGTATCTTGTGACATTTGTTGGTAGCGGCATTTGTAATCAAGTGGTCGATGGCATGTCGTCTTGAATGTGTTTAAGGCATAAGTCATAATTTTTTTACGACTACATAGATACATATATCATGATGATGATGTACATAGATATATACATATATATCATTAACTCAAATGGAAAAATTCGTAACTTACAGATACATACATAATTTTACAAAAGAAGCAACTGTTTATCTGTTGGATTTTGATTTGATATTTGCATACATATTTTTTTAGTTCTTCTGCTAGCTGCTGTAAACTGTACCAACTATTAATATTACAAAAAAAGCATATTTCCATAAAACTTCCCATTTGTAATGAATTACTATAAAATCGATTTTAAAGTACATTATAGTTTTATTTTAATATGCTAATTATTCTACAAAGCTTTACTAATATTTTACATTGGTCAAACTGTCTTTTATAATACTGATATATGTAACTGCATACAATTTAATACCCTTTCATAAATTCTCCAACATAAGGCTTTTGATTTTGCGGATAGTTTGTAATAGGCCAAGGTTTAGAACCATAATCTGCCGCCGCTTTACTACTATACACATTAGCTGGTTGGTTAGAAGTATATGGTGCATAGGCCTGGGCCACCTCTTGAAATTCGGGATTTTTAAATTTTTCCGCTACATAGCCTAACTGTTTATAGGTAAGTCTTGGTGGTTCTTCCATATCGGTAGGACTTATACTTTCTTCATTATCGGCTTCTGTATAATCTTCGTCGGGTTGTTTATATGCAGCAAATGGTTTTTTCCATGTAATAACATCACTTTTCAAAGCATATAAATTTTCCTCTTGGACAGAAGAGTGATAAACTTTTGGTAAACCATCAATTGGTTTTTGCACAAAACCATAGGCAAGCTTAGCTTCGGGAACTTCTATTGCCTTGCCAGCTTGCATAGCTAGACTAATACTTATGGGATCTGCTGGTGGCGAATCGTCTTTGGGTGGTCTTGCGGGTACGTAATTAAGTCTTTGAAGAAAAATTATTTTTAATATACTTACATATCGTCGATGGAATTAAAGAACGCTGTAACTGACAAAAAATCGAAAATACGTTTTTTGCATCATTTTTATCAGCAAAAAAATACGCGTCGATTGGTCCAGGTCCCAGATTTCTACGATGAAAATAAATTCACTTACGCCGTCTGCGAAATGAAAAATACCAATGTATTTGTTCTACATTTATGAAAGTTTTTTGGCTCTGGTGAACATTTAAGGTTATGTCAGTTACAGCGTTCTTTAATTCCATCGACGATATATAAATTTTTTTATTATTTATAAAAGTTATACTTACTGCGGCTTAGGATATGTAGAAACGGTAGGAGGAGCGTGTATAGTTGGTAAATTGTGATAAGTTTTGTCACCTTTGCATTTACAATTCAATGTTGATTTTTGCTGCTGGAAATGAAAAAAAAAAATTTTAAGGAATAAATTTAATAAAAGATAACTTAATTTCACGTTAAATCTTATTATTATAAAATATATAAATTATTCTATAAAAAGAACTTTTCAGAATGTTCAAAAATAGGAATTTTAATTCTTCTTTTGATTGTTACTGAATTTTTTGTTGTTTGGCGTAGCAGATATGTTAGTGTTTCTACACCTTAAAGGCTTGCAATGGCAGTTTGCAATGAAAAGTGAGTTCAGTTATACTTTGTATTTGTACAATATTATACAAAATTATTAAAAAATTGCCTACTTTATCTAAATATGTTATAAAAAAATGTCACTTACTGCGGTAAATGGTTTTGGTAATGAAACAGGTTCAATTAAAGTTTTTCTACACCAACAATTATCTCCGATTGGTGGTAGCGCAATGCTTGGTTTTCCAACATGTTTCTGTTTGGGTCTTACAGCAAGAGGCCCCTTACAGCCTGAGCAGACATCAGTACCTTTTTCATTACATACACAAGCAGAATAAATCTGTAATTAAAATTGGTTTTAATAATCACTCAGTTTTTGTTATATATTTTTCGCTGTATTCAAACCAATAAAATTGTTTTCAAAAGTCTTATGTTTCTTTTTATTTCACCTGTTTTGTTACAGCAAATATTATTGCCACAATTATTAACAATATTTTTGTTTTCATTATGCTGAATATACTTTTTTTTTGTCTATTCGTTTAAAAACGTTTGACGAGTATGTCTTATAACTTCTTCTTTTGAACTTTTAATGAAACTTGGAAATTTTTTTAACAGCTCTCTGACTAATACCAACCATAATATTGAAGCTTTCTTATAAGTTCTATGTAAAAGAATTTTTTTTATCTTTTGTAAATTCGTGCAGAACGTCAGTTATTCATTGATTGTTTCATATGATATCAGTATTTCAAACCTTATGAAATTAAAATAAATTCATTAAAATACGAGTAGAACTATACATTGCATTACCCTGGATGAGAGCGTAGAAGACATGGCTGTAATGTACAAAAATTATAGTCTTTTCTAATGTACCATCATTTTGCTAATTTGAAAATATCAGATCTCAGTCTGGTGTAAGAATAGTATTTAGTATTTTTCTCTTGTGACTAAACTTTTGGATTTTCTTAAAGTTTTGTATATTATTTTGAATATTTTTCTTAAAGAATTTAAACAGCAGGAAGATGCTAAATTTTTAACTTCAACTAATTTGTAATATAATATGTAGTATGGTGTAGCCATGTGATGATGCGTTCTAGTTTTATATAAACAATTGACAAAGCAATTTCTTTTGAAGTGCCTTGTGAATGGAGGATTTCTTGAACTTGATCTGAAATTTAGCTTAAATAACTTATTTTTGTTATATACTTTTCTATCAATTTAAATTGTGCACAGATCGATTACAAACTGAGACGAAATCAGTATTAAAATGTTAAATATATTTTATAATAAATAGTTCAAACTGTTTGAAAAAAATTTATAAAAATTCCTTAAAAATATGATGATGTTTGCGGCTTCATTTCTAACATAAAGTTTATATTTACTTAAAACAAAAACTATTTATTTATTTAAATTAAATAATCAATTGCTGATTTAAAATTTGTTTTGCTTTTAAAAAAGATTTTTAATTTTATTAATCATAATCATTAAGCAGCAGCCTTATATGATATAATTATTTAGTCTAGATTGAAATTCAATGACACGCTGCATCCGAAATTAATAAAGGCGATGTCAAGTTAGAGATAATGAATGTACTTAAACTTAATAAATATAATTGATTCGAAATAAGCATGTTCAGTTTTCATAATTTTATAGACCGATTTTGTCAACCATACAATCTTTTAATAAATGTTGAAGAATTTATAATTTCATTGTATAATACAAAATATTTATAATTGTCACCGACACTTGTCTTGTTTACTTATTTTTTTATATTATTATTAAGTTTAACCCATTAGGGGTAACTTTTGTTAAACTTATTTTATTAAAATAAGACAACAAATTATACTTCATTAGTTTATGTTTTAAACTTAAGTTTGCTAATATTTTGAAAAATAAAACAAGAGGTTTTACATACATACATACGTAATTGGCCATTACAACCCTGTGTCAGGGTTACGGCCTAGCTTCTTGCAGCACTCATTTTGTGTGTGTTATTTTTATCCATAAGTACCGGGACCTACAGTTTTAAGTCGACTCCGAACGACAGATTTGAGAAGCTTTTTCATGGCAATCAATTACTCCCAGAACTTTTGCCAGAAGGCTGCTGAAAGGTAGTCGCCGAAAGAAATAATTTTTTCATATTTCTTTTATCAAGATGTCAGAGCTAAGATTTAAAGCTAGCTCTATCGTCTTAGTAAGCCAACACACTATAACCACTGGACCATGGCGACTACAAAAATTTAGTAACGCGGAGAAAAATTAAAAAAAATTAATAATAATTAATTACAAATGGTTTTACAGAGGTATTTATTTGAGAAGTGTTTCTTGTCTATATTAGCTTTAAAAATATGTATATAACGTTATTCATTCAAGGGTTTCAATAGTAAAATTATCATTTTCTGTGGATGCAATGGATTTTCCAGAATCACTTCTTGGTTTTCCGTGCCCCATATGCAATACTTTTTCTTGTAGACGTAACCCCCAAGTGAGAAATTATTATTTATTGCTAATAAAACCTTTTTTAAAAATCGGCATTAAAAATATGGAGCTATTTTTAATTGTTATGTGAATTGGAATTTGTTTAACCGGAAGTCGTTATAGTCATTATACATATATATTGAAAAACATTGTAATCAATGGATGATATACATATGTATATTTAAATATATCTACATATATAGTATATCTTAAACTACATGTATAAATAATATTTTATTGTAGGGTTAAAAGAATTAAAGTTTTTGGTTTCCAAGCAAAACACAACACAATCCTCTTTGTGACCAAAATGCTAATTATGAAAAAAATTATTTTTCTATATAAATATGTATGTATTTTTCTACTACAAACATACCAATTTATTAAAATTAATAGTATTAAAATAAATAGTATTCAATCATACCCGACCATTCTTTACCCTATTCTATATATGTACAAATCGAAATTTGAAAAAGTTCTAGTTCCAATCTAGTTTTAGTTCTAATGTTTCAGACTTGATTTAAAATATAATAATTTGTATCCCAGTAAAATAAAGTAGAAGTCGTGCAAGATGTATATCATTTTCATAACTTATTAATTATTACTTGAATTGAAAAACATTGTATTAGTACGATCACACAAATGGTTTAAATTTTTCTCAATTCTCGGACAAACACATGATTCTCAATGACATGCTAATGTTGAAATCATTTATATTTCTTTTAACTTGAGCTACTTCATCATTTCTTGAAGCCAGAATTTTATTACATTATAGAAGTAGATGGTTTAAAATCCGTTATACACATTTAGGACTTTAAAACCCCCCCTTGGATAAAAGATATAATCATTTAGACTTTATTTTATTTGGTGTTTGTAATCATATAGTAAGCAAAGATCTAATTAAACAATACTTGTAGTGCTAAAGTAGTCGTCGTGGTCTAGTGGTTAGTGTGTTGGCTTACTAAGACGATAGCGCCGGGTTCAAATCTCAGCTCTGACATCTTGAAAAAAAGAAATATGAAAAAATTACTTCTTTCGGCGATTACCTCTCAGCAGTCTTCTGGCAAAAGCTCTGGGAGTAATTGACTGCCATGAAAAAGCTTCTCAAACCTGTCGTTCAGAGTCGACTTTAAACTGTAGGTCCCGGTACTCATGGACAAAAATTAACACACATAAGAAGAGTGCTGCAAGAAACTAGGCCGTAACTCTGAAACAGGATGGTAATGGCCAGTTATGTATGTATGTATGCATGTATGTATGTAGTGCTAAAGAATATAGAGAACATTTCTATTTAACTGTCTAAAGGCACACCTACACGACATGTTTTTTACACTGTTATTGTCAACTTTTACATGAGTAAACAGTTACATGTCGTGTGTGACTTTTAAAACATTGCTTGTGTAAAAAACACAAGGAAAGTCTTATGACAAAATTTCAATTAGAGCATGCTCTAATTTCGTATGTACACACATATGATATTAAATTTCTATGCCTGTACAAACATTAGTCGGCAATGAATTATTTGTAAAATAGTTTTTTATAAATTGTGTGCCTAAAAATTTATTATTTACTTACATCTGTAATTGTACATATACGTTTGTGAGTAAAAATTATAAACCTTATGTAAATTGACTAATTTTGACAAACACAACAAAAAACTTATGTATTTTAAATTTAAAAAACACGTGTAAAAAACATATCGTGTAAGGGTGCCTTAAGCTGGCGGAGAGCAATAGCTCTCTAACGTGGTCTCAAGGCAGTTGAGGCGCGGTAACTAAGAATTATCCCAGGGGCTGGATCAAGGGCAACAAGAACAACATTATCTTCAATATCATTGTCGTCTTTTTTACCTTGCGGTTCGTATTTTTAAAGTAGGACTTTTCTGATTGATATCAGATATGATATTAGTGAGTTTAAATCAAAGGTCAACACACTCTTTCTCCTTTCTCCTAATACGTTCTTAGACCAGAACAATGTACTGCATGAGCAGGGGTTATCTTCTGAGTGCTGGCCCCAATCAAAAAAAAAAAAATACTAAATCCCCATTATACTCATGCATTGTAAGAAAATCTCTCAATAAGAACAATCTCCTTTATATCTGACTTCACAATGAAGATACGTGGCATGAGGCCAAAAATTAAGGCACTGCCATATTACGGTGTTTTAAAGGCATTAGCGTTATGACAGTTTTTCTATCAGTATATAAATGTAGGTTGCTGACATAACAGAACAACCTTTGTTTTGTATCGCAACTATAAGCAGTGTAGATAGATTTCATAGTCCCTGTAAGTTTTAAAATCTATGCAGTCTTAAAATAGTCATTATTTGTCAGTCTACTCTTAACAGAACAGCGATTGGATTGATGTATATTCAATAGAATTTAAATTCCAGAAGATACAAAATATTTGTTTGATAGTTCAAAAGCTCTTTGTAGTCTTTCTTATTATTTGTCCTACGGTTTATATGTATGAAAATATTTAAGTATTTCAGTTTGGGTTACAAATATTAGCAAAGAGTTAATGCACCACCAATACCTACTCAATGTATTATACGGTTTTAAAAAAATGTTGTTGAACATTTTGCCAAACAATCGAATTTTAACCAGGTCATTGTATAATAAGTGGTACGTTCTCGTCAATAATTGTTTTCATTTTTAATAAACTGAGTTGCTTTATGTAAAACAATAATAAGTACTCGTATGTATGTATTTATATTGTAATTTTATAAAATAAATTGGGTTACTACATGGTCTTAAGAATGCAAATCATCAATGCCATGAATTACAAAATATTTCCTTAAGCGACCTAATACAACATAAATTTACTTAAAACTTGGTTGAAATTGTTTTATATTTTATACAATTTTTATATTTAATTTGCTGCCTTTTTTTTTCTTTGTTTGAATTATTATAGCCTAAATTCAATATGTGGTATTTGCTCCAAATGACTTTTGTTAAACTGATACAATCATCCTATGTCATGGAATCTACTTTTCATAAAGAAATAATTTTTTTCTTCAATGTCAACGTCATAATTTCCTTTTGAAATTATCTGCACACTGTACTTTGAATTTATTTGTTGTCAATAAAACAAACAAAAAATCTCATTGACTAATTATATATTTAAATTATACAACAGTCTGTTCTTTCCAAAATCAATACTCAAGTACATAGAAACTCTATCTAATACATTCTCTAACAACTATAACATGTCTCACAAATGATTACAATTTTATTTTTATTCTAAATTTTAGAAATGTTTCTAATAAAATAGATAAGAACTGTGAGTAGTTTACATGACGTTTATAATTAAAATAAAAAAACCCCAGCGTGTTTCGCAACCCCTATTTGAAGTAAATAATACGTTTTTTTAGGCTGATGATGTACTCATATTAACAAGCTAAGTTATTTAAATTATATGTAGAAACTTTCATTATTAAGGGTTTTAAGATACATAAAAAAATCAATAGTTATTAAAGCTACCACGCCAACTTATTCAATTATCCCCATTCTTTGATTTGTATTGACCATGACATTATTTAGAGCAAATATGGAAACCGCCATGGTCTAGTGGTTAGTGTGTTGGCTTACAGGACAAGAGCTCCAGGTTCAAACGCCCAGCTCTGACATCCTGAAAAAAAATATTTCTTTCGGCGACTACCTCTTAGCAGTCTTCTGGCAAAAGCTCTTAATTGATTGCCATGAACAAGCTTCTCAAGTCTGTCGTTCATTGTCGACTTTAAACTGTAAGTCCCGGTACTCATTGATAAAAATTAACACACACAACAAGGGTGCTGAGAGAAGCTAGTCCTTAACACTGAAACAGGTTTGTAATGACCTATTATGTATGCATGTATGTATGTATAGAAACTTTTGCTTTAATATTGAAGAAGTTAGAGCTTAATTTTTGAAAGAAAACAAAAGTATTCAAAAATAATCGCAATAATTTTTTGATTATTTCTGATTAGTTTTTGTAATTCCGGTTATTTCCTAATTATTTGTAATCATGTAAACCTGAAAATAATCGTAATTTAATTAATATTTTGCCTTTTTGTAAAAAATGGTCTAACAGGTCTTCAAGCAAACAAACAAACACACAAATACTCGTTCATTTTTATACATACATATGTATATACTATATAGGAAGAAGATAAGATTTAAATCACTATTGAATTGTTATTTTTTCTTTTGAAAATCTTTTAAATAACTAAATAGTGATTAAATGTGGCTGCACTATTACTAATGTAGAGGGTGTATACTTATAGTATGTTTTTTGTAGGAATTTAATACCCGAAAACAATTTTTAGAAGCACGGAGCAAAATTAATACTGAAATATATTTTTTTCTGCTACAAATCACTAATGCTGACAATAGTAAGATTTAATTAAATAAAAAAATAAAACGTGCCACGTTTAATCGTAATCTTTTTAATTTCTAATTACAATTCGTGGGATCGTTTTTGTGATTAAACGCTGCTGAAATACAACATTTAAAGAAATTTTAAACTATACATACTAATAATTATGCTATAAAATATTTAGAACGAAATTTGATTTTGATTGACAAGATAAGCAAACACTTTAAGCAAATATACCGTCATATGAATTCATAAAAATTCTAATTTGTATTGAAAAAGTTTTACAGGAGAATCAAATAAACTTTCACATACTTATGTTGCTTATACCAAGGCGGATGCTGTGTACCTCCAACATTTACTATCAAATATAAACAGCTTCATTGAAGTTACAGTTAAAGGTGAAACGATTTATGAAAAAAATGATATTCACCTTAATAACATTTCTTCACAATAGCAGTTCAAATATTATCATGTATTATCTTATAATGTATCTAATCTGTCTAGTTCACTTATTTTTGGTAATTTTATAAGATATATAAATAAATTCGATATCTTTTTCCTTTTTGAAACCCATATTATGGCTGAAAAACAAATTAACTTTGCAAATTATTTTCAAAACTATTGTTTACACTGGATTGAAGCTGAAAAAAACCATAGTTTTGGGCGTGCTAGTGGTGGATGTCTGTATGGTTTTAAAAAGGATATTAAAAAAATATTTAATTTAAAATTTTCGACTGACCTAAATAAGAATAACGTAGTCCTAAATGCCAATATAGATGGTAACATGTTTCATTTTATTCCACGTTATATAAATTGTACTAAATGGAAATTTGATATGGAATTATTTCAAAACTTTCTGTCTGATCTTTCACCAGTAAATTATTGTATATTGGGTGACTTAAATGCACGTATTGGTATAGAACAAGATATAGATCCCATACTACTACAGACCTTCCCTAAAATCAATGAAATCGAAAGACAAGACTTTTAATCAACAGGGAAGACAGTTGCTTTCTCTAGCTGATAACATAGGTGGAATAATACTCAATGGCAGAACATATGGTGACTTGGATGGAGAATACAGTTTTTGTGGCGGTGCTGGCAACTCAGTTTTAGATTACTGCATTAGTTCATATAGTTTTCTTCAGTATGTGGATCATTTTAAAATTAACTCCAAACCGTTTTCTGATCATATGCCCCTTGAATTAACCCTCGTTATGCAAAAATCTATCAATGACAATCTTGTTGTGGTAGGTCAACAAAAGCTCCGATGGAATGCAAAATATGTAAACAAGTATCGGGAGAATCTCGAAAGCATCAATAATTGTAATTACTATGATATGGAAAATACTTCGGTAGATGACATAGTTGATATTGTTCAAAACCAAATTAAAAGTGCAAACATTACTGTTAAATGTAGACATAAATTTGAACCTAAGCAAAAATGGTTTAACTGGAAGTGTGAGCGTTTTCGAAACAATATGTTAAGGGCACTTAATAATTATAGAAAGGGGCACACTCATTCAGAAAAACTTAAATATTATTTGGCAAGGTCAAAATTTATAAATATATGTCGAATCCGAAAACTTGAATATTATAATGAAAATTTACAAGAGCTTAATTTGTGTAACTGCTGTAAAAAATGGTGGAAACTTTCAAATAACATGAAATCGAAAAGTCAAGTAAATAGAAGTGACCTAACCGCTGATGATTTTCGCGTTCATTTTATAAATACGCAGCAAAATGTAAACCACGGTAATGCAGTCCAATGGTGTATGCCATATTTTATCGATCCTTTTCTTGATTCTCCAATTGAATTATATGAGTTATCTACAGTTTTAAGATTGTTGAAACCGAACAAAGCTCCCGGATATGACGGTATTAGCTACGAGTTTTACAAGTTCTCATCCCCCAGCTTTGTTAATTTATTACTCGCATTATTTAACAAGATATTTCTACACGAAAACATTCCATCAACTTTTAGAAGAGCTATATTGATACCACTGATAAAAAAAGGTGACCCAAATTGCACTGCTAACTATCGCGGACTATCTTTAATGAATACAGTAAGCAAAATTTTCAATAATATACTTTTAAATCGTTTAAACGAATGGATTAATAAATATTCTGTGCTAAATGAATATCAAGCCGGCTTTAGAAAGAAATACTCAACGGTAGACAATGTATTTAACCTTGTTAACATTATACACTTAAATAAATTAAATGGTAGAAACACCTACGCGTTTTTCGTGGACTTTTCTTGCGCCTTCGATACGATCCCCAGGAATGCACTTTTTTATAAATTATCAAGTTTGGGACTATCGTCAAAAATCGTTCGTATTCTACAAAGTCTATATGAGAACTCCACAAGCCAAGTTTTGTTCGGTGGTTTGTTTTCTGATCCCTTTAATGTTGATGTTGGAGTTAAACAAGGCTGTATATTAAGTCCAATTTTATTCACACTGTACCTTAATGATTTAGCTGATTTTCTTCCTGGTGGAATAAGTATTGCAGATATACATATAAAAATACTTCTCTACGCTGATGATATTGTAATTTTGGCTGATTCCCCGAGCAACCTTCAATTAATGATTGATTCTCTTTTTACCTACTGCATGACGTGGTGCTTGAAGGTAAATCTTTCAAAATCAAAAATAGTTGTGTTTCGTAGTGGTACAAGACTATCAAATAATTTAAAATGGAATTATGGTGAAAATAATATCCAAATCGTTAATAACTATACATATCTAGGAATAGATCTAAACTACAATCTATCTTTTAAGAGGCATTTGGAAAACAAGCTGTCAACATCGAAAATGGCAATTGCGTCAAAATGGTCATCTTACATTAATCATCCGAAAATATCAAACAGCAATAAGCTTAAGATTTTTAGTGCCGCCTCAAGGTCTATAATGTTTTATGGTTCACCAATATGGGGTTATAGAAAATATGAGGAAGTGGAAAAACTCCTTAGATATTTTGTCAAGAAAATGTTATTTTTACCTAACAATACACCTAATTACGTGATTGAATTAGAAACTGGCTTAAGGTCCCTGTATACGGAAACTCTGAAGCACCATTTTTGTTACATTAATAGAGTTCTACATCTAAATGAATGGAGATTACCGAGACAATTAGCTGAGAGAATCATAGATGCAAAGACTCTCTGGGCCTCAGAGTGGCAAAACATATGTGAGAGAATCCAGTTCATTCCAGATAACTCTTTAAGGCCTATAAGCGAATACTGGAAAGTAATATTGAATCGGCTAAAGGAACATGAAATAAACGAGTGCATAAATAGCGCAAGAAATTCTCAATTTCACGATTTGTATCCACATTTAACATACGATAGTAATGGCATTTGCTCTTTAAAGCTTTCTTCGCGTGCAACAAGTCTTCTTATTAGAGTGAGAGGTGGCCTTCTTGATCTTAATAGCCGAGCATTTAGGCTCACATCTGTTGGTATATGTACTCTCTGTAACCTGGATGAATCCGAGAATACGTTTCATTTTATTGGTGTCTGTCCTATCTTTAAGGAGATCCGCTGCAAGTTCTTCAAGAAACCAGTTTTAAATCTAAATGAAGTTTTAAATATACTTAATGGAACTGATTATGAGAACTTATATCGATATATTGAAATTTCTTTGAAATATAGAAAACTTATACTGAATGAATTTTGTTAGCTTTATTTAAGTCAACAACTGTAAACATAATTTATAATATTTGTTCTGATTTAATGTTGTATGGTAAAACCTTTTTTTTGCACATAACATGTTGATACAACTCAATTATAGCTTTGTATTGCCAATCTGGCTCACAACTTTTAAGTTATGCCAATAATAGATTATGATAATACTTTTATCCTCATTTATATTGTAATATATTGTTTTATAATCTATTGAATAAATAAAAAATAAAAAATAATACTTATGTACATAGAAAATCGATCAAAATTTTTGTCGTCAAGTTGTCTCTTTTGATCACAGGAGTATAAAATTTAGCTTTCAGTTTTTTCTTAAAAGTTCAAGACTAAAATCATCCACAAGGCAAGTAGTACTCTGAGATAGGTTAAGAAATAGATGTCGTTTCACAATTCCCAGCGTTATTATCTATCTTTTTAAAAAAGATTCAAGCTTTAATAGTGCTAACTCAACTAGCCGTCCTATAGCTTCAACTGAACGCGATCAAGTAGTGCCAAAAATAAAACATCTATCGAAATTGCCGCTGAAGTTTAGAGGTATTTGGTAAGAATATTTATTCCATGACTGCTCGATGTTGATAGACGTAAGCTTCTTGTTTCATTAATCAATCAAAATTAGGCCATTAGACTATATAAAATAATTTTGATTTAAACCTATTTGTTTATGGAATAAAGTACTATTCTCGCATAAGAGTTTATTTATAATTTTTCGTTCTAATGGCCGCATTAACGTGTTGGAAAATCCTATACTCTGTAGTGAAAATAAAAGTTTGCAGTTAAATACGGTGGTGGTAGTGAAATGGTGTGCATAAATTTGTCAACATCAAACCTCAGATCTCAATACAATTGAGTATTTATGGGAGAAATTTAAAAGGAGGGTAAAAAAGTGGACAATTTCAAGCAAATCTGAACTACATACAGAAAGCTCAACATCGTGGTTAACACGGCACAAGTCCTACCACAGTCCTCAGATCTCAATTCAATTGAGTATCAATGGATGAAAATTGATAGGAGGGTAAAAAAGCAGAAGATTTCTAATGGCGTTTTCTTTTCTGGAAAAATATGTAAAATTTTTTTTGTCTTTTGCTCTCAACATGAAATTAGGATTAATTTTTTAAAAACAATGTAACACAAAAAGGGGATTGCGTGTTCTTTAAAAAAAAATTACCCTCATTAAGTGTAAAAATGCAACTTTTCACGCCCTCAAAAAAATCACAGGGTGAAGATAATTTTTTTTATTTGACATTTCTTATAAGCTTTTTTTAATTTTTAATTATTTAATTTTTTGTGACTTCTTTTTTTCTTTTATTTAATTTATTTATACATAACAACAGGGCGACTATTTATGTTCTTTTTTGTTATAAAACAGGATGCAATGATTTTAAATTGTCACTTTTTTTAAAGACAACATTTTTTTCAGAAAAGAAAACGCCATAAGCTACTCTGAACTACAGAAATCGATAAAGGAAAATTAGGAATGAAACCACACGAAATCTCGTGTTTTCTTTATCACACCGCTTAAATGAGTTTATAAAAGACAAAAGGGCTTTAGCATGTGCGTTTTTGCTTTGAGCTATCGCAATTGTAACAGTTTTTCATTAAACTATATTATAAATAAATCAATAAAATAAATATTTATTGATATATAAAACCACTTGTATTAGTTACTTAATTAAATAACTAAAGTCAAAACACTTGAATTTTACTGTTCCAATATTGTAAATATCTATTATTTTCGTAAGAATTCGAAAATGCTCGCTGTTTTTATGCGGGACTGTATAGTAAAATAAAACTGTTTTAGTTTTAGATGTGAGAGCAGAAATTCTAAAAGGGGCTTTATTTTATGACGGTAAAATATAAATCTTTCTTAAAGATTTTATCTAGGTATGCCGTTGTGTAGTTGTATGATGACCTTTAAATAATCTTGTTCACAAAAACGTGTGCATGTATTTTTATTATGATATATATTGTGTTAGGTAGGGGTAGGTGGTAGACTGCTGTCTTTTATCTGTTAAAAATTTTAAAATATTTTCTGGGTAATATTCCCTTATTTTAAATATAATGTAGTACCTGGAAATGATATTTAACATTTGTTTAAGTAAACAAACAATGAACAAAAAAAAAACAAAAAAATTTAATTGAATTTCTTATCATTACACAGTATGAGAGGAGTAAAATCAACTAAATTGATCCGCATTTGACTAGGCATCAGTAGTCTTATCTTTAAAAAAAAAATATTCTGATTTACTATGATTCAGATTATGACAACACACAACTTTACAATATATCACATCTTCTTATGTATTCATTTGTACATATTTACCCTGACAACAAAATTCAGCTCTTAATATATACTTATAAACCTGAACTCAGATTTCAAAAAGTTTACTTGCGAACCAAAGTGCTGACGAAGAGTCAGTACAGTATTGTAGTCTGTGGTGGAATAACACGTCTTATAAAGAAAAAAGTAAAACATATAAAAAAAAATAAATTCTAATATTTTTAAATTGTGAAAACATACAGTTTTAAAAGTAAAATAAAAATATTGAAACAGAAGAAAAACTAATAAAAAAAATGGCTTCAAAAAGAATGGATTTAAATAAAATGTGCTTTTTTGTACTGAGTGGTGTCTCCAATCCCTTAGGCAAAGAATTGGCAGTTGAAATGTGCCGCCGCTTTAAGGCTGGTTCTATCGCTATGATTATGGATAGTGATGAAGAAATTTTACAAGAAATTCGCAAGGATATTGAAGCTCTGGAAAATAATATCCAAGTCGTTTGCTATAATATGAACAATTGGCAACAAGCCGACTGCAATTTATTCCATACTACACTTTCTACTGTACTCAGCCATGAAGTTAAACAATTAGAATTGGCCTTTATTATACATAATGAGGGTTTAGCTGCTACGCATATGCTAAAGGAACCGCATGATATGGTTACATGGAAATCATATATACAACAAAACTTATATGTCCCAATTGCTCTTAATCAACAATTCATTAAATGCCCAGAACTTCATGGCTTACAAAAATTGATGATCAACATAAACTCTAGCCTCTGTGTACAACCATTGGTCTTTAGCTCAGTGCTATGTTCCAGTAAAAAGGCTCGTGATATGTATTTCCGTTCGGTAGCTGCTTCGGAAACTAAAAATGGTGTTATTGTTTTGAACTATGGACCTGGCATTTTCGTTACCCACAAACCAACATATGATCGCAATAACAACATTATTGATATTGATGAATTAGTGGGCGAGAGTAAAATATTAAAACTACCCCGTGTTAAACCCTTACAATCTACCTTAAAGCTGATTAACATTTTGGAGGAAATCTCTTTCATTTCCGGTCATGATGTCGACTACTATGACACCTACGTCTTATGAAGAGTACTACATAAATATTACCAGAAGGACTTGACTTCAACTGGTAATATTTATATGTTATTGCAAGATTTCGACTATGGCTTTACAACATTGGATGACGGCTTTATTGATTACGTTTTGAAAGAGAAACGTTTTAATATAAACTTTATAAAACTAATAAATATATTTCTTACAATAATAATTGTTTTAACTTGTGAAGAGCAAGTTGATTCAGAAGAAACAAAAAATTTGTGTTTTCCTTTTCTATTTTTGTTTTATATTTCATTCAGGTTTTGGTTTATAAAAGAAAAAATATATATGTATGTATGTACTTATATACATATGTATGTATATAATCTGAGAATACTGGCGGGACTTCTTACCGGGCACTGCAAACTCAATGGACACCTAAATAAAATAGAAATCGCTTTGAGCAACATTTTTTTAAGGCTGTCGAGTAATCAGAGCACATACTAGGGAACTGTGCAGCATTGATGCACAGTAGAGAGAGATGCCTCGGTGATTATCGAATATCAGATGGGGGTTTTTCAGAGTTGGCACCGGCCGATATTTTGAAGTTCGTCAAGGTGACGAAATTGGGGGAGATACTATAAAACCCTGGTTAAGTTGAGGGCTGTGCAATAGATCTACAGGTTGAAATACTTTAGTATCTCCTTATGAATGAATGAATGAGTACATATATTTTCTAAAACGATTTAGTAAGACTTAAATCTAATTTGTTAATTCCATTTCAATTAAATAACAGTCTGCCGAAATTGCTGCATTTATATTTAATTATTCAGTTTCCATATAGTTCTGGGGTCAAAAAATTCGACTTGTGTTTCACTTTTGATTCATATATACTGATTAAATATCTCTTATCAAAAACATTTGTGAATCTTACTAAATGTTCTCGCCTTTGTACATAAAGAATAAATTAACAAATGTTTTGGACTTAATCTTAAAAAGATAATAAAATAGTTTTCAATAAAAACAAACCACAAAATGATGTGTAGCTACATCAGAATGTACTTTTTAAAACATTGCCATTTATAAAGTCTTCCTATTTGTTTTATTAACCGGCTAAAAACCCTAAAGTGGACAACTGAAATGTGGTTTGTAGATGATGTGAAAACACCAGTGCATGCTCGTACAGCTCGTACTGCAGAAAATATTGTTGCTGTTTGCGATAGTATGGCTGAAGAGCCGCCTACCTCAACTCGTCGTCGTGCCCGAATGAAAAAATTTTTTATGGCCCGAATTAGAAGATATGGATGTGGACGATATGTGGTGCCAACAGAACGGTTCCACTTACCACACAGCTAACGAGACAATGGCGCTTGTGCGCGAAAAATTCAATGGACGTGTTATCTCACGTGGTGGCGATGTGAATTGGCCGCCAAGGTCATGTTATTTGACACCGTTGGAATTCTTTCTTTGGGGTTATTTGAAAAAAAGGGTGTACGTCGATAAGCCAGCAACAATTCAAGAGCTAAAGGTTGAAATAATTCGGTACATTAACGGCATAGAACTTCAATAATGCTTCAGCGTCATCGACAATTTGGACCATCGAATGGAGGTGTTCCGCTTGGACCATACCAAATTATCATAATAAAAAGATATGATAATAATTTCCTAAATAATTTGTATTTTACTCAAGATCAATATCGGCCCTTAAAATTTAACCACCCTTTATTATCAATTATTAACAGAATTGTATTATTTTTGGCAAAACGAAAACAAAGATTTTTTATTTTAATAGAAACGAGACTACCTTGTAGCAACAAATATGCACTGATTGAAAGTAAACTAATAATTTTTTTCTATTTTCTGATATTTAAATAAACTAATAATACATTTATTTGTAAAGAATTAACTATAATTGTGTCTTTTGAATCTATTTAATAATTTTATTTTTTTATGTGTCTACTAAAAGCGTTTTTAAGTCCTATTTTTATTACAAAAACTTTTGCATACATCTATCTCTTCTTTGCAGCTGAATTGTGATGATAGATATTGGATGTTGCAAATGTAAATGTATGTTTTACATTTTCAATATCTTTCATGTAGTTCTAAAATATATATACAAGCGTGAAAAACTTATTTTTATTATTCAATACGTTTTCGTTAACATTTAGATTGTAATTTATAACTGCAACTTATAATTTCCGGTTTAAAACAAAAAAATCGCTATTCTCAGTTATCGTTGTTAAATCGATATCTTGTTTAACATATGTTTAGTAACAGCCCTGTTCTTTTGCTTATTCCTGCGCTGTGAAAAAAAAACAAGTCTTGTCAGATAATTTGCTAAAGTTGAAGGGGATTTTTTTCTCACACTGATTCAACAAGTGATTAGACAAAAAACCTTGTAGTAAAATTAATTAATCATCAAAAATGGTGCTCGATTTAAACAAAAAAACGTATTTTCTAATAACTGGTGCTTCCCGTGGTATTGGCAAAACCATGGCCATTGAAATTTCAAAATTATTAAAAGCAGGCTCTGTGATTGTATTGATTGCCCGTAATGAGGAGGGTTTGAAAAAAACTAAAGCCTGCATTGAATCTAACCGTACAGATGTTAAGGTTCTGATATATTCTTTGGATTTGTCAGTTGCCAAGGCTGAACAATTTCAAAAACTGCTGACCGATTCTCTGCTGCAGAGTAAAGAGAAAATTAACACTTTCGAAAGGGCATTTATAATTCATAATGCCGGTACAGTGGGAGATGTTTCCAAGAAAGCGATTGATGTGTCAGACACTAATGTTTGGACTCAATATTATCATACCAATGTATTTTCAACAATTTCTTTGAATGTTGAATTCTTTAAGGTTTTTGCATTTGTAACCAAATTAGTTGTCAATTTAAGTTCGAAATGTGCCATTGAACCTTTTGCTTCAATGAGCTTTTACTGTTCCGGCAAGGCAGCACGTGATATGTATTTTGGTGTTCTTGCTGCTGAAGAGAAGGATACTGATACTATTGTGTTGAATTATGCTCCCGGTGCTATTGATACTGATATGACGGTGTACGTACAAGATGCTACCCTAAGCAAGGACTTGCATGATATTTTTAAAAGTCAACGTGATACAAAAACCATGCTGACAACAGAGAAGACAACCGCAAAATTCTTAAATATTTTAAAAGAACAAAAATTTAAATCTGGTGATCATATTGATTACTGGGATTAAGATATCAATTTTGTTATATACGATAATGTGCTCAAATACTAGTGCTCAACTTATGTTTTATCATTCCGTATTTGCAGAGAAAATAATTCAGGTGCTTTTTAAAACACAAACTCCCAATGTTGCTGTTACAAACTATTTAAAATATATGTATGTATCTTGGTGCTGGATACTATTCCAGTATTAAGGTAATCCTGAATTGTTTTAGTTCAATATTTGTATGTTAAAAACATATACGGATTAATGTTTGTACTCAATAATAAATTATATATGCATATGAAAATGTGTGTATAATTAAAATCTTAACTGTTATACACAAAAACTATTTTCAAAACGACCTTGTATTGCAAAAAAAGTAAAAATATGTCATACATTTAAACGACACAACAAAATGATGCGTGTTTTAAATTAAACGTTATAAATTTATAACTATACGTAGTCATATTATTGTTCTAATTACTGTGGCGTTAGTCTGTCAACAACGACTAAAATCTAGACTAACCGCAACCTATATGATGTCTTTTTTATTCTTAAACTTGAATATATTTACTGTTATAATTATTTTTTTGTTTTTTTTTTATGTTTTTTTAAAAGAAAGAACTAAAACTAATTAACTACCCTTTATTGCGGTATCGTCCGTATTTAATCTCAATTTAATGACACCAAACGTTTATTTAAAATATACTCCCTAATAAATTAAACACAAATAAAACCTTTAACATTTCAATAATTATTTAACAGCAATTCAACCATAAAAAAACATTTTATGTACTGTTTGCCTGTAGGTTGTATAAGGGTTTTATTTTATTTAAAATGTTATAGTTGTAAAAAAACAAAACATTTACATTCTAAAAGAAATCTGCCGCTTTGGATCGTTTGGTAGGAATTTGCAGTAAATCGTCTGTTAAAGTAGCAGTTTTGATATTATTCGTAATATTAGGAGTTTTCGGTTTAACAGATGGAGATGTAGCGGGTATAATTTTTTTCGTTATTGAAGGTGGTCTGGTTGGTAAAGCTTTCGCTTTGTGTTTACGCACGGTAGGCGTTCTTATAGGCGATGGCGTAGTTAATGAGGGCGTAGTACGTAAGCCTAATTTCGAAGTTGCAAAATTTATGGCGGCTGGTGACATTGATGCTAATCTTTCCATATTTGAACGAATAAATGGAGATGATATATTACGACGAGCTGTATCCATAGCCTTTTGTTTTTGGGCTCGTATTTTTTCACCAACTTTTTCTGCCAAAGCTAAAGCTATTGTTTCCCTTCGTGATGTCTCATTTATTTTGAATGATGGGCCGGTATTCGGCCTTATGGGTGTATCTGAACCATCTAAGCGAAATGGTGTACCCTCAATTTCACCCCAAGTCATTAAGGGCGAAAATGCCTCTCCCGGTCGTGGTGAAGGTGTTTTTACCAAATCGAAGCGTTTTAATTGAGAAGCTAAATTGGTTTGGTTTACACTGTTACCATCTGCATCTACTCTTTCATTAAGAGTAGCCGTTAATTCAGCGGTTTGTTCGCTTGTCTTATTTCGTTGTGTGCCTTCAAAAGGATTAGCATTTAGTCGTGTAGCGCTATGTTGAATTACTTGTTTTCTATTTGCCATTTCAATCTTTTCTGCCTCTGTCAAATCTACTCCATCTGGTGTATACATAATGGAATTTTTATTTTGATAAGTCCATGTTTCAATTTTACGCATAGGATCTGGTTCCTCAAATTGTTGTTCTATGGAGGGTAAAGTTAACGCCTTTTGTAACTTTTCTGCTGATATTGTTTCTTCATTATAAAGCACAGCAAATTTTTGTCTTAATTTTTCATCGGCTGTGTCAATGATCTTTTGAAAACTATCATTATCCTCACTAGTGTAGGATTGCAGGAAAGAGTCTAGACTATGTTTATCACTAACGGATTTACTATTGCTTTTACATGAAGATGTAGACGAGGTTACTGATTGTGCTGAGTTGGATTTACAGGTGTCGGAACCATCATTGTTTCTGGGTGTTCTTTCGCCTATACTAGAAGGCGTCTCAAATGTTTCGGGGGTCATGCCTAAGAAATATATTTTATTAATATAAAATATTAAACGTTTTTACATAAACTTATACATACTTGTGCTTCTCTCTGTTGGTTTTCTGCCACTGTATTTTGCTCTGATGGATTCCATTCGAGCATAATCCTTCTGTTCCATAGCATCCAAATAGTCATTTTGTGCTTTTAATTTTTCCAAATCCGGAAAGAAATCACGCTGTATAATTTTTGAAATTTCTTCGATGTATTTTTCTTCCGTTAGTATTTTAGGTTTGGATTTTTTCTTTACAACTCCCACAGTAGTAGGTTTCTTAAATGTCTCCATTGCATGATTATGTGTCTTAAAATTGACTAGAGCTCCCGAGGCGGGTGTAGGGGGAGTAGACGCACTCGCTTCAGACATATTTATTTAATAAAATGTTGTGTACCACTATCGGTAATATTATTATTTATTTAAAAGGAAATAATGTAAAATTAATTTTTAATACGTTTGTAAGCGAAATAATACCATATGATTTTGACGTTTGCTTTATTAGTGTAAAAGTGAAGCCAAGTTTGTGTAATCATTAACAAATGAATGGCAATGTTTTATAGAGATCATACTTTAATGATAACATTTTGTGGCATAATGTTACGTTAGGGTAAATATTTGTTTAAATTTAATTTTTTTTAAATATTTTTGATTTTGATCACCATTGAAAATAAAATATATATATAATTTCTTTTTTAATGTATTTATTTAAATCAAAAAAATCTTTTAGAAAAATCTTTTTAGTTTTTAAATACCAAAATTAAAATTTCATATTAAACTGCAGCAGTAATTTTTTTATAGTGTTTTTTCTGCAGAATGTTGCCCATTTAGGTTTCAATTTCAAAAATACAAATGCAAATAAGATTATTCATTCTGTTTACAACTACTTTTAAGGTAGACGGTAAGGATCAAATCTCTAAAGCGGAATATTTTAGTTTTGGAGAAATCGTCGTAAATTAAAAGTTGTTGGATAAAAACAAAGATTATATGAATACTTCTAATATATTGTGCTTAAACTACATTTTTGAGTACATACATACTTCAATTTGGTCGGTAACTTTGGAGTTAATACCCTCTTGTTGATCAAGTGCCATATGTGTGTACATTTTAAAACTTTAAATATTAGTGTACATTTCTGAATACCGAATACTTTAACAATTTATTTTCTACTTTGTATTTTTTAAACAATTTGTTTTGTTTTTTTTTATTGATGAAATTAAACCCCTTTTTATTTTATCTTTTTAAATGATTTTCTTGATAAAAATCGTAATGAATTTATGTAAAAAATTAAGATAGTTTTAAGTTATTATTTTTCAAAAAATCCTGAAATCCCGATGTTCAGAAATATGACTGGATCCCAGGATTTGAATTTCAAAATTTTGAATCCCGGGATTAGCGTAAATCAGTCCCGTTTAGCATCCCTAATACCATATAACTTTTTCCATGCTCGTATTTTTTACTCTTTAAACAGATACTCTGATAACATAGTAGGAAAAATATTGACCTTCTACAGTACTGTCAGCGTAAACAAAACAGTTATTTAATTGTTCCATTTAATTTTAATGATAATTAACTTTTAAACAACGTCAGAAACACGAAGCAATTTAATAGTTTATTGATTATTTTTCATACATGGCCAGTTTATTTTTCTAATATTTTATAAATCATTTCGCTTCCTAAAAAAAACCCAGTCACAACTGGGAAATTTTTAAATTATTTTCAGAATTGATTTCAACCTGACACTAAAAATGTCTTGTATCGAATGTCTCAAACATAACGTCATCAAAGCATCACAACTTATTTGCTGTGTTTCCTCTAATCCGTATTACTTCAATTATAGCTACACAACATAAGAACAAATTGAATTCACTTTTATTATCAAGATACAATTCTAAAGGTAAAAGCACTACTATTCGATTTCTTGAACGGTTTAATAATTTTTATCCAATTTTTTTTCTAATACAGTACAATGGAATTTTTAGAAAACTTATTCTGGCTAAATAATTAATTATTAAGAACAGAAATTTGGCAAGTAATATTTAGTTTCTTGTTCAAAATTGTAACCTTTATTTGGTTAATATTTTAAAATCTAATTTTAAACTTGAATATTAATTGGAATGAAGTACTTTTTTGCAATTTTTTTTACATTTTCTACACTATTTTTCAATTCACACTTTCTAGTCATTAAGACAAAACAATACTTTGTTCCAACATTAAGTGATGAACAACATCCAGTCCAATCAGCCAACCAGTCAACTACAAAATGTTGATCGTGGAATGCATGTTGTCAATGAGCTGGTTTTTTTTTATTTTTTAATATAAAATTCTTATTTAAATATGTATTACCAGACAATAAACATTCAGACTTGATTCATTGGAAATTTTACGCTTAATTACATCCAAAGTACGAATGTAATTTTTCTAAAGAAAAAAAGGAAATTCCAACAAAGCCTATAATTACTTTTATATGCCTGACATAAAGTAGAAAGAAGTACATACATACTTACATATATTTTTGGTATATTTTTATAAAATTTATTTGATATTAAATTAAATTACACTGCGTTACTAAAATAGTCATGTCAGAAACTAAATAGAAATGATCAGATAATTCATATATGCATGTATTTATGTATATCTAATGAAACGCAAATAAGAGGCTGAAATTTTTTTTCTTGCTAAGATTTATTACTATAAATCTCTAAATCTATTACTTACTTATCTGGCCATAAAAACCCGTAAACGGGGATGAGAGGACTTTATCAACTTGGTCCTTTCAGCGTAAACATGGTCGTGCTCTTCGCTTACGTCCAGTGAAAGTCACTTTTAAAAATTTTTTCGTTAGAGCAGTTTCTTTCATCCGAAATATAGTCCCAAGTATTCGGAATCTCCGAAATTTGACGAATATTCTATATCTGTACGTCGGCGTTTTTTTAATTTTTTAATTATTAAAAAAAATATCAAAACTGAAACCTACAGTTTAATTCCGATATTTACCATTAAATTAAATGTCAAAAATGTTGAACAAGTTTTAATCAATAAGTAGTATTAAAAATTATAAACTTCTTGTTAATATTCTAGATTGATACCAAACCAAATCATTTGGAGTAAAAATTATATTATCCACTGTATACATTTGCTTTAGTACGTTGGAAGTGATGAAATGCTTATGTGAGCTGGCATAAAAATATTAATGTATGTGATGACAAGATTTTATACTCATTGCATTTTCAATATTACGGAAATAAATATAAATTTATGCTTTAAATTTAGGGAGTTTTTTTGTCATATAAGATACATATGAATATAAACTTCTTACCATACAGCCCCTTTGATGCTACAGTATTATTTGTTTCATGTTTTACTAGTACAATCTAGTGTGTTTTCCATAAGCTATATTTACACCACCTAAGTTCTCATCTGATTATAACAGATTATAACAGTTACAACTCAGACGGCAATAATTTTGAAAATAGAAAATGTTCTATTTTCAATTGAGATCAGGCAAAAAAATTAAATTAAATTGGTAATTAAACTATCTGAGTCTATCTGAGTGCGCTTCTGATATAAAACTCAGATGAGAACTTAGGTGGTGTAAATATAGCTTAAACAATTTAAATTTTTTAACAAATATATTCAGAACAGATTTTTGTTCAAATCGATGTAGTGGCTTATATCGACGATGGAATTAAAGAACGCTGTAACTGAGAAAACCATAAATGTTCACCAGAGCCAAAAAACTTTCATAAATGTAGAACAAATACACTGGTATTTTTCATTTCGCAGACGGCGTAAGTGAACTTATTTTCATCGTAGAAATCTGGGACTTGGACCAATCGACGCATGTTTTTCTGCTGATAAAAATGATGCAAAAAACGTATGTTCGATTTTTTGTCAGTTACAGCTAGAGTTTTTTCCCGAGAAATCCCGTCCCGGGAATTCCCGGGAATTTCAATTGTAAAAATTTCCCGCTTTCCCGGGATTTTTTTTCCGGGATCCCGGGAAAAAAAATTATATGTCAATAAATAGTAACTACAAAGACGTGTTGGCTCAGACACGTCGTATTATCAAAATTTTCAAAAAAAGTTCAACAAAAAATGCTATACTTCAAAAATATGTTGTCGCAGAACACAAGAAGGAAGTATGTCTCCAATTAGATATTGTAACTGGTTGGAATTCGTTAGTACCAATGATAGAAAAGTTTCTGCTCATAAAAAATTCAATAAAAAAGAGCCTTATTGATTTAGAAATGGCTGAACTATGAGTTTTGGAAAATATAGTTGTATTAAACAACATGGTTAATTTTAAATTTTATTAACAGTGATCATAAACATAGTTTGTTTTCTTATGCTTCTAAGCACTTGGTAGTTGGATATGCTGAAAATTTTTATAATCGACTCTTTAGTGTACACAATTTCGGAGAAGTTGAAACTTTTGATGAGGTTGAAGAATTTTCCGCTGCAAAAGAAAAAACATTTGAAGAAGTCTTAAATGCAGCCATTAGTGACGTAAATTGAGGTACTCAACCCACCTCCAAAAATAAATTCAAGGTCTCTATAAAAAAAGAATTGAAATTTTTTGAAGGAAGTGGCCAAAGAACTCAAAGTATTGCGCATTTGATTAAAGCACTTTTATCCATACGTCCAACTTCAGTAGAAAGTGAGAGAGTTTTTTCGATAGCAGGCAGTTTGTTAATAAAATAAGAAATAGACTTCGGATGAGTCTATAAATGCACTCAGTGTATTAAAAAATTATTTTTTAAACCAAAAAACAAATAATGTTTATTTATAAAAATTTATTTTATATACATTTTTCATTCTTGTATTGCTGGAAATATGTATTCCTTATATTTGTCTATTTTGTATTGCCTCTATAAATCCAAATTGTAATGATAGTATTCAAGAACTGGTATTCTCATTGAGAAGTAACATCCGTTAAGGAATATGATTTTCGATTTTATATAGAACTATTATATTATAATGCCCGTATTCTAAAAAGTATTTTAGGTTTATTGAGGGTTTATTTGACAAGTATTGCATAGAAATATGTCAAATAAACCGTTAATAAACCTAAAATAATCTTTATGAATACGGGCATAAAACTATTAATTGTTTTAAATAGTTGAAGTGTTATATTTTGTTTTTGATCTCACACTACTCCTAGTTCCTATTTTTATTTTTAATAACGTATGTTTATTTTTTTACTAAGTTATGTAAGTATTTACTTCGTGTAAACCAAAATTTTTACGTTTCTAAATAAAAAATTTATTACTAAAAACAAATAAATTTTTGTATTTATTTCATATTTCCCGCTTTCCCGGGAAACACAAAACCCCGGGAAAAAAAACTCTAGTTACAGCGTTCTTTAATTCCATCGTCGATATGTTGATCAATTTCTTTCTAATAAATCACGCCATCTATTGGAATAAAACAAAATCACAAGGAAATATGACTTACAGACTGTAGAACCTTTATAAGTAAATGTTTTTGAACTAAGTTTCTGAACTTATGTCTTCATTTTAAAAATTCGTGGGATACGCATTTACATTCGAAATATTCAATTTTTCATGACACTAGGCACATAAATCAAGCCGAATTTCATCATTGGCTTGAATATTCTGATATGTTATGAAAATAATTTCGATTTTAACTAAAATCGGCTGAAATTTCAAGTTCCTATAACTTTCAAATATAAAAAGAGTTGGAATTCTGTTTTTACTCATTTCCTAGATGAAGATTGCCACTACTTCCTTGGATATTAAAATTGTAAAGTAACAAAAATAGTTATGTTCCGTCAGAAACGCTTTAATTAGGTCAAAGTTAACTGCAATGTATTTTTTGGTAACCAAAGTTTAATTAGATCAAACAAAATTTATTGCAGTTAACTTTGATCTAATTAAAGCGTTACTGACGGAACAAAAAGTAATTTAAAAAATTGGTCACTTTTCCTGAGGCTCGAACCCGAGTCTTCAGCATTTAAATAGTTATGTTTCATATGACTTTAGAAATACTGACAATCGTTTTTCATCAAATACCGGTATATTAGCTTTGAAAAACTCAGTAGCTTGTGGTTTATTCACATACATATAACTAAAGTTATATTTGCGACTACAAGATACGTCTAACGCAATTAAATTGAACGATGTAGGTAGGCAGTTTAATTACCTCCACACGAGGTGATGATCAGCTTTTCAAATAACAAGACCTGCAAAAATCACATATCCAAGAAGAAATGGGTAATCTCTGACCTCTATTCTACGCCATTGACGGAAATGTCCTGGCCAACATCGTTCTCAGAGAAATATGAACAGATGACGTCGCCAGCTCAAAATTCACACCAAACAATCTTTTCAGATGCTTTAGACCCTCTTGGTCTAAACGTACCCATTCCCAGCAGTAAATTTTTAAGATTTGGAAACAATAAATAAATTCTAAGCAATAATGGAAGCATTACTTTTTGAATTTTTTTACTATTTGCTTACTGGTTGCAATAAATTTGCATTTCTATTGCATTTTAGCGGCTCATTTCATATAAAAATCATGCATTATTGATGCGCACGAGTAAGTGATTGTTTATAATTTTTCCCTTACAAAATAACTTCTGGTAAGCACTATTTTCTGCTGGATTCATCTAGAAATAATTCTTTCCACCGAAGATGATTTTCGAAAGAACATTATGCTCGGTTGTTATCTATTTCGATAAAACAATTTTACCAATTACATCAGAATCAGAATCTGAATCAGATTCAGAAAAACAAACTGATTAAACAACAGCGAAAAAAATTTAGTCTCAGACATTCAGAGTTCCTGTGATCAACACTCACGTCATAGTTTAAAATTTTTACTGATAATTAAAGAAAATGGGAGAATATATCTGAATGCAGCGCGTCTTAGAACACCCTATATTGACGAGTGAGTAGCTGCAATATATTGCCTGTTCACTCTGTTTTTTTTTTCCTCTTTTCATACCCCCTCACTTCTTCCCTTGTTTACACCTCCGCTCCTTACCTACGAAATAGTTTCATACATAAAATCAACTACAATATTTATTTAACCATACATATGTATATTGGTTTACGTGGCGCTAGTTACGTAACACAATGGGAACCTCTTGGACTAAGTAAGCTTTGCCAGATCAATCTAACTTAGCTTTCATAAATAGACAGATGTGTTTCCTTTGGGATAAAACAAAAAGGATTGCAAACAAAATGGCATGTACTTATAATATTACATGTCTGAATTTTATATTTTCATTCCTATGATATAACTTAAAATACATAGATACATACATACATATGTATATTTATAGTGGTATGTATACATATCACTAACATTTTAAAAAGGGCAAAAAATAATTGATAATAATAATAATAATAGCACCAAGCTGAATACCTAAAAAAATGTCGCCCATAATTGAAATCTGAATAATAATTTTGAAGAAGAAATTTCTGATAAATTGATATTTAGTATAAACATACTCGTATTTGTTTATTTATCATAAATCATTTAGAATGCTGAAATAATATTCAAAATTCTTAAAACGATACTCATATTTAAAAAATTAAATAAAAAAGGATAGTAAATTTGAAGCGGAGGGACGTCCCGTTGAGAAAATGCCAAAACATTAAATTTGTTTGCAGCCACTGTCAGGATATGGAGGAATAAATAAATGAAAGACTAAACGAGCGGTTGACTTACCAAAGAAGAGGTGGTAACAAACTAAATGCAGCAGTGCGGTAGGTAGAGAGAATCTTGTAACGTTGAATAAAATTACATTTTTTTCAAACCTTATTTATTTCTATCTCTTTTACTCATCGTTTCCAACTGCAAGTAGTTTGTTCTACTTTCATTGCATAAACAACATGTATATCTAATAACTGCATAAAGGCATATTGAAAAAATATATCGAAAAGTGTCACATTTCCTGACAAAAAGAAGGATAGACAGCACAAATTCATGGTGTTTAGATGAAACCAAACATAACACTGGCGTTTAGATTATACGGAAGACTTTAAAAAAAGAAAAAGCACTTGAAAATAAAATAATTCTTGTTAATAAATATCAATGTTGAATAAAATACTACAAACATATATTCAGAGATTAAAGAGAATTAATTGTTTTAAATGCTATCACTTTAATGTGCATACAGGCTGACTAAAAAAACCTGATAAGAAAATAATTAAAAATATAACAAAAAATGTGTGTTATAAAAACTATTATGGGCTTAATTTAAATTAAAATTTATGCCGTTTAATTGTTTAACATAGTCTATTCAGAAGAATATGTATTGCAATATACGTACATACATAACATGTTGGGAAAAATTATAAGAACGATTATTTGGTTGTTATGGTCAGTTAAGTAAGTAAGTTAGTGCAGGGTGTCCGCCGGGAAGGCGCCATTTTGGTAAACATTAGTCTTGACAGTTCCTATTTGGCAGTCGTGAAGTGGAGACATGATAAATTTATTATGGAAAAATATTTTGTAAACCAAAATGTTTTAATCGTTAAAACATTTTATGAAAACCATTCATCAATTTCTGTGACGACGAGAAATATCGGCTGAAAACATTACTGCTGTTCAAGAAAGTGGTCAAAACAATCCATCAATCTCAATTCAACTCTGTGCTCAGGTGCTTGGCCTTCAAAGAACAACTTTGGCTACAATACTGTACAAAGATTTGCCAACAGGATGCTACATCTCGCCCATGATAACTCCGATTTTCATGAACAAATCATAATGAGTGATGAGGCACATTTTAATTTGAATGGATATGTGAATAAACAGAATAGTCGGTTCTGGGCAAAGGAAAACTGTCAAATTATTCCTCAGTCAACTTTGAAACTGAAAACGGCGTAAGGGTAACCGTCAATGGGGAGCGATATCGTGATATGATTGAAAACCTTTTAACGCCCAACTGCATGCTTTGGGCTTGACTAATATATAATATTATTTTTTTATGTTTGTTTTAACTATTTTGTACGCTCTGTCAAATTTGGAATTTTGAAATCTATAATATACGTACGCGACGTATTTCGGTAGTTCTTATACAAAATGTATGGGCATGAAACAATTATGACAAAAAATATATGCCGTACGATTTTATTCAAGTACGACCCATACATAATTGCCGACATTTAATAAAACATTTTACTATATAAGATCCATTCCCTTTCATTTAATCAAAAATTATAAACAATTAAAGTTGTACGCCTTCCCGGCGGAGAGCCTGTACTTGTGTGTTGTTATCTGTTTTCCATAAGATTATAACATTCTGGGCAATTACTAAATATTTGTACATATTACAAATGTGTTTTGTATAAATGACGTTAAAGCTCAAAGTACTATTGGTAAACTTTCGTCAGACTGATGGAAATCTCTTATTTATCTGAGTCACTTTATAATTTAACAAAAAAAAAAAAAAACGCTGTTAGTTAAGCTTGTGTTTAACTGAATCAGACATTTCTCCGTTTAAAAACAAATTTAAATAATTTTTTCTTTTTTTCGCGTTCATTACCTCTGGTACGCTTTTTCGGATTTTAATAAAAAATTATTCAAAAGTATAAAATCTTTTAATTTTCTGCCTCTTTTTGTATACTGTTACAGTTACATTATCCTTTTTTTGTATATTTCGCCTGTGAAAGTAATCACTTTAAATGTGATTTTTTTAGTTTACAATTCATAGTGTTTCTTATTTATTTCGAAAATGGAGAAAAGTTATTTGTATACACAATTAGCTACAATCTACAATATCCATATCATCTCCAACTATGTATCACATATTGTTGCAAGTTGCAACATACTATATACAAACAAAAAAGATTCTATTTGGGAATATCTGAAAAACATTTTTGACACTTACACTTAATGTTGTTTGTAAAATTTACAGATGTGCATACGCGTTGAAGATGATCTTGTGTATGCGCTTACATCCCACAATACGCTTAGACGAACATGAAAACCAAAACATTCTTTCCCTAAATATTCCTTTTTTACATGTTGCCTATACTAACTATACACACATATGTGTATCGTTTTCATATTCAAGTGGTTAAACGAACTTTGATGTAAGCAAGTCAAGCATATACCCCTTTTATGCCCTACAGCCATTTACATTGAAAGTAGAGGATAAACATAATTTGTTTGTGTGTGTAAGTTTGTAACACCTGAAAAGAGTTGCCCAGCATTAAACCGTTAATAAACTACACAAGACCAGATAAAATGGGTCTATATTTGGATATTACTTTCACATTTCGTCAACTTAAAATATGTATTTTACTTACTTATAATTTTTATTGAGTAGAGTATCATACAGTCGTGCTTGTTTGTTTTACTCGTACATGCCCTTATTTATTGCTATTGTTTTATACTTCGAATGTTTTGATTTACATTTAAAACCACAATTTCATATGTTACTATAATGCCTGCCTGATATCTTTCTATATGATTTTGGAAATGCTAAGGAACCTAAACACTACAAATTTTTTGGTCCGCCCTCTATTTTCACTGCAGTGTATTGTAACAGTGTGGCACGTGAATAAATTTTTTGAAAAGAATTTATAGTACAGAAACATTAAGTAAGGAGGCAAAAATCAGGACAATTTTAACTTTTTTTATGGTTAAAAAAATATGAAGCATGAATGTACATACACATATACGTTGGGCCATCTATCGGTTAAAATTTGAACTACAGTTTATTTCGTATCAGGAAAAATTTTGTCATTCTATTCTGTCAAAAAATCAGTTTATTATCTCCACTTAACAAAATGAATTAATGCACGCTTGAACAAAGTTGGGAAATTTATTTTCAAAACAAAAATACGACTAATTGGTCGGAAATATAAGAAAACATATTTTCGGTTAAAGCTGATTTTCAACTTGGTGGATATGTTAATATGCAATTACCGTATTTGTGGCTCAGAAAACCCACACTTGGTCTAACAGAAGCCAATGCACCCATTGCAAGTGACTGTTTGGCGTGGCTTGAAATTGAAAAAAAAATTGGTCCGATCGTATGGGGTAAGGTGAGACCGTCTGCGACAGCCATATAAATAAAATAAATCTGACACAATTTCTAACCGTTTTTGTGTTTTTCATTTTTAATTTAAAACTTTTAAATGGCCCACCCTATATACTTATATGTATGTATTTCGAACAAAAAAATACTACATAAATATGGTTAGATAAAATGCAAAAAGGCGTAACTAACAAAAATATAATTTTACAGATGTAGCCAAAGACTTTTCGACAATGCAATGTCGATTTTTTACTTACATAAAAAATCAATCCAAATTTTTTTAGTTACTCCTTTTTGCATTTTAGCTAACGATATGTGCATAATTTTTATACAATAATTAATTATGTATATATGAAATACATATATTTCTTCTTCGTACAATTTTTTTTCTCTCTATTTCAATTTTATTTTATTTTTCATTAATTTTCAAAGAAAATTATGGTCACAAAGCATGTGTAACTAATGACTGTCTACTGAATGCCACACGTTTGACACTTTCGCTTTACGTTCAGGTTGCATGTCAGTTTCTCAAAAAAAAAAAAAAAAAAAAAAACAAACAACTAAAACATCAATATTAAGATACATCTGTATGTATTTGTTTAAAAAATTTGATTTTCTTTTGACATTTTGTGCATATCGAATTTATGAAATCAAGGTCAAAGGGTGCTGGTAAAGCTATTTACCATAGATCATAATAAATTATTGAATTTAAAACATCTTAATAGACTTTCTGTTATTTCACTTTTTTTGTGTGTGTTTAATTATGTAATATCCATATTTACTCAGAAGAAGAAAAATAAATGTTTTGAAGAGACTCTAAAAATAGAAAGTTTTAATAACTTATTTGCCTCTGTCGAAGACATAAACATTTCAAATCATAAAAAAGGTATTTTGTAGAAAATCTTTGAATTTTTATGATTTTGAATCGTCCATATAATTTTCAGTCGATTTTTGAATCACAGGAATAATTTTTCAACCAGTTACAAGCCTATAAATATGCTGAATTAATGTGTTTTTGATTGTTTAAGGATTTAGCATACAAAACTCAAGAGTTAAGAATTGACAATTTTTGGATACTGTCAACTCCACCAAAGTTGGGTTGCTATTAATACAATACACTGCAAAACACAAAATTTTTTGTAATAGTGTCGCCGTGGTCTAGTGGTTAGTGTGTTGGCTTACTAAGACATGAGCCCTGGGTTCGACACCATATAGCTCTGAGAGTAACTAATTGCCATGAACAAGCTTCTCAAGTCTGTCGTTCGGAGTCGACATTAAAACTGTAGGTCCCGGTACTCATGGATAAAAATTGACACATACAACATGAGTGCTGCGAGAAGCTAGGCCGTAATACTGACACAGGGTTGTAAAGGCCAGTTATGTATGTATGTATGTCATTAAAAAAAAAAATATTATTCTGTGTCATGTCGTGTCAAACAGAGCGTAATGCCATGTCATGCAGGGTCATCGCAGTGTCTTAGTATGTTATAGCAAATCGGCTAAGCTGTTGTAGTTCGCGCTGTCTTTGAAAGTTTTTTATGCACAATGGTTGTGATACTGCTGTATAAGTAATTTGTAGATTTGTTTTATTAAAGAAAATAACTCTTTTTTTTTCTTTCCACGAATTTCAATATATTCTCAGTTTTTCCCCAAAAAAGTTATTTGTGTTTGTTTTCACTTGATATTTAACATTCTATTCAAATTGTCTAAATTTAAAATTAATTTTATGATGAAGATTGTAAAATAAAAGTATTACAAATTTATTTATTAAGAATTTATATATAAAAAAAATCAAAAATTTCAAATAGCCGAAAAAATATTTTTTTAAAGTAAAATTTTAAAATATATGTTGCCAGTTGCCGTCTGTAATAGTTTTTGGCAATTTTCATCTCTGCTGAAGAGGCTCGTCGGAAAAATAGAATTTGAATTAAAAAAAAAAAAAAATACAGAAATATATTGCTTTGTAAATCCTTTTGCTTTTTTTATATACTAAATGGGATATAATTCTCATTTAGTTTATAATTTTTTAAACATACGAGTTTATAGTTTTGATTACCATCTTTGGGGAAGAGTCTCCCGGCGTGTCTCTTGAGCAGAGACGAAATGGTCATACAGATATATTTGTCCCCATAAGCGATACGTTTCTGTAGGTTTGTACGATTAACCAGTTCTTGTTTGATTTCATTATTGTCACCCACCTTAATTTCTCTTCAAACTTATTGTCAATAAAAGATAATTTTTATATGTTAAAATTAAAATTATTTTTATTTACATTTATTTATTTATTTAATTTAAAGAATTTACTATAAAATATATGTATATTTATATATAAAATAGGAGTATATTTTTAATTTTATTAAAGAAACATATAAGTATAATAAACGTTATTATATAATTATAAATAATACTTCAAAATTATTAAAACACAAGACTATGAATACTTGTTTGGCATGGCTGCTTTGATATTTCTCTTTCGCTTTTACTGAAAGCGTATATCGTTACCGAAAATGCAAATTGCTGTAATCAACCAAAATATTACAAATCAATATGGGGTCGTTAATACCAAGTCTCCATGAGTAACATTTATTTCCGTACATAAGTCTAAACATTGACAAAATAATAGTAAAAAGAAATATTTTATATTTTAAGGTGGAGAGCAAAAAATCATAAATAAATCTTATTTTTTCCAAAAACATTTTTTAAATTATGTACATAGATGAAAGTATAATAACGAAGGGTTTTTTTAACTCAACAATCGAGTTTAAAACCAAAATTAGACAGTTTATATGGAACATTACATACATGTATACATCATTGGCCACTACAACCCTGTTTCAGGGCTACGGCCTAGCTGTTACAATTTCGCCGTGGTCTAATGTTTAGTGTGTTGGCTTACTAAGACGAAAGCACCGGGTTTAGCTCTGACATTTTGAGCAAAAAGAAATATGAAAAAAATATTTTTTTCGGCGACTACCTCTTAACAGTCTTCTGGCAAAAGCTGTAAGAGTAACTTATTGCCATGAACAAGCTTCTTAAGTTTGTCGGTCGCATTCGACGTTAAACTGTAGGTCCCGGTACTCATTGATAAAAATTGACTCACACAATATGGGTGCTGTGAAAAGCCAGACCGTTACTCTGAAAAAGGGTTGTAATGGTCAATTATGCATATATGTGTATTTATTGATATATGTAAGTGTAAAATACATATTTATATAATTTTTTTAACCATTTGCATTTTAGGTCTCGATATTCTAAATACATAAAGTAATTTCTTAATTTTTTAATACTATAATTTAAAATCTTTGGTTTCCTTAAAAACAATAGAATGACTAAAAGTACTTTCCTACTTATCTGGGTACCAAATCAATATAACCACCAGGTCTCATCATTTGGTGGGGTGAACCATAAAACGACTGATAACTGCTGATGGCATAGGAATTGGGTGAGTGTGTAACATTATTTCCACTGGGAGAGGAATTTGAGATATTATGTGTTTGGCGCATATGGCCAGTAGCTTTAAGTTTGTCATAAGGTGTGCCATAGGCATGACTATGATAGTGGGCAGCGGAATTGTGATGATGGTAAATTGGTCCGTAACTACTAGTATCATTAGCATAGGGTTGTCCAATTGAAGAGTAAATATTACTGGTACTCATAACTTGGCCGTGATTATGATGTATGGTTGGGGAAGTTTGTTGGGGTACAACTTGTGTATTAAGATTTAAGTTTAAATGAGTGTGATGATGAGCGGTGGTCATAGATATATTGGGAGTTAAGCCCACTAAGTTGGGTGTAGCATGAGAAGCCGAATGACTATAAGGAGAATGAGAGCTTTGATGTGAGTGGTCAGTTTTAGGCGAAATACAAGTGCTGCTGTTGATGGTCAAACCATTGGAGTCTGCTGTGCCTGTAGCTGATGTTGTTAAAGCCTGATAATTAATAAGATCTGGTGAGGTGCCTGTAGTGGAAGGTGTAGATGCTGTTGTGGTGTTATTCAAATGATTTGGAGATGTTGGCGTATGCGGCATTATTGAATTTTGATGATTTTCCAATTCTACTACCGTATTTAAATCTTTTATATGAGATTTTATGCGTTGTTGTTGACATTGTTGCTGCTGATGTGGTTGGTGATGATGGTGTTGTTGTTGCAGCTGCTGCTGTTGTTGGACATTCTGATGTTGTTTCATTCTTGCATGTGATTCATGGCTCATTTGATTCATACCCGTTGCTCTGAAAAGGCAAAATTCAAAAATAAAAAACAGGAAAATATAGAAAAACAATAAAAAAATTTAAAAGACATTTCGACAGCCATGAACACATTTGTTAATTTTTCAAATATTTTTATATCTTTTGCATATTGAATTTTATATTAATTTTAACAATTTTTCTATTTATTCTTTCGGTATTCCTTTTTTTTCATTGTAAACAAATAATTGCTTAAGTGTTTATTCTTATAAAAACAATTTGTTTGTTTTTTTATTTTTTAAATAAAAAAGAAACATTTTAAAAATTAATTAAAAAAGAAATTACGCACAGAAAGAAGCCCTTTCTGAAATATTTAATTGAAAAAAAAAATTGTTTATTTTTTGCCCTCAAAAAAAAATTTTTTTTTATCTACAATATGTTTTTGTAATATTAAACAAAATTCAAAAGCTTTTCATTTTATTAGACGAGTAGACAGACAGGCAAGAAGCGGTATATATGTATTTAGGAGTTATGGTATCGTCAAAGCATAAAGTGGGTGCACATATCGTTAACACGTGGCCATAATTCATATAAAATTTGTTTCCCTATAATTTTGTTTTCCATATTTTTAGAAAGAATTTTGAACGTTTTCTTAATGATTTGTTTAGTTTTAAATTTCCAAGTGATTTTTCATTATTTAAACAAAAAAAAGCTATTGTAATGATAAAAAGACAAACATTTTGAAAACTAATTCATCACATAAGTGGGTAAAAGTTTATGCATTTTTAAATATAAGCACTTGCAAAATATTTGGCTTACATTTTTCTTTGTGCATCAATTTAGGGTTATTATGTTTTAAAATATATAAGTAAATTTTAAAATAATCAAATCATGGCAAACTACTTTAAAACGGCCATCACTTTATTTACAAATATTTTGGGTAAAACCATTGCCAAACGTTTAAATTTCTATGCCAAAATAAAAAATTTACATAAAATATATATCCGCAGTTAATTTTTAATTTTCTCAGTATTTTTGTTTAAAAATGCGAAATTGCACTGTATCTCCCCTCAGACACTGTATCTCTCCGTAGACAAAAAAAAATTTTGGACAATTTTATGCAGATTTCATCAGAGGAAGGCATGCATGCACCCGCCCTGAAATTTTTAAAATTTTCTAAATTAATACCAAATTATCAGAATCTTTAGGGAATTACGAATATTTCGGGATTAAAAAGAATTGACATATACATCCTGAACCTGAATGCAATAACCAAATAAAGTAAAGTTATAAAGTTTGTTCACAAAAGCAATGATATTATTGGATAGATCATAAACTAGAGCATAAAAGTTAATTTATTTTGATAAATTTTGAATAGTCTTACTGTTATTGCTTTGAGTATATTGCTTTGGACATCCAAAGAAAAAAATAGAGGCGCCCCTGTATGAAAATTACTGCCCATTCAAAAAGTTTTTTCAAATTTTCCCACGGTTGCAATTCTTTTAAACTAATTACTCATCTATATCCGTTGTATTCCCAACAACATTTTCCAGGTGTAATCCTTCAATTTCAGTTTTAAAATTACTTCTACTTTACTTTCTTGTCCAGGTATCTCTCAAAATGTGAAATATTTTACCACTAGGACTAGAAGATTTTGATACTTTTGTTTCATATGTGCAACCGTTTTTAATATTGCATGTTATGGCAACATGGTTAATAGGAAAGATATATGTTTAGTATTTGTTCAGAAATCATAAACGAGTCTTGCATTCATCATACATTTGATGCGGTGGTATGGCAGCACAAAGCTTCTGCTTTTTAACGAAGATCCCATTCTTTAAGTAAATCAAATACGGCCTTTGCTTTCTGCTTTCCCGTACCTGAACTTATTGCTGTAAATTGTTTACTTTTAAGCATTTCACGGATTTTTTTCCCTGCATATAATCGAAATTTCCTCCTGGATCTGCGGATTAAAGTGGCATTTATAACTGAATAGCTAACGTCATATCACAGAGCCTGATATGGTTAAAGATTTTTTTATTAAAAACTTTCATAACTTAAAAGCCTAAATATTATTATTATTTTGTGTATGGATTGAGACTCAGGACAGCATAAGTTTGCAATAATCTAGAAAAGAAAAGCTAACTTTGCCCTATTGCTACCTGCCTTTAATTTTTCACAACATGACCCAAAATGTCTAACTAAATTTTGCCCTTATTTAAAAGCGCACACTAGTATATTAATGTACTATACTTACGAATCACTTGTTCCATCATCTCGAAAACCTTTAGCAAACGGATTACTCACAATTTTCAACTGTGTTACCTGGTGGAAAAAAATTATAAAGATTATTGTTTAAATCTCATTAACAAAAATCAAGACGAATTGATTATAAGGTCCGGTTAGTCAATCAGCTTTCTGATGTTTATTGCTTAAAGCTGTCAAAATGTATTACAGTATATAGATGTGGGAGGTGTTAATACGTTTTTCATAATTTTTGTTTTGTTGTAAAATTGCCCACACCTTATAATCAAATCGCCTTAAATTTAAATGATGTGCTTGTAATTACAACAATTATTGTTATTAAAAAAAATAATTTAAATTGAATTAAACGCAAACAAAAAAAGTTAAGTTCATGATTTTAAATAAAAAACAAAACAAGAAAAAAAGTAAAAATTAAGGACAAATTAAAACTTACGCGTTGATTTTGATAAGCAGTAACGGCTGTAAATGAAGTCTCTGGAAAAATGAATGTTCGAAAGTCTCCAGAGTGTTCATTTTCATCCAATGAAGTATTCTTTGGAGGGAGATAAACAATATGAAAACGTGGCTGATAACGATGCATAGAATTTAATATAATCTGAGAAAAATTAAAAAAAAGGAAAATATTTTATAAAAAAAGTTTACAAAATTGAAATTCTTCCACTTACATGACCATTTTCATCCAATTGATTGTTAGTCAGTTTCAGTTTATCAAATGAAATAATTTGTTTCATCCAATTTGCACCCGGTGCCGGACTATCAGGGTGTACATGTATACGTGGTGGTGATATGGGATCTGCTTTACCGGCTACCACCCAACTAGAACTATGGATTACAATAGCAATAAATATAATATTGAAAAATTAAATTTTTATTAAATTAGTTTGTAAAAATTACTTATGAAATGCGTAACGATATCTTTTATCATCGACTGGTACAAAATCCATCATCATTATATAGGTGGCCTGTGGATCTAAGCCACCAATACGTACTTGAAATGTAGGAAACATGCGACGACCCGATTTTGTTACAATCATTTCTGTACCCTGTTCATGAAATTTATCCCATAGTGATTTGGTTTCTAAAACTACTACAGCCTGAGCCAATAGAGGATGAATGGTTTCTTCTGTTTTATTTTGTGCTGTTGTATCTTTTGTTTTATTTTTATTGGATTTTTTATTGCTGCCACCACTAACGCTGCTGCTGTTATTACCATTGCTATTATTGTTGTTATTCTCACTGCCATTATAATTTGTTGAGCCGTTGACAGATTCCTCTTTTCCGTTACACGTGCTATTCGTTTCGTTACCCGTAATTTTAGAATCGTTACGTTCAAGAAGTTTGTATGCAGTGCGATCTTTGCCGGCGGTTTGAATGCAGGCTATAATGAAACAGAATATGTGTTTCTTAATCTACAAGTAAGGTGTTGAAACTTTTTATGTGATAACTTAAATCACTTTGGTGTTAAAAAATCCAATAGTACTTAAAGAACTGGTTTTGAAAACGACAAGAAAATTCATACCATGATGTTATAAACTTCAATGTTGTACATTTTATGTTCGAAATCGAATTATTCAAGTCGATATCATTAGATTTCATGATAGCCAAGTAGATTTTTTCATGCCATTTTCAAATCCAATTCCAACAAATCGATCGGATTTTGTGACATCCCTGATAATGTGGTTTTATAAGGATGTAGTAGCTGACATGACAATCTAATTTTTCTTAAATTTTCGTTCAAAGTTGTAAATAAAAATTTCTCTGACAAGAAAATATCGCGGAACTGATTCCAATTTGTAAATAAAAATAATATATACGTACCGAAAGGTCGATTGGAGCCTCACCTGTGCATCGTTTGTGTAATTTTCACAAGAAACAAGGTAAATTGACATAACAAATCGATACTCGCGTCAAAGCGATGGGGAGGGGGGGGGGGGTATAGATACATATATCAGTTTTGAAGATAACCGGTATAAAGGTTGTGTCCTAGAAACATATGTGCATCAACTATAATAAAAAACAACCGCAATCTCTTGCAAATTCTTGGTAGGCCTTGGTGAATGAACCACAAAAACCACCTATTGAATATAATCTTAAAAGTATAGATTTTTAGTATACTACAAATACACATATACTGTACATAAATACATGCATATATGGCGCTCGAATATATTGGGATCAGACCAGACAAACCACTGGTACCTCAAATCTATATATGGGTTGAACCACCTCAACTTAACTTAAAATATGCCGTTTTTGAAATGGTTGTTTCCGAATTTACCGATTTTTGGTATCAATAAAGTAACACATAACACTAAGACAATTATAAAATAAAAGGGCACTGACACATCTGGATTCGGAAATATGAGGTCTTGAAAATCGGAAAAAAATACAAAAATGCACAAAGTTATACTTACTTAATTGTAATTTTCTTAAAAATTATTATAGGTACGTACATATCTCGTAAAAGTCGCATTTGAAATAGTATAAAGTTACTTTTGATTTAATATGCAACATGATTTTTTTTTTTTTTTGGTAAAGTCAAAGGTCAATTTTCTTTACCTATAAGTCGCAAGCCAATATCTCCGAAAGCGACCTTTTTAAAAATTTGAAAAAAAATTATGCCAAAGATAGTTTCCTTCTCTACAGTTGTGAAAAATTTCAGAGTGGAGGTCTTTTTGGATCAAGAAATAAAAATCAAATCGGAAAGGAAGTTATTTTACAAGGAGATTAAAACTATTCTGATAGGGGTGGGATAGTATAAGATTTTTCGATTTCGACTAGCTAGAACCACTTATTTTGTGAGGTTCAACAAAAAAATACATGAGCCAAAAAGAAGAGATGTGGGATGGGGGCAAATGGTTCCTCATCGGGGTCAAAGATTGGGTTGAAGGAATAAAAGTCTACAAAAAGCTCCACAACTGCCATGGAGTAGCCTCTAGAGGGGTAAAATGTAAGACCAACACTCACTAATATATTACCCCCAATTTTTTTTCCGAAAATACCTACCCCGTATCTTCACTCCCTAAGGGGGCTCCAGTACAAAGTTATATTTTTATATAAAATTTGCTCCTACCACTGTAGGGAGTTAATTTGATTTCACTTTTATTTGGACAAGAGTAAATCAACAAAATTTCGAATATTTATTGCGTTCCTTCTTTGTCCGATTTTAACATCCACAACACAGGAGATTATCTATGCAGCTATTTATGTACTGCAAGTTTTTTACTGCAGCTGTAATATTTTTTTTTTTTTTTTATTAACATACTCGATTACAACAAAATCAAATATTTCAGACTATATGTCTGCGGAATTCTCAACTATTTTCTAGGGAACGTACATAAGTATTTACAAACAGCAACTTCTTTTTAGATACAATTTCTTTAATAAAAATATATACTGGAATATATTGCTGCATTTCTAAAATACCATTCAGACACATAAGAAAAAAAAAATAAAATATATAAATACTGAAATTTAAAGTTCTATTTTTTCCTATTGTACTAATTTGTTTGGGGATTCTCTTTGTCAAGCTTGACAGAAAAACAATTATTTGTGCCAAATACTAATTGATTTTCAAATTCATTAAATGCAACAACTCTACAACAAAAGATATGCACACAATTCCATTTTTTATTTCTTTTTGTTATTTTTCTTCTTTTAATTCCTTTAAAAAGTCAAGTGATCTAAGTATTTAGCGTATTATATCCCCCAAATGTTATATAAGTGTGTATAGTAGTGTGCTACTATAACATGTTGATTTCATTTCTCATTATTGCAATCATGCAACATTGATGGGACAAAACGTGCCACGGGTCATAAACAATGAAATTGATATGCTTTAGCAATAACATCAGTTTACTAGAGTTTTTTCGCCTTCAATATTTTTACAAATTTTCGAAAGAACTTTTTTTCTTCTTTTTTTTTATATTAAAACAAGTGTTTATATAGAAAGTAAATTTTATTTTTTATTTTTAAGTTTATGGCCCCCTTTGTCATGTCACTTTCATGTAAATATTATTTATTATTCGACTAATTATGCAGTATAATTAGTTGAATTTATTTTTACAAAATACAATTTTTATGGGGGTCAACACGAAATTGTGTTTATTTTTTTTTCTTTAAATTTTAGTACAGTGAAACGCCATTATAATCGTGGTCGAATTGGAATAGAGTTATCAGGACAGCTAACTACCTGCGGCTCTGGTTATTCATAAGTCAAAGTCAGTCAATAATTTTCATCACTATTGTCAACTTTAGCAAACGTAGCGTATAACTGCACAGCGGACATAATGAACTATTGTTGTATTACTCTTGTTATTTTTGTTGGACTTTCGTAACTTTATACACTATGCTGGATTCATACATATGTATCTGCATACATACCTTTATAACGCAAGTACTGCATAACATATTCGAGTTCGTAATAACTAGGTTTTACTTTGCATTCGTGTGTACCTAAAGTTATATTTCGATTAGACCCTTTATTTTATGCGCATATAAGCTTTAAATTTAGTATCTTTTCTTTTAATATGTAACACACAATAATATTGTAGGGTTGATATTCCTATTCCGTCGGCATTCTGCTTCTATATAAAATATTGTAATTTAGGGATTTTAGTTATGTAGTTGTACAGGTAAAGAGTCAATCTCTGAAATTCTTATTTGACAAGTAGTAGTGTTTTCTTAATTTCAAAAAATTACTAATAAAATGAAATATTTTAATTCGGGCTCTATGGGTATTTAGGTTAGGTTACGGACTTTTGTTGAAGGTTAAGGTCGCACTTAGGCCAGAAGTCAAGCCCATTGTAAACAAAATTGCTGACGAAGGCCTAGTAGACTTTATAGTCGATTTTTTAGATTATTTATAAAGAAATCAAATAGAAGAGCCTAACGACTTTGCCAGATTTCATTACATTACATTACATCTTATATTAAAGGCATTGTCGGTTATGTTAGATGGATAATAAAACCATGAAGTACATATTATTGAACCCAAATAATTTGACTAAACTCAGATGGCACAGTTTCAATAAGGATCAATTTGATTTGTGGAACATCACACCTGCTCCTGTCAGCGATTTTCTTAACTTTATTCAAAGCGTAAAAAACTTCCTGATTAAAAATGGCTTTTAAAATTGCAGTAATGCTTCACTACTAAAGGTGAAGGGTGTAGTGACTAGTAAGAAATAAAAAATTCTTTTGGTTGTGTGTCGTTGAGCAACTTATTGTTTGATGATAAAAGCTAAAGTTCTGACCACAGATCGAGAACCAATTATTGATGGAAAAAGCATAATCTATGTTCTATTTTGTCAGGCTATTAACCTGTTTTAATCACCTCTATCGTCAATAACATTCCATTGTTCGGTTTATTCCACCTTTCCTTCACTATTGTCTGTCCAAATTAGTGGCAGAATTTGACTAGATATCCTCATTTCAGCTATCCTAACCTATTACTAGTCGTATGTGCATAGAAAAGTGCAACGTTTAAAATAAAACAAATTTTTTTAAGACAACCAGAACTAATAAGCTCTTCTATATGATATCAGAGAAGTCTGAAATTCGTCCAACGCATCTTTAGTAATCTTTACAAAACCACATGATAGGGAATCTGTTGTTTTGCATTCTTAAATGACAAAAACCAACAAAGAAGGGTTAAATTTTTGTATAGCAAAGGTCATTGAAGGAAAAATTGTCAAATTTGTTCGTCCATTAAATTTAGCAATACCGACAGTAATATGCATTTGCCTTTTTTTATAATAAAAACTCTATATTTTATTTGTATAGCCCTAAAATAAAACATTGTAAACTGGAAGAAAAACTTAAATATTAATGCCCGTATTCATAAAAAATAAAATTGATTTATAGAGTGCTTATTTGACATATTTCTATGGAGTAATTGTCAAATAAGCAATTAATAAAACTGTTTTATTTTTTATGAATATGTGTATAAAACTTTTTTTAATCCGACGACTAAAAGCACACGGAATAATCAATGGAAAAATTTAAAATATTTTGAGGTGAAAAGTATTAACGAAGGTGTGAACTTTTTTATTGATATAATTCCTTTATTTTCGGAAAAAGTAAAAAAATTGTACAAGAAAAGTTATTTACGATTGCAATTATGGGAAAGAGGGAAATATTTCGAGCAAAAAAATGTTTACGTAGGGGTCAATATTATTAGTCAACTGGAAACCAACCATCGTCACATATAATTAATATTATCAGGCCTGAATTAATTATTTTACCCCCAATAAAATATTTCTTTTAAAATTAATTTTTTGTTTCGTTTTAATTTTACGCTTCAGTTTTTGTCTGCCTGTCCATATAAAATATGTTTTTATTTTTTATTTTTTTTTTCTTAAATTTTTTTCTCCAACATCACTCTTTAATATTTATTAGTATTTATAATGTACTTTTTATTTTCAGAAAACAAAGATCCACATTTCATTTTTCGATTGAAGATGAAGAGTAAGAAATTAAATGCTACAAATTGTATTATTCCTGCAACAACTAAATTTAGTTTCAATACAACTTGTTGTTTTATGGTGCATATTTTAAAACATCAAAAAAGAAAAGTGAAAAAAAAAGAAAATATAATATGTTCTACACAGAAAAAAGAGAATTTTATTATTGAAAGTGTGGCGTCGGTAAAAAAATTGTCACTCAACACAATAAATTTTACTATAAAAATTGCTAATTAAGTGCTTCAAAATAAATTCAATTTTTCCTGGTGATGTATTTATGATTATTAACCCTTTGCGAGACGTTTGCTGCTAAACAAAAAATATATTAATAGACAACATTTATTGTAGTGATATTTGAAAAACATTTTACGAAACCGTGTTTTAAAAAAATCTATGTTGAAGCTTGTACGAGAAATTGTCAGAAAGTATAGCGGTATAAATAGTCTTTGAGACCAATTAAGGGTAAGTGTTTTTCTAATTTTTATAAGATTTTTAGTTTATTCAAAACATTGATTTTTATTTTGTATAAAATATATTTAGAGTAGCTTTTCTAATTGCATTCAAAAAAGTTATCTCTATCGTACTAATGTTTAATGAAAAAGAGTTAAATATAAATTTGTGTTCGGCCCTTTATTTTAATCGATTTTAAACTTTTAGAAACATTTTCTAGAGCAAAGATGTTTAATTTCGTTTTTATTTATACACAATGCAGGAAATAAAAACATGTTATAATTTTAAAGGCATAAATTCCATCAGCTGTGGCTATAAATAAATGTCATGTCAACTTAAATAAAAAGAAAAAATAAAAAATGTTAATAAAATAATTATTTAAATCATTGAATTATTAAAATACTACCATTAAATTAAATTCCACAAACTATATACATACTTATATGTATATGTTTATACACACGATTTAATCATCCGATCTAGTTCAGATAAATTTTATTTCATTTATATTTAATGGCAGTTGCTGCTAAAATTGTTTCTTTTATTTATTTTTTTTTTTTTTGAATAACAATCCATTAAATATACTGTAATAAGTAGGGCAACCAAAAATATGCATTAGCATCTTTTTTTCTGAATGTTACTGACAAAACAACCAAAATATTAATTCGTTTTAGGAAAAACTACGACGTTTAACACCTATTTGTTACGGCATATTTTTTCATATTTCGTCATAAATGCATATTTTTGCATTTTTCAAATTTTTTCATATTTTGTGGCATATTTTAAAAATTTTTACATATGTTAGAAGAATTTACGTGTACTACCAAATTTTATTTTTTCAAAATAATGAGCATATACTGACACATTACTTAAGTATAATCTATTAAAGAATAAGGGTACTCATGAAAACGCTTAAAACTAACATTGGGAAAATTGGCTAAGCTCCTTTTTAAACTATTGTGCAATAGTTAATGCTAATTTGATAAAAACATCAAAGTAAAAAGGCAAATTAAATACAAATCATACAAATAAATAAAATAAAATAAATAAATATGTGAAACTTAAACATTTATGGGAATTAGCGTTTAAGAAAATTGCTTAATAATGAATTCTCAATTAAAAGTTACGTATTTTTCAACGTTGTACCTGTTGGAGAAAAATTGCAATAATTGCATGATATAAAAAATTAAATTACAAGTTGATTTTTAAATTAATTAAATTTTCGTAAGAATATGAAGAAAATCAAGCAATCTGTTTGAAACAGGCTAAATAATATAGCAAATACCGAGATTTTAAAACTAATAGGAATATTCTGTTTTGTAAAGTTTGCAATAAGCCAGCAAAGAAAATATTTACCATAAAACAACACCTTGGAAGTGAAAAACATATTAAGTTCAACAAATGTGGGAATGATTATATAGTTTTTGTATTACAAGTGGCTGGAGCAATAAAACAACTTTTGTGATTTAAGTGTATGCCGCTGGGCAATATACCATTTGATAAAAATGATCCTGAATAAAAAAAAACAAATTTTATTTTAAAGTATTTTCTTGTTAGAAATTTATAATGTGGGTGGGGTTTAAATTTAGTTGCGTAGCACTATTTTAAGGGCTTAAATTCAAGCATTGGCTGACTTGTGAGGTAACTCATTAGTATAAAACGTTTTCGCATGTATGTAAGAGTATCCACACGAGTACACCGCCCTCTTAACCTAAACTAATCTAACCCACTTCCAAGGTTTCTGTAAAATAATTGTGTATTAATGAGCAAGTAATACAGCTCTTTAAATTTGAAAACTTTATGGTTGTCAAGGAAACATTGAAATAATTTTCTCGGTTTTCATTTCATTAGTTATGTAAACGAAGTTTATCTTGATCAAAGGAATATGTACTGCACTTTTTGCTATGAAACGTTTTGGCCAACTTTTAAGTCATTTCAAAGCTAATTTGTAAAAAAATAGAAACTTATTGTTTATTGCAATCAATTATAAGCTTTTTTAACCGGGTTAAAGTAATCACGTAAAATTTTTCTTGAACTTGAAAAAGTTGCTTGAAGAAAGCTTTATTGTGACAACGTTTAACATCTTACGTTGAACGGCGTATTAAAAATTACTAAAAAAAAGATGGTAGATAACACACTTGATCTTATTCACTTCCCTGTATAGCTCAGACATTATCTTATTTTGTTTAAATTAGTGTTAAATGCTGAATTAAGTTCTACTTCAAAACAAATTTGTAAAATTGGGTAGAGTTAAAATTATTAAATTAAACTTAAACGATGTAATTGTAATTAAATTCCAACAAATAAACTTTGTATAGTTACCTTTAGTGCGAAATAAATTCTTTTATTGCAATTAAGACAATACCAATTTTGTTACCCAAAATAAAAAAAATAGGTCTTAAATTTATTTCCGTTTTTACCTTCAATTTGTTTCATTGGACTTAAACTACCCATATAGGGTGAAGTCCATGGATCTGTTGTATAACAGCCATAATCCGTTATATTGGCAGCTAATCCATTGTTATCGATAAATGACATCGATGACATAATGGCACTTGAACATTCCGTTGGACCCATAATATTCGATGAAGGTCTCATATAAACAGCTTGATGCATAGCACCAAGTCTTTTATAATATTTGTTTGTATTACTTTATTTGTTTAATTTTATTTTATTTTGTATTAACAACGAAATAATTCTTTATTTTTATTTAATTCGTTTTCAAATGTCTTTCATTTAGCTCATATTAGTGTCAGATATTTGCACTTTGTTTAACATTTTTTCTCACTAATTTGAAATTAATTTATTTTATTTTAATTTAATTAATTATTTATTTATAGTAAATTTCCTTTGTTTTTTTTATATCAATCAATTCACAAACCACCTGATTTGTAAAATTAAATGTTTATTTTTTGTGTTGTGATTTTTTTTTTTGTTAAGTGTTTTTTTCTATTATTTGTTAATTTAAAATATGTAGAAAAATCATCACTATAATTCGATTTAGCCAATTTCGTTTTATACTTTTTTGACACTTTTCACACACTCACTCTGTTAGCGCGCTTAAAACATATCAAATTAATTAAACTTTCAACAACTCATTACGATTGACCAATAGGCTCACAATATTGATTGATAACAACTCATCACAATTGTTTAGTATTTTGTATCAGTCAAACAACAAAACACGACGGAAATTTATATTTTTATTCTTCTTTAAATTGCGATGAAAAGTTAGATTGACACTCTTTAATTTGCATAATGCGAGTATAATTTTGTTTTTGTTGTTTTGTTAATGTTATTCCGTTAAATATTCGATTATTCTAGTTTGCCTGTTAAGTGTGAAATGATCCGTAAGCGTGGCATCGATCAGTGATATTATCGACCTTTAATGACAAACAAGTACAACTCGAAGGTATCCCCTATTCGCTCTCTTTCATCATTAGCTTATTCTCTCAGTACACTTGCCACGATTTACGTATTGTATGAGTATAAAGTGAATGAATTGCGCGAGTAGTCCGCGTAACGGGTTAGATGAAAATAAACAGACAATCATTGTTGAGATCCACAATATCTATTGTCTATATCAAAAGTTTTTCTTTCTAGTCTTATTCAAAAAGCAAACAACAACAGTAATTAAAACAAACACATTCATCTCATTTCTTAAAGATCTTTTTCTTTTTTTTTTCAGACCAATAGCACAGCATTCCCACAATTGCATCGTAAATTTTACTGAAATATATTTTTCTCTGTATATGTAAATGCATTTACATGTTGTTTGCTTACCTACTTGTGTCGAGGATCTGTATTCTATGTGTTTATGTTTACGTTGGAATTTCTGTTTACATTTGGATTTGAGTGGCAACTTTCTATTTTTTTGGACACCGTTTCTGATTGGCTGCCAACCAATGTTGTTGTACACCACTGTTGGAGCACTTATAAAAGATGCCAGATTTCCTATGATTATATACATACTTATATAGATTAAAATAAACTCGCATGTATTACGTAGATACATACATATAAATGTATGTTTTAAATGTTAGTAAAAGATAAAGTAAAACCTAAATTGAAGATTCCGACGGAATCTATGGGAATCTAAAACTCTTATAGCAAACATTATGCAGTGTAATTGTTTACATATAAATGAATATCCCGTTTTATCGAGGTTTAAAGTACAATTTAAATTTTTTTTTACGTACGCGATATATACACACAGCTATTGATATCTTATTGAAAACGTTGTTTTTTCTCTAGGTATATTTTGGGAAACTAATCCTAGTTTTTCGAAATGTTTGTAATATAAGGGTAATCATTCTTCGTTACAAAGACCCTGGCAAGTCTTGCAAACATATTTTAAAAATTGAGTACTTTTCATGATAATTTTTAATCTTATGGAAGCAGGTAGTAAAGCAGCGTTTAAAAAAGAAATATCAGGTTGTAACAAAAATTTGAGTATTATATGTAAAAAATTGGACAATTTGCTTTATATACATTCACATTTGTTTTTTTTTTTTAAGACCAATACTCAGGAGTAAACCCCTACTCATGCAGTTCATTGTACTGGAATATTAAAGATAAAAGAAAGATACATAATTTTTTTCTTTCTTTGTTGTAATTTTTTTTATTAATCGCCATATACCAATGAGATAAGTTGCTATCAGTTGATTACTCTAAGGCCAGTGTTATACCTTCACCCTTGAATGATCAACAGCAATTGCCCCAATTGTCGGTGGATGTTGATAGTGAGTGGTGACCGTCTTCACTAATTAGGTTAGCTGTTATCTTCCCAGAAAGTGGCGCCGTACTCCTGATCATTCGTTTCTGGTGAAATAGATTGGATATGACAGGGAGCGGATTTTCTTGGAAGGGGGGAACCTCTTATTTTTTTAAATTATAATTTAGAAAAACCGCAAATTTTATTTTATAATTTTTGTCCTTCGCTAGAATTGAACCTCGGTCGTTTGTGTTTCTGTGCGAACGCTTTAACCACTATGCCACAACCCCCACTATGTATGTAGTTATTTGAGTAAAAAGAACATTCAGTTTTTTGAGAGCAAAGCACAATTGAAACTTTCTTGAAGCTGCAAAAGCAGTTCTAAAAGTTACTTTTTGTGTTAAGTTTGCTATATATGTAAGACTTGTAAGGTTATTTACAACGAAATTAATGAAACAGTTTGATCGACGCTTAAAGCATTTCTTACAAACAAATAAAATATTGAAATTTATTTTGTAGATAGTATCGCTATAGAAAAAAAGCCATCGAAAAACTATACATGAAGAAAATAGAGAAGAGAACATTTGATTGACCTTCATTGGACATCTTTCCCATCTACATACTCGTACATACATAAGATTGAGGTTTTACCAGTTATAACTTCTTTGAATTATTTTAACAGCTTATAAGTGATGCTCTCTTGATGCTTTTTTTTTCACCAAATTTAAGATTTGGTAAAGATTTATAAGATTTATACCATACAAACTGGTGCAATTTCTTTGATTCATTATTAGCCAAAGACCGCTTTACACATAAAACCCGACTATTCCTATAACGCAAAAAAAAAAATAAAAAATAAATATTTTTTAGTACATTTAATTTGTAAAGACTAGTCTGTAACCACAAATATTTTTGGGACAAATTTATTAAAATAAAATATGTATAAAAAACAAATTCAGAAATTTTTGTTTTCAAAATTTGTCATTTAACTTCAGGTTTAGCTACTTATTAATCTGGCAATGCTTAATTGAGTGGCTATAAAAATTACTCATTCAAAGAAATTTTACTCAAAAATAAACACTCTTTTAAGAAAAACAACACCCACTATGTTCGTACAATTAGCCATTGGGAGTGTCTATGGATAGAATATGCGTAGAATGTACATTCATTGAAGATTTCCAATAAGAAAATATCGAAAAGTTTGAAATGATCTATAGACAAATATGCACACATTCTTATTGATCGTATGTGTATGTACACATGTTCGTTCACTAGTATGCTAGATTTTTTTATGAGAGTATAATTAATAGTATGCTGCAGTTGTTGTTGTTGTTACCTATTTAAATTATTTTTAAATAGCGAACTACGTAAGAGAGTTTTTTTTTTTCAAAAATTTATTTTTATTGAATGTTTTTATTAAGCGATATTATGTTTTTTCATTTGGTTCATTTTGAAAACAATGTTTTAAATGGCGTATTCACTTGGTTTATAAAAAAGTATTAAAAACAGATCAAAAACAGTTCTATTGAGTATAAATAATAGCACGAGCTATAGGGTGTAGTTAGTCATGCTGTATCATGCAAAGGATTATAAATCGAATTTAAATTTGTTTATACAGTATGAATACCGTTAAATAAACAAAATGGAGTCTGGTGTATTTATTTGTTTTTATTGTTTATATTTTTCTGGTAAATGCAGTAGTAGTAGTAGAATGTGTGGCCTAGGAAAAGGTTACGATAACCATCTACTCTTTTAGCTATAGGTACTGCTGCAATTAATTTATCGATTTTTATTTTTCTTTTTTTAAATTTAACAATTAAATTTAATTTTGTTCAATTTTTAAAATCTGTTCTGTCTAAGTTCTGGTTTTCATCATTGGCACTTGAATGTTATCTTTAATATTGCCTACTCGCTTTCTTTACAATACAACAATGCCAAACATTTACCTGTATTATTTGTTTTTGTTTCTATTTTTATTATGCACTATTTAAATTTGAAAATAATAATAAGAAACATTGAAAATTAAATTATTTATGTATGTATGTAGTGTATTCACTTTCTGGAGGCGTAATTTTTTGAAATTATATTTAAAATAGAAAACTATTAGATCGCGTAAATTTTTTAAAATTAAATTTGTATTTAAAACTTAATAGTTTAGCAATAATTAAAGCCCTCAGTGCAAAACAACGATTAAATTATTTTTATGACGCCATTGTATAACACCAAAAAAAAAAGATATGGCATGCAATTTAAAACGGAGTTACTTATTCTTGACTTCATAACTATGCATTCAAATAGATATGCTAAAATATGAACGCTTAAATCTCTTTTAATACATAATTCAAAAAACAAAAAATATTTTTCGCCATATATGTAGGCAAGTACATTCAATATACATTATTTCATATACATACATATCAGAGTTGTAAACGAATCATTCATTTTTGAATTAATTCGTGAATCATTCATGCAATGAATTGGTAAAATTTTGAATTAATTCTTTTCTCCAAAAAACGAATTGAATTAAATTTGAATCAATTCATTTAAATTAAGCGAACATGAATTGAAATTCATTTTCAATTCAAATGAATTGGTTAAAAAAATTGCAATTCATTTCCAATTCATTTGAATTGAATTGATTTTGAATTAATATAAATGAGTTAGAAAAAATGAATTGCAATTCATTCCCAATTCATTTGAATTGATTTTGAATTAATTTAAATGAGTTAAAGTATAAATTGCAATTAATTTTACCAATTCATTTGAATTAACTCGAAAAATGAATTTCTTATACATTTATAATTGCAATAATGCCATAGCATCACCCTTTTTCCAAGTACTTCTATTCTGTACTTTATCTATGTCTATTACTTTTAATCCAAGTATTTATTACTTATTTATAATAATTCTCTTTGTTACATTTATTTCATAAGTAGTACTTGAAGAACCAAACTCCAAACACCAAGTTTACTTCAATTGAATGCAATTCATTTTTGATTTGATAAATTTGAATTATAAGTTACTTTTCTAATTCATTTGAATTAATTACATATCATTTCAATTCAAATGAATTAGAAATGAATTGCGATTCTTTTTACCAATTCTTTTGAAGTAAAAAATGAATTGCAATTCATTTTGCCTAATTCAAATGAATTGTAACTCATTTTGCCCAATTCATTTGAATTGGAAATGAATTGCAATTCATGTTCGTTAAATTCAAATGAATTGATTCAAATTTAATTCAATTCTTTTTTTGTTGAAAAGAAATAATTCAAAATTTAGCTAATTCATAATGAATTGAAATCAAAAAAGAATGATTAATTTACAACTCTGATACATCTCTATGTAAATTTTATTACCTTATTTTAATAAATGCAAGTATAATAAGACCTATATGAGTACATACATAGGTACAGTGGTGTTCCTTAAAATAGGGCTAACCAGTTTTTAAGGTTTCACTGTGCTTATTTTGCCTGACTAAACTCTGACATGCAAATATGAAACTCTAGACTTTTTGTGATTTGTTTTCTTTATAAATTAATATGAAAATATTAACATTTTAGAATATCGGTATTTTAAACATTTTAGTTATTCTACTTTAATCTCTGATATGAAGTGCTCCTTAAAAAAGTGTTACTTATAATGTTATTAAATTTAAAATTCTGACCATACAAATATAAGTTTATAAAATAATAATAAATATTTAAAATTTATATTTTTCTGCAAAAGCCATCTTTTACCTTGGGTCTTCTGCAAATCTTTTGTTGCTTCCATAAGATTTTGGACTTGAAAAATAATATTGTATTTTTGTATGCCACGAGTCATACTGTTCTATAATTTTATAATGTGTTGCAAATTCAATTTATCTACATATTTATGTATATACATACATACTTACATACATATATATATGTATGCATGTTTATTATTTTTACACTTATGCTTACATAATACGTTTGTTTTAAATATAATTTATATTTAATTAGTATTAAACCGATAATTTTTTCTTAAATATTAAATTCGTTCCATATAGTACATGATAATTTCACAAGAAAACTTCCATATTAAAATAAACTGTAATACAAAAATGTTGAAAGTATCGACTTCAACATTTTCGAATGTCGCAAGTACTGAGTGCGTAATGAAAAATATTTCTATGTTGCAAGAATCGAGATGTACAAGCATCAAGTATGTGCAAGAATCGAGTTACTACTGTAAATAAATTTTTAATATTAATAGGTATAAAAAGACATTAAGCTCGGAAGAAGAGATTTATTATTAATAATTTTTTATAAAGAATTTAAAAATTTATTTTATTTTAAATTTTTTATTTTAAAAATTTATTTTTATTGAAAAGTGTAATATGCTCACTAAACACACTAATTTCTATTTTACTCAATATGTATTTATAACAATTTCGTACTTACATACATACATAACATACATAACTGGCCTTTACAACCCTGTGTCAGGATTACGGCCTAGCTTCTCGCAGCACTCATGTTGTGTGCGTCAACTTTTATCCATGAGTACCGGGACCTACAGTTTAATGTCGACTCCGAACGACAGATTTGAGAAGCCTGTTCATGGCAATTAGTTGCTCTCAGAGCTTTTGCCAGAAGACTGCTGAGAGGTAGTCGCCGAAAGAAATATTTTTTTTCATATTTCTTTTTTTTTGAAGATGTCGGGGCCTGGAGTCGAACCCGTGGCCCATGTCTTAGTAAGCCAACACACTAACCACTAGACCACGGCGTACTTATTAATTAATTCTAATTAATTAAAATTTTGTATGGAATATTGAGCTCAATAATGCCATTAATTGCCATAATCTCAATAATGACACATGTCTGAAGACAGTGTTAATACTTATACGTACAGTATTCTCCGGATAATTGCCCCACGCTTAATTGCCTTTCATGCTTACTTGCCTCAATTTCTTAATCCCCATATATTTTCTTAACATTTTCTAATACAAATTCCACGGTTAATTAACTTTCACTTAACTGCGTTATGCGCCTAATTACTTTAAATATATTTTCCCTAAAGCAAAATTTCACTTAAAATTCAATCGTTTAATAAAATAATTAGTTTCTAAAAACTGCAGCTTAACTCAATTATGTTTATATAGGCATAAAATGTTCGTTAAATTTACTTTCAAACTACTTTTTTGATACAACCTTCCAATTAAAGTCTACCAAGTTTAGGTATAAGTATAAATATAAAGTTACTTGCTTTTCATATGTATTGACGGCAGTGTATATAGGCAATTAGGCATATTCGTTTAATTACCTTAAAGAGGCAATTAACCGTATTCGTTTAAATGACTTCCACGCATAATTTTACCCAAAAATTTTTAAATTTTTGTCGAGGCAATTATCCCTGGAATACTGTATATATAGCGAAACTCAACATGTTTTTCTATTTCTTAAACAAAACTCTTATACTTCAACGCTTTTTATCGAAACGAGTACATTGTGCATTTTCTTGTTTTTTTTTTCAAGGCTTATTAAAAATATTTCAATAAAGAATATTGCAGATTATTTTTTAATATTTTGTTTATTAATTTTATATTCTTAAAAGAATTTCCAAAAAAAATTATATAATTTTAAATGCAATATTTAAATTTGCATTTCAACACAATCGCACTTCATCCATAAGTTGGAATAAATGCATTAAATTTAGTCATAAAAATGTGTAGGAATATGCGCATATGTACATATATACATGCATAGATATTTATATTCATATGCATTCAATTTTTGAACTCAATAAAGAAAACATAAAAATCTAAATGAAAATATTCATTTATATTCTTCTACTCATAATATTTGACACATTGAGTTGAAAATATGGTTGAGTAATGTTGTAGTCGGTTAAAGTGTTTATATTTATTTTTTCGGCCAATATTATGTTTTCTTTTCCCTTAACTTCCAATAAGTATTCAATAAAAACTTTAAAAACTATAGTGTTGACACATTTACGCTAAACATTTGGTTGTTTCGACTTCTGTTTTTGCTTCTGCTTTAATTTAAGTTTCCTAAACCCTCTATAGTGCCTACCCCAGTAATAGTGATATATATTGGATTTAGTTGTGGTTTGCGTTAAAGAAGGAACTTTTAACAGTGACAACTAAAACTGATTTACATTACGATATTTGAATATTTTGACTGTCTGTAAAGAATACTTTTTTTAGGTATATAATTGTTTTTGTTATCTTTTTAATATTTAAATCTACAACCGAACGACATTTGCGTTGCAATCTGGTAACCATAAATGTCTAATTGCCGAAAAATTATTTCGTTTTTATTTTACACAAAAAATGCGTTATGGAAAAGTGTTGGCAGATTTCTTCCGTGAAGAAGTTGCGATTATCCAACGAAACGTGGGAAGAAAAAATTTAAAGAATATTTTGTTTAATTAAATTGTGATTACCCTAAAAGTCCATCCTTATACATATATAGTAAAAAACATCAATTAAATGTTTAACAGCCATTAAAAATTTCTGCAATTTATAACCAAAGAAGAAGGGGTATTTATGAAATATCTAAAATGAAAAATGTAATAAAATATGTATGTATTTGCATTTAACATGCTAAAAATTATACTTACTTCAAACTTTAGTCAGAAACATAGGGCACAAACGAGGAAGTTTGCAGAAAAAAATATAATTTTGGAAAGAAGAGTACGTCATACATTGTTTTAGCGACGGAGAGAAGTATATTTTTTTATGGCACAGATGGCTTCCAAGGGTATTTGGAGCTGAAGTAGATGATCATCAGAATAGCTCGTAATTTTGAAGGAGGTTCACTTATGACTTGGGTTGCATTTGGGTATAGAGCACGTTCGCCAATTTGTTTTATATCTCATAAAATGTAAACAAATGTGGATATATTAAATAATGTTTCGACAGAGATTGCTAAAGAAAATTATGAAAATAAATTTACTTTCCAGCAAATATGAAAATGGTCGATCACTTACCAACCTGTAGGAGCTAAAGTAGCTCTAATTGATAAATGGAAAGATCTTTCACAAGATAGGCCAATGCTATTGCTAAAAATATGGCATTTTTAATAAATTTTATTCCCTATTTAAATTTTTAACTTTTTTTCTAAAAATTAAATAAAAACAGCTGTTTTTAATTTAATTATTTATGTATTACATTGTGTTAACCATGAAAATTAAAAATTTGTAAAGGTTTATTTTATTAAACTAAAATTTCTGTTTTATTAACTTTTTTACGTTCTTTAAAAATTTCATTTAGTTAAAAATATAATTAATATTTCATAAAATCAGCTGTTAACAAAAAAAAAAATAACGATTCTTTAATCACTTTTATCCTCTACTGCAACTCTCGTAATAAAGAAAAAAAAACACATAAAATGCCTAAGAAAACATTTAAAATATTAAAAAAAGAAGTTCTTTGGGAACAGGAAAATATATTTTTAAAGCACATTTAGCAGCCTCATATGTATGTGGGTATGCGTGTTGCTTCCTTTAAAAATGAAAATCAAATAGAAAATTTTCTTTGCACTTCATAAAATTTTATTATCGCTTTTAAAAAGACAGCCTTAAAATAAAATAAAAAAAAACAATAATGATGTTATTGTTGATGACAATAATTGTTGCAAAAGAAAATACAAATCGATACATGATGGGTTGGAAAAGAACCATATTTCCGGTTAAATTAAAGAGAGCACATCTTTTATATTAAATTTATTTTTCCGATAAAATTGTTAAATTGTATTCGGTTTACGTATTAAAAACAAAAGAAACTAAAACAAAAAAATCAAAATTGCATATTTAAGTTTTTAAAATTAAAAGAAACGTGATGACATAAATCCTACGAATAACAGTAACAAAGAAGCATTGTAATAAGTTACAGCAGAGTCACGTGCTAAAGGTATTTCAGTAGCATTAAGTTCCAGGAAATTACAACCGGCACCTTCACAGGTGTAACAATTGGAAGTATCCTTACATAAGCCATTAGCTTGGGCGGAACTTAAACAACCGCGCTGTACCGAAGTACTAGTATTACGACCGTCATTACGAATATAACATTTCTCACCCAACTTGTAAATGGGACAAATTTGGGATTTGGCATAGATGTCAATGGCGCAGGTGCTGTTATTATCACCAGAGCATTGTACACAGGAAGCACGATGAGTTGGGAATACTTGTCGATTACAACCTTCAGTAAAAGAACAAATTAAACATTCCATTTCATTATTGCAATTGGCAGCTGTGGAGTTGTCCAATTCAGTAGCACAACCACGTAGGGTGGCACCATCTATATAGTGACAGAACATACAGAAAACACAATACTGTATATAAATATATATATATAGATATATATGTATATGTATGTACATACCTAGAATTCGGGTATAGCATTTTGATGATGAATTGCTGCACTCTTTAGCCAAAAACATTTCTGGATTTGTGGCACATTTTGCATCTGTTTTCGAATTGCACTGAACGCAAGCATCTGAAAGTGAAGAAGAAAAAATCGTTAATTTTATTTATAACAGGGTGCATTCGTTAATGCAGTAGTTGTGCATATAACAAAAGTTAAACCTTTATAATAATGCAAAATTTAGCATCACTAATTTAAGTTACATGTTTTTTATTGCAAATAATTCGCAGTACTGCAGAAATTTTTTTTGCCAATATGGTATCAGTAAAGTTTTTGATGCAATAGAGTGTTGTATTATGATTGATACAATTTTATGGTTTCGAAGTAATATTTTCTTTTAGGTAATTTTTAAAATTGTAAGTCATTTTATCGTTCGTCTAGTATTTGTTTTTATAATTTAGGAAAAAGTTATAGCTCTTCACATTAAGATTTTCTGTGTAATAAACGTTTAAAACGAGGGTTGCTATTTATATTTTAAACTGCGTATTATAAACTTTTTCATTTTAATATTTTTTAGATACATTGTTTCAAATATACATACATATGTATATTAATTTTTTGATACAAATACGTGATTAGCACACTTGAAATGTGTTAACCTCGTATATACATACATTCACTGATTTTCTTTTAATTAAGAAATTGTATATCCTCGCTGAATTTACATATGCACATTAGAGTATGTCTGTATCTGCATATGTATGGGCCAATGTATTTATTGTTTTTTTTTTCTAAAATTTGAATCGTAACTCCGCCCATAAATGTTTTTTGTAGCACCAAAATACATTGGCGTAAGTTATAGAAAAATTTTATCAGGAAAGAATACCACATCTGCCCACAAACTGGTACATTTTCTTAAATTCATACTAAGTAAATTGAGTTGTTATAGTAAGCTTATGTGTCCTAGATTTAAATTAGTTACCAGTTGCTTTACGGATTTTTAAGTTATGGAAGCTTTATACTATGATACCACCAAGTCAATTAAGAGACGAACACAAGGCACATAAGTATGTGGCTTTAGAATAAACACTAAGCAAAGATTTTCTCTGTCGCCATAACATATTTGAAATAGATCAAAGTAATTTTCAATCAGAAATTGAAAACTTTCATGTGAAAAAAATTATTGGAGGAAGACTACAATTAACTTTTTCAACTCGCGGTAATTTTCTTAGGATGGTCGCTACCAAATTTGTTATTATACTATGCCTAAAGCAGTAAAAATATATTCATTTCGGGACCAGATCATATTGTCTGTGAGATGAATAGAATTCGAGATGTATGCATGTATTTTAATAATAAAAATATATTTAAAGGTTTGAGTCAAATCGCCAATTATCATAGAAGATTCCAACTACGATCTGATATTGTTAAAAAATTTACGTCTTTACTATTTAGTTCAGGGATGAAATCTGCCTAAAATTTTCCATACGCCAAAAAACCTTTATGAAAGTAGAACAAAGACACTGGTATTTTTCAAAACGCAGACGGCGTAAGTGAATTTATTTTCATCGTAGAAATCTGGGACCGGGACCAATCGACGCGTATTTTTTTTCTGATAAAAATGATGCAATAAACGTATTTTCGATTTTTTGTCAGTTACAGCGTTATTTAATTCTTGCGACGATATGCATATGTATATACGAGCACAATTGTATTTGTTTTCACGTTTGAACGAGCTTGGATAACTAAAAATTTTTTTTTTATTTTTTTTTATTCTTTCAAATAAAAATCTTTATCAGTTGCCAGCAATATGTAGGATTACATACATACATAGATTGTGGGCTATTAAAAAATAATGCATTTTCAAATTATTACGCTAACATTATGAGAAATATTTACTTAAATGTGTCATAGTTATAGGTAAGTTTGTTTTCTAACCTTTACTCATTATTGATTTATATTGTATGTATGTACATACATAAATAAGTGAATAACTGTTGATTCATGTCATACATTTTTTTATTTTTTTTCTATCAAGATAATTTTTAAAACTTCTAAAGGCTTTAAGACAAATATCACATAAAATTGATAGGCTATCATAGCATATACCATTTAAACAAATATGTATTTTTGCCTGCCTATTTTAGTCATCAATTTTTGGAAACTTTTAATAATTTTTTATCATATACAAGGCTATGCGATTAAAGAGCTGGAATATGCATTGAGTTTTTTAATTACAAATTCATTTTTGGCGGGAGAAAATGCTACCTACTGCCGACTCTCTTTAGTAAGTCATTTAAAACTACTATTTCCTCTTATTTAAGTGGCGTTTTTCGCTCTTTTTTTATGGTATCAAATGGTCTATCTGTCTTCTTTCTTAATGTCTGACTCTTTTTCAAGTGTTTTTTAGTAGGTTTCCTTAAAAAGAATGTCTGTCTGACTATCGCTTATATGAGATCTTTTTACCTGGATTTTTTTTATTTCTTCTTTCTGTAGTTTTAAATTTTCGAATGTAAGTTACAAAGATCGACATTATTTAGTGTTTAATTCGGATTCACAGACTGGTCGACTTTTATTATTCTTTTTTTTTTTATTATTATTCAACCAAAATTCTCCCTATACCCTTAATCATCACAATCAGTGTTGTTTGATCATATATCTGTAAATATGGAACACCAACAAATTGAACCTATTTTGAGAGACAATATCTGTGTAAGTGGAAGTATATGTACGTATGTAGCTTAAGTCGACATAATATGAAATTAATTTACTATTTTAGAAGATTCCTAGTATTTAGTCTTGAATTGTTGTTTAATAAGTCTATAATCAATATGTTAAATTTCAGATTTCTTGCAAGTAATAATTCTAATGAAATTTAACAATGTATTCCTTTTTTAGTTAAGCTGAGGATCAATTTTTGAGCTCAAAATTAAAGATTTATTTACTCTCTATTTACTTTTTTAGTTAATGTAATCCTATTGTTAGTTGCTAGCTTAATCAGCCGATACCGGACTAGACGTAACATAAACGTAACACGGCAATTAAATAGGATACACATACAATTGATTAGCCGAAATATAACGTATGTGAAGTACGTTGTCTGTAGAATTCTGTCTAGGAATTTACGACACAAACACAGTCAGCTTACATGCTAATATCAGGGCGCATCAATAATGAAACCAGTTCCATGAATTTTAGCAATAAACTTGTGTATATGCGCTTGTTGGTCCTACTCTGCGGCCATTGTATACGTCATTTTCGTATAATTTCCGACCAATTATCTTTGTTTTGGAAATAAATTTCCAATAAATTCCAACGTTGCTCAAGCGTAAATTAATTCATTTCATACAGTGAAGATAATATACTGAATTTTATGAAAGAATAGAATGAAGTTTAATAGAATTACTTTAACCCCTTAACGTTTAATTTCAAAATACACCTTTGTAAGCTTGAAATCACATTTAAAATTGCGCTTAATACCAATAATTATTCGCTGATGATGTCAGTTTTTAGGTGGACAGACAAAATTTATCAATAATTTTAATCAATTCTGGCATAACACATATGTATGTACATACATTATATATGTATTTATTTAAACGATAAGATTACAGCAAATCATTTCTTTTAACCAAAAATTTATTTTTTCTTCATATTATTTTCAAATACTCGTATGTAGTACAATATTATTACGAAACAAATTTTGAATATTTCATTTAAAATAAGACTTTACCCGAATTCACAAAGGCTAAATAGGCCAAAAATAATATTCCACATGAGGCAAAGAAACGCATTTTTAAACTTTTACTATTTTATTTTTTTGTATTAATTAAGTAAAAAAAAAACGTTTTCGATTTATACCAAAAACACACGTTTAACTTCTTTTAATAACTGTTTAAAACTAAGTAGGTTTGATGATAATATGCAATTTTAACCAATTTAACCCAATAATATTATATATTATACTTTCTTATCTTATCAATTTATTATTTATTTTATGTTGATATTTTTCGGTCTGTTTTGTCTGATAAGAATTTTTATTTCTCTTTAACACTTAGTCAGTTCCAATATTTTATTGCCACCAACTCGCCTCCGGGTTGTCAGATTTGGAGATTTTAGAACCAGTTTTACGTTCTTATATTAGATTCGGCAACGTGAAGATTTTTTAATGATTTATAAAGTAGCTGGTTATTTCGTTTTATTCTGTATTCTGTTTGTATACTGCCATGTGACCACAACTTTCGGTAACGATATTACCAATAAATGTTTTGCAAACATTTCTCAGATAAAACATAAAAAACGACTATCGCTTAGGACTCGAGAAAGATCTCTAGAATGTCCCCTGTTGCTCACATTTTGCCAACAAATAAGTACATATTTCGCTTCCAAAGGTACATTAACGATAGTAACACTAAACTATTAGCAGTATTAAAAACGAATTATAAAAGATACTCCTATATGGATATTAAATAAAAAGTTCACTCTTAATGATTTGTATAAATATTTTTGTTTTATTGCTTTATTTATTTAGATATTTTTTTATTGAGACCAATACTCAGGGGTAAGTCCCTACTGATGTATTGATGCATTGTACACCAATACCCCGATTTGCGTCGCCTCAGTTTGCGTCGCTTCGAAGTTGCGTCTTTTTTTAAGTTTCTGGAATTTTAATGTTGCGTCGTTTTTGTTTCAGTTTGCGTCGCATGGCTTCGAAGTTGCGTCGTAAATGCTTCGATTTGCGTGGTTGATATGAAAATGTTTTTACAAAGTTAAAGCAAAAAAAAGGGGATTTCCCGTTTAGTAGAAAGCAAATTTGCAGGTGTGCGTTGTTTACATGTTAAGCGTAGTCATTTGTTTGGAATTATATCAGTGGTCTTCACAATTGTTATATTTTTATTTTAATAAAATCTGTTATTCAAAAAATAATAAGAAAATATATTGATTTAAAAATCCTTTTTCTAAGTTAAAATGTTTAAAACCTGTATTGACTAAACGAAAATCAAATACGTAAATAACTGAAAATTCTGCTTCAGTTTGCGTCTCATTTTTTCAGTCCCAATTAGCGACGCAAACCGGGGTATTGGTGTATTGGAATTTTTTGGAAAGGACAATATATATATATATTCTTTCTTATGTTATTATTAAAGCTTCTTGGGAATGAGACAAATTGCTGTGAATTGATCATTCAAAGGCCAGTGTTATACCTTCACTTTGAATGATCAACAGCAATTGCCTCATCGTTGCGTGTTGATTGTGTTTAGGTGAGTGCCTTCACTAAGTAGGTTTAGCCGTTATCTGCTACTTCCCAATAAAGTCATTTTCATATATTTATGCATGATTTATTTTCTGTCGTCTGTGAGATTTGAACTTAGCTCCTTTCGATTCATATTTACGCGCTTTAGCCATTACAGCACCGTCATTGAATTACAAATTTAAATTCATTTTGAAAATTTAAATTTTCGATAAAATCTCTGAAGTGACATTACTTTCGTCTCTTTGGCGAAAAATATTTCGCCCTTAAACATTAACAAAACAGATTCAAAAAAAAAAAAAAAAAAACTCAGAATTCTTCGTTTTATTTTCGTTCACTTAATTCGGGTAGTAAGTCCAACTAGTTATCACTCATTAAAACTCGTCTCCATTTCTTTTGTTCCTCTTAAGCATACAGTGAACTCGCGAAAACGTGAATACCCGGAAGCATGAACGACCCGGAAACGTGAACACTTTTATGTTTGCATTGACTACTCTAAAACGTGAACAAGGTGAAATAGCTCTAAAACCTGAACAATTTTTTTTATTGTTTTTAAAATTTTATTCGTTTTATTTCTTGAATTCGTTTAAATTTGGGGAATCCCAGCATAAGACATCATACATACATACATATTTAGCTATCTATTTCAACAAAACATGCACATGTGTAGTTAAGAAATTTTAAGGAGAAGGCCATACTTAAGATGGTTGAAAAACACACATATCAAAAAAAGATAAGTGATTTCTTTCAATAAAAGTACTATTTAGGAAAAAAGGAGTTTTATTGAACACTGAATTCTAATTCTATTCATAACCCTTTTTTGTATTATATTTTTTTTAATTATAGAAACTTTAGCAGTAGAAAACTTTATATGTAAGTATACAATTCGTTTTAATTACAATTTTTTTTTGTTTCATATTCAGGAAAATGTAAAAATGGCAAAAAAGTTCGAATAAAATTTTGTACAATATTTTTTTAATAAAATTTCCAAATCTGATTGAGTTTTAGCCAATATCTACTGCTAAAATGCAAATTTTTGTCCTAAAATCTTACCGATCGAAAAGGTGAACAAATTTGAAAATGTGAACACCCTTGGTAAAAATTAGTTCACGTTTCCGCGAGTTCACTGTACTTAACTAAGATTCTCAATAAATTAAATGCGTCTGTAGCACGATTGTGTACAGAAAATTAAGATTTGGATTACATTGCTCTTAAGCATTGTTGAAAAAAAACAATTCTCATAAAATGTATATTAAGAAGAAGACAATGAGAAATGTCTTGACTATCAAGTGCTTAGCGATCTAAATAAATCCTAAACTTGCTAAATAATTTCCGATAACAATTTCTTGTTGCATCAAATTATTTATTTCATATTGAATGGTGCACAATAATAATACATTAGTAATTTTTGATTTCTTTTAAATAAAAATTTAATTAAATTTTTTCCCATATTTGGCGATATCTAGCACATTGAAATAAATTTTCTTTCCATGATTAAAAAATTTGGGTTTTTTTTTCTAAATCCTAAAATAGAAATGAGTTGTCAATTTTGGCGATTTTTCACATTCAATTCGGTGAAAATGGTTAAAATAACTCTTAAAACCCTGACTCGCACTGCAGAGCTTTGATATTATACATTTATATGTACATACTTTGTATATGTATATTGGAAATTATGATATGAAATGTTAGTTTTATTTACTACACCTTCAACTTATAGGTACTTCAGGTTCACAATTTTTGTTTGATCTAATTATCAAGTGGTGAAATATGATTTTTAATGCGTCATAAATTTTTCAACATAAAATTTTTTCTGTTTGGCCAACCCGTTGTTAAAATATTAGTAATCAGGTGTATTGCGTTTAATATTGTAACACAAAAAAAATAAATTAATTTAAACAAATAATTGCATTGTTTCCGAAGATATTGCAAAAATATAGTAATTGAAAAAAAAAATTTAATGATTCTTGTGCGAATTAACAATTCAATTCCTGTTAATTTTTTGTTTTATTTTATTTAAGTCAAATTTAGTTATTTTAGAAATAAATTGAGACAAGTCAAATTTAATTATTTTATTAATAAAATTGAGAAATTTACAGATTTTGTAAAAAAAAAAAACACATTTGGCTATAGGCGGCACTAATATTACACTTATCGGGGCATGTTATGATCCTATTGTCGGCATATCTCTCCTGAAGAAATTCAAACTGTTTTTCTTTGTTACTAAATAGCATATCTATCTAAATTCCTATTGTAATTTGAAAAAAAAATATCAATAATTTTTTCTGTGTGGTTATCACTGACATTTGACAGTTTACAAGAGAATACCACATCACACACACGTTAATAATAATTTTATTGCAAACCAAAACCAATGACTTCCCATGTGGCCTCAGAGTTAGTTTGCAAGTTTACTAGCATTAGGGTCGTTAGATGGATTCCTGCCAGGGAGTCTACTCTAGAGCCTTGAACATACATATGCGATATAGGAAAGAAAAAGAATATCCTAGCTACAGACTTTAATGGCTGTCATGAGAAGTGTAACCACATCTAAAAAGTTTTTGCTGCCAAATATGGTTTAAAATAATGCTAAAAAATGCTAAAAGAAAATTCAAACATTAGTGCTCTTATTAAAATTAAAAAATACATGAAATGTCCAAAAGTTGTTGCTTTTTAGAGTTCTTTTAATTTGTTTTGGAAACACTAGTTCAACCAAACCGCCTACTTTAGGATAATAATTGCCTAATTGGCAGTTCATAAAAACTCATTATAAATTTTGCCGAATACTGGTTACACTATAAAGTTATTTTTAATCTGGTGACTTATAAATTAATATTAATTTGAAATTTCTTCATTTTTAGTCAGCGTTACCATTTTGGTCCGAATGGACCAAAATTGGTAGTTTTTCGTGTTTTTAAAACCGTTTGGTAGTTTGGTTGGTTCGTTGCAACTTTCGCAAGTTTTTGGTAGATTTTCATGTTAAAAACAGTATTTATAATTTTTGAGTAAGATAAATAATTTTGTTCGAGTAAACAATTTGCATTACTGTTAACACTGTTTAAACATTTTCATAAGTGGGGCAGCTATGTATGTGCATATAAATCTTTGTTCTATTGAATACATAGGGATGATTTAAGGTAGAAATATCTATGCCGTGGTCTAGTGGTTAGTGTGTTGGCTTACTAAGACATGGGCCCTGGGTTCGACTCCAGGCTCTGATATCTTAAAAAAAAGAAATATGAAAAAAATATTTCTTTCGGCGACTACCTCTCAGCAGTCTTCTGGCAAAAGCTCTGAGAGTAACTAATTGCCATGAACAAGCTTCTCAAGTCTGTCGTTCGGAGTCGACATTAAAGTGTAGGTCCCGGTACTCATGGATAAAAATGGACACACACAACATGAGTGCTGCGAGAAGCTAGGCCGTAATCCTGACACAGGGTTGTAAAGGCCAGTTATGTATGTATGTATCTATGCCATGTGTTGTGCTAATTGTGTGCTTTGCACTGCTGTCTAAAAAGTTAAAAAAGTGAATTTTCAGAAAGCAAATTACTGGCACAATTGGCAAATTATTTAAGGTATTGAAGTTGTACAATTTTTAAATTTTAGATTGGTTGATAACTGAACAGTTGACGTGCACTGTAGATTGTAACATTATTAATATTTTTATTTGTATAACTGATTTTTTTTTTTTTTCGAAATAAATTATTTTACAATTTTTTATATTATTGGTAGTCTGAAAAGTATTTTTGTAGTATTTTTTAAATTTTTTGGTAGGAAAAAAATTAATTTGTTGCAACTCTGTTCCTAAAGTAGGCGTCAAAAAGAGAGAATAAATTTTAAATTCTTTTGAACTTTAAGCATTAGTTAAGTAGTTTTATACTTTTATTCATAAAAAATATTTTAGGTTTATTGAGGGTTTATTTGACAAGTATTGCATAGAAATTTGTCAAATAAGCCCTCAAGAAACCTAAAATATTTTTTATGAATACGGGCAAAAGTTTGATTAAAATTTTTCTAATTTAACGTAATTATTTTCCTACAAATCAAAGTTTGCCATAATAAGTGTGTTTCTTTACTTTTTGGGTAAAGTTCGGGAAATAGAGAGTAAACAATAATTTCTCTCTATAAGAGACAAATTTGCCCAAAAGTACGGGAACGCAAAAAAGCAAATATTTTACCCATTCACATAAAAATATGAAAACACACAACTTTATGTCACACACACACGCATATTAAACATGTACTTTCGCAAAAACAAACGACAATAATTAGACTTATACATGTTAACTAAGGCAAAGATAAATTTTTTATTTAAATATTGAATTAAATTATACTATAAGCCTTTCACTGCAGGTTTATAAATATTTTTTAATTCAACTTTTGAAATTTTTTTTAGTTTTTGAACCTTTCATTTTTCTATTATTTTTTAAACAGCTGATTATTTGTTTACTTGCACAAACTAGCCCGAAGAAAAAGTACGGGCTATTTCGTGCATGAAGAAGAAGAATGTTACTCTCTCAAAAATTCTCTCATTTACCCAAATTTTGTGTACGGGAACGCTTTTTGGTAAAATTGGGATCCCGCGGGCGCCCAATGTAGAGTAAAGAAACAGACCTAATAATACTTAGGATGAAACCAACCTTAATTTAAAAAATATTTCAAATATTTCTATTTCGATTATCACATTTGTCATCTCTAATTAATTATTTGTCTCATCTCTATAACGTGGTTGTCAAAATTATCAAAACAAAGCCAAAGCAATAAAAGCAAAAATTATAAAATTTTGCAATGAAATTATTTGTATAAAAATAAAAGGATTTTACTAAATAATGGCATTAATAATTTGCATTAGTGATTATTGGCATCATAAAACGTATTATAGAATAGCACCACATAGTGAAAACCTTAACAATACAAATTATAATATAGAAATTTTACCAGCAATCAAAAGGCAAAAATGTACAAATGCCAAACCACTACTGCCGGTGTTTCATGTAATGAAACGTCTTAAATTGAATATCGATGCGATAAGTTTTTTCTATTTAAATAAGGAATTATTAAATTATTCCGAATACAAACGCCTTCTATGTACTCATACAAATTTAAAAGGACTGCAATTCTTGTGGCTGCAAATTGTGCCACCCTCAAAAGATGTAATCGATTGGAAGCGGTAAGTGAAAGAGATATGAATTAATTAACCCTGCTACTACGTTAAAAAAAACTTACGTATATTATGTTTTGGGTCATTTTATGACCCGATATATTTTTATTATAAAAATATTAATTTTTACAAAAGAAAAAAGTTTTGAAGACTCGTGATGATTGCAGTAGGTTTTATATAAACTTATGTTTTGTGTTTCGGTGCGATGGACAGACATAATTATTACAAGTAATGCATTCTGTAAAGGTCTTTTTCTCTTTTCTCGCCGGAAAAATACAATTTGGGTCATCAAATGACCCTAACGTAGTAGCAGGGTTAATAATAAATAGTACGTATAACATTGCAGTTGTAAATATACTGTTTTTAATAGTAAAATAATAACGGACTCATTCACAACTTTCGATTTAGAGGCTTATTGTGTAGTATTCAGACAATTCAAGTCTAAAAGACATATAGACTTATAGAAGCATGGATATTTTTTATTATATTTTCCACCTTGATAAGAGAAGATATATTTAATACATTAAATGTACCTTAAGAAAGAGTTGATATTGATATAATTTGCAATATTAAAGGCTTTAAATTAAAACAGTTTTATCGAATTAAAATCATCTTAAATGGCATTTATGTCATTTCATTAAAAGAGGATGTTTAGGAATTCAAAAAAAAAAAAAAATTACCACTTTTTATTTTAACCTAGTCGTAAGCAATGACTTGTAGCTTAATCAAGGGATTAAAAATGAAAGAATACCTATATAAAACACAAAAGGGTAACGCAGTATATGATCAATGTACTTTATTTAAAAGGATCACTATTAAGTTCTATTTATCTTATTCAGCACTGATGAATTCTATAGCCTCATTTTGTAAAGCATACGTTTAAAGCGTTTTGAAATTTGTATGATAAATAAAAAGCACAATTTATCTTTGTTTTAAGTATAAACGTTCTTGAAAGGTTCGCTTTACAGAATAATTTCAAGATTTCTAAACACTTACTAAGTGTTCTAATCCAAGAGAATTTTCTAACAGATTCGTTAATTTTTTTTTTCTGTTTTATTTCATTAAATCAGTAATTTAACGTAAATTTATATCATTGGGGGTTACTTTGTATTTCGATTCAAATAGAAAATGCTTTCGAAAGAAATTTCCCATTCAAAAAATCAATAAATGAATAAAAAAATTTTTCGAAGATTCGTAAGTTTTTACGAATTCGTAAGATTTTCGATTCGAATCGAAATACAAAGTGACCCACCTGAATTCTTTTGACAATACATTTATATTATTTATTTATTTTTATTTATTTATTTATTATGTTCAATGAATTACAAGCCTTAAAGGCCAAATTAATTCAGTAATACTTATATGGTAAGGTTAAACAAAAAAAAGAAAAAAAAAATATATATATATATTAAAATCTTAAACATAAGTCTAAATTAGGCCAATTTGTCTTCCTCCAAATGATGTACGCATATAAAACACTAACTAATATTCATAAAAAATTTTATTAATTTGTCTATAGGAATCATATGTTGGCAATAACACTATGGGTGAAAATTGAAACGGAACATCTTATGTCCTGGTTGTCCACCTTAGGTGGAGCTTTTTCTGCTCTAGGTGAACAATTTACCAAATGTGTATGTTAATTTTTTTTATTTTACAAATTTTATACATTATTATTTAGTTTTATCTCAATAATAGGCTGAAATGGCTGGCAAAATTTCGAAGAAACAACTTTTAATAGGCATTCGATTGGGCGATCCATTTTTACAAACCAGATGTAAACTTTTCTATAGTATATCTTTAATACAAACCGGTCGCTTAAGAACAGCTAAATATATTGTAAGACAACAGTATGCATTTGCTCGCCAACACGAAGAAACGGATGCACGTTTGGTGAAAATGTGCAAAGGAATCTGGATAAAGTTGCAATATGAATATGATCTAAGACTAAAGGCTCGTAAAAAGGAAATAAAATGTTTGCAGTCAAATGGAAGCGGTGACAAGTAGTCACTATATTTTAACTGTGATTATGCGTTTACATATTCGTTTTCTCAGGACTTTCAAGCGATATCCTAATTCTAAAAAATGTAAATATTTCTTGTATAATTTTTAGTTGATCGTTTCGATTTCCATAAAAATAAATTGGAAACCGTTAAATACAGAAATGTTAAGAATGGCATAAATAAAGATCTATTGTATTTGTTTAGCTTGGTAAAAAAAAAAACAAAATCGTAAAATTCTGTTTTATTAGATACAAAAAGTATATTATCTACTTAAAAAAAGAGCTCATTCAGTAAAAAAATTTTTGTTCCACTTATAAACTTGTTAACCATGTACATCAAGAAGTACTAGAAAAAGAAGTTTATACACTGTAAAATGTTGTTCATAACATGCAAATAACTAAAAGAAAAATTGCTTAAACTAAAGGTGTAATTTCAATTTAAGCTTCTAATCATTTAAATTTATTGCATTTTGAACCATTAAAACGATACTCTATTAAAAGTGTGTGGCGCCACATAAGTACCACGACGACTTTTGAAGATATTACTGAAATTCTATGCTTAGCAATGCAGCACTTAACTGGGTGATTCAACTGTTCTGACTTTTTGCTAACTACAGTGAGTTTATACATTAATTTCCAATATTTCAATGCCTATAGAAATAAAATTTTTCTTTACTATGGAAAATGCACTTTATAACCAAATTTTGTTTGCTTGTTTCATTTTAACCAATTTGTAAATCAAATATTTTTATTTTGTATATAAGAATAATAAATATATGTAAGTGTTAATATTGTATTGTATGTATATTTCTTTTAAACGTACAAATTATGTACTACTAAATATGTATGTATATATTTAAAAAGAGTAAACCGCTTTATAAATGTATGCAAAATTCTTTAGGAATCGTTAAAGAGCTTGATTAAAAATGCATAACTCGATTGAAAAACCATTTTTGACCATATTGTAACAATCAGAAAACGAAACAAAAAAGCATATTAATGGCTTAAGTATTGTAAAAATGTTGTTGGCTGTTAGTAATTTCAACATTTTTTGTATTTATAAAGACATGTTTTTTTTTTCAGAAATTTAAAGAAAAAGACATCTATTGGGCAAGTGTACCCATGGGATCCCAGGCGGGTAAAACAATAGGATCTTGATCGAATACGCGTAAAATATCATCAGGCACGTATTTCTTATCAACAACAACCTCAAAACCAAACTCTTTAAACCAATCAGCAGACATAACCAAATAGCCTTTTTCTCCACGTTCTTCACCCCAAGAATTTTCCACACGTAACTTCTTTGGCTCTGAATTTTCCTTTAAAAGTAAAAAGAAAAACCAAATTCTTTATACCCTGTTGACAAATATTGTAAAAAATGGTGTTTCTGCAACACTTACGTCTAAGGACACTGCTGTAAAGACCATAGCATGGGTCATGGCAGACTCGCCATAAATTAAACGATCAGCCTTTGTTAAGGTCTTTTGTATATCTATGTCGAACACCAACTTAAAATCATGCCTAGAAATAGGATTAATACAAAATTAGTTAATGCATAAAACTTTACCGATATAATGTGTAAACTTACACGTTCAAATCCTCAATACCTTGCTTGGCGGCAAAACGTTTGCTTACTTCACAACCAAACCACACTGGCTGACCAGCTTTAATACTCTCCACAACCATTTGAAGTAAAATTTCTACAGGTTGATTATTGTACAACACTGGACGACCATCGACAACGTTACCTAAACAATCTACTGTGTAAGCTTGATTGTATTTACTAGATGGACGGGGATCGGTAACCAAACAAACCTATTAAATATTTAACATATTTAAAAAAATTTTAAAGTTTCCTGTGAAATTCATTCAATTTTACCTTATCCTCTACATTAAATATTGGCTTTACCATGTTATTGTAAAATTCAACTGGTGTTATGGGGCCCACAGAATTGTATACTTTGGTTTTACTATAAAACTCCCAGGTAAATTCTTTGGATGGTATACCCAAACATATTCCAACAACTTTATAAATCTCACCCATCATTTCGTCAACTTTAGCATTAACCTCATCGTCGCTTGGATTAGTATCCATCAGGTCACGTAGTACTTTGGAATATTCACGCAACTGAAATAGAAGCACCAATATTTATAATCCATTAATTTAAAATAATGCATTTTGTAAATACCTTGCTTTTTAAAACACCATTCATGCGTACACTAGCTTCAGAACTGTAGCTTTCAGGGAAACATTTCTTTGGCATAAGACCATGTTTGGTAATCAGATTAACTAACATATCCCACTGGCCACCATCTGACGTTGGATCCTTAAATTATGCATACATTTTATTTATTAAATATGTATTTCATATATCACTATTTAATAAATTGTATGTATAATGAGAACACTTACATTCAATAAAAATGATACCAAACGACCGTCAACTTTTTCGCCGCGTTTCGCTGTTTTTACAATATTATTAAGGAAATAATTGCAACGTTCTATCTTATCCCAGTAAAATAAATAAGCCTGAGAGAACTCAAATTCATCTAGATTGTGTTCTTTCATAAATGGTAAACGTATACAATGCGAGAAGCTAGGCCGTAATCCTGACACAGGGTTGTAAAGGCCAGTTATGTATGTATGTATGTATGTATACAATTTAAAGCTGCAAATAACCAACATCTACCAGAACTTTTTTGATTTGTTACTGGTTTACCCTCCATTTCCACCTGCAATTATTTGAATTGTAAGTTTTAGTTATCAATAAAATTTGCATTTAATATTTGTTTACCTTATAAGTGAATACATGATTGGTGGTCTCCAATTGTTTGCGTGACAAACAGACATCCAATGGGTCAAAACGGGAGCAGACGTTTTGCGCCAAAATATTTTTTGGTTCACTGTAAAACTCCTTTTGCCATTTATCCAATTTTTCCTGGGTTATGGCCGAGGTAGAGGCTAAAAGAAAATTTGAGCCACTTGAATGATTTGTTGTTACAAATATATTTCCTAAAATGTTTCGAGTTGCTTCAAGTAAGGGACGCCTACACGTAATCGGATATAATTTTAACACTAGCAGAAGAGAAATTGGACAAACGATTATTTTTTCAAACTGATCTTTTACTAAACAATTAATGAATTGTTTTAATTATGAGAGGAATACATTTACTTAACGTAGTTTGTATGTTTAAAGCTTAGATTTAATATGCGAATTGATAGAAAATGTTTTAAAATTGTAATGAAAACCGATAAAGCTTTTAAATTCACGATAGTTGCCGCTCTTTACTAATATGAACTTAGGTTTTTAATATTTCAAAAACAGTATAATTCTTATCTACAAGTTTGATTCGAATTTTAGGAGATTTATTTGATGGCTTTACTGTATTTGCATACATAAACCTATATTTAAATGGCTTAAGGTTACACTATTTTATCAAAATCTCAGTAATTATGTATTAAAATTATAAAATTGCTACAAAACGAAAGTACTACATTCATATCTGTTAAGTTTTAAATACGAGAGTTTCTTCATTATTGCTGTTTGAAAAGCATTCAAATGACAAGGCATCCATCATATATTGCTTATTTTGAGGTACCGTACCTACATAGATAATTCAAAATACAGAAATATTTTCAGAATTTTTGTCTTCGTTAATTAAACATCAGTGCTTTGAAATCGCCAAACTTTTAACGACTCCGTCTTGCATAACAAGTATTTGGCGATTTTAAATAAAAAAACGTTACCAAATTGCGCATTTTAAGTCATTAACCTGCTTTAGGTGTGTGTTTAAAAAGGTATAAATTATTTGCAACGAGTTAATAAAAAACTAGGACTGAAAAAGTTTCATTATGAAAACTTAAATTTTTGTATGATAATATAAGATAGATTTATTTTATTTCCTTACATATGTATTATATTGTATGAATTTCCTTATATTTTTATCTACCTATCTAGATACAAAAATGGAGGAAATTTTTGGCTTATGTATGTCGCGCATTATGCTTAAACGTTAGCCCGATTTTAACCAAACATAAAGAGGGTAAGTACTGAGACCTACATACCTATATGGTTTGTTTAAAATCAGAAATCGCTTGTGTGCGACAAGTAAGTCCCAAATAGTGCAATATTTGTCAAATATGCCCTCAATAAACCTATAATGTTTTTATGAGTACGGGGCATTATAAAATATAATTTATAATTTATAGAAGCTTTATAAGGTCTATCTATCGCATATTCAAATTAATAAGAACTGAAGTAAAAAATTAAAAAAGAAAACTTCAGAAATAAGTAGTAAATTATTTTTCTTCATTTTAATATGCATTTACAAGATACAGTGTTTTTATATCCATGCATGTATGTACCTAAAACTTGAAATAACTTTACCGCGGACATATTTATTATTTTGTTTATTTAGTTTTTACGTGCTTGAATTTTTAATCAGCTAAAAATTAGAATGCAAAAGTAAAAGTGAGAGCTATAAAGTCCATAGAGTAGTAAGTAGTATGTACTACTGATATGTAGTTAAAAACAAAATACAGAAAAAAATTAATCAAGGAAAAGAAAACAATAACAACTACACAGTGCATAAAACAAAAAATTAAACAAGAGTTTTTTTTATCGTTTTTTTAACACTTCCAACAGAATTAACAAAAGCAATATGATGAGAGGGCGACAAGAGATAATAGAAGTGATATCTAAAAAAATGGTTTTCTTTATTAAAAACTGGGCTATAAAAACAACAATAACACAGTTACGGCACCCCAAGCATCTTTCAATGCCCGTCACGAAGACTTTTAGAATATGTCTTTTAAAAAAATATTGCAAATTCCATAACCGCAGCGAATTAGAGCTGTGCCACATTTGAACCAACAAAAGCAAATGGTATTGCAATCGTTATATGTAGATATGTATGTACACATTCTATATTATCACAATATCCAGTTTCTTTTTTTTATTATTTCTATTTGTTGTAATCAACTTTTTTCTACTTTTATAATTTACACAATATGCCAGCCAATATGGGAAGTACAAAAAAATACATACATATTTACGTACGTATGTACATGGATGTGGGTGCATTTGCATTATACAGCTCAGTTCAGCAACAAAAATTATATTTTCTTTAAAACAATTTTATTAATTTACTTACACATTTTATATTTATTCAAAAAAATTGACGAAAACAACAACTTAAGTTAGGTTAACAAATTAAAAACTTTTTCTATTTTTTGGCTTATTTTTATGCTTTTTCGTAGGAAAGTTTCTCTGTCTTTTTCACAATATCTTATGGGCGATGCAAAAGTGGCAATCACAGAATACACAGAAAAGACACGGTTAATAGCTTCGTGCGAGTGGTGCAGAAAACAACTTGTAAAGATATAGCTGCTCTTGTCGCACGAAACTATTAAATGTCATTAAATGACATAAAAATTGGCGCAAATAAAAAAATTTTATTGTGTGAAAAAAACGTATTCTGTGAAAAAAACTCAAGAAATTGTTAAAAATTTGTTATATAAACTGTGATTTGTGTTCTGCTTGGAAAATAAAAAAAGTGTTTGCATTGTATTCTTTGCATACATATTATAAAAGAAGTGTTTGTGGATTGATTTGTGTGCGATAATTATTTGTATTGCTGCAAAAATAAAAAAATGTAAGTTTTCGTGTGTACTTACATACATACATATGTAATGTAACAATTAAATTTATAAATATTTTAAGGAGCCGTAAATGCGTAATGGGTTGTCCACCAGGAGCAAAACTTCACATTTTCCCGTCTGATAAAATAAGGTAAGTTCTTTTTCATTATGTTTACGTTATACATACATACATATTATATGTTAAGAACAAAGGGTAGTTTTTTTTGTTGCAAATAAGGAAATGTACACAAAAGCTCTAATATAGATTTGGCCACAATATCTTTATTAATGATTAATTGTAAAAACATTTGGTGAAGGAATTGTGGAGAATTTCATATGTACACTTCCTTGCTTGCAACGAAAAACATACCTTTGTAATCAAGTTATAATCTAATTCGGTTGTACTTGATAGTGTTTTTGATGTGCATTACCGCGTGTTGAAATTTGGTAGAAGTGCCTATTTTCCAAAGTGATTTACTTCCTGAGATTTTATGTGATATAATATTTTGATATTCAAGTGTTATATTTTTTAAGAAAGTGTTTTTAGTTTTGTGTGGACATATGAATATATGTATGTATATATTTAATAGTGATGTTCGTTTAGTGTGCTAAAAGAGTTCATCTACTCTTAAGCAGAGACGAAATGACCAGAGAGACAAGCTTATCCCTACACAGCAGAAAATTTTTAAGATTTGGAAGCAACAAATAAAATTGTAAGCAATAATGGAAGAATTATATTGCTTTAGCTTACTGGTTGCAATAGATTTTCCATTTCTATTGCACTAAAGCCGTTCATTTCATATAAAAAGCATGCGTTATTGATGCGCATTAGTAAGTGATTGTTTACAATTTCTCCCTTACAAAATAACTTACTGGTAAGCTCTTTTTTCTGCTGGGTATAAGCATGCATTTCATATTATATTGAATGTATTTTCCTATATTGCGAAACATATTTTTTGTTATATATATTTTTATATCTATATTATATATACAGATAATACGTTGTGTAAGTTTGTTTGATTTGGTTTTATTTCTATACATATTTTCTTAAAAAAAGTACCATGAAGGATTATATTTAACAAAAGACTAATAATTTCTTTTCAGGACAGAATGTACTTATAGATGATTCCTGGAACTAACATCGGCCCTTTTTAGGGCCACCATACGATTTAAAAAAGAGAAAAATTTTTCATGCTCAAATTTATAGCTATAACAAAAGGGTTGTGTGCTGCTCAGTTTACAAACGGTTCTTTTAAGGGCCATGATATTGCTTGATTCTTGAAACTAACATCGGCCCTTTTTAGGGCCACCATACGATTTATAAAAGAGACCAATTTTTATGCTCAAATTTATAGCTACAACAAAAGGGTTGTGCGCTGCTCAGTTTACAATCGGTCCTTTTAAGGGCCATAATATTGCTTGAAAAAAAGGAATAACACTTTGTTTCCAACATTTAACAAACCTTTTCTCTTTACTATTGCAAATTTGTTGTTTGTTCATCCTTTTTGCTTAAACATGTCATTTAAAAACGCTGGAGTACTTTATGTAACTGTATACATACATATATTATAAACATCTATTTTTTTATACTGATGCTTATACAAGTATTATTTAAATTTGTTGATTTTTGTATACCAATTTTAACAGTTAATTTTAAATTGATTTATAAAAACAAAAAAGTGTACTCTTTATAATAAAGGTTTTGTGGTCCTGAAAAGGGCCTTTTCATCTTTTAATATGTTTTTATTTGAATTTTAAAAATTTATCCCGTTCTCTTTTCAACAAATTTTGTGTATTCCTTAGATCTTAAAGGTTTTGGTATAGTCGAATGGTGATGTATTAGTACATAAAAACTGAACACTATAAAACAACAGATATTTTCATTTTTTAATTACGTTATAAGGAAGAGTATAAAAAGTGCACTTACCTTCTTCATGATAGTATATTAAGTCTTATGAAACCATATTCCTTAGTTGCACTAGAAAATATTTTCATATTAATCAACACTTTCTTAAACTTTTCAAACTTTTAAAGCATTGTAAATTAGGATATGTACATTAAGGATGTAGATTTCATTTTCATTTCTTCATGAAATTTAGCCACAATTCCTTAAGTTTGTTAATATATTTTGATTTTAACTACCTTGAATCGGTAAATTTATGCAAATAATTTTTTTTTTCTAAGATAAATGTACCAAAACGACAGTTCTAACAAATGTGTACATTGTGTACATAAAGATGAACATTAGGGTAAAAAAGTTAGAATTGTAGTTATTTGTAACAATTAGGGAAGAAAAATATTATTAAGTTACCTTTATTTAAACAGTATATATATATATATATATGTATATATATATGTATATAAAAATTACAACGATTAAAAATCCTTTTTCTCAAACAATACAATTACAGTTGGTTCATTAAAGAAAGAGAAATTTTCATTGGATGGAATAGAAAATGTGAAGCATCAGCTTACTTACACCCTTCTTCAGTTGGTACTGTTTTAAATAAAACATGATGGATTTGGAGCAGAAAGGGTAGAGAAATAATTACATTTTTTATAATTCTCACTTTTATGAATTTGTTAACATTAATATTTCTTTTCAGGACTAAAATTTGCATTGTTGTGGTTCTCAAATAGTAACATCGGCCCTTTTGAGGGCCATTTAAAAAAGAGATACATTGTATTGTGTTGAAACTTACCGTATTAACTATAAAATAAATATATATACATAATAAAAACCATGTTAGGTTCTTCTTCGTTTTATTCTGCATCATCACAAAAATTAGAACCATTATTGGCTACATGTATCCCTTCCGCATGTATCCTTTTTATATTTAAAATCAAAGTGAATCAATTCATTTCTACAAAGTTAAATTTTAACATAGACGTTGAAAACAAAAATTTACTCTTTTGAAAATAGTTTTGTGGTCCTTAAAAGGACCTTTTTGTTATAAATTTTCCAGCGTTCGTTCATTTTCTGAAAAATAAAAATCCTTTATTAGTGGAATGAAACATACAAATAACTCAATACACATTTACCTTTGTAGTGGTCATCATGCCAAAAAAGATTATTCAACCTGAACGAGGTTCTCATTAAAAAATAAAAGCTAAACTCTTTTTGGAATAAATTTGTCCTGAAAATACATACATACATACATAACTGGCCTTTACAACACTGTGTCAGGATTACGGCCTTCTGTCCTGAAAGTAAAATAAATTAGTTCTAATCTTTTGTAGGAATTACAAATTTTTATTTTAAGATTCACATTTGAAAATTAAATTGTAATCTCTTTTTAAATTGTTCTTGTGGTCTTGAAAAAGACCTTTTAATATTAAATTTTACTTCCATTTCTATACCCTTTAACATATTAAATTACATTGCAAACATTTAATAAAAAGAAATAAACAACTGAATACACTTACCTTCGGTGGTGGTCAATCGAATGTTAAATCATGCCAAACAAGATTCTTCAGCCAAAAGTAGATTCAAACACTCCATCGATTATTTATTAAAACACACTTTTAAAACACACAACCTTTATTTAAACAGTTCCTTTTTGTTAGGAACGTATTCTATGGTCTGCTGAAGATTGCTTTCTTCCAATTGCCTTGAAATTATTAAACTGTTTGTTTTGTCGCACTGTTTGTTTTTAGATTTTATTACACAACACTATAATTTTCCTTTAAATATCACCAACACTTACTTACTTTGCATCTTAATATTTATTAACACTATTTCAATTGCCACAAACATTGGAAATTTAATTTTTTCACAATTAACACAAAAAAATTAAAATTTTTGTTTGTTTACTTTCAATTTTTATTTTTATTTTCTTTTTTATTTACGTAAACAAATATATTTTCTATCGGTTGCTTCATACACATAAACATTACAACCTTTTAATCAAATTATCTATCTCTTTTTAACGAAACTATTAAACATCTGATTTTCGCGTTTTTGAACTGTCACTTCTGTCGTGTCTGTATATAGTCTGTGGTGGCAATGACAAAGTGAAATGTTAACAGGCTTACCAAGCTAACGATAATCGTTATTAATATTGAGTTTTTACGCCACCTCCCAATATGGATTAGAAAATTTCTTAAATACCACTACGCTGTGATACAAATAAAATGTATTATGACCATTTTTTGTATACATAATAAAAAGCTGAAAAATAATACTTTTAGCCATTAAAAAAAGAGGGATATTACAAATGTAGTTATCAAATTTATTCCAAAGCATCCAGCAGCTTTCTCATATTCCAAAAAAATTGGCAGCCTTGAAATTGTTTTTAAATAGTGGCAGCACAAAATTAAATATTGTGTTTAACCGAATTTAACCGGTTATTTGTTTTGGCAATAGTAAATTGCCACCTATCGTATCACAGTGTCTACACCTGAGATTAACTTTGAGGGGAATACATACTTTATTTATTCTCATAAGAGTTCATAATATGCTTACTCCAGTGCAGTAAACATGTATTTTTATTTGTTAATATTTAATTAATTGTTTAGTAATTCAACAAAATTTAGTTTCTCTACAAATAATTTTTTAGTAAAATGAACATTTTTTTAATATTACTTTTTAATAAAATATAGTTTTTACAAAATTTATGCTTAATCACAATTGTCGCCTTATATATTTTCATGCTTGTCTATACATATGTATGTGTGCTTATTTGACTGTTCCAACACCATACTGTGCAACATAATTAAAACGTAAGGCGCAACGTAATTTTGCGATTACCATTTACGCTACAATGAGCAACTTAAAAACAAGCGTCAACATTGTGTCAAAAACAATAATTTGAACTTACCTTGTTTGATAAAAACCGCTAAATAACCATAATAAAGAGAAGTAAAATCACAAAGTTCGCCCGAAAGTAGCTAAAATGTCATTACTTAACAAAATGGCAGATAAAACTGTAAAAGAAAAAAAAAAAACAACAGTTGTTTTAGGTACTATTAACTTCACTTCTTCACACGCTGTCAAAATTAAATTTTCCAACTGCAAAGCGTTAGCGCAGCTCTGCTTGGGTTGTTCTCATTTTGTATGAGCATGAGAATTTTTGACAGGCAATATAATATATGAAAGGTATTGCTTTGAGGATAAGCATGTCGAATTAGCCATATTTGTCCCCATATAGGCACATACATTTTTCATGTATTATATTAAGTGCTAATAAATCGGTGAAGGTCTTAACGCTCGTTTAGTTAAACTTAACCAAAATTTATATTTCGTTTAAACTCAAAACCAGTAAATCAGTACTCCACATATTATTCATAGTTTAAAAAGTAATAGTGTGGCAATATTACGATTTTTTCAATAAATTATCTATTCACAGTAAATTTTTTTCAGCGGCAATAAAAAAGAAAAGTTAAACAAATTGAAAAAAAATAAATAAATAAATTGGAAAAACTTTCAAACTTTGAAAATATTTTAGAATATTTAATAAAATCAGAAATTAAAATGAAAATGTCAAAATCATATGGTTTTTGATATAAATAGTTTAAACGTCCAATTATATACGTTTAAACTACAATCATATTGTGGTTTATTTGCCCACTGATTTATAGAATTATTCGTTTAAACATATTTTAAACGAAAAATTTAGATAATCTTGAACTGATTTATTAGCCCTAAATGTATATATATGGCGAAAAATATTTTTCGTTTTTGAATTTAGATTATTATATAGCCCATACAGGGAGATGTTATATTCTACCTACATATCTAATTAATAATTATTTAATGAAGTCAATACATTTATTATAATTTCTATATAATGAATGAATTCTATCAATTTTATGATGCTAAACATTATATGTACGTGTGTACCCACGACAGGCTTTTTCTCTCATCACAGGTGTTTGCCGGGTAAAATAATAGTTGAATTTTATTAATAAAAAAATTACGCGTTTCAATTATGAACTCAACACTCTTCCCAAAACAAAAACAAAAATTCACCAATTAGCTTTTGTTAATAATGAGCAGTACAATTTCCACAGTCTTGTTGACATTCTCTCATTTGCATTGTACTCAAAAAAAAGTAGATGTTGCATTGTGTTGTCATCGAATTGCGCCAGCATTTATGTTGTGCCAATGTGTTTTTAAAATTCGAAAGCATTAATAATACGAATTCACTTAAATTTCATGTCGATGAAAATAAAATATTGGTGCAAAATGAAAAAAGTAAAGCGGAAGTTATAGTCGATAATTATTTCAAAATTTTACCTGAAACATTTAGCAATTTAGTGGTGGACGCCGAAAATGCTTCCTTTCGGATCAGTTTAAAAGATTTTTTAGTGACAGAAGAAGGTACTCGAAATAGTGATAAGAATACCATACAAATTAATTTAACCGAAGAGAACAATAAGGCTGCTTTACAGTGCAGCAATTGTGAGGCCATACTGGCTTTGGAACAGAACTATGATAAAATAAGAGAGTTTCCCACGGGCACCATAGATGTCAGTGAATTTTTTTGTCATCATGGTCCTTCATATAATGATGTGTTAGTGCCCAAGAAAAAGGATTTATTTTATGGCTTTGCATTTATCATTATAAATATGGCTACTCTTCGGAATGGAGTACGTTCTAAAGAAAACCATTTATATTGCAACAGATGTTTGCAGTATTTGGGTGAGGAGTTATTTAATAGCCGAGCCGCTAAGTTATGGGGTGATTCTATACGTTTTAAAATAAATGAAAAAACTACGGATATTTTCAATTCGTTTAATAACAGCCAAATACAACAACTAATCTTAAAAGCTATTGAAGAATCATCCTTGCCTTCACCTGAACCACTACTCATGAATATGCATTTTACTAAAGTTTTATTAGAAGCTATACTTCCAAATAGACAGCAACAATTCTTACTACTGCATATACTGGAGAAGCATTTGCCTGTGTTAAGAAATTCGAAAGGAGATGATGGAAAATTTAACAACAATTCACAAGAAATAAAACTCTACCGAAATAGGGCATTTAAAATATTTTATCGTCTAATATCTAAAGAAGTACATAACGTCAACGAATCTTATAGGTGGCCAGCTTTACTGGAGTACTGGCGGGAAAATATAAATGTTTTAAAAATGAAAATATCTCCACTTCTTTTCAGTGCTCTCTATAAGGAACTGAACAATAATACATCGATTTTACCTGTAACTTATCGCAATAACAATGATGATTTTTCGCTTAGTTATATATTTTACTAAAAATCCAAATTTTATCATTTATTTATATGTATGTACATATAATATAAAAACGTAATAAAAATGAAATATAAATTTAAATAAATAAAATACCTATTATTTTGTAGACTTCCATTTCACGGTAAGCTGATAAATCTTGGTGATGGCTGAAGCATTGATGAGTTTAGTGTTACCCGTCTTGCATATGAAGATTGCTATTTGAGATGCAAATACTTAGAACCATGAGAAGTTGACGTTGAAAGCAATGTCGAACTTGTTACAAGGTTTCTAGTTTTTACAGGTAACATTAATTTTCGGTATGATCTGCCCTTACCTAGAATATCTGCCTAAAATTGTATATATGGCACTATGCGTTTATATGAAAAAACAAGAATTTTCTTATATATTTTTATTTTTACTATAATCCTTACAACGTTAACTCAATTAAATATGGATTAATAAAAATTAAAATGGAATTATAATTGTCATCTTATATTTGGTAAGAAATAATGAGGTTTCTCTTAAAACTTCTTTACACAGCACTAACAACAGAAAATTTTCTCTTAAATGTTTTCTAAAAGTTATAATCTCGTGATGAGCTGCGTTAAAAAAGAAATATATATATATATAGTATGTACATATATAATATATATTATAGATTAATATTACATTTAAATTATTTCTAAAAAATATATTAATAAATATAATTGTCATTTTAATGGAAAACATTCAACTTTTTAAAATGATCATCGTTGCAGTGTTATTGTTATTCTTCGAAATAATTTTTCTCATCTTACTTGGCCATTTTACGCATTTGTTTGGTTTGCTCATGCATGGCTATTTCAGCACTTTCAGCTTGATTTATCATTTTATCCAAAGCACTCAATTGTGAAGACATTTTTTTATCCAAATCTAATTTAGCTTGACGTATTTTTTCCGTTGGTATAACCGGTTGTCCTTCTTGGAGTTGTTGCATGTTATCCAAATTGTCTAGAGCCTGATTAATATCGACTGTTGTATTGGCTGCAGTAGTATTACGTCTGGACGAAGTATTGGGTGTGTCTTCTTCATTCGCTTGCGTTTTTCCAATGTCCATAGAATTAGTTCTACTAAAAATATTTGTTAGACTACCACAAGCACTCTGTTTAAAGCGATTAATTTTTTGTTGGGTCGATGATAATATATTAGAGAGTTCATCCAATTTACTGCCGGTACCTTTTAAGGCCTCGTCTTGTTCTTCTAAAATCTTTACAATTTCAAGCATTGCTCTAGTTAAATATGTACGTGTTCAATTGTAGAATATACGGTTTATTTATTACCTTCGCTTCTTCTGCTTCCAGTTCTGCCTGTTCTTGTTGCAAACGTTCGGCTCTGGCTTTTTCAAATTCTTCTTGATCAGGTTTTTCAATGCCCAATAATTCTGCTCTCATACATTCATATTCATAAGTTCCTTCAGCCATTATTATTTTTTGGATTTATTTTACCACCTTTATTATTTTTATAATAAATTTATATTTAAATCGATTTTTTCCAAATACTCTTGAAATAATGAAACATATATAGGACAAATCGAAACGGTGGTAATTAGTCTAATGGTTTAATTTGACATACGTTACTCTAGTTTTGTTTTATGAATGAATACGCATGAGCATATCTTAAGTCATATTTATTTGCTTTAAAAAGTAAACAATACTCGTAATTTACACCGTTTCACAAAATTCGTAGAAAGTGAAAGAAATTTTAATTCACATGTATTCTATTAATCCTCATAAAAATTCAGTTAACTATACGAATAAACTGGTTAAGTAAATTAGATAAAAATAAATTTTCTAACAATTTGTAAAATCAATTCAATGGAAAAATTTATTTTCTTTCCTTTTTAGAATTTTAATATTCCAAATGTAAAACAGAGATAATTTCCTTAATTGGACAAATAAAATGATAATCACCTCTTAAATATAGCTTTTCAAAAGGGCTAATTATTCTATAATATTTTTTGGAATACAGCTTAAATGTATTGCTATTTGTTGAAAGTAAAATACTTTCTCAATGCCGTTCACTACACAAGTTTGTCACTTACAGATGGCAACCAAAATTTTAAATCCTTGTAAAAAATTTTAGTTGCTTAATGCAACCTTGTGAGTCTTCTTCTCAAATAATTTTAAAATACAAAACGGCAGAGTATAGTTAGTTGCAAGTTTAGGTAAAGCAGTGCTAAACTTATTCAGTGAACTTTTATAATGTATAAGTGGCAAAAACTAGATTTTTGGGAATATCCTTTTTGAGACTGACATATAATCAATTCGATTTTTTATCGGAAATATTTTTTTCACGGTTTTATAATTTTATTGAGAACAAGAAATGATTTAAGAACGTACGGCAATAATCATATATTTGTTATAAGAAAATTCTGTATCTGAAAATCACAAATTTTAATCAATAAAATTAGAAAAAATGGCTTAAACTAAATATCTGTTTTCTATTGTACATCTAATATAAGTTATAAGCTTTTATGTCAAAACAAACCTTGACTTTAGAAAAATACAATTTTCAATTTTTTATTACATAACCAAATTTTTTTAAAAATAATTTCACCCCTCTACTCCGTACACCTTTCGTAAATTTGTATATATGATTCGGTTAAAGTGATCATTTGCGGTAAAATTTCGGTGACATGCAAATCTTGCATTTCATACCATTGACCATTCGCTTTATGTAAAATATGAACACGGTATGTACCCTTATTAGGTTCACCATCATGTACAATATTTGCTACTAAATTGTATTTACTGTTGGGTAGTTTTTCACGATTAGGTGTTGATAGAATATCACCAAAGTCCACATTTCTGAAAAATATAGTTTCCAATTAAATTTAAAACCTTAGGTCGTTTTACGCTAAACGCTAGTACTTACTTAATGGGAAAATTGACAATAGTAGGATTTTTTTCTAGGAAAAATGTGTTCTTTGTAAATCTTTTTATGTACAGAATTATAAATTGTGGCAGTCTGGTTATTTCGAAACGTTTAAGAAAATTATCTTTATAAGTTTTGTACTCTTTTTCAGTGGTACCATTAAATTTCGCTAGTAATTGATACAGATTAACTTGAGGTATAATATTTTCACGAAATTCATCAGTAAATAGTGGAGGTGGTGGTAAATCACAAGTTAAGTATAAGAAATTGGAATCCTCACACTTTTCCTGATATTCTTCGGTTGCCAAAAGTAGAGTTTTTTGCGTATCATCCAATTCTACCGGAGGAATTTTTCTGGTGTAGATTTTCATTTCGCCCAAAAATATTTTATTAATAATAGAGGAATCGGCACGTTTGTTACCTTTTAAGGCTCTATGTAAAGTGTGTAAAAACCATGAAAGAAATTCAATGGGATCACCCTGTTCGGTAATTTGGAAACGTTTATTGGACCACAAGACTACAGACTGTAACATTTCATGTGGCGATACATGGGCCTTAAAATTACGAGGATTCCATATTTTACGCATAAGTTCACCAAATCGCTGTACCAGATTAAATATTGAATCACCGGGTGGACGTTTTATTTTGGCATAGTGTTGCTCACGTAGAAAATAATCTCGTAGAGGACCCACATGTGATAGAGCATGTAAAACCACATTGCAATAGTCGTTGTTTTTTATATTATTTAAACCAACTACACCTGGCAAATAGAGGGTACCATCTACAGTACGTGAATGCTTAGGATCTACCTTGTCTATATTATTTATATCCGGTGTAGAGAATGTGGGATTCAACACATATTTGATATCGTCCAATGATGAATCTATGATTTCATAATTATCCGGCAGACAATAGAATCTTAATGTTTGTAAATTAAGAAAAACATGATGAGCTTCAGCCACTGAATGTGTATAAGCATGGGTATTGGTACCACGACCCTGAAAATATTTGCCACACACCAGGCAGGCATAAACGTTTATACGTGTCAATGAAATGGAGCACAATTTTTCAAAGTCAAAATCAAGCAGAGGACGATTAATCGTGTCGAGGTATGGACATACCCGATATTTAGGATTAAATACTGAAGGAGTATCCAACTCTGGAATATGTAGAAGTGACATATAAACATGAATTCTGTATAAACCGGCTACAAAACTTACCGTCTTCAGTATTTGTGATTAACTCTACTCTGGCTCTTTTCTTTGCAGGTTCGTCTAAAAATAATGAATTTTTGTTGATTTGTAATTTTAAATTATGATTTAGTTGAAGAATTTTAAATAATTACCTTTAGAATGCATATTTTTAATTTTGTCTTATTTATAATTCTGATAAAAATCTGCTTCTTTTTGCCATAAATTAGCACTCACAGGGGAATGGTGACAGAAAAAGTTGCCATATTTTGTTAAGTGTGGTGAGTTTTTATTATACGGACAGTTATCGATAATTACATTTTTAAAATCAGGCCATTTTGATAAAATCATTTGCTATAGTAAAATAATATCGTTTATTTAGTTTTATTACTTACAATGAACAAAGAAATTAATTGCAAATTTTAATGTCGATTTTAAAGTCGAAGCCAATTATAAAGTGAAAAAAAACAACCTCTTTTACCACCGATGGCCCATTTTTCATAAAATATTTCTAAATTTTTAAAATAAACTTTATTCTAGCTATAGTCTCTATCAATTGGGTCCAATTGAATATGGGCATTTCCTGGGGTAACGAACGTACGTTCGTACGCTTTTAATGTACAAAGAAGGTAGAAAAAAAACTTGTTCTAGTATTTTTTTTTGCGATTTGATAGCATTTTAGTAGCTCTATATGTAGTGCAAAAGATGGATTTCATCGAGTTGAAGTTTTCATAATAATAGTTATAAAGACGTGGTCACGAACGTACGCAAAACAGAAGTCAACTTTAGCTGACAGTAGTGAAATGTAAAATTCTGCGAAATGCAACGGAATATTCAAAAGCGATAAAATATTTTTTAAAGCATACTAATGTAGGTCTCTATCCAGTATTTACACAATAAAATATCTCTATTGGTTTTCGTTTAATTGGCTTAAGTATCGGTCGCGAACGTACGGGTCGCGAACGTACGATATTTCCATAGGTTTTTTTTTTGTATTATCACCATGCTTAATCCCATAAATATCGTCAAATTTCCTTTACGAAAAACGTAATCCTCTATTTATAGTGTGTGGTAACTAGTACTGGCAAAGTATTGAGTAATGAGTACCAAGTATCGAGTATTTTTACTAATTTATGGGTACTTGTACTTTTACATTAAAGTTGTGTGGAAAATTAAAATTTTAACCAGCAAAACAAAACTCCGCCTCAAAATACGTTATTACGTTATTGCAGTTAATGATCAACAAGCTTAATTAAAAATTTGTGCAAAAATTCACTTACAAAGAATATCTTTTCCTTTTATTAAGAGGTGACACATACATATAATATTTTTGTAATATAATTAAGTTAGAGCATGCCACTATTCGTTTACAGATACTGACAAAAGAATAAGAAAACTTCGCGAGAACGTAATCCTTCTGATAAATAGATTTCAGTAAAGCACTTACAGTGTTTTTTTTTTCTAATACTTGTTTTATTAATAACATTATTCAATATGAAATAATGAAATTTTAACAATATTTATGATATTATTGTTTTTATTCAACAGGCCGTTAAGATTGTGCTTAATTTTACGTTCTCATCACAGAAAATCGAATACATCATTTGATACTGGAATATTCGGTATATCATTTCACTTTTAAAGTAAAGTTGGAGTCATCTTATCAATTATAAACTCCTTGCTTATAGAAAAAATTTACTTATGGTCGCGAACGTACGAAACTTTGCAAACAAAAAAGTCTATTTAATGGTAACACAGAAGTTTCTTTTATTTATATACAAATAGGTGACACCGAAATTAATTAAAATGTGTTATGTCTTTGCACCTATTGACGTTTTATGCAAAGCAATAACAATAAAATTATGTTTTTGGTCGCGAACGTACGATTAAAACCTAGTCAAGAAACAAAGCAAAAATTAACCGTTAATCGAACTTGTTTTTTTCTCCCTACACATTTCCCTTCTTAATTGTTTGTAAAAGAAAGATTTTGAAGAAAGTGTGCAAACATAATACATTTTTTGCATGTAAAATAATTAAATACAAAAATGTCTTTAGAAGTAGTTTAAAAATGAAATTTTAAATATTTCAGTTTCTAGCCCAATTTTCTCAAGTAAAACACCTGAGATATGCTAAGAATCCAATCTATTATAAAAATATAGACTCTTTTTTATAATGATAAGCAATAAAATACTATGATTATCAACATATTTTTTTTCGATCCTGGTTTACCATTTTGAGGAAATGCCCATATATTAACTCAAGTTTCTAAGCTTTTATTGTTTTATATGGATTAGGTTCTTGAAGTTGGTTAATGAATTTTGCATTTCTTAGAATAAAGAAAGTTAAGATTTTAACAGGTAAACATAGTATACGGATTATGGATCATTCTATTATAAGACTTTACTGCTTTTTATTATTTTCTTCTTTCCCTTCATTCTTAAGTCACTTAAAAACAAACTTCGGATTTTTTAATACAAAACTTTCATTTATTTTGAAAAAAAAGATGTTACAATTTTTTTGTTTAATACTAAATACGATTAGAATATTTTTTTTTATTATAAATACAATTTGAGTTAAATAACCAACCACAAATAAAAAATGTTCATATAAAATATACTGTAGAGTGCACTTTGGTAACAATAGTGTATTATTTCAAAAATACGATAAACATACATACATAAAATATTTAAATATATCTTCACAGCAATACCTTACGAATCTGATGGATACTTCTTTTTGAAGTAACAAGACAAACAATTTAGTCAATCTATATTAAAACAAAGTTGAAAAACAGAAAAGCCAAGTGAACTAATAAAGTAAATTATTATTTTTCAATATGTAAGTTAATATGTATATTGGTTTTTGTTTAAAGAACTTTCGAATATGGTACGTTACGTGGTTGACACTTTTATGTAAATGCCCATATTATTATTTTGTTATTTAAATTTGTATAAAATTCGAGGAAAAGAAAGAATTTTATAGAAAGAAGTTTATATTTTTTTATAATATAGTATTGTTGCCAAAGTGCGACTAATGTTCATACATATGTATATGTATATATATAATTAATAAGAATACAAATATATATTTTACAGAATACAACATTTTCCATATGGACGGATAATTAATTTTTTCGTACAAAAATAATTTTCTAATTTAAGTAGTAAAACCAAAAGATAGAATTTTAAGTAAATACTTCTAAGATTATTTTTACTTTTGTTAGCTTTTCAGATATAAAATTTAACAAATTAAAAATTTATTTGTTGATATGAATAACAATTTAAATAAAAATAAAAAAATAAAACAATTTATAATATATTCAATTATAAGAAAAGAACAAAAAAATAATTTACAACACTTCAAGTGTATAATTGCGTTTTTTCTAAAAAGAGACTTTTGAGCATTATTTCTCAAAATGGCGTTTCTATCTAAGCAAGAAAAATGTATTCCATTGTTAGGGTTAATAAAAAGGTAAAAAAATCAAATAGCATTTAAATACATTTTTGAATATCGTTACTTCATAAGCAAGCACGTAATTCTAATAAGGGTTAACGGCAGCCAAACCTACACGGCCGGCTGATCGTGGGAATACCGGCTCAGCATAACTGTGACGATAACCCTTAGGCATATTTGAAATTACTTTGCCATGAGGTACTGGAGCACCTATACCACTGCCACTACTGCTAGGCGGTGAAGCTTTAGAAATAGAGTTTCCTACATAAGGATCGTCTGGTATTCTGTGACGCTCCATGGAACGATCGGAGCGGTGATGATGTACTCTATCCGATCCGGAACGTGTGTCAGGCGAATAATCTACTCGTCTGTTATATTCGCGTGAATGATCTCTATCGCGTATGCGATTCTCCTCTGGACGATGATGATGGTCTAGTGGTGGCTGTTCGCGATAACGGGGTTGATCTCTGTAATCATTGTTTTCTAATCTGTTTTTAGATTCGGGGCGTTTTCCGGAATTATCCCGATGGCGATTGCTGCGTTGCTGTATTTCAACTTTTGTGGCTCGCATTCCATGCTCCACCCACTGATCACGTGATCTGGAACGTGATCGAAATTCCGGTGGTGGATCATCGTATAAATGTTCCTCTTCACTCCAATCGTCGTAGGGTCGAGATTTGGGTTCTGGAGTTTCAATGGGTGGACCTCTAGAACGTGATTTGTAATCAATCACATCCTTTTCATCATTTAGATCATAACGACTACCTGATCTTTCCATAGCACGAAACTTTTCCTTAGACTCCAAAAATCGTTCTTTATTAGAAGAGTGTGTATTGTAGTCTGATCTTGCATGTGAATTGTAATTATAACTGAAATCCCGTTCGTCATCATGCTGTGAATGGGCCTTGCTGCGTTGACTCAGCTTATTATGTAAAGGCTCTTTTGATCTTGAAACATTTAATTCACCATTGCTGTCGTAAGATTTATAGCGTATGGCTGAGGACTTCATCATTTTTTCCATACTTTCAATATAGGGAATGCTTTCGGGTTCCCGATAAGGATTACGATCTTGGCTGTGTGAAACATGTTCTCTCTCTCTATCACGGGAATGATGTTTTACGGCCTCTAAATCTCTGGTATCACGTACATCGCGCACATCACGACCGTCGCGTGCATCTCTTGATCTGGCACCCGAACGTTCGGCTGTACGATGACTTAGTTCTGATTGATCGGGAGAATGTGACTCTCTATGATAACCACTTGCATATTTATCTCTGGTTATATTTTGCTCGAATGGCAAATCTGCTGGATCTACATAACGATGTTTGCCACCATATCTTTGAACCTCATCGGCAGCATAACTTTTTCCATGGGGCAATGGCTTGTTTTTCGATGTGGTATATTCCATAAATTTCTGTTTATCCGTAAGATTTTCTTTGTGATAGCTATGATGATTTGAATGAGGCTTATCGTCAAAACCATCTAAACTATTATTGGATTTGTACTTATAACGCTGCTCACTTATATCATGTTTTAAAGACATATTTTTTTTCATCATAGCTGACAGTTCATTAGTTTTCTCCGCTTCTGTTAACTTGGAACGTTCTCTAGATTTTTCGTCCAATTTATTATGATTATACTGATACTGTTCGCTTTGCAGAACTCGATTTATTTTAGAGTCATAGTTAGAGGGTCTCACGATTATTGGTTTAATTTCATCTTCTTTAGTCCAAGGAGCTGCGGAAGGAGTTTTTGATCTAGTATCTCTTTCACTGATAGGCTGTTTATCTCTTGGTGTATAGGGCTTGGCTGGTAAGTCGCGCAAATAACTATCGTCTCGAGGATGTACAGCATTTTTACGTGTTAAATTCATATGAAGTGAATTATGGGGAGCTGAACGTTCCAAAGATATTTGAGAAGGCTTTAAAGCGATCACTGAATTATCGGCTTCATTGCTCCAATGTTCATCATCTGTAATACAAAATAATTTTAGAAAATAAACTTGGAATAATAGAAAGCGGGATACATTACCACTAGATGTTGTAATATCTTGTCTTTCCGGACTAGGAGCCAAATCAGAACCTATGCCTGAAGAACCTCTAGATGACACTTGCTTACCACTATTGTTGGGTAAATTTTGTGTCAGTTCGGTTTTTGAACCCGGCCTATTACTGCCAACAATTAACTGATTGCGACAACGTCTTAACTCAATGGCTGTTAAATTTCCTTTTGATCTGTGCACAGTATCATAATCTCGTGGTGGTAACAGTAGCGGTGGTCCATTACCATTCAGTTTTGCCCTTAATTCAGCTGCCAAAGAATCAAACAACTCTGGATTTGGTAATGGTTGTTGCAGTGGCAATGGTTTAATACCAGATGGTGAACGTGATATAGGTGAATTACCACTGATATCTTCACTGCATTCCGATTCTCTGGTACTATTACCAGTATCACTACCCATTGATGAAATAAATCGTTTGGATGACGATGGTGGTGGTTCATGTCGATTTGATCTGGTATGTTTTTGATGATGACGATCATCATAGTTGTGTGGCTCTTTTTTATGATTAATTTCTTCGCTGTGATTCGTTGTTTTATTAGAGGATAATGATGGCATACCGGGTATAATTCCCAATCTAAAATTATGTAAAGATAGATATGTATTGGGTATAAAACAAGTAATAAACCGAATTTTATAAATATTTCTCGCTCAAAGGTAGTTAATTGTTAGAATCTTAGGATATTTGGTAGTGTGAAAGGTTCGTGAGCATCTCTAGTTTGAGGTGGGGTGTAAATGCGCCCAAACCTTCTTAGTACAAACTAGATCTAATCAAAAACTTACGAACTCCCCAAAAAATTGGTACATGACAAGGATGTAATGAAATCATGGGTTCAAATTTTGATGATGTGGTTCAATTTACTTGAAATATGTAAGATTTTACCATCAGCGTGCCATTGAACACCATGTGTGTGTGCGAGAATTAAGAGAAATCTAATTCTTTTGAAATGAATTAATCGATCCAATGCATAACGCTCGATTCAAAATTGTTTTTAATATGTGGACGAAAAACATTTTATTTCCTTTTTATTTAATATCTTAGCAAATCACATAAATTGAGGGATGATTTCCACGACTTCAAAAAAATGAAGAATTTCTTGGAATTTAAAATGAATTCAATTCATGTACTAATTTAGAAGTTGTGAAAATGACATTCTTCCTGAATCAACATCACTTTATTTTGCCGGGTTATTTTGTTAAAATCGCAGTTTTTTGCAAATATAGAACTTTTAACCACCACAAAAATAGCATTAAAAAAACTGCGAAACTGAAATTAACTTTCCAAAGATACGCTTTATGGAAACAAGACTTATTTAGACGATATCAGGGAGACTAAAAAGATAAATCAGGCAAAATAACGTAATCGCTTCAGATAAAAACCAAACAAATCATTGAAAATTGTGGATTTAGAACTTAGAGGATGTAATTTTAGTTTGTCGAAAAACCAAATTGTCGTATGAATCGTAAAGCCGTAGAAGAACATTTTGGTACTGAAAAAGTCAGGACATTCGATTGGAACACTTGTGTTAACAGGCTTATATTATACAGAGGAAATTAGAAGTGATTTCTTACTTTCTTAGATTCTATATAAATTTAAAAACCATATACTTTGTTATATACTTATAGTCGCCGTGGTCTAGTGGTTAGTGTCTTGGCTTACTAAGACATGGGCCCTGGGTTCGACTCCAGGCTCCGACATCTTCAAAAAAGAAATATGAAAAAAATATTTCTTTCGGCGACTACCTCTCAGCAGTCTTCTGGCAAAAGCTCTGAGAGTAACTAATTGCCATGAACAAGCTTCTCAAGTCTGTCATTCGGAGTCGACATTAAACTGTAGGTCCCGGTACTCATGGATAAAAATTGACACACACAACATGAGTGCTGCGAGAAGCTAGGCCGTAATCCTGACACAGGGTTGTAAAGGCCAGTTATGTATGTATGTATACTTTGTTATTTGTATGTTTCGGAAGCAGCTTTAAAAGCTATTACATTTTTGCATATTTACGACTGATTGTCGTTTCTTTGAAAATTAAGCAGACAACATTGTCACCGCCGGTATCTGATTGGCATGTGTGGGAAAGCACAAAGCACAGATGATTTGTACGCAACTGCTTTAAATAAAAGTGGATAACTCTGTACAATGGACACATATACGAGTACATGCATATACATATTTACATTTTTAGTACCTTGATTCCAAATCTTCAAAACGCTTTTGATTCTCTGGACGATTTATTAAAATCTGCAATTGTTGATTTAAGGCTTCAGCAGTAGTCTCGGAATCACAGCGATATGCATGAACATGCAATGGACATTTTGTGACTGGATTGTATAGTAACAAAACGCAGGCTACTATATCGTCCGTTTGAACGGAACTTGTTATGGCACTGTGTGGGATGAAATGTTTAGAAGAGCCCTAAAATTGAACAACAAATAATTTATTAATAAAAATTGGTTATTGCTTAACCATAACAATATGTGTGAATGAATACTACTAACTTACCTGTATAATTTTAATTCCTTTATGGGAAACTTGTAAAGTAACTTTAATTGGTTCCTGTGTACGTGATCTATCAATGAGATATGGTAACACGGAGTTAATGACTCGATGTCCACGCAAACCTTTGGCTTCTTCGGCACCTAAAAACCATACATAATAGGATGCCTTTTGAACATCACGTCTTAAACGTAATGCCATATTTGCGGTTTAAATAAAGTTGTGGTTGTATTTTGTGTTGTTTTATGCTACTGCTACAATCAAAAGCGGTACACAATGCAACACCAACTGCAAAAATATAAATAAAGGGAGAGAGAGATTAATAAAAAAATTAAATTTCTAATTGCTCTTATTATTGTTTCAGTAAGATTAAAAAGATATTTTGGTATAAATGCTTTCTATTCATGTAAAAGATTTTATACGAGATATTATGCTCTATTTTATTATCTTCTAACAACGTTTTTACTTGTATTTAATGTGTTAATATCTGAACAATTTCTTTTCTAAATATGAGTATTACAGCAAAATTTGTGGCATCCCAGCAAACACACGAGATTAATTTTAAGTTGAGAATATTGTTTTTTATTCTATTATATAAACTTTAAATGTAAATAACTAAGGTCACATTTTCTCTTAAAAATTTTTGAATAAATTCACTGCCCATACATTGTATTTCAAGAAGAATACCATTAGAACTAGAAATGTCTTAAATAGCGCTCTAGATATAATTACATATATAAGTAGTGTTCTGTACACATTTTTTAGTGACTACGAAGTAATTCAGATCAAATTCAAGAACTTTAGCTGTAACACTTCTCAAGATATAAAAAAATCAATATTTAACTTGTATGAAAGATACCACGTCCACTTGTTCAAAAATTAGCCCTTAACGAACGAGCGTATTTTTCTAAAACTACGCACGACTTCGTTTCTCTTCTAACAGATAGTGCTCCGAAAATGACTATAACAAACTTTATTAATCGTAAATAAAATGATGTATTTTCGCTCGATGCTCGGAGAGGAGTGCGCACCAGAGTGCGACAAAAAACAATTGCCGATTGCCCTTCATTGTTGCATGTATAATTAAAGCCAAAACTACAGTTTCCTAAAATATCACGTCAAGCCGCGTGTATGGCGGCATTCGATTTTTTTAGAATACTTACAATGTCGCGAGTATGGCGGCATTCGTTCGTTAAGGGTTAAAATTAAATTAACAAAACAAAGTGAAAATATAACTGTATTTAAATTGCTTTGATATGATTTAAAAGGGAATCCTCGAGTTTTTATGGCATGGCGCCATTAGAAACAAAAGTCGTGCCTTCTTTTAGAAAAAAAGAAAATTCCAAAAAATAAAAAAAAACATAAAAAAATTAAGTACTAATTCAGCAGCGACACATTTTCGAAAAAAAAAACGTAAAACGAAACAACATAAAGCGAGGTCTTGGTGTATTGTAAGGGTCTAATAGGAATAGAGAAGAATTCTAGAAGGATATCATTACAATTTAGAACAATATATGTATGCCAAATATGCCAAAGGGCTAAAAAAAGGGTTATGCAGAATAAATTTGGAACCTTCTATATTATAAAATTTTTGCTATAGTGCAAAAAAGTTCGAATAGAATTTAGAAGTATAATTTAAGATACTTTTATAATAAAACTATTTGGCACAACTGACCCACATTCGTACACTTTTGCTTGCCATTGTCTCAACAAATTTCTTTTAAGTATACTTTTTCAGCTATTGGTAGTAAGTACTGTATGTATGTAGTGTCTATATAGTACATGTATGAGAGATATTTTTAAACAATAAGCTTTAAGAAAAAAATTTCTTACATTTACAGTTAGTAACTATACATATTTACGTATGCATTATTACATACATGTTTAGAAAAAAAGATAAGATTTAAAATATAACCTATGAATATGCATACATACTTATGTACATATGTATATGCACATATTTACACTATCTTTCTATATCGTCATTTTAAATGCAAACGGACGTAACTACACTTTTTGTTTTTTTAAAGGAGAAGTAAAAAACCTTAAAATCAAATATTTTGTAAATTCTGAAAACTATACAGATTAGCATCCCTGTATACAAGAGTTTGTATGTAAAGTTTTCATATACATAAATATGTATACATATATTATGTCTTATTGCATTTAAAAATACACGCACTTGTAGTTACGTCCGTTTGAATTTCGTTTACGCATTCACTGCCAACTACGAGTTATCTCGTAGTAGCAATCCTTACTCAACAGGCCAACTATGGATAACTCGTAGCAAGAACTTTGCGATTATATTGAACATAATTTCGATATGGCTTATTGAATTAACTTTATATCACATTTGGGCACATGGAAAAAGTGCTTTTTTCAAAAAAACAAGCATTAACGGTTTTATGAAATTGGGAATTCCCCAAAAAGTAATGCTTTATTGAAGTTGAATTTTTATACATATACAATTTAGTCGTGCTTAGATTTTTGAGATTAAAGGTTGTTTTTGATTTTCTTAAATAGTATTTGTTTTTAAATAAAATTTTTATCGTGTTGAAATGGAGGATGAACATATGGAAAAATATTTAGATAGTTTAGAAGTATCTAGTGACAACGATTTTTCTGCTGATGAAGATGAATCGCTAATTACTTAAAAATGCCTAAATTTATGTTGGCACCTGACGTTAGAGTTATGAAAACGGTCTTGGCAGTGAATGCGTTAATAAATCGCCATTTTTGATCGCAGGAATCTAAATTTTTGCACGAACATGTATTTTGATAAAACGAACCGCAATTAGTAAGAAATTCAATTTCGAAATTTTCTATAGTTACGTCTGTTTGCATTTATTATGACGATATGTACTTGCATTTACTTGTAGATACACTTGTAGTGTAAGCAGAACTTTACGTATGTAAATTATTTTATTATTCTTTTTTTTGTTATTAAACACCATGAAGCACTTAATTTTAATTTAATTTTTATAAATAACATTAAACTTTGTACACATACAGAAGAAACAAAGATTAAAGTCGATTAATTGTAAGTTTTTGAGAAAAGCCAACCTACAGCTTAAAATCCCATCGACATACAGGTGCAGATACGTATGTACATATGTTTGTTTGGATATATTATAACGAAAAATCACTCATTGTAACACAATATTATTTTAAACGTAAAGAGTATAAAAAGAACTATTTAAATTAACTACCTAAATATTAAATTAAAAAAAAAACAAAAATTAAACCTTTTAATACCACTTTACTGTTTTACTTTTCATATCGATGAATACAAGCTCGAAATGGTAACCCTTACAAGAAATTAACGGTTGTTAAAACAAATAAATATTTACGCCGTTATCACTAACTTTGCGCTATGAAATTATTTCACATGTATTAACATCTAAATCGTTAATTACCCTGTTTGAGTAGCCTTATATCGATGTATTAGCTGATCAGAGGCTCTTTTCTGTAATTTCCTTAAACGAAAATGCTAAAATTTTTGGCATTAGAAAACGCAAAATTTTAACAGTTTAGTGATGATAGGCAAGAAACAATTAAACATTATTTTTATGTGTCTTATTTCAGTTTTCAGTCTTTTTAAACAAACATGTATCTACAAGTGCTTGTCACTGTATATCCCATTGAAATACCCCTTCAAAAATCAATCAAATATGGTTTTCAAAAAAATTCAAAAGTTCACAATATTTTATTTTTTTCAACAAACTTTGTATTTTGGCCATGGAATGAAAATTAATTATCACCTTTATTACTTCAGCTCCATTAGTTCTTTTTCGACATACTAAAATTCATTTATTGCTGATGGCTTGGTTGTTATTTCTTTAGATATGTGGACAACATTTTGATGATTTTTATTGGCAACATACATTAAGTGAAGGGAGAGCACTTAACTAGATTGTATACAAAAAATAACAAAATGTGTACTTTCAATTGCTTTATAAAACACAAAATTAAACCTTTTAAATATTGGTCAACAGTCTTAACTGAAAAGAAGTTTCTTTAAATGGAAGAATAGAAAAAAAAAAACTAAAGTTGATTGGATTGGTTTTTAATTATTTTTAAACGAAAATCATAAAGAACATATTGCAAGCGTGACCTTGTGAGATTCATGAGTAATAAATTAAAAAAAAAGTATTCAATTACTTTGCGTGAGTGCATGTGTGTTTCTTGTTTTCCTTTTTCAATTTCAACTACCGCACCCATAAAAAGTGAAAACCACTAAACTTTTTAAATGGTTAACGTCGTTTTGGCTAAAAATTAAAATAATAAAAAATACATGCCAGTATAGTATTTATAGATTTCTATTTTATATATTTTGGTTATTTCCTTCCTTTTTGGAAATATGCCAAAAAAGAAAAAAAAAAAGACAAAAAGTTGTGTTGGAACTTGGAATACCAACGATTTAAAGTCACAAACAAAAAAAAACAAATAAACATTTTACCGTTATTTGCCTGTCATGCATTTTAAAATATTTAAAATGATTTAAAAATTTATTATCGATAACATGGCAAGAAAAATAAACAACCGTTTACTTTTAACAAATCAGGGTTGCATTTATTGGTGGGTACTTGTATCCTATACCTCTATTTGGTATTCATTAAAAGTATCATTAAAAGTATATTACATATTTCAAGTGCAGTCAAAAAGTATATACGAGTATAAAAAAATGGATTAACGATGTGTGCCAAATATTTTATTAAGGTTTTTTCGTTTTGCTTAAAATTGTTAGTTTTTAATGGAAAAACTTTCATTCATTGGTAAACATTATTAATCTGAATTTATTTCTGAATTTCTTTTTGATCTTTTTAATAAGTTATTAATTTATTTATTTATTATTCCAGTGTTTTAAGCTTTAGTCATAACAGATGAAAAATTTTTTAGAATAATTACAAAATTAGCGTCCAATTATTACAAAATTATACACAATTTGGAGCAGAGCACGGTTAATAAGGTCAACTCATTTCTTTGGCTGATTTGTATGCAAACAAATGTTTAATTGTGTAACTATTAAAACAAAAATTAAATTAAGGGTTTTCTTTAATTTTAAAATTATCATTCATACATAAATAATTGGCCATTACAGCCCTAGCTCCTCACAGTATCCATATTGTGTGCGTCAATTTTTATCCATGAGTACCGGAACAGTTTTATGTCGACTCCGAAACGACAGACTTGAGAATCTTGTTCATGGCAATCAGAGATTTTGCCAGAAGACTGTTAATAGGTGGTCGCCAAAACAAATATTTTTCGTATTTATTTCTTTCGAGATACCAAAGCTGGGGCTTGAACCCAGATCTCTCTTCTAGTAAGCCAATAAACTATTTACTAGTTTACGGCGACCACAAAATTACCACTCTAAAAATTTTTGACAATATCACTCACCACAAGATACCTTTTATTTTGTATGTGGTTGTATTTTTGTAAATATGAGTTGACCTTATTATTAGGCCTTAGAACAAAGCAAACAAACGTATTTCCTGAACAAAAAAGATACTCATGTACATATTGAAACCACATGTCCTTGATGACCACACCAACAGAAATTTGTAACCATCCTTAATTCTGATTTTGTAAATCCAGATCAATGAATGATATGAAACTTTATATTTGACGAGTAGTTATAGTAGAAACTATTTAAGAGAGAGTGCACACTGTTTTATACTACCAATACATTTTTAAATAAATTTTAAACACAATAATAATTCTCAATTTTGAAATGATACTACATTTGTTTCCTCGCACAAAATATTGAGTTATAGCGAAATCAAATCACTTTTAAAATCTACCCTATCAGAAATTTTTGGCAAAAGATTAGATAAGATTTACCATTAGAGCGAAAAACAATACTCGAACTCTTTTGAAGTGTTAACTATTGAGTATAAGTTCAGTAACTTGTTTACGGTTAAACGATTAACATCGTCGCCATACTACCATGGACGAGACCGATTTGGCGCTGTTTAAGAGCAAAAAAAAAGATAAACATGATAAAGCCGATGCTACTTGTTCTAGTACGACCGCAAACAAAGAAAAAAATCATTTAGAACCTGAAAAAAAAGTCATATACTCTCGACCTACCCATGAAGACGAATACAACTGCAATAACATTAATGCAGGTATTGCTCTGGTATTCAATCATAAAGATGTCAAAGGTCAAAAGCAACGTGTGGGTACAGAACAAGATCGTGATGCTATGGAAAAATCTTTGTTAAATTATGGTTACGATGTGAGGGTCTATAATGATTTGACTTTTGCTGAACTCAATGATGTTTTAAAGAAAAGTGAGTGCAATTTTGTGAATTTTTACTTTCAAATAGTTGGCATATACATACATATTATAGATATCGATTATGGGAAAAAAGCTTTGTAATTACTTATGTTGTGGTATTTGAACTCAGAATAAAAACAAAAAAACAGATATAAATACTTGCAAAACAAGTTTTTGTTATCTCTATAGGTATTAGAAATAAAAAAAAAACGGAATGAAATAACCGATAGACTACAATCAAATAATTTTACAGTGCGCGAAAAAATTACAAAACTAATCAAACAAGTAAAAAATGCATTTTTGTGTTACAAAGTATCAAAAGAAATTTGGAAAATACGATTTACCTTATAATATATATCGATATGTATGTACATGTATTTGTATTTTCAAATAAAATATCCTAGAAAACTAGCACTAACACTTTATACATGTTTTGCAGCTGCTCAAGAAGATCACAGCAATAATGATTGTATTATTGTTTCCGTAATGTCGCATGGTATGGAAGGTAAAGTTTATGCTCGTGATATGGCATATCCTGTAGAACGTTTATGGAATCCATTTTTGGGTGAAAATTGTAAATCATTGATTAACAAACCAAAATTATTTTTTATACAGGTAAGTTTAGAAAATAATGTGTTGGTGTAAAGAAAAAAAGAAAATAATTTGTATAATTTAACCCTCCGATGAGCGGTAAGTTTTTAGTTGTCGATGGAGCGTTAATGTCCGTAGAGACCTTATAGGAAAATGCATAAACTTTTTTTAAAACCTAACTATCTTTTTTTTTATTAATATTGATAAAAATGCAATAAAATCGTGTTAAATTATTATTAAAATGCAAACTACTCATTCATAAATCGAACAAACAGAATTCAAAATATTTATATTTAAAATAAACTTTGATAAGTAATATTGGGATTTATTAATATACCTTGGGAAGCCCTATATTTGAGTGTTAAAATTTTGTACAAAATTTTGTTTTCCATCAGAGACCTTAGTTCTCTACAATACGGTCTGTTCGTAATAATTAAAGTAGAATTAATTATCTTGTCATTTAAACGCAGGTATATTGATTGAAAGTGTAGTCGCCGTGGTCTAGTGGTTAGTGTGTTGGCTTACTAAGACGATAGTGCCGGGTTCAAATCTCAGCACCGACATCTTGTAAAAAAAAAATATAAAAAAAAAAATATTTCTTTCGGCGACTACCTCTCAGCAGTCTTCTGGCAAAAGCTCTGAGAGTAATTAATTGCCATGAACAAGCTTCTCAAGTCTGTCGTTCGGAGTCGACATTAAACTGTAGGTCCCGGTACTCATGGATTGAAATTTACACACACAACATGAGTGCTGCGAGAAGCTAGGCCGTAATCCTGACACAGGGTTGTAAAGGCCAGTTATGTATGTATGTATATTGAGTGAGTAGTGTTAGGGGACATTTGATTTAAACTCATTAAACTTCGTAATTGACAGAAAAAACTCTCGCGAGAAGAATGTTCCATAAATGAACAGTGCGACTGAAAAACTAATGCATTGTGCGATTCACTGGACAATAAATTATAAAACGATGTGCTCTAAGAGAAATACGAGTAGTCCGTAAGAATATGCGACTATCCAGAATCAAGTTCTTTATTTCATCAAAGCACCTCACATGGGTATCGAGAAAACAAAGAAACGCACCCCACGTTGTGCCGATGTTTAAACGAATCGATTAAATTGGATACACTACAGTCGCTAACAAGCGCCTTCGCCCCCAATAGACTTTAAAGCATCGCCCCATACATGAGAGTTGTATTCCACTTGAATGCTTCTTTCAACACCCGAAATATGTGATTATTTCAACGGACATCAGAATTAATTCTTATGCCCAGAACCTCAAGAGTGTCCGCTCCCTCAGTATTTACATTACCCATAGTTACAGATGGCAGGATTGTATCATCACAACCACGCCTAAAGGTTAATATGTTAATGTTTGTACAAATCTTTTGTTAAAGTGCGAGTATTAGAGTTTTCACTTTCTATGCGAAACATTATTTGAAAAATTTAAAATGTTGGTCATATTTATGTTTTATTAAACAGCTATTTTTAAATATTGGCTAACAAGCTACGAGTACTTGTAAGATCTACTTAATTCCTAGCAAACTTATTTTTATTAAAACATACTATTTAATTTTGTTTCGTCAAAAACACTTAATTTAGTTCAAAGTTAAATTCTATAAAGAATTTAAATCTGTTTTGATAATCAAAAGAGAAAATGATGTCCGTGAAGGAATAGCACACTAGCAAAACTGAACATGTTTTCGGTGCCAGCTACTGTAGTCTCATCAGAGTTCTTTGTGTTCTGTACATATTCATGACCAAACATCAACTATTTAACTCACACTTCTAAGGAAACATGTACTGAAATTATTTTTTCTTTTCCATATGTACATATACTTGTATGAGTTAGTCGAAGTAAAGCCAAACAACAGTTTCTATCATATTCTCCTTTTTTTACCATCATTTATTTCTTTCGGCGACTACCTCTCAGCAGTCTTCTGACAAAAGCTCTGGGAGTAAATGATTGCCATGAAAAAGCTTTTTAAATCTATCGTTCGGAGTCGACTTTAAACTGTAGGTCCCAGTACTCATGGGCAAAAATTAACACACACAACATAAGTGCTGCGAGAAGCTAGGCCGTAACTCTGAAACATGGTGGTAATGGCCAGTTATGTATGTATTGCAGTTTTTGTAATTGTCATGTTATATGGATGAATCAGAATTACAACTTATTTTGTTTTTGCCCTCTTATTACATTTTATCCATATTAGGCGTCATCGACGACACGTAAAACTGCTGCCGTGGTGGTTAGAGGGCATTGCCAAAAAAAGCGACTTGTATATGATATGCTGGAGACCCAATTTCAAGCCCCAGGAAGAGTGATAATTTTTTAAATTAATGTTGTTTCGTCAAAACCGCTTTAGTTATATCAATGTTAAATTGTATATAGAATTTAGATCTTTTTCAATGAATTTTTTTAATAATCAAAGGAGAAATGATCACTTTTCCTGAGGCTCGAACTCGGGTCTCCAGCATTTCACATACTATTAAATTACTGACATGACTCTTAAATAATCATTGACTGTAAAAAAAAAACTACTATACACATTTTCTACATTAGTTAAAAACTTATTACTCTAGATGACAGTGTTGCATTCGTGTAAAATAAGACTTGCCGTTATATTTTAAGCGTGTTGTACTAAATTCGCATGAAAGATACATAAAAAAATAATAAAATCGTGTTATATTGAAATCCCATAAATGAAATACCACGTAAATCGAGGTCTATCTATAAGTATACAGTGTTTTTAAGCAATAATTATAACAAAATTATGAACAATTTAATTATTAATTTTTCTTTTAATAAATAATATTATTTAATGGCTTTATTTCTTTAACAGGCCTGTCGTGGTGAAAACCTAGAAAAGGCTGTCACATATGCAGCATCATTTGCGCCCATGTCTCGTGAACTCAATGTTAGTGCCGAATCAGAGAAGCCACCCACCATAACGTATGCCATACCAAATACAGCCGATATGTTAGTTATGTATTCAACATTCGAAAGTAGGTTAAACGTATTAAAGTGTAACTGAACTGAACTTAATTTGTTTCAACTAAACATTCATTCACTCATACATTCATCATACTGTTATTTCTTTTACCAGTACCACTTATCAGTAACGTCATGATTATTTTGCCCACTTTTAAAGCTTTTTGTTTGTCTATTACATTTCCGTAATTATTTTAATTTTCTGTTTTTTTTTCATTCTTTTGCTCTTTCTTTTAAGAATATTATTCTTTTCGTAATGTGGAAAATGGTTCATGGTTTATTCAGAGTTTGTGCAATGTTCTCGATGAAGCATCTAGTGGTCTGGCATTGTCTGAGTCCGGTGCTGAACTGCTGCGTTTATTAACTGCTGTAAATCGTAAGGTGGCCTATGAATATCAATCGAATGCTAAATATGAAGCCCTTAATCAAATGAAAGAAATGCCAAATTTTTTGTCGACCTTGACAAAAACATTTTATTTAAAAGTCAAACGTAACAACAATTAATATGTTCTTTTCCGTTCATTAATTCTTGTTTTTTTAATGAATCACTCACTCACTTAATTCGCTTATAATTTAGCCATAATAACACAATATTTGAAATATTTGTGGTGTGTGTCTGTAAGAGTGTCAATTAATTTTAATAAAAACCATATAATAAACACTGCTATTTATAAACTAACAAACATAAATATTTTTATCTACATTTTTACGCTACAATTATTTTACCAGGTAGTGACATAAATTTAAAAGGTGCCATTTTATTAGAGACTTTTTATCGGGGGCATTTTTAATTACAATGAAAAAATTCTTTTTTTAATCTTATTACTCATATGGAAATAAATGACTTGAAAGAATTGAATAGAATATGAGCACATAAACGATTTGTGAAATATAGTTTTTTTTTTTTGCTGGTTTTTTTCCTATATCCTCCACACTCATGAAAATTTTGTGCTTTATAGAGAAATTTGACAAGTGGCTTGTCAATATAAAAATAAAGCTACGTTCACATTTCTCAAATATTTGTTGAAAAAAGTGTAACCACTATTTTGTGGAAACATTTGATACACAAATTTTTTTATGTAAACATTTATAAACGATTTTTTTATTTATTTATTTACTATCAGTATTTGACACACTTAAAGCAACAAAGTTTTATCTGACACGGCCTTAAGTTCTTTTAAATATAAAAATTTATTTTCGATATTTTGCTACTTCGCTAACATACATACATACATACATACATAATTGTGCATTACAACCCTGTGTCAGGATTACGGCCTAGCTTCTTGCAGCACTCATGTTGTGTGTGCTAATTTTCATCCATGAGTACTGGGACCTACAGTTTAAAGTCGACTCCGAACGACAGACTTGAGAAGCTTTTTCATGGCAATCAATTACTCCCAGAGCTTTCGTCGGAAGACTGCTGAAAGGTATTCATATTTATTTCTTTTTTCAAGATGTCAGAGCTGAGATTTGAACCCGGCACTATCGTCTTAGTCAGCCAACACACTAACCACTAGACCACGGCGACTACACTTCGCTAACAACAATGAAAAAATTATAGATAATTTCCTGGCGAAGCTACACGAAGGAGTAGCGAAATATCGAAAATAAATTTTTATATTTAAAAAATCTTAAGCTTAAAAAATATATAAAATACTCGTATATAAAGTTCAAAAAATATTTCTTATTATGTATGTTTATTAAAATTAATATTTTAGAGTTATAATATTTTCTTAGTCTTTGAAAAAGGTGTAATCAATGAACAGGAACAGCTTTATGTGTATATTTTTTACTTGCACGAGTACGTTTATTAAAAATTCTTCAAAAATTCTTATTTGTACAATTTTTTGCTTAACTACAATATATAGTTTAACAATTGGCTTTGCGAGAATGGCTTATCAAATGTAAACCTAAGACACCCAAGGATTTTTTGTTTATGATTGAAAATTATTTCTACATAAAAATATTAAGCTTTAGCAAACTGACTAGCTTCACAAAAACATTTTTTGAAAAACTCCCAAAGACTTCCATAAATTAAGACTATAACTGTATTAAATTAAACCCCCATCGTGTTTGTATATTGACTGCACAACAACACAACAAAAAATGCGGAATTAAATATTCTTATAAAATAGAATAAATTGTATTTTTTATTTATATACGAGTATGTATATATACTCATAATATGTATATTTTTCTGTTTTTAATATACATATTTTTAATTGTTGAATGGCTAAAAAAAAAATAACAAAAAAGTATTAAATGGTGTTTTAACACAATAATCGGTCAGCAAATTGTTATGGCCATGAATTCTTTTTTGTTTGTTACTGTTATTGATTTATTTACAAGTAACACCCATTTTTTATATTTGACTTGTGACAAATACTCCCTAGTATTTTATTAATTGTGCTATTTTCTGTATTTGTATTTAAAACGTTATCTATCTGCTTGGCTACAGAATTTAATACAAAAGTTATTGTTACCGGAATTACACGACTATAGTGATATTTGGCGTCGGGCGATTATTTTATTGAATAAGGAATTAGCAAACGATTTTTATATAAAATAGTTTTAAAGGAGCTTAGGATTGAAGAACACTATTTGCATATTTGACGATCTGTTTTTGTACATACGTACATACATATGTATGTATGTAGTCTTTTTCAACCTGTATTAGAACCAGAATCTTGCAAAGTACTTTAATTTCATTATTTGCTATTTTATATTTTAACTTCGACTTGCGTAGATATAGAGTTGCCTTATACGAGAGTAATAGGACATACTTACATACTTATGTATGTATATGTAATTTGATTTGTGTCATATTTCTTTTACACGATGTAGCAAAAATAATAAACATATGTATATTATTATTCATACCCATAAACATATATTATTTTGCTCTTATTAGATGCTTTGGAATATACTCGTATGACAAAAATAATTCCAGCTGCAATATATTCTAATTCAAAAAGAAAAATTAGGTAAAATCTTAGTAGAAGGACATTTGAGAACATATTCAAATCAGGGTAGTTAAAATAGTTTTAAAAATACATATATATAAAAAAAATAATTTGTTAACAAATAACCCAAATATCATCTAAAATTATATAACAAATAGTCGTGTGGGAGTTTATGTGCTCTATCCGCAATTTCATATTTTTTATATATCTCGAGTTAGTGATGCCACTTTAGGTTTACAGCCCCAAATTTTTCAAGTCTGCAATCTGTTTTCGGATATCTCGTCCAGTTTCGGAGAAAAATAGCCGAAAACAGATTGCAGACTTGAAAAATTTGGGGCTGTAAACCTAAAGTGGCATTATCAACTCGAATATATAAAATGGCGGATAGATTACAAAAACTCCCGCACGATGATTTGCTAATGGTAGCTATTTGACACTGATTTTTTTTAAATTTGTTTGTAAATTAACAATAAAACTTTTTAGCAAATTTTTATAAGAAAATCCAATTTTGAAGCCCTTAAATAGGCATTTTGTCGTGCGGGAGTTTATGTGCTCCATCTGCCATTTCATATTTTTTATATACATATGTATATCATATCAGCATGATGAACTCTGTACTCTCCAAAAAGTCAAAGTGAAATTTGAGTTTTTAATTTTAAATTATGTGCATGCATGTACGAGTATGTATGTACATATGTATGTAGGTATATTGTAAATTATTTAATTTTAAATTTTTTGTGCAAACACTGACGTTAGAATACATATTTAATTATATTCTTTTTTTTAATTTTATTATTTCCCAACTATGCATGTTAAGTAGGCTAATATACTATTATTATTTAATGTACTTATGTATGTATGTATGTGCTTGTATATGACTAAAGCAAAAAATTTTTGAAATTAAGGCTTCTTTATTTTTATTAAAAGTCTTCAAAACGGTCATAATCATAACAAATTAGCAACAAATAATAAAAAACACAAGTTTTCCTTGAACTGTGTGGTGTTGGCGGTGAAGAGAAGTAAAAAACAGTATTTCATTGCATTGTTATTTTGTTGATGTTTTTTTGTGCCACTGAATCTTCTTTTTCTTTAATAAAACTAGACGAAAATGCCATTACACTATCATTATAAGTAAAACAAGTTAATAAAACAACAACAATAACATCAATAAAACTTATCCACATGTACTAGGTAAGTAGGTGTATTTGTGTTTTAACTTTATAATAGAATGTAAACAATCAAGAATATTGTATAGGTAGTTTTCTAATTGTTATTGTGATTAATTTTTTGGTGTTTGTACACATACTACACGTATTACAATAGTAACGATAGACGGCAAAGCCATAAGAAAAAAAATTAAATTTCATAACATTTCTTTTATTTCTTTAGGCTATGCCATACAAAAGTCTATAATTATTAAATATTTTTTATAAAAAAACACTGTAAATTACAGGCATACATATATTTCTATAACAAACAGTCATTGTGTCGCCACCAAGACTTTTTCCTAATTTTTTATAAAATGCATTTTAAAAATTCAATTTGAAATCTGACTTTTGAACCATTATATTGTATTAAAAGAAAAAAATGTTTAAAAACAACAACGACAACAACATCATTAACAATCGACATATATTTATGGGTTTATTGGTGAAAGACGCAATGAAACCCATGAAAGAAAAACAGATCAAAAGATGATTAAATACCACACTGTAGTCTTATATAAATAACGAATAAAACATTTCTTATTTTGCTCAAAGAAAACCTGTAATAAAACCGAAAACAAAACAAAACAGAAAGAAAGAAAAAATTAAATTCCATTTGAATGTTGAGTGAAAGAACAACAAGTGTGCTTAAGATGCAGTAAAAATAAAGTCGTTAAATTGTCGTTATTAAGAGTTTTGGTTTCAATTTAGGATTTGGGTTGGGTTCACATTGCTTTGGTGTTAATTAATTTGATTTTAAAAACTAAACATTGTTTCTTGATTCATTCATTCATTCGAAGCTTATCAAAGAAAAAAAAAAGTGTGAAATGCCATTGAGTTATTTTCTTCATGGCATAGCTTAATTTCGTATATATTTTCTGTTTTTGTTGCTTTAATACAAACATATGAACGAACATGAATTTATTTTAACTTTCACTCTTTGAAAATCTATAGCGACAAAGAAGATTAAAGTATAAACCCCACCGAAGCGGGTTACTTTTGCCTCAAGAAATTTTAGTTGCCTGCCTGCCTGCCTGTCTGTCTATCTGGCTGCCAACCTTGTTGACTAGCTGACTGACTGCTTCGGTTATTTGTTTCTTATAAGACTTGTTCCCAAGAGTCTGCAATGATGTTGATCAGTTGATATTCGTATGTATGCAAGAGCATGTTTGATGTTTTTTAAGTTAAATAAAGAAAATCAGCGATTTTCAAACGTTGTCTGGTTATTATAATTTCTTATAATTAAAATAATAATTAAAGGAATTTATTATGCTATAATGGGCACCGCCGAAAATTTGCCCCGTGCAGCCAATATCGATAACAAACAGACAGTATTAATAGTTTTTTTTTACTATATTGCTGGCCGAAAGCGCCAAATCGACTTTATTATACTTATACTTATGCATATATAATATAATATTCATAAGAATGAAAAAATAGTTTATTCCATTCTCTCTTTAGCCAGTACTACTCTAAGGTCTAGAAAATCAAAAAAGGGCTATCAGCATGATGTAAAAACCACACAAGTGACAATAATACATACATACATACATACATACATACATACATACATACATACATACATAACTGGCCTTTACAACCCTGTGTCAGGATTACGGCCTAGCTTCTCGCAGCACTCATGTTGTGTGTGTCAATTTTTATCCATGAGTACCAAGACCTACAGTTTTAATATCGACTCCGAACGACAGACTTGAGAAGCTTGTTCCTGGCAATTAGTTACTCTCAAAGCTTTTGCCAGAAGACTGCTGAGAGGTGGTCGCCGAAAGAAATATTTTTTTTTCATATTTCCTTTTTTTTTAAGATGTCAGAGCTGGGTGTCGAACCCAGGGCCCATGTCTAGTAAGCCAACACACTAACCACTAGACCACGGCGACTGATATGCCTATTATTTTTTCGATCAAATATAGTTACGGTGACAGTTAATATTCAATCCCCAAAATTCGGATAATAGCCACCTCTGTAGTATAAATACAATGTGGATAACTTCCACGTTATACAAGAGACATGAAATCGCGTTATGCTAAAGCGCGTTAGAACAGTGCCATGTTATACGAAGGGTTACTGTTATAGGCTATTTGCATAACGTATGAAAGAATTGAAAAGAATACGGTAAACGATATTTTATCATATTAATGACGAATTATGCATGTACTCTTCTATCTATAACTAGAACAAAAATATTGATAAGGGTGGGAAAAATGTAATTTTAATCTGCATATACAAATGTATGTGTAAGAGCACATTCGTAAATGCATCATAGATAGCACCATTGATGCATGCAATTTTGTGGGTTTACTACCATCTATTTGCTTAAGCAAATTTCTGAATAAAATAAGCTTGGTTTCAATCGCTAACGAATAGAATAGGCCGTAACTGAGTTGGCAACGCTATGGGCTTTAGTCTTTAAAAAATAAAGTCCATGATCTATTTATTATATTTGTAAAGTTAGAATTTTGAATAAAAACTTATTTGCCAAATTGAATTTTGTATATATTTAATACCCGTCTACTTTGATTCAAAAAGTTTGAGAATCTCATGAATAGCGGTTGCTGGCTCTTTTGCTTTCTACTTATAAGAAAAACACAATAAAATAAAAAAAATATTTAAAAAAATAGTCATCAGACAAGTTACAGGTACAACATATTGTGTATGGTCGTTATTATTGTTGATTATGCTTGTTGCTGCTGCTGTGACCGTACACTTAAGTGTTGCCAACCAAGCTAGTAAAAAAATATAAAAAAAGATAAGCGCAAGGGGCTTTATAAAATATCAACAATAACAAAAACAAGTGCGCGCTATTGTTCAAAAATATGTATTTTGTGTTACAGGTGTGTGCTAAAGTCTTCTTAGGCTGGATGGATAAATGAATGGAGAGAGATGGGTCGTATAACTGGCTGACTGGTTGGCATTCATGACTTATTGTCTGAACAAAATATTAAAAAAAAACATAAAAATAATAAATAAATCGAAATAAAACTGATCATCTCAAGTAATTCTTTTTTTATTTTCGTATTTTTCTCTTTTGTAGCAAATTAGCGAAAGTCAAAAATGATGATCAAAATATGCAGCCGAAATAAATAATTTTTAACAAAAAAAAAATTAACAAAAACAAAAATGTTTAATAAAAAATTGAATACACATTTGTAAAGGAAAAAAAAAATTAAAATTTTTTTCTAAATGTGAAATTTTTTATTATGATTTTTGTTTGTTGTTTTTAATGGCTTACAAAAGATTTCTTTGTACTTGTGTATCTGTGAGGTATTTAAGATAAATTAAGAAACAAAAGCTGAAAACGTGTGAATGAATAGGGTATTGGTATAATTTTTACGGTTTAATATTCATACATAACATATGCACATACATATGTAAGTATGTGGGATGATTAGCCTATTTACCGTTTGATATTCATTACCGCTTTTTGTACACTCAAAGAAAATTCATTCATCCAGACAATAAAGCCGCTTCGTTGATAATTCTGCATAAAATTATATGAACAATTTCATGCATACCTATGTTCGTATTATTATGTATGTATATACATGAACAATTTGATTTGTAAAATGATTTTATGAAACTTTCATTTTTCAACCTATAGACGAAAATTTTTGTTATCTTTGTAGGTACGTCGACGCAGTCTAGTATGTAGTGTGTTAGCTTACTAGACCAGAGCTCTGGGGTCAAACCCCTACGCTGACATTTCAAAAGAAAGAAATGTCAACAAATATTTTTTTTCGGCCATCATCTCTTAGCAGCCTTCTCGCAAAAGCTCTCTAACTAACGTAAACAACCTTCTCAACGCGGTCGTACAGAATCGACCTTAAGGCAAAGTCCTCAAGCACAAAAATTGACGCATGCAATATAGGTGCTGTGAGAGGCTAAGCTGTAGCTCTAAGAAAAATTTTGTTCAGGCCAATTATGTATTAGGTATAGATGGAGAATATTACTTTTAAAAACAATATATGAACTATCATCATCAATATGTGCAATGATATTATTTCATAGATCTGAAATACATGACTAATTTCATTCCATAAATGAAAAATTTTATAAAAAAATGTTTATATAGTTTTCACGAATATCCACTGAAAATTCCTCATAAGGTTTTAGTTATCTTAGCTTACTTTTTCACTCTAGTTATAGAGACAACCTAGACTTCGTTGAAAGAGCCAAGAAAGGAAGGAAGTTGCCAACATTTTTGGTATAAAATAAGAAGCCCGCACGGCCGAAGTCGTAGGAAACCATTTAGTAGTGCAGCTCAAAGATCATGAAGTGAGCCGCATTAATTAAGTAAGTCAGATAAAGCTGAATAGTATTTTTTCAAGAAATAGAAAAAAAATTCTGTACTGATAGCAAAAAACGAAAGTTACAGAAATATTCAAAGTTCTATATTCAGTTTATTTATCTCTTAAGAGTAGATTTGTCAATAGAAAACAATTCAATATATAATATTTTGTATTATTTTGTACTGCCAAAAACGTCATTGGAAATATTCAGCATTTATGGCATAAACAACCTGAAGTTATGTTAAATATAAAATATTTGAGTTAGTAGTCAGAAAATAAATATTATTAAGACAATAAAAATATGATTAAATATCCTATCTTAACCCTTTCGGACCCAGCGGACAAAGCATACACAATTCTCTTGGTTGGTCTTTTTCGAAAAATAATAATTATTTTACATGTAAATGGCAATGGCCCAAATACACAAGCGTGTCAGGTCCTTTTTCAAAAGTTCATGACTGTGACAAAATTATAAAAATTAAATTTTAAACGTCTGTAAAAAGAAAAATTTTAAATCGTTACTTTTGTAAAAATGAGAGTAAATGAGGGTTAAGCTACTGGAATTGATACAAAAAATTTTATGAATTTTTAGCAAAACTATGCAAAAATATGTACGATACGTTTCCTGAACCATTTATACATTTTATATTACTGACCAGTTAAATCATTGTAATATGTGTACGTTTGCTGATACATATAGAACTTTATACCAGCTGCCCTTTGGGATAAGTTAATAACTATCGGATAGAACATCTATCGGTTTAAATTTGAACCACCGGTTATTTTGGGTCTGACAATGCTTATGTCTGTCATTCTATTCTGTCACAAAATTTAATTAAAGGCAATCATTGATCTTAAAGGATATTTTATTACGTTTTAAGTACAACATTGGACGTGTAATACAGTAATCAATTTCATTTTTAATTACTTTTTTTGTGTATATGTATAAAATATTGGTTTTTGTTCGTTTTATTGTATAGGTGCATTAATAATTTTGTGATTTATTATAATATTTGCAATTAATCAGTAAAATAAAAAGAAAAAAATATTTGGCTCATTTTTTTACACAAAATTCATAAAATTAATAGGGTGCCTTGATTTATGGATTACACTGTGTGTAATCATGTATGTAGTATATCAGTAAAATTCGACCGAAGCAAATTCAATGACCTTAAATGTTTAACACGCATCTCTAATTGTTTACAACAAAAATTTCTCATAGCGTTAATTGCTGTTGAATCTACTTACTACAGGCATGTATTTAAATGCATTTTAATTTTTACATTTAAAATGTGAATGTTAAACTTAATTGAACTGTAATTGCTTGAGTATATTATTTTGTTGTTATAAAACATCATTTGTTAAAATAGTAAATGTATGTGTATGTACACATTTAACAAACAAACAAACAAAAAAAATTTAACATTTTTGATATCTTATTCCAAATTTAATTATTTTGAATAGAAACTTTTAACATTTTTGCACTTATCTTAGGAAGTTTATACAATGTAAGTAAAAGTTGAGTACAATTATAAACATTTCTCCCAATAGTGTGTGGGCAACGTTATAAGAATACAGACAGTGAGTGTATTATTATTGGTTAACTGAAACCAAAACAACAGAAACGGCGTACAGTTAAAGAAATGGAAATTAAATGCAAATTGAATAATTTCGTGTGAATAGCTGTTGATTTTGTTAGTTTTTGTTGTTTTATTATCTCTAATTTATTGAATGAAAGTAATCCAGTTATAGGCTTGTTTGGTGCTCTTGTTAAAGTAGTTGTAGTTGGCAATTGTCAAAATATGTAAATACAATATATACACACACATATTAAAGAAAATAAAAATTATAAAAACAACAAACAAATATAAAAAAAGACAGTCACTTTCATTTAATGTTTGCGTAAAAAGTAAAATACCTGAAAATGGCCAGCTTTTAATAGTTAAAGCTTGTCTTACTGACTTTTATTTATTTTTTTTAATTTTTTAATTCTTGTTGTAATTTAAATACCACCAGCAAGTAGTTTTGATGGTTTTGTTTTCATTACAAGACGTATAAATTTTGCAATTTTTTTTTTGTTTTCAGTGAATGTGTTATTTTAACGGATTACCAGTGTGGCGACATTAGAAAAAGTTTGAGTTTGACTTTATTTTTAATGACAGTTTTTTTCACTTTTTTTGTGGTTTAAAACTTAACCGTAAAAAGGCATGCAGGCTGGCGCTTTAAATTAAACTGGTTCTTTCTTGTCATGTTTTAATGTCAAAAGTTTAATACCCAAAAACTTGTAATTAAAATGTTTAACTCTGCTATTGGATATTTCAAATACATATTTTTTTTCTTTAGCTTTTATATGTTTGGCTTTTTAAAGTTTTATTATATATTAGCTTTTGCAGTTTATTTTTTGTGAAAAGAGTTAATTATCATTTATTGTTTTAAATTACTTTATTTTATCTGACTTGTTGCGATGGAATTGTGTGAAATTTATAAACCTATACATACCTACTGCATAAATTTCTTTCATTTGAAACTATTAATTATGAAGTCAACACAAATTATCATTTCAATAGCCATTCTTTATTCATTTCTTTTTAAATTTGTACACACCTACAAACTTTAGTAATGGGTTAGAAATATCTTCTCTTTAATTATGTATAGCGGTTTTTACAACAATTTTGGGATATATTTAAAGAATATTAATATATACATATTGGATAGAGATTGTTTTCTTAAAAATTTGAATAACAATGACACAGTCAAAAGCTTATTACACGATCCAACTTTGTCTCACAGCACGGCCTGGGGCCCTATTCTGTACTTCTCTAAAAAATTTTGCTAAAATTTTGGGTTTTTAAAACAGGCTGGGATAGAATAAATAAAATTAAAAATGTAAGAGATGATGGGCATGAAGCTTTTAAATTACAAAACGCTTTAAAGAATTGTATTCGCAACCAAAAAGTCCTAAATCAAGTTTATAAATTTTTACCGATTGAGTTTGAGGAGACTTACAGAATAAGACCTCTGATGGCAAGCCATCCAGAGCTCGTGTAATAGTTAATAATATTTAAATATTTATCAGTTGACTGTGTGCAACCCTAATCGTATATGTATGTATATGTATCGTGTATGTTTTCAATATAAACTGCATAATGTTAATTTGAAGGTTGTGAACCAATTACTTGTTCTTGGCATTGTTCTTAATAATGAATTTAATTTTAAAGCTCATTTTGATTGTATAATACCTACAGCTTTTACTGCATTTTCCTTTATTAGTAGAAATTGTAAAGATTTCTTTGAACCTATGATCCTAAGATATTATATATTACATTTGTTCGCTCTAGATTGGATTACTGTTCTTTTGTGTGGAATCCTTATTATGTTGTGCATTCAAATATAATTGAAATGGTTCAGAAGAAGTTTCATGTTGACCGTAGTCTTTTGATGCCTACCTCACATAATGCCCGTTGCTTGCTCCTAGGCTTAAAGCCACTTTATTTATTATTAGTTCATTTTTAAGATAACTATTGTTGTAGCCTGTAAGGGTATTTTAAAACTTTTGGTTAAAATAAATAAAAAAATAAATAAAAAATCGGCTTCAATAATGCCTAGCCCATGGCTTCATAAACACAAGAACAATTCTGGCTTTGTTTACAGTTTAAATAATATGAGCATTTAAATATAATTCAGCATCAAGAAAGATACCGATATCGGTGAATGATTTATCCACTTCTAAATAATAACCTTCCAGAGAATTATTAACTACAAACACTGAAATTATCACTTTTTTCTTTTATGCTCTAATTACTGGCTGAAATCGCTTGTCAATAATAACAATAATAAATTGCTGTACAAAATTATACTTTCAATTCATTAACTTGGTCAGTTTAAGTTGATCACTTCAATATTAAGATTATCACACCATAACTAACCATTACCCAACCAAATTTGAAATGAAAAGCCACTGATTAAAATAGAAAAATCAAAAAAGGAAGTTATGAAATTTAATTAAGATTTTTTTGCTTTCCAATTTGTAATTCTTACAAATTGACATTGGGCTGTAATTTATTGTGCACATGTAATGACCCAAAATAAAATCAAGACACTCAGAGCCAGTCATTCATTCAATCATCTCTTAACACTCATTGCCTAGCCTCTATGTATCTGTTTGAATAAAATGTTGGTCAATTTACTTTATGATTTATAACCCCGTATTTATTTTTGTCTGCTATTGTTTTTCTTGCGCTGCTACTGAAAAATTAATTTTTTTAAGATTTTCTTGTGGTTGGTGTTTTATAAATTCCATTGTTGTTGTTGTGATTTTTTTTTTTTGCAAACATTTTTAATGATAATGATGATGTAATACATCATAATAATAACAATAATTTTTAGTAGAGTAGGTACAATGGCTATAGATTTGTAGTACCAAGAAAAAAAAAAAAACAACCGCATATTTAACCGAGCGACCAATAGTTTGAGGGACAGATAAATGGCAAGTAAAGTTTTTCTTTTTTCTGACTTTTTCTTTGGATTTTTTTTTTCTTGTTTAAAAATAATTACAAGTAGAGTTTTATAAGTACAACTAGTACGAGTGTTCCTATTGTTTTGTTCAGTTTGTTGTTAAAAACAGAGGTTTGTAAGTTTTACGTTGCGACTGCTTATAAATATTGCATGGCTTTAGCAGTGATGTGTTATGTTGTATGTGTTTGTTATGTTTAAGGTAGTGACGTTACTTGCCAGTCAGTGTATTATAAATAGCGTGTTGAGTTTTGACTGTTATGTTTTATTTTTTAAATTTTTTTTTAGAAGAAATAAAAGAAAAAATACAAAGACATTGTATTGAATTAATTATTGAAAACCAAGATTATACGTCAATTTTATTTTTTTTTTAAGTTTTTATTGTAAATTTTACTTTTACTCTATAAAGTTTTAAAAGCTAAAGTTGAGCTTAAGAGTTGTAAAGTTAACCACAATGGAAGTTTATATAAAACTTTGTATGTGTGTATGTATTTAAACAAAAAGAAAAATTAATAATATATTAATATTTCTTTTTATTAATTTTTGTTTTACAACGACAATGGCTATACATAGTCGTGCGCATACAGTAATGCTCAAAATAATGCAAACTGAATTGTGGCGGGAGTTTTATTATTAATATTTTATGTTTAAAACTTACTTTTGTATTTTATTTTTTTTAAATATTTTTCTTTATAATTCTTTTAAAACAAATAAACAGTAAATTAATTTTTTTACTAAAAAATTCTTAAAAGGAGTTTTCTGATTAAATGTATCTACGCTTTAATATTTGTTTTCAAACCGATATATTTAAGATTTTATGTTTTACAGGGTGGGTAAATTTGTGGTTATGTTTATGGTAGTGACGTTACTTTGCCTGTCGGTGTATTATAAATAGCGTGTTAAAGTAATTTGGGTTATTTATTTATTTATTCAACCTATGAAATAATTTCTTACAGGTTATATTTCAAAATTCATATTTTAATAATAACTAAATATTTAATATTAATGATTTAAGAATTCAATTGATTCAAGAATTCAATCCAATGAGTAGTCAATAAGATGAAAATGAGTATTAAAATTCATACACATTCTACTAAACGAGTCAAAATTAGCGTAATTAAGAGGAAAATATTGTAAATTAAGTAGAATGTAGTATCTTGTAGGGCGATTTGGAATTATAAGTTATAGTTTACTTAGAAGAGTTTCAGAATCAATAAACCCACATAGCAAATTATGCACGAAAGAAATGTTCATAAAAGTACTCCTGTTTTTAAGTGTCGGTAGTTTAATAATTGTAGGACGGCTTTTATATTGGATTCCATTGAAGATGATGATTATATTTTTTCAAATTAAGCCCCATTATCACAATGATAAAATTTCCCCAAGTCCTTTTGTAGTAGGCAGCTAAATTCAGAACAGTTGAGATGAAGGAAAAGCTTTACATCATCGGCATACATTAAGATGTTGGAATACATTATGCAAGACGGTAAGTCATTAATATAAAGAAGAAACAATAAAGAACCCAAATGAACTACCTTGAGGAACTCCAGAAGGCGCAGAAATATTTTTCGACTAATGGATTCTAAATACAATACTCTGAGATTCGTTGATCCAAATTTATTTAATTTATAAATAAGGAGATCATGATTGACTTTATCGATTGCTTTGCTAAAGTTAGAGTAGACAGAATCAGTTTTCACCCTTTTGTAGATGAGTTTATTAGCACTGTTTGAAACGCTAAGGGATTTGATGTAGTTGAACGCCCTTAAACAAAAAACGATTTTTTTTTTTAAATTTAGTTTTATTGACACCATTGTTATAAATTATCGACCTCACTAAATTTCACACTATCACCAATTTATGACAACTTTGTAAATTTTAGTATAGATATTTTATTTTATTGTGAACGATAATAAATAAAAATATAGAAAGAAGTCGAGATGTTTTGACCACTATTGTATATGAACATGTATTAATGCTTGTCCTAAAAAAATGTTAAAAGAAATACTGTTTTCAAATACATTTCGTCTGGCACATTATAAATTGGGGAGAAAGTGTTAAAATAAGAAAAAAAAGACCAATTGTACTACTAAATAAACACCAACCTAAAATAATTTTTAAAAGTATTTATTAATAAATTATTTATTAATTTTTTCTGTTCATTTTCTTTATTTTGTAAGAAATTTAGCTGTTTAAACGTCAAAATAAATCAATTTTTCAAATGTTTTGCTTAAAGCAGGAAATCAATTTTAAAAATATTGAACTTTATAAGGAATTAAGTTATTAGACAAGTAAGTATATAAAAGAGAAATCAAAAGTTATTAATATTTTCTTATAATGACAGTTTAAAAATCATTAGTATGAAAAAAAAAAAATACAAGAGAAATGTTAATGAGTAGTTTTTTTGTGCTTTTAAAATAAAAATTAAATATTTTTTATAACACTCATCGCAGTTTCTAAAAGAATGTAGTTTAAAGTAAGTAATTAATATGTGTTGATAGCTAAGAATGTCAAACTATGTCGACGTTTAGAAGCAGAACAAATTGTAAGACCTTATTTTCACAAAAAAAAAACATAATCCAAGATGAGCATTTTTATGAATGAATGATGTTTAGTAATGAAGCTCATTTCTTATTAAATGATGGCAATAAAAATCAAAACTGCCCTATACGAAGCGAAGGCAATCTTCAAATTTTAAAAAAGTCATTACGAACCCTTTACGGTAATTGGCAAGCGCTATAGAGCCATGCTGACTGAATTTTTGTTACCGCACATTAATCGGTTAAACATCATCGGCAGTTTGTTCAAGCAAGATAGTGCTGTTTGAGACACAGCAGGCCTAATAAATGATTTATTGTAAAATTAATTGAGTGACAACTTTTTATTGCTCTAGATTACTTTATAGGGGCCTTTATTAAATGGTTTATGCAACCCTTGAAGCATTGAAGGAACTCCAATGTTCATTCTTTACGCCAGATTCTTTACGGGCAGATGTATTGAAAAAATAGTCAAAATTTGGATTGATTGAATGAACCATTTAACTAGCAGCCAAGACGGAAACATGTACCGATAATCATATTTTAAAAATACATAACGGCAAATAATAAAAAAAATTATTTGCATTCTTACATCCTTTCAACCGAATTTTAGTAGTTAGTGTGATGGCTTACTACAACTGACATCTTAAAAAAACTGAAATATAAAAAAATATTTCTTTCGGCGACTACCTCTTCGCAGTTTTCTGGCAAAAGATTTGAGAGTAAATGATTGCCATGAACAAGCTTTTCAAGTCTATCGTTAGGAGTCCGCATTAAACTGTCTGTCCCGGTACTGATGGATAAAAATTGCAAAACACCAGAATAGGAGGCATTCAAATTTTAAAAGTTACTTTTAATTATACTGACCGCATCAGTATGATTATGTGATTGTTCAATGCACAAGTAATTTGTATTTTCCGTAGAGCCTATATTTTTTATTGAAATCGGTTTATTACTTTGTTTATTTATTATAGAAATCAACTCTGGTTTATAGCATTAATGGTTATTTACTTAATTATATGTATAGATATGAATCCTTAGTTTGGTCAAAACAGAATAATTTGGATATCAAGCCAATTTTGTAATAAAAAAATCTTTAATAACAATCTGTTGGTTAATCGTATCTACCAGAAAGTAATTTAAAATAAAAATGTTTACATACCGTCATAGAGAATTTTCTCAGAAATGGATTTTTATTTTAATATTTAATGTTAAATGTTAATTCCACTTCCTTACATCATATTATATTGTGGACTTACCTAAAAAGAAAAATATGAAAATATAAGAATTAGTACTCCTACAAAAGATATGAAACTTTAAAACTTATCTCTGCATATATTATGACTTATAAAATTATGAATTTTTTTGTTAACTTTTAATATAATAAACTAATAAGGTAAATATTTATATATTTACTAAAGTACAACACAAATTAAATTATATTTTAATTAATTATGGTCATTGGGTGGGAATCGAACCCACAACCCTCCCACTAGGACACTCTTATAAGGTAAATTTAAGACTAACATTATGGTAAACATAATAATATTAAAATTTATTAGATTAAATAAAATGGATTAAAAATTTCATAAAAATATGATTCTGCAATGACTTTTATGATCCTAAAATTCTATATTTTCTATTGGGATTTTTGGTTCTCTTGAACGATTAACATAAACCATTACTATTGTATGTTATAAGCTGAAAACTTATCAAGGTTCCTATTTCACATCTACTGTAATGTCAATTGCTTACATCCTATACAGGATATGCATCATAATAGTGTGAACGAGTTGGCATAATATATCGCTAGTGATTGTTTTGCACCTTTATAGTTAGTCAATGTGGATTAGGTATTTAACATGCATGCCAAATGGCGCTCTACATGACTTTATTCATTACCATTTGAAGATCTTAAACTCCTTACATTTATAATATTTTGTGTAAACCAAATATGTTCAAGAACTAAAAATCTCTTTGTTTTTTACTGACTTTTCAGTTTAAAATTTTGTGACGGCTTTGTCAAAACATTACAGTTTTGTAACACTGATTGTAAACATTAATACCTACATTACATATTTTGACAGATACTCACATAAAAACATACATATTTGCTTTGTAATAACACACAAATTGCCTACATAATGATTTATTTGTCAAGCCTTAATAATTTCTCATATTTTATGTATTTGTTCTGAAATTTGAATTTCAAATTTCATAAACGATTTCATTTTATTCATATAAAGAAGGCGCAATGCAATTATTGGCAAATGCCACTCTTGCCTTTGTAGTGGTTTTACTTTACTTTACGAGTAAATAAAAATAACTTATCATGCCATGTATTTAACAGTCATTTTCACTGAATGAAGTGAAATTAATGTATGTGTCAGGTTTTATTAACATTTTTGTTTAAACAAAAAAAAAAAAAACAACCTTTGATGAGACTTTTTTTTATGCAAATGCATAATTAAACTTACAAATGTACAATAAAAAATAAAAAAAAATTAAATTTTGTAAATGTTAATTTGATAACATCGAAATAGACACACGAGCTCAACACATAGCTCTATTAAATATCAATAAAATAAACACATTTTGTAATAAATTACAAAAAACTTTTAACTGTGAATAAATCTTTATATGTAATCTTTGTAAAAATATTGAGCACTCAAATTAGTCATGTAATTTATTTTATTTTCCAAATTTTAGAAAATGAAGAAGAAAAAAATTCAAGCTACACCTTAATTTTTACTTTAAAATGTTAAATACTTTGACTTATTGAAAAAAAATATACAAAATAAACCCTAAAAAATAAATTTAAATAACAATTGCTGACATTTTTCAAATTGTATTCTTCGTTATTTACAAATATTTAAAAACATTGTTGTACTACGAGTATTAAGTTTTATTATTGTTGTGATTGTGTGATTGTTAAAGAAAAAGTTAATTTTAACGTTTAAACTTTAAAACATGATTTGTTTTTTGTTGTTGTCTATTTATGTCTTAAAGGGAACAAAACAAAAATCTCTGTTTAACAGAAAATGCCGTGAACTTTAGAAAAAAAGTAGGTAACAATGCCGTAAAAAGGAAAAAAAACACAAATGTAGTTGCAATACCGTCTTCTCTGGCAGCACACGTACTGTGTTTGTTTTAGAGACTGAAGACACGATTTTGACAAAGAATTAATCGAAAATGTCAATATCACTGTTGCACAAAGTGATCGATATACAGTCGAGCACTTTTATAACGAACACCAGTTTTTTGGTAGACCAATCAATTATTTTGATTAAACGATTATTTACTTTATTGTACCCATCGTTCGCAAGAATTTAAAACTAGTATGCCTATTACTTTTTTTTTATTTATTGGACTAGAATTCATTAAAGAAACAGCAAATTAAAGATATATAAAATGTAAATAAAACCATTTTAATATCAAAGCAAATAAAAAGGCACCGAAAAAGAGAATTTTTTTGTAATAATTAATTCTCATAAGATTGGTGTACGAATCGAATCCACAAACCTCGCACGAGCAGTATAGCACACTGTCCACCAGGCCACTCTAACACCCAGAATTTATTTTATTTTTATTAAATATCAAAGAAAATAGACAAAAAATTGGTCGGAAAAGGTTACTTTAGATTTATAGACTTACAGTCGTATTTATAAAAAATATTTTGAATCTATTAAGGGTTTATTTGCCAAGTATGACATAGTAATTTGTCAAATAAGCCCTTAATAAACCTACAATACGACAGTTACTCTGTAACGAGAACTTTTGTGAAAGTTTTCGTTTTTTAATTTTTTGAATAGAATTTTAAAAACGTTTATAGACGAATTTTTTTAGAATGAAGGCATAAATTAAAGAAATTAAGCAAAACTTTGATTTAAGTCTCATGTTACTCGATCACTCAAACACATTTTCGAAACAGACAAATGTCGTACAGCGAATTATTATTATTTTAAAGCGAATTTTAAATTTTATTTTGGTAAAACAGAAAAATAGAATTTGAATTTTTTGAAAAACAGAAATCTATTGCTTTGTAAATTTTTTTGTTTGATTTTTATATGCTAAATGGGATATAATTCTCATTTAGTGTATAACTATTTTAACATACATATATAAGTATTTATTGTTTTGAGTACCATCTTTGGGAAAAAGTTTACTGACGAGTCTCTTTAGCAGAGAAGAAATGGCCATAGAGACATGCTTATTCCCATAAGCAATACATTTCATATTATATTGTTCATTTCTTTTGAATTTCTTGTTCAGATATGTATGGGGTGTACCAAAATCAACGCAAAATTTGCATTTGACGCCACATGTTGCTACAGTAGCCACAGTAAATCGTTGGCAAACCTTTAGACGTCTCAGCACATAAACAAATGAGCTGATTATTAAATGGTTGTCAGCTGACGACAGTTGTGCTTGTACTACTCAACTTTTTTTCTGATAATTTCTACCTCATTGATTTACAGTCATACCAATTGATTGCTTCTAAAAAAATCCTACTGCTTATGGCATTAATTTTTCAATTGATATAAACTTATAAGCACAACATTGATACTATTAGGAAAAACTCCTAAATACTTCATTCCAGTTTGAAGTCTGACATGTATTCTGCTGTATAGGTCCTGTATCATCAAAATACTCTAATAATTTGTTTAATTTTATTTGTATACGTATTTCATCAAAAAATTAAGAAATCTTATTTCCTTAAGGTATGAATTAATTGTTATGAAGAAACTGAATCCAGTTTCACATATCCCGGTTACAAATAAGTCATGAAAAATATGTAAAATTTTCTATTTAGAAAGTGAAATTGTCGACAAAAAATTTATTTTAACTTTTTTTTTCAAATAATATAAATAAAAATATTCATATGAACATGAGATTTCACATAGTGGACAATAATGAAATGGGAAAACAGCTGTTTGTCTCCAACAATGTGTGTAATTAATTATCATATTATATGCTTGTAATAGCAATAAGTAAAATACAACAATTATTATACTCCACAATCAAAACCTAAAACAATTTCTTCGTTTTATAACAGTTTCGTGTGGAAATGTTGGTAATTAGTATTGGATTTGAGACATGACGTTTTCCTGGGTCATGCACGACCATTAGAATTGTAAATAATTGCGTGAGTGAATTGTTAGCCTTTGTTTGGATTAAAAAAAAATAAAACATTAAAAATAGTTAAAATGAGGCTTTCCAACATAACATATCAATACATTTGTTGGGTTCAAAATAAATATTAGATGATGTCGATGATTAAAAAAAGTGTTAAATGTTAAATACTTTCTGCCGTTTTCATAAAAACTATTGTGTGTTAGGGGCTTAGTTGTCAAGTATGGTGTAAAAATTTGCCAAGTAAGCCCTTAATAAACGTATTTTTATTTTATGAATACGCCAATTTAATTTCATGTTAGAGAGCCAACTATCGCATTTTAATTATTTTTATTTGTTTTCTTTTCGTTTTTATTACAGTTGTCTTAACTATCAGAAAAAAAAATCGTTTCGAATTTCAAAGTCAATGATGAAAACTAAGGCGTTTCTCTAAATGCAGGTGTGATTTACACATGTTTTACTTGTTAAAATCCACATCAAATAAGAAGTAAGAAACATTTTTGTTATGGCTTGCCAGCATGATTAACTGGCATTTAAAAAATAAAACTTAAAAATAAGAAACAAATAAATTAATATATAAACCAACAGAAACTATTAAACTAATGGTGATGATTTAATATTTTTCAAAAAATTATTTTAAAATAACATTTTTGGCCATTAATTTGTATAAATTTTTAGGGTATCTACACCATTACATATATTGTGGCCAGCCACATAGCAAAATTAATTATGCATACTAAATGATAAACATACATTCGGAAACTGCTTAATGGCAACATCCTATCATCTTTCATCATCCGTTTCAGATTTATTTTTATTAAAAACAGTATTTAAATTTTCGTTCTAAAGCAATTATTTTTTTGATTGTATTAACGTCAGTGTCATTGTTGGGCATACAAATTTAGTACTTTTAATATGAGACAATAAATTTTGCATCTGAAACATCTATATGGCGATTTGGAACTAAAAATTTCAAAAACCGATCGTCTTATGAAGCTTCTGAATCGGACAGACAGGATATAGTTATGTACTGCATACGCATTTCTTTTTTAACAAGTTGGTAGTGAGAATCACCACGAGAACCAACCAACCAAAAATGTACTATAATTTGAGCGATATTGTCACTCAGTTTACTGTTGACCGCAATTTGTTGTAAATTGTACATAGAAGTTTCAGCAATATTGAAATCAACAAATATCATCAGTAAAAAAAAAATCCAATAATTTTGAAAAGACTTTAGTAACAACAATGTCGTTCACAGTGATTGTGCCAACTGGGTAAGAATATAAAAAGCACTTGACTTATAAAATCCCGTAATATGTATGTATGTAGTTGGTTCTTAATGTGTGTGGTTGATTAGAGGCTTTTATTATTTACCTTGTACGAGTAATATAAACACGCGAGACATTGCAAGTTGGCAACGCCAGCTGCAATTAAGCTCTTATCAAGTAATGCAACACTATGTATTAATATATGTATGTATGTGTTGTTGTTTTTTTAGTTGGTCCAATGGCACATTAAAATAAAATCGTTTTGTAAGTATTTCATTTATTTGTTTTTTTTTATATTTTAATCTCAAACAAGAAAGAAACTAAAAAAAAATTGTATCATGCACTACTTTCAATTCTCTAATTGAATTAAATTGTTGCCGATGTCGTTGTCACTGCTGTCGTTAATTTTATTTTAAATTCACTTTCAAAAGAAATCGAAATTGGAGTTATACTATATGTATTTTCTTTTACAACGAGTACTGAAACACATACATATTTGATTTCTTTAGCATTTATTAGGCGAATTTAAAATTTAATAAAATATTTGTATTGCGATTTTTTACACAAATACTTCATCAATTAAGCCTTTGTCGTCGTTTTTATCGCCATTTATTTTTAACCAGTTTAAATTAATTTGTGCTGTTTTTGTTTTTGTAATTATTTGATAATTATTAATGAAGCGATTTTACTAAGTATTTAACTGTTATTTGTTTATAGCAAAAAAAAAAATAAAAATAAAAAAGTTGCAATAAAATATTTTGTTTATTTTTTGTTTTTTATGAAAAGTAGCATTCAAATAAATTGCACCGTTACCTCCGTTACATTGCTTGTTAATGATCGCGATAAATACATAAAATTGGAAAAATTAATTGCATGCATACAAATGTAGAGACAGACTTGTGTGTATGGTGAGTGAAAATTTTTCATTCCTTTCACTGTTGTATTTCAAATTATTTTTTATTATTATTTTTCTTTTTTTTTGCATACTAAAAGAGCATATTGTACTTTTATATGCCATATTGGGATAATAAGAAAATGTAATATTTGCAAAAAAAAAAAAATAATAATTGGCAAATAATAGGACATTACACATTAAAGGTACGGTCACATTAGGCAAACATTTCACCAAAAGTGTAACTATTATTTTACGCAAAAATGTAATAATCAAGAAAAATTGTTGGACATGTTTTCAAAGTTCTCTACAACTGAGAAATGAGAGTGGAATTTCAATACAGCAAGCAGACATCTTATCTGTAAATATTATCATTTAAAAAGAAGCAATAATTGGTGCTTTTGAGGCAATCGTATAATCCCACCTTTGGGTGAGAGTTCATACTGTGTCACAGTGCATACAGTGATGAAAGAAATGACAGCTACAAAACTAAAATCAGCTGTTATTAAATTTTCTTTAACCTAAAAACAACAAATACACATATTTTTGCAATTGCTTGCTTGCTATTTGGGGGGTCGTGGTATAGTGGTTATAGCGCTAGCACAGAAACTCAAACAACTGAGGTTCAATCCCAGCGAAGGACAAAAATTATAAAATAAAATTTGGGGTTTTTCTAAATTATAATTAAAAAAATAAGAGGTTACACCTACTCCAAGAAGTCCATCTTCAAGGAACCAGCTTATTCCACCAAAAAAACGAATGATCAAGAGTATAGCGGCACCTTCTGTGAAGATAACAACTGAAGACGCTCGCAACTCACATTCAACATCCACCTACAGATGGGGCTATTGGTGTTGATCATTTAAGGGTGAAAGAATAACACTGGCCTTTGAGTGGTCAAATTGACAGCAACTTGTCTCCTCAACGAAAAGGCGCATAATAAAAAAATAAAAATAAAATCTATATATATATTCAAATTCCAATGCACTGCATGAGTAGGGGTTTACCTCTGAGTATTGGTCTTAAAAAGAACTCTTTCATTTCAAAATGTAGCCAAATTGTTTTGTTGTTCTTGTTATTTTTGTTGGAGTTTCGTCACTCTATACACTGTGTACTGTATGCTAATATTTGTAGAATATAAATACAGTTTTTAAAGCGTGAACAGTCAGTCGTATTTGTATTTGTGAAATTAAAACCAAATAAGATTTCAAATTCCTATTATTTTAACCCATATCGTCCCAGAGAATTTTTTTTTTCGAATTGACTTTTAAAACTTGGTTTTGAGAAGGTAATTGCGACCAGAAAACACAAATCTGAAGTCAAAATTTTTTTAAAATTTTTTGTTTTTCGATTAATCGAACACTGGGCACTATTTAGCATATTAGTTTTATTGTTCCTAAAAATTGTAAATAATAAAAAAACAATTATTTTTAAACTCAAACTAATTCATTTAAAATTATTTAAATCAAAAACTAACCAAAAATTAATTCATTTAAATCAAAACGCAAGAAAAGTGTTATTTATATATTATATATATTTTATACATATATATTTTATGCATAATTTTAAAATTGGTGTTTTTTCTTTCTCCTTGTAATAAAAAAGAGGAGTGTAGTAGGTGGGTCTTTTTATTTTTATATTTGTAGCTAACCTATCACAATATATAATTGTTAAAAGAAATAAGTTCGTAGTCTTCCCTGAGAAGAAAAAAAATTTGTCAAAAACGCTTGAAATTTACTGTTCGAAAAATCGAACAGCGGGACGATATGGGTTAAAATCTGACAATAATTTTATATTTTTTTTATTCATTCGCTTAATTTAAATTAATTAAATTTAATTGTTCTAAAATTTTAAAACAATTTTCGTAAATAAATTTTATTTGTCTTTGAAAAATATTTATTTCAATTTCACTCAATACCGATTTGTTCATTACATACATAACATAACTGGCCTTTACAACCCTGTGTCAGGATTACGGCCTAACTTCTCGCAGCACTCATGTTGTGTGTGTCAATTTTTATCCATGAGTACCGGGACCTACAGTTTAATGTCGACTCCGAACGACAGACTTGAGAAGCTTGTTCATGGCAATTAGTTACTCTCAGAGCTTTTGCCAGAAGACTGCTGAGAGGTAGTCGCCGAAAGAAATATTTTTGTCATATTTCTTTTTTTGAAGATGTCAGAGCCTGGAGTTGAACCCAGGGCCCATGTCTTAGTAAGCCAACACACTAACCACTAGACCACGGCGACTACTACCGATTTGTTCATTATTTGTTAAAAAATCCTATATTTACTAATTTCATCACCATGTGCCCTATTTCTTTTTCCAATAATTAAATGTATAAATTCGGCACCTCGAAAACAGCTTATTGCTATGCCTTAAGGTCATATCTTGATATGTATTACATATTACGATACAAGGATTTAAACATTCATTTTTAAAAATCTAAACAAATGGATATTAATGAAAGACATTCATTAACGATTAAGTATCTGTAAATTGGTTTTTTAATTAATTGTGTTTTTTATCTGTTATTTAATTAAAATTTATTGCGGTCCCAAAACCATTTCCAAATTTAAAATAATTAAAAAATTATATCCTTACTTCCCCATAAGTTAATGAGTTAAAAGAAAAAAAATACTAATTTAGTGTAACCAATGCAATTGGCAATGCCCACATGCCGCTTCTATAAACGTTAAGTTAACAATATGGTTTAGCAAATATTAGCAACAACACACATTGCTAAGTTATGCACACAAATCAATAAAAGCTCAACAAATGTGAAAGAAACAAATTATGTATTTTGAATTTAAAACAACAACTAAAAAAACTTACGTAAGTAATTGTAATGAATAAAAAATTAATAAAATAAAATCTACACTATATGTAGGCATGTTACACACATGCATACATTATGTGAATTTCAGCTAAATTTCAATGTAATAATATTCACCCTGAATGATTGATCGAAAGCAAATTAAGCACATCAACACAATCAGTGTTACCGGTGGTGGGGGTTATATGTATCAGGTGGAATTTTTTTTTTTTAATTAAAAATTTCTATCTGCGAATCAAAAATATTAGAAAAAAGTTATCATTTGCTGTATAGTATGTAGCATTAAAGTTTTATGCATATGGATTTAAATAAATATGGAATATTGAAGGAAGTATGTTAGTTAATGTTATGGTTGTAACTTGTTTTTGTTTTCTTTTTATTGTATTTTTTTAAGTATTTATTTTCTAAGCATTGCACAGTATTGAGTACAAAAATCATAAGAAGTAAAACAAAGCCATAGAGTGAGTAAGTGGCTTGCAGTGGGGAAACTGAAGGAACAAACGATTATAAAATAAACAAAACACCACTAAAGATACCATACGAGTGTCGTTTTACAACTTTGCATAAAATGCTCAGACATATAAACTGAAATATAATCACACACATACAAACTGAGGTATATACACATTACATGCATGCAAGTACAGTGTACTCGAGATAACGTGAACTATTTAAAGACAGAGGTGTTTACGTTTTCGAATTGATCACATTTTCAAATGTATTGAGAATTATTTGGTTTTAAAAACACAAGAAAGTAATTTTTAATTCTGGTTTTTCGACCTTTATTATTTAATGTAATGAAGACGCTTCACGCAGGAGTAGCGAAATATTGATAATTAAATAAAAGTTTTTATTTAAAAAAAGATCTTGAGCTTGAGAATTTCATTACATTACACAAGAAAGTATTTATATTTTAAAATCTTGATGATATTTTTCTCTTGAGTTGAAAAATAATTTTTATTCCGCTCCAAAGATTAAAGGAAAACAAATATCGAAAGCAACAACACATTGAAGTTCGGACGCCATCCATAATCAGGTGGCACACATTGCTTAATAATAAATCGTAAAATTTCGTTAAGTTTTTTTTGATATGTGCCATCAAATAAATAATTTACTATATTTATTTATAATTTATTGACCTGAATTTACATTTATTGAATTATTTCATATGAGATTATAGGTAGAAGGTGTGAAAAATATAACATTTTCGCCTATAACTTCCTACTTCTTTCTTTTTTAAACTTACACTGAGAAATAGTCGCAAAGGATTGGATCAAATAAATTGTATAAAACAAATACTAGAAGTGGTACCAGTTTGTAACTCTGTTGAAAGATTTTAAGTATAGTAACTAAACCGGGCATTTAATTCATGAAAATTATTTTCTTTTTCTACTCTGATTGAATTCCACCCAAAACTTCTGAATTAGGGACGCCCACGTCAAAACCAACATTGGCGGTTTTTCCAATCCGGCGACTTGTAAGTTCATATAGGTCTTGATTTCATTTGGATTAGAAAAATAAAATTAAAATCAATTACTTTTTTAAAATAATTTTGAGGTAATTTTATTTATTATGTGCCCCAATACCTTATTTTGAACTTTAAAAAAGTAATATTTTAACAACGCTTTTAACATTTACATTACTTTTCTATTGCATTACAAGAAATGAAGCCTTTAAAGAACGAATTCAAATTAGCACGGAACTAGTAATTCTTGATAAATATTTAAAACACCACCGCTTTCCAAATTTTACCCTTCAAAAAAGATTTTCCGGAGGCTTAAAACTTAAAATTTCAGCTTTTCGATACGAGCATGTATATCGTATAAAATAGATTGTTGCATCCATTAGCATCGCATTTATTCAAAGTTCCCTATGTATCAATAATCATCGATCTTGCCTACTCTGCGGAATATTTGACAATTATATTAATGGTTCAAATTATAGTGCTTTTTAAATTTGTTTGTCTTTTAGGGTCGTCCATAGTCAAACAAAAATTAGGATCGTATTCGTTATCAAACGATTTTGATCAAAGTTGTGACATGAGATAATTTGGCTACCGTATATGACATATGTAAGTGGTATTCACAATATCGCAATTGTACTGTATGTATCCATGAATGTATGTACATATGTATATGTAAATACAATAATATATGTGCATACATATGTATGTATAATACTCATAAAATGCAATCATGTGAAACTGGTATGTTGTATATTAAATATTGCTATTGCTAATGTTTTTGCAATTCGTTTTTATATTTCATTGATCGTCATTATCATCATCATCATCAGATTACTAAAAAGAATTTAGAATTTATTTGCATAGTAATGCATTCGAGTACATTTAAATGAAAAGTGTATGTATGCTGATATTTGTTATAAAACTGTTTTGAAGCTGCTGATGTGGCTCATAGACACCACTCACATGTTGTTCAACAATCCCAAATCAATGAGACAGGTTGATCGATGGTTGGAGGAATGATTCAAAGAAATCGTTTGGTTGAATCAACATCTTAAGAACAATTGTAGAGTGTTTGGGCATACATATTTAAAACTGCTGCCAGATTGTTATTTATGATTTTTTAAGTTGTTGTTGCAAAATAAAGCAATATCTGATGTTTGAAGTTTACAAATATAATTTATATATGTATATACGAGTATGTACATATGTATATATTCATATATGTATGTATATAAAATAGAAGTTGGTTTGCTTGTCTAACGCGCGTTTAATAATTCTCAAACTCTTAAAACGATCGCTATGAAATTTGGCATGTGCGAGTATTTTTCATAGAGAAGGATTACACATAAAGGTGAAAAGGGCATGGCAAATTGAAAAACCGTAAATATCACGTTATATAATAAGCATACTATAAGCATAAATGAATATATTTTGATAGGTATAGTCGTTGACAATTCTGTAAAAAAGTTACGGGCTCGAACGCACCTTTTAAGATATACATATGCTTATACAAAGAGGATGTGGATAATAATTGAAAATTCTAAAATATCAGTGAATAATTGTCATTAATGAGTATAAATTGGTCGGTGTATGCTAGAAAACTGCACTTGCTTATTAAGAATTTTTATTTATTGATTTTTTTAATATAGCTTCAGGTCATAGGTAAATATTAAGATTTATAATATATATACAGGGTGGCCAAATATGAGGTTAGGAACTAAATTGGCTGTCATATGATGAAATGTCAAGAATTGAACTGTCATCCTTTGACATTTATTTAGTAAAAAATTGGAAAATTTTAACTACGGAATGCTACACTAATACTGTTTGCATCGTATGTTTGTGATTTGGCTGTTTGAAAACTGAACGAAACACATTATTCAACAAAATCATCTTTAGTGATTCACTATTGTTAACATCAGTGACCTTTGGTTTCAGGAGAACGGATTGTAATTTAACGCGGCTGGATTATTTTCTTTGGGGCTATTTTAAATACCGGGTTTATGTTAAGAAACCACAAACAACTGACTCTCTGAATTATGAAATTCGGCGCTGCATTAACGAGGTTAAAAATTTTGTGAAAAAAGCAGACGTTATTTTATTTTTTATTAATTCCAATATTTCTACTTTACATTGATATTAATAAAACTGAATGTGTTACAAAAAAATGTGTTTTAAGCCAATTTACTCCCTAACCTCAATCGCTTTATTTTTATTTAATTTAGTGTGACCAATCTCTAATTGTACAAAAACTTCATAAATATTTAGAGCAAAAAGAAAAAAAAATCATATTAAAATATATTCTCAAATTAATAATGTATATCATTATTACAAACCATGTAAAACTATAAGTAATTTCTTTAAAAAGTTTTTTTATTTTTTATTTTTTTTATTTTAATAAAAATATGCAATATTATACAATTTAAATTTAATGATTATCCCACCTTTGTTTATAAATTGAAAAAAAAAAAAACTATAAAATTACTTGATAATTATCTTCTCTGTGTGCAAAATGTCAAAATTTGGAGAAACAAAAAGTTGCAGTAACATTTAAACAATTTTTTATTGTCTATTTCAATGTAGTTCAAGATTAATTTCAGACAGCCGTTATTTTTGGAATAATTTTTGTTAAATTGAAAAAAAAAAAAAAAACAAATTACGAATTCAAAATATACAGTTTGTAAAAAAAAATAAGAAAAATGTTATCAATTAACATTTTTTTTATTTTTAACAAAAAGGAATAATAACTTACAAGGTCTTAGTAAACGTGATGGGAATTAATTCAATTGATCAAAAACAAAAATTGAAATACAAAAAACGAAAAACGACAAAAAAAAAAATTCAATCAAAAATGTTAAAGATGTCCCCTTAAGGTTTTTCGTAAGATGTTTTACAATAGTTTGAAGTAATTTTGAAATGCAATTCAATGGGTTTTTAATTCAAGATTTTTTCGAGAGGCTTTTTTACAACATGATTACCAAATATTACTAAAAAAAATGTTTAAGTGTGGTTTTTATGCCCTTTATTACTAAATTATATAAAACTTAACGATTCGCTGTGCAATGTTTATAGAATATGCTTATATATACCTACCAATGCCAGTTTTAATTGGAACATATTTAAGAAAAATTTTTCTTTTCAATCGATCACAAATTGAAATCAAATAAAAAAGTTACATGAATTACTTTTTAAAAACATGAACTGCTAGCTGGTCTAATAGACTTTTACAGCCTTCTTTAGGCAAAAAATACTTCATATCTCTCCTACTCTTGGCTATTTTCCAGTAAACTTAACAATTTTATTTGTCCTATCTAAATTTCATAAAATTTTTAATCATTTTATAAAGTACTATAATCCATTGTGCAAACAAACGTTAGTTTATGATTATATTTTACCGAGTTGTGTATACTCTATCTATAAAGATCCTTCATGAAAATATGTATAAAATTTAATTGCTAAGGCTTTAGTAGTTTTTTTTTTATAAGATCATCGAAGGCATCTTGAATATCTATCCAATAATTTATATATGTATATTAATGAAGATCATTTACCGACTTAATAAGTTTTCATTAAATTGATACGCCCTCTTGTCGTCAACACTTTACAACGATTTTAATTTTTCGTTAAGTAGTAAAGTTTGTTGCAAAGCAACCTTTGCGATCTTTACCCTGAAACTTCTTTCCTTTATTCTAGTAATTGGATCTAAGCTGCATGCTCAACGCTCTGAAGCAGTGCTTCTGATGGCAATCGGACACATAAACATTGTTGTATGAAATTAATACACAAGGGGTGCTACAGACTCAACTACAGCCGTGGTGGCTCTCATCGCTGTTAACAGAGGTCGTTGACACAGAATTATTACCATTTTTTGTTTGACAGTGTGGATGATTTTTACATGATAACACTAAACTCCAATAATAGACTTGTTAAAATCAAAACTTGTTAAATAAATTGATTTTTTAATATTAATCTAATAACTGGCTTCAAAGAAAGTGTAATTTTGATACATCGCGACTACTTTGTCTATATGCAGCCTAAAATCACTGGTTTATACAAATAAACCAGTAACGATTGGCGCCCTGGAGACAAATATCCGAATTATTCAGGACGGCAATATTTGTATAATACTTATAGTTATAAATTGGACATTCACAATACTCTTCTTTAAGAACAGCCCAAAATCATTTTCAAATGTTAAGACCACAATTTAAAAGTACGAATTAAGGAATTATTTGTGTCAAATATCCAATTTATAATTTTAAAGGGCTATAAAAAAACCCATTATATTATAAATACATTCATTACAACATGTAATCATTTAAAAATAATTTTATATTTTAAATACATTTCTAAAGTTTATTTACACTCTCCATAAACAAATTAAAACTAATAATTTGTAATTAAAAAAAACAACAACATTTAAAGGCATTATTGACAAACATGAGTAGAGGCGGTCCGTGTCTACACACCGATGGATTATTAAAAATCACGATAAATTCAATTAATCCATGTTTGGCCTGAATATGAACGTTGTACGCATATTCAGAGATACATATATGCGTACGAGATACGTGTAAATGTATAATGATAACCAAAAATGTATTAAAATATGCAACGTATCTAATGAATATGTACAACGAATGATGTCTATCGTATAATAGACGTACATAAATATTAAATAAAGGATTGAATTTGTGTATTTTTTGCATTGAATGATGTTGGTTTTCTTAAAAAAAAGAAAAAAAAATAGTTTTTGTCAGTTTTCTTTTAACTTCCTCTTCATTAGTCTGTCTGTCGTTTGGATTTTTGCAATAATTTTTTTGTTAATTTTTTATTATATTTTTATTTTCATTTATATTATTTTTTTTTTGTTTCTACTTATTGTTTTAAACCATTATGACTAATTTTTTTATTACTATCGCTATTTTCGGTTTTATAGATAGTTTTTCGACATTTAAAAAACTAATAATTTATATTTAATTGTTCTTATTTGTTCCGATGTGTGGGTATGCAAACATTTGTGATGCTTAAATTCTAAAGGTACGTTCACATTTGTCGAAATATTTGATGAAAGAATTGTATTGAAACATTAACTTTGTTTTTTTTTTTGTTTGTTGGTCCTGTTGTAAATAGGGTCGCTTTACTTGGTATCGAATAGACTTTGTATGTGGATTAAACAACGTTTTACTATTTGAAAATAGTTTTCTTAAGAAAACTTATAAAGTATAAAAATCAATAAAGAAAATTGATTTGCAACCAATGTTCCCACAATATCAGCATTAAATGTAAATGGTGTGGATATACCATCCTCGTAGTAAAAAGTCTCCATCAGCATTTTGAGTTCGCCACAAGGTCACCAGTATTGTTAAAGCGAAATGTTGTTCACATTCATTTTAATTTTTATTAATTTTTTTGTTTTTTTTTAATTTTTTCTGTTTCTTTTTTAAATACAAAATTTTATTTTTTTTCTTTATTGTGTATAAGTACATACATACTTATATTTGTTTTAGAGAAGGAGGGAATTTTATTTTTACTTTTAAATTGTGGTTTAAAACTTGTTTAATTTTAATAATTTTTGTTTTTATTTCATATCTTTAAGATGTTTTTAAGGTGAGTTCATATTTAAAAAAGATATTTATAAATTAATTATAAATAAAATATATGTACGTAGATATGTATGTTGTTATTTTTTATTTAAAATTCCAAACGAAATTAGTATTGATGATGTTTTTGGCTTAACTTCGTTATAAAAAAAAAACAACAAAAAAAACTCTTTTATAAAAGAAAGATATAAAGAATTACTCAAGTTTGAGGATGTTGATAATTTTTTTAATTGCATTTAATCAATATATCAACGTCACATAACGCGTAAAACAATAAAAATTAAATATTTTTGTTTATAAAAAATTGTTTAATTATTAAAGTAAACAAAAAAAAAAATGTTTAAAAAGGCTAAGAATTGAAGAAAAAACCAATACAATTTATTACTAAAACACTCCTTAATCGAATGAAGGGTAAATAAATTTTTAAATATAATATTTACCTTGATTTTTAAATTATAGCTTCAAAACGTATAACCTTTATGTCAAAAAGCAAAATTTTTTAAAACGTCTTTTAACTTTTAAGAAGATTATCTCTTAAAATCTGAGCAAATAAAGTTTAAAATTTAAAAATTCAATAAAACAAAAACGGCCTTAAATTTGGTCAATTTTGTTTTATTTTTTTTCTTGTGAAGGGCAATTTTTTCGGTTGGAAAGGGACTATTATTTCATTCACCTGGCCTCAAAGTACATTATTCGATCGGACCTATTTTTGAGCATTTTTTCGAGTGTATGGGGTATAGCATAATTACCTCTGGCTTGTCGGCCCAACACTTGTCTTTAACAGATCCCTACAGGAAATCCCTCAGCGGTGTAAAATCGCAGCTTCTTGGTGGCCAATTGATATCACCATTTCGACTAATTAACCCGCCATTAATCGTTTGACACAATATATCCATTGTTGCATGGGATATGTGACAAATTGCACCATTCTGTTGAAACCATACATCGTTCACAACAACACCATAAAGAGCGAGCACAAAACAATCGGTTATTATGGTACGATAGGTGTTTTCATTGACTGCAATGGTTTCGCCGTTCTCATTTTCAAAGGAAATGGGCCAATGATGCCTCCGCTCCTGAAGCCGCATCAATAGGGATAATTAGTGCATTGGCATTTACAAGACCTCGTGTGGACTTTCTGAGTCCATATAAGAAGCAAAATAGGACAATTTTGCTTCTTAACGTATCCACAAAAATGAAAAAATAATTTTTTTTTTCATTTTCGTGTATTTTCCGACCTATTGCTTTTGTTTTGAAAATAAATTTCCAATAAATTCTAACGTTGCTCAAGCGTAAATCGATTTCGTATAGCGGAGATAATGTATTGAATTTTGTGACAGAAGAGAATGACAAAAGTATTGCTAAATTCGAGACAACCGGTGATTAAAATTTAAACCGATATCTTTTTAATAAAACAGTATATTGTCTCGAGAATGAGTACAATATTTGAAGAAATATACTGACACATAAATATTAGGAATGTCAATCTCGATATTCCAATAGAAAAAAATTCCGGTATTCGGGATTTAATTTTCGATATCCCGACACTTCGAAAATATTGATATGTATTCTAAATCCTTAGTTTTAAATTTTTCTTATAAAAGAGACACAAAAGGTTTATTTTGAAAATGGCGAAGAATATTTTACAAAATCTTCTTTGAAAACATATTTTCACAAATAAAAAATTAAAGAAAATATTAAAATGAATAAAACAATATTGACATAAAGTGCAGGGAAAAATTAAAGCAAAAATAAACTTGAATTTAGCACAGAATGTTGTAATTATTTTATTCATAAACCATCTCCAACACATACATGTTCATATAAGTATGAAAACGTATGTTCAGATTAGGCAAATATTTAACAAAACCACTATTTTATTCAAACATTAGTTTTGTTTATTAATTCTTGCAATAAATTTTACTAAATAAATTATTATTATCGGCTTTTTTAATTAATTTTTTAAGAAACGTCTATACAAAACGAAAATTTTACATTAAATGTTGCCATAAATTAGTGGTTATGCTTTTTTTAATCAAATATTTGCTCAGTGGTAAGAGCAAAAAAAAAAAAAAATTAAAAAAAATATTACGTTCGAAAATTGTGAGAATTTTAATTTCGAGTGACAATTGTGTCAAAGTATTTACTTGTTTGTTGTTGTGAATGTTTACAAAATTTGCATTATGACCACCACACTTCAGTGTCTGTTACTGAATAACAATTATAACAATAATTCCAACAATAAAAGCAAAAAATTTTAACAATAAAATATTTTCAATTGACTTGATATACCAGTTATAATAACTAAATGGCTATTATGGTTTAAATAAAAAACACACATACACACACAACAAAGAAAAAATAATTTTCATTTTAATTTTTTTTTTAATAAAACTTTTTACTACCAACTGTCATATTTAAAGAGTTATTGCTATTGTTATAGTTTCAACTATTGTTATAATATGGCGTGTTATTTTCAGTGTTAAACGAATAATGATAAGTGTAAGGCATAATTTAGTTGGTTTTGACCTACCGTAATTTTCCAATAGAGACTGGTTGGTTACAAAAGCAGTTTTCAGTTTTTTTTTCTTATCATTTTGGCAGAAGAAAAAATATGTAAAATTTCAAGTAAAAAAAAATCACACTCAAACATAAGAAAATAAAACTTACCCGCCAAAGAAAAACCCAAAGTATGTACCTAAACAGAGATTTTTATTTTGTGCTGCTGTTATAGTTGTTGCTGTTGCTAATATTATTGTTAGTTTTTTCGAATGCAGTTATTACTGTTGTTGTAGTTGTTTTATTTTAATTTTTTGTTGGAATTTTCACAAAATTTCAAAATAGTCTGAGAAAAACTATGAAATATAATTTTTTCCACTGTATCTTCTACTACAGCGTGCCTTTATCGTTCAAGAAACTCTCAAAACTAAGAAAAGAAAAACAAAAATAAAAAAATGTTGTTGTTGTATTGGTATTTGTTATGAAAGCGAAATAACAGCAACAATAATAAGTTGTAACGATTAAATAGTTTTAATAGGGGGGGGTGCTGGAGTACATGTATGGTATACTCAATAAGTTGATGTTCTGTTTGTAGTGGTTGTTATTGTTGTTTGCCAGTTTGACATGTATGTGTGCAGGTATGTATGTATGTATATACATTTGTATGTGTGTTGTTTCATGAGATCAACATATTTTTGGGTTGAAAAAGTTAGTAGAGACGTATGTAGTGGAGTAAAAATTGCAAGTAAAGCTTTGTCTTTGGCTAAGACATACTATTTGCACTCCGCAAAATTGTAATCATTTTCACAGTAAGAGAGACATAGAACGAATTAAAGAAAATGTAGTAGAAATCTTCGTTAACTATGAGTATCAGTGTTGCCAAATTTCCATTATTACGTCTTCGTTTTAAATTTGCCACAAAAATTTAAATTTTAACAGCCTGTTTTTAGAACACGAATGATTTTTGACATTCGTCTTTTTATATGTGAATCAACAACAAAAACACTCAAATTTGATAGTGTTTCTCATATAAAAAGACGAATGTCAAAATCCATTCGTGTTCTAAAAGCAGGCTGTAAGTGTTAAGCTCCGATCACATTAGGCAAATATTTGTCGAAAAAAGCGTAAACACTATTTTTTTAATAGAATTTATGACAAAATTTCGTTCTCTCCAAACATTTTTTAATTAATTATTTATAAATAAATTGTAATGGGAAATATTGTATTGATGTTTAATTAATCCAACTTGAAGCAATGGAAAATTACAATACAAATGCTTTCAATAAATAGTGGTAAAATATTTGCCTAATGTGACCGCAGCTTTAGATTTTTTTTTATAATTTTTGGACGGTATTAAAAATAACAAAAACAATAAAAAAAGAGATGATGAACGGTTTAAAGACAATAGTGTCAGATGATGGTTTTACAAAATTGTTTTGTTCTAGAGCTACTTTTATGATATATTTTATGACTTGAATCAATATGCTTCAGCTATAATGTAGTATATCGAATGTATAACACAGATGGGTTTGCGAAATCATCTAAATAATCCAAAAATTTATGGATAATATTAATTCTTTTAATGTCGTTCTGTCGTTCGTATTAAAATCACTATGCCAAAAATATACTATAAAATTAACGTCGCCTGAGGAGTAGACTTCTCCTATTTCGTACAAATATAATGGAATAAATGAGCTGTGCCTGGGGTGGAATGCTATTGCGATAGTTCGATTACTAATATAGATATTTGTCTGTTGTTTAATATTGTATTTCATTAGAAAAATAAAAAACGTACAGAACTTTAATATTTTTTTTAATACACGCAACTTAAAACTTTACTTTTGCACCTGACATTACATATCGACCCATGTTTAACGAATTTTTTTTTCTGCCCCTTATTCTCTTATCTTGTATATTTTTAATTTACAAAGTTGACGAGTTTGTCAATTGTCATCGGATTGTAAACAACGCACTCTCTGCCATAGTACTATATACATATATATATTTTCTGATCGGTGTCGGTTTTAAGCTTGTATTTTCTAGGTTCGTGGTTTCACATTTCCGTCCTTTTTTTTTTTTTTTTGTTTTTTTTGAAGACTGTGTTTTCTTCAAAAATACGAACTTTATTAGGTTCAATAGGTGAATTATGGGAGCAGGCTACACGTGTAATTGCCATGAACATATGTATCTCTAACCAATGGGAGTTATAAAGATTATCAACTTTAGATAAGCCGCTCTTTGATGATATAATGAAGCTGGCTTATGAGAGCATTAATCGATTCTTATGGACTGGATATACTCGTACTTACGCTGTACATAAACGTTTCTTTTAACAAGTTGGTAACGAGGAAGTGGCATCAAAACGGCGAGAGTTCTAATTGGATTTTTGGATCACCACGAAATGCAACCAACTAACCAGGTGAATTTTTTTACTTATATACAATTATTCTCTGAAAAAAAAAGCAAATGTAAATCGTTCAATGTAGTCCTTAAATTCGTCAAATTTTATTGTTATGCTATTTGAAGTATTTTAAAATTTTTCAACATAAAATTTTTCTACGCAAACATTTATAATTTTTGATTAGAAGTATTTTTAGGCAATAGATCTACGCAGTTCATGAAAATACAACCAAATTTTTCGACTTGTACTTTGAGGCACTATTAAGTTAAATATTTTGAAATCTTGACCAATAAAATTATATAAAAGTACAATCATGATGAGTTGGCAACATTAATGCTAATGATGATTGCACTTTACACGTTGACTGAATAATATTTAAGAATGGAAAAAATAAAAAGCGGTGTAATGTGGGAGAGAAAGAGAAAACGCCACTTAGCACAGAAAAATTTTAACTGAAGATTCAAACTGAATTTGTTTACAGAGCCAATAACAAAGTTTAAATGATAATGATGTTTTGAACTGATAAAGAAATTATAAAAGAATAAACATTATGATGATTATCAAGTCATCATTAACTAAATAACAATCAACTAAGAAGTGAGCGAGAGAAACTAAAAACTAAAACAAAAGGAAAGACAAATACATAAGATACAAAAGATACAAAGACATACGGACGGACATAAGATGTAACACGTTAAGTTAGCGGAACTAGAATGTGAATATCAGTTGTAGCGACAAATGCAGCAACAGCAACGTTAGCGTTAAATACCAATGAATGCCATACTATTGGTGTAGTACTTGTATAGTGGTGTGTCTTGTCTTGCCTTGTCTGTAATAATTTGTTAAACCGAAGGCCACAAAATTGCTTTTTGCTGAGCTTTACTTTTCGAACCGCAGTATGTTACTCGGTCTGTCACATCAGCAACCAAATCAAGCACTACCCAACATTTAAACAAACATCAACAACAAAGGCAGCATTTATGGGCAGCAGCAACAGCAGCCGCCACAAATAGCGGCAGCATTTAAAGAAACCAAAAGAATGTGGTTTATTTTTTTTTTCTTTTTTGCATTTTATTTATTATGATTTGGTTGTTTTTTTTTAGTTTTTTACAATTTTTTTTCAGAACCGAACCAAATTGTACTATTTTTTGTTTTCTTACACAAATGCACACATCCATGCATACATAAACAGAGAGTAAAATTAAAAATGTATGTAGAACAGTGGGGCGAAAGTGAGCATAATTAATTCAAGATATTAAAGTGTGCATAACAATGGTATTGAAATGAAAAGTATAAGTACACCTATCCCCCGTTTTACACGGTACTTTTTTTACACGGTTTCACTTTTACACGGATTTTTTCAAGATCTCTCCCCCGACTTAAACGTTATTTTTCGCTATTTTAAAACTGATCGAATTTTAAACTGAAGGAATTTTACAAAATAAAACTGTTAAAAACAAAAATTTGTGTTATTTTGCTACACCTTTTTTTATTTCAAACACTACATCCCAAATTTGTAAAACGACAGCATTGAGTACAACCCATAAAAAAACTGGTACCAATCCATCAACTAGAGAATCGTCTCAAATAACATCAAGTGATGAAAGTGACATGTCACTAATCAAGAAAAAAAGGTTAAGAGTCATCGATAGTAATTAAATTTGCTCAAATCTTTGATATATTTTTTGTAATTTTCTAATTTTTTTAAAAATATGTAATTCTTTTTACATGCACACACTTGTTATTACAAAACTGAATGGATATTTTGTTTCTTTATTAGGTGTATATTTATTTTTATTTAACGTAAATGAAAGAAAAATAAATGAAAAAATATATAAATGAAACAAAAATTAATTTTATTAAAAAAACTAATTTAATTTTACTTATTTAAGACTTTTTTCGTTTTACACGATTTTTCATACAAAAAATTTGATTTCGATTTACACGGTTTTTTCAGGAACCGATCTTCCGTGCAAATCGGGGGATAGGTGTATTTCAACAGACAGATTTCAACTGGTATTAATAATCACTTTCTAAATCACATGGAAAATCTCTGGCCAAATGCAGACTTTTTCGAAAAAAATCAAATTGTCAATAGAAAATTGATCTCAAAATGAATCTCATTTGAAATTGGTGCAGTATTAAGGCCGTACAATTGTACAGTTATACAATTCATTCATAAGAAAATCTGATCGACCTTTTGTTTCAAATCCTAAAAAATGCATCCCTGATAGCATGGAGAATAAATATATTTTCAAAAGATTTTAAAGTCGAACAGACTTAAAAAAAACAAAAAAATCTGCCATATAAATACATTTTTAGACCTGCAGCTAAAATTTATGAAAAAGAACTAACCATTGTTTAAAATTTTAGCAAAAATCGGACATGAGAGACTTATTTATAAAGGCAAGTGCTTTCGTATAAAAAATGGGATTTCCCAGATCACCTTTAAACTAATTACCAGCCAACATGCCATTTTCAATGTATCGTTTTAAATATAATAAATATTATTTTTATTTTCTTTTGTTTTAAATTAATTTAAAAATGCCTGCGGTCTATTATATACATACATACATATATCGTCGTGCGGGAGTTTATGTGCTCTATCCAACATTTCTTATTTTTTACATATCTTGAGATATCTCGTCCAGTTTCAAAAATAAATAACCCAAAACGGATTGCAGAATTTATAAATTTTTGTGTCAATAAAGCCCATAAACTCCCGCACGACGATATATGTTTCTTACTTCAACATTTCGCTTTTCTTTTATATAGCTTCGTTAGAAGCTATTGATTCCTTATAAATATTAGAAAACCATACCAGATGCATAACAATAAAAATTATTCCCTGGCTTGGTTAACTACTCAGTTACAGATAAAATAAATATCATAATTCTTTATTCTAACGGCTCTTTTTCGGAAGCTTAAATGTTTAAGAACTTACATGATTTTAAGGAAAGCCTTGTTAGATATGGGTTACAGCTTTAAAGTCACAAAATAGAGCAAAAAAGCTCATATCTGTACAGAAGAGCGCAGCCTTAAGTGTCGCATCGTCATACAAATTTCTAGACGCCCTTAAAATGTGGCAAGCTCGTTGGGAAAATGATAGAAGAGGAAGATGAAGGGCTACACTAATCCCTGAAGATGCTCTCAAGTCATGAATAATTCAGGAAATATCTGTATAGAAATAAATAGTGCAATTCACTCTATGGCATATACGAGGAAGAGGAACATATAGGTGATGCAGAGCACAAATTGTTTCAGTGTAGCAAATGGCGAAGCCAACAGGAGGTATTAGAACTGGCAGTTGAAACAATAGCACCCGAAAATATATTCGAGAAAATGTGTGTATTGTAAGAAGGTGTTGTGAACGAATAAAGAAGACCTTGACAATACCTGGAAGTAATGCGAAGAACGAGTAATGGTAGTTTGTCAATACATTAAACTATTTTTCACCTTAGGCGAACAGAAAAGTTCATAAACAATTCAAATTTATTTAAATTATTGTTTTTAGAAAAATATGTATAAAAAATATTATTTAAAATACAATTAAAATTCATTTAATTAAAGCATTTGCAAGAAAGAAAATATGCTCTACAAATGCAATAAACAAATAAATAATTGGTAGTAAATGTGTCTCACAATGCAATTCAACATTAAGTCAATAGGTTCTTACACAATTGTGGTTCTAACCATAGCAGGATTATTTATAGTGCTCTTGGCTCCTAAATCAAGTCATTTTTCGGAGTAACACTCTACAAAGTAATTATTTTCTACCCTCGAATAGTACTTACTAGTTTATGTTGGCTCTAGAAAGGTTTCAGTTGGGTATGTCGAATTTAAAAGAGATTTTGAAAACATTATTTAATGGCCAAGTAATAAATGTGCCAAAACTTTTGATCTACACACTGGAGGCCTTTTAAACATTGATTTATAAACTTCCGCTATTTAATTGCTTCTCAATATTAAATCACGATACAACCACTAGTTTTTAATTTAAACGTCCTTTAAATTTTAAATGCGTGTTTTATTTGATTGTTTTCTTATTCTTATATCTTTATTCTTATTATTCTTTACGTTGAAACAACACTAATCATCTTGTTTAGATACAAAATGGTAATTAATTTTTAAATGTATTGGAACGATTATAATTATTACAAACGTTGCCGGTTTCTAATATTCTTTGGCTCAGATAAGTTTTTTTTTTATTTTTCTATTTCTTTTTCTATAACAGTTAGAAGTTTAAATGCTTAATATGTATTGTTGTAATTTAAGCATTAGAGAATTCTTTTCTTTTTCTTTAACATTTAGTATTAACAATGCCTTTTTAAATTCTACTTTTTTGTTTGTTAATAAAGTGACAAGATTCTTTTGTTAAAGTAGATAGAAAGCAGTACTGTAAGAGAATGATTTCATTAAAATAGTGTTACAAGATTTCAAACAGATCTTTTTACGTTATTGATCATAAATAGGCATACTTTCATATATACATACATATATGAATTATGTATGTATGTAAATGGGACGGAAAAGCTGCGCTGAAAAAAACAGTTGCGGTGTAATAAACGAATTTTTAGCCCATCCAATATTTATTATTTTTAAAGTACCCCTACTATATAGACTCTTTAAACTAACTATGAAATGCATTGTGTTGGTCTAGCAAAATATTTTATTGGAAGGTGGTAAAAGAGGGAAGTGTTTTAATTTAAACTTATTAACATTGTAGTTGACAACACCAAAAACTTTTGCTATAAAATTGGTCCAGAAACGAGCAGTGCGATTAAAACATAATTTTTTCTGCAGGATTACGGGGGTTATGTTGTAAATCACTTTGTAACAAAAACAAATTATACAGAAATAACTTAACGCATAACCTAAGTGATATACTATACAATAACTCCCTAAATTTCCATATTAACAATAACAAAACTAAGGATCTGGGTAGTTATTTTTTAAAACGGTCTAAGACATTTCGTGTTTTTACTTTGTGAACACATATACTCCTCTTGATTTAGTTGAATATATTGCGAATTACAAATAAAGTAAATTTAAAAATAATGAAGGTTTTGCTATTTTATTTTATTAATTTCATGACTATTAACACAAATTCTTTCATTATCAAAAATATAAAATAACTGACGCAATTAAATTTTAATTGTCTTTAAAAAAGACAGGAATTCGTTATACAAAAATAAAACCTAAAACTTTAAATTGCTATGAATTTTGCTGTGTTATACACACAAAAGAAAATAAAAATAAAATTCAATCAAAATACGTGTAGTATCAATTAAATTGTTAATTAATTTCAGATCAACATCCAAATTTACGTTTGAATTAAAAAATATTAATTGAAAATATTTGTAATTAACTTTTTAATAATATTAATTAAAATATTTAATTGAAAAATAAATTTAAAAGCAATTAAGCATTTTAATTGAATGAATTAAATTAAAAACCAAATCAAAAATCAATTTAAGTTTTTATTGAATTAATTGAAAAAGTACTAAAATAATCAGAATAATTTTTTATTTTAGACTATAAAAAAGCGGTTATGTTTGATTTGTTGTAATTGTGATAATTCTTTCAATTATAGCCCAATAACCAATCAAATATTTAATTGAATAAGTTAAAATAATTCATTGAAATTGAAACTGAAATCAATTAAGAGTTTTAATGAAATCAAATATGATACATTTGTTTTTCAATTGTATTTAAACTGTCATTCAAGCTATAGGTCAATTAATATTTATTTTACTATCAATATTTACAATATATATACATGTAAATGTATATGTAACTATTGCTTAGCTAATGGATGGAGTCATTTATACTTTCCAAAAATAAATAATCCAATAATGTTTTCAAATTAATGGCTGAATGAATTCCCTAGAGATCTTATTTAAAGGATGTCTTATACATCTATACAGAAATTGTAAGAAGAAAGCAGATTTTATACGGTCAAGATCTCAGGAGGAAGTACTACTATAGTAGTAGCCAATTGTATTACTTGCTTTAATTTTAATTTTGTAGGTATTTTTTTTTTCCGAAAATGTGTTTGCTTTGCATCCCACCGTGCAACATTAAAACTAAACGAACCAACAAATAAAATGATCGAGTGAATTGACAAAAACGTAAGAATTAAATAAAACTAGCAGATATTCTTAAGTTTTTTATTTCTATTTTTGGCTCTTATTTTTTAAGAAGATTTATTTTTGTGTACATGCATACATACATATGTATTCATCTATATTTGAAATATTATTACGAAAATAGTGTACTGTAATATTTTTATTATTTTTTTTTTCTTTTTTATTACTTTTTTAGAACATCGTCACTGATTTGTAAAAAAAGAATTTAATTTTTTATTGAAACCGTTTGGTGTCATTAAAAGAACGAAAAAATAAATAAATAAAAAAAGAATTTTTCTTCCATAGAATGATGATGATGATGATGGTTAGAAAGATAAAGATAAAAATATGATGGAGAATAGATGCTTAAGTTGCGAAATGGTAGAGAAACAGAATACAAAAAAAAGTTGAATTTGGTGCTGGTATTTAAAGAAACCACCAGCAACCAACCAACACAAATTAAAATAGGTATCATTTGTTTTGCTTTTGCCAAAAAAATATCTTTGGTTCTACTGTTAGTTTTTTAAATTTTAGTTATTATTGTTGCTGTTGTTTCTCTATTTTTTTTAAAGATTTTTTTTGTCTTTAATGTAGTCAAAATTTGGTGTTGCTTTTTATTGTTTAGAAATAAAAAGAAAATATAATCCGCTTTATTAAGATGTTTTTTTGTTTGTTAGAATTCAACACACAAATACATTCAATTCAAAAAAAAAATTTATTTTTCTTATATTTGTTTTCTTATGTTATATATTTGAATTCTTTACGTCTGTTTAATATTTAACACACACTCTTTATTTTTTCTCTTCTCTAATATGCTTATGCATACATATCTACATATTTACTTATACACTCACTTGTTTGGCTTTATCGCTTAGATGTAAGTATGTATGTATGTACACACATATGCGTAAAGTGTTGTTGTTTTTACTTTTTCTATTAGTTTCGAGAGGTGACTTCATTAAAGAAAAGAAGTCACTTTTTTACACGACACACACTCACACAGGCTTAGTAAGCCTTAGTTGTTATTGTTTTTTAACACTCTTTTCTTTTTTGATAATTTACAGTTTTAAAACAGCGATTATTTTTTCTCAATTAGACACACACTCCACTATTTTCACTTTAGGCCGTCGTTTTCTAAATACGAATTAAATAACCAACCGTTCTCGATAACAAACGCGCAGCAACTGAATTTATTAAACGAAAGACTTTGAACACAAACCTCAAAGTTGCTGATTTTATTCATTTGTAAACATAAACGTTCGTGTTTCGCATAGAGCTTCGTTAAAAACACGTCTTCTGCTTTGGCAAACACACTCATAAATAGTAAAGTGAGCTGTGCTCACCCAAAAATCACTTGTTGAAGCAAGTTGGACTCTTTTGTTTCTGTTGTTGTTTTTTTTTATATTTTTCTTATTACGCCTCTTCTTAAATTTACCTCTTCTTGTTGTTTACCTTATACAGCAGCTCTTTTTAAGTTTATTTTTTGTTTGTTAATGATTTTTGGGTATTTTTTTTTATTTTCGCAAATTTTTTTTTTCTGTTTAAATAAAGCGTTAGACAATTTTGTTGCTGATGTTGTTTCTTTTTAATGTTCTTTTCTAAAGAAGAGTTAAGCAAAGCAAAGCAAAGCAAAGCAATATTTTGTTTGTTCTTATTCTTGTTGTGTCATTTTTTGTTTAGTTGAGCATGCCTGTGTCTGTTTGTATGTTAATTCAACTGTGGCATTTAAAAAAGATGATGGCATGTGCGCTAATGTTTGTTGTAGTTCAAAAACACTAAAACTACAGTGTTGTTATCAAGTTGCTCGAAGAGGGTGGCTTTTTAAAACACAGTGTTTGCAAAGAATACAATCATTCATTATAAATTTTAAGTATTTAAAAGGTTGTAGAACTTTTCATTGAAACGCAATAAAACTTTTTGTGTTTTTTAAGACAAAGTTGAGCCTATAGTTTTTTCAAATCTAATAATTAATAATGTGTATTAATTATGATGGAATATTTGAGTAAAAAGTACACTTTGTTTAAGGTTTCAAAGTTAGATTTCAATTTGTTTTCATATCTTCTGTTTAAAAATGTATAGATATTTGCCAAATTTTTATGACACCTTTCATAATAGGCAGATATTTACTGAATACGATCAAATTTTTTGTTTCCAGAATAATCAAAATTTAGTTTGATTTGACTTGTGCATAAAAAAGTTCATATTCTTCTGTTTTTGGCTCAAATCTCACAGTGGTACTTACGCAATCTCTAGCATTCTAAGAAGAATAAAGTTTCCTTGAATATCGATGTACAAGTATTATTTTTTTAAAACTAAGCATAAATTGTAAAATATTTTCAAAACTAAACATATTTTCAAAACTGCATACATGCGTGATCAATTTTCGGTTGATAAAATAGCAGTGGTACTGTTTCAATAAAAACCCCGGTTTTTTAAATTCCCTGCTGTATAGTCAATTCTTGTCTTAATAGTCTTATTAGAGAGCTTACATACATATATACATATGTACATACATAATTCGTTATTACAACCCTTTCTCCGAGTTATGGCCTAGGTTCTTTCATTACCCATATTGTGTACGTCAATTTTTATCCATGAGTAGCGGGACATATAGTTTAACGTCGACTCCGAACCACAGACTTGAGGAGCTTGTTCATGGCAATCTGTTACTCTCAGAGTTTTAGCCAAAAGCCTGCTATGAGGTATTCCCGTGAAGAAAACTTTTTTTATATTTATTTTTTTAAAGATGTCAGAGCTGGGGTTTGAATACGAAGCTCATTACTTAAAGAACTACGTCGACCACTATTAGAGAGTTTAAAAGCCTATATTTAGTCAATGTACAATTACCGATCCATACATACATATGTATGAACTCGTAATATACAATTATTCGTAACATTTTTGACACAGTTTGTTATTAAAAAAACGGGGAAAAAGGAAAAACAATTTTTGGAGTCCTTTAATAAACACGTTTTTGTTATATTTTGTAATTAAATGATCACTAAATTTTTAAGCTACATATGTATTTGTATATGTATAAGTATGTATATTAGTACGTTATATGTACATATGGATATGTATGTACATATATTTATATGTATATAAAATTTTGTTGAGTATTTTCAGGGAAACAAGGTTTTGGGTATGAAATTCGGGGACAAAAATGACAAACAATCTGACAAACCTACTTAGATTTACATTAAACCATTTAATTTCTGCTAAGATTTCACAAATATGAAATTTAAATAATTACGAATAAAAATATATGTAAATATTTTAAAATAATTTTATTTTCATAACTAATTACGGATACATGAACAAATTTTTACCAAATTTGTTCACCTTTCCTATCGGTAAGATTTTAGAACAAAAATATGCATTTTAGCAATAGATATTGACTAAAACTCAACAGAAATTTTGGAATTTTATTTAAAAAAAATATGATATAAAATTTTATTCAAACTTTTTTTTGCCATTTCTTACATTTTCGTGAATATGAAACAAAAAAAAATTTAATTTAAACGAATTGTATACATATGTACATGTACATATAAAATTTCTTCTACTAAAGTTTCTATAACTAAAAAAAATATATAATATGAAAAAGGGTTAGGAATACTTATATGGGTGTATCAAAAGAATTCAGTCTTCAATAAACTCCTTTTAAAAAACGGATTTTTTCTTAAATAGTACTTTTATTGGAAGAAATCACTTTGTTTGATATGTTTTTTTCAACCATCTTAAGTATGGCCTTTTCCATGTGCATGTTTTGTTGAAATAGAAAGCTAAATATGTATGTATGTATGTTGTCTTATGCTGGGATTCCCCAAATTTAAATGAATTCAAGAAATAAAACGGAAAAATTTAAAAAACAATTAAAAAAAAAAAAATTGTTCACGTTTTCGAGCTATTTCACCTTGTTCACGTTTTAGAGTAGTCAATGCAAACATAAAAGTGTTCACGTTTCCGAGTCGTTCATGCTTCCGGCTATTCACGTTTTAGCGAGTTCACTGTATATATTTATTTGTTCATGGTTTCCATATTAAATAAAGGATAAACACGGGCATCCGGGTATGTTTATCAGTAGTGAATGTATAAAAATGTTGTCATTACGGTTAGGGTTAAGAAAACGTTGCCTCTCTATAAATTTTCTATTTATTTGTCTTTACTACAATTTATCAAAGATACCCACCAAAAGCGGTTATATTCGCTTTAATAAAATTTTCTGGTTAGAGGTGAATAAAGCGAATTGTCCGTGACTTATCAAAGCCATTAACCAGAAATATTCGCTGTATTTTGTGATTATACGATATGTGTGCTGTTTAAAAATGTACGATAAAATTTTAATTTTCACATACAGATGGCGGGCCCTATTTAGTCAGCCATAATAGTTAATTTGTGTGTTTTTATGGATTTTATTGCGTTTTGTTTAAATTTAAAATTTTATATTTCAGTACAGTAAAGCATGTTTATAACGAACTCGACTATAAATTTTTACTGGAATTACACCGTTTTAAAATTCATTTTTCTTAAATTAAAAAATTAAACGCTTAATGTGTACTCTTACAATCAAACCTGTTTTATCTGATATGGAGTAGCTATAATGTATCACTAAAATTATACATGTAGTTACTTAATTTATATGTATATAAAAAAGTCTAATAGCGTTTTTATTTTTAACAGAACAGTAATGTCATTTTAATTTATTTCGCCTGTTACCTTGGCATAACAATACTTTTGTTAAATTGATACTCCATAATTTGCAAACATACATGCGTAGATATGTATTTGAAATTTAAAAAATCTCTTTGTTACAAATTAATCAGCAAACCAAATTTATTTTCTAAATATTCAACGCTGTTTAAAACAAAGACAAGTAAAATTTGTGTGAAACATTTGTTTTATCTCACACAATATTTATAAAAAAAGAAAACTTCCTTTTTTTAAGAGTTTTTTAAAGTTTTGTGTTCTTTTTTATCATTATTTTAGAAGGAGTTTCTACCTGAACAAAAATACAAAAAGAAAAAAAAAACAACTTAAAACCATATAAAAGTAGAAAAATAAGAATCGGAAAAAAAATCCTCGTAATGTTCACATTTGTAAGTCTTTATGTGTGTGGGTGTTATCACTGGTAACCACCCACTTGACTTCTGCAACCCAGCCTCAGAACATTGTTGACGCTTGGGAATCATCATTTATCGTTTTCATCTCTCAATCTTTTTATTTATTTTTCTTTTTTTTATAAATTTTTGGGAACTTGTTTTGCTTTCTGTTCTCAGAGCAAATGCTGAAATTCAGTGATGGAATTTTGTGTTTCTAAAGCCAGGCTGACCAAAACAAAAGTGTCCCTTAAAGAAAAAAATATTTTTGATTTTTTTTGTTTTTGCTTACCCTGCTAATATGAATGATAATCTACAGCATAACTTTCATTCATAAATACAACAACTGCTTTAGAATAATATTTCTGGGAATTCACTTGCCCTTTATATTCGCTGTTTGGGCTTTTCTTTTCGATTATGTATAAGAGGTGTCCGTTTAAAGGAGGTATACATTCACTTATTATTTAAAATATTTTATTTGATAATATTGGCTTTTGTTAATGCAATACTAAACTGGTCTACTGTGGTTAAAAAAATTGATTCAGTTTTGATTTGATTTTGAACGATTTACAATCTTCTTGATCTATTGGAACACGACAAAGTCGTCTCTTACAAAATGCTTCAAACAAGCAAGTTCTTTTTAATGCTTCGTCATAAGAATTTCATATGGAATCTGGTATTTTTACAAGTACATACCCCATCTTCAGAGTCAGACTTAGACTAATTCTTTGATCTACTTTTAAAAACTCGTGAAAAACATTTGATTGGCCCGGCAGTTCTGATAAACTTGAGTACAAGTGGCATATTATTCTCGACATCAAAATCCAGAAGGTTATCCAGCCTTCCGAAAAAAGCTATATATTGTTGTTGATTTAATCAAGAAGCTTTTAGGAAGTATTAAACTTCAAGAGTATCAATAGATTTTGCAAAATCTATTGCTGAACCCTCTGTATCGAGTTTTGGTAGTAAAAGTGCTTTAATATTGTACCCTGTAGTACAAATTTTGTAGTTGTACTTGAAGGCAAAAATAAGATGTTAATATTCGGTAAATTAAAAAACAAAAAATATTTTTCGCCGTGGCGTTAGTTACTACGCTTATAACTCAAGAAAGCCTGGACCGATTTCGATGATTCGTACCAATTCGGAATGGTCTCTGGCCAAATAAGAATAATAGCAAAAAAAATAAAATATTCCAAAAAAAAAAAATAAAAAAAAAAAATTACGTGTGTACTTTTAAAATACCGGGTTTACACAACGCCTTTCATGACTGTTCACATTAGAGTTGCATGACTGGTCACACTATGTTTCAATGGTTTTCACTCTAAAACCGATTTTGATGTTTCGTACCAATTCGGAATGGTCTCTGGCCAAATAAGAAGAATAGCAAAAAAAATTTCTAAAATATTCCAGAAAAAAAAAATTACGTGTGTACTTTTAAAATACGGGGTTCACACATTGCCTTTCATGACTGTTCACATTAGACTTTCATGACTGTTCACACTATGTTTCAATGGTGTTTACACTAAAACCGATTTTGATGTTTCGTACCAATTCGGAATGGTCTCTGGCCAAATAAGAAGAATAACAAAAAACATTTTTTAAATATTCCAGCAAAATGAAATAACGTAAGTGTGTACTTTTAAAATCCGGGGTTCATACAATGCCTGACTGTTCACACTATGTTGCGATGGTGTTCACATTGATAAGAAGAATAGCAAAAAAATTTCTATGTCGCAATGATGTTCACACTAGAGTTGCATGACTGTTTACACTATATTACAATTGTGTTCACACTAAAGTTGGATGACTGTTCACACTATGTAGGAATGGTGGTCTCACTATAGTCATGACTTTTCACACCATGCTGTTGATCAAATTAACGCTTGCTTGAATTATAGGGATGCCAATCCTTAATTACGATACTGAAAATTATGATTTTCAGGATTTACAAAATTTTTGATTTTAAGGTTTTTTGCTTCTCATGTAAAAAAAAACTGTAGTTACGTCCGTTTGTATTTAGTATGACGATATGTATAGAGCTTTCAGTTGGTGTCCACATTTTGTATTGTCGCCGACTTTTTCATCTGTTCGTTGTTGATATGTACGAAAACATTGAAACTGAACGACTAAATTTCATACGTTTTAATCAAAAGAAATTACGTTCAGAAGAGAATATCCATTTCCGTGATGCAATTAATAATGATGGTAATGTAAACGACCTCGGAAAAATGGTTATTTTGCCTTCAATATGAATACGACACAAATGCATTAAGCGATTTGGTTCGAACTAATGTACCTTTACTAAATCCCCAACAAAAAGAAATGTACGATATGGTGATGAACACAATTGATGGTGGAAATGCTGGCATGTTTTTCCTTGATGCGCCTGGTGGCACTGGCAAGACATTCCTCATATCACTGATTCTGGCTACAGTTCGTGCAAGGTCAGAAATTGCCATAGCAGCTGTTTCTTCTGGAATAGCGGCTACGCTGCTGGAAGGTTGTAGATCCGCTCATTCGGCATTGAAATTGCCATTAAACCTTCAAGAGGTTGAGGAACCAGGAACATGTAACATAGCGAAACATTCAGCAATGGCTAAAGTTTTGATAGCAAGCAAAATAATTATCTGGGACGAATGCACAATGTCGCATAAACGTGCGTTAGAAGCTCTGAATCGCCCCATGCAAGATCTGCGTAATGACGCAAGATATTTTGGCGGTGCGTTGATTTTACTCTCAGGTGATTTCCGGCAAACACAACCAGTATTACCACGATCGACCGCAGCTGATGAGATCAATGCTTGCCTCAAATCATCGACATTGTGGCGTTATGTGAAGAAACTTCAGCTGACGACAAACATGCGAGTTGCATTGCAAAACGATACATTTTCCGAAGTGTTCTCCAATCAACTGCTAACTATTGGTAATGGTCGTATTCCTGTCGACGCATCGAATGGATTGATATCCTTTCCTCCGAATTTTTGTAATTTCGTCTCAACGAAAGACGAGCTCATCAAAAAAGTGTTTCCTAATATAATTGCTAACCATAAGAACTACGATTGGTTGAGTGAAAGAGCAATTTTAGCTGCAAAGAACAAGGATGTGGATCACATAAACTTTAAAATTCAAGATAAAATCGCTGGTTCCCAGTTTTCTCACATGGATCAGAGCAACTCTTTTGTACATACATTTATGCCGAGAGTGCAAGAACTAAAAATATTGTGTATTGTCTCTCTCCCGGCATTCACCCCAGCTAGTTTGAAATAAAATTTAATTATTAAAAATCTGTTAAAAAATCAATAAGTTATTTGACCATTTTCAAGCCTCGAAGACGGTTTTTCTTCTAAAAAAAAAATTAAAAAATTCAAATACAATTTTAAAAATAATGAGAATAAAATAAATTTCAAAAAAGGTTTTGTATTCAATAAATTTGAAGAAACATTTTAGGCACGCGGAATATTTTAGAAACCCAAAACTAAAACTGATTTAAACAAAATATTGTTTCCTTCTCAATTAGTTGCGAATTTTTGTTATTTCTGTAATTTCTTTATATCATACGTTTTAGAAATATCCAAATGAATTGTAAGAGTTTCAGATTCTTTTCATTCCCTCTTCATATACAAATAATATTATGACAGACGATTTTTTAAACATTTTTTTTACTTTTTTTTTATTGGCATACTACGCATATGAGAGAAGTTCATATTACCATTTTACCTTTAGCAATAAAAAAAAAATAATAACCATTTTCATTTTAACAACAACGTCTTCGAAAGATTTCTTTTACTCCATTTAAACAGATTTTTGTTTGAAATTGAAGTGCAACAAAAAAATTAAGAAAAAAAAAAAATAAAAACTTTTCAACAAGTAAAGAAATAATTGCTCGGTTAAGTATGACTATTTGGAACATTACACTGATAGCCAAATGCAGTTAATTAGTTAGAGTTTAGTTAGACAATGGATTAAACTATAGGTCTAATTTATATAAAGGCCGTTTTTAAATAGGCTCTTGGAGTTAACAAATACAGAAATATACTTTTTTGTATAAAGTAATGCATCAGTAGGACTACTTTGATACTAACCCTTTACGTTTCGCCCCTTATTTTGTAATCTTGTAAACTAAATGACTCATTTTTGCAGCTTAAGATACATGAAATTCTTGTCATCAGAGATGCTTTTTCATATGAGAGAATCCATTGGTCATAAACGCAGATTTTATGAGCAATGAATCCAAAGAAATTTAAACCACAACGGAACATCTGTTAACAGTAAAGCTTTATAATTGTTTTTGAAAGTAAACCTCATCGAAAGACAATTTTTATGACATCAACGGGATTTGATAAAGCAACAGTTTGCTACAGATAAGGTGGAGTGGGTCTTTACACCACTGAGGTGAAGAAAAGTTGTCGTCCAAGACATTTAAGAGAGTCTGGCACGAGGTTTTTATTTTGAAACTTGCTGCTATCGATCTTTTTCAGGCACCCCTCTAAAACAGAGGTTATTGACAAAAAACTTCAGCATGGTTGCCGTACAATGAAAAAGATTACACTAAAGGAATGCCAACTTAAGCATACGGCCAAAATTAGGAAAACCACATATTTTTACAGCATAATACGAGATCTTAAATGCGAACTTACGTCGTCGCCGTGGTCTAGTGGTTACTGTGTTGGCTTACTAAGATGAGAGTAACTGATTGCCATGAAAAAGCTTCTAAAATCCGTCGATCAGAGTCGACTTGAAACTGTAGGTCCCTGTACTCATGGATAAAATTAACACACACAACATGAGTACTGCGAGAAGCTAGGATGTAACCCCGACAAAGGGTTGTAATGGCCAATTATGTATGTATGTATGTAAATGCGAACTTCTTTTTACGTTTTGAAGACCATAGTGGTCACTATGGCGATATTTTAGAAAAAAAAAAATTGGCGACACAAAAAAAAAGGTTTGTGAGAAAAATAAAAAATATAACATTTAAAAGAATCAGCTGATATCAGGGTCGATATGTATTTCTCTCTTTACATATCTAGATTTTTCAGCCACCACTCTAAAAGAGAGGATATTTGCAGTGGTTTTTCCAAAGAATATAGTTTATATGTTCCACAATACCGCAAGCATCAGCATTATCTTCCACTCTCTTTCTAATGTTTCTTAACTATCTTTTCTTTAAATCATCTAATACCATTTACCCTTTCGCAGATGACAGCAACATTTGTCATACATATTCATTTAATTGTAGGCCGTGCCTTTTGGAGATTGGGATTGGGAGATTTGGCCTGTGGACAACTCATGGTGGAATTGCATACACGCTTAAGTCAAAGTTGTTTTCTCATGTATAGACTGGTTGTTAATGATTGCGTCTTGTCACCTGGGGCTATGGGTCATGTAAATATTCAGATGGCGGAGGCTTTTGATGATGAGGGATTTGAGAACTAACTGTGATGTTTACTGGAATGAGCACATATTTTGAGTGTCAGTGAAAGCTTTCAAGTGTGTCGGTTTTTTAAAACTGTGCAAGAAAAACTTCACTTCATCTGACCTCCAGAATATTTAGAAGACATTTATCCGATCCAAGATGAAATGCAACTGTTATGTATGGGCCGGTACTTCAAAATCTATTTTTAGGCTTCTTGATCGCGTACAGGAAAGGGTGAAGGTACTTTTCATTGACGGGATGGTATCAAACTCTCTTGATTCATTGGAGCATCGGCGCAATGTGGCGTGAGTTTCATTGTTCTATCGGTACTACCATGGCAGATGCTTTGATGAAATGGGAACCTTATTTCTGAATAATTACATAATCTTACGTACTACCCGTACCTCTCTTAGAGTGCATCTCTTCGTAGTTGAATTGCGCAATGCACTATAGAGAGAGTTCGTTCTTTAGTTGCACGTTTCTTTTATGCAATAACCTTTTAGAGAAAGTTTTTCCTGTCAATCTCGATGTTAATGAGTTTAAATTAAATGCTCACAAACACTATTCCCTCCTCCCTTCTTAGAACATATTATTTTCCGAAACCAGCACAATGTAGGGCATGAGTAGGGGTCATACCCTGAGTTCTGGGCTCAAGACAAAAAAAGCTATGATTTTGTAATTAAAAATTGTTTCAAATGAAGCCAAATATATACATGATGAATTCATTTCCAAATTTGCTGCGAATGCGGACGGTGTAGACTTATGGTGATTTATTTTCCGCCAAAAAAGTTGTACTGTTTTGCCCTTTGTGTTAAAAACACTTTTTGATGATCTTTTCTAAAAAAATCCTACGTTTACCGCCATGTATAGAATCAAAGGGCGTTAAATGCCCCTAAAAACAGCTGACTTTGTTTACTTTTTTAAAAACTTGTATTTTTCTTCTTCTTTACAAAACAGAGTTGCATTTTCTAATATTAATATTCTATTAGTAATACAAATACGACAATACTTTGATAGAGTTCGTACAAAATTAAAGAAATTCACAATTCCTTTTAAAAAAGGAAACACAATAAGAGTGTATGATTCTTTTTTCTTTGTTTACTTGTGTTACAAACACGTGCTGAAACCTAAAAACTTATCCAGGATGGCGTAGGGTATACAAAGTATATGGAAATAAAGTTTCAAAATGATAAAAAAAATACTCAACAGTTTTGTAAAAAAAATAACGCCGGAAGTCTTTTAATAATACAACATATGACTTATTAAAGAAATAAAAAATAAAAAGTCAGAAATGTAGAGAAGAGATCAAAAATGTAAAAGAAATACAAAAGAAAGAAAAAAAAATATTCAAATATAAAACGCAGCAGGGAATATACAAAAGAAAAAACCAAGTAAATCAAACGGCATAAAGCGGCGAAATATGTACAACCAGCCAACCAACCCATCCTTAAGACAATACAAAAGAGCCAGCCATTGAATCGAAACCAACCAACCAACCAACCAGCAAAGAACCACATTAACTATCGATGGAAGTTGGTAAGAACTATTGGAATTGTAAAAGAAAACGATTTTTTTTAATATTTTTTTATGCTTTATTTTTTTTTGTTTAAGCGAAAAACAATAAATAAATATTCGCTCGTACCACAAATAAAAACAAAAATTCTGTACGAATCGTGAAAAGACAAAATCATAGCAAAAGACAAAGTTTTTCTTATATTTTTCATGTTTATTATTCGAATTTCCGTTCCTTTGAATGTTTGTCTGTCTGTCTGTCTGTCTGATGGTTATATATTGTTTATCTGTTTATGTCTGTCCATTCATTTGTATTTCAGTATTCCAGCATATGAATGAATACAAATTTTACGCTTTTTCTTCTCTCTCTGGTAAGTTGTTATTATTGTTGTATGAGCGCCAAACGAACTTTTGACAGGTTGGCGAATAAATCTTGAAATGTTTTAATTTGTTCAGGAATCGATTTGCAACAGACTTGTAGAAAGAAGTCCATAAACTGACTGCTCCTTTAACTCCTTCTACTTTTTTTTTTTACTCTATAGGTATGCACTTGCATTTATATGTTGTTCTGCTTTATTTTCAGTTCACAGTAATGAACTGACTTATAGGGTTAAAATATGTACAAGTCAAGTTTGTGTTTTACGTTTCTTTTCTTTTTTAATTTTTTTTTTTTTTTCACAAATTTTTCTTTTTTTTTCATTTTTTTTCACAAAATTTTCAAATGCAACGAGTTTCCTGTTATGAAAATAATTTGGTTTTTTGCTAAAATTCTAAATTTATTTTTATTTCAAAATAAAGCTACAGCTTGAGTTTCTGTACAAAATTTGACCAAAAAATTATTTTAAATTCTTTTACATTTAGGTTTTTTGTTTCTTTAACACGTTATCCTATCACAGAAACTGGTAAACTAGAGTAGAGAGAGATTAGACAACTTTTTAGGCCACCTTAAGTGGAACAATTCACGCAACTTTAATAGCTCAAAATTTTTTTTAATTATATTTTTTTATTTTTATTTTTAAAAAATAGTGAAAAATAAAATTTTTAGTGTTCAAATTGGTTTTTGCCTAGACACGTTCAGATTATATTAATATGTTCACGAAAGTTGTTCAGATTTCCAATGGCTACAATATTGTCATATATTGTTAGTGAAAAATTACGAGTCCCTGTAAGTTATGCTGAAAAAAGTGAACAAAGTAACAATTTTTTCATAAATTTTTGCTAAAAAGTGTATGAAAAAATTATATTTTGCACAAAAAATATTTTAAAATTTGTTCAGTAGAGTCTTCACTACATTATTGCCGAACATAGTTAAGCAGTATCTTTAAGTTTGAGTTAGCTGTTGGCCAAAAACTGTGGACACCTTTTTTGAGTGATGCAGTGATTTTCAAAATCTTAAAAAAAATCCATAAAAAAATTGGTAGTCAATCTGTCCAAACCAAGTACAGGGCTTTACTAAGTTTTGGTAGTACAATCGGATCTATGGTGTGTATTCCGTGCATTTTTTTCGCTGTTGCACTGTGTAAGGCTTTTAACGGACATTTAAATAGAGTGTTTCTTTCAATAAATTTGCCATCACAAACCTACATAAAATATTATAAACAAAATATTTTGTGAACTCGGTTTATGAAGAGCTTATTTGACAAATTTCTATTAAATTTATTTAAAATTAGATCACGAATTAAAACTACATAATTGTTCTTTAAATTGACCAATTTTATATATATGTTTCTTCCTTTATATCCATAAGCTAATAAGGTCATCAGTTTCCTCGTTATGTAAATAAAAACAAAATTTTTTATTTAACTTATCCCCGACGTTTCGTCAATTATTTGTTGACTTTTTCAAGGGTGTCTATTTTATTCAGAAAAAATATACATTAAAAAAATTTTTATCTTAATTAAAAAACCCGAATAACAATTATGTATGTATATAATAATTAGTACTTACAATAATTCTATTTTATTTTACATATTAAAAATTTTCTAAATTATATTTTATTTTTATATAAAAGAATATCTTCTACACACAGCACTTAAACATACATTTCAACTAATTTAACATTTTCACATATAATTTCGATATTTTCCAGACTAATATATTTTATTCTTCTCCTACAGTTCCTGTTATAGCAACACTGTAACTCGAGCTTATGTTGTTAGTGTCCTCTTTTAAATTTATGGTCTTCTCCTTTTTCTGTTGTATTCTTAAGCTCTCAATAATATATCTTTTTCTACTCATTTTTTCTTTTTTTTTTTTTTTTTTTTTTTAAAAACACCAATCGAAAAACAAAAACAAAATAATGTTGTTTATGAAATAAAATGTAACGGAAATGAAAATGAAGAGTGCAATTTGATCTACATTGGCACAACAAAAAGGAGCTTAGATACAAGAATAAATGAGCACAAGCAAGATATTGAAAAGAGAAAACAAACAACAGCTTTAGCACAACATATTTTAGAGACAAATCACTATGCTGAACTAGAAAATGTAAAAATTTTAAATAAAGAAAAAATGAGTAGAAAAAGATATATTATTGAGAGCTTAAGAATACAACAGAAAAAGGAGAAGACCATAAATTTAAAAGAGGACACTAACAACATAAGCTCGAGTTACAGTGTTGCTATAACAGGAACTGTAGGAGAAGAATAAAATATATTAGTCTGGAAAATATCGAAATTATATGTGAAAATGTTAAATTAGTTGAAATGTATGTTTAAGTGCTGTGTGTAGAAGATATTCTTTTATATAAAAATAAAATATAATTTAGAAAATTTTTAATATGTAAAATAAAATAGAATTATTGTAAGTACTAATTATTATATACATACATAATTGTTATTCGGGTTTTTTAATTAAGATAAAAATTTTTTTAATGTATATTTTTTCTGAATAAAATAGACACCCTTGAAAAAGTCAACAAATAATTGACGAAACGTCGGGGATAAGTTAAATAAAAAATTTTGTTTTTATTTACATAACGAGGAAACTGATGACCTTATTAGCTTATGGATATAAAGGAAGAAAACTACATAAGTTGAAGTAACAGTTGATTAAAAAATTTTGATTGCAAATATTTTCAATAATTCGAAAGTTTAACTGAAAGAAAAATCAAAATTCAATTACAAATTTTAATTAACTAAATTAAAAAGTTTGATTGAAGACAATTAAATTATTTAATTAAAATTAAATCACATATTAATTAAAATTTTAAATATTCAATTCAAATCGCGATCGTGAAAAAGAAAAGGATGTTTTGTTTAATTTGTGCAAATTGTCGTCATTTTTTCAATATATGTAGCTCCTTAGTCAATTGTATATAGTATAATAGATACATATAATACAATTAATTGAAATTAATTAAAAATTTAATTGATACCAAATATAAAATATTTTTTCTTTGATCAAGGGGGGGATCTATTATACTCAACTCTCAACTTAACTTATACTTATAGGGTTCCTCTAACACATCCTTTAGTTTTATCGTTCTGGAATTCTTGAAAATGTCGGCCGTTCCAATACTGACAATTCCATACCTAATATTTGATAACCACAATGATAAATAAATCAATGCTACACAAATGCGCAGTATGTGCTTTAATGAATTTTTTATGAATTTTTTATTTTTTTGTTTTTCAGTGCTCATGACTTGTTATTTAGAGTCCTAAAAATAATTAATGGCCCAAGTTATTTTCGAATAATAATAATAAGAATAAATGAAACTTATTTCAAGAGTTCAAATATCTTTTGGGTTCGTTCTAAGGTCTTTTAAGATGTACAAATGTAAATATATTTTTGTACACCCATCTTCGTATATACCAACACTCAAATAGTATGAAAAATACCTGAATTATATGTGCCCATAATTATGAAAGTGGTCTAAGTCATATATTTCTTGTTTCGAGATATTTAATGAATGGCATTTGAATAAATTAAAAACTATTTTTACATTTTGCGATATTTTAATTTATAGTTTTATTAGTCTCAATTAATGGACATTTATTATGAATATGAAATTTTGTGTGAATTAAGGCCGTTATCAAAATTAATTGAATGGCCTATAAATGACTTAAAGCAATAAAGAACTTTGAGTTTTATTTAAAACAATAATTTTGTGGAAATAATTCGTGAATATTTATAAATTATTTTTAAACAGTAATCCATTTATATCATTATTTCGAGTATTTAAGATTCTTAAAATGTTCCTTTATGTTTTTCTTCCGATTCTGGTCTAATGGTGGTGTATAATAGAAGTAATTTAATATATCCGTATATTTTATGGCCTTCCTGTTTTAGGTGAAAGATCCAAAACGTGAAATTTAGAATCATCTAAAGAAGTTTTATAAAACATTTTATAAGGTTAATTTTTCAAGAATCTCATCCATTGAATTTGTAGCCAAGAGACAGATTCGCCCGCGGTATCTTCTACTCTTCTTGTTATTGATTCTTCTAGTGATTTCACATACATATATACATAACTGGCCTTTACAACCCTGAGTCAGGATTATGGCCTAGCTTCTCGCAGCACTCATGTTGTGTGTGTAAATTTATATCCATGAGTACCGGGACCTAGAGTTTAATGTTGACTCCGAAAGACAGACTTGAGAAGCTTGTTCATGGCAATTAATTACTCTCAGAGGTTTTGCCAGAAGACTGCTGAGAGGTAGTCGCCGAAAGAAATATTTTTTTCATATTTTTTTTTTAAGATGATAACACACTAACCCCTAGACCACGGCGACTACTAGTGATTTTGTTGAAATAAAATCCGGCTGCGGCATTCGTTTTATCGAAAATGTATTTCTTCTTCTGCACTTTACTATCAATTCATAATACTACTCAGGGTTGTATAAGTAGTTTGCTCTTTTTATTTTTATTTCGATCAACCCAAAATTAGGGTCATTCGGTAGAAAGGAATGACCCTATACCAAACATTTGTGGTCTAATATTTGACTTAGACCACTTTCATAATTAACACTAAATGAAGTCAATCATTCTGAAAGTAGTCTAAAAGTATTTAAATTTCTAAAGAGATGGTGTCTTTATTTTATTGAACGCCACTGTAATTGTAGACCTATCAAGCTTAGCACTAGACTAGAAACTAAGAAATTTATATGAAAATGAAACTGACCTATGGAAGTTTCTTATAATTGAACTTGGATTTACCGGAAGTACGTATAGTTTTTAAAATTTTGCAATATAATGCTAAATAGTAGAGGTGCATTTATTAGTTGTTCATTTTATATATTTTTTTTTTGTATTACCAAATAGTAAATATTTGTCTTTCTACGATTTTTTACTCTTGTTTTAATTTTTTTCCACACAATGAGACTTTTGAAGAGTATGACGTTGATGATAGTTTGTCTGTTCCTTATGTCTGCATCTCCACCAAAAGAACAAGACGAAAACAAAAATAGTTTTTTGTAAAATCATAAATAATTTGAAAATGGCAAATATGAGAATACGAATATTTAGATTAAAAAGTTTTAAAAACGAAATTAGGTAAACCGGAAATTATGCATATATGTACATACATACATACATACGTACATATGCACCTATATGGACAGAGCAATCAACAAACTGTCAGGCAAAAGGATGTTCTAAACACAAATAAGTGTGAGTTCGTGTGTGTATGTAAAAAAAAAATAAATTTAAAATTCAATTTTTTAAAATCTGAATTGGTATTTGTTTTTGTTTTTCTTCTTAAAAAAAAAACATTTTTAAAAAAGATATTTTTCATTTAAAATTGATATTTTAGTTTTATGAATGATGATGTTTTAAGGCATTTTTAAAGTCATTTCACTTATTATACTTTGCAATTTGAAACCTTATGTAGACGGCTGATATTCACAATTAATATACGAGTACGTAAATGATATTCTGTTTTATAATTAAAAAAAATATATATGCGCATAGGCTTATTGGAATCATAAGTATCATAAGTGCATTTAAAGAGAACTTCATTATGTCTGGCAAATAATGCCTATTGGGATAATTAATAATTACAAAATAAGTCGCATATGTATATAAAGTCACTCTTGCCAATTTAGATATTTCCTCGTCAAATACAGAGTATTTCACTCTCATTTTCCTGGAAAATTGTTGATTTAACTGTTGGCGAGAAATCTAGCGATTTTGGGAGGTAACTATCCAATTTGAAGTAATTAACCAACCAAATTGGAGCTTACTTTGATGTAGATTTGTAAGGGCGATAAGCCAAACTCTCCCCTACAAAGCAACTCTGAAAGCAACTCTGCAATACAACCTGCTGCAACGTAAGGTAACAGAGATAGCCGATGCATTAAACTTCCAACTCACAACACATTTGAAACATTTTAAAAAGTCTGACAATGAAAAGCTCGACAGTTAGACTGATTGACCATATTACCATCAGTGAAAATGGGCGCTGCTGAAACAAATCTTGCAACAGATGAAAATATTAAACTCTAAAGAAATCATCCTTAAAGGCAGAAGATTTTGCTAGAGTTTTAAGTAATTTGAAAAATAAGTGTTTAACTAAAATTTCAAACACCTTACAAATGAAACAAAATGTTGTATACTATCTACACTGTCACACTGTCAGTTCCAATTTATATCAAAGGTATTGCTAATACATACTGTCAATATCTGAAATGTTTAACTTTTTTTAAATTTTCTAAAACACATTTTCATTAAGATACTTAAATCTGTAAACTTAAGAATAATATTTCCTGTGTTTGAAAACACATTTTCATTTAAATTATCGTTAAGAGTTCAAGTGTTTTCTTTTTCTTTTTACAACTGTTTCTTTGTCTTAATTTTTACACCCATATTTTATGGAAAATTTGTGCAAAAAAATACATAAAAAAGAAAACAACTTTTTATTTGCAATATAAATTGTGTTTTTTTTTTTATTTCAAATGCAGATGTTTTGTATGCTTTAAAGGTTGATTAAGTCATATTTGCATTCAATTTTTTCTTTTTTTTTTAATTTATGAGAAATGAATCGCTTTAAAAATAATATTTTGTAGTTTTTTTCTTTATTTTACATTTATGATTAAATGTGTTTGTAATACTTACCGAGAGAAAACAATCGCATTATTTTGGTGCAAACGACGAATACACTAAAAAAATAATAATAAAAATTCCCATTAAATAGAATATATTCCGAATATTCCTTGAGCTAAAATGTTTCTATTGTTGTAGTCGCCGTGGTCTAGTGGAAGCGATAGTGCCAGGATTAAATCTCAGCTCTGACATCTTTAAAAAAAGAAATATGGAAAAAATATTTCATTCGGTGGCTACCTCTCAGCAGTTTCTGACAAAAGCTCTGGGAGTAATTGCTTGCCATGAAAAAGCTTTTCAAATCCATTGTTCGGAGTTGACTTTAAACTGTAGGTCCCGGTATCATACATAAAAATTAACACACACAACATGAGTGCTGCGAGAAGCTAGGCTGGAAGCCTAACACAGGGTTCTAATGGCCAATTATGTATGCATGTAAAAAGGTTTCTATAAGGCCTCATTTAGCAGACACAAGCTCTACAAATTCTATTTCAGATTTACTTCTTTTCTACACAGTTTGAAATTCCGTAAAAGCTTTGTACTTTCGTTTCTTCGATCAGATCTTTTAAACAAGAACTTTTTACTGGGCTTTTCAAAAGGCTTTACTTTACTTTCTTACTTTCTTTTAATTTTTTTTAATCAAATAAATTACAGATTTCCTGATGCAGCTACACAATAGAGTAGCAAAATATCGATAGACATACATAAATAGTTGCCGTAGCTCCCGTGGTCTAGTGGTTAGTGTGTTGGCTTACTAAGACTATAGCGCCGGGTTCAAACCTTAGCTCAGACATCTCGAAGAAAAGAAATATAAAAAACGAATATTTCTTCCAGCGATTGCTTCTTACCAATCTTCTGGCAAGACCTCTGAGAGTAATTGATTGCCATGAAAAAGATTCTCGAAATCTGTCGTTCGGAGTCGACTTTAAACTGTAGGTCCTGGCACTCATGGGTAAATATAAGAATACACAACATGAGTGCTGCGAGAAGCTAGGCCGTAACTCTGAAACAGGGTGGTAAAGGCCAATTATGTATGTATGTATGTATGTACGATGTATGTATGTTTGTGTACATAAATAAAATTATTTTATTTAAAAAGATTTTGAGTTGGATCAATTATTTAATCTGATTAAAACATAAATTATTGAACGCAGCATTTTTACATTTGTATTTAATTTCTTGAGAAATTTCAAACATATCTTATCACTTTATTTTCTTTTATTTTCTTCAAATTTCTCTCACTGTATTTTAATTTAACGATTTTTAAGAAAAAATCTGTCAATACTACTGAAACGGTTTATTTCTTTTATTGGTTTTTTATGCGTTTTTTTTAAGAATTTTTTTTTAATAAGGAATTGGTTTCATAAAATAAAATCAGCAGCAATGAATTGAGAGCAACACACATGGAACATCAGGTAAACAGTGACAAAAATTCCTTTTGAAAAAAAAACTATTTCTACTATTCCTGAAAGATAGATCTACACCAAACACAATTCCATTTGGCGAGATCATCACGATTGACAATCCCCGTGACACAAAATTAAGGAAACAACAATAGGCAGAGGAAACAAATTTTAAGCTATTGTCAGTTATTCAAGAATTTGTGGAAAAACAAAAAGCAAAACCGCATAAGCGGTTACGCTGTGTAAATTACCGGACACACCTCTCACTGTTCTGGTGTGAAATGGAAATGCATCACTTGCTTGCTTATCTTGCTTTGCATTGTTGCAACATTAAATGCTCTAATAAATTCTTCTTTTCTAAATTTTTTTTTAAACGTTATAGTTATAGAGTTATAGAAAAAAAAGAAAACACTTTAACCAGCTGCTGTTTTAGATGTAATTTCATGGCAGCATGTTTGTTTTTTTTGTTTGTTATTGTTTTTGTTTAAGAAATTTACTTGAATTGTCGCTACATGAAGTTGCTTTAAAACCGCTAAAGAGATAAGTGAATAACTATGAGATCTCTCTTTACTCGCTCTCAAGTAAATGAGTGCTACTGTTTAAACCATAGGTCGGCAAAATTGATTTGCAATTGTGTTAGTGAGCATGGAAAAGAACTGCACTGAACAAAAAAATGTGTGAATTTATAAATACTTATGTATGTTATTAAATTACATATCACTGTGTATGAACTAGGAACTTTCTTTTACTACTGTAGGAAACATATTGGGTATATCTAATTCGGGTATGCAATTAAATAAAAATTTTTTATTTAAAAATAGACCTTGAGTTTGAATAATTCATTACATTAATCAATAAAGGTCGAAAAACCAGAATTAAAAATTATTAAACCTATTATATTTAGAGTTTCATAAATTTTTTCCAGTTAACCTTAAAAATTATTTTAATTTTCATAAAAAAAAAAACGCCCGGTATACATCTGCACACGTCAGTAGTTCATTGACGACTAAAACATAAAAGAACATTTCTTTAAGTGTTTTTGCAAAAAAACTAATGCAAAGAGAGGACAAAATGAAAGAGTGTAAGAATACATGTGAACTCTCCCGGCTGAATTCAGCTATGAAATGCCGACCTATGGTTTAAACTGTATAGGCTTACTTGCGGAGATTAAGGCGACTTACTTACTACCTATAGGTTTAAAATAGTTTTTGTGGGTTTGAATGTGTAAATCTCTTTTAAGGTTTTTCATCTTGTTTTATTTATTATTTTTCTGTTTCATTCTATTTATCCTTCTGTCATAAGGATGTTGTAAATAAATCCTTAAGCGTGCCGCAGATCTCTGCCGGTAACTGCTGTTAATTCCTTTTTTAGGAATCGCAATTTAAGGTGTCACAAATCCTGTAATTATTTAATTTTAACAGTAGCATATAATAATAATTCAAAATTAAAAAAAAAAAAAAAAGATTTTGAAAATGAATTTGAATATCAAATAAAATATGTACATACATACATATGTATGTATGTAGACTGTTAAGCTTTTGAATAATCTATGTAAAATAAAACTATTTTCATAAATTTTCTCAATCATAAAAGAAAACTTTTTGGGAATTAAAGAAAATTAGTGAAATTAAAGTAGAAAACAGTTACATATTATTTAATAACACATATATACATATACATAAATGCCTGTAGGCTTTTGTGTCACATTTTTAAAAATTATGTTAAAAAAAAATTAGTTGAGGGAAAAGACCAATAACTACATCTTTGGCATCCTTCAACACACCTCAAAAAATAAAATTTATTTCATTTATATATATGTATGTATGTGTGTATACACGTATTTACATATGTATGTATGCGAATACAGATATGTATTTCTATTTGTTTATACAATAGTAAATTTTTAAACATTTTTTTAATATACAGTGTCGGACAACACTAATTATATTCAATTCAATTCAAATTTATTGAGACTTTTTATACAAAAAGTTAACAAAAGTGTTTTAAACAAATTATAGTATGAAAACTTAAAACTAAGTATATTGTATTATTTTAATTAAATATTTAAAAGCTTTATATACGCTACACATTAACATAATTAAATTGAAACAACATTTGCATTTGTTTTGAAATGTCAAAACAAGATAAGTGATAAAGATTATGATTTATGATATACATACAGTATAATTTCGACAGTCCGAATATACCAACGACCGGTAACACCAATAATTCGGAATTGTTATATGTTATAACTATATGTTAGTGAAGCTTAAAGTTATTGTTAATAAACTACAACCAAACATGGAAGAATGTACAAAAAGTCTCCTAACCTACATACATACAAGCAATAAAATCATTTCAAACACCATATTTGTGCATTCACATAAGTAGTATGTACTATTTATGTACTTATGTACCTATGTATGTATGTATCTATCTCGTTTATTTTTCAAGTACATAATCAACTTTCTCTCTTAAACGTTTTAAAACATTCCGGTTAAATATTTCGATGGCTTCGAAACTGCGTGCAACATTTGGTCCTAAAATTCAGAGTTTCCCAAATTCAGAACTATGGGATTTCATGAAATAAATGCACATGTGTACATATTGCATTTCTAAGGGCATGTGCAAACTATTTTATTGAATTATTTATTTTGTTTATTAATTGTTGTTTTAAATATGATCACTCTTCATTGCAAACGCCCTTTCAAACCTTGCGCCTTAGGACATGGTTTGCTACGTTTGCAATACTTTATATTTACTTATGTAAATATATTTTTGTGTTAGTGTTTACATAAAACGGAATTTTTGTATAAAATGTTTTCATAAAATAGTTGTCACACTTTTTTCGTAAAATTTTTATCAAATGTGGACGTATGTAGATTAAAAAGTTAATAATAAACAATTTTAAAAAAGACGTCTTATCACAAAAAAAAAATCTATCTATAAATTCTTAATACAATTCAACTGGCGAAGCAAAATTTGTTTAAAAATGATCACTCTTACTAGGATTTGAACTCGGATTTTCAGAGCAATAACAAATAATCGCCGTGGTGTAGTGGTTAGTGTGTTGTCATACTAAGACATGAGGCCAGGGTTCAAAACCCCAGCTCTAACATCTTGAAATATGAAATATAAAAAAAAAATATTTCTTTCGGCGACTACTTGTTAGCAGTCTTCTGGCAAAAGCTCTGAGAGTAACTGGTTGCCATGAACAAGCTTCTCAAGTATGTCGTTCGGAGTCGATATTAAAATGTAGGCCCCGGTACTCATGGATAAAAAAATTAACACACACAACATGGGCGCTGCCAGAAGCTAGGCCGTAATCCTGACACAGGGTTTTAATGGCCAATTATGTATGTATGTATGTATGTATGTATAACAATAACAAATTATACGATTTAAGTTTAACTGAACAAACACATCTGTCCCTATCAGATAGTTTTGTTCGACATTGTATAAGTAGGTAAATGTCCATATGTATATATTTACATACATATGAAGGAACATAAGGATTTCATACTTAAATTATTGTTCCCGTGCATACTTACAGACATACATTAGGGTGTCCCTCATTGGCCAAGTCTTTTTGCAAAAAGGGTTGTAGGCTGTATAGCTTATAAAGTTTTGTCACATAATGAAGAAGACAAACAGTAAAGAAAACAAATTCTAATGCAAATACAGTCGAATTCGGGTACAAGCACACGTTTTAAATAAAAAAATCGGATAATTGCAAATACGAATATTAAGCACTTATCGACTACAAAAATTTTAGCACCGGCTCATTTCTTTTTTATTTTGCGCATTCCAAACATTTTCAAAAGTATTTTTTATGGTAAGAATGTTCATTTATTACCAAAGCTGTTTATAATTTGTCTGTTAACTTGCTTAGAATTTGAATTTTTCTATAACATATCGATTTTTAATTTAATAATATTTCAAGAGTTTGTTTGAACGAAATAATTTTGCATTTATCCGAAGTCTTTTTAAAGGAAAATTTCGCTTATAGGGAAAACAAATGCTGTTATTATTATCTTATAACATAATTCGACTGTACATTAGTTTTATTAAATTAGTGAAATGTATCAATATAAATGCTTAATTTCAATGTAAGAAAATACAATTATCCTTTAACTACTGAGGTGGTGGTAAATTTTACCCCCTCCTTAGATTTTTTAATTTATTTTCTTCGGTTGAGCGCTGTTGAGTCCCTGTTTTGTTAAACTAAATCTGATTTTTTCATTTATATAATCTTATTTATATAAAAATGTATTTTCTTGTACTTTCAAAAATAAATTATTAAAAAAAAAAATTTTTTTGACTAATTTTTTTGGTAAAACAAAAGTTGGTAAAATTTACGCCACGTCAATAACTATGAAAAAATATTTCACCTCCGCAGTTAAAGGTTATTTTATTTCTATATAGTACATATGTATGTATGTATGTATTTAATAATTATATTATTAAAATAAATTAACTACTAAGTTTAATGCTAATTTTAGTTATTTTCTTAATATTTTAGATACAAAACAATTATTTTCATATAGAATATTAAAATCAAACTCTTTTGTTTTATCATTATTTGGTTATAGGATTCAGATTTTGCGTGTAATAGGTTCACAGTAAATCTCAAATTATTTCATATTTTCCCATAAAATAAATTTAATTTGTGTTAATTTTATAAGAATTAAAAAAAATTATAGCACACCTTCCTCTGATGCAGTCTGCTTAAACTTTGCCACAAAAAAAAAAAATTTGTTTTTTTTCGTTTTGCCTACGGACAATATTTCTGAATAGAGTTACAATGGAGTTTTTTATTTTTAAAAATAAGGCGCACCCTAAAGTATATACATGCATACATACATATACTACATATGTCCACATATGTTTGCATATATACCGTTGTTTTCTTTTTTGTTTTACTTTTTTTTTATAATTTTTTGCTGCCTTTTTTTAGGAATTTTAATTGAAGTGTCAACTTTTTTCACCGGAATTAGTTATCATGTAAAACAGAACAAAAAAACAACAACAACAAAAATTAAAAAAAAATAAAATTCAAATATTTGAAATGAAAAATCTACATGACATTGACAGCCAAATTTCTATTGCATTTTTGATGGATGTCAGTCAATTCATTTCAACTGTTCTGTCTTCTTCTATAATTATTTATTAATTTAATTAGTTTTTCTTTCTATTTTTTATTTTTTTTGTTCTACTTTTTATAAAATTTCGAACGTGGGCAGGCAGATTGAAAAAATTGTTTATAAATAGAACAACTATTCACACATACATATGTGAAGTTGGTTTCGGCATCATTGATTTAAATGACAAATCAATCATGAGTAGTTCAAAACAGGCCTCTGTAGTATAGTTCACTAACTTTTAACGAATCGGTTTCTGTTAAAATTTAAAGCCTGTTTAGCTTTTTGCCATAGAGTGCATCAAAAAGTTCTTCTTATCATTCAAACATACATAAGTATTAGCAAAAAAAAACCCTCTTTTAGAGTTACGACCTAGTTTCGCACAGCACACATATTGGTACGTCAATTTTTCATGTAAATCTCAGAACTTTTGCCAGAAGACTACATCTTATGTCAGAGCTGAGGTTTGACAACGACTTTTAAAATTGGAAATCATGTTTCATTTCTATACGAACGAAAAAAAAAACATTTACAAAAATACAGTATGCAAAGTTAGAATTCATACAATCTTATTAAAATTTATATTTCCAAGAAATATAATTTGAATATATTTTTGTTACATTTGTTTCAATAAATATTATTATTGAAGTCTTTGTTTTATAATTTATTCCATTAGAATAAATTAATTGTGGAATTAATAATTTTTATAATCTCTATAAATATGGGTTTTGTATACTGTACTTTGGCATTCAATTTAATTTTCTTTAAATTTATTTTTGTATTTTATATTTTTGGAAAGTTATTAATGAAATGAATGCTGATTAAATGTCAAACATTCTAGTGACTTTGGGATATAAGTAAGTGGAATAGGAAAACATTTTTATTTTATATAACAACTCAGTTCAAAAATATTGTACTGAACAACAATGGACAATCATCCCAAAAATATTTATCCTCAAAATTACGGTATTAATATATTTAAATTAATTGTCTACACACTCACTCTCTTCTTTTTTTTCACATTCCCATAACCTATTTTTCTACCTTGAGTACAAAACACAGCATTTTGATAACAAATAAAGACGTGGATAATGTTTCAGAAACCCTTATGCGTTTTTGGTTCTGTATAAATTACAGAACATTGAAATCGAGGACTTGTAATCAGTCTTTCAAGACTGTTATTCATATTAAAATATATGAACTTGTTGGCATTAAAGTATACACGCATATAAAATGCAATAATCAAATCCATGACCACATTTTAGTGGCTTATAAATTTGAAAATTATTTTTAAAAACCTTTTTTATTGTTTATTTACCTTTCGATTTGCATATTTATTTTTACAATATTAATAAAAATAACTAAATATTGCGGATGTCCTACTGATAAATACACATTCAATGAGATTTTTATTAAATTTATTTTTTAATCTCCAGTATTTGTTGATAAATTATTAGGTGACCTCACCAACACTTATCGTCAAAATTATAAGTACACAAATATGTATGTCCGATATGTTATTTTACAGCCTTTTTATACATCAAAGTTGTAAGTTGCATTGATGCTACATTAATTCGAGTAATTGGAGAAATATTTATAAATAAATATTAATTTATAGACTTCAAAAGCATGTGCATGTGTACATATTTTATTTAATAAAAATGATCAATAAAATTATTTAGTTTTTAAAAATACAGGAGACTACAGATGACACTAAATGTCAGTTGGGTTGCCAGTTGCTAAACAAAAGATATTACACTTGGCAACTGGCAAAAGAAAAAATATTTTTTCGGCGACTACCTCTTAGAAGTCTTTTGGCAAAAGCTCTGAGAGTGACTGATTGCCAAGAAAAAGCTTTTCAAGTTGAGAATCGAATCTAAACTGTAGGTCCCGGCACTCATGGATAAAAATTGACACACACAACACGAGTGCTGCGAGAAACTAGACCGTAACTCTGAAATGGTAATGGCTAATTATATAACGGGCATATATTATTTTTAAAGTTTTGGGTGTCAGCTGCCAACGCAACTGAAGTTCGGTTGCCATCCCTAATCAACCAAACAAACCAAAGAAACTTGAATGGACTTGAAATAAATATAAAAAAAACAGATAAAACGAAAGAAATGAAATTAAGTAGACCATGCTCCCAGAAGGAATTATAATAGGAGATATAAAAAAGATGGCAGCAGAATGGAGTTCCTAAGGCTTGAGAAGTCGTGGCCAGCCAAAGAATATCTGAAAACGTACGATACTTTAAGACCTATGAGTGTGCAGCATTATATGGGAAGATGCGAGAATAACAACAACAAACTATGTAAGGTGGAGATGCTTTTTGGATACCAAATCTCCCAAAAGGATTCATAACAAAAAAAAAAAAAAAATATAAGGGTGTACTTATAGCTTTGACCATATGAGTATAGGACTGTATATTCGTATTAATATTGTTGTTTTATTATTACAACAAATTGTTTTTGATAATAATTCTGTAGGTGCTGCTGTTGTTGTCATTGTTTCCTGTCGGTTTTTGTCATGTTTAGTTTAACGATGGCTTCTTGTTTGTGTGTGTTTTGTTGGCAACATTTTTTATAGGGAATTAAGTTTTTTTTTATTTTTGTACTTATGAATTTTTCTATTTTAATTTAAATATTTTGTTTTTCATTTCTTTCACTCTGCCTCTGGCTCCCTCTCTTTCTCACGCTCTCAGAGTCTTTTAAAATTCGTTTTTAATTTCTTTTTTGTGATTTACAATTTTTTTTTTATTTTTGTAATAAAATTGATGTCTGCGGTGAAAATTATTTTAATTTTCAATAAAAATGCAAATATTTCATATTCACATATTTTGCTGTTGCTGTAGTTGTAGTTTTAATTGTTGTTGTTGTGTTTATATACATACGTATATACATACCTATATAAAAATAGGACATTTCTATTCTATGTTGGTTGTTGAATAAATATTTTCTATGACATCTTTTATATGAAGTAGTTTTTGTTAAAAGTTTATGTGCGAGTGTGTCCATTTACATTTGTGGGTGAAGTGTATACCCAGCAAACATTATTTCTAAACGTAAATGTATTATTGATAACTAAAGTTTTATTAATTTGTGTTCAAATATATTTTTTTACACATACATATATAATTGGCCTTTTTTGGTTATGGTCTACCTTCTCAAAGCAGCCATATTGTGTGCGCCATTTCTTATTTATGAGTATAGGGATCTGCAGTTTAACATCGAGTCCGAACTACAGACTTGAGAAACTTATGAATACCCATTAATTATTCTCAATACTTTTGCCAGAAGAGGGCTTTGGTGGTCACCGAAAGATATACTTTTTTGTATTTCTTTTTGCAACATGTCAGCTCTGGGGTTTACACCCGTAGCTGTCGCCTAGTAAGCCAACACACTACACACTATCGTTAAAAAAGAAGGATGCGTGGCATGTGACAATGCCAATAATACTGAGTATGGAAAACTTTACCATAAATTGAGTAATAAACGTGTAACGCTTGCAAATCAGCAAAATTCGTGCTTAGATTCTATAGGAAAATTATCTTCAGCGATGAAGCTTATTTTTAGTTATATGGGTACATTACAAATAGAATTGATTGATTTAATATCAAAAGCAGAGCTGGCAATCATTGAATCATGAGATTTAACCTCAATAATAAATTTTCGTAGGGATTAGTGAAGACACTCTTATATAGAAAGAAGCGAGCCACCATTTCAGCCCCGGAAGGCAACATTACATCTGCTAATGGTAAGATACAGGCTGAAATGCTAAAAAAAAGTATGGTATAATTAAAGTTGAGGGGATGGATGAATAGAGTTTTCTAATTTGTTCGCTGAATACCATAAGAAAAACTTTTTTGGTTATCAAAGCTTTCAAAGCTAAATATGCATATGTGCTTGACTTCCATTTCACTGGATTTAATTTACTAGAACGTACTTGAATAAATATTTTAGTTATCAAGTTATATACAATTTTCTTTTATAAGTAAATTTATATTTTCTTTACTGTTTATTATTGTTTGTAAGCAAAAATATAACAATAATTAGCATATTTTTAGGTGTTTTACATTTTACAATCAAACTTAAGTTAAAATTTTGAGAATTTTTGTTTAATTTCAAATAAATTAAACAATTTTATTAAAAGAAAAGAAGAATGAATGGCATAGAGTAGGAATGAAGTATGAAAAACAAAAAAGAAAAAAACTTTTTTTTTTATTAATTTTTCCATTTCTGAGGAGAATAAGAAAAACAGCTGTTTATATACTACGAAGAATTTTCGTTTTATTTTAAATGTGTTATAATGTAAACGCTAAATGTAATGAGATAATTTTCTATTTGGTTTTCTAACAATAAGAAGAAAAACCAACAGATTTTCTGAATACAAAATTCAATGACAATGTTAAGACTTGTATTGTATTGTATGAATATACTGTAAATTGATCTTGATAATTAGAGAAGCCTCTTTAACATGAGCTCAAACTGAGACATATTTCAAATTAAAAACGTTGCAGTTAGTTTTTTTTAGCTTGTTTATAAACGCTTACCTCTCTTAAATTTAAATTATTCCTAATTTGAAATCAAGCCCATGTGTTTGCTGGGTTTATGCGCGTATGTTTAATTTGCCATTCAAATACACAGATTTGGTTATCGGTGTGCGTAAATATGTATGCATGCATGTGTATATAATTTTAATGGTTTAAACGTAGCAAAACCATCTGATGTCAATGTCAGTTTGACAGGTAAGCGGTTGGTTAAAAAGCAAATGGCACTTTAATAATAATTTTTTTTTACAATTATTTTCTTGTAGTTGTTGTTGGTGTGGATGCAACTGAAATAAAATTTATTTTTTTGTACGTGTAAAATTTAACAAAAAAATTATCCTTTTGGTATAAAAACAGTAGCTAAAAAATGTAAGATTCATGCTTTCATTACAGCCAATATTACCAGTAAATCCCATAGAAAATCTACTATTCCATTAATGTTTATTATTTGTAATAAAAATAACACTCCTTGTAGGAAAAGAACACTGCGAATTATTTATTTTATTAAATAATTTTATTAATGGACTATTAGTTCACAAACTCGGTGTATTTATATACATATATGCTATATATTCATACGGTTAAAAATTTCAAACATAAACAAAATCTATTCTAATCAAACAGGGCAAAAGTCTCGTTTGATATTCAAACGTAATTTTTTATATTGTATCTTCGATATACTTAAAAGTAAAACAAAATCTGTCCAAATTTTTACCTACAAATACGCTGTTGGAACTTTAGTTGTCCAAAGTTATATAATAAATATGTTTGTAAGCATTTAATTATGTTACATACATATGTACATACAAACATACATAATTGGCCATTACAACCCTGTGTCAGGGTTACGGTCTAGCTTCTCGCAGCACTCATGTTGTAACATTACTTATTTTCGTATATAATATTTGTGTTTATATATTATTTTATAAAAAAAACTCTGCTACAGTTTAAAGTCGACTTCGAACGATGGCAATAAATTACTCTCAAAACTTTTGCCAGAAGGTTGCTAAGAGGTAGCCGCCGAAAGAAATAATTTTTTCATATTTCTTTTTTTTTTTTTCTTAAGGTGTCAGAGCTGAGATTTGAACCCAGCGTAATCCAACACACTAACCACTAGACTACGGCGTAATTATGTTACGTGTGTAATAATTGTAACCAGATTGATTTCCACGGGTTTTTTTAGGAATGTTGGTTGCAGTTTTTTTTCGAATCTTAACTTTTCAAAAAAAAAAAAAAACGTTTTTTTTCGTCGATTATCCGGCGTTTTAAGTCTCTTTTAATATATATATTCATATATAACTACAAAAACACTTTCTAGACAATTTTCTTAAGTGCAACTTTTTTTCAAATAATCTTTAGGGAAATAAGTAGTTCAAGAAAAAATTGACTTTATATTCCGAAAACCGGTTCCTGCAAAATGTCGAATAATCGATCACTCTGGTCGTGCCCCACTAGAAAACATTGTTTGACATCTATACTCGTTAATGTCCTCGAAAAATATAAATTTAGTCCTAAGAATCTGATATTCATGCGGTTGAAAGTACATACATATGTACAGTGGGGAGCAAAAGTGTGCATTGGCTTGTATTTTTTGTATTTAAAAGTTCATAAAAATCGTAATATTGAAGCGAATTTTAAATTTCTTCTCTAATTTTATTTCTTAGTTCTTAACACAGCTGTTAAAAAATAAATATAAGAAAACAGTAAAACAAGGAAGATATACACATGTGGCCATTAAAATAGGTACCACCTTTATAATTACAAAAAATGCCTATTTCTCAATTTTAAATGAGTAAAAGATCTTTCTTGGTAAATTTTTATTTCTCGGAAAACACAAATAAATAGAAATAACAATTAAAAGTTAATATTATAAGATGAAAAAAGGATTAAAATAAAAAAGACACGAAATTCATTTGGTCATAAAAATAGGTACTTAAAAAGAAAAACGAAAAATAAAAGGATTATTATGTCATTTAGTACAAAAGTGACATTGACTAAGCTTAATTACATCAGTAGCCGCTGTGTCCACCATTATTTTTAAGTACTTTATCTAATCTGTTGGGCATAGAAGAGATAACCTTGCGGCAGGTCTCGACAGGTGTGGCATACCATATTTCCAGAACTTTTTGCCACAACTGGGTTTTGTTTTGAATATTTTCTCTTCTAAGCCTAACTTTGAGGTCTCCCCAAAGATTCTCAATTGGATTGAGATCGGGTGATTGACTTGGCCACTCCATAACACTAACCTTATTTTGCTGGAACCAACCACTTACTAGCTTCGAAGAGTGTTTGGGGTCGTTATCTTGCTGGAAACACCAACGTAGTGGCATTTCCTCCTTGGAATAAGGTAACATTACATTTTCCAACATATTTTTGTACACTTCCTTGGTCATAATTTCTGAAATAAGGTAAATAGGGCCAACACCATACCAAGAAAAACATCCCCAAACCATTATGTTACCGCCACCATGTTTAATTGTTTTTTTAGTATAACGTGGGTTAAACTCTTGACCATGTGGTCTTCTAACATTCCGTCCAGCATCATTCCCAAACAAATTTATTTTAGTTTCATCGCTCCAGGGAATGTTGTACCATTTTTTAATTCCCTCTGGGCCACACCATGTCTTATGACGATTTGCAAAGTCTTTCCTCTTCTGTAAATTCACTTTTTTCATCAATGGAACTTTTCGAGCTATTCGACCCGGAAGATTGACATCACATAGTCGACGCCGCACAGTTCTGGCCGAAATTTGATTATTTATTTCAGCTGCAATCGCCTTAGATGACTTAAAGGGTTCCCGTTTCGCCAGCATTGTTATGTATGCATCTGTTATGTGGCTTGTTTTTTTTGTAGCACCACGTCTTTCTATTGTTTTTCGGGGCTTAAGGGCATTAACAACAAAATTTTTAGACCGTCCAATTGAATCCGCTATAAATTTGTAGGACTTATTCTGTTTCCGAAGTCTTTGAACAAGTCATTGTTCTTCGACCTTGCAATGCTGTTTTCGACCCATCTATTATTGATGTTGATATTGATATTATATTATTATTGTATTATAAGTAGATAACAAACCTTATAATGTTCAAATCGACCTTAACGTTGGAAAATGGGATATTATTTAGCAAAGTACCTATTTTATTGGCCACAAAAAATTTCTTATTTTTAATAATTTGTTCTCTAAATATTAAAAAAAGCAACGAGATATAACGGAATTTTTTATACAACAATATGACAGTGTTGACAATTAAAACCATGTAAGGTTTCCAAAAAAATTTGGAAGTTTTTGGGAAAAAACAGTGAAGTTGTAAAAGGTATATTAGGGTACCTATTTTAATGGCCATATGTGTACTTATGTATGTAAACAACAACAAAATAACTCGTTGATTTTGTACTTTAAGGTAACAATTAATATATTTATATTTTTTATATTGTTCCAAATACTTTTAACAAGGGACCGTAACTGTAAAAAGTACATTACCTATGCATCATAATGATACCAACCAAAATTTTCTACGATCATTTTTTATGTGTGCTTTTTTGATGTAAAATTTTAAAAATAACTGTTATTTTCTGTCCCTGCTTTTAACCAATTTTTTGATAATTTTAGTGTGGATTGCTCTGTCATACGATGCCACAACTCGTCTAAGTTTGATGGAACTGTTCGATAATGTCTCAACCGTCTTTTTACAATTGACTGCACATTCTCATTTGAATACAAAATAATTTTAAATACAAAAAATTAAAACATGTACTCACATCTGCTTCCCACTGTATGTCCTGCTAAGACTTACTATATAAGGTTTCAAATAGTGCACCTTGTTGACTGACCATAATTTTTTCATTAAATTACCTTTGACATCGAATTTCTTTAAAACTTATTATGAAAAATAGTTGAATTATAGGTTCATCAAATCAAATCTCTTGTCCGTACTATAAAATCCATTTCATCATTATTTTTTTTTCATCAAAATCGAATTTTCAAATCTATTGTGCCACGAGCTTAAATGGAATTCATTAATTGGCAGCGGATTTAAACACTTTTTTCGGTTTTAAATCTTTAAAAATAAAATTAAATAGATTCGAGTTGTGTGTGTGTGTGTGTCTGTGTGTAGAGCATGTGAACTAATTGGTGATGGCTAAGTGTGGTTGAGTGTTGGCTGATGACTGTGTTTTGTGATGACTTGTATGCATATTACCCACTACTAAATAAATTCAGGACTTTGATGGTTTTAAACGTTTTTTTTTTATTTTTTTGTAGTTGTTACGTTTATTTGTATTTGTTCAGTGTTATTATTGCAACAAAAATAATATTGTAATACACAAAAACACACACACACTATTGTATAGGTGAGATGCACAACGAGTGATTATCACAAATATTTGAAACAAACTTAACGACCATTAAAATAAAATAAAAATTAAAAACATCAACAAGAATAAAAATCCAAGGCATTAATTCATTAAGGGTTTTCCATAAAAGGAAGAAGTTTTTTTTTTTTTTGAATTGGATTTAAATTGAATTCCTGTCAAGTTTTAAGAAAATAGTTACTTACGGATGAGATCTAAAATTTTTAAGACTCTTAAAATGAACTTTTTCCGGCCATTAAAAATAATATTCTTAAAAAAAGGTTATTTTTACTTTACATTCTATAATTAAGAAATGACCGACTGCAAATATTTTTTATTTCTGTCAGAAAGTACAGATAAACCTCTGTTATCCGGTCTTCTAATAGCCGACACTTCCTTTAATTGGCATTGGATGTTCATTATCTCTGCAAAAGATTTTAGTTTTTTTTCTTTCGTGCATTATACCTATACAACTGTTGTTCGAGTTTGAGGATTTGTTGTGAACTTGGTTTTTTTATCCATAACTTCCGATTTTGAAGGGGTTTTGCAGAATTCAAAACTAGATTTTTATTATAGTCGGTAAGAACTACAAAAAACAAAGTACTATCACTCCATACATACATATACATATGGGCATATCCTAGGGTAACGAAGGTACGTTCGTACGCATTTAATGTACAAAGAAGATAGAAAAAAAACTTTTTCTAGTATTTTTTTTGCGATTTCATAGCATTTTAGTAGCTCTATATGTAGTGCAAAAGATGGATTTCATCGAGTTGAAGTTAAATAATTTTTAAAGCATACTAATGTAGGTCTCTATCCAGTATTTACACAATAAAATAACTCTATTGGTTTTCGCGATCGCCAACGTACGGGTCGCGAACGTACGATATTTCCATAGGTTTTTTTTTTGTATTATCACCATGCTTAATCAAATAAATATCGTCAAATTTCCTTAACCAAAAGCTTAATCCACTATTTATAGTGTGTGGTAACTAGTACTGGTAAAGTATTGAGTAATGAGTACCAAGTATCGATTATTTTTACTAATTTTTGGGTACTTGTACTTTTACATTAAAGTTGTGTGGAAAATTAAAATTTTAACCAGCAAAACAAAACTCCGTCTAAAAATACGTTATTACAGTAAAGTAATGATCAACAAGCTAAATAAAAAATTTTTGCAAAAATTCACTTACTAAGATTATATCTTCCTTTTATTAAGTGGTGACACATACATATGATATTTTTGTAATATAATTAATTAAGTTAGCGCAAGCCACTAGTCGTTTACAGATACTGATAAAAGAATAAGAAAACGTCTCGAGGACGTAATCCTTCTGATAAATAGATTTCAGTAAAGCCCTTCCCGTGCTTTTTTTTATTATTTGTTTTATTAATAACATTATTCAATATGAAATAATGAAATTATAACAAATATTTATGATATTATTGTTTTTATTCAACAGGCCGTTAAAATTGCGTTTATTTTAGGTCCTCGTCACAGAAAATCCAATGCATCATTCTAATACGGGAATATTCGGTATATCATTTCACTTTTAAAGTAAAGTTAGAGACATCTTTTCAATTATAAACTCATTGCTTATAGAAAAATTTTCTTACGGTCGCGAACGTACGAAACTTTGCAAACAAAAAAAGTCTATATAATGGTAACCCAGAAGTTTTTTTTTAATTATTTGCAAATTATTGACACCGAAATTAATTAAAATGTGGTATGCATTGGCACCTATCGACGTTTTATGCAAAGTAATAACAACAAAATGATGTTTTCGGTCGCGAACGTACGATTAAAACCTAGACAAGAAAGAAATCAAAAATTAACCGTTAATCGAACTTTCTTTTTTTCTCCCTACACATTTCCCTTCTTAATTGTTTGTAAAAGAAAGATTTTGAAGAAAGAGTGCAAACATAATACATTTTTTGCATGTAAAATAAATAAATATAAAAATGTCTTTAGAAGTAGTTTAAAAATTAAATTTTAAATATTTCCGTTTCTAGCCCAATTTTCTCAAGTAAAACACGTGAGATATGCTAAGAATCCAATTTATTATAAAAATATAGACTCTTTTTTTATAATTATAAGCAATAAAATGCTATGATTATCAACATATTTTTTTCGATCCTGGTTTACCATTTTGAGGAAATGCCCATATTTCAAATTTAACTTTTAAAGCCGGCTAAGTTATTACGTATTATCAGGTATTCACTTATCATGCAGTTTTAATAATTCCTACACTCAGTAAATGGTATCACTTTCTATATATATTCCAAATTACTGAAAACCCTACACTATTAACACGCGTATGCATGCGTAGGTGTTTAAAAAAATCCATAAAAATAAAATAGAAAATCACATTTTTAATGGCAGTTTGTTTTTCGTTTTTCCTGTGATCATCACTGATGATGTTGCATTTCTGGAAATTATTGTGTAAATATTTGGTTTTTGTTTCTTTGCATTGTTGTTGTTATTGGTGTCGTTGATATAGTTGTTAATATACTGCAGCAAGTCATGTTGTTGTTCTCTCTGAACCCGCAACAATAGTAGCAACAATAATTATAAACAGCAATAACAATAACAGACAACACCAATATTTACCAACAACCAATTCAATATTTTTTTTATTACCGTTTTTTGTATAAAATATTTTAATTGTTGTTGTTAAATTTTAAATACCCTACAATTGGTATAATTGTTAGGGATGTCGTTAAATGACCCAATTTAGCAACATTTTCTAATAGGAAAAGAAGTTTAAAAACTAACAGACAGACTTCAGAAGCCAGGTCGTGGCAATCAGGGGAACTATTCTGTAATTCTCTTAAGCTAAAATGCTAAAATTTTGGGTTTTTGAAACAGGCTGGGCCTTAGATTATACATATATATAATTAAAAAGTTTAGAGATTATATTCATGAAGCTTTTAAATTACAATAAGCATTCAAGAATTGTATTCGTAGCCAAAAAGTCCTAACTCAAGTTTATACATTTTTAGCGATGGAGTTTTAGCCTAGGAGAGTTACAGAATAAGGCCTCAGGGCTTTTGCCAGACCCTGCTAAAAGAGCTGGGATTTGGACACGGAACACTCGTCTAGTAAGCAAACACACTAAATACTAGACAACAGCAAAAGGTATTCGACAAGTAAAATTTTATAAAATTTTAAAACACTTAAAATAGAAATTGCAGTGAAGATCGAATATTGAAAAATTTGATCTGGTTTGAGTGTTTTGTATTTTTGAATAGTGTGATAAGTTCGGTTTTTTTTATTTTTTTTAAGTTAAATGATTTTTTTTTTTAATTTTTGTATAAAAACAATCTTTTTGCTACAAAATAATATGTTTGATGTTTAGTGCCTTAAGCATCATAAAGCCTTAAGCAAAATAATTTGTTCATCTGAACAGACAGAAAGAATAAATTATCTCTAAGGTGGAAACCTTTAGCCAAATTAATGCCAATCCTTTTAATTGGTCAGAATTGTAATCAACCACTATACCTATAAGTATACTGATTAATTGAAACAAACAATATTGAATATTTGTTACAATCCGGATGAGACAAATGTGACCGTTTAGCTTTTTAAGATCTAAATTGTAATCGACTTTTGTTCGATTTAGCTTGAAAATGTTTCAATAAATATTGTTTTCATAAGTACGTAGTTTCATTGATTTTTTTTTAATTATGAGCTATTTGAATGGTGTTTAAATTTTCTACCTTAAAAACTAATTCGTTTGGATTTATTTTTCACTAAAGGTTTGTTTCATTTGTCTAGTCTAGTCTCTGAGCCTCATTTAAAACATGATTTAGCTGTAATTTATTTTAAAATCTGGTCACACTTTTTATGTTGTATGGGGAAAATTTACAAGACGTTACAAACAAAAATATTTTGCGTTATATTGGTAGCGCTGTTCAAGTGTCCATCTATTTTTGCTGATTAGCCACAGTATTCTCATCATATCGTCGTGCGGGAGTTTATGTGCTCTATCATTAATTTTTTATTTTTGTTTTATATATCTCGAGTTAATGATGCCACTTTGGGTTTTTGATTCCAAATTTTTCAAGTCTGCAATCCGTTATCAGATATCTCGTCCAGTTTCCGAGATAAATAGCCAAAAAAAGGTTTGCAGATTTTAAAAATTTTGATGTCAAAAACCTAAATTGGCATCATTAACTCGAGAGATATAAATTGGCATGACCATATGTGCCAAAAAGTAAGCGCAGTATGACATTTATTTAAATAATTAACGCTTTCGTAAATTTTATGGCTTTAAAAAAACCTGAAATGGAAGCAAACGGCTCAAGCTTAAAAAATAAATTAAATTATTTAAGTAATGAGGAAATCCCATTAAACTTGCAACAAAATCTTACTTTTATACTGGCTTTCAATTATAATTTGTTATTGATCTTAATAATCCTTTCCAAAAATGTAAGATTTAGAGGCATTTCAGCAGCGCTTCAATGTTAAAATTTATTCACAAGGCACCCATTCCATAAGCTTCTTTAATTAGTCAATGTTTGCAAACTGTCATGGTTTATGGATTTTCTTATGCTTAGTTTAAAATTTTCATATACTTTTCTAGTCACAGGCCGAGCTACACAGAATCTCTATATAAAATTTCGCTCGATATTTTACGCCCGAATTTACCTCATTGTGACATATTTTGAGAAGAGCAATTCAGAGATCCTGTAAAAGCCGAATAAATCTTTAAGTAAAACTCTATTAAAAACAATAATATTTTGCAGAGTTATTCTGAAGGGTATGATGTAATGAGACGTGACCCGACTGACTGCAATTTCATATTCCTATGCATATACGCATACGAATATATGCATATGCATGTTTCTGCGTATGTGTATGTACATATATACATATGTTTAAATGTCAAACTATTTTCAAAATGAATTGTCAACATATTTTATAATTAATATATATTTTTTTTTTGTAATTTAACATTTATTTTATTAATTACGAGTATGAAGGAAAATTTCGCTTTTATTTATTTTAAAATTTTCTATACAAACAGCACAGTATAACGGTGTGTATATGTGTGTTTGAAAATGTATGTTTTTGTATTGCTGGGGAATACACAATATATATCTACATATGTACATACATAGATAATATATGGTTTTTTATTAACAAACTTTCAGGGAATAGCTTTATAATAGAGCTAATACAGTTAATTTTAACAAAACTTAAGTGCTGTAGTCGTCGTGGTCGAGAGGTTAGTGTGTTGGCTTACTAAGACGATAGCGCCGGGTTCAAATCTCAGCTCTGACATCTTGAAAAAAAGAAATATGAAAAAATTATTTCTTTCTGGCAAAAGCTCTGGGAGTAATTGATTGTCAAGAAAAAGCTTTTCAAATCTGTCGTTCGGAGTCGACTTTGAACTGTAGGTCCCGGTACTCATGGATAAAAATTAACACACACAGTAGGAGTTCTGCGAGAAGCTCGGCCGTAACTCTGACACAGGGTTGTAATTGTTAATGAACAATTTTTTTAGAAATTCATTCAAATCTCTGCTATGCATTTACAACTGTTCGAAATCTACTACTTTTGAGATTTTGGTCACTATCTGGTAGATATCAATGGAATTTCCCTTACGAATCTAAATAAAACTCGCTACGAGATTTCATTAAAGTTTAGAAGATTTTGTGATGCAACTCTGTTAGAAATACAACACTGTAGGAGAAAATACAAAATTAGAATAAAAATGTTATTACAAATTAAATATGTATTGTAAATAAATTAGTAAATATAATGATCCAAGCAAATAATATTTGGGAATTCATGCTCTGGAAAACCGAAGTCGATTCCCAGATAAGTTGTGATTTAATTTGTATTAATTTTATTCCGTCTTAAAACGCCTTAATTAGATCAAAAACTATATTCTATTAAGAATTCAAATTGTTTTGCAATTCTTTGTGATGATCTCTAGCCAATACGTCAGTGGTCGTACATGTCGTCGACGTAGACAAATGTGGATTAATGGAAAAAAAGAGAGCAGTAAGAAAAACTAATTCTAATTCTGTTCATCTAGAATGGATGACAATTACAAAAGAGAAAATGCAATGCTGCAGATAAAATAGAGATTATGATATAAAAATGTGATATGATGTGTTTAGTAAGCCTTCGACTAACTCATTACAAAGAATGTAGAAAAAATATAATTCCAATATACGATTTCTATAAAAAAAGTGTGAGTTAAATAATCGACGATTTGCATGAATTTGTACAGCACATAAAGAACTCTGATAAGACTTTCGTAGCTGGAGTCGAAAACATGTTCAGCTCGGCTTCAGAAATCATTGCAAAAACCATCTAAATTCTTAATAGAATTTACATTCTGATCTACTTAATTAAGGCGTTTTAAAACCAAATAAAAATGTTTGAATATGGTTTTTTCAACGCCCTTCTGTTTTCTTTTGGGGAAATAAAATCGTCATGCAAGTATTTTTTCAGATACTTCAGTTATTTTTAAAGTAATACAACTCTTAATATGATTGACGGGTTTAAAGAACAGTTTTTACTAGTAATTTAATCTGAAATGAAATTTTTTAAATATGCAGTCGTAGTTGTGAATGAGATTGAGAAGAAAAAGTAGAAAATATTCTATAATTTTTCTAACAAACCTTACAATTTTTCTTCAAGTCACAGTTTTAATTCTGAACCATTTTTTCTAAATAGAAAAAATTCTCCAGCAAGTGTAAATGATTCACCATAAAATTTAAATGATCCTTTTGAAATGGCAAAGCTAACAAAAAGAAAAACGATCACAAATTAACTACTGGTTACAGTAACAAAACTTGTATTCAACCAGATCATCACAATCATCCTCAGTGTCTGTTAAACTTGAAAACAGCAGCCAGCATTGGAAAGGCAATTCCTACAATTATTCTGAAGATAATAAATCATTGACGTTTTAAATCGCACAACGGATTTGGACATAAACACTTCAGCAGATATTGAAAGTAGTTTTAAAATATTTTTTATTTATTTTTTTTTTTTTTTTAATTTTCTGTGTTTTATTGAGTAACTTAAGAAAGGAGTGTAGATGTAAATAAAGTGCAGGGATAGATAGATGGATGGCATGACTAAGTAAATGATGATGACTGCTGCCAACTGAAAGACGAAACAGCCAACCAAAAATCTTAAAAAAATGATGGACAACAATGAATGGAACAGGTAGAAAAGATAAACCAATTCAACTATGAAAGATGATGAGTTCCTCACTCCAACCAGCCATTCGTTTCTTTACAAAGAAAAAAAAAAAACTTTTTTTTTGTTGAAAATATTGTTGCAACACGTACACAATAAATAGCTCTTCGTCTGTCGGTCTATTTATCTCACTGCTGTTGATCATAAACACCATCATTCTACCAAAAACCAAAAAAAAAAAAAAAAAAGGAGAAAAGCAGATCCAACTGGCATGAGATTGCATCTACAAATGCGGCAGAGCATTATTGTTATTATGGGGAGGCATAAAATAAAATATAAAAAAATAAAAATCATTGCCAACCATTTACTGGCTCTACTACTACTGAATCTGGAAATAATAAAAAAAAATAAAATAAAAAACAAAATTCGAAAACTGTAGTTGAACTGAAACTGTTTGTGGTTGTTTGATGATAATGATGACCATGATTCAGGTGCAGAATAATAATGAAACTCTCTAGTGATGGAGGTTTGTTTCTTCAACTTTTATTGTTAACAATTGTTGTTACTGTTGCTGTTTTTGTTATTGTTGTTATTTTACAATTAGAAAACAAAAAAGGAGGCTGGCAGGAAGCTGAGCGCAAAAACACAAAAAAAAAACAAAAAAAAAAACAAAATGAAACGCTTTTTAGTTTTTAAACAATAATTTATCACATTGAAATAAAAGTATATCCCCACCATGGTAGGGTATTTAAACAGTAGGAGAATTCTAATATTTATTGTTTTATGTGGACCGTCATTTGTATTTTGCGAGTTAAAAAAATGGTCAACCACATACTCGTACAGCATTTGATTCTGCTAAAACTCTTTTCAAGCTTAAAATTTTAGAATAGCAAGCCCGTTTATTTAATTCCCTTTATTCGCAAACCACACGCAATATGGCGAAGTGACAATAGATGGCCATGGTTCTTAAAAGAGTAAAAGACAACACACCAAAACAGTTTTAATTATTCTTTAAATAGCATAAAGAAGTTTTAGATAAAAATCCATATTTTGGCGAAAGAAAAAAACAAATATTTTGAGATGATCGAGTATCATTAAATAAAATTTTGTTTGGCATGCATACGTATCTTTTGTCACTCAGCAAGTTCTACAACCTACATTAAATCGTTTTAAAAGTATAAACAATTTTTTATATATTTTACAACTTCCTGCAATTACTGAAAAAAGTTTTCATTTATAGATCATCATCAGGAGAAAAATTGCCACCAGAAGACTCCTTATTAACAATCCCACATAATTATTGCTGATGGCCTATCACTCGTGTATGTTGAAGGCAAAAGCCAAAGTTTTGCTATTCGTAACCAGGAGTAGACACAAGTTTTCCTTTTTTCTTAAACATTTTTTATCTCCGATTTAAAATTAAATTAAAAAAAAAAAAATATTGCACCACTACGGCAAGTTTTCTAATCAAACGAAAGCAATTTTTTTGTTTTGTTTTGTGAAACATCAATGATCAGAACTGTTTTCCCTTTTGCTGACACTAAACGATGAAATGAAATCTCAAAAGAAAAAAAATGTTTTTTAAAGTTTTAAAAGATTCATGTAATACCCCTCGAGTTTGCTACGAAATGAATTGGTTGCAATAAACAACACTAAAGATGACAGTAACACACACATCTGCACTCACAGATAGTTTTATGAATAAACAAACAGACAGGCTTACTATTGTAAAAACCTCACAAGTTGTAATATTCTTAACATGACGTACTAATAAATAAGGTGATATCAGCAGTTAATCTGTTTTTTTTTAATGAATTTGAATTTTTTTTTAGCATATAGACACACGTTAGACCCAATTCATGCCATTATTTAAAAAAGTCGGTATGTGTATAAAAAAAAAAACTGTTGTGGTGCGAACGTCTATTAAAATTTTCTTAACAAAAGCTTGTTAGAACCCCTGTTCTTTATTAGGGGGGGTCGTGGAAAAGCGCTTGCACAGAAAGTCAAACGTCTGAGGTTCAAAGCCCAGAGAAGGAAAAAATTTGCGGTTTTTCTAAAATTATAAAGTTAAGAGGTTCTCCCCCAGACATGTAAAGGTGTTGTGGGCAAAACAAAAAAATAGTAATAAATATCCCTACCTAATCTTTTTGTACCGGCGCTAATAAACGCCACGGGTACTAAACGGGATTTTAAACCTCGCAGTTTTACATTCCAAAAATGAAAAAACGTCTGATGCCGATTTAGAGGCTTATATCATATTGATTTCTTTATTGATTTTTCTCTTGTTTTTATATAAAACTAACGGCAAAATCAAACTACAAAATTCCATAATAAATCTCTACAATACTGGAATAACAATAGGTTTAAGACGCTCATCACTCACATTCAACATCCACCGACAGATGGGGCAATTGTTGGTGATAATTCAATGGGGGAATATATATAACACTGGCCTTTAAATGATCGCGCTTACTAAAATTGAAAAATAAATCTATCTATCTACCTTCAAATTCCAATACAATGCACTGCATGAGTAGAGGTTTACCCAGAGTATTGGTTAAAAAAAATATCGAAAATATTTCTAATATTTTAATTAATTTTGGTGGATGAAAATAAATTCCACACATGTTATGTTTTTTACGTAAAGTAATGACATGACCGCAAATTTACTTGCCGTTAGTAATCATGTCGTATACGCAATGCGTGTTCTATGAACATACTGAAGCAATAAATAATTTCAATATTAATTGTATTGTCAATTATTTTATTAATATGGCATCCTTAAATTTTGTGAAATAAAATAAAATTATTAATCATAGAGAAATCTATTTTTGTGTGATTTTTAAATATTTTGCGACTTTTTGATTGCCCAGAAAACAAATAAATATATTTATAATTTATAATTTTCAGGTGCTTTAAAATACTGTTTTGGAAATATTTTTTATATTAAATTTTGACATTTATGGCTTCAAAATACAAAACCAAGACCCGTAGTTTTTATTAAAAATTTAGTTGTTTTACTGGCAACACCACCTTCTTTGATACGCCTTGGTTATGAACCCAAAAACCAAATATTACAACCGATTGAAGAAAAAACAACTTCAAAAGAAAAGAGAAGTAGATTTTAAATAAAAATGCTATTGACACACCTTTTCATAAAATGACAAAGAACAACAACAATACCAACAACTTAAACACTATTGTTGTTGTTTTTATTTATATTTTTCCCCCAAAATCACTATCAAATATTCGAATAAAAATCATTGTAATTTTTTCTTAACCTTTTCTCTTCCTTTCTAAGGGATTATACATGTAAGTTTTGTTTCTTGTTGTTGTTATTATTTTAACAGTTTTTGAGTGTTAGTTATTGTAGCAGAAACAAACAATATGTGCCATATGGAATTATTAGTCGTGGGAGTCATTGCTTATAAATTGACAAAATTTTCTTTAAAGTTATTCAGTCAAGTTTGCATGATTGTCAAACAGCCAATACAAGTCATTGATGGGAATGTGAACAGAAGATTGTGGTCATAGGCATAGGAGCATATGCATCTAAGAGTACTACAACATGGCTTGACAAGTCTTTCGACTCTGGCTCAAAGTGGCTAATGTCGAGAGGAATAACAATTTTTGTGCAAGTTTACTTTACTTTATATATTCGAGAACAGAAGACAAATTGGAAATGTTTTCTGTTCTGATAAAGACGATGAATTAGTTCGCAAAGAAATTGCAGCATTTGCGCGTAAAATATACAGTTTAAAGATTATTTTGGAGTCGGTTTCAAGCTCACGCTAAGGGCTCTAATTTGCTTTTCCTTTGACAGCAGATATCTTTTCTGATAAAGCTATCCTGATAATGAATTTTTTAATAAACGCATTTTAGTAAAACCTTTATTTCCTTCTAAAACCATTTATACACACAGGGCGTTTGGAGTACCAACACCTGTTCTAGACAGAAAATACTTGACTTAAGAACAATTGCCAAATACAAAAGTCCAGAAGGTCCAACGCGAATTAATCTACTTTTATAGTGATAAACTGTGCGATAATTTTAATATATGCCAAGAGCGAAGACACATTCCCAATGTAAATCAAACTAAATTGTCTGAGTGTAGAACACTCTCCTGTCGAGAACTATATGAGCCAATGAATTCATCATATTACAGCGTCATATTAGGTGATGTTATACATTCCGCACGGATATTCAATTCAATTTTCAATTATTCATTCTTGTGATATTTTAATTTTTTGTTTTTATAATTTTACTTTCACTTAATAGAGGTAATATCGCAATAAAGGAAAGATCGGAGTCACCACGCATTGTGTTAGAGGATTTTTCCTACGAATTAGGTTAAAATTAAAAAAATGTGTCATATTTTTAGAACTACCTGTTAATTCAGAGGTATCGTCTTTGAAAGCTTAAAAAATGGCCGTTTTGATTTTCTGATTGCTTGAAGCTCAGAGTTTTCGTCATTAACATAATAACTACCCCGCTTGTGTGTAATCTTGTTGTGATTGGAAATTTTTAAAAATTAATTAAATTTTTTAATTCATGTGGCAAAAAATTAAAATCTAACAAAAGTTATTTAAAAGCGTAACACGTACTAGTCGCTGTGGTCTAGTGGTTAGTGTGTTGGCTTACTAAGACATAGACTAGGTTCGACTCCAGGCTCTGATATCTTCAAAAAAAGAAATATGAAAAAAATATTTCTTTCGGCGACTACCTCTAAGCAGTCTTCTGGCAAAAGCTCTGAGAGTAACTAATTGCCATGAACAAGCTTCTCAAGTCTGTCGTTCGGAGTCGACATTAAACTGTAGGTCCCGGTACTCATGGATAAAAATTGACACACACAACATGAGTGCTGCGAGAAGCTAGGCCGTAATCCTGACACAGGATTGTATGTATGTAACACGTACGAATGTTCCTTAGAAATTCTGCAAAGCAAAATCGTGTACAAAAATATAGGAGGTATATACATATATGTATATATATATACATGGTTTACTGGGTTAGGGATATAACATTAAAATCAAACACGACTACTATAATACCCACATTGTAGCACATAACATATAAACTCTTCTTTTGTATTCGATATTGCATATGTAAATATTAACATTTGCATTTATCTATAAAGTAAGTATATACATGTAAGTATATAAAATGAGAGTACATAAGTATATAAGCATGTACGTTTATAAGCTTGTATAAAAACTATGGAATAAATGGTCTCGTATCACATCATCGCGTAGATCAGTAGAAAAGAAATTTTTTTCATATGGTATTTGTGGCTTTTATTTTTTTAGATACTGCTCTCAGTGTTTTTTATTATTCGTTTCTTACAAACCCCTCTCCCCACCCTCAACCATATTTCATTCCTCTTTTTCATTTTATTCTTACTTTCTTGTTTATATATTCTTGCAACAATTTTTATTTGTATTTTATGGTTGCAACAATCATAGCCACTGACACTTCAAAAAGAGTCCAGTTTAGTTAAACCAAATACAGTGGGCAATTTGCCCTAATGTAGAAACAAACAAAAAAGAAATGGTGGGAAAGAATTTGAGATAATGAAATTTTAATAAAAAAAATAATTATTAAAGCATTTGAAAATACAGCCAACTTTGTTTAAAAACGATTGTGAGATAACTCGATTCACCAATAAGAATTAATTAACTTTTTTACATGAATTTTTTGTTTTGCATAAATCCAAATTTTGACATAAACTTATCTATACGGCAACTCCTCTTCATTGCTTTACAGGGGATGCATACATACATACATAGTTAGCCTTTACAACCCTGTTTCGGGATTACGTCTTAGCTTCCCGCAGTACTAATGTTGTGTGTTTCAAATTTTATCCATAAGTACCGGGACCTACAGTTAGTCGCCGAAAGAAATAATTTTTTCATATTTCTTTTTTCAAGATGTCAGAGCTGAGGTTTGAACCCGGCGCTATGGTCTTAGTAATTCTACACACTAATCACTAGACCACGGCGTATTCTATTTTTTTTAAATATTTAGAGTTTTTTCATCCTACACGATTTTTTCAAGTTGTGGAACATATCCCAAAATTTAACATATTCCTTATGTATTTTTTTACACGATTTTTAGGAAATTTTTTCACAATTCGGCGCGACAAGCTTATCATATAAAATTACGTACTCATCAATACATACGTAGCGATAACTGATGACTAACTTTTTGAGTAAATTTGTTGGCGTTGTTCAAGTGTCCATCTGTTCATTATAATTTGCCAGATGGTATTAATTATAAAAGTCCAAAATAAGATTGTGATTGGCACTTCTTTTGATGTTTAACCCCTCCTTTCTTATTCTAGTTGTAATAACATTATCTACGTTGTTTAATGCACTAGAAGTTAACAAAAAATTAAAACATAATTTACAATATTCTCATCAACTTGATTTCAGACAAATTATTCCTATTGGACTACCATTAAACAATTAAGTTTAATTTAAAATAACAATTAATGGATTTTATTGATTCAATTATATATTGAAGGAATGAGGACAATTGCCACAAATCAAACAAATTAAATTGTTTAAAAATAAAAACATTTCTTATTTTATTTTCACTTATTGCTTCATTTTAAAAGTTAATTAAAAATATTTTCAATTAAATCTTTTAATTTATATGATAAATTTATGTGTTGGTCTGAAATCAATTAAAAATGTAATTCATACTAGAAATATTTTAATTGAATTTCATTTTAATTTCTTTCTGTGTTCACTCAAAATGCCCACTGTGACTTGTTTAGAATGCATGAAGGCCAATTTGACTGTGTCTGTGAGTGTGCATGTGTAGTTGTGTATGCAACATGTTATCATTGATTGCATCATGTTTATGAAATGCTTGAAACCTCTCTTATTGTACGTGCCATGCCACTTCGTGCCACTTGTGATGATGCAACCAAATAAGGAGACAAACGGCAACAACAATAACGTATTGCAACAATAGAATCTCTTTCCAAACAAACATTAGCAATAAAAATAGAACCACTTACACATGCACATACACACACAAACAAACCCCCGATAATTGTTATTACAAAACTTGCAAAAAAAGGTCCCAGAAGTAGTGGAAGTACATACATATATACCATAGAAGGTGGTGAAGTTAGTAATTGTGGGTGGTTACAATTGACACTTTATACGTGTATGTTTGCCTTAAAACCGTTAATGTTGCAGGTAAGAAATAGGAGAATAGGTGAAAGGGCAGTCAGTGTTTTTGTTGCCTGCAAACTATTGTTGTTATTCTTCTTGTTTCCTTTTTAACTGATGGTTTTACACCAGCCGAGATTATTACACTTCGATAGCAGCAGAAACAGTAACTGGCAGCATCAGCTTTCGAGTTAGAGTCAGAGTCCAACAAACAAGATACGCTTGTCTTTTCATAGGATGTCTGCCTTTCATTTCATTCAAATCGAAATCGTGTATTTTTGTTGTCTTTTTCTTTTTTGTACTATTTTCCTTTCAGTAATTTGTGGCCATCACTTGAAAAATGTTTTGCTTACAATGCGAGTCATGAAGTGTTTCTAAAACACTTTTGTGCTTTTTGCTGATGCTTTTCGAAAATATAAACGAGATTACAAACTACATCCCTCTCTTAAAATTTTCTTTCTTCAGCTTTAAAAATATTTGGCTGAATAGGTTTAAGGCTTAGGAATACTAATGAGTATAAGAAATTAAAAATTTAAACGGTTGATGGCAACAAATGGCCTTGAAAGGTCAGTGTGTTTAAATGTTTTGTTTATATATGTATGTGAATGTGTATTAAGAAATTACAAAAGTTAAGAAAAAAAAACAAAGAAAAATTGTTTGAAAGTTTAATGATTTTAAGAATTGCAGGTTTTAAGGCATAAAAAGCCAAAGTTTGTTTAAAAAAAATTTTAACTTAAAAATGTCTTATTAATATGAGAGTATATAAGCAGTTTAAAGTCACTTTGTTTTTAAATCGATACATGTATTTAAGGATTTGAATGTTACAAATCTTTAGAAATATTCATAAGCAAATTTACTTATATAAGTACTTGATGTCTCAGGGCACTCGTGTATAGAACATTTGGTTTTTTACTGACTGATATCAGATATGATATAAGTGAGTTTAAATCAAAATTCCAAACCCTCATTCCCCCCTCTCCTGGTATTTTTATCGACCAGCACAATTTACTGCATTAGTAGGTGAGTACTGGCCTTAATAAGGGGGAAAAAAAGTAAATTGGCTTAAATTTGATCACCCTACTAAATGCAAAATACTTCGAACCTGTCTCTTTGAGGATATTGATGAAGCAATGCTGAAATAGACTTTTCATTAGATTTCAATTTCACACTTTTTCGGTGTATAGAAAAACCACAATTGGCTTTTCAAACATTTTTTATTTTAATTTTTAATAAAAAATTACAATCAATAAATTTTAGATTCTATCAGTTTTTACCATATTTTAGGGATGTACATAGAAATACTGGAATGAGATGAGGCATTTTACAGCGGCTGATTAATAATTTCTTAACGTCCAAAAAAAAAAAAAAAAAAAAAAAAAAAAAAAAAAAAAAACTTGTGACATCTTTAACATTTCCTCTCCTACGAAACGTCTTTGACTTTGAGAAAACATACATACGTACAAAATTGGCCTTTACAACTTTGTGTCAGGATTACGGCTTAGCTTCTCGCAGCACGTCCGCTCTTTCCACATTTTGCAACAATTCAAAGGCGTCAAATCAGCGGTGAATTTTATCTTTCAAAGCATCAGTTGTTTGTGGTTTGTTTACGTAAACGCGGTTTTACAAATGACCCCAGAGTCAGGGTTGTCAGATAGATTTCAGTTTTTATCCCCAATTTGGAAATTCATATCCCCAAAAATCCCCACATAAACTGCATCAGTAATTTTGCATGTACATATTTCTATTTGATATGTAAATATATATTTTATTTAATATTTATGTATTCATGTTCAATAGAATAGGATAACTCTGATATAACATCTTTGAGGCCGAAAAAACATTAGAAAAACGTCATTAATATATTGATTGCTTTCACTTTTTTTCAATTATAAACTAAAAATATAAAAAACACAAAACTTCTCAAGATCAAAATTAAAAAACATCATGTATTCAAATATATTGTTAAGCTGTTAAAAAAAAATTATTCGCCAAACTTTATGGACTAATAAATAATATTTTTTTGTTAATTAAAACAAATTATTCCTTTCAATTACCATGTATTTACTTCGGTACTTAGTGCAATTACCAATATTTTTTATAAGATCCAAGCAACGTTTCTTATTAGAAGGGGTTTTTCCTCGAAGTGCCGCTTTGGATACTGTGCAGATCAACTTAAAATCTTGAGGCCATTATTTTTAAACAAAACTCTTGCCGTTATTTTATGAGTTTTAAACAAGCAAGTCTTGAAAATCGAAATGCTTTCATCGTGTGATCCGAATGTAAGAAGTCCATAATATATAAATAAACAAGCAAACAAATTTTAAAAATCGCCGAAAACTTGTCGATCATCCCCAATAAAATCCCCATCCCCAAATAAATTTTTTCATCACCATTTCAGAAAAAACATCCCCATTTTGGGGATAAATCCCCTAATCTGACAACACTGCCCAGAGTAAATAATTCCACGGCGTTAAATCACAAGAACGTGGCGGCCTATTAACATCGTCAAATCGAAAAATTATTTTTGGCTACAATTGTATAAATTGCAGAAATGTACCACAAGCTACACAGCCGGCCAAACAATGCAGTTATTGCATGAGAAATTTCCCAGTCGCGTGTTTGTTTGAAAAAATTCTCTTTATGGAAATTCATTGTAAGGAGATTAAAAATACAAACATTAGTTGTGTACTTGAAATGAATTCATAATAGAGAGAACTTCATTGTATAGAAGTTCACAATAGAGAAGTTCGACTGTACATGTCAAGATTTTGTCAATTTTATTTTTATTAATATTTTATTCATTTGTATTATTAATTGGCGCAATTATGTTTTAACTTATCTTTAAAATTAGTAGAATATTATTTGTAATCTAATAATTTAATATTTTTTTAATCAACCTAATATTTTACAATAAAATCAAACAACTCTTTGTAATTATAATAGATATGTATAATTTAAATTGTCGATTAACTTAAGCACTTTGTAATTGTAAATAAAAAAATTAATTTTTAACCCAAGATGAAGGAATTTCTACTTTTCTTCCATAAAAGAAGATGGCAAAGCTTACTTTATTTGTAATGAAACAATTTTTTACACCCATACAATAAATTTCCATGGAATTGTACATTCTTTCTTTGAATTGTTGCCTCAATAACCACAAGAAAAAAGCAAGAAATAAAGAATTTCTAATAATTCTCGATAATTCCATCTATGCACATAATATATATGAATTTCTTTATTTATTTTTTCCTAAAATTATCCTGTTTTTCAATCTAATTTTTACTTTTTATTTTAATTTTATTCTTTTTATTGCTGTTGTACAACAACAAAAGGATTTTGCTTTTTAGCTCATCCATTGATGAGTCCTTTTTTTAAATTGAGATATCTTCTATCAAATACCTTCTTTAAAGTTCTTTTCAACAAATTTTCTTTTTTTCAGTTTCAATTTTAAAGCTAAAACGAATAATTTTCATTTTTATCAAAAAGAAATTAAAGAAAAATTGGAAAAAACAAATATTGCCAGAAAAACGGATAACAACGTACTTTTTTACTTTTTAAATTTAAAAGTAAAAATTTGTTTCAAGAAAAAAAAACAAACGGAAGTTCCTCTTCTCTTTTTTGATTTCCTTTTTTTACATTTTTTTTTTCTTTTTTCTTTCATTTCGTAGTCAATTCGTATTTTTTTTCTCATCTTAACGAATTTGCTGCCTTTTTTTTTTTTGGTACATACATACACACATTTATATGCACACATCCATACATACATTTTGCACTCACCTTAAAGTACACTGAACCAAAATTTATTTTAAAGCAACAATTTTTATTCAAAAAACTTTATTCTTGATTCTCATAATAGCAACTGTTGTTGTTTTTTGTCACAGCAGCAGTGTTGCCACGGACTTACATTTTTTCATAAAGAAGTTTCTTTCAATATCCAATTAACAAAGTCAATCAGGTAATCAATTACATATAGTGATGCAAGCCATACACATCTGTATTTTGCTAAAGGCTATCATACACAGTCGTACAATTCATTCACAAGAAAATCTTATCGATTTCTGTCACACTTTTAGAAGTCGCATCAAAATGGCAACATTAGTGTCACAACATCACACAAAATAATTTGCAAAGCATATGCAGAGTTGCTTTTGTGCTGACCCTGATCTCATGAAAAAAAAATGTTTATGAATTTGTTCAAAAGATTATAAAGTCTGACAGACTTGTAAAAAAATCTGTCATACATTGGCATTTTTATGCCACACTGTTATATTTTTTTACACACGATTTTTTTTTTGACAAATCGTACAACTCGATAATATAATGTATCATGGCCTTAATAAACATCGTTATTAACATCGATGTTTCGAAAGACTATTTATTATCTATTATCGGGGTTTAAATGAAATCAAATTCAACCATCATTTTAATTAATAATTTTCTGTATGCATAAAAATATGTATGTACGAGTACTACCTCAAAATGCCTTAACTATTTTTTTAATTAACTTTGGTCTGAGAGAATCTTTTTTATCTGTTTGCAAGCCAATTTCGTTGTTGGAACCCCTAATTTGATCCGATAAATCAAATTCAAGTTGGAAAATTCCTTAAACTTAATTATTTGGATAAAAAAAAAAAGTGGAATTCGGATCGTTTGATTGTGAATATAACATTAATAATGACATGTATCGTGATTCTGAATCCAAAAAACTATTAAAGCCTTTTTGAACACAAATTCCGGCTTATGAGCAAAGTTTCTTCTTTAAATATTACTGAATTTGGTAAACAAAGTCAGAAATCATTAATAATACGTGATAATCAATTTTAGTTATAAATAAACAGCACGGCAACACTAAGCACAAGTAGAAAATAAGTAATACTGCTGCTAAAAATTGTTTTTATTATTATTTATTTTGTTGTTGCTGTAGCTGGTAAAAGTGAAAAAAATATATTTTTGTTGAAGGAATATCATAGAGATTATAATAAAAGAAACCGTTATACACTTACATAAGCTCTCATGCACCAACGTATACACATACACAAATAAACAAGAAAATAAATAAAGATTTCCTATTTGTCATATAGAAAAAGAGTTGCCACAGTGATGAAACAAATGACAGCTTCATAAGTCAAAGTCAGCTGATATTTTTTTTTACAAATTTCTTAATTAAAAAATAGTTTATATTCGGCTATTGCGTTATAAAGAGTACATGACGAAATTCTGAATAAAGCGAAAAAAGGCAGCAGATATTACGGATTATATGATAAATAATTGGGAGTTACAACATTTGTCTCACAAAGAGTACAAGAGTGCAAAGAGGTTAAAACTTTTTTTAAATTTTGGCAATTGAAGATGTCGGCAACTTTAAAATATTTTTCTGTAATCAAATGTGACGAAAACTAGAACTACGCCAGGTATAAAGTGGTTCTACTTTACAAAAAATCTACTGTACTTTAAATGAAAATGTCACTGCATCAATTGATAATGTGGACACACCTTTATATTATATTATATAGTAAAATTGAACTACATGAAATATATACGAGCTTAGGGAAAAAATTACTCATTGTACCATTTTGACTGCAAGAAAATCTGATAAATTTTTGTTTCACTTTTATTAATCACATCTAAATGGCAAGATTACTGCCACGCTATCATAAAATGATCCATGCAGAGTTGCTTTTTGTTGAAAACTTATAAAATGCAACCCTGATGATGTTATAGATTTTTTCAAAACACTAATACCATGTTCACACGAATAGCAAATATCGAGGTTCGCTCTCTCATTCGCGGTTCGCGACCGAATCTTGTTTGAAACAAGTAGATTCGCCATACAAAATTGTGAGAGCGAACCATCGTGTTTCATTTTGAATCTTGGTGCGAACCTCGAAGAATTTGCTATCATCTCTAATTTTGATAACAATTTATCGCTACTTTATCTGAACTAACTAACAAAACAGAAAAAAGCAAAATAATAATTTGTTAAAAATGAAAATTTTTTAGAAATAAAGAACCAGGACATTAATTTACGTAAATATGTCATATAAAAATCAGAAAAGCAATAAACAAAAACATAAAAAACCAAAATACCATCCTAAATATTTAAGTATGTATGTATGTGTGTGGTATATACATTATACATTGTGGTATACATAAAAGAGAAATGCCAAAATGAAACACTAAACTGTCGTCTGAACGGTGAGTTTCGCAATCGTGGTTCAGAGAGCGAACCAAGTGTTTCATATTGTCGTGTGAACATAGCATAAGAAGTTAAACAGACTTGTCCAAAAATCTCCCATACAAATGGATTTTTAGGCCATACTATTATACCTTTTAACACACACAATCGTGCGACTTAGCAGGATAGTGTAGCATGGTCTTAAGCAGTTATCGAGGTACATACACAAGTATTTTTAAAATCCATAAATTGTATTTAAAATAATCCCACCTATTATTTTCCCCACATCTGGCAAGTAGAACAAGCACGGGTATATCCGTTTATATACCTACATGTACATGGATGTATTTATGTGTGCATGTGTGTGACTGTAAGTTCGAGTGTTTTGTCAACAAAAGAGCAAATAAAACTTTTCTACAAGTAAGAAAATAAAAATATTGTAACCACAGCATAAAATACAATAACAACAACCACAAAAGCATAGAGAAAAGTTTGAAAACCACAGAGAAAAAAAAAAATACACTTCACAGCTTAACACCCTGATGTGCAATATTTTGTATGTCAAAAACTCACAAAATATAAAAAAGAAAACAAAAACAACAATATATAATAGAGGGTTGGGGGAGGAAGAGAAAAAAATCATTGAAGAATAAGTACAATAACAACAACAATAACAAACAAAACACAGACAAGAGACAAATACGAACTGACATAACTGAAGGAGACCATTGCACACAACTTGAAACGAATACATATTTACAACAGTGATGCAAAATCAGATTTACAATTTGTACTAATTTTTTTACAAAAACTGTACATTTTCCAATCTCATTTGTAGGTACTTTAGGCTAGGTAGGTACTTTTTTGTTTTGCTAATATTACAAGTAAACGATTTCAAAAATATTTAAACAACGGAATGGAATTGCATATGGGGAAAAACTTGTCTCTATAGCTATCTCGTTGGTTAGCCAACTCATCAGGAGACTTTTTCTCCAATGAAATTTTATTCAAACTATTGATTTTTGTACTAAACATTTTATGAAGTAAATGAGAATCGTTCACAACCTAAACATTATCAAACAAAAAAATTGAAATTTAGAAACATAAACAACCTATTCATTTTCTTACTTTTCTTTCTTTCTTTCTGTTCTGCTACAATCTACTTACTTTTTTATTTATGCACGTAATGCTTTAATACCTCTAGCCAAGAAAGTTTTGGACTGGAGCAACCAAATATCTTTGAACATCGTTTGTATTTTGTTGGCTCGGTTTCACATATTAGAGTCCAGCAATAGCATCCCACCATGCTTTTGTCTCGAAATTCTTGATAATATATTTAAATTTTCATTAAATTTTGCTGAGCACGCCATTAATAAATAATTTCCATTTACTTTTGAAGGTCGATTTTTTAAAGTAAACAATCAACAGTATAGAATAGGGTGTTTATTCTCAAAATATTTAGCCAATTTAAAGCTTTGATCTCTATAGACTGTTACTTTTGTTCCAACTGCAAGATGTTTCAATTACTTCATGCGTGAAGCTAGTAATTGTGCGTCTTGCTTCGTTAAATGTAAATCCCTAATTATATCATTCAATTCAGCTTGAATCAGTTTTATGCAAACTACCACAGCTGGTGAAAGATAATTCGAGCACACTGCTCGTAGTACTGGGAATAACTGGTAATGGATCATATGATGAATGTTGAACTGGTTTGGAAACCGATAGGACATTCGTGTAAGTAATATTTTTTTGATTTTTCATATTGAATCCAGTAACTGTTGCTAAACAGAAAAAACAATCGGTTATATGGACTCTCTCCAAAGTTTGGCGATGGGAAAATCAAAACAAATCTTCTGGCCATTTGACCACTTGTATAAAACAGTTCTACAACTATTGCAAAAAATTGTCGTGGTCCATGGTTTGTCTAAGTTTCTGACAGCAAAACCAAAATAGTGTAAATATTTTTTTTAATTATTTTAAAATTGCATATCTTTTTTTTCCAACCAAGTATTCACCATACATACAGTTGGTTATATGGACTCTCTCCAAAGTATGGCGAAATAGATCTTCTGGCCATTTGACCACTTGTATAAAACAGTTCTGCAACTATTGCAAAACATTGTTGTCGTCCACACGGTTTGTCCGAGTTTCTGACAGCAAAACTAAAATTGCATATTTTTTTTCCAACCAAGTATTCACAATACATAAAGCAAAAATAGCTTGAGTCAGTAATACACGATCTCCCTGACATGCTTAAACACTACACAACTATGAAGATATAGAATGAATGTGGGCTTCTGTCTAATTAATAATTGCAAAATGGTAGTGTCAGTATTGACTGTTTTACAGTATTTCCAGCATGCGATAAAAAATGAACAAGACCTGATCGCCAAATTTTTATGCCAGAATGGAATTCAGCACACCCAGATTTGTTTAAAAACATGCTTCGTTTCTGCAGTAAATTTTTTCGAAATTTGTAAACCAGTACTATAGTACTGTTTTTCATTCTCTAGTCTCAAAAATATTGGGTTGTTGTTGCTTTTTGCAAACGTCTCTATTATCAATTCCAAGTAAGATTTTGTGTTACCAAAAATGGTAACACATTAACATTAACAGCCAGGCCCACGATATCGAAAGAAAACTTAAGCGAAAGAAACTCAGTCACTCACTGTGAATCTAAACTGCGGCCCACTAATTGTCACTTTATCGTTCGCTTTGCTTTACGTTGCCAACGTAATGCAAATAAACAACAAAGCTGCCATATCAACATATCAAAAAATAATCGCGAAAATACACGAAAAAAGCGCTGAAATGCTTAAATTGAACACTAAAATGTGCAACCGTGTGCTAGTTTAACTTGACAGAAATGTAGTAAACAAACTTATTCCGATTTTGTTTATTTATGTATATGTGTGTAAAAAAATTTTGTGTTACCAATCGCATTTATTTTTAGCGACACAAAAACTAGTGTGCCGCAAATCAGCTGTTTGTCGCTTAAAACTACACGATTCGATATCTCGGGCCTGGCTGTAAAATTTAATAGAAAATGGTCTTTCTGAAAAAGTACTATTGTACCACACTTTAGCAACACTGGTTTACAAACTCTCCTACTTGGTGGAGCAAATAAAAAAACGAAAACTAAGAAGAAAAAAAAAAAAAAATAGTCACACACCCGCCAACAGCAATAACAACAAAAGCAACGGACTAACAGACAAAACAGCTGGCTAAACCAACCAAACAAACACAAACATTCGTAATCGAAATGTTAAAGTAGACTAGCCCAGCCAAGGTTTTATTGTACGTTTGTGTTATGTGAGTTTTCTTTAAATACACACCACCCACTCATTTATCACTGCTGCCCTCTCTTTAATATTTACATACAAACGGGCAAGCACACTTAAATCCATGGCCATTTATACATTTGCAAACCTAAAGAACTTCAAGTATTTCTTATTTTCCATTTGCATGAGAGAGCAATTGATATGAAAGTTGTTTTTTCTTTTCATATTTGGTAATGTCTTTATGTTATTGTTGTTATTGCAATTTATAGATAACAAAACAAACAAAAAAACCAAAAATTTTTTTTCTCATATTTACATATTTACGTATATCTACGAGTACATCATGTTTCTATGTAAAGTTGTATGTGTATTTGTGTATTTATGTTCGTGTTCCCTTGTTATTGTCCATATTTAAGACTTGATCTTTGGCTTATTACCGTGTCATGTAGAGCACGAACTGTAGCAACTGGCAAAAACACCCACCCACCTCTCTAGCTTGATTTGTTTTATTTTTTTCTTCGTTTTCGTTTTCTTTTTTGTTATTGTAGATATTCGACTATTTTTCTTTTGTTTGAATGCTCTGTATCGTTGTCAATGTTGTTGTTTTTTTTATTATGAAACACAGAACCTGGTGGTATCATTTGTTATAAAAATTCATCGCGTAAAATGCCGAAGGGGCGTATGTTTTTTTTTCTGCTTCTCCTTAAAGTATAGAGAGAACGAGTGTGTATGTGACACAGAGTACTTTTTTAAAATTTTGATTGTGTCAACCAGTGAAGGCACAAATAAAGAGAAGATATTTACTAAATAGGGGATGCCATAGCATTTCAACCAGAATAGAATATTTTTCTAGAGGATAAAGAAAAAGAATTGGGAATGACTTTTGACATAAGTAGGCATTAATGAGATAGGCTGATAGCAAAAAAAAAAAATTAAAGAGAGTACCCAGTTTTCAATTTACAACAAAAGAATTTAAATGAATAAAATTTTAACTTTTTAACTCAAACTTTAAGTATTTTGTTATCACCCGTGGTATTTGAAAGAAATTATATAATTTTAAACCTCGTAAATATTTACTATTATAATAATAAATAATTTTTATAGAAAAAGCTTTTCAGACAGCGAGACAATTAATTGTAATTAGATGATGCAAGCACTGACGCCAGCTACCTATGATTTATCATCATATTGACAATTTTAGATGTCAAACAAGCAAATTAAAAAAAAACCTAGATAACGATTTAAAGATATTTGCTTTCAAAATTACGATTTTCGCGGCAAATGATTTATAATAACGTACTCATTAATTTTTAAGTCACTAACAACGTATTAAATATACAACTATTTATAGGTACCTACACATAATTCTCTTTTTGCGAGTTGATCATTGTAGTCATGTTTCCAAAAAGTTTGCTTAAAAATAAAATTAGCTGTAGAATGGTAATGTTCACTGAATTTATTTTATGCGTTCACATTTTAACTCACTAAATAAGTACCCATGTTAAGAAAATATATGTATATACCTATTCATACATACATAGGTACATATATATAAATTACTTTATTACTTAGCTCTATGAGATTCAAGAAAAATTTATAAAATTGTGCAAATCATGTTAAAACAAAATAATTTTTATAATAACTGACTTGCTCTTTTTAACTCGTGGTTAATCAAATTCATGTAAAAATAGTATTAGGTGTAGTATTTCAGTAAATTTTTAACTGTTAATGTTAAGCAACGTTTTAAAAAAAAATATTCTGATGTGTCCCGAATCCTGCTTTCAACTTTTTGTCTTGAATGGTGAAATTAAAAATAAAACAATTTATATATTGATTTGCAAAATAGGTATTATTCCCAGATTTGTTTTCAAAAAATCCCTATATTGTAGTAATCTTATGGGAATTCCTGTACTGACGAGTTTGGCTAGTCAGTCCTTCTATACAAAAACGTTTAAATTCTTATAGCGACTGTTTGCCTATAAACAGCCAGCCGTGTAACATAAACCAACACAAAAACAAGAAACAAAAAAACAAAAAAAAAAAAAAAAAAACCAACAAACAAGAACCCATCAACACTTAAAGCCAAAATGCAAAAACATAGAAAAAAAAAACTTCATATTTTACACTTGAAACAACAGCAACAACAAACTTACTCAACAAATGACAGACAACACAGAAAAGTATTTGACATTTTACCTTGGAAAAGTGAGAATAGAGAGCACTAACTTATACACAACCATACAAACAGTTACTGAAGTGAAATAACTACACAGAAAGATAAATAAATAAACAAACGTACCTACGAACAAATCCATACATACATACAAACACGGGAATTTAAAAAATAGAAAAAAGATGATTTTTTATGAATTGGTAACCCCCTCAATGCTTTTTAATGTTTTTGCTATTCACTGAGTATGTTTAACCACATACCACCTTATAATATAGACAAACACACGCACACACACACTCGCTAACAGGGAACTTTTATTATGGTGCTCTTTTAAAAATGTGTTGTAACAACAACACAATGTTAACACGAAAAGGAAAATGTCACTTTTTGAAATGCCATTGGTTCGTCTGCAAAAAACAGAATAAAACCAAAAACACACATAACCATCCACATACAGTTATAGAATACAAGAAAAAAAAAAATAAACACAAAATAAAAGAAGCCAAGTACAAGAGAAAAATTATATAAAAAAAATAAATAAATGCAGAAGTAGTTTTTGGACAGAATAGCGATTCTAAAACAAGCACTGCATACATATTTAGGTATTGCGTGAGAGAGAGAACAAAACCTGTTTTGCACAGAGAACATTCAAGGCAAAAAAAAAAAAACACAAAACACTTGCTAGAGTTGCTTAGCAACGCCCTCTAACCACAAAATTGATGTCTCCGTCTTAAGCAGACAAAACATATGAGACACGACAGCCTTTTGAATTAAAAATGTCATCAACAGACTCCATTGCAATAAAAATAATCAGACTCTTGATAAGAGAGAACTATTTCAACTAGAGAGTAAGAGCTAGAAAGGGACAATCTTCCATCTGAAAAACTATACACGTCTCTTTTGCACTTATACAGCTAAAAGAGAATATACAGCTGTGAAGAGAGTAATATAAACTTTTAAGGGGAAGTATAAAGGCTGTTTCTATCAGTCTTTTGATATTTACCCATAAGAAGGAGATCGCCATAGTTTTAACAGCAACAATTACTGAGAGGCTGTGTCTTTTGTAAAATATACTTGCATAAAACCGGTTCTGTTATACCTGTTTTATTAGAGGAAAATGGTATATAAGAAACACAAAAAGAAAAAAAAAAAACAAAAACAACAAGAGCAAAAGCAAAACAAAAAGAGAGTAAAGTTTTTGCTTGAGGCATCCATCCCATTTATTGTTGGGTTACGTTTTTACACACAAACAATAAAGCCAAGTGTGTGTTTTTGAATTTAGTTTTCGTTTAACATTCGCTGCGACGAGGGTAACGGTTAATGCGTAGCGGATAAAAAACAACTCGCCTCAATAGAATTATTTTTTAAGCACGTATTTTCTCTTTTCAAAAAATATAAAAAGGAAAATAGAAAAAATATTTTAAGAGCAAAGGATTAATTTTACAACGCAACAACACACTTTTTAGCAGCTTCTAAAAGGATTATTTTTTAAAGAAGTTTGTTAAAACCGAATTTTAATTCTTATTTTTTTTTAACCAAAACCGGTTTTTTATCGCAAAAAAAGTACAACTAAATTTGCAAATGCCGTCAGTAAAACAATTTTAACGTTTTCTTTTCTTTTTGTATAAGTAAAAGAAGCCGCTGGTAAAATTAAATCAAACGTGGTAAAAAGTTAAGTGATTAAACTTTAAAAATCTAAACATTTCTGAATGTCCTTTTCACACAACACTTAAAAACAAAATAAAATACCATAATTACGCACGCATACACACACGCACACAACCAACACTCGTACGTACGCTCAATTAAAGCAAATGTAACGGTAAAATTTGCTCTTTTGCGCGCGCTAATTAATAAAAGAAAATCAAAATAAACACACTCGATTGCAACAATAAAAAAAATAATATCGTAACGGCACATATTAAAAACCAAAACAAAACACAACTTCTTTAAAGTACCGCTAATTTTCAAAAATCAAAATAAAAGTAAGAGTGGGTGTAAGAATCTCTCGCATACATACACACTTGCACTCTAAAATAGGAAAAAAAAAATAAACCTGTTGGCCACTTAATGAGTGTGCATGTGTTTAGAAAAAAAAAGAAAACAACAAATTTACACTCAAAAGTTAAGGCTGTGTAATTAATTAGTGTAACTTACAGCCAAAATAAAATGTATTTTAAATAAATTAAAAAGAAAAATTAAAAAAAAAAAAATTAAAGAAAAATTTAATTGCAATATCTACTAAATTTTTGTAAAAGTATACAAAATATATATAAAAAAATTCTGTTTATTATACACAAATAAAAAGAAGGAAAAGAATTACCTGTGCAATAATCTCGGGTTTTCAAAAACCTCTCCCCCAGTTCTTAAGTGTTTTTAAGCAAAATTCTTACCGAAGTATCTAAAACGCCCCTTAGGGCTGTCGCGTTGGCGTCATTTTTGGGCGACGGTTTCGCCGCCCTCGGTTCCAGAGCACCGCCGCCGGTTAAGGATCTAATGGCTTTTGGTTCCGTGCTACACAATAATCAACATAATATAGGTGAGTGCAAATTAAACTGCAAACAAATAAAAAAGTGAAGTTTCATTAAAAATTAAAGGACTTTCAGACTAAAAATTAAATAAATACGTATTATTTGGGGAAAACTGTTGAGTAATTTTTACGTTTCTTCGGCAAATGTGTGATAAATCCTGTTTTAAGTGAGAAATACGGACATTAAGAAGAAGACAAGAAGTGAAAAATAAGAAATCATATCATAGAAAACTATAAGTATGAAAAATTTATTGTCTGTACATCTATTCGTCTAAACTCCGAAATGAATTATCTTATGCAAAACAAAAAATTTTGAGTGCTGAAAATCAGTTTCAAAGCAATAATTATAAAAGAAAATCGGAAGACTACACTATTAAATACAGAACCTTTCGCAAATCGATACTCTTGAACTCCGAACTTTTATTCCTTATAAATATATATTAAGAAATACTGCTGAAATTAAAAAACATTTAGAGATAGTTTTCTAATACTGTGGTATAACGAAAAGTAAATCCTAAATAGTATTATTTTTAACAAAAATTTAATAAAAGAGCAAAAAGAGCACTAAAAAAATAAATTGTATTATCTTTCTGTTCTTAATAAAACATTACCATATAACTGTTATCGGACCTTTTAATTATATGGAACTTTCAAGTTTCAAACCAAACAAAAACAAGAAATTATAAATTAAAATAAAACTCCGCTTTTTTAAAGCACTATTGAACTCCAAGCTTACTAATTTTTATGATATATTGATGAAAAATTAGTGAACCTTTTGGAAACCATTTACATATATTTTTTTATTCAAACCTATCTGATGTTTTCGTATTACAAAAATTTGTGTAACTTAAAAAATGAATACCGAAACTGATTATATTAACACATACACACCCTGTTAAAGTGTATTATTTAAAACAACTTTTCTAGAAATATTTATCAATTTAGAAAACAGCGCCTATGAGTCCTTTTTTTCTAATATCTAAACCAAAAAAGTGTTTTTCGGAATAGCAAAATTACTCATAATGCTCTTACAAGTCTTGAAAACTAGCAGATCTGCTTACATTTTATTATTATTTAGCATGGTTTGCTATATTTGCAAGACTTACAATCGCTATTAAAAAATCATAAAATTTATGAAAAACTAATGGGAAAAATGTTAAACGATCTCCGAAAGAAAATTTAAAATTAAAGAATATAACTTTAGATGCTTAAAAAATTATGAAAACCTGAATAATTTGATTTTGTAAAGCAAATAAAAAATCACCGTACAGGTTTTACAAATAAGACTTTCTTTCAAAACAAACAACAAACATGTTTAGAACTGCGTTCTGTTAAAAAGTAAAGAAATTCTAAAGTTTTGGAAATGCAACATTTTGCTCCTTTTTATATTCTCATTTGGGAAGGATTATGCTTTCAGAAGAAAAGTTAAATAAAATTCATGTGTATACATAATTAGCCATTACAACTCCTTTTCAGAGTTACATGTTACCTTTTCACAGCACTCATATTGTGTGCATCAATTGTGCATCCATGTGTACCGGGACCTACAGTTTAACGACGACTCCGAACGACAGACTAGAAAAGCTTGATCATGGCCATCAGTTACTCTTAGAACTTTTCCCAGAAGACCGAAAGTAATATTTGTTCATATTTCGTTTTTTTTATCTCAGAGCTGGGGTTTGAACGGGAATGGCGGGAATGGTTCTCCCAGCGGAATAGTTGAAGAAATACAGTTCAATGACACCTTTAAAAAATGGGTGTCAAACAGTCACTATTTTCGAATGCAATGGTTTTTTCACTATCATTGTTTAGGTCATCGAGTCACATATGGAAAAATTTTGCTTGTTTAAATGAGAAATAAGTTTCATCGCCGAAGAAAATTTTGTTCGAAAAATCAGCATTAAAAATCTGATGCTCTAGCAACTAATTAGGATATCTGTTGTAATGGGTCAGCCGGATGTAATTATTGCTTGAGTTTAACTTGTAGTAACCGTGGTCTAGTGGTTAGTGTGTTAGCTTACTAAGACTTGAGCCCTGGATTCGACACCCAGCTCTATCTTAAAAAAATATATGTATAAAAATATTTCTTTCGTCGACAACCTCGTAGCGGGCTTCTGGCAAAAGCTCTGAGAATAACTAATTGCCATTAGTAAGCTTCTCAAGTCTGTCGTTCGGAGTCGACGTTAAACTGTAGTTCCCGGTACTCATGGATAAAAATTGACACATATAACATGAGTGCTGCGAGAAGCTAGGCCGTAATCCTGACACAGGGTTGTAAAGGCCAGTTATGTATGAATGTATGTATGTATGTTGAGATTAACTTTATTTGGATGGAGGTCTAAGTTCAAGATGCTAGATATGCCATACTGAGCTGTAAAGTCACTAACAATAGTGACTTTTTTAGCAGTGCGTATATTGCAATGATGCTCAAGTCCTGACCACATCTGTAACGTTTCTAATCAATTTAAATTCTTTTATAATCTTTGCAATTCCTTGCCGGCTAAGTTGATTACGACTGCCATAATCACCCTGTAAAGCTGGAAAAGAATCGCCATTTTTGTAATAAAGTTTAAACTATTTTTATGCCTTATTGGATTCTTAGACGATCTATATTCCAAAGCCTTAAATAAATGATACTTCAGTTGAAACCACTAAATGAAAAATCCGATACTGTCAAAAATTAGAAAGTTGTATTCCTAACTAACCGCACAATTTCTAGAAGTTTTCAAAAGAAAAGCAAAATTGAACAAAACCATGTATCCACGTTAAAATGCCAAATAATGCTAAATGTGTTTAAATTATTATTCCAAAAACAATTGTTTACAAATTTTGAATTAATAATTAAAAAAAAAATTGTATTTAAAAAGGAATCTCCTTCTGTTGTCTAAAATTTTCATTACATTTTTTTGACGAGTAAAAGAATAGGGCAGGTATAGCTTTTTCTCATCCAGATTTGGAAATCTTATTGGGAAATGTCTTATAGTTCGTTGTCGAATTAAGTCGGCATAGGCAAATGTAAAATACCTGCAAAATATATGGAATTATATGATTTCGAATAAAAATATATTTCACGCCCAAGTGGGAACTTAAATATCTACAAATAGAGCAACAATTATAACAAAAAATCTTCTATATTTCACATTTATTAAAAATCTGACAGCTGGACAAAAAAATATTTTGAAATGTTTTGAAATTACAGCCATTGCAAACTAGAGTTATGAAGAATAAAATCAAAATTCTTTATGTTTTAAGCAGTTGTGTAAGATATGAATTTCTATTGTAACATACAATCAATCAACGTTTTGCTTATTCGGCGGCGTTAACACTAACAGACCAACAAAAACTAGAGCGTAATGCGAAACCTAACTTTGCGCTTATCATTAATGCTGTAATAAGTAACTTATATAAAAGCGCCAACCCCGTTTGATAAATCAATGAATTAACCTAAGAAAGAGCAATAAAATTACTGAAAGTAATATGTCATAACATAACAAAATGGCAGATAAAATTGTAAAAAAAAAAAAAAAAAATCAGTTGATTTGCCAACTAATTTCGTTTCGTTAGGCGCTGTCAAAATTGGAATTTTAGATTGTAAAGCTTTTGTAGTCGCCGTGGTCTAGTGGTTAGTGTGTTGGCTTACTAAGGCATGAGCCCTGGGTGCGACACCCGGCTCTGACATCTTAAAAAAAAAAAACTATGAAAAAATTATTTATTTCGGCGACTGCCTCTCAGCAGTCTTCTGGCAAAAGCTTTGAGAGTAACTAATTGCCATGAACAAGCTTTTCAAATCTGTCGTTCGTTCCCGGTACTCATGGATAAAAATTGACACACACAACATGAGTGCTGCGAAAAGCTACGCCGTAATCCTGACACAAGGTTGTAAAGGTCAGTTATGTATGTATGTATGTAGAGCTTTAGCGCTTCGTTATTTAGGTTGGTCTCATACATATTGTATGGGCACGATAATTTTTGACAAGTAGTTTGCGTTTTACGCTGTAATTTAGGTTAATTAGATCTGTGCGTTATATATAATATTCTATAATTTGTAAATTAAAAAACAATTTACAGCAGGTCTTTGGTTGGCAATTTTTAGCGAAAAAAATATGAGGCGCGAGCTAATTATCAAAACTACCCACCCAAGTGCATTAATTTTTGGCTGGTCATCAGAAAAGTGTGTAGGCGTACATGCATGATGGATTGCAACACCTTTTATATTAGCTACATCTGGTCGCCGTTTCTTGATTACTTCCTTTGTTTTGTTAGGTTGAAGTATTTCAGAATGCATCAGTTTCTCTACAAATTCTGCAAAATAATCACAAAATATTTTTTTTTTAGACAGAATTTTGCTTTAGTCGTTAAAATTGAAAATTTCCACACAACTTTGAAGGAAAAATACAACTCTTTTAAAGTGTAAAGTAGTTACTTTTAAGTATTGAGTACCCGAAAATTAGTACAAATACTCGATACCTGGTACCCATTTGCCAGTACTAGTACCTAAGGCCCATTATTACAGTTTGCCTATAAAGCGTCCCATAGTACAAGTTAACTTTCGTTAATCGGATGAATAAAGTAACTTTTATATGCTTTTCGTTATAACAACTTTCTTTTAAAATAAAAGTTTAATTTTTTAAAATACGGCAATACCAGAACAATAACCGATTACTCTTGGCATGTTGACATAAATACCTATAAACAAAAATACTTTTATAAATTGTGCACTAAAGAAACTTAATATGTAACAAAGAAACAATATATTTTTGTTAATAATTCAAGGAACAAAAAATATGGCAACCTCAATATAATATGGTAAACTCAAACATTTAAACCTCATGATAAAAGTTAAACTTTAACTGTCACTTTTTCAGTTTACTGGTATTGTTCTATTGGGAAGTAGCAGAAGGCAGCTAAACCCATTTGGCGAAAACACTCACCACACAATCAACATGCAACGATGAGACAATTGCTGTTGGTCGTTCAAGGGTGAATGTATTTATAACACTGGCCTTTGAATGATCAATTCACAGCAATTTGTCTCTTTTCTAAGGCGCTTAGTAATAATGTAATAGAAGAAATAATATTGACTGTCCTTTTCATAAATTCCAATACAATGCCCAGCGTAAGTGGGAGTTTACCCCTGAGTATTGGTCTCAATAAAAAAAAGCAATTTATCTTTCCGATAACACCCTATCTTTAACTATCGGCAAGTTGTAATAATAGGCCTAAATCTTATAAAATTATTTTTCAACTGCTATAGATGTGATCATGAAAAAAATTAAAGTAAAACCGATTAAATAATTAAAACAAAATTATCACATCGATTTAGTTTTAAGCCCAAGTTTAATAAATTACAAAAAGCAAACGTTGTACTTAACAAGTGCCTGTTTTTCTTAGCAGTTCCTTTTATTATCGTTTTTTTTTCCATATCGTTAAAGTTTTCTTTTTTCATTTTTTTTTCCTTTTATGGCTTTAGCAAGACAAACAGTAGGCGTTATTGTTGAAATGTTTTCAATTGTTAATAAAAACAGAAACTATTTACATGAGTTCTTAAACAAAAATAGCAGCAAAAACGACAACTAAAATAAACGTTAAATGTGGAATATTTTTATGAGATTTTCTGTTGGGGCCCATTAAAAATCAAATACTACGAAAAAAGTGGTCAGTTTTTTTTATGGACTTTTTTGTTGTTGTTGTTGTTGGTGTATTTCTATTTCATTAACTAAATGATCGATTTTACTACACAGTTTAGTTGTTTCTATTCCCTTGTCTACAGTTTTCTAAAACATAAACGTGTTAACAATTCTTTTTCTAGACTTTAGAATATAATTTTAAGAGATTTATTTGCCTTCGTTTTGTATGAGCGCATATGCCTTAAAGTAAGCGCGAAAGTAAGTAGTTTTAAGCCTTTTTGAATACATGATGCAGCCTTAAGTTGTGTTTGTTGGTAGGTTGGTTAGTTATTACTTTTGAAAACAAAATAAAAATACTTTTATGGTCGGCTACTACAACTAATCGTACTACTACTATAGAACGAACCACAGGCACTTGTCCATTGACAAAGCTGTACAAACTTATAATAAATTTGCTTATACGAGACGAGTCACACACATACATATGCCTGCATGAAGGAATGAGATTTTCTATTCATTTCTACAATTTTATTTCCAATTTAATGTTTGAAAACAGGCTGTTAAAATTAAAGGCCTGCTGATTAGTTTGCTACTGACAGTCATACTGTCATATTGTATGACTGACTGATTGACTATTGCCAAACTGACTGACTGCCAACTTGGGTTTCTTTTGTTTAATCCATAATAAAGACTTTGAAAGAAAATTTCCCTACACACATAAACTGCTGTTAGATGGATAGAGTAAGACAGATGGGAGTTGAAATGATCATAATGTTCTAATTTAAAACTGAATGAATTTTTGTTGTTTTTATATTTATTTGTGTTGTTGTTGTTGTTGTTATTGTTGTATAATTCTTTATTTGTTCTCAAAAAACATAAACCACATGAGTTTTCTTTCTTATTGATTTGGTTAAGACGAAAAGATTTAAAACGATTAAAAATTTTAAAGCCACTGGATTTATATTTGTAGACAAATTGGTTAAAAGTGTAAATGAAATTTCAAATATTTTTCTTTTATTGAAATATAGTACATGCACATTCGCACACACACACACAGAAGTAGAAAGTAGTAAAGAAAAATAAGAAAATACCCAGTTAACATTTTTTTAAATTATTAATAAAATTCGAATTAAAAAGCCAGAATATGCTCTCATTTTCTGTTAATAAACTACTTCTTTGCATCTAAATACGACTCAAAATAAATCTTTCGGTTTACAGAAACACAGGATTAAAGATTGTTGACAGGATTGAAGAAATATGTAGTATCTGTTTTACTTTTTCTTACACTCTTAATTCTCATTCTCAATTCATGTTCTCTTAGCGAATTTACCGTAATTTTATAAATTTTTATAAACAAAATCATATGTTTTTGTTGTTTTTGAAAGTTGAAAGTAGAGAATGGGCGAATTTGTGATTAGGAAGTAATTGAGCTGTCAAATGATAAGCTGTCATCCTTTGATATTTTTTTTAGTAAATAGTTGGGAAATTTCAACCATGGAATATTATACTACACGCTTGTGAATTTCCTTTCATTCAATTTCCCGGACGCGATTTGATGATGTTAATTGAACGCCTCGTTCTTGTGATTTAACGCCGCTGGATTATTTTCTTAGGGGCCATTTGATAGACCGGGTTTACGGGAACAAACCACAAAACTGACGTTCTGAAAGAAGAAATTCGGTGCTGCATTGTCGAAATAAGAGAAGCTTTGTTGCAAAATGAGGTTAAAAATATTGTGGAAAGAATAGACATCTGCAGACGTGCTAGAGCTAGACAAACATAATAATTAGCCATTACAACCCTGTGTCAGGGTTACGGCCGGGCTTCTCGCAGCACTCATATTGTGTGTGTTAACTTTTATCAATGAGTACCGGGACCTATGTAATGAGAGCGTACGACATTGATAGAAAATACGAATGAAAATTTGACAGTCGTACTATTGAATTCAAATAGGTTATGGGCCCAGTGTCATCGTTAAAAAAAAAATAATTTAAAATAAAAAAAAAAAAAAAAAAGAAGGGCGATTTGTTGCTTAATAAATATAAAAATAAAACGCAGTTTTAAAATGAAATTTTCGAAGACACTGAAGCCTTTGAGTTGTGAGACTGATTGGCCAATTTGGAAGAGGAAAATTGGTGATTTGCTTAGCTTCTATGATGGTGCAGTGGATGTAGTTGAGAAAAGAGTTACAAAGCCAGAACCATTAGGAGATGATGCTACAGCAGATGAAATTGCAGAATACACAAAGAAGGCTGATTTTTATCGCAAAGCTAATTGTTGTGCTAAGAGTTTGATAACGAGTTCAATAACAGATGAAATATATCAAAAAGTTATGGACAAAACTTCTGCTTACGATACATGGAAAGCGCTCCATGAACTTTTTGAAGCAACGTCAAACGACCAACTTTGTAAAATGTGCAACGATCTTTTTTCTTTTCAATGGAGTGTAAGTTGTGATGTTTCAGCTCAAATTTCGCAGTTAAAAACTATTTGGACTGAATTAAACAATGGTCTGACCATGAGAGGTGAAAACAAGCTTCCAGAATTATTGCTGATATGCAAGATTTTGAACGTTATGCCCAGTTCTTTTGAAGTATTTAGATCCAGTTGGATGATGCTTACTAGAGAAGAAGACAAATCTGTTGATGAACTCATTATGCAAATGTGTTTGTTTGAACGAAATTCTAAAAAGAGCAGTCAACCTGAAGTGCAAGATAATAATCAAGAAGCATTACTACTTCAGCAGAAGCATAGATACAAGTCTAAAACTGTAAGTAAGAAAATTAAAACCGAAGATTTGTGTCATTATTGCAGGAAAAGGGGACATTGGCTTAAAGATTGTAGAAAATAGATAGCCGATGGCAGACTTAGTAAGACAAAATCAACCACAAGTATTAACTAATCTAATGTTGCACTTCACATAGTGTCGAATGAATCTCATTATGCCAAATCAAGTGATGAATGGTGGATCGACAATGGAGCCACCAGACATGCAACCAATTCAAGACAGTTTTTCAAAAATTATGAAGCTTTCAATACTGAACATACAATTCAAGCAGCTGGCAAAGAAGAGTTAAAGGCAATTGGAAAAGGAACTATAGAGGTTATCTCAAAAGTCAAAAATCATGAATTTATAATGGTACTGAGAGATGTATGGTATGTTCCGAGTATATCAAGAAACTTATTTTCTGTTTTAGCAGCACATGATTTAAACCCATCAAGTCAATTTAAGTCATCTGCAAAAGAATGCAAATTTATAGTTCAATAAAGATATTTGAATTCAATACGTACGGCTCTCTTTGCTTTTTTGAAATTTTTTTAAAAACCATCACATTACATTAGATCAGGGATGCATTTTTATGTTTTTGTTTATGTTAAATGTATTCACAATGCATTTAAATTTTGTGTGCATGTGTATGTGCATTTTATGTTTTCATTTTACATTGTTTTGCTATTTTACCAACCGTGGAAACACTAAAAATATCTGTCGTAAGATTTTTACTCTCATTTTTAAAATACGGATGGAATTTCATAATATTTTCTCTTTGATTTTACGTACTACTAGTATTTCCGTCTAAACCCGCCTTAAGAGGTGGTCGCCGAAAGAAATTATTTTTCCATTTTCTTCATAATACACTACATACTAGACTACGGCGACCACACTCTAAAATGAACTAATCAAGGAGAGTCGATTAAAATTGGCCATTAGAAAATGTGTTGTGCCAATTAATATAACACTCGGACTCGGTTTAAAGAAACCTTTCTTAGGTATTCCTTTAATATTTACTTCCCGTTTTGAACTTTAATATCGAAAATTTAATTTTAAATCTATTATGGAACACTTATTTTGATAGAAACTGTTGCAAAATTACCATTACATTTTATAAATTTTGTTTAAACATTTTTAAAATTGTAATGCCTGCAATATGTTTTAAAATATTTTTTTTTTATTTTTACTGATTTGTTTTTATTAAGTTTCTTTTATTCCTTTCGGCAAAGGCGTTTAATTTTTTTTTTTTTTTTTTTTTTTTGAACTTTTTCGTAAAGCAATCGTTTAGTGGCAGTTTGTAAAATATTTTCATACAAAATTATTTACGATTTCTCATTACAATTGTAAGCGGTAATTGAAAAAACTTTAAATTGCCAGTAAATTACTGAAAATTATGCATTATAAGCCATAAAGAGAATGCATAGCAAAACATCTACAAGCAAATGATATTTTGCTACCGACTTTAGAAAAAAAAAATACAAAATACAAAAATTACCGACTTGAACTGAAGTTAGAAGAAAAAAAAATTGGTAGAAAAAAAAATGACACGCAATTAATGCCGAATCATAAAATTACTTTCAATTGATGTTGTTTTTACAACTTGTTGAGTTGCCATTTATAACACACGCACACACTCACATATAATTTACATTAAAGCAAAAACAACAAATTAGTCGGCTTTTTAAACAGGCAAAAAGAAAAAAATAAAATGTTAACAACTCTTTGCACAAGAAGCATTAAAAAAAAACGTTGGTTTACACACGCACCATCGTTTTGTTACAGAAAAAGAGTTTCAAAAAAACAGCTCAACCACACAAATTATTAAAAAAAAAAAACAAAATTATATATGTTTTGTTGGTCTTAAGTAGAAACATCATTTTATTATTTTTTTAAATTCTTTTTTAATGTTTGTAAACGCCATTTAATATAAAAATTGTCTCTTAAAATTCCCCTGGCAATATGACAAGCGTTGACAATAACACAAGCCAAGAGAGCAGTATAAAAAAGCATGTGGACGCAGCACACAAAACTTGTAAAGAAAAAAAAAATAAAAAAAAAAAACAAAATGATAATTGAAGAAATATAAATGTATTTTAAAATGTTCTCTTTATATTTAAAGTTTTAAGAATTAATGCCCAATAAAAATGAAGATTTTAAACTTAAGCCGCCACTTCTGCTGCATAGCAACGCCTTTAATTTAGTGCTTAAGCGGCGCCGAATTAAAAGTATATTTCTCCCCTCAACTGTAAAATATGAACAGCCTTATAAAATCTAGGTACGAAGTATGTTTGTGAGTATGTTTGTTTTGATTAAAGTTCAATAATAGGGAAGGTAAAATATGTTAAAAGATGGTAAAGCATGAATCCTTGGTACCCTATAAAGAGTTTATTTTATACATAGTTTGCTATGAAAATTAAGCGTGTTTGTGATATATTTTAACTGAAAAGATGATACACCTTTTCTAGAATTATGTAGGATAAGTTCGGGTGACTACAATATGAGGAGTCAATACCAAAAATATGCTTGCGTAGAAAAATTGTATGGCCGAATATTTTTAAACAGCTCAAATAACAATGTACTTGCTTTGGCAGGCATTAAAAATCAGGAGTACAGCGCCACCGTCTGGAAGATAGCAGCTAACCTACTTAGTGGAGACTCTCACCAAATGTAATTAACGGCGGCAACTGGTCTTTGAGTGATCAAATGCCAGCAACTTGTCTCATTGACAAAAAGGCCGCTTAATAATAAAATCTATCTACTTACTTTTCACATTCCAGTGTGCATGCTCAGCCTGAGTAGGGTTTTACCTCTGAGTATTGGTCTAAAAAAAACTTTGAGGACCATATTATATGTACGATTCTAGTTTTTTTTTAAAGAAATATTTTTGTAATTTAAAGCTAACTGTAGATAAAAGTTAGCCACTTGAATCTTCATAAATGTTATGCGAAGCCGCTGTTGGACATGTCTTTTTGTCCCGTTTATACCGAGGCAGGCCTTGCATTTTTGTTTATTGTGGTAGTTACCAAATGCTATTGAAGCATAAATGGTTATAAGCCGAACATGGTCAGTTTATATCCATATTGTGATTCTGGGTGATAGACAACAGAAGACTATAAAAAGAGCGAAATTTAAACTTAAGGCCCTGATTATGGTTCACAACAGTGATATTTATTTTTAACATTGCGACTATGGTTTACAATACCTCTGTGTTGTAACATATATGTACTTTGACTAGCGTTTACAACATTTATTTTTATATGTTGAAGCCAATACAACACAACATTTAGGTGTTGTGAACATTACAGGGGTCTAAAATTATGAAAATATATATTACAAACAGCAATTGGAGTGAACTGTTTGCAGTTAGATAATATCAAATCAAAATCAAATCTCACGAACTCCTTTTTATTGTTAGCATGAGGAAATAGGCAGTTGTGTTAAGCTCTGCCTGTTTAACATTGATGATGAAGAGAAGCAATTGTCCTTTCCCTGCATCACGTGGACATCTATCGAATTTTTGCGGTTCTTATGACCCATTGCACTGTCTCCCAGTCGCATTTGTTGACTAGGCATTAACTCGAGCTATAGATATAAGAAGGAGGAGACTATTTTTCACCTCATATACCAGCTTCTAGCTCGTTTGTTTCCTGTTAGTTTTGACTGACAGTCTCAAAATAATAATTACTGCAATAATGATATTTATTCTGGAGGTGATGATTTCGAATTGTCTGAGTCACTTCTGGTATCCAAAAATAAGTCTAACCTTCTTCCTTACCCATAAAGAATGAATCAACCATATAATCTAACCCATGTGAATTATACAGAGATCTATTCAAAACTTTACTGTATTCTACTTTACTGGCGCTCTGCAATTACAGCACAGTAGTGATTATTCATTTAGTGGTTCAGAGTAATTACCGTAAAGGCAGTTTACTGTATGCTTCTAGGGAAGTTATAGAAATCATGGATCAATTCCAACTTAAAATGACCATCAAAAAAGATAATTTAAAGGGTTAGTAATCAAAAAGTTTAAGTCAAGGTTATTCATGTGGACACACAAACATATGTATATTCATAATTGGCCATTACAACCCTGTATCAGGGTTACGCCCTAGCTTCTTGCAGCACTCATGTTGTGTGTGTTAATTTGAGTACCGGGACCTACAGTTTGAAGTCGACTCCAAATGACAGATTTGGGAAGCTTTTTTATGGCAATCAATTACTCCCAGAGCTTTTGTCAGAAGACTGCTGAGAGGTAGTTGCCGAAAGAAATACTTTTTTCATATTTCTTTTTTTAAGATGTAAGTAAGCCAACACACGAATATAAGCGCATACCATACAGGTATTGGCTAAAATCTTCGACATCCTGTTTATTGTACAACCTGGAAAGTCAAAAAGTCTATTAAGAAAGATTCTGGAAATGCTTTTGTATTTGAAATGCTTCAAATAACAGCGCAAAGAAATCATATTTGCCACCTTTGTCATCGTAGGGTACAAATACAAAACAACACCGCATTGTTGAGAGTTAAACGAAAGTTATACAACATGCCGCCGGTTTATTTTTTCTGATTTTTTAAAGTTTTTCGACACACACATGTACACACATTACATGCATCATTATCATTATGATTGTGTATCGTGTAAGCGGTTCAACAAGGAGGGGGATTACAAAGTAAAAAATAAAATTATTAACGGCATTCAATATGTAACGCTTCAAGTATCGGTTGCTTTAAACATTTTAATGCCGTATAGCCGTAAAGCCGTGTATTTATGGCGGTTACGAATATTATAAATTTTGGAGTGTTTTTTTTTTTTCATTTGTTTTTGTATTCTTTGTTAAATATTTATTGATAATCTTTAATTGAAAGAACTAAAATGAAAAAGATTTGTTAACAAATCACAACAATTTAATATTTCTTTGTTGAAACAATTTTATTTTAAATATTCTTTGGATGCCTTGCAATAAGAAATTTATAATATTTAACTCCCAATTGGCGGCTTAGGAATAGAGAGAAAGTGTTGTGCAAATAAGAAGTAAATTTTTTTTTGTTCTTGTATTTCTAATAATTTTTCCTAGAAAAACTGGTGGTAATTCAACAGCTTTTTAAAGTCTTAAAAAGAAATACCAGATATTTTGTATTATTTTTTATTATGATTAGAAGAAATTAATCACTTTTTTATATTTTGCTTATAAACGAGTATTTTAGCAATAACAGCAGGTTATTTTCTAACTTGTCTTAAAATGAAAAGAAACAAAAAAAAAACAGAATTTTGAAATAAAAAATCTTTTACTTGATGAACTGTTTGCACATGTCAAGAGAATTATAGAAAAACAAAAACACACGAAAAAGTGAACATTTAAGACTGTAAACTGATAAACACATCCATACACACATACATACAATACTTAGGAATACAAACTGAAAGACGTACAAACGGAGTGGCAGATGGATGAACGGATTATTATCCCATTCAAATGTATACACACTCACACATTACACGTACGTACATACACATGTGAAAACAACGTACGGGCGCACACTTTATCGCCGCAACAGCACAGCGGCAATAAGAAAAACCCAGATGACCGCAACGAAATGCAATTCGTTACGTATCGTGCTCGACAATGAACAATAAAATATTCATTATCATCAATACGCTGATGTTAATGATGATGACGATAATGATGAGATGATGGGGATGATGACAATGAAAACGGGGAAATATCTTTTTTTGTTTTTGAAACCCCAACAGAAAGTTAGTCGTTCTGTCTTTACAACTATAAATCGTGTCAAAGGCACAGCAGTAGTTCTCGCTTTAAATACAAAAAAAAAGTTAAAAACAAAAAAATTAAATAAAATAAAAATAAAAATCTACAAAAAAAAAAAAAATAAATAAACTCATGGGTAAGGAAAGAGACGAAATAAAATTGTAAAAATCTATGTATACTTGTATGGATAGAAAAACGATTTATTGAATACTCGTACTTAAGAGGTGTGCTTGAAAGGTGTAGAAGATATGTTATTAAACGAATTTAAAAACTACTACAGTTAACAAAACTATACCAGCCTCTTTTACGGTATGTAATGGATCAAATAAGCTTCTTTTTATTTGAGACCAATACTCAGGGGTAAATTGCTGTGAATTGATCATTCAAAGGCCAGTGTTATACCTTCACCCTTAAATGATCAACAGCAGTTGCCTCATCGTTGCATATTGATTGTGTGGTGAGTGTGCCTTCGCTGAGTAAGTTTAGCTGTTATCTGCTACTTCCCAATAGGTGGCGCTTTTCCCCCCTTTTTTTGTCTTTTTTCAAATACTCCCAGATGTCCACGTTTTGGGAAAGGGACTTAAACATTCGTATATACTGTCTGATGGTTATAGTGCTTTTCAGCCTGAGATTCTAGGCATTCTCGTGGCCTTAGAATTGGTAGGGGAGAGTATTAAAGTGGTTTCTAATAATACTAAATATTCAAGCGGCACTTGTCACAGGTCCAGTCTAATGAGTTAAGTCTAATAGTTGGAGACACTATACCCAGCATACTCACTTAAAATTAAATTCGATAGGAAAAGAATTTATGGAAAAAAAGTTGTCTAGAAAATTTAACTTAAAACACGTTTGAAATTTATCCATATCCCCAAAAGTTGGGCTTTTCTGCGCTGAAAAATGGCCAAAAACTTTTTTAAAATATATATTCTTCAATTGTGAGCAAACTTGGAAACCATTTGCTATACAACTTTCCTATTATCAAGTTTTTTCCTCTTTGCGATTTATAGCTCTATAATTCAAGAAACTTAACTGTGGCCATCAATTAATATCATTATGAGAGCTTTTTAATCGTTTCTGGTGTACGGCGTTTTTTAAATTCTGCTGCTCTATAATTTATAGACGTAAAAAATTAACAGAGTACTTTGGAATTAATATTATTTGGACTGAGACCTTCCAAATGAAAATATTAATTTGTATAGAGATGACCAATTCTATCAAGTCAACAAAGTGAAAAAAAAATAATAATAAAAATATAATCTTTTGTATGCAAGTTGGCTTCATTACAATACACTTTTCTCTAGAAATCCTGTATTGGAATTATATTTTTTCCATATGTATGTATAATCTGTAATGAGTTAATCGAAATCTTGTCATAACACATTCTCCCTATTTCCTCATCAATGCATTTTTGTAATTGTTATCTGTTTTGAACGATCAGAATTAAAACAGTTTTTTCACTGCTCTCTCTTTTCATTCCTTAAGAAACATTTTTCTAAATGATCTGAAAAATCCGAAGTTGGATTGATGATAGTTTTTATTAATTCTATTTCGATGTTAAACACATTTTTTGACTAGAACTAAATTCTTATCTAATAAATTTACAGGGTTTTTTTGGGTTGTGTAATAATAAGAGGCACAAGAACACGGTGTCGTGGGCAAGGATGGACAAATTTCAAGAAGCTCTCTTCAGCGTATGTTCACAAAAGTTTTGTGTATCCACGCTTACAAAATTCAATTATGACAATAACTGCAGCCAAATGACTAGGTACTGCGTAGAGAGTTCATGGAATAGAATATAAATCATCAACGATTTTTCGAGCAAAATAATCGTTTGTCGACGAAGCACATTTTCATTTCGATTGTTTTGCTAATCGCCAAAAATTGCCTTTTTTAGAATTCTTAGCATTCACGAGCAATTAACAAACAACACACAACCTCACTTTCATTACAGGAAGATTCTATCATACTGAGATGTTCTTTCTATGTTAGAATATTGTCCATTTGCTTGGAACTCTTAGTATTCTGCTCATTCTAATCGTATTAAGAGGGTCCAGAAACAGTTGCTAAAGTATGCCCTCCTTTTTAAGACATTTTGCCTTCAATATAACTAGGGCAGCACTCTGAAGATTTTAGCGATTCCCCGTCAATCTTTGTCTAAGCTTATAGCGGTGTATACGGGTCATTGGATGATCGGTAAACACGCTGAAACGTTGGGTGTGTCCTTTAACCCTCACTGCAAAAGTTGCAGGAAAACTTCGGAGAAGGAGACAATAGGTCATTTTCTTTGTTATTGCCTAGTTCGGGCAGTCAAACATTTAAATTTTTTTAAGGCTTGGCGAGTGCTCCCTGAATCTGCTTGTTTTACGCCACTTTTTAGACAGCTCTGGCTGGCTGTAGTTCTTTTTCTTACTTGGGTAAATTCAGTTTGATTTTGTAATCATATCAAAACGGCACCTTGTGCTAATTGCAGTTGGTTACGTTTTTGGTTAACTCGCCATCTGATCTATCATGCCCTCCGTTGTGAGTTTGAACTCTCAGTACATGCCTCATATTATGCTCGTTGCTTGTTTTTGAGCTTGAGAACACTTTATATGAGAAGAGTATGGTATTACTCAGATTATTACAAGAGTTTAGGAATCTTGGGGATTCCTCTTCAGCGGTGTATACGTGTCACTGGTTCATCGGTAAACATGCAGAGAGGTTCGACCTGCCCCTTAATTCCCACTGCAGAAGTTGCGGGAATACTTCTGAAAGGGAGACGTTTGAATTTTTTGGGTTGCCTTTTTTCGATAGCTTGGCGCAATGTGAGGACCTAGACCCCCTTGCTTTAGTTCGCTTTATAGACAGCTCTAGCTGACTGTAGTTCTTTTCCAATTTTGGGTGATTTCAGTTTGGTCCTGCAATGGTGTCAAAACGGCACCTTGTGCTAATTGTAGTTCATCACGTTTTTGATTAACTAGCCATTTGACATACCTTCCTACCTACCTAATGGTATTACTTATAGTGTTTATCTGCTTAATTTAATTAGTTTTTGAACACCTTTTAGAACCCTAAGACCTTATAATTTGTTGTATATGGCTACGTCCAATACTAACTATGCCAAGAATAAGCTTCTTATTAAATGATAATGTTAAATGATAATGTTAATAATAGTCGCCGTGGTCTAGTGGTTAGTGTGTTGGCTTACTAAGACATGAGCCCTGGGTTCGACACCAAGCTCTGACATCTTCAAAAAAAGAAATATGAAAAAATATTTCTTTCGGCGACTACCTCTCAGCAGTCTTCTGGCAAAAGCTCTGAGAGTAACTAATTGCCATGAACAAGCTTCTCAAGTCTGTCGTTCGGAGTCGACATTAAACTGTAGGTCCCGGTACTCATGGATAAAAATTGACACACAGCTGGCGAGAAGCTAGGCCGTAATCCTGACACAGGGTTGTAAAGGCCAGTTATGTATATATGTATGTTAAATACGAGTAAGTTCAGATTTTTCATCATCCCGAAAAAATTTTAAACCGTACTTAAAAAATAAGGATGTAAACGACTTGTTTTGAAGATAATATCTCTAGCCTGTAAACATGTATTGTGAATCCATTGGCAAAATAAATTATACAGAAATATTATGAAAAATTTCGACGAGAGAATGCGTATGTGTTAGCAAAATTTCAATGAAAAAAATCAGAATCTTAAAACTCCCTCTGTTATATTTAAATAAAATCTTGCATGACGTTTTTTGGGACACATTTTACAAATGATAAAAAAAAACTTGGAAAATCCCAAAGTTTTTCTCAGTGCCCGATTATTAATTTCTCTTTAATTTTTTCTGTTTAATTGTGAGTTTAAATGTTAATGTTTTTTTTTATTTCGCTTATTTCAGCAAATAAAAAAACCAAAAAATACCTCAATTTTATTCAAAAAACGAGAAAACCCCAAAAAATTTTTAAAAATATTAAAAAAATAAATTTTTTTCGTTGTTTGTTTGAATTACTACCAAAAAAGCTGCTCTTATATGTATTTTATCTAATGGGAAATCAAAATGTCAGTCTCAACTTAAGAACAGAAAATCTTCAAATTTACGAGATAAAAAAAAGTCAAGAATTTCCCATACCTTTGAGTCTCATAAAAACTGTTATGAAGGAAAGAAATGAATACAAGATTTTAGTATTTTTTTTATTATTATCAGATATGGCATAAAATCGCGTAAATCTTTATTCTAATGGCCTCGTTTCATGTCAAGCTATTGTTTTGTGCCTTTTTGTAACGCAACGTGTCAGTTGAATGTAAAAAAATAAAACAAAAATTGGTATAAAAAAGTTTATCACAGACAAAATATCACAACCAACAAAGTACACACAAAATCGTTAAATTGTTTGTATTTGAAATAAAACCTGAAAAGTAAAAGAAATAAAACTACCCCTCAAATCCTCAACAGCAAAAAAAAAAAAAAATAAAGTAAAGCGGCCTTCCCGGACTTAAGCCAAACTAATGGCTTCTTTTTTTTTTGTGCGAAAGTGCTTTAAATAAACCCCCTTCATTTATATAAAAAAAAATATCTAGAAGAAGTGGTAAAAATATAAAAGTAAACTGCCATTAAAAAACCAGCAGAAAAAAAAATTATGCAGTTGGTGTGTGCAAAAGTCAACTTTCTTATCGGTGACATAAAATCTGTTTTTAACTACTGCTGCGGCTGTTGATGCTGCTGCCGCCTGCCTGCCTTCCTGCTTGCCTAACTTCTGCCTCACTGACTGTTTGCTTTTGATACTGGCGGCCCTATGATATTGTCGTTTTTGGTAATCCAACACCAGTTCAAAGTGGCATCAACTACAAGAACAGCAACAATAATAAAAAAGAAAACACGCAGTCGGTGTAATTGTACTGCCAACAGCCAGTCAACTAGTCAGCCACTCAGTCTCTTACAATTTTGTAGCTGCTGGTGTTACGCGTTTGCTTTTTTTTTTTTTTTTGTTGTCTTTGCTGTCTGTTTTTCTGTAGATCTTGGATTTTGGATTCAAATGCTTTTTCTTGTTTTTATTTTGTTGGCTATTAAAACAATGGTGACATTAAAATTCATGACCGAAGATAAGAGAAGGTGGCAGGCGTAATGCCTGTTTCTAAAAAGGAAATACTATGATAGGTTTTATGCAACGACAAAAAAAATAAATGAAAACTTTACATACTCGTACCTATGAAATCAAATACGAGTATCAACTATTCTTTCTTTTGTCAAATGGTATGGGATTTGTAAAGATTGCGAGAAAAAAATTTCAAAACATTTTTCTTGTAATTTCTATTTGTTTCAGAAATAAACAGTTTTTAGGTAAAAAAAAACAATTTTTTTCTTTTTTTTTGTATCCAATATTGTTTTGGAAGTGTTAAATATAGAACACACTCAGAATAGAGAAATATCTGGGATATACAAAAAAGGAAAATTGTGTAAGTTGTACCAAATCATAGGAGTTTAACTGCAATAACAAGTATTTCTAAGAGCTGAAATCAATATTCTAAAACACCAATTTCTTAGCAAAACAAATATCTTTCAGGTTTTTGCATAACTTCTTTCCCACAACCACATATTAAATTAATCACGGCTTCACCAATAATATTACAAGTTCAAGAATTTTGCTGAGTTATTTGTGGTCGCCGTAGTCAACTATGTAGTGTGTTGGCTGACTGAGACGAGAGCTTCGGGCTTCAAACCTAGCTTTGACAACTTTGAAGAAAGACTTATGAAAAAAAGTATATATTTTTTTAGCAATCAGCTTATCAGTATTTTAGCAAAAGCTCTAAGAGTAACAGATTGTCGTGAAGCTTTTCAAAGAAGAGCTTTTTAAGCCTGTCGTTCGAATTCAATGCTAAACTTTAGGTCCCGTTACTCATGCATAAAAATTGAAGCACACAATATGGGTCTGTGACAAGCTAGGCCGTAACTCTGAAAAAGGTTTGTAATGTCTTCTTATGTATGCATGTAGTATGTATGTATGCATGTACGAATATATATTTTTTTAAGACTATTGCTCAGGGGTAAACCCCTACTAAATGCAGTGCATTATATTGGAATTTTTTGGAAAGGACAGTGCATGTATATTTTTCTTATATTATTATTAAGCGCCTTAGCAATGAAACAAATTGCTGTGAATTGATCATTCAAAGGCCAGTGTTATACCTTCACCCTTGAATGATCAACAGAAATTGCCTCATCGTTGCATGTTGATTGTGTGGTGAGTGCCTTCGCTAAGTAGGCTTAGCTGTTATCTGCTACTTCCCAATAGGTGACGCCTCTCTCCTGATTATTCGTTTGATACATTGGTTAAGGTGGAATAGAGTGGAATGTCGGGTAGCGGTTTCTTTAAAGGTGGTCTTCTTGGAGGGGGGACCTCTTATTTTTAAATTATAATATTGAAAAAACAGAAAACTAACTTTTTCATTTTTCACCTTCACTGGGATTTAAACCTGGGCCGTTTGAGTTTTTGTACGAGCGCTCTAACCACTATGCCACGCACCCCCCAAAGCGTCTGCATTTGAAATGAGGGAAAAACTTGCCGGCAGTCTAAAAGTTCTTTGGGTTTTAAGCTTCCATTTTTTGAGTTGATTAATTTTTTTTCAGCCAAGAAATGGTTTACAGCAGAAGCTTTTAAACGACAACATCGCATCCCTTTTTTCAACTGATGCAACAAGTCGGCCATTATAACTCTTGTCATCCGCTACAGTGAGCTATCTTCCTATTTAAACATGTCATAAAGCCAAAAGGGTATTACCATGTATACATACGTGATATTAGAAAATAGGTATATACTTATACATACATATGTATGTATGCGCTATGTAAATATTCAGCCTATTCTTTTTTTCAAAACGATTTTAGACCGTTTACATGAAATGTTTTGTAAAAATAAAGTGTCTTAGTGGAGATTTATTTGTTTTAAATGTAGTCCCAAAAGCAAGGGACTTACAAAATCGTTCGCCTTTACAGTATTTAGAGTTAGTGAAGTAAAGTGCAGTTCTTATCTATTTGAATTCATTTTTTTTTTTAAATACAAGAGAAAGGGTTTTCCTAAAAATTTTCCTAAATTTACTTCTTTTTAAAATAAAACATTTCTAAACGCTTTAAAAATTATCGCATTAAAATAATACGAATAATATTATATATACACATACATACAGTACACACGAATATTTAAGAGCATCCTTTTGTGTTCAAATTTCTATTGAATGGCAGTCCAAAGAATTTGTCCACTGCAACAACAACTATATTCACAACAATAACAAGAACAACAATAAATAAAAATATTTCAACAGTCTTTAAAACTGTTGAAATTTTAAACATTTTTACACGCAGTAACGAGTATTAAAAGCAGCATTATAATGCGATTAAAATATTAAAGCACGCACAGATGCATTTGAATTTTACAGTAAGTGGTCAGCAGAAAAAGTACAAACAAAATAAGAAAAAAAAAAAATGAAACTACAATTTGCAAAAAATATTACGAGTATATAAAATAAAATAATAAAAAACAGTTGTATTGAGTAAAATAGGTTGGGAAAAAATCTCCAATTTTTATATTCGTTTATTTTTTTAGTATAAAACTAACAAGTATTGTACCATTTTACAATCCTGATTAAATGCGAGAACTTCTAACAGCGCTTGCTAAGGCACTTAGTACTTTTTTTATAGGAGGGCTTTTCAAAGTCCACAAATTTTGAAAATTTTAAATTCATAGTTTAACAAATAAATAGTTCTAATTTTAGAAAATTGGGGTAATTGCGTCATTATTTAGGCTGTTGCGCTGTACTTTAAATTTCTACATTGCTAAATATTTGCACCCTTTTTGTTTACTCAACTAAGAGCTGCAAACGACGACAGTCCGCTTTTTGTAAAATTTTTAGATATTTTTTTCAAGGTTCTACCACATTTTAAAAAAATTAAATTTTTTATTAACTGAAACACAGCAAGCAATTTCAAACAATTAAAAATTTATATGACACTCAATTTTTCAAATATTTTTTAACATTATTCATATAAATTTTCAATAGAGTGAAGCTTCTTTTCTTGGGTAAACAAGCAATATACTCAGTTTTTTTAACGGCTGATGCGAGTCGTTTGTAAAAATCATACGTTCAGTTATACGATAACGTACTTTATAATCGTGAATATTACGAAAAACAGTACATTCACGTATATCCTAATGGCACGTAATTAACATTCACTGTTTCGACGTTTTGACGTTTTGATTCCCCTTAGTGCTTGTAAACGAAAAATGTATGCGAATTACAAACTACAATGTTTTTTACATTGTAATTAATGAATTAATAGCAGTAAGAACAATTCGTTGCAAATGTTAAAAGAATTCAAAATTTTGAAATTTACATGAAACTAGCCGGTGGCAAATTTGGTTGTATTGGTTATTAAAATGATGATCCTTGTAGCGATCCTTGTATGATGGTTTGCTCGATATCGAATCATATAATTTGCCGCTAGATCTGTTAAATTTCGATTACTATAAATGATTGTAATTGATTATGTTTTAGAACACCTATGATTACTAATTGTTTGCAATAAATAGAAATAATAAATAATAAAAAAAATAAAATAAACGTAATTATTTGACATCACAAAACAACAGATATAATCGAAAACTAAATAATTAAAAATTAATAATCGATTTTCTCAGATTAACAATCGATTTTTTATTACTTTTGATTAATTTTAAATTTTTAGCCTTTGATAACTTTGACAAAATAGAAAGTAGAAAACAATTCCTACCAATTAGTTCACCACCTACTTCTCCGAAGTTCTTTGTCAAACAAATAATAATTAATTATTTTTAAACATATTAACTCTCGAACAAGCTATAGTGTTGCCTGATGCAATTAATATAACGGAAGTTATTACATTTTAAATTTATCGGTGGCATGCTTCAAGTACTAATAGGACTTCAGTACTATAGTGCTGGCAACGTGTTGAGTAGTTGTGATTTGAGTACTCAATACTATCGAGTAAAGAGAAGTAGTTTGTAGTAGTAAGCACTAAAGTACTGCATTTATGATGTGTTCCTAATATTTACACAGCGTCTGTAATTGAATATTTAAGTATTTCTGCTGGCTTAACAATTTCAACTATTTTATGAAAATATAAACAAAATATACCCACAAATAATGCAAACGGATTTTTTTTTTAAATTTACTCGTATATATGGGAATATGTATGCACACGAATAGCTAACTTTTGTGCAGTACAAATCTCTTTCTACAGTAAAATCTCTACAAATAGAATCTATCTATCAAAAGTGCAATTATTATCTTTGTTAAAGTATTTTTACTGTTTAGAAATGTTTGAAAGTCATATTAAAATAACAAACAATTAAAACAATAACAACAATATCAATAACAATAACAACAACATATAAAATATTCGTAAAATGTTAAATGCAATTCAAAATAATGATCACAAAACAAAATAAAAAAATAAAAAAATTTAAAAACGAATTTATTGCTGAAATAATTTGCATAAAAAAGAATGAAATGTGTTTAAAAGGTAACAAGTTCGTAGAGTAACAGAAAAAATTTATTATATTATTAAATAATATTATTAAATTTAAAAGGACAAAAAATATTATTCGCATATAGTCAAATGCCATTCAATATTAATACTGAAATATAGTGATGTAAAAGTATTGAGTATTTGAGTACTCGATACCATGAATATTTACCAGTACTCAATATCCATAAGTAATTATTCAATATTTATATGGTTATATTCTGTAGTATGATATTGCAAGTTTTTCTTAAAAATCCTCAGAAATAATAAAAATCTGTCTATTAAAAAAAAAAAAAAATACCAAATTAACAAAAAGGATAGAAAGGAAGAACTTGTGGCAATTTATTAATTTACATTTTAAAAATTGTGTTAAAAAATTTAAATAAAATGGCCTTCAGAAAAAGAAGCCAAATGTCGAAGAATTTCACATAAAGGTATGTGCTGTGAGCTTGTATTATTCTTGTTTTAAAATATTACGTTTACAGGAATAGACATTAGAATTTTTTTTAAACTTTTATCTATCGTGGAAGACGAAGGATTAGAACAACTTGTAAAAACATTGAACACCTCGTATACGTTACCAACCAGGTATATTTGAACTCAAAAACTTATACATTCGGAATTTGAGGATAATTTTAGAGAATTAAAAAATGGCCCACTAGTGTAAAACATGTTTATGTAACAACAGACGCATGGACATCTGTGGCAAATGCGTCATATATGTATATCTGTGTCGGCATATTTTGTTGACACTGATTAGAACCTTAAATCTCATTTTTTACTTGCTTCGAAAAGCGTGGGGACATATGTATAAGACAAAATTTCATTCGTAGTCTCCGATAATGTCGCAAATATTTCAGCAGATATGCAACCTGTAGGTTGGTGTAGCTTAGCATTTCTTATACTTTCAAATAAAAAAAAAGTATTGAGTAGTATTGAGTACTCAATTTAAAAAGAACCGAGTAGTATTGAGTAATCAAAAGTAACCGCTTTTTACATCACTACTGAAATATATTTTTTGTGGGAAAACATATATATATATATAACTATTTCATTTCTATTCAAAAGACTCGTCAGGTGACTTTTGGTAAAGGATGGTATCAAAACTATATATTATTACTTATGTTAAAAAAAATCATACACTAAATGAGAATTATATCTCATTTAGTTTATAACAACAAACAAAATTTACGATAAAAAAAAATATGACAATGAAGTCAAATTTTTTTTCCTCGAAAACAAATTCTGCTAAAGAAACTATTTAGCAGAATTTTTAAAAAGTTAAATGCTTTTTATAAAGGAAACTGCTAAATCTAGCTGTGTAAATGCTAAAATGGCAGCAGTCAGTATAAAACAGTATAAGGTTTTCTTAAATTCTTTTATATCATTAACGGTCTTAATTCCATCAGAACTTAATTCTGTTCATGGAATTTGGATTAGTTGTGCCATATATTCTGCTATAATTTAAGCCTTCTACGTTCTATCACAGCAACAGAAATATTAGCAATTCAATATACAAAATTCTTTCAAATGCAATACTGCTTAAATGTGTTTAGAAGAAAACTGAATAATTATGAAAGTTCTAAAAGTTTGTACCAAACTAGAGAGTTTGTTTTGTATTTTTTATTTTAAATAATTCTTTTTTTAATCACAAAACTGTTAATAATAGTGGAAACGCCTTTGCTTTTATAGGTATTTCCCATAAGACCTTTTTAATCGCATGACAACATTTTTATGGGCATAAAATATTATATTCATTGTAATACTCTTTTTTATAATAATTTTTTACCTTTTTGTCTCCATTTATTTTTAAAAATATTGCCATTTAACAAGAAGTTACATTAAAAGGTTAAAATTAGTGTAGAAACACAACAACAAGAGATAGGCCAAGGGAGAGAATATGTGTTCATCATGCAATTACCATATTATTTAATATATATGTATGTATGTAGTTTGTTTTAATTTTTGCCATATAAAAGCCATATAACCAGCATAACATTTTATAGACTTTGAAAGAAAAACAACATTGAGAAGAACAAAAAAAAAATTAAAAAAAAAAAAAAATTATACGCATATTAATGGCTTAATTACATATAAACAAGGTCCTTTGAAGTGATGGTTATGCGAAAAAAAAGTCATTCAAGAATATTGGGAATTTTTATTTTAAAAAAGAAAATTTAAATATTTGTGCACAATTTGGTAGAAAAAAAAATCAATAATTATTAAATCTAGTCATTAATTCTCTATACTTTTTAAATTTGATAAATCTTTTCAAAACATTTAATAGTTTTCAAAAAGTTATGATGAAAGAAAGTAAAACATCCAAGAAAAATGTACAACAAAAGCATTACAAACTCATGCACATTTTTTAAAATTTACAACGTAAAATGCGGTTCTAAATTATTGTTGCAGCAAGAACTTTTAACTTTTCGATTGATTTAAAGGCCATTAATTACTTATAACACAGAGATCATACAAACATACATATGTATCTGGCAATTACCACCCTGTTTCAGGGTTACGGCCTTGCTTCTTGCAGCACCCAGGTTATGTGAGTGAATTTTTATACACGAGTACCGGGACCTACAGCTTAATGTCGACTCCGAAGGAAAGACTTGAGAAGCTTACTCTCAGAGCTTTTGCCAGGAGACTATTAATACATCTTTTAATCACTACATATAGTAGAGTTGGCCAGTATCTTCGATATAATCGTCATATTTTTCATACACCAGATACTGAAAGCACGGCTAAGCATTTATGTACTTCTACATAGGAAGTGTTCGAATTCTACTTTCCGCTTTTCTACACACAGAAAAAATTTAAAATCGGTTTCAATTAACAAATTTGTACTACTAATTAAATTGTTTACTAGTTTTGCCCCAACAAACAATACTAATAATATAAATTAAAAAATTAGTAGTGTCGAGCTTTTTGAAAATATATTGTATCAACTAAAATTATAATTAATTCCAAAAAAAATTATCAATTAAATATTTAATTGGACCCATCAAACTTTTTATTAAAAATTCAGACACTGTTTAATCAAATACATTAATTGGTACAACTAAAATATTAATTGGCGCTAAAATTTTAAACCGATTATAATATTAATTAAGATAACTAAAATGTTTTTTCATCCCACCACTGATTTGAAAATGCAAATTTTTGTATTTCTTTCATTTTTTATTTAATATATAAAAACTAATAAACTAATATAAAATTATAAATATAAATAAATAAACGATAATTTTAAGATATACATTTTTTGACAGCCTTCTATCGTGAACTTATTCTAAATGTTTCCCCTTTTTCCATTTGCGTAAAATTCTTAAAAAATATTGAAGTTGAATAGTTTTGCATTCAAATTCGAAATATTGTAAATACTTACCAATTTCTCCAGCAGTTTTTGAAACGTTATATTCTTGTAAATGCCCAAAAAAATCATTGGAAGGATTGTATGACCTTGAAAGGTTTAATACAATATGTTATTTTTAAACTAAAATACTTGTAAATATATGTATGAAAGATATGTAAAAATGTAAAAGTAATCACATATTGATTCTTTATAAAAATATTACACAACACTAAAGCTACGGTCACATTGGGTAAATATTTGATGAAAAAAACGTAACCACTATTTTATGAAAATATTTATTTTTTAACTTTTAATTTTTTAACGTTTAGTTAATTATATATAAAAATATTTCTTCTTTTTAATATCGTTTTTAAACAATGTTTGAAGAAATGTTTACATAAAGAGAAATATTTGCATAATATATTTCCAAAAAAATATTGGTTACGTTTTTTTCATCAAATATTTGCCTAATGTGACCGTAGCTTAAGGCAAAAGAAAAAAACATACGCACAAACATTTCTATTTGTGTGCTTCTATTAAAAAATTAATTGTAATAATTAAAAATTTAATTGTAAAAATTGAATTATGTATACTTATTAATTTGTTAATTGAAATTATTTTACAAAAAAGTTTTTCTGTGCAACTATTACAGTCAGTTTAAAGGGAAATTTGGCAGTGATCAGTTAGCAAAGCCATTAAACAGAATATGTTCTTTAAATATTTATTATATACAGATATACACGATATTTTGGGTATCTTTTTTCTCCAGTGTGTCGATCACTATTTTGTGTAAATATTTGATGAAGAAATTTCGATTTATATTTATAATAATAATAAAAAGAAATATTATTTAAATATTTAATTAATCAAAATAACAACATTAAAAAATGAAACAATAGATGTTTTTATAAGACACTGGTAACGATTTTTTGGTAAAATATGTATTTGCCTAATTTGACCCTCTATCTCAATTTGAATGTACATATCTAACAGCAATATGAAGTGAAAAAAATATAAAAGTGAAGGGTACTCGTATCTGCAGCAAAGAGAAAAACCATTGCTCGTGAAAGCATACAATTGTTGCTAAAAAGAAAACCAATGCCAACTAAATAAAAAAGCACGTAAATGTTGGCTTTGTTTTGTGTAACAACCCATATAAATTGAAATCAGCAGTAAAATGAATTTTTTTGTTTCTTTTAAGAGTACCCACTTTATGGACAAGCAACATTGAAACACATACCACCCAGTACTTTTTTTGTTGTTGTTGTTGAACATGTTGCTGTTCAGTAAAAAATTAAAATGTTTTTTTTTTTGTATTTTTATGATTTTTGTTTTATTTTTATTGAAGTGCAAAATTGTAAGAAAGCAAGTCAGTTTTTAATGCTGATACCGCTTTTACGGCTACTTTAAAAGCAATTGCTATTTGGTGGTATAGCTAGCAATGGAACTGTGTACATTCATTATTACTCATACTATTGCTTATCTGCGATTCTTAAGAAAAAAAAACAAACATGACAAATTATAAACGGACTGTCAAATATTTCTGTTTAATACCTCTTATATGTAAATGATAATTATTTGATGAAGGCTTATACTATCATTTCATAACTTTTGGCTGAACACTTTTTCATTGATTTTAAGCCATGTGTTGCAAATTTTGATTACCGTCAGTCAGTATTGCCACTGAAAAGGCCATTCATAATGCAATACTTATTTACTCTCTTATTTTTACACTTAAGTGGAAATATGTTACCCATTGATTGAAATCTAGCCACAAATCCATATTCCCCCATACATATTTTGGGATTTTCAAAAAATCCGTGTATTTTCCAAGCCTTAAGTTTAAAAACTGTTTATGCTTCAACGCATAACAAATTTAGTGACAGCAGACACTGTAGACGTGACATACTTGCCAATTTTAATGGTGAAATCGTTTTCCCTGAATCCCTAAAAAACTCATTTTAAAGATTCTGTGTGTAAATGCACTCTCCCTCCAATGTTTTTTTTAACAAAATGTTTTGTTTGTTGAAATCTTTATATGCATGAATATTTGTTTGTTTTATATTTTTATTTTAATCATATGTTTGCATATAATATTTCTTTCTTTATTTCACCAACAAAAAGCTCTTCGTTTCCATATATACGCATATTTGGCCAGTATTCTCGGCATGTGTAAGAGTCTCTCTAAAATATATCGGTATTCTACAGTCATGTTTATTTGTTTCCATTTTGAGATATTTTCTTGTATTTTTTTCCATTTCTTATGGTTTTTCTTCTTATCTTAAGAAAAACATGCATTTTTTCCTCCGAAAAAAAAAATAATATTTTTAGGGGTGGAGTGAGAAAAATTATTTTCACTCGTACAGTAAATGTTAAAAGTAAACACACGTATTTTAATAATTTATACAGATAATATGACATGGTTGTTTTATGATCTAAAATCTAAACTGAAGAAATCATCTTGTTACGTTAGACGGACACATACATACATCAAACGATTCCCAATATGATTTTTTTTTATTTGAGACCAATACTCAGGAGTAAACCCCTACTAAATGCAGTGCATTGTATTGATAAGTCAAAGGTGGATAGGATGATGATCAGGATGATGTCAGGGCTCTGTTTTCTTAAAGATGGGCTTCTTAGAGGTGTCAGCGCAACCCTGTTTCATTAAAAGTAAATGAAAACATAAAAATGGAGGCAAAATTTTTTTTTTAGTTGTTTGTTGTCATTAAGGCAACGAAATCAAGCAATTAAACGATATCATGAAGTAGGTTGTAAGTTGGAAAATAAAGTGGTTACATATTTCAAGACCTAGGCTTTATTTGAAAAGTGACAGACTTATTATTTTATTATATTTTATATTATAAGAAAACAAATTGAGAAAGTGTTTTAAGGACGTTGAAAATTTGCAAGAAATCTGTTGAAGCGTATAAGCAATTACTTAAAATGTATTAAACATCGAACTTATTTGGAATGGATTAAATTTGGCGCTTTTTACTTAAGGAGTATTTAAAATAGGACCCCATATAGAAGCCAATTTAATGAAATGGCTCTTGGTCATAAATTTTGGTATAATTACTATATTCTCTAGATAATCATTTAGTTTTTTTTTATTTTTTTTTTAGTAGTGACCATGATCTAATTTTTATGAGTGAAAATTTATTGTACCAATGAATATAAAACCCGTTTATAGATTTAATTCATTTAAGGATCTGTTTGATAAATAAGAACAACAATGTAAAGATAAGCATTATCGCAAAATATATCACAAAATGAATATAAATATATTCATATATGATATATGTATGTACTTGTATGAAAACACATATGCTTATGTACATATGTACTATATAATATACATACATACATACAAAATACATAAATGTATGCTTTTATATGCTTCATAAAAACCAAGAGAGGCAAGCAAGAAAACCAAACATAAGGAAGGCGTTTTTTTTATACTCGTACAACGTTTATTTCTTACATCTTGATAATGGTTTTTTCTGTTTTTTTTTTTTTTTTTTTGAATTTTTAAACGTTCTACATTGCGTTGAACAAACAAATGGTGGCAACTACAGCAGCAGCAGGCACGCAATACACGTTGCAATCAATGGCTGATATATATTTTTTCTTGCCACGGCTATACAAACACAAGCTGTTTACAGAAGATTTTTATTCCAACAGTTTTTCAAATAAAATTGCTTCAAAGTAAGCATGTATTTGTGATTACTTTTTCTTATATTTTTTTTTGCACTTTTTCAGAAATATTGTGGCAGCTTTTAAGAAAACAAAAGACATGCTCGTACAAGATAAGAATGAAAAAAAAGGAGAACTAAAACAAAAACGTTTAAGGAATAAAAAGTATCAGACTTTCTTATACGCGATAAGCTGGTTTCTTTGTTTTACGTTTTTATTTATTTTCCTTTTTTGTCTTCATTCTTATGTGCATTAAAATATAGACAGAACATTGTGTGCCTTATGTCTCATGCCTCAATAGGCTGCTAGTCAGCTTAGGCAGCCAACCAGCTAGTCATTGAGCCATTTTTGTGGCAACTGGGTATGTTTTACATTCATTCATTTCATAAAAACAATAAAAAAGAGACATACTCTTACTTGTACAAGCCCTTCACTTTGTTAAGAAAAAAAAAAATACCACAAAAGCTAAAATGTCGACAATTGCAGTTGTAGACACCAATAACAACAACAACCACAACAGTAACAAGAAAAATTGCTGAGTATATATTTGCTTGCCACAGCAACATTTTTGTGCTTATCAGTTACGAGTACATACTTTATATTCAAATTCAACAAAATATTCTCTTTAAATGGCGTTTGTTTGTGGCAAGTTTGTATAAATATGTTGCGCAAACCGCCATGTTTTATGTTTCTTTTTCATATTTTATTTTCTTAAGACAAGAAAACTTTACACAAAGCTCTTTTCATACATGTACGTACGAGTACATACATACCGGGAGTTATTTTTAAAAACAAAATTAATTTTAAATTCTTCAAATGTCTATGAAAATTCAAAAGTTTTTTTTCTAATAAAACATTGACAGTCTGTTTGTCAATAACCATACCTGTTGCAAGTTTTATAATAATTAAAATCCTTAAAATTTCCACCCCTATTATATCGTCGTAAGAGAATTAAAGAACGCTGTAACTGACAAAAAATAAAAGAAAAAGTTTTTTGCATCATTTTTATCAGAAAAAAAAATACGCGTCGATTGGTCCCGGTCCCAGATTTCTACGATGAAAATAAATTCACTAACGCCGTCTACATTTTGAAAAATACCAGTGTCTTTGTTCTACTTTTATAAAAGATTTTTGGCTCTGGTGAACATTTAAGGTTTTGTCAGTTACATTGTTCTTTAATTCAATCGACGATATGTAAATAAGAGTGAACGAATTCTTCTTAAATTTCTGGGTTTATGAATTAAAATTAAAAAATTCATAGTGAGTATAATTTAAGATTCCGTCAATAAAAAGACATGTTTTTAACTAATCTTATAACCTAGACTTAAAATAAAATAACTTAAACCTGAAATAAATCCTCGTCTTCACCCAGAGGCACACCGGATCAATGTGGTCTCTAAAGAATAGGAATCCCAGAAAATTGGAGTAAAAAATCAAAAATAAAAGAAATAAAAAAAAGAATGATAGCTATCGATCTCTCCTAAGCCACAAATTTCCATAACGAACATCATAAAACCAGTAAAATCTTCAGAGTTGAGCCTCCTTTTGATCTTATTTTACTGCCCTAAAGCCTTAGCCAATAACACACACTTAACAAAAATCTGTAATCATGACCATCATTAGTTTTAAGGGTCGTGGTATAGGGTTTAGAGTTCTCACACAGAAACTCAAACGACTGAGGTTCAATCCCAGCTAAGGACAAAAATTATAAAATAAAAACTGGCGATTGTTCTATTGTAAATTATAATTTAAAAAAATAAGAGGCTCACCCCCCCCTTCCCCCTCTCCAAGAAGTCCATCTTGTAGAAACCGCTCCCTGACATTTCCAGTATATTCGACCAGAAAATAGGAGTACAGCGCCACCTTCTGGGAACAATACAGCTAACCTACCGAAGACTCACATTTAATATCCACCGTCAGATGAGGCAATTACTGTTGATCATTCAAAGGGTGAATTTATAACACTGGCCCATTTAACTGATCAAACTGACAGCAGCTTGTTTCATCAACAAAAAGTTGCATATACATATATAAAATCTATTAAAAATGAGTAGGGGTTTACCCCTGAGTATTGTTCTTAAAAAAAATTCGTTCCCTAATTGAAAGCGTTTACAGTCTGCCAGTTTAGACTAGATTATAATAGAGACCCTGCAGACCGCTCTTCTTCTATATGCACATTTTAGTCTACAGTGGGTGATACCTGTTTCTAGAATGCATTAGAGCTACTCAAGCTCCACTTATATACACTATATAACTCCGTTTGTTGTCACAGAATCTGCACATCGAATTTAAATAGATAGAACGTTACAGAGCATTCCCTAGATGGGATCTCACAGGGCAACCGTAAGTGTGGACCGATAATATTGTCAGATATAGGGTGTATTAATGTGTTATGGAGGAAATTAAGGTAATATGTTCCGATAGGTTAAGGTGGTATAAATTTAAATGCAACTTCGAGTTTTTCAGCGTAAAGTTGAATGAAACTTAAATGCAGTTTAAAATGATCAAACTTTTCCATTTGAATTTCGTTTAAGTTATAGGTATAAACATATGTTTTCGCCATCTTGTTTTAATACAAATAAACCATTCTACAGTGTTCTTCATTATTTTATTTTTTTTTTTTTTGAATAAGGTGGGCATTTTCTCAATAAAACTAAACTCTAAATGAGAAAATGAATATTGTATTAAATATTAAATATTTTATTTCTGCTTCTGAAAAAAAAATTATTGAAAATGTGTGTACATTTGGTAGTGTTACCATACTTTTGTCACAATAATACACGGTCTTAAATTTATGGATGAAAAGCTGAAACTGTATTTAAATGCCACTAAAATAATTGTCAGAATAGAGTTAAAAATTAATTTAGTTGGTAAAGTTAATGCCTGTGTATTCATAAAAACTATTTTAGGTTTATTGAGGACTTATTTGACAAATTTCTATGCAATACTTGTCAAATAAACCCTCAATAAACCTAAAATAGTTTTTATGAATACAGGCATAAACGTTTAAGCCAAATATTATTAATAAGGTTAACTCACTGCTACAAAAATACCACATTAATTCTGGAACTGAATAGAGGCCTTGATTAATTTATTAAAAATTGTAGCACTGTTGCAAATTGTTACATATAAATTAGTCCCCAATTTGAGTTCATCTTATTAACAGGACTTGCTTTAAGCTTTTAGGTTCAAACTTTTTCTTAATGATTTTTCATTTTCATAATGATTTGAATGCTTTAAAACTTTTTTTAAGAATATTTTTAAAAAACTTACTGCCATATTCCTAAAAAACATTTTTTTTTTATTGAGACCAATACTCAGGGGTAATCCCCTACTAAATGGTGTGCATTGTAGTGGAATTTTTGTGGAAAGGACAGTACTTTAGTACAACAGAACATATATTTTATTTTCTTATATTATTCAGCGCCTTATGAATGAGACAAATTGCTGTGAATTCATCAGGTTATACCTTCACCCGCGAATAATCAACAGCAATTGCTCCATCGTTGATTGTTGATTGCGGTGAGTGCCTTCGCTAAGTAGGTTTTTAGCTGTTATCTGTTACATCCCGAATTTCTTTGCAATACCTGTTAAATAAACCCTTAATAAACGTATAGTATTTTTTAGGAACACGACAGATACATTTTAAAGGGAACCATTCAAGCCAACAGCATCCGTCACATATCAGTTTTCTATTCGGATTATTTAAGTTGTTCTTTTTTCTTTTTTGTTGCTTTAATAAAAATTAAATATGACTGTGGAAATCAAAATCAAATAAAGTAAAAAGAAATGAAGAGAATTAAACCAGAATAGAATGTTAAACATTTTATTTCATTTCATTTTAGTTTTCTTTTTTAATTTCATTTTCTTATTTACTTGCGATGTATTACTTATCGCTGCTTGAAGATAATGAGAAATTGTACTGATACCGATGCTGTTACTCAGATTTACTTTTCTTTTTGCTTTTTGTTTAATACCATCTCATCATGAGTTTCTACCGCAGAAAGAAATAAAAAAAAAATAAAAATAGAATAAAGGAACACTCGAAAAAAGGAAAGAAAATTTACGCCACTTTTATTAAAGTTCTAACACAGCTTTCTGTATAAAAATAAAAAAGAAAAATATTGAACAGAAAATCGTAAGAATGAAAGACTTGAAACAGTAAAATTGTAGAGATTTTATATATTTGATGGCAGCCTAAAAGAAAAACTAAATCAGGAGGGGAAATTTGCAAAAGGATCTCTAAAGAAACAGTTGTTGTTAAAAAATACAAACAAATACGAGAACTCTTCAAATATTGCTGCTGTAGACTGTCATTGCCATTGTTGCCACAATTCGTTGGATTTTTCTGTTCTACGTTTTTTTTTCTTTTTTGATATTCTGAATACGTTGTTGCTTCACTACATTTCATTTGTTGTCTGGTGAAAATTCTGGCATTTACATTTTAGTCACGTTTCACTGAAGTCCAATACAAAATTGTAATTCTGCTCTGCCAACGGTTTTTATTTTTCATGCAATTTTTTTTTATCTGTTTTTCATTTTTGTCTTTTTTTTGTTTTCCTTGAAACTCTTGAAAAAAATCAGTTTTTTTATAAGAAGGGGGAGGGAGGTTGGTTTTAGGGGGTTAATAAATGGGGAAAAACCGAAAGCACAGCCATCTCCGTTCATATGTTGGCTTAAAAACTTTAGAATATAAAAAGCAGTGAACAGAAATATATACTTGGGATGAAAATAATAATGGTGGCGTTAAATGCAGAGCTGGAAAATAATGAAAACTTGTATAAAAATTAATTAAATATTTTTATTCGAAAGCTTTGTTATACATACACATACATGTATATGTGACAAATATATTTATGTCAGACAGCCCTATTTAATTTTCAGTGCATAATTTCCATGAAACTTTTGTTTGATTTTACTTCATTGCTCGGTCCTTGACATTCTTATGTACAGAAAACAAAATGTCGTTTTTGAGGTAATTTTTCGTTTCAGACTGTTTTAATGGCGTCAAATCGCATGATCATTTTGCTGGCCAATAAACATCGCTAAATCGAAAATGTAATCTTGTGCTAATAACTTGTTGAAACCACTATCGTAGAGTTCATAGTGTACAATTGCAGAAAAAAATGGTTAACGTACGACCATAGTGCTCTGAATTGACGGAAACAATTCCTTTAACTCTACTTTATGAAAATCTATACATTTTCCGGATCCAATATTTTTTTACTATAATTTATAAGTTTTCTGAAACCCATATCCTAGATGATAACGGCCATCATAAGAGACTTACTATATACGCTATTTGCAAGATATTAAGAAATATTTAAAAAATATTTAGAGTTACGGATGTGGCAAGCTTCGTGCAAAATCGCAATGTACATAATGCTAAAAATATTTTTTCAATTCTTGATTTCATCGCATGCTCAGCAATTGTAATTCACAACTCAACCCATATCAAGGCCAGTTTACACAATAATCTAAAACGACAGGCCATTTACAATTCCGTAGGTAGGTAAATTGGATGCTAGAGCAACAGTCTTTTGATGCTAATTTTCTAACAAAATTTTCTCCTTTCTCGCACGACAGACTTAGCCATAGCAAACAAAATTTTCAGGTATGTGACTCATACATATATGCATAATTGGCCATTACAACCCTGTTTCTGAATTAGGGCCTATCTTCATGCAGCACCCATGCTGTGTGTTAGTTTTTATTCATAAGTACTGGGTGTCCAATTTAAAATTGGCCAAAATTGAATAATTTTTTTTTATATAATTGTATATATGTATATATGTATTGAACCTTTTATATTATATTGGAAAAAAATGAATTGTGTGAATATGAATTTGAAATTATTATTTATTAATTGCTATTATTGAAATTTAAATATGTATATAGTGAGGTTACTATTTTTATTATCTAATGTAAATTTACTATGTTCGTGTTTGCCCAATTGACTTTCATATGTTCAAGTAACGAATACTTGTCATGTTGTTAGGACAAGATACCTTAAATTTTTTGTCTTGAATTCTTCTTGATCACTCACTTGTAAACATCAGAACGGAAAACATCAACTTCTGAAAGGCAATTTGGCAATTAAGGAACCGTTCGACAACCTTTAGAATAACATATTGAAAAACTTGAGGTTTGGAATCAATCCCTAATTGCAACTATATTGTATATAAATATTTCTACACACTCACTCTATACCAATTTATATACAACCATACATATATGAATACATATACATATTTCAAAGGAACATTTTGCTTGTTGTCTATTTATTTAACCCCCTTTTTTAACTATTATATATTGGTGTACCCCTTACGCCAATATACACTGGGACTTACACTTTAAAGTTGAATCTGAACAACGAACTTGAGAAGTTTGTTAATGACAATCTGTTAGTCTCAGAGTTTTTGCCAGAAGACTGCTAAGAGGTAGTCGCCGAAAGAAATATTTTTTTATATTTCTTTCTTTCAAGGTGTCAGATATGGAGTTAGAACCCGTAGCTATTGTCTAGTAAGTCAACACACTAACAACTGGACTACGGCGAACAATATTGCCAAAATAAATAAATTAAGAATAGTTCCTTTCTTGTCATAAGAAATGATTAACAGACTTTAGTTTCTGGACATTTCATTTGATGTGAGAAAGCCATATATTTTTCATTACCATCGTATCATGTCTCTTTTAGGACTGACTACTGCAAACTGTATGCCATTCAATGCTCTCTCTGATTTAATACGGGCTTGACACCGAAAAAATCTTAATATACTACGTTTTGTTTTTACTTTTAGGGTCACAATGCTAGTGACAATGTCCTATTTGGTGCTGACGAGCTATAATGTATTTATTAAAAATGTTATCAAATGAAATGTTTTAATTGATATGACAAAATCAGAAGTTGGTTCGAAATTAATTAAGATTTTAAAGTTATGCTACAACTATTTTAATTCAAACTCATCTATATCTTGCAATAACTTTTCGTTTTCCAACAGTATTTCCAATATAACAACTGCAAAAACTTTTCATTTTTAATAAATTTCTTTCAACAAAGCATTCCTTTTAAGTTCTGTTTGGCAACAGAACCCAGTAGCTACAAAAAAGGGCCAATGGTAAGATGAAGGGAGGTCTGATAAAATATTCCTTTTGGTACAGAAAAAATAAAAAACAAAAAAAAAAAAACAAAAAGAGGAATAAAACAAGATGGCAAAAGAAGATAAGGAGTTGGGATATATATTTTTTTCTTTATACAGTAAACAAAAAATTTATATGAAAAAATTATATAAAAATGGGTGGATTACATTATTTTCTGTTTTCCTTTTTTCTTTTTTTCGATTACTATTCCACTGTTGCAAGTTGTTGTTGTTTTTGTTAGTTTTCTTAGATAGATATGATATGAAAACGTAAAGAAGCTGCTTCTGAAGCTGGCTGCTGGTGTACAATTGAATGAATAAATGAATGAAAAAAATATAGGGAAAAAGACAGACAGACTGACAAATATGAAGTGAATTTAAAGATTTAAACAGACTGATACGGAGAGTTGCAACAAAACAACGTTTTATATGCAGACCTCAGTATAGCAATGACCATCATTTTTATAAAACAAAAAATAAAAAAAAACAACATCAACAGGAAAACAAGCGAATGTTATCAGCATCCAGGCCCCATTATTGCCAACACTGGCAACCAACCATTCAGCCAGCTAGCCAACCAGCCAGTCATTCATTTGGTCTCTGGAAAATAATCAGAAACGAAAAGAAAAATTTTTAAAATTCATGTAATGAAACTAAAACTTCATCTACGTTTATGGCATGACAAAATTATGGCCGCAAACACGGTATTATGAGTATTGAAACAGCATTAGGCTGGCAAGCAGGCAAACAGGCAAACTAAGCCACAGAAAATATAAAAATTATTTTGGTTACGTGATGTGGTCAAGGGGCGAAGACATAAAGCTCCCCCACGTCATCTTGAAAATCATACACAAAAAGAGGGGCATTATTTTTATGATTATTTTACAAAGTTTGTATTTTTTTTTTTGTTAACTTTGGTGTGGAAAAGAGAAAAAGAGGGTTAATTCTAGGCTGCAAAGCTAAAGAAACAGAAGCATAGCCGCCTAACTAAACGACCAACTGACTGAATAAATCAACAAATGAATGGAAGAATGGCTGACTTACTGACTGACTGCCTATATTGGTTGTTTTTCTTTTGAAAAGATGGTTGGCAAACAAAAAGAGGAGTTTTTCTTTTGAAGAAGAGTTGTGGAAAAAAAAATAATTCTGCAAAAGATGTATTACACAGTCTATACGAACAAGATCATGAACGTGATAGTTTAAGTTGCTTTTTTTTTAAATATTTTTTTTTTGCAATTTTCTAAACCGCCACTTAAAAATACGAGTGAAAAACTTTAATAAATCTTAAATGTTTTACGGGTTTTGTCTACAATACGTATACCATCAACATGACTTTGTTGTAAATTATGACTGAGCAATAAAAAAAATAAAACACAATCGAAACCCAAACCAAAGATGGCCCTGATGAGATTTAATACGAACAGCTTTCAAATACTTCTAACATTCATTGTTTATCGTAATATGTAGAAGATGTTGGAAACAACCAACAATACACGTTAATATGCTACACTTATGTGCATGCAACAAAGCAACCTTAACACTTGCTTGCCACAAAACAAATGATTTCAAGTTTAAAAAGTTTATTACGCGAGTAATAAAAGATTTCACCGCAAAATATTCTACAGTTTTGTAACTGGTAGCTTCTAAACATTAATTACATAATTCTCTTTTTATTTTTTTTCCTCTTTTATAATTTTGTTTTGTGTTTTTTTTTCTTTGGTACTTAAATTTGTGCCAAAATTATAAATGGTGATGATTTGAAACCAGAAAACCTACTGTCAGTTACAACTAAAAACACAAAAATACCCACAAAACATACCCAAGAAATAACAAAAAAAAACACAAAAATTAAGCCGCTAAGACATGTGTTGACAGCTTAAAGTAGCGAAAATGGGGAAAAAAATCTGGGTAATAAAGTGTGAGTACAACACGAAAAAAGTACCAGTACCTTAAGACACAATTAAGGCAGGCAGTCAGGCAGGCAGAGATTTTTGTTACAACAGTTGCATTAATTACACAAACCTTACAAAGTTTTTCTTTCTAAAGAACTAAGAAACTGCTCAGTTGTATATGTTTTTCTTTTCTTTTTTAACAAAAATTTAAACAATTGTTCAGTTTGGCTAGTGTACTATTCCTTCACGGACATCATTTCTTCTTTAATTACCAAAAAATATTCATTGCAGTTAACTTTGATCTAATTAAAGCGTTTTCTGATAAAAACAAAATTAAATTGATCACACCTTTCCTGGGGCTCGAATCCGAGTCTTCAGCACTTAATTTAAATTTATATTTATGTAGCGCTTTCAGGATTGTCTTTGTATTGTATCAAGGCCTGTATAGATAATAATTTATGGTATTTGGTTGTCACAATTTAAAATTCTTATCTAGAGATTGATTGTGTTAGAAGTCACATTTCTTGTTATCCATTTAAAGATTCCGAAATCGCCGGTTTGACAAGGCTCTCAGCTGTTGACTATCTGTCATTTGAAGTGTTATTTATTTAGCCAAAGGTATGCATCGTTTTACAATAAAAGAACACTTTAAAATGATTAAAATTTTTCTAAAAACAAGTGGTGATTCAAACGTGACCACTTTTTTTGCATTACAGATTGATTGTGGTCGTCTTAATCGATCTACTGAGCAAGGATCAGTCCTGTACATATTCGCATTGCATGTACTGCCAGAGATATCACTTCTGTTAATAACAGTGTTGCAAATAATCCCAGCTTGTCGTTTTAGTGGCGTTATCAACAATTAAGCTTATATTATGATTATGACATATTTAGCATTTGAATTAGCTTTTCCATCCATACAGAGTTGAACTCATGCAACAATTAAAATCATTCACAATGCTTGTATGCAATCTTATTGGGCCCTAGTCGAACAGATTTTGAATGTTGATTTTTCAAACAAATTTTTCTTCAGCGTTGAAGATCATTTCTCAATTGGTGGTTACGTAAACAAGCTAAACTTTAGAACTCGAAAAACCCAGAACCCATATTGTGAAAAAGTGACAGAGAATAAGTAATTGTTCGGGGTAGACTATGATCTGGAAGTGTCAGAATCTTCTTTTATTAGAGTTTATAAACTGAATTATAAGTGGTTTCCACTAAATGATGTCACAAGCCATACAAAATTATCGATTTTGTCTTTATTGCATGAGAAATTTCTCAGTTGTGTAAAATCTCGATTTGACCCTATCAATTGGCCACCAAGATCATGTGGTTTGACGCTGTCAAAGTTTTTCTGTGACTGAAAAGGTTTCTTTCAATTACATCTTTTATTTTTTCGATTTAAAATGGTTTACCAAGTTGTGATAGGTAGAAATGCATTGCCAGGTTCGAATCCCAGCAAAGATGAAAAATGAAAAAGTTAGTTTGCGGTTTTTTCAAAATTAAAATTTAAAAATAAGAGGTCCCCTCTCCAAGAAGTCCATCTACAAAGTAACCGCTCCCTGACATTCCACTCTAATCCACTTTAACCTTTAACAACAAAAAACAAATGATCCGGAGAAAAGCACCACCTATTGGGAAGTAGCAGTTAACAGCTAAAAACCTACTTAGCGAAGGCACTTACCGCAATCAACATGCAACAATGGGGCAATTGCTGTTGATCATTCAAGGCTGAAGATATAACATTGGCCTTTTAATGATCAATTCTCAGCAATTTGTCTCATTCCTAAGGCGCTTAATAATATAAGAAAATGCACACCATTTAGTAGGGGTTTACCCCTGAGTATTGGTCTCAATAAAAAAAAATACTTCCTTTTCACATTTCACACGTGTTGAAACCAACGCTACTTATGTTGGGTTAATAATTTGAACAGTGTTTTTGGTTTTGAATAATTTTTTTCTACTCCACAGAACTGACTAAATATTCGACGATGACAACGCCTTATATAATAGAATATCAAAAAATAAAATGTAAACTTTTACAGCCATAAATTAAATGTTTTATGCAAAATATGAGGTTTGTTAGAAAGTCATGGATAGCGACACATCCAATTTGTGGGTAAATATGTTGGGTTAGAAGTCTGAATAATAATTCCCATAGAAATGCTTCCACATGTCAGCAAGATTAATTGAGGTATGAAGTAGTCGCCGTGTTTAGAGGTTAGTGTGTTTCCTTATGATAAAAGAGCTCTTAGCAGTCTTCTGGCAAAAGCTCTGAGAGTAACTACTTAAGTAATTGCCATGAACAAGCTTCTCAAGTCTGTCGTTCGGAGTCCACATTAAATTGTAGGTCTTGGTACTACTGGATATAATTTACACATACAACATGAGTGCAGCCAGAAGATATTCTGTAACCCAGAAACAGGATTGTAATGGCTAGTTACGTGATATTTATGTACTTGTGGTATGAAAAAATGTCTATACTGTTTCATTGACAGCTGCACTCAGACCATCATTGTTATTGTAGACATACGGACGAATGACTCAGCCAGTCCCAAAAGTGCACCGAACTATAATTTTTTGTAAATGGAATGATATTTCGAAAAAATTTTGTAGAAAACTTTCCATTTCCATTACGGATCCATTCAACCAAAAATTGGCTTGATCGGAGAACAAAATTTTTAATGAAAATTTAATATAACTTTGTACTCTAGTTCATTCGCCGAATTTACGCCACATACGATGGATATTGGGCTTTAATTCCTGCGCAAATTAAATTTTGAAATCTTTTAAGCCAAAATCCTTTGGTAAAGTGTTTTATAAAGTTTAAGGACACAATGTCAGTTATTTAGAACAGTGACGAATTGACTGATTTGGAGCTGTGGCTACAGCTTATTGAGTGCGATTCATTGTTATTTGAATAAGCCGCTTTAATAGACGATTATGTAAGTCATAAAATGAGTGAAGTGTACAGTAAGTTTCACAGACAGCACAATTATTTTTATAAAAAAAAAGAATGTGAACATTTTGCAAGTGTTGCTCTGGGTTAAGTCTATTCATAATGAAACGTCAAATCAAACTAAATCGGTTGTCAAATAAAATAGTTTGGAAAACCCAAAGTTGTGAGTTTCCATCCATTAAAATCTGCGATACCTTTTTCAATTTTTTTGTTTTTAGCAAACAAATCAAATTTGGAATTAAATTCAGTTGTAAATGAAATATTTCGTGGTATTCAAAGTGTTCTCTCTGTGATTATTTATTTCAATTTCGATCAAACAAATGACTTCTATTAGTTTCTTATTTTGTATTATAAAATAAATATTATAGAAAGGATTTTCTAAAGTTTCTTTCTTAAAATAATTACAATGACTTTCGTTTGATTTGCTCTTTATTATTTAAATTCATTGTGCATGAAAGTCTTTTTAAAAAACAAAATATCGACTTTTCTTTTTGTAGGGGATTTTAAAAACGTATGCTTTTGCATGTGTGTGTAAATATGTGTGTGTAAGTGCTTTATGATAAATGACTACTTAATTGGTTACCCTGTAATCATTATCAGAAGAATAAACAGAAGCTGTTAAATGTTACGCAAATTTAAACTTTTGTGTGCCATTTTAATCACATCCTTCTCTCTTTTTTGGAAAAACAGGACTCTGGGACAGAAATTAAAAGTAATGAAAAGCAAAAGCTGTAATTATATGGTCCCTAAAGAAAAATAAAAAGTAAAAATCGTTTAATTTATGCCATTTTATAGCTGCCAGCAAACTCACAATAAACTCGTAAATTGGTATCAACAAAAAACTAAAACTATATGTCCGTTGTAAAGTCCGTCTGTGCATTCTTCTGGCTGGCTGGCTGGCTGTCTGTCTGTCTGTGTGTCTTTCCTAAATGTTGCTAAAATGTTTCCTGGCTTGGCATTCATGTGTTGTTTATACCTGTAGAATTCCATCAGAGTTCATATAAAAATCATTTTAAATGCCAACACCTTGGCAAGAAAAACCAACGAAAAATTAAAAACACCAAAAGGCAAACTGGAGAAAAAAACTGAAACTAAAAATAATAAAAAAAAAACCAAAAAATATTTGCTTAAAAAGTACAACCAACCACAACTGCCACAGTTACTTCTACTTAAACACACATATGATTTAAAAGATGAATGCGTTCTATGTTGCCTCAAAAATACAGAAAAAAAAAATAAAAGAAGAAAACATGCAAGAAAAGGATGCATTTAAAATAGAACTCAACCGTAAACAGTTTAGTTTGTTCCTTTTCATTTTAAACATTAACTTTGAAACCGATAATGAAACAAAACCTTTAAGCTATTTATGTAGGGGGTGTTATTACTCAACTACTACTGTGTTAGCACAATGGGTTGGTTGTTTGGTTGCTTTGTTCACTTTATGTGTTTGTACACAATTAAAGGTGGTACACCCTTTTAAAGCATTTGCTTACAAATCTTCTCTAAAATAACTCCCAAAAGTGCAACTGTATAATAATACAGTGTCAAGAAATACGAGTATATTTTATATTTTAAAGGATTTCATTATTATTTCAATAGGAGTTTTTTTATGCTGCACAAAGAGAAAAAGAAAAACGTATTTCTAAAGTAGCCCTTTTAGGAAGTCTAAAGAACATGCAAAACTATGCCCCAGGCTTGTTAATGATAATATTGCTGACAATGATGTTGAAGCTGATCACCAACGTTTGTTAAGACAACATTAGCAAGTCAAAGTTTTTTTTCTTTTCTTCTATTTTGTTAAAGTCTGTGCGAGAGTATTTATGTATCCACATGTATTTATATATATATTTAGAACCATAATTTTGTTTTTGCCATATAATTTTCAAATAAAATATTCATTTATTTTATTACCAAAAAAATAATAACAGAAAAAGTCTCTTTAAAACTACAACAATAACAACTAGAAAATTGTGCAAAAAAACAAGAAACTTTTTCAAAAACATAAAACTTTATTCTTGCCACAAGACTTTGTAGTGTAAATGAGTTATTTTAAGACCAGATAAAAAAAAAATGTAACAGTGGTCACCAAAAAATGTGAAACAAAAAACGCAAAAAAAATTTGAGTTTTAATAGAAACCAGGCTGTCGCTGATCTTTACCTACAACTTGATAATAATCAAATTGAAAATATTATAAAAATTGTATTATTGGCGAGCTTTTGAAACGGCATATATGGGTTTAATATACTATTACTTTCCTTCCCTTTGGTTAGGGGAAATTGGAAATATAGATTAGTTACAACAAAATTTTTGCCCGAAAAAATTTGTATTTAAAAATAATTGATGTTTTCGGGGTCATCGGAGTCCAGTAGATAAGAACTCTGGTTTCAAAACCCAGCGCTGACATCTTGAAAGAAAGAAATATGAAAAAAATATTTCTTTCGGCGACCACCTCTTAACAGTCTTCTGGCAAAAGCTCTGAGAGTAATTGTATGCCATAAACAAGTTTCTCAAGTCTGTAGTTCTGGTTTGCCGTTAAATTGTAGATCCTGGTACATATGGATAAATATTGATGCACACAATACGGGTACTGTGAGAACATATGGCCGTAAATCTGAAAAAAGGTTGTAATGGCCTATTATGTATGTCACCTAGGGGAGCTAAATCTCTCTGAGCGATAATTGATGTGTGATGCAACAAAGTTCTGTTCTTTCTTAATAAGAGTTATATCACTATATCGTATTGCAGGGGTTTATGTGTTCTATCCGCCATTTTATAAATCTCAAGTTAATGATGCCACTTTAGCCGTTTTCGGCCATTTATCTCCTCCCTTATTAATATTCAATAAAGTGACTCCATAGTGGAATTTATTTTTAAATCATAAACAACTATCTCTTGTATTAAATTATAATTACACAACATCTCAATTACCTATGATACCATCATCAGCCTCCCACTAATCCTATAACTCTATTTACTTTTTATCCTAAACCATAATCTACCCTCGTATAATTACCCATAATTATATGAGAAATTGATATGGAATAAGATCGGTGTCTATTTTACATTCCCCTCAAGTCTCAACAAAACTCAAAGGTCTCCTCGTACCTAGGCTAATACACCGAAAATTATTCACCTGCTTTTCTACTTAGAACCTAACATTGGGGAAATATTTTCCGAATTTCAAAAGTCAAACTCTTGCTCTATTTATCAATACTACCAATGGAAATTTGAATCACTTCCTAGTAGTATTGCCAATTTAGCATTCTTAAGTTAGATCGAGCATTTTTCAAGGTCATTTGGCATGAAGAACAAAATTCAGCATCTAGCATATTTTTAGCTTTTCACAAATATATTTGTGATTTTCTAGCATTTCTTTATTTTTAAATATATTTGAACAATTTTTCAGGTTTTAAAAAGATATACAAGAAAATAGGAAATAATTTAATGCTTATTAATGTTTATTAATGGTAACTTTACTCTTAAATCTTAAACAAATGCCCATAAAAAACCAAACGAAAAGTTGAAAACATATAACTGTTGAAGATCTTGAAAAAACCAAAAAAAAAAGTAAGTGCAATTAAAATTTACTAACTTATAAATGAGTAAAGTATTTTCAAAAAGATGTACTCAAGAATCAAAAGTTAGGAGAATGAATAAAATAATCATTGTATCCGAAATAAGTACCCTAGTTTAGTTGAGGTCTGTACAAGAGCTTAGTAAGAAACTGCCTTTAGCATACTTATGGCTTTGCACAGTTCGATTTTATGTGTGGCAATTTGACAAAGTTTTGCAAGTTTCGGTAGTCGCCGTGGTCTAGTGATTAGTGTGTTGGCTTACTAAGACATGAGCCCTGGGTTCGACACCCAGTTCCGACATCTTAAAAAAAAGAAATATGGAAAAAATATTTCTTTCGGCGACTACCTCTCAGCAGTCTTCTGGCAAAAGCTCTGAGAGTAATTAATTGCCATGAACAAGCTTCTCAAGTCTGTCGTTCGGAGTCGACATTAAAACTGTAGGTCCCGGTGCTCATGGATAAAAATTTACACACACAATATGAGTGCTGCGAGAAGCTGGGCCGTAATCCTGACACAGGGTTGTAAAGGCCAGTTATGTATGTATGTACATGTCATTTTTAATTTTTATTTCATCTTTATTCTATTAAAAATAAGTTTATGCCAAGGTAGGATGATAATATATATTATATTACCTTGCTTTGTTTCCTTTACACTCTTTATTTTTTATTTTTTTTGCATTTTCTAGCTTTTTCTAGAATATTTTTAGCATATTTTCCTCAGCTAGTTTTGACAGCATGTCTGTCACAGCATCAGCAAAACTATATCTAACTGAGGCCATTAGTTTAATTATTTTTGTTACACACTGTTTTAAAACTTCAAATATCATCCACTGGCAGATATTTTTGAACCAAAAATTTATTTTCATTTAAAAAGTTTATTAATGATTTCTTGTCTTTTTATTTTTTAGGTTGATTTCGGTTTTCATGGTTCAATTCTATTAATCTTTTATTTTAGTTTTGAAATTTGCTCATGATTTTCTTTATTATACCAAAGCTACTAAATCAGTTGCTGTTTTTTTTCTTCTTTTTTTTAAATAAGAAATAGAGGCGGTGACCTAATAAAACTTTTTTTGAAAACAAAATTGTGATAAAAAAAAGGCGAAAAATGAAGAAAAACAACAAAAATCACACATACTGGCCTGGTCATAAAGTGATAAAGCGAATCAAAAAAAAAAATAATAATAATAATAATTAAAGTCGAACTACGTTTATGAGTGGAAAGACGCACCGCAACGGTTTATTATGTTGTTTGAGGTTTAAAAGAAAACCATCATTTAACCTGTGCGAGATTTGAATGACTGACAAGGCAACAGATACAAATCGATACCTGTTACCGTGAAAATTCAATAATTTCAAGCAAACGTTGACCGGCTTTAAGTAACTTCAGTCAAATAGTTAAATGTGCAGAAATGTTATTTTGTTTTTGTCTAAGAATTATTAGTATTTTTATTTTGCTTTAAGCAAATTCTATCTCTTAATCAAGTAGTTTAATTTTTGTTTGTTTCATCTTGTGGTCGTATCTGAGATTTTAGTTTAATAGATTATGAATTGTGTATGCAATGAATTAGAATTTAAGACAGCAATTCGTACCGGAAGAGAGAATTTTTATACAAATTGAGGAAAATGCATTTTTCAAAGTTTGGCTCTTAAACCGAAATTTTAAGTTAAAGTAAAGTTTTTATTCTAGAACCGTAAAAAGGTAATAGGTAAAGGTAAAATTTAATCTGTTTTTAATTGGCAACACAATATTGTTGGTAACTTTCTATAAAACTATAGTACTAGTAAGCACTAGTGATGTAAAAAGCGGTTACTTTTGACTACTCAATACTACTCGGTTCTTTTTAATTGAGTACTCAATACTTTTTTTATTTAAAAGCAAAAGAAATGGTAAGCTGAACCAACCTGCAGGTTTTACAGCTGCTGAAATGTTTGCGGCATAATCGGAGACAACGAACGATATTTTCTCTTGATGGCCCCACACTTTTCGAAGCAAGTAAAAAAATGAGATTTAAGGTTCTAATCAGTGTCAACAAAATGTGCCGTTACAGATATATTTATAACGCATTTGCGACAGATGTTCATGAGTCTATTGTTATCTTCATTTGTTTTCTTTAAATCAACTAATGAGTGTTTCGAATCCAAATGCTTCTCTCAATTAGAACTGCCTCCTACTATAAACGTTATATTTTTCAAAACAAGAATAATACAAGCTCACAAATCATCGGTTGGTAAAGTTTACATTGTGCTGCATTTTTTTTCTGCTTTTTAACACAATTTTTAAAATGCAAATTAATAAGTTGCCACAAACTCTTCTTTTCCATCCTTTTTGTTAATTTGGTATTTTTTTTTTTAATACACAGACTTGTATTATTTCTAAGAATTTTTAAGGAAAACGTGCAATAACATACTACAGAATATAACCCTATAAATATTGAATAGCTATTTTTGGATATTGAGTACCGGTGAATATTCATGGTATCGAGTACTCAGTACTCAAATACTCAATACTTTTACATCACTAGTAAGCACTTATAATGAATCAAAGTTATAGGGCTGAAGCCCAGAGATCACTTTCTACTAAATGTAGTGCTCATTTCTCTCACAAAGTACATCCACTTGCACAATGTATTATAGAGAGAATTTGTCATTGGTCACATACATACATACATAATTGGCCATTACAACCCTGTGTCAGGGTTACGACCTAGCTTCTCGCAACACTCATGTTGTGTGTGCTAATTTTTATCCATGAGTACCGGGACCTACAGTTTAAAGTCGATTCCGCACGACAGACTTGAGAAGCTTTTTCATGGCAATCAATTACTCCCACAGCTTTTGCCAGAAGACTGCTGAGAGGTAGTCGCCGAAAGAAATATTTTTTTCATATATCTTTTTTTTTAAGATGTCAGAGCTGAGATTTGAACTCAGCGTTATCGTCTTAATAAGCCAACACACAAACCACTAGACCACGGCGAATGTTTTTACTATCAGTTACAATATAAATATGTTTAAATAAAGTGTCCACCTAACACTACTCCCTCTTTCTTCCTTACCATAGTATACACAAGAGAAAATAAGTCATCGAAACACACGCCACATTGTGCCGATGATTCTATGGATTAATAACAGATCGCCTCATTAACAAGCCCCTTCGTCTGTTCTGCACTCGGAAGTACTTCTTGTTCATATTCTATAAACGCAATTTTAGGAGCTTTACGTCTGGCCTGCTATACTTGGCCACAACCAAAGAAAGCACAAATAAAGGACTATTGGACGTTTTGCGTGTTAAGCGCACTCTGAGTGTTTGTAGTAACTGTCAAGTATTAAGTGATGATGATGAACTTAGAATAATATATTATAGTCTCTATTCAGCCAGTATTACTTTACGGTCTCACTTATTCTATGTTGATCGTTATAAATTATCTGATTTGAATTTGAAATGCTTTTAGAAAATAAATATTTTTGAAAAATTGTTACAGTCGTTAGTTTGAAGACAAAAACAGTTTGAAAAGCAATAAAAATTTTGCACATATTGCTAATGATTATAATCAAAAAAGCATTTACTTTAGAAAGTGATTAAATACTCAATGCAAAAAAGACAAACAGTAAAAACAAAAAAAAAATAAATAAATAAATAAAAAAAAAGTGAACAAAGAAAAGAAACATATAAAACAAGGGAACCCAACTTTTTACGAAAAATGCAAAATTGACGGATGTCATCAATCAAAATGTTGTTGTTTATGTACCCAAAAATATATGAAATGGACCGTCTGTTAATCACCAGACGGCAATACATATATTGACGGAATATTTATAACATAAGTCAGTTTATAGAAAAGGAAACAAGAGGAGGCAAAAAAAAAAAAGAAAAGCAAAAAATTCAAGGTTAAATTTAAACGCTGTGTCGTCTCACAGCGTTACACTGACACCCAACAACATAGTTGTTCAAACAAAAAATTTTGACATATGAAAGTCAAATCAAAAGAGTGTTTTGGTTGTTGGTCTTTGTACTTTCTTCAGACCTTTAAGAGTGCAACAGAGGCACTGTTCTCAAAAGCTTGTTGTTTTACACCGTTTTTATATATTTTTGCCTCTTTTGCTGGTTGATGCATCATTTTTCTTTTCTTTATTTTTTATCAATAATTATTGTTGCAAAATTTGCATATTTAGGCAGCTACTGTTTCTGTGCCGCATGTGCCCCATGTACTCCATTAAATCATTAAAATCGTTAAACATCAATTATTTGCATTTGAAGTTGTCTGCAGACACATTTTTTTTTTGCAAACAATTTTTCAGTAGCCTTTTTAAAACAGCAATTTGCATAGAATTTTAAATAAGTTGACGTTTAACAACGTGGTCTGAGTGATAATTAATTAAAAACACATTTGTAAACAAATTGCAATCAAATGCAACTCATAAATGGTTTAATTTGAGTTAGTTTACTTAATACCGTTGATTTGACAAAAAAAAAAAATTAAAGCTAAAGACCAGGAAAATTTGAAGCGATGGGTATATTCAAGTCATATGTGATTTGGTTCTAATATTCAGATCATTATGATAGACTTTGAAAGTAATTTTTAACCGATCAGAATGATTACGATTGCTTATAAAATATCTTTCAGCACATACACAAGTAATATAGTCTCAATACCAATTGTAGGGTGAATTAAACAAGTAACCACTGCAAAACCAGGTTTGTTTTTTTCTACATTACAAATATTTTCCTTTAATATTACTCATAATTTTTCCATGTACATATTTCTTCAAAGTCTTATTGTGTTCCATTTTATTTCTCTTTTAAGGTCGCAGCGAACCGCCGGTCGGTGTTGGTGATCCTTGTGCTGGCTGTAATAAACCAATTTTAGATAAATTCTTATTAAATGTCTTAGAACGCGGCTGGCATGCGTCATGTGTCCGCTGTTGTGAATGCCTTCAACCTTTAACAGATAAATGCTTTAGTAGAGAATCAAAATTATATTGCAGGAATGATTTTTTTAGGTGAGTATCGTTAAATTAACAAAAAAAAAACCCGGATATAAAAATTTAAAATTCAGAGATTTTTTAAAGATTTGTATGATTTTGTATGACAATTAAAAGTAATTTTTTTAATTGTAAAAAAAGAATAAATAAATAATAAGCGACCCATTTATAAGTATATATAGACGTATATATATATATCGTCGCAAGAATTAAAGAAGGCTGTAACTGACCTAAAATCAAAAACACGTTTTTTGCATAATTTTTATCCGAAAAAAAAAATACGCCTCGATTGGTCCCGGTTCCAGATTTCTATGATGAAAAGCAATTCACTTACGCCGTCTGCGTTTTAAAAAATACCAGTGTCTTTGTTCTATTTTCATGCAGGTATTTTGGCTCTTGTGAGCATTTAATGTTTTGTCAGTTACAGCGTTCTTTAATTTTTGCGACGATATACAGTGGTGTTCAAAAAATAGATTCACCCTGATCTAACATCTTGGAGTACGAAAAAACTTGATTAATATTTTTGATTGCTTTAATGGTATTTCAGTTATTAAGTAAATAATATGAAAAACACAAAACTTCCCAAGGTCAAAACTTAAAAAACCATATATTCATAAATATTGGTAAAATCGACTAATTTTGGTGTTCAAAAAAATAGATTCTCTAAATTTAAGGACCTAAAAAACGTCTTTTTTTATTAATTAAACCAAATTGTTCCGTTCAATTACTGTTTATTTACCTTAGTACTTAGTGGAATTATCCTTATTTTTATTAAGGTCCAGGCAGCGTTTTGAAGGTGAGTCCATAAATCTTTAAAATGTTTTGGTTGAAATGTTCTCCTAGGAATCTTTAAAAAATTTCCACAACTGTTCTTTATTTGAAGGATTTTATCCTCGAAGGACGGCTTTGACAATTTGCCATAAAATTTCGATAGGATTTCAGTCTAAAAACTGTGTAGGCCAGCTTCAAACATTCACACCATTATTTTCAAAGCAACCTTTTGCTCAATTTAATGTGTGTTTCGGATCGTTAATTTGTTGAAATACCCATCAAAGTGGCATTTCTTATTCAGCATAACATATCATGATGTCGTTTAACGTATTTGTGTAGCATACGGCATGTATTTCGCCTTCAATTCTAAATACAGATCATGTGCCATAGGATGAAAAACATTCCCATACCAATAGGCATAAGTGGAGAAGTATTTTGTGTTCGGACAAAACTAAAATTAATTTGTTTAACTCCAAAAGAAGTCATTCCACTGACAGAAGACCTTCTAATACAGTATTCCTTCCTTAATATACAGTAAAAACCATAATATAATAACTTTATTGACCTCTTTTTTTAAATAATAATTAATCTCTTTTTCCTTGCTTAAGGTCTTTTTATATTAATATTAAATATTTATTTATTTTCAATATTTCGCTGCCCCTTCGTGTTCCTAAAGACGCTACATAAATTAAATCAATATTTAATATTACTTAATATAAAAAGACCTTAAGCTCGGAAAAAGAGATTTATTTTATACAGTAAAAACTATTCTATTTTATTGAACACCACTGTATATATATATTTTCTTCTTAATGTATTACATAATTTGCTCATCATCGGCACCATTTGGCACCAGTTAAAGAGTTTATTTGTACAGCAGCTGCTTTTTTAACAATTCCAACATTTGCCTTAAATGCCATGAATGGATGCTTAAAAACACCATGACTTTTGTATTTTAAACGATTTTGTCGCCTAACGCTTTAATTCTGTTTTAATTGCATATTGTATTCTATCAATAAAGCTTTTCAAGTATATGCTAAATAATAATTTCATTTTAAATAAGTACCCTTTGAAAAGGTGAAATAAGAGAAGGGGAAGTATATTTTCTTTAATTTTTTTTTTTGTTATAACACTTTACTAATGCTGCGATGAAGTGACAAGTGTCGTGACTGACAGGCATTTGTGATTTATTTTTAAATTTAATTGTTGGAAAAAACTGATTGTAACAGAGAATAAAAAAAAGTTTTAAAGAAGCACAGTGAAATAAAAATAAAATAGAAACGAAAAAAAAATGGAAAAACAAATCAGCAACTAGGAAATCAATTAACTTTCTAACAATAATAGAGAAAAATATAAAAAAAAACTACGAAAATGAATGTCCGTTTAAACAATTTCAATCAAAAGAATAGAGCAAAAAATAAAAAAATATATTTTCCTTTGCATTTTTACGTTTTCTAAGGCAAAAAGTCAATTTTTTCATATAGAAAAAAAAAACATATACCAACACCTGCTAGTCGTCATTTGATTTTAAAATCTTTCCATTTGAGCTCCATAACAATGCTTTTTTTCACCGCTTTTATGTGATTTTCAACAATTAACTCTAGAATGGTATGAAAAATAAAATGAAAATAAAAAATACTCGTAATTTTTGATTGAATGATTTCTATACTATTTTTTCCTTCAATACTCTTTTTCCCATTGCCATTCTATTTTATTTGTTGTGTCATTTCTGTTTTTTTTTTTCTCTTTTTATAGACGCTATGGCACCAAGTGTAGTGGTTGCGGCCAAGGTATTGCTCCCTCCGATCTCGTTCGAAAACCTCGTGATAAGGTATTCCACCTCAATTGTTTTACATGTTGTATCTGCCATAAACAGCTCAGTACGGGTGAACAACTTTATGTGCTGGACGACAATAAATATATTTGTAAAGATGATTATTTACTGGGTAAAGCACCATCGATATGTGGCCATAATTCCTTAAGTGGTAAGTTTTTTTTGTTCTGTGTTTTATATTACAAGTTTAAACTTTTTAAAACTTAATTTCATTAAACAAAATGAAATAAAATATTTCAATACTTTTCAACAACATATTAACTATCGTTAAGCATGTGAGATTTTTAAAATGGTTTATTATGTTAAAGAAAAAAAGAAAGTTTCACATGACAGATGACATTAATACCATTTATATTTGATCAGAGTTGTATTTTTCATAAGCACAAGAAGAAAACCATTGATGGAAAATAAAAATTTTGTTGACATGCAATACATACATAATTTTAGAATTTCTCCTCTTTTATAAAAAATTACAAAATACTTAAAATGAATTTAAAACTTCAAATAGTTCAAAAGTTTTTTCTTTAAATAAAACAAAAACGGTTTTGGAATCAATCAATGAAATTTTTTATTCCTGTACGTTCGATGCCATTATGTATGAAACTCGATTTTTTTTTGCATGGCCAAAGAATTGCAAGAATCCAAACGCTGAACCCAATTTTCGACGGTTTTCAAGCATAAATCGGCCGATACTGCTGCAATTTCATGTTCGATATTCGAACGAAGTTCAGCAATCATCGCTGGCTTGTTGGCATAGACTATATGACGTAGCCCCACAGGAAATAGATAAATCGCACGACCCAGGCGACCAATCGACTAGACCATTTCGTGCGATAACACATTCTCCAAACTTGGTTTCTAATAAATTGATTGTGACATTCGCTGTGTGGCTTATAGCGCCGTCCTCCACATGTCCTCCAAGTTCCTATCATCCAATTGGGACCAAAAATATTCGGTTAGCATTGAAGGGTAGCAATTCCCATTCACAGTAAACTGTCGGTCTTGATCATCACGGAATAAGTACGGCTCAATAACGCCGCCGGCCCATAAACTGCACCAAACCGTAATTTTTTCGGGACGAAATGATGACTCATGTAGTACGTGTGCTACCTGACCAATAATGCATATTTTATTTATTGACGAAACCATTCAGCCAAAAATGAGACTTATCGCAGAAGATGATTTTTCGATGAAAATCCGAATCATTTTCAAAATCTTGCTCAGCCCAATTCAAGAACATACGACACTTCTGGTGGTCAAGCGGCTTCAGTTCTTGCGTCAATTTGATCTTGTAAGGTTGTAGGCCAAGAGCTTTTCGCAAAATTCGCCACAACGAAGTCACAGAGATGCCCAACGCTTGAGGACGACGTGTGAGAGACACATTTGGGCTTTCTTCAACTGAAGCCTCAGCTCGACACTACGGAACTTTTTTGTCTCACTGGCACGGGAACATTTTGTACTATGCCTGTGGATTCGAATTTTTCCACTAGACGCTCAATTGTACATTGTACGTCCACGGTAGATTTATTTTTAATTTCTTACAACTAATTAAAGAAACGAATGACAAAGAATTCTAAATTTAAATCAAATAATTTTTGCCTATTGGCTTAAGATTGTAATTCATACAAGTTAAGTATTTACAAGTAATAATTATAAACATTTAAGGTTAATAATATTATGGCCAAAAGCAAATCCTTATTATTCGAAATCATTTCCACTGCATTATCGATAAATTCAATAAACTTTTAAACAGAAAAGTAGCAATTGGTCTTGAGAAAGAGTGTTCATATTATAATATTACAATGAGGTAAATAATACAGCCAACCTTATAGAGAATAAATGCTTTAAAATTTGTTGCTGCAAATAGGCACATGAGTGTGAGCTACAGAGCGAGATAGATAGATAAAATATTTGTTTATTAAACAAAAGTGTTGGCATAATTTTAAGGACAACAATACCTATGAAATGTTGTTCTTATATCATCAAATGCTTAAACATGTCTTTAGCAAATCTACTGTTACAATCTCCTCTTTTCTTTTCTTGTTTTTTCCTTCACAGACCTGCACTCTTCGGCTCTTTCTTGCCATACCACAGGCTGTAACATGTTTTAACATTTTAGAAATTTATGTCGGATAAATAATGGTCGTTATTCGGGTTTTATCTTTATGAAATACCAAAATTTCAGTTGGAAAACTGTTATTGTAGCACAACAACAATTAAATGAACGAGAGATTGTACTCGTATGTTGTACTTACGCATACATACATACATAAGTATGTATGTATTGTTTTAAGGCAACAATAACATCAGCAAACAAGAAAATGTGATTTAAATTGTTTTAATTTTGTTAAACAGTGTATGCAAGTGTGTGTTTGCATGGCAAATGATGATTATTTGTTAGAGAGAGTGTGTGTGTGTTTTTGTCACGATAAATATTAAACAGCTACAACACAATAACAATAGCAATAGCACAACCTTAACACAACAGCACTAGCAAAGTGTACAAATATCTGAATTCTAGGAGTATATGCCGTTTTAGTGTACACTTACTCACAATTGTTTGCATATTGCTATGGCTTATATAATAATCACAAGTGTGTGCGTATGTGTGTGCGTGTATGTGATTGTTGATTTATTACTTTTTTTTTCTGTTTTGTTGTTATGTTTTTAGTTTTAAAGGTTTATTTGTTTAGCTTTAGTTTTATGAGATGATAAAATGCATTTTAGTAGTTGAAGATACTAAATCGCATTTAAGCAATTTTACTAAATAACACTTGGGGAATATTTAACAATAACAACAACAATAACACCAAATATGTACCATAAACAAATTACACTTTTCTAATTATAACAAATAAAACATATACAATTACAACTATCAACTTTTATATGCGTTCGTATGTATGTATAGTATGTATGCTCATACGAGAGTACTCACTCGTATAAGGCATATATTCATAGATAAGTAGTTAATTATGATGATTTTTGATGAATGATTTTATGCACAAAGTTAGAGGAAAAACAATTTTTTTTTAAATTACACTGTAAGAAATAAATTGCTTTTTTTTTGAAGTGTTCATATGAGAACGTATGAGTGTTATTAAAGTCTGTTTGTTAGAGCTTTTGGAGTAATTTAGACTTAAGCTTCAAAGCTCTTATTTGTTTTTTAGGGGTCAGTAACGAGTTTTAATTAAGCGGTTCCTAGCTGTACAATAGATGTAGAGGTCGAAGTACTCTTATACCTCATATAAGAATAAATAAAGCGGTTCCTATCCCTAAATTTAAATAAAATAAAGTGTGTACGTGAGATATCATGGACATTTTTTATTCGTTTGAAAGACGTGTTGATGCCATCATTTGTGGAATATAAGGTCCTTAAAATTTCCGTAACTGGCGCATAAATCAGGCTGAATTTGACTAATAATATGGTTTATATTGGTTTTGAGTACCGCTGTGGCTTGATACTTTTCCGAAAACATTTGGGACTTAAGAAAATCCCACAAAAAAACCTGGGGGCAAATTACGGCATTCGATATCGAGCAAAATTTCATACAATTTAAAAACAATTTCAATACAAATTGCGTTCGATATCGAATGCCGTAATTTGACCCCTGTATTGGGACAAATCGCACGATTGTGGAAGTCAGTTAACATCACCTTCAAGTGAAATAACCATGTCCTTAAATCGCTCGTTCAGTATATTTAATATAGCATGATCTGTGTGACGCGTATCGTCGTCCTGTTGAAACCTCTGGTATCTCTGGTGTCCAGATCATCCAGTTCAGGTCAAAAGAAGATGGTAATCATTAGCCTTTAGAATTCGTCGTCTAGACAACATCGTCCTCAAATATCCACACCAAGCTGAATGGGATATAATTCTCATTTAGTGTATAATTTTTATAACATAAAGGTTTATAGTTTTAATACCATCAGTGGGAAAAAGTCTCCTGACTAGTGTCTTGAGTAGAGACGAAATGGCCATAGAGACATGCTTATCCGCATAATATTTAATATTACATTTTTATTTTCTAAGTGTATTAAAAAATTCAATTTCTCTTAAATAGCGCAGCATTTGGTTATTGTTTTGCTTTGAATAATATTTATTTTTGTTTTTGTTTTTGTTTTTTTTTCTATATATGTATGTATGCTTTGGGTATAATTATGCATATTTTATCATACAGTCCATCTAAATGCGATAATTATCTGGAATAGCAGTTGAACTAAACGTTTTACAAACAATAACCAGCAAAATTTTTGTATTTTTTATTTTCAAGTCAAATCTAAATGATTAATTATTAATTATGGTGGAATATCAATGCAAATTTTATTGAAATATTTACGAGTATGTCGTAACTTATTTTTTTCTTCTACTATTTTTGAATAAATTTTCAAAAGAAGAAAAAAAATTATAAAATTGTTGGCATGTAATAATTCTGTGTATATTTTTAAGCCGTAGAGAATTAAATTTATTTGTAAATTAGTTACGCTGAATTTAAACCTCAATAACCTTAGTTTCACTAATGGTGGTTTAAACTTTTAAATAATCAGGTAATATGCACTCTATGGAAAGTATTTTTCAAAATGTTTATAAACAGTTGCGTGAAAACACATGTGCTTGAAAGCTGTTATTGCTCTTGGATATTGACTAGTAACTGTTTCTTTGCAAAGTAAACAGAACAAGTTGTTGTCGGTGTGAAGACACAGAGTTCTTTTGTAAAAGCTTTCACAATTTATATGGCTTAGGCGCAATTTTTTCAGGGAAAAAAAGGAATATTTCATCATATGATATGATGGTATAGTGCGCAGGGTATTCAGATATCGTCGTGTGGGAGTTTATATGCTCTATCCGCCATTTTATATATCTCTAGTTAATGATGCCACTTTTGACACCAAAATTTTTAAAATCTGCAATCCATTTTCGTCTATTTATCTCCGAAACTGAACGAGATATCCCAAAACGGATTGATTTTCGGTTGGGGTCGAAAACCTAAAGTGGCATCATTAACTCAAGATATATAAAAAAATATGAAACTCCCGCACGACGATATAACTTCTTATTTTTAGATTATAATTTTGAAAAAACCGCAAACTAATTTTTTTAATTTTTCACCTTTGTTGGGATTTGAACCAGGGCTATTTGAGTTTTTGTGCGAGCGCTCTAACCATTACACCATGCACCCCCAGCTTACACAAGAACGGACGTTTTTTTTTTTTTCCTTAGGATAATGTCTGATTTTGCTCAGGCTCTCCTGATAAACATATTCAGCGACTGTAATCCCAGTATTAATTTGAGATCGGCATAAGGCGCAGAATTTATGGCATGGGCTGACCTTTAGATAGTTCAGTTGTGAACTAATATTTAACCCTTTTGCATGACGAACAAGAGCGCCGTATGTAAGAATTGCTTTTTTATCATAAGAATCGCGGCTTTGAATAAATTTATTTGCAAAAAAAATCTTCTGTTGAACTGAATAGTTTATAGTTTTCCATAAGCAATTCCTTTTATTTTTTTTTTTCTTCTTTTGGAATTAATTACAAATAATTATAATTGATATATACTGATATGCGATTAAAATCGATATCGATTGAAATTAAAATCTACTGAATTTCAAGATGCTATAACTTATTTATGTAGTCTCCGTGGTCTAGTGGTTAGTGTGTTGGCTTACTAAGACATGAGCCCAGGCTCTGACATCTTCAAAAAAAGAAATATGGAAAATTATATCTCTCGGCGTAAACGTAACTTTAGTAAAAATAGCCGAAAATATTATTTTTTTTCTCTTCTTTTTTAATAAAAAAAATTAAATTTATAAAGTTTTCTTTATTTTTAAACTTTATAAATTTTGCCTTTTATTTGAACAAATATATCCATCCTGTAGGATAGTTGGTATTACTTTTGAAAAAAACAAAAAAAAAAAAAATAAACGAACAGTATGAGTGCATTTAAATATCATTTCCGCTTAAATAACAGGCTCTTTACTCTCAAACATAAAACTAAACACATATGGCTTATTCTGAAGAAGTTGTAACGTTAAGAAATGCCGAATATGGATGTGGTTAAATGGTTAAATGGGTGTATGTGTGTGTTTTTGTATGCATTTCCGTTTTTTTTGCGTTTACTTGCATTCATGTGTCCATACATCCTTTTATATGGATGTTTATCAACATGATTATCCTTTTTGTGTGTTAAATATGTACTTTTGAGTTTGTATGGCTATGTGTGTGTGTGTGAGTATACACTTGACTGCATTTACCTTAAATATATGCTAAACTAAACTGGTAAATATTTAGTTTCTTTACCACTATCCTTACCTACACACTCATAATCACACACATTCAATGCACAAGCACAATTGCGCTTAGAAGTGTTATTGTCCTATCCTTCATTTCTTGATTTTAATATTGGCCCTTAGAATTAAGTTTTAACTCTACTTTGTAATTCTCTCTCTCTCTCTTTCTCCCTCTCACTCTGTTTTCCTTTTTTGGTAGTTTCTTTTGTGGCTTTTTGTCTTTTCTTGTTTTGTTGCCATTTTAGACAATTTCTACAAGAAAAATATGTCGTTCCTTAAAATTTTATTTAAAAAATTCTAGTAAATATTTTAAAAAGGCAGAATAATAAAGTGAGAGTGTGAGAGAGATGTAATAGTTAGTTTAGAATAAATATTTATTTTAGTCTGTAAATGTTTGTACATATTTTCAAGTTTTCATATGGATATGCATAGAAAAATGAAGTTTAAGAAACAAGATTTTTTAAGTTAATGGTGCCACAAAAGCTGGAAAAATTAAAGATCACACTCTACATATACCAAAAAAAAAAAAAAAAGGCGATTTAGGCAAAGATTGAAACAGTCAGTATTTTCAATGTCATATAAAACGTATCTGTTTTAATTTATTTAAAATTTTTACAATCAAGGAATTACGAGCACTAGTAACAATAGTCATTATGATGACGAATAAATAAGTTATACATACATACATAAGTGGCCTTTACATGTCAGGATTGCGGTCTAGCTTCTTACAGCACTCATGTTGTGTGTGTCAATTTTTATCTATGAGTACCGGGACCTACAGTTTAATGTCGATTTCGAACGACAGACTTAAGAAGCTTGTTCATGGCAATTAGTTACTTTCAAAGCATTTGCCAGAAGACTGCTAAGAGGTAGTTGCTGAAAAAAATAGTTTTTTATATATCTTTTTTTTAAATGATAGAGCTGAGCTTTGAACTCGGAGCTTTTGTCTAGTATTCCAACACACTAAACAGTAGACCACAACGATTACAGTTTTAAAAGTTTTAAAAATTGTCTTTAAAAACAAAGTTTTTCTGTGTTCCTAAATATACTGAAAAGTCATTTCATTATTTGATCAATCAATGTTGCCATAAATTGTTGCTTCGCCTTATAAACAACTTTGTATGCAGTGTTGCACAGCAAACCGCATTTAAAAAAAGCCTCCCATAGAGTCAAAGTTGTAGTGGTTTTATAGGAGTGGGAGTATCTACAAAAACTCGCTATTCCGATTTCATGATTTGATTGAAATTGGCAACGTAGTAAATTACAGAACCAATAGGTATTCATTAATTTACTGAAATTTGTTAGTCCAGTCAAGTAATCAAATTATTTATTATAAAAGTGTGCAAAAATCGAAACTATTTTGAAATTTTATTTATTGGTGCAAGCTAGTGTATCAATTTAGAAAAAAAGGTTTGTTGTTAATTTAACACGCTCTGCTGAATTGCGAATATTTCAGTAAATTTTAGTTTGATGATTGAACCATGAGTGAAATAATATTTTTTCTTACTGGCTTAGCTAAGCCAACTGTAAGAATGACGAAAATAAAAAACACAGAAATTATATCTTTAATATCCGTCGTTTTAAGTATCGATTATGTACGTTTTCCAAGTTCAGTCCAGCCTTTCTGTGTTATGCTACACACGGTTTTGTGAACTCTGAACTCTTTGAAGGTCCTTCTCCTCCAATTTAATATGTACATTGCCCAGGGGACTCGACATTTTCACTTTAAAGTCACTCATTCGATATGTGTTCAAAGATATATAATGAAATGGCAAAATTTTTTTCTTTTTACTACTTCGCAGCTGTTTGTCATTGGTAACCTTAACATTTAACGGCAAACAAATAATTATCTGATCATAATTCTATAATAATTTATTATTGTTTTCAAAACTTCTAAGGTAAAAATAATAAAATAAAACAAATACTTCGTATAGCATAAGAGATTTTTATATTTTTAAATTTTCTGCTTAAAATCGAGAATAAAAATGTAAGCCATTAATTTTACCCCAAATTGTAATGATTACCACGTGCTTTATGGACAGCACTTTAAATATTTAAAAAAAATGCTTTTTTTTTCTTCATTTTATTCATCTCTTTTGTCTAAAAGTATGCCAGAGTAATTATTAAAACAAAAATAAATAAATATTTAAACATCTCCTTCAAGAAAAACAAACAACAAAAAAGTATAGCCTATTTTAAGGGGTTTAAACAGGGTATATATGTATATATACATAGTATATATATTGAACAAAATATTGTACCTATACTTTAAAACCTTATTAAAGTTTCCTTTAAATACTTTCAAATAAAGAAAAATTACTGAAAAAAACGAAATTATTTTTTTGATTTTTATGGCTTTAAATCTCTTAAAGGTTAAAACTTATAAAGTGTTTAAGAAAAAATTAAATTTCAACCCCCCTTTACTTTATTTGGATGCTGCTCTCAATTTTTATTTTTATGGAGCGCATGTCCAAAAATTATTAAACGAGTCTGCGCATTGGAAAAAGACTCTTTATAAAGACACCATTTTTTTGTTGCTTCTCTTTAAAATTACTTTTTTTTATTATCGGGTTTGCTTGTTCAAATCTCTATTGTATAGACAAAATGGCTGGATTTTTTTCTTTTTGTTGTATTTATATAAATATATATAAAAAAAAGAAACTTTTTTAAGGAGATAGCAACCCCCATATCCCAAATAGCTAGCGGGGGTTATTTTTCAGGGCGTTATAGTGTGTTTTCTTCAATAACTTTTTAACTAATACTTTGGTTTGGTTCCTTCTTATTTCTTTAAATAGGTTTTTATTAGATTTCTTTTTTCTCTTGATGTTCTCTATGCTTTCAATTTTAAGTTTAAAAGGTATCGTCGTACGAGTATAATAAAAGAATATTATTTTAAAAGAAACCTCAATTAAACAGGTACTTTTTAAGATTCATTACAAGGCAAAAATGTATCACTGCAAAATATCACTGCAAAATAATAAAATTCTTTAAAAAGTACTATTTAGTGTATCTTTTTTATTTTTAAATAAAAAAGTTAAATTTAAAACCAATTTATTTCATGTTTGCAAGTAATAAAATGTACTTTTTAAGCTTACTTATAATATGTAAAAGTACATATGTATAGCCGGTATAAAATATATAATTTTTAAATCCTTTAAAACGTTTAGTTAGTTTGAGATCCCCTTTTAAAGAGTTTCTTTTCTAAGGATGTAAGTCTTTCGTTTCTTAGTCGCCGCGGTATAGTGGTTAGTGTGTTGGCTTACGATTTTTCAGGGTTCAAACCTCGGCTCTGACATTTTGAAAAAAAAAAAAGGATTCTTGCAAAAGCTCTGAGAGTAACTGATTTCCACAAAAAAGCTTCTCAAGTCTGTCGTTCGGAGCCGACTTTAAACCTTAGGTCCCGGTACTCATGGGTAAAAATTGACACACACAGCAATGAGTCCTGAGAGAAGCTAGGCAATATCTCTGAAACAGGGTGGTAATGACAATTTGTATGTTTAGAACATGTTACTTTTCTTTCTGTTTCACAAGCTTAAATTTTTTTACTTTGTGGAATAAAAAGTAGTAGACAAAATTGTTACTTAAATTTGTGTGCTTTCTAATTAGGTACTTAAGCAGAATATTTAATTTCCCCTAAAATAAAAACTTATTTGCGTTAAAGAGGGTAAACAGAATAGTTTTGTGTATTAAATGTAAAATATTTACAACTTCCGTAGTAATCTGTGCATTACTTTGACAACATGTAAATCAGTTTCATGTAATAATTTGTACTACCTATTAAGTTATTTTACAATTTTTGCTTTGCACTTACAAATATTTGATTAGTAATTTATAGTTTTGTGGCAAAAAAAAAAAGAAAAACAGAAAATCAATGAAAATTTTAATTGTATTAACGAAAACAAGCTAACAACATTTCTGTTTATGTATTTCATTTAAAAAAATCAAGTAAAATTAATTGAGTTAAAATTGGTTTTATGATAAAGATCACCTCTTTATATATAAAATGTTACTAAAAGACTTTTTTAAAACCAGTGTTATTTTATTTTGAAAAAAGGTACTTTTTATTAAGCAAAAGTACTAGGAACGAAAAAAAACTTTTAATATTAAATTAATTTAAGAAAAGGTATTAAAACAAATTTTAAATCTAGCGGTGCTTAATTTTAAAAACGAACTTTTCATTAACAAAAAATTATTGGCAACGCAAAATCTTTTAATATTAAATTTATTTAAGATGAAATACTCATTAAAGCGGCAAAAGAAAAAAGTATTTTTAATAAAAAATTTATATAAAAGTACTTTAAATTTTATTATTTGTTAAAAGGGTATAAATAATTTCTAAATACTAATATTAAAACCCAATATCACTCAAAACTTTCTACTACTAAATTTCTTTAAGAAGAAATACTCTTTAAATTAGCAAAAGAAAAAAGTATTTTTTTAATAAAACAATTTATACAAAAGTACTTTAAATATTTTATAAAGTATTTCATATGAATATGTTTTAAGCAACTACAAAGGTAAGCGTTTTTATATTGCCTTAGTACTAATATGAAAACCCAAACATACTATTTTTTTCTTTCTTACACACAAGCATTTAAAAATAGAATATATGCATATATACATACATATGTTATGTTTATATGTATGTGTACGGGTTCATGTTTATAAAAGTATGTGCAAATGTTTGCTGTTTTATAAAATAGAACTTTAAAGTCTACAATTTTTATACATTTTATAGTACAAAAATTTAATTGTTCATTTTCTTCCACCCAGCAGCCGCTTTATACTCGACTATTAGACTGTTTAAAAAGTCTATACGAGTATAGCTGTACATACATATTAAAACATTCACATTCACATAATTAGATGAGAAGGTGTTCAGTTCAGCTCAGTTCAGTTTGTACTACTTTTTCTAGTCCTCTTCCTCTTTAGCGCTTCAACTTTTTTCTTTCGTTTATATTGACGCTACTGGGGACGTTGTTTTTAATTTTTTTTATTTTCAATACATATACAATTTTTTTTCTTTTTTTTTTTGGTACCATTATTATATACTCTAGCATAAGGTCATTAATGTTTTGATTTTAATTGCGTTAATTATATTGTACGGACTATTTATTAACGGAAAAATTAAAATTACCGAGAACGCCGAACGACAGATAAAAAAATTAAATTTCACAAATTTTATGCTTTAAAATTTAAAAGAATATCTTAAATATCTACGTCGCAAGTACACAATTCAATCAAAAATCATTTCACTACAAATAAAATGAATTGAGAGAATAAAAAGAAAATGTGTAAAAAAAAACAACTACAACAATAAGCAAAAAAATTAAAAATGAAAAGTGAAAAATCAATACGAGTATCATTGGAAATATTCTATAAAATTTATTCTCGCATTTTCCGTGTTTCTCAGTTTTATATGGGAAATTTCAAAGGCCGACGGAAAGTTATTTTTGTAATGAGTGCCACTAAAGAGCGTAAAATAAAATTAAACTGTCATGTCAAATACCGACAAGGTAGACAGATAAGACAGACGGACTGATTGCAAATTTACATATTAAGAGAGTGTTTTAGAGAGCAGGTGGCAGCTGTAAATTAAGAGTATGTGAGTGAGTGCATGTACATTTCAAAATGAAAATCATAAACTTCCGTTTATTAAAAATGTTTTGCAATTAGAAAAACAAAAACTTGTGTTAGAAAAATAAAATCCCATAAATTAATGAGATTAAAAAAATATAAAAAATTCGTAAATAAATATTGAGTCTTCATAACAATGATGTTCGCCAATTAAGAATTTATATTTTTTTATAATTAACGCCTGAGAAAATCCATAAAAACCCGTCGGTAAATTTAAAAACTTTTTTTTGACATTTTTATGTGCAAAACTTTTTGATCTTTGATGTACTTTAAGTCTTTTTGTTACTAAATGTAACAAATGTTCAGTAGGCGTAATACAATAGAAAATTCTAAATTTGTTGCCAAACTCAGCCGAAATAGCTGGATCGATTTTCATGAAATTTTGTATGTGTATCGGTTAGGTCTGAGAATCGGTCAGCATTTATTTTTCATACCCTTGAATGTTAATGGTAATCCAAGGGACAATTTATTTATAAATAATGTACCGACTTTGAAGATATTTTAAACTAGATAGATCTGCATACTGTGGAATACATATGGTTTTCCTTTTATTTTTTGTTGTTTGTTTTAAGAAATACTTCCTATCCTTAACTATGAAACGGATGTATCCAAAACCATAGAAAGCTATCAGTAACGCAGACATTGACTTTGATAATCGTTGGGTGATACCATATTCAACCCTGCTGAGCAAAGTATTCAATTTTCATATCAATTTTGAGTTTTGCAAATCGGTGAAGAGTTTCAAATATATTTGCCGGGTCAATTAGTCAATGTGTACACAGGTTAGCATTTTTTCAATATCCTGAAAATTTACTAAAAAAACTGATGTTTGGGAATATTGGATTCAAAAATTAGAAATACTACTTGCCAAGAGTTTAGAATAAATTATACTTTATTTTGCTTATACATAAATTTAAAATTGACCATGTCCCATTAATAAGGTTAATACAGTTTAACAAACAAACCACAGACATTATTTTGCTATCAAAAAAAACTAGTTTCTCTGCTTTAGCATTGATGTAAGACTTCACTTACTTGTTCCAGAAATAGTAACACTGCTAAAGGTAAGAGCAAACACACTAAACATTTTTAAAATTATGCTTTCCTTCAGTACAAAACCAACCAAGGGGGGTGTGTGGTATAGTTGGTTAGAGCGCTCGCACATAAACTCAAACGGTCCAGATTCAAACCTAGCAAAGGTGAAAAATGGAAAAATAAATTACGGTTTTTTCAAAATTATAATTTAAAAAATAAGTGGTTCCCCCTCCTCTTCCAAGAAGGCCATCTAAAAAGGAAACCACTCCACGACATTCCACTCTATTCCAACAAGAATTGTCAACAAAAAACGAATGATCAGGAGAAACGCGCCACATATTGGGAAGTAGCAGATAACAGATAAACCTACTTAGCGAAGGCACTCACCACACAATCAACAAGGCAATTGCTGCTGATCATTCAAGGTTGAAGATATAACACTGGCCTTTGAATGATCAATTTACAGAAATTTCTCCCATTCCGAAGGAGCTTAATAATAATATAAGAAACAGGTACCAACTTGTCCCATTAACAAAAAGGCGCATATATACAAATCTCCACAAAAATAAAATAAAAAAAAATCTCTATCTGTCAGCCGTCTTCATATTCCAATACAATGCACTGCATGAGTGAGGGTTTACCCCTGAGTATTGGTCTTAAAAAAATGTACTGTCCTTTCCAAAAAATTCCAATACAATGCAGAGAATTTAGTAGGGGTTTATTTCTGAATATTGGTCTAAAATAAAAAAAAAACTGGAGGCTTGTATTGAACTTATTCGCGAAAAAAATGGAGCGGTTCATTTTAAATATTTTTTGATCATTTTGTTTCATATTTTCACTTTAAATTGCAAAAATAATTTTTAACCACAAATAAAAAAAAGAACTTTATTTTCTTTTTGAAGCATTTAAATGAGAAAATTTCTACAAAAATATTCCAGTACATACTCGAATTTGTATATATTGTATATTTTTTATTTTTAATTTGTTTTTTTTTTTTTTTTCTTTACTTCATATATTTATTTTGATTTGTGATAATCATGTTGAAAATCACTTGTACACATTTTTTATTACACTTTTGAAAATTTCCTTGTATGTAATTTCTTAAATACCATGTAAAATTAAAAAAAAAAAAAACTTAATGAGCCATGTTTACAACTCAAAAGACAGACAGCACTCAGGAATTGTATGTTATTTGGTCAGAAGAGGTACGAGTATCATAAAATTGTAAAATCGTTTTTATGGCATTTGACCAAAAACAATTAAAATAAAAGAAAAATAAAAACCAAGAACAAGAAGGTGAAATTGCTATTTTTATTTCATTAATCGTTTAAACTAATTTTTATTGTTGTACTGTTTTATTACCACAAACTGACACTGGGCTATTCTCTAGAGCAACACACTTTTCAATGGGTCAAGTAATTTTGATGAATGAACTGAAGTTTTTTTCTTTTGTTTTATGTTTTATTTGCTGCACAGAAAAATCCCATTAAACACAGTTTTAATGTTGATTTTTAAAAACCATAAACCAGAAATAAGAAAATCATGTAAAAATTTCAAATAAAAATTCAGGGCCAAACTGACAGAGTAAACGGATAGAGTAAATAAATAAAATAAAAAAAAATAAATCAGAAATGTAACACCTGATCTTTAAGGCAAAAGGAGAACAACACAAATTTAATGCTAAATTGAGCTTAAAATAGTTGTGCTTTCAAACTTAACACGATGTGTTCAAAAAATGAGGTGACAGTTCTTTAATTGCACTCGAAACCGTCAATAATCTCTTTGTTTTTCATTTCTCTTGTTGAATATATTATTATTGAACTTGAGTACACAATATTTGAGGCAATTGTTGATTTTCTTAAAAGTTAAAGAAATTTTAAACTAAGTTTGTCTAAATAAAGATGTTAAAAGCAGCAAACTATAGCAGTTATTGGCAATAATAATGGTACTGTGGGTACTCCTACTAAGCAAAGTTCTTTAAAGTACTCTAAAGATTATTAAAGCATCGATTTTTTTGTTTTTGTTTTTTTTTTGTTTAAGACCAATACTCAGGGGTAAACCCCTACTCATGCAGTGCACATAGATGGCACCCTGAAAAATGGCCCCAAAGAAAAATGGCCAAAAGAAAATAGACCCCAACCCGAAAATGAAAATTGACCCCAAAAATTTTAATTGAGCACAACAACACAAAATTTTGGGGTAATTTTTCTATTTTTTTGGGGTCATTTTTCATTTCTTGCTTTGGGGCTATTTTGGAGTATGAAAAATTGCCCCAAATTTTAATAATATTGCAAAATAATTTAAAATTATTTTGGGGTCATTTTTCATAAAATGAGTAAAATATCAAAAAGTACAAGAAACCTTACGAAATTCGTAGTTCTGTTAGTGGTTTTTTGTAAATTAAATTAAAATTTTGTTTTTGTATTCATTCGTTAAGAAAATATTTATTACAACTTGCCGTTAGTTAAAGGTAGAATTTTATCAGACAGATAATTTGCTTCTTGTTGTTACAAGTAAACTTTAACCAAAAGGTAAGGCAATCTTCCCAATAACTTTATCGATCACTTTAGGTTAAAGTTTACTTGCAACAACAAAGAGCAAGATATCTGTCTGATGATAAAATCCTACCTTTAACAAACGGCAAGTTGTAATAATTGGCCTAAAAGGGTTTAATTAAATATTTCTCTTTTTTTCATGGAGCAAAAACTTTATTAAAAAAAATTTAAGGCCTTTTGTGTTAATTGGGGCTATTTTTCATTTTTAAAAAATTACTTTATTTTACGCTATTTTCTTTGTTCAAACTTTGTTTATTTTTGGGGTAATTTTTCACTTTAGTTTGGGGCCAAATTTAATAATGATTATTGGGGCGATTTTTCATTTTGAAAGATTGCCCCAAAAATGGGGTCATTTTTCATTTTATGCTTTGGGGCCATTTTTCTTTGGGGTCATTATTCATGGTGCCCACATAGATATATTTTAATTTAATTTTGTTATTATGCGCCTTTTCTGTGTTGATGAGAGAAGTTGCAGTCAATTTGACCACTCAAAGGCCAGTGTTATACCTCCACCCATGAGTGATCACCAACAATTGCCCCATCTGTCAGTGGATGTTGAATGTGAGTGGCGAGGGTCTTCAGTAGGTTAGCTGCTATCTTCCCAGAAAGTGGCTCCGAACTCCTAAATATTAGTTTTTGGTGGAATAGACTGGAAATGTCAGGGAGCAGTTTCTTGCAGAGATGGTCATCTAGGAGGGGGGGACTCGTAATTTTAAATTATAATTTTAGAAAAACCCCAAATTTTATTTTATAATTTTTAGCCTGCGTTGGTATTAAACCTCGGTTCTTTCGAGTTTCTGTGAGAGCGCTTTAACCTCTATACCACGACCCTCCCTCTCTGTTCCTCTCTCTCTCTGTGTTTTTGCCTGTGGCGCGCTGGGTTGACAAGACAATTAATTAATAAAGTTCCATAAAGGGTTTAAGAAGATATTAGATGTTAAAGTATCGATTAAGAAGACATGACAAATTCAATACCAGTATTTACAAAAAAAAAGTTATAAAATTACAAAGATTTGCATAAAATTATAAGTAAACAAGCTGGCACAGTCATATTATGTGCTAAGAATTATTCATTATTTATGTATTTAAATTAAATTATATTCGAATGCTTTAAGCCCACTGTCCAGCTTGATCTCAACACATATTACAAAATTCACTGTCTCAGTCTGCAAAGCATTCATTACCAATATTATTTATATTTCCTTAAATACTTTCAAATTTAACTTTACTTTGAACAAACCTCGTATTTGTTTTATTTTTTTATCAATTTTTATAAATCTTAAGTTTTTTTTGTCTTCGTACTCTTAGTTTTACAACTGCTTAAGCATATGAAGAAGCAAGTGCTTATAAATGTAATGTTAACCCGGCTTTAAGTACTTTAAAGCCGCCAAGAATTGAAAAAAAAAATATATATACTATATACATACATATAGACAGATTTATTACACAGCAAACTATAGAAAAAAAAAACAAAAAAACACTCAAAACCTTAAAATTAAAGTTAGAAAAATGAGCTTAAAATTTATGACCTCCAGTATAAAAAAGATGCCGAAAAAAGCAAAAAAATAAAAAAAAAGTTTCTTAATAAAAAGCAAACCAGAAAAAAAAAAATAATAATAATAATAAAAGCAAAAGAAGAAAGTAAATCCAGTAAAGTAAAAATAAACTTTGGCTAACTTTTAACTAAAATACAAAAAAAAAAAAGACAAAAAATAATATGAAATAATAATGGCTTTGCAAAATAAATAAAAATAAATATAAAAATGTGTACTGCCACAAATGCCACATAGTTGTACAACAAAATCCCCAGTCAAATAAAGTAGAGACAGAAAAAAGAACAAAGAATCGTACAAATGTCAAATCAAGTTTATTATGTGGCAGAACAGAGACCCAAAATACTCGTAATGTGTTACAACAAATTCAAACAAATCCAAACAAAAAAAAAAAAAAAACCCATAAACAGTATAAACCGTATAACATACACACTCACATATACATATGTATAGAGATTTTTTTTCTCTACATGCCACACAATGATGCATAAAGTTTTGACCCTAAAAACCAAAAAAGCCACAACACCACAATGGGTTTCTATAGATTTCTATGTATAGAGTCAGTCAGTTTAGTCCACACATATGAACTGTACTGAACTGCTCATGTTAGAAGTTGATGACAATGACTGGCTATGGTGGTGATGATGGGGATGGAACCTAAATTGTGCAAATAACTGGGATATAGAGAACATTTACAACATCAACAAATTTATAGCCAAACATACAAAAACAAAATCTATGGGATATAAACCTCAAAAACATTTAATGGCTTTGGAAATATTTTATTTAAACGAATTCATATTTACATTTAAAGAAAAGTTAATACCGACAATCTTGCTAACTAAAGGGTGACAGTTTTTTTCTTTTAATAAAGAATTTATTAAAATTATCTTTGAAAACAATTTTCCATTATTTTTTTTTCTTCTGTATAAACTGGTAACCTGAGTTCGCTTCACAGGTGGATTGTTGATCATTATTGTTTCGTTGTTGTCGCCGTGGTCTAGTGGTGGTGTGTTGGCATGAGGCCGGGATTCAAATCCCAGGTCTGACATTTTGAAAAAAAATTTTTTTCTTTTGCGACCACCTCTCAGCAATCTTCTGGTAAATGCTCTGCGAGTAACATATTCCTTCTTAAGTCTGTCGTTCGGAGTCGACTTTAAACTGTAGGTCCCGGTACTCATGGATAAAAATTAACACACACAACATGGATGCTACGAGAAGCTAGGCCGAAACCCTGACACAGGGTTGTAATGGCCAATTATGTATGTATGTTTGTATGATGAAACGCTTAATTGGTTCGCAACTAAATAATAAATTATTTGACTGCAGCTACAATGATCTCATTAGAGTTTTATCATTTTTTTTTGTGACTGAAAGCTGTTTTTTGCACAAAAATTTCAGAGTTTAAATAAAAAAGCAGAATACAAATTAAAAGAAAACTCTGACATTCCAACCGTATTTATCAGATGTATTTAGGCAATTAGCTGCCATTCTGCAGGCTTTTTCGTCCTATTTTCTCTGCAGGTCTTCTTGATAAGGTTCAGACTTGCTGATCTGCAATGCGCAATTCACGATGAACTGATGCCACCATAACATGATGTCACAGACTTTCTAAGTTTCCTTGGAGTTCTAACCGTGATCCTTTCCTTTCAAGCATTTCAGCAGCTCTAGAAATTGGTGACCACAATCGTTCTTTTTCAAGTCCTTTGCTGTGTTATGCCAACATCCTGCGTAATCGCAATCATGTAAAATTTATTTCAGATTTAAGAAAATTATAAATTTACCCAAAATTTTTTAAACTACATGTAGTTTCTCAAAGCCATTAAACAAGATTATATGTTTTCGAGAGAAAACAGTCAACACTTTTACAACAGCAGCCCTATTAATAGTTACAACATTAAATGATTCAGCAAAATATTGTTGCTATTGGCATTTATTGTTGTTGATGCGGCTGCTGTTAAACAGTGTGTTTTTGATAAAACTAAAACTGTAGACATGCACTATCCAAAGAGAGGAAAACTGGCCATTCCACCCTCACCATGAATGACGAGCCAGCACCAAAACGTTACAAAAAAAAACTGCAACAATAATGTAAGACCATACAAAGTCTATAATGGAACAACAACACAATCAGCAGCAGCAGAAGCAGCAGCAGTTGTAGTAGAAGTGTATATTTAACCAGCATTTAAAACTAAAATGCATGAAACAGTAACACAAAGAGTAACAGCTGAGGTCATTTTCACAAACAGAGATTCTGATTCTGTCTTACATCCAGTTATTCTGTCTCATTTTGATGTTTGATATATTATCGGAAATTTGTTGCTCTGTTGTTGCAAGTGTGAAAATATGTTGCCTGCTGTAATGGCAAAATTTTTAAATAGGCAACCACCCTCAATGTTTGAATACAAAATGTGAAAATGAAAATTCAAATATACACGAATATGAGAATGCATTTACAGATGTGTAGCAATCATACTACGACTTGGGTCAGACATGCAACATTTATAATGTATAAAACATGCAACATACTCATAAATCTATTGCTTAGTGATGCTGACATTTGTAACACCTGAATTTATAAATTCTGAAATTACTTCTATGAGTAACTAAACAAATATTGAATCAAATTTTAAAAGAATTTGGGGAGAATACTATTAATATCAACACAAGAGATCATTTTATTGGGTTGATCAGGTAATGTCAGCTTTGAGGAAAAAACTGAGATCATCAGCAAAGTTAAGCACCAGTCACCAAGTAGAAAGAAAGGAAAAAGAGCGCATTGGCTTGCCATTACACTAGATCTACTATAATACAGAGAACTTCGTTTCTAAAATGACGACAATGATAAATCTATATCACTTAGCCGTCTTTAGAATCTACTACAGTGTTATATCAACCCCAGAGAACACTTATTTTTTTGTTATTTGGGTTTGAGTTAAATTTTGTTTGCCATTAATTATTTTTCATTTTAAAAGGTAATAAGTTTGTGTTATAGAGTATGACTTTAGTGGCTGTTGGTGCCCATTTCAGCCTTCTTTGGCACAAATTTCTTCCGAAAACTCTATTCATTTGACCGCCATCTGGTGTCTGTTGTCAAACGGTGTTAAAATTCATTCATATACCAGATAAACAACACAAAACGTTTTGTTATGTAAAGCCTACTTGCATTCAAATAATCATTTTACATTGAAAATACTGAACCATGTGTCTATAACACCTGCAATCTCTCGTACTTTGAATCTGGTATCCTCCAAGACTGTACAACAATATTTTTGATTATTTTGAACTTCTGCTAACCCTCATATTTGCAATTGACACTGAGAATTCTTTAAGCTTTATTATGTTCTCAGTAATGTTCTCCGCAAAAAATAACTTGCTGACCACTCAAAATTCCGTATTTTTTACTGTCAAACACAAACTATATGACGCAGTTTGTTCAGAAATCAACTGACAGAAGCCAGTTGATAGAAATAGTGTTCTCTTTTCTTTAAAAGAGAAAAAATTCCAAGAGAAAGGCTTATGGTAACGCTCTTGTCTAACCATCCAATCAAGGAAGTTGATATGTAAAGTAATCTTTTGTTACCCACTGTCTGTGTTAGCAGTTAAACGAAAAAAAAAGTTCATTAGAGTCAAAAGAAAAACTTTTTTAAGCCATTGAGTTTTAGTTTTATTCTCCGGTTTTTCTTTTGTGGTGGCAGCCTATAAAAGCCAACAATTGTAGAATCAGGTTAAATATACACAAGGCAAGTAAAACTTGTTTCATAGAAGAAAAACAAAAGAAAATTTTTTATTTCTTCATTTTCTTTTAATTTTTTTTTTGCCATAAAAAATATCTGCTGTATTCTATAGGTTTTTTTTTTTTCAACAAGAATATAAAACCACAAAAATAAACTCCCTAAAGGCATTTGCGTGAGTTTTTTCTTTCATTTCGATAGAATAAAAGACAAAGAAAACCTTGGAAAAGCAAAGAAAGGAGTTTTTTTCTTTTTTTTTAATGAAAAACAACAAAATGAAAAAATTATTTCCACAGAAATTGTCAATAAAATATGGGCGAAAAGAGTATGAAAAAAAAAATTTATTCAAAGAGAAAGAAATCGATGTGGTGCAAATGAATACATTTTCAGCAGTATCTGACGAAACTTCTACTAAAGAAAATTTAAACTTGAAAAGCAAATACTCTTTAAAAAGTACATAAGCCATGTGAAAAATATATATTTATATACATATATAGTATATACATACATACATATATATGTATATAAAAGTCTTTGTTTCTAAAAGGCATTCATTACACTGTCTAAATTTGCAAGGGAATAGCAATCCTATTATTCTAATAGGACATCTGAAGCAAATCATTTTTGTAAAATAATCATATAGTCGAGTTGGTCTGCACTTACTTTTTTACATTTACAATAGGTCAAGGCTTTTTTGATCGAAGAAATTTATTTGAGAAAATGTTTATTGTTTATTTTCTCAGGGCCAATTTTGTGAAACACTTTAACTTAACTAGCTCCACTCTTTATGGGCCAGAAATCAAAAATTTTCTTCTAAAATATTCTTCAAACATTTTTCAACTCCTGCAAAATCAGATTACACTCAACTCTCTTTTTTTTACACGGTCTTTTTTCACGATTTTGAAATAATGCGCTTCACCAATACAATAAAATACACCTTTTTACACGAATTTTTTGTTCTTCTAATTTTCACAGAAGCTATTCCATAAGAGACTTTTAGTTCATGGCTTGTTTGCTGCGCCAGGGAATACCCGATTTTAATTATCGTGTTTTCCGTTGATGTACCTCCACAGTGTTGTTATTCTACTGATGATAGCTTTTTTGGCCCATTTTTATTTCTAATTTTAATTTTTAAATGTTTCGTACTTAGAAATTGAATTTTCATTCTGAAATAATTTTAATTTTCTTTTGTAATGAAAATGAATTATTTGTGTTTTATAAATATGGATTTCGTTATTACTTCTTTTACACGGTTTTTTTAAGAAATTTTGAGAAAATTTCTTTTCGCCTTTTTAAGTTTTGGAATACAGGTAAACCTCTTACAACGTGGTTCCCAAAATGCGGACATTTTCTTACAACGCTACTCTTACAACGGGATTTTTACGAAAATTTTTTCAACTGAGTATTTACTATTTTAATTTGAAAAAGGTTTTCTTGCCTAAATAAAATTCCTTGCATTTTGTCTATACTTCGATTTATGCTACTTTCATTTGATGTAATAATTTTTTTGTTAGTTTGTTGTCGGCATTGCAAATAAAAGCATCAATCTAAAGCGTGTAAAAAATTGCGAAAAAGTATTCAGTCCAATTTCATTTAAATTATAAAAAAATTTGTGAAACAGTTGTTGTTTTTTCGTAAAAGAGTTTTGATAAAATTATTTTAAGGTGAATAAGTAAGTTGGAAGAATACATTTTGGATAGTGATAGAGCAGGAATATTTAAACGAAATCTTCAAAACAATTTAGTTCCCTATAAAGAAATTTATAAAGATTTGCGAAATAAGAGCAAACAAATTTCAATGCACGATTTTTTCAAACCAATAATCGTCGAAAGGATGCCCGAATCTGATAGTGGATCAAGCTCAGATTTTGAACTTGTACGAACAAAACGTTCGAAACAAATCATACTAAGTGATGAGGAGGAGTGGAAAGTTATCATTCTATTTTGGCCTTAATTTATTAAATCTTTCAACTTGAATATTTTGCGTAGAATTGAAATTTTATTTTATTTTCTTTTGTTTTTGTTTAAATAAATGAAGTGTTATGAAGTCATGTAATATATATGTTCTTATGACTCAACGAATAAATACACAGAATTATATTAAGCACCTATTTTTACTATACAAATTCCAATATTTTATTGAAAAATTTTCTACTTTGGAACCAAACTCTGATTTTTGTATCCTACAACGCGATTTCCTATAACGCGGAGTTTTTCAGGAACCTATTCACCGCGTTGTAGGAGGTTTATCTGTATATCCTGTATTTTTTTCATCTATTTCTAACTAACGCATCTGCTGTGTAAAAAAAGAGTTTGGTGTACTGTAATGTACTAAATCTAAAGACATAACTAAATATGCACCTAAAAGTAATATTTGGTGGTAACATCTTTATCATTTCCTAATAGACGTTTTTCTGAACAATAAGTCTTCGAAGATATAAGCCAGAAATTGAAGTACTTGCAGTGCAATTCAAAATGATTTCGAATATAAATAAAAGCTTTAAATGTTTGTTAATCGTACTTAACTGGAAATAGTTTTCAAGTTTTTGAATTATACAGAAGGAAATCGTCATGTTCTTTCGGCAATTCACTCCAATAGCAATTGATTTTCAATATAAATGAAGTAAAAATTCCAAAAATCATTTTCTTTAAATATTTTTCATCGCTTTTACTTAAAAGATGTTACCAAATTCTTAATAAAAAAAAATGGTAATTTGTATGCCGGTATGTATTTTTATGCACTTTTTTATTACTAAATTTAAGGCCTTTATTGTTAAATTTTACCATAAATAGACGGTTTAGCGCTGGTAGGAGCATTTCATTTTATTTATTTATTTATTTTTTTTTTTGCTCTCTCTCTCTTATCCGTCCTTGTAAACGTACATATTTTATTAACTTCTGCTGTTGCTGCTATTGTTCCGTCATTTCGAAATATGTATTTTACCGGCTTTTGTATATTGTTTTTGACATATGCGCCATTTTTCAAAATGAAAACTGTCAAAATGTTGTGGTGCTCAGAGAATATTAAAATGAATGCAAAACCGCAGAGTTACAAAAATGGGAAAAAAAAGGAACAAAGAAATTTAAGTTTTTGTTATTTGTCATTAAACAAAAAGCGAAATATTTTGCGGTTTAAAACAAAATATGGCAAAAAAAAAAGTTTTTTTTGTTTAAAGTTTTAAAAATAACATTTCAAAAGAATTCTAAACGTAAAAAAAATAAAAAAAACCAAGATAAACATGAAGGCATAACTATGCGGCAGCTACAATTAAACATTTACAACAAAGAAGAAAAAGTGGAAGTTGTTCCAAAAATATAGCATTTTAATTGAATTCAATATTCTAGTATTTGGATCACTTCCGACCTATGACAATCACCTTTGTTGCAGATACATTAAAAAGCTTGAGGTTGGTAAGCTCCTTTCTTTACTGGTATACAGTGCATTGAAATTAGGTATGGAAATGCAAAAACAAAGTTTTTGAGATGATAAAAATTACTTAAATAAACACAAAAAGACACACGGGTGTTATTATAAGCAAAAAGAGATTTGTGATATTGTAAACTAATCAGCTGAAAATTTCATTTTCATTTCATTTTCATTTATCATTTATTTGATCATTTCAATACAACAAGAATATTTCTTATATTACAGTATTGGTTAGGGATTTGTCATATTTATGTTTACTTTATGAATAATAATCTAATAAAATTTAAATTAAAAATTAAAATTTAAAGGAAAAAACAAAAAAAATTACAACAAAGTAATGAACAAAATATGTGTAGTAATTGTAAAAATAAAATAAAATTAAAAAGTTAACTGTATTAAATATCAACTATCTGAAAAGAAGTATAAATATATAAATATAAAAACAATTTTCGATATTACAGAAAATAACTAAGAAAAGTGCTTGAATATAGCAGTTTTGAAATGGTTTGCATTGCTTATAATTTGTATCTGAGGGGAAAGTTGGCTCCAAAGACGTATAGAATTAATAAAGAAATGTTGCTCAGATATGGCCCTATTATACTTTATAGCATTTACTCTGTTTCCCCTATTTGATCTTGAGAAATGTATCCTCCGATATAGATAGGGTGGCTGCTGACTATATATGATCCTATGTAGAAAAACTAGTGCCCGGCACTTCAGTAGATTGTCAAAAGTGACACCATAAATTTGTCTCGAAAAATGTGATATGCTTCTGGCCCTACTAATACCAAATACATATCTAGCTATACTGTTATATGCTACATTCAGTCTTCGTTTACTAACTACATCACAGCTAGCAAACAGTTCACAACCATACAAAAGGGTTGGCAATATATATGTTTTTGCCAATAGCATTCGAATATGAGTAGGTGTAAAATATTGCGACATCCAGAGATTCCGAAGCATACCAAAAGTTTTTCCACAGTTAATTCTAATAATAATAATAATTGTAGTCGCCGTGGTCTAGTGGTTAGTGTGTTGGCTTACTAAGACATGGGCCCTGGGTTCGACTCCAGGCTCCGACATCTTCAAAAAAAAGAAATATGAAAAAATATTTCTTTCGGCGTCTACCTCTCAGCAGTCTTCTGGCAAAAGCTCTGAGAGTAACTAATTGCCATGAACAAGCTTCTCAAAGTCTGTCGTTCGGAGTCGACATTAAACTGTAGGTCCCGGTACTCATGGATAAAAATTGACACAAACAACATTAGTGCTGCGAGAAGCTAGGCCGTAATCCTGACACAGGGTTGTAAAGGCCAGTTATGTATGTATGTAATTCTAATATGCTCTGACCAATTTAGCCCCTTGTTAAAGACAACACCAAGGTTCCTAGCGGAATTAACAAAATTAATATTCGTTCCATTAATATGCATAGAATCAGTCGAAGAAGAAAACAGCGAAATATGACGACACCTATTACCGAACGGTGGTAGCACTTATGAAAAGCCCTATTGGAAAAGATTTTTCACACTCGATTGTAGTGAGATGTAGGTAGACATTAAAAATATTGAAAGTCCTGAAAATTTTATATTATCAGCATACATTCGCACTTTGAACTGACAAATAAGAGCAGGAAAATCATTTTTATAGATATGAAGTGAATAAAATAGGATCCAAGTAATTTCGTTGGGTAATGTGATGGAAATCGATTTCGATCGAATGAAGTGAAATTTCAAGTTGTTATAACGTCCAAAACCTTTTACTTTTTTACTCATTATCTTACTGGCTATTACTACTATATTCTGGATTATTAAAATTTTTAAATAATTAAAACAGATAAGTTCTATATGACATTGAAAATACAAGCGATTTCAATTTTAATATTTAAATAAAATGAACAGTTTGAACACCATTCAGGAAGCCATTATTCATCATAGCGGTTCCTCTTTTCCCTTCTTGGAAAGGGGGAAGTTATTTATTAATGACGGTAGAGTATCCAAAGCTATTAATTCATTGGAGCATCGATGCAATGTGGCACGAATTTTGGTCTTCAGTGGATACTACATTGGGTTATGCTTTGATGAACGGAAACGAAAAACAAGTTCATTCTAATTGCTTATTCTAACGTATTATTCGTACCACTCACAGAGCACATCCTTTTGTAATTGATTATCCAATGAATCGAACAATGCATTATAGAGAGAAATCGTTCATTAGCAGCACAGTTCGTTTATTTGTATAATAATATCCCCGCGATTGTTTTTCATGTCAATTACGGCATGAGCATGAGCAGGTTCAAATCATATGACCACCAAAACAACTACCTCCTTCCCATAATATATTTTCCTAACACTGTGTGTGTAGAGGTCATATCCTGAGTATTCTTCTTTTGTAAAATTGCTGAAAACCACTCATCAAAGAGTTTAGTTGTGATTGATAATCTACTTGAGACAAGATCCTCAAATGAATAAAAATAAAACTGAAAAATATTCGAAAGGCTAAATATGCTACCACCGGAGAAGAATAAAAAAATTTGTCTAAAGTAATAAGAAAATGAAACGTATATAAATGACCTAGAAAATAGAGTCGCTCGACGGAAGTATTTTTAATGATAAAATACCACAAAAAAACTGGAATTTAATTAGAAATTCAAACTGATGAGCTAAAATTTTGTACAAATTATTTTAATTGACTTTTTTCGGCAGTCGAAAATCGTTGGGCAAATTAACACTTTCAAGTGAGTGAACTTGCAAAAGAAAAACAAGTAAGTGCACTCTGAGGTCAATTTTTTTCTTCAATATACAAAAAGTAAGCCGGAATTCAAATCGAAATCAACAGATAATAATCCAATAGCTTTTCTTAAGAGAATATTTTTTTCGAAATCTTTTATTTATTTATTTTAAATAAATTTGAATATGTACGTACCCCACTATTACTTTTTTAAATTTTTATTTTCACTCTTTTGTTTTTTTTTTTTCAAGAATAAAAATGTTTTTAGTTTTTATTTTTATTGGAATTACTTATACGCCCCAAGGTATCAAGGAGACACACGTACATATGTACACACAAAGCGTATTTCTCTTTTCTATTACTCATAAACCAATTTTATTTGTATATGCATGTGACTGTAACTGTTCGTGTGTATTAACTTCGACAGTTCTACACGTATTGCATAAAAGTTTCCACTTATTTTGTTGTTGTTTTTTTTTACGCTCCGTTTTTTTTAAGCCTCCCAATATTAGAGAACAGCAACAGCATCCCGTTTTCAAAACATAGTCGTACTGCAAACACACCAACAAAGATTTGTGCTCTCTGTGTGGAAACGATATGTTTCCCCCAAAAGAACTTTTACGCACACACATAAACACAAGGAAAAGCTTAATCTCTAATACCATAAATGAATGAATGTATGCTTGTGTGAGTTTAACATTTGTTTGCTATTAAACGGAAAAAAATCGTGGTGGAAATACGACTAAAATAGACCGGCAACACACACTTTTATACTTATTGTGTAGTAATACAGTGGTGGAGAGAGAGAGCGAGAGAGTTATTTTTTCTATTTATATACATATTTTTTTGGTATAAAACTTGGTTGTTCTTGTTACTTTTGCTGTTTATTTATTCAAATTTACATTTGTTTATATGTGTGGTTGTATGAATGTCGTTTTGCTTTACATTTCAAAATGGTTACTTGGCACAGTGGGGGGAATTTTAACTGTTTTACTGTTTTTGAAATATGCCACCTTTCACAAATATCTCTTTAAATGATTTTAATCATTTCTCTTTAGCTCTTATGGGATAAAAATATGCAAATAAAAAAGTATGAAAAGAAAAAAAAACAAGTTTCCCCCTCTGTGTTTGATATAGATTTACAATTCAATATATTTTGTAAACTGCACCCGGGTAAAATTGAGGACGAGTAGAATTTCAGAGACCCATAAAACTTAACTGTGACAATTTTTTTTAAGTTTTGAAATTGGTTGTTTTTAAGCCGCATGTTTTCAGTTTACTAAACATAACTGAGTATTTGTTTTATTAAGGAACTGTATTTAAATGTGAAAACAATTATATTTTTTATAATTTCCTACATTTGCTCTTTAAACTAACTGCCTTTTTAAAGTTTCCTTTTTCTATTTTACAATAATACTTAAATAAGTTTTTATATACATGTGAGCGTAATACCTCATTTAATATTTTATTACAATCTAACCTCACATTTTAACACCTCTGCTTTCATTTTTCACTTTTTTGTATTTTTTGCCTTTTATTCATTATATTTTATAAATTTGCCCCTAAAACAAACTCAACATTTCATTTATTATTTATGCATCAACACATTGACAATAACGTAGACAGTCTCTGCATAATAAATACCCCACAAATCCTGTAATTTCTAAAGGGAAGTGTATTTTAAATGAGAATTGGAGTTGAGTGTGTACGTAAATAATGTCAATGTATTGATGAGCCAAATAAAAAATAAAATAAAAGAAAAATTATAGAATATGCGTAGAATGTTAAACAAAAAAAAATGTTTTTGAAATAAATATGGCGCTTAACGAATGTCGAAAAAATAAATACCAAAAATAACAGAATCAAGTGACAGTAGCAGTGAAGTGTAAGATTAGTGCAAAAAAAAGAAGTGGAAACAACAGTGGGATAAATAATTTTATAAAAGAAAAAAAGTCATGAGCTATTTTTCTTTATTTTTTTTTTTTCTTTTCTTTCTTGTAACATATAATTTTTGATTATTTATACGCTTTAACTATGTATTTAATCAATTTATACTAAATAATCCTGAATTAATTAAACAACAGGTACTTTATCAAAGCCTAGAAGTGTTTTCTTTAATTGTAAGAACAATTTCCTGCCACACTGTTAACAAAGTAACCTAAAAAAAAAAACTTGAAAAAATAAGTTAAATTTAAGAGATGTTGTTGCTACTACATTAATCAGCTAACTACCTATTATTAGTAATTTTATGTAATTTTATAATACAGTCGAAAATCTCTATAACGAACTCCTGTATAACGAAGTTTTCTTTATTGCGAAGCAATTATAAGAACACTGTGTTTTGGGTCTACTTTGAGTGTAATATAATATAATATAATATAATATAATATAATATAATATAATATAATATAATATAATATAATATAATATAATATAATATAATATAATATAATATAATATAATATAATATAATATAATATAATATAATATAATATAATATAATATAATATAATATAATATAATATAATATAATATAATATAATATAATATAATATAATATAATATAATATAATATAATATAATATAATATAATATAATATAATATAATATAATATAATATAATATAATATAATATAATATAATATAATATAATATAATATAATATAATATAATATAATATAATATAATATAATATAATATAATATAATATAATATAATATAATATAATATAATATAATATAATATAATATAATATAATATAATATAATATAATATAATATAATATAATATAATATAATATAATATAATATAATATAATATAATATAATATAATATAATATAATATAATATAATATAATATAATATAATATAATATAATATAATATAATATAATATAATATAATATAATATAATATAATATAATATAATATAATATAATATAATATAATATAATATAATATAATATAATATAATATAATATAATATAATATAATATAATATAATATAATATAATATAATATAATATAATATAATATAATATAATATAATATAATATAATATAATATAATATAATATAATATAATATAATATAATATAATATAATATAATATAATATAATATAATATAATATAATATAATATAATATAATATAATATAATATAATATAATATAATATAATATAATATAATATAATATAATATAATATAATATAATATAATATAATATAATATAATATAATATAATATAATATAATATAATATAATATAATATAATATAATATAATATAATATAATATAATATAATATAATATAATATAATATAATATAATATAATATAATATAATATAATATAATATAATATAATATAATATAATATAATATAATATAATATAATATAATATAATATAATATAATATAATATAATATAATATAACGAATTTCCATATAGCGAATATTTCCTTATAACGAAGTATGTTTGCGACCGTAACTTCAAGATTGAAGCGTTTTCAATCTCCATATAACGAATTAGGTAAAACGGAACTCACGCACACAAAAAAGAAATCGATGTTGCTTTGTGTTAGTGGTGTTGTTATTGTTGCTCTGTGTGTACTTTGTGGCTTTCACAACGCACAAGCAGAGTCTAATGCTTTGAATCGTTTATTTACCATAAAATTAAAAGTGGGGGCGAACCACCGAACTATGCAAGTGAAATCTGGAATCATTTCCATCTCTCACATTTGATGCAGTCGCTATCCATTTGCCTTTGCATTGGAGAAGAAAAGTGGGAACATGTACTTCAAACCAAAATAACTGACTACTACAAATAAAAAATTTTAAAAGGAACAATATTGTTTTTCTTTTCCATATAGCGAATTTTCTTTATAGCGAAATAAATATCCAGTCCCTTGGAATTCGTTATAGAGAGTTTCGACTGTATTTGGATATCATTTTGAATATTTTTTTCTGTTAAGCTAACGTTTATTTTTAAAACCAAATATTTTATAAAATTGTAGTGTGAACGTAAAATCAGCTGATGATGGTGTTAATGTTAAAACTAAATTTTTAATTTAAGTATTAAAACACAATTAATTTTATCATCAATCCCACTGTAAAGAGAATATCAGTAAGAAAATAAATAGTGATCGTGTGTAATTGTCAAACTTATTTACACAATTACATATGGAGTTTTACAGTAAAACATAGCAAATAAAAAAAAACGTACAAGCATAAGTTTATTTCTCTCTATAATTTCTCTTTCTCTAGTTTTCTATCTTTTATTTATTTTTATAAAAATGGTTATGGTGCTGATAATAATTGAGATAATTGTGGGGAAGAATAATAGTGTTGCAGAGTATATTCTTGGTGGCGGTTTCTGTTTATGGATTTTCTTTTATCTCAGTTGGAGATCTTTGTTATTGGCCGCTTTGTTGTTGTCGTTATGTATTGTATGTAAGAAATATAAATGGGTATGAAAAGTCATTGGGTGTATGTTTGTCTGTTATTGACTTCAATTGTAATTCATAACAAAAATAAAAACAAAAAAAACTTTTCGTACTTAAGGCACAGCTTTTATAAAGCTTTGTGTGTGAGTGTGTGTGTGAATACACACAAGCAAAAGGCAAAATATATATGAAAACTGCAGTGGTGGCGACATACATACATATGAAGATAAGAAAGAAAACCAGAAAACACTCAAAATAAAATGTTCGTACAAATAAAATACAATATATTGCAAGGCTTATAATTTTATTATATATAAATATATATGTATGTATACTAGCTAACCAGTGCTTGCTTTGCTAGGCAAAATTAAATAAAAAACTTTTCTACATAAGGAATGAACTTTAACAATTCCGAAGATATATATTTACCACTTGTCCAATTCTGCACACTTTCAGCCTAAAGACATTTATTGATTTTGAAGTCATCCAGACCAATTCAGAAACTTTACTTTTAACCGTTCTCCAGATTGTACGCAAAAATTAAAATTTGTTTTGTTTGGAAAATACCACACTCACTTGTCCAATTCTTCTCATTTTCCGACTAATAATTTCCGTGACCATGGAGTTACTTAAATCAAATTAAGAAACTTTAGCTTTAACCGTTATTAAGATATACAAAAATCAATATATAGTTTGTATCAAAGGTACCACGCCCACTTTTCCAATTCTGACCACTTTTCAACTGATGATTTGCTTCGACCATGAAGTCATTCAGGCCAAATTCAGACTCTTTAGCTTTAACTGTTCTCAAGATAAACCGAAATCAAGGACAACTTAGAGGAGATTTCGATTTTACTTATCGCACACTTCGATTTAGGATTTTAACTAAACGTTAATACAAACTATACAAGTCCCAGTACCTACCCTTTTACTTATAAGTTTACTTTAAATTGGTCAATGCACTTCAGCGTTATGCAAGGATATACATTAGGCAAAAATAGCCTCAATTTTTATATATTTAGAAGATTATATATGCAAGTATATAGGTATATTCAATATAACAACATTTATGGGGGGTGTCATGACCACTTGTCCAATTTCGCTCACTATTTGAGTGATAGTTTGTATTGACTATAAAGTCGTTTAAAGCAAATTTGGAAACTTTTATATTAACCTTTGTCAAGATAAAAAAAAACCAATATTTATGTGTGGGAGGAACCATGCCTACTTGTGCAATACCTGATAATTTTGTTGACCGTAAAGCTATATGGTGCAAATTTAGAATTTTTTTTTAATATCACATTTAAGGAATACAAAAAAACTATATTTTCTTTTATTATCCACTTTTTGACTGATATTTTGTATTGAGTTTAAAACTTTAGATAAGATTCTTACTGTTATCATTTAAAAATATAATATATATACCTTACATGGAAGTGACACCACCTAGAAGAAATTTACAGAATTTGTATAGCCTGTGGGAAACGAACGCGCGCACACAGACAAACAGATACTGTAAAAATTTTAAGAAAATCTGTTAAGTCGTTTAGAGTTTACAGAATTTAAACATTATATCTCAAATTCAATTGCGTCAACATTGGGTTCTTTGACACTGCTGAGGAATTTAATTTATGGATATGGTAAACAAAAATATTACTTATTCGTTAACACTTAAAGTTGTTCACTCATTTCTTGCTGATTATTAAATACGATACTTTGCATGCAAATTTTTTGTCAACGGGTAATACTTTCCAGTTACTTGGTCAGTAAAGTTTATGCGGCTTTTTTGATTTTTTTTTAATATTACCAACAAATTTCCTTGAGTGTAATATTTATTATATACATACATGCAATATACATACGTTTGTATACCCTTATTTTAGCAAATAAATCCATATTTATGTGCAGATCCTGTCATTTCTTTCTTATCTCTTTATATATCTTTTAAGCATATTTTCAGAATTTATATATTCGAATAATATTTATTGTTGCTGTTGTTGTGTTTACTATTTATTAAAACAACAACAATACCAGCAATACAAAAGAGAATGTACATATTCGTAAGTACTTTGTGGGAATTAACTGTAACACACTTTGCGTGGGCTGTATGCTAACTTTTAAAGATAAATTTTTTTAAAGGTTCTCGTTTAAACTATAGAGTTTGGGGACAGACTATATTTAAGACTTATGGGTTTATTTTTATGAAACTGTAATAAATAAAATATTTACAGGATATAAAAGTATGACAAAAAAAGATGAAAAATAATTTTTCTTTTTGTCCATAAATCTGGCCTGTGGTAAAACATTTCTCAGGAAAAATAAAATATGAGGAAGAAACCCTATATTAGCCATAAACGTTTGATGTTAAGCAATAAAAATGTGTTATACTGTAAAAAAAACGTCAGCTTATGGATTTTTTTTAGCTTTTTTTTAACTTTTATTAGTTTTTTTAGATTTTTTTGTTTCTCTGTGGTTTGTAGTTACTGCTCTTTAATGCAAAATTTTAAATGAGCATTCTTATTATACTTTCCGTTTTCTATCTCTCTCTCTCCTTCCTGTTTCCTATTTTTGCTGGTTTGCATATGTTATACCTATACATACATATATGTAGCTTGCAGCTCATCTTTAATTTAATTTGTATTTTTTTTTTCTGTTTTTTTTTTATTTTTTGTATATTTTATTTACATATTCTGATATTATTCTGTGTCCTTTTCTTTTATTTGACAAAATTAAGAATTTTGTTTCTCCTTTTTTTTGTAAATTATAAAAATCTAAATATGAAAATAAATAAACATTTGCCAGCAACAAAATCTGATGATTTTTTGGTTATGATAACACGTATGAATGCAACATAGCTAGACTTACATTTACATAATCTGTTATGCAGACACAAATATTAAAAAGAAAAACAAAAATAAAATCAATAACCCAGTTAACCATTTCATTTAAAAACAGTTTTAAAATTTATTTATACAGTTTTTACTCCAACGTATTCATTTAATGGCTACTATCAGTTCACAATCTCGATTTTCGCAATTTCCTATCTTTTTATTATTATTTGTTGCATTATTTTATGTTCTAAAGTGGTTTCATTTATTTTTAAAGCATTATAGCTTTTTACACAAACTACAAATGTAACCAGAAATCTGGACTTTCCGGCAAGTGTTTAAATAACAGAGACAATCATGTGTTGCCCACAGTGCAGTGACCCAATATTTTTTATACAAAAATGCATATTTTTAAACCAACATAACCTTATTAAAAATTAAGATATTGCATTGAAATTTCAGCACAACATTTTGTAATAATTTAGTTGTTAAATTATATACATTTTTAAAGAAATTTAAATAACTTTTAATAAACTGTCATATACCTTAAAAAGTGTAATACGAGTAGCATTGAAATATATTAAAATTTTTTCTTAAGACACATATAAACAGTATTTTTTCTTTTCTGTTAATTTTTAATATTCACGAAAATATTGTTCATTTATAGGAAGTTTATTAAAAAAAAGTTTATATAAAAATTAATAAGACGTCAAGAACTACACACTAAATTCGAATTTTAAAGAATTCAATGATTTTGAAGATGAATAGTCTATGCATTATACAACCTGTGGACATAAGCTATGTTCCCGTAGCGGCATTTAGTATATGAAGGAATGTAAGAACCTCATGTTTTAGAAATATGAATCTTCGACTAGAAATATTTTTAAAACACGCATAGAGCGACAATCACTGCTTTGTGATTTTTATAACATACATACATACATACATAACTGGCCTTTACAACCCTGTGTCAGGATTACGGCCTAACTTCTCGCAACACTCATGTTGTGTGTGTAAATTTTTATCCATAAGTACTCTGACCTACAGTTTAATGTCGACTCCGAACGACAGACTTGAAAAGCTTGTTCATGGCAATTAATTACTCTCAGAGCTTTTGCCAGAAGGCTGCTGAGAGGTAGTCGCCGTAAGATATATTTTTTCATATTTCTTTTTTTTAAGATGTCGGAGCTGAGTTTCGAACCCAGGGCTCATGTCTTAGTAAGCCAACACACTGACCACTACACCACGGCGACTACATTTATATAACCCTGTCAGTAAATCTATTACGCGTTTTAAAGTTCTATGTCACGAACACTGTAAAGATCCTGACCTGTATGTTCGCGTGACCCGTATTTATATGTTTGTCCATTAGTATCAAATGTTTTCAACCCCACTGAAATTTTTTTGTTAAACCGGTACGACGACAGATGCTAAAAGGGCAGGAAAGACATATAAGATATGAAATGACCGCAAAAAGTAATAGAAGAATTATGCCGCCAGCAACAGCAAAAGTTAGCTGTGGCCCAGTTTTAAAAGGCAATAAATAACTACTATCTGATTTAACTTCCATATCTTTTATATGGGGTCATTTGAACTTTAACAGTTGATAACGACCATCTTATTGAAGCTACATCTGCTGCATTAGTTGTCGTTTTGCCTGATCAAAATGGACGATGAATCATAATGGATATTAGGCTGGCGACATCATCGATTGATATTTCTTCGGGAACGACATTAACCAGGTCAGTACTTCTTTTCTGGTGAACTGATGATCTGGCTGCAACAAGATGACATTACGTGCCACACAACTCTTGCTGCATTGAATACTCATCACGACCGATTTATGGGCATGGCCATCTCACGTAGAGGTGATACGAACTGGCTACCGAGAACGATCGATTTGATTAGACTTTTTCTTAAGTCACACGTGTAGGCGAAAAAGCCATAAACCAGAGCTGTTCTTAAAGGCAACATATCCAAGGTCGCGGACCAATTTCAACCTGATTTATGCGCATGCGCCAATGAAAGGTGGAAATGGACAAAGAGGCAAAAGCAGATATTTGAATGAACTTACATTTAACAAATAGTTTTATAATTAAACGATAAAAAATTTTCTTTGGTATCTCACGCACAATTTGCTTTATTTTATTTTTTTTTTATTTGAGACCAATACTCAGGGGTAAACCCCTACTAAATGCATTGCATTGTATTGGAATTTTTGAAAAGGATAGTTCATTTATGACAGAAAATACATTTTTTGTGCCTCATCGTTGCATGTTGATTGTGTGGTGAGTGTCTTCGCTAAGTAGGTTTAACTGTTATCTGTTACTTCCCAATAGGGAATTTAAAACGCTTATTGAAAGAACAAAAAAGTTAACATGACCGCTCTGACATTTTCTAAAGATTCCACAACATTATTTAGCAAATATTCGTAATTATCAATAAACTGTTCTTTCTGCTGAAAGTAACCCACCATAAGAAATTTCATTCAAAAAGTGATAAAAATTATTGTCTTCTATTATTATTATTATTATTTGAAATTTTTTATTTGTTTTATTTGAGTGCTAACATTAGCGTGTTTTTACAGTGTTGTATTCGTTTTCATAACAAGACCACCTTCTAGTAAATTCTCCCCAAAACATATACATGCGTTTTATTTTCCGGAATTGACAGTCAAATATTTGAATATTCATTGATTTTGAATTAGGTATTTGGTATATTTTTAATGTATTTCCAAATTGTATTTATCCTTTGCCAGTTTTGAAAAGGACCTTTAGCCTTTAGAAATAGAAATTTTGTAAATCTGTCTGCTCTTTTGAAACTATAAAAGTTGTTTGTATAGTATTTGTTGTTCATAATCATCAAAAATTTTAACAAAATTTCCTCTATTGTGATTTTGCTTAAAAATATAGTTTTAATTTCTTAAATATTATTTTAAAATATTTTTTTTATTTTTAAAATACATTTATTTTTCTTGTTGTACGTTGTTTGTTTTTTGGTATATTTTCTGTTTTTTTTTTCTAATTTTTTTCCATAAAATGAAAGCATTCATGACTGTTGGTTGTGTTTTCATTTAAATATTTAGAAAGATAAACTTTTAAATCTCAGCATTTGTAGCCAAACATGCAAGCATTCTCATACATAAAATATTTCAAATAATTTTGTATATTTTTTTGTTTTTACTATTTTAAGCATGATTATAAAGCCCCTGTGTGTATGCTTTCAATATTTATAATACCACATAGCTCTCTCTTTCTTTCTATATACATATCTCTCTCTTAGCCTCTGTGTATTCTATTCTATTCATTATTCTCTAAATTCATATTTTTTTTTGTTATCATTTATAACAAATCTATGTTTATGGCAAAAATATGCATTCATTCATGTCTCTTTTATGCATTTTGAAAATCATTGCAATTTTTGTGACCAGGTTTTATTAAAAAAAAAACAAAAAACAATATATTTTTGTTTCTTTTTTGGTCACATACAAAAACAATAATAAACTCTATAATAAAAACAGCAAATATAATAAAAGAAAAGCTTCAGTTTTCCAACAGAAAATCCACATTGGGATGTTTATAATATTATTTTATATTTTATTTATATACTCAAACAAACATTTACAGTATTTAGGAAAGAAAAAAGTATTAAATTTGGCAATATGAGGTTATCTATGTATGTAAACCTTTACGAAGTATCTCCATAAATGTTGACAGTGTTTTGTTTGTTTTGGTACAGAAAAATGCCAAAGCATTATAACCCAGTAAACTTTAAATTTAAAATTCAAACAAAAATTGTATATAATTTTTAATATTCATTTTCTAAACCAAAAGAGAAAATAATTTTATTAAAACTCAAATACTGGAAAGTACTTATCACAAATACCGTTGGACTTTATTTTAAAACTAAATGTTTATCAGAGTATATGAAACTTGTCAAGCAACCCTTTAAATCTTCTTAAGAAAACTGTATTTGCTATCAAAAATGTTGTATAAAAGCCAATTAGGACGGCATTAAAAACTAATAATATTATTTAATCATTTCATACACCTTACCCTGTTTTTACACAGTTTTCGTTTGAACGATTTTAAATAATCGCTCTTAACAAAAATTACTTAATTTTTTTTTAATACTTACAAGTACCATTACATATGCTTTAAATTGATGCCACAAGTTTAAATATATAAAACTTGTTCTGCAATTTTTTATTATTTTTTTAAGCCATTGACATTAGTCCATAACACTTTATCTATTTTCTGCCTTAATTGCGCGTATTTCTGTACACGTTTTCATGTGAAATCTATTGTTTGTAAAGCCATTTATGAAAATATTTTTACAGATTTCTATTTGAAAAACTTGTTTCAACCTTATTTGGTATCCAATACAAGTGTAATAAAAATTTATTCGAACTTATTCGTTATAATAGAACGGACTTTATAACAGAGAGGGAAAACAAACAAAGCATTTTGCAAACGTTACCACAAACTTTTCAAATTTTTTTTAATGGTTTTGTACATGATCAAAACCAAAACAAATGCTTTCTAAATAAGAAAGAGCGCAAATGAAACAATCAGCTTTTCGCTGCTTTGTTATTCCGTTACATTCGTACAATTTGCTCTTTTTTCTCTTCTTCTTTTTTTTTTCTTGTCATTAATTTTCTGTTGTACCTACGCACATTTGAGTTAGTGTATTTGTAGTGCTCAATACAAAAACAATACACAATATTAAATGGAACAATCGTTCTCACTGTTTCTGTTTTGTTTTTGTTTTACTCAAAAAACAAAACAAAACGAAATTAGATCAAACGTTCAGTTTTGTTTATTTTCCTACTCTGCTTTATAAAGAACCGAAAATTTAAATTTTTTTATGTTTCGTTAGAAACGCTTTAAATAATTTAAATCAAGGGAGAAAATGGTGATAAAGTTATTGTGCTCAAACCAAAATGAACACGTTTTGTACAACAGCTACGGTAGTCTCATCAGAGTTATTTGGAAAATTGGTGATTAAGTGGTGATTAAAATGTGACCATTAGCATTACGAAGTGAAATTACTAAGATTATAAGGAAATTTAAGGAGAAAGAAAGCGTATCATCGCATTGTGTACATTGCAGCAAATACCGCTTTTATGCTAGTGAAAGTGTTTTGGATAATCTAAAGCTTTTTGATTTCCCAGTGTTTTCAGAAATTGGGTTCATTTCACAGCTCATTATGAGTTTTCTGTATTTTGATTTGAACCTTAACTTCTAAAAAGTCCAAGTCCACCGTAGATATGCTGACTGAGTGCTAAAGCAAAAATGTGTGATTTTTTCGAAAAACAAAAAATTCTTCAGAATTTCTGTTCTTGTAGCCAAGGGTTTTCGCATACAAGGCAACCGTAGTATTATTGATAATATGCTCTCACAAAGGTTTGTTACGTACACTAATGTTTACAGAAGATATTGAATTATTCTTTCGTTTTCTAACCGTGCCAAGATGTTACAGAAATTTATTACTCTTCAGTAGTGAAGCTCAATTATCTTTAAGCGGTTACGTTAACAAACAAAGTTTTCGCATATGGGTTAAAGAGAATTCAGGTGACAAATTACGTTACTTACATATCGTCGCAAGAATTAAAGAACGCTGTAACTGACAAAAAATCGAAAATAAGTTTTTTGCATCATTTTTATCAGAAGAAAAATACGAGTCGATTGGTCCCGCTCCCAGATTTCTACGATGAAAATAAAATACCAGTATCTTTGCTCTACTTTCATGCAGTTTTTTGGCTCTGGTGAACATTTAAGGTTTTATCAGTTACAGCGTTCTTTAATTCCATCGACGATATATAACGACGAAAATTCTAAGTAAAATTCTTTCAAATTTTCAACATTTCTTTCGATATTACTGCATCTAATAACGAATTTTCTTTATAAATTGGTTTGAAATTGCCTTTGATATAGACTGTCGTAAATTGAGCGGAGAAGTGAGTGTAGAAAAGCGTCTACTTGAGGCAAATCAAGTTGTGAAGGTGTCATTGAGCTATACTTTTTGTAAATGACTGTGGAAGCAGTGTTACCGTCAATGGTAATGGAATAATGAAAAGAGATCATTTTTGACTGTATTCGAATTTTATGAACCTTAAAGTACATGGTTTTGCTAACAATGTGCCACACAAAAAGACCGCTCAGGCGTTTAGACGGCATTATTCTGGCTATGTAAAAGACCATGTTTACTTTAGACCTGTTAGCAACCAATATTCGTCAAAGTATCGTCGCAAAAGTCCAAGTTATTACAATAAAACAAAAGTTTCATCAAACTGGCCATTACAACCCGTTTTGAATAACGGCCTCGCTTCTGATAGCATCCTATAGTGTGCATCAATTTGTATTCATAAGAACTAGAACCTAAAGTTTAACGTCGAATGCAAGCAACGGACTCGAGAAACTTGTTCACAGCAAATCAGTTACACCCAGAGCTCTGCTAAGATATTTTATTACAATTGCCGTCATGTAACTTAAGCCCGCCCACTGGGATATGTAAGCATGGTGCCTCCCTTACAAAGTAAATATTGATTGATTTATAAAGTAAATATTGGTTTAAAATAATGAAATCATTTCCAACTCGACATTACACAAAGGAGTAGCGAAATTGTGAAATTGTGAAATAAAAAGAAAATATTTTTTAAAATTTATTGAAATTATTATAAAATTTTGATTTTCGAAATTAACTTCTTTTACGATTATTATCTTAAATGCCATAAAAAACGACATTTGATTATGTATTTTAAAATATTCTAAATGTTTTTAACACCTCTCATCACAAATAACTCTGCTAGCTGGAACCTTTAAGCAAATTATAAATCATTTTATGACCCTGAGCGTGTGAGTAGTATATGAGATTTTATCTTTTTTTTTTTTTTTGTTTTGTTTTATTTTTATGACACACAGTAAAAATGTTAAAATTATTACCCCCTTAACCATCAATCAAGTCAAACAAATAAAAATACTTGAATAATATTTAGAAAGAAAAAAAAAAGAAAATCAACTGAAGTTATAAAAGCAAAATTATGACTCTCAAACGACTAATTTCATCATAAAAAATGAGGTTTCACTAAATGTACTGTACGAGTATGTGCACCAGAAACCAAAGAAAATATAAAAAATGTCATAAAAAACTGAAACACAAGTGCTGTAAATTTCCTTATTTTTTCTGTTTTCTTTGTTGAACAAATAATATAAAATAGTATTAAATCTAAGCTAATAAACATTTAACTCAAAATATTTTTGGTAGGTAGACCTGTAGCAAAAAAAAACAAATTCTACAGAAATATAGGAAACGGAAGGAAGTTTTTGTGAACTGTTGTTTTTTTTTATTTTTTGTTTTTTTTTCTTTCCTACATATTTTATAGGATAAATGTTATTTTATTACTACACACATACATATGTACCTGCTCATACAGACAACAATACATACACTTGTCTATGCATGTAACGCAGATATTTTGTTATGAAAATGCCTGAAAGCTTTTAAAGCATATAACGCTTAAGGCTATACATAAGTGTGCATACATTTTAATTGTTTAAATATTTAAAAAGTGATTTTTGGAAAAGATAATAATTCTCCCAACTAAACCCAGAATATTTAAAAATTTATAAAATTTTTGCTGTTTACTACCCAATGAGGATATAAATATTTAATAATTAAAGCATCTTTTTAACAAATTATTCACAAAATTTTTAGTTGAAGTAAAAAAGGAAGAAAAAATGTGCTCTTGTAAGCTTTAATAAGAAAAATAATTGATGCTTATATCTGATGAACGTGGTTTTATATATAAATCTGAATACTAATAAGCTTTTTTTAAAATTATTGATTTTTTGTTTGGAAATATTAATGATGTTTGTCCAGGCGAGTTGTTGTTTTAATAAGTTCTACGGCGGCTGCAATCAAACTTGGGGGATAAGTTAACTTTGCTTAACATATCTTTCAATTAATGTCCAACTTTATGCGATTAAGGGGTTATGTGGTAATATAAGTACAACAACTGTATGTGGTTAACATGCATACCTGCCCTGAGACTCACCAGACGCCTCTTGTTGCCGGGGCGGTAGTTGAATTCAATGCGTCCAAACACCGCCACCCAGTGCCGGTGCCCCCTAATCTTAATAATGCATGAGGATACGTCGCTCAGAAGAGAGCCCATAGCACTAAGTTAGCAATTTAGCACCACAACTGCCTGGGTAGTGATCCCCCCTTGTTGAGGGGTTTCTACCCAGCACTACCATAGCCACTACGTGTACTCCCCGAGGGGCCGCATCCAAATCATCAGGCCGGTTCGCCTCACTCCTCACATGATGAAGAGCACAAGCAAACCGGGGGCTTCCTGATGCCCTTAGTACCAGATTAGATTAGGCGTCTCTGGTCACTCCCTGAGATGGTCAGTAATTAAAAATTACCAACCTCTCTGCCTATAGCGAGTGCCAGGCCACCCAGAGCTAGGTGAACACCATATTCCCCGGAGAAAACAGGCCACTGACGGGACGTAATCATCAGCAGCCTTTACTGTATCCCCGGTTGGGAATATAAGTACAATGTCGGTTACATATAATTGAAATCTTTAGTTTCTACCCTGGCTATCTTTAATGTTCTCTATTTTATCCCTTTCAGACCGTGATGCATCGATTGTGCGGGTGGGTTTAGGTCTCACTGTTTTCGTTTATATTTGATCAACATAAAAAAAACCGACATGCATCTATTGCTCTGATTGTCCTTTATATTTGATTCTCACACTATTCTGCTATTCGATTTACCATTATTAAAATAATTTCGAAAATCTTGCGTCAGATTTCAGTTTTGTCAAAATGAGCGGAAGGAACAATTTGTATTTACAACTACAAAAGTACTAATGGCTAATAAATAGCGAGTTGGGGCATATTTTAACTAAAAAAAATATAAATATAAAATGTTTCAAACCATTTGAAGTCATTTAATGCATTAAATATGCGTTTCCGCTAAAAAGATTAACGAGTGCATCAATTGTGTGTGTGTTCTGAAAATCCTTGAAGGATATAAAAATGGTAAAATCTAATAATTGATTATGTTTAGGTACGATATTGAGACCAAATATTCCAAAAATCAGTAAAAAATTCCCATTGATTTAGTGGCAGGTCTGAAAGGGTTATCTAGAGATAAACAGATCATGCTGCATGTGTATTTTCTTAAACTTCCCTTATATTTTTATTACTCAATATGGACCTGCTTAATATTTTTTAAAGCTTAAAATGTCTATCTTTTAATAATGCAAGTGGTAGTATGAACGCATGTTACAAACCAACAACAGTCAACTTTTTACAAATTCTGTTACACTGTCATGACTGCTGTCATGAACGACATGTAATGCTTATGAGAACGATAACATGTGATAAAAACACATCATCAACACACACATACACACATGGTTTAGAGACAACAGTTTTCTTTACCAAGATTTTTTTTTCTTCAAAAATATTTTTTTTTGCCATATTTCGTTTATATTTTACTGGCAGTCAGTCTACAATAATCTTTACGCATCATCATCAGCGTTATTATCTGGCTGGCAAAATGTGTCAGTCGTGTCATTCTGTCTGACAGAATGAGCCTGTTTTTCTTTTTTTTTATATTTTTTTCGCATTGCCTTGGCATGGTTTGCTTTTCAGTTGGTTTTTTTTTTTTTTTTTTTTTGCATTCTGGCTTAAAACTTTTGCAGTGAGTCTTTACAGACAGACACTGTCATTTCATTTACACTTTTCATATGAACGTTAAACTTTGATAAAATTAAACATTTTGAAAAATAAACTGCAAAAAGACAACAACAAAAAAAGCCGATTTTTCTTTGGCACGATTGACGTTTGAAATTTTTTAATATATGCTATGCGAGGTTTGTTTAAAAAATTAAAAAATTTTGTTTTTAAAAATAATCCGCTTCAGTACTTCTCTAATATTGGTTTTTCCAAATTTTGAGGGAGTTTTTTGGCTTAAAAGCATTTTTTTAAGCATTTTAAGGAATGGTGTTTTTGCCAGTACTCTCAGGTCTAATACTGCAGTTTATCTGATCATGGAACCTAAATTCAAAATAGAGAAACGTAACCACGTTTTTATTTGTTTTCTAATTTTCCATTACTTTAAGATTAATTAATTAAATATCGAAATAATTGTGGGAATTACTCTTCTTTTCAAACGACTTTTCAAGCAAACAAGCAATCGTAGCACATATGCCTACATTTTGTTATGGCCATCGATGCATAACCAGAAATAGTTTTTAAAAGTATGATTTGATTGTACAGGATTAAATCTAATAATGAAGTACTCGAAGGGTTTGAAAATGATAAGATAGAAGTTAACAATGTATGTATATAAGGAAGCATATATGCATATATGTTATTTCCTTAAATAAAATTAATTTTTAAAATATAAAATCTTACGTAAGTAAAAAGATTTTTAAATACTTTATTATAATTGTTGGTTTTTTTTTAACTGAAGTTTTTAATCTATAAATATATGAATGGAGGCAATTTTTGGTTTATGTATATCGCCGCATAACGCTGAAACGTGTTGTCTGACTTCAAATAAACTTATGAAGATAGATAGATACTGGGACCTATATGGTTTATATTAAAGTTAAGTTAAAATCCTAAAACGCATGTGAGCGATAAGTAAGCCCAAAATCGTTTTTAAGTTGCGGAGTGCGTAGTATTGTGGTTAGAGCGCTCGCACCAAAACTTAAACGGCCCAGGTACAAATCCCAGCAAAGGTGAAACATGAAAAAGCTAGTTTGCGGTTTTTCCGAAATTATAATTTAAAAAATAAGAGGTCCCCCCCCCGGTCCAAGAAGACCATCTACAAAGAAACCGCTCCCCGACAGTCAACTCTATTCCACCCCAACCAATATCAATAAAAAAACGAATGATCAGGAGAAAAGCACCACCTATTGGGAAGTAGTAGATAACAGCTAATCCTACTAAACCTACTTAGCGAAGGCACTCACCACACAATTGCTGTTGATCATTCAAGGGTGAAGGTATAACACTGGCCTTTGAATGATAAATTTACAGCAATTTGTCTTATTCCTAATATATTTAATAATAATATAATATATGTACTGTCCTTTCCAAAAATTTCAATACAATGCACAGCACATAGTAGGGGTTTACGCCTGAGTATTGATCTCAAAGCCAGTGCAAATCATCACTTGAAGGTTAAGCGGAATTGGAGAATTCGGCGTGATACTCCCTACAGACAAAACTTGGAGTTTTGCATATTTGGAGAATGACCAAAGCTAAAGTCTCTGAATTTGGTCTGAATGACTTCATGGTCAAGGCAATCTAAATATTGATTTTTGTATAACTTGAGAACGGTTAAAATTCATACTTTATGTAGAAAATTTCTTATTTTATTTTGTCTTTCAAAACAGTCATAGGATAATTGTATAAATTACCTGCCTTTCTTTCACAAATTTTTAAGCCACTTTAGAAGTAGCAGATGTGTGGGTGGTGGGCATATCTATGAATTTCAAATAAAGTTAGTTTTATTTTTCTTTCTGGCTTACAAAAGTTTTGTATACCAATTATGAAACTCGCTTAGGAAAACGATACGGAAACATGTTCAGCAGCTTCTTTAGTGAAGATTTCTATGACATTCTATTAAATATTTCTATATTGTTTTGTTCATTATCAAAATAAAATTTTACAGGTTTTATATTTTAACTGCAGCACAAAATAATAAGAAAATTAAAAAGTCCTCTTTCAAAATCTCCAAATTATATAAAAAATCACTTTGATTTTTTGAGCACACTTCTTACATTCGCTTATAATAATGATGACTGGTTTTGGTGTTGGTGGTAGTGATGACGTTGATGATAATTTTTGATTTCTATACTACAAAATATTCGTTTATTCATAAAGAGTTACACCCGAATGATTTTTTCCCATTTCCATAAAAAGTGTGGGTTGCATTAAACTTTTTCTTTTCCCTTTCTCACCCTGTCCATACAACTTTTATTTTATCAAATGATGTCTCTTTACTTTTAATAATAATAATAAAAAAAATTGAGATCAAAATATTGACTTGAACTGATATTTGTCGTTCGTTTAAAAGCAACAACGGCTCTGAATGATTTCAGTGTGTTTTTCATTGAATTTTTTTTTAATCCCTGTTGTACTTCGCATATGATGTTGGGCTGTTGATGATCTATTGATTGATCTTTTCAATATATTTTTTTCTTTTTTCAAAGCCATTGTTTGTTAACAAGTAAAAGTCAAGCCAACAACTATAAAATCAACAAACCGTGTAATTTCTTTACATTTTTTTTTATTTTTGTGAATTTTGTTTCTATTGTCACACAGTGTAACGTGTAATGATAATACATGTGTGAGTGCACTCACAGTGCTCTAAAGTAATACCACATGTGAGGTCTTCTTTGATTGTAATTGTTGGTTTGGTTAAGCGTTTGGATTTATTTGGGATTAACAAATTGCTTTATTTATTCATATTTAAGTATAGGGTGATATTTTTAGATTGAAAAACGAGAAAATATGAAATTGACAAAATGACAAAATTGGGTTTAACAAAACAAAAAAGTAAAATAGACAAATTTGTAAATCTTATTGTCTTCCGGTTATTGTAGTACAAAAACAATTTGTTTACTTTTGTTTGATATCCTGTATTGACCGTATTTGCATAATTTTTTTTTTCTAAAGGCTTTTGTAATATGCAAAAACAAAATTGATAAAAGTAATCCTTGAATCAGGATTTTCTTTTCAATCTTCCTTTTAAAGAAGGCAGCTGTTTTAAAGATTTAACCAACTTAGGAAACGCTTGAATGATTTAAAAATATAGCAAATATTTTTTGCTATAATACCCTACACCGTACTCTGCTTACGTAAATTACGACTGGTCACTGTGAACTATGGCCGTAAGGTTTTCAACCATTGATGTGGGGAGAGACCTTAAGTAGATGTGGAAAAAATTCACAATATTCTGTGCTTGAATTGTACAAAGAAATTCATTGAAGCACTTTTTCACTATTTTTGTATAATTGTTGGTAAATTCTATCAAATAATCACAAACTGTATAACACAGTTTTGCACAAATTTTCTGTTGACAGAAGCAGTGCTGTGCTTTTAGTTAAAAGGCTTTAAATTAAAAAAGTCATGGCGTAATGGACCTGTATTCGTATTGATTAAAAATTTCTCTGATTTTGCTGATATTTATAATATTTTGCTTGCAATGGCTGTCAAAAACACAATTCTTGATTAGAAGTTTAACCACGATTTGCCAAAAGATTCAAAAGATTTGAAAAAAATAAAAAAAATAATATATGTATTTCACATTTGCTTTTAATTGATTTCAATTTCAATCAATTTTTTAATTGATTCAATTGATTCGTGATTTTATTTTGATTAAATTTTTTAATTGATTCAATAAAATTTTTAATAATAGTTAATTTTGTGTTTATATTTAATTATTATACATACATAATTGTGTCAGAGTTACGGCCTAGCTTTTCACAGCACTCATATTGTATTTGTTAATTTTTATCCATGAGTACCGGGACCTACAGCATAAAGTCGACTCTGAACAACAAATTTGAGAAGTTTTCCTGTACATACACAGAGTGAAAAAATGCGTTCTACAATTATTTACCAATGGTATCAAATTAAGAATGAATCGTGAACAATACTTCGTTAACTTTCGGTATCAAATCAAGCTTTATCAAAATAAGAACAAACGGCACAAAATACCATAAGTTAATAAATCAGGAACAACTGGTATAGAATCGTGAACAAATTGTATAAAAATACCATAAGTTAATAAAATAAGAACGATCCGTTAATACATTAGGAACGATCTGTTATAGGATCGTGAACGATATGGTACCAAATAGAGAACAAATTTGATAAAAGTACGATTACAGTATCAAAGTAAGAACAGTGCGTTATTAAATTTAGAAAAATTGGTAACAAGAAGGGAACAGCGTGATATCAAACGAATAACGGTTGGTAATAAAGTGATACCGAGTTGTTATTGAAATATTGATGCCAACCCTTAACGAAGTAAGCACAAACGGACTTAACTCTATTTCAATACCAAATTGTATCAATTTCGGTAGTTTTCTATCGATTTTTTCCCTGAGTGTATGAAATCTAAATTCTTAATAGAATTGAACTTTGATGTAATTAAAGCGTTTCTGACAAAACAAAATTAATTAAAAAAATAATCGCACTCGAATTACTAGACCGTTTAACAAAAATTTTTATTTTATTTTCAAGTAAGCATTTTAATTTATTTTAGTGGTAGTCCCTCAATAGTGCAAACACCCTTGCAAGTCTTGCAAACGTAGCAATATTAGCATATCTGCCTACATTTTATAGTATTTTGACTGTGTTTTCCACGTTTGCAAAGGCTTTCGTAACTAAGAGCGATTACCACTATTATTAAATCATTTAGTTGATTTTTATTTATTTTTTCAGTTAAATTTTTAATTAATATTATTAAAGAGTTTATTAAAAATATTTTCAATTAAAAATTCTTCTTTTGCTAATTTTATTCTATTGGAATGGATGGATAGTTAGATATTCGTATTATTTCTCATATTTTTTTTTAATTAAAACTTCGAAATACAGAACATTTTTCTTCTTAATTTTTTTCCTGGGCTGGGATTTGAATCTGGGCTGCTTTGTGTTGTAAGCGGGCGCTCTAACCACTGCACTACGCCACTTCCTAATTGGTCTGAAAGCATTTTTATTTAATTATTTTTATTTAATTAAAAATTGTTTTAATTTTTTTTCTTAATACGGGTTCTAGTAAATAAACTCAGCTTGTTGAAAGCCAAAGAGTACAAGAAAAACTCATTTACCCTTTGAAACAAACAGTCTTGCATTAAAATTTCCTGCGCTGGGTATACAAAAATTAAAAGAATTCTTAAACTGGCCTCGCAATATACATATTGCAATTGTTAAGCACCAGGTAACTTCAATTGCATTACTTTTTTTCTATTCACCTTTTATTTTATCTTTAACTCTATAACGAATTTATGTCAAAATGCTCTAATTTCACACCTAAATTTTTAAAACTTTTTAATGAGCTGTAAAGCAAAAGTGGAAATTAAAAATATTTATAAACTTAAAAAATACACTGAGAAAAAAAGCCGTTTCTTTTTTTTCCACAAAGATATAATTTATATATTCTTGCTAAATAGTTAGAAAAAACAATGTGCAGCTAACTTCACATTTGTCTAGCACTTATATATATATAATATGAATTCTAATGGCGGTTTCGTTTTTAAGAAAAGGGTAGCATTTTATTATTTACTTCGGCCTTCCTAAAAAGGGCCTATTTGGCAAATTTTTATGCATTACTTGTCAAACAATCCCTTTACAAACAAATACCCCCTTATGCATAATAACCTTTAATATGGTTTTCGAAAGGTTTATAAAACAAAATTTAAAGAAAAATTGGTTTTATAAGCTTATCATTAAACAACATTTTTTTTTTGTTTACTTACGGCCAGCACTCAGGGAAGGACCCTTACTCATGCAGTACTGAACATTCTGCTGGTTAAGGAATATAGTATGCCATGGGAAGGAATAAAGAGGGAGTAGTATTTATTATTAATTCGTCGAATAAAATGAGGACGCCCCATATTGCATAATTATTTAAGATTTAGTTTTATTTTATCCATTTTTTAAAAGATGAATTTGAAAAGAGGCATTAATTGGGCAAAATAGAAAAAAGCAAAATGAAAAGGGCAACACTTATTGTAGGAATGAAAATGAAATAAGAATCTATTTTCTGTTACTCTTTTTTTCTTTGGCTAACAAAATGAGTCTTGCGGTAAGAAAATATTTATTTTTTTGTTTTGGAAATTTAAAAGTCCACTCTTTTCTTTCAGTGTATTTTTACTCTTTTTGTATTATATACAATTTTTATGACTACTATTTTCTTAAAATCTCCTTCTATGTTTTATTAGTTTCTTTGTGTGTTAAACATAGTTTAAGTATTAGTTTTTTTCATTTTTTTTTTTTGCAATCAGAAGTTAAGCAAATCGTAAAATAATTTTTCTAGGTTTTAGCGAGCTTTTAAATGAATTACAAAACAAAACAAACAAAAATATTTTTGCTTGAAATTAAAAAACTAAGTGCGAGAGCAATAAATTTGTAGCCATAAGAAGTAAAGTAATGCTTGTGCAAATGTTCAGTGATATGGACATTCAGAGTCATTGAGTCACTCATTTAATTCCATTTAAACCTTTTCTTTTTACTCAATCAGTCATTTATTTTCACGTAAACACCTTTTTTCTTTCATTTTTTTAAACATAAAATTCGAGTACTTAAAATGGGATTTAAAAAAATGCACGTTTCCAAATGGAAATTGGTTTTTTATTATTTTTATTAAATATGAACTATTTGAAGAAAGACTTTTTTTATAGTATTTAAGCAAATAATTTAGAGAAATTTTACGATTTTTAAATTTATTGGTTGTATTGTCATACACAAACAAATTCTTGTAAATTTATTTCAGAAAGCTTATAAGGAATTGAAGTATTAAGTTTACAGTCTACTTCCATATTTTATAGAACACATGGTGATATTATCATTGAAATTTGTTTCACTTTAAGAAAAAAAAAACGCAAAATGTGATAGCAAATACGAGGGCTGACTTTTATATTCCGGAATTAGAGAACAAAAACAAATATTAATCATCGATCGAAATCACTTTATTGTTTTTCAAAATATTCCGCATGAAGATCTATACACTTTTGCATATGTTTGAACCAATTGTCGAAGCACTTTTGCCACTCTGATTGAGGAATCTATAAGACATGCGTTCTGAATGCAGCAACCGCTTCTTTAGGTATCGAAAAACGTTGACCTCTCAGTTTATTTTTTACGTTAGGTGAATGAAAAGAAGTTACTCGGCTGCCAGGTTTGACGATTTATCGTCATTTTAACGATTTAATGACCCAAAAATCGCATATTGACGATTTTTGCCCTTAATTTGACGATTTTTGATTATTTTGACGATTTTTGGAAATTCAAAATTTGCAGCGGTTATATTTTGTTTGAATTCTTAAACATTATTAAGATTATTATTGCACTATTTGCAACTATTGCTTTTGGAAATTCAAGTGTAAAATATTACTCAATTTCTGAAGGGATTTTTATGCCTTTTTTAAATAGTAAAATCCAAAATTAGCAACTGTTATATTAACCAATTTAATACTATAAATTAGATATTATTATTAGAAATAAATAAAATATTAATAGAAGTTAATGCAATATTTTTAGAAATAAATAAAATATTATTAATATAAGTAATACCTTTATTGACCTCCTTTTGTAAATAATAATAAATCTATTTTTTCGAGCTTAAGGTCTTTTTATATTAATATTAAATATTTATTTATTTTCAATATTTCGCTGCCCCTTCGTATAGCGTCGTCAGGAATTCTTATTTTAACAAATAATAATTAATATTGAAATAAATATATATTTAATATTAATATAAAAAGACCTTAAGCTCGAAAAAAGAGATTTATTGTTAAAATATTATTATTAAAAATAAAAAATTTAAAAAGAAATACATTTAAATCAAACACGCTGGTTATTGCTAGAATTAGTTGTAGTCAGTATTCTAGAATTTTTCTAGAATAATGAGTAATTGTTTAAAAATCAATATGCTAAAGACCGAACATTTTCATTTTGCAGATTGCAAAGCTGAATCAAATTTTTTAGACTTCGAAGAAAATGATGAATTGATGAAATAGAATAGAAAAACTATTATTATTATTATTAATGCTTTTTTATTTATATATGAACTGTGTATTCGAATATGAATAAGATTTGATTTTGCAAACGAATATATAGCTTTAAGTCTTTAATACATACATAATAGCCGAAGGAACTATTTTGTTTTATAAAAGAATTTACCAAATTTATTGAAAAATGTGACATGCAAGAATTAAAACATTTAAAACTATTCAATTTACATCAAATTTTTCCCTAAAATAACTTTAAACTATTAAAAAAATATCAGAAGTGGAAATGAGAAACAAATTAGTTTCTTTACATTATTTTGAAAACGGAAAACGAATATTTAGTCAAGTAAGTCTAAACAAAATATAACTTAAAAACCACTTACAAAAACCGTTCTTTTAGTTAGGCCATTTCGTTTACAAAATGGAATTGAAAATCCTTTGACTTCAAAATTGCACCTAAACTAACTAAAGAGTGTAATGGTAAAATATGTATGTAGATAATAAAAGATGATGATTATTGATGTTTTTTTTTATTTAGGTTTCTAAGTTTTATAAATGATTAATATACTATTATACTGTGAATTCTAAACAAAAGTTTTTTTTTTAAAAGTATGATGTTTTCCTATTTGTATTTTGGTAACGATTTTTTGACGATTTGAAGGAATCATTTTGTCGATTTTGACGATTTTTTTGTCAAAGTTTGACGATTTCAAGGTCAATTTATCTGGCAGCTATGATTGTACTGCAGATGACTCATCCAATCGATGATTGGGTGCTCAAAAATGCAACTGTTTAAGCCGATGTGTGAGAACTCGCATTGTTGTGGTGAAGATTGATCCGTCTTCAGCGCTTGGGTTTCTTGGAAGAAAACTGACAAACAAATGTTTGTGTATCACTCAGGACTGACTTTTCTGCGTTGTTCTAGTGGTACGGTTGCGACCATTTGGTTGGAAATTCTTCGTGCGCGAACAACTTTTGTTGGATTTTGCTCATCTTGATTTTACTCATCTTGTTTCGAAGCACCGCCATAGTGTAATACAGTGATGAATTAAATGACAGCTCAAAAAGTTTAAAATCAGCTGTTACAATTTGTTGTGGCTCTCTTATTATACACTGTGAGGTTGTGTGTATGTTAAAAATTTTGTTGTGGCTATATTAAATACTGGGGAAAAATAAGATAGCTGTATATACTAATACATCTATCTCTTATTATCATAATTTGTGGCTATCTTGGTTGTGCTGTTCTTGCTATAGTTGTTGGAGTTTCGTCACTGACACTGTGACACCGCGATCGAGTTTTTTGTATTACTCGTACTGTTTAATTTTATGAAATATGCTTTTGGGAAAGTTGAAAGTAAACAACTAAACTGAGGAAAGAAAAATAATTGCTGAAATTGTAAAAACACACTTGAATTTTAATTATCTGGATTGAACGAAATCGGGCTTAGCATGTAAAATCGAAAAACACGGTTAATAGAACTTTAAAAACCACATATTCATTCATTTATCTATTCATGAGGTACTAAAAGCACTTCGACTTAAAGATCGGTGATAACCTTAACAGTTCTCTATTGGATATTTGATAATCACCAAAGAATCTCTTCTTCTCTTCTACTGTGCATCAATGCTGGGCACAAGTGCCTATTATAGTATGTGCTCGATTGCCTCATTGAAGAATCTGCACACACTACTCGAGATAATTCCTATGGTTTTTAAATGTCCAATGAGTGTGCAATGCTCGGTCATGAAAATTTAACTTTTTTCTCTTATTTTTCTACTAAAATTTATAACGCGTTAAAAAACTTTTTGGTCATTTTTTTAACCATTTATTTAGTTGCACTTTAAAAGCTTTTGTTTTTTTTTTCTCTTTTCATAGGCTAAAGACTACAACAGTACAGATACAAATTTATTGACTTCATATTTTATTTTCCCCTTCAGTATTCATTGTATTCTTTCTGTCTAAATATTCATGAAATTTATTACATTTATTGCTGCACAAATTTAACACGCTTTACAAAAAGGTAATAAAGTTGTTACATTTATTCCCATTTATTTACAACTTTTTTGTTTTTGTTTTTTTTTTTCGTTCTTTTGGCCACCATTGTACGAATATGTACTAGCATAGCAATAAAATGGACAAGTGAAAAGGTAATACATTCAGAATAAAAACTACATAAAATAAAAAAGCAAACAGAATTTCAAGTGCCAAAAACACACGCAACTAATAAACAATTTTCACCCCGGTATGGAGGGCAACAACTCAATACACATGTAGCACAAGTACTTTTTACAGCAATAAAGTACCATATCAGTACCAGTCTTAAAGACGCCCATGCAAATGGGCAACAACAAAAAAGTGGAATATATTTCAAATAAAAATAATGAACATTTCGAAATAAATCGCTCAAGTTTTTGAAAAGAAATACAATTGTACAGAAGTGTGTACAGGGGGGAACCAGATAAGTAAAGAAAAATATAAAAAAAACACAAAATTTAATGTCTAAATACTCGCACAATGACGGTACGCATACGAACATTAATGTTCTTTAAACGTTTTGATGCAATTCGTAACGCTTTACAAAATATTGAACTGTAAGCCACACACACATACATACATACATATACACTAGCTTCGTAAAAGGGCACAAGTCCTTCGATTCCATTATTCTGTCTTTTTTGTTTAGCTTTATTAGGTGAGGTGGGGGAAATCTGTTACACAAGTTAAAAATGCCTGTTTTAGTTCACACTTGATTTAACGTATAAATGGGCACTTGCCAGTGGTTTTGCAAAAGGGAGTCATCCGTCGCTCAGTTTGCATAAATATTCTAAATTTCAGTATAATTTTTTTCGTTTTATTTCTGTTTTTGTTATTACTGTTGTTGCTTTTTCAAAGACATTAATAAACTGCCAGCAAATCCAGTTTCTTTGTTCATTTTCATAAATTGACTTGTAAAATCATTATTCGCTTAATAAAGTTTCTTTTTTGACAGTGAATTCAAACAAAATTTTGTTTTGAATGACTTTAAGATTTGAGAGCATACAGGCTAATTTATAACTGTTTGTACCATATGCCTACATAAGCATATCAAATTAGTTAAACGATTTGTAATAATTTCAGTAAACACGTCTATTCTGTACCCTACACCGCAACGCTATGTTGGAACCAATCGGTGTAGTATTTAAAAGATGGCAGACATTTTAAAGCCACTATATAGGGCACACAGTGTACCTGCATATGCATATTAAATTCATGAAAGGGTTTGTGTTCAACTTTAATAAACAAATCTAGATGTAATTCTTGTCAGAGAAAAATATCTGATTTAGTGTAAAACGTCAGCGAACGGATCTCTTAAATTACAAAAAATTATGCATAAAATCCCTAAAATATAAAATAACATTAAAAATCAAGTCTGACTGTATTATATATCATAATATAAGCTGCTGCTGCTGGCTATTTTTGACTTTTCTCATCAAACCTTTTTTTTTTCTTTTATTTTATAATTTCACTTTTTAATGCAAATCATTTATTAAACAACAGAAAAACTAAAAGTAAAATTTAAAGAACTATGACCTATTTGAAACCATCACAGAGAGTAATATCACTGTGACATGTTGAAACAAATACTCGGTTTCCAAAAACAATACTTCTGGCACTGACACTACTAAGCGATTAACTATTAAAGTACGGACAGACACATACATATTCTTACTGATCCATATACATACATATGTACTTACATATGTACATACATAAATCTATTTAAAAACTTTTATCTGCATTTAAAACTCTACAAATTGGTATATTGTAATTTTAACAAATGACAGCTCAACCTCCTTTTTTTATTTTTTCTAACCAAAAATAAAACAAATGCCAGAGCTAACAGTTTTGCTTAAAACTTTAACAGCATATCGTACAAATAATTGAGGAAAATCTGTAGGGTTATTAATGAATAAAAAGAAAAAGAGAAAACATTTTAATTGCATTTATTAAGCAACATTTGTTGTGAAAGCCGAAAGGACACACTACGCATCAATCCCTCATTATTGGATGTAAAAATTATTACGAACCGGTTTAATTTAGAAGAAACATGCCCGTTTTTAACATTAACGTGTCATTGAAGACTCATTAGTAAAAAAAACTCATTTGTAAAAACATATCGTCGCAAGAATTAAAGAACGCTGTAACTGACAAAAAATCGAAAATATATTTTTATATATATAATTATATATTTAATATATACGTATACGTTTTTTTGCATCATTTTTATCTGAAAAAAATACACTTCGATTGGTCCCGGTCCCGGATTTCTATGACGAAAAGAAATTCTCTTACGCCGTTTGCGTTTTCAAAAATAGCAGTATCTTCTTTCTACTTAAATACAGGTTTTTGGCTCTGGTGAACGTTAAATATTTTGTCAGTTACAGCGCTCTTTAATTCTTGCGACGATATCAAAAGCAATGCATAATTAGATATTACGACCTTGCTTCTCGCATATTGTGTCTATCAATTTTTATCCGTAAGTACCGGCACGTGTACTTCGAACTACAGACTTGAGGAGCTTGTTCGTGGCAATCAATTACTCCCAGAATTTTTACCAGAAATAAATATCTTTTCAAATTTTTTTTAAGCTGTTAATTTAGGATTTGATTCTACTAGACTATGGCGACTACTATTGTAGGTAATACAAAATCTTTTTTTTTCATGTTTTAAAGAAACACATTTTAATTCGTCTTTTGTCATGTTTATGTCCGTTTTGAAAACGTTTTCATTAGCTCAAACCCATGCCATAAATAGCTATAAAAATAGGTTTAAATTTTCGAAACGTTTTCACTGAAACTGCTTTTCAAACCTGTTTGAGTCAGACCAAGCGTTTTCAAAATTGAGTATGAACGCATATCGTTTGGAAACCTTTATGAAAATGAGCTGTAAAGAATGTTCTGTAAAATTTGACGGGGTTGCCAATGGTTATTTTTATTATTCCATGTGTATTATTATAGAAAATATGAAAATTTGAATTAGAATTATTTAGAATTGACTGTTAGTTAAAACAGTTTTAAAACTGTTTCGACTCAAAACATAGGCATAAACGCATATGAAGTTATCGTTATGAGTGAAATCGTTTTGTGTCGAACTGATTTCAAAACAGGCATAAACTAAGTATGTATATATGTATGGCACAAATGTGATAGCTTCTTTTAAGTGCAAAAAATTCCAAAAATACGAATTTATTGGGACTTAAATTTGGGAATGCATTTAAATTGAATTCAGTTCATATACAAAGATACTACAAATGCTTAAAATTAAAGAGTAAGTGAATATACGTGTTTCAACGCGCAAGTGCTTTATATTTTACAGCTTCTAAAAAAAATATGGCGTTACTAAGACTATCAGCCAGGCCCACGATATCGAATCGTGTAGTTTTAAGTGACAAACAGCTGATTTGCGGCACACTAATTTTTGTGTCGCCAAAAATAAATGCGATTGGTAACAAAAAAATTTTTTACACACATATACATAAATAAACAAAATCGGAATAAGTTTGTTTACTAAATTTCTGTCAAGTTAAACTAGCACACGGTTGCATTTTTTACTGTACAATTTAGGCATTTCAGCGCTTTTTTCGTGTATATTCGCGATTATTTTTTGATATGTTGATATGGCAGCTTTGTTGTTTATTTGCATTACGTTGGTAACGTAAAGCAAAGCGAATGATAAAGTGTCAATTAGTGGGCCGCAGTTTAGATTCACAGTGAGTGACTGAGTTTCTTTCGCTTAAGTTTTCTTTCGATATCGTGGAAAAAAAGCAATAGACAGCTAGCTGGTTTCTTAAGAGAAAATTTTCACAAAAACTGTAAAGAGGTTAATTTCAATGTCGGAAACAGTGAATGTATTAAAAATTCAAAGAGAAAAATTTACATGTGATCCTCTGATCTGTGTTTTACTATTTTCTTAAGTAGCACTGTATCCTATAGCTCAAATGTTATTTTCACATACTACACACATGCATGCAAATATAGATTTCAAAAGGTAAACAATGGGAGTAGCAATAAGAAAAGGCCACATATAGTCTTAAACACTCTCTTTTTTGTTCTTTTTTATATTGTTGGTTGGTGTTGAGTTCTATTCTAAAAAAAAGTGTGTAGAGAGACATCACAAACTCAAAACATGCAATGGTTGATTTTGATTGGCATTTAGTAGGTGATGTTGTTCTTGTTGTCTTTGACGCTTTTGTTATTGTTATTTGCTATTTTCCCTGTTTTCTTCCTTTGACAACAAAATTTTGTTACCGTTATATATTGTTGTTTGTTGCTTTAGGGTGTTCAGTGAACACAGTTCACTGTATATGTTTTGATAACGTAAGGCTTAGACGAAAAAGAAAAACAGGAACAAAAAACACATTTGAAATTAAAATAAAGAAATTAAACTACTATTGTGTGTGTAAGTGGTAGTTTAATGTGTGTGTGTGTGTCAGTGTATGAGCAAAAAATTTACAGTGACAAGAAGCAAATTATAAGAAAACAGTATTAAAAAGATACTGAATTTCTATAGTGGAAAAACGGAGTTTTCATGAAAAGTATTAAAGTGTGTTAAGAACAACAAATTTTTAGAAAAGAAAAAGAAATTGTAAAATAGAACAAAATTTCAAATATTAAATAACATCGTGAGCTATAAAGAAAATACAGGTAGTCCTCAAGTAACGCGGTGGTTCCCTTTTAGCAAGGTTCCGCTTAATATGATTCGATATTTAGAAAACTTACCCGTTTAGTATATCTAAGTATATATGTGCTCACATACATACACATGTTGGTATGTACTAAAATCTACCTATTTGAATCTTGTTAAACATCGACAACGCATTGTAGAAGAGATGTGCTAACTCGATTTAGGCAACTACTGATTTTCATAATAGGTATATTTACATCAACATTACAATCTTTTTACCTGCATTTACGTATTTAAAAAAAAATATTATGCTGTTTTATAATCAAAGGTACCAGAAAAGAATAACAAAGGAACACCACCTATAACATTTATTTATTGCAGAAGTCGAATCTGTCTATACTTTTGCTTTACATGTGTAAAGCTCTTAATTGGTTGGACCGTTTAAACACTTTGGTGAGTTCCCGCTAAAACAAAAGTGTAGTATTTAGAATGGGTTATATTTTTTACATATTATTCAGATATATTTTTTATATATCAGCAATCGACATGTCACGTTTGGTTTTTCATATTTTACTGAAACAATAAATTTTTAAGAAAACCTATTTCTCAAGCACACAAACATACATAATTGGCCTTTACAACCATGTTTCAGGGTTACAGCCTAGCTTCTAGCAGCACCCATATTGTGAGTGTTAATTTTTATCCATGAGTACCGGGACCTACAGTTTAAAGTCGACTTTGAACGACAGAATTGAGAAGTCTCTTCATGGCAATCAGTTACTTTTCAGAGCACATTCCGCAGCAAAAATAAAGTACTTTATCCAGCACATAAATCATTAATGCTACTTACAATACCTCATTAAATAAATCGATATTATAAATAACAAGGCTGCGAATATATATTTAATTCCGACTCAGTCACTTCTATTGGCATAGACATGTCAATGGCATTATATGGAAATGCCCATATGCATGTACTTATACTCGTAAGTATGTAGCTGGCCTCCATGGCTTTAAATATTATTTTAAATTGTTTTTAACAACAAATATAACATATATTATGGCGTGTTTAGAAATGATTTTATTATTTTTCCGGCTGTTTTTTTTTTTTTGTTTTTTCTTTTAAATTGTCTGGAAAATTAAGAAAAACAATTGTTATTTTTTGTACAATTCTTAGAAAACATTTATTTTAAACATGAAATCTCTTGCTTTAACTCTATATTTTAAAACTCTTTTTGACATTTAAAGACAAACGCCAATCAATTTCTTTAAATATGAGAAAAAGAAAAAAAAAATAAAAACACAAAAGAAAAAACACGAACAGCCCACGGTTTAGAATAAAAAGTTAAGACTACAGGGTATTGCTGTAGTTGCTACCGTCCTTGACCAAAGTTGAGTTTGAAAGCAAAAAATGTAAAAAAAAAACCTTTCGTTACAATTTTTTTTTCTAGTTTGAAGCAATACTGCATAAAAGTTTTCTGAAATCATTGAAGTGCAACCAGGAAAAGTTTATTTTTTAACTTTTATTTTTTTCTTGCTTCTGTTTCTCTCTAATTTTAGTCAGTTTTTGTAGAATTTTTTTAATGTTCAACAAAAGAAAAAAAAAAAGAAAAAGTTTTTCTGCTGGTTTTTCGGTTTTTGTATTTGACAGTTGAAATCCCATTGATTTTCGTTGTGTTGTAAAAAAATAATAAAAAAAAATAAATAAAAAACAACCAAGAAAATTGCAGAAAAAGAGGTTGTAACTTTAGCAAGAAAAAAATGTTCATTTTCGTTGGGAGTTAAAAATAATTCAAAGATTTGAATTTTTTTGCAAGCCCTTAAATAACAGAAAAAGGTAAAAATATCATGATTTTACGATGTTTTCTTTCAAAATCTAGAATATCTGTTTTCCAAAAATCTGTTTTTCAGTCATGTATTGAACCGCTCTCGTATGATTCTTTTGAACAGAACATCTAGAGCAGTATTGGTCATATGAGCTACATAACAGCAATACCAGCACGTTCTTATATCAGAGTCAATATTGAAATTGACGAGTATTGAATTCGATCGTGTTCGCACAACCCCATTCAAAAATTGTTACCAAGTGTTTTGTGTCATACAAGATTTACTTCTTTGCCCAAATCTTTAAATGTTTGGGATTTTAAAGAAATAAATACGAGTGAGATAGACAAGAGTTGAAGATTGAAGTAGAAAGATGAAAACATCATTATGAAACAGAAAATATAGAATAGAAGATCAATTAAAATTTGTCTTAAATCACGCTAAACTCTTCTAAAGGGATCCCATCAAAAAAACTGAGTCGCATAAGACCCTATAAAACGCCTCAGTAATATCCAAAGTCACAACTTTGCGCTCACTAAAGCGAGGAATGAGCAACACTAAGAGGTCAAAGATAGGCCTGCTCTTTGTTCTTTGAAAAATTCTAATTCTGCCACAAACAGTTTGGTGGGTACTTTAAAAGCCCTAGTTATTAATGATTTATAAGTAACCTCTCTAACCTGAAAAAGAAAACACAACAAATTTGTTACAAAAAAAGCATTTTTATATCTCAGCAGAATGTTCTTTTAGGTGCATATATTTTTGCCAGTGATATTTAATAATGTTTAGAGGGAAAATTCTTTTGTTATTGAAATAGCCACACACCGTATACCCCACAGCTTCATTTTTTTAAGACCAATACTCAGGGGTAAACCCCTACTCATACAATGATCACAGTAATTGCCCCATCTCCATAGTCTAATGGTTAGTGTGTTGGATTACTAGACAAGAGCTACATGTTCAAATCTGACATTTTAAAAAAAGAACTATGAAAAAATATATTCCTTTGAGGCGCACAATATAGGTGCTGCGAGATACTAGGCTGGTCAATTATGTATAGTATGTAGGCATGAAAGAAAACTTGACAGTCATCTTGCGCATCTTTCATAATTGTACCGCCAGTATGCAATTTATAGCACTTTTTGAACTTTTTGAACCATAGCTGTCAGCTCACACAGCTTCCGTCGTCGATCATTTAAAACCTTTGGGGAATTTTCTTAAACCTTTCTATATAACACTTCAATTAATGAACCAATATCGTCGTGCGGGAGTTTATGTGCTCTATCAGCCATTTTATACATCTCGAGTTAATGATGCCACTACAGGTTTTTGATACATACATACATAACTGGCCTTTACAACCCTGTGCCAGGATTACGGCCTAACTTCTCGCAGCACTCATGTTGTGTGTGTCAATTTTTATCCATGAGTACCGGGACCTAGAGTTTAATGTCGACTCCGAACGACAGACTTGAGAAGCTTGTTCATGGCAATTAATTACTCCCAGAGCTTTTGCCAGAAGACTGCTGAGAGGTAGTCGCCGAAAGAAATAATTTTTTCATATTTCTTTTTTTTTAAAATGTCGGAGCTGGGTGTCGAACCCAGGGCTCATGTCTTAGTAAGCCAACACACTAACCACTAGACCACGGCGACTACATAGGTTTTTGATACCATAATTTTTAAAATCTGCAATCCGTTTTAGGCTATTTATCTCCAAAAATGGATTGCAGACTTGAAAAATTTGGGGTCAAAAACCTAAAGTGGCATAATTAGCTCGAGATACATATATAAAAAATATGAAATGGCGGATAGAGCACATAAACTCCTGCACGACGATATTGGCGACGACCTTTTAATTTCGCTGTATAATATTTTATTGTGGTAAACGAAAGAACAGAGTAGAATCTGGCTCAGGAATAATATTGATTGAACCGAAACCTTCTAAGAGGAAAATATTGAATTATGAAGAATAAAGCGATAAATAATTGTTCCACATTAACAAAGTCGACATGGCCGTTGACTTTGGAAATCTTTAAAATAATACTTAAAAAGGTAGCCCTTGAAATTTGCATCTCCTATACACCGCCTTCGTAGGTATGATTTCTTTTATTCTTCTTTAAACAAACCTCGTATATCGCAGAAAAATTTTATGTTTCTCAACAGAAATTTTGCAAATTAAGTTTCTTTTTCAACTTTTCTTACAAGTTAAAGTGTTTTGCTTGTAATTTGTTAAGGGTTTACTTTGCTCTATCTATTTCTTCCTTCATTTGTAACCCCTTCCTGCTTTTGAGTTTTCCTCCAAATAGTCATAAAAAATAAATCGCTAAAAATAATATTTTTGTACAAAAGCGTTGAAATGAAAGAAAAACATTTTAAATGTTGCACATAAAACGCAAACAATCAGCCAACCAACCAACCAACCAAAAAAAAAAGTTTTTTATCAAACCAAAAGAGACATAAGAAAGGCAGTAGTTAAGCCAGCCAGCCAGCAGCGTTTATGTTGAATGGATGGATACAATTTTAACAAACCAAACAAAACAGGCAAGACCTTTTTAACTATAAAAAGAAAAAAAAAAAAAAAAAGAAAACAACAACACCGGCTTTAGGTAAACACACATATACACATACCTACACCTATACGCACACAAGAGTATTTATTTATTTACTTATATTTACCTCTGTGCCCTTCTCATCAGAGAGAATATGTGAAAAAATAACAAAAAATAAAAACTCACAATCCAAACATTTAAAACCCAAAGCCTGAATATCAATTTCATGTAATCCCTCTACAAAATCCCTTTTTTTAGTTTCCTGACGAACGCGTTCAAATAGAGGCATTAACTACTACTACTGCCACTGTGCCATCAAACAAACATTCTTCATTCACTGCAAGCGATTGTATTTGAAAATTTTAAATGTTTTTTTTTTTTTTTTTTTTTTTTTTAATGGGTAAAATTTAAAAGAACTGTTCTCCCCCTTTCTCTTCTCAAATGGTTGTAATATTAGATGGTGTTTCTTATTTTCTTTTTTTATAATTGTATTGTTTATACAACCTTAAGGCATTAAAATCATATATATTTTTTTAATATTTTAAGACAGTTTTTATTTTTTGCAATGCTTTCCATTTCGCAATTTGTTTCTTCAAATTGAATAAATATGGAATTTGTTTTTTTAAATACTGCGACCCCAAAGTTTAAAAAAAACACACATCTATACAGACTTTTGGAAAGTACTTATATTTGAAAAAAACTGGCAGTTTTAAAAGAATCAAGTCTTAGACAAAAATCTTAGTAGGCTTCACCATATACGGGAAGTCGACACCAAGTCAATAACATTTATGTAAGTGTCCCAATTAGTTCTGTTAACGGTCATATAGCGTATGAATAAAAAAAATTTTAAAATTTTGTCAGATTTTAAAATGATACGAATTTGCAATGTTGCACCCCGCCTTCATCTCTGTGTGTTTCAGAGTAGGAAAATAAACAAAACTGAACATTTGATCTCATTTTGTTGTGTTCTTTACAATGAGTAAAACAAAAATGAAACAGAAACAGTGAGAACGATTGTCCCATTTAATTTTGTATATTGTTTTTGTTTTGAATACTGCAAATACACTAACTCAAATGTTCGTAGGTACAACAAAAAATTAATGAGAAGAAAAAGAAAAGAAGAAGAGAAAAAAGAGCAAATTATACGAATGTAACGGAATAACAAAGCAAGCACAAGAGCGAAAAGCTAATTGTTTCATTTCCGCTCTTTCTCATTTAGAAAATATTTGTTTTGGTTTTGCTCATGTACAATACCATTAAAAAAATTTTGAAAAGTGTATGACTTTGTTGTAACGTTTGCGAAATGTTTTGTTTGTTTGCCCACTCTGGTGTGTTTTTTGTTTTATATATAGCATATATTTTGTTGTCTTGTTATATTTTTTCTAGTTTTCGGAAGTTAAATGTGCCTGTCCTATGGGCTGTAATGGCGGGTAGGAACCTTTCCCTAGATTAGAACCATATGAGCCAGTTGGAAACGTCATTGCAGCACAATCTCAGGACACGTAACAATATGACGAATTTGAGATTTCATTTTCTTTCAATTGCACTCTCCTTACACCCCCTTGGAAGAACTGATGATAGAGAGAACTCTTGGAAGCATTCATATAAAAGTTTCTCCAAGAAAGTTTCCAAACGTTAAAAAAATGCAAACATTATACCGAAGGAAATCTTTGTCTCTATTAACGCAGCGTGTTAACTTAAGCGGTTTTCTGTAGCAGGGGCATTTGGTTGCGACAAGTTTTGTGTAGTATCAAAACGAAACTAAGTGATAATTATACTTCCAAATTTTTACTTTGGGGAACCATCTTGACCCAACTAACAATTACACGTTAAATTGCGTTCAAAAAATACCTTCTAAAGGATCAAAAGGATATAAGTTTTAGAATATCTTGAGGAGCATAAGACCAGCATTCCTTATTATGGTTTAAGTAAACGTTTTCGTGTTGGGATAAGCATATTCATATAATCAGTCACTATTTAATTTAAATAAATTTAATTTTATTAAATTTAATTTTAATTTTCATTTGATTTAATTGAATATGAATTCATTCACCCATGGCTGGTAGGCACGTGCTTTACTTACCGCAGCACAGTAATGCATTCCACTTTACTGTATCCAAGTCAAACAGAGTTTAATATTCTGATGATAGTTCAGCTTGCTGTTGGCAAATTGAAACTACGAGCTTATTTGTTCAATCACTTGATTGATTGTGCGTGCATGCTGATATTGAGTATGGTCTGATTTGTTTTAGTTTTTATTGCAAAAAAAAAAAAAAAAAAAAAAACGAGACAAATTATCACTGAAGCTATACTTTCGATGAATCTAAAAGTGAAACTCTCGTTTCTAACTTTTAGCTGCTATTCTAAACATTTCCTAAAAAACTTACTTTATGCCTATTGGAGTGTTAAAATAAATTGTTTGTTTTGCTCTGAATAACTTCATTGAAATATGTTCTCGTTCGTACATCTGACATTATTTTTTCATGTGGTTTATTTTTCATTGCCAATTTTGCCTTTCCTTTAAAGGAAAATGTCAAAAACAGTTTAAGAAGTATGTTGTTGTCTTTTGTAGGTTTTCACTATTTAAAGAAACGAAAAAGAAAACAACGAAAACACAGAAAAAAAACATGAAAAGAAATCAAATTAACTATGGCGGGCTGGTTGGTTGGTATAACTTTCTTGTTGTTGGCAATTCTATTGCCGTTTGTCGGTAAATCTTTTTGAAATATTTTGTTGGAATACAATGACAGAGGAGGCTGGGAGTTTGTCAAAAGAAGAAAAACTTTGTTATTGTTGTCATGTCACACTAAACGAAAAAAAGAAAAAAGAAAAAGAAATTCATGTGACATTAACATATGCAGGGATACGATTTCGTTTTACTCCCCATTTACAAAAAAAAAAAAATTATTTTTTCAATATTTTTTTCTGAAAGTCTTTTGATATTGGAAGAAAGGAAAATAATTTTCTCAGGGGCTTCTTTAATCAAAAGTATGCTGAAAATTGCTTGAAACCTTTAAAAATTGTATAGAGTTTTTTTATTAAAAAAAAGGAAAGCCTATGAAGCGCTTAAAATTCAAACTAATTCTGAATATCAATTTCTTCATTTTGATATCCAAGAAAATGCTTCTTTTACCAGCACTATCAACTCTTGTTCTTGGACTCAATTTGAAAACCAATAATGCTTAGCTAAATATTAAAATGGGTGATTAATAAAAACTTTCAGATTGAAGTTTTTCTTTAATTATTCCATTAATTCCTTTTCAGCCACATTCTTACATTCATAAGAACTTGTACTAGTACATAAATAGGCTTTAGTACTGTTTAATTTAATTATTTAAAAACAAAAATGTTAAAATATGTCTCTAGACTTTTTGACAATTGTAACAAGTAACCGCGCCCTAGCGGTTGATATTTTACAACAAGATAACGATTTTTTTTAAATTAAATATTTGTAGATGTCGGGAAATATTTTACAGTTTGTGTATTGCATTACAGTGAACGCTGCTTTTTTTTAGTGGTGGATTTTGTAGGAGTAAATCTTTGATCGCGTAAGCTAATGTAGATTGCATTTCAAACGTAATTCTTTTGGTTTTGGTGCTTTGCATGGCTTTATTTGTACAAGCAATAGGAAAAAGTATAGTCGCCGTAACCTAGTGTATAGTGTGTTGGTTGACTAAGACGAGAGCTCCGGGTTCAAACCCCAGCTATAACACTTTGAAGAAAAGAAATATAAAAAAACCACCTCTCAGCAGTTTCCTAGCAAAAGCTGTAAAAGATACTAATTGTCGGGAAAAACTTCTCAAGTCTGTCGTTTGGAGTCGACGTTACTACTCGTACGTACGTACTCAGGGATAAATACTGGCGCACATAATATGGGTGCTGTGAGAAGCTAGTTTGCAGCCTGAAAAACGATTGTTATGGCCAATTATGTCTGTAAATAATGGAATAAAACTGAATTAGTTCAAAAAATAATTTTTCAATGACAAATTTTGATGCAACTCGTACAAATATTTCTGTCAATAGAAGACGCACACATATATTTTAATATACATATTAAAAATAAGTATGTAGTTATTATTTAGCGGGTAAATGAAGGGTGAGAGAGTATACAGCTCTATTGATTTGGAGCATTTATGCCATCAAAGTATTACTGTATTCCTCGTGACAAACCATTACCTTTCTAATGAATATTCCCTTTCTTGGTCATCATGTGTTTTCATAAAAAATCTTTATCCAATTACCGAGCTAGAAACCAATGTACTGTCCGCTTGCGTTATCCTTAGTATTAAAACTACATTTCTAATATGAAACTTGCATAAATCACTTCTTCTCTATTCGTATAAAAGACTATGTAGTGATAAAAATGATATGAGTTTCCCAGTAATTACAAATAAAAAAAATAGACGCTATCATGTTAAAAACTCTCATAAGTTCTCACAATGATTACCGCTGACAAAATGTTATGCTTAAGCATCCTTGAAATTAAGCCAAAAAATGTTTCCTAAATAGATTTTCAATTGTTTTATAAAAACAAAAAAAACATGTTTCCCCTTTTTTATTTTCTTTTTTGTTGTGTATAGAAAAAAAATGTTAAGCAAATAACCAACATTTAAATAATGTATTTATGCATGTACAAATGTACATACTATATACATACTTGTATGGTTTCCTTTAGATAAAATTATACAAATATTTTGAAACACATGTTCCAATAATACTTGCACAGTGAGTGTACAAATATGAACGCGCCTGCCTTATAATATAGCTTTTACTCCCTTTTTTAAAGCACTTGTTTAAGCATCACTTAAATTAACTTCAATAACCATTCAGCAACACTTTATTTTATTGTTACACATACTATTCATACGCACACACATCCATTCAAAACAAGTCGCAATTACAATAGCAGAAACAACAACAACAAAAGCACAGTAATAAATAAACATTTAACATTTATAAACTAAAGAGTGGCGTTCAAGAGTATCAGCATGTACAATGTATGAAAGTAGTACAAAAGAGAAAAAACAAAAAAAAAAAAACTTGTTTCATATAGCCGTTATCGTAGTAGTTGTTGTTGTTGGTGATGTATTAAAAACGAAATATAATTACATGTTAAAGTTTTGTGAGTGTGTGTGTTTGTTGTACGCTGGAATAATATAACAATTATTTGTGAGTACAATAGCATCAAAGACAACAGCAATAACCAGCAGGAGGGTGGTTTAACAACAATAATATAAGAAAATACAAGTCGCTACCCGCTTTGTTGCTGTTTGTAAAAGAATTGCCATACAATAAAAAAACTAACAACAACTACTACTTAAGGAAATATTTTTTTCGATTTTTATTTTATTGTTATTATTTATTTATATTTACCATGTTGTTGTTATTGTTTACTTTAAAGCAAACAATACACTCTTAAAATACTCCCGTGCATACAAAGAAGAAAAGTTTCTTTTAAAGAGCACTTTTGTTATTGTCCTGAAAGTTGATAAAGTGTAGGACATATTTTGTTTTTCTTCTTTTTGTTGCTTTGAAAAGAAATCTAACAAGTGCAAAAGTAACGGTAAACAAAGCAAGAGCGAAACAATTAAGTTCTCACAGTTTACAAGTGTAGATTTAAATAAACAGTGGAGCAAAAAGTGAAAAAATTTTTTTCTAATTTTTATACAGAAGTTTGCATAATCTAATACTATATAAAAATTAATGTACATTTTGATGTCATCACTAACCGCTGAAACGGATGGATCGATTTTAGCCAAAATTCCAGGCTACGATTTTTTATGTGAAGTTTACATATTGGCTTATTGGTTCTGGAGATATGGCAATTAGTTTTTCCTATACTATATATTCCTATATAAATTCAATGTAAAATTTTTTCATATTATGCTTAATTTATATCTTGAGAGCTGTTAAAGCTAATTTCTCTAAATTAGGTCGGAACGACTTCATGGTTAAGGAAAATCACAAATCAGAAATTAGGCATGGTACCTCGCATGCAAGTTAAATATAAATTTTTTTATATTTTGAGAAGTGTTAAAGCTGAAGTTTCTGAGTTTAGTGTAATAGATTCCGTGGTCTTTAAAAATCATCAGTTGAAAAATGTGTACAAATGGTAGCTGTAGATGTAGCGAAGTACGCCGGGTTTAGGCTAGCTATTTATATTTAAAAATCAAAAGTAATATTAATTTAATATTACGTATGTACAGTGAACTGAGGTACCTAAATTAAATCAAAAATTAAACTAAAACGATAGACAAAAAGGATATTAGATAAGTATTGAGAAATTTAAAAGAAAAGACTGCTTGCGAAATAATTAAGCAAGAGAATATTATTTCAAAAGCTCTTTATTAAAAAAAGTTATCTCACATTTTTCTATGATATGATAAAAATAGGAAAAATTTTATATATTTTTAACACAACGCAGTGTAGGCTGTGGGCCTTGTTGTGTGAAAAAGTTGTGTAACTATTTGCTCAATTAGAATAGTACTTAACATAGCTAAGCCTCTGTTTTTGAAAACATTGGATTTGGTTTCGGATTTGATAAAAAGAAACTTACTTACGTTAATAAGTGACATAAAATGCATCTGCAATTTGTGAATTTTCAATACACAATACACTTCGTGGTATTGTGGTTAGAGCGACCGCACAACAATTCAAACTACCCAAATTTAGAAAAATTTTAAAATTAATATTTGCGGTTTTTCAGTAATTATAGTTTAAAAATAAGAGGTTCCCCCTACCCTTCCCTCCAAGAAGTCTATCCTCAAGAAGCCGCTCCCTGACATTCCAGTCTATTCCACCACAAATGAATGATCAGGAGTACAGCGCCAACTTCTGGGAAGGGAACAGCTAGTCTACTTAGTGAAGACGTTCACCATTCACAATAAACATCCACCGACAGATGGGGTAATTGTTGTTTTATCATTTAATTCTGAAGGTATAACACTGGCCTTTGAGTGGTCATATTGACAGCAACTAGTTTCATTAACAAAAAGGCGTCTATAAAGAAAATATCTATCTATCTTCCGAATTCCAATTCAATGCACAGCATGAGTAGAGGTTTACCCCTGAGTATTTGTCTTAATAAAAAAAAAATACTTCAATTTAAATATAGCGTATTGTGTGAAAGTGGGATTCTTGGTAGATTTAGGTGTTTTTAGGTGTTTAATTAGAAAGACAGAAGGTAGTGTAGACTCGAAGGGACATCTCTATTTTAAAGGTCTCACTGTCTTACAATTTCGATTGGTCTGAATAGGAAAGGAATAAAGGAAAATATCTCTAAATTTGTTGCCATACAGTTTTTATATTCACATCCATGTATGATATGCGTACATACTTTTTTTACCTTCTTATATTTTATGCCTACAGGCCTTTTGGGAAATTATTTGGATATTTATTTTTCAAATGTAAAATAACTGTATTTTGTACATTATACTTTTTAAGTGTTTTGATCCACTGTTGTTTAGTCCAAGTAATCTATTAAAGTATGTATTGCCATCGCGCAAATTTATTTGTGTGTTTGCCAGTGTAATGCATAAATACTAGATCGTGCTTTCGTTCAAAGGGGAAGCCATTGTTTTCGAATTTAAATAAAAAACAAAAATAAATTTCATTTTTGGGGTTATCGTTTTATTTTTATGTAGATTATTGAAGACGAGAATTTTTATTATTTTATTTTAATGTTTAAACAGGTGCCACGCTTTGTCACGCTTTTTGGTGCAAAAGAAATTCGTGTTTGCCAAAAGTCTTTTTCGAGAAGACGATTGAAATTAAAAGAAAAATTGAAACAGAAAAATTTGAGTCTAAAACTATATATTTCTATTTTAGCTGGGTGATGTCAAACATTGAAATAATTATGTACTATCAATTCGTAGATACTTTTTAAACTTTAACTGCTAACGTATATAATTTTCAGCGAGTTTATTTTGAAGTTTTTTTTAAGGTGCAAAAATTTTAATCGGTTACCAGTGGGTTTTAGGCTATCACGTAATGACTAATATGATAGTATAATTTCGTGCACTGTGAACCTTAGGTTTTAGAAAATACCACTTAAGAAGTAGCTCACTATTACGAAGCCAAGTCCCCTCGATTCCGGACTTGTAACAGAGATTTATGTTATAAAACAATTTCGAGACTTTAAACTAAATTTAAATTTCTTTTAAATTTTTTATATCGTTTCATTATTCATTAGATATTATTAATAAATGCAGCCTTACATAAGCCTGGGTAAGGTTGACATATTTTTAAGTATCACTAAACGATTAATTTTCTAATCAAAAGTATCTTAAAACTGTTTAATCGTCTGCATATTGAAGTTTAAATACTTTTTTGTGCAAACATTCATCAAGTGCCTTAGCCCGCATGTTTACTGCTGGTGCTACTATTTGTGGCAAATATTTTTTCTAACAATTCACCCCTCTTGATGAGTGCACAATTTTTCCTTTTAAAGAAGACTCAACCACCCTAAACCTGGTATGCTGTTGATGTATTATTGTTGTGAATTTTGTTTATCTTGAATTCCTATTTGAGTACCCAACGAACATCGATATTCACATTAATTTCGAATTAGTTTTGCATCATGTGGTCCATGATGCAGAAAAATCATTCACCAACAACAACAACAATAATAAACAACAATAAAAAAAATGAACATGAACATCCTGAAGCATAACAAATTTGTAAAATTCCAAATGTTCTTCAAAATCCATCTACGAAACAGTCAATAAGTAATGGATTTTAGGGGTTGCCACTGTGCAAAAATATTTAGTAATAGAGCAGGCAGTAGGTGAATATGATGCGTATTATAAGCTATAAAAGATTTTTAAAGGTAAGACGGGGTACAAAAGCAATTTTTTTAAATGAACCAACACTTTAACGAAATATGCACAAATGTCATGGCATCCACCAGCTAAGCAATGCTGCATAATAACGATAATGCCACAGATCAACAGATTTTCCACATGAATAAGTTTTTGACTTTTCAAAAGAAAAAGAATTAGAATTGTTTTTCTTTTGAGTTTTTCAACACGAACTTGGCATATGTGACTTTTTTAACTTTTTCTCTTCTTTTTTTTCAATAAATTTTTCTGACTCTTTATTGTTGTTGTTGATTATAATGGTGCTCCATAAAAATTAGGTTAATGCCTCTTTACAAGAGCAGGTAAGAGTGTCTAAATGTCTTACGATATTTCTCTTCAACAATTTTAATCTTTTATTAACTCACACGTTAAATAAAGATGGTCTGCTACAGCCACAACAAGTTGCAAAACAAGGCAAATATTAGCAAAACAGAAAAAGAAGAACAAAAAAAAATATATATATAAATTTTTGAAAAGCTTGTCATTTTATTCGTATTTGACGTTTATAAAGATATTTTGTAATCAGGTGAATTGACCACAACACATGTATGAATATTTGGTGTCTGCAGTAAGCAATGATCACAATAAGAGCAGCATTTCTAAATTTTTTACAAGCCAAAAATAATAATGTCAAATACTTTTTGTTAATTAAAAAGTACTAAAGTTTGAAATATATTCTAACTGATAAATATATTTGTTAAATTGAGTATCGATTGGAAACTTATTTCATTTAATTATAATTAATTTTTAATTTTTAATTTTTAATTATATATTTCATATAATTATATATTGGGTAGAGTACTTTTTCAATAGAAAAAGTACTAAAGAATTCATATAAGTTCTTAACCCTAAAGTATCAAGAAATTAATGTTATTATGAATAAATGCTTTTAAATAAACCACTAAGCATTATTTTTAGGTTTTTTAATGGTAACATGTTAGACTTCATAAGAAGATTCCTTTGTTCATTCATATACATATGAGGTAATAGAGTACTTCGACCTGTAGATCTATTGTACAGTTTCATAAATAGATACTCTTAATTTTTTCTTTAAAAAGCACAAAATAAAATGAAATAAAAATAATTTATAATTATTCATCATATATGTATTTGTAATATTTAGATTTGGAACGTATATTTTACATTTATAAGGCTGGCTTAGTAAAAATATAAAAAAAAAACTGTTTTTAAATATGTACCAATAAATATAAACACATCATTTAGGTTTTAGAACGGTACTTTATTTGATCATTAGAATCTTATTTTTTTTTTTTAATTCAAAAAGTACTTTTGTTTTTTTCTCAGAATGCAAGTTAAAAACTTAAAAATAGTAAATTCAGGTTTAAAATCAAACTAGTAAATAAACTCTAAAATTAAACACATATTTTTACTTCAACAAGTACTAAAGAAAATAATATATCAAAAAAGTACTTTTAATACAGATTTTTAGTACCTTTCTGTAATTTGTTATGTTAATTTAATAGGTAGTTTTTGGTGTAAGGTAGTAGATAAGGGATTGAAAATAAGAACAAGAACTCGTAACAATTACTTTTTCCAAAATGCGACTAAAAACTTTTAAAATACATTTACTACTTTTTTTAAATGAGAGTAACAAATAAAAGTACATAAATACGTAAAAAGAGAATATGAAAGTACTTTTTCCACTTTTTTAGTGCTCTTTGAAAATTATTTGTTGAATTAGTTAAAATGTAACAACAACAACAACAACAACAAGTAAATATGTACGTATATTGCATACAATATGTACAATGCTTGTATACATATGTATACATGCATAGATTTATATTTAGATTTTCTGGTACTTTAAAAAAATAACTTTCTTATAGTAATTTAAAAAATAAATAATAGTTAGTTTAGATAGATATTATTTTAAATAAGTTTTAAGACAAAATAGAATTACAATAGAATAAATAGAATTACAATAGTGGGTACTCTTATAGCCATTGGTACTTTTTTAAGCCGTTGGTATGAAAAATTTTAGAAATGTAATGTTTCTTGTTATTTTTTGGGAAAAGTATGGTATATATGTATATTTATGTACAGAGTGTAAATGAATTATGTTAAAAGGTACAATAATAATTCAAATAGTACTTACCATAGTACCGCCAGCAAAGTCATATTTTTAAATCTAAAAATATAAGAAGAGGTAATAATTTTTATTTTTACAACTGCTGAAGGGTTAATTAATACAAATTATTTTTGATTGATTTCAAGATTAAAAAACGAATTTTCATACAAAGATTGTAAAAAGAAACTTCCCTATAAAAAGTTTACACGAAACCAGCAATCGCTTCATTATATAAGTATATAGGGAGTTGCTTAACCCACTCATCAATAACTTTTAAATAAACTTTAAGAAACTTATGGCTTAAACTGAATGAGAATTATTAAGAAAATTAAATACTCTTTTAATTCCCCATTATTTTTTAATTCACTGAACAGGAATAACTATACTACTACAAAAATTGCAATTGATGTCGCACTTTTTTCTTGGGTATCGTATCTTTTAAAAATTTCCTCATTACCTTTTCAGGACAAGTTATAAAATAATTCATTAAATAGAAAGAAAAGTGCATGAGACACAAATTAATATCTGCATTATTATTTCTTTATAAAGAAAATTTCACGCTGAGGAACTTTTCTAAGGAGATACATTAACATTGGCAAGAAAGAACTGTGTATTTGAAGTGAATGGGGAGAATGAATGAATTCACTATAAAGAAGTTTATGTGCATAATTAAATGTTTATTACTTAAAAATATATATTTTTATTAATAAGAAGATATAAAAATAATTGTAAACGATACCAAAATAGTATTTTAAGAATATGCAATTTTTGTATGCCCAAAACCCATATTAAATATTAGCTTCTAGAAAAAGCATTGCCTACTTTTTATTCTCATATAGGTTGGTATGGTTCGAAATTTTATTATTTTGTTTGCTGACATGCCAGTAGTTTTTTTCTTTTTATTTATTTGGAGAATGAAAAATCTGTTTACGCTGCAGTGTAATCTTTAGGGACTTTCGTATTTTATTTTATTTTCTTTGGCCCTGTTCTTCCCCAAATACAAAAACGATGATTTGATTATTTTGAAAGTATGACTTTGTCTTTACAAATGCAAGGGGGCTATTTTAAACGAAATAACGAATTGGTTGCATACGTTTTAGTTTGTTCCTTCAACTTTTGCTGTGTGTTTGTGTTTTTGATGGCAAAAATACCAAAATAATTGTTGTTGTATTTTAAACGTATGCTTTACCAAAAAAAATCATCATTAGCAGAAAAAGCGAAAAAGAAGAAAAAAAAAACAGTAGAATTTCAAAAAATAAGGGTGTTTTCTAAGGCGGTGTTTCTTCCCCCTATGCCACAAACTAACCACTTGTGTTCTATAACGCCCCATACGAATTGGTGAAATAAATAAATGAATGAATGGATGGATGGATGGATGAATGAATGAAACGAAAGTCTCATCTGTTGTGGATTAGATTATGTATCATAAACTTGTAATTTATTGTTGCTGCTGCTGTTGTTGGTGTTTTTTCTCTTCTTTTTTTTTTTTGCAAGTTGGAAACAAGTGTTTCCCAGCATTTGTTACTGCCCTTTCAACTCCTTTAACAACTGTTCACATATAAAATTCAAAAGCAAACGAATGATGAGAAGGTTAAATGAGTTGGTATCATCATTCATTTCATACTGATCCCTGGAGACTGTTTGTCTTCTTGAAAAATAAATTTTGGCAAAAGAAAAAAAAAATCAACAACAACAGATTTTTCTTAATTTTTGTTTTTGTTTTTTTGTTTTTTAGAACTGCGAGATTTATAAAATTCCAGGATGAGTAGTGTCTGGGGATATCAATGGTTTATAACTCGAATTATGATTTAATGAATCATTATTACTTCAGCAGATGTTGTTATAATTTCTTTATAAAGATATTTAGTTTAACTTTGATTTTATTTTTAAAGAAAACTAAAAAGTTTTTAAGAAAATCTTTAATTTTGAAAATTTACAATAAGAATGCAGGTTAACAAATGTGAATTTAAAATGAAAGAAAATATATAAAAATAATGTTTAACTATAAAAATTTTAACAGAAGAAAACTCAGTGTTACTAAAATAACTGGACTTTTTTTTTAAGCACTAGTCTTTGCAACGTGAGTTGTAACATAATTTGACAAGATTGGAAAAGATAATCGATGGCAGCCGATTGCTCATAGGCCTGTAGGGTAAGGTGACAGAGAAAGCATTAGTGGAGTTATTTTTAATCCAACTTTAGAAGTTGATCTCAGCATTCATACATACATACATAACTAGCCTAGCTTCTCGCAGCACTCATGTTGTGTGTGTCTATTTTTATTCATAAGCACCGGAACCTCCGTCGAATCCGAACGACAGACTTGAGAAGCTTGTTCATGGCGCTTCGCTACTCTTAGAGCTTTTACCAGAAGTCTGCTAACAGGTAGTCGCCGAAAGAAATATTTTCTTAATATTTTTTTGCTTCAAGATATCAGAGCCGGGGCTTGAACCGGAGCTCTCGTCTTAGTAAGTCAACACATTAACCACTAGACCACGGCGACTACATACATACATACAATTGTATATATCAAAGACTACAATCTTAGCCGAGAAAACATTCCGAAGTGCATTCGTTAAGTCTTAGTGGGGCCCAATAATAATTTACTTTGGAGCCATCCATAAGATCAGTTCAGTTTATATCTACACCCATTAATGTACTATAGGTAAGGAGGTCAGGTCCAAAGCGATATTTCATATCGCGACCACTGTTTATCTCTTGTACTATTTTGTGTCAGTTACCGGTCAAACATATAAGTCCTCTTCAAACAGCGTAAACCAGCATTCCAAGCCTGCTAACCTGAATTATGTTATATTATAATCTATTGCCAATCTTAAGATCAGACCACCGAAGTTAAGAAAGGCCCATTTACGTATCACAAAGTCCAAGCCAGCTTGGATAAATATTCAAACCGGAGCATACAGTAGCGTTCCGCGTCCATAGGTGCTACTTCGGGATCCTCCATCGAAGATCCTATGGCACAGACGGTCCAGGAGCAAAGTTCTATTATAGTTAAACTACCATATCGTCTGTCTAATAGAAGAATTTTATCTCCTTATGCAAAAGAAATAATCATGGGCCCAGCTTCTAAAACGTAGAAGGCAAGTACAGATGCTCATACTTACACTTTCTTCTGCCCACAGTTTCCCATTGCGCCATTACACTTAGTGGCAAGTGGCATTCCAACATCGTGTGAGAAATTCGGTTGTCTTAACCGCAGTACAACTCCAAAAGAATTTTATCCAGGACCCAAATTGTGGTACGGAGTACCCTGATAAGAATGGCCAACACACTCCGACACACATTGCAGCTGAACACGCAGCTACTTTCATTACATAGCGTCGTGCGGGAGTTTATGTGCTCTATCTAAACTTTTATATATCTCGAGTAAATGATGCCACTTTAGGTTTTTGACACCAAAATTTTTAAAATCTGCAATCCGTTTTCGGCTATTTATCTCAGAAACTGGACGAAATATCCGAAAACGGATTGCAGACATGAAAAATTTGCAGTTGAAGAGCTAAAGTGGCATCATTAACTCGAGTTATATAAAAAATATCAAATGGCTGGTAGAGCACATAAACTCCCGCACGACGATATATCGTCGCAATAATTAAAGAACTCTGTTACTGTAAAAACCTTTAATGTTTACCAGAGCCAGAAAACATGTATGAAAGTAGATGGAAGACACTGGCATTTTTCAAAACGCAGGCGGCGTACGTGAATTTCTATTCATCATAGAAATCTGGGACCGGGACCAATCGACGCGTATTTTTTTTTTATAATAAAAATGATGCAAAAAAACGATGTTTGATTTTTTGTCATTTACATGCATACATACATAATTGGCCATTACAACCCTGTGTAAGGGTTAAGTGCTAGGTTCTTGCAGCACTCATGTTGTGTGTGTTAATTATTTATTCATGAGTACCGGGACCTACAGTTTAAAGTCGACTCCGAACGACAGATTTGAGAAAATTTTTCATGGCAATCAATTACTCCCAGAGATTTTGCCAGAAGACTGCTGAGAGGTAGTCGCTGAGATTTGAACCCGGCGCTATCGTCTTAGTAAGCCAACACACTAACCACTAGACCACTGCGTTCTTTAATTCTTGCGACGATATGTAGATTGGTGTTAAATACATCACGGCCTCCAATGGCATTGTTTGAGCAAGCATTTGCATTCTTGCTAACTTCTTTACTGTCGTACATTGTTTAGTGTTTCTAAAGCAATCTTAGTGATTATAAGCCAAACAATGCCAATAATGTTTCATTAAAAAACTCAATAAGCCAACGACGTTACATGTAATTGGTTTTCAAAGTATGAAATTGATGAATTCGTTGTAATGATTAATTATTAAATTGTAATTGATAACTACAATTAAATTTGACCTTAATAATTATCAATTATTTATAATTATGAATTATAAATTACAAAATGTAATTTCTAAAAGTAGTTGGCATTTTACAATTACTAATTTCTTCAAATATAACCGATAAGTAATTGCCAATGCATTATTCAAAAGCATTTTTGTAGTATTTAAAGTGATACCGCATTTATACCATTTTTAGCTCAACTTTACGCTGAAGTGGTAAAAAGTATTTGAAAATAATTGAAAAACAATTGAAAAGTCTTTATCAATGCTAGGAAGGGCTTATGATAAAAAGTGTAACAAACAAGCAAAACGTGTTACAATTTTACATACTCATAGCAGCACAGATTTTGGAAGACAAATAAATAGACGCCAAATTGAGAACGTGTGTCGTTCGGTATGATATTTGGGAAGACATAGAAATCAAATTATTTAACTATTACAAATAAAAGGAATTACTTTGGCATTGGAAATAAATTGTGTAAAGACGTTTGTTAGTAAGAAGAAAAAAAAACAAAAAACAAAAAACAAAAAGGAAGTAACGTGTGTTATATGTCATGCCATAAATGGTTAACAAACGTATGATTGTAATGCAGGAATGCTGTTTGTGAAGTTTACTTAAGGGCAGACGTTCAAAAATCTGAATAAAAGTGGTGGTAGTTTTTTTTTTTGTTTTTTTTTTTATTAAAGACACGTGTTTAGAGCAGAAAAATGAAAAGCCAGTAAAGGCTGATAGACATGAATTTATTTTTAAGCGTTTTTTTAAGTATATATTTGATTGCAAGCATATATGCAGTTTAAAAACGCTTAAAAAAGAGAAAAAGACTGCCAACACAATATGACAGGCGTTACAGATTAGTTGCCACAAAAAAAGGAATATTATTGTGTTTGTCATTGGCTTTTAAGAAAGAGAATCATAAGCTTGTTAAACAATTAGAATCACCAAAACAAATTTTTCATTTTCATTTGAAATACATAGTTTTCTGTGTGTGTGCTGTTGTTGTTGCTGTTTTTTTTTGTGAATAATTTTTCCCAGGCTTTTAAATGCTTGAGAGTAATAAATATGATTTTTATGTTTTCACTTCTTAATATTCTTTTTCACTCATTTATTTATTTTCTTTTTTTTTTGTATTTTTTTTGATTGCTTTTAAAGGTTCTCTAATGGGTTCGGCGAGTGAAGATGAGGATGATGACGATGATCCACCACATTTAAGAGGACCCCCTCTGGGTCTGGGTATGTTAGGACCAAACGGTCCAGACTCAGCAGGTGGACCATTGGGAGCATCAGATATTTCAGTACAAAGCATGAGCACCGACAGCAAAAACACGCATGACGATTCAGATCAGGTATGTTTTTCTTTTTGTTTTTATTTCCTCTCTTCTTTCACACAACACTGACATATAAAACTAAAATTGAAAAGAAAAAAAAAACGAAATAAAATAAAAACAAATCATCACTAGCCTGTTAATATTGGCCACAAACAGACCTTTATGATAATGGCCTTTTGCTTGATTAATGATTATGGCCAAACAATTATCACAAACAAATTTCGTTGGCTTTTTATTTTCATATTCATTTTCGTTTTTATATATTTTTCTGATAAATCAACACTTAAACAAATTGTTTTATTTTTATGCAAAAAAGAAACAAAAAAAAAAGTTTTTTATTTTTTATTTCCCATAATAGGGTTCCTTAGATGGTGATCCTGATGCGAGGGGTGATTCACAAGCGGAAAATAAAAGTCCTGACGATGCCAATGGCTCAAAAAGAAGAGGGCCACGCACAACAATTAAAGCGAAACAATTGGAAGTTCTGAAAACAGCATTTAACCAAACGCCGAAACCAACGCGACACATACGAGAACAATTGGCCAAAGAAACGGGACTGCCAATGAGAGTGATACAGGTGAGCTCATATTCTCTTCATTGTTTTTTTTAAGGAATTGCTGAAACTTTGTGTGTGAAAAAAATTTGTATTTAAAAACAGGGTTTTAAATTGTTTGTAGTCAATTTGACAATGGTAACCACAACCTGTCTGAGATTCGAACTTGGATCTCCAGACTATACAGCTATATAGGCATACCTCTGGCGATGTTCTCCAATCACTTCGACAATGATCGTACGTGTTGTTAATGTTTCATGTTAACAAAACTATTATAATTCTTTTTACCCGGAATGGATAACATTTACAAAAAAGAAAATGGCATGGTGCAGAGAAAAAGAAGAATATCGTCGTGCGGGAGTTTATGTGCTCTACCAGCCATTTGATATTTTTTATATATCTCGAGTTAATGACGCCACTTTAGGTTTTTGACACCAAAATTTTTAAAATCGCAATCCGTTTTCGACTATTTATCTCCGAAACTGGAAGAGATATCCGAAAACGGATTGCAGACTTGAAAAATTTGGGATCGAAAACCTAAAGTGGCATCATTAACTTGAGATATATAAAAAATATGAAATAGCACATAAACTACCGAACGACGATATGATAAAAATTTGATGCGCTTAGCATATCTTTGACTAATTCAATACAAAGTAGTATGTTTTCTAGAGAAAAGCATAATTGATGATTGTCAGAGATGTATACGGTCGCAAAGACACACTGATAACTTTACTGTAACTGGAGGAGTCAAAAACATCTTCAATTCGGCTGGTGTACAATTCCAATTACAATTATTTCAAAAAAAATTTTCCAAATTCATTTAATAGAATTACGTTTCTCAAACAATACATACATACATAACTGGCCTTTACAACCCTGTGTCAGGATTACGGCCTAGCTTCTCGCAGCACTCATGTTGTGTGTGTCAATTTTTATCCATGAGTACCGGGACCTACAGTTTAATGTCGACTCCGAACGACAGACTTGAGAAGCTTGTTCATGGCAATTAGTTACTCTCAGAGCTTTTGCCAGAAGACTGCTGAGAGGTAGTCGCCGAAAGAAATATTTTTTTTTTTCATATTTCTTTTTTGAAGATGTCGGAGCCTGGAGTCGAACCCGGGACCCATGTCTTAGTAAGCCAACACACTAACCACTAGACCATTCTGAAACAATATGAAAAAAAAATTATCTCCACAACCTGTCTGAGACTCAAACTGTTTTCAGACTCTACAGCGTTGAGTGTATTTTAAAAAAAAACTTCTGTCGCAGTCTATTGTGTTCGACGGTAACCATAGGCTGTGGTCTGCACAGCACCAAGCATGTGTTCATAATCAGTATTTGGAAAACTTTTATTTTAAAAGTCACCTTTTCGAGAACTTTTCTGATCATAACCTTATTATCTAGACGTTTAGAAAAAAAAATTTAAAACCTATCGCACTGTAGTCGTAAATCAGTTATCCAGGGGACCTATTCTGTATTTCTCTTAAGCTAATATGCTAAAATTTTGGGTTTTTAAAACAGGCTTGGCGATAGAATCTATAAAATTAAAAATTTGAGAGATGATGGGCATGAAGCTTTTAATATACCATACGAGTTAAAGAATTGTATTATCAGCCAAAAAGTCCTAAGTCAAGTTTATAATTTTTAGCGGTAGAGTTTTGGCTTTGGAGAGGTGTTTAAAAGTGAGCCTTTTTTTCTTTTATCGCATTTTGGCCGTGTAGGAGATTAAAAATGGACTGATTCAAGCGTGTTAAAATTTCGTTCAATTTGATTTTAATTTAGGATGTAAAATCACACAACCTTGAAGGCCAATTCCCAGGTCAGTTTCTGGAAAACAATTTAACACGAATTTTTAAGTTCAATAAGTCAGTGGAGTTTATTAAAAATAACGGTTAAAACTGCTGTTCATAACGGAGTATTGGCACTATTAATGAAGTAAATAATTGCAGAACATGAGACGCTTTAATTTAGGCTATGGACTACTATTTTTTTGTTTGTTTTTTGTTTTATATTTAAGACCAATACTCAGGAGTAAACCCCTACTAAATGCAGTGCATTGTATTCGAATTTTTGGAAACTATATTACATATACTTAGGAATGAGACAAATTGCTCTTAATTGATCATTTAAAGGCCAGTGTTATACCTTCGCCCTTGAATTATCAACAGCAATTGATTGTGTGGTGAGTGTCTTTGCTAAGTAGGTTTAGTTGTTATCTGCTATCTCCCAATAAGTGGAGCTTTTCTCTTGATCATTCGTTTTTTGTTGACATTGGTTAAGGTGGAGTAGAATGAAATCTCTTATTTTTAAATTATAATTTTAAAAAACCGCAAACTAACTTTTTTTCATTTTTCATCTTTGCTAGGATTTGAACCTAACCCGTTTGAGTTTTTGTACGAGCGCTCTAACCACTATACCACGCAAAATAATTAACTCTAACCAACTAAATTGTAGATGACAACCTCAACTCTTTCAGTGATAAATTTTTTCACAATGGTTGTCATTAATTGTTAGAATCGGTGGTGCGCAGACACAATCCAAACTTTTAGGTCCATTGTATAGTGACATATATGCGTTCGTTCGACTCCCTTATGTGATAGGCAAGGTCCTTTAAATTTCTCTTCGACAGTTCAATAAGAAACTTAAAATAAGGGATTCTTATGTACATACATATATGTACTTGTATACTATGTTTATATCTAGTATATATATATATATATATCTATATATATAATTTCGTTGTTTGTCGGATGTATGTCCAATTCTTTTTCCGCAACTTCTTGAAGCCGTCTGACGTTGCAGAAAGCTAAATTTTGCATACTTAAAGCTCATTTGCTCCACATGTGCAAGACGGAGCAAGTATGCAAGTGCAATATTCGACATTTTCCTATGAAAAGTTGAAGAGAATTTTCTTAAAAATTTAACATGAGCAATCTCGTGAAATTTATTAACTCATGTGGTTTCTGCAAATCCCCTTATCTTGATTCATAATTGCACTCATTTTACAAATTGAAATTTTAGTTTTTCCCATTGTGTAGGGAAGAGTTTCATTTTCATCATTTATTGTATTTTTGTTTATTCATCTTTTCGTTTTGTAAATTTAATAACATTTAGGCAACATTTCTTTTAAAACTAAATAGACTTAATGGCTTTGACTTAATACGAGCAACATAAAACTCTTCCGGTTTTAAAGTTGTTATGGCTGAAATTACCGTAAATAAGAATACAGCTGATTAGAGTTTAACATGTTAGAACACTGAATATATATTTTTTAAATAATTGCTGTAATTGTTTGACGAAAACATTATTATTAAAGAAAACAAAATCACAACAGAGTAGAAAATATTTAAACATTGCGAAAAGCGGTAACACAGGCACGTTAACGTGCCACACCAGCTTAAACAGATTCTTGCAATTTGAGTACATTCGCATAAAATGAATGAAATGCCAGCAGAATACAAAAAAAAAAAAAAACAACAACAAGATTTGGAAACAATTCCTATATAATTGGTTTCTTAAGCTGGAAAACATTTATGTTTCAATGACTGACTGGCTTGCTGGCTGGCTGGCTGGTTGTCTGCTTGTGTTGCATACCACCGAGTTAGAGTCAATATCAATACAATTTTGGATAAATACGAGCAAAACTCTGGTGCTGTACAGTTTTATTACAAATTTCATTATTTGGTTTTTATGTTTTACTCGTTTTTTTTGTGTTAATTTTTAGCAAACAAGTGAACGTTGGAACGTGACAATTGACCATAAAATCCTGAATACCAACATCAAAACAAGACACAACACTAACACGCTGCAGTATAGAAGGAAAAAAAAATAATGAAAAAAAAAAATAATTTTAAATTTAAAAACAAAACAACATAAAATTTAAAAAATTAACAACAAAAAGAAAAAGAAGCAATTTTTTTTTTTTTTTTGATTGATTCAATTTCAATAATCTTTTAAAACCCTACCGCTACCCTGTTGCCTACTGTTTAAAATTTAATCATTATAACTAAAATTTAATCATTTAAATTCTTTAAAAAGCAATGCTTAACATAGCAGAACTGAGCTGATTTGAGCTGAGCAGTGCCATAATAATAACCAGGCGCGTACTGTATATTGACTTGGTGTCAAATTTCGCCGACGGCTTTTATTTACTCTTTCAACAGTTTAATAATATTGCTTGCCACCGATTGTGGCAGCCTTAAAACACACTTACACTTATGAACATATACATACATAGTACATACACATATTTATGTATATGCTTGACAGTGTGTTTGTGTAAATTAAATTACTTATTATTAGTATTGTTTTTCCTACTGCTGCTGCTGCAACACGGCTTAGAGGTGTCAGTTTTCGTTAAAAGTGTGAACGTCAATAAATTGTATGCCTTCTTTTCCCTTTCTCTTACTCTCACTCTGTCTCTTTCTTTTTCACTTGCCTAAACAACATGGCATAGAACATATTTTAAAGCGTAGTTTATGCAGTGCAAATGTATTGCTACTGTTTAAAGTAATTCTGAGTTAGTACGTAATCTTTTCTTAAGCTTTTTGATGTCTATTATGAAAAATCAAAATTAACCACAATAAGTTGCTTTTTTATTGCCCAATAATTGCAATAAAGCTGAGAGTATACCATACGATTTTCAAGCGTCAAGCATGTAAATGTGGCAGAGTAAAGAAAAATTTTATTCAGTTCAGTTTCTTATTGTAAATTAGCGCCTATTATGGTTATAAGCTTTAGATGTGTGCTATATTTTTAAGCCTTTAAGTAATCTTGTAGTCGCCGTGGTCTAGTGGTTAGTGTGTTGGCTTGCTAAGACGATAGTGCCGAGATCAAATCTCAGCTCTGACATCTTGAAAACAGAAATATGAAAAAAATATTTCTTTCGGCGATTACCTCTCAGCAGTCTTCTGGCAAAAGCTCTGGGAGTAATTGATTGCCAAGAAAAAGCTTTTCAAATCTGTCGTTCGGAGTCGACTTTAAACTGTAGGTCCCGGTACTCATGGACAAAAATTAACACACACAACATGAGTGCTGCGAGAAGCTAGGCCGTAACCCTGACACAGGGTTGTAATGGCCAATTATGTATGTATGTAAGTAATCTTACTATTTCTAGGCGTCAAAGCGTCATGATCTGTAACTTACAATTATAGAATTTTATTGATTAACGCACATGACATGTTTTGAAATTTCAGCTTACAAGTTATAATTGAAACTACAAAAGCTATTCAATAATTTCCAGACTTCTAGAATTTTCCAACTTTAAACTGAAAACTGCTGCTATCAACAGACGTTCGCCAATTAAATCTTGTCAAAATTTGAACAAAATGTTGACGACCAACTGATCGCTTTGGCCAAAATATAACCTGGAGACAACCAGATCATTGTTGAGCACTAAACGTGAAAATGACATTGAGAAGCAAGCAGTTAGGATTAGTGCTGTCAAATTCGATTACTTTTCATTACTCGATAGTATTCAGTGCTTCCATGTGGGTACTCAATACTACTCAATACTTTTAACGGATATTATTTTTAAGAGAAAACAATTTCATAAAGTATTGTGTTTTTAAAAAGAATTTTGTTTTCATCGTTAAATTTAAAATGTTCCATAAAACTTCGAAGGAAAAATTCAACTCTTAAAGTATTGAGTAGTAACTTTTAAGTATTGAGTACCCAATAATTAGTACAAATACTCGATACTCGGTACCCATTACTTAATACTTTGCCAGCACTAGATATGATAAATATTCTATTTGATACGAACTGTTACAGCTATTAACAACCGGAGGAAAGAGAGACGATATTTCATTTTCTCTGTAAATGCCCTGCCCTATGGAGGAAGTCAGTAATAACATTAGGTAAACATCTCTTGGATGACATTAGGGAGCTGGCTGATGTAAGCATTGACCGACGGAATTGCACGGACGCGATATAATATGTACATAGTGAATAAATGTTTCAAAAAGGCGCGAGAATATTTGGATCATCACAAGAATCAAACAACCTACATCATTTAGTTTGTGCTTGAAAGTCATTAATTGCAAACGAGTTTGTGGTTTGAGGAGAAAGTAGACAAGATAACCGCTCATCAATTTGCAGCAACTTCCCTTAGCTTTATATACAAGCAATGAATATTATTTTAATTTTAACTCTTTTAAAAGTTCAAAAGTTTTTTTCCAAACAAAATTCCCATTGCTGGTCATGCTGTGTTGCATTTTATTAATTCTTGGCTTACTGGGTTAACCACAAACTTCATAAAGCGCCATCTACTCTTAGATTTTTTAAATTATGTAGTTCTCTGTATGTTCTAAATGTTATTCCTCTTCCACTTTTTTTTAAGCCTTTAACATTGTAAAGCTGATCAAAATTCGTTTCAATGAATCGACTTAAAATGCCCAACACAACTGCATTCAACAGTCAGTCCAGTCCGTCAGTTTTAGTGCAACTCTTTGAAAATAAAGATGCAAATCTGACATTTAGCCCTTTAAAAGTGGTTATTTAAAAATATTAAAATGTTCAATGTGTTGTGTGTCAATGAAAAGGCGGCCTTTTTTCTGGAGTTAAAGCCTCCAAAAATATTTATAACCAGAAATAAGTTTTATAAATATCACAAAAAAAAAACCAAGAGAAGAGATATTTGAGTATTTGCTTGCAACATCATCATAACATTTTAAGAAACTTTTTCCCCTTTGGTTGCCTGCTTAAAACAAAAAAGTGTCAACAATCTGTCATTATCTTTAGGTTGATGATGACAATGATGTCTTAATTTTTTTTCTCTACCCAAACAGAGGCGGTCTATTTCAAAAGGCAGCAAGAAAACTAAAAAAAAGGGAAAAAAAGGTGTTGAGTATGTGTCACACCAAGCATGTACAGATGTTCTTAGAGTACCATAATCCCATAATACACGGTCCCTTAATTTTTTTTTTTTTTCTTTTTTTTTAAGAAAAAAATATAAAAATAAAATATGTAGGTACGCAATAGACGGTCAAGCAAACTACATGAAACCTTACACTAGACTGCAGCCTCAATATGAAGAGAAAAACTATTTTATAAAAGTAGGAGGCAATATTGCTATGACAAATTATTAAGTGTTAAACGGCGAAAGAACGCATCATATCATGCATTTAATTGAGCTGTAATTACTGGAACAGCTGAACTTACAATGATTGTAAACCAACATTTTTGCACAAATCTCTCGACATAGATAACGGACCGTATGGTTAAATTTGGATCTACTTCTACATTTTTATTTACAGCAATGATATTCTCTTCAAAACATATTGGAGTTATTGCCTTATTTACAGTGCATGTGGTAAGACAAACTAGCCATAGTTCAGCGCATCGCCTGCTCCAATGACAATTTCCATAGTAAATCTGAAAAATTTGACTGAATAACTCAGTTAAAGTTTTGTTGTAAATATTGTTTTTAAAAATATTTTCAATTAAAACCTTTAATTGATTGAGTGTGACAAATCCGATCAATGGTACGAAATCAATTAAAATTGCCGCTACAAGCATTTCAACTGAAATTAATTTTAATTTAGACTGTATAATCTTTTATTTTTTTAATGCAGTCGCCCTGGTCTAGTGGTTAAAGGGTTTGGCTTACTAAGACGATAGCGCCGGATTCAAATCTCAGCTCTGACATCTTGAAAAAAAGAAATATGAAAAAATTATTTCTTTCGGCGACTACCTCTCAGCAGTCTTCTGGCAAAAGCTCTGCGAATAATTGATTGCCATGAAAAATTTTCTCAAATCTGTCGTTTGGAGTTGACTTTAAACTGTAGGTCCCGGTACTCATTTATAAAAATTAACACGCAACGTGAGTGCTGTGAGAAGCTAGGCCGTAACCCTGACACAGGGTTGTAATGGCCAATTATGTATGTATGTATGCATGTGTAATCTTTTAACTTGTAAGTAAAATATATTCTCGTACAAGTAGAGACAATACAAATACTATTTTGGCTTCAAAAACAATGCTCAATTACTCACTAACATACACCAACACAAACCCAATCTATCTATGATAATGTAGGGTATTCATAATTTCGTTTTTGAGCTACAAGTGCATCAAATGGTTTATAATAAAAATATCATTCTTTTTATTTTGTAGTTATTGCTGTTGTTATTGTTATTTTATGTCTTGCCCTACTTGTTCTTATTTTTTGTGCTCCCGTTTCGTTAAACAAGTATGACCAATTGGTTAAGAATTCAATTTCAAATGATTCATGGAATTCTGTTGTAATTTTGAATTGCTGTTAATGACACTGTAATGTGGGTGAGGTTACACGTATTTGAAAACTAAACTATTGATGTTTAGAATTGTGTGTCATTTGAGTAAAAGTTAAGAGTCCCTCTATATGTTTGTTTAGCGACTGCCAGCCACTTGTCATTATTTCTATGTGAGAAACACAAGGTATGTTTGTTTGACTGCTATGGTTTATGATGTCAAATATATGTTTTTTTTATTGTTTTCAATTACTTAAATTTCTTATAGTTTTCAAGAGTTCTTTTTTTTTCTAAGAAAATTCATAAAAAATCAATTTTTATTAGTTTCAGTGGTTTTTTGTCAATTGAAAAGGAATTAAGTTGAAATTAAAGAGAAATTAAGGGAGAAAATTTCGATAAAGTTTAAATTTAAAAGTTTTAAAAGCTACCACTACGATATTCTCTTTAGTACACTCATTCCTCTGTCCTGTTGCTCTCATTGTACCCTTTAAAAAAAACGTCATCAGTTTCCAGAATTGATGACTTATTTTCAAAAAGAAAATCTGAACGAGTGTTTAAGTGTCAATCTGCTGTAATAACATCAAAGTCAATACTGTTTATAATTGTTAAAAAAATGAACGCAGTATGAAAGTTCATTTGACAGTTAAACCTTTCTTAGGTATTGGCGGACTTTAAAAAGCACCCTCTAGAATACGATAGATAAAAATTAAACTGTGCAGTTACTTAAATTAAAGAAACATTTTTTAGGATGCTTAATACCAACCAAATAAACACTCGTGAAATGCTGCAGTTGTTGTTTAAATAAAAAAGTGGTTAAAATTCTTTTTTTTTTATAAATTCTCACACAAGTTCGAGGTTGTGGTCAAGCGTAACTGACAAATGTGGTTGTGCAGTTAGTTGTCAGTTGCAGTCAAAAAGAATAATTTTCTACTCCACTAAGAAAACCCACAAACCAAAAAATAAATACAAAATTGTAAAAGGCAGCCAGTCAATGAATATGGCAAATGTGGGCAAGACGAAAACTACAGTAGAACATATCAAAAAGGGAGCAATAAAAATGATGAAGAAAAACTGACGTTTGTAAGGATTTGTACTGTAGTAGGTGAACAAAAAAAAAAAGAAAATATCTTTTTAAAATGCTTTTTTTTTGTACTAAAAATCAGCATAAAAAACGCATAAATCGTTTGTTTTTTTTTTAACAACAGCGACAATAACAAAAACTTTAAAAACCATAATACTCGTATTTTGAAGAATTTAAAGCTCATGCTTTTTTTAATTTTTATAGGAGTTAAGAAAAATCAAGAGAGTTATGTGGTCGGCAATCACGATTAGTGATTAACCTACACCACTATACAAATGCAAAGCAATTGTATCCTTATTTTACGAGCGTAGTAATGAATCGAATCAACCACTCTCGCACAACTAGACAACTGGGACACTCTCACTAATTATAACTTGAAACAGACGCTTATTGAATATAAATATGAATATTAATAGATTTAAACCCAATTATGATGTAAAATTTATATATTTTTGTAGGTTATTTTAATCTGAATACAACAAATATTTGCTCAGCAGGAACTTTTAAAGTTCGACTTTAAAAAAAACAAATTTTATCAATGATTTATGCAATTCAGAGCTAAGCCAAAACTCAGGCCCACTAGACAATTCAAACAAGTTTTAACAAATTAAAATATTCAAGTAACATCCGACGTTTGTCAGTTGACAAGCGAGTAAAATGCCAGTCTGCAAGTGTAAGCATTATGAGAAGTTCTGGGTTGGATCGTTAGATTTGAATTGTTGTAAATTTTTGAAAAAGATAAAATGCACAAAAATATTGATTGCCATAGAACTTAAGAAATTATTAACCGTTTAACTGAGCCAGGCATCCGTCCAATTGTAAATTGATTTCATATTTCATACTCTCTAAATAATGCAATAACATCAATAACGAGGAAATTGTAGCTGAAGATGATAAAAGTATAACGATTCCTATTTAGTTGCAAACATTGGTATTCTTTTTCTGGTATAAATGGGAAAGAATTAAGCAACAAGATCATTAAGTGTGCCATTGTATTGCCGATCGAGCTTTATAGCAATTGGTATCTAAGCTGATATTTTACCTCAAAATTGTGTTTAGCTATTAATCTCATTGTTTTCCTATCACGGTTGCTAATATGCAGGCAAAATAAAAATCAATTTCAATAAAAATATTTGCAGTACCAATTAATATTTAAATGATTTTAGACTTTAGATTTTAATTAAGAATATTTTTAATAATATTTGAATAATATCAATTTAAAAATCATGCAAATATTTGAATTGGCTCATTGAAAAATAAAACAAAATCAATTAAATAATTTAATTAAAATTAAATTACAAATTGATGAAATATCTTATCTTAAAAACTAAGACCTATTTTTGTTTGATTTTGGTATTTATCTTATTTTTATGTAGTTTTCTCAATTATCTACTTTAATTGAGACAATTAAAAATTTAATTAATTTTTGATATTGTTTTCAATCAAACAATTTAATTGATATTGTTTTACTGATGTCATAAATTCGTTTGTTGTTAAAAAATCTATTAAAAATTTAAGTAATACTACAAATATTTTATATAAAAATCCATTTATTTTTGTGCAAATTTAAGAAATAGATCCTAATGTCTCATATACGAGTAACACAATAAATGCATTGAAGAAACACCAACCACCTATGGTGTTGTAGGGTATGAAAAATAAGAAGAAAAAATAAATATTCATAGGCTTTAAACAGAAAACGAAATCAATCTCTTTCCTGCGACCTCTAAAAAAATTACTTTTTTTCGTTTTGAAATGCTTGAATGGGTTTTTAAAAACAAAAATTTGTGTTTTCTAGACAAACGGAAGTTGCTTTAATTTAAAACAGAAAACGTCTGCCTGAGTGTATTATGAAGTTCAATATTCAAAGAATTTCATTTGAATTTGTTCATCTTTAAAATCAACAGAAAGAAGCAACATCTTTTGCATAATTGATGAAATAAATAAATTTTAAAAATCAAAACTAAAAATAAAAAATTCAAAATAAGCAAAATATATTAAATGCGGAAACGCCCCCAGTAGACATTTGAAAACCATAAAAAAACGTTTAAAAATGTTCACATTGACTTTTTTTTTTTTTTGGAAAATTAAAAACAAGATAAAAGATGGGGAAAAAAATCACTACAGAATTTGCTTTAAACTTAAGAAACAAAAAGAAGCACTTAAATGCTTTCAAATAAATTAATGAAATTGTAAAAACAAATCTTTGAATATTTTAAAAATTAATAATAAAATTAATTTATTTTTAATTCATTAATTAATTAAAAAATTTAAACAAATATTAAAAAAAAAGAAAAAATTATTTATTCAAATTAATATGTTTTTAAATTTGAACACCTTTTTTGTTACGCCCTTTACATCATAAACCAATTTGTTTAAAGTTTTGTTTTAAATATTATTTAAGTTGTTTAAAATGAAATTTAAATTTACTTCTTCTGTATTCATAAAACAGAAAATCGGTTTATTAAGGGGTTATTTGACAATTATTCCACCGAAAAATGTCAAACTAGCTGAACCCGGCTTTATAAAATAAAATTGAAAGTATTTATATATTTTGCAGACAGTTATGGGTGAAAGAGAATGGGACTACCCCACTATTTTAATTAAAATGTATTTTAGATTTAAAGTAAAGCCGTTAATAAACGTAGTAAAGAAGTAGGTGTATACTATATTATACTATTCCACCCCTATCAGAATTGTTTTAATCTCATTCGATTTGATTTTTATTTCTTGATTAAAAAAATACTTCCACTCTGAAATTTTTCACAACTGTAGAGAACGAAACTATCTTTGGCATAATTTTTTTTTGAAATTTTTAAAAAGGCCGCTTTCGGAGATATAGGCTTGCGACTTATAGGTAAAGAAAATTGATCTTTGACTTTAAAAAAAAAATCATGTTGCATATTAAAATACTCTTTCAAATGCGACTTTTACGAGATATGTACGTACCTATAATACTTTTCAAGAAAATTACAATTAAGTAAGTATAACTTGTGCATTTTTGTACTGTTTTCCGATTTTCAAAACCTCATATTTCCGGATCCAGAAGCGTCAGTGCCCCCAAACTTTGTATTTAATTTAGTTCTATGATATACTATATTTCTACAAAAAATCATAAAATTCGGCGGGGGTGGGTAAAATCCATTGGTTGATTTGAATTGGAATATCCCATATATAGATAAGCACTTTCGAAACCAATTTTATTTTTCACTAATTCAGTAGTTACTTAGTTTTTCTAAAATGTTCACAATTTTTTGTTTACTTCGGTCACCTAATCCTATTTTTACACGGTTTTTATCTGACACAGTTGACAAAAATAAACTTGTCCTTTCTTTGTACGATAAGTGGTGCCATACAATATAGATGAAACGACTTTCACATAGTAATCACAATATCAACAATACAAAATGGTAGTTCATATTATCGGAACAATACTCTACATTTTCTACACTGTCTTGTTTAAACAATTTTTATTTACACAATATCCGTGGAGTATTTCTGCTGCTTAAATACGTTATAACATGTATTATTGGTTAAAAAAGAAATATTTGATCAAATTTAGCATATTTTAAGGCAGTCTTGAAAATATTTAAAAACAATAATTATTGCTTATTTAATGAATTATTTTCTTTATATGATCTTCTGAAGAGGATTTGTAATTTATTTTCAAATAAATGTTGCTTTCTCTTCCATCCCAAATCATTTCTGTAATTGTATTATTAAATTTTCGGAAGGTGTGCCTTATTCTCCGCCATTTTGTTTCATGATTGGTTCTTCACATGCGTTGCTTCCAAATATGTCATGCGACATACTCTTTAGCCGAAATAGATATTTAACATATATTGTAGACATATTCCGAAAGCACTTATTTATAAATATTTGCACTCTTCGTCTTCCATGCAGCGATAAAAAGGCATGTAGAAATATTGAAATAACGGAATATAACATTTATTAATTTTAAATGTCGTATTACGTATTATTATGATTTTCCACAATACGGATTTTTATAGGAACTTAATTTACCTGTTATAGGAAAATGATATGTATCTGGAGAACTATTCTTTACTTTGAGCGTCTCTAGAAACAGTATAACAAAAATGATCCATTTTGAATATATGTAGTATTTGTTTTTGTTTTCCAAAGGATTTTTTGTATACATATATACAGAGATTTATTATCATATTATTCGACCTTAAGCTCAAAGAATTTAACAAATAAGTTAATTAATAAATAATAATGGGGTTAGAACTTCCAATTTGGCTGCTGAGTGAAGCATTTTGTTTCCTGTAGGTTGGGTTTGTTGTTTACAATGTACGCATAAAATTTAATAACCCTATATACTATATATGTATGCATTTTATATACATACGAGTACATTTTCATGCATTTGGCTATATTGTTGGTTTGTGTGACGAAACAACACAAAGTAGGAGCGAAATATTAAAAAATAAATTATTGTAATTGTAAGAATTTTTATAAAACGAAAAAGTTCAATTAAAATTACTTATGGGTGCGAGGGTTATGATTCCTACCGAAGACCCTTGTCTGCGACGCTACACCGAGCTTGTGGTCTTTGTCACTCTGCTCCTTATAATTAATTAGAATATAATTTAATATTGTAGTGTAATTTAGTAATTTTGTAGCAGAATCCATTAATCGATTTAAGCCATGCAGTTCTGCTTTTTTCTGCACACCAAAGGCATTAAGCGACAAATTAGAATCTTTTAAGTTTTTTGTTTTAGCCTTGACAGCAAACACTTGCTTTTTACATTGAAAAAAGGCTTTAATGGAAATATTGCCTAGTGAATTATAGTAAATCAAAAGCGGCAAACACTCTTCGTTACATACGCACTTGCAAGACCTTGCAGTCATAGCAAACCACGTTAACTAACAACAAGAGAAAGTCAGAAATGTTAGGTTTGTACGTTTACAAAGAGCGTTTGATTACTGCTAAAGTAAAAACACAGAAAAAAAATTAAGAAAAATGAACAGTAGCAGGTGATTCCATTTTGAATAATTTTCTTTTTTTTTAATAACTTCCAATTGTTGCTGCAACATATGTTTTCTATTTGATTTTAATGATTAATTGAATGCTTGACTTCATAACAAATTATTTGTATCTGAAAGATATTAATCATTAAACAAGACTTATACCACGTTACGTTTCATTTTTGGTCATGACTAATTTCCTACTTTTTTTCTTCTTTTTTTTGTGTGTGTTTTTGTTTGTATGTTCTAACAACTAAAAACCAAATCATAATGAAAGATTAAAAAATTATTCATAATCTGTTTTATATAGTTTGGGCTTTACAAAATTATTTCAAGATTTCATTGCTCCATTTATGGCACTTATTATTCAAAAGCTTAAATGATACGTTGAAATATAACTCAGCTTGGCGCCATCAGTTAAACAGGCAGTCAAGCAGGCAGTCAGTTTCCCTTTCCTTTTGCCATTTAAAGTGAAAAATAATATTAAAAAATAACGAAACAAAACAAAAATCAAAATCATTTAATAATAAAACAGAAATCACAAAAAATTTAAAAAAAAAATCAGTTTTTTATTTTTCAGAAAATATAAAGACATCGTCTTTGTATTTCAAAAGTTACTGAAACCGAACTCGAAACTAAAACTGAAACTGAAACAGTATTATCAGGCCAACAAGCAATGAAATTAAAAAGAAATAAATTTTAATATCACAAGAGTATTATAATTGTTATCGTTGTTGTTGTTGTTATTGCTTGAGTGTTGTCATTAAGATGTCGCCAACCTGTTGTTGTTGTAGCTGTTGCTAATAGTGTTGTTGGCCTATGTTATTACAAATATTCTTTAAGTCGACTTATCGTTTTTTTATTATTTTTAATTTTTTTTTTCTTTACAACCAAGTCTTAAGATAGTAAAAGACATAAAAAATTAAAACCAAATGTAAACCATGGCTTAAAGCCCATACAATGGCTTAAATTTTTAAACAAACAAACACACAAACAAATAAAAAAATTAAGTTCAAAGCAGGCGTTTACGTTTACGTTTTCGTTTTTTTATTTTTAATTTCTTATGATTTTATGGTTGTTTATTTAGACCAAAAAAAAAAAAAAATAAGCAAAAGAAAAACAACATGTTGTTTAACAATATCAACTACAAGATTTTTATATGCTGATAAAAGCATTTCGATTTGAGCAAATAAACCAAAAAATTATAATAAAAAATGATTTTTTATTTATTTTTCTTATATTTCGTTATCAATTTAAAAGCTTAAATGTCGCCAGACATGTTAAGCTGTTGAGCATCCGTTTCTATTCGTAAGTTTCCCTTTAAAATAAACAAACAAAAATAAGTAATAGAGGTTAGGCTTTGGTTTATAGAAAAGAAGACCTGCATTAACAATTTTACAAATAAGGCAGTGTCCCATGTCGTGTCAAATGAACAGCAGAAAATTCGCCCTTATGTAGTCGATATTTGGTCACTAGTTACAGGCTTTTAAACCCTGTTTGCAAATACATTTTATCTGAGTCAATTTAGTTTTTAAATGAGTTATAAATTTGGATATAGAAAGAACATTTAGACTTGAGATGGTAAATTTTGAGGAAAAAAATGGAGCAAATCTTGGGCCTACAATAATATTTTATTGGATTTTACACGAAATATCGAAATTGAAAGAAAAAAAGTTATTTACAATATATTTTTATTACCATTGGTTTCACTTTTTTATGTTGAATGGCATTTATTAATCAGAGTTGGGTTTATTGCATTGAATTTATAATGCATTATCGTTTCCACTACCACTAAACCACTTAGTATTAATGCAGCAATATTGCAGCCACCACTAAATGCAGATAGAAATAGTTAACCACTAAATAAAACCATTTTAGTGCTAGTGGAAATTTAGTGCATTAAATAAAACAAATTTAGTGGTAGTAGAAATTTATTGCATTAAATAAAAAAAATTAGTGGTAGTGGAAATTTATTGCATTAAAAAAAACAAATTTAGTGGTAGTGGAAACTTTATTGCATTAAAAAAAACAAATTTAGTGGTAGTGGAAATTTAGTGCATTAAATAAAATAAATTTAGTGGTAGTGGAAATTTATTGCATTAAATATAAAAATTTTAGTGGCAATGGAAATTTAATGCATTAAATATAAAAATTTTAGTGGCAATGGAAATTTAATGCATTAAATATAAAAATTTTAGTGGCAATGGAAATTTAATGCATTAAATATAATATTTTCCACTACCACTAAATTTAGTGGAAAATTAAATCTAATGCAATAAACCCAACTCTGTTATTAATGGCATTCTCATTGTATATGCACAGCCTTATTCAACACAAAAAGATGGTGACATGCAGTTAGCATAGAATTTATTTATAATAAACGCTGGCCAAAGAGTTGCCAATCCTTAACTAGCCTATAAACAAACATCTTTTAAATATCAAATTTACAATTTTTTTCATTAACACAGAATTTTTCCATAAAAGTTCCAGACTTTTTTATTTTTATTTTCACGGCTCTAGTTGCGGTCGCTGTAGTTTAGTATGTAGTGTGTTGTCTTACTCGAAGATAGCAACGATTTCAAACCTCAGCTCTAACAAATTGAAAGAAAGCAGTATGAAGAAATATTCCTTTCGAAGAACACCTCTCAGCAGTCTTCTGGCAGAGACTCTGAGAGTAACTGATTGCCATGAAGAAACTTTTCAAGTTTGTCGTTTAGATTCGATGTTAAGCTGTAGGTCAGAGTACTCATGGATAAAAATTTACGGACACAATATGGGTGCTATGCGAAGCTAGGCTGTAACTCTGAAAAACTCCTACTATGTATATCTGTAATTGGTGCAAGTTTTCAATTTTCTTTACCTACATTTCGTTTAAACTGAGTTGTCATAATTTTTGATGGAACGCCTATGTCATATCGCACAATTTTCGAAAATTTTGACAACGAATACGTTTTCGTTAATGCCATGTCAGCCCTGTAATACAATGCTCAAATCTTCGGTGTACATTTCAAATATCAGCTACCGGCAGTCGTTGTTGCATCTCATACATGTTACGAACAATTCAAAGTTATAAAGCAACAATTTTAGATTCTTAATAACCCTTTCTTTTATTGAGACCAATACTCAGGGGTAAACCACTACTAAATGCTGTGCATTGTATTGGAATTTTTGTGGAATGGACAGTACATTATGACAACAGAACAAGAACATATATTTTATTTTCTTATATTATTAAGCACCTTAGGAATGAGACAAATTGCTGTGAATTGATCATTAAAAGGCCAGTGTTATATCTTCACCCTTGAATTATCAACAGCAATTGCCCCATCGTTGCATGTTGATTTCGGTGAGTGCCTTCGCTAAGTAGGTTTTTAGCTGGTACTTCCAAATAGATGGCGCTTTTCTTCTGATCATTCGTTTTTCGTTGCCAAAGGTTAAGGTGGAATAGAGTGAAATGTCATGGAGCGGTTACTTTGTAGATGGGCTTCTTGGAGGGGGACCTCATTTTTTAAAATTATAATTTTGAGAAAACCGCAAACTAAATTTTTCATTTTTTACTTTTGCTGGGATACGAACCTGGGCCGTTTGAATTTTTGTGCAAGCGCTCTAACCACTATACCATGCACACCTTTCTTTCAAAAGGCTCTTTTTGATTTTTTTTTCAGTTAATGGCTGTAATTTATCCAACTTGTGTTCTCAAATCCGACTAATGTGTATTCAGTTCATCAAAATATGCTATTTTTTGTGATAAGTTCCCTTCGTAGGTCCACTAATCAAATTGTCCAGCCTGGAACGATACCTTTCCACATAATAAACAATAGTGTTCAATGCATCCCAAAGAAGTCGGCGTTTAATATGGATTTCAAGACGGCGATATCTTCTGCAAGCTCTAAAGGCCGTTGATTAGTAACTTCTTTTGTTCTGAATTTCCTAATATGGATGACAATGAAATGCGGTTTTAATAGAACAACCCAGTATGCGAGAAATTGTGCTCAATAAGGGCACTACTGTAATCTACTCAATTTCTATTGCCCATATTCTGAATATGTTTGAGGTTATTTAGATTTTTTTACATGATTGTATAGTTTTAAGTGTACAAAGGTGATAAAAAAATAAGTTTTTATAATTTAGGGTCTTCAGTCAATTAGTATAAATGTTTTTAAGTTTGCATCTGAAACAATGTTTTCAAAACAATTTTATTTTTATTTATTTATTTTTTTGTGCAATAATTCTATTCGTACCAATAATTACTGATGCCTGATACTCAGTATCAGTAAACAAATGTGTGTTTTGTTTTTAATTCAATCGCTATTTAGTGGTCATTTATCCAACTCCCTATTTGAAGAAGACACTAAATATGAACTAATCCTCTAATTGACTACTTCCCAAGTTCTTGGTAAGCCAAATTATATTCTCTGTCTCTGTCTCTGTCCCTGTTTTATCTTTTATTATTTTTTTGAAATTGTACGTGACACATATTTTAAAGCAACAATTTAAGACCCTTTTTCATAGCCATTTACTAAATGTTGTTGTGCAGAAGATTTCTTGATCAACATACATCATAATATTTATGTTCATATGTAGACATAAACGTTAAATTATATATAATTTCTGACAAGATTTCTTTGTGTTTTAAAAAGCCTTTAGGCCAGGCATCAACACATGCCTCTTTTAAACGCCCCGTTAAAAAAGAAAATTATCATTTATTAAATAGTGAGTGATCCCCTTATATACGAATACGAATGCATTGCATATCTGTATGTATGCCAGTCAGTGTGTCATCATTTAAAATAATTTGGCCATCATTTCCTAATACAATAACAACAACAATAAAAAGAAAAAAGCCACCAAATTGAACTGATTGAAATCATATGAAAAGATCAAAAGAAAAAAAAAGCAGAAAAAATTGTACCCAGAAATGTTTAAAATAATTATAGTCCTAATATTTTTGTGGGCATAAACAGCGCCACAATTATTTTGTTGTTTTTAACAAGTTCGTCTTTCCGCTCCTTTTTTCTGCTTTCAGTCTTTTTTTTTTTTTTTGTTGCTTTTCTTTTGAGGCGGTAATTTAAACCTATAATTTGAGAGTCATAATTGCTCGCTTGAACATTTTAAAACAAGATTGTGGCACTTTAGTAGAGTGTTTTGTTACCATTTTAATGAATTAATGAATGAAAATTAAAGACTAAATTATGAATGAAACCATCAAGTTGTTATAGTAGATAAACATAAAATTATTGTAAGAGAATAGTCGTTTAGAGAGGGTAGTGTTTTAAATGTATTTTCATGAAAGCAAGTAATTGTGAAATGCATTTTTATACAAAAATAATTCTAAAGTAAAAGAAAATTATGATGGCAAATAAGAAAAATTATTTCAAACCACTGCACAAGCTACAAGTACTTCGAATTTATGATATTGTAATTAAAGCCTTGCAAATGTTGATCTATACAATATAAGTAGTAACAAGTGTCACATCATGCAAATGCCATGCCATGTTATGCCGCTCAAACATGCTCGACAATGGCATGTTAAGACAATTCAAAATATGTTAGAGTCAAAGCTATACGTTGTTTTTATACTCAATTGTTACACATCAACATGGAAAATTGACTTGTCAATAAATGCGTCACATGAGACATATGTTCTTAATAATTAATTCTGATCATTTTTTTTTAATTCTTATACCTATTAATAAACCTGCACACAAATTAGACAATTTTTAAGAAAATGTGAAGTGAAGTAGGGAATACTTATATAACAGTATTAAAAAATACATTATGCTCAAAAAACTTTCATAGACATGGTATTCAACACAGCGAGCTACAGCGTTTTAACCAATAGCATGATGATGACTTTTCATGACATGTCACGACACTGTATTTGAGACGACTGACAAATCATAGCATGGCGTTTTTAAAAATGAAATTTTTACACTAAATGTTGCATTTTGCAGTAGTTTAATTATAATTAACACCTATCGAGAAGGTGTTCTTGCACTGCCAAATATTTTCATACATATTTTACAAATTTTTTTATTTCATAATAAACTTGGAATCGTTTCAATTAAATTATTAGATACAGCTATATATCTAACTATAATATTATAACGTAAATCCCTTATATGCAGTCTGAGGCGAGTAATCCTAAAAACTACCACCCATGCAGCAATTTGCTGGGTACTGTTTAAAATTATCTAAAATAACCAACGTTTAACAATTTGTTGACTGAGTGGCAGAATTGTTTCAGCAATAATCGCTCTACCAGCACCGAACTTTTAGCATTATTCTCTGAAAGATGAGTCAACCAATTCATCGCTTTGGTGAGAACAAAATTGTGTTTGTGTATAACTTAGGAAGTTAGATAGTTTATCTTTTGGTGAAGCGCTTTACAGGTAGTTATATACGGGATCTCTTCTGAAGAGTTCAGCATATATTTCAATATAACCCAGACCTCTATCTTATCTACTAATTTATTACTTGTTATTTGTGCTTTTATTAATAATTTATTTAAAAATTTTTACATTAGGAATTTTTTGTCAAATGTTTATCTAGTGTGACTGTACCTCAAGTCTAACAGACTGTTCATGGAAGACGAATATTTTGAGAAGTTTGGCTTTTTTATGAAAAGCAGTCTGAAATTTGAGTGTTTTTTTTAATGTATAAAAAGCCGAACGTTTTAAACAATTCGTCTTCTATGAACAGGCTGTAAGTGTAGCCTGAAGTGCAACATAAATGTATTACATATAGTATAGCCTTTAATCTTTTGAACGTGCAAAATCTTCTGCAGTCATTGTAGCAAAGGAATGCTAACAAATCATAGTTAGTGAAGATCTACAAAAAAAAAAAAAATAGATATAAAGAAAAAAAAAATAAAAAATTCGCTTTCACATTATTTTTACAAAAATATTTAAACACTCCGCTATGCTAGTTTAGAAAAGTCAATGTTCAAGAATAGTCAATTCGCGTCGTCGTAATGGTTTGAAGTACATCGTATATTATATGACATACTATTTGTATTGTGGATTCGTATTTATCTAAAACATAAATATATATACGTAACGGATTCCGAGCTTAAAGACAACAGAGAGTCCTGATATATCAATATTTTATCTAATTTTTGTTTCTGTTATTTTCTTTTTTATTAATAAAAGAGTCCTCAATTAACCCTTATCGGTCGTAAGTCACCTCTGACGTGACAACAGTACTTTTCTGCAACGGTCGTATGGCACGTGTGAAGTGACAAGGCGAATTATGTCGAAACATACTGTCTATTGATGAGATTTGTTTTTAAAATGCATTCATTTCTTCAATTTACCGTTACCATTTGAAAATACGTATTTACCGTTACTTTCAATTTACCGTTACCGTTTGAGCATAAGAATCTTTTCAGTTTGTCGTTATCAGCAGAGCATTTAACTTGTGCAATAAACTTTCAATTCTTTTTTTTAATGTCTGAATTTATTTTTTGCCCATAAAATGAATAAAGAAAATATTATAAATAAATATATACAGTCGAAACTCTCTATAACGAACTCCTGTATAACGAAGTTTTCTTTATTGCAAAGCAATTATAAGAACACTGTGTTTTGGGTCTACTTTGAGTGTATTATAATCTCCATATAACGAATTTCCATATAGCGAATATTTCCTTATAACAAAGTATTTTTGCGACCGCAACTTGAAGATTGAAGCGTTTTTAATCTCCATATAACGAATTAGATAAAACCGCAAAAAGAACGCACGCACACAAAAAGAAATCGATGTCGCTTTGTGTTATTGGTGTTTTTATTATTGCTCTGTGTGTACTTTGTTGCTTTCACAACGCACAAGCAGAGTCTGATGCTTTGAATCGTTTATTTACCATAAAATTAAATTTTTCTTGCAGTCGCTATGCTATCCCTCTGCCTTTGCATTGAAGAAGAAAAGTGGAAAAATGTTCTTCAAACCAAAATAACTGACTACTACAAATAAAAAATGTTAAAAGGAACAATATTGTTTTTCTTTTCCAATAGCGAATTTTCTTTATAGCGAAGTAAAAATCCAGTCCCTTGGAATTCGTTATAGAGAGTTTCGACTGTATATAAATAATTATCAGAAACTCAGACATGTAGTAGTTGTACAAAAAATAAATAATTTGTAACAAAACTGAAAAGAAATGAATATAAATGTATAATAACATACTATTGTTTTTTTTTCATATTTGTTAAAAATAACTACAACCTGGTGAGAATCAAACGTGTGAAAAGTCGCGTCCGATAAGGGTTAAGTTAATTTATGTTTAATTAGTGATTTAATCTTGTTGTGTTCGCTTCCGTTATGGCAATTTTATTTTCTGTCTTAAGCGCTCATTTAATGGGCTTATCAATCTTACTCGATTACTACTTCTTCTTCACCTAAAATAACAATTTGACAAACTTTTTTTTTTAACAAATATCTTTTATACGTCATCTTTATACAATTTTTCTTTTTTTGTTTTCTTTTAATTTAAAAATGTGCTCTAATAAGGAATTTGTGTATTATAGATTGCCCGTAAATATTAAATTTTGTTTTTAATAATTTCTCTGTATAAAAATTGCCACTAAAATTGTAAACCAGAGTATAATAATCGTTTATAAGTTTTTTTCTGAAAGTATGTACATGTGTTACTATTTTTGCTCGTTTTTTGTTTTTTTTTTTTTTATTTTATTTTTATGACTTCAAATTGTTCTACAATTTAACCATTAAATATCATCAATACATAATGGGTCAGTTTATATTAAAAAGAACAAAAATCTTTGTTTTTTCTTACTACTGGTACATGTAATAGGCGGAACTGAAAAATAAGGAACATATAAAGATCGCATTGTAGTATGATCGTAACGATCATATTAAAATGATTATGAAGATCATCAAAAATTTAAGTATGAATGGAATAAAACAAAACTCAAAACAACAACAATATGTGATGTGATAACTTTGAGCTCTTCAATATGTTTGTTTGAAAATTGATAAAATTACTGACTAATATTTAAGTGAATCGGAAATATTTTTATTTGAAAAAAAAAAAATATATTCTTAAGTAAGTTTAATTTTTTTGCTGAATGATCAGCAAATCCTAGGGCGTCGCAAAATACTTAAACTTGATCTGAAATAAATACTATTGAAATCATTTTTATTATTCTTGCAAAGAATTTTCCATAATAGAAAGTAAAGGACTTGTACACCAGCCACGCTATATATGCTTTCGACTCCACCAGAGACTCCACGGCAGTTTCATCAATATTCTATGTAGCCTACAGATATTACTGACCATCTACATATTTTGTATTGAGTTAGTCAAAGTCGCATCAAACACAATACGTTTTTCTCTGTCATATTCTCTATTTCTCTTCATCATGGCAGTTTAATAATTTAGAACTGTTCTGCTTTTTTAAAAAAAATTCTATTCAAATTTTAAGAAAATAGTTAATATGGATTTGAGAGAAAGTTTAATACCGTAGACAGACGACATCGTTAACGTACATTAGTTGAGTTAATTCAAATTAGGTTGCGCATTATCTCCAATTTAAATGCACAAAACCAAACTAAATTTATACTGCATTAAGTTTTTTTAATATGGCAACATCGCATAAAATCAGTAAGTTTTTGGCTAATTATTTACTATTGGTAATTAAAATGGATAGAAAGTAAGCAAAGTTACAAACCTCTCATTTCTATGGGTATAAAAACAAATAAAAGTAGTTCACAAACCAAACTAACGTTGTGGTCTGTCTACGCTATAACTGCAAAAACTATAGTATGTCAGGGTAAAATTTTAATTTGTATTAGTAAATCCTTAATGCAAATTAAGGTTGTGGTCTGTCTACGGTATAAGTATATGTGTACGATTATATAGAAATGGAAGCTTGTTTGTTCGGCATTAAATAATTGCTAAAACGTTTGATCGATTACTGTAAAAATTTTCCGTCTTAACGTACTTTCTCATAGGCAAGGTTTATTCTTATTTGGTACATTTATATTTTGGGTTTCGTCAAAATGGGCGTGGCAAATTAACAAAATCTAAATATTAAATTATATGCCAATATAATTTAGCAGTTAATTTTAGTATAGTTGTCGACAATACCAAAAAATGTCAAACAATAACGAGTTATAGGCATATATGCTACGAATTCTTGTTTGCAACACTTTCAAGGGCGTTGGCAACGAAGAGTGATTTCCGCTAGGAAAGAATTTTTAATTTTCCTTTTATTTTTATTCCATTTTATTTCTTGGCTTAATTTTGACAAAGTTAATTTATTTTTCTAGCTGCTGTTCGTTCCTTTTCAAAGACTAATTCACTTTAACTGAAATTGTGCTGAATTTTGTAAGCTTTTCGTCAAAATTATTTCCTAACAATTTTGTTGTAAACTAAATTTAAAAATGAATTTGCGGTTAAAGTAACATTTGTTTAAATAACATTTGTAGGTAAAATAATACAGGGTGTATTTTTAGGTCAGTCAACAATTTAATTTGTAAATAAAAAATAAAATTAAAAAATTTTAAATAAATAAATTTTAATCTACGAGCATTATTTTTAATAAATATATGGCAGTAAAATTTAAAAATCATGTCAGCTACGTAGCCAACTAAGATGTTTATGATGAATTACTTTCTGAACGGCTAATTTTGATTCAATCATTCGCATGTTCTGGCAATATACATACGTAGGTCAAGATTAATATGCACAAAGTTGAACTCCAAGGTTTCAATTGTTGTTGATTTATTAGTAAGTCTGTCGTGCCAACACGACATTCAACTGTAGGTCCCAGTACTCTGGGTTAAAAATTTACGCAAACAATATGAGTACTGTAAGAAGCTAGGCCGTAACTCTGAAGAAGGAGTTGTGTAATGACCAATCACGTATAGCATAGTGAATGGAGAGAGCCAACCTTATTTTTTGGTATGAAGTATTCCCTTAGTTGGAGGGATGGTTTGCTAAGATGGACGATTATGTGCATCAAATATATCACGAATTCATCTATAAGTTGTGGCAATTGATGATTGATTTGCAAAGTAAATCTGCTAAATTTTATAGCGTTTTTCAAGCTTCAATTTATTTATAATGATTTGTTGGAATAAACTGATCATAAAAGTCAAAAAGTGAGCGCAGTATTACAGTTCGTTTATTTCTATTAATGAGTTTAAAAAAACACCTTTTTTTAAAAATTTTTTTTATTTACTGTGCGTCATTAATACAGTCTACGCGAAAGAGTCCAAATAAAAAATATAAAATATCTCCTTCATTGTAATCATTTTAGAATGACTTGCAATTTTTTATTTTTTATTTTTTTTATATTTTAGTTACAAATTTCGTATAGATTTCCAAAGTCACGCCTTTAGCGGGCGTTCAATTTCGTTGTTTTTTGGCTGGTTGGTTGGTTGGTTGTTAAAAATTAACTTTTCTTTTGTTTTGTTTTTAAAATTCTTTGTACAACAAATAAATTGGCTTCTGATAATGAAGAGTAAGTGAAGTTAGAAATTGTAATCAAATGATGACTTTTGCTAAAAGTGATGTATTCAAGGCGCCTGCTGTATATTTCTAATGTACGTTTTTAGTAAGTAAAGGGGCAGCCGTCAGTAGTAGTAGTTGCAGTAGTTTTATTTTTTTTTTTTCCTGCTTAATTTCAACAATCATCTTTAATAGTTCATTGATGAGTTGTTGAAATTTCAAATGTTTTCAGTTGTTTTTACGGTTTCCACTATTTTGAAATGAGTTTCAATAATTTCAAAGAGTTTAAGCCGCTTTATTTGGTACTCGTTTTAATGTTATTTTCATGGCGCTTGGTATGGATTTCTGTTTTTTCTTTTTTTAATTTATTTAGAAATTAATGTGTAAAATTAAACCTTTTTTGTACTCGTAGAATGGCTTGAATTGCATGAATTACTTGATTATCTTTTTTTTATTTTTCTTTTGTTGTTAATCCAAACGATAATTTCTGAGGTTTTTGCGGTAAAATTTGAATGTTTTTTAGCCAGAAGATCATCATAAAGATTTTTATTTTTATTTTTAAAGCCGACAATTGCTTCCATCAAATCAATAATGTTTTGTTGTTTGTAAACCGGTAACGGGTTGTAGTGATACTCTAATTATTTGTGGTCAAACTCATTATTTTAAGCCCAAAGCCAACAGCAACTGCTTAAAGCTTATAATCATAAGAAAGTCCATTTATAGAAAGAAATCTAAGAAAAAAAAAATTATTGTTTTCTGTGTAAATAACCTGCCGCTCCTGCTGCTGTTTTGCTTAAAGCCGGTCACCTTAAAAAGCAAAACCTTGCCGACCATACCATTTAGAATTTTTTATTAAACAAAAAAAAAAAAGAAAACCAAAACTTTTGTGCATTTTTTAGAATTTTTATGTTCTATATAGTCGTCAGTAAGTAAATAAGTATTTGATTCTTAACTCGTTCGATTCCCAAGAATATACTCGTAAATAATATTTTTATGCCTGGCAGTTTAAACATTGAATCCTACTGTGTGAAGTGGGTTAATAACAACAAATTTTATAGCTTTTCAAATGAACTGGGCTTAAAAGATGAAAAGAGTTTGTGTTTCTGTTTCTGTTTGCTTAAGTTAATATTATTAAAGGAAATACAAAGCAAGAGTATAGTATGAAACAAAAGCAAATAAACAGACTGTAACCTTAAAAATAGTCTACTATGCTGTTTTAGTAATAACAGGCGACAAATTACAGCATTCGCTGCCGAGCAAATTTTTATATAATATTAAAACAGAAACTACGAAATGGGGTAATTTGGCCTCAGATTAAAATAAAAGACAAAAACGCTTCTTTGCGAAGTTACGGAAAACGGGAAACCGTTATAAAAACCTAAATCATATAAAACCTATGTAAAGCTCGCTAAATGCTTAGTGTAAATAAATAAATATCTTCTAATAAATGTATTGAAATAAATTTTTATTTAGTTTAATTTTTATTTAAATTTTTTTCCTTATTAAAACCTTAGGAAATTAATTCTTTTGTAAGTAGTTCAAAAGGACAAAATCTATAAATTATTTAAAATATATGTATGTATGGCAAATTGTATTATAAATTAAATAAAAATAATATGAATATAATTTGTATGTAATATTAATAATACTTACTATATAAACATATAACATAATATAACAGTCAAATATTTTATTGGTGATTAAATATTACGGCCTAGATCTTCATAAGAAAATATAAAAAAATAAGAAACTAATTCTAAGGCATACATATAGTCAAAAATAGCTTTCCTAAAACTGTTTTTCGTCGATAAAAGTTTTATGTAAATTAGTAAAGAGTTCCACAGATTAACAGCATTAACGAAAAATAATCTACTGGTATTTAGGCAGTCATGCCTGGGCACAATTAATGTAATGCACCTAGTAGATCTTCCAAAAACTAGTTTTTCATAAAGATAGGGGGTTTCCTCCGATGGAGCAAGTTATGCAGAAACATAATAAAATAATAAAGATAAGGAAAAATATGAAGATGTTAAAATATATGTTTATCAGCATATGAATAATTAGTCAATAATACAATTCAATTAAATGTAGTGGCCGTGGTCTAGTGGTTAGTAGACTTGTGTAATTCACGAACGACCTAGTTCAATTGTACTACTCTTTCAATTGAACTAAGAGAAGCGCTATTTTCAATGAATGACCTCTCCTAGTTCAGTATATCTTTTTGGATTTAGTTACATTCTACTATATGTTTCTTTTAGTTCACTTGTCAAGTACATGCAAACAGTGATGTCACTAAGCAGTTTTTGTATCCAACATTTGTTAAAAAATTATTAAACGATAAAGAAAATAAAAAACAGCGTAATTTTTGTATGGGTATGTATTATTTTTTAAACTCAAATTAATATAAATGAGTAAATAAAAGACAATAAAATATCAAATAAAGTACAATATTGCAAAAATGCCGCTATAGCTACATGTACAAATAAAGGAACCGTTGAACTAAAAGATCGAACTAGTTCATCTTAGGTCTTTGAACTAAAAAGAGCGCTCACTGAAAGGAACTATTAAGCACAAGTCTAGTGGTTAGTGTGTTGGCTTGCTGGGTTCAAATCTCAGCTCTGGCATCTTGAAAAAAAAGAAATATGAAAAAATTATTTCTTTCGACGACTACCTCCCAGCGGTCTTCTGGCAAAAGCTCTGGGAGTAATTAATTGCATTGCGAAAGCTTTTCAAATCTGTCATTCGTCAACTGTCAACTTTAAATTGTAGGTCCCGGTTCTCACGGATAAAAATTAACACACACAACATGAGTGAGGTGACAAGCTAGGCAGTAACCCTGACACAGGGTTGTAATCGCCAATTACGTATGTGCCTATGTAATACAATTAAATATTTTCTGTTACTCTTTATCGATTCTAACATTCGGGAAATGCTTAAAACTTAGACACTTCGTTTAAAGTGGTAAAAAAATTGTACAAATCGAAAATAAAAGTAAATAAAAGTTCCTGGTGCTCGAACTTCGGGCCTCCAGCACATTAAGAAAATAAAAGTACATTTTTTTAAGTTTTAAAAAAAGATTCAAAAGATTTTTGCTAAAAATCTGTGCTGTTGGCATAACAGATTATTTATTGTGTATTTGTAATTATTTGTGTTTTCCACATACGTTCCAGAATTTTCGTTTTACCGAAAAGGGGTCATAAGCTTCCTTCAATACCTACGAGTTAACACTTTAAAAGAGTCTTTTAAAAAAATGTGTTTTTATATTTAAAATTTAAATAGTTTTTAGCTGAAATAAAAAAATTTCCTATTAAAGAGAAAATGCTTTTTTATATAAAAATTAAATTCCATTTTTTGTACTCATACTTTAAAAAAAATAGTCATAAACTCTCATATATTTTGTTTAAACTGATGGCTTGTGTTTTGGCCATGATAAATGCGTTTTTTTTTCTCGCAATTGTAATTTACAAGTAATAAAAAACAGTAGAACAATTTTTTTCATTTTGTTTTCACATATACGAGTGTGTGCCCCGGTCAGGCTCTTTAGAGAGTCATAAATATTCGAACTTGTATGAGTGTATTTATGAATTTACAACTAAAATTAATAAAAAAGAAAAAACTGCAACAAAAAGCAAAAAATAAAACAAAATGCCAAATAAACAACAATAATAATAGTAGTGAATAAAAAAAAAAATAAATAAAAATTATTATTCTGCTTTTTTTTTTTCTTTAATTTTAGTTTTTTTGTTGCTCAACAAACAACACATTTGTTTTGCAACAACCATTTGTCGTTGTAGCTGTTGTGGCTTTAAGCCGCCTGGTGTCCGATAAAGTATAAGCGAATCCCAGTTACCAACACAGCATCAGCATTTGCATTAACAACAGCCATTCACAGATAGAAGACTGTTTTTTTTCATACTTTTTTTTAGAATTTCAGTTTCATTTGTTTTAACTGAAAAAAAAAAATAAAAACTTTTGCTGTGGATTATGAAATGTCGAGTTTGTTCACTGATGACTGACTTTGTTGGCTATAGATGGATGGATGGACGGTTGAATAGGTTGAGTGAAAGGTCATAGAGTGAGTGAGTGGTTGGTAGTTGGCTTGTTTAAATGCTGGAGCTCAGTTGGTTGGCTCTGGTTAGTTGGTTAAAGTAGAAAACAAGAACGCCTCACCATCAAAGTAGTAGCAATTGTAGTGGCACTGTTATATTTTTATTTTCCCAGTGATATGATGGTAAACATACCCAATAACAAAATGTTAACAAGATACGCGAACAACAACAACCACAACAATAATAATAAAAAATTCTAGCGAACAAAAAGTAAATTTTATTTTATTTTTCTTTAACAATGACGAGAGATGATGAATTGTGCTGCTGAAATGCCAGAAAAAAATATGATTTTAATTTTAATATTTTTTTATGCATTTTTTTTTTTTTTTTTTTAACCAACAACCCCTACACACTTGCTAAAGTTTTTATGCCTTTGGCTAAGTAATAAAACAACTACAATAACCAACTAACGGGCAAGAGGATAACAGAGAAAAAACATTTTTGTTGGTCACTAAAAAGAAAGTTCATTAATTTTTATGAAAAATTTTTCTATTTGCTTTGTTTGAATATATAATTTTATGACACAAAATTTGTTTATAAAAGTTAAAAAAAAACAAATCAAAAATTTTATATAAAAAGTATCTTCAATATTTATACACTAAATGGTGCTGCTGTCCATGCATTAGTAAAAGTACAAGAGGATTTAAATATGGCAATTCAGGCTTCATTATCAGTGAATTCCTTTCTTGATTGTGATTTGGATATCAGCGAAATACGTTAAGGAATTTGCAAATAAAGATGCTTTTTTATCTTTAAAAAGTACGAAACGATACCACATACATACATACATACATAACTGCCCTTTACAACCCTGTGTCAGGATTACCGCCTAGCTTCTCGCAGCACTAATGTTGTGCGTGTAAATTTTTATCCATGAGTATCGGGACCTACAGTTTAAAGTCGACTCCGAACGACAGACTTGAGAAGCTTGTTCATGGCATTTAATTACTCTCAGAGCTTTTGCCAGAAGACTGCTGAGAGGTAGTCGCCAAAAGAAATATTTTTTTCATATTTCTTTTTTTTAAGATGTCGGAGCTGGGTGTCGAACCCAGGGCTCATATCTTAGTAAGCCACACACTAACCACGATACCACAGTCTTCTCAAATCAAAGAGTAATTTTGTTTTGCATCAAGAATTAATTACAGATGAAAAAACTTTCTGCCAGATTGGTATCACATTGACCAAAAACGCAATCGAATGAAAACTTTGCTAGCTTTTTTGCAAGGATTTATGTGAAATACAATGAATTTTAAATGTAGTTTTGTAACAGAAACCAAGAGAAAAGAACAATCCAAACAATCGAAGGTGAAGGCGCATCAAAGAAAGCAAGTGGCAGTTCAATTGGGTGGTAAGGTCATGTTAACGGATATTTGACCGACTATCTTCAACAAGTTAATACAATAAATTCTTAATACATATTACATACATACATATATAATTGGCCTTTACAACGCTGATTCAGGGTTACAGCCTTGCTTCTTAATATTATTGTAACATTTTGGACCATTTCAATTTGAGATTCTCATAAAACGATTTGATTTAAAATATTTTGTATCTTATCATATTTTATCAACGAATTGATATACGAATTGCTTGAACACCCACCTTATTTTGCTGATTAAGCTCCCTTTGAACCCTACCTGTTCCCAAATCTAAAAATTTCTTGCTGGCACAGTGTTTACCTCCAATGAAAATTCAATGGCAACTGTAAATGATAGTTTAAGTTTAAGCAGCGTCAGAAAAATTATTTTAATCAAGGGATAGAATTGCTAGAAAAACCTTGGACTAAGTGTATCGACGTTTTAGAAGGTACAATATTGAAAAATAAAATATTTTAATAATAAAGAGCTTGTTTTTCATTTCTATGCTAAAAACATTACATTAAATTGAAAATACTACCCAACAAATATTTACCCTTTAAATAAAAGGAATATTTGTTTTAAGAACTGAAACATGCTTTTATTTAAATCATATCGTAAGAAAAAGGAATGGGGAGAATGAGATCAGTAGAAATAGTTTTCCATTGCTCTCTATTTGGTTTTGTTTTTAATTTTTATTAATATCCTATTCGTTGTGTTGTTATATTTTTATTTTTTTGCTTTTGTGTTGATAGAGAATTCCAAATAAATGGAAAATTTTTCATTTAGCCTTTGGCAATAATGCTATGCGAAAGCTTTGCAATATTTAACTACACTGCTTGAAATGAGTTAAGGGACACTTAAGCTGAAAAATGTTTATTTTTTATTTATTATTTAATAAAAAATTAAATACGTAATGGAATGTAATGGTATAAGACTTACGCATAACACAACCTTGTTTGTTACGGTGACCGGTTTTAATTTTATTAAATCGAAAGCCAGTATTCTCACTTCAGTCTGGGTATTCCAAAATATAACTGTATATAGATCTATTCAAACTAATATTGTCTAAATTTCAGTCTTAATTCTGTTCATAACGTCTGTGATTTCTTTGTATATTTACGATCTATCCGTAAACCATTTGGAATTCCACGGTCTACCCGAATATGACCTCGAACTTTTGGTAAAAAACTTGATTAGGAATAGTATATTTTGTGAGCGGATTTATGTGATTAAGTTCGCTTTGGTATTTTTTGTAAAGAAGAGCTGAAGCTCCTTAGTAATCCTATATCATTTTCTTAATTCAGGTTTTTGGTCATAGGGACGAAGAGGTGTATAAAAAATGAATAAAATTATAATATGTGACCTTTTCCGAGAAAAGGAACCTAGTGTGTCGAAAAACGGGTTTGGACTTAAGAGTGGATTCTGGTACCCAAGAGGGTGTAGAATAACTGAAATGCGTCATTCTCGATTTCAAACACTAGGTCCCCTTCCTCGGAGAAGGTCACATTTGTTGCCTTGTGATGGTCATTAAAGGGAATGTCTTCGTGTTATTTCGTGGTAAAACCCAAATCAAATATGTGACCCGTGTATTCATCCGGCAGTCTATATAATGACTCGCAACGGTGTGCACGTGTCACTGGACAATCGATTCGCATGCCAAAGAGATAAATGTGTCATTGAACCCTCAATGCAAAAATTGCGGAATTACAGAAATACATCATTACAACCGTGTGTCAGCATTACGGCCTAGCTTCTCGCAGCACTCATGTTGTGTGTGTAAATTTTTATCCATGAGTACCGGGACAGTTTAAAGTCGACTCCGAACTACAGACTTGAGAAGCTTGTTCATGGCAATTAGTTACTTTCAGAGCTTTTGCCAGAAGACTGCTGAGAGGTTGTCGCCGAAAGAAATAATTTTTTCATATTTTCTTTTTTTTTCAAGAGGTCAGAGCTGGGATTCGAACCCTGGGCTTATGTCTTAGTACGCCAACACACTAACCACTAGAACACGGCGACTACTATTGCGGAATTACTGCTTGGAAAAAAAGCTATTGATCCAATTTCTTTGTAATATCCCAGATGTGGCCATCAGGCGTTTAAGTTTTTTCGGGAGCTTTGCGCAGCGCGCTAACCTGCATTTCCTCCCTATGCTTCATTATATAGATAGTTTAGTTTGGCTATAATTTCTTTGCTATTTGGGTGATTCATTGTAGTTTTGCTAACGATATCAAAACAGTATCTCAGTGTTACTTTAAAAAATCAAGTTCCTGATTAACTGACCATTTGACCTTCTTGCCTATATAACCAAGATACCGAAGTCTGGGATTTGAAGTGTGTTGCATACTGAATGACCAAAATCTACATTTAAAGCGATTTATAACGCTTTAAGCTTTCTTGAAGTTCACAATAGAAAAGTCCGCCTCATCGGAATTGAATTTCAAAAGTATAAAGAACTTGTTTTGTTGTCATGAAATCCAACGTGAAACGTTTTACGTTTTGGTAAGTCAAGTAAAAATAAAACAAAAATCACACCAAATTTTTTCTAAATTGTCCCACCTAAAGGACTTTGGGGTTTCAGGTTACGGCGCCACTGGTTTTTGTTTTATATCTCTCTCACTATTTGTGTTATTATTCTCTCAAATAATGTTCGTATGAAAAATAAATAAAGAATATCAGTGAATACAATACACCCAAACCTGCAGACAGTATTTTGTAATATAGATTGCAATAAACATTTGCATACTTTTGTAACAGAAAAAATTTAAAGTACTGGTATGAAAACAGGAGTAGAACTAATATAGGAATGAACAACAAAGGGCCTGTCTGTGCAATTATATTGTGTATGTTAAAAAAAAAACAAAAAGCAAAATATATAATTTTTTTTCTAACAATCAAATTATATAATAAAAATAAAAACATACTAATTGTTTTTATTAATAAAATATTGTTGTGGTTAAATAACACATAAAACTGGTTATTAATGGTTATTGGCCCTCTTTATCTCATAGATTTAATGACAATTGTTTATATAAAAAGAAGAAAAAACTATATTAAAATAATATTTATGCATGTATGTAAATAAAAAATAATTGGCAACTGGAAAAAAAAAACATTTACAAAAAAAATGTTATTTCCTGTCATTAATTTCTTTCTATGCTTTCAAATTAAACTTTTATTTGCAAAGAAAGTTGAAAAAGTTGTTTAAAACATTTTAAATGTTAATTACGAACCCTTTATCTTCTTCAGGTTTTCTTTGAACTTCAGTTATTAATAAATTAAAAGCGGGTATAACCAAATTTTAGGAAAACGTACTCGTAAATCAAAATTCATTGCAATCAAATGTCAATTTTTTTTTTTTTTTGCAAACATAAATCCTATTTTTAAAAAATATAAAAAGAAATGACTACAAGGCTTAGAAGCCATAATATTTTGGCGCATATGTTTGAAAAAACTTTTAAGGTTTTTCTTTTTATTTCATTTTCATAAACATTTTGCATAATTCTAGACACTCTGAAACACTCAAATCAACTAAAACAAAACTTATGGCCATTTTATAACATACTTGGGCCAATTGTCATTACCTGATTTTTTGTATATTAAAATGTTGAGAATATGAGTATTTTATGCAAAAGAAATATATGAAGAAACACAAGAATGAGACCATTTAAAGCGGCATTTAGCTGTGGTTCTTAAAAATAAAAATAAAAAATAAAAATAAAGTTTTGGTTTATAATCTTACGAGCGTTGATGATGTGGATCATCATAAAAATCTATATTATGGCTGTTTATGTTATTCTGTGTATTATTTTTTTTTAACATTTTAAACTCTTGTGTTTTAGCGCTGTCTTCTTATGATTTTTTTTTTTAATTTTTTATGGCATGGCTGTATACGCACAATAAAGTCTATAAATTTTGTGTGGAACGCAACGCTTTTTTATTTCTTAGCCTTTAACGGATGATTGTTTTATAAAAATGAATTGAAATGGTCCATGACAAAGATTTTATTTTTAAATTGACAATTTAGCGTTTTTAATCTGAAGAAAAGTAATATTTATTTTTTAAAATGCCTAGCATTTACAGCAAAGCAGCAACAAATTATGTTACCCGTAGGCAAATAATATAAACAATCAAAAGCAATAGTTAGGACGCTCACACAAAACTCAAACATCCCAAGTTCGACTTCCAGCAAAGGTCAAAAATTAAAAAGTTAATTTGTGGATTTTTCAAAAATTATAATTTAAAAATAAATACTTCCGCTCCCTGAAATTTCACTCTATTCCAACTTAACCTTCGACAACGAAAAACAAATGATAAGGGAAAAGCGCCACCTATTGGGAAGTAGCAGATAACAGCTAAAAACCTACTTAGCAAAGGCACTCACCAAAATCAACATGCAATGATAGAGCAATTGCTGTTAATCATTCCAGGGTTAAGGTATAACACTGGCCTTTGAATGCTCAATTCACAGCAATTTGTCTCATTCCTAAGGCGCTTAATAATACAAGAAAACGAAATATATGTTCTGTTGTCATAATGTACAACTCTTTCCACCAAAATTTCAATACAATGCTCAGCATTTAGTATGGGTTTACCCATGAGTATTGGTCTCAATATTAAAAAAAAGTCGGCTAATAAGGTCAACTCAATTTTTAGGCTGATATTGGATATTTGTATAATTTGGTTATTTGTATAGCTGTCGAAATTATTAGTCTACTTGATGTTACTTTTAGCAGTGATACCAAATACCTGAGGCCATTTTTCATTTCAAATAACAACACCGGTTATTTTTATGACAATAGGTCTGTTTGGGTACTCAAAAATAAATGCTTTTACTGAATCATGTTATTTAACACAAATACTCAATAAGGACAGATAAAAAAAAGGTAATAAAATGACAATTCAATGAGAGATAATTTACTGAAAATTTTTTATTTATATTGATCAATATTCATATTTAGCTGTGTTGGATCGCTGTTTTGGAAAAAAATTATATTTCATGGTAAATTCCTTGCCCTGTTAAATGTTACGTTATCTACACTCTTCATCTGTAAATTTATTCAATAATTTAATAATACGATCAAAACATTTACTTCAATTATATGAAAAGTTTCTCGAGAAAAAATAACTTTTGGCTTTCTTTTATTTTCTTCCTCTTTGTCCGTTTTCTGTTAATTTTATGCATAATCAGCTATTATTTCTAGTTCTGACTAGATTTACTTTTTTATACATTTTTATTTTTGGTAATTTTGGTGAATTTTGTCTTATTTTACTGGAGAAGTATTCAAAGAAATCTAATATTACCGTCATCACACAGTCAAACGACTTACATAGGGTATCGTACTCTATAGATTCGCTGGAGCATCGGCGCAATATGGTGTGCATTTTATTGTTCTATCGGTAGTACTATGGGAGATGCCCTAATGGATTAAGATGATAACTCCAAATAATCGCAAATTCTTAGGGACTACTCGTACCTTTCTCGTAGCACATCATTTTGTAGTTGATTGTAGCGTGAATTATAAAAAGAATTCGTTCTTTAGTCGCACCGTTCGCTTGTGGAACAATCCTCCAATTACCATGTTACTAAGTTTACTCACTCTTTCTCCTTCCCACAACATATTTTCTTAGACCGGCACAATGTACTGTATGAGTAGGGGTCGCCTTGGAGTGCTGGCCTTGCTTGAAGTGTAACTTATCAAAAAATTGTTCAGGATAACTTTATATACACTTTTCTTTCTTCTTTAATTAGATTAAAATATTGTGTATTTGTTTTTAACTTTAAACTATTGTTTGTTTTTTCATTTTAGGTCTGGTTTCAAAATAAACGCTCGAAAGAACGACGCATGAAACAAATAACCAGCATGGGTAGGCCACCATTCTTTGGTGGTGCTCGTAAGATGAGAGGTTTCCCTATGAATTTATCACCCGGCGGTTTAGATGATGGTCCTGGTTTCCCCTATTTTGCAGCTGAAGGCAAGTTTGAATTTGGCTATGGACCACATTTTCATCCACACGATGGACCCTTCTTTCCAGGACATCCTGGAGGACCAATGCCTTTTAATGCGCCTGGTGAGTAACAAAGAATAAACCTGCTAGCCTTTAAAACTTACAAAAATAATTTTCAAATATTTGTTTGTTTTTTTCTTCGGCTTATTTTGCTTTTTTTGATTGTGCCTTAAGGTGGACCAATGGATCATACCGGCCCCATACCTATGGTCAATGAATTTGGTTTAACGCCTGAATCGCAATTTCTTAGTCAAACAGCGGGACCACCTATGAATATACAATCAGCTGGCGGACCACAACAACCTCCCGATCATCTGTTGGCTGCACAGCAGCAACAGCAACAAGCACAACAATCCCAGCAACAAAATGGCCCGCGATCTGCATCACCGGAATTCATGACAGCCGGTAATTTCAGTGAACCTCAAAATATGCAAAATGAAACGCTTGTTTGGTAATATTCAAAAGAGTTGGCAACACGTTTGCTACTGTTAAAAACACTCGCCGAATATCAACAACAAGAGGATTTAATTTGAAATGCCGAGATGCATAGATGTATTTATGCGTGCGGAAGCTATGGATAGGGGGCTGGTCCTAAACTTATCGATAACTATTACAAAAACACAACAACAACTAGAAAAAGAATTATAAAAAATCTTTCTTTTCAATACTATTTAGAAAAAACACACAAAAAAAAAGAAAACCCGTAATATATGGCTGCTTAATTTGATATTAATTGCTGAAGCAAATAAAAAAAAAATGTTAAACACACAAATAAATAAACAACAGAAACACTTTATATATGTATAAAAACAACAACAACAAATTATTATTATAATTAAAAACAAAAAAAGAAAAAACAAAAATACAAAGAAGAATTAAACAAAAAACAATTGTAAATTGATTTTTTTTAATTTTATTTATTTTATTTTTAAAATTGTAAATGATGGATGTACAATGCGAGAGTATAAATATGAATGTAAATGTATTATAATTATTATAAATATTTAAATATAAAAATTAAACAAATAAAAATTATTATAAAATAATAAAAAAAAAACAAAAACTATAAAATCTACAAAAAATAAACTGTTTTGAATCTTTACAATCGATGGATAAATTGGCTAAAGACTCAAAACCACACACTCTATCAAAAAACGAAATTGAAATCAAAACAAAAACTTTTGAAAAAAAATTTAAGCAGGGAAATAGGAAACATTTGAAAAATTTAAAAATCTCATCTCATGCCATAGCATACTGTAGAAAAGAATGTTTAAAGCCTCTACATTTATTCTTTATATGTATGTATATACAGTGATGCATCCAATCGATAAATGAAGTTCCTCATGATAGTCAGTGGAATTGATGATTACAAAGAAAAAAATATTTTTTTTTTAATTCAGACGTTATGTTCACTGAAGCAATACCACTTTTTATTAATATACAGCGAAATTTGTAATGTTCTGTTTGAGATATTTTTAATTAAATATATGAGATATTCAAAATAAAGGAAAAGAAAAATTTTATAGGAACAAGAAAATATATTGTACTCGCTGTGGTCTAGTGGTTAGTCTGTTGGATTACTAAGACGATAGCGCTCGGTTCAAATCTCATCTCTGCCATCTTGAAAAAAGAGAAATATGAAAAAATTATTTCTTTGGGCGGCTACCTCTCAGAAGTCTTTTGTCAAAATCTCCGGGAGTAATTGATTGCCAGGAAAAAGCTTCTCAAATCTGTCGTTCTGAGTAGACTTTAAACTGAGGGTCCCGGTACCCATGGATTAAAATTAACACACACCGCATGAGTGCTGCAAAAAACTAGGGTGGTAATGGACAGATACATAACTGTATGTATGTAAGGAAAAATGTTATTGATAGCAAACCAAATGTAGTTGAATATCCAGTTGCTAACCGAAGTTTCAAGTTAAAATTCTAATATAACCTATTATTAATGAGTCTCATTTGCATCTAATTGCAAACGAAGTGTCGAAGAGCATATTTATTTATTTTTGAAGTGGTGAAAACATACCAGATTCTTTGGTGGGAATAAAACTCATGACCCTCAAACTAGTATACTAACCCACTAGTAGCACATTAAGGGATTTTTCGGCTCCTAACTGACATTGCAATACTGCTTCTGACAGCAGACAGCCAGTTGTCAACTGACTTTTGTCAAAGTTTTAATAACCTGTTTCATTCAATGTTTAATAGCGTGCTTTCAGGTAATTTGAGTTGAAAATAGGAAGAAAAAGGTTCTGTGTTCATTAAACATTCGTTTTTTTTTTTGGTAAATCCCATCACTTAAACGAAATCTAAGCTTGTAAAATACTATGGGAACCGTGCAACTTTATTTTTAACAGGAAACTAATGATTCTATTCAATTTCGTTGTTGCTATACATACACCGTAAATGCCGAATGTTTAATTACGCTCTTGACACCTAAAAGAATTTAAAAGATTTACGATATGCAAGAAGTGTTTCTCCTTTGCTCATAATCGACTACGAACGCAATTGGGTGACAACTTTTCCAAAAAACTTAGAATATCAGTCACATAGCAGCAGTCAAAACAGTGGATTTTTCTATGTAAAGTAGGACCAAAGAAAGCTAAATTGATTTTGATAGTTAATAAAGGCATGGCAAGCCGAGTTCTTACAGGTATATTGTACCCCTCCATAGTAACATTTGCGTTTATTGATGGAAAGGTAGCTTTGTGTCATATGCATGCAATTCTTGTTGAATATGTTTAGTTTTTAATTCTTTTAAATCTTCATATTTGTTTTAAAGTAAATAAATAGTTTTAACGTAAATAAATAGTTTTAAACTAAAAAAGGCATAGAACGCATGTATATAAAACTTCACAAACAATCTAGATACGAATGCAGTTTCAAATTTTAGCAAATATTATTTCGTAGTGTAGAGTAAAGTTTAAAAGAATCATGGGCATTATGACAGCAAAATTGGGTTAATTTACTGAGTATATAAAGAAGTAAACGACAGCAGTTCTTTTGGCTTTTTGAGTGTGTTTACTCATTTCAAACATAAAAAGGACTAAAAAAATTAGACAAATTTTTAATAAAGTGTGTTTCATTCAAAAAATAACGGATTCATTGAACCGCCTTCATGCGCCGCTGGGATTTGGGATTTTATAGTCAGAAAACTGATATTCAATGCATTTGCGGTAAAAATAACTTTCAATATAGTGAACTATGAACTTATGGACTACCTTAGTTTTTATTAGTTCATATTACCGCGATTTCACTGTATAACTATCCTCCTTCAAACCTATTTTGTTAGGTTTAATAATTCATCAATTGTTGCTAAAACCTGTCTAAGACTTTATTGTTATATGTAGGGTGCATCCCTCTAAAAAAATTAAGAACAGTTTCTGTCAATACTGCAATTTTGTTAACATTTGCAAAAAAAACCTTCAATATTTTTAATTTAAATTATAAAGCCTGTTATAATAAACTTATTATTTAGCTTCGATTTCTTTGCCGGTACAGAATTTATTAACTTTTGTGTAAAACATATGGATTATGCAATAATTTAGTGCTATGTAGTACCAAATAAGTAGTTACGCCTGAATCACTATAATTCTAAAGAAATGTTCAGAAATAATAAATCTTATATGCACATGCTATTCATTCTTAAAAAAATTGTTTTCATAGCATTTTTAAACCTTTAATATAAAACAAAAATATAAACAATATAGCTTTTCAGATTATCTCACTCCAACACATAAGGTTTTTTTTAAGTCATACTTAAATTCTTCGTTAAGCAAAAATGCCATTATTCAATATTATCATTATTAAGCTTTGGAGAAATTTTTGTTTTTTGAGATTTTTAAATTTTTCAAGCACCTAACAGGCGATTCAGACTATGACTTTTTTCTGTGGTTTATGGTTGGTAGCGAATGAAGTAAAAAAAAGGCAGAGCAGGTGAAAAAAAGCACAAGTTCTCTTTGTGTGACTTTTTGATTTCGCTTATACTCTTTTTCGTTTACCACTCTTGCACTTATAAGACTCAGTATATGAAGAAGAACATTAAGAAAGCAATAAAGAAAGGTAATAAAAAGATTTATAATTTACGAAGTGCAATGTGAACGCTATAATAGTTTTGACGATTCTTTTAAAAACAGTTAAAAACAAAATTGGAATTTTTTTGGGTCATGGTGTGAATCGTGTGTCAGAATAAATACAAAATAATCAAACAAAAATTGAACGTCTAAATGAAAATGTCTGTCTGTATTTAAATATTCAAGCAAAAAACAAATTAAATAAATAATAGAAAAGATGATAAAACAACCCACAAATATAGAAAATTAAATAAAATTTATATACAAAAAAGAAATAAAATTAATTTATGTATTTATTTATAAAAATAATAAATTCCTAAAGAGAATCTATATATAAAAAAACAGAAAAAAAATAAATTATAAATAAAAAATAAACTAAATTGTACATAAAAATTAAAATAAAAGAAAAAATTTAGTGTTAGATTAGTTTGTAAGTCATTATTATTATATTAATTATAATTAACATTTATCATTATAGTATATATTTAAATATTATATATATAAAAAAAAGAAAAAAAAAAAACAACAAACCGAGAAGAAAAAAAAAACAGAGGAAAAATCTAAATGAGAAAAAGAATGATGAAAATAAAGAAATTGTTATCAAAAATCATAAAAAATAACAGTTTTTATAAAAAACAAAAGAAAAATCTATAAAAAAATATTGATGTTTTATTTGGAACAGGGGTTACTGTGCAATGATGAGAGAATTTGAAAATAGTCCTTCTATCTTGTTGATCTCTATTCACCACGACATTAAAAAAAATTGGCACTTGTGTAGTAGATTTTGTCAATGAAAATATCCACTTGCTATTTTCTAGGCCCTAGGCCCTTGTTTTTGTTTCTGACTGACATGTTTTAGCTTTTCAAGATAGGTTTTAGAATTCAGTATCAGCTCTTAATTACTGTATTCCCAAACAAAATTTCGGAATGAGCATTCCTAACAGAACGAAATCGAGGGGATTCTTTAAGGAATTTCGAGCTCAGAGTCCAAACGGATGGTTCCAAGATGATCTAGTGTTTTCTCTGTTCAGGGTAATTTGAACCACTTACTTTCTCCTTAGTTTTTCAGACTATTACAAAAGCCTGCCGCTGCTGACCTATCGATTTGCGTGGATAGTTTGGCGGTTCTACTTATACTGACATCAGACATTACTACATTTTGGCTAGTGAAGGAGTGCAAAAGTGCAGGAATGAAATGAATTCTCTGTGCCCTCTCACTGGAACAATGCGAATTTGATTTCAAGGCATCATGGGTTTGAGGGGGAAAAACGGGCGAATGCATTAGATAGGTAGGGTTCAGCCTCAAAGGTATCCCATCTTCTCTCCAAAAGGGTCTATATAGGGATAAATCCTGGGAAAAGCCAGTTGAATTCTGCAAGATTTCGGAGCTGACTTAGTCTGTTTTTGATCTTAGACATACTAGATCGCTGTTGTATCACATTAGGAAATATATGTTCAGATTGCTGACTGTACTTTATGTACACTGGCAAACTGAAAACCATGCTCACTGAATGAATGGTTGTTCAACACAACAATTACATTCGCAGTTGTAGTAATGCGAAGCAGGAGAGAGTTGAGCATTTCTTTTTCGAATTGATTTGGCGTTTTTACAGGGTTTCGTGCAGATATCGTGTACTGATCCGGGAAAGATCCTCTTATCCCTCAATCTGACGAATTGAATATGAGGGCTTTTCTAATCGTGGTCACAAATGCTCTTGTATTTTTGAAACGGCATAGTAGGGTGCTAATTGACGCTCGTGTATGTACGGCCACGTTAACCAAGTATGTGGTTTATTATTTTTATTTTTATTTTGAGAACTGAAATAGAGAAACTGTTGAACCATTTGGCAGTGAACGTAAATAAAGTACAAATTTAATGGGCTTTATTTAATCCCAAATTAAGTTTTCTAGTAAGTAAGTAGATTTGCTTTGGTCGAGAATTCTATTCTTATGAGAGACGCTGGTCTGTAACACTACACCGAACATATTTCCGCAGTTAGAATATAATTTAACAATGTATTGTAATACGAAAATAAATAAAAACACAGTTTTTTAATCAAGTCTGCAAAAAAGCCTGACTTCATTCCGTGCCCATATCAGGTCAGTAATCTATAGGATTGGTGAATTATGAAGAGAATACTTACAACAGTTCAATTTCTTTACAACTAAAATCATGATTCTCAAGGGATATTGTGTTATCTTCAAATATTATTATTTCAGCCATTATTATTTTTTTACAAGGTCAGCACTCAGCACCTAGTTGTGCACTATGACGTGTAATCTAACAAATTATGTTATGGAACAGAGCAAAGAGTGAGTAATAGTATTTTTGATAATTTTTTTGGAATATCTTCATATCATAATTGGCAGAAAAGGAACTCTCGCGAGGAAATCAGTTTAGTGTTATCCGACTTTCCTTTATGTTGCATTTCACAATTCAATAAACAATCAATCACAGAGGAATATGATCTCTCAAAATTACAAGTACTACGTACAAATATACGATTAGTGGGAAACAATTTCTTTGTGTTACCAGAATACTTCCCCAGTGAAACACACGCTACATTGCAAATATGGTCGAGTGAATTTATACATTTGAATATCCTACTGGCAGTAATAATAAAAAATATATTTCAGACCTGGGCACGTATGAGACAGTTGAATTCCATTCATGGTGACATAATGGTACTTTTCGACATCATGTACGCTTATCCCTTAAAAGACTCAACTCTGTACTATGAATTCGAATGCTTGTTAAACAAAACGCTTAACTTATTTTGCTAAAACTAAAACTACTACTAAAAAATAAATTGGCATTTGACACCAATGTGAGGTTGAAAATTACTGTTAAGGTCTAGTTTTAATTATATTACTGTCCTAAGTAGTCACTGCAGATTCAGCGCTACCGAGTACAGAGTACCGGGACTTACAGTTTAAAGTCGACTCCGAACGACTTATTTGAGAAGCTTTTTTATGGCAATCAATTACTTCCAGAGCTTTTGTCAGAAGACTGCTGAGAGGTAGTCGCCGAAAGTAATAATTTTTTCATATTTCTTTTTTTAAGATATCGGAGCTGAGATTTGAACCCGACGCTATCGTCTTAGTAAGCCAACACACTAACCACTAGACCACGGCGACTACAAGCTTTTCTCAGTCTATTTAATTCATTGATTTTACAATTTAAATTATATTATAAACCATTTAAAGAATTTTAATAAAAAAAACTTTAAAGCGATAAAGAAACAATTAAAAATTGTAGTTTCTCCCCTTTTAAAACTGTACAACTATTTTTCTAACAAAAGAAATTACTTTTGAAATTAAACGATATTACACTACTATTGTTATTGGTAATCGCACATAAATGAGCGAATGGAATACAAAATGGTACGAGTATCAGTGGCATTACCAATGTTAATGGTAGCAACTGGCCAGGCAAACAATTGCTGACATCGATTATGATTGATAGAAGGACTACTCGTATATGGTATGGCTGTTAATGGGTTTTTTAAAAACGAAAAGGAAACATTAACATTAAACTAATGGGTGTTTTTTTAAAACAGTTAGATATTTAAAGTATAGAATAAAAAAATAACATAAAATAATTACATTATAAAGAAAAAAAAATGTTTATCAGCAGATCAATGGATGATAATGATATTTTAAAATGATTAGGGAGGTATGGCCCTCAAGCCTGTTCTTGAGAAAACGCATTCTGGACATCCAATTTTCGGCCACTTTTTCCAGACTTGATGGTCATAAGTCATGAAAAACAAGAAACATTTTAGCTTTTAAACCATCAATTGCTTTTGGTTTAACAGTATAAATCAGTCATTTGTGGTCTCATATGAAATAATTGAAAGTTGTAAAATCGCACAACTTTGCAGGCCAATTAACAGGTTCATTTGCCTTCTTACAATTATCTTCATTAAACGTAGTGCAAGCTCCGGTTTAATTTTTTAAGAAATAAATATCATTGATTGTATGAGTGTATAAACTGCAACAAATGATGAATTTTGGTTTTTTAATAAAAATTAAAGTGTCAGTTATAGTTTTACTATATACGAGTATCTGGCATTTTTGTTCATTAATAAGCCTATTAGCAAAAAAAAAAAAGCCTCATCTATAATCAGATAATTTTAAGACTTAGTTTCCAATTACTTAATAAAGAAAGTTAGCGTTATTGGGTCATACGGACAGTAAGTGGTATAAAACCTATTTACAGTTTGGTGGATGGCTAACTCAAGGGGGTTACTTTGTATTTCGATTCGAATCAAGAATGTTTTCGAAAGAAATTTCCCATTCGAAAAATCAATAAGAATGAATACAAACATTTTTCGAAAATTTGTAAATTTTTACGAATTTGTAAAATTTTCGATTCGAATCGAAATACAAAGTAACCCCCTAGAGCGACGATTATGACCCCACAAAGTTCCGTATGATTTGCAAGGGTATACTAAGCACAAATGCCAAAAAGTGAGCGCAGTGTAACAACTTGTTTAAAAGTTTAACCGTTTCACAAGTACTATCGGGCTTAAGAAATACTACCTCAATAAAATGTTTAATTTACTTTTTTTGTTACTATTGTATTGGCATTAAATGTTTTCTACTACTATGCGTGTGTGATTTTATCATATGATTCGGTTTCCTTTTTTCTTTGATTCTCTCACATGCGGATGAGGAGGATAATGATGGGCTGGCTGGCTGTTCGTTTTCAAAATCTATTGAAATACAAAAAACTTGCAACAGAAAGCATTTGCTATGTCAAAAAAAAAAGGATATACTCGTATTCATACTGGCATTCAAAATAACATTTGATCTGCTAACACTAACGTGTAGAGTGAGTGATAGAGAGAGAGAGAGTGAGAAAGCAAGAGAGTTCAGTCATCTTAGCATAATCGTCAAATGCTTTCAAATTTATGCTGCTGTTACCGATGATGATGATGATGAGGATGATATTTTAACATGTTGTTGAAGTGTTGCTGGTCAGTCATATGAATTGAACAGACAAACTTACTCTTAACTGACAGTCAGTCATTCAAGTCAGTTGCTTATTTCACACTGCTTGTCAGTTTTCAAATCAATCCCATAAACAGTTAATGGCTGGCTGGCCAACAATCTATACATTCTACATATACACATATACATACATACACAGTATATGAGTGAGTGAGTAGTGCGTTTACAATACAATGATGTGTTGAAGGTGATTTACGAGTTATTTGGACTGTATTTTATGGCTTGTTTTAGTTTATTATTGCTGTTGCTGTTGTTTTTATTGTTTCTTTTTCTTTACCTGTAAACTGGGCAAATACCAGAGCAAAACATTTCTAAAAGTGTAGAGAAAACACACATGAAACTTGATGACCGATTGGTGTTTTATGTCATCATGTCGAACAATAAAACAAAAATCCATGAGATGTTTAATCTTTATAGAAATGAAATGAATTGATGTGAGAACTGCGAGCAAAATACAACACCGTTAAGAATATAAGAAAAATTAAAAAAAAAAAAAAAATAAATATTCAATCATTAAAACCATATGCTGTTTGTTAAGCGTCGTTGTTGTATATTTTTTCCTAAGAACACCTCTGTTTTGGAAATGCTTTAAAACTGTTGATTTTTACATTTTATTTTAAATTTCAAAACGGAACACAATTTTAGATGAAAAATTTCAAAAATTGTAATTTACAAACTTTATTTTGGTTTTTAAGCGAAAAAATGTGATCGTGGTTAGCTCGGCGAAGCATAGACCGCGACTGACAGATTACCATACTGCTGAATTTTTTAACTTTTTCTTTTACTCTGTTGAAGCTGTATTAATGTGCTATTATGCGAAGGACTTAATTCTCATGCACACCTATAAATTAGCATTAAAGTTCTGGAGTCTCATGCATAACATTGCAATTCGGCAACTTGCCAGCTGGTCTAAATCGCTGCTAGGTGATATGATGACATCACAGTGCTAAATTCTTTACACCATGGTATTGAATACTCTTCTGTTGGGTTCCCAATACTACTCGATACTTTTAACAGATCGTTTGAATTTTTAAAAAGGGAAAAGAAGATAACTTGAACTTTTTTTACTTCTATACATAATTTTAATTAAATGTACGCTGAATTTTAAATTCAATAATTATTATAATATAATTGATACATACATAACTGGCTTTTACAACCCTGTGTCAGGATTACGGCCTAGCTTCTCGCGGCACTCATGTTGTGTGTGTAAATTTTTATCCATGAGTACCGGGACCTACAGTTTAATGTCGACTCCGAAAGACAGACTTGAGAAGCTTGTTCATGGCAATTAGTTACTCTCAGAGCTTTTTTAACATAATTGAAATAAAATAATTAAATATGAAGAAATCCATATATGGGCAATTTCAAAAATTTTCGAAATTTTGATATTTTTTTTCCAATTTTTTTTTTTTTTTGGATGACACGAATATTTTAGCATACCAAAACAGTTCGCGTTAATCATTTATTGCAAACGGCGCGAAGTTATGGAGGTTTTAAGTTAAAATTTCTTTAAAAAAATTTTAAGTTAAATTTGTTGGTTTATTTTAATAAATGTTGTATGGATGCATGAAACTCATTTCAAATTTATCAGTGCAGTCCGAATTCATCAATGTACTGATAAAATACATAAAAATATCAATTATAATTAAAATTCCTTAATATTAAAAAACGCGAATTTTTGCAAAAATATGAATGTTTCACCGATTGTTATAATATTTGTTTATATAACGCATAACTAATTTACAGAAAAACAATGTTTTGACTTGCAAATTTAAAAAATAAAAAAAATTATATAAGAATTATTTTTGAGGTTAGGATTTTTTTTTTTTGTTCTGTAAAATTTAAAATCATGAACATTTTTTAATGCCTATTCGGTTTTATTATCAAGCTTAAAAAAACCTTTCATTTGGTGTCAATCGCGGCAGAATCTATACATAACTGCAGATGTCACAAAGCAAAAGGTGATTGAAGAAAAATGCCGCAGTACCCGCTAAATATGGACCGAATTCAACCGTATTTATATATGATCTTTAGTTCACCGCCGCACTTCATTTCCAATACTTTACATTGATTTTAAACCACTGATTAACTAAAAAAAACGCGAAACAAAATCATGAAATTTCGCAAAAGTTTTATTTTCTTTATAAAATTTTTGCGTTTCAAAATATTTTAACGCCTTCTTGACGTTGAGGTGCCATTTACTAAGAAGTTTAGATCACGCAATACATAAACCAGTTTTAAATAAGATTGCAAATGTCAGGCGCGAAAAACTGTAATTTTTGACAAATTTACGCCAATTCTATAAAAGTTTGAGGTCATCGTTCTCAGCAACTAGCAGCCTGACATCAACGTGATATGGCGCAAATTTAAGCAAATTACACCATCTATTAAATACTGTTGACGAAATGCAATTTTCTTGAACGGCGCAAAAACGCTATAGAAAAAACTGCGAAAATTAAAAAATCGGAAAATTTTGGTTTCAAAAATGAACCGCTGTACAACTTTTTCCCAAATAGTAGTATTGGCATAACTTTTATAGTGTAAATATCTACAAAGTCTAGTGACTTTATTTTATATCAGTGGACATCGGAAGTTTAAAACTAAAAGTAGAAAAGTGATGAAATATGAAAAAACTCTTGTAAATTTCAAGCCTGTTTTTGAGTTTTTCAATATTTGAGTGCCCATAACTTTTAGAGATAAAGAACTGATGGTCTGAAATTTTGAATTTCCCAGTTTTCTAGTGTGGCCTACCATTCCCTTTTTACCGTTTTGGTCAATTCGAAAAACTGGAGAAATAATAAGCATCTGAACTCAGTTTCAACAAATGCTGAAAATTTTTGAAATTGCCCATATACAGAGATCGTTGTTTGTCCGGATGTATGTCAAATTCTCTTTTCGCAGCTTTTTGAAGCCGTCTGACTTCGCAGAAAGATGAAAGTTTGCATACTTAAAGTCATTTGCTCCACATGTGCACGACGGGTTTGATTTTCTGCTGTGGTCGGTGTGTGTGGGTTTACGTCTGGCAGGGACAGGCTTTATGACTAGTATGTTATCAAAAGATTGATAGAGAGAAAAAGCAGCATAATACTTGCGCAAGCCTTTCTTGTAATCGGGCAGAAGTCTCTAACTTATTGACAAGCTAGCGTAATGACTTCTTTTTAACAAAACGAACACTTGACGTGAGTTTTGCTGATAAAACCAAAACGGCATTAAGAAAAGAATTTGTAAATTCTCTTATTCCATGATGATTATTTTACATCTTATGTGTTTATTTGTTTGAAGTCTATAAACAATTACTATGAAGTCTAATAAAATATAAAAAATTTCAAAAATTTATACTGGAGGGCGTCACACCCATAAATAGTTATTTGTCTATATCTTTCAAACATCATTATTAAAAAATGGAGTCATCGAATAAGTGGACATGGTATTTGTAATTGTTTGTATTAATTTTTAAATATCTTGAGAACAGTTAATAGAGAAGATTTTAAATTTGATTCAGATAGCTTCATGGTTTATAGAAATCATTAACTTGAAAATTGGATGGAAAGTGAAAATAATAATGTTTAATCAGCCTATTTAAGAAAATTTTTGTTTTTGTTTTGTTCAAACAAACGATGTTTTCTACTCAGGTTGCTCAAGATTATCTTCATGACTAATCCAAAAATGGACAACAAATAACGGAAACCCCGAAATATTAATCTCTACTTACAAAAAACGTTATCAAAATCTCATGAAAAGTTCAAAAAGACCAACAAAGATAGAGACCTGAAACACAATATGTCCGCCACTAAAAAAATTGGTTGTATATAATGGAGTTCATCATCAAATTTTTTTTTTTTTTTTTTTTTTGTACAAAATTTATTTAAAAATCTAAATTAATTCGAAAATTTATTACGCCTAAAATCCAAACAAAACTGCATATTTATCATGTTAAATAGAAAAAATATATCTTAAAAAAAAACAAAACAAACAAAAAATTATATTCCATTCAAAACCTCATTACATGGACGAATTGTATTCACCATCATGACAACTAAGCAAATGAAACTATCAAATCATCAAATAAAATACTAAATACGCACAGATAGATACGTTTTAGGACCAAAACAAAAAAAAAACCCAAAAGGATTGACAGAAAAAATGGAATAAAAATTGAGACAAAAAGATAAAATGAAATGGATTACACCAAAAAGTGTTGAATGGGCAAAATAATCAGTCAAAGCAGGCCACCTACACACAACACAATGCAACAGAGCAAATAAATGTTTTTAGAGAGTGTCAGTGAGTCAGTCAGCTATTCAGTCATATGAGTAAATTAAGTGAAACCGAAACACAAACGTAAAGCGCTCAACAGATTTGCGTAGAAATGATGAAATTAAAGAATGAGAATGAGAAAATGTGTAACGGGTGGGATTATTATTACTCGTAAAATGGACACAGCACACCCAGTTCTACGGGTGGGGGGTTACAATATGAACAGGCAAATACGATTTGTTAATGTTGTTAGAAAATTATTTCCAATTATTTAGTTGTGGATCATAAATTTTATATATAGAAAATGAGATTTCGTTCCTCCAACATACTTATATTTAAATTACAAACAAGAATTGTTGTATATTTTTACCTTTGAAATTTCATTTTTAAAAATTTAACAAAAAATGGATTTTGTCTATCAATCGACTGTATAGCCAAGTAACGATAACTTTACTGGCTTTAAGGAAATTTGTTTGAGATTTTTGAATTTTCTATTTCTTTTTTTTTCTTTTTTTAAGTTTTACAAATGACTGACTACTGCTACTTATTCACCAAGTCTGTATGAGAATGTGAATTTCCATTTAGGCCAACCATTAATGTTTGTTGTTATTTTCTTATTTTCTAAATTTTTTTTTGCATTTTCCTTAATGCCTGAGAAATGTTGTTGTTGTTGTTGTTGATTATGTTAGTTTGATGATGAATTTGATGTTCTTGCGCTTCATTACACAATAATTTTCTTATTTTCTTTGGAAGACATGTTTTCTTTTTATTTATATCAGCCAGTCTCTATATCCATATAGACAGTTGGCTATTGAAGTCATTTTAACATCAAACATTTTACCCACAAACGTGTACTGTATTGCATATACTCATACATCTGAACACAGAAGATTTACAGTTTAAAATGTTTGTTATAACCAGAGCTGGGGTGAGGTAATTATTGACTTAATAAATGCTAAATAAAACAATACTTATATTTTAAGGTAAAAACAGTTCTCTTATTGCATTTTATCAAAAATATTTGTTTCTTAAAATTTTTGTAAAAATAAAATTAATTGTTTTATCAGTAATTTCAAGACATATATGAGGGTCAATGTTAGTCTGACTTTATATTTAATAGAGGCAACACGACTTCTTGTTAATTAAAGCCCTACACATGTTGATCTATCTATACAACATAGTAACAAGTGTCACATCAGGCAATTGCCATGCCAACTTATGCCGTTCAAACATGTTCGGCAATGACATATTAAGACAATGTAAAATACAAGTTGTTGTAGTCAAACCTATGCATTATTTTTATGCGACACATGTTCTTAATGATGCTTTTTCTTATAAAATGTATGTGTTAATTGTTACATATTGTATTGTAAATATGAAAGATAACGCAAGCAGACTAACGAAACATGTGTTTTGTTATTAACCAAACATTGTTTTATACATTGTATACATATATAGTCTTACAAACTCCAGTTATATTACTAAATATTTATAATCTGTAAAATCGAGTGAAATAGCTAATATTTATACAACAGTATTAAAAACATTATGCATGGTATTCAACACAACGAGTTATAACAGCTTAGCGAATTGACAATAACATGCTAAGACGCTATGAGGACTTTACATGGCATGGCATAACACTGTATTTGAGGCGACATGACATAGCAAAAATACAAAATTTTTTCTTTTTGCAGTACTTTATTGTTAAAGACCAAAAGGTGGTGCATTAATAAAATTTATTAGGAAGTTTTTCAGTCAAAAAAAAAGTGCAATTTGTTTGGAAGAACTGGGGGCAAATTACGGCATTCGATATTGAACGTTATTTCTATGTAAATTGTTTTAAAATTATATGAAATTTAGTTCGATATCGAATGTCGTAATTTGCCCCCTGGTATGAAAAGAAATACGCCCAGACAAATTTAATTTAATTTTTAGTATTAAAAATAATTGCTAAATTATTTCGATATTTAAAAGTTGTGTATTTGAAAGAAACACCAATGAAATAGTTCTTTTATTATTAAACGAATAAATAAAATCTTTCAAAAATAAAGCATTTTATTGCATCAATTACCAACAGCATAATATTCACTGTTTTTCGAAATACTTACATATGCTTTTATACCTACATTTACCATCAAAACTTTAAAAAATTCAGCAGTTGCAGTCGGAGGCGAAAGTAGAACTATTTTTTAGACGACTCCACAGTTCTACTCTGCAATAAAAGTAAACCGCCCCCACCCCCCAAATGAAAAAAAAAACTGTAAATAAAAAAGGATTTTTTGCATATTTCTTTAATAAATAAATATTTAGCTTTAAATCTTTTTGAAAATCTAAAATCTAAAGTAAGTAATTCCCAACTCTGATAGTCAACACAATTTCAGTCACAGCGAGTCTGTTTTTCTTGGCATACTGTAAGTACGTGTGTGTATATAAACACTTGTTTTCTTCTCTAAAGAAATTTTAAAAAATATATATATATTTTGAAAAAAAGAAGCAACAAAACATGATGAACATGAGCATGAATGCCTCTTACGGACATGGGGGCATGCAACAACGTATAGTGCAACAAATTTGATTTTCTTGTTGTTATTTTTTTTATTCTTCTTCTACTTCTTATTTTACTTTTTAATACATTGCTGTTGAATGACCGGCTAGCTGGGTTGGTTGGTTGGTTGAATTACTTGGCTCTACAGTAGTTCTCGTCAACTTTGGATACAAGCAATATAAAAGGTACCCTTCATTTTTAAATCCGTTTCTCCTTTTTTTATGGATTTCAAACAGAAATCATATAAAAAATGTTTACATGCATGAAACATTTAAATTTGCAACTCGAAAGTAACAACGACGAAAATCAAAAATAATAAAAAAAGTTTGTGCTTCTTTGTGATACTCTTGATATTTTGTGGCAATTTATTCTGGTACTGTGCATCAGATTACTTACTGGGTATGTGCTGTGCTGGTGCACAAACATTCAAATAACCAACCAACCAACCGTTCACAAACCTATTCATCCAGTCTTCTGTTTTACTTATGAAAGACGTAATCATCGTCTTACATTTTTATAATGGGGGATTCCATTTACATGTCGTTGCTAATGTTGTTGTCGTTATTGCTACGGATGGATGGTTAAAATTTGAACAACAACTACAACAAAAATATTGAAAAATCGAAAAATATCTCTTTTTTATCGTTTAAATATTCCTTTTGCTGCATGAATTCTTGTCTTATTTAATGCAAATGATCCATTGATGATTGTTCGCTACTACTACTGCATTTGCAACTGTAACTACATAAACAAATTCTTATTTTACAATGCACGTCTCTACAGATGACTGACTCAATGACTGTCTGCAAGACGAGAACCAATCATTGCCATCTACTTCTTAAGAAATCTAAACGTTATTAAAGGGACTTAACTACTGAAAAAGAAAACATTGCAATACGAGGACGGCTCAATAATTCCGTAACTTTTAAATGTTTCGCCTTTTAACTAAATGTGGAGCACTGCTCGTGCCCGTTACTCTTAATAAAATTTCTACAAACTGCGCCATTTAATTTGTGTTTAACAGCTCGTGCTAATAGACTACTTCGCTATTGAAGGAGAAAGGCGGAAAATACTTTGCAAACCAAAACCATTAATCAAGTCAAGGCTAAGCTTGATAAACAATATAAAAAGCCTACATTCTGAATTTCGTTGTGATCGCACAAGCACTGAAAATACTGAACGTTCTGTATGCCCAGTTGAGGCCTCTCTATAGTATTGGCCGATCGAAGATTGAACATAGGAGAGGTTACAGAAATTATAGACACATGGCTGACATTTTGAATATTCTTCTGGGTAGAAGACAATTGATCACAAATATAATCTTGTGAGAAATTAGAAGGCAAGCTTGGTATTGTTGAACTGCTGTATGATCATGTATGATATGTGCCCGTACAAACATTAGGTTGCCGAACGCTTGGAATGCCCAGTTAAGATTTCTGTACCCAATCCGAGGTTGCAAATGCGAAAGACTTGGGTAGCGATAGACGTCTTACATAACTCAGTGGTTTTAATTCTGAATATTCACTCGGATATGAGAAACATTTCCGCACAATGGAGGCGACATTTCCTCTCCATTAACTACAAACAGAATTACAGGAGTATTTGGTGTTGTTCGATGCCAATATCGATGGGTACTTGTTCCGTTTAGTAACAGTGGACGAAACCGTAAACCAACTCCACATAATAGAGACCAAATAGCAATAAAAACAAAATATTTTTTTTAGGAGCGTGAAAACAATCATTGACAAATGCCGTACAGAGTAATAGGGCTGATTAAGCGAGGACTTGAAACAAAAACATTAGCATTTCATTGTGCGGGAGTTTAATGATGCCAATTTAGGTTTTTGAAACCAACATTTTTAAAACCTGCATTCCGTTTTCGGCTATTTATCTCCGAAACTGGACGAGATATCGGAAAACGGATTGCAGACTTGAAATATTTGGGTTCGAAAACCTAAAGTGGCATCATTAACTCGAGATATATAAAAAAATATGAAATGGCGGATAGAGCACATAAACTCCCGCACGACGATTTGGTTAACAAAGAAGTTCTTTTGCCAAAGGATAGTGCAAAATGTTCATTTTAAATTCAGGAATCAGGTTACGAATCGCTTCCTCAAACGATCTTTTCCCCTGATTTAGAACGGAATGGCTATTTGTTATATCTCGAATGTTAACTATTTAACCTCAACGATGAAATCATTTCATTATTGAATAGAGCGTTAAGCGGGTTTAGAACGATCCAAGTTTGCCTAACAGCACGGCCTGATGGTTTGAGGAATATAAATAAAACTTATTATTTGGTGTTTGAAATCAAGCCATCAAACTTCTGTCAAACACAATGCAAAGTACATTCGCGTTTTTGTAAAATATAATTTTTTTACCAAACAAATTCGTGTTTTATTTAAAAATGTACAAATTTATTGAACCGCCCTCATATCCTCAATAAACCAATATTTTATGACGACAATAATGATGTCGACGATGTTAGAGTTGATGGAAAACTCTGGAGAGAAAAACTCTTTCTTTGTTATTTTGAATTTTTATTGTTACTCGTATTATTATAGTGGCTAAATAATTGTCTGCATATATATTGACATTTAACGAGAGTCGACTAATAAGTTTAATTTTTTTTTTTTTAATTTTTGATTCGTTTAGTTTTCTTTCACGCTAGAACATAGGCAACTTTTATAGCAGCTAAAGCAGAGAAGCAGAGGAAGTAAAGGTGATTGCTTTACTTCACAAATTAGCGCTACTTTAAGAATTTTATTTGATTATAAATCGAAAATATTTTACTAAGTCTGTTTTATATACTATTTGAAACAAATTTCTCTGATTACTAAATATTTTGAAACAATACTTCAGATCAGATTTATTTGTTTCGTTTTTTATACAGTTTGGAATCAATTAAGGGTTTTGAAATTACTCTTCAATAACATTCTCAAAGTTAAGTTAATCGACTTGGCAAGTTAAGCATTCATGTAAGAAAAATTTGTGGATTGAAGAGAATAAAACCCTTTACTTTTAACTTACTACAGTTACAAAAAGAGTTTTATATTTGTCAGTTTTCAGTCTCTGTAAAAACACAAAATAGAACACGGAATGCAAAAACGCTTAGCAAATAGTAGCAGAAGTCAAATAAGTAATTTAAAAAACGAGGGATAAGATAAAAAGAGTAAATTAGTTAATGAAAGAAAAAGAAAAAGAGAGAAGGCCATGGCTGACTTTATAAATAAATTCGTTTCAAAGGCGAAGCAACATTTTATGGCGGCACTTCCTTGTCAAATAATGCACTGACATTTCAGTATATTTATCAACACACAAAAATTTTGTTCATTGAGACAATTTTTGAAAATTTTTAAAATTGAAAACTTTTGTAAAATTCAGAGTAAGAATTTGCTCGCTCTTTTGCTCAATGCTCATTGTGCACTCTTTTCTTGCGCCTCGAAAAATTGCGCATGCGCAAAGAGCGGAGCAGATAAAAAAGAGCAGTTGTTTGCTCTTTTGGCTCTTGCTCTTTTTTGTAAGCGCTGCTCTTTGCGCTTTGCGCATTTAAATTTTTTATTTGGCGCTTTGCTCTGCACATTGAGCAAAATGAGTAGCGCATTGCGCATGCGCTTTTTTATATCTACAGTGTCATGTCAGCAACAAATTTCTTTAATTTGCCATTCGAAAAATTTTTTATGTGAAGTCAATCATTTCGTTACAGAAAATCACATTATGCAGTATTACTGATGGAAATTTCCAATGGGGACAATCGCGTGCTTTTAAGAAAAAAAAAATTATGATACTCCTTTATTTGCATGAAGAAAATAAATTTTTTTTTTCACTCATTCTTCACATATGTATACTTAGAAAAAATTTTAATGCATATATTCGCGTGTGATTTTCAGAAACAAGTTTGTTGTATTAATTTATGTGCATGAAGAAAAAAATAAACAGAGGCCTTATTCTGTAACTCTCCTAAGCTAAAACTCTATCGCTAAAAATATATAAACTAGGTTTGAGACTTTTTGGCTACGAATAGAATTCTTGAACGCTTATTGTAATTTAAAAACTTCATGCCTATTACCTCTACACTTTTTAATTTTATATATTCTAACGCCCAGCCTGTTTCAAAAACCCAAAATTTTATGCATTTTAGCTTAATAGAATTACAGAATAAGGCCCCAATTTAATATAAAAAATAAAAAATTGTCCTATTATTTTACTCTAAAGTATATGAAAATACTAATATAAATTCTATTTACATTTAATTATTTCTTCTTTTTTCATATTAAAATTACTGACTTCAAAGGTATTTTACACCACAGTAAATGAGCAGTGCGCTATGGCGCACTCTTTTGGCTCTTTTGCGCATTGCGCAAAAAAAAAGAGTGGAACAAGAAAGCTCAAAATTCAAAAGCGCCTTCTATGCGCAGCGCTTGTAATGCGCAGAGCAAAAAAAATGGCGCAGAGCAAGAGCAACAAAAAGTTTGCTCTGCTCTTTGCGCAAAGAGCAAAAAAGAGCCAAAAGAGCGGCGCTGCGCTGCGTTTTTACTTACTCTGGTAAAATTCTCATAAATATGCATTAAAATAAGGGATGCGTGGTAGAGTGGTTAGAGCGTTCGCACATAAGCTCAAACGGCCCAGGTTCAAGTCCCAGCAAAGGTGAAAAATGAAAAAGTTAGTTTGCAGATTTTTCAAAATTATAATTTAAAAATAAGAAGAAGACCATCTACAAAGAAACCGCTCCCCGACATTCCACTCTATTCCACCTTAACCAATGTCAACAAAAAAACGAATGATCAGGAGAAAAGCGATATCTATTGGGAAGTAGCAGATAACAGAAGACACTCACCACACAATCAACATGCAACGATGAGGCACCTGCTGTTGATCATTCCAGGGTGATGGTATAACAGTGGCCTTTGAATGATCAATTCACAGAAATTTGTCTCACACCTAAGGCGCTTAATAATAATATAAGAAAAAATGTATATGTACTGTCATTTCCATGCACTGCATTTAGTAGGGGCTTACCCCTGAGTATTGGATTAAAATAAAAATAAAAATTCTACAAAAAAAAAAGCATTCCTGTCAAAACTATGTGTATTTATTACACAAGGTAGTAAAACATTACATATAAAAATAATGCACAAAATTAACCGATGTTGCGCATTAAGAAGTATTTCCATGCATTAATGAACTTGCGTCAAACTTGCTAAAATTATTTTTAATATGTTACAAACACTATATGTTGTAGTATTGCATTGCATACTGCATATACGAAGGCAGCTTCCACAAGTTTATAAATGTATGCTCTACAGTTCGTAGAGCTTTTGTGGAATGGTTTCATTCTACAGGTATGAGACAATTTTGTATATAAAGAAACCTGTTACAATGAAACTCAGGTTTTTCGCTGAACGCAATTTTGCAATTAGACGTCGCATCAGTTTTAAATTTTTCTAAAGCTCAATCGGCGAAAACTTATAGCATGTGATGAACCTGTTGTTTAGAATGACCCAAATAATGACGCCTAAAATTGCAAAGTACCTTTTAGTTTGTTTCAAACTTAAGTGACAACCCTCAGGTACTATTGACATCAGCATTATGATCTTATGCAAAACAAAATGCATATTTTAAACCTTCAAATAGATTTATTCCAATCATACATACAATATGAGTTTATATTTCCAAGTACTTTTCGTTCCTGTATCCATCCATTCCGCTGTCCATACTTCTTACCAAATGAATGCACATTATGCATATGAGTTGTTTTGAGTACGTGTTGTTTTTCTTATATTTTTTTGCATTTCACAAATATGAAGAAAGCAAATGCGTTTCAAAATTGTTGCAGTTGCAAGTGCCATTGTGGCGCCAGTATTTTAATTTTTCGAGGTGTTTGAATTGAATGCTGTTGACGCGTGTACTTCCATTTATTAAAGCGACATCATCAAAATGTGATTATAATACCCCCTTACTGACTACATATACTTGCTTGCTTGTATTTGATCTCATTTGTGTATCCATATATGATGAGTATAATGATGTATGATGACCATGTAAAGTGTTCACAAATTGTTTTAGAATTGGTTCATGGCACCAGACAATAGATTCAACTCAAAGGCAAGATATTGACTAGAGAGTACGTGAACGGAATAAGACAACAAAATTATTTTTTAACAGAAACAATTGTGTTTTGCAGTGATCTTTCGAAGGCCGGATTTAAAGTGCATTGGTTATATAAATAAAGGTTTTTAAAATTGTAGCTGAACTTTTTAGAGCATTGTTCCACTATAAATCTTTGCTTAAAAATGCAATAAGATTTCAAATTATTTCAACACCTGTTACTCTATTGCCTTACCAACTGTCGTGCTAGTTAGTATGCGTGCCTTCCTGTGTTTTCTACTTCTCTCTCTCTCTCTTATTTTAATGACTCAATTTGCCACAAATCAAAACAATTAGTTGTACAGCTCCAATTATTGATTTAATGACCATTTTTTAAACAACAACAACCACAACAACAACAAAATAATAATAATAGCCACTGTTAACAATTAATTCGAAGCAAAAAAAAAAAAAAACACAAATAAAAAAAGAAACAATAAAACTAAGAAACACTTGTCCAATCATCACTTAAGTGGCTTGGCATGTGTAGCTGCTGAAGGATTTGAAATGTCATTGTAAATTTGTGGATTTGAGTTAAAAAAAAAACCCAAGAAAATTGAAAAATAATTTGTGGCATTTAACGTCACGCAACGAAAAACGCAACAGACTTAAAGACGCCAATTTTAAGTGTTTTTGTACAGTACAACTACAAAAATAATAGCATTATATTATGTTTATGCTGAGGTTTGCCACACCTTTAACAAAAAACAATTTTTTTCTTTCAGCTGGTCAGCTGCCTGGGGGCAGCCCCTACTCATACAGAGCTTTGTATCGGTCTACGAAAATGGGTTTTAGAAAGGGGAAAAGAAAGAGTAGTCTTTGTGAACACTCGGCTTGAATTTATTAATAGTATTACGTACAAATACGTTAATAAACATGGTGCAAATAATGTGGCAGCATTTCGTAAAACAAGTAACATTAACTGTATAATACATTTGATTTCAATGGGCTAAATGTGTACGTATACAGAGCTTTATATGTATATATACAGAGCATAAGATACCTTAATTAGATCAAAACAGAATTCTATTAAATGGCTTAAAATCGTTTCTTGCAATGATAAAAAAGGAAAACGATATCCGTGAACATCTAGCCGAACTTAGCTTGTTACCACTCCAGTTGTGGTAGTTTTATCAGGGTTTTTTGTGTTCTGTACGTATTCATGCTAATCACCAGCTATTTAACTCATAAATCACATATTGCAGTTATATTTTTTTTCTCTACATACTTTGTAATAAGTCCAAGTCTTGTCAGAACATATTTTATCATATTTCCTCTTTTCTTTGCATCATTGCATTTTTGGAAATGGATGACTCAAAATTAAAAGTTTTTCCTAATATTCAGACTGGGTAAACAAACAAAACATTTCGCAAACGTTACCACAAAGTCATAGACTTTTCAAATTTTTTTTAATCGTATTGTACATGAGCAAAACCAAATCAAATACTTTCTAAATGAGAAAGAGCGCAAACGAAGCAATTCGCTTATCGCTCTTGTGTTTTCTTTGTTATTCCGTTACATTCGTATAATTTGCTCTTTTTTTCTTCTTCTTTTCTTTTTCGTCTCATTCATTTTTTGTTCTACCTACGCACATCTGAGTTAGTGTATTTGTATTGCTCAAAACAAAACCAATCGTTCTCACTGTTTTTGTTTTGTTTTTGTTTTACTCATTGTAAAGAACAAAACAAAATGAGATCAAACGTTTCGTTTTGTTTATTTTCCTACTCTGCTAAAATTGCTCTCTGGTCCTATGTTTAAAAGTTTTTTTCTGGTATAAATGAAATATAAAAGTACACTCACATTTCTTTCTTCCGTTCTCAGGGATTGGTGTGAGAGAACCAGCTTTGACGCTTAACGCAGCCCCTATAAGGTGACGTCTATTGTCCTCCCGTTAGTTGTTAAGGGGTTTTTATGCTAAAGCAGAGAGCTAAAGCATTCATTTGGCAAATCACTTCAAATGGCATTTAAGAGTGTTGTTTTTCCTGAAATTACATATCACACGTAAAATATGAACTTGAAATATAATTCTAAAAACCTCATAATAATAAATACAAATCGGTTTTGTTTTTTAACTGAAAACCATTGTAACAATTTTTTGTATTACAAAGCATTAAACAGGATTCTACTTTCCTTCATTGCAATGAAAAAAAAAACAAACACCTTTTCGTGCATAATTTTAATTTCCTTTTTCCACCTGTGCTCTTCTTCTACTTATCATTCGGGACTGAGGTGTCAAAGTGCCAAAACTGTTATAGGTTTCGGTTGCACAATGTACACAGTCACACATTTCGTATTCAAAATTTCAAAAGATCCTTTAAAGAAGTTAAAAAAAATTATTGTAAAACAAGCAACCGACAACGAAATATCATTTCACACTTGGACGTACAATAAAAGCCAATAACAACAATAATAAGTAATAACAAATACAATGAATAAATAAAACAAATAAAATAATAAATAAAACAAAAGAAACAAGAACAAAAATGAGTAAAGAGTAAAGAACGAAAACATCAATACAAACCTTATTTATGAAGGACACTTGAAATGATTGCATGAAACACGCAAACAAATTCAAGGAACAAAAAAAATTTTTTTTTTTTTTTGGGTTCCACATGAAATTTCTAATTTACGAGTCGATATATGAGCAGGGAAGAGCAATATTTGTACTACTGTTACTTCTGGTCTTTATAGGTTACTGTCTGTCTGCTCGCTGATGGTGGTATGAGTTTCTTAAATGACAGTATAAAACTGGATGACTAAATGCCGATCTGCATGCATGACTCAATGTCTATTGAATTCATATAATTGTATGTCTTAAACTTAATTTACAGTGCTTGAGAAAAGTTAAACCTTTAAATTAGGACTAAGGGGTTAAAGCAAACTGATGTAGGTATACATCATAAACCTTACAAGGAGCACCACCAGCCCAGCAGAAAATTTTATTAAATTTGGAAGCAATAAATAAAATTGTAAGCAGTAATGGAAGCATTATATTGTTTATTCATACCTTAAAGCTTCCAAAGATGCTATAGGATAAGGTATTATTTTTGATTTTGTATAATATTTGCTTACTGGTTGCAATAAATTTGCGTTTCAATTGCATTTAAGCGACTCATTTCATATACAAAATAGCTTATTGGTAAGCACTAATTTCTGCTGGGAGCTTAGTTTTTGTGTGATTCATTAGAAGCTGTTTTATTTCAGAATTTCTGTCATGAGTTTTTCTTCTTGTATGTAAATATAGCATGTTGCCTTATTTTGTAGCACCAAGTTATTCCATCTACACTAGGAATATATAGCAAAAAAAATTTCATATTTTTTACTTTTATAAAACTTCGAAGTTCATGAATAAGTTTAACCCAAGGATGACTCTCCCTGAATTACCACAAAATCTTAAACAAAAATCAATTCGGTTTTTATTTGATGTACACTGTCTACGTAGAATAGAAACTTTGAAATAAAATTTTATTGTTACAGCAATTCGTAGTACCTTGAACCTTTATCTAACAAACAGTGAATTCATCGAACACTTATCAGAGGGCAAGAAACCAAATTTATTCGATCCCGAAGCAATCGTCGATTGTGTCTTTGAGCCTTCACATCCATCAGGACAAAATTTAAGCCAGTTTACCCCTTTAAACGATTAGGACATATAAAGTTTGGAAGAATAGACTTCGCATAGTCAGAGACCCCAAAAAAATTGTCAAACTTATTCACGAATTCTTTTCATGACCCAATCCGTGGCGTGCCTTGAGAAAAGAACAATTACCTAACTTTATAAAAGATAACCAAGAATTCAAACAGCTACATTCTAAACTACATCGCACTTAACCAGAAAAATTAAGACTTATAGGACACCATTTCTTTTTAAAAAAATATCGTAAAAAATATGAAAGACCTATAATGGTTCTTTTATACGACTCCCGGAAACATTGAATCCACGAAAACATTGAATCTAAGGTTCATTCATATACACTCTAAAACTTTTCTCAAAATTTAGTTTCATATTATGTCTAAATTGGTGTTGAAAATTTGTTGTTGTCTAAAATTATATAAATTTCATTCTTAATTTAAAAAAAAATAAAAAATTTACACAAAAAAATTAATTTGCTATCAAAATTGTTGATGTTTAAACAAGTTATGTTTTAATTTACTAAATAATGTTTAATATTAAGCACATTTGCTTAAAATCAGTAAAAAATTTGCAAAATTAAGCACTTTTGCCTAAAAATAGTTAGAAATGTGTAATATTGAGAACACTTAAGTAAAAAAATTGGAACACGTGGTAACAAAGGGACGAAAAAGAGAAGAAGCATTTATTTGCAATAAAAACTTCAAGAGTCGCGTCGTATTCTGAAATTTTTTTAAAAATTAAAATTGCAGTGGCTGCAGCATCTGTATATTTAAAAAAATGTGTTTTGTATTCAGCTTGTGGTGTTTATTGTAATTTATAAATAGTTTATAAAATATATTAAAGTGTATATTAATTATTTACAAAAAAGTGTTTGTTGCAAAATTTGCAGAAAAAAATATCAAAGTTTAAGAGTTTATCATCTACATTTGTACGTACGCACATAAAGAAGAAAAATGCAATGTGTTTAATTTATATTTTGGATTTTATGTGTTTTAATAAAATTTTTTTATGTACATGTACACTTGTGACACTTTTTTGCAAAAAGACGACAATATGTATGTAACGTATATGTAATATTATGTAACTTGTTGAATGATAAAAAAGTTGTGGACATATGTATATATATGTATTTTATATCTATTTATAAGTATATATAGATAGTTTGTAAGATATGTATATAATTTATAATAAATTAAATAAATTTATTGAAAATATATATTTTAGGCATTTTCATTTAAAGAGTGTTAAAAATAAATATATCAAAGGGGGGAAAATTAGACACAAATTGCCTAAAATATTTAAAAATTTTTTGTTTAATTTTAGACATATTTTGCTTAAAAATTAACCAAATGTCTAAAAAAACTAGATGCCTAATTTTAGGTCGAAAACAGTCTGTAAAGTGTTGCCTACTATTATCGACCTAATTTTCAGCAAAAGTGGTTTAGAGTGTATATACAAGAATGAGTCTAAGGTGACGACAAACTACAAGGGCTAGTCAATTAATTCTTATATGTAAACGTAAGTGGTCTAAGTACTTAGATAGCGTGTTGGCTTACTAAGACGATAGCGCCGGGTTCAAATCTCAGCTATGACATCTTGAAAAAAAGAAATAGAAAAAATTATTTCTTTCGTCGACTACCTCTCAACAGACTTCTGGCAAAAGCTTTGGGAGTAATTGATTGCCAAAAAAAAAGAATCTCAAATGTATGTATGTTTTAATGGAACTTCCAAAAGAATGTTTTAGTTTTTACAAAATTTTTCTTGTTACCAAAATAAAGGGGAATGGATATAAAGTTATTGGATATAAAAACCACTTTGAAGCATGAAAGTTGTTTGAAGAATATTTTTCCGTAATATTGAATCTGCAATTTTATTACAAACATATGTATTTGAAATTTTTATAAATTTGTAGTGTATCCCAATAGTATATTGGTAGTTTGCTAGTGCGACTTTTGTGGCTTCGATTCCTACCAGAGACAGTACGCCAAGCACATTGTTTCAGTCACTCCGCTCGTAATAATAATTAGAATATCATTTAATATTGCATTGTAATTTAGTAAATAAATAAATTTGAAATTTAATTTTGATTCAATTTTTTAATAACATACATACATAACTGGCCTTTACAACCCTGTGTCAGGATTACGGCCTAGCTTCTCGCAGCACTCATGTTGTGTGTGTCAATTTTTATCCATGAGTACCGGGACTTACAGTTTAATGTCGACTCCGAATGACAGACTTGAGAAGCTTGTTCATGGCAATTAGTTACTCTCAGAGCTTTTGCCAGAAGACTGCTGAGAGGTAGTCGCCGAAAGAAATATTTTTTTCATATTTCTTTTTTTTTTTGAAGATGTCAGAGCCTGGAGTCGAACCCAGGGCAGACGTCTTAGTTAGCCAACACACTAACCACTAGACCACGGCGACTAATTGCTTCCATATAATTTTTAATAATTTTTTTATTTTGTTTCAATTAAGATATTAAAAATAGAATGTTAAAAAGCGGCAACTTTCTTGACTCACTATACAGCAACATTAAACTCGTTTTTGTTTTAAAATATCGAACTATTCTGTTTCTTTTTAACATTTGGTATTGGATTATACAACAACATCAAAAGCAACAATAATATTTATAAATAAATACTATAAATACTAGCTGCCAGTTCAGAACACTCACATGCTTGTTTGTGCAACATGACAATTCACAACAGCAGCAGCAACAACAATATGTCATACAACACATAACAACATACAATAATACACAAGCGTTTAAAAACGAAACCAACGATATAACATGTAATACATGTAACACGTTACACGTTACAATGAAATATTCAGTCAATTGATAGTCATTGTTGGCGCTTCCGTTTTTAACGTGTTTCAAAGGCCTAAAGTTGTGTGTCTTAGAGAGGAACAAAACAAACAAAAAAGAAAATATGTAATAAGAAAACAAACACACACGTGGTATATAAAACAAACAGATGTTTTTTATTATTTTTTTTTTTTTTAAGAAATCATTTTATTGTTCATCGATTTGTTCTTTTTCTTTTCGTTTTCTCCTTCTGCCACCCCTTCTTGGTATTTCCTATATTTGTTAAGAGCATAACAATTGGCGTCAAAAATCATTAAAGGTGCGTGTTTAGGACAAAAAAAAAAAAACTTTGGTCCAATTTGACAGGTTGTGAAACGCATTAATGACCACTGACCAGTGTTCAGACATGCGAATGAACATGAACATGAAAAGATATCTAAAGGTTTTTAACAAAAAATAAATCTGACAAAAGAAAACAATAAAATTGTGAAAATTAAAAAATTAAAGCAAAGGGTGAAGGCATGGGCATTTAGGGGCATTAAATGACAATTAAACTTGACAGTTTTTAGAATTTAAGTAACAAATTTCCAAATACACTGTCCCCTTGTTACTCTTGCTCTTAAACTCGCTTATAAACGATAACACTATTAGGGGTCATTTCCTGAGCACTGGTCTTGTAATAAAAGAAAACCATTAGAAAGTATAGACTAAAATTTTCAAGCTGTCCTTAATCTTCAGATCAAATACTGGCTCATTCATTCTCATTCAATTTTAATTGCAAAAACAGAAATCTCTTAAACATAAGCAAAAACCATTATTTTACATGTTTATATAGACATATTTATAGAAAATCCTCGATTTACGTTACGATCTGACGATGTAAATCGTAATACCGTAAAAAAATTTAAATTTTTATTTTTAAATTTTAAATTTTTATATCACAAAAGAACATATTTTATTAAGAAAAATAATGCGCATTTTAATTTAAAAAAAATAATTTAAAAAAAAATAACGATAATCGAATGACGAATGATGAAACCAGTCAAAGTTTGATAAATATAATATATGATGATGTACACAAATTAAAATTTCAAGCAACAAAAATTTTAAGCATGTAAACCGAAACGACATAAATCAAGAGATTACTACATACACAACTATGCTAATATTCCCATGATCATATCAGCTATCTTTGGCAAATATATGCAAATATGATTTCAAAACTTTTTCGAAGAAAATTTACTTTCATTTATCTCTAAGTACGCTTCGTTAAACAGGCAAGAATTTAACTGTGAATAGATATATAAACCCCTTTAAAAAAATATTACAAAGTCTGCTGAAAGTCAATTACAAAATCGATACGAAAAAATATTATCCGTTCTATAAAATTTATTTATTTATTTTTTCTTCTAAACTGATCTGATAGCAAAACTAAGCAAATATTTAAAAATAAATAAGAAAAAATATGTGAAAACATTAAATGTTTGCACTAAATTTCATATTTAATGTTAATTTTCCTGGTAAGCACGTACAAATATGGTACTTGTGTACACATGCAAGCACACACATTCTCACAAGTAAGTACTGATTATATTTCCTGTTTCCGTTTTTATATTTCAAATCAAATCATTTTGATTTTCATGTTGTATTTGAGTTTTAAACATTTTTTTTTATTATTTCTTTTATTCCCTTTGAAAATTTAAACAACAAGTGTATGTTTGTGTAGTAGTAGTATTGTGTGTGAAGAGTTTTTGTTTTTTGTTGTGTGTTGAGCGACAAATCAAATCGTCAGATAATCATATTATAAAAGGCAAGTGTGTGTCTAAAATTAAAGACAGGAGCCATCAAAACAGCAGGAATTTGACGAACAACAACAGCGACACTAACAACAATAACAACAACCAGCAGCAAGCAACCCCGAAATGTTATTGACAGAAAATCTACATAAATACACACACACTCACACACACATACTACAGTTACATTCTGTGTGGGCGAACAAGCAAAAGTTAAAGGGAAATAGACACCCTTGAAGGTATGCAATAATAATTTTTTTTTTTTAATTTTATTTCTATGATTTTGTTTTTATTTGTATAGACGAAAAATAGAAAGCCATACAAGAGAACAAAATAAAAACAAATATGTATGGAATTCCCGCTGGGGTCACCAGGCAAAATTGTAAACTGACAATATGTTTACATATCTTTAATGTCTATACCAACGCGACTACAGAACTCTAAAAGAATAAGTTATAGGCTGAAAACATCATCAAGTTTATCACGGCCCTAGTGATGAAGTACAGAAATTTTAATCTCATAAGGAATGGCTTCAAGATGAATTGTGGTGGTGGACCCATAGTCTTCTCAGTGAAGGCTAAGCTTGGTCAACATCACCGTCTTTTTTTTTTTTTTTTTTTTTGATTCAAGTGTTTTTAAAGCATAGATCTTATCCTATAGCTGAAGGCTAAGTCGTATCAGTATACTCGTGGACAGCTGTGCGGCTATTCGTAAACTTAAATCGTACACAAACATCTCTGGATTAATGAAAAAGCCAAAAAATAACTGAAAACTCTGTGCCTGTATTCTAAAGCGATCTACTTGTTTAGATTCTAGGACACCGTAGCTCATATAGAAACGAATAAGAGGGCTAATTTGCATTTGGGCGAATATCGGTTTCGGTAAATAATTCAAAAGGATAACAAAAAAAAAAAGGAAATATTTATTCTTGACTTTTACTTGAATCAAACAAAATGCAGGTGGAAAGCTATCAGATGCTGCAGAATTACGGAGCTGACTTGAATTAAATATGATACCAGAAGCACGTAATCGCGTAATCGCATCTAAGGATGGGGCACTTATGTAACGTCTTAGTAACGTTTTTGTTATCTTATATTGACCCGAGTGGGTCAATAACGTAATGGGTTTGGGCATTTCTGGTAATGTCGTGCATAGAACATGATTAATCGGTTTTAAGTTTATCCTCTTCATAACAATAATGACTAGCTTTTATGATACGACCGTTGCAGACAGAGTGTACATCTTTCAAATTGAGCTCTTTGATGTGGAGTTGTTCTTATCTCAAAGCATTAATACACAATGTTTTTAACCTTGTTGGTTTTAATCCTCAACTCAGACCTTTCTGTCTAACTAGGTCATTCGTGCAGACTGTCTGTCATACATTCAAAGTTGTATGTCATAATACAGACATCATCTGAGTAGTCAAAGTCGCTTAAACTTCTTTAATAAGCACTTTATCATATAATACAATCAAGAACTATATTAAAAACAAGTGGTTAGAAGACTCTCCCTTTATGTACTACCCCGAAACTAATAAAATTCAGCAGTTTGGCTTATAGTTTTAAGTAGTAATCTGTAATCAACTAAACAAGCCAAATACGGCTTCTCACAAGAAAAATTTGATCTGTTAAAGCCCTCATACAATTCCATCCGCTGTTTACATTATTTCCAATAATATTGTCCTTTCTTAATTAACTTAACAAATCATTCTCTTAAATGCATGCATTTGACACTTATGATTTCATTGTTGTTGTTGTTGTTTTCATTATTGTTATTTGTATACTTTTGGCTGAATAGCATGATGGGTCCATAAATGGTTTATTTTGAATATTTCGTTGGCTGTTTAAGTTGGTTGGTTATACGCTTGACTGGCTGTTTATTTGGTTGACTAGATGACTGATTTACAATCACGTTCGAAGTTCAAAGGAAAGACGAAAAAAAAAGGAACACACAAAAAGAGAAGAGACATGTGCAGCACTTGAGGGTATACATTGAGATAATTTTATATCCCCCTTCAACCATCACTAATAGGGCTGAGTCGATAAAGCAACACATTACCAACAAACAAAGGGAACAAAATGATAATCAATGTATCTTTCTAGACAAAAACAAAAAACAAAAATGGGAAACAGCCAACATTGGTAACTGTAACTGTTTTTAAGGTCTTGGCAAATAATAGCAAAAAAAAAGGTCTACCCTCCTTTACTTGTTCGTATTTATTTTATCGTTTTGTTTGTATTTATTATTCCATTACTAAGCAAATTGCGGAAAAATTAGCGGCTGATTTTGGGATCATCTAATTATGCCGATTCCTTCATTAAATTTCAATCCAATTTTTGCTATTTATGAATAGTTTTTATTTGATATACATCAAGTGAATGTCGAAAGGGGAGGTGACAATCGTTACAAACATATAAATCTTTTATTGTCTTTTATTTTAAGCCATAAATAGTTTTTTTGAAAAGTAGAGTATTGATATATAAGAATAATTTAATTTATTTTATTAGTTTGCTTTTAATACAGGATATACAATATGTACGAGTACTTAGAAAAGAAATAAGATTTTTTTTCCTCTTATATTTGTTAGAAAAGTATATGCTTTTCACTGATTTTTGCCTTTAAGGATTAGTTTTTATGCAAAATCTTCTCTTGGATTTAGATTTTTTTGCCTAAATTTTGATTGGATTTTTACAGAAAAAATATTTCACATTTGATTCCAAATAAATATTTTATTAAATTTAATTTTTATTAATTGTTTTAATTGATTCAATTAAAAACTTAATTGATTTATAAGCTAATTATTTATTAATTGTTTTAATAGATTCAATTAAAAACTTAATTGATTTATAAGCTAATTATATTGATAAAATGATGACAGTTGTCACAAATTGTGTTGCAAATTTTAAGTAATTCATGATTTAACATGAATGAAATTGTTTAATTGCTCCAACCCAAAAAAAAAAAAAAAATAAAAAATTAACTATATTAAAATATTTATCGTATCACTTATGTTTTTATATGATTTCAAAGAAAAAATAAATAATCGATTCCAATTAACAAATATAAACAAAAATAAAAAATATTACATTCATTGGCCTTTACTACCCTGTTTCAGGTTCCAAAAATATATTAATAATAACTATTAAAAAATTATCAATCAATTAAATCTTTAATTGTATTTACCAAAACATTCCTATTTCTGTGTTTGAACCACAAAAATTAATTGCATTAGCTAATAAATTAATGGCGAATTTTAATGATAGCAATTAACTTTTTAATTGACACTTTTCCGAAAAATATTTTTTCTGTGTCCATATTTATTACATCAAATTAACGATTTTTTTAATGATACCCTTAAAAGTTAAATCACGATTTAATTAAGGATCTAAGTACGCAATGAAAATGCGATTATGAAAACCAGAAAGTATTTTTCTTTAATCTGTAGCAATTGCTACTACTTTTTCAATATACATACTTCATTAAGCAATTTAACAAATAATTCAATCAGTTAAAACAAAAATTTAGATTAAAATAAATTAAATCTTCAATTGAAATCAAATAGGAAATATTTTTTCTCTGACTAATAATATAAATACATTTTTTATTATTTTTTTCAATTAAACTGTTGACTTGAAACACTTCGAATTTTCAATTAAATTTTATTGTTATTTTCAGTTAAACTTTTAATTGAAATTATGTAAAAGTTAATTAAGAATATTTTCAATTTAAAGCTCTAAGTTTATATAATTAATTATGGTTTTGATACGTAATCAATTAAAAATTTAATTTATACTACAAATATTTTAATTAACAATTATTTTTAATTATTGTTGTATTAGACATAAATGCTCAGCCAGAGTTTGCCTCAGTAAATAGCCCAAACGCTGTATCGCAACCTAGAATTCAAATAATTCCAGTTTTACTGTGAATACAGTATAAACATAAAGAGAACACATGACATTTTGGAAAATTAAAATTTAAAAAAAATATAAAAAAAGGTCTTGTCTTTGATAGAATGAAAGTACGAATATGACACTCAATTCACATCATGATTTTTTCATGCTTCAGTTGCGTGACATTGTACATGACTTTTTCTTGTGAGCGAGAGGTGTAAAAAAGACAGAGGGCTGCAAAAAAATCACGAACTCTGTTTTTCTTGCATGTTTTTTATATCTTTTCTTTTTCATATTAGTATTTTTTTAAGGTGTCAATTGTGGTTTTTTAATGTGAAAAAAAATTATTAAAAATAAATAAATAAAATAAAATATAATAAAAAGAACGCTATATACATATATACATATGTACATAAATTTAAAACCAGGATTATCAAAAAACAAATTTGAGGAAAAAAAATTAAATGAGATGATGTGGAATAAGGCGTTGGTGAAGCTCTTGATACTACAGTAGTATTAGTTGATTTAAAAAAAAAAGATGAATGCTTTAAAAAGCATGATGTAAATGCCAGAAAATTTCGGAAGATTATTTAAAGAAGCATAAAGGATAGTTATGCTTAAAAACAACCATGATGTGAATTGCGTATAAGTCGAAAGTTTTTTCAGTCGTCAAACTAAGCTTTTGTCATCGGCTACGGATAGTTCGATTGTAAGCAGGAATCTGTGGAAATTCTTTACTGTTTTAATTTTTATTTAAAATTAAATTGTGAACAACTTGTTTGTACATCAACTCTACTTGAGTGGGTAGTATCAATAATTGGTACAATACTAGTACAAAATATATATAAACACGAAATAACTGTGGATTCAGACAGTGACTTTTTCGTGACTTTTTTTTGTAAGTCAAAAGCAGCATTTTTTTTTTAAATGCTACATTGGTATGTAAATAAAAGAAGTAGAAAAGGCAAGGAGTTTGAAAAATAGTAAGAATTTTGTTTCCCGTGACTTTTTTTACTTTATTACTTACTTTTTCATTCTATGTATCTCTCCTGCACTTTAAAGGAAAGAGAAAATAACGAAGGTTATAAAATTAAACCATTTTGAATTGGTGTAAAAATTAATTCTTTTTTTTATTAGAAATTTTTTTATTAAAAATTTTACTCAAAATGTTACATATAGTTTAAAAAGGCTATCGTATTCAAAGGTCGTTAGATAGGTACCAACATCAAGTAGTATTAAAAGATGCAGGATAATTTGTTCAATAATATCGACTAATATTCAGAAATATGTTTTCAATATTTTCGCACAATTTTATGGAAGTCCCAAATACATGCGTAGATTCTAACCTTTAAAATTAAACTGCGTCTTTGTGCTCCAAAAAAGTAATTTATTATTAAATGTCAATCTGAGAGCGTTATTTAAATGCAGTCCTTGGTTTTAAATAAATCTTTAATAAAATCACACTCTAAAAATAAGTTCAAAAACTGTAGTAATATTTGAGTGATAAAAAGAAGGCAAAAAAAAGGTTAAAAGTGTATACTTTTTCTTTTTTTTTAGCATTTACAACGTTATAGCAATTTGAAGCATTTTATAAAAACAATAATAAAGAAAACATGCTGCTATTTAACCAAATTACGAGAATAACATTTCCTTTCCTTTAAAAAAGAATTACAATTTTTTTTTAATGTTTTCCTGCCAATAACAACCAACAAAATGGAGATTTAAAGGCAGCAGCATTTAAACAACAACATCATATCACAAAATAAAAACATAAATACAGTGAGTGGCTAAATGTGAAGGGTATTTACAGTAACGCGTTATAGACATGACCATCCATCCGTCCATCCATCTAACTAACCATCTATGCCGACTATCAACCAACCATTCATTTGACTACTACCGTTGTGTATGCCCCTTCTTGACATTAAGGGTTTTGTTTGTTCCTCATTATCATCATCGTCATGACATTCATGATGATAATGATGATGCTGATGTTGTTGAGTAGACAGACATACAGATATAAGGCAAACGATTTAGTATTTGGTTCATATGTACGAGTATCATGTTTTGAGCCCCATTACAATAAGGACTATTTTCTGGAATGACATTCTAAGGATTTTATGTTTAAAATAAAAACAACAGAAAAAACACAATTTAAAAGCAACAAAACAAATGTAACCAAACAAAATGTTACGAGAGTAACGCAACAAACAAAAATCTACTGTAAATGATGATGATGGAGCAGAGATATAAATCGAAATGAAAATGACAGCCTAGAGACACATTCTCCAACAACAGATACAAATATCATGTATTTTATATATGTATGTATGTATGTGTGAGTATACTGACTATAAAGTAATAACAACAACAATTTTCATAACTATACTAACAATATAGTATAAATAGATAAAAAAAAATAGAGAAAAAGAAAAATATACAAAAAATTTTAGACACGGATAACAAAATGTATTTCAGTTAGTAAAAGTTATTACTGTTGTTGTAGTTGTATTTTCAAATTGTAATATTTGTTGTTTCTTTTCGTTATTGTTGCTGTAGTCCTTTAAGTCATAGTTTTGCACACACTAAACAATCATCTAAAAACTTTAGAATCCAAATACCAACAGTAAAATACGAGTATGAAAAAAAAAACACAAAGCACCACTAGAGAGGCAACCATTGCACAGTGGGACAAAATATTTATATTTGCTAGAATTTTATTTCGCATATTAAGAATATATTTTGTTATGTAATACAAAATAGCAGAGTAATAAATTTGTAATACGTGCATATGTTCAGCTGAGTAACGTATTAGGCAATATAGTTTCCTTAACTATTATCTCTTACAAAACTACGAGTACTTAAACTTGCAGTTTTTGAGCAATTAACAAGTATTTAAGACAGACACCGTTTAGTTCATCACACCATTAGTAGTCAAATAAATTTATGGAATGAATTTGTAAACATTTCACAATCGAACCGCTACAATACATTTTCCATTTCAATATAAAAAAGCTAACACCAGGGTTTGATTTTACGCATTCTATGATAAGCCAGCGCACTTTATAGGAGTGCTGAGAGATTGTTAGCCATAATTCGTATGCATTTTTGCAATGTTTTGTAACTCTAATCGGAATATGAATTCATCCCTACACAGCAGAGATTAAAAATGAAATTAAACCGAGCAGATTATTCAAATGAAAAACGGATTTGATATTTTTTTTTTACTTCATAACCACTGTACCTATTTAAAGTATGATAAAGTGGTATTTTGGAGCAAAAGAAAAATCTTTTTTTTTATAAAGAAAAGCAGACTTTATGCTAAGGTGGCTTATTTTTCTTCATTTTTTCAACAATTTTTTTTTATAAATCCCTCAGAAATCTACAAACACAACGATACAGAAAAGGTCGCAAAATAAGGGGGAGGTTTTAAGTTGAAGAATTTTACTTTTTATCCATAATAATCGCAAGCTATGGCTGCAACCAAAAAAAATATGTGTAAAAAAATACTTGTTTGTGTGTGTAAATGTTTGTTCATATACAGAAACATATACACACACTAATGTATAAATACGGGGGGTATATATAAAACCTAACTTTATTTCACTTTTGGGTCATTTATAATCCTCACTCCACAGAACTTCTCACAAAAAGTTTATTGATGTTTCTGATGCTGGAGATTGTGCTGTGAAGTGTCATGTTGCTGTAGTCGTTGGGGATTTTTCCATTCAAGCGCAAATCACACAGACAAACACACTCCATACGAAATTTATAAATATTTGTATATAAATATATTTATAGAAATATATATAGATATATATGTATGTGTTTATCTATATGTATTTTGTATCAATGAATATACACAAATATAACACTGTAAAGTACACCTACACCTTCTCAAAGGGACACTCATAAACAGGCTTAAATATTTTGATGTGATGTGTTGCTACGTCTGTATTGTAACTGATTTCAAATGTATAAACAAACATGTACTTGTATTTGTAATAATATTACACACCAATACTATAACAGAAATACGTTCATTTATGTAATCATAACGGGAATAACACAAATCCAAAAAAAAACAGAGAGGATCATCGAGGGTTACTTGGGAAATTATAAGTCGCTATGGTAGTTTGCAGTACAAATTGTCAAGCCATTTTCAATATCAATGATCAATTTTCGCTAATGATGACCTTAAAAATATTTATATTTTCTACTAAACAGATAGTTGGCATAAAAAAATTGTACTTTGGAATATAAAGAATATATCGTTCATATGTTGGCAACCTTTCTAAACAAAGAGAGAGCTTTTAACAAAATTAAAGTGTAATCTGTCGAATATTTTTTTTTTACTGAGAAAAGGTTGAGTAATACCGATAAGATGGATCAGTTCAAAGGTGGGGGCTAATATCGCTTTAAGAAGAGAGAACCCCAGTAAGATAGAAATAACGGAGCTGTTTTATGGACATTTTAATATATCAATAGAATGGAATACAATCCCTTCACTTATAAGCATATGCACCCTTTTTTGCATGCGATCATGAAGACTTACATTTTGAAGGATCGGTCCATACATGAACGTTCAGAAAAAGGGCTTCAATATAAATTTTAAGGAGGTCAGATGGATTTGCAGCTTTTCTTGTACAGATTTAAAAAAACGCGACAATTTAATATTTCTTCCGACTCTCTAACAATGTCATTATTTCAGCAACCACCACAGTTGATTGTCATGCGTATCAGATACATCCGTCTACTCAATATTTCGATAACGTTTAGACACATATGCAAGAGAACAGCACAGAGTCTTGCGTGCATTACTCAGTTATTGTTAGAAGGTCGTTTTTGAGAGTGTCATTCGTATTCAGTCTTTTAAGGGCAATCTCTTAAAGAATAAGTGCTCTATCCGCCATTTCATTTTTTTTATATATTTCGAGTTAATGGTGCTACTTTATGGTTTCGACCCCAAATTTTTCAAGTCTGCAATACATTTTAGGATATCTCGTCCAATTTTGGGATAAATAGCCGAAAACGGATTGCAGATTTTAAAAATGCTGGTGTCAAAAACCTAAAATGGCATCATTAACTCGAGATATATAAAATGGCGGATAGAGCACATAAACTACCGCACGACGATATGAGAAAATGGACAAAAGTGATTAATGTTACTGACTTCGGCGAAAAATAATTATAGAGAGTGTAAGGAAGAGAAGGTAACTACTAAAGTCTTGATATTTGTGAACAACCAGAGGGTTTAACAGCAGTTAGTTAATTCTCTATTCAAAAGTTAACATTTGTATGAAGGCAGATAATTAAAAAAATATGTTTATAGGGGAGTGACCCATCTAAGAATTTTAATTTCTGCCGTGTACTTTTATTTGTTTTTTTAACTTAAAAGACAACCCTCGTTTAAGCAATTCAACATTTGAAATAAATTTTTCTGAATTTCAGATATAAAAACAAATGCAAACACTCACACCCAACGACAGAGTAGAAATACAGAGTCAACAGCTACGAAATGTTTGTTTCATGTTGAATTATAATCTGGCATTAGGTTACTGATCCATGTCAAATCTGTGGCTTGAGTTTCTATTTTTTCTTTTACATTTTTGCCATTTTTTTCTCTCGTTATTGTTGCTGTTATTGTTACTGATATATTTTTTTATAATAAAACTGCGATTGCTGATATAATGTTGTCATTATGTATCCCCAAAAAAAAGGCTGGCAGAATTGAGTGGTATAAAGAATGGATTTTTGCTTGTTCAGTTAGTTTGGTAAAGTGGATGAACTTGCTTCTTTACATTGATAAAATTACTGTCTTTTAATGTTACCCTGTTTAATAGACAGTTATTTCGAATTTTAAGCTTTTTTTATTTTTTTAAGAACTCATTTTCTTATAGTCTTGCTGTTGTTTTTATTTTTACTTTTCCTTTTGAGTTTGATTGATACGATTTGAATGAGACGGTGCAAACTACCGAAGTGTAAAATAAGCTGAGAATTCAATCATAACAATTTTTTAAAAATATGAGAATGCTAATGTCCGGCTATTACAATCTAATGATACCCTACAGCACAATTTACTTTGGCGCTTGAGACGCATTGTTTTGTTCAAAATTTTTTAAATTTATTGCTATCTTTAGCTAATCTTTATTTCGTTCTACAAGCTTCTTCGCCAAGTCCCCCCTTGATCCACCGCGGTTTTGTGTTCCATGTGGATTCCAGTTGAGCGTTAGTTTTATATTTTGGCTTCTACAATCTCGTCTCTAGCCCAATTGCTGTTTATCAGCATCTTCTGTAAAGCTCGGTTTTGCCATAAGCACAGCATATTTCTCAAGCATCGGTTCATGAAGGCTTGAAGTTTGTTTCTTGCTTTTACGGAACTCACATTCGCCCCGAATATTGTAGATTTTATTCGCAGATAATAGTTTTCGGAATTACCACACATAACTAAGAACAACAAGTTATTGACACCCCTGTTAGAATCAAGTAGAGGACAGTCAAATTGGCAATGCCAGCTGGGTTTTTTCGCCGGCTTGATGTCCAAGATCTCGGCTGAGAAGATGAAGACAAAATCGTAAACTTGTTAGATGGATCCAACCGTTACATTTTCTCTTGCAACAGTTTCTTATATCTCAGAACTTAGCAAATAAAATATAAACCATAGCCGTTGTTAAAGTCATATTTATTAGCCAAAAGCATGGAAAATTAAACATTTCGGATGGATGCCAATGACATCAATAAAAATTACAAACGTAACATAAAATTTCGTTAATATTTTACACACATTTAGATATACTTCAACGTAAATGTAGGAAAAACTTAAAGAAATACCCTATAACTTTCGTATAAACCTTGTTAAACATAAAAAAAAATTAATATTTAAGTACTCATTTGTATAGGATTTTGATTTCAAAATACCCCTCAAATTTTCGCTTTACATCAAGTAAAATATCACATTTAATAAAATTAAAAATAAGGGGAAAAAATTAAATAAAAAAAAAACACTAAAATGTATCAGAAATGTAACATAATAATGATAATGATGATAAAATTGAGAATAATTTTGCCAGCAGCTTAAATATTGTACACAATCTGACAAATTCCTTTAGCCTCAGCGAGGTGTTAAATCGTAATGACATGATATGCCAGAGTCAGTGAGTGTATAACTGTAAGCCAGTCAGATAGCCAGCAACTGAGCGTTTAAAACTACAATCAGCCATTCAAACTCTACAAATTGTGGAACCATTTACACACTCATACATATTCGCCTTTATTGTAGACTAGTTTTGTTTCTGAAGCATTGAAGTGTTTTTCAACTCGCTGCGTGTATCTGTTGGCACTATTTTGTGTCGTATTTTTGCTTCAAAGCATTTTTGTGTCTGTCCGTTTGGTTGCTGGAATACGTATTTAAGTACCACAGAAGCTTTTGCACACAAACACAGACACACGTTAAAACACATTCCCATATAAATGAGTAGTAGATTTAACATTTAGGATAACGTATGTCTATCTCAAGGATTCACTAGAGTAGAAACATTTTTAATGTGTGCGAGAAGTTTGCTTTAAAAAGCCATTTGTATTTTAAGCAGAAAAAAATTAAAAAAATTTTAAATTATGCTTGAAAAACTAAAAATAAAACTTTATATATAAAAGAAAAACATTACATTCATCGCCATTTGTAGAATATCAACATTTTAAACTATTGTTACAACATGGACGGTGCAAAAGTTACCCAATCTAACAATGAAAACACGACATACATACAAACATACATAACTGGCCATTGCATCCCTGTGTCAGGGTTACGGCCTAGTTTCTCGCAGCACTCATGTTGTGTGTGTAAATTTTTATCCATGAGTACCGGGACCTACAGTTTAATGTCGACTCCGAACGACAGACTTGAGAAGCTTGTTCATGATAATTAATTACTCTCAGAGCCTTTGCGAGAAGACTGCTGAGAGGTAGTCGCCGAAAGAAATAATTTTTTCATATTCATTTAAATCTGTCTTCCTAAAAAAATGCCTAAAATCTATTAAATTTAAGAAGTTTTTCTTGAAAACTGTTGTGATATGACAAAAACAAATAATAATTTTGGAATAGAAAGGGGATGGAGGTATGTAACTCTGTACGTGTAAATTATACTCGTCCTCTGGCAAATAAATAATATTATCAGAGTTAATCGTGTTACAAAATTATATGGTGACAGTAATTTAACTTTACGTTTGAATGGGCAATTTTGAACAAAAAAAAAAAGGAAAATACCACAAATATTCGTTGTGTACAAACTATCTAAAGATTTACTTACTCATACTGACTGCTACTACTGTTGATGCCGATGCTGCTTTTGCTTTTGCACTTCTACTTGTAAATATAACACTCGAATACAAAATTTATAGATAGACAGGCAGACAAAGATACGAATCACATCCTAAGAAAAGCATAACATTTTGTACGTGACATATACTTACATATTGAGAGATGTGATGGTAACGATGGTGGTGTGAAATAACCTCAAGATATAAAATTAGGATTCCAATATTAAAAGCGAAAATTACATCAATATCAAGTGGAAAAATAAGATAAGATTAGTAATGAAAGCGATAGAAAGAGAGGGTGAGAGAGAAGGAGACAGAGTGAAGCAAAGCAAAATAATTTTAAACGAAAAACTTCATTTATAAAAATTAAAAGCTAATCGTAATGCTTTAAAAAAGTTTAACTAAAATATTTAAAGCAAAAAATTAAAATTTTAGAAAAATTTAATGTGTTTAACGGTATAAGGGACACTTCGACAACACAAATAAAATGTCAAGCCTTTAGTTTTTCAACAAATTAGCACAGAAAGCCTAAACTTTAACTGCTTTTAGCTTGTGTTCTGTCAACACTTACAGCCCGTTTACGTATTACAAATGAAAGCTAGCCAGTCATTCACTTTCCAATCATTGTGGGTTTATGTATCACGTTTACTTTCTTTATGTATGTCAGATGTAGTGGTTGTAGAAGTTGCAAAGACGTTTGCAACGAATTGTAAATGTAAAAAGAGATCATACTCAGTATTTAGGAAAATTTGCATCAACTTTCCAAACTATGCAAACTTTTAAAGTGTACAAAGTGAACTTCCCTGCCACCCGGCTTACCAACTTTGACAGCAACTTCCATGTTGGCAGTGAGGTTTTCTGTGCTTTTTCCTGCCATTGTGCCTCTATGAATCAATCCTGTTCTTGATTTTAAAACCGAAAAAGGCAATGGTGTTTGCAACTTTTTCTAATATATGGCTGGCAATTTAACATTCTATGTTTAAAGTCGCCGTGGTCTAGTGGTTAGTGTGTTGGCTTACTAAGACATAGGCCCTGAATTCGACTCCAGGCTCTGACATCTTCAAAAAAAGAAGTATGAAAAAAATATTTCTTTCGGCGACTACCTCTCAGCAGTCTTCTGGCAAAAGCTCTGAGAGTAACTAATTGCCATGAAAAAGCTTCTCAAGTCTGTCGTTAGGAGTCGACATTAAACTGTAGGTCCCGGTACTCATGGATAAAAATTGACACACACAACATGAGTGCTGCGAGAAGCTAGGCCGTAATCCTGACACAGGGTTGTAAAGGCCAGTTATGTATGTATGTACATATGTATGTATGTATGTTTAAAGCATGATGACTCATTTAAATGCATGTACTTCTTCCGTGATGATCAAGACCGGCACATTACTGTGAATGGGAACCGCTACCGTTCAATGATAACCGAATAGTTTTGGCTCCAATTGGATGTTATGGCTTTGGAGGATATGTGGCTCCATAAGGACGTTGTCACAAGCCAGCCAGCGAATGTCACACTCAATTTATGGGAAACCAAGTTTGGAGACCGTGTTATCTTACGAAATGGTCCAGTCGATTGGCCGCCTCGGTCGTGCGATTTGACGCAGTTAGACTATTTTCTGTGTGGCTATGTCAAGTTTATGGTCTATGGCAACAGGCCAGCGACGATTGATGAACTTCGTACGAATATCGAACGTGAAATTGCAGCAGTATTGGCTGATTTATGCTTGAAAACCGTAGAAAATTGGGTTCAGCGTCTGGAATTCTGCAAGCGTGCTCGTGGTGGCCATGCAAAAGAAATCGAGTTCCATACATAATGGGATCGAACGTACTTTTAGAGGAATAAAGAATTTCATTGATATCCTCTTATTGAAAAACCCGATACATATATCGCGTGAATAAAGAGATCCACGGCAAATTATTGCCTGCAAATGTATGTACTAAACGTTGTTAAAGTTGTGTCATAGATAATTGAGAATGCAAAGTTAGAATAAGCCGAAAACAAGGGTAAGCGTTTTGTAAAGCTTGTTTGTTCCAGATATTCTATCTCATGCTGTAATGAGTGTATATAGTCTCTCAATACAGACAAAGTTATTTGTAACCCAGAGAGATTTTTACAAAGTAGTTTTTAATTCTCCTCAGCTAAAAGCTGGTTGGCCCAAACTCAAAGGCTTCTTTTGCAAACTCCGGATTAACCTCCAATGTGGTAAATCGTAATCAACCGCGACACTCATCTTGGGTTAAACTTTCTCTCATTCAAGTGACAATTTGAATTGCACAATTCCTTGCATTTTAAGGTTCCGATAGGCCAACACCATATCGTGAATATGTTTTCAAGTGATTTATGTGTACATAGCTCAACCAGGCATACAGAACGTTTAGCATCTTTGATAGTTGTATGGCTACAACCAACGATATTTAGTGAACCCTATTCATAATTGAAATTGACAACGCAGAATGGCCATGGTATTGAATACATTCAAATATATGAAATATGTTTTTAAGTAAAATTCATCCGCAAATGTCATCACTTCTAGTACAAAATTTAAATCAAATCGTAATAGACTTCCCGGCATAATAATTGTTCTCATTATTCTCAAATAAGGGAAAAATTTGGTGCTTAAACGTATTGCGTGTTTCGAATATAGAAATAGTCCCAACACTCAATTTCTAACGCCTGCACTCCTATTTACTTTTTCTTTAAGTGGGCGTGCAACTATTGAAAGCAGTAATAAAATTGCTATAAAAATTGTTGCAAACGCCCTTAAATTCTATTCCAATTTTTTGTTTCGTTTTTGTCTTTTGTATTCTTAAGCATTTTAATTTTATTTCTTTTATGACTTCTTTAATTTTTTTTTGTATAAAGAATACATTTCATTATTAACCATCTCATAATGGCGCTTTAAATATGTATGTGAACATACTTCCTGATACAAAAGGATAATAAAAAAAAACTAACAAATATAATAATAGTGGTACAACATGTTAACGAAATAAACATCTGTGATGAAAATACTCGTAAACGGGGGAATCTTAGCAATTCCAACAGATACAGGTTGGCCAGAGAAAAAAAATATTTTTTTTTGGAAGGAGGTGTACACCAGCATAGGAATAAAAAAACTGTGGCAAACTAACAAACAATTATAATTATTATAATCATCATTATTTCATAATCGTTTTCATATTTTGCAACATAATGTAGCAAAACAAACAGCGTCAATACACCCACCCTTCTTTTGAAATGTACGCTTCATGTGCACATATGATCAAAATTATAGTTGCACAAGAATATTTTACTTTTTGTTTTATTTAATTATTTAATTTACTACAACAAGAATATGAATAGTTTAATTAATAATACAAGTATTGGATAGATGAAACCATATTGATCATACAAGATACAAGAGAAATTAGTTATACATTTTGTTTACGCGCATAGTATGAACGTCCTTCCTTATCGCACGCATGTGATTTCGGATTTTAATGAAACATTAAAATGAACCATATACATCCCATTTCTTAAGTTTGGTTAAAATCGGTCCAAGCGTCTAAGCGGCGAAAATAGTATCCAAACAAAATAAATATTGTGCTTTCAATTTTTTAAATATAAGTATTTTCTGAGGAAATCTTTTAAAGAAACATATTTAAATACTTCAAAGTTTGGCTAAAAAAATATTTAAAACTACATACATAACTAGTTGGTCATTATAACCTTATTTCCATCATATTGTGTGTGTCAATTTTTATCCATGAATACTACTGGGATCTACAGTTTATCATCGAGACCGAACGACATCAAAAATTTAAAAGTAGAAAAAATAATATTTTTTTTCTTAATGATCTGGAAATCAGAGCTCGAATTCCAGTTAGATTATTGAAAATTTTTTTTTTGTAACCCACAAACTTTGCTCCCTCCCTTCATACACAAACACAAAAATTCTAGTCCTAGTCGAAAAATAATGGGAATGTTGAAAGATTTAATAATTTCTGTTAAAGTTTTCATATTAAACCTAAAAAAAATAATGTAAAAAATTACTAAAGAACTAAAAAAAATTAAACTTATTATTTTAATCGTACAAGTATGTGTAACCTGTAAGTGTGCAATAGAAAACTAAAATTAAGGTCTTTACTGTGTTATGGTTTAAATTCAACACATACTCGTATATAAAAAAAAAATTTTTGTCAATCCAACTATAAAGGGTAGAAAAATTATGCTGCTGCTGTTGCCAACATAAGAAGGAGTCGTCGTCTCCACAGGCAGTTAATAGTCAAAATAAATGAATGAATGCATGACTGTATGAATGAAAAAACGCTCATGGTTTTTTCTTTTATTTTTTATTTTGTTTTTATTGTTGTTTTTTTTCACAAATGCAACAATATTTCCAATGTTGCTATTCTGCAAAATGTAACACATCTCAGTCACTCTCTATACTGTCAGCACATGCATATGCCCACATATCGTTTCAAACATGCTGGCATTTAGTCGGTCAGTCACAACAAGTGAAAATAAAAAGGATTCTTATGCACTTAAAGAAATTTCTGTACGAGATTTTTTACAGAAATAAGGCGGACTTTGAAAAAAAAATTTTTTTTATTTTTTAATAGTGATAAAGAGAATTAAATTACTAAAACTAACATATGAAAAGAATAAGTATAAACAACAACGTATTGTTGTATTGATCTATATATTTGCTTTCATGTTGGACAAATGGCACACATGCGCGCAAAAAGCGTTAAAACAAACAGTAACAGAAACATGTTAAACACATAAAAGCTTCCACACCATGTATTGCTAAAGTAATTAAAAAAAATTTTTGTTTGAGTTTTTTCTTTTTATTATTTATAAATTGTTTTACTGTTATATTAATATATTTGTTTGATTTTAATTTTAGCAACGACTCTGTGAATAAAAAATTCATGTACGCATAACAATTTTTGGATATAATATTAAACAAAATGTCAAATTTCCTCATATAACACGGTCGATAGGTTCCTATAATATGACGTGATAAGTGCAAGCGTGCTATTATAGTTCGACTTGTATTACAGTCTAAATCCCCTTTAAGAATAAACATCGTTTACACATAGCGACAAAGATTTTTTTAAAGAAAGTTTATTAGTTTTTATGTAGACATTTGGCATCGTGACTCCGAACATAAAAACCATTTTCATGCATCAGCTTTATTTTTTAAGATATAGAATATACATATATACTTTGTAGGAAAAACATAAAAGAAAATTACCAAAGAAGAATTCAGTTTTCAAAAGTTGCCGAAAAGGACCTTTTTAACGATTTTCTTGTATGAGAAGCCTGTGGTAAATTTAGCTTTAAGCTCCAGCAATAATCTGTCATCATATGCACGCCCCACCCGCCTTTGTAGAGTGCCTCCATTGTACGAATTTCCTGGTGAAATCTTTCTCCTTGTTCATACTTAAGTTGCCGAGATTTTCAGGAGAATAATCCAGATGAGAGTGCAGAAAATGGAGCTTTACGATCATGTTGCAGCCAAGATCTTTCATTCATGTCGACATATCGTCGTGCGGGAGTTTAAGTGCTCTATCCGCCATTTCATATTTTTTATATATCTCGAGTTAATGATGCAACTTTAGGTTTTCGACCCCAAATTTTTCAAATCTGTAATTCGTTTGAGGACATCTCGTCAAGTTTCGAAGATAAATAGCCGAAAACGGATTGCAGATTTTAAAAATTTTGGTGTCAAAAACGTAAAGTGGCATCGTTAACTCGAGATATATAAAATGACGAATAGATCACTTAAACTTCCTCACGACGATATGCTGGACCAGGTCTTGGTAGTTTAGTGTCTGGTGCTAGCATGTTTTTTCTTTCAAACTGGAATTTATCAAATAAAGGTCTCTCACTAGGTCATTCAATTCATTTTGGTTAAAAAGTTCTGTTATTAGGATATTGAGAATAAAATCTAGATCATATGAGTTATCAACGTTATGTTATATCATCTGTTTCGACTTCGGAAGAAGTATCTGCGTATTCTGAAAGTAAGCTGGTGGCACCAAATCTTGAGCTAGTTTAGACAACAAAGTTGATCATTTGGCAGACGGTAAGTCAGGATAAATCCATTTGTTGCAGTTATTTGAATAAATGCAGTTTATATCAACAAAACGAGAAGCTAGGTCGTAACCCTGACACAGGGTTGTAATGGCTAATTATATATGTATGTATATATATCAACAAAAACAAATAGCAATCATCATGGTGATTTTTAGGCTTTAGGTTTGGAACTTCACTGAACTTCTTTTTGCACTTTTCCATTGTTTCAAACTCACAACACAATGTTGACAAATAGTTTTAGGCACCCACGGCTTATCTAAATTACATAATTTATATAATTTCATTTTATAATATACGGTATACGCAGTTTTTATAAAATCTGTAATTGATTTTCTATAATTTTTGAAAACATATTGGACTACACATAAAGCAAAAACTATTCGGATCGATTAAAAACTTTCTTCTCGATGTAGACATTGCGATAAACAATTGAAAATTGTGAACTTCTATAAAAAAAGACACTCTCTCTCTTAAGCATTTTTTTTAGCAATTTTCAGCGTTTTTTCAACAACATTTGTTCTTTAGAAGGAGCATTCAAATAATCTCGATAATTCTAAACTAAAACTACAGAAGAAACTTAAGTATGTTGGGAAATTTAATGCACTTTTGCAAACAAGAAAACTGTCTAAGAGCTCACTTAATATCTATCTGAGGCAAAAGCCCATCCTGGCTTAACTTGTCACTTAATACATAGAGTTTTAAAATTTTAATACAATACTGATATCAAATGTACCGTATTTGTCGGACGATCAGACGCACCTTTTGACTCTGAAAATTTGACCTAAAATCAGGGTGCGTCTTATGGTCCAATGCGTCTTATCGTCCAAACTTTACTTATTTCTAAAAATTTATAGATAAAAAATATAGACGCATCGGACCATAAGACGCACCCTGATTTTAGGTCAAATTTTCAGAGTAAAAAGGTGCGTCTTATCGTCCGGCAAATACGGTATGCTTTTAGGGATAAGCTTGTCTCTATGGTCATTTCGTCTCTGCTTAAGAGACTCGTCAGGAGACTTTTTCCCATACATTTCATATCATTATTAAATTTATTTGCCAGTAAGGCGATAAATATTTTTGTTTTTTGTATTTTAATACAGTATTTAATAATATGTTTGTATATATACTCGTATATATTTATACATATTTATAATTAAGTCTTTAAATACATTTTCGATTTCAAATTATTAACTGAATAAAAGTCTAAAAATCGTCTTCAACTTCTTTTACCAGCTTTATTGCATATTGATGCCAATATTGGGTTATTAAGTGAAACGAATTTAAAATAAATTCACTAACTTGTACATTAATTTGCATATTCATGGTAATAATTTGAATGAACAAATAATTTGTTGCTTAAAAAAAAAAAGAAAGACTCAAACGCCGCGTATACCAGGCGTTTGAATGATACTCGCATCCATCTATGCAGCCAGCAACTGGCAATACTGGCAGGCAATACAATTATAAACTTTCATTTGACTGTCATGTGAATGTAGGGTTGTCTAGTAAGAGGTGGGGAAGGGAGAACTGTAACAAGAGGGTGTATGGGGAACGTTACATTACGAACTTCTTTTTCAATTTTGCAAAGGGGAATAATTTTTTTCTATTGGTTTTCTTCTTTTTTGTTTTTTTTTTTTTGTTTTTTTTTTTTGAGTCTCTCTGGTGTTATACCAACCAGAACCAATTGTGAATAAAACAAGAATTACAATTTTTTGCCTTTTCCTTTAACGTTACTATTAATGTTCTTGTTGTTTTTTTTATTATTTCAGAAAGTGTGAACAACATTTTTCATAAATTTAACAACAACAATAACAAGTTTAGTAAAAGTAGTCATAAAGAAAACCCTAATCGATGTTGTTACCTCAGCAGGAGGGCCAGCCCAGGATAATTCGTATACAGAGAGTCAATAAAGGATGTTACAAAAATATGAATAAAAAAGGCAGGAGTAAAACTGTAATAACATTAAAAATATAGAAAAACATAATAAAAGAAAACTTGACAAAGTTAAGGGTTCGTTACAGTTCACTTCACTTCATACCAGCAACTCAGTTTGAATTGTTCAGAGTGCTTGCTTTAAATCTAAAGTCTATGCAGCAGATAGTAAGGATGAGGACAAGGATGCTCAAAGCTTAACTCGTACTGTGTGTGTGTATTTATTTAGTTTTATTTTTTAATGTTTATATGCCGGGTAAACAAGAAAATGTCTCCTGAGGCTATTCTTCATTTTTGGTTTTTTTTTTTTTTTTTGGAACTCATCATCATCATCAAATCTTGTTGCACAGGCAGGGGTGATATCAACTAAACAGAGACGTGGTTTATATGAACGATAGCTTGCCTCGCTTTTGTTTTTTTGTATAAAATAGATAAATGGAATGTATGGTTGGTTGGATGGCTAACTGACAGGCTGGCTGGCTAGCTGACGGAGTTACATTTTTATTTTTTTTTTTTTTATTTTCTCCCCTTCGTTTTTGTAGCTGCATTGCATGTGTTTACTAGACCGCGGCAATGCAATAACAAACCAATTACTATTAGATTGGCCACATATTACAATAAGAGTTGAATGGGAAACACATCTGTCGTATTGTCAGTGTCAAACAAACAAATAAAAAAAAGCAAAAACTGATACATTCTAACATGTTGTTGTTGTTTTTTGTTTTTGTAGAAAACATTTTTTTCGCAACTGTTAAAAAAAAGAAGACTGTGAACAAATGATTTGAGCAAATGAGAGACTGACTGACTAAATAAGGAAATGATACATTGAGAAGAGAAAATGAATGATGCTGGCCTGCTTGAATATGTTTATTACGAGCGTAATGCAATTTAGATAACCAAGTTAGCGTTATACTCTATAAGAAGAAAGAAATAAAGCAATTTATACAAGTTTGTTCAAACAAGTACAAACACCCATACAACACTTTACGCTACACAGCTGTTAAGCGCAGAATACACAAATACTGAGGGTCTTTAAAGCCTTGTAGAACTTTTAATGGGGAAAAAAATGTTATATATTCATAACAAACCTATTCTGGACGCGTAATTTTGAGCCATTTTTTTCCGCATTGCTGGCCGTGTATCAGGCAAAGCACGATAAAAAAAAGTTGAGATTTAAAATGACCATAAAGGAAAAAATTTGCAGGGCCATTTCCATTTCGCCAAATTTTTAATGCAATAAGTAAGTGTTGCAATAACTATTCAGCTGAAACCTCATCTCTCGCGGAACAATGTTATCCATATTTTGATTTACAGCTAAAATCACGATCCAAATCACTCCCGAAGCTGGATTTTTGTAACAAACACTTTCTGTGAGTTGTGCGTATTCATGGAATGAAGAAAAGCACGATAGGCGCTCATCTCTAATAAATTGTATGAGTAGGTAGAGCTGATTTTTCAATTTTTTTAACGGTGCAAGAAATATTTTACTCCATCTGACCTTCTCAATATTTGCAAGACCTTCATTCGACCTAGGTTGGAAGACAACTCTCATGTGTGGGCCAGTGCCTCAAAGTCTATTTTGGGGCTACTCGACCGTATACAGTAGAGGGTGAAGGTGCTTATCAGCGGCGGTAGGGTATCCAACTCTATCGAAACGTTGGAGCATCGACGCCATATGGCGTGCGTTTCTTTGTTCTATCGGTACTACCATGGGAGGTGCTCTGATGAAATAAAGGACTTGACTCCGCATAATCGCATATTTTTGCGGACTCAGAATACATCCTTTTATAGTTGATTATCCAGTGAATCGCTCAATGCATTATATAAAGAATTCGTTCTTTAATCGTACCGCTCGTTTATGGAATGGGCTGCCAGAGAATGTTTTTCCTGCCAGTTACGACATCGGTAAGTTTAAATGTCCACAAGCACTACTCCCTCTTTCCCCCCTCCCATAACATATTTTCCTAGAACAGCACAATGTACTGCATGAGTAGGGGCTGTCCCCTGAGTGCTGGCCTTAATGAAAAAAATTTAACACAGTGAGTGTCTTTAGCGAAAACAATGCTGAGTTGATACTACGAGTATAAACAGCCTATAAAAGCATGAAAAATTGCTGGAAAAGGTGGATCATGCTCAAAGGAAATTTTATTGAAAAATAGAGAATTTTTTTTTTTTTTTTAAGACCAATACTCAGGGGTAAACCCCTACTCATGCAGTATGCATTGTATTGGAATGTGAAGATGGTTGATAGAAGTTTTTTTTTTTTTTTTTTTTTTTTTTTTATATAGATTTTGTTTATTTTGCGCCTCACCCTCAAATGATCAAACAGCAATGGCCTCATCTGTCGGTGGATGTTTAGATGTGAATGGTGAGCATCTTCAGTAGATTAGCTGTGTTTTCTTTGTTACATCAACTAGTTTTGAGATCGCTCTCGTATATGCAAAATATTTTTTTTTTTTATAATTTTCACAGTAACGCACTCAGGAAACCAGATGCAATAAGAATTACAACATTGCTGAATTTAAAAAAAAAATAAAGGAAAAAACTTGACTATTAAATATTTTATGATTTGGTTTCACTAAAACTTGACATCACTAATCAAGTACTCGTACTTATAAAAAAAAATCCCTCTGCTGTTCTTAAAATTTAAAAAAAAAAACTGCTGCATATTTTGGAAAATTGTCCTTGAGTTTTAAGACATAAAATTTAAGAGATTATTGACATTTTTAACAGCAATGCGGCATCATTTACGATTGACAATTTCTTTTACATCCTTATTTTTCTATTTAACTAATCAACTTTATATGTTGACTCTTGAAAAGTTTTACAACAAAAGCCATCATTATCAGTCCACACATTTATAAATATTTTAAGAGAAATGCTGCAACAACGACAGAATAACAAACAAACAAACAAAAAATATAGATTTGAAAAGAAGAGAAATTTTTATAAAACACAACGACAATAACACCATGAATAACAGTATATGTTGAAGAAAAAAAAAACAACAATGATGACTTTTTCTAAAATTGTAAACCATGTCTAACAAGTTCAAGTAAAAAAAAAGAATAAAATTGTAAAAACTGTGTAAAAGCAAGTACAAGTACTCGTACACAGCCCATTGCCCATAAATTCTCTGCCAATTTTTAAAGCGCTATGGTGGCACAAGCAAAAGGGGTTGTTGGTTGGTTAGTAGAGTTCATGCACGAATACAAGTGCTTATCACAAACTGGTACTTTGGGAATATTTCAATGTCACCGGCCAGTGAAGTAAGAAAATCAAATAAAATAGAAAAAATACAGGAATAAAAATTAAAATGCGTTTGTCAAAATGCTAATCTCAGTATAAAGGTAAAATCTGAAATACGAGGACGGTTTAGCAATTTCAAAATATTAATATTGCATCAGTATTCAAACTTAGTGTGTTGGCTTACTAATACGATAGCGCCGGGTTTAAATCTCAGCTCTGACATCTTGAAAAAAAAAAGAAATATGAAAAAATTATTTCTTTCGGCTACTACTACCTTTCAGCAGTCTTCTGTCAAAAGCTCTGGGAGTAATTGATGGTCCTGAAAAAGCTTCTCAAATCTGTCCTTCGGAGTCGACTTTAAACTGTAGGTCCCGGTACTCATGGCTAAACATTAACACACACACAACATGAGTGCTGCAAGATGCTAGGCCGTAACTCTGAAACAGGGTTGTAATGTATGTAGAAGTTATTTAAAAAGTCAAAAAAAAAAGAATTATTAAACAGCCCTCGGAGAGAAATTGACTGCATGGACTACAGCCAAACGACTATTGCTACAATACAAGGACGTTAGTGTCGGTGATGAGTGCATAAATGATAAATTATACTTTAGGGCGTTATTCTAGGATATCATTTTTAACCTTTTTTGTTTCTATTCCAAATGAGTGTATTTTCGAAAACGTAAAAACATTTTAGGGGTTGTTAACAAAGATTTCTTTCTTTTTTTACTTACATTTACAATTACATTATAGGTTTGAATAGCAAACAGTAGAAGGGGATAATAATAAATAAACTAAACGATCTCTTGTCTGTAACTACACGTTCTGTCATAGTTGAAATGACACCTCGCAAATGGTTGAAGGGTAGACAATAGAAACAAAAATGAAAACACAAACACTTTTTCGCATAACTTTGAAAATATCGTTTTGAAAAGAAAAGGGTTTGTAAGTGTCAAAAAGTATTTTGTTACCAAACGTAATACATGCTTGCATACACATGACTGACAGTCATAGTATAGGATACGATTGATGTCAATCGTCACGCATTCTATTCAATATTTTATAACACTTTCTTTTCATGTTTGCCTCTTTTTTTATAATTCAGCACAACAATTGTGCTTTAGGAATTTTATTGTTGCAATTAAAGCTTGTTGTCAAACATGATATTTTTTTTCTTTCCTTCTTCAGTTAACGACTCTAAGATTTACAATTTCACATAATAAATAATCTCAGATTGCATATCAAAGATTCTTTTTTATAAGTTGATAAAAACTTTTCGCATTTAGTTAATTTTATTCGTTAATTTAAGTTGACGTTATAAAGTAACTACCGTTTAAGGGGAATTAATATTGTTAAGGAGAAATTATTTAATGAAACTGACAAACTTTATTTATATGAAAAATGTAAAATAAACACAAGCGCGATTAAAAGAAATGGTCGTCGCAGTCTAGTATTAGTGTGTTGTCTTACTAGACGAAAACTCCGGATTCAAACCCGAACTCTGACGTCTTGAAAAAACGAAATATGAAAATATATTTCTTTCGGTGATCACCTCTTAGCAGTCTTCTGGCAAAAGGTCAGAGAGTAAATGATTGCCATGAATAATAAGCTTTTTATGTTTCTGTCGTTCGAATTCGACGTTATACTGTACTCATGTATACAAATTAACGCACACAATATCGGTGCTGTGGGAAGCTAGGACGTAATTCTGAAAGAAGGTTGTAATGGCTAAATATGTACGTATGTATGTATGTGTAGCAAGAGCATATATAACATGTTAAACACTCTATAAGAGAATACTTTAAGAAGCTTCCAGCATTATCTACGAATCAAAACTGAACGTTTAATCTCATTTTGTTGTATTCTTTACAATGAGTAAAACAAAAATAAAACAGAAACAGTGAGAAAGATTATCCCATTTAATTTTGTATATTGTTTTTGTTTTGAGTACTAAAAATACACTAACTCAAATGTTCGTAGTTACAACAAAAAATGAATGAGAAGGATAGAAGAAGAGAAAAAGAAAGAAGAAAAGAGAAAAACAACAAAAAACAAAGCAAGCACAAGAGCGAAAAGCTAATTGTTTCATTTGCGCTCTTTCTCATTTAGAAAGTATTTGTTTTGGTTTTGCTCATGTACAATACCATTAAAAAAATTTTGAAAAGTGTATGACTTTGTTGTAACGTTTGCGAAATGTTTTGTTTGTTTGCCCACGAATAAGTTTCTGTGTTAAATAAATCTCAGCTATACAAGCAAGCAAAATAAAAGCTTTTGTTGATTCACATGTTTTATGTTTAACTGCAACTGCATAATCACTAATGCGACAATAGTTTAATGGAGAAAGGCTGAAGAAGCTACCACCATAAAGAAATTAGCCAAAATACAGTGACTTGAGAACATCTCCAGCATTGGATTTTCAGGCCCTGATTAACACCACTTCATATTTACATATGTTATGAGGGTGGCTGCATGTTTAGCCGCAAAGTTTTTTTTTTCAGAACACCTCGAAATGCTTTGAGGATTTTTACCATTATTCACAAGGTGATGAGGTACTCAATTTCGATCTTGAATGCCATCCCTCTGGAATTGTGGTTTGACAGAAGATTCAAGGTTTAAATACCGGATTGGGAACTTTGGTCTAATGGGTGATTGTTATGGAGTGAGTTCGGTTTGAACTTGTACACCGATGGTTCCAAAAAGGGCTAAGGAGTTGAAACTGGTGTTCATGAACACATTCGGGACTTTTCAATTCCACTTCAGAAGTCGTTAAATGTTTTTCAGGTTCAGATACTAGCCATATCCACATGCTCTGTTATTAATCTAGATATTGAGCTCCTGGGCTCATACGATGAGAGGCAAGCGTATCTAAACTTGTCAAATCTTGCTACGACACGTTATAAAGATTATCGTTTGGAAGTATGATTTAGTTGTTTGGGTATCTGAACACTGTAGATTAAACGGCAAAGGTTAAGCGCATGCCTTGGCTAGAAAGGTATTTGCGACACCTTATATTGCTCCGGAGCCTTGCTGTGCAGCACCGCTTTCTCAATCAATCTGATTAGAGAATGGGAAATTGGCAAACACTTGGAACATTGGAATGCTCAAATTGGCTTTGGCGGAATTTGGGAGTAAATCTGATGTTCTGAAGTATAGAAGACCAGAGCTGAAAATTCGTTAGGAATTATTATGTGACAGATTCAGATGGATGTTTCTAAAAAGGCGTATGGTTTTACTGGCGGACATATCCGCAACTAGAAACTCAGACCCGCTTAACTTAATTTACTTCTTCAATATCAGCATTATCTCTTCAAACAAGTTTTAACAGAAACTCAATATTTTCGATTTAAGAATCGAGAATAATTTATTCAGTTTCGTAACGGATGTACTTATAGGTTTAATACTCGTATTTCTTTAAAAGGCAAACTGTTGTGAATGCCATATTCTTCAAAATTTGTACTATTTACGTATTTCGTTTTGAAGGAACTTTTTATGATTTCTTACAAAATCTCTCTAATTGAAGAAACTAGATATATAAATTGGGAGAACTAACTTTGGAAGCGTTTGTTTTACTTTTTTGTTTTAAAAATCAAGGCTGTGGAGTCGTCAAAGTATAGTTTAAGCTCTGGACCGCATCAATGATTGCTTAAATCTCACACAAAGCTGTGCTAGGACATCACAATGACTGTGTTGTACAGATTATCGATTTTTTAATAGATTTAAAAATTAAGATCAGTGCTACTGCTTTAATTTTTTTTTTCGATAGTTTAGCGCAGTGCGCTAGTCTTCGCTCAGGTTGGGTGTACTTCTTTTTCTATTTGGATGTTTCGTTGTGGTCCAGCTAATGGTATTCAAACGGCACCTTCATTCTTTTTATTAATCGCATTCCTAATTAATTGGCCCTTTGACCTACCCTCCAACCTATAATTTTTATACGAGGCCAGAACATAATCAGCCTTATTACCATTCTCGTATTCGAGCTTTAAATTTCTCGTTTTTCTTTGGTACTACGTTGCTCGAAATTCATAAAAATACAACCCTGTATAAAATCCTTTTACAATTGTTGTTCTCGATATCGACTGTCAAGAGTTAAAAAAATAGTCGTCCATTTTATTTCATTCGACAAAAACGAAAAATATTTTATAAGTTATGAAGGCATCAAAAGAGTAAGAATTTTTGTTAATAAACTTCATAAAAAATTTTTATCTGCAATAAAAATTTTAGAATAAAAATAACTACAAAGAAACAGTTCCAAAAAATGATAAAGTTACTTAAAAAAAATATGGAATTGGCGCAATTGTACCACAGTGACATACCCAAAGTGGACACAAAGGCAGAATGGGAGAAAATATCATATAAGGACCACCTTTTCGTAAAGAGCCTGAATGGATGAAAGTGAAGCAGGATTACAAATGCAATCTAAAAAAAAAACTTCTTCATAATAAAACTGAATGTCGTGCAATGAGCGGAGGTTCAAACACACAATATACATTGACACCGGTAGAAGAAGCTAGTTCAACTTTACTACAATTGCATTATTAGTCCCGATGGAGGAAATAGGTATCAGTTCTTCGAAGGAAATTGGAAATACATCTTCTGTTTAAATAGATGAAAATGATGAAGTATGTAATTGTCCCAACTACATCAAAAAATATTCGAATAAAAGGCTACAAAAATGTTTCCGCTAAACAAGATCTTATTGAACAACAGTTAAATGTTCAAACAGACTTATATAATGAGGTGAAAGATTCCTTAAAACAAATAGAAATAGTATATGCCCGCAGGCAACATAAAATTAAGAAGAAAAATGTAAGCCCAATAAAAAATAAGCTAAAAAAGTGTTCAGCTCAGCCAGTGTCTACTTATTTTCATCAGCGGATAAATATAAAGCAAAACTCAGTATTTTCAATCTCTGTTTTATAAGAATTAAAGATTTTTTTAACCAGTTAATTTTTTTAACAATTGAAGTTTGTATTTTTGTTTGCCGCCAAATCTCTATTATTATTATTGCTATTTTTGACAGTTCTTAACAGACTGTTTCATAAATATTTAAATATTTTGAAAATTTTTTGTCGCTCTTTTCTTTTTATTCTACTACAAAATTATTGTAGTCGAAAATTTTCTGTAGTACCACAAAGAAAAAAATTCGAGTACCTATACGACTAGAGTCGAAGAACATTTTCGAGAACCGTAATAAGGCTGAATACCTATTTTAGATGACTGTTGATAGTCGAGTGTCAAAACTTACAAGCATTTGGACTTGTAAAACTGGTTGAACTGAAATTTAAAAAAAAACTATCCTTAAACTTACCAACCACTGTATCAAATGACTTTTGTTTCAACATTGAAATGTTTTCCTTTTGTTTCTCAGTGATGACCTCAATAAACGTAACCAGAAATAATGCCTCTTTAGGTCATATTTTGTAATCACTTGTAATTATTATCTGTTACATCTCAAAGCACTTAAATTGGACACTATTCTCTATTGAAGGAATATTTACCACCACCACCCAACACATTTTCTTGATTAGTTGCAGGAATATGTTTCAACTTTTTTTCTTTAATGGTGCCCTGAAACTTTATATACTTGTGGTACTACGAGTACACATTCACTCGTATCTCAGGTTTCATGTTACAATTGTAATATGTTTTATGTAACAATTTGCTTTCTTTATTGTTATTGTGTATTTGCTATTGTTATTGTTGTTGTTAATTTTACCATTACAGCATTTAACATTTTTAAGGGTAAATCTTGTTAAACTGATTCACTCACTCAATCACCAAAAATTAACCACAAATCTAGAAAATGCGATAAAAACATATGACACCATTTCAAACCAGATACTAAAATCTCAACAAAAACAAAAAAAAAAACGAAATGAATAGAAATTAAAATATGCAGAAAAATAGATTGCTGTTTGACATTTTTGTCAACAACAAACCTTTCGCCATGAACAAGAAAAAAAGAACGTTTTGTATTACAAATGCCGATTGTCATCATAAATCAACCCCTAAAGGTTGGTCTGGCTTCTTTTATCTGTGGAAATAAAACGCGATTGTTACGCAATCACATCACTTCAATTACATTAAATTTGTGGAATAGAAAAAACGGGTGGCATTTAGCAAAAACACAAAAAAAAATATACGAGTTAGTTAGTTTTTAATGTTCTAAATCATAGCGTAGGCACTCGTATCATATTCCTTAATTCCTAATCCTTTAAAACCGTTTAAAATATAAATACGATCACAACGTGAGAACAATTTTAAAAAGCTTGGACATAAACAAATTTTATTGAGGCCAGGCAACACAGGGTGACCATATAGCAATTATTATTTTCTGTACTAACTGTCAAAGTAACTTCAGTAACGAGAGCGGACTTATGTAGCTCAGATTTTCTAAAAAAAAAATGGCAACATGGCAAATGGCTCCTGTCGTAAGACATCTTTCAGTTGACTGCTCTCAAAACAAGTCGTATCATTTAGAAAAAATACCACTAAAAGCATAACAAAATTGCACCACTAACCTAAATGGTAGAGAACTGCCGTTTTAGACCGATCGGGCCAGTAATTTTCAGTTGTTCAAAAATAATTTAGTAGTTTGGTTTGTTGAAATATGCTTACAAATTTTATATAATTCGATTAGTAAAAATTTAGAAGATTGTAAGAATCCAAATATATACTAAATCGTCACCTAAAGTGCCATCAACAAATTCGAAATTGACTTTTTCATTGCTATCGATTCACAACATCATAATACATATGCATTTGTATAAAGTTTTATACTTCTAATGTAAATAACCATCAGATTGTATGATTCTAAAATTTTATTACAATATACAAAGTAGTTCCGATTTATAACGTTTTATGCTTCTCCTGTAAACTTTTGAAAAGTGATGATACGTTGTTTGGCAAACAAATTTCGTTCCCGTAACAGCCATGAATACAGCCAGCTCAAAATCTCTGGTTCGATGATTAGTTTGAAAAAGGAACGTATGACATATTTTCTTTGCTTTGTGGCAACACATAAGATATGTTAAACATTCTCGATGTCCAATTGAGATTTCTATGCCCGAAACAATTGTATAATTTGCGATACGAAGGTGAACGATCAGAAATATAGGTGCGTCTTTATACCATAAACGCAATAGTTTGACAACTTCGCAGGAGTGTTTGGCATTTTTCGAACATAATATGGTCGAATTTAGGTCTCGGTTCGTAATTGTGAGCTTGTAGTGCATTCGCAGCAATACACCAGAAGGTAAACACTGTTTAAAACAGATCTGTATGAAGATATAATTTATCAGTCATATACTACGTTTATACGTTCGACTTATTTGCAAATAAGAGTAAAAAATGTTGCCATATAATTGTTTTATTGCAACTTACTAACTCACGATAACAAGTCGTGAATAACGACACTATTTGCAAATAAAGGTGGAAAATCTTGCCACTTGTTTACATTTTACATGTTTTTATTGTTTTCAATCTGGTAGGCTTATATAAATATGGCGGAAACAAATATAAAAACATAAAATATTGAACTTAAAGCAACAAATAAAAAAAAATTATTCTGTAAAAAAAGTTTAAATATTAAAATAAAAAAATTTTTATATTGAATATTTTTTTCACACATTATTCTAAACAATGTTATAATTTTTTGGTGTTACCATACAATTTACTGACAGCGAATTTGTTTCCAAGTATTTTTACATATAAACAGTGAGTTAAGTATATTGCAAATAACTTTATTTGCAAATAGGACGTGCGTATAAACGTAGTAATACATACATACATACATACATAATTGGCCATTACAACCCTGTGTCAGGATTACGGCCTAGCTTCTCGCATCACCCATGTCGTGTGTGTTAATTTTTTCCCATGAGTGCCGGGACCTACAGTTTAAAGTCGACTCCGAACGACAGATTTGAGAAGCTTTTTCATGGCAATTAATTACTCCCAGAGCTTTTGCCAGAAGACTGCTGAAAGCACGGTTGCCACTTTGGTAATTTTCTACCAAAACTGGTAACTTTTTTTTGCTTTGGTAACTTGGTAACTTCATTTTGATTTTGGTAACTTTTTGAATTTAATTTTTTTAATTTCTGTTCTGCTGTGCTTACTTGTTAACGTGCAAATCGCCTACGTGTAAATTGTGTTCCGCCGCTTACTACCTTAAACAAATTTAAGCCGATGGTAACACTGTTCTAAACAAATAAGAAGTTTACTAAAACAACTGTGTCATTGCTTATCTTTCGCTCTAGTACAAACATCAAACGAAAGTGGAAGTCATGTGTGTTTAGATCGCATTTTGTTTTTGTTTATTTGTTTATGTTGTTGTTATACACATAGTATATAATTTGTCAAAATTGCAGTTGTTTGGTATGGATAGGTAAGATAATTATTTATTTATTTTTATTATTATTTATTTTCCTTTAAAACGGTTTCAAATTATATTTCAGATTTTTAACAAAAAAGCCAAGACTTTCTCAAGTCGAATGTATGCTAAGCAGCGATGATGAAGCAGAAACATCAAAAAATATGTAAATAACTTTAAAAGACATCGTGTAAAACAATTTGTAATAATATTTTATGTATTTACAGTGTTGAGAGGGAAAAGCCCAAAGAAATTAGAAAAGTTAGAGGTGAATGGATAAGAACTTTTTCGTGGCTCCAAGATAAAAATGGAAAATGTTTCTGTGTGGTATGTGAAAAGTCACTTACAAATCATTTATCGCATTTAAAGAAACATGAAACGAATGCTTCGCACATACAAAGCGAACACCAAAAGAAAAATTTAATTCAAATTGACAAGTTTTTGAGCGACGATCAGCGTTCCCTGGAAAAGAAGATAAGGCAAGCAGAATTAACCTTGGTAATGTTTTGTATTTGCCATAACTTACCACTACTATTAATGGATTTTCTACCCAATTTGCTTCGAGAATGTTGTCCAGATTCATGCATTGCAAAATCTATTAAATGTGGGCGTACTAAAGCAACACAGTTGGCCGAAACTTTAGGCAAAAAAGCGTCAGACAAGATCTCCATGAGATCTTCAAAATTTTCTCTAATTGTCGATGAAACAACAGACTTGTCTAATAAGAAATGTTTGGTGTTAGTTGTAAGGTATTTTGATAGTGTCTCCAAGACAATTTGCGACAGATTTGTTGCACTATTAGAATTGGTTAAAACCAATGCTGATGCAATATATCAAGTAATACACAGCTTCTTCGATCAAAACAACATTCCAATAAAAAACTTAATTGGATTAGCGACGGATGGCGCAAGCACAATGGCAGGCGAATTGAATGGTTTAAAAACTAAGTTAAAGCGTGACACAAATTTGTTCTATATGAAATGCACATGCCATTCTCTGCATCTCTGTTCCAGCTATGCTTGCAAAAAATTGCCATCCAACATAGAAGATCTTTGCAGAAAAATTTATAATTTTTTTTCGTATAGCCCAAAAAGAGTTTCAGAACTAAAAGAATTCCAAGAATATTGTAATATTGAGCCACATAAAATACTGGGTGTTTCTTTGACAAGGTGGTTAGCTCTAGAGCAAGTCATTTCTAGAATTTTGGAACAATGGCAGGCCTTACAATTATATTTTTTGTCATGTTCTTTAGAAGTAAATGGCATTAAGCCAATCGAAATTTCAAATATGTTAGGTAATGAAGAAATAAAAGTTTACATGATGTTTCTTTCTTACATATTAAAAATAATTAACAACTTAAATAAAGAGTTCCAGTCAGAAAGAGTTCGCTTACCATATTTGTATCAGCAACTTGAAATTAATTTCAAGCTTATTGCTTGTAACTTCATGGATGACAAGTATGTAAAAAGATGTGCATGTTTGAACGATTGTGATACAAATGATAACCGGTACTATTTGCCATTAATGAATGTATATATGGGGAGCGAATCAGAAAAATACTTAAATTCTGACCAATTTTCTGAGTCACAAAAAATTTTAATAAAAGGGCACATACGAAATTTTTACATAGAATTTCTCAATCAATTAAAAACCAGGTTTGATTTTAGCCGAAATGATTTAAAAGTGTTGTCAATTATAACACCTAACAAAATTTTAAATGAAACTAAAGATTCTATTTTAAATCTTTTAAATGAATTTTATTATTTGAAAAGTTGTGACAATGACACAATTGTTACTCAATGGAGTCTTCTTACTTTGTTATCAAATGATCTCAATCAAAACGATGATATTACTTCTTTTTGGGAAAACACAAGTTTAATAAAAAATGGGCTTAATGAATATAGATTTAAGGAATTGACTGATTTTATATTTAATTTAATGTGCCTTCCTCATAGCTCAGCAGCCGCTGAAAGAAAATTTTTTGATTTAAGTTTAATTAAAACCAAACTTAGAAATAAATTAGAATATAAAACATTAAACAACATAATGTTGGCAAAAGAATTGGCTGGTTCCAAAGACCAACATTATGTTTGGTCAGCTAAAGATTATATTAAATAATTTTTTTTCTTATTTCGTTAAAATGTGAAGTAGAATACCTGAATTAATGTTATGTTTATGTTTTTGTTATGTTATTTTGTTTTTAATATATGAATAAGTGATTATAATTATATATAATATAAAAATATATATGTACTGAATTTTTTTAAGTTTTTATCAATAAAATTCAAAAATGGTAACTTTTGGTAGCTTTTTGGTCAAATTTTGGTAGAAAAAAATTTTTGCCAGTGGCAACCGTGGCTGAAAGGTAGTCGCCGAAAGAAATAATTTTTCCATATTTCTTTTTTTTTCAAGATGCTAGAGCTGAGATTTGAACCCGGCGATATCATCTTAGTAAGCTAACACACTAACCACTAGACCACGGCGACTACATTCATCGGTCCATATTATTTCTAAAATGAACATGAAAACGCCATCACCGTAAATTCTCTGCACTACCAAACCATGATAATCGATTTTTTGTGGCCACAGTTGGCTAATGTTGACACCAGTGACCTTTAGTTTTAGCATGATGGCGCCTCGGATGACACAGTCGGCCAAACAATTCAGTAATTGCAGGAGAAATTTTACGGTCTCGTAATTTCTCTATTTGGCGACATCAATTGGCCACGTCCTTCTTGTGATTCAACTTCGCTGGATTATTTTCTCCGATGCCATATAAAAAGCTGGGTTTAAAAAGAGCAGACGTCTGCCGTCTAGAAGTGGACATTTGCCGGAAATCATATTCCATTATTAATTTCCATATTTCTACTTTATATTGGTTTCAACGAAACTAAATTTGTCAGAAAAAAAGTGTGTTTTTAAGCCAATTTACTTGCTACTTTCAAATGGTTTAGCACTGTATTTTAAAGTTAATAACCCTGTACCCAAACCCGCTTAGTTAGCAGAGCTCCTAATGAAGGCAAAAAACTTAAATTCAAATCAATTAAAAATCTAACTGATAATCTACGATTATATTACTTATATAAGTAGTAATAGTCGTTTAATAAAGACTTCATTTTAAAGAATAATTGAGATGGAGCTTTTCTTTGAAAAAACTTAAAGCTTCATTATACTCATTAATATCTAGTTGTTTCATTTTATATTTGTACATATATACGTGCTTTATATATGTATGTACATATACGTATATTGGGCAATGGTTCAAAATAGATTAACAATAAAAATTTCTTAAAGTATTTGATTTTTGTCCTCTACAACCATTTCCTTTCTCAACAGAGGATAAGATCTACAATTATATACAGTTGCCTGCCCGATAAAGAAATCCAATGCGGTATGAAAAGGATTTAAAAAATCTGTGTACGTTTGCAAATACACTTTAAGTGCAGCAACATTTGTATGTAATTACATAAAGAAAATCTCAAAATACGCACGTTTGTCACACAACAACTGACATTCGCATAATAAACATCAACAACATGCTAATAATAGAGTCATCTAATATGATTAAACAAAATAACAAGAGAAAAAAATTGGTGAAAGGAACCTTACACGCCCACAATTTTAAAACTGCAAAGAAGAAGTGAAAATATTCTGTCACATTTACGAATTCATAACCATCAAGTAGACACGGAGTGGCAAACAAGGAAATGTCAAAGAATTTCTTCTGTTTTTTTTAACCAAAATTATTGAGACTTTATTCTTTATCTCGTCAAAGACATACAGCCAGCCAGCATCCACATACATATTCATATTCTTTTTTCCACTTTTTTACATTTTTTTTAGTTCATTCTAAAGAAAACATAGCACGTGCTGCTTAGTATGTCACGTGTCAGCACGTGTCTCTTTTTAGTTTCTCTACAGTAAAGAGATAACAAAATTTTCACTGTCATCTAAATAACCAAACTGAGATTTCATTCGTTTTTTTTTTTTTATTTAAAAGGGAAAACTGCAGATTTTAAGAGTTCAAATATCAGTTCTCTGGAGAGAAAATGAACACAAAACATCACTTGTTATCTTGATTTTGCCAATGGTTGATAACCAAAACGGAAACTGCTATTTTTTCTGTTATTTCATTTTGCTTTGACAATAACAAAATGTCCAATCTATATATGTATGTACGTTGCTATAGTTGTTCTGTTTCATGTGGCAACATGCGGTCACACTTCTGCATTTGACAAGTGGGTGTTACCAGCTGTGGGAATTTAAATGTTTTTGGCATTCATCGTACGTGTAAATGTAAAAGCATGTATGGAGTAACAAAGTGTGTAAGCGTGAGAGCTAATTTTTTGCTTAAAACGTTTAGTTTTTTTTTTTTTTTTCTTTAATTATAGCCAATTGGGTATTAAGGCAGAGAGAAAAAACAGAGGGAAAATTACTATAATTAAATGATCGACAGGGATTCTTTGTTGATTTCGAAATTTAATAATAAATTCTCAACAAGTTGTTTATTACCAGAAATGAATTTTCTGCTAAAAAGACATGAAATCCATTAAATAGCAAGGGTGACTTGGAAAATATTTTGCAAAGTAGAAAAATGCTACTAAAAATGCAACAGAAATGTAAACCTTAATAGAAAAGTTAGATACTGAAAGCTAGTGAGTAAAACTTCGTAAAAGAAGTAAAACGACATTAATGAAAAACTCTTGGTACAGTAGACAGTAGCATTACTCAAAGTCTATTTTAGTAAATTTTCTTTTTATATATACATATATTTTAGCTCGTAATCATAGTCAAACACTAAAGTTTGTTATTTTTAAAAGCAACATTAAAATAAAAATCCGTTTTTATTTATTTAATGTATTGAAAATTAAAGTATATTTTAAGTAGCATAAGCCAACTTTAATTACAGAAATGATTTCATACAATTTGCAATAAAACAGTGCCATGTGGCATCACTAACAGCTGATACTAAAATAAAAGAAAAAAAACGCAAAGCATTTTATATAAAAAAAAGCAAAAAAGTAAAAGTATTTCTGTAATAAATAATATGTTCACTTCTATTGAGTGAATATTCGGTTAATTGGCAAAATCATTTTAAGAAAGCAGCTCGCCATATATAAAAGAGGGCTGCCTCACTGGCATCACTTCAGCCTATTCTACTGTTCTTAGTTTTTTACCTATTTATGTATGTATGTATGTACATATTTAAAGAAAAAAATTAATTATTTTTTATTAAAAATTTAAAAATGTATTTTATTTTAAACTAGCTTAAAACCGGCGTGCTTCACTACATCTACCACTACCATTTGTCCACATTTTTCGACTGATGATTTTTAGTGACTACGGAGTAATTTAGACCAAATTCAACAGTTTCAACTGTTTCTGGTTTAAAGATATACGGAACTCAATAGTTAATTTGTCTAAAAGCTGCCACGCCTACCTATCCGCCCTGATACTGATTTCTCTACTGATAATTTTTAATAACTACGAAATCAATCACACTAAATTCAGAAACTTTACCTTCAACACTTTTAAAGATACGCATGTATAGAGAAATCAATTTTTAACTTGTATGGGAGGTGTGACGCCCACTTTTCTAATTTCGCTCACTTTCTGACTGATGATTTACCTTGCTCATGAAGTCATTCAGACCCAATTCCAAAACTTTGGCTTTAATCGTTCTAAGGATATACAGAAATCAGTATTTAGAGATAACTAGAAAAAAAGTGGGCGTAAAAGTAGGCGTAGCAAATTTTTCTCTCGATGAAAACTTAAAATGGTTTAATACAAACATTTGAAAGAAAAATTAGTCAAATCGAAGCAGCCGTTTTCTAATTTGAGGTAAATAAAAAAAGTGGGCGGGGCAAAATTTTCTTTCTGTAAAAACCTAAGTTGGATAACGACGATCATTAGAAAGAAAAAATCGTTAAAATCGGTCCAGCCGTTTTCAACTGATGCGATGACCATCGAACAACATTGATTTTTATTTATATAGAAGATTTTTTATTTTAAAAATTTATTTTTATTAAAAAATGAGTTGGGAAATATCAACAAAATTTGTTCGCTTGTTGTAATGTGCTCACTAAACACCCCTATGTCAGTACTGCATTTGCATTTTACTCAATTCTATAACAATTTCGTACAATGTAACGTGACAAAATATCTGCCACTTACAATAAAAAAAAATTAAATTAAAATAAAATTTTATTGCTTGTGGTGCCATCTCGTATTTGGTAATTTGCATGGTAATAGGTATATTATGATGCATTGTATATTACATCAGTAATAGGTATTTTGTTTAATATTAATTTCATAGAAATGGCACCAGAAGCAGTAATTCCCATCGAGTTAATATTAAAAATTAAATATATATGTAGTTTAAGTGTTGAGACCATCATCGGGTTTGGATTTACCTGAAAATATACTGACGAGTCTAGTTAAGTACGAGTCGGTATATTAGCCTGGTAATTATCTCTTGAAAGGAGACTTTGCGAGACATATCGCAAAGACCCCGTCCGATTAGTTACGACCTTGATCTATTTATATGTTTAAACTAAGTATCAGAATTCACTTATTTATCTATAAAAATAATATGAATTGAAACAATTTGTCGTTTTTTTAATTGAAATACACAGTAAGTAAATAAAAACTACGATATTTAAGACATCAATCTTTTACCCAAATTTGTTTAAAATAAGTATGTTTGTATTTACTTTTTTATTTACTTCCTCATCCTCCTTTTTTCATTATTATTCATTTCCGCTTTATTTTCCACTTTAATTCCAATTTGTACTCTTTAACTTGCAATCAACAGCAAAACATATCCATATATATACACATCAATAAAGAAAAATGGCAACAAGTGTCTCAGATCATGAAAATTAAGGTGTCTGATCATTATCACAAATCTTGATTATATAAAAACACCTATGTGAACTTTTCGAATTAGCTTAATATAACACTTATAATTTAATACTTTAATTAGAATTTCAACACAATTTTAATAAATTTTAATTAATTTTTTAATAAAATAAACAAGCACGTAGAGTAATTCCCATTAACAAACAAAACTGTACATATTGTTGGTGTATCTTAAAAGGAGCGGGTTTATATCTTCGATAAAACATTGCCAACATAAAATACTTTTACGATTTTCTTTTCAGCAGTACTCTTTAGTCATTTCCACCACAATATGTAATGACGGCGCCAATATTATATAACAACGACGTCTCTGATTTCACTTTTATATTTTCTAGTACATACTTTGCTGTTGTTTACGTTTTTAACCATAAGCGGTGTTTGATTAAATGAAAGCCGGCAATAATAATTATTAAATATTAAGCAAAATACAAGACCTGAATATATTAAAAAAATAATTAATGAAAGAAATGCCAACCAATAACAAGAATACGTTTGAAGAAATTAGATGAGACGAAATTAAAGTAAAATTATTTATACGCACTTTTCTATTACATACCGCAAAAACTACAATAGATGTTTTTTTTAGAAATTTGTTTTAATTTTTCTACAATTAACCGCATTGAAACCTGGCAATGAATGTGAGATGGAAAAAACTGATTAGTCTCGTAGATCATTGTGGCCCCCACTCGGTTTCAATGGCTTACTGTAGACTTGATTGAAACAACTATCATGCAGTACTTAGACTTAAGAGCTGACCTACTAAGTGTTGGGTACCCCATTTTTGCTTTTCGAGGGTACTTACATTTTTCCAAAGGCAGTAATATAGTTGATTAAAATTTCAATTTTGTTTTGGTATACAACAATAATTTTTATTTTTTATTTATAATATTGAGTAAAATGAATAAAAGTTAAGATATTAAAAACGAGAATCTTTTTACCCAATGTAGCTTACAAGACATAAAATAAATACTAGTGCAGAGAATATGTTTGTACTCACTTTTTTATTTATTTATTCATCCTCTTCTTGTTATTATTTATTTCCGCTTTATTTTCCACTATAATTCCAATTAACAAGACCAATACTTTGTAACTTGCAACCAACAATAAATCATATCCGCTTGCACACATACTCAAACACACACACACTTAACATATCAACATAAATAAAAATGGCAACAAGTGTTTCAGATCATGAAAATTATGGTGTCTGTTGTGTAATTTTGATCATTCTTAAAAAACTTGATTAAATAAACACTTTTATGAGAAATTTTGGAACAAACTTCATATAACACATATAATTTAATACTTTAATAACAATTTTAACACAATTTTAATAGTTTTAATTATTTTCGTTACCGTAAAATCACTTTTTTAATCACTCTCCATGTTTCGCATTAAAACTTCACGACACAACTAAAATTTACTAAAAAAAAGAAAAAAACCAAATAGCGGGTTTATAGCTTAGATAAAACATTGCCAACATAAAATTCTTCAGCGATTTTCTTTTCAACAGCACTGTTTAGTTATTGCCACCACACAGTGTTGTCAGATTAGGGGATTTATCCCCAAAATGGGGATTTTTTTCTGAAATGGGGATGAAAGCATTCATTTGGGGATGGGGATTTTATTGGGGATGATCGACAAGTTTTCGGCGATTTTTAAAAGTGGTTTGTGTGCTCTTGGTTTTAGTTTGATTAATTAATCCACATATCATTATGTTTCCGCCACGTTTTTTAATGGTTTTTATTGCGGAGGAATTCAGTATTAGAGGGTCTTCTTACAACTAAATTACTTATTTTGTAGATAAACAAACTAATTTTAGTTTTGTCCGACCACAATTACTTCTCCACTTATACTTTATGGTATGGGAATGTTTTCCATACTATGACATGGGACATCTAATAAGAATTAAGATACAATAGATGCCGTATACTATACAAATATTTCCAACGACATCATGATGTCTTATGCTGAATATGAAATGGCACAGCGATCAATATTTCAACAAAATAATGACCCGACACACATATCGAAGCCAGCAAGAGGTTGGTTTAAAAAGAATGTCCTCAAGATTTTAAGTTGATAACAATCTCCAAATTTAAAATTTACATATCAAATGAAACATATGTATGTACATACATTCAAAATTATTGATGCAGTTTATGAACTAATTAAGATTTTGGGGATTTTTGGGGATATGAATTTCGAAATTTGGGATAAAAATTGAAAACTATCTGACAACCCTGCCACCACACATATAATAACGGCGTCAATAGTAAACAACAACGACGTCTCCGATATCACTTTAATATTTATTAAGTGTTTTTCGTTTGGTTTGCTTTTTTATCCGTGTGATTTGTTTTATTAAATGAAAATCGGCGAGATAATAAATATTAAACAAAATACAAAGTCTGAATAACAAATTTAAAAAATAATTAATGAAAGAAATGTCAGCCAATAACAAGAATACTTTTGAAGAAATAGATGAAGCGGAGGTAAGACACACACAGCCGTTTAGATGCTTCTTGTTTTTTAGTTGCCACAGGTCTATACAATGAACTCTTCGATTAACTTGAACATTTTTTTCAGGAGGAAGCCCTTTTAAAGTCTGACGATGAATGTGATGCAGGTAAAACTGATGTCTCTCTCAATTCATTGCGGCCTCCCTCAGTTTCAATGACTACAGATTTGATTGATGACAACTCTCTGTTAAACGATAATCTGTTACAAGACACCAACACTGCAGATACGTATGAGGAGCAACAGTATGGGATGCCAGAAGCTAATGCTGATGATTTATTAGATGATGAGTATATGCTGGAATCAGATATTAAAAAGAATAAAGACAGTGATGAGGACAGCGACGACGATGATGACGACGAAGAGAATGAGGAACTAAAAAATCTTAAAGAGTTTCAAACAATACTTAAGGAATTGGAAGTCAATCAATATGTCTATGAAAAATATGTGCGTTTGTGTGAATTATCGCAGTAAGTTGTGTTAAATAATTATTTGCTTATATATCTGGTTTCGACATTCAGTTTTTGTGAATTTTAGTGCCACAGGTGATTTAGACAATATACGTCTGGCATATTCCAGTTTTTCTGCCGTTTATCCCCTAACAGCTGAGCTGTGGCAAAAATATATCGATGTAGAAATGGCTTTGGCACAATCTCCCAAAGAAATTGAGCAAGTGAAACAACTATTTCTAAAGGCTTTGCAGGACTATTATTGTGAGTAAAAGTTTCTCTTATGAAAACAGCATAGAAATTTATGTTATTCAGTAAATAATATTGGAAAAGCTCCATAAGAGAGCATTAAGGTTTTTATACATTTAGCACTAAGGGGGAAGGCCTCTATGTGTGTGTGCACTGTACTTTTGTTGATAGGGAAAGGAGGAATAAGTAGTGTGTTTAAGATAATAGTTAGCGATTTTTATAAATTAAGACATTGACAGACATTTAAAAGACTTCTGTATGAAAGAAAAGTGTGGCAAAGTAATAAACTTTTTCTGTAGGCTTTACCAGAAACGAATACGTTTTGCAATAAAGACAAGTATTTATTCATAAAAAGTTATATAAAAAAGGCCAAAAAACATGGCCTAAGTGCTATTTGTGGATACAAGTTATGTTAAATCACTAGAATGCATTCCATATTCGTATCAGAATATAAATTAAACATAAGCCACATTCGTTTTTTCTCCTGTAAATGGTCGCAGAGTTCTAAAATATACTTCGATTACAGTCACAGACTGGCACGCTGTATTACATTTTTTGTGGGTAATATGTAGTGTAATCGTTTCTGGTTTTATATGAAAATTAGTCTCTCAAATTATATATTAAATCGATTTTTTTTTTTGCCATATTTAAAATTTACAGTTTTACCCGATTATTTACTTTCAGTGATATACATATTTAGTCTTCTTAAACGATTTTTTTATTACTTATTTTAGCTTGTGATTTAGCGCTCAAATTTGCCGAATTTGCAATGCGCTCTGAAAACTCGAAAGCAATATGGCAGGATATTTTAGGTACTTATGGTCTCAATTTTTATAGAGGCCGTGAATTTTTTAAACTTTATCGCAGCTGTTTTGCCAGTGATTTATTAACGCCCGAAAATATCAACAATTACATAAATAGTTTTCTACAGGAGTTACGTTATCCTCTATATGGTATGGAAGAATCCTATATAGAATTTAAAGTATGTTTTGAACGTAATAAAGAAACCATAAATGAGTTAACGAAACTCGACTGGTCAAAGATCGATGAGCATTATTTTAAAGCCAAAGACGATCTTAAAAAGATAGTCACATATGAAGAAAAACTAAAAGGTTTGGAAAGCCATGCCTACCGTGAAAGAGCTGAAATATATTTTGAATACATAAAGGAATCGGATAAATTTCTAGATGAAAATGTTTTACAAACCATATATGAACGTATGGTAGCTGACTGTTGTCTTAATGCTGAGTGCTGGTTAAAATATATAGACTTTATTGATTACCGTGATGCTTTTGGTAGACCAGAAGATTTACAAAACCTACCCATGTTTGAACAAACGCCTGACGATGTGTGCAAAAGGGCATTGCGTAATTGTACCTGGTCGGCAGAGTTGTACATAAAACGTATGTTTATACTGGAAAAAATGGATAAAACGATAGCAGAAGTGCAAGAAGTGTTAGAAACAGCTTTGTCAGCTGGTTTTCAAACACCAGAACCCGTGGTATCAATATGGTTGGAGTATTTGACTTATCTGAGGCGTCGCACAGATTGGACCAATTCTGATGAGTGTGAAATTTTAAGAAAAAATTTCAATTTGGGTTGGACTATATTGGGTCAACAGTGGGGTGTACTGGCGGATTGCAATTGTGAAATTTTACAATTCTGGGGTCGTTTAGAATATGGTCCTCTACAGGATCCCAAAAGGGGTAAAGAATTGTGGACTACTGTTATGGGTATGTGATAATTTGATAATGTACAAATAGAATTTGTTAACCAATTTTTTTTTTCTTTCAATTTAGAGAGTTCTGATAATGCCACAAAATCTGGTTTATGGATTGAATTTGCTTTGCTTGAAATGCGACGTGATTTAGAAGCTACACGCAAGTATGAGTGAATTTTATTTTTAAATTTAAATTGAAAAATTCTAATGAACTTAGTACTTAAAGACTTTTCAGCAAAGCCTTGCATACTGTAGGTCTGGATAATCCCAGTGTTATATCTTCAGCTTGGGAAAGATTTGAAAGATGTAATGGAACTATTAAATCTCTTAATAAATGTCTTAAAGAATGCCGTGTCTTCAAGCAACAAATAGAGCAGCAACAGCAGCACAATACCTCCTTAAATAAATCTACAAAATCAAGTTCCTCCGCTAGCAAAGCCCCTAAAAGAAAACATACCGCACACGCAACAGATACTCCCACAAAACAGCCAAAATTACAAACAGAAGCTCAAATTAATAAACCAACTACTGCAGCCAAGGAAACCAACTTTAAAGAACATGAAAATCAGGAAATTGATCTTACCAGAGATCATTTACGTATATTTTTATCAAATTTAGATTATAATCTAAATGAAGATGAAATTATAGAAAATATGCCAGAAATAAGCATTCAAAAAATGGAACTGATACGCTCAGGTAATGGCAAAAGTCGAGGCTTTGGTTATGCCGAATTGAAAACAGAGGTTAGTTGTAATAACTTACTTATAAAGCAAAATTTTATAGAAAAAATAAAAACGTTTATAGGCGGATGTGGAAAAAGCTTTAACTTTAGATCGTAAGAGTATTAATGGTCGGCCAGTTTTTATATCCAGTGTTTTACGTGATAAGGAACAACGTCAAAAATTCAAATACAATGCAGACAAAGAACTTCATAAATTGTTTATAAAAGGTTTACCCCATGACTGTACACAAAAGGAATTGGAGGAAATATTTGGCGCCTATGGCAAGCTAAAGGATGTAAGACTGGTTTATCACAAGTAAGCTCTTATTAAAGAATATATTTGTTGATATTTTGTTTCTAATATTTATTATAATTTGTTCTCTAAGATCAGGGAAATTTAAACAAATCGCTTATGTAGAGTATGAGCAAGAGTCCTCGGCTAGTAAAGCTGTACTCGCAACTGATAATATGGATTTAAGAGGTCATAATGTAAGTAAACTGTGACAAATATTTTGATTTTATTTTATAAGTTTTATTGTAGTAAACAATCTAAAAAATTTAAATTTAACAAAACTAAATTATTTCGGTATGTGATGTAAAACGAAATCGTTCGAAATTGAAATGATCTGGGTTTTTTATTACTCAATTATGTATTTTAAAGTTTTATTAATCAAGGAGGTAGTGGCAAAAGTCATTAAGGTGATAAGTAAAAAAAGAATTCCAAATCTGAAAAGATTATTTATTGAATCGTTCTTAGGCCGGCCACTCACGTATAGTTTGAAACTGAACAGTTTAAACTGACAGTTAAGACTGTGCGTATATTGGTAATAACTGACAGCTCAACTCAACTGTTCAGTTTAACTCAGGAATTTAAAATTTGTATATTTTTAACTGACAGTTTCAACTGAAGTGAACGTGTGGGGGGTTTCAACTATACCGTTCTCAGTTCAATTTGTGTTTAGCGAGACTGCGAACCAAGTGATAGTTGATTTTATTGAAATGCATAGATCTGAACCTTGCCTATGGCAAGTTAAATCTAGCGAGTACCACGATCGCACTAAAAAACTGAAGTATTGAACTGCACGTGTGTGTACATCTCAGTTTACAGTTAAGTCTGCCAGTTATAACTGGCAGTTTAAACTGACATTTAAAACTGTACGTGAGTGGTCGAGTAAACGACAGAACCGATTTAGTTAAAATTTGGAACATAGATAGACTCAACTACCGAGAGTGAAATAGGGTATGTTTTTTTTTCAAAATTGGGCCTGGGCGTGGTACCTCCCTTACAAACAAAATCCTGGTTTTTTGTATATCTTGAGAACGGTTAAAGCTAAAGTTTCGGAATTGGGTTTGAAGGACTTCATGGTCAAGGAAAATCATCAGACAGAAAGTGGGCGGAGTTGGTCAGGTGGGCGTGGCTCCTCATATACCAACTAAATATTAGGCCGTATTCCAATTGGCGTCGTCGTCGTCGCGTAAAGACATTTTTGTAATAGATTAAAGGAAAGAAACATTTTTTCTTTGATCTGCTACAAAAATGTCGTCAGACGACAACGCCATCGCCAACTGGAATATGGCCGATTGATTTCTTTATATCTTGAGAGGTGTTGAAGCTAAAGTTTCTGAATTTGACGTGATAAATTTCGTAGTCAATAAAAATCATATATAGGAAAAAGGGCAGAGAAGTAGGCGTGGTACATCCCATACAAACTAACTATTGACTTCTATTATATCTCGAGATGGGTTACAGCTAAAATTTCTGAATTTAGTCTGTATTACTTCGCAGTCACTAAAAATCAACGGTCGCGAAATGTAGACAAATTGCGGAAGTAGGTGTAGCAGAGCACGCCGGGTTTAGACTAGTTTAATATAAAAACGTTGTTCTTCATTTTTCGATAACCCTAAAGTTTGTGTCTGTATCAACAAGAATGGATAGAAACAGACATTCTGCGTTATTTTAAAGTCGACAATATTTTTTTTTTATCAAACCTCATAAATTTATGTAAATTCACTACAACAACATAATGCCGATAAGCACTCTTCGTTGCAAACGCCCTTGCAAGTCTTACCTACATTTTGTTGTTGTTATTTGATGTGGTTTGGTACACTTGCAAGCCTCGCAAGGGTATTTTCAACGAAGAGTGATTATCGCTAATAATTCATAATTTAGTTTTGATGCCTTAGAAATTTGTATACGAAATTTTGATTACCAAGTATTATTTTCTTTTATTTTTGCAGATATCTGTGTCAATTTCAGCACCACCTCCCAAACCAACTACCAGCGCAACTGTTAATCCTATAAAAATGTTAGGTTTGGCGCCAAAACGTAAAGCAAATGATGGAAAACAAAAACCTCGTATGTCTTTAATACCAAATGTGGTGCGTAAAAACTTAAATAACAATCAGGCGTCCACCGTGGCACCAACAGTTAAACTAACGAAACAGACAAGTAATAATGCGGCAGGACCACCTAAAAGTAATGATGATTTTCGTAAACTATTAATGAAGCCATAATACAAGAACACAAGAAAAAACAAATTGAATATTTTTGTAAAAAAAATATTAAGAAAACAACTTTATTTTATATACAAACACACAATGTATAAAAACAAGAAAACTAAAAATTAAATATTGCAATAAAAGAAAATAAATTATTTTATGTACCCTTCCCAAAAAAAAAAAAAAAAATAAAATAAAACAAAAGAAGAAAAACAAAAAAAATATAAAACAAAACAGAAATTAATTTTTAAACGCATTATTTTTTAAATTGAAATGTCTAAAACAAACCTACCCACCAACAATGCAAATTCGGCGCCAATAGCTGCATCTGCTGCCCAAAAGAAGGATGAAAAGAAATCTTTAATAATAACCATCAATAAAAAGGAAGAATTTGAGAATTTTCTACGAACAACTATAAACAAACATTTACTTGTAGAGTTCTATGCCAGTTGGTGTGGACCGTGCAAAATATTGGCTGTAAAATTTGAAGAGATTGCCGATAAGTTTCAAGATAAAGTAATAGTTTTAAAAATTGATATTGACAATTTAGAAGATTTAGCTGTTGAGTATGAAGTAACCAAAATGCCAGCATTTATGATTATGAAAGATGGTAAAAAATTGGAACAGTTTTTCGGTAATAAACCGGAGCAATTGGATGGTATTGTAGAGAAATATTTTGGCAAAACAACTTAAAAAAGGGAATGCTATAATGTTTGCCTTTAAACCCAAATTGGAGCATTTCACTTTAGCATAAGAATTTTCTTTTTTAATAAAATGTCTCTTTTTGGAAAGAAAGATTTTTTTAAATTGTTGTCGTATAGTGGAATTTAAAGTATTTTTACAAGAAAGCTGTAAAAGGATTAATTCAAATATTTCAAAGAACTTGAAATGTTTTATCTAGGAGTAGAAAAAAATTTGTATTTTATAGAAGACCATGTAATGTTACATTTTCAATCAAGGTTTTTCTGATGAAGGCGACATTTCGTTTAGCAGGACATTATCATATCTATTTAGTGATTTCATTAGGTTAGGTTTGGTTAAAATTGGCAGCCGCCCCTAGGCAAAGCACACTTGGGTCCAATAAGGTCCCGTTGTGATACCATTATATCCACCAAAAACATGTCTATGACCGTTGGCCATTCTCCAACCAACCCGATAATCTTACGAAGGTGTGAATTTTGTTCAAATCACCTCCAGTCAAACAGGATCTGTCGATAAATTCGGGGCGTCCAAAGATTTTCATTCTCAGGTCCCCCAGTGCGGGACAATGACAGAGAAAATGTTCCGTTGTTTCCTCTTCGTCATTACAGCTTCTACAGAAGTCATTGTAAGGTATCTTTAACCTGCGGGCATGAGTGCCTATGGGCCAATGGCCCGTTATCACTGATATAAGATTTCTGAGATGGACTCTGTTCAGATTTAGCACGAAATTCGTTCTACTCTTATCCATGTTGGGCCAGATTTGTCTGGTCAATAAGCAGGTAGGTTCATTCTTCCATCTTTCCTCCGCGGACAAGTGGAGTTTGTGCGAGATTAACTGTTTTCCCCCCAAAAGGGGGATGCCGATCTCGCAACTGAATTCGCTCGAATCAGTGGTGGAACTAGCCCCAGCAAGTGCATCGGCTATTTCATTTCCCTCAATACCCTCGTGTCCAGGGACCCACATGAGGGTGACCCTTGAATGCCTTGCAATCTCCTCCAGAGATGCCCGGCATTCGCGGACAAGCTTGGATGTGGTGTAGACACCCTCAAGGGTCTTAATGGCCGCTTTACTATCAGTAATAATATGTATATTCCTATCCGATATACCCAGATACTGGATCTGAGCAGCGGCTATTCTGATGGCCATTATTTCAGCCTGAATGATGCTACAATAATCTGGTAGCCTAAGCGACAATCTAAGATTCATCTGTTCCGAAAAGATGCCACATCCGATTCTATCGCGTGATCTGGATCCATCGGTAAAAACCTGGACAATATCCCCTGGGAGATATAGACCATTTTCATTAAAATATCGCTCCGGTATTTCCGTTGTGAAACCAGGGTCGAAAGTAGGTTCAGGTATCGTGTAGTCAACAGGTTGCTGTCGATTAACTATATCCGAGATATTCGCATGTCCATAGTTTCTATACTTCCATGCTTTGGTGGCGTGAAGTCTCAACGCCGTATTTGCAGCCGTTTGTTCCGCTAACAGGTCCGGCGGTAGCCAGTTCAGGATGGCAAATAATGCCTTAGTTGGGTGGTGATTTCATTGATTTTCATGATTTCAAAATAAGCCCAATGTTCCTGCATATTTAATGACGAAAATTTGGATTAATTTCCTATGCAAAAACATTGCTTGTTGAAAAGCCTGTTGCTTCTCATTTTACTTTTTTTTTCCAATGTAAATTAGAGCTTTTATGAATTCCTATGTAAAGTATGGCTTTGTGGGAAGTTCTGATACTACAAGAAGTATAGATCAGCTGTCTTATTATAGTATTTAATAGGAAAGATTGATCATATCTGTCCATGCTATCAACATATTACAAAACTAAAGAGATTCCTGAGAGTGTTAGTTTATATTGCAGTTACATGAAAATTGTTAAAGATCGGTTCAAATTTATAACTTTGTTACGGTCGTAGTGGCCGAATTTCGAAATTTTTCTCAGTTACATACATACGTACATACATAATTGGCCATTACAACCCTGTGTCAGGGTTACAATCCAGCTTCTCAAAGCACCCATGTTATGTGCGTCAATTTTTATCCATGAATATTGGGACCTACAGAATAAAGTCGACTTCGAGCGACAGACTTGAGAAGCTTGTTCATGGCAATAAGTTACTCTCAGAGCTTTTGCCAGAAGATTGCAAAAAGGTGGTTGCCGAAAGTAATATTTTTTCATATTTATTTATTTCAAGTGCTCAAGTGTGCCTTGTCATTACGAGGCTGCCACTTCCTCCTCCTTATTTCAAGATGTCAGAATTAAGCAGAATATTTATATTTTTCATTTTATGAAATCGGGTACCAAAACTTTCTATCTCGTTTAATATCCCATAGGGTAAGGTTAGGGCGTATCCAGCAAGGTGGTGTTGCCATTACAAGAGGAAATAATTTTTCAAAGACAACAGATATTATTTTTGTTCAAATTATAATTACATACTATATACATGCATAATTGGCCATTACAACCCTGCGTCAGGGTTACGACCAAGCTTCTCGCCGTACCCATGTTGTGTGTGTTAATTTTTATCCATTAGTACCAGGACCTACAGTTTAAAGTCAACTCATAACGATAGACTTTAAAAGCTTGTTCATGGCAATTATAGCTTTTGCCAGAAGGCTGCTGAGAAGTATGTTGCGGGTGGTATACTTTTTTGGGATTATTCTAAGTCCCGAGTAGAAAAAAATTTTGCGTGGGTTGACCTTATGAGAACATGTGGGGAGGAGGCTGCAAAAGACCTAAGACCTCGAGTCCCCCAGTACTCAATAATATCTACGTGGGGAGGGCTGTTAGTGCTTTTGTTTATGAATTGGGGACACCAACTCCCATGCCCTTTACCCCAGTGCCAATCGAAAATGATTTTTATTTTTAATTCTGTCCACTGTTTAGTTCGCTTGTGTTTTTGTAGCCCCAGCCGACCTGAAATGGTGGAAAATTCTTTTAGTGTATTTGAATGGGTAGTGACTGGAACGATACATACCTGGTTGAAATAGTTGGTCATCATAAGAAAATCCTTGATAATTTACCTAGAACCTGTGAATAGAATTGAGAATATGAATATTCAATCAAATTTGCAAAATTAAACTTACCTCCAGCCTTGTTGTGTATTAAATGTCAAAAGATATTAAATTAACCCTATAAGTATGTGAGTGAAAGGGACCAACGTATACTTTGAGTAATAAAGGGATGTTATAATGTGAAGTGTTGTTGTGTAGCTATTTTCATTAATAAAATACATGTTGTAAAATATCGTTTTTTTTTTTGTTTTGTATGTAAAGTAAAATTGTTTTTGTCTATTTGTAAGTATTTAAAAATAATGATAATATTAGCAATGAGTGTGTATGCCTGTGAAAATTTCTGTGAGCCTGGTATCAAAAGGGATGCGGATGTGAAAGATAAAAGGATAGGGACGTGAAGGATAGGGACGTGAAGGATAGGGCGGTAAGAGATAGGATAAATTGCGCCAGAATAAAGTTTCGAGAAAAAAAGATGGAGGAAATTAACTGTCCCTAGAATTATAAGATTGGAAAATTAAAGAAAATTTTTGTAAATAGATACCGCAAATAACGCGGGTATGGAAATTTATATTGGCACAAAAAGTTAGTTGCGTGAGGTATTAAGGAGTGACTGTGTCGGTATAGAAGTCGGTTAAGTGCGCTGTGTGCAAAAAAAGAAAAAACAAAAAGTAAAAAAATAAAGAAGAAGTATCTGCTTAGAGTCAGGGAAGAGCGCAGATAGAAAAAGTGAATTTTGAATTTTAAAGTGTCCGGTGTGACTTATTTTTACCGAATAGTGAAGTTTTGTGGAAAAAAAGGAACGCATAAGCGCATAGAACCGCTATAGAATAAAATAGAAGGGAAAAGGCACAGTCAGACTCGTTGAAAGGGAGCAACAAATTTGCGAAAGAAGAAGGGGAAAAGGAAAATTGTCCTACCTGGTATAGATCCGGGGGCCTTATAAGACATCCGTGAGGCGTAGAAAGATAGAAAAATATACCAGGTAGGAGGTAATATATTCCTTGTTTTTTTTTTGTTTGTCTCCTTAGACAATAATACATTTGCAAAAAAAAAAAAATAGAGAAACTTAAAAATAAAAGAAAAAATAAAGAACGGAGGAGAAATCATCTCAACCGCAGAATAAGTTTAGGCGCACGGAAAAACAAAAAAGTCTACATATCTGGAACAGTGAAAATAATAATCAATAAGGATTTGAATATTTTTTATATGCCTACATGCATACACCAATTTTTGCTGTATTTTATAAGAAATATGTAAATTTGTGGTAGCTTAGTGTTTATTACGATATATGTATGTTTAATGTTATAAATTAAGCCACTAATTTAGTATTTAAGATTATATTCGTTTTTATTAGTTTTCCTTCTAATTTTTTTTACCTGAAACAAAAGTAGATATTTTTATACTGAAAACAATACATAGCTGGGAAAATTTAAATTTTAAAAGTAGTGATAGAGGGACTCAGAGATTGTGTCGTCGGTTTTTACCTGTCTCAGGGAGCTCCTTTAGAATAGGCAAGGCCAAGATTACCCTCCTGTGATAATAAATAAAAAGAAAATTTTAAGTAATAGAATTGGCCAATTTTAAAAAAATTGTTTTTAGTATAAAAGAAAAACTTTTTTGTTATAGCAAAAATTTTAAATTAAGTCTTATTAAAACTGCACATACTATATAATTTTGGAGAAAGGTAGATAAAAAGAAAAATTTTTGTTTAGGTCATTATTATTAGTGTATTTAATTACTAATATTGTTAAATTATTATTTTAGAGAAAACTTTTTATTACTTGCGGTTAGTGTTTTTAAAATAAATTATGTTAAGTGATTTTATTTGAATTTAGAGTTTTTGTGGAAATGGAAATGATGGAGTAAATTAAGAGGTAAGGCTATGATGATGTGAAGGGTGGATAAGGAGTTGGGCGGCAAATGGGTCATGGCATTAAATGGTAATGGATTTGGCTGTGACAAGGTAGGGTGGGCTGGAGATCAACACCAAGTCTCCTGGAGCTGGATATAATGGTATGGTGTTTGTTTTTTTTTTGTTGAAATAGTTTGCTTCCTTCCTTTTTTTGTGTTCGGATACGCGGTCGACGAGAAGGGTTGGAACCGCCTGAGATGCTCCAGCTAGTCGGCAAACTCGTCGGTCAACCGGTCCGTAACAGAAATGGCGCCCAAGCTGAATGTGCAGCGTGTAGGACAACAAGACACGCAACAATAGCCCGACCATAATTTGAAATAGTGCATAACCATGACTTAAGAGGCGGATGATCGTTCTTATTGCTTGGTGTTAATGAATCGTGTGGATTTATTTTGCTTGGTTAAGTGTGTGTGGTGCGTTAAGGATCAATAACTTTCTAATAGCCTGCCATGGAGATAAAGTGTTCATGGAGTGTGATGTATTAGTGGTTTTGACAGTTGCTGGTGACTTCACTACTCCACTTGGAGAGGGTGCATGCTCGAGCAATCACGTAACAGCACACACTAACAAATTTTGTTTTAACTATTTACCGATACCATTAGCTGGCTCCTATAATCGAATACCGCTTCGACTTCCACGCACGTCATCATAGCCTTAATCCGGTAAAACTTGAGTGAGAAAAATTATAGAGAAATAAATAGGGTGATTGTTATATATATGCAGGTTTAGTTATTTAGAATCAATTTTAAGGTATACATATACTTATTATCTACATACATATAGTACATTTTGATTTAATCATTGATTGTGCTATAATACATTAGTATTGTACTCGTATTATTGGTGAATTCATTTTTTATCAACGTATTGTCCCGTGTATTGAATTTTTATTTTTAATTCTATACGCATGAAATATTAGAAGGATTTGAAATTTATTTAAAGGAAGAGAATTTTTATTAGGAACTTATTTAGAATTTATATTATTTCTTTTGTGAACACGGGCAATATTATTTATAATTGTTTGTAGTTTTGTTAATGCATGTTGTTTTTTTTTGTGAGTTTGTAAGGATTTGAATGATTTATTTTAGTATTTATTAATTCAAAACGGTTTTTTTTAACCTGTATTTTATATTGCTTTTATATTTATTATTAATCTTATTATTATTATTATATTCATCTTATATTATATATTTTTTTTTGTTGCATGATTTATTTATTTATTTAGGTATTTATTTAGCATAGAGTTTTTTTTTTAAAATATTTCGTTTGTTTTAAATTTTGTTCATTCAGTATATCCGTTTTGTTTTATTTAAACTTTTGTGTTGTTATTGAGTAAAGTTTTAAGGTTGTCTGATAAATCTATAATAGTGTTTTCAACGATCAGGAATTTGTCTGTGTCTCTGTTAGAGAATTCTATTTAAAGTTCTGCAGGATATTATGAGTCTTAGCCCGCCTGATACTCGATCACGTAAAAGAGACAGGCAGATACAATTTGACTTGAACCGGTCGACACCACACGTAGTCCGTAAAATTCGTAAGCCGAATACACCCCTTGTGAATACCGCAAAAGTAGGTGAGATGTCTAAGAAAGGTGATGAACAGTTTAGGGACTTATCGAAGACCATTATGTCCGGTATGCCCAATATACCAACAGGGGCTAATACACAGCAAGTTGATCCGACAACCCAAAATACGAGCAGACAAGCCGTAACTGAAAATATGGAAGAGGTGATTAAAAAAATGGTGGACCAAAGTGTTACCTCTCAAGTGGCCGATATGAAAAGAATTATGGCAGATTTAACAGCAACTGTAGGTAGACTCAGTATAGTGGTTCAACAGACGCAAAAGGAGAACAAAAGCCTCAAAGAAAACTTACCGAATACATCCAAGGCGGCATATAGGTCACCAGATAAAATAGAAGCATCTGAATTATCCAATCAATCATATTCATCATCCCGAGCATCATCAATCAATGGGCGAGACCAGTCGCGATACGATAATAGGCCTCGAGTGGATAAATGGGGGCTAGAATTTGATGGTGACAACAATAAGCTCGCTGTGGAAGATTTTGTTTTTCGACTGGAGCGGTTACAGAGTCAATACGGTGTTTCATGGAGAGAGGTGCTAGATAACTTCCATATGCTGGTGAAAGGTCCTGCCGAAAAATGGTATTGGCTTTTTATTCAGACAAATTACGTCACGGAGTGGACCACGTTGAAGCAGGCTCTCTTGAAGCAATACCAATCTTCACGATCTAGCTTCGAGCTGATGCGCGATATGGTGGAAAGGCGACAACAGCCCGGAGAATCTATCGATGCCTTTTTCTTCGCGATGACCCAGTTGAGATCTCGGCTTACTCTATCAATGCCAGAAATAGAAATGATTAAAATGTTAAAAAAGAATTTAAGAGAGAATATCGGAAAAATAGTTTACCCTATGGCAGTTTCATCGGTCGAAGAGCTGAGAGTGTGTTGCTTGGACGCTGAAAAGACTTTTTTGAAGCGGGATATCATAAAGCCAACCCAAGTATCAAATATGCGTTACGTGCGGCAGGTGAACGAGCTGTGTGAAAAACCAATAGAAGATCACGAGGTTGAAGAAGTTGGCGCTGGCGAAGAGGTGGCTGAAGCAAGAGCAATCAGGATGAATAATCAGGCCAGTAGAGTGTTAGTTTGCTGGAATTGCCAGCAAAGTGGACACGTATTCATGGACTGCCCAGCGGAAGAAAGGTCTATATTCTGTTATAAGTGCGGAAAACCAGAGGTGACATCCCCGAATTGCTCTAACTGCAGAAATAGAAATTTTCGGAAGAGCGAAGGAAGAGCGGGGGACCTTCGTGCCACAACAAACCCGTAACTCAACATTTCAGCAATAACAGCGTAAACAAAAATCTTTTAATTACACAAATATTAGCGTCGAATAAAATTTTACCTCAGCAAAGACATTTATTTTCCCTGAAAGAAAGACAAGAAAATTATGAGCAAATGAGAAATAAAATTTTTAATGAAGAAGCATGTTTGAAGAAAACTACCACAGCCAGGAGAATACAGAGATTAAGAGATGAATACACAGAGCGAAAAAGGATAAGAAAACAGGTGATAGAAGTCATTAAAGTTGCAGACAACAATAGTAAAGATCCAAGACCGTATGCAGAATTTGAAATAAGAGGAATAAAAATTAAGGGTCTGTTAGACACCGGAGCTACGGTTAGCCTTTTAGGTAAAGGATGCAGAGAACTGGTAGAGGAGCTAAATTTAGAAATAGAACCAATATTTTCGGTAATATCAACAGCAAGTGGTCAGGAGCATAGATTACTAGGCAAAATAAGAACTCGAGTCCAATATGGAGATCTGAACCACTCTATTATATTTTACCTGTGCCCAGATTTACAACAAGAAGCGTACTTAGGGATAGATTTTTGGAAGGCGTTTAACATAGCCCCTGAAGTCATTGGTGTCGCAGAAGTCGACCTAACGAAAACAATTGAAAATTTGAAGGCCGATAATCACATGTTAAATCCCCATGAGTTAACAGAAAAGCAACAGAAGCAGTTAGACGAGGTGATAAATTTGTTTCCTGCATTTGAAAGGGACGGACTAGGGTGTACGTCGTTAGAAAAACATAGAATCAGGTTGATCGAAGGTGCAGAACCAGTCAAAGAGAGGTATTATCCTATATCTCCAGCGATGCAAGATATTGTATACCAGGAGATCGACCACATGTTGGAGCTCAAGGTCATAGAAGTGAGTGAAAGTCCGTGGAGTAACAGAACCACCATTGTACGAAAGCCTGGTAAGAATCGTTTCTGTTTAGATGCGCGGAAGTTAAATAAAGTCACCGTAAAAGATGCTTACCCGTTGCAAAATATAGACGGCATTCTGAGCAGAATCGATGAAACCCATTTTATCAGCAGTGTTGACTTGAAATACGCCTTTTGGCAAATAGAATTGGAGGAGGATAGCAAAGCTTACACAGCGTTTACAGTCCCAGGGCGTCCTCTTTACCAGTTTCGCGTTATGCCGTTCGGGTTATGTAACGCTGCGCAGCGGTTATGCAGGTTAATGGACAAAGTGATTCCACAAAGGCTGAAAGAGAATGTTTTTATCTACTTAGATGACCTACTGGTAATAGCAAATAATTTTGAAAGGCATATACAAGTTTTAAAAGAAGTTGCTGAAGTACTTAAAAAGGCAAACCTCACCATAGGCCTAAAGAAGTCGCAGTTCTGCTACCAACAGTTAAAGTACCTTGGATTTATAATAGGCGGAGGAATGCTAAAAACGGACCCCGATAAAGTGAAGGCAATTAAAGAAATTAAAGTACCCAAGAGCCCGAGAGAAGTTCGTAGCTTTTTAGGAACAGCTGGATGGTACAGGAGATTTATAAAGGATTTTGCATCGATATCTGCTCCTCTAACCGATACGCTGAAAAAAGCAAAAAAATTTCAGATGACAAGTGAGGCGATAGAAGCATTTGACAGGCTAAAATCGGCCTTAACATCAGCTCCTGTTTTGAGGCATCCGGATTTTTCGAAAAGATTTTTCATCCAATGTGACGCGAGTGATTACGGCATTGGAGCTGTACTGTACCAATTAAACAGCAAAGACGAAGAGCATCCAATAGCGTTTTATTCATACAAATTAAATCCGTGTCAGAGAAATTACAGCGTAACGGAAAAAGAGTGCCTGGCTGCTGTAATGGCTGTAAAAAAATTTCGGCCTTACGTGGAATTAATGCCATTTACCATTGTAACTGACCACGCTAGTCTTAAATGGCTGATGAGCCTGAAAGATTTATCCGGTAAGCTGGCTCGATGGTCTCTGCAGCTACAGCATTTTGATTTTGATATAATGCACCGAAAAGGCTCAGAAAATATTGTTGCAGACACTTTATCTAGACTACCTAATGAAAATGAAATAAATGAATTGGACATGAATGACTTATTCGATTTTGAAACCAATGAATTTGAGAGTGAAGAATACCTAGAGCTCATAAAACAGATTGAAGATAATAAAGATAAATTACCCGATTTAAAAGTAGAAAATGGTATGATTTTTAAGAAGATGGGTTTCGAGCAAGACGACGACAAATTCAAGTGGAAGTTGTGGATCCCCAACAATATAATATCACCTATAATCGAAAAGGCACATTGTTCACCAATAGCTGCGCATGGAGGAGTAGCAAAAACACTCGAAAGGCTAAAACGTTTCTTTTATTGGCCAAGGATGACAATTTATGTTAAAAACTTCATAAAGAATTGCCAGACTTGTAAAGAAACCAAACCTACCAACCAAATTATGCGACCAGAAATAGGGGCACCAGTTATAACAGAAAGACCATTCCAAAAATTATATGTAGATTTTATGGGAAAGTATCCGAGATCTAAAAATGGGAATTGCTACATTTTTGTTGTTGTGGACCATTTCACAAAATTCACGTTTCTAAAGGCAATGAAGGAAGCGTCTACCAACAACGTCATAAAATTTCTTGTTCAAGAGATATTTCACAAGTTTGGAGTCCCTGAGGTAATACACAGTGACAATGGTGCGCAGTTTACAGCCAAGAGTTTCCAGCAGCTAATGAAATCTTACAAAATACAACACATAAGGACAGCTGTATATTCACCCCAGAGTAACGCGAGTGAAAGGGTCAACCAATCCGTATTGTCGGCCATTAGAGCGTACCTGGAGGAAGATCATCGTGACTGGGATTTGTATTTGTCTGAAATAGAGTGTGCTTTGAGAACGGCTGTACACTCAGCGACTGGTTTTTCACCATTTTTCGCCTTATTTGGATATCACATGTATTCATCGGGTGCTGATTATAAATTAGGTAGAAAACTTCATTCACTGACTGATCACCAAATAATAGAATTAGGTCATACGGACAAATTAAATGCAATAAGAGAAGAAATTAAGCAGAATATACAAAAGGCTTACGAAAAAAGCGCACAACGATACAACCGCAAAGCAAGAATTATTACCCTCATACCCGATCAGGAAGTATACCGAAGAAACACGGTCTTAAGCGATTTTTCAAAGAACAAAAATGCAAAATTTTGTAGAAAGTTTTTAAAATGCCGAGTTGTAAAACCGGTTGGCAACAATATGTATGAGTTGGAAACCTTACAAGGAAGACATTTGGGTATATACCACGTGAAGGACATAAAGGTCTAAATAAGTATCAGTCGTCTTATCTTACCGTGCAATATAATATATAGGTGCAATAAAAGTGATTGACTGACTGATTTTTTTTAACATCTGTGATATAGTTTAGGATAAATTCAGGCTAAATTTCCTTTTAGTGTATTTACCACGAGAATCCCCTAGTGCAATATTTTTAGTAGTATAATAATATATTCTGTGATCTGATCTGTGATAAGTAGTCTTTAAGTTGTGATGTCTTGTTTATGTACAAATAATAGGGCTGTGCAATATAACTTTATTGAACCAGTCTATTAATGTCAGGTGTATTACCTGAGATGTTACAATTTAAATATTACATGTGTAATCAATGGACCGTGACTTCACTGCACCTTTTATTTTCAAAAAAGTGTACGGTCGAAGATGGGCGTGGGTTTGGGTAAAGTACCAAGTGTGAAAAGTGTGCAGAGGTTTAATCCGTTTCGATTTTTATTTAATTATATTATGTATTTATTTTATATATTTAATTTTGACGCGTTCTCAGAACTAGGATACTTTAAGGATTCATTTTAGTATATTGTGCCTCAGAAGGTAGTATTCTGTGGGCGATCGATTTGAATGAGCACCTGTGGGTGTTATACTGATTTCAGTACCAAGATTTGTTTTAACTGGATTGCCTCTACGTACTCTTTCCTCTAGTGGTAAGAGATTCGGCAGAGTGCCTGTACAAACCCGCCTTCACGGTATAGAAAGTGGCCACGTATTACCAGATCGGATATATTGTATTTATAGGAGATGACATCTTGTGTAATAGAATGGTAGAAATAGGATTGAGCCTGAACATACCTAGTGTTTGCCCGGCTAGATAGGGTAGAGTATGAGACCTCTTTCTCGGGTCGTGAGAGTTCCCCACGTTGGACTGACATGCAGGAGTCCCGCACACCGTCTCCTCTATCCGCTGTCAGCGAAGACGGAGTTTTGTTGCGGGTGGTATACTTTTTTGGGATTATTCTAAGTCCCGAGTAGAAAAAAATTTTGCGTGGGTTGACCTTATGAGAACATGTGGGGAGGAGGCTGCAAAAGACCTAAGACCTCGAGTCCCCCAGTACTCAATAATATCTACGTGGGGAGGGCTGTTAGTGCTTTTGTTTATGAATTGGGGACACCAACTCCCATGCCCTTTACCCCAGTGCCAATCGAAAATGATTTTTATTTTTAATTCTGTCCACTGTTTAGTTCGCTTGTGTTTTTGTAGCCCCAGCCGACCTGAAATGGTGGAAAATTCTTTTAGTGTATTTGAATGGGTAGTGACTGGAACGATACATACCTGGTTGAAATAGTTGGTCATCATAAGAAAATCCTTGATAATTTACCTAGAACCTGTGAATAGAATTGAGAATATGAATATTCAATCAAATTTGCAAAATTAAACTTACCTCCAGCCTTGTTGTGTATTAAATGTCAAAAGATATTAAATTAACCCTATAAGTATGTGAGTGAAAGGGACCAACGTATACTTTGAGTAATAAAGGGATGTTATAATGTGAAGTGTTGTTGTGTAGCTATTTTCATTAATAAAATACATGTTGTAAAATATCGTTTTTTTTTTTGTTTTGTATGTAAAGTAAAATTGTTTTTGTCTATTTGTAAGTATTTAAAAATAATGATAATATTAGCAATGAGTGTGTATGCCTGTGAAAATTTCTGTGAGCCTGGTATCAAAAGGGATGCGGATGTGAAAGATAAAAGGATAGGGACGTGAAGGATAGGGACGTGAAGGATAGGGCGGTAAGAGATAGGATAAATTGCGCCAGAATAAAGTTTCGAGAAAAAAAGATGGAGGAAATTAACTGTCCCTAGAATTATAAGATTGGAAAATTAAAGAAAATTTTTGTAAATAGATACCGCAAATAACGCGGGTATGGAAATTTATATTGGCACAAAAAGTTAGTTGCGTGAGGTATTAAGGAGTGACTGTGTCGGTATAGAAGTCGGTTAAGTGCGCTGTGTGCAAAAAAAGAAAAAACAAAAAGTAAAAAAATAAAGAAGAAGTATCTGCTTAGAGTCAGGGAAGAGCGCAGATAGAAAAAGTGAATTTTGAATTTTAAAGTGTCCGGTGTGACTTATTTTTACCGAATAGTGAAGTTTTGTGGAAAAAAAGGAACGCATAAGCGCATAGAACCGCTATAGAATAAAATAGAAGGGAAAAGGCACAGTCAGACTCGTTGAAAGGGAGCAACAAATTTGCGAAAGAAGAAGGGGAAAAGGAAAATTGTCCTACCTGGTATAGATCCGGGGGCCTTATAAGACATCCGTGAGGCGTAGAAAGATAGAAAAATATACCAGGTAGGAGGTAATATATTCCTTGTTTTTTTTTTGTTTGTCTCCTTAGACAATAATACATTTGCAAAAAAAAAAAAATAGAGAAACTTAAAAATAAAAGAAAAAATAAAGAACGGAGGAGAAATCATCTCAACCGCAGAATAAGTTTAGGCGCACGGAAAAACAAAAAAGTCTACATATCTGGAACAGTGAAAATAATAATCAATAAGGATTTGAATATTTTTTATATGCCTACATGCATACACCAATTTTTGCTGTATTTTATAAGAAATATGTAAATTTGTGGTAGCTTAGTGTTTATTACGATATATGTATGTTTAATGTTATAAATTAAGCCACTAATTTAGTATTTAAGATTATATTCGTTTTTATTAGTTTTCCTTCTAATTTTTTTTACCTGAAACAAAAGTAGATATTTTTATACTGAAAACAATACATAGCTGGGAAAATTTAAATTTTAAAAGTAGTGATAGAGGGACTCAGAGATTGTGTCGTCGGTTTTTACCTGTCTCAGGGAGCTCCTTTAGAATAGGCAAGGCCAAGATTACCCTCCTGTGATAATAAATAAAAAGAAAATTTTAAGTAATAGAATTGGCCAATTTTAAAAAAATTGTTTTTAGTATAAAAGAAAAACTTTTTTGTTATAGCAAAAATTTTAAATTAAGTCTTATTAAAACTGCACATACTATATAATTTTGGAGAAAGGTAGATAAAAAGAAAAATTTTTGTTTAGGTCATTATTATTAGTGTATTTAATTACTAATATTGTTAAATTATTATTTTAGAGAAAACTTTTTATTACTTGCGGTTAGTGTTTTTAAAATAAATTATGTTAAGTGATTTTATTTGAATTTAGAGTTTTTGTGGAAATGGAAATGATGGAGTAAATTAAGAGGTAAGGCTATGATGATGTGAAGGGTGGATAAGGAGTTGGGCGGCAAATGGGTCATGGCATTAAATGGTAATGGATTTGGCTGTGACAAGGTAGGGTGGGCTGGAGATCAACACCAAGTCTCCTGGAGCTGGATATAATGGTATGGTGTTTGTTTTTTTTTTGTTGAAATAGTTTGCTTCCTTCCTTTTTTTGTGTTCGGATACGCGGTCGACGAGAAGGGTTGGAACCGCCTGAGATGCTCCAGCTAGTCGGCAAACTCGTCGGTCAACCGGTCCGTAACAAGTAGTCACCGAAAGAAATAATTTTCTCATATTTCTTTTTTTTTTTTTGCAAGATGTCAAAGCTAGAGTTTTAACCCTGGGCTCATGTCTCAGTAAGCCAACACACTAACCACTAGACCACATCTTCTCTTCAGTTGTCAAATTATAATTAAAATTTTAACAAATTTCGTCGACATTTTTGTTATAGATAAGAGTTAAAGAAACATTTTTCTTTATTCTATTACAAAAATGCCGTCAGACGGAATAAGGCCTATATATTTTGATACATGAAAAAACATCAGTAGTTTCGTTTATATTATCGATTATGGGTGTATAAGCACATTATTGGTCGGACATTTGTTTTGCCATCGAACATGACATGATTTTGAACAGTAGACAGGAGCTACAAGATAAATCAGCAAGCGAACAGAAATTTGTTAATGACATACCAAATCGATTGCTCGTGTAGACGGGGTGATACAGCTGCGACTTGTATTTTTGAAATATCATGACCTTATTTGGATACAACTTCATTTGTGTTATCAGCAACAAATTTATCGATATATAATTTGACAATTTTTTTCTTTAGAACAAAATATATAAAATTTTAAATTTAAAGCTTCTCTTTCGTATCAATCGCTAAAAATGTCTACCCCATCTAAAGCAAAACTTGCCAATGCAACAGGCCACAAAAAATCGGAAGATACAACTGCTACTGTTTCCAACTTAATTGCCGATTCAAATTTAATTGTTATTGCCAATAAAAATGATTTTTACAATATAATCAAAGAAATTGCTAATCGTATACTCTTGGTGGAATTCTTTGCTCATTGGTGTGGACCCTGTCAAACATTGGCTACAAAATTGGAAGAAATAGCCAATTCCTATAATGGCAAAATATTAATAATCAAAGTTGATGTGGATAAATTTGAAGATATTGCTTCGGAACATGATGTATCGGCCATGCCTACATTTGTTTTAATGAAAAATCAAAAGAAATTAAAACAATTTGCCAGTAGTAGTATTGAAATTTTGAATAATACTTTGGAGAAATTTGCCGGAAAACCAGAAAATTGCAATGATGAAAAACAACATACAGAGAGTGTTTCCAAAAAAGAAGAAACAAACAAAAAATTAAAACGTGGCAGTAAAGCAGGAGCAAAAAATTGAATATTTAAATATTAAATTGATAAGAATTAATAAAGGCAGACAAATGAAATGGTCAGCGAAAACACCCATTAAAATTCAAATTTCATATTTGATGTCTCGAATTTTAACGATTTTTTTTTCTAAACGAACGTTTTCGATTCCTTCTTTAAATGTTTTTTCAAATTCCCAATTGTCAATAAAATGCTTTATATTCACCAATCAAGACCAAATCATTTTTTTAAGCAATTTTTAATTAATGGGTCAAGTATGGATGGCAACCGAACTTTGGTGGAGTTGCCAGTTGCTAAACAATTTTTTCGGAAACTAGAAACTTTTGGTGGCCAGCAGGCAACGCAACTGCAGATCGGTTGCCTTCCATAATCGACCCATAACTCATCGAAATACTACATGACAAAAATGTCATTGTCACAGGACGACGATAAAATTAGAGACAAAACAATTCCAATATTTACTCCATTTTGAAAACCAGTGCTGCGTATTTGTAGTGTATGTTGAAGTTGTTAACTTGCAACGGTTTATTAACTTTCAAAAAAAATTTTGACGGTATTGACACAGAAAAACAATCATTGCATCATTAAAACAGTGATAGTCGATGCTTATAAATAATTAATAAAAACAAATTTTAAAGAATAATATCGGTGTTCATAATAAATAATTTTGATTTATATTAGAGTTAAAAAGTAAGGTGGAATATTTCTTATTTGATATACAAATGGTAACCGGAATCGACTTGGATGCCCATTTTCTCTGTAATCCCATGGATTGAAAAACTCAAACCCCGCTTTTTTTTTAGCTGAAAGCATAAAAAGTATGGTAACACTTGTGTTTTGTATGTCAATAAAAACAGCTGTGCACTGTAGACGAAAATGCTAAATTAAACAAATGTACGGCAACGGCCAAATAACATGAATAATTTTTAATTGCAAATTGTTTTTATTAAAATCTATGAAAGTAGTGTAACTTTTAGTCTTATAAACAAAGACACATTAAATTTTATTTTTACCTTTTAACACTCTATAACCGCAAAATAAAACATATATACGTATGTATGTATACAAGTTCTCACGGAAATTATTTGATTTTTTGCTTACGAGTTGAAAAAGCAATATTGTGTGCGACTGTAACTTTCAACACACCAATTTTGTGACTTCAAATTGTAATCGGATTTGTTTTTCGAATACCTATTTCAGTTTCAGCATATGGGCGAATATTGATAGGGAGAAAACAGTACATACTTAAAAGTTTATTTAAAACCCATTGTACCTGTTAAGTGTTAATAAATACAGGGTTGTCAGAGGGTTTTAAATTTTTATCCCCAATTTCGAAATTCATATCCCAAAAAATCCCCACATAAACTACATCAATAATTTTGCATGTACATACATGTTTTATTTGATATGTAAATATATATTTTATTTAATATGTATTTATGTATTCAATTATAAACTAAATAATATAAAAAACACTAAACTTCTCAAGATCAAAATTAAAAATCATCCTTTATTCAAATATATCTGTGGCAATATGGAAGAGTAGCTTAAGTCGATATAAGAGAGAATTGAGTTAAGGCGTTTGGGGCATTACAGAAGCAAAGGAGCTTAAATGTGTTTAGTCCGTTTTGAAAAATTCTATTTTTTATCAATGTTATGTACGTTTACTTTTTAGCCTAAGTTTTTTAAATCAATAAAGCATTGAACAAAACAACTTATGTACACATAGATTTGTGTACATATTCAGATTTTCGATTTATCATATAACTTATATTTACATTAGTTTTTTTAATAAAATGTGATTCTTGTATACAGTTATCTTAAGTGAATGTAAGTTCTTGAATAAATCCTTTTATGTTTACTTAAAACTACACAATACATACTTTTTCTTTCAACAGAAGCGCTTAAGTTACTTAAGGACCTGTCCAAATCAGATTTCAGTTTCGAAAAAGCGCTTAAGTAGAAAAGGCGTAAAATCTTCTAAAATAAACCATATTTTTTTAAAATATTCATCCTTCTTCTCTAATGAACATGTTACCAATATATTAACTCATAAATTGTTCGCAAAAAACATACAGAATAAAAATTACACAAAATTGATGATATCCCAAAACTTCAATTTTCGACTTAAGCTACTCTTCCATATTGCCACAGATATATACAGAGCATAATACACCTTAATTAGATCAAAACTAAATTCTATTAAATGACTTAAAATCGTTTCTTGCAATGATCAAAAAGGAAAACGATATCCGTGAACATCTAGCCACAGATATTGTTAAGATGTTCAACAAAAAATAATTCAGCAAACTTTATGGACTAACAGATAATTTTTTTTTTATTAATTAAAATAAATTATTCCTTTCAATTATCATGTATTTACTTCTGTACCTAGTGTAATTACCAATATTTTTTATAAGATCCAAGCAACGTTTCTTATTAGAAGGGGTTTTTCCTCGAAGTGCCGCTTTGCCAATTTGCCATAAATTTTCAAAAGGATTTAAATTGGAGACTGTGCAGATCAACTTAAAATCTTGAGGCCATTATTTTTAAACCAACCTCTTGCTTGCATCGATGTGTGTTTCGGGTCGTTATTTAAGAGTTTTAAACAAGCAAGTCTTAAAAATTGAAATTCTTTCATCGTGTGATCCGAATGTAAGAAGTTTATAATATATAATTAAACAAGCAAACAAATTTTAAAAATCGCCGAAAACTTGTCGGTCATCCCCAAATGAATTTTGTCATCCCCATTTCAGAAAAAAATCCCCATTTTGGGGATAAATCCCCTAATCTGACAACACTGAATAAATATATACCATGAAACACACACACGCACGAATATGTGAAAAAAAAACTGCATGTTCCGTTTTTAGTTTTGTTCTTGGTTTCAGCACCATGTTCCTACTAATGTTTCTCTGTATGTAGTCGAAAATAATTGTGTTGGAAACAGTACTACTAAAAGTTTATTTTTGTTATTTTTCCAAATTAAAATAAAAGAAAAGTATGGCGATAGTTCAAAATAAAAATTGGATAAAATTTATAAACGAATATAAGAATTTACCAGAGTTATGGGATGTAAAATGTGTCGATTATAAAAGGAAATCTAAAAAACGAGCAGCATATGACAGATTAACAAAATTATACAGTAAAACCATTGATGAGACTGCAACAGCAGATACTGTGAAGAAACGAATAAAAAATATGCGTTTTGTTTATAAAAGGGAATTAAGAAAAAAGTTCGAAAGTGAAAGAAGGGGGCTACCATATGAATCGAATTTATGGTATTTTCATCAATTTGATTTTTTAAAAACATATGAAATGCCAGAGAGGGAAGCTTTTGAATTAACTGATTGGGAGGGTTCTTCAAATGTAAGTTTAAGAAATCATTCATGCACATAATGATTATAATTGAAATGTGTCTCTAATTTTCATTACAGACACCTGTAAAAACCGAGAAACGTAAAAAACCATCAAATATTAGTAATAAAAATGAATTGCTGCAAAAAGCAGTGGTATGCATTGATAATTTAAATTACAATAAGAACAGAGACGAAGCCGATATTTATGGAGAGGGTTGGACGCATTCATATCGCAAACTATCAACTGAACAAAAGCTTTATGCAAAAAAGGCTATAGATGAAATTTTAATTTTGGGTGAATTAGGAAAATTATCTTTTAATGTAGTGAGAACTGATATGTCGGCTGATTATAATACGGTTGAACATCAGTCGTCCCCAGCTTATCATGAAGAGGAAGAAATAATATAAAGAAACTAGCTGACCCGGCAATCGTTGTTTTGCCCTGAAATATTTTGATTTTGTCTCCAATTATTTCTTTTTTTATAAATTAATCTTAAGTTTAAGAAAATTTTTAATATATTGACAATTTTTTATTTTTGAATGCCCATAAAAGAAAAGGATACTTATTTTTGTTTAATAAATATATTTTGTGAATTTGAGTTAAATCGTACCATAAGTAAAAAAAAAAATGGAAATATTACGACAATAGCGCCACCTATCGTTGTTAAACTTAAGAGAAACCTGGCTCCTGACTAAACTTATATATTGTCCAAGTTTGGTGTCAATTGGTCCAGCGGTTCTTGAGTTTTTGTAACACGTACCCGGCACAAACGTTTTTATATATGTATTAAGATAATAGAATATAAATAATATAATACTTTTTAATAAATTTGTTTTAGGAAATACGGATATGACTTTAAAGTGCGATTAGTCAAGAAAGCGTTGAAAGAGTTTTATATATAATAAAAGTAATTTGTATTTTATATTACATTACAGTATATCGTCACCTTAAATGCGAAATAACGGATCATCAAAAAATTCGAAATTAAATTTTTTTTGGTTTAAGTTTTATTGAGCCTTTTTATTAAACATGACAATTTTAAACTAACAACAAAATAGTCAATATACATTAAAAAAAAAAATAATAAAAGTAACACAAAATACGCCCTTGCTCTTGGGGCCCATCAGGATTTGAGAGAAGCTCTCCAAACTTATTATTAACTTAAAACTAACTTATAACTAAAAACACAAACACAAGAGAAAAACGAACAGAGGAAGAAGTTCAGTTGCTCAAAACCGAACTAGCCCCGATGGGTTCCTTGCAGACTTCTTGAAAAAAAAATGTGTCTCAAAGAAATGGACAAATCATAGGATGGTGCAGATTCATTTAAGTAACCAATGTGGAAGTCACAAATATAAAGCCCTTTTTTTATTGATTACAAGTCACTAAATTATATATTTCTAAAGTAAAAAGCCACCAAGTTCTAAACAATTAAAATTTTGTATTGCTAGTAGTTTCCATTTTAGAATGTTTTTTGGTTCACCTGCGAACTTTTGAAAAGTGATGATACTTTGTTTCGCCTTTTAAATGACGATGTGGTTAAAGATGATATAGTGGTTAGAGCGCTCGCATAGAAACTCAAACGACCGAGGTTCAAATCCCAGCGAAAGGAGAAAAATTAAAAAATAAATTTGCGGTTTTTTGAAAATTATTATTTAAAAATAAGAGGTCCCCCCCATGAAGTCCATCCCCTGATAGTTCTAGTCTATTGCACCAAGAATCAAATGATCAGGAGTACAGCGCCATCTTCTGGTAATATAACAGCAAACCACTTAGTGAAGACGCTTACCACTCACATTTAACACCCACCGACAGATGGGGCAATTGCTGTTGATCATTCAAGGGTAAAAGTATAACACTGGCCTTTGATTGATCAAATTGACAGGCAACTTGTCCCATTGACATAAGGCGCTAAACATCTTAACATTTACCTATCTATGTACATATTGAACATTCCAATACAATGCACTGCCTGAGTAGGGGTTTACCCTTGAGTATTGGTTTTAAAAAAAAATTATAGAAGTAGCTTTATTTCATCCCCTAGTAAATATGTGGGTAGTGTGGCATCCTTGGTTTCGTTAGTTAAGAAAAAATTTAAAAATTCGAAAAATAAAAACTTTTGTTATTTTAATCAAACTTGCCAAAAAAATTAAACTTTTTATTAAAAAAAAACAATTTTTTAAAAAGGAAGAAAATCGCCATGTCCTATATTGTACAAAATAAACAAGATTTTGAACAGGAGCTTGAGGAAGCTGGCAATAAACTAGTAGTAATTGATTTTTATGCCAATTGGTGTGGTCCCTGCCAAATTATACATCCCAAACTAGAGGAATTATCTTTAAAATATGCCAACAAAGCTAAAGTTTTAAAAGTCAATGTCGATGATTGTGATGAAATTGCTATGGAATACAATATAACCAGTATGCCTACATTTGTTTTTATAAAAGATCAACAAATTGTAGATGTATGTGTAGGAAGTAACACCGAAAATTTGGTTAATAAAATCGAAAGACTTATTGGTGATGAAAGTTTAATACAAAAGGAAATTAAGAATTCTGTGACATCTGAACAAAACAATGTACATGATGATGGTTTAGATGGTCAATTAATGTTAGAGGATTTACAGGATGAAAACGATATACACGATGAATATATTTCAGATGATGAGCAGCCGGCTGATTTACAAGATGATCCGTTAGAGATGTTGGAAGTAGTTGTTAGTGAAGATTATTTATAAATTTGAATACAAATTTGAAAAAGAATTTTTTACTACTTATAAATTTTTTGTGAGAACTTGAATTTTGGATTTCGGTTTTTTTATAATAAAAAAAATTCAGACAATTTTTGATTGATCGTTATTAGAACTAGTCTTCATTTTCTACAACATAAAGAGCTGTTTAATCCGCTAAAGCAATAGATGACTTTTTGAAACACTAGTAATTTACGTAGCATTAATGATATAATTCTTTCGCTTGTTGATTCTGCAAGTTTCAAAATTAAATCAATGAAATTATTGTTTTCGATCCATCTATATCATGTTTGTTTGCAATATATTACAATATTAAATTAAAAAGTAAACTACACATAAAGTACTATGTATTAATTATAGTTATTTCTATGAATTAAAAAGTGACCGACTACTTCCACTACTCACAATTAAAAAAATTGTTAAAATACCAAATAAAAGCATAAATTATATTCAATATGAATTGTTGGTATTTTATAAAACTATTTTTTGGCGAATGTAATTTTCATAGCATGCGAAGGTGTAATCTTGAAACCCTGTAAAGCTTCTTTCGCAGCATTACTCTGTAATTCTGTAGCAAACTCCACAAAAGCGATATCATGACGATTGGGCACCAAACGTACTTCTTTAAAGCCAGGAAATTGATTGAACAACATAGACAACATCATTTCATTAGTTTCTTCTGGTAAATTGGTAAGGAAAAGAATTTGATTGGGTGGTTGTTCTGTTTGTGTGTTGGGATTGGCATTTTCAGCATTGCTGGTCTTCTTCTTTTTGTCCCTGCAATAAGTACACAAATAAAATTTTTGTTATTAATTAAACAAATAATAAAAAAAAACTCACTTCTTATCCTCTACAGGTGCCACCGGCTTTGGTGGTTTCAATTTCTTGGGCCTTTCCTTAAATGTACCCTTAATTTTAGCCACCACATCCGAGTCTGTCTTGGCGTATGCTATACGCATGGGTTTGTCGTAAAATGGAAATCCTTGCATTGTTCTTAATGCATTCGAGGCACTTGCTATTTCCTTAAATATTACAAACGCCTGACCACGCATCTTAAGAGTTTTTAGTGCCACAATATCCAAAATTTGCCCAAATTGTGAAAAGATGGCGTACAAAGATTTTTTTAATTCCTCCTTTTTAATTTTCTCATTGAGATTGTTAATATAAATGGTTTGATTTGGTCGTACATCCATTATTACAAGAGTTTTCACTCGTTATTGTAAAACTTATATATTAATTTATTCAAAACTTTTATTGTTTCCTAAAATAAGATAATTTTTTTTTTTAGAAAACACGGTAAAAAAATTGACGTTTAGCAAATGTTTGACAGCGTGCGTGAGTGTGTGTGTGTGTGGACATAAAATGCTTGTTTTCTAATGTGTACTTTACACAGGAATGAAGTGGAATGAAGTAACAATTATAGAAATTAACAGCCTGTTCATAGAAGTTGTGAGGCTGCAGATACAGACGAATCCTGTATGGACGAATACGTTACAATTGAGTTTTTATAATACATTAGCGTAGTTTTCGTCCGCCTTACGTTATTTCGCGCACATATTTATGTAGTGTTAATGTACATTGTAGCTATTACTTTTGTTTTCTTATTACCACTATTATATAATTATTATGATGATGCTGCGCAAGCAAGTAGCGAAATATTGTACAATAAATAACTTAAATATTTATTTGACCTTAAGCTCAAATAATTTAACTAGTAATAAAATTAATAAAAAGTTCAAGAAAAATAATACAAATACATTACTTTTGTTCATAAAAAATTATTATTTTAAGTGCAAAACAGGGTAATCTTAATATACCGCTAAAAAGATAACATTTACCAAATATAAAAAAACAGAAATAGAAAAATATATATTTTGAAGTTAGTGAATATTTCTAAATTAAAAGCTAAAAAGAAAATACAAAAATATGTGTGTCGATGTAAAAAAATATATGTATGTGTTCTTTATATCAGTGTAAATAACAGAAATATTTGTTGTGTATTATTTAATTTTCTTAGACGATATAAGTTTGCCTTGTTTTTTGTTTCTTGCAAGAACTTCGTGTTACAAAAACAATCTGTCAGTTGTTACTTCTTCACACAACAAAATGACATTTGCCCTATATCAAGGCAAATTTGCTTGACTTTTATATTTATACGGGTGTTGTGGGATATTCGTGTTATATGAACAGCTTGTAATTTAATTCTCATATCTTTCATTATAATAAAGGATTTTTAAAACAATTTTTAATTGCTTTATTTCTATTCGCGACTACATCTTTATAAGTTTAAATAATCTGGCATCTCGTTGATATATAACGTTTAAAGAGAAACGTCGAAAATTCAAAATGACGTTTTCTGTAAGGTTGTCGTATGTGTGTGTGTTCTGTGGTATTGTGTGTTCATATAGTATTTTCTACATTTTTGTATTTTTTATACAAATATTTCATTTTATTTTTTTTATAGAAATCATTTTAAAAGAATATACAATTTTTGTAAATGAAATAAAACAAACGAAATACCAAATAGTGCCTCGAAATAAAAAAATACAAGTGAAAAACCTTAAAATCTCAATTTTTAAATATTAATGATTTAAAGGAAAAGAAAAACAAAGAAAATCATACGAAAAGAAAAACCACAGAGTGAAAAATTTAGTAGAAATATAAAATAAAAGAAGAAAATGTCGAAAAATAAATTCCATACCCTACCAAGTGCATCGGATCCAAATATTATAGAAGTGAAATCAAAGGTAAATTAATACACCAACACAATAATTGTTTACTGAAATTTCTAATGCCTGTCTTGGAAACAATTCAGTCAAACAAGGTTTTCTGGGGTATGTGAAATTGCAATGGGTCCGCCCCCTTACCTGTTTCTGGAATAGTTTCATTAGTTTTTACGGGAACTTATAAAAATAATAGAGCACAGTAGATCAGAGACTAGAGTAGTATTGCTATGAATCACTCGTTTGCATTGTCTTTTTCAACTGTTGATGCCGCCCTGTCCATCCTCCTCTCTACAACTCTTATTGCAACGTATATCTTAAGTCGCATTCCATATTCAAGTTCGCTGGCATAATTCAAGCTTAACAGTCATCCAAACAATGCATTTCTATAATGGCAGAAATAATTATTGTGTTGTAAAATGCATCAAATCAATCAAACGTCACTACTTTTTATCTTGTCTGTTTCATTGGTTTTTTTTTTATTTATTTTAAGTAAAATTAAAAACATGGATGTATCGTAACTACTCAGTCTGTAGAAAGTGCCCAGAATGTTTTTCAAACTGTATTTTAATTGCCTAATTCATGTCCATAATTTTGGTTTGCTTTTAGCCAAAAAGAATTTTGTGTTTTCTGTCACTTAATCACCTGAATACATAATATGGGCGGTAGGTATGTATGTGTGTGTATCGGTCATTTCATAACAATTACCTGTTGATTCTTTTATGAATTAATGGGTTTATTTGTGGAAAAATTTAAAGCGGGGTTGTATGCTTCTGACATTAAAAACGTAGATAATAAATTTTAAACGGTAATTGCAACAGATATGTATGTACATATGTACACATCTATATAATCAGTTAAGCGAGAAGAGAAATAATTCTCCTTTTGATTTTTAGAACTTGTGAAGCATAATGTTCTACTTAAAGATTTTCGTGTACAGCTTTACACTTGATTATAATATTAATTTATAATTATTTTCTTATTAGCAATAATAAATACATACTTGGCTTGGTTTATCCATTTTTTCGGTTACACAATTTCTTGAACTTTCAATCTCCGACAACGTATCTTTCGTGTCCAGAGACCCTAAGTGGGCATTTCGAACTTTTGATATTTTTCACGCTTTTTAGGCCACTATCAATTTAAGTAAATCAATTTTTCACAACTGATATCGATAAGCAAGAGTTCCCAGAGTACATATATCTTTGGTATGAGCATTGGTTTTATCCTTAAATAAGGAGTCACTCTGCCGTCAAGACGAATGTTTGCTGACCTTTTACTTAAAGGACGGAAAATTCAAAATTGCACGATTTATTGACCTGCCCTTGTTTGTTTTAAGCATTCCCTCTAAATATATTCTTAATTCCTTAAATTTTTCTCATTTTTTAGTTTGACGCTGAATTCCGACGATTTGGTTTGAAACGTACCGAGGAACCACCATGTTTCGAAAATTTTAATACACTTGTCAGACAATTACATGGACTCGCCAACATACCATTTCTAATACGTTACGTTGATCCAAGTGACCATGAATTACTGCCAATCAATAATGATGACAATTTTGGGCGTGCCCTTAAAACAGCACATCCCGTTTTACGTATTATTGTGCAACGTGAAGAGGATATGGAGTATGGTATGTACAAACCACAACGTAGTAATTTTAATATAATCAGTATGCTGGGACAAACGCCGGGTAAACCAAGGGCACCACCAATATCTATGCCACAAGATTTTCGTCAAGTATCGGCTATAATTGATGTGGATATTGTACCAGAAACACACAGACGGGTACGTCTGCTGAAACATGGCAGTGATAAACCACTGGGTTTTTATATACGCGATGGTACCTCGGTGCGTGTTACACCTAATGGCTTGGAAAAACAGCCGGGTATATTTATTTCACGTCTAGTACCGGGTGGTTTGGCGGAGAGTACTGGCTTATTGGCAGTAAATGATGAAGTTATAGAAGTTAATGGTATAGAAGTAGCAGGAAAGACATTAGACCAGGTAAAGGGTTTTTTTTTTAACAGAATATTGAAAATAGAAAAATTATTTTTGTTTGTTTCTTTTTATTTTACATTTTAGGTTACCGATATGATGGTGGCCAATAGCTCAAATTTAATAATCACCTTTAAACCGGCCAATCAACGAACCTTAGCCTCTCCGCGACGTGGTTCATACTCACGTACTAGTCAATTGTCTAGTGGTTCCCATCATACTAATCACACCAATACATCCGATGAACTTGAACAAGACGATCAAGATGAGATTGTAGACTTAACCGGCGTTACATTAGACGATAATACCGGCAGCGGAGGTGGAGGTAGTGCTAATGGTGATGGTGTTTTACATCTTTGAGTCACATTATTTGTAGTACTGTAGAATTTTTATTTGTTCTTTTTTATATTACTTTTCTTTTTGTTTTGATTTAATATCTCTTTGTTTATTTTGTCGGTCTGCTTCCGTTCAATCTCACAATTGATAAATAATTCAAATAATTATTTTTTCCTTAAGTAAAGCTAAAAAGTTTGTTGACAATCAAATAAGTTTTACGGTAATAAAAAAGAAACAAAAAGACATGAAACACATATCCTTTATTACATAACAGTGGCAAAAGTGTTTTTACTTTTGATTTTTAAGCTTTACAAAAAGAAAGAAAACATTGTCAATTCTAGATTTTTAAAAAAACAATCTTTCTGTATCTGGCAAACTATTATTTATTTATAATTGCCCACATTTTATTTTGTTTCTTGTAAACTAAAAGAAAACCAAATCATTTGTTATATTTTTGTTTTACAATATGTGTTTCAACATTAAAACATTCCTAGACTATTTATTCACTTCCGTGTGTTTTGAAACTTAAAAAAACTTCTCTTTTTTATCGGTATTTGTTGTATTATTATTAAAATTTTGTACAAGTATTTTATTTATATATATATTTTTTTAATTGCAAGTAGTTTTTAAAATTGCTTTACAAAAACACAATAACACTATACTATATATGTTAATACTTATTTCCGGTTATTTACTTAATTAAATTTCTTAATATTAAGCCTGCCTATTTAAACGTCCTTGTTAAACATCAAAAACAAAAGAAAATCCCTCCATTAACTACCACAACCAACTATTACACCTCTTTTTATGTATTCTTTTGTTTGCTTTTATTTAACATTCCATAAAAAAAGAGAGAAAAAGAAAACAATTGCATCAATTATATTCATTGATTATTATATTTATACATTTACATACATAATTATAAAAAAGACATTTTTTTATTTTTGTTTTAAATACTTAATTATAAGAGAATTGAAACATTTTCTAAGAAAAAACTTATTGTTTTAAAAACAATTTTATAATTAATTAATATTATTATGAAAAGAAAGAAGAAACATTACTTTAAAAGCCTTTTTATAAACTCTAATAACATAGTTCCATAGTATAGCCTTGAGATTTGAAAAAAAACAAACTATATACTATATACTATAAAATATACACATTTACTGAAAAAGAAAAAAAAACACCATTAGAAAAACGCCTTAAATGTATTTGTAACAATTTAAATAAGGAAAAATTCATACACAATAAATATTTAAACTCTAGTGACTAATTTCTTTTTTTTAACACACAATATTAAATTTTATTAAAAAAAAATTGATCACAAACATATATAGTATGTATATATTTTTTAAATACATCTAATTCTGTTTTTATGCGAGATATGCGTTCTTCGAAAAAACTTAAAAGAGCGTTGGTTCCACGTAAATAAAACCCCTAGCTAAATGAGACAAATAATAAAATATTTATTTAGAAAAAGTAATCAAAAATAAAAAAAAATTACTTTTTTATAGTTATCACTTTCCGACAATCACTTTCGTTTGCGAAAAACTTCACTTTAATTGCTGGAATCGTCTCCAATTTTTGGTAGTGGTTCAAAGGTTTTTGTCAAAAATTCCAAAATCAATCATTGACTTCTAAATTTGATTACCCTGTTATGTTATTCACAGTAATGCTCTTTGAAAATGTCAAATCACGTTGAATTTTGCGGTTGTTTCCTCATTAGTGTCATGTTAGTGAAAACTATCACACAATTTAGCTACCAATTAGGGCGGAAATAACACTTACTTCTTTAGTTCGATTATCATAAGTGCAAAATCAATTATTTCATCATCACTTATACGGCCTTATTCCAGTTGGCGACGTCGTTGTCGTCAAACGACATTTTTGTAATAGAATAAACAAAAAATGTTTCTCTTGTCTTTAATCTATACCAAAAATGTCTTTAGACGACGACGACATCGCCAAGTGAAATACGGCCTATAATCTTATCTGATATTAGTTTCTCTATATCTGGAGACATTGGCTTACTCGACAAGAGCTCTTGAAAAAAAAAAAGAAATATGAAAAAATATTTCTTTTGGCATCTACATTTTAGCAGTCTTCTGGCAAAAGCTCTGAGTGTAACTGACTGCCATGAACAAGCTTCTCAATATGTCGTTCGGAGTCGACCTTATACTGCAGGTCTCGGTACTCATGGATAAAAATTAACACACACAACATGGGTGCTGCTAGAAGCTAGGCGTAATTCTGAAACAGGGTTGTAATGGCCAATTATGTATGTAAAAATGGATGAATCATCAGCTAAAATGCCAAAAGCTCTGTTAGTTATACCCTCAAAATGCAGTTTTTGATATTTTTACAAGCATATAGTCCACACATATTTATTCTGGTATGTGGTGTAAATCGATTTCGATCGAAATTGAAATCGAATGTAATTTCAAGTTGCTATAACCTCCAAATCCTTTCATATTTGGAATTAGTTTTTTACTCACTACCTTACTGACTACTGCCACTACATCCTTCATTATTTAATAATTAAAACAGATAAGTTTTATATAACCTTGAAAATACAAATTGATGAAATCATCACATTCCGGATTGTTTTATTTTTTTTTTTAGTTTTCATTCATTCTTTGTATTTTGATTTATTTTTGTTACTAAGAAGTCCTGAAATTAATTTCTTTCACAAATCTAAGGACATTTATTTTAGTAAGCAGTGAAACCAAATATTGATTATAACTAAACGGTTCTATGGACAAAAGAAAAATTGTAAAAGTTGTAAACATGAAGTCGGTTCTGCTCCCTACATTTATTAATTAGTACATAAAACAACAAGAAAATCAAACAGAAAAATATTAAAAATAAGATAAGCATGTGTCTTATAGTTTATTAAGAAAAAAAAAAAACAAAAACAAATAAATAAAAAAAAAACAAGCAAACTGAAAATAAATCTATTAAAATTTAATCAAAACTTGAAATTTTTCTAAAGTTAAAAATAAAACTTTTTTTTATATATTCAGCAAATATTTGCATTACATTTCGAACATTAAACAACTCCTTACAACTTCTTTTATGCATTACTTTAGAGTTATTTTGGACACGAGTTAGGTAAGAAAATCAATATATTTTAGATTTATAATTTGGAAATATTCAAATTGCAAGTAATTTAACGAACATTTCTAATAACTTAATGCTTTTAATTGGCAAGAGAAATTTCTTCTGTATTCTAAATAATTTAAAATTGTATCAATAAGTTTAGTTGACCTTATTATTGATTAATATATAAGTTTTTAATTAAGCTTTAGGTCGATTAAATAATTATTTTTTCGATATTTCGCTACTTCTCTGCGTAGTTTCTTCAGGAAATATTTTTTATTTAAAAAATTTTTTTAAAAAAATCCATACATACATACATATTAAAAAAATTGTGTCACATGAAAAAATATTTCCTGAAGAAGGTAAGCAGAGAAGTAGCGAAATATCAAAAAATAATTATTTAATCGACCTAAAGATTAATTAAAAGCTTATATATTACTAAATAATTTAAGCATTGTTTTAAATATTTTTTCTTGATCATATCGCTCAATTAGTTTAGTAGGTGTCATAAATAAAAAAAAATTGTTTTTTTTTTTTTTTAATTTTTCATCACAGAATTCTAACGGTTTTAGGCATTCTTCTTTTTTTAAGAAAAAAACTTTAAAATCTTTCTTCTTGAAATAGGCTGATAATTTCCCTTTTAATTAAATTGTCTTTTCCAGCCATCAAAGTGTTTTGTATTCAGTGGTAACATTTGGTTTTCTTTTATTGCATCAATTTTTTTTAAAGCTTTGACATTCATTAAGCGAATAGTATAAAAAAAAGCTTTCATACAAAAGAATAAAAATGAATTTCAATTAAAATATTCGTAGTATCAATTAAATGTTTAATTGATTTCGGACCAACAGTCAGTAATTGAAAATATTTTTATTGACTTTTAATTATTTTAGCTAAAAAGTTTAATTGAAAACGAAATCGAAAATCAATTAAAATTTTAATTTAATCATAACAATGAAACGGCAAGGGATTGTGGTATAGTGGTTAGAGTGTTCGCACAGAAACTCAAACGACCGAGGTTCAATCCCAGAGAAGGACAAACAAATTATAGAATAAAAATTAGCGGTTTTTCTAAATTATAATTAAAAAAAAATAAAAAGAAAATATTGATGATTATGTGCATATAACAAAATGTGCAAGAAAGTTAAGAGACATTTATTTAAGTTTTCTTGAATTTTAAATAGTTTGCCATTAAACGATAACAAAGAAAATAAATAACTTCTATGCCACTTATAATGGAACAGCCCATACAAATGCCAATTACACCACCAATGTTGGCTAAAAATTAAGAAAAGAAAAGAAAAAACAATAATTTTCGAACTAAAAAATCTTACTCTTTACTTACATAAAATTTGATACCAATTATAGAGTACATTCTTCTGATATTTTGAGCTACTCTCAAATGGATAATAGATTTTGACCAGACTAAGTTCAGGTTGTAATTGTGAAATGTCTCCCCTTAAAAGATAACAAAAATGACAAAATTTGCAGTCAAATTGCGCATTATGAAAGTGGACTCACATATATTTCCTATTGGAAAATTGCCTAAATGTATGCCTTAGTGGAGTAAAGACTTTGCGATAATAATAACGATTATAGATGCATAAGGGATAACAATCGGGACATCTTAAAGAATCTGAAAGCTCTTCTTTTAGATGAGAATTAGTATCGGCATTGATAGGAAAATAAGTTTGCCAAGTTACTGTTAAATAGGCGATATTAATTTGAAATATACTTTTACTCTCTCTTTGGCTTTTTCTCTTACCTCTGTAGCGTTCCAAACATTCCGCGTGAGCTAAAGTGCACTGTTGTATATTTTCGTCTTCTTTTCGTTTATCCACTTCACTTTCAATGGCATAGAACGGCACACAGTAACATAATGATTCCACGCTTCGTAGTTTGCACTTAAGAAAACACTCCGATCTATCGAAAGTTGCTTCCTTATGTTCGAAAGGAAAATAACAACCCCTTTTACTAACACTATAAACTCGAGCATTTTCAGTTGCATGTTGAGACATCAAATTAAGTTTAACATCTACATCTTGACCGGGACACACATGAAATTCTTCCATTTCTCCCATTGAAATATCGGGTATACGTTGAGTACCAAATAGTTTCACATTAAAGCCTATGGTACTCTCCTCAGCATAAAAGTAATCCAAAGTGCTGGCATTTAAAACTAAAATTAAGCCCATTTCTGGTCCAGTTCCCTGAGGATGTAAAATTTGCTCTTGGCGCCTAAATTTATATAAAAATGTTTATTTTATGAAACTAACTTAAAAAAGAGCGGGTCTTACTTTTCGTACTGGTAATTGAAAACACAACAAGCCCCATCTGCAAATGCTTTCAATTGGAATTGTTCTACACAGTCTATGAGTTCTCCAGCCCAAAAACATTTCAATATTAAATCCTCACATTTGGGTGATAACTTTTGAATTGTTTCCAGGGTGTTGAACGGTTGGCCCAGTATATACTCCAATTCGTTGTGTAAAGTTAAAGCCTCATCAAAGTCAATGGAATCGGTATTAATTAGGCCCGCCAATTGTTCAAGTTTACGCTCCCAATATTCAGGAATACTGTTACCCCAGCTGCGTGCAGAGCTTAAATTAAAAAAAAAAAAAAAACAAATACTTGAAAATGCCATTTATTACCTACAAAGTAAATTTTACTCCATATCCAAAGAATGTGTATTTTTAACAGCATGTGGTTCATGCGACTAAGCTGCAATTAAGAGAAATAAAATATCAGACATGGCATCAGCTTTGAACTCTTTAGAGTTCAATTGGTAGCAGTTGCATTTTCGTAAATTGAGCAATCTGAGTGGAGACTTATTTCTGCTACTTTGGGTTTAATTTGCCCTGTAAAGCTTGGCTTACGTCTATCTATGGCAAAGTCTTACAGGGAGTTACCTGGTGATTGTGGTTTTGACCAAAATCAGTATAAAATTAGTGAGTATGAGATGTGTAGCAGAGAGATAGGTGGGTAGGTAGGAAGTAGGACGTGTACTGTCTAAAAACAGCATAGGCCCCATTTTGGTCGTTCTAGAAAAACAAGGTTTGGAAGCAGGGGGTAGAAGGCGAGGGGAAAAGTAAAGGCAAATAATAACAGAGGGGTTAACTTTGCAAGGATGGATTAACATCTTCCAGCCAGCTAAGTCCCACAATGGACTTATATAGAGCCTGAATATCAGAGAGAGTGACCAAACCGTCAAAGAACCCACTGACAAGATTATTCCACCTTCTTGTACATAGAGCCGAATAACTACAGAGTAGGTGTTCCATCGACTTCTCCTCTTCCCGAACATCCTACAAACGTCAGGCTGATCAGAATGCCGTTCATTATTCTTAATAAGTCCAAGAAAATGAACTAGTTGTGGTACAATCAATCGAGGATCAGACGTTACTAAACATATGGCAATCAGAACCATTTTCCCAACGCTCCTCCTGTTTTTCATTTTCGATTCAGTATACAGAGACAACATATTGGCGGCCTGTTATTAGCAGATACCAAGGCCAAGCACAAAGAATATACAAAATATATTTGAACCCTTTTTAAATTCCCTATGGGCACCTTACATTCGCGAATTGGTTTCGATCTATATCAGACCTAATCAATTACTCTAAAAGTCGCCTGAATGTCAACAAAAATCACGAAGGGACCTGTATTAGAAGGAACGAGAACACCAACGGACTTAACTGCCTTTAATATAGTAAATATGTCCGCATGGAAAATGCTGCAGTCATCATCAAGCTCAGTGTCCGAGAGATTGTTGAGAAAAACCCATCTATTAGATACAGTTTAATAACTTTCAGAGTGAGCCTGTTTAGCTGAAGACACTAAAAGAAGTCACAAATGTCATGAATTAAAGAATATAATCTTATGATGTCGAAATATAAACCCAAATGTTCAAATTTCAAGGCCTCTTTTACTGTTTTTTAAAGTTGATGGCTTTACAAAAATTATTTATTAGAAGTTTTTGAGGTGAATTTCATTTAAAAACTCCATATTTCATATAACACTAACACCAGAAAGACTACTTACATATTAGCTGCATAATTTCGTATAGCATTGAGACTAAGTTTATTATTACTGCACACAGCTACGGAGGGAAATGGAACTTTGTAAATGGAAAGCATTTGTGGATCCAAAGCAGTTACGGTGGGATCTTTTAGAAAAGATATTAAAATGGTGGTACAAACGTAACAGGCAAATGTAATACCCATTATAATGAATAGAAACCAAAATAGTCTAAAAGAAATTGAAATATTAAGCGTTGATTTCTTTTGGAAAATTGTGTCCATATGCTCTCACTTACCTCTGATATTTTCGTCTTCTGATATAATAAAGGAGACCGAAACCATTTAGACTTGTTTTCTGGAAATACTCCACTAGAGTTTCTTTAGCTGCTTGATATAAAATGGTTGCAGACATTTTCAGTTTCAAATCTAAACTCTATTTAATACCTTTCATTGAATGAATTTGAAAAAGAATGAGAAAAGGAAGTGCTTATATGTTGAATGAAATGAAAAGGTGTTTAAAAAACTTATTTTAGCCTCAAATTATTTTCCAATTAATTGCTACTGGCTACTTACTGGTAGCCTAAATGTCTGTAGATTTAAAGCAGCTGATTAAAGTTGATATAGGAGAAAGACACATATTTAATTTACATAAATTGGGCTTGGCCAAAAGTATTGTAAGATTGTATTGTATTGTAAGGTAATTTGTAATCGATTTTTACAAAAATTTCTTAAGGAGTATGCTAATTATAATCGTAGTATGGGGTCTTAAATTTTTCTATATTTAATAAACAACAGTGAGGAATATTTAAAATAAAGAAAGTTTTTAGAAACTAATTGGAAAGTTCAGCATCTTTTATCGAATAAGTTATCAGTTGCATATTACGAGTATCTTTTTTCATTGCTTACTTACTTACTTAGATGACTATAACAACCCGTTAACGGGCTTCGGCCTGCCTTAACATAGATTTAAAAAAACCCTAGCCCACACAACAAAAACCCCTTATGTGTATGCTATTACTTATTTTAGAAAAAGTAAAAGTCACTGTAGTCTAGTATATAGTGTATAGGAGTACTAACACAAGAGCTCCAGGTGCAAACCCCAGTCCTGACATCTTGAAAGACAGAAAAATGAAAAAAATAACCTTTACGAGTAACTGATTGCTATGAACCAGCTTTTCAAGTCTGTCGTTTGAAATCCACATTAAACTGTAGGTTCCGGTACTCATGAATGACGCATTCTATGTATATGTATATGTTATTGCCTACTAAGGCAAAAAAAAAAAAAAAACAAAACGAAAAGCTTAAGATTTTGCAGAAGTTTGTTTAATTTCAAAAACAGATTTTAATTGTATCGACATAGATATCGGAGAAACGTTATAACCAAAGAAAATATATAAAATATAGACTCTTTATTTGTTATAACTGTCATCCAAGTACATTTTTTCATTTCGTGTTATTTATTTTATTAAACACCCCCCATAAGTATTCTCTTGTACAAAGTACTTTACCCAAGTCAACAACCATCAAACAGTGTTGCCGTTTTAGTTATACTTATTTATCTTTTGGTTTTTCTGTATTAACCATTTTTTCTTAATAGCATGGACATATGTATACTACATATTAATTAAATATTAACGGCTAAATTCATAAAAAATTAAGATAGATCGAAATTTATTTTACAAAAAAAAAAAAAGTTATAAAGAACATTTGGCGTTAAACTCATTTTAAATTTATTTCACTTTTTATGAATAAATATTTTCTAAAAATAAAAACCTTATCCACCAAAGTGTATTTTTTTCTTTTATTAACTAAAAAATCTTATTTCACATTCTAAAATTTCTCTGTATAAGTAAATCCACTAATTTTGGTTCTATTGAATCTAAACGGCATCATTTACAAATAAAAGTTCCCGGCGGGAAATGGTAATCAATGAGAATCGAGAAGGTAATACAAGGAATGTATAATGTTGATTCTAGAAAACATTACCCTTAATGTTCTACAAAAGTAATAAATGTTTTTAATGTACCCCCGTAATAAGTATTAGAAGAAATAATGAGAAATAAAGAATTTTTTTTAATAAACTGTAGAACAATGAATTTCTTTTTCTGAAGATGTGGGAATACACATGGTAATCAATAGGGCAACCAAAAATATGCTCTATAAAATAAGTTTTAAGCGCCTAAAATATGTATTGAAAAAAAAGTTTTAAGCGTTAAAAATATGCTCTATAAAACTCATAAGATATAAATATGTTGACGTAAAATTACGTATATATTTTTTTTTAATTTGAAAACATGAAGAGTAACTATTAGCCACCAACCGGATAAAATAAATTTTCTTTATATTTACATATCGCTCATTTGCGAGTAGAGTGACATAACTCAAAATATTTGTTTTTTGAGTTATTAATGCAGAAATATGAGACGAACTGTAATTTAAAACATATCTAAGAATTGTATTTTAAATTATGCCACTCTTTTCGCAAATGAGCGACATATTTATTTCAATTCCAAAATAACAAACAAAAAAATAAAAATATGTAAAAAAATTCAGACTGACAAAAATACAAAATAAAAGAGAAAAAAATTAATTTAAATTATTGTTGCAATAAATAACAATCATACCGCTAAAATTTTAAAAATAAAGCTTTGTCGTAAAACGCTCTTGTATATCGAGAAACTTCTTTCGACATCAACGAAAGTAATTGATGCAAATTGGAAAGCAAACGTTTCCAAGCATAATTTCTTGGGTTGAGCTTAATATGTTTTTGACTTCCGATGTGTTGTTTTAAGGTAAATATTTTCTTTACTGACACTGGCTTATTGCAAACTTTACAAAACAGAATATTCCTATTAGTTTTAAAATCTCGGTATTCGCTAATATATTATTTAGTCTGTTTGACACACATTGCTTGATTATCTGCATATTCTAACGAAAATTTAATTAATTTAAAAATCAACTTTTAATTTAATTTTTTATATCATGCAATTAAGGCAAATTTTCTCCAATAGGTACAACGTTGAAAAATACGTAACTTTTAATTGAGAATTCATTATTAAGCAATTTTTTTAAACGACAATTCCCATAAATGTATGTAAAATTTGTATGCTTTGTATTTCATTTGTGTTTTGCTTTGATGTTTTTATCAAATTGACATAAACTGTTGTACAATAGTTTAAAAAGGAGCTTCGCCAATTTTCGCAATGGTAGTTTTAAGCGTTTTCATGAGTACCCTTATTATTTAAAAGATTATAGTTAAGTAATGTGTCAGTATATGGTCATTATTTTGAAAAATACCTTTAACCTATGTAGAAATTTGTAATATATGCCAACAAATATAAAAAAATTTGAAAAATGCAAAAGTATGCATATATGCCGAAATATGCAAAAATATGCCGTAACAAATAGGGGTTAAACGTCGTAGTTTTTCCTAAAATGAATTAATATTTTTGTTGTTTTGTCAGTAACATTCAGAAAAAAAAGATGCTAATGCATATTTTTGGTTGCCCTAGTAATCAATATTTATTTACATAAAATTACCTTCTCGATTCCAAAATTAATATATTCTAAAGGCAGATAATATTTAATTGATTATAAAATAAGGTAGTCAATTTTTTTCCGCTGGGTTATTAAATGTTGTGGTTATAAGAGAGCCAACAACGGTTAAAAGAGTAAGCAATAGAGAAAGAGCAGCTTAAATTTTTAGTTATTGTTATTACGGTAAGAAAGACAACAAACAACTTCTTAAATTTCAAAACAAAACAACTTAAATCAGTTCATTACGGACTTGCTTAAGAGACGGACGTTGGTAACGCTTAAAAAGTATAAACGAAAAGAAATATTGCGAAAAGAAAACTGTTTTAATTTTTATTATTTTAAAACGGCATAGCTCGTATAAAGGTAATGTAAATAACAACAACAATAAAAGAATCAAGCAGCTAAATAAGTAAAGCGTTAAAGTTGTTGTTTCTACCTTTCCAAATACAAAATAATAAAGAGAGCATTCTAAAAGAAAAACAAAAAATGTGTGTGTGATTAATTTAATAAAAGTAATAAGAAAAAATAAAAAAAAGTCAAAATGTTAATTTCTGTGTCTTAATATTGTTGTTATTGTTTTGTAATTGCATTTGTAGTGGTTTATATGCATTTGCTTAGCAGTGACGTTAGTTAGAGACTTAAAAAGCAAACAATAAGAATTTTGTGATTGAATGCATATGCAAGTGCTGTTGACATTTTGATTTTGCATATTATAAGCAAATGCTAACGTTGTTGCTTTAATGTTGCTACTATTTACGTATATGTTTGTGAAACAGTGCAGTCTGGTTTTTATTTTCTTTAGAGCATGAAATAAGTGTTTTTTTTTTTGTATTGCCATAATAAAGGAAATTAAACAGATAAATCTTTTAAAGAAAAGCTAAATGTAATCCGAGCCATTAATTGTGGTGACCATAAACACAATCCCTTTTGAAGAAAAGAATGAAATGACAAAAAAGAAAAAAAAACATTGAGCGTCAGCAAGCAAACAATTCCAGTGTTGGTACGAGTAATTTATAAAAATAAAAAAAAGCAAATTACTTATAAAGTTATAGAGAAAACTACAAAAACTGATAGAAGTAAAGTAAAAATAGGTATACAAATGTATACCTACTATATAAGTCGAACTCAACCAAATCCACAAAACCAATCTATCAATTAAAACAACAACAAAATCTTTCTTTAATAGGAAACACTAGCTTACAATAAAACAAGAGTTACAACAACAATAATGCTTTAATGATAACAACAAATACGGAAAGAAAGAAAACTAAAAAGGGGCACAAGACAAATATAAGTTAAAAAACAAAAACATTTTTCTTAAATTACTGTCATCGTGTTGGTTAGTGTCTCGTAAAACCATGTCTAAATGCGTGCATGCATTTTGTCTTTTTTTTTTTCTTACTTTTGTTGGTGTTGTGCCTAAGAAAGTTATGCTTCTACATTTGAACAGTCTTCTATGTTAGTACGTACATATGTATTTAAAGGAGTTTATTCATTATAGGTATTATAAATTATTAAAAATTAAAAAAAAAAAAAAAAACAAATAGGGTTAATAAACTGGCCTAGCTTAGATAATAAAAGCGGTATAAAAACAAAGTAGTACATACAAATGTTTCTATTTCTACATACATTAGATTGGAATAAACAACCTTCTTCTGTTCAATAAAATTCAAATATTAAATAACAATTTTGATACTGTTGCTTTTTCATCATCCTGAAGATGATATTTGAAAGATATCGAAATATGGAGCTTGAAAAAAGTAATTTCTTATTGATTTAATAGCTTGAAAACAGGTCATATAATGGCTGACTTCATAAATGCAATGCAACACTGAAATGTATAGTGCTCACAAACACATTAGACATTTTGAAATGCTTTACTACTTTGTGTGTGTTCATTATAGATTTGGCAGGAAGGTTTTTTTTATTTTGTAGAATTTTTTATTTTAATGCATATTTATGGCAGTTTTACAAAAGAAAACAGTTTTAGAAATTTTTGAAAATTGTCTCAATAAACAAATCTTTTGTGTGCTCATAAATATATTGAAATGTCATTGCACTATTTGACAAAGCAGTGTTGCTATAAAATTTTACTTCACCTCAAAAAACAATTTTTGTGCAGAGTTGCATTGCAAACTGCATTTATATAGTCAGCCAATATAGTTTTCTGATTTGATTTGTAATAAATCAAAATCACTCAATATCTTCAATAATGTTGAAACAGAATACCTATTTAAGGTGTCCTGAAACAAATAAAATTCTAATGAAACAAATTAACAAATTTTTGATACGACAAGCTAATATAGCATCCGTCAATCATTAACAACATAAGATTGCTTTTCCTTCAAAATATTAGGTTTGTTCAAAAATTCTAAATTATATTCGTCAGTAATTGTTTTATTTTATCTAATAAAGTTGGCGGCAATAATTTTTGTAATGTACTAGCTGAACCCGATGTGCTTCGCTACCCCCTCGTTATATACGTATTACAAAAAAAGTATTTTGTATAGCAAACATTATTAGTGGTGTAAGTAAGTATCTGAATTAAAAGAGAAGGGGGCGGTGAAGTGGGCGTGGTTCATAGTTATATGACGACGTTAATAGTATTAAGAGCAATATATTACCAAATAAAAAAAAATACAAATTCTACATAGAACAAAAAGTTTGAAACTTTCAAAAACAATTTGGCGTGAAAAGGGGCGTGAAAAAGGGGGTGGAGTAATAAATTATTATTTATACTTCGCCTGGAGTATAATGTGTATACAATTTGAAGTAAATCTTTTAAAACCTATATGGGGGCAATTACATAATTTAAAAAAAGTGGGCGTAAAAGTAGGCGTGGTCGAAAAAAAGTACCCTATTAATCATGTCAGAGTCCCAGTTAAATTCTGTGAACATTTCAGGAAGATCGGTCCAGAGGTTTGGTCTCCTATAAGATACAAACAAACAAACAAACAAATAAACAAACACACATTCAATTTTATATATTTAGATGTTAATCAGAATTTCACTTCACTTCATTCATTACTATTAATAATAGAAAAGATTCAATTCGAAAGTAGTGCTGGATTAAGAGTTACTCCGTACGATGTATAAAAACTCACTAAAGTAGTCTTAATAGTTCTGTAAGTGTAAACTGGATGGTTCCTATGACGAAAATTTAGTTCTGTAAACATTTAAGAATATTTTTGTTTAAACATAACCTGCAAAAGAAAATTCAGCTAACTCAGCGGCGAAATAATTTCCCCCATGAAAGAATGTATTCAATCTTTGAGTTTAAGACTGATTAAAAACCGATACGAAAAATTATAAATTCAGATATTATAACCAGGTGTTTGCAAAAGTAACGACAGCATTTCTTTATATGACTGTCAAGCATTTCATTGAAAAAAACTTCAAACATATGCAGACGGCTGCAGACTACAACCTACAAATGGTATACAAGCAAAAGCTTAAAAGAAAAGCAATGTTTTTATTTCGTTTTTTTCTACTTTTTTAATTTTTTTAATTTTAAGACGAGTTGCAACAACGTCAGTGAAGTAGAAAGTCTCTAAAAAAGCGTCTTTTTAACACAACACTACACCAAATGCAACTTTATAAAGTAGTAGCAATAGCAACAACAACAACAATATACATACATAAACATATGTAAGTATGCATGTAAAAGAAATTAAGGCGGAAATTTTCACGCGCGTAAAAATACAATTTTTTTTTAAAACAAACAAGAAAAAATTGTAAAAATCGTGTTCAAAAATAGTTTATATAAACACATAATTGTATACCCAACATTTTTTTGAGCTAAAAACCATAATTTAAAAATTAGTCAATTAAAATTCACTTTTAAATTTAAACACAAAATAATGCAATTTTTAATAATGACCCATTTCATGTTTTTATTTGTAAAATCTAGTCTGTGTGTTCTTTAAACACTCCTTCATGTTGTGTTGTGCTGTGTATTTATGTATAAAGAACAAGAAATTATTGTGTGAATTTTAAAGAGAGAATGCAAAAAAGTACTGATGGATTGAGTGCGTAAAGAGCAACAACAAAAAACTTACTTATAATTTTTGAAAATTGAAAACCGTTAAAATACATGATTTTTGTTAATGTTACACATATAGTACTCATACACCTACATGCAATAAACATACATGCATAAATACTCTTAATTTTATGCCGGAGAACTCAAAGTTATATTAAACAAAAACAAACAACAACAGCAAATAAACAAGCAGCAGCAGTAGCGTAACAAACATGACGGATATTTATTATTGCAGTAAAGTAAGTTGAATTAATTTATTCTGTTTATTTATGTATGTATACTCGTAACGTTAATTTTTTTTATTTCGTTTTATTTTTATAATTCTTGTTTTTAAAGTTAAACTTGATAAGAATTTATTTATTATTGTAGGCCAGTTAGCCTTGTTTATTATTTTTTTTTCTTAACGTTCATACAATAACTTCAGTTAAAAAGTTGTCAATGTGGTCAATACTAACACATCTGCATACATACATACATACATATTTTATACGGCTACAGTGAGAGGACAAAAATTTTATCAAAAGTGGGAGTAAAAAAATAAACAAATCTAAACAAACCTAAATGAAATACAATAAAAAAGGACCAGACAAATTAACGGTAATAGCAAAAGAAACAAGCTAATGCATCTATTTTTTAAAATGGATGTACATATGTATGTATGTACTAAGAGTGTTTTCTTGCTCTCTTAGATAATAAATATTTGCCTTAAATAATTACCTTTGATTGTTTTTAAACTTCTTTTATTTTGTATTTTCAAAGTTTCCGCGTTCTTTTTAATATCCATTAGCAGGTGGTTTAGTTTTTTTTCTTCTTTTGTGTGTCGTGCATTTTTCTAAAGACCATTAATTTTATCGATTATTTAACCTCTTAAATAATGTTTATCGGTCATTAAGAAATAAATTAGTAGTAATGGTCATGGATTTCTTGTATTTAATTTTTTATATAATAAAAACCTACATATTGCAAAAATGTATAATTTATTTATTTTTTACATACATACATACATATGTATGTACATGCTTTATTAATCGCATGCATGCATATTAAAATTCAATGAGCAGTTATTTAATGTCAGCCTTTTTAATACTGTAAAATATCAAATTTTAATGCAGCAACAGCAGTAGCGGCAAGGAAATAAAAAGTTGTTTTTATTGATATCAAGTTTCAATTAAATTTAATACCAGTTCTTGTATTTCTTTTATTGATTTTAGTTTTTGTTTATTTAATCCTAATTTTTGAAGTTGCTTTAGGGTAACCAGATTAAAATTAAAAGTAAATGAAACCATATTATAAATTTAATTTTGCTTTGTTTTGAAATTACATTCATATATTAATACATGTAAAGTACAGTGCCAGCTCGCTAATCTGAAAGCATGTAATCCGACTTATCCAGTAATTCGAATTGAATTTATGACGTATTACATGCTCTATAATCCGCTTTAATTGTAAGCTCAGTAATCTGAATTGCATATTTTTTTCAATTCAGACATTTTTTTGGAAAAAAATCAGTGTAAAAGATGCTTGTGAATTACTTAAACGATCTTGCGACAAGGTGCCAATTTCTTCCCTTAAGTCTTGTTGGAAGAATATTCATTCTCAGCGGTGGGATTCAGATGATAACATCCCACACTCATTATTACAATGATCGTGTTGAAGAAATAGAAGAATTTCTCACTATAACCAATTTATTTCATAGCAATAAAGACGTGCAAATTTCGCAATATGAAATTCTTAGCTGGACTATTAACTTTGGCAACACTTTTTTTATAAGAATTAGTTCAGAGCAGAGTGGGCAAACAAACAAAACATTTCGCAAAAGTTTCAACAAAGTCATACACTTTTTCAAATTTTTTTTATGGTATTGTACATGAGCAAAACAAAAACAAATACTTTCTAAATGAGAAAGAGCGCAAATTTGTTTTTTGTTGTTTTTTTTTTCTTCTTCTTTTCTTTTTCTCTTCTTCTATCCTTTTTCTTCTCATTCATTTTTTGTTGTACCTACGCACATTTGAGTTAGTGTATTTGTAGTACTCAAAACAAAAACAATATACAAAATTAAATGGGACAATCTTTCTCACTGCTTCTGTTTTATTTTTGTTTTACTCATTGTAAAGAATACAACAAAATGAGATCAAACGTTCAGTTTTGTTTATTTTCCTACTCTGGTTCAGAGTCAGACACAAAAAATATGGAATCAGAGGCAATAACAAAACACGTTAAAAATCGTGAAGCTGTGCAGGCCTTAAATACTGCTATGGACTGATCAAAGGAACGTGATATGCAAACAGATTACATATTGAAGCTAAAAGATTTGCGAAACAAGGCTTTGGAAGCATGTGTACTAAAGAAAAGCAAACCTACATCACAAATTATGTATGCTAAAAAAATAATACTAAAAGATTACCTTTTTCACTCTTTATCAATAAAAATTAAATAAATTTGTTTTGAAATCCTAGCTTGTGTTTTACTTTGGAATATAGTAAATTATAATACATAATGACAGCACATCCAGTAATCCGAATATCTCGTTAATCCGAATCAGGGTCTGCAATTATTAATTCGGACTAGCAAGCTGGTACTGTATATACAGTTTTTCTATATAAAAATTTATTTAAATATAATACTTACTGTTATTAAATACAACATACACGGGTTTGCTCTATAAAACGAATATGAGTGGAATTAAAATCGAATAAATTTCAAATTGTTATAATTTTACACCAGAGTGAAATACTGTGACTACCTAGTCTGCGGGAAAAAGCTCTGAGAGAAACTGTTTGCCATGAATATACTTCTCAAGTCTATCGTTGGGAGTCGACGCTAAACCGTAGGTCCCTGTGCTCATGGATAAAAATTGAAGCACAAAGAAAAAGGGTTGTAATGACTAAATTCTGTAGATATGTATCTAACAAATTTGGTTTTATTATATTATTTATATTGTCTCAATAAGTTTAGTTGACCTTATTATTGAGTAAAATATAAACGTTTTGTTAAGCTTCAGGTCAATTGAAATAAAAAAAAATGTTTAACACAATAAATACTTCCTGAAGAAGCTACGCATAGAAGTAGTGGAATATCGAAATTGTAATAATTTTAATTGACCTGAAGCTTAACAAAAAACATATATTTTATATTATTTATCTCTATTTTTCAATTGTAAGAAGATTTTAGAAAAATTTGATAGATTATAAAAATTTCATAATTTTAGTGTAATACTGCACTTCAATGAAAATTAATTAAATATTAATAAAATTGTTATACGCAAAATTAAATTCAAATTTTAAATTTCTACAAAAAAAAAAAAAAAAAAAAAAAATGTGAAATAACAGAATGTTAATTTTGTTTGTATACGAGTATGCCTACACACAAAAAAAAGTTAAGATGAGTGTTTATAGCGTTCTATTTATATTAATTTTTCTAATAATCATACGAGTAAGTTTGCACATTTTATATTAAAATTAAAATTTAAATATGAAATTAATACTTAAAACTAAGATTATAATTTATAACCAACAAAAGCTTGGTTTCAATGAGTCTTAACAAAACTATTTTAACCTCTTCAGGGACGAATTTTTTTAAATGAAAAAACATTGAATTTATTTTTCATTTTATTATGAGTTATTCACCTTATATTTAAAACAATTCAATAATATAAGAAAAAAAAATAAAAAATAGTAATATTTTACAAAAAAAAAAAAATAATGTCCACATACATATGTGGCCATTTAGCGTAGATTTCATCTATGAACGAAAAGATTTCATACAACTACTACTTGGTATACTTCTTGAACCGATAACTGTACACATTTGTGTACGTTTATAATTAGCAATATAAGGCAACTAACAATACAAATTTGGTTTTCTAAACTATTATAATAATTGAAGGGATTATATTTTACTTACCTGATATTTTATTTGGCAAAAAATAATAATAGTTTTGGGATAAATGCAAACACTTTACGAACCAGAAGTTATCGTTATAATGTTTTCACAGCACCGCAAATATAATAGAATTTTCCGTTATCAGTGCTGCCATGTTTAACGAATTTGTTTTTTTTTTAGTTGAGGGATTCTGTAGTAAAATATTCTTCGATAAAATTTTACCTAATTTCTCTTAAAATAATTTAAATAAAAAAAAAAGCTAAACGTACACATATGTGTAAATGTCCCTGAAGAGGTTAAATCATCTTTAACAAATAAAGTATTTTTCAATAATTATTTTTTTATTACATAATTCTTATTGAGTTTGTCTAGTTTTTTACATTAATAAGAAATTAGCTGTGCTCACATCATAAATAATTTAAATTTAAATAATGAAGCAAAAGATATTATTAAATGCAATGTGAATTTTGCAAGGCCTAAAGCAAAAACGCTTGTAATATTATATGAGCTGATAAGCCCCTAACCCAAAAAAAGTCAAGGTGCAGTAATTGTGATTTGGTCAATAATTCATGTATTTTATGGTTTAATATTTATTTTACAAATATGTATAAAAAACATCATGTCTGAGAATGCGTAAACAAATATTAAAACTAAAATTTATGAGAATTTGTATGAAAAATAGCATACAAGTTATAGTCCAACATTCACTTTTAAGTTTAACGACCAATTGAGTCACAAACCCACACCTCAGTTGCTATATTTTATATAATGGGATAAAGTTTAGTAAATTGTTGTGCAGTTTTCTTGGGCCAATTAAATTAGATTAAAACTCATAATCATAACTCATAAAACAAATTTTTATTTTTAATTACCAAAAAACTATGTAATTACTCCTCACTTTCTTATTAATTAGCCCTGATTATGTTAATGTCAGGCCATACAGCCCTTGGCCGGGAGCTAAGACATACATACATACATACAATACATAATAACCTCTTTCAGGGTTACAGCTTAATTTCTCTATGGGAGCTAAGAACCTAATCAAAAAATGGCAAAAGATTTTCAACCAGGTTTTGTAAAATTATATTGAGGCAAAAGTGAAATAAAGAATTTTTTCAAAGTCAAATCAAACGTAGTAGCGAATAAACGTAGTAGTAAAAGGGTTTTAAGGGATGGAATAAAACAGAATATCAAAAACTTCCCAAATTTTAAAACTATACATAAATAATTTAGTCATTACAACCCTTTTGCAGAGTTACGGCTTAGCTGCTAACAGCACCCATATTGTGTGCGACAATTTTAATTCTTGAGTATTCATGGCAATTAGTTAATCTCAGAGCTTTTGCAAGAATACAGTTAAGAGCTGGTTGCCGGTGGAAATATTATTTGTTAAATATCGTATGCAAAATTTTTAGTTTTTGTTTAAATTTTATTCACAATAAGAAAAAATTGTAGATTTTATTTCTACTGGCTGCTAATAAAAATCAAGGTAGCCCTTGAATACATATTTTCTGGCACAAATAATATTAAATTATACGAGTGGTTCAAAGAAGCAGACTTTTTTCTTTTTGGAGCTCTATTTCTTTGTTATTGGCAAAGAGGTCTTGACCATTTTAGTGCTGACATTAACAAGGTGTACCATCTAGGAGAGCTACTTTCGAGAATATCTGCTCAATAATTCACTAATAATATTTTCTAAAATTTCATCATTATTCCAATTTTCAATGCCATGCATGTTGATGTCAACATTATCCTTTCTGATATTCTGTTGTCATTAATATCAATTTAAAGTTCTTTTTTTCATTCTACTTACTTACTTACTTACTATGATTAGAATAAGCAAAAATTTTATGAAAAAGACGTAAACACGCTAAACAACATTAAAAGGGCTGCGGCTCAAAAATATCCTACTTCATGGCACCTCATTACGGGCGATTTATATGTGCTCCCTTATTGTTTGGTTTTATAGCTAGGCCGCATGCTTTTATTTTAATTTATAACTTAAGGAAAAAAAGAAAAAACTATCAAAGTCGAAAAAAATCTTAATTTTTATTTAATTTTTTATTCTACCTTCCAACTAACAACAACAAAAATATTTAAAACTGTTTAAATATTTTTCTCCTAATTTGTCGTTTATAACAAACCAGAAAAAAATGCATAAATTAGCGAAATTTATTAGTGTTGGACTATAACCCCCGACGGCAAATATTTAAAGTGTTTAAAATTATTGGCAATTTTCCAGCTAAAAAGGAAACCTGTTAAAATTTCCTTATAGTTAAAGACCAGCCAAAAATATTGATTAAAATGATGATTATGAAGGTAGCAATAATGATGAAGAGCTGCAGAGGTTGTTAGAGGCACAACAGGGTGAATGAACACACATGTAACAGAAACATGAATATTTTTAAACACGTTTTTGTTTTTTGTTTTCTATAGAAAATCAAACAGTCAGCTATACTGGCAAAAACAAGTGACATTATAATGGTTTTTGGGAGAAAAAATTAAAACTAAAATTGAAAGACATTTTTCTTTGAGTAATATCAACTTTATAGCCAATTCAAAACAAAAAATACTTGTAAAATTGCAACAACACTTTTCATTCATTCGCACATTCATTGCTTTCTAATAGTCTCAGTCTCAATCTCCCTTTCCCCTTTTTGTTTTGTTTTTGTCATTGTAAACAGAAACCAAATGGCAACATTTACTACCATAAACATAGAAAAACGATTTTGTAGAAAAAAAAAATTAAAACATTTGTAGATTCACTTTCACTCTTGTGGAGGAGCTGGCTGTCTTGCTGGCTGGGAAAAAGCACGCGTTTAAAGTTTATAGCTGGTGGCTGTTTTTTTTTTTGTTTTGGTTTTTTGTTAAAAACCAAAATAAAATAAATAAAAATTTAATAATAATACTCATGTTTAATAATACATGATGATGATGATCATTATCACTCTTTTATTACTGCTGCTGGTGGCCACATTTCGGTGATAATGTTTTTCTATTAATGGATGAGGGCATTGTTGTTCAATGAATGATAATAATAATGATGAATGATAAGGCATTTAAAGGTGAAATTTTTTTTTAAATAAATTAATTTATTACTATTTTTAATATCAATAGTAACGGTAATAAATTATTTTTTTTGAAATTAAAACCTTTTTTTCGATATTTTGTAACATTTGTAAAGATTTTCTTTTTTTTTCAAGTTAAGACAACTAAAGTTAAATTTTAAGCCTTTAATAATAATGATTAATTTAAAATTATAAAAAAAAGAAAAATCCCATAAATAATTAATAATGATTGAAGAAAACTAAGAGCTTTACTAATGATTAATGCTTTATGCAGTTGTGCAATTGACAAATTTTTGAAAGAATGCGCCTTAAAGTGCTTAAAGTTTTAAAATATTGAGTAATATCGGGTTATAGATTTAATGGTTACAAAACCTCTTGTTTAGCAAGGCTGTCACCTGTTAAATGTCTGTCATCTGAAGTGCCATTTATTAGGTAAATTATTTGCCATTCACGAATATAGATCGTTTAAAATACCTAAAAATAGTTGCAAATCACAGCAATAGTGCTGATTCAAACGTCACTTTTCGACCATTATAATGGTTGTCTAAATAGATCTACTGTGCACAGAATTGGCAAGATTATAAAAAATTTTCGTGACATTGGAAGCGTTACAGATTTAGTCAGACCCGTGCATTATCATAGTGAACGCACTGCCAAAAATATTGCTTATGTGAGTGAAAGTGTGGCGGATAATCTGAATTTGTCTATTCCTCAGCATTTTTAGCAATCGGGCCTCCTTACGGCTTAATTTATTTTGCATTTGCCATTTAAGTCGTTTAACTGTTCACACCGTCTTAGATACACTGTTGGTAGTTAAAGTAACAGTCTTCCAATAGTAATTTTTCGAACAAAGTATTCTTCAGCGATCGTTATTTCCAGAAGAAAAAATGTCTCGTATGGGCTCCGAGAACACAGAATGACTGAGGACCGATTTTTTTTAATTACGCTGTAAGAACAGAGTTCTTAAGGTAGAAATACAATATAATTTACAATGCAAGTCAATTGTTTAACTATCAACGCATCTAAAAGTTAAAATTTTTTTAACTTCTTTAACTTTGCCAATTACTTATTTTATGAAAATTCCTTATTTTAACTTTTTTTGACAGACGTGCGAAACATACAATTGGCGCAACGCATTTTATGCACTTCTACCTGTAGTCTTGAAATTGAGAATTATTAACTGAACGATGTGTGGTTTCAACAAAATGAACAATTTCTTGATGGCTAATTTCTCGATTTGGCGGCGATAAATTAGTTATCTAGTAGTTACGTTTCTCGATGTAGATTAAATTATTGATCTACTTCAAGGAATGTGACTACGCGGAAAATCTACCAACTGTGTAGCATTTTAAAAACCACATTCTTCAAGTTACTGCTGACATACCAATTGATGGGTGCGAAAAAGTAATTAAAAACTACTTCAATATTATTTACTTGGTACACCTAATCCCGTTTTGTAGGAATGTTTTTTGTTCGTGATTTCTAATGTGGCACCTATTGCCGACCCACTGAAACTTTATGTTATTGATATGAGTATCCACATCATCTAATTCAGACCAAAAAGAAATTGATAATCATCACTATAGCAATCGCCGTTGATAGCTTTAATCTGAATATCAAATCTCAAAGAAATGTCTGCCGATAACGTCTACAGCCCAAAATTTACATAAAACACGCATACACACGGAATACACTTCACGCACATGGATTTTATGTGGCATTATACCGTCCAAACTCGACAAGTTTGTTTCTTTAGGTATTAATTTAAAAATAACCCTCAACTCTGAACATAATTTTTCGATTAAAATTATTTTTTACCAGGGACCGTAATCATTATGAGTTTTATAATAAAAATTACACAATAATGATTATGTTATGAGTTTTAAGGATTTTTTTCAATGGTAATGATTATTTTTGAGTAATAATATAAAAAATCAGCCATAATCATTATTTTTGAGCAAAAGAAATAAAACTCAAAAATAATCATTATTTATGATTTTTATTTTTGCGCTTAAAATAAAACTCACTTTCAATTTATGACTTCCTAAACATTAAAAAATTTGGTCAGAACTTGTAAAAGAAAAAAATATTAAGAAAAGCTTGTTCATTTTGCTATATAATATAATTATACAATATACAAATAATACAATTTTCTTGCACAAATATTATAAAATTATAAAGTCGAAAATTGAAAGTGAGTTTTATTTTGAGGGAAAAAATAAAAATCATAAATAATGATTATTTTTGAGTTTTATTTCTTTTGCTCAAAAATAATGATTATTGCTGATTTTTTATATTATTACTCACAAATATCCATTACTATTGAAGAAAACTTTAAAAATCAAAAATTTAAAAATTATGACGGATATGCAAAAGTCGTTAAAAAATAATAATAATGGTGCAATAAATGTTTTTATGTCTGCTCTAAGTGATTGATTTTTTTATTTACAAATAATATCATATAATAATAATTATTTACGGTCCCTGTTTTTTACGTTACCGAACAAAACACTCTTTTGGATAAGAAAATTTCATTATTTGTACTTGTTCTTGAATGTAGACTGAATAAAGGACAATAAGTTAAACAGATGTATGGAACTTTAACAAGATAGCCTTTATTAACTGTCAAAGTGCAGAAATACCTGCAAAATAGCTCTGATGGGTATAAAAATGTAAACCAAGAGCTAATGAAAGTATTTACAAATGGCATTTTCTTTTCCTTTGTTTTTGTAAAGAAAACACCATAATTGTCTTTTAACCCACATTCAATGGTTGTTTTCTTAATTCAAATTCCTTAAGATTATATTTTATTTTACAAGAATTTAAATTATTTACTTTACCTTCACATCTCATTATTTAGTGAAATTTATATTCCAAACGCATGAGAATCCATTTAACTGTAAAAACTATATTTGACAAATTGAATGCATACCAAAATCATCTTTTTTCTAACATGGTAACAGTTGTTTTACGACAACTATGGAAAAAACCTGCAGTTCTTAATTTAAAATATTTCACTAAAAAACAAAAACTATTTCTTTTAAATAGATTCCTATGCTTTGAAATAATTTTAAATCAAGTACAAAGCAATTATAGTGTTTAAGAAAAATTGTACAAGAAAAGCAAAAATTAATAGAAAATTTAAATTTTAAAAAGGCATACAAATAACAATAAAAATAATCATTAAAAATAACGATAATTATGGGAAATTAAATTTAAAACATATAGCGGTTAGAGTAAGGCTTTGTTTTGTGCTTAGTGGCTGGCTAAAGGGCTTATTGTCTAACATTTCTGCAGGTCTATTTAATATTTTAAAACTTAAAAAAAATATTTAAATATGTTTTTTTTTACTTTTTTTGTTTTTTTTTTTTGTGAAATTCTTAAAAATTTGTTTATGCAACAATACAAAATACCAGATAAATTACCAGCAAATACTAACACAACAAATAATTCCCAATATTGTTCAAGAAAATAATTTTTTGCATTTTTACACAGTAACATTTAAAATAGAAAAAAAAAACAATACAAGAAAAGAAAAAATGTACAGAAAAACCAAAAAAAATCACATTTAAGTTGGTAAAGGTGTGTGTGTATTAGTTTGCGGTATTAAAATTGTATGAAACGTCTAAAGGCATAAGAAAAATAAGCAGTTACTCGATTCACTTGATAAACAACATGTAACAGCAAAACAATAATAACAACAAATACAACAATAACAATAATAAATAACAAGTAACCTGTTCTTTTGATTTGGCATTAAGCCCAAAACTGTGTAAAAAAAAGTCAGAAGATTAAGAAAAATAAAACGAACAACATTAGCAACACACCTCTCTAACAACAACCAAGCTATGTCCCTCTTAGCACCTCTTTTATTCTTTTCTGAGAAGAAAACAGTCTATAGTTTCTTGTAATTGTTTTCTTTGCTAATTTTTTTGGTGAATAATAACAAATAATTGATTACAAACCGATACCTGCATGTTTCGTGCTATAAATACGAATACCTGTTGCATTCATTTCTTTCAAAAGTTTGATGTCACCAATTAACCACTTTAAATAGAGTATTTATGTAAATATGAAATACATATACGAGCATATTATATTAACAGTTACAAATATATGCTTTAGTGGTGGCATGCAATTAGTCTATAAAACGAAAATGAAGCGATTTTCCAAAAAAAAAAAAAAAAAATGTGTGGAGGACAAAAACAACGATTTTGAGGAATTATTTCACTTATTTTTCATTTCATTTCTTTCATTTTTCCTTTTTATTCGGGATGCAAAATATAGACAGCTTTTATATCTTTTATAATATGGGCTGGGCACAGTTTCTGTCTGGTATAGCAATCACATGGTTTAGAACAGGGATGGCGAACCTATGGCACGCGTGCCCAAAGTGGCACGCAGATAAATTTTCGCTGGCACGTATAATATTTTTCATTTTCATACATACATATGTACTGACTAATCCAAATGTATTTTTGATATTGAAAAAATTGTGAGCTTAAATCAAATTTAATGCATAAATTTTAATATTTAAAAATAAACTTCCAGATTTCTGGCGCCTTTATTCATAATGTTAAAATATAATTATATTATTTGCGTATGTAGTAGAGGTGAGCACAAGACGCTAAAATTGTACAGTATTTTATTTTTCTTATGAGCAAATACTGATTGTAGTTGCAAATAGTAATGCAAAAACAGAGAACAAAAAACAACAGCACACAAAAGCCATTGTACAATATTTTAATATACAGTTGGTTCAGATTACAATAAAAATATTGTACACTTAATAGTGTAACAACTGCATTTCTTTTTAGTAGTTAATGGGAAACAATGTTGCCACAACTTTTAAATTTTTGTAACCAAATTTCAGCAAAAATCTTACCAAATTTTTAAGTCCTAATTCTAATAGAAATAATTAAGAAAATTATGTTAAATCAATTATAACTATTTGGTTTTTTGCAATATAATGTAATATATATACTTTGATTATTCTGTCAAGATAATTTTACTTTCTGGTTATATGGGATAAGTGGCAAAATATATAAAACCTCTATTAGCATTCACATTAATCAAGCTCATGAGTACATTAAATCAACACACAATAGTACAATGATGAAATGAAATTAATGTTTTTAACGGATATTTCCAACCATTTAAATGAATTAAATATTAAATTGCAAGGTCCCGGAAAATCAATTGATGTAATGTTCGATATTATTGAAGGTTTTGAGTCCAAATTAGTAATATTTAAACGCGATATTGACAACATTAACTTTAAGTATTTTCCTTTGTTGAAAGATCACATTCAAAAATTTTCTATTCATGGAGTCTATGAAATTAATATAAATTTTTATAGCCAAGTTATAAGTGACATACAAGACAATTTTGTTACGAGATTTCCAGATTTCAAAAAATTTCAATTAATTAATTAACTTTATTAAATATCCAGACAAGTTTGATTTGGAAACTGCTAAAATAGATCAATTAGAATAGTTAAAGTTGTTGAATTTAGAAATGCAGTATGCAGAGTTCCAATCAAGTTCTATTTGGAAGCAAAAATTTATAGAGTTGAGGCAAGAAATAGAAAATAATTAAAAAAGAAAAGATTAAATGACGAAGAATACGAAACCATGAATAATATGTTGTTTAAGACACTGTGTTCGCTCCCAGAAACATTTAATGCGATGAAGAAATTGTTTTAAGCTATTCTAACAATATTTTCATCAACGTACAGCTGTGAACGTCTATTTTCGATTATTAATAATAAAAAATCTGATGTACGAAACAGACTTATCGATGAATGTGGGGAGGCTAGTATTTCATTAAAATTGTCAAACTATGATCCGGATATTGATGCATTATCGAGAAATATTCAGCAACAAAAATCCAATTAAAAAATATGTCAGCGTATTATAGAAAATAATCTATATATATTTTTAAAATGCATGTATTTTTATTTAGTAAAAATAATTTTTTTTGGCACGCATGTATCTTCATTTTATAAAAATAATATTTATTGGCACGCAGACAAAAAAAGGTTCACCATCCCTGGTTTAGAACAATTAGGCACAGCTAAGCCATATTCTCCTTACTTTTTTAAAGCCCAAAAAATGTAAAGTTTTTTTAACTGCTTGTAAAGGAAATGTTATTATAAGTAAACTTTGCTATATTTCATGATTTCATTAACAAATATTGACTTTATTTGAATAATAAATTTGCATGCATTGTGTTTTCATGCTTATGTTTTTAACTACACGAATATAAAAAACAAATACCAATAATTTTAAAAGATAGTCTATGTTGCGCTTTGATTATGATGTAGTTTAGCCAATACTAAGTACTTTACAGGTTTCATAAAGCTTTTTAAAAGACTTGTTAGTGATTTTGTAATCGTTGATTGAAAATGACATTAATTTTCTAGATTCTTTTATTGGATTGATTTCAGAATTAAAACATCAGCTTTAAATAACAAGCAAGTTATTTCAAAAGAAAACAAGACTGGTTTGATTTCTTTCAAAATGTATGAATAAATTAATAACAGCATTCCAATGACGACTACCAGTATTAGACGTTTCTGTCAATATTTATTGATTATATTCAATGGCAATATTTGTGATGTATAATTTAAAAAGTCAATATAGAAAAGACAACTTATTTAAGTTTTTTTTTCACTAAAAATTTAAAAACAATTTTGCTTATTAACACAAAAATAACACACTCTAACTTAAAGGCAGTCTGGGTATTCTACGACTATGACTTACTTTAAAGTGGGTTAAATAAATTTACATACAGAATATACACAAACACTTTAATGAAAGTGTTTATTATAAAAAAGGGTGTATCTGGCATAGCCAAGAAGCCGACTTTAAAGAATGAGCAAATAAAATGCTGATTCCAAATAAAAATTTTAAATGTAAAACATGTCTTAACCTCTGCTTTAAGTTAAGCTTTAAAATTTAAACAAGAAAAGAAAAAAGCAAGTAAAATATTATTAATAAAAGAGAAAGTTAACTCTGCAGACAAAAGAAATGGTAAAAAAGAAATATAGCCAAAAAGGCAATTTAAAATTAAAAATTCTCACATTTTAAATTCATGATTAACATTTTAAATAAATAAATAAAAAAAGAAAGAAAAACAAAAAATATTAATAAAGAAAAATGATGACACATTCGGTTTAGCATTTGTTACAAAGAACTTTTGTTTTCGAACTTAAGTTTAGGAGGTTTTCATAGCGCCTACATTTATAAACCTCGTGTGGATTTAAAAGAAAACCTTGATTTTTATGTTTCAGAATCACATATTATTTTTGTAATAACTTGTATTTTATTTGTTTTGTTTTCTTTTCTTTTTTTAACATAAAAATTAGTCATTTAATAAATCAATCACAAGATAGAAAAATTAAAAAAAATCGCAACAAAAATATTTTACAGAGTTTTAAAGAAATAAATTCACTATTTAATAAACATTGAACGTACAAATATTTACGTTTTTGTTTTGTATTTCATTTTAATTGGCCTACTTTCTCATTGGAGATGGTTTTCTTTATTAAAAAACGAAAAATAAGCAAAAAAATATATTCAATGTCGCTTGAAACGGTGGCACTTTTAACTAGAAACAAAAAAAAAATAAAAAAATATATTTATAATTAATTATTTATACCCTAATATTAAAAAATATGGTTTTTATTAAAAATTAATTTAAAGAAAAAAAAAAAACAAAAACAAAAGAATTTCATATAAAATTATCAAAATCAGTTTCTATCGCTGGAAATGTATAAACAAAACAACAGAAAACAAAAGACTTAAGACACAAACTTGTTTTTTTATATGAGCCCTACATTAACAATTGGCGGTAATGATATGTGAGTAGATAATACAGTGCACTCGCGGTAACGTGCACATCAATTAACGTGAAAAAGCATTGACTACTCTGTATCGCGAAAAAACTCAGAAAGCTCTATAACGTAAGCCATTTTTTTATTCCATATGATTTTAATAAATATCACACTTAAAGCATTGTTTTATTTGTGTTTATGGTCCTTACGAAATTCCTGATAGTTTGCAAAACGAAAAAAGAACACGACCATGATTTTCTTAAGGGTTAAAATGCCTTCGTACTTACAGCTGATCATCATCAGCTGCTTCGAGTGGTGAATCCATTAAAACAATCCCACCTCCTTCTCTGGTGAGAATACCATCCCGGAACCGCTTTCCGCTATACTTCGAGAAGGCCCAGATCGACGTCCTCATAAGGACTATTTTCTACTCTTCCATGTCTGGGGACGCCAGAATTGGAACCAGTATCAAGCTCTTCCTCTCATCTCATTTTGCTGAAAAATATACAGATCTCTTTTTTCTCCGGAGAATGTGCTCGGCTTAGTTCCGTATGGATCTCCATAGGTTCTCACATTCTAGCATCATATTCACTATGTTGCCGGGATTGAAATCCCCGACTTGCTCCCGCAGTGCGTCCCTTTCATCCTGCCATTTACTGCAGTGGAAAAAGGTATGTTCAGCATCGTTATCAAACATCTCGCAGTAGATGCAAAGGGGGTTAGTCACCTTGCCCATTCTGTACAAGTATATCCGAAAAAACAGGACCGTGATTGCATTGCGAATATTCCTATTGAAAAAATTACGAAGATGATTGCATTGCAAATGAGTCAATTGAAACCTTTAACAAGACGTTGTAATGAGCTGGAGATTGAATAGACTATACTTAACATTATAAGCAGTATTTCAACAATTGGAAAAGAAGAATAAGCAGACAAAAACAGTGAATTTTCTTTTTAAAAAAGTATTTTCTCGTGATCTCTAAAACAAATTATTAATAACTTTGGAAAATACTATGATAATATGAATGTACGACTAGTGATTGTTATCTCAGCGCAACTCTGGGTCAAGGGCACCTCAATAGGCCCTTACTGACAGTATTACAAGTAACAAATAAATACGCACTAAAGGGGATGGAATTAAAGTGGCCTAATGTTATTACTCGTATACCAATTAGAAAGCTTTGGTTATCTCTGCTCATATATAAATTAAGACTTCTTCAGATGTGGAGGAGAAATCATTAAGTCGTCGTATATTTATAATTATTGGGCTCTATATAAATAGATGTAATACCATCTGCCGAAGCTGTAAAGAGAGGCTAGTGAGAAGTTATTAAACTGTCTACTATGACAGTGTCCAGAGTTAGATAGAAGAAAGCTAGAATTTTTGTGCTCATCATACTTTCATACGTCAGAGATATCGCAGATGTCAAACTAAAGAAAATCATTGACTATGTAAATAGCTAGCAGGACACATTAATGGTCTTACTCGACATCTTACTATTAGTATTTTTATAATAATTAATGTTTTATTTTAACACTTTCAGTGCAATAGAGGATGAGTTAAAGTTTTTTGATATTAAAATTATAGAGTATATTGTCTTTTTACTTTTATCAACTACAGTGTTATATAGTTTACTTCAGTTCAATATTATTTTCTACTGTGTAATCTACAAAGATTATAAAAAATTATTACTGCTTCAACTCAATTTCCGTTTATTTTTTTTCTTTTCAATCACTTTTGAAAACCCTCCTTCATTATAAATTATTGAAGAAAAGCAGCTGAACAATGGAATAAAAATCAGTTTGACGTATTTTATTAGACAAAAAAAAAAAATAAAAACCAAAAAGAAAAATTCAAACAAAATTGAAACAGATGGTATGGCTTTCACTCTAAATGTTGCGGATTTTTTTTTCTACTTCTTTTTTTCTATTTTCATTTGAATTTTACACAAAAGGAACTTAAAGAAGAAACAACAACAATTGATTTCATACATAAATGAAGAAACTGTGTTACAACAAACGAGGTTTTGTAAAGCAGAAATAAAAAAATATTAAGTAAAAGAGACACGCAATTAATGAGCAATTTTCCATCAGAAACACACATCACCGGCATCATTCAACATCTAAAGCGCATCATGAGCAACCAACCACAAGTTTGTCTTCATTTTATTAAAAAAAAAATAAGGAAATTATAATTGATCAAGCTTAGCTTTGTAAAAACCTATATTTCAACAGAGTTGCAAGATGGCATTGAAATCAACTCTTGACAATGACTAATATTAGGGCTTAAGCTAAATATGTGTTGGTTTTAACCAAAATTTAAACTCATACCGAAATTTTAATACGATAACAAATAAAATTTATATTTACAATCAGGGTTTCTCTATAGGGTTTAAGCAATATATGTATGTATGTACTGGTAAATCTATATATGTAGTAGAGAATGAAATTAATTACTACGTTTATAGGTCAAGGACGAGTGGATTGGCACCAATTCGCCTGGTCTTCGGCCAAACAAGAAGAATATTAAAAAAAAAAAATTCCCAAAATATTCCTGACAAAAAATTATTTTCAAACACAATACATTCTATCATACTACTCCCCTTTTCTCACCATCATTTTTATTTTAAGCAAACAGAAGGCAAATTGCTGTATACGGTATCGAACGATATAAATTTTTTGAAAACTATATGAAATTTTGCTCGATGTCCAATTTGAGCAGTGCGTTATTAAAATAAGAAAAATTGGCAACAAGAAGTGAACAGTGTGTTATCAAAACAATAACGGTTGGTAATAAAGTGATACCGACTTGTTATTGAAATATTGATACCAATCGTTAACGAAGTAAGCACAAACGGAATCAATTTCAATAACAATCAGTTTTCTACTGATTTTTTTCCTGAGTATACTCACTAAATTCTTTTATGTAAATTGAATAGTTTTCTACTTATACGCATCTTATGGGCTTATGGCAGTCCACCCATTTTTTGTAGACTTATGGATAACTATTCCAAGTATGGAATTATATTCGTTTATGATTAATATTTAATTTTTGTTTAAATTTATCTTTTGTTTTTAAAGTTTTTACTTAAAAGTCAGTAGAACATTGACAAGGTAAATTTAAACGAAAAATAAATTAGACGGTGACAATAATTTGTAATAAATTGAAAGAGAAATTAATATTTAATTTTTATAATTTTTCGACTATGCTCTTTAAATATTTCCCTTGAAAAGATAAACATGCCAAGTTTCATAGTGATGGGTCTAGCGGTTTAGGAGTTATTTAACGTGCGACAAGAAGACAAGCCATCATCTATTTTTATAAACATATATACTTATACTCGTAGATTTAATAGTTAAATATTAAATAGTATTTTATTAATATACGATATTCTGGGCTTTCCGCTGCCACTCTGGAAAACCTTACCTACCAACTATAATAATGTAGTGTGAAAACAAATCTTAAAAAGACTGAAATTATTTTAAAAACAATTGACAATTACTTACATGGAAATGCAAATAATTTCTTTTTTCATTCCTTTTTACTTCTTTTGGTAATTCTGTATTCTTTAGAGCTGCTGGTCGGCTCAATTAACCCATTTCGTGTGAAAGAAAGTTTGTTTTACAAGAATTATTAACACTTCTCTGTGACCTTCAAACAGATTTGAGTTGAAAATTACAAAAATAAACAATGAAAAGGTTTGTTGTTGTTGTTTTACTGTTTAATCGGCCAATAGTGATGAAACTTCAATTACCATTTCTTTTTTCTGTAAATGGTACTGTTGATAAATGAGAGTCAAAAAGTTTTTGGTGGTGGGAAGAAGCCATTGTTAGAAAAAAATTTAAAATTTTTAGAAATGTTATGGTGGATTTGCTATTAGAAAGTACATTTTTTTGTTGATTTTAATATTTTTGTTTAATTTAAAAATAATTTGTAAATGTTAGAGAAACAAAAGAATTCTGAGAAGTTTTTTAAAGTGGTTTCTATTCATAGCGATTAAATTATATACATATATAGAAAAATATAGTGTAACAGTGTCTTCATACTGATGGGTTTTAACGCTAAAACCTGTTTTAGTTTTTGTTTGTTTTGGTTTGTAAATATTCTCGGGATAGACAGCAGATCTGCTCGATATTTGAATGCTAAATTTACTCATTTATTTGACACGCCCCATTACACCAAGCTTATTTGTGGCAACCTGTAAAATTTTTTCCCATACATAGCATATACCTCTTATGCCTATCGTTAAGAAGAAGTAGGCTTTACTAACGCATATGTTGGCTTGTAAATCAGTTGTGTGGTTCTCATGTTATAAATTAACATCATCTTCAATATCATTATCACTTATGAACAGAAATGATTATCAGGGGCAACAACAAAAACATCCGTTGGCTTTACAAAACTCGTATTCGTTTAAACGAAAATGTGGGCCAACTGGTAGTTCCTTATTTGGGGTTCTTATGACACCATTAGCGATACATTTTTGTTCTTTTATTCCTAACTTAATTTAAACTTTACGTTGCAAGCTTCTTGGGGTTAATTGCTGTTAGATTATTTAGTTGTGAAGGTATAATAATGGCCATTGAATTAATTAACAGCAACCGATTTCCTAGCGGTTCACATTCTTAAAATATTAATAAATTTAAATCACCCTCTTTCCCCTTTCGCCTCATATTTTCCTAGACCAGCACAATGAACTGCATAAGCAGAGGTCATCCTCTGAGTGCTGGCCCCAATCTAAAAAAAAATAATAAACATAGAACAACTCACTTTTGTTTGAATAGATATTTTATTCGTAATACTCTGGTTTTTAAATCTTTATTATGAAAAAATTTAAATAATTTTCCAAGCTATAGTGGCTCAATTCTGTATTTATCTTAAGCTAGAGTGTGAAAATTTTGTTTTTTAAATAAGCTGAGCGTTAGTACTTTAAAAATTAGAAAAACATTTCTGGTGTAAGATATGATGATGTGTTTGATACACTCAGTTTTGGCGACAGAGTTTTAGCCTAGGAGAATGACAGAACACAACCTCTGGTCCTTTGGAGCAAATTGGAATTATAAAAATTATTAAAAAGACTGACCCTGATAAGGGTCGATTAATTAGGGAAAATTTTCAATTATTTTTTTATAAGCAAGTTGATTAATTTCATCAGGCGTAAAACGATTTGGTCCCTGAATTAAATTTTCTTTTAGAGAGTTTTATTTAAACATTTATTTTATTAAAATCGGAAGTTGTTTATGACTTCCCCACAGAGTCATAAAGTTTTCACTTGAATTTTTTTTCTTAATGTTTAAAAAAAAATATATGCATTTAATATGAAGTCTCTTATGGCGAAGATGTATTAAAATAATCAGCGTTGGCGTATAATAACTATCATGTTGAAACAACATTTTTATGAGCATCTGTATCAACATTTTTATAGCGAAAATGTGCAACATCAACAAATTACATGGTTTTCCCCTATTGTTTATTTTAAAATTCGACTAAAATGAGATTACATATTGAAAAAAAACCTTTTTTTTTTGAAGGTATTACAAAAGCTAACAAAAACTAAATTCGTTTTACTAACAAATTATAGAACGAAAACAAAAGCAAATAATTAATGATTTAAACAAGAAAAAAGAAATAAAATATATGTTTATATAACTCAAAGACATCTAGAAAACTACAGCAAACAAAAACAGATACGCACAGAAAATAAAAAAAGAAATATGTTAAAAAGAAAAGTAAAAGTTTCAACGCCCCATAACAAAAGTGATAATAACAGCTGGGGGAATAAAAGACTGAAAAAATATAAGTAAAAAAATAAATGTATAAAGCCAAGCGTAGATATCATTATGATCAACAATAACAACAACAAACAATGACTAACACAATGAATAAACATCATAAACTTCTTAATTACAAAAGAAATGGGGCCAAAAAGTTATAAAAGAAAAAAACAAATTTTCTTTTCTGCTGCTCAAAACTCATAATAAAATGTTTAAAAATTAAAGAAGAGATAATCTTTAAACATTTTGTAATAAAATATACACTCCAACAACACACCCCTGATGTATTGAAAATAAAAGTTGTAATTTTATTTCTTATTTTAATTTTAAAAAGAAGATGAAATTTTTAGTTGAATAGATTAAAAATCTGTTCCCAAGCAGACGAAAAACACCAACGAAAACAAAAGACTTAAGACAGCTGCAGCAGCAATTTAAAAACGTAAACATTTGAGAGCGAACGACAGAAGCAAGCAAAATACAACAACTTTTTTAACGCCTCCGATAATTTAAATGATCATTATTATAATTATCCACATTATCATGATCATTTTGAAGGAATTTTAAACTTTTTATTGTATTTTCTTAAAGATCGTCAACATCATAATCATTGTCATGATTGTGCTTTAATTATTTTTTTTTTTCTTAAATTGTTTCTCAAATGCAATTGAGAAAAAAATGTGTTAAAGGTTTATAGCCTAGATTTTTTATTGTTCAAATTTTATATGACATTTTTGTCACTGTTGCTACTTTTGTTGTTGTAGTAAATTCTGTTTCTCTGTCTGTTTATTCTTTTTTGTTTTATTCTTATTAACAGTCTTTGGTATTATAATTAAAAAATTTTTTAAGGAAAAGTTTGAGCATCATGTTTTTCTAGTTTAATTCAGAATATATGTGAGCTTTTTTTTAATAAAACATGACAACAACAAATAGGAATAATAATTAGAATTCAGATAAAGAAACAGTTTTTTTATTAAGACAGAATTAAATGTGTGCCAAAGTAATCTAGATTAATTTAGTAAGCATGTTTTGCATTCTGAGATATGTATTATCTGAATGCCTTATGAAAATGTAAAAGGCTTTAAAATTATTTTAAAATTATGAATAGTGGAGTAAATCTTTATCAAAACTTTATATTGATTTAATTTGCAATCAAATAAAAATTCATTTAAAATAAAAATTTCTACATAACAAGCCGTATGACAATTAGTGCGATAGTATAAATGGAATATGTAATAGGCACATTCGACACTGAAGGAAAATATGTACGACAGTTGTTGACATTTGTATGGCTCCCATACTTTTCTGAAAAAATTTAAAAAATTAATAGCCTTTTTTTTTGTTAAAAGAACTTTTCAGAACGTTTGAAAATTTATATTTCGTTTTTTAATTTTTGTTTTCGTTTTGCCTGTCTCACGATATCGAACGTTTTCGGTTGTACGCATTTTCAACGAAAGTAAGATGTTTTGCATCCCGGTTACTGATTTCAGTACCACAAGTCTAATGAAAATAAATTCGAAAGATAACGTATGTAAAGTAACCGCTGACATTCCACTCTATTCCACTTTAACCCTTGACAACGAAAAGCGAATGATCAGGAGAAAAGCGCCACCTATTGGGAAGTAGCAGAAAATAGCTTAAAACCTAATTAGCGAAAGCACTCACCACAATCAACATGCAACAATGGGGCAATTGCTATTGATCATTCAAGGTTGAAGGCCTTTGAATGATCAATTCACAGAAATTTGTCTCATTCCTAAGGCGCTTAATAATATAAGAAAACAAAATATATGTTCTGTTGTTATAATGTACTGCGCTTTCCACAAAAATTTCAATACAATTCACGGCATTTAGTAGGGGTTTACCCCTGAGTATTGATATGAATAAAAGAGAAATACTTTAGGGTCTTAATTTACCCATTTCAGTTTTTCTTTTTATAATTTTCTGTTAACTTGTTAAACTGTTGATTCAGCAACATTGAAATTTAAAAGTTTTTAAATAGTCATATCTTACATCTCAAACATATAACCTAGAAAACGACAATTTTAACAGTGGAAGACCTTTTTTAAACAATAATGAGTGACTTGTTTTCCTTTGCAGGCTGTGAATTTCGAAACCTTTATAAACAAATTCTTTGCCGAATGAAAGTATAAGACTTTTCTTTACATAATTTAAAATTTTACCAAAGTGAAGCAGAAAAAAAAATATATTTTGATGTATATGTATAAAAATAAAAAGTTTTTTATATAGAAATAAAAAAATTATAATTTTTTTTATTAAACGTATGCTGTCTTTTTTGGACGGTATTCATACATACATTACAACCCTGTCTCAGGATTACAGGCCTAGCTTCTCGCAGCACTTACAGTTTAATGTCAACTCCGAACGACAGACTTGACGAGTTTGTTCATGGCAATTAGTTACTCTCAGAGCTTTTGCCAAAAGACTATTATCACCCCTTAACGGAAGAAATATATTTTTCATATTTCTTGTTTTTAAGCAGGGACCGTAACAGTTACGACTTTTTTCAAAAAAGTCACTTTATAATAGTTATTTTTTGACTTTTCATTTTTCGGTCAGAAATAAAAGTTAAAATTTGACTTTTATTTTTTAAGTCAAAAATAAAAGGTAAAATCTGACTTTTATTTTTTAAGTAAAAAATATAAGTTAAAATTTGACTTTTATTTTTTAAGTCAGAAAAAAAAATTTACTATGCCATAATAATAACAATGTAATGGAAATATAAGAAAAATAAGATCGATGACAATCAGTGATGTTGTTTTGGTTATTTCTAACCAACCCAACTTTAGTCAAATTTGCTAATCCATTTTAACAAAGTTTAATGCACCCGTTATAATGTCATGTCTGCTTGACTCATACAAGGAGAAGCGTATTGACGTTGATGTCGACCTTGTGGAATATTGGGAAAAAAAAATTTTTATATCCCCGTCTAAAGAACTTGGCATGTTTTATTCATCAAGTACCTGCGACACAAGTTAGTGTAGAACGCGAGTTTTCAGCACTTAAGATTGTTCTCAGCGACTTGCGCTACAATTTGTCTGAACAGAACTTGTCAGCTATATTAATGGTGAAATTGAATTCTGAGTCATTGCAATGAAAGAGTGAATAATTTAATATTGAAATGAAGGAAATTAAATGTAATTTGTATTTTCAGAGCAAAATATGCAAAACACCAACTCCTTAACTTTCTAGCCAATAAACCTTTTTATATAGATACTCTATTATAATTTTTTTTCTTTTTGTTTTAATACAAATACAACATGTACTTATAATTCTAAAAATAAAAACTGTGTTAATATTTAATTAAAATTTTATTTAACTTTTTTAAGATCTGCTTTCAATAAGAACAAAAGTCAAATTTTAACTTTTATTTCTGATTAAAAAAATAAAAGTCAGATTTTAACTTTAATTTTTGACTTAAAAAAAAAAGTCAAATTTTAACTTTTATTTTTGACCGAAAAAATAAAAGTCAAAAAATAACTATTATAAAGTGACTTTGGAATAAAAGTCAAAAAATTAAAGTCTTTTAAGTTTATTATTCCTTAGCATAACAGCATCAATATGCTGTATTCAAATATCTGATAGACAAATTATATCCACCTGACTTTTTGATTTTAAATTTTAAAAATAACTGTTATTTTCGGTCCCTGTTTTTAAGATGTCAGAGCCAACACACTAACATCTAGACCAAGGAGAGACGGTATTCACTGGTGTGTAAAATCAGGATTTTATGTAATATTTAATTAATGCGTTATTAATTAATGAATTACTATTTGAAAAACAAAAAATTATTCCAAGATCAAGTGTTCTCTACTGCAAGTGTAATAAAATCGATCCGTTCACCCTTAAAAATATGAACACTTTAGTTTATTAGTAGACAATAAAAAAATATATAAAAATTCAAAATAATTTTCCTTTTTTTAAATTTGTGAAAGTCAAGTTTAATTTTGAGGAATTTCTTTAATGAACTAAAAATAATCGCTTATATTGGGTTTTGATTTGATACAAAAGCACACAATAAAATAAAAAATGTTTTGTATTCACAAAAAAACTTCAAAACAAATAATAAAATAAATTATATTAAAGCGCTGATTCGTGCAACAAACGCTGATTTTTCAATAAAAAAAAAATAATAAAATAATTGTTTGAAAATTTTACAAAAAAAAAAAATTAAAGAAGACAACTTTTTTTTTAACTCCTGAGCACAATGACAAAGAAAAAGTCACTTTCAAAGTCAACTTTGAAACACAAATAAAAGCCAGTGAAATAAACACTCGTACTGGTTGTTGTTATTAATGGCGGCATGAATTAATGCTTTGGGACCTTGACATTTGCAACATTATGTTGCACATTTACAATACATTGGGTTTTACATCTTGAACAACAACAACAACAATGTCAACAAAAAGTTTTAAACTACAACGAATGCAGCAACAAAAATGAAAACAAGTTGAAATAAAACGCGTTTAACTTGGTTTCTGCATAAAAATGTAGACAAAATATATGAAAAAAAAACAACAACAACAACTAAATGTTGCTCTGAAAAATGAAAAAGAAAGTGCATATGGTTGGGGTCTTAATTGTTTTTGCTCTCCTACTGCTAGTTTTCAAATGCAGATGTTTTTGCCAAGATTTCAATTTCATTTCAAGAGTTAAACCAATGATGGTTATGATGATCAATTTAATAATGATATTAATGTTAAACGATGATTACCATATTGTTACTGTCTTTTGACTTCATAAACAACATTATTCTCACATATTACTTAAGCTATGCAACACTTTCACCAACGGCGCATCTTTAAAAAAACTTCAAATATTTTGGTGCGAAGTTATGCCTGCGCTTGAGTCTGTTACTGTAAAACAAACACGTACATATGTATTAAAAGTAAAAAAAAGGAAGTTCGTGTTTTTTAGACTCATCTTCCTTGAGTACTAAAATAGTTTCTTAACCCCTTGACTTTGGCAATGCCTTTGAATTATAACAGGCGTATAATATGGTATATGTTTGGATATTCTGATAAGTCATCTTCGCATTGCATGTATGTAAAACCGTTTTTTTTTGTTTGCTTCTTTGTTTTCATATCAATTTTTTTTTGTCTGCTGAAAATCCAGTCACGAGAATGCAGAAAAATTTATACTTTGATAGTGAAATTCAAATTTTCTTTTGTTTTTATTTTTTTTTTTTTGTTTTGTTTGCAAAGTTTTAGTGAGTTTTTATTTAAAATTCAGTGCAATAAACAATTTCCAACATGTAGCACTACTACAACAAAGAAAAAAAAGACATTAAATATATTTTTTATTGACAGATTTTGAACTGTGCTGTACAGTGGCAAGCAAAAGTTTCATTTTTCTTTTCAACCAAAAATTTAGATTTTTGTAGTTTTCTTTCCACTAAATAGTAGTGTTACGGGCTAGCTTCTTACAGCACCCATATTGTGTATGTCAATTTTTATCCATGATTACCGCGACCTACAGTTTAATGCCGAATCCGAACGACAGACTTAAGAAACTTGTTCATGGTGATCAGTTACACTCAGAGCTTTTGTCCGAAGACTGCTAAGACGTAGTCGTCGAACAAATGTTTTTCATATTTCTTTCCTTCAAGAAGTCAGAGCTGGGGTTTGAACCCTGAGCTCTCCTCTTAGTAAGCCTACACACCACACTCTTGTTTACAGCGACATCTGCTATCTTATAAAAATATTGCGTTTTTTCTTTGTTGTCCCCAATAATATCCGTTAGAAAGTATGTTTGAAATTGGACAAGATCGAATAAATTATATATCATATTATATTCTAATGATAAAATGGTAGGTACCCTTTTTGTAATAAACGAATCAAAACCTGTAATAAAAACCTACTTCTATTTTTTCCATTTTGACTATTCTTCAATGTTGCCTTTTTAAAACCATCACAGTGGTATAGTGTTTAGAACGCTCGCACAAAAACTCAAACGGCCCAGGTTCGAATCCCAGCAAAGGTGAAAAATTAAAAAGTTAGTCTGCAGTTTTTCAAAATTATAATTTAAAAAATAAGTGGTCCCCCCTCCAAGAAGTCCATCTTCAAAGTAATCGAACGAACAACGAAAAGCGCCACCTATTGGGAAGTAGCAGATAACAGCTAAAAACTTACTTAGCGAAGGCACTCACCGCAATCAACATGCAACTATGGGGCAATTGCTGTTGATCATTCAAGAGTGAAAGTATAACACTGGCCTTTGAATGATCAATTCACAGCAATTTGTCTCATCTCTAAGGCGCCTAATAATATAAGAAAACATAATATATGTTCTGTTGTCATAATGTACTGTCCTTTCCACACAAAAAAAAATCCAATACAATACACAGCATTTAGTAGGGGTTTTACCCCTGAGTATTGGTCTCAATAAAAAAGAATTACCAAACGGTTTTAATTTCTTTTGCTTTACAAAATTTTTAAAATCTTAATATTCCCTCAAAATTTCATAAGAACATTTTGAGAAAGAAAGTACTCTAAGGGCCATTATTACAACTTGCCCATAAAGTGTCCGATAGTTAAAGGTAACTTTCGTTAACGGGAGGAATAAAGTGACCTTTAAATGCTTTTCGTTATTACAACTTACCTCTAAAATAAAAGTTATATTTTTGAAAATACGGCAATACCAGAACAAGAACCGATTACTTTTTGCATTAAATTTGTTTAAAAGACACCAAGTGGCAACAACACGCATGTTTACATGAATAAATAAACAAAAAAATTTTGTAAATTGTGCACTAAAAAACTTCACAACAAAGAAATGTGTTTCACTTTCCATTTTTATTGAATTTACTTCTTTGTTGACAAAATAAATAAAGTATTTTTCAACGAACAAAACAATATGGCAGTCTCAATAAAATATGGTAAGCTCAAAAATTTAAACCTCACGTTAAAAGTTAAAGGCAAGGCAATCTTCCCAATAACTTTATCGGTCACTTTTAGGTTAAAGTTTAGTTATAATAACCAAAAGCAATTTATCTGTCCGATAACATCATACCTTTAACTAAAGGCAAGTTGTAATAATGGGCCTAAAAGTTAAAGACTGTGGTATTAACTGTGTCGGACGAGTTTCTATTTTTGCATGCTTTAAAGAGTCTGACAATCAGAATAAAAGGTAATTTAACTGTGAATTTTTGTAATTAAAATATAAATGTTATAAAATGTCTCTAAAAATTGAAGGCAAAACAATGAATATTTCTAAATGTTATAAATTTAAATCAATTAGTACCGTCATAAAATTGTAAATTTTTTTTTTTATAAAAGAGTTTTATGCATCACTGTACTGCGAAATAAAGTTTTGCCATGGTGTGTATGCATGAGCTGTGCTGTTTATTGCATATTTAAAGGGTGGTACTTTAAACATCAAGCCAGAAACTCAAAAAAAAGTACGACTTAATCAATCGTAACGACTGAAGAAAAAATATAATAATTTTATTCAGAGAAAGTAAATAATTATATGAGAAATAATTTCAATTTCAAAAATAAAGTACAATGTACGACCTCAACAGGTAATTTTCCTTTAAAAGGGTATATTAACACTAAAGTAAAAAGAAAAAACTTTCATAGTTTTCAAAAACGTAGTAGAATTAAGGATTTTTTAAAGTCTTACTTCTGTATTCATAAAAATAATACAGTTTTATTAAGATTTCTACGAAATATTTGTCAAATAAGCCCATAATAAACATTTAATTTTTTATGAATACGGCAGTTAATATTTGGAGACCTTTTGTTATTATTAGGAAATAATTTTTAAAAGTGGGATACATAGTTATCGTTGTCATTGTCTAACGACATTTTTGTAATAGATTAATGACGATGAGAAAAATTTGTATTTTATTTTATATAGTGAACAGTAATTGTTTTTAATTTAGACCGATGACAGTTCCAAGACACTGCTTTTTTAAAACACTTCCACTTTTATATTGAGTATTTATTTATTATATTCAATGTGGATCTATTAACGTTGTGGCATTTTGAAATGTTTTTTTGGTAAAACGCTAAAAAATATGCTACATGCTAGGTCGGTCGTTTTATGCCAAATATACTCTGTAACACAGAGTGATGTAGAAAATATTTATGCAATAGTATTAAAAACATTTTGGACAAAACACATTCATGGACATGGTGTTCAACACAACGAGCTACAACAGCTTAGCCAATTTGCAATAGTATGGAAAGACACTATGATGACTTGGCATGACATGGCATGATACTGTGTTTGAGACGACATGACATAGCATAGCATGGTTTTGTTTTAAATGACAATTTAAAACTACTGTGCGACTTCCTTATATCTCATTCGCCCTTTTCATTACATATTTTCCTAATACATACCCTGAGTATTGGTTTTTCGAAAAAAAAATTTAACGTTTAAATAAAATATTTATTTATTTTTACCCACCATCATAACTTCTTTTCGCGCTGTTATCCTTCATTCATCCATAAAACGCGCCTTGTGCTCATGGTTAGATAGGGACTATTATTTACTTCATGTTTATTAATTTGTTACATTTTTTGTGTGTTTTTGTTTTACTTTCAGAACAAAAAAAGTAGCAGTAGTAATATTTGTGATGGTAAAAATTCTGCCACCGATAAATTGCCAAAAACTCATATAAACAACAGCCACAATAATAACAACAGCAGCAGTATGCGAGACAGTAATATTTGTGGCAAACACTCATCATCATCAACATCATCGAATGGCAAAACAAATTGGAAGGTAAGTAAAAAAGTGAAGAACAGAAAGAAAAATTAAATTGAAAGCTCAAGTCAAATACTTAAACAAAAAATAATATTTTTATAATTAAAAAAATGAATATTTGGCAATACCCGCAATAACAACAAAAAATAAAATATTAAAAACAAATGAAAATACGTACACAAAACAAAATCAAGCAAGAAACAGTTAAAAATCTTAAACAGAAATAAGTTCAACGACCGAGAGACTGTTTTTTTTATAGAGTGGACCTTTACACTCTACCTAAATAAGTAAATACACACTTGTCTATATAAAGAAAAATTACAATCTCTTATAAAACGTGTAATGCTGGATTACATTGTTGCTGCATTAGTTGGTAAATCATTTTAAAAATTTTAATTTTTTTCTTTGGATTTCATCATTTTATTGGCATAACCAGCCAACATCTTCAGTCAAAAACAAAAATTAATTTTTTAAATGATGAATGTTTATGATTTTTATCTCTTAAGTTTTAAATTTCTTTTTTTTTTTTCTTAATATGTGTGGCAATTATAATAACATGGGCATGGTGTACAAGTAACATTTAACCCCAAGAATATGCGAAAGAAGAAAATCAAAGAAAACTAAAATTCAAAGAAGAATCAAAAAAGGAAAATGTTACATACATGCGTTAATAATCAACTGAAAGAAATTTTTTTTTGTATAGTTGACTACGCTCACATTAAATAAGTATTTGACGAATAAAAATAAACATTCTTTTATGGAAATCTAGAAGACTTTTAATTAAACATATTAAAAACAAATACTGATAAGCAATAATGTTTAAATATTTACTGCTGTATTCATAAATAATGTTTTAGGGCTTGTGTGGGTTTATTTGGCAAATATTGTATAGTAATTTGTCAAATCAGCCTTTGAGCAATGTAAAATTTTTTTATGAATATGTAAGGCAGTTATTTATTAAAACTAAAGTATCGATAAGATAATGGTTGTACTTTAGTAAAGTACTTTTTCTATATTTAAATAACGCAGCACATAATAAATTAAAAGCCACAATGTCTTTAAAACATTTTCTATTCTAAATAATCATAAAAATATTCGATTATTAATTCAAATTCGTTGACCAGGCGGAAAGTCTTAAAATATGTAAAAAAAACTACTAGATATGCCAAATACTCTATGGTTTAGTAAAGATAACCATACATGAATGTATTTGCTGGTTTACATACATACATAACTGGCCCTTACAACCCTGTGTCAGGATTACGGCCTATTTTCTCGCAGCACTCATGTTGTGTTTGTCAATTTTTATCCATGAGTACCTGGATGTAATGTCAAGTCCAAACGACAGACTTGAGAAGCTTGTTAATGTCAATCAGTTACTCTCAGAGCTTTTGCCAGAAGTCTGCTAAGAGGTAGACGCCGAAAGAAATACTTTTTTTTAATATTTCTTTGCTTAAAGATATCCAGCTTGCTGGTTTGGTCTCAATTATATATAAATAGGTAAGATTTTGTAATACCTCTCTAAGCTCATACATAACTTGTAATTTGATAATTTGTTAAAATACCGAGTTCTTACACTATTCAACCAGAATATTTGTTTCAGAAAATAGAATTCTTTAGTAATAATAAATAGAAGAAATAAATGTTTTAAGAGATTGTAGACTTTCACCTGAGAGACATATTTTTGTAGTTTCGACGCGGTGATGGAACCTACTTCTCCCGGATATTCAAATATTAAACAAGACAAAGCAATATAAGATACTTACTTAAATTAATTAATGCTAAATGGTTTTTATTTATTTTTTACATGTTGATGTTTACTAGGTTTTAGGTTGTTAAATTTCAAACTACGTTTTCAAGAATTATATTTTTATATACTCAGTATTGTAATGTAGGAAACGTATGTCTTTTTGTACAAATAATTTCCATAACGCAACTTCTCTAAAGCATGCTTTCTTCACTATTTCACCCTTTTACTAAAATTTCTTTCAGTGTAATTTGCTATAAAAGTTAAGTAAAGCTTTGTTACACATATTTTTTTTTCTCTTTTTGAAAATGAAATTTTATATAAAATGATTAAATTTTTATGAATGCAATGAATTTCCCCATTTGGAGAAACGTGCAGGAAAATGGAAATTAAAAAAAAAATGATATTTTACGCAATATTGACCTGATTTTTTAAGTCAAAATAAAAGTATTTTTGTAGGAAATCGATTATTTGAAAAGAAATACATTTTTCATTAAAGTTGTTTTTATTAGTTTGAATTGAAATTAAAAAGTATAAATTAAAAAACAAATTAAAGCACGGCTATATTAGGCAAACATTAAAAAAAATATTTTAGATCACCACAACCTGTCTGGGGATTCCATCTGAGATCTTCAGACAATGTAAAAAATAATCATAACCACTTTTTTATGAAAGCGACTCAACATAAGATATTCTTGGATTTAATACGAGTATGAACTAATATTTGTAAGAAATTATTAAGTAAATTCTGTATGTTTATGGGTATATTCGTAAATGCAATAGTTGTGTCTCAATGCAGCTGATACAAATAAAAAAGAGAAAAGTTCTATTGATTTTAATGCAAGATCTTTAATGCTGGATTTTGTGCTTTTTGAACATTTTATTCGATATTGATGCTAAATACTAATAAATTTTCCGATATTCTATTCAATAATAAAGTATAATGCCCAATTTTGATCTTCATATCAAAATGACATTTAAATACAAATATACTTATATGTATATATTCATACAAAACGTTATGTATTAGTTCTATTTTCCATAAATTTTTTTAAAAGACATTGTAAAATGTAATTACCATATATGTAATAGTTTAATTCTAGTACATACATACTTACGTATGTAGGTTAGTCAAGATGGAATTATGAAATTTTAACATGAACGTTTAAAACTAAAAAACAAAAACGATGAGGATAATAATAAACCTAAAAAAAGTTAACAACCGATAACAATCAAACAAATCTTAAACTCTTTTACATCTTCTTCAAATGTGGTTGAACCACACACATGTGCTAATGAAATAACAACCACATTTTATATGTTGACATGTGTGGTTGTTAATCACAGTTAATGTGTTCTAAGTGACACACACACATACTCCCTTTATTATATATGTATGTGTGCATATGTATGTATGCAATGTGAGTTAAGTTTATTACAACATAATTGATTTGTTGTTGTCGGTTTTTTGCAGTTCTTTTCAATAAAAAGTTGCCTCTCTATGTTCTAAATGAAAATCTTGTTTTTATTAAATAAGTTTTGTTGCAAAAAGAATAACAAGAAATATATATACATACATAAGTATATATATTTTTTAGCTTATGTGTTTTAATTTTTTTGGATTTGTTTTATTTAAATGGTTTAAAGATTGAAATGAATGCTGATTTAATTCTGTGTTTTTACAGAGTATTTGCGTAATAAAATCACAAGAAAAAGTGAGAAAAAAAAATCAAGTTTGATTACAACTGGTTCACTATGCTCGATCATGCAACATAAAATAAGCCATTCATGTATAGTGTGTAACATACAAAAACATACATATGTGTGCATGTTTTTGTTAACATACCCTGGCGGGCTATGAATAGCTAGCACACTTTTAGTAAATTTTATGGACTAACTATGTACTACGTAATGATAAACTTCATTTAATAAAAGTTCATAGTCTGTACGAGAATAGTAGAGAATAGAAAAAGTCTTTTAAAAGAAGCCAAACTTGATTAAGTAAGTAGCGCCGGCTGATATAATAAAATCCGTACTGTATTTTAATTTTTATATTTATCGGGTATGTTCTGAAAAACGAATTCGAGTAAAACTGAAACCGAATGTCATTTAAATGCTTAATAAATATTAATGTACCGTTTTTTAATACGAGTACCTAAACTATAAAATATTTTGCGCAATTAGGTTTTATTTGTCTTTAAAAAAACACTTGATTTCAATTTCACTTGCTTTGCTAGGAAAGAGTGATAGATGGATAAAGCCCTATTGTTAAATTAAAATATTTCAATATCATAAACTTTTTCTTAAAATGACTGAACACTTAAATTGGATTGCATCGAATGTGTGAAAAAGAAATTAGCCAAATTGGTGCAGCTGTTTTCCGATTTTAGGATAAACAAAAATGTGGACGTAAAATTGGGCGTGGCTAATTTTTCTCTCAATGAAAACTTAAAATGGATTAATACAAATATTTGGAAGAAAAATTAGTCAAATCGATGAAGACGTTTTCTGATTTAAAGTAAATCAAAAAAAGTGGGCGGTAGCTATAGTTTTATATGTATATGTACATATATATTTACTATAGTATATATACTACCAGCTACAAAAAGTTAGCTGTTTGCTAAAGTATATGTAATTAACTTAGAGTTGAACTAAATTTAAATTATTTAAAGTTAATTTATAAAAACCTATTTGCGGCCAAAAGAAAATACTTTAGAATTTCCTACAAAAATAAAGTTAATTTTATGTTAGTTGGAAGGTAATGCAGAAACCGACAATTTACTACCTCTTAGGACATCAATATATTAAAATAATTAGTTGTTTCCATGCGATCCAAGTAATCGAAGTATCAGTCACCACTAGTTTCTCAATAGTTAACTTTAAGTCAAAAGTTAACTCAGATTCCGACCGGGCACATTTTAGTACGAATTAAAATGTGATCATATTATTTACATGCACAGTGTTAAATGAAGATATTATAGGGCCTTTTAGATGTGGGTATTAACTATTTACTATTATAACGTACATTACAGGAATCTAATGTACATTATTTTCTTTTTTGGCTGCCATGTGTACACCTTTTTTTCAATAAATACACACTGTTTTTACTATTTCAGCAAGTTCTAAAATTGGTTTATGTACAAAGACAAAAGCGACAAATTTTTCCAAAAACGTTAAAAAAGTATTTAATATTGTATTTCTTAAGTGTTTAATGCATCAACAATTTTAGGGTTAGTTATCTATAACCTATCTATTTCTATCTAAAACCAAATATGTATTTTAACCAATAGTTCTTTCTTTGCAACATAGCCATTTATCAAAATATGAAATTACATATTGCAGTTATGCATTTAGAATAGGGATAAGCATGTCTCTATGCCCATTTTACTTCTGCTCAAGAGTTAGTTATTCTTTCAATCTCATAACAAAAAAATAAAAATAACTATGTCTTAGGTTCTTCTTTTGGAGAATTGATGTCCCAACTGCTAGGGTTGAACCGACATAAATAATCGTTTCTATTGAAAAGGTTGATGGAAATAAACATTTAAGAAGGTTAAACGTAATATTATCAATAATAAACATCAATTTCATTAACAAAAAAAAAAAAAATATTACAATTCTATAAAAAAAATTAATAAGACAGACGAAAAAATAAGTTAATTTTAAATTTTTCTACGGCTTCTCTTAGTATATTCCACCCATGGCGTCTGCCTTATCTAATCTATTCCATGAGGTAAGCTAATCTAACTTTGCTTACAAGGTTTACATCTCAACAACATCAAATTCCAAATTCCCAATTGCCCTCAAATTCATGCAAATTTATCATTGGTGTATATTTGTAGTTTATAAGTGTTTCATTAACTGTAGAACAAGGCCGGTCTCTCTATATAAAATAAATATACTTTAAAATTAACCACAAAAAGAAATTTAAATTTGTTGTTTCTTACAAACTTTATTTAATTATTGTAATAAAACAACTTAATATGCAAAATAAATGGATTATTGTTAATTAGTTATTAAAAGAAGGCCCTTTTAAGCACTGGCCTCTCTTCCAGAGAGTACTTGGCTTAATGCAATCGTTTTTTAAAAGGCAAAATTATGAATGTATTAAAGACAAAAGTACGAGTATTCGTACTTGTAACACTACCAATCTATAGATTTAGGTTTTATGTTGGTTTGAATTTCTGTATGAATAAGAGTGGCATATCAAATTTAATGAATCGGTACTCATTGTTCATGGTCTGTAGTAAAATAATAATTTGTAAAAATTTTGTTCAAACAAAAAAATTAAAGACAAGAACGTTATTTTAATAATTGCTTTTTTGAGAAACTTGTTTAAAAATAATAAAAAAAAACATCAAATAAATAGGTTAATTTAAAGTTTTATTCCTTGTTTAAGCCTGTTTTGACTTTTTGTCACACTTTTTAATAATTTTAAAATAATTTACAGCACAGTGCACTTTATAAAATAAAAAGTGTTTTGAATGACTCACCAATATAATTTCTTCGTGGTAGTTTGATTTGACTTTTACCTGATTTTTACCAAATAAGGGCTGGGTTTTAAAGAACATAAATTCAAATCATATTTATTGGGAGTTTATACATAAAAACAAAATTTTTTAAACAAAGTTTTATCACTATCAAAGCATTTATCAAGAATTCTTAAAATTTTATGTGAATAAATAATTGTTTCTTGGAAATTATTTCATTACAAACGTTTCTTCAGATATACAGATGCAAATAGTGATAACACTCAAAGTCAAACGGTTAAATACTACCTGGGAATCAATTGGGGTATTCGCTATCGTGTAAATTTTCAAAAAATTAAAAATAAATTAATTTTGCTTTTGATTAGTTTGCAATGATTTCTCGGTAAAAGGAGAAAGTGACATCCGTCAGGGAATTGAACATCAACCGAACTGAACATATTTTCGACGTCAGCTACGGTAGTCTATTTAGAGTTATATTTGTTATTTCTCAAGAAATAATATATTGGAATTATACCCTCTATACATCTCGTTAATGTCGATTTATACAGTGTGTGTGTGTGCATGGATTTGCGACTTTTAATAACATGATCTAAAAATAGCTTTCAAATGAACGGATTAAAGCTTTTAGTATAAAAGAAATTTCATTTGTAAATAAGTTTGTGTGAGTCATTACGTTGTTTTTATTAAAGAGAATTTCTTATCACAAAAAAAAAACACACACACACAAACAAACAAAAATCAAATATAAAAAATAATAGTTAAAATAAACATCTGCTTTGCCTAAAAGGCTTTTTTAATTTTAAATAAAATTGAATTGACAATTTTATTTTAAAACCATCACTTAAATTTCTCTAAGTGTTAGTTGTCAGTATGTTGTGTGTAGTGTTTATAAGACTTTTGACAATCGTATTTTAAGCGCTCCAGTGGCGCAATTGGTTAGCGCACGGTACTTATAATCAGTAACTTGTGAGCAATGCCGGGGTTGTGAGTTCGAGCCTCACCTGGAGCAGCCTTGAAGATTTTTTATATAAAAAAAACAATTTAAGAAACAAATAATCATTTTAAAATTATACAAATTGACCAACCACCACAACCCTCTAAATAAACACACTTGTGTAGTAAGGGTTTATTTACAACTAGAGGGGGGTTTTTATGTATACCTCATGGTTCTAAAAAATGTACTAAAATAATTATTCTTGTTATGGTCAAATATTGAGAATACTAAAACAACAACACTGAAAACAAATTGAAAATAATAACAAATTATTATCGCATTTTATCGCTTATTTGGCATAAAACTGTAACATTGTTCTGTTGTTCATATGAGTCTATTATTGGACTGTTTCCAAATGATTATATTTTCTAGATTTTCAAGTTAGTGTGTGTTTATAATTTCAATACATTCATATTGTATTTTAAATAAATGCTTTGGAAAAAGTATTAAAAATTTATTCAACAAAAGAAGTTGAAAGAAACAAAATAATATAATAGAGTTAAGGCAGAGAATACAAATTATGTTGGCGTTGAAAATGCAGGGTAACCAAAAATAATGCAATTTTAAAATGTTTATAGAATATACATAAATACGTACATATGTATGTGCGTACATACTTATACATGTAATTATGTAAACTAACTATTTGTTTTAAAATGTTTAAGTTCTTAATATAGTAGAACATACATTTTCTCTAAAATTTTATTTTTGATTTGGAGCTATTTAAAATCTAATCGCTTCAAAATTCAAACTATAAAGAGTAGCTAACTAGCTAGTTTTTAAATATGGGCATATGCATGCATATTATGTAGTAAATATTTGTCTATATGTTCTTTCATACTAATGATTATCATGCCTGAAATTTGCTGCAAAAATTTTTATGATTCTTGGTTTTAAGTATCTCTTTTATACTTCTAAGACGGTTATAATGCATCAATCTATGTCAGTCAGTGGAAGTACATCAGCAGAATTTTATTTCAAATTGATGTAATGGCTTTGGGTATAATTTTGGATTCCCTGCGAATTCTAATACTATTAAAAAAATTACTCAGTAGACAGTAAATGCATAAACATACATAGTCATTTTCTGAAGCTGAAGAGGTTTAAGTTAGGGCTGTGAGCAAAGTGCTACTTTTATATAAACTTAGACAAAAAACTAATACATGTTTCTGGGAAGATCTAGATACTTACATACTTTTGAGAGCTAGACGATTTTACCATTTGTAAAAATTTACTCAATAACTTTAGGAGGGCCGAAAATGTTACGTTCTTTTATATAGTACTCGAAACTCAAAAATGTTAATCGAAAACCGATTGTTGTATGTTGTTTTGTTTTACCAATTTTTATATAATTTCACCATATATATTTTGTATAGGTCATAACCAAGGTGTTGAAATTGAAAGCTAAAACTTGAAAGTGTAATTAAAACTTAAACATATTTACAGATACCGAATTCTGGATTAAAGACAGTTAAAAAAAAAGCAACAAATAATTATTTTTTCTCAGAAAATCTTAATTTTATTCCAAATGGAAATGAGCAATTTTGATATTGCAATCTAAATTTAGCTCGGCATTTTTTGTAAATTTCACCGATAATTTTAATTATTTGACTTCAATAAACCTTTTTCTATTGTTCCAAGATTTTATAAAATTTTTGGACAAACTGCGACCAGCGCTCCAGTGGCGCAATTGGTTAGCGCACGGTACTTATAATCAGTAACTTGTGAGCAATGCCGGGGTTGTGAGTTCGAGCCTCACCTGGAGCAATAATTTTTTTCTTAATATTGTTTTTTATTATTCTTTTTATTTATTTATTCTTTTTTTATTAATTTAATGCGATATATTTCCGTTATACATCTAATAATGTTCATTAATTTTCAATAATATGCTGTTTTAAAAACAATTAACGATTTAAAATTCTAGCGTAGTCAAACAGCGTTTGTATAACATATAATATAAAAAAGAGCTTTTCTTATGCACTTACTAGGAAAAGCTCTTGTTACGTTTAGAAATAAAAATATTGACATGGATTCGAATCCTACCAGCGATTAATCATTGTGGTATCTACTCTAATAGCGCTCTTAGTAAGTTTAGTAAATTTGTAATCACTGCAGTAAGCCCCCGGTTCAAATCCTCACAAATCCGATAAATTTTTTTAATACAAAAATGTTTTTTTTTTCATTCATTATCTTCTTTTTTTGTGTTCATTTATACATACTTTAATACCACTATAAACAATAGTTAATGCATATTTACAGCCTAATATTTTTAATACATTTGTTTTAAAATTTAATTTTAATTTAGAATTTTTTTGTTCTTTGCAATGCAAATCTTAAAAATTTATTAGTGTCTTGCTACAGCTTCAGAAATTTGTTTAATTTAAAATATTTTTATTAAAATTACTTTAAAAAAACAGTACTGTTTCAGTGGCAATAATATAACTTGTTCTCTAACCTTAACCTATACTAGCTTAAATTCAACATATCCAAACCAATTATAGGTATTTATATATTATTCAATATTAAAAAATTTTGCATGATTTAAATTTTTATCTGGCAACAAAATCTTTTTAATACAAATTGCCACTACTATACCTAAAGGATGACTATCGAATGTTCTAAAAGCCGACGGAAGCAATATGGTATCTTTTGCACATCGTTAGAGTGACAGTGTTGCCAATATACATATATAATTTGAATAGTGTAAATAATAACAGACAACATATAAAAACAACTTGAAAAAAAAAACTCTGTCAATAAGCGATAAATGATATTAAAAATTTGAGAAGAAGTTTTTAAAATTTTTTATTGATATTAGCGAAGCATGTTTGTTTTATACTTATTTCATTAGCAGAGCACTTAAAAATTTTATAATTAAATTTTTTCAAACGATAACGTTTGACCACATTAAAGCAGTTGGCAATGCTGTAACAATAACACAAATTGAGAACAGAAGAAAAACAACAAAAACAAATTATTTATTTTGTGTTGTTGTTTTTCTTTGAATGCTAATGTTTATTTCTCGTGCTTACCCTTTTTTGCTATGGTTTTGGTTATTTTTATTCTTAGTACTTTTGTTCTGTACTACAGTTTGTGTATGCATCGATATTGTATGTATGAGATATATAAGCACCTTTGTTTATAATTAGCATTTGACAACCCCCCTCCAAGCGCTCCAGTGGCGCAATTGGTTAGCGCACGGTACTTATAATCAGTAACTTGTGAGCAATGCCGGGGTTGTGAGTTCGAGCCTCACCTGGAGCATGTTTTTTTTTTTTTTTATTTTTTTTTTCATTAAAAATATACCTACTTGATTATTTTATTAAAATAATTGAACAAATTGGTTAAAAAAAAAACCGTATGTGGTGTAAAAATTTTTAACACGTTTTTATCATGAAATTTTGTGTAATTAAAACAAAATACATCTAAATATATAAAATTGAATGTGTGTTTGTTTATTTGTTTGTTTGTTTGTTTGTTTGTACCTTATAGGAGACCAAACCTCTGGACCGATCTTCCTGAAATTTTCACAGCATTTAACTGGGACACTCACATGATTAATAGGGTACTTTTTTTCGACCACGCCTACTTTTACGCCCACTTTTTTAAATTATGTTATTGCCCCCATATAGTTTTTAAGAGATTTACTTCAAATTGTATACACATTATGCTCCAGGCGAAGTATAAATAATAATTTATTACTCCACGCTCTCTTTCACGCCCCTTTTCACGCCAAATTTTGTTTGAAAGTTTCAAACTTTTTGTTCTATGTAGAAATTTGTATTTTTTTTTATTTGGTAATATATTGCTCTTAATACTGTTAACGTCGTCATATAACTATGAACCACGCCCACTTCACCGCCCCCTTCTCTTTTAATTCAGATACTTACTTACACCACTAATAATGTTTGCTATACAAAATACTTTTTTTGTAATATGTATATAACGAGGGGGTAGCGAAGCACACCGGGTTCAGCTAGTAGTTATATATAATTAAAATTAATTGTTTTTAATATTTTTGTTTGTGGTTGTTTTAATCATTTATTAGTGGCATATTCGAAAACATGGGTAATAATTTTGTATAATATTGTAGCCATGAATAAAGTAAGGTATGCGTCACTATAAACTGTAACACATCAAAAGTCAAATAAAAACTGACTGGAGTAAGCTAGAGTTAAAAATAAAACAGTTTTATTTTGCATTTTTATTACAGATTTATATTCTGTATTATTTTATTTAAAAATTAATTTAATTTTATAAAATTTTTTATTTTATTCATTATGCCATCCATAAGCAATGTTATAGTGTTTTCGGTGATTTTTTTGGTACCAGCTGTCCATTTATATCGAAAACTAGTAATGGTTTTGGGAACAGATGTACTCTTCTTTAGTTCTCTTTTGACCAGAGCCCAATATCTTTCAATAGGCCGCAGCTCTGGGCAGTTTGGTGGGTTAGCCTCTTTTGGAACAAAAATAACATTATTTTTATTATACCAGTCTATTGCGCTTTTACTGTAGTGACATGTTGCCAAATCTGGCCAGAAGAATGTTGATATGTTGTGCTGTCTTAGAAATGGGAGCAACCTCTTTTGAAGACACTCTTTGATATTAATATCTGAGTTTATTGATCCCAATGTAACAAACGATGCACTTCTGTTGCCGCAGCTACAATTAGCCTGCCAAACTAGGAACTTTTTGGGAAATTTTGATAGTTTTTTAGTTCGGAACTCTTCAGAAACATTGCCTCTACTAGCCGCTACATAAAACTCTTGGCCAGGAAGCTGCGCAAAGTCTGCAAAAACGTAAGTTTCATCATCCATTACACAACATTCGAACTTTTGAAAAAATTCTTTTTTGAGGAGTTTTGCTCTTTTTTTTGCTTCAATATTCTTCTTAGCATTTCTATCCGGAACTTTTTGGACTTTAAATGTTTTAAGGCCAGCTTTAGCTTTAACTCGGCGCACAAAACTTTTCGAACATTGCACGCGCCGGGCCACTTCGCGACCAGAAATGTTTGGAAGAGCCAGCAAAAGCTTCTCAATTTTTCTGCCTTTCGCGTCGTTCGTTACCAGTTTTGCTTTACCTGTTCCAGGCTTTCTTTCAATTTTTAGGTCTTTGTTGAACTTTTTGACCACTCTGGAAACACATTGCCTGGTCACGTGGACTTCCCTAGCAACTTTTCTATAACTCCAATATGGTTTTTTAGAATTATTTGAATAATTTTTGTATGCACTTGTCTTTGATTATCCATTGTGAACTAACTAACAAGTCAAATTTGACAAACTGATACATTTTAAAATCTGACACATTTTTCAAATATATTGTGATTAAGAAAAGTAATTTTGAATAAAGGTGAAAAAAGTTATTAAGAAAAATGGGTGTTACACTTTATAGTGATGCACACCTTATGTATGGGATAAGGAAATACTTATTTATAATTGTACGAAATTTGCATATGTGTGCACTAGTGCTGGCAAAGTATTGAGTAATGGGTACCGAGTATCGAGTATTTGTACTAATTTTTGGGTACTCAATACTTAAAAGTAACTACTCAATACTTTAAGAGTTGTATTTTTCCTTCGAAGTTTTATGAAAAATTTAACGGTCAAAACAAATTTCTTTTTAAAAAAACAATATTTTATGCAATTGTTTTCTCTTAAAAATAAAATCCGTTAAAAGTATTGAGTAGTATTGAGTACCCAAATGGAAGCACTCAATACTATCGAGTAATGAAAAGTAGTAGAATTTGACAGCACTAGTGTGCACATAAAAATGTAAATACATGCATACATATGTAAGTATGTGTATACATCTTTATATTTGCTACCATTTATAATTAGTAGGACCACAAAAGTTCTCAAGGTTTTAGGTTTCAATAGACGTGTGTCATACCGTCCCCGGCAGAAGAAGACTTGCATTGTAAAACACTTGCTGAGTATCTAAAACAAGGTTTCTAAATTTACAGTTAATTTCATGCACAAACCTTTTAAAGACATTCTGAGTTTCTTAAGACAGTATCCGAGAAAACAAAGTCTCTTTAAATACTCTTGGCCCCATTTTAATCCTGGGTTGCAACAACAATGAATTCGTTTTAACACCATACATATATAAAAAATGATCAGAATGTTATAAGTATTTCGGTCTAAAGGCCTTTTTTATTGAGAGAAATCAAAGGCATCAAGTAAAGAAAAAATTACCACCCATTAACCATTTGGTGGCATCATCTGCAGCATAATCTATCAAAATTTATTTCGTCACTTATAAAGCGAATACCAAAGAAAAGTCTTTTCAAGTGGTTTCTTTTCTCTTTCAATTTCGCCATCTGTTTCAAATTGCACACATACTTATTTTGAAATTTTTAAATGTCTTTTTTTCTAAAATTAATAAATATGTTCATTTTCAGGTGTGCAAAATACAAGCAAATGCTTTCATGTCTTCATGCCATCAATCTTTGATACTTCTGTACTTCAATAGATAGCCACATATAGTTGAGTTACTTATATTATCAGACAGATAATTTGGAATAGAGAAGAGTTTAATGATTGGATTATGAAAGCAATTGCAAATGAATATTTTTGTTTTCTTTCTTAAAAGCATTTGCATGCCACAAAATTAATCTTTAACAACACCATCATTTATTCAATCATTTAACGTTTAATCAACCCGTTGTTCATTTAAAGTTTTTCCTCTAAATTTTGACGGTTATTGCACATTGCACGATAATACAAATTTGTATATTAAATTTTAATTAATTTATAATTTAAGAGGGGAGGAAGTGAAAAAATGTTAAATCATTATTTTTTTTCGTCAGGCATAGTCCCTTTACTAAGTACTTATTATAATTGCAACAGCGCAACATTAAATGTTTGCAAAAATAGAAATATCTTTAGTAGCATGATAATTAGACTTTATTAACACGGCAATAACAATAAATTCATTAATATGTGAAAAGAATTTTGTAGCTTGACTCCGGTAACATTAGAGTACTCAGGCTCTTGTAAATAATTAACCAATATTTTGGCTTTATTAATTGTCTTCATGACGTACTATTTAGCCAAAGAATACCATTATATTTTATCTGTCTACTTTGAAGTGGAAGTTTATAGAGCAATAGAATTGAATACACAAATAAGGGCGATAAAATATTTTGCATCTACAATAAATGTTGGATTCTTTATTATACAAAGATAATGGCATGCCCGCTTTCTTTCTCTACAGGCTCACTTTCACTGGCGGGAAAGAGTTTTATTTAGGATGTTTAAAACGAGTTGAACTATTCTGGATTTATGTATTTAAAATACTATAAATCAAACTGCCTTTATAAAGAAAAACTCATCATAGCTACACGACTAATATTAACATAAATTTATTTCATATTTTCAGGGAGTAACAAGTAACTCAAGCTCCACACGTGAATCTTTATCGAATGGAAACTCAACATCCACAACAGCATCAGTACCAAAAGTATTTCACAATACACGTTGTACACGACATCACAAATCCCATCATAGCCATTCACCAAACCGAACAAGCAATGGAAATGGTGTAGTAGTAAGCGATTTAAACGGTCATCATTTGAATGGCGGTCACAGTCACAGTCACATACATCATTTGCCAAGTGCGGGTCATCGAAAAAAAACTGAATCGGTGTTGTCAACAGATTCGGATATACGATTTACACGAAGAAAATTGGGCGATAGTCAAAAATGTGGTTGCGCTGTTATTGCTGGATTTCTAGTGGCACTATTGGTTGCTGGAATCTTTGTATATGTGGGATGTGAGTATATCTTAAAATACAAATAAGATTGACAATATCTTTATATTCTCAATTTATTATAGATACATACTTCAAGCCTGAGCCTCTATCCGATCGCATATTTCGTGGTAAATTCCAAATATTAAATGATAAATGGTCGATGGATTTGGCAAATCAAAATTCGTTAAGGTTTCAACAGAAGTCAAGAGATTATCGTGAACGTATTAATTTACTGGTACGGCGTTCAGACCTAAAAGAAGCTTATGAAGGTAGTGAAATATTAGCTTTGGATGGGTGAGTTTTAAACTTTAAACTTTTACTATTTGTGGGTTACATACTAAAGTTGTCAAATTTGTTGTAGATTTGAGGACACCAGTGATATTTTAGTGCATTTTAATTTGATTTTCGATCCGTATGCCGGCTTAGTTACTACTGCAGATCTGTTGGCGTTATTTGGTGAGGAGTTTCGTAGTAGTCAACCTCGTTATTTTGGCAATATTACAGTAGATCCAGCCAGTCTTAGTATAAAAGAAGTTACAGGTCTTATAGAAGAGCCTATTATGTCTTCTTCACCTTTGGGTGGAGACGATGACACCACAGAATATATTACCACGACGCCAAAGCAGCCAAGACGTTGTGAACCTTTAAAACTAAATTATTGTCGCACGATTGGCTATAATATTACCACATATCCAAATTTATTAGGCCATAATTCCTTTGAGGAAGTACAAGCTGATGTTATAGCCTTTAGAGAACTAGTGGATGCTGAGTGTTTTCGTGAGGCTTTTGATTTCGTCTGTCGCCTATTGCAGCCTCCCTGTGAAACTCATGCGAATTTGGAACCAACGGCGGGTATTATGTGCCGTGAATATTGTGAGCAGTTTATGAAGGGTTGTGGTAATCGTTTGCCCATCCGGTTTCAAAAATATTTTGATTGTGAAAGATTTCCTGAAGCCGCTGGCATACAAACATGTCGTCAAAAGCCTCGTTGTGCTAATGATTTGCAAAATAATGCTCAAAGTCCTCGTTTGTGTGATGGTTATGCTGATTGTCCTGATCTCTCAGATGAGAGAACGTGTTCGTTTTGTACCAGCAATTCTTTGTATTGCGGTAGAGGTCGAGCTTGTATACCACGTAAAGCTCGCTGTGATGGTAAAGCTGATTGCCCCGATGGTTCAGATGAGAAAGATTGTCGTAAGTTTTCTTATAAATCCAATTTCATAGATTCTACTTCTATATTCCTTTACAGTATCTATAGCCCCTTTGGCTACAGATTTAACAAATCCAGAACCTTTGCTACCGTACCTACCGCGATTCCATTCAGAAGGTTATGCTGTGTTTTCTGAAAAAGGTTCAGTCGGTAAACTATGTGCTGAGGGGTTGGAGGGCGAAAATAAGCTAGTAGTAAGACAAACAGTAGCGGAATCTCTATGCAAATCTCTGGGTTATGAGTATGAGCTTATTGGAGCGTATTTTGTTAGATAAAGAACTTAATATTTTACGCCTCTCTTACAGATCCGTGGAAATATATGAAGTCCAAACCGATATAGAAAATGTAGATGATTATGTACGCGTTTTGGATCCTCATGCTCCGGAAATTTCGTTTGTACGCACTCATTGTCCTCGACGTGAAGTGCTCTATGTGGGTTGTGGTGAACTACAGTGTGGAATACAATCTGTTTTGACTGGCAAACAATATTTAACGTTACCCAAAATGTCCTCTTCAGGTGACTGGCCTTGGTTAGCGGCTTTATACCGTGAAGAAGTTCACGTTTGTGATGGTACTTTGGTAAGCCAGGGACCTTATTTATCTGATGCGGTTAAAATATTAAAAAAAATTTTTTTTTTAGATCTCACAAGATTGGGTTTTAACCACAGAATCTTGTTTTCAAGGACAACCCCGAGCTACATGGATGGCTGTTCTTGGTTCAGTGCGTTTAGCCTCAAAAGCACCTTGGACACAGCGTAGACGCATCATTGGAATGATTAAAAGTCCAGTGGAAGGTTCTACTGCAGCATTAATACGTCTCGAAACTCCTGTAGTCTATTCTGATCATGTACGACCTATTTGCCTACCCGATGAGTCACAAAGAAAACTTGATCAGCAAATACAAAGGCGCTCGTATGTACCTAAAGCAGAACGTCTTGAAGGTCGCGAAAATACTATCAAACGTTTAGAACATGAAACACAACAATATTTTGAATCCCCCAATTTCTATCACAGCAATGAAGATTCACTTAATACCTATAGTTCAGAATATGAATCAGCCGCCTATAAATTACCCCAAGCCGAGGCTTTGGTGGATGATATAGAAGAATTTAATTTGGACACGTATCCCATACCAGAAAGAGCTCCACAAGTTAATTATTATGGCATTAACACTGCAAATCATACAGTTCCTACCAAACCTTCAGCAGCTGTTAGTAGGACTGCAACCCCTTCACCTCCTCACATAGAAGAGATTTGGACCAATTGTAATACGTTAGGTTGGTCACGTCAACGTGATCATCTGCAACGTGTGCAATTGAAAATTGGCGATATGGCTGCTTGCGAAAATATTTCCATAGCAACGGTGAATAGTATGTGTACGGAGGCAACGTATCAGAAACACGATTGCACGGTGAGTACGAAAAATAATTTAATTTAAGATCTTCCCTAATGACATTCCATTCCAAATCGTACAGCCTATATTGAAAATTAACGATCTTAAGATTTAAGACATGTTTTAATGAAAAAACGTCAATAAAAGTTAACTTGCGTTCGCAACGAGTTTTGTGAATAATTTATAGATGAAAAAAGAGTAACCAGAGTAACCACTCTTTTTTGGTAATAGTTTTTGCAAATATTTCGTTTTATGCAAACATTTCTTAAAAAAATTATTTGAAAGCAAAAACACACTTTGAAGTCTTGCAAACATAGCAAGTATGTTGATATTTATTAATTAATTAAACGTAGAGGAATGAAAAACTTAAATATAAACGTTGAGCTTGAACAAAGTATTTGGTTATTATTATTTGGATAATTTGGAAACAAGTCGAACAATTATATAATTTTTCTGAATAAACGTTTTTATGAATTATTGTTTACGTTTTTTTCCTTCTTTAATGTGACCGTAGCTTCCAGCATTTCTTATTTTGTTTTCTTATTCTTATTTTCTTTTATTTTTATATATTAACTAGCTGAACCCGGTGTGCTTCGCTACCCCCTCGTTATATAATCAATTTAACGGCGGTGACGTGGTTCATAGTTATATGGCGACGTTAACAGTATTAAGAGCAATATACTACCAAATAAAAAAATCCGTTGGAAGAAACAAATTTATACAAATTAATTAAATTAAAAATTTCAAATAAAATTTGGCGTGAAAGTGGGCGTGGCGTAAGAAATGTTTATTTATACCTCGCCTGGAGTATAATGAAATATATGAAGTAAATCTGTTAAAAACTGTATGGAAGCAATTACATAATTTTAAAAAGTGGGCGTAAAAGTGCGCGTGGTCGAAAAAAAAGTACCCTATTAATCATGCCTAGTGGTTAGTGTGTTGGCTTACTGTATAAAAAATAGATATTAAAATTTACATTTGTTAATCTAAAGTTGTGTTAAGACACCAATAAAATTTAATCAAAATCAGTTTGTTAGTTGGGGATAGGGAGAAGTAGTCCTTGTACCGCCCACTCTGAGTAATTAAAAAAAAAAAAAAACGCAAACCGTATATGCTCTACGGTACGCTGATCTATTTAGTTTAAAATTTCATCGAAGACAGTACGTTATTTAGGTGAGGTATAAATTTTCCCTTGGGGCGGGTCAGCTTAACATTTACGGGTATGAAAAATAGATGTTGACCGATTCTCAGACCTACCCGATATACACACCAAATTTCATGAAAATCGGTCCAGCCATTTCGGAGGAGTTTGGCAACAAACACCGCGACACGAGAATTTTATATATTAGATTTCATTTACTCAAAAAAAGTTTCCCCGTACCGCCTCTAATATAACGTGTTTTTGCAAGGAGATTACGAAAAAAAACAAGTTTTTTTTAACCGAATGTAGGAGTCTTTTTCAATTTTTTCGTTATATCTTACCCGGGGTCTCCACGAGATATGAAACGAAATTTTTTTATATCTGCGTACGTCAAATTCGATAGCCGATATAATTTTGTTACGTGTAGACTGCGAATCAGCTATCATAATATCTATTATGATATCGATATCATAATATATATTATGAAAACAATATCATGATATGAACTGTCAAAAACAGCTCATATAGAGAAACAAAAAAAAAAAAAAAGCTAAAAGTGAATTTTTTAAATTCAATAAAAAAGCAATAAAATAATAAAAAAATAAAAAATATATATTAATTAATAATAATTATACACAAAATTATTAAATTTTTATAAAATTTTCCCTTTATTTTTAAACAAATGTCTACTAATAAAATACTCCGACATGTTCTTTCTTTCATTGCTGTAAAAAAAAAATGAAATATGTATGTATTATAATATTTCAACATCAACGTGTTCCTGTTGTTAGATATGAAGAGAAATATTAAAATGACATTTTATTTTCTCTGCCGACGTTTTCTTTCATATCATATCAAAGTTGATATCAGGTGTAGACCCCGGGTTAGAGCCATCCCTAAATAAAAACGGCAAGCGGAACGTTTTGTAAAAACACTAAAATAGGGTAATCGAAGCAACATATGCTTACATAACAATCCTGACTATTTTATTAATGAAGTGCATTACTATAGTGGTGTTTTTTTTTATACCTATAGCCGCTTAGATAAACTGCTTCGAATAAAACGACATAAGTGCTTAAGAAATTAAATTGGGCTTTACTCATAATTTTTATAAAAAAATATGTAATTATTTTTTTAAAACACAATTCAAACAATATAGAAATAAATACAAACCTTCGCCTCAGCCATATTTACAACGCTTATTCTTTTTTTATTTATGAAATGTCATAGAATTTTAAAAAGATAACGTCGAGATAAAAAAAATTAAACTTGGCAGTATTTTTATATGTGCTTAATTTTTAAGCACTTTTAAAATTAACCGCTTATATAAGCGGATATAAAAAAAAATTTGTATGGAAAATTTATATTCTTATTGACGCTATCTATCACTTATATTGATATTTATGACGTGAACTAAATTTTATAGTATTCTTTTATTAACTTTGATAATATATTATTTATTTATTTTATATTATTACTTAGATTCTTCTATTTTGTTTTTTCTTCTTTTCCTTTTGAAGTTTAACAAATAACATATCGCACACCTAGTTCAAAAGTGACACAACACAAAAAAAAATTTTTTTGCTTTATTATTTTTACAAATAAACAAGTGCATTCTGCATAGTTTTTATATTCTTATAAATTAAAAAAAATTTGGAGTTGTCTCACTTTTGAAATAGGTGTGTGATATGTTTATATCACAACCCTGTTTTTTTTTATTTGTTTACATTTTCAGGCATGTTCCGAAAATCACTTTTTGTGAAAGTGGTTTAAAATCACAAAAAAAATGTTTTGACATCCAAATCGTTTGAGATTTTGTGATTTTAAAACGGTCAGATAAATGCTTGTCGATTTCAAACCACTTGCCTTTTTAAACTCTATTTAGCTTAAAATTTGGCGAAAAGAGGGAAACAAACATATAATTTCATTTGTTTTGTATTTGTTACTTCAATAAAAAAATATAATTTCATTCAGAAAAATTCGAAAGTTTGTAAACAAAGGATGTTCATATTTTTTTTTTTTGTTTTGTTTAAATTTTTCACAATTTGCTTTTATTTTTCAAAAAGGTTTTTAGAGTCACCAGGGGGTCAATTCTGAATTTATGAAAAAATGAAATGATAAAAAAATTTATCATTTGCACTGCACATCATATTATCACTTCGCTTCTTCATTTATAGCGATTCTTATTCAACTTATGAAAAATAAATTCGTAATGAAAACTGTCTGTCACTTTTGTTCCATTCTCTTCATTTCTTGATTATTTACAACGTATATTTACAAAAAATAAACAAAAAATGTGTATATATTTTACATAACTTTGAAAATATTATGTAAAAAATATATCTCTATATAATTTTTTAGGCATAGAAGAAGAACGAAATTGCTAAAATATTTTTATTTTTGTTCTCCTTGTTTGTGTTTGTGTTTTTTTTAGTGCTGCATATTATACCATCTTATAAAAACGACTAAACACTTTTTTATAGTAAATCAATAAATGTTTAAAAACTTTTGCTAAAATTAATTCTTTTACTTGGAATTAATAAATTTGAAAAAAATTTTGTTAAATATGTGAATATGTTAAATGAAATACTTAAAAAGGAGGTTTTATTAAATAATTTATGTATTTATAAGCAATGCAATATTGTTTAAAGTGTATAACACTGGTTAGGTATCATCGACTATTTGTTAACGAAAAAAAATTTATCGTATGAAAAAAATTTGACAGATAGTTTTCATAAAACTGGAAATTAGAATCGCTTCTTTTGAAAAATTTTTTCATGTTGCTTTTTCACAGAAACAGAATCGACCCCCAGAGTATCAAAAGCAATGTTTTTTACTGTGCATCATTTGACTAAATTTATCAATTAAATTACTTATTAAAAACAAAAATTTATTAAATTTGTCTATAAAAATTAATTTACATATTGTAAAATATTTAACACAGATTGGTTAATTTTTAAAATATAAATGTGCGATTTTAATACAAATGGAAGCAATGAATCTGACAGATATATAGACGAAACAAAAAAGCTTCAAGTTTGTGATTTAGAACAATGAAAATCACTTGTAAAAGCTAATAAGCTATTGATTTTCAAAACACTAATAAATCACTTGCTTGATTTTAAAATCACATATGATTAGAAATCACTTAATTTTCAGAACATGCCTGTTTATTTTCCTTTTTTTAACTAACTTTATTATTGAACGCTCTGTCAAACTTGGATTTTCCATTGCCGTCGCGTTATTTTGGAATGCTCCAAAATCATTTTTGTCTTGAGAAGAATAATAAATGAAACCATTGTTTATGAGTTCGATTTAGTAAAAGTAAAAAATATAATATATTTTCTTTATTGTAATTTAAAACTAAACATAATTATTACACTTTAAATATTACATTCTATCATTATGAGTATTTTTGGTTTATGTATGAATATTTATCACTTGCTTATGTATTTTAATTAATTGTTTTTTAAATGCAAATTTGTATTTTATATAAATATATACATAAATATAAATTTATTTATTCTAAAATTCTCTATTTTAAGACTTAAAAGTCAATGATTAAATTCTTAAGGAACGGTTAAAAGTATTTTGTGTAATTGATAGTTTCCTCTTTTTTGCTGGACTTTGCTCTAAAAGTTTCATTCTTCTAACAATTTCTGAGGAAAACACATCATCTGTCAGGGATCTTTTGCGGTTGTTTTCACTTGAGTTTGGAAATGAGCCTATAAAACAATCAGCTCTTCTTACAGGCACTGCCTCACATTCGATTGCAGGTTCTGTTTCCCTGGAATCTTGAGATATATTACTTAATTTGGATACACCAAACACCACATAATCATCATATTCATCTCTAGCGCTGGGGTTCTTCTCAACAGTTGTTTGCTGCTGTTGTGCTTGAATTTTGGAGAAGTCTAAACGTATAAAAAATATTTTTTTCGGATTTGGAAAGAGCACCAGAAAATATTCAAAGGTTTCTTTATCATATTTATGACCCTGTTCATCATAGAACTCAATGGCCAATTTGTTATCCTTCTTAATATTAAACTCATCCAACACAGTATTCAGCAGTTCATCATATTGAAATTTTAAATCACAAATAATGGGCCGCGTAAGACCTTTATAGGAAAATTTAACACAATTTTTAAGAGTCATTTTAATGAAAAAATAAATTTCCGGTTTATCTGTTTAATATTTATTCTTTTTTCACTAGCGATTGGTGATGTTCTCTCTTCAACACTTAGATATTAACTGTAGTCCAAATCCAAATTTAAACTGTTATTTATACTATAAATTTTATAGTATGAAATTGTATTCTCTTTGTAATTGAGTGCAAGCAAGAGAAAATAATAACAACCAGGTAAATAAAAAAAGAAGAGAGTATAAATATTCGAAATCAACCCCTAACAATACCTGAATACATTAATTAATAAACTTTTATTACTTGTATACACAAACAACAATAGTTATTCCAAATCCCATTAATTGGGAATTCTATTTTAAATGCATGCAATGTACGAGTATTAGTTGTTTATTATCATGGTTTTGAGGCTCAAAATTTGAGCACATTTTTACTCTCCATACTTTAATGTTTATCTCTTTTGTTAGTTGTTTTTGCTATAATTGATCTGTTTTGCTTGTATATTTGAGCACACACACACATACATACATATGTATGTACGTCATTTAATATTGTTTAGTTGAGCGCTCTTGTAATTATGAGCGCGTCACTAGAATAAAACATTCATGCTTTAGCATGCTCCTTGCAATTGTTTATGATTTTGCAGCCGTTATATTTTCAAATGACACATACCAACCAATAATATTTGTTGTGGCAAGTGAATATAATTTTTGGGTGCTTTATCGCGTCTTTCGTGAGTCATGATAATGTTTGAGCCTTTCATACATGCGTACATACAAATGTATGTAAGTATGTACATTATACGAGTAACATCTGTTGAGATACATAGGTACAATGTTTTTGTTTTGGTGATAATGAAATACTAAAGTTTTAAAAAGAATTGATTATGATTTTGTTTGTAAACAAATTTAAACAATTATTTTTTATCTTAAAAATCGCATATTTCGTTTACTTTTCAAAGTTATTTAAAGTAGGGTCTCAACTGTATTTGTAAGGTACGGTGCAATATTATTAAACTTGTTAATTTCTGTTCAATCTTGATTCAACAGGGAAATATTTATTACATACTTACATACATATGTATGTACATACATACATACATATGTAATTGCTTACGATTACAGATATGTATGTAATTCAAAAACAATCGGGATTATTTGAGATTACAAAAAATTATTAACAAATAGTAAAGTAATGCGATTATTTTTGATTATTTTCAAAGACGTAAACCTTATTTCTTCAATATCGTATTTTCATCAATGATTTTATAAATCGGACCAGTTATATTCGTGATTATTTTTTTAATTATTTCAAATCGTGATAAATTAGCAATCTCATTTAAGCCAACTGCATACTGTAGTGCCATAGAGACCGCGATCAGGATTATGTGGGTTAGGTCAAACGCTAGATTTTCAAGTAGGAACCAGACGGTTGGCGTTTCATTTCTTCACTTTCCCTTTTGATAGAATCGGGAAACTCTATGTCTTTAATTTTAAGCTTTAAATTGAACTAAGTAATGTAGGGAGTAGTGTAGAGGCTGCATACACTTTTAGGGAAAGATACTTATATCTGGTGGTATGCGGATGAGTTAAGGACTGAAAGCGGCATAGGGGAAATTCGAAAACATTTTCCAGCGGAGGTTTATGTCATTTAAAGGGGGTAGGAGATAAGCATACTATCCGATCGTCCGGTTATCATTCATGCACTTGGCTTTTAGGAAATTGACTCGAAGTAAGCAAGGGATTGTTTGGTGAAATTGAACCGGATAGACAGTAGCAATAATGTTAGCCTATGGTGGGTCCTAGGTCAAGTGGGTATTCAGGGAAATGAAATAAGATAAGGCCAGAATCTTTTTGTGGAATTGAGGGAAGTTTGGTAGGACATACTGAGGGAGAGAAAAGGAAGAAGATACGCATACTATTCTGGGGCTAGACGTATATTAGACTTTTCATACTTGTACTTGGTCATTAGATTCAACTTAGCAGGACACTTGACCAGGCACTGTAATCTCAGTGGACATTTAAATGAAATAGGAATCGTTTCGAGTAATTTGTGCAGCATTAATGCAAAGTAGGAAGAGGCGTCTTGGTGATAATTGGCCATAATTTTGAAATACGTCAGAACGACGAAATTGGGGGAGATACTATAAAACCTCTAAATAAGTTGAGTGCTGTACAATCAAAGAATCAATTACAGACTATATCACTTAAATTTTAATAACAGTCAGATTATTTTTAAAAGATTAGTAATGATTGTAGAATCCCCTTGTGGAAAATTTATGAATACTATTACAATTCAAATATGCGTTTACTTGTAATCTCTTTTGATTATTTTTTAAATTTTATCCCTAATTTCCACAAACAAATTTTAAATTACTTTTAAATGCTACCCTAAATACGAGGTATATAATTGTCATAATGATATTTACGTAAGTATCTACTATAGCTTTTTGGTATAACGCTTTACTACCTGCTTATATTTGAAATGTTGTAAACATCCTTGAATTCATTAACAAGTAATTGTTCAATTATTCGGTTTGCTTTAAATGATATTATAATTGCTTTAAACAGGCACCAGGTAGCACGTAGTAAGAATAAGTTTAATACGATAGCACGTACCATAACAATTCATAATAAATTCTTAGAGATTTATATATAGAAAAAGATCTGATTCTTTATTTTACTTTTCTACCTACTGATACCATAAGAGAAAACCGAAAAACTCACCCTTTTTAGCTATGCATCTGGTATGCACTCGAATGGATGTTAGTGTGTGCCATTTTATTGTCATTTGAATCCATATCCTGATTATTTCTAGAAGAGATTTATAATGTTTTTCTGTTATTGAATTTCTTTGTTTCAAATGTAGAAAAGGCACTTTAAAAACATTTTTTTTTTTAATTTTAAGAAACAAATAATTTTCATTATAATTAAGGAAAATATAAATTACTTTTAGTTTTACCAGGTATTGCCTGTTGTGATAATGCCACTTTTTAATTTATTATTCTTTTCACAGCAAGAAGAATATGCTGGAGCACCGGTACAATGTCTCATACCCGGTACTAATCAATGGGCTCTTGTGGGGGTTTCATCATGGCGTATAGCTTGCGCTGCTTCGGGCATTGAAAGACCCAGAATGTATGATAAAATAACATCGAATGCCGCTTGGATACGAGAAACAGTGAATGCATCATAGAACTGAAATCCAAAAAGTGGTTTGTGTTGTAATATGTATATTAAATTTTTATTTAAGTAAACTTAGGAATGTATTTGTATATATAAAACACAATAACATCTACAATAATTTTAATTATGTATTTGACAATTCTTGATATCAGAAATTCATAACTTTAATCCTTAACTATATTTAGGCTTAAAACTATCATAATCTTCAATCTCTAACAGATTCTTAATATTTTTAAGCTTTTTGAAAAGTTCTATAAAAATATAAATGGCCTTTTCGGTTGCAAATCGAACTTCAGTTGAGTTGCCAGCTGGTAACTAAAAAATAAAATTCTATTGGAACAACACTTTATCCCCAACTTTAAATTACTTTTAAATATCTTTTTTTTTTAATTAGAATGCTTAATATAAAATTCATATTCCTTATTCCATAAAAAGTTTAAATAAAAAATGTTAATGTTTTTCTTTTTTATTGTTTAAATATAATTTTATGAATGTATGCCTGAGTATGTAGAATGAATGTATGTAGAATGAAAGAAACACTTTTAACTCTTTAGATATAAGTTTTTTACAATAATTTTATTAAAAAAAAACACTGTTTGTATTTATTATAAATTATACATATATGTTTATTTAAGTGAAAAAAAAACTTGTTATTTAAAACTAAATATTAATATACTTTTGATTGTTTTTTTTTTTTTGTTTTGGTTAAAAATTTTAAGTAATTAAAAAAAAATTATATTTTGTTTTATTTGGATAACTGGCACTTGTTTAATTACATTCTTTGGTATTCGTAAATGAGTTTAAGCATCAACATGATAAATTTCCCATTTATTAGTTTCGTTTGCTATCAGTTTATATTGGACACGATCGGCTATTTTATTGGCTTGAGAATAATAAAAGTCCCATTGTTTGGGTATTATTTTAAAAGCAGTGCTGTAAATAAAGAATTATTATTTAAACAATATAAATCATTGCAAACAGATAAGAAAACAATTATTTTATATAAACAATGTAGGAATTAAGCTTTGAAGCGATTTACATAAACTTTCGTAGACGTATTTAACAGACTTTTAAGTCGAATTTGGCCGATTTTCAGCAATATTGATATAATGTCTTTAACAATGCTCTTTAATTTGAATCTGTTGGCTATTTAAACATTATATATGTAGACATAAATATATTTGTTTATAAACAAGTTCAACTGTGTACTAAAATTGTTAAAAAATTTGATGTGAAGAATTGGAGATACAAAACACACGATCGAAACTTTATTATCAAATTTATAAAATTATTCAGAAATCATAAAAATATATATGTATATAGATTTTCAGCCTGAGTACTTGATTATCTATCTAACAAGTTCTTAAATTAGTTTTATCGATTTTTTATTACAATTTTGATTTCAATAAAAGCAGTCTTATGAAAATTTTTTACTTGAACGGTAAGAATCTAAAATTCTTTTCTTTTTTTTAACAAAAATAAAAAAAAAAAACAGTTGTAACACAAAGAAAAGACAAATTATATTATAAATGATAAACTGCATTTACAAAGAAAAAGCTAATATGTCTTTATAACAAAAATTAAAAAAAAAAAATTGTTCGATAATTTTGAAACGGGTTCTGTTATTTTGTGTTATAATTATAAAGTTAACTAAACAAACATGATGTTTTTACTATAAAAACTAGAAATGGAACAATATATTTATATATACATAAATAAAGAATTAATATATGTATACATAACTCCAGTACATACTTACTAGGATTCTGTTTGTTCTGGCTCCTTTCCATCTTTTTCATACCGTTCATAAATGTCCTGGTATTGACATTCTAATGCTTCTACACCCTCATTAGGTTTGCCACATTGGCAAATAACACTTCTTATCTTGGCAAAGAGAGGCTCTTCCACCCATAAATCTTTTAAGGCCGCATTCTGTAATTCAACAGCTTCAGCATTAAATAAACGTACTTGCCATACTTCATCAGATAAGTTAAATACGATTGTAACGGAAACCTTGGGATTTTCTTTAAGATTTTTATATTTATGAGAATTTTTTTCGGTTACAAAACATATATGGGCAGTGTCTGCACAGGTGGTAAGTCCTCGATATAGAACAGAACGGTTTAGAACGCCAAGCTCCCTAAATACAGATTAAAAATTAAGCCATATTTTTAAGTGCAATTTTAGAAGGACATTTACTTATCAACAGTGGCCAAATTCATTACAAATTTTTGTGTTTCCATTTTGCCAATTATATCTTTAAACATTTCTATGGGTGTATATGGTTTATGAACAATTTTCGACATATGAAATAATTTCTGGAAAAAAATTAATTTTACAATAATTTTCTTCCAAATTATATCAATAAGTTTAGTTGACCTTATTATTGATTAATATATAAACTTTTTTTTTCCTGAAGAAGCTACGCAAAGAAGTAGCGAAATATCGAAATAATAATTATTTAATCGAACTAAAGCTTAATTAAAAGTTTATATATTAATTTTCTTCCAAAAAAAAAAGAATTAAATTTTATTATTCTTACCCCAGCATTACTCATGATTTCAAATTTATTTTAACCCAAATACGAATAGTTTCTTTAAGAATGGCAACTTTATGTCATACGGTTGGCAACGTCTTGATAAACTATTAACGAAATAAACAATAAAACATAACTGAAAAAGAAAAACAACAACACAAAACAGCTGTTGCAAAATTAGACCCTTTTATTTTCTCTTTCTCTTCTGTGTCCATTAGAAAGTAAAAGAATTTTCGCTGCTGCAATAAAAGGATTATGGGCAATAATCGAAAATAATAAAATGCCAGTGTTTGCAATGAAATAAATAAATAAATTCATCAACAAACAAAGGTATTTTCTTTAAATAAATAAATAAAAAGCTGAAGTTGACAAAATGAGTTCCATTTTGGATATGCGTACGGCTAAGCCTACTATTTGGGAGGAGCTTAGCAATTTGTTTTTGCCACTAAAGTACATCATCACCAGCGAACGTTTCGATGCTTTTGTGGAGAATATTGATTTTAATTACCTGGTCAATGCAATGTTTTGGATTTTCTTATGCTTCAGTTTTGGCTTCGTAGGATTCCAGAAACTATTTCAGGTAAGTAGTGGTGTTTATAATAAAAATGCATTAGAGCTTGGCCAAGGGAATGCCAGAAATAGATTCAGGGTAACTTAGTGGCTTATGTAAAAAGAAAATTGTTAATTTTTTTTACTGTCAAATATACTATGTGGTCCTGTGATGAAATAGAATCGCCAAGTCGTGTCATAACTATTGACGCCGTTAGTACTGAAATTTGTTCTTACTAGCAGTTATCACGCCCTATAAAGCCATTGGGGCTTTGATATTTTTGTGTTAAAGTACATTCATCCCAAAAAATAAAAATTTGACGGTTATTTTATTTCAAATATTAAAAATATTTGTTTAAGTTCTTCACATTACAAATACGGTAGACGAATACTTTCTGTGGTCATGTTTAAAACATTCTAATAGAAATCTCTAAGTATGTACTAACAAGTTTTTCAATACGATTGTAATTATTTTCTTATTTGTAACAAAACAAAGTCAAGCCTATTATTATTTCTTTAAAGTGAATTTAGTCTAATTAGATCTTTCTGATTCAAAAGAAACAAAACGAGACAAAAACTGGTAGCATACTATAGCCGTTTTTTGTGTTATCAATTTTTGTCGTCAAATAATTTTTTAAGTTTATCAATGCTGCTTTTATTATATCTACTAGCCAAAGTTTAACTCTGAAATATTTATTATCAAAAAACGATAAACCGTTTGTGTTGAAATATTTTTCACATTATTGGAAAGCCAAGTGTTTTGAATGTGAGGGTGGCTTAACTAAAGAAAGATTTCCAATAGGGTATTTTATAAAAATATTAACATTTTAGAGTAGGAATTGAATTAAACCTTTTGTAATAGATCTTTTTTGAAAATTATATACATTTTGCTAGAATTTTTGTGCGGGAGACGTAGGATTGAGATGAGATAAAATAAATATTTACAGCTTCAACAGAAAAAGAAATATTGTATTGCTACATAACTTGATATTGTTATTTAAAAGTATAATAGTAACGAAAGAGCTTATTAGAGTTGTTCACTGATTCCACATAACTAATGCGAAATAATCCCGTTCTTCTTAGGGTCAAGGTTGAACAAAATAGTAGGTTTAAATTGCATTAATAAGTTTTGTTGACCTTATTATTTTAATTAAGTTTAAACTTTTATTTAAATTATAGGTCAATTACATACATACATACATACATAACTGGCCTTTACAACCCTGTGTCAGGATTACGGCCTAGTTTCTCGCAGCACTCATGTTGTGTGTGTAAATTTTTATCCATAAGTACTGGGACCTACAGTTTAATGGCGACTCCGAACGACAGACTTGAGAAGCTTGTTCATGGCAATTAATTACTCTCAGAGCTTTTGCCAGAAGACAGCTGAGAGGTAGTCGCCGAAAGAAATATTTTTTTTCATATTTCTTTTCTTAAATATCGGAGCTGGGTGTCGAACCCAGGGCTCATGTCTTAGTAAACCAACACACTAACCACTAGACCACGGCGACTACAATATTTATTTTACTATCAATATTTTGCTACTTCTATGCATAGCTTCGCCAGGTATTATAATTTATAAATATTAATTGACTTACAACTTGAAAAAAAGTTTAAATTTAATTAAAACTAGCTTTAACCCGGCGTGCTTCGCTATACGACCATTTGTCCACATTTTTCTGATGATTTTTAATGACTACGAAATCAATCACACCAAATTAAGAAACTAAAGATACGTATGTATATATAAAGAAATAAATTTGTAACTTGTATGGGAGGTGTCACGCCCACTTGCCTAATTTCGCCCACTTTCTCACTGATGATTTGCTTTGCCCACGAAGTCATTCAGACCCAATTCCGAAACTCTAGCTTTAACCGTTCTGAAGATATACAAAAATCAGTATTTGGAGGTAAACAGTGGGCGTAGCAGTAGGCGTGGAAAATCTTTCTCTCGATTAAAACTTAAAATGGTTCAATACAAACATTTGAAAGAAAAATTAGTCAAATCAATATAGCCGTTTTCTTATTTTAGGTAAATAAAAAGTAGGCGTAAAAGAGAGCTGGGCAAAATTTTCTTTCTGTAAAAAACTAAGTTGGATTACGACGATCATTAGAAAGAAAATATTATCAAAATCGGTCCAGCCATTAATGTTGTAAAAATAACAAAAATTTTAAGACTTTTAAAATATGACTGATTGCCTGCTAATTTTTATCGCAACGATAAGCGACTTTGATATTACACAACGGCTTTTGAATTGAATTAAAACGAAGAGATAATCAAAACAAAAACAAAAAAAAAAATCAATTCACAATAAGTATATTGTTGCCAACTTAAGTTAAAGTAAATATCTCTATTTTGTAACGATAATTTAATTTTGAATAAATTTTTACAGGTTTTCCTTAAAACGTCCAACATTAAATATTACAAACATAAACAATTTGCCCGATCCATTTGGAATATTGCCTTCTATACAGCCTGTACTTTATTTTTATATTTCTACAATGAATTGGTGATTTTACCACAAATTTTAAAAAATCAAGGACGTTATTCATTATTTTATTCATCTGAAAATTTAATTTTCTATAAATCACAACAATGCGAAAAATTTCAATTCTATTCGATATTTATAATCACATTCTATCTACATGGAGCCATGTTGGACTACAAAGAATCGGATTATTTGGAGGCAGCTTCGAAAAGTTTATTTTTGCTTTCGATGGTGGCTATTGATGTTTATAGGTGAGTATGAAGAATTATTTTGTTATTAAAAATTATAATATTTTGCTAAATTATATTACAGATACGAAAGTTATTTTGTGGGTGTGAATTTAATATTGGGAGTCTATAATATCATCACAGAAATACTTTTTTTATTTGCTCTGCAAAATTCAAAACGTAATATACTGGTCTATCAAATATTTTTAGGTTTGCGTATAGCTTCTTGGTGGGTATACTTAAGTTATTAATGTTAGCAGTCCTTATTTATATTTCCTTTTTCTCCTTTTACAGGTCTCATGTGTTTATAAGCCTTTTGCCTTTTAAATATTTGGTGCCCACTTTGTTTGCAAAGAATTTTAAATTAATATTAAATATAACAATTTGGTTGTGGTATGGCTTAAGCATTTGGAATTCACCTGTTTTACAATATTTTTATCATCAAATCTATCATAATACTCCGGTTGATTGTTCGGGTGAAGGTTCAGCGGCCAAGTGTATTTTACTTAAAGACTCAAGTGAACATCGTCATTTTAAAGCCTTAAAAAAAGCTTATTTAGAAGTTAAATTGGCTCAAGAAAAAATGAATGCCAGTAATTTAAGTGCCACCGGCACAGAAAGCTCATCAGCTAAGGCTTTTCAAGCCATTAAATGTAAGTTTTCTTCTTAGTTTTGACATTGCATTTTAAATTAATTCTTATTGCATATTTTCTATTTAAGGTATTATGACTTTAAAGCGTAAATTGAAACGCATACGTGAAGGTCGTGGTGGTGAGGCTGAAGATGATAATGATGAAGTTCTCTCTACTAGTTGTTAATTTATATTTTTGCTTGTAGTGCAAACAATATCTCGAAATAACAATATTTATTTTTTAGCGATTTATGCTATTATTATTTATTTTAGCTAATGATTTAGCATAATATCACGCTGTCTCTCTTCCTTATAGCTTTAAGAAGTGCTTAACTCCTCTCACTATATCATATTGGCACTATTTTCATGTTATTTAAAAAATTTGCACATTTTACCAAGTATTCAAATATTATATATTCCTAATAATTTATTTGACATCCTTAGTTTGTTTAAAGGTTGTAAAAATAAGAATTAGAAAACTTTATTTACAAATTATAGTTCTTTATATACAAAAAATTATAGCTGAAATCAAAATAAATTTTTAAACTTCGTTACACACGTATGATGTTTTTACAGTCATAGTTTGAAGTTAAAAAGGACGCGTAAATTTACTTTAACATGATTACTTTGCAAATATTGAATACAAATAAATAAAGGTATAAATAGAGTCTGTGAACTAAAAGTGAGGTTTGAAAAAAGCCCTCTTGGAAAACTTAAAGTCTGATTGCTAGTCCTGGACAATCACAAACAAAATGACCAATTGCCTGCACAGAGCCTCCTTTTTAGAAGTATTCCCGCAATTTTTGCATTGAGGCTTAAAGGGCAAGCACATCCATTTAGCGTGCTTACCGATTATCCAATGATCTGATTACACCGTTATAAGCTCCGCAACATTTTTAGTGTTCTGCCCCTGTCATATAGAGGCTAAAATGTCTTAGAACCAGCACAGGAAGTTATAGAATTTTATTTGTTCTGTGCCTTTCTAACGAAATCCTTTGAGATCTAACCTTTAATGAAAGTCAGAAAAGTAGATATCAGAGTAGGAAATAAGTATACAATTTCCGGAGGGCCATATTCGACCAGAATTCCTTCAAATATGAAAAAATTAGGCTCAGGATATTACTACCAAGAAATCATCTACAGAGAACCAACTTCCTTAACCTAATTACACGCAAAAATTGGCATGCAGATCAACAGGCAGAATGTGTAGAATAACGATAAGAGCAGCACCAGATTGTGCAGACAAAATACCATTCGTGGCTTGAACCCCCATTTTCGTTTAAACTTAGATTTGCAGGAGTAAAACGCAAGGCAGGCCTTTTTCACACGCAGCACGACATGTAGCCTCCAATGAAGTTTGGAATCCAACATCACATCAAGATAATTGACTCTAGATGATATTAATGCCACTTCAACTGTAAGTTGTTCTTGTATGTGAAAAATAAATATTCAAGAAAAAAGAAAAAAAAATAATTTTGGGTAAAACGGCAACACTGATTACTCAGCATAAAAGTGTTACGGTTTGTGTCTGAGCTATTACCAAAAGTGTTAAGCTTTGCTTATAAGTTTGCTTTTTTGTTGTTTACTCTGTCTGCTTTTAATCAGAGTTGCCAGATTATTTTGAATTATTATTTCCGAATGCGTAATTCTCATCCCAATCTCCACTGCTTTATTTCTCAATATACTATATTTTATTTGTACTAATGACATGTAAATATATAGAAATAGAAAAATATTTGATTATAGCTTAAAAGTAAATTTCATTAAAAAAAAAAAAAAAATAAAACAAAAATCAATAATTTTGATATTGTGTTTTAAAAAATTTTGCTTCCATAAGTCACAAGTAAATTCGTTCATTTAGTGGCCCATGAATAATGTGATTATTCCAAAACTAATAGCATAGGAATTATTGAGCGACATAGCTTGGTTTTCGAGATATAGGCCTATATTTTAAAAGTATGAATTGTAAACATAGTCAATATGAATACCAAAATATAGCTCTAAGGAGACTTTTCGATTGATGTATATGTGGACCTATTTTGGAATTTGTATTATATATATTATATATATTATATATATTATATATATTATATTGTATTATAATTTTCTTAAAAAAAAAAAATTAAAAACCGTGTTGTAGAAGTACCGTGTTATAAGAGGCTTTCGGAAATTTTCTTAATCGTGTTAGAGTGAAATCGTGAAACCGTGTTGTTTTCAAGACTGCTATCCGTTTTCGGATATCTTGTCCAGGTGTCAAAAACCTGAAGTGGCGTCATTAAATCGAGATATATAAAATGGCGGATAGAGCACATAAACTCCCGCACGACCATATATATTGATTAAACCACCTACAATAATATTTCGAATATCGACATCTCCAATAAGAACCTCATCCCCAAAAGTAAATTTTAATTGCCGTTGCAGGTGTAAAATAAATTCATTTTGGGGATAAGTCCCCTAATCGGACAACACTGTAACTTACCATTTAAGAGTGAGTATTTAAAAATCACAAACAAAACTAATTTGCAATTATATTTAATTTTTGTGTTTTTTTATTTCAAATCGTTTATTTACAATTTAAAGAATTTTCTGTTTTTTTTTTTGTAATTTGTTTCAGTTGTTTTTTTTTATTTAAATTTGTATTTTTATATGAATTTGTTTTTTTTTATTTCAGTTTATTTTTAATCATCATCATAAATTACCTTTTTAATAAATGTTTTTGTTTGTTTTTTTTTTTGTTTTATAAATTAAATTTTATTTTTATTTTAATATTTTGTTCTCTTTTTCTTTTTTGTTATTAAATTAACTATTAACTAGAATGTAAGTTAACTGTTTTAAAGGTTTTATTTTTGTTTTTTTCTCTTTTCTCATATTTTCTCTTTTAATTAATTTATTTTTATTATTTTTTTATTAATATCGTTGTTATTTAGTCCCCAACCATGCTTTTTGTTTTGTTAAATATTTGTTTTATAATTTTTTTAACTTAATTATTTCATTTTTAAGTTGTATTTTGTATTAATTTTTTTATTTCTTTTAATATTTTACTAAATAATTAAATTTAGGTGTTGTTCTTTTTAATTTTTTTTTCAATTTAAATGTTATATTTGTTTGTTCTTATTTAGTGTAAATAATTTATTTATTTTCTTACTTTTCGCTTATGTTAATGATCATTATGTTAATAATAATGTTTGGACATAAAAAATTAATATTTAATCGCTTTCCTTTCGTTTCAATTATTTTTATTCGTTTTTGCTTTTGAATTAAATTTTGTACATGAATTTAGTTTTTTCTTTCACAAAAGAAGATATTAATAGAACAGCAAATTATAATTTTTTTACAAAACAGAACAAAACAGAACTAAACCCTTAAAGTATGCTTAAGCACTTTAATTTGTTTTTGAAACAATAACTAACTTTTATTTTAAATGTTTAATTTTATTTTCTTTAATATTCACATTTATCTTTCAATATCATTATTTTCGTTTTGTTATAAATAAATAAAATATTACTGCTTGTTAAATAATTATATCTTTAATAAAAAATAATTTCGAAAACCAAAGCATAATTAAAGGGATTTTCATAGCTGTTTGAGTTGCAAAGTGATAAAATTTATATTTAAAGCGAAGTGTCGTTCAAACTCTTTAAAGTATGCCAATTATTGTACTTGTAATAGCCATTTTAATGACATACTGTTAGGTGTGAGCATTAAAATTTTAATCCTTCTAAAATATGCTTAAATAGTGAGTTAAACTTAAAATGGCTTTTACAAACTGTTGTGTTGAACACATAAATGAATGATTTAATAAATTTAAAATATTAAATTAAATTAGTTAGAGAGGGAATGGTTGTTAGAACTACACAAATACATATTTATACAAACTGTAACATATTTTAAGGTAATTTTAGTTTTTTAATGTGCAACTTTTTTATATCTTTCAGTTTGAAATTAAAAAATTGAGTTTCATAAAAATTTTAAATGCTGAATACTTTAGACATTTAACAACTTAAGATTACATAATGGCGCTCATTAGTTAAATATGGTGAAGAATGTATTGAGACAAGGCTTAATGTAGACAGAAGAACTAAATGATGGCAAGTCCAAACGTCCCTAATACTAATAATTAAATTATTGCTCTCAGAAAGCCGTTTTTGGCTTCTAGGAAATTTTCTGCTGATATGGGATGTTTTATTTATATCAGGTCGTAGTGTTTGGCGACGGCTAAGCGAAAAAAAAAAGAAAAAACCAAACAAAATTAAGTCTACAACTTGAATAAAAACGCTGTGAGTCCATAATTGAAGCAGCAGCAGCAACTTCAAATAATCTACACTTTTTGTTATTTTTCCGCACAAAAACAACAAAAATATAAGATTTTGTAGATAAACTAATGCATAAAATTTCATGGAAGCACGGTTAAATCGTTGAAAGACTGTGAGAACATAATTGAGAGTCGAAGACAAAACATTGTCAAAGAAGATAGATTCTATTTCACAACCGCTTTTAACGGCCATTTATTTTTGTATCCATTTGTATGGAAAATACACTCATGACGCAATTCTTTTTGATCATTATGTTTGTTTCAAGCCTTACACAGAAACAAATGGCGTAATATTGTTCATAAGTGATAATACCAAAATAAATATCTAAGGTGAAGGTCCACACCATGCGTTCATGCATAGATGCTTATGATACTTTTTGTGCATTCTATGCGTTTCTAAATACAAGTTACACGCAATGCGTTTTATGCGCCATATACTTTTTTTTGGGATCAGCTGTTGTGTTAATATTGTTATCAAATAAAAATAATTTAGGCAAAATGGTAAGTAAAATTGAGATTTTAAAAGCATTTATGGAATTCATTGATTTTATATTTATAATATTATGTGCTACAAGGGCACAATAATATAATCATGAAAATAGCATGAGACGCTTTTTAAGCTTCTTCTCCATAGCACTTGCTTTTTAAATAATAATAAACACAACACAGATGGCACTCAGTACTTAAAAATAATCGATAAATAGAATACAAATCGATAAATACAACACAATTTTTATGTATTTTTTTCTTGAAAGTTATTGCAACCTTTTTTATGAAAGCTTTTTCTTTATTAAAAAAATTCTAAAAAGGATTCCACCACACAAACATATTTCTCGATAATATTTAAGATAAATTTCTCATCCATGACTATCAAAAACAGCTGACATTTTTTCACCACTCATGCGACGGATACAAAAGCATAAGTTAAGCCTACTTTGTTGCGTTGATACGTGTATGCATTCTATGCGTTTTGCTGTGTAACTTGTCACATACAATTACGCTGATTCTACTTTTTTTGCCAGATGCATAAAAAGGACAGACGCATAAACGCATGGTGTGGACCTTCAGCTTTATCAGCAACTAAAACTTGCATCATGGACGTTACTTGTGAACGATGAGTGGTTCACAATAAATGGCAGTTCAGTATGGTGGGACGATAAAATTATGATTTTGGTTCAATTTTCGGTATTTCTGGTGTTGCGACCCCAACTGAATACATATTTGAATATATCTTGTGTATGACTTGGTATCTTAGTGTATGTACTGCTACCTTACTATCTCTGCTCATATAGCATCTTCCTTCTTACTACCAAATACACGATAAGCTTCAAGTTGTCTCTTACTAGAATTAATTAGAATGAATTAGGACTGTTTCCTTATTACAGAATCTGCAAACCTAATTTAAAACTACATATATCTGCTCTGTTCAAATGCTTGTTAACCCTCATACAATCCTTGTGTGGAAAACCACACCAAATAATTTTTTACTTCTAAATTTGTATGCGAAGTACTAAAAAAAATTATGTTGCTTATCCTGGTGTGTGGGTTTCTTTCCACCCCTATGGACCAGAAACAAAAGTTTTTAAACAAACATTTTCGATTTCAAATTGATGCTACAGAAAAATTCAAGAAATATCATTAACATCACTTAAATTTTTTTCTTATAAATTTACAAAAAAAAAAAAAAAAAAAAACAATTATATATACTTTTTTATGGTTTTCCACACAAGGGTCAAATTTGCTATACTTGAAAATAAAATAACATTAGTTTTATGAGGGGCGAGATAAGGATTAATGTAAGTAATTACCGATCAGAAGCTCAACTGCTACTTTCAGCTTGTATCTAGACAATCTGATGTAAGAGACAAATCTCTTCGTGTTAAAGTTGTCGAATAATAGTTTTGACTGTTTCTAATCTGCCAGACTTGAAAAGACTTCTTGTCGCTCATTTATCTTACTTTCACTAATGAGTCCCTCATTTTAATCTACACAAGGGTGTTCTGGCATCATCAATGGCCATCACTTTACTTTAAAATTAGAGCCCTCTAAGTGATAAATTAGCAATTACTCAACACAAGAAGTTTTCTCGAACTTGAACAAAAACAAAATTAATTTAAATTGGTCCTGCCGAGTTTGAGTTTTGCTCATAACAAACCAATTAGCGATTTATTTTTTATTATAAATAGTACCCGATTTGTTTTTATTTTTTCTTTTTTAGTTTTAATAGTAAATGCTTTTTAGGGTTATTCTGGCATATATACATACATACATATATTCTTTAATTTATTCATACATACGAGTATGTATGTATGTGTGTACATTAAAAATTCATTCATTTATTTATTTATTTATATATTTTTATTAATTATTTCAAGTGTTTTTTATTAAAGGTGTAATTTTTTTGGAGTAAATGAATTTCTAATGAATACGATGGTAATGAAATTTAAATATTTAAATATTTTTTTTTACATTTTGTTTTATATTATTTTTAATTCTGGGGGGAAGGCAGTGGACACGGTAATGTTCTTCTTCTTTGTTACTTTATTTTATTATTTATTTATTTAATTTGGGTGTATTTTAGGTTTTTTTTATACATATTTTATAATAATTATTAATAAGAATAATTCTTCTGTGTTTTTTTTTAGGTTTTATATAATTAATAAATATTTCTTTCTCATTTATCAACAAATAAAAAAAACATTTTTTTTCTTCTTGTGGAAATTTTTTCTTAAATATAAATAACAGTTTTTCTTTTTATTACTATACTTACATATATAGTACAATATATGTTATGTATGTATGTCTGCATGTATATATATAACTTCTTCTTCTTCTTCTTCTTCTTGTTAATTTTTAATATTTATTTTAAGTTTCTTGTTAATTATTTTATATATATTCCTTGTTTTATTTAGTTTTTCTTAAATTTTCATCTATTCATTAAAACTAATTATTTGATCCATATGATGAGTAGGTATGAGTTTTATGGTGTTTTCGTTTCTACCAAAAATGTTTCGCTCTCATCTTGGCAAACCGTTAATTTTTTAAGAAAATATCCTTCATTGTAGCAGCAATTAAAAAATTTCGATTACAATAAAACGAGTTGAGAAAATAATGTATAACATCCTACCTTTATACAAATAATAAATATAATAAAATGTCACACATTTATGTAGAAACGAAAACACCATTAGTTTATTTTATTAAACATATTTGTATATAAAAAACAAATATGTATTTACGATTTTCATTAAAAAAATTGTTAAATATTCAAAATATTTTTTTTTTTGTTTTCCTTAAACAACATTTTGACTTCTAATATTATCCGTAAAAAAAATATTTTCGATATTAAAAAAAAAAATTCTTAATCCTTTTCAGCTTTTTTTTATTCTTAAGACTTTCTTTTAACATTTTGACTTCATATCCATAAAAAACAGATATTTTTGATAAAAAAAAAACAAACCTTGTTAATACATAATTTTAAAAATTCAATATATTATCCTTTTGGTATATAAAAAATATAAATTCAAGAAAATTTGTTAATCCGTTTGAAAAATTCCAATTAATTTTTTTATTTTCTATGAATTATTTTTTCTTCACATTTTTTCCTTTTTAAGCATAAAAAATTAAAAAAAAAACATTTTTAAACTTCTTAAGGGTTAAACGCACTGTCAAATTACTTGAACTGTAACACCGGTAACACCGACAATGGTGAATTAAAATCTGATTAACATGTGCAAGGCATTGCTTGTTACATCCTCATTTTTTTTCAATTTCATAAAAAACTTAAATTAAATTTTATATTCCGGATTAATTTCCAAATATTTATGCCAAATGTGGTAGCCGTAGTCTTGTGGTTAGTGTGTTGGCTTACTAAGGCATGAGCACAGGATATAAACCTCAGGTCTGACATCTTAAACAAAAAAGAAATATAAAAAAATTATTTCTTTCGGGTACTACCTGAGAGTAACTGCATGAACAAGCTTCTGTCGTTCGGAGTCGACTTTAAACTGTAGGTTCTGGTACTCATGGATATAAATGAACACACACAACATGACTGCTGCGAGAAGCTAGGCCGTAATCCTAATACAGGGTTGTAAAGACCAGTTATGTATGTGTGAACATTATATTCGATCAAGCCTATACCTCCCACTATTTATTGAAATAAAGGAAGAAATATATTTTCCACATTGAATTAAATCTCTGGCTTGGTGCCGAAAGGGCCAATGTCAATCTTCGGCAATTCTGAGTTAGTCGCTGCATTAGGTTCCTTTTTTAATTCTCTTTTATTTATTAATTTTTTTATTGAGGCCAGGGGTAAACCTCTACTAAATGCCGTACATTGTATTGCAAATTTTGTGAAAAGGACATTACATTATGACAACAGAACATATATTTTGTTTTCTTATATTATCTAGCGCCTTAGGAATGAGAAAAATTGCTATGATTTGATTCGCGATACCGATTTATTGGGATAGAAAATAAATTTTAATCCCAAACAACTTATTCCCATAATAATCACGATAGGGGTGAATGATTTTGTTAGCTCCGTTGCTTGTCACATTTTATAATAAAAATGTACAATTTTAAAACTTTTCATGCAAATTTTTACAATAAAAAGTATTATTTTTATAATTTATAATTATAATTAAAAATAGTGAAAATAGAAAATGAATTACACACATTCACACATTGAAAGTTAAATTTGGTTAGAAATAACCAAAACGGTAACCCCGAATACAGTGTTGAATAGAAAGCTTCATACAGACGTACACATGCTTGATTACAAGCAATTTGATAGTGTATTAGTATATACATACCCCTTTAAAAAAAAAGTGAATCCATTTAAAAGTTCAACACATTTTCCATTTTTTCTTAAGACTTTTCTTCTTTCCTTATTCCTAAAAAAAAAAAAAGATATTTTTGTTTACAAAACAAATTTTATATGAAAATTTTATTTTACAAATCTGTTGTAAATTAAAAATATTTTTTATGAATAAAACTTTTTTGTATTTAGTTTCTAATTTTAAATTTTATTTCCATTTTCAGTTTTTTTTAGTTTTTTCTCCTTAAATCTATAGCTTTAGAACCAATTGCTTTAGTATGAGTTTCAATTTTTGTCATTTCATTACCATTTTTTCGTTTGTTTTTGTTTGTTTTTGTGACAAAGATTTATTGAAATATTTACAAAAGTTTTCTTTGTTTTCATTTTTGTTTTTTTAAATTTTAGTTTTCGTTTTCAATAATTTAAAACGAAGGAGGATTTATAGAGTGGGGTAGAGGGTAGTATTTGTTTTTTTTTTGTTTTTTGGATTTTAAAAATCATAACAAAAGGGCAGTAGTTTTGGTTTTCTTTTTTTTATAAACTTTGTAAAATTCTACTTAATTTATATTTACGATTATTTTTTATAAAAAATATGTAAAAATAAAACATTATTAGAGTGTTTTGAAGATCATCTATTCAGTAACGAAATATTAATCAAAATAATTTTCAATAAATTTGTTTAGACATTTGTCAGATTTGACAAAATTATTTGATGTGACTGACAATAGACTGGCAATAATGTGAGTGAATGATTTTTTTAAGACCAATACTCAGGGGTAAACTCCTACTCATGCAGTGCATTGTATGGGAATTTGAAGATACATAAATAGATAGATTTATTCTAAAAAACTGCTGTAAACTAAAACATGCCAATAATTTACAACGTTATAAAACATATTCTAGCAAAATTTTTTGCAATATTTTAGGTCCGCGCAACTGTTTTCACAAAGCTTACCAACTCAATCTTTCCGGAGCCCTATAAAATTACATTCTCACTTTCAAACTGAACTATTATGGCAACAGATAGGCGGTCTGACTACAAAAACTCTGTTAGATAATAAATCCGAGCTTCTTTATTTATCAGAAAACAAATGCTTTACACAGCCTAACAAATTAATGTCTTTAAAAATTTAAAAATTGAATTTTTCCCTTAGAAGTTGAAATGGCACTATGAAGCTCCACACGATTGTCAGAACTTGTAAAATTTTAAGAAATAGTCAGAGTGTTGGTAATATGGGCGTGGTAATAATTTACATGATATGTTGTGTATAAAAAATGTGACAATTTACATGCTCTTAAAACATTTTTTACACATTAAACTGAACAATATTGTTAAATAGGACAGACGTGTTTGTAAAAATTGAGAACTTACACCTTTAGGAACCATAAATAGGTCATACAGAATTACAGATCTTACAAAATTTAAAGTATTCTGGCTACCTACAGTTTACATGGTTGTAAAAAACTGTACAACATTTACCTGACAATATTGTTAAATATGTCAACAGCCGTTACAGAGCTAAACAAATTGGTTCTTTAAGAACTATGGAAAATTACATTCTCCATTTAAAGCTGAAAGGACACAGACAGGCAGTCAGACTACCAGTTGTCAATAATCAGTCAGACAATAATATTGTAGGACCTTGTAACTGTATTTACAAAGCTTGACGAACTAATCCTATTAGAGCAGTGGTCTTCGCAAAGAGAGTCACACAAAAATACACTGACAGAATAGATTGGCTGCTTTATCTTTGTTGTTTTCAAAACTGAATGAAATTACTGAAAATTTTCTGTTCAAAAAACTTAAATTTAAACTAATTTATTAAAATTATTCATAAACTTAATTGTTTTTAAATGCTGCAAACATATTGAAATGTAGTTATAAGAAATAAAAACGTGAATAAGTTTATGTAGCGTATTAATACAACTTCTCAGTGTCTGACCAACGTATTTAGCTCTCTTGAATTCTAATAACACATAAACACATTCGCAATTTTTGTCTCACACACATGTTTTTTGCTATAATTGTGGTAGTCGTTTAACATGATGAAAGCAAATCGTATGGATTTCCTTTAATGAAAGATTTTGCAGTGTTGGTAATTCATTATAATCACTTATATTTTTGATAGGGAAATACATAAATCAAATCCAGGTTTCCAGAAATTAAAAAGTGAAATTAGAAAATACAATGCGGTATATAAATTAAACGATAACATAATAAGGATTAAAGATACAGGTAGTTTTGTTACTTTTTAAGAAGCTGTTTGGTAGTATTCTTTTGAATTAGACAACCCTGATTGTAATACTCACGATTTACAATATTGTAAATAGACTTAGAAATAGGCAGTCTGATTACCAACCGAAAAGTATCAATAAAGTAACAGACAATTGTTAGATTTTACAAAACTGTTCGACTGTCAGACTACTAGCAAACTGACAATGCTGTGTGTGTCTAGTGTATTGGCAAAAAAATATAAAAATTGACAATATTGTAAAATCTGACAACTGAGTGTACAGTGCTTAATTCTATTTTTTAAAAGCTGAAGAAAATATATTTTTACTTAAAACTTCAAAACGCACAGTAAAGTTCCAGATATGAAGATACATAGTCAGACTGTCGGCTAATTATGATTAGAATAGTTTTTCTGTGAAGTTGTCAAAAAAAAATTTGTCATTTTAATCGGTTGTTAAATTTGTTTAACACATAAATTAAAAAAAAAAAAAATTGCAAAGACAGTTGGACAAAAACATATCTTTTTGTGCCATTTTTTTATTGAATTGAAATTTTATGGAAAGGACAGTAAATATTTTTTTCTTATATTATTAAGTAGTCGCCGTAGTCTAGTGGTTAGTGTGTTGGCTTACTAAGACATGGGCCCTGGGTTCGACTCCAGGCTCTGACATCTTCAAAAAAAGAAATATGAAAAAAATATTTCTTTCGGCGACTACCTCTCAGCAGTCTTCTGGCAAAAGCTCTGAAAGTAACTAATTGCCATGAACAAGTTTCTCAAGTCTGTCGTTCGGAGTCGACATTAAACTGTAGGTCCCGGTACTCATGGATAAAAATTGACACACACAACATGAGTGCTGTGAGAAGCTAGGCCGTAATCCTGACACAGGGTTGTAAAGGCCAGTTATGTATGTATGTATGTATATTATTAAGCGCCTTAGGAGTGAGATAAATTGCTGTGAATTGATTATTCACCGTTGAAAGATCAACAGCAATTGACTCATCGTTGTATGTTGATTGTGTGGTGAATGCCTTCTCCAAGTAGGTTTAGCAGTTATCTGCTACTTCCCAATAGGTGGCGCTTTTCTGGAATAGATTGGAATGTCGGGGAGCGGTTTCTTTGTAGATGGTCTTCTTGGAGGGCGGAACCTCTTATTTTTAAATTATAATTTTGAAAGAAACCGCAAACTGAATTTCTAATTTTTCACCTTTGCTTTGAACCTGGGCGGTTTGTGTTTATGCGAGCGCTCTAAAAACTATACCACTTATCACCCCCCAAAATTTAAAAAATTTGTATGCCTGCAGGCTAATTTTGTACAACACCATGATTCAAATTTTCTAGCAAATAATAAAGTTACTATTTTAAATTCAAATCATCGAAATAGGAATTGACTTTAAGGTAAAAAGTCCATATGTATACACTACCTAGAATAAATACCAATTTTAGTTGGAAGTAACCAAAAAGGAAACATTAAAATTGACACTCAATTAAAAATTATTTATTTAGGTCGATTATGGATGGCAACCGAAATTTGATGGAGTTTGTAAAAAAATATTGTTTTCAGCAACTAGAAATTTTTGGTTGCCAGCTGGCAATGAAACTGCAGTTCGATTGCCATCCATAATCGACCCTTTAATTTTTTTTTTAATAAGAAAAAGAGTGAAAAAGAGAGAAAATTGCAATAAATTTATGACTTTTATGAATTCGACTGATTTCCTTTGATTCAATTATTAAAAAATTCATTTTACTTTTAAGTGTGATTAAAAAAAAAAAGTGAAAATAAAGTTTTGTGGAAAAAGATTTACTTTTCTCAATTAGTTCTACTTACTTTCTTTATCTTTTATTATATATTTTGTTTTTTCTAAATGCTTTGTATGTATGTATGTATAGATACAAGTATTTGTGTAAAAATGTATGCTAACATGAAAGTGCATGAGATCATCATAATAGTTTTTATTTGTATATGTACATGAAAATTGGAATTTGTGTGTGTGTGTGTGTATTCTATGAATATAGTATCAAATAATTAACAATTTTTGTTTTTATTCTTAAAAATATACCCAATATTTATACCCTACACTAATTACCCTACACATACTTATTGTTATTACAAGTCAGGCATGTCAGAGTGCAGTTCTGTCCGGAAACGGAATTTAACTCTTTCAAAAACTAAAACAAAAAAACTATTTTGGAATGAAATTCCAGAATAGTAGTAGTGTTAATATGATTAAAAATTTTAAATTGAGCTCTGTGACATGGCTACGAGGAGAAATATAATTATTTTGAGGTCCTTAAAGGCAAATTTCGGTTAAACTACGTACGAACGACTTCCAATCATTGATTAAATTACCCCCAAATAGTTCTCTTTTTGGTCAATCTACAACAAAGTTTAACATGTGGTTGTCATATGACGAAAGTGATACAAAGACTTGAATAATATTCGTTTTGCTTAGAAACAGATGCTTTAGAGTATTAACCCTTAATTGCATGAATTTTTTTTATTTTTCTAAAATAAGCCACTGATAAAACTCATGCACAATTTTAAGGAAAAATATATAAAAATATTTTATTATAAATATCTAAAACTACAGTCGAATAGGTATAATCTAATGCCGAAATATTTCAGCAGCGACCAATTTACACTAAAGTTTTTGTATATTTTTTTTCTTTTTCTTCAAAAAAATTTATGATGGAAATTTCCATCACAATGCAATGAAGGGTTAAACTCAGCTCCTAAGAACACTTGTCATTCAAGGAAAGTGCTATGACTTTGGTTTTACAAGAAAATTAATTTTATTCTTAGGGCAATATTTTGGAAAATTTAAAAATTATTTAAGAAGGCTTTTGTGAATAAAAAAAACAATGGGAAATTATTTCTGTAGCATTGCCATATTTCTTTTTTGTAGGGATTTTTTTAACACCGCCATACCGCCAGCACTGAAACTGTGTGTGGCTACGAAAGAACAGGCTAAGTTGAGCAACTCACTTAATTGAACAAACTAACCCTATTAGTTTAATCAGCTATCTTCACTATATTCTTATATGCGCTTTGTTTTCTTTTTGTTGGACGGATATGGTCAGTTTGCTTTTTTTATGTTTTATTTAAGTTGAGAAATAAAATAATAATAAATAATAAAATTTCATATAAATCGGTATTTTAATTAAATTATGCATAATATAGTCTAAAATTTGCCATAATTTCATATACAGGTTGGGCGAGTTTGAAGTAAGGAAGTAAATTGGCTTAAAAACATGTTTTTTTGGACAATCAGCTTTATTCAGCTTAATGTACTTATAAAGTAGAAATATGGGAATTAATAATAGAAATGATGTCGGGAGAAGTCCGATCTAGAAAATAGACTTTAACTTAAGCCGTAGGCGGCTGCATAGCATAATCAGTGCTACCAACTTAGAGAAAGAAAAAAATATTGGTTGTAAAAATTAAAATTTTACCTCTGCGAATAGGGTCGAATTTAATGCGTGCAAGACCTAATGTTGTTTTATCACGCATACACGTTGTGATGATTTAATCCTGCTATCTGTGACTATGGGAAATGTAAATATAGAGGAGGCGGAAGCTCTTTATGTTCTGGCCATGAAAACTAATTGTGACGTCCGTTGGAAAGTGGCGAAAGAAGCATTCAAGTGCCACGGTTTTTTAAAACGGTGCAAGAAATACTTTACTCCATCTGACCATCTGACAAGCTCGGTCTGTCTGTCTTTCAATGTCGATATTGTAAATTCTGACTAGTAAGTTGTTATCTTCTTACGAAATCACTAATACCATCACTAAGTAGACCATGGGAGTTTTAAATATGCAACCTGTAATCACTGTCAGTCTGTCCATATACGAGTATTAAAAGGTTAGAGTATAGTGTAGGGTATCATATAGTCGATTTTAACCGACAATAATTTCTGATTTTTTTTTTGTTTTAGTTTTTATTTTTGTTTTTGTCCAATTAATAACAATTCTAACAAATATTCTTTTTTTTTTTTGAGTTTTTCTATACAAAATATTTTGTTTGCTTTTTCGAAGAAATTTTAGTTTTTCTTACTAAAAATAATAATTTTTTTTTAACAAAATAAAATTAATAAATTGATTTAATTTTGTTTTTTATTTAAAATAAAAAATTTATTTCACAAATACAACTCCATACACAGATTTTCTATAAATATTTTATTTTATTGTTTTTGCTCAAAAACCACAGTGCTTTTAATGAAATTTTATTGAATTTTGTTTTTGTTGATTTCTCCAAATATTTTGTTCTTTTTTTTGTTGTATTTTTTATCTTTAAAATAAATACTCTTTTTTTTTGTTGTTTTTCTAAATACTTATATTCTTATATTCTAAATGTACAATTTTTTTTAAACTTCCTTTTTATAATCTACAGGGCATTATAAAAAAATCATTCTTATCGGGTTTTTTGTTTTTCATTTTATTTTTTGAGTTTTTTTTTCTTAAATATTTTGTTTGTTTTAAATTTTTATTTATTTTAATAAAAAAAATTTAAATAATTTTTAATTTAACATTTTTTTTAAGGTTTATTACCTTGCACAGTAGGTCGTATGTGGGATAGTAGACATGCTTTATCATATTTTAATTGAAGTGAAAACATTTTTGGTAAATGCTTTACTAAAGTGTAGTTTCTAAATTCAGTCATGGCCTATTTATGTATGAGTTCAACTCAATTTGACAAAAATACAACCAAAAAGTTAAAAATTTACTGAGAGAAATCTCACATTTTTTCCTAATCAAGTTCTACACCCATAATTTCCCCTTGAATCCTACTGTGGCAGGTAATCTGTTTAGTTTCTGTTAATTATTTGTGCTTTATTTGTAATAAAACATAATAATTTGCTTAAAAATAATTTTGTTTCCTAATTTTTATAAAGGTTTACACTTTGTTACTCCATTTCGGTGTTGTTATCTTTTTCATATTAAAACGTACTCGTGGCTGTTTTGTTACCTTTTAATTTTTAAAAAACCCTACACCATTTTATATAAAAAAACAAAACCGAAAACTATTACATAAAATTAAATCTTAATATTGAAATGTATTGCTTATGGGGGTAAGCACGTCTCTACCGTCTATCGCTCAAAAGACTTGTCAGAAGACTTGAAAATTAAATCGGTACGATTTTCATAGAGTGATCAAAAATTTTACTTTGTCAGGTATTCACTTTTGAAATGCAGACTATATTAAAGCCTACCAAATTTTTAGTAGTAGAATATATGCAGAATACCAATATAATACCAGGCTTAGGAGGGTTTGTAAAGTCACACAACAGTTTCTATCATGTACTCCTTTTAATACCATCATTGCTGTTTTTGTAATTGTCATCTTATTTGGTTGAAACAGAATTACAATTTATTTTTAGTCGACATCGATAATATGTACGACTGTAGCCGTGGTGGTTGGAGCGCAGCGCCATAGCGAGCGCAATGTATATTAAGCGCTGAATGCTCGGGTTCGAGCCCCAGTTTGGCTAGTGTACTATTCCTTCACGGACATCATTTCTTCTTTGATTACCAAAAAATTCATTGCAGTTAACTTTGATCTAATTAGAGCGCTTCTGACGGAACAAAAATTAATTAAAAAACTTGATCACTTTTCCTGGGGCTCGAACCCGAGCATTCAGCGCTTAATAAATTTTTTTGAATCCCATTTAGTATATAAAATAATATATTTTTCGGAATAAAAGTATTTATTCCATCAGAGCACCCCTCCCATGATATTACCAATAGAACAATGAAATTCACGCCATATTGCGCCGATGCAACAATGAACACATAGATTTGAATATCTTACCGTCGTTGATAAGCACCTTGGCCTTTTCATGTACGCGGTCGAGAAGCCCCAAACTAGACCGTAAAGCACCAGCCCATACATAACAATTGCTTTCCATCTTCGGTCGGATTAAGGTCAGAAGGAGTGAAGTATTTCTTGCCCCGTTTTAAAAAACCGATCATTGCAACGGACATATTAAATAATTTTTATGTCCACACCATCAGGAGTTCCATCATCATCATCACACCTATGCGTGGTTATTTGGAATCAAAGCTCTATGTCAGCAAGCCCCTAATCACACGGGCATTACATGAGAAAACTAAAGCCTCCATCAACGAAATTCAGCCATAATTATGCAGAAAGTTCATGCAAAATGCCGAGTAAAGGTTGCGTATGTACCAACAAAGCCGTGTCGGCCATTTGTCCGAAGTGGTAGTCCATAAATATAATCTAAAAACTAATAATTCTCTTTTACATTTAATTAAAATCTGCCATTAATTTTGAGGGACCTTTTTTAAGATGTTGCCACATCGCAATCTTTTGGGGATTCTGACATCATTATCATCAAACTTTGTACATATTTTCCAGTATATGATGAAAAACAATATTGTTCGAAATTATCTGTAGTTTCAAAGTTATATAAAACTCTTCTGTTTTAATTACATATATTAAAATTTTAATAATCAAGGATAATAATTTAATTATTCTGTAACTCTCCTAAGCTAAAACTCTATCGCTAAAAATTTATAAACTTGATTTAGGACTTTTTGGCTACGACTACAATTCTTGGACACTTATTAAAAGCATCATGCCTATTATCTCTAAAATTTTTATTTGTATATATTCTAATGCCCAGCTTCTTTTAAAAATTTAAAAAAATTTTAGCTTAGGAGAATTACAGAATAGGGCCCCTGGTCACTTAGTTGATGAGTAAAGAAATCTTTTTAGGCTCGAAAGTTATTGCTTTTGAAATTTCAATCGATCGAACCAATTTCGATCGTAAACGTTTTCAATCACATACCCGGTTATAAACTGCACGAAATTTATGCCCTCGTCTGTAATGTTTTGAGTTTGAATTCTTATACATGCGAGTACATACGTGCTGTCCTAACAGCCCTACAAAAAACGAATACAAATCTTAGCATTTGCATAAATAAGAAATGTTGAAATGTTTATTATGGTGTAGGGTAAATACAAAAGCCGATAGTGACCGACTAAATTTGTCTTAATTTTGTTACCTTTCTGGCTTTTGACTACTTTTGCCATTCCTTAAATTTTAGTTATAAATTTTATGTCTTCTTAATTCTATTTTCTTTTTTGTTTTGTTTTGTTTTGTTTTACTTACTTCGTTTTTTTCTTTAACAAATTTTGTTGCTTTTGTTGTTGTAGTGGTAGTTGTTTGTTATTATTAAAAATTTTCATATTATTTATGAATTTATATAGAAATTTTTTTTATATTATTTTGGTTTTGTTTTTTTATTATTTTTATTTTATCCCTTGTTATGGAGTAGTAACGAAAGGTTTCACTTGTTTTCATTTTTTATTCTATTTTGTTGTTTCACTTATTTTATAAATTTGTTTTATTTATTTTTATAAATATTTTTTGTTTTTTTGTTTTTTTGTTTTTTTCTGTTTGTTTTAATAATTTATTTTAATTAATTTTTTTCTATTATTATTATTGTTAAATTTAATTCATATATAATAAAATATATTTACAACACAGGTTTGGCAATGTTCGGTTTTGCTGTTGTTGATGCAATTTCAGACAATTTAATATCGATTGGTACGCGTGTATCGTACAGTGTTGGTGCCTGCAATATAATGCCGGCTGTTCCAACAACTACAGCAATTGTAAAAATCCATAAGAAAAGACGATCCAATACCATGGCAACATATTTCCAATCTTCTTTAACCTATTTTGATTTAAAAAAAGAGAGAAAAGGAGAAATGTGAAAAAAGTTAAAGCAAAAAAAAAAAAACAGAAAAATTAAATTTCATGTGTGAATAAGGAAAACAAGAAAAAAAAGTAAGAATTAAAGGCACAGTGCTGAAAAAACGTATATATTTTTTGCTTTTCTTTTAAGTTCAAAAAAATATTTTCTTAGATAAATAATAGCGAAATGTCGATCAAATATGTAATTATTATACGATTAGAATAAATGGTGGTACACAATACCATTCAGCATTTTCAATTGTCTTAATATAATATCGCATCATATTTGGAATTGTCGCTGGCAATACAGATACCTACATAAATATAAATATTTTTACAGCAGATACAGCTAAAGAATACTAGAAGAAATTTCACTTTTCCTTTCTATTAATTCGTAACATCATTTAATAAAAACGCCTACGGGATATAAAAGGCCCCCGGAGATATAAAAGGCCGCTCCCAGTCGGGCTGCCCATGTACCGTTCGGACACAGCAAATAATCAAAGCCGTCAAAGCAAGAATTCAACGGAATCCTCTCCGGAAACATAAAATCATAGCCCGTGAGATAAAAATCACAAAAAGGACAATTGTTGACTGAAGCTTAAAAAAAAAATAGGATAGAAAAATCCAAACATCTTTGGTGAAGTACCCTGATAACTTGCATAGAAAAATCTTGTTTACGGATGAACAAATTTTTTTGGTACAGAAAAAGTTTAACAAACAAAATGATGGGGTTTATGCCCGGTCATCTAAAGAAGCATCAGAACTCATTCCACGGGTCGAAAAGGGTCATCTGGATATCATTCTTTGGTTGATTGTTTCTTACGATGGGGTGACTGACTTACATTTCTGTGAACAAGGAGTCAAAACATCAGCCAAAGTTTACCAAGAAACCGTTTTGGAAACAGTTGTGAAGCTACTTAACAATTCCCTGTTCCAAAACCGGACTTGGACTTTCCAACGAGATTCTGCACCAGCTCAAAAGGCTAAAACGACACAGACCTGGCTTCGAAACAATTTGCTAGCTTTTATATGCTATGAAGATCGGCAATCTAGCAGCCCGGATTTGAATCCTTTGGATTACAAATTGTGGACTGTTTTTGAGGATATGGTCTCCCACAAAAGATACCATAATATTGATTCTTTTAAGACAGCTCTAGTTCGTGCTGTAGCCAATTTCCCAATGGATAAGGTGCGTGCAGCTATTACTGACTGGCCAATGCGACTTAAGGCGTGTGTGTATTTATAAAAAAATTGTTCCAAAACTATTCATTAGTTTTTGTTTTATAGACCAACATATTATTAACAATATTTATCTCCCTAACCAAAACCAATATATTTTTTGTACAGTAGGCATCACTTTTTAATGATATTGAAAAATAAATAAACATTTTATAAAATATACCGCTCCGTTGAAATTTTATAGGCTGTCGTTGTTTTTAAATATACAGAGAGACTGTAACAATTTTAAGAAAATGGGTTCAGGCGTTTAGCTAAGTACTATATAAGTAGACTTTTAACAAATAAACCCACAGAAACTTATTTATGTTTATACTCATATATAGGATTTTCACAAGATTACTCAATGTAGGAACCAAAAAATAATAATTGTTGAAGAATATATCATGGAAACACACTTCGAAAATTTCTTGAATGAACTTTTTGCCATATAAAAAAAGATTAAAGATATCTAAAACTGAGATTTTTTCGAAAGCCGTGTTTTTTGGTGTTTTAAAAATGAACGTGCTTTCTTATGCCAGTCACTGTATACAACTTACAACTGTAATAACTCTTTTACAACGTCAGAGTAAAAACTCCAACTAAAAAATTGTTAATTATGATTTTTTTTCTTTATCGTTGTTTATATTGTTTTCTTTTCTTTCGTTATTTTAACGTTTTTTTTTTGGCTTAAAGGACAAAAATTTAATGCGCTTCGAGGGTATTTACTACATGCCACCAAACATTACTATGCATAAGTGTTGGACAATTATAATATTAACGTACTTTTTGGTACGTTTCGCTTTAATTGATTTCATATGATACAGATACGAAGTCTATTACTGCTATATTGTTACTTGTACGATGGTGTAGAGTCCCCATAGTATGTATCAAGCTTTTTCTTGGTTTAATTGAGGGTTTTTTTCTCACAAAAAAATAATGTTTAATGAGCAACCGAAATTCACCATTTTTACTTTTAAAAAAATACACGAGATAGAATGTTTTGAACAGCTGTTAAAGGTACGGTAAATAACGGACCGAACATGCTCAAAATTTGACAGTAGTCTGCTAACAGGTGGTACTGGATGGGAGCAATGTTGCACTTCATATAACTACGAGAGAAATTCGAAAATCCACTGACTTATTCATTCGCCCTCTTATTCAACTTTTTCAAATCATTTCATATTAATTGCAAACACATTTCATGGTAATTTATTTGATCAAGTATCAAACAAATTTTTGATAATAGTTTTCTAACACCAAAAGTACAAAATAAAGTTTTTTTTTATTACATCTGGCCTCACTACTTACTTATAGCTTTTCAAATCTAAGAATTGAAATTCAAAGAAATTTCAAAAGCTAACCGAAGTTTTTCTCATTAAATAAATTTCAAATACTTTTAAATAAAAATTAATTACTATGTATGTTTGAAAAAAAAAAAACTAACTTAATTCAGTGAGTAAACCATAGTCGTAATTTATGTGAATTTAAAACGATAAAAAAAAGTTTTGCAACTTTCAAAATCAACAGTTTAGTTAAATTCATTAAAAACATTATTATTTGTCACTTAATTTTTAAACATTTATTTTTATGTGCATAAAGATATTTATCAGTTTTAATTGCAGATTTTGTGACAAAAGAATGAGCAAAATATCAATACAAATAGGTTTTTTAAAATAAAATTTATCATCCTACTAAATAAAAAATGTACCACAGCTGTGTGATGCGAAAAGCAGTACATTGGCATCTCTGTAGGGATGCTAAAACAGTTTTTATACTCTCTTTTTTATTTTCTTATTTCATATGAATTTGTGTGTGTTTCTGTGTATGGATGAGAGAGAGAAGAAAGTGATAATCTGTATTTGTGTGCTTTGCTAGTGTTGTCAGATTAGGGGATTTATCCAAAATGGGGATTTTTTTCTGAAATGGGGATGAAAAAACTCATTTCGGGATGGGGATTTTATTGGGGATTGTCGACAAGTTTTCGGCGATTTTTAAATCTTAACAATATAATTGAATACATGATGTTTTTTAATTTTGAGCTTGAGAAATTTTGTGTTTTTTATATTATTTGCTTTATAATTGAAATAAAATAAAAGCCAGCAAAAATATTAATCACGTTTTTCTAATGTTTTTTCGGCCTCAAAGATGTTAGATCAGGGTTAATCTATTTTATTGAACATGAATACATACATATCAAATAAAATATATGTATATTTACATATAAAAAAAACATATGTACATACATGCAAAATTATTGATGGAGTTTATGTGGGGATTTTCGAGGATGAACTAAGGTTTTGGGGACTTTTAAGGATATTAATTTCGAAATTGGGAATAAAAATTGGAAACTATCTGACAACCCTGGCGAGCATTAAATTGTTTTAATTTTGTTTTATTCCCTTCAATCCTCTTTTAATTACAGTAAAGAAGAAGCAAGAAACTCCTTTAAGAGTTGCAAAAAAAAAGTGTTTTTTTTTTATTTTTGTTTTTTTATAACAACGTTCGCACATTACCTTAAAGGTAATGATGAAGCATAATAAAAAGGAGAGAAATCATTAAATTAAATATTTAATTTATTTCCATTAAAATAAAGGACTTTTAAACGGTTTAATGAACTTAATAAATTGAAAATTCCAAGTGCCAAACAATTTTACTGTTGTTTTAAATGCGTACACAGGCCTGTATTTGGTAATGTGCGAAAATTAAAAAAAATATATATATTTTAAATTTCACGGCAGGGCTTTCTATACCTACAAGATCTCTTTAAAATAAATAGTCATTGAATTTTTTTAAGACCAATACTCAGGAGTAAACCCATACTCATGCAGTGCATTGTATTGGAATATTGAAGATAGATAGATAGACTTTTTTTTTGTAATTTTATTGATCGCCATATATTAATGAGACAAGTTGCTAATGAGCAATTGCCCCATTTACCGGTGGATGTTGAAATTGAGTGGTGACCATCTTCACTAATTAGGTTAGCTGTTATCTTCCTAAAAGATGGCGCTGGGATTGAATCTCGGTCGTTTGAGTTTCTGTTCGAACGTTCTAAACACTATGTTACGACCCCTCCGAAATTGTATAAAAATTCATAAAAAATTAAATTTTATTTATTCACACGATTACAATACTTGTAAATTATTTTGCATTCTAACCATTCTAATTTCAAGTATTTTGTATTGTTGTGAAAAACATTGTCAAACCTATTGCAAACATTTTTTCCAACTACAACAAGTTTCTGGCAATATTTTTATTTTTCTACGAACTAATATAGCGAACAGATATTTATTTCTGCACCATTATTAATCCGACTACAATCGCGTGCCTAGATGATGCTCGTTAATCGTATGTGCTAACTGTATGGGTCGATTAGAAACTTATACGCTCATCGAAAAACATCAAGGCAATCTTATAAAAAAGACCATGATGCAAATGACAGCATTCGATAACGAGTGAAATTTGACGCAATTTTAAAACAATGTTCAATGCCGTAATTTGTCCACTAATCTTTTATGTCGCATATCCAATTGATTTCGTTCGTTATAGTCATTCCTAGACGTTATTGTTCTGCACTGCAAGTCTAAAATCTTGGCAAAATACATTTTGTACTATCGTACATGCCTTCTGAAAGGGTTGTTTGTTAACTCTGTTTGTCGCCTTTCGAATACAATTATTTTTGGGGTGTTTACACTTTTCACACCGGCAATTACTGGCTTTTGTATATTGAATTCCTTGAAAAGTGCCTGTATTTCCATAATTTGGCCATATTTTGTTATCACAAAAGACTGTAATAACCAGCCATATGGGACATTTGTCGTGTTTGCTTTTAAAACAAAAATTTCATCATTTTGTAATTTTCCCAACATATTGTAGAAATTCATTTGCAGTAAATAAATTTATAACCGCCAAATTTTGTTAGCAATTCACATGCTGTGTTGTGGGAAGGGAGATGAATAAAGAAAAATATAATATGAAATGTTCAACCGCATAAAGAAGCACGAAAAACCTCTACTAGTAAAGCCGTAACACATTTGGTAGTTTCAACAACCATAACACCGGACCCCACTACCAAAGTGAGGGAATACAACCATCCGTATGAATTCGAAATTCGGTAACTACACCATTAGACACTTTTATGATAGTGAAATTGTGTATTATGTTGCAAACAATTTGAATACCAACAACAACGTGTTATATTTAAAAAGCCATTTTACATTCTAATGCAAAATAGTTTTCAGGTGAGTTGAAGTCGGGGGTTTTTTTTTTTGATAAGTTTATGTCAATAGTTTCCAGCAATAATAATGGAAGAGAACAGAAAAAAAACACAAAAATTCTTGCACATTTTTATTTTTACCATCAAATCTTGCCACACAAATAATCTCAAATTCTAACAACAACAACAACAATTTTATAACCTCAACAACAATTGAAATTCTATAACAACACATAGAAGGGCATTATCAACTTGTCGTAACTGACATTTAACATGAGGGATTTTTGCACGACACACAAATGATGATGACGATGGCAAACTATAGAGAGATAAACAGACAGACAGACAGATAGAGAGACAAGCGTGAAGGGATTGTTAGCATTATATTGACGGTGAACCAATTTCTGTTACTGATTGCATAGATAATGTTGTAGGTGATACGAGTACATACAGATATTTGTGATGATAATGCTGATGATTTGGTGACGATGATTATTATCATCCTTTTATTTCTATTGCTGTTTTAAAGAATTTCGAAACAAATACGGTGAAATATTATTTTATCAAGTGAACAGAGCGATGAGAATTATCAAATAAATACATAAATACTTCACCTGTTGGTTACATAAAGAAATACTGAATATGTGGTTGGCGCTTGTAAAATTCGTACTTTTAAAATCATTATCAGCTTCAGTTGCTTTAAGTGATTAAATAATGTACTTCTAGCGAAGGTGTAATTATGTAGCCGTTTGTTTTAATCAGTGTACATTCGAAAATTGTTACGAATTGTCTGACGCTCAAAAAGTGCTACAAAATTGTTCAAGTTTAACTTAAAAATCAGTCATTAATTCGTGAGATATTGTGAGAACTATCGCTTGGTTTCAAATTTACTTCAACAGAAAATCTGCATTCTGATTATCTTAAAAACTTGAGATGATAAATTATATCAATATAAGTCAGAAATATTGCTGGAATGAAGTTTTTTTATTAAAATCTGCTAGACAATTTCATGGCGTTTACATTTTCAAGGTATATCGGGTATATCGTCGTAAGAATTAAAGAACGCTGTATCTGAAAAAGAATCGAAAATACGTTTTTTGCATCATTTTTATCAGAAAAAAATACGCGTAAATTCACTTACGCCGTCGGCGTTTTGAAAAATACCAGTGTCTTTGTTCTACTTTCATACAGGTTTTTTCGCTCTGGTGAACATTTAAGGTTTTGTCAGTTACAGCGTTCTTTAATTCCATAGACGATTTGTTCCCCGCTACTACATCTGCGTCTTATAAAATGTTTATGCGTGACCAAACTTTGTATTTAGTCTACATTTCCATTAAGGTTTTAAAACTGAATATTTTATATATTTTTCTCTCAGTGTAATAAATCCACAACACTTCACAATCCGTATTTCCTACTATTCACTAGTTTAATTTTATTATTTTAAGCCCAAAAGGTGAAACGTTAAAAATTAAAGAGAAAACCTAAACCGCACAGTGTCAAAAATACAATTGCCAGAATTATTATTTAAGCCAACGCGATACCAACCAACTCAAACATATGTACGAAAAATATTTGCTAAAAATATGACAAAAAAGAAACACGTTAAAATCCAAAACAAACGGCATAATTAAGGGCGGATTAGATTTTAAAACATATGAACAGGTAGGCAGGCAGGCAGGCAATCGTGTTAATATAACACTCCATTAATTAGAAGGGATCAACGTGAAAGTTTCAAAAGAAAAACTTCCCCAAAACAACAACCACAACACCCATTTTTGCTTTTTCATAAATGGAATAACAGTTTTTTTTTATTTAAAGAGGCAGTACAAACGAATTAAAATTTTTGATACGTGAGCGAAAGGAACAGATTTAAAAGAGAAAAAAGAAAAAAAATTTTTTTTTAGGTTTGAGGAAAACTTCTGTTTAACAACTAAGACTTATTAGAGAGAAATGCAACTTTTATTATACTTTTGTTAGAATGCATTTAGCGATATGAGATTTTTAATAACAAAATCATAATTTAAAGTATTTTCATTTCCTTTGAAGGGGTTGCTTCCAAAAAGTGAATGAATTAATAGTTTAGTTTCCAAATGGAATTGAACTCTGTGACATAGTTGAATAGTCTACCTTTCAGATTGACAGAAAAAAATTCAATAAAACATTTAATTGGCTTTAAATTAACTTTCAATTAATTGTTTTAATTGATTCAATGATTTATGTGTTAAATTCACTAACAGGCCACGTGGAAAGAATGATGACAACTGCTTGAAATCAAATTCCATATTTAAAATTTAAATTAATTCATAATTTACTTGTAATTAAATTGATTATTTGATTCAAAGAAATTCTCTAATATGAGTATGTTTATGGTCTTAATCTTTTCAATTGAAATAATTAAAACATTAATTAAATTTTCATTTGGTTTCCAACAACCTTTTTAATTCGTATTTAATTTGATTTTGAGTTAAAATCTTTTAATTTATATATTAAATTCAGGTGTTGGTCTACCGTGGTCTAGTGGTTAGTGTGTTGGCTTACTAAGACGATAGCGCTGAGTTTAAATCTCAGCTCTGACATCTTGAAAAAGAGAAATATGAAAAAATTATTTCTTTTGGCGACTACCTTTCAGCAGTCTTCTGAAAAAAGCTCTGGGAGTAATTGATTGCCATGAAAAGGCTTCTCAAATCTGTCGTTCGAAGTCGACTATAAACTGTAGGTCCCGGTACTCGTGGATAAAAATTAAAACACACAACATGAGTGCTGAGAGAAGCTAGGCCGTAACCCTGACACAGGGTTGTAATGGCCAATTAAGTATGTATGTATGTTGGTCCGAATTTAATTTTAATAATAAAAATATTTTAATTAAAATTAATTTTTATATATACTTTTGTGTATTTGTAAACTCAGTTAGTTTCCTTCTCAACTCAGAACTGTCATGAACTATAAAAAAATGTTTCTTTAGTAAACACTTCCTGCATAATGGAGTTTGTCACACAGGATCTCTATAACAACAAATTGCTCACCAAGTCGCCTTTTTTGATTATTTACCAAAGAAGTGAAATAAGTTTTCTCTACCTACCCTTGTACTCTCCTCCTCTTTGCGTGTCTGATCCGCAATATAGGTTACACCATCCATGGCTTTATGTAATTCCGGACATGTGTGCCAACGATGTCGTACACGATTCTTACTCGACGAACAACAGTGTGTACCTCCTTCGCGTTGACATTCTGGTAAAATGTCACCACTACTGACACTGGCACTAACCCCTACACTGACACCCATACCCATAGCACCAGCACTGGTACTTCCTAAACCTCTGGCAGTAGTTGTAGTAGTTGTTGTATTATTAGTTTGCACACCCGTATGTTGTGTTCGATTCGCCGAAGCCGATTCACAAGCTGCACCAGCACCTAAACCCTGATGTATTTGTACCGCCCCATTAACACTGCAGCAGGACCCCGCCAATGTTGAGGCCGTTGCCACCGAGTTGACGGTTGTAGTCGATTTTATCACATTCGAATTGGTATTGCCTATCAGATCACAAGTCGTAGTCGACTGATGTTGTTGATGCGGATGTAGCGGTGCAGGCACAGGCGAAAAATTTGCCGAACATGTGGACTGTTGACGGTACAAATGATAGGGATGCGAAAAGGTGTGTTGCTGATGCAGCGTTGTGGTCGATGATGATTTGGCAGCATTCGCTCCATGGCTCATATGATGTATGTGAGGCTGTTGTAATGGCTGTGATTCACGATGATGCTGATGCTGGTGTAGCGTTCCATAGCCAACATATTGTGACGTAGAAGACTCCACACCATTTCCGTTCGTTTGTACGGATGTTGAGGTTTTCTGGCGAAATTTCGTTGGAGTTAAAGGATGATCCAAGAGGGAGCCACCCGTTTGTTGGTATTGACTGTGATGTAGTGTATCCACTAAGGAGCTGGTTGTTGAAGTCTCTTGATTCATAGTGGATGGGTACATAATGGAACAGTTACCCGTTATTGTAGAGGCACCACCGACAACACAACTTCCACCGTAGGCCCCACTAACCTCATCCAGCATATTGAGGCTTTGTACTCTATGTGTTAGGTGTGGCGAGGTGCTACGTGAAGTTTTATGTGGACTGTGGTGTAGTCTGGGAAAAGAATTAAATAAAAAAGTTACAAATGTTTGATGTTACAAAACAACAACAATTTTAGTTTATCTTACCTCGATAAGGCTACGGGTGGTGGCAGCGGTGGTATTTGATCCCTAAGCTCGATCCCATTACAGGTTCGTAACATAAGTTGTCTTGATGTTTTTCTGAAATAAAGAACAAATGTATAGAAGCTTGCTTAGGAAAAAAACCGCTTAATGCTATAAAGTTAGCTCTAAAAATGTGATTTAAAGAACAACTTTATTACAGTACCTAACAAGAGGTAAAAAGTTAAATAAAGATTTTTCAAAAGAACTGTTCCTAAATTATAGAGCACTTATACAGCAGTTTATGACGAGCATCTAGAGTATAATTAGAAAGCAGTCACATTTTCCCAGCTGTCAAAAACAGTAAAAATTTTAAGGTTTCAGAGTATTTAGTAAGGATTGCATTGATTTTGTATTCCAAAATATTATACTGGAGATTTAAACATTTTTTTTATCTCTGTCCGAAATTTTTGTCGTTGACAGAAATATTACTCTGTTTACTTTATCAATTAAGCATATTAACCCGAAGGGCAAATGAAGGTAAATTATATTGTTTAAAATTTCTATGTAAATTGCTTTAAATTTTTTAGAATTTTATTCAATATCGAAGAGCTAATATTTATTTTTTAATTAAATGTTATTTAACAGACCCTTTGTGATTGAAATTTTACTCAACAGTGCCATATCTCGTAATTTTTAATAAAATACCAAATAGCCGGATCTCCCAGCAATCAAAATTTTTTCCGACAGCAAATTTTAAGTGGAACAAATAGAAACTTTAAATTGGTTTTAAAAGATTTAGGATTTAGGTAGTTAAATGCTGCCATTCAAGAAAATACACATAGGGGTTGGCGTAAAAACTGAGAAACGCTTTCAATAGTGTAGTAAAGCTAAAGAAAGTATTTTAATATTTAAGTCAGGTCGAAGTGTAAAAACTGGAAAATAACGACTTATACTTCAAATTTACATTATTTTATCTTACTTAATGAATTGATAAAAATTAAGGACTGGAAGAGCAAGATTGGCATGCAGGAGGCCAGACTATAGCGTAACTAGTAACAGCTTAGACAGTTTGAAAAGCCTGAATAGCCAAAAAAGTTCGATGTTGGAACTGCCACAACATTGAACAGTTTTTGAAACAAATCATTAAAGACTGTGAATAGTACGAGCATGTCCAATGGAAGACAATTATATGGGAAAAAAAAAATGTTCAAAACTTGTATTGATGGAAAACATTCAATAGAAATTTGTTTGCAAATATATTGCTTTTGTTTCGGCAATGACTTTTTATACAGAACTTTTTTAAGGGACTGCGTAACATTAGACCGAGATTATAGAGGATGTTTCTTCCAACGAATTCAGTTCTGTCCCCTTCTCTAGGATGACGCTTTATATCATGTTAACTGCCAACTACGAGATTGCTAGTAGATTACGTTCCTTTCTATGACATTTTAAATCTAATCGTAATTTTAGGCCAGATTTCTGAAAATTGTCATGGCAGTGAATGTATATGTAGGAGTCGAAAAAGTTTATTTTAGAGGTAATCGCACGCACTTAGAAGAGCCGAAGCTTCTTATTAATGAAGGTAGGTAGACAAATCTATCGATGTTTTAGATCATAAGCTTAAAGAATTACATTCTAAGCTGAAGTAGAGAGATAAGTTCCTAATAATCGCATATTTTATGTAATACTCGCACCTCTCAGAAAGCATATCGTCGTGCGGGAGTTTAAGTGCTCTATCCGCCATTTCATATTTTTTATGTGTCTCGAGTTATTAATGCCACTTTAGGTTATCGACACCAAATTTTTCAAGTCTGTTATCGGTTTTCGGATATCTCGTCCAGTTTCGAAGATAAATAGCCGAAAACGGATTGCAGATTTTAAAAGTTTTGGTTTCAAAAACCTAAAGTGCCATCATTAACTCCAGATATATAAAATGGCGGATAGAGCACATAAACTCCCGCATGACGATATGCTTTTGTAGTTGATTGTCCATGGAACCGCATAATACATCATAGGCAGAATATGCTATTTAAAATTTGGAAGGGAAACATTTAGTTTGGTGGGGAAGGGAGAATCGTTTTGGTGTTCGTTACTCAGCAATACGCTTTATTGATACCCTTTTCTACATTTTAACATACTGAATACGTAGGAAAAACGCCCAATAATATTGGAATGGTGTCGATAGCCTATTCGTCTTTGTTAACGCGTAATAAGTGAATTATAACTTTAAACTAAACAAATGCACAATTATTTATTTTAACAGGATCGCATGATCGATGCAAATTTGAACAACTTGAAATATGAAAAACTTATAAATTTCGCCAAATAAAAAAGTGTTGTGTTCTACTAAAAATTATACAAATAATCATAAAAATATAAATCATTTTACTTCTTATAAATAAATAATTTCAAACAACTTTTAACACTAACGTGAAAATAAAATTATTAATCATTTACATGACTAAAGAAAATATGATATGCAATAAAAATTCAATTGCATTGGTTTGTTTTTTCTTTAATTTTTTTTTAATTAAAAAATATGCGGATTTTCTTGTTTATTAATAAATAAAATGTTGCATATTTGCAATATGAAAAAAGGCCAGAAAATGTATGAGTGTGTGTGCATGTGTGTTTTACTTACATCATTTCACCAATGGGATAAATCGGTCGTCGCATTACCAGAAACCGTGGCAGTTGATTGATAAACACTGTGCGCACCCATGGTGCCATAGTGTGTGTTTGCGGCGAACGAAAATGTATATTCAGCACTACCACCGTCACACATATACTGTGTGTGTATGTGTGTGTTTTTTCCGTTTTTATGTATATTTTCATAGCCATAATAACCGTAACCAAAAAATATATTTCCAAGTCCAGAGTAATACGTTGAAAACCAGGAGGAGTAGCCAGAGTTGTAGGAAAAGTAATGAAATAAAAATCCGTACAGGGACCAGCAGTTTTTTTTAACACATTTTTGGTTGTTGGAGTTGTTGAGCCGCAGAGTAGCACATGAAAAGAAGGAAAAGAAAAAAAAGGGAGAAAAAATTAATTCCATTAACAGAAAGACATACTTATACAAATAAAAAAACAAAAACAAATTTTTGATATTTTTTTATTTATATTTTTTTCTTCCGTTTTGGTTGTTGCCTTTGTTTTGTTTTTAATTTTTTGTTTCTTTTACTCAGGTTGCACTGTTACAAATGGTGAGATTTTCCGTTATTTGGTTTATTGTTTTACTCAGTTTTTTATTTTTTTAGTTTTTTATGCTTTCTCCCACTATGGTTGTGGGTGCGTATGTGTGTTTGTATTAATGAAAGTGTTTAAAATACGCATGCATGAAATGCTATATAAACTTACAACTACAACAATGCTTGTAATACAATACATAAAATTCATCATAGAATTCAATTTAAAAACCTACACCGCTCTGGGCATTGGGTTTAACAGTTGTGTTCGTAGAAATAAAAGATTTATTTTTATTGATTCATAACGCAACGTTTAAGTTATTTAAAATTAATTCCATGTAATTGTTTGCCATAATTGATCATCACCGCTGTTCAACCCGTTTATCAGGAGATTTTTTTTGAAGAATTTTTTAAAAAAGCTTCCAGACCCTTATATTTTAACTTTAAGTAAATTTTTACTAATTATTGTAAATCGCTAGAACTTTATATTTTATGAAATAAAAAATAAAATTTTAAATAACATTCCATTCCATTCCCTCTTAATCAATGCCAGCACAAAACGAATGATCAGAAGAAAACGCCATCTATTGGGAAGTAGCAGATAACAGTTAAAAACCTACTTAGCGAAGGCACTCACCACACAGTCAGCATACAACCATGAGGCAATTGCTGTTGATTATTCAAAGGTGAAGATATAACACCGGCCTTTGAATGATCAATTCACAGCAATTTGTCTCATTCCTAAGGCGCTTAATTATAATATAAGAAAAAAACATTTATAAACTGTCCTTTCCAAAAATTCCAATACAATTCACAGTATTTAGTGGAAGTTTACCCCTCAAATAAAAAAAACATTTTAATTAAATTATTCACCCTTATCGTGCTTGGCGTTTTTGTGCCGAAAGTTAGGCGTTTTTATAAAATGGTATCGCAGTTGGCGAAAACGCCAGTAAATACGACACTGTTCTGAAATCTATTACAAACAAGTTAATAAAACAGTATCGTGTTTGGCGTTTTTGCCTGTTAAAATCGACGAAAACAGTCGTTAAGATTTTTGCTGCCGCCTTTATACAAAATTTAAGGACAGAATTAAAATTGGCTGAAAAAAAATTATAAGTATAAAATTATTTTAATTTTAAAAATATAATTTGCATATTTTCTCGATTATTTAATTTTATTAAATAAAATATAGAATAAAAATAACTACTCCAGAACAATTTGCAAAAATGGTCGAGATAATGGAAAAAAGCCGTACTTGGCAAGAGGTTATCATAAAAGTTAAAATTTTTTCCTCATTATCCATTTCAAAAGAAATCCATCTTGGACAAAGCTCGCTATACATGGCTTCAATACTTCCTCGCTCACCGAGGACGGGCAAAGATTCACAAAAATATCATTTCCAGCACCTTTTTGGTAACTGCCTTCAGCAAGTATCCTCATTCTTGCTGTTAATTTTGACAGTTGTGATACACCAGTTTTTCTTTGAGTTTTTTTTTTTTTAATTTTGTTGAAATTTTTTTAATTCGTAATTAAACGCATCCTTATTTAATCTGAAGTACTTAAAAAATCTGTGGAAAAATATTTCCTTAATTTTTGTTGATAAAAAAGAATTTGTTAGCGAGAATATATTCGTTTGCTCCCTTAAGTGCCTTCTTAAAACATTGATTTCTTTTAGATCACACATGACTTCATCTTCAGAAGGCGAATAAAAACAAACACTTAACATAATTAATTCAAAGAAGTTAAAAAAAAAACAAACAAATATCACAACTAATATTTATATATGAATATGCGTCTATAACAGATTTTTTCACAGTTTTCATAACAGGATGTATCATAATCAATTAAAATTGGGCACTCTGTTACAAAATGACTCTTGTACAAATTACTTCAAGGCGAAAATTTTACACGATACCACTAAATTTTAAATTCGACTACAAATGCGCCAGTCGTCGAAATACGACTACGCCAAACACGATAAGGGTAATTATTAATTCCTTGTATTGAAAATATTTAGGGACACATGGACAACACGACTGTTTTTGAAACTTTTTTGTATATCAAGCCATACTATATGCCTCTAACAAAACGAACAAGTTGGGCCTACAAGATATGAAATCATGCAGATCTATCTGCATAGGACTACAAAAACTGTTATTAGGACGATTATTTTTTCATTTTATTAAAAGACTATGCTGTAGGGTACTTTATGGATGACCTAAAATGATATCTTCATTGACTTGGTTGTGCTACGACTTTAATAGCCAAATAACACGTACACATATTTGTGTAAAAACACACAAAATAATTACTGTGCGTTTATACATACTCGTATAGTACATATTATAGAAAAAAAATGCCGTCATATTCTTAGTGTAAGAGTGAGTGTCTAGGTGACACATGTAACAATTTAAAATTGAAAAAGCCTGAAAAAAAATCCGCCAAATGCTCTTTTTTTATTTGTGTGTGTGTGTGAGTAAAAGTGTGTCGCTGTTGCTTGTTTTTTTTATTGTTTTCGCTGTCTACAATCGTGTGTTGTTTTATTGTAAAAAATTCATGACAAATAAATAAATAAATCAGTGCTATATGTATTTGTGTGTGTGGGTATGTGTATGTAAATGTATGTTTACAAATGGCTTGCAGTCATTGTTAAAGTATGGAAGTGTGAGTGCACAAGAGTATGATACACACAATTAATTTTTTTTATATATATTTTTAAAAACAATTTGTGTGAAAATTATTAACAGAAATAAAACACTTGTAAATATTAAATAAATAAATAAAAATCAAATAAAAAACAATTACAATAATAATAAAAAGAATACATATACATTTTAATTTATTGGATACAAATAAGAAAAAAAATTAAAAATATTTAACCCTTTTTCTCTCGACTTGATTAATATTCGAATTAAATTAACATTCACTGAACGAAGAATTCATGAAAGTAAAAGGTTAGCGAAACTGCAAGTATAATTTCTCTGAAAATGTAAAATTTTTTTTATTTGCATACTATATAACAATATAACAAAAAAGAAATTACAAAATAGTCAATAGACGGTTCTAGATATTATTCAGAATTTATAACTACTGTAGCAACTGTTCTCAGCTGTATATGAAAAGTAACTCTGCATATTTGTTATGTAGAGAAGATAAAATATCAACAATATTTAAAACGTTATACGCTCTGATTAATTCAACAGCTTGGAAATTTATTAAAATAAATTTTTGTTGTTCAACACACACTTACAAATTGCTTACAATTTAAGAGCTTAACTATGAGTCGATCGGAGCCAAGTTGAAATCCAGCTGATGATGCAAAATAAATTATAAATTAATAAATATATAATCTTATATGAAAAAAAAGTTAATAAAAAATATAAAAAAAAAATCGAACTAAGAGTGAAATTTTTTCGATACCGACATAGAGTCACTAAATATATATTTCATGATTCGTTTTCAATAGTTCGCTAATAGTTCGTTAACAAACCTTCGAGATCAATATATTTGCTGCCACAATCTGAGCGACTGATGAACTCTAACGGCCGTATGTATAATGAAAAATTAGAAACTCGTTAGTATATGCGACAAAAAATAGGCAAGTTTATCACCCGCTATAGACTGATATTATTAAAACTTTCCATACCCTCTATTTGATAACTAGTCAGATAATCCAAAAAATTAAATACATTGTTCCTTTGACTAAGAATTTCCACGTATTGGAATGACAAACTTAGCCAATGTGTACAACGACCTATTAATTTCTTATTATACATACGGCTGTATGAGTTTTTTTATCGTTTCACTAGCAATAATCCTTTTCGAATGTTTTATCAGAAAAATGTTTGACAAATGCTTGAAGATGATATTGTTATTGAATGTCTTAGTCAAGTGGAAAGCTATTAAATTTATATTTATATACATACATAACTGGCTATTTTAACCCTTTTTCACAGCACCCATATTAAGTGCGTTAATTTTTGGCCATGAGTAACTGGACTTACAGTTTAATGACGAATCCGAACGACAGACTTGACAAGCGTGTTCATGGCAATCATTTACTCCCCGAGCTTTTGCCAGGATACTGCTAAGAAATGGTCGCCGAAAAAAATATTTTTTCATATTTTTTTCTTTCAAGACATCAGAGCTGGGGTTTGAACCTGGAGCTCTCGTCTATAAGTATATTTATAAATACAAATATCAAATCTCTATATATTTATTCGAAACTTATTATTTGAAAAACACCTATTATTTTTATTTTACCTGACTATCTAATAATAACAACAAAAGTCTATAATTTATATTACAATACAAAATTAATAGCGGTAGTCATTCTTCGTAGCAAGCGCCCTTACAAGTTGTGCAAACGTAGCAAGCCATGTCATATAAAAAAAAATTTAGGCATATATGCTACGTTTGAAAGCTTATGGGGGCATTTACAACAAAGAGTGGTAGTGTTACAGACCAAAGTAGCTGATGGCAATCGAACCTACGACCATTTTACAATCAATTTCATTTCGTACCCACCAGACCACTGGGGCACACAACAAGAGTTTAATTTAGTTGCCTTATAAAAAATGGGAGAATAATAAAATCTGCTTTTTATATAGTCGAACAGCTTCGCAAATTATAAAACTTCGTATAATATAACTTATTTCTAATAAGCCATGCACATTGTTTTGTCATAGACTCTTTTGCATAGCCATTCAAAACTTTTCAACGATAGTGTGGTTTTCATGTATACACTATATCAGTTCATTTTAATGGCATATCAGCAACGTGGTATACTTATATATAGATTGACAGCAATGGCTTTGTCTATAAAGAAAACTTATATACTCGTACAATATAATGACAAAAGTTGACTTGTAAAATAAGACGGTTACGAATTCCCTCAATTTTTTGCAGTTCTAACTTAAGTCTGAGTTAGCGAAACGTATCGTGTACGTCGGCGTCAGCTGTGAAAAGCTGTAACATAAATAAGGCACAATGATACTGAAAAAGTATCGTAGTCAATGTCATCTGCTTATTTTATTTTTGGAGCTATTTGATATCCGTACTAATATTTTCTTAAATTATCTTTTCTTATTATACATTTTGTAGACTTTTATTTTGGAATAACAAAATACATACTTCTGATCAACAAAAATAAGATCTAGAATAATTCGTATCATATATATTACTTGCATTGCAATCTGTTAAACTTCAGTTTGAAATACTAATCACTTCTAATTGTAGACTTGGGTAGTTAAAAGTTTCATAAATAAAAAAAGCGTTGATAATTAAGACACAAAAAAAACCTTAAATTTTATAATTTTTTTTCAAAGATTTAATATAAAATCTGCCCTAAACTTAATCCAACCGTATGAAAATAAATTAAACATTTGCCCTTTAAACTCACGAATTTCTCCTTTAATTTACATTCCAACAGAGTTTATTAAAAACCAAATGCTTTTACCTTTTCCTAATGACTTAAAAAAAGTACATTAAACTGTAATAACCACCACCACTAACAGCGACCCTCAGATTAACCAACAAATTCTGGTTTTAAGTTTCATATGACCCACTCTATTAAAAAAAGTTCAAAGCTATGCGCCAACGGCATTAACATGTTAACAAGTCATTAAAACATAAATTTAAATTATATTTTATTACATGTTTATGAAATTTATAAAGCCTATTTTAAAGCTATAAATAATTAATTAAATATTAATCAAAAGGCATTAGCATACATTGTGGCGGTAGCTGAAAAATAAAAACTATTAATTTTAAAACACAACCAAAAGCCAAAAATATATTTCGAAACTATCATTCACTGCAAAAAAAAAAAAACTACAAATTGATAATAAATAAAAATAATTAAACTAATAAACATTTAATTAAAATGTTGACCAAATAGTTTAGCAAACTAAAACAAATAAAAAAAAAGAAATTCTTGAATTTAATTGATTTATTCTACAAATTTTAAATAAAATGTATTTCTACAGCAGTTATGGTTGCATTTTTAAAAATGCACAAAATTTTTACTAAAATTAGATAGAAAAATGTAAACGTTTTTAATGATTCAATAATTTCGCCATTAAGTATGCACAACTTCATTAATCCATGCAGCCTAAATTGCCTTTAAACGATTACTTAATATGCCACATCGTTTATTTGAAGAAACAAAAGAAAAAATTTTGAAGCCTACATATGGGCGCTGTTGTAATATAAACTATTAAAGGTATGTATTGAGGCTGTACATGTGAACCATTTTTGGCTTTACTTATATATGCCCATACGATTGCTTCAAAACTTCTGTAGATTTATAACAGAACATAATGTAAACTTCACCATGGGCTGCTAGTGTGGTAATATATTATATCGCTTTTATAAAATATGTTTATTTATTTAGTACAGAGCTATACGCAAACAAAGGATACGGGAGATATTAACAAGGAACAATTCTACAATCATTTTACATGCTTGAGCAAGGAGATTACAAGAGGAGTCATCATAATAATATCCATATGTTATTGAGTTGGAAATAACAAACATAAGCGGTTAACTGAAATTTACCAGGCTTTTTAAATAAATTAGTTTACCTTATACATACATACTACTACTTATTGTTCGTCGAATTCTTGAAAGCTTTCGATAAAGCAATCGAACTTGCATAAGGAAGGCATTAAAACAAAAAGAATTACCCGAGATAATATTTCAAATCAGCACAGCTATGTAAGAAGATGCTAAACTGTCAGTCCTTTAGAAGGGGAATATCAGTTAACCAATTTACACAATTACAAGGTTGTCTTTATCATCTAAGCCAGGGATGAGCAACACGCGGTCCGCGGGCCGCTTGCGGCTATTTCAACCTATTTATGCGGCCCGCCAAACAAATGTTGCTGCTTCTCAAAAATACACATAATATATAGACACATTAATCAACAAATTTCAATTACGAAGAAACTGAAAAGAGAGCAGTTTCCATGAAAATGTTTTCCTAACCATTAATTATCGATGTGGATACAGTTCCCGAAGACTTTCAAAGGGAAGTGATGGACATGCAGAGTAATACTGTTGTAAAAAATGTATTTCTCTCAGTAAACATCGAAAATGTATATAAATCCGACCACCGACCAATTACCACCGATTAAGACTGAGTAATGCACGATTAGAAACTTGTGTATGTGTACCTACCTCATCAATTCCGGCTGATATTGATCAGGTTGTATCAAAAAAACAGTGCCAAATTTCTCATTAAAAATTTCAAGCAAATACTTTTTTTTTTGGCATTAAATTTTATATTTTTTTATTCTAATTTTTATTATAAATAGAGTTTTGTAAATTATTAGTATTTATGTGCGACCCGCCAAAAAATTTTAAAATTTATAAAAGGTTGCTTACCCCTCATCTAAGCTATTAAACATCGTGCGGGTTGATATCAGAAGTGAAGTTTGCTCGGAAAAAAGAGTGATTATAAGTAGTCAAGTACGCAAATCTCGATTTAGATTACGCGTAGGTTAGGCTGAATATCGTACATGATCTCCAGCATGGAAATAAAATTGAAACTTGAAAATATTACCACGCAATGCTGGATTTAAGATAAACATTAAGATAATCAAAGATATGAGAATTTACAATGTAAAATTAATAACAAAAGTTTTTAACAAAATATGGCTGTTACAAATTTTAACCCATAAAATTGTCATTAAAATGTCGAAGTGAATCACTTTACAGAACATGTTCTTTTATACATATCTAATGTACAAATTGTTTATATGTATATAGATTAAATGACTTATTGTAAGAAAATTGTTTCAGTTTATTCAATACATATATTGAATAATTTTATCGGCTTCTCAACCCATAGTGTGCGAACTGGGGAATAAAAAAAAATCTTTATGCCTAAAAGTATTCACGTATTTTTGGCACATATGCAGATATTTAAGAGTATTTGTGTGTGTTTATGTGTAATTATAACTCTGGCTGTGTCTACATATGCACATTTGTATAGGCATCTATAAGTATGTGTGCCTTTATGTCTCTTTTTCTCTTCACATTGGCATAAAAAATGTCAAACATTAGTTTAATTGGCTGTGCATGTATCAAACAATTACGCTAAACCACGAAATTCTAACATAATTAAGCTGAGGCTGATGCTGACTAAACAAGCTGGTGCTGACTGACTGAATGAATGTTTAAACAATTCAAGTTTATACGGGTAGAGAGGAAGAAGTATTTATTTGTTTGTTTGCTTTTGATAACATTATTTTGTTAGTTGTTGCCCAAGTGACCCAGTGGTGACTAGACCAACCGGAAGTAACATGCAAATATATACAGATTTATCATTCGTTGACAAATAAACAAGACATTGAACACGAATTGCAACATATGTATGCATGACAAGGACAGACATTTGAAAGAGGAAAAAAAAATATACAATATCTGTACACATGGACGGACCATTGAATAAACAATTAAATAATCAATTATTTATTTATTTGTTCAGCTTATCTGTTTTCTTTCTTTTTTTTTGTAGCAAATTGTTGTTATTATGGTTGTAATTATTGAGTCAATACACAATACAGAAAATTATATAATTTTTTTTTACTTTTTCTGTATTTACGTTTCTTTCGTAATAAAATGACAATAATAATAATGATGTTGACGATTTTATTTGTTTATTCAGCATAAATTTTACAAAATTACGTTTGAGAAGCTGTGTTCACACAATTTGTGGCCAAGAGCAGTTTACAATTAAAAAAAAAAAAATAATAATAATAAAATGTTCTTTTAACAATGCAAGCGCACAAGTGTACAAAAACGTCCGTTACTATTTATGAACGTTTGACATTTCTGTTGTGACTTTAAGGATTCTTTGCTCTGGAACACATCTGTTGAGAATTTGTAAAAAGTTGGTGAAGTGAATTTTAACGGTATTTAGGCTGATATTTTTTTTTACTTATCAAGGGATAGTTTTGCGAAACAAAATACATGTCAAATGGTGTCAGCTTCTGGCTATAGAGTGGGTGCATAAATAAATATTACGTTGATATTTAAAGATGGGTATGGCTTTGTATTGATTTTGCTAAAAAATTCTTTGCTACTAATGTGAGTGTGGTCGCTTTTGAAGCTGGCTTCCACTTTTCAAATTAATTATAATAAATTCGTATTTCCTCTTGATGAAGTTCGAAAAATTTAGTTTGTTTTGGCATTTACTATTATTAAACTAAAAAAAACAACGTTATTGTAACTAGTCTTGGGTTTTTTAGCTCTTTTGAGTAAGCGCTCTTCTTAGTTCAGCTCACTTTAATGAACTATGTCGCTCATTTAGTTCAATAGCTCATTTAGTTCAGTAGATCATTTAGTTCAATATTTTCATTTGAATCATATTAACCTTTTTTTCCACTGGTACTGCTCATGTTGTGGGCATCAATTGTATACGTAGCTTTTGTATACGTAGTTTGCCTTTAAATTCAAACTCAATCGATTTTGTTTTACAGTAATCGGTTATCATACTCTAGTGAAATTCAGGTATACAAATTAATTTTAGCCTTACAGAAAAATTTAAAGAATTTTGTAATTAATATACAATTTTATTTTCGATCTCAAAAATTACGCATGTATGTACATACATGCACGAATTTATTATTATTGTAATTGCAAGTTTATTTTAATTATTTAAAATATTTTATTACAAATGCTAATTTTTATTCAAATTCGACAGTAAAAAATAAATATAATTTTCTTTTATATTGCTTCTAAAATTATCATAAAAATCGTTAAATTTCCAAAAATGTAACGTCCTATAAAGTTTCTGGCAGCTACGTACATTATTTGCAGCTGGCATTACCAATTAGTATGTACCTTCAACATGAAATGTTAAAGAATAAAAAAGATTCAAGAAAAAGAACGAACTAATAAGAAAGATGAGCGAAAAGAAACGTGGATTCACAAGAAAGAAAGAAGGAAACATGAACTACTGAGCGAAAAGAAACGTGGATTCACAAGAAAAAAAGAAAGAAACATGAACTACTGAGCTAAAAGAGCATATTGTAATGAATGGCTCTTTTAGCTCACTTGAGTGAATAGCTCAGTTGAACTAGTTCGTTCATGAGCTACACAATTCTAATTGTAACATAGAATACAAAGTATTCCAAAGTAATAAATTTATGCCCGTATTCATAAAAAATAAAACAGTTTTATTGATTGCTTATTTGACAATTACTCCATAGAAATATGTCAAATAAGCACTCTATAAACCAATTTTATTTTTTATGAATACGGGCATTAATGTATAAAACATTTCAAATTATATAAAATATTACTGAATAAAAATACAAGTAAATAAACAAATACTAATGGCCTTCATTGTATATTCTTATAATTCCATTCTTTAAATTTATTTAAATCTACTTTATTTTGTTTTATTTTATTGTCTGCTTTATTTATTATTTATTTTGTTTTTATTAAATTTGTTATTTTACATATTTTAATTTAATCATACGTAACGTAGTACATAAATTGTTTTTAACCCCAAAAGTATGCTAAAATATGTGCTTTTAAAATTAAATATTACTCATACGTTCAGTTGTCATTACTGCATATAAAATCTTTATCCGAGAAAAAAGTTGGTTAGTACGCTTACAACTTAAGAACGCCTGAACAAGAAAATTCTTGAAAAACCTGTAAAAATATTATCTGAAATAAAATTTTTTAAATTGAAAATTGGCGGATCTAATAGCCAATTGGATTTCGGCATTGAATATGGATTATCAAGAAATCTCAAGAGACCAGCACCTTGTTAGCAAGGCCCGAGTTCGTGCATCACAAACACGGCTTAGTTCCAAAGAGAAATCGTCAGGTAAATGAAACGATTCAACAATTTGAAGATCGAAATCAAAGCGTAAGGAGTTTTGATTTGAATTGAGTATCGTTTCCTTACGATTGCATATTTAGCTTGCAATTTTCCATCCAAATTGGCCCAATGGAAGTTGTGTGCAATCATTGCAGGTTATTGAAGTTCACTGGAGAAATGTTTGGATTGTGCTGTCTCAGTGGCAAATTAGCACACAGTCTCATGCTAATTTTGAGTCAAGTGCTCGACTGACAGCCTGATTATCAGATAGTATCTTTTAACCATTGTCCAGGGTGTATTTAGCACATAAACAGCTAGGTCATATTAGCTATTAATCCATATTGTCTCATATGGAACTCCGAAAACCCAGTAGTAATTGTTGAAAAGCCATTAAAAGAAAGTGGCAGTTTTGTGCGGATTAAAGTCTGGTGTCATTTGGCCGCATTTTTGGAAAATAACGCTGTAAGAACCGTCACCATCAATCGGACCACTATACCAGTCTGAAAACCGAAGTTTTTTCTTTTTTTTTGCCAGAAATTAAAGATTTTGAAATCAAAAATGTGCATTTATAACAAAACGGTACCACACAAAACTATACATTTTAACTGTATTGCATGACGAATTTACCGTTCGCAATTTCTAGATTTGGTGCCGTTAGTTGGCTACAATGATCACGAAATTTTATGCCACCATACTTTTTTTGTAAGACTACCTCAAAATTCGAAATGTGTGCAAAAGTTGCCGAAACTATTTTAAAAAGGTCCACAGATGTAAGGGATCCAGAGCGAGGTCATTAAAATAATATTGTACGGTAATAATTTAAAATAAAAGTTTTATTGATATTTTTATGGATGTTTTACTTAACTTTACTTTATGTGACAATGTCTTAAAACAGTGCCTTTAAAGGTGGAAGTTGAAATTTTCAAAAGTTTACCCGACATTTTCTTAAAAAATTTTTATAATATGGCATTACTGATTATATTCGTCAATTTATTATTTACATACCCATGTTTGTGGCTTGTTTATTTACTTATTATTTTAAAATATTTCTTTTATTTTTAATTTAATTTTTTTTAAGGCATTTCATATATCCAACTTTAATTATTTACCGTCTATTTATTTGAAAACTTTTACCATTTAGCTTAAATAAAAATTCATTCATTTCGTATTGAATATTTAACAATCCAACAGACATAAAATAAATCAATATTTAATTTCATTAATACGGCAGCAGCAACGACTCAAAAATCAGATCAACGTCCTTATATTCAACAGTCACAGTTTGTAATCATCATTATTGTTCCTCATAAATATTTATAAACGCTTGATATTAACACATATACTGAGATACAGACAGCGACCACCGGCACAGATAAAATCATAATTTTAATTTACAGATACAGAGACGCATACACTAATCTGCTATTTGGTAGATTTTTTCTTTTGGTAAAATTTAGAGTGTTTGTAAAATACTTTTCTGCTATAAATATGTCGGAGCAGGAAAACAATAACAAATAAAGTTGCAAATAGTGTTTAATATACTAAGTAAGTATCATTTAAATAACAGTAATCAATTTCGTTATTACACTTATGTACTTATGTGGGTGTACAAACTTAAACGTGGATATATAACAAGAGCTTTTCCCTTTGACTCTTATGTGGGAACATGGACGGGGAAACTTGTAAACTCATTTCAGTGGTAATGTAATGCATATGGTATCTTCCAAGTGTATTTTAAAAAAATATAAATAAAGTTTTGACAAATATTTTATCTATAAAAATTATGTACAAAAAATTCGTTTCCTGTATATGAAAAATTTGAAAATTGTTGAAACGGAAGAATATTGATATATTTAATTACTAAAATTTACATTTACATATAAGAACATACATAATTGGCACTGATTCAGGGTTACGGCGCAGCTTCTCGCAGTACTTATTGTGTGTAAAATTTTTGCCATGAGTACCGGGAGTTACAGTTTAATATCAAATCTGAACGAAAGACTTGAGAAACTTGTTCATGGGAATCAGTTACTCTCACAGCTATTGCTAGAAGACTGCTAAGAAGTAGTCGCCGAAAAATATATTATTTCAAATATTTTTCAATATAGGTTGTCGCTTAAAGAAAATTTTTTTTCATATTTCTTTATTTTTAAGATGTCAGTGCTGGGTTTTGAACCCCGAATTCTGTTCTAGTGAGCCAGCACATTAGCCACTAGACTACGGCGAGTACACTTACTAAAATTGCAAGTAATAAAAGAAGTAAATGTTTTCATAAAATAGTGGTTACAAAGGTTTTCGCCAAACATTTTTTAAATATTCATGGAGTTATTGACACACCCTCGTACTTACGTTGCACTATGCTCTTGTCCTTTTCTCATATTTTTTTTTCATTGAATGAATTAAACAAAATTTTTGGAATCTTTTATTTTTCAGAATCAGATCTTCTTCATTAAAGGTTACTAAAGTGACAGTTAACACTTTTCAAATAAAAGAAAATTAATTGTTTTAAATACCCTCATAAAAGTGGGGGGGTGCGTGGTATAGTGATTAAAGCGCTCTCAGAAAAACTCAAACGGCCCAGGTTACAATTCCAGCAAAGGTGAAATATAAAAATTTGGTGTACTGTTTTTTCAAAATTATAATTTAAAAAAAAGAGGTCCCTCCCTCTGCCTCCAGGAAGTCCAACAAGAAAGAAACCGTTCCATGACATCCCACTCTTATGAACCTTAACCATCGACAACAAAGACGAATGATCAGGAGACAAGCGCCATCTATTGGGAGGTAGAATATGGCAGCTAAACCTACTTAGCGAGGGCATTCACCACACAATAAACATGAAACGATGAAACAATTGCTGTTATCATTCAAAGGTGAAGGTATATGACTGGCCTTTGAATGATTAATCCATAAATTCCAATGCACAGCATCAGGAGTGATTTTCCCCTGAATATTGGCCTCAATAAAAAAAAAATACCCTCATAAAAGAGAAAGTGTGACTAGTAAGGTAACTAGTAAAAAGATTGGTATGATTTTGCTACTAGAAGAATGGGAAATAACTTTTTCATAAATTCATGTACGACGGCTGTGTACTAGTATATAAAGTTTGTGTACACTTCTGGGTTAAAAATGAAAAAAATCTACATATTGATATATCGCTATAGGCACAAAAATATCTCACCATTACAATGCAAATATTTGATTTAAAAACCTATTTTTTTATTTCTGCACGAATGTATTGAAATTTTCTGGCTATAGTTGTTTAAATATGTACATATATCCTGTAGTTGTTTACACAATAGGAAAAGAAAAAAAAAGAAAACAAAATAAAAAAGGAAAACTTACCTGAATGTATCGAGTATCATTGTAAAAAGTACAAATTTCCCTAAAAGTGGCACAACTAACGATGTTGGCGGTATAATTTCCGCCAGCAGCAAGAAGAACACAGTCAACGACAGTAAAATGGATATGCTTAATGAGACCTGAAAAAATATATTAAAAAAAGAAGTAATAAAACAGAAACAATAACAATTATTGAAAGCAATAGCTAACAAAAACAAATAAAATATTGGTAAAAGTTTAAAAAAAAAAAGAAATTGCGAAACAAATAAATAAACGTTCTAAAGACCAGTTTAAGGTGGAGAAAGAGTGAAGGTAAACAGCTTCAATAGAGGTTTATAGTACAAATTAACGTTAAACGTGTAATTATAGTAAACGAAAAATTAAACAAGACTTTTGACAAAAAAATAAATATTTTTTTTAAATTAACACAATTTTAGTGGCTTAAATAGCTCATTTTTCCATTAACATTTGGCTAACGGTGCGTATGAATAATATATATTTTATAAGAATACAAACCGATATTACTCATACGACATAGGATAATATTAAATAGTTTAGCGACATGCTTATCTGTGAAGCTACTTATGATTCTTAAAAATTAAAAAAAACTGTTAAAATTTTAATCCTCATATGCATAAAAAAATTAAAACAGATTTAAAATTTATTTTAGAAAAAAAAAATGAAATTGTATGGAAAATTTTAAATTTATTTTATTTTTTATGAATACGAACATAAAAGTTAATTTGAATACTTACTTTTTCACCACTATCAGATGGTAAATAAAATACTAAAATTGTTAAAAAACTAATTCCCATACAGGGTATAATGAGATTAACTGTGTAGAAAAGGGTTTTTCGGCGCATTGTTATATTAAATGTGATATCCAAATAGGGTTCATCGCAGCAGGTATAAAATTTTTCGTTTCTGAAAGAATATAAAAGAAAATAAACAATTAGTTTAATACTTTTTTTTTTGTAGAATATATCCCGAAAAAAAAAACGAATTTAAAGTGGGCTTGGCACCTGAAATAAAAAAAATTAATTTTATTTTGCTGTGCTTTGAAAAGAGAAAAAGCTAAAATCATTGAGTAGGGCTTCGCTCAAATATATGCTTTATCATCAGAACAATAGGCTTATAGCTGTCATATATTTATTTAATTCAACGTTTCTAGAAAATTATGGCAGCCAAAATTTTTAAACTTAGTGTCACTTTTGCCAGTGTTTGTCCAAAATATGTTTTTCATGAGTGTAGTGAGCACAGGTTCAAATCCCAGCAAAGGTAAAAAATGAAACAGTTTGCGGTTTTTTTAAAATTATAATTTCAAAATAAGAGGTTCCTTTCCCCCCTTCAAGAAACCATCTACAAAAAGAAACCACTTCTGGATATTCCACTCTATTCCACCTTAACAAATATTAACAAAAAAAAAAAAAAAAAAAACAAAAAAAAAAACGAATGATCAGTTGAAAAGCGCCACCTATTGGGAGGTAGCAAATAACAGCTAAACCTACTTAGCAAAGGTACTCACCACACACTTAACATGCAACGATGAGGCAATTGCTGTTGATCATTCAAGGGTGAAGGTATAACACTGGCCTTTGAATGATTAATTCACAGCAATTTGTCTCATGCCTAAGACGCTTAATATTATAAGAAAAACAAAATATATGTTCTGTTGTCATAATGCACTGTCCTTTCTACAAAAATTTCAATACAAAGCACAGCATTTAGTAGAGGTTTATCCCTGAGTATTGGTCTCAAATAAAAAAAATAATTTTTATTTTTCAATAATACGAAGTATGCAAGAAGCCAAAAACATGAACTTGAACAGAATTATGAGCGTGACACCGCCTAAACAATCATTTTCTCTTTCTTAAATAAATTTGACATTAATTTTTTTTAATAACGCAAGTACTATAAAATTTAATTCCTTTAAACAACAAAATACATCAGGGAACTAAAATGTTGCATAAATAGTATGATTTCGTAAAGTAAACATTGGAATACTTCAAATTTTACAAAATTTTTAATTCAAGAAAATGTATTCTATTACAAACTGTTTCTCTATATTTCGAACCGATTCACTACTTATATTGCGATCGCAATAAATATTGAGTCCAACAACCATTAACAATATATAACTAGCACAGCACTCATATTGTGTGTGTCAATTTTTGTCCATGAGTACCGGGACCTAAAGTTTAACGTCGATTCTGACCGACAGATTGTTAATGTCAGTTAGTTATTCTCCCAAGCTTTTGTCAAAAGACTGCTAAAGGGAGTCCGGCGAAAAAATGTTTTTTTCCTATTTTATACTTTCTAGATGTCAGAGTTGGGGTTTGAACCCAAAGCTCACGTCTATTAAGCCAATGCACTACATAACAAAATACGGCGACTACCATAATTTGTTTATTTCTTTGACTTCAAGTTGAATTGAACACAATTCATCAAAAGGGTTTAGTTTATACTTTACACACAAATGTAACATTGTTTTCCACCAATTTTTATTTCATGATGATGTCCATTAAAATAGTTATTTTAGATAAAAAATATATTCTTCATTAAACGAATTGAGGTATTCTTTCTATTTTGTTTTGTTTATAATTTCTCAATTAAAAAAGGAAATTATAACGTGAAGGAATTGTACATCATTGGATCTGAACTTTCCGGCTCTAGCTATGGTACACAGAAAAAATTATTTTTTTGATTCAGACACGAAATTCACTGAGTTAATAAATTTTTTGTTTAATTTCGGTCCTACAAAGAAATTTGTGAATTCGAACAACAAATTTGTAATTTTTTGTTTGAAAAAAAAAAATTGCGATATTTTCAATAAAAATGTTGCGATATTCAATAAACATTTTTATTGGAGTCACAAAAACGAATCAAACAAAAAATTTAATAGAAGTAGATAAAAGTTTTATTGAATATTACGGTTCTAAGCAAACAAAAATTTTGTTAAACCAATTAATATATTTTTTGAAAAAAAATTTGTTTTTAGAGAAAAAAGTTGCCAATTAAAAAAATAAAATATTTAAAAATGAATTCAAAATTGAACAAATAATTATTCGAGACAACAAAATAATGTTCAGAAATTTTACAAATAATTTTTTTACAAATTTAAATTTTTTATGATAATTTATTTTTATATTTTATTATTATTAATAGTATTATTAATATTATTATTGTCTTATTTATTTTAATGTAATATTAAATGTATTCTTTTGGGGATAAACATGTCTCTATGGCCATTTCGTCTCTGTTTAAGAGACTGGTCAAGAGACTTTTTCCCAAAGGTGTTATTCAAAACTATAAATACTTATGTCAAAATAGTTATAAACTAAATCATATCCCATCTAATATATAAAAACCAAACAAAAGTATTTACAAAGCAATACATTTCTTTTTTTTTGTTTTCTTTATATCATGTTTTATCAACATTGATACTTTTAAAATACATTCAAACAAAATTATTAATAGAATCAAACAAAACTTTATTTGAAAACGAAATAAAAATTGAACAAGCGTTTGTTTGAAAATATTCCTGCAATAATTTTTTCTGTGTAGTTTCAGCAGAGATCTTTTTGACCCCTACATATTCATTAAATCATTAATGTAATAAAGAATTTCATATTAAAATATGTTTTTAGTGAAAAATAAAAACATATTTTCTCTCTCTTTATGATAATCTTTAATATTTCGTTTAAAATATTTTATTTAAAAATCTGTTTCAAATATGAAAAATATCACATAAAATTAAGTCAATTTAAAATACAAGTATCAAGCAGTTCCTTTTATACAAAAATAAATGTGAATGAAAATTATTCCCAGTAAAGAAACAGGAAGCAAATGAAAATAAAATCTTAAACGTAAAGAATAAACATGTTTTTCTTGCCAATAAACATAAAAGCAAAACAAAAAGGGGAAAATGTAAAAACTTGTCTTTGTTTTTTTGTTGTTGTCTGTCATTACGAGAACGTTTATGTTTTACCATAATATCTGTTGAATTTTTATTTGTCAACCATAAAAACGAGAAACAACTTTTATGCCTTTTCGAAAACTTCTTTCACTTTATTAGGTTGGCGTATGTGTGTGAAAGTACTTGAATTTCACGAAACCAAAATTAATGTTTTACATATAGCACTACGCTTACAAAATAAGGAGACATGTAAACAAATGTTTAAATTATTATAGAAATATACACTTAAATACGTTTATAAATATGTACGCACTATATACATATGTAACATAAATACGAGGTATGATAAAAAATAACCGCTATTTTCAATTTTTTCTAAAAGTATTTATTCATTTATCAATAACTATTTGGCCCCATCAAAGTAATCCCCCTCAGATATAATACACCTATGCCAGCGATTTTTCCAATCCTCGAAACACTTGTGTAACACGCTTTTTGGTATCACCAACAGCTCCTGTTTCGATTCTTCTTTTATCTCCTCAATCGTAGCAAAACTCTATCCTTTCATCGGTGTCTTCAGTTTTGGGAAGAGAAAAAAGTCAACGGGGGCCAAGTCCGGGGAATACGGTGGTTGACTCATGATAACGGTTTTGTTTTTGGTCAAAATGTCATGAACAAGCATCAATGTGTGGGCTGGTGCGTTATCATGGTGCAAAATCCATCGTCATTGACATCTTTTCGGCCTACCTTAAACCGGTTATACCACAATTGAACTTGTATTCTGCTCTTAGTAGACTTGCCAAACGCCACAGTTAACATTTCAAGTGCCCTTGTGCATTTAATTTCAGTTTTTACACAAAACTTAATACATTTTCTTTAATCCATTTTTTCGAATAGTAAAAAATCGAAGAGCACACCAAAACACGACTAACCTTTTTATCTATCAAAAACAATCTGGCAACCTAAAATGGCTGACATTACCAACATATATAACAGACATGTGTACCAACATAACAGAAAAAAAAAAAAATGCAAAAATCGAACATACATAACACACGAAATTTGAAAATAACGATTAATTTTTGATCAGACCTCGTACATACTCGTATATTTAAACAGTTTATAGACTTTTGAGTTTATTTTTTAAATTTATAGTTCATTATGTGGGCGTCAGCGTAATACACATGACAAGTTGAAAGAAAGTTTATTAAAACTTGTAGTCGCAATCCCATGCACATTAATTTTTATGAGAGACAAAATAATCGCATAACTCCATAAGATACTATACAAAAGCGTAGCGAAAGATTGAAAAAAGATAATTTTTTTATAAAAAGAATTTGAACCTTGAAATTACACATTGTGAAAAATTTCGTGAAAGAAACAGAAACAAATTTTTTTTTAAATTTTTATGATTTTTAGAGGATTTTAATAATAATATTTGAAATTTTAAATAATTTTAATTATAAAAGTGTAGGCAAAGTATAGTGTTTAAAGACTTTTTATACTTGGAAAGTAAACTGATTGCATATTAGGTGGATTAATAAAGTTTTAGTTTAAAAAGAGTACTTAATTATTATTAAACGCCAATTAAAAACGTTTTTTGTTAAAAATTTTTAATTTAGGCTACTGAATAATTTTTTGTCTTCTAAACATTTTTCTTTATAACCCTTTCCCTGTCTCCATACAAAATAAAAATTTTATGCCGTACGCCCAAAATTTTATTTTTGTTTTGCAACGACACGTTTACGCTGGTTGCTGGGGTAGTTCAGCGGTGTCCAGTGGTTACATAAATAAGAACACAATTGGATTTTTTTCTTTCACAATCGTATTTCATTTTTATTTAATAATATTTTCTTAATCTACTTAATTCTAATGCTAGCCTAACAAAATACAAAATGACCAGGAACTACCTAACGAACGTTCGTTTCAAGGGTGGTTAACTTGGTGTCCTCACTATATTACCGATTCAATTTGTGTTGCTAAGGATAGCACCATTAGCAACCCTACTCAAACCCTGGTGACTTTCCTGTCCACGTCCGGTCGTCACACACGTAGATGGATATGAAGTAATACAATTAATATTGTTTGGGTTGTACGCCACAAACAACAATAATCAAATACCAGTGCACCAGTCAAATCGGTGCAAAAGAACAACCATCAATATTGTTAAGGAGTGGAACCCCTTAACAAGATTGATTCCTTCCGTTACCAGTCCATATATCTGTGATCCTAATACTACCAATACTGTTAAGGATGGACACCGTTAACAAGATTGCCCGGTATTAGTCCACTGAGGTCAAAAAGTAATAAAGTGAACCACAATCTATATTGTTAAGGATTGGAACCCATTAACAATATTGTTCACTAACTATCCAAGGAGTAAAAGAAATCAACAGTCAATATTGTTAGGGATGGCCACCACTAACAATACTGATCACTCACTGTCCGGCAAATAATAAAATGAAAACAACAATCACTATTTTTAAGGATGGACACCATTAACAATACTGATCGCTTACTGTCCAATAAAACAACAATCCATATTGTTAAGGATGAACACCATTAACAATATCGATCCTTACCTTACAGTCTGTCAACCACTCACTCTCTGTTACTTATGTACTGCCTTTTATAGCCAGTCGTTGTGGTGAGAATAATGATATCGACGTACCACTCACCACGCTGAGAGTACACAAACAAGCAACACTACGTAACAGAGAGTTAAAATAAAATTAAAATAAAAATAAAAAATATTTTTCGCCATATAGGCAAATACATTTAATATACATAATATATATGAAATGTATTGCTTTGGGGATAAGCATGTCTCTAAATAAATAGGAAAATAAGAGACGATGGAATGTGACCACCGTTATGTCTGAAGAAATAACAATAAATAAAAAAAAATAAAATAACTGTATTTATGATACATATTATTTAAAATAAAATTAAGTACAGTCAATTCAAAAGAATAAAAAAATAACAAAAATTAATATCGTATAAATTAACATCCTTCATAAATAAAATCAATGTGTGGAGATGAAGCCGGATTGTGGGGCCAAAAACTAGGCTTCCTACTTTTGCTCGTCACAGTTTAAAACAGTTTTTATGCACTGCTTTTCGTTTCTTTTATTAAAATATTAAATTTCAGTAATGTAGAAACGGGGTTTTTTTAAAGTGTTAATCATATGTGATGCACAGACATTTTTTTATCATAATTTTTAACCACATGTTCTGTGCATCAAAATAATATAAAAAATTTTGAAAAAGAACTCCATTAGTGAATCATATATGAGACACAGGACAGGGAAAGAGTTAATAAGTATTATTAATTTCCCTTAATTTTTTTCTCAATATTTCTAAAATGATTTGATTAAATTTTTATAAAGAGTATATTCGAAAATATGTATGTATAAATATCCCGAATTTATAAAAACTAAAATAAATTTAAAATGAATTTTAAGTCAAATTTTCCATAAATTTTTGTTTCTAAAATAAATTTTAAACCTATTTTAATTTTTTATGAATATGGGGTTAGTGTTTGTTTGTATAAATATGCAGGTATATGGGTGTGTTATGGGATATCCGTTTTGATTGTTTATTTATTATAGTAAAACTCAAAACGTTGCTTTTATTACATTTATATTACAATTTCTTGGTTTCATTTTACAATACTCTTATGGTTTCTAAACATTAATCACTATTTTGAGTTCCTTTTCTCAATGTATGATTTATGATTTGTAGCCTTTATTTTACTCAACTTTTCTTTTCTCTCTCTCTCTCTCTCTCTCTCTCTGTTCCTAACTTTCACTATAGCTTTTTAATAAAAAACATACTTTGCTTTCACACACTCACAAACTTAGTTAGACAATAACAAAATCGAAGAATGTTTATACATTTCGTCTTATAAGACATTTTGAAAACGGGTTAAAATGCTTTCAAAGATTTTTTATTCTATTTTATTTCTTTCATTGTTGATTATACACTTTTTTATTCTATTTACCCCTCTCGGTTACTTCGGCAAAACCAACAAAGAGGAAAACTAAGCAAGTCAAAGTATTAAGAAGTGTCCCTAAAGAATTCTTCATATTGACTAGAAAATATACACCAAAAAACAATGAAAGCAACAACATGATATTGCCAATAAAACGCATTCAAAGAAAATAAACCAATATTTACACACACTTCAATACATACATGATAGTATGGTAGAAAAAAAAGGAGAAATTGCGAGAGAAAGAAGAAACATACAAAACAAACACATTACACAAACTCATAAAAATACTTGTACAGAACCTCAAAAACACATATGTATGTGTTTGCAAACCCATACCTTTTTCTTCTTGCTCTCTCATATATTAATCTGCTCAGACAAAGTGCTGGTGTAAATAGGGAAACCTCTAAAATGGATAATTCAAATATTTCAAATCGTAGTAGATATGGTTATGGCTAGGCACAGTGGGTTACAAACTACAAATTTTGTTTTCTTTTGTAGTAGGATAATTTCAATAAGACGAGTCCCAGAGGTTAAGTTTAAAAACGTTTAATAATATTGTAGGTATACGTCATATATGTAGCATGACATCTGCAGAGAATGACCATAGAGAATTCGTTACAGGCGTGACCTCACAAATCTCAGGGCTTCAAAAAATTAAGCATTTTAAAATAAATTGTATAACATGTTCCAAATCTTAGTTGAATATGGCTAAGCAGATTGAGTTAGTAGTTAATTCCATTGTAATGGGTGTGATTTTGAATTCACACTTCTGGCAAAAGCTCTGAGAGTAACTAATTGCCATGAAAAAGCTTCTCAAATCTGTCGTTCGGAGTCGACATTAAACTGTAGGTCCCGGTACTCATGGATAAAAATTAACTCACACAACATGAGTGCTGCGAGAAGCTAGACCGTAATCCTGACACAGGGCTGTAAAGGTTAGTTATGTATATATGTATGTACGATGTTCAAGCAGGTTAAGTTTGAAAAGTTTAAGTAAAAAGTACAATATCTCCTTAGAGTAGCCATTAGAAACCTATGACGGTTTTACAGAGTTGTGAGTTTTAGGAGAAATTTTAAAAAACGTTTTTAGAAAGTCCTTAACAATTTCTGTATAATTGATTGTCTGACTTTCAGTGTGAGGAAAAAACGAGACGGTTATATTACTAAAACTACTCTAGATTAAAAAACTAGAAAAGTCGCAAACATGGTAAACACTCCCATGATGCCAATTGGAGACTGCAGCAAGCACAGAGAAACAAACTGGAATTAACTCAGTTTGTAATATGCGCTAATATAACAATATTTTTTATATATGCGTGGAAAGCAAACGTACATTTTATAAATAAGTCCCAAATTGGAAGTATAATTTTAGCCCAATAAGAATGTTAACATATATACTTTTTAAATCCTCAAATCAGATCTAAGAGAATTTTAAAATAAAGTAATAAATCAACGGTTTTCGAATCTTAGATGCTGAAGATTCGGCTACGAGACCCAGGAAAAGTGATCAATTTTTTTATTAATTTTCGTTCCGTCAGAAATGCTTTAATTAGATCAAAGTTTCGAATCTACTGGTAAGAAAAGAGTAAAAAGAATATTTTACAGGGTTTTACAACAGGTGCTTTCGAAGTATGTATGATTTCTCTCTTTCGAAAAATCACCATAGATGGATACCAGTATTCAACACACGCGTAAATAATTTTTTTTTTATCAAAATGGATGTTTGGTTCAGGCAACGTTTTCATCGAAAAATCTTCTTCAGCGATGGGGCCCGTATTTGGGACAATACCAATCTACAATAGATTCAAGGGCATTCAATGCATCTCTAAAAAATCGCTGTTTGGTATGGATTTTGAATGCCTTCTAGTGAAAGAGTGCTAGTGGTAAAATTGTAAAAAAACCTAAATGGGAAAACTTCTACAAACATGTGTGTCTCCCTTAAAACTGCTTTAAAGTGTTAAAAATCTCGATTCAAACTGCGGGTTTTTACGTAACTGAACATTTGTGGAAATATTTAAGCAAAATAGCTCGAAGATTTGAAAATTCCAACAATAACAAGCTATAGAGAGCATAGAAAATAGAGTGGTTAACAATTTTCAACCAATTACAGTGTATTCTTGCGGCCTAAATAACTATATGTGTACATCCTGCATATATTAATCGGCGACTATCTATAATGTATTAGAACTGGGGAAGCACATCATTATATTACAATATTTATTTTTACGTTTTCAGTCTCTCTTTTTAACACTGTAATTAAATCAATTAAATTTATCTTTTGTATATAAAAATGCTTTACATTTTTTGAAAAAATCAATTAAAGGAGATATTTTTAATAAAATATCAAATTCAATTAAATCATCAATTAAAAATTTTATCTAATTACTAATCTCACTCCACTGATAAGTTTCAATTTAATAATAGCATTTGATTTATTGTAAGATTTCGTCACTTCTAACCCACTGTAACTTGGCAAAAATATTGGCAAAATCAAATAAAAAAAATCAACTAAATGTATTGACATGTTTTCATACCAACACATAAACAAAGAGAGAGAGAGAGAGAGAGAGAAAAAAAAAAACAAATTTAATACCAATACATTGTAATGAATAAATCATGAACGTGTGTAACTGTTGGGATAGATTCACAAATAAATAAAATGAAAATGGATTTTTTAATATCACAGAGAGAAAGAAGTATTGTTTACCGAAAAATAAAAGGGAGAGGCTAGAAAGGACAGACAGCTGATAGTAAAAGTATTCAAATGTAAAAGATAAAATAACACGTAAGAGACATTCTTTTTTGCTTATTTTTTGATAAACTAAAGAAGAGTAAGATAAAAAAATAAAATAAAAAAGAAATATAAAATTATTGTAGAAAACCTTTGTCAAAGTAAAAAAAAAGAACAAAAATCAAAGAAATACATTTTTTTTTGCAAAAAGGAACTGAAAGGCCAAACATCGACAACAAAAAAATGTTTAAAAATTCATTTTTTTTCTCTTGTTTGAAACCAAGTCAAGTCAATGCCAACAAATATAACAATTGGGGTCTAAAATAACTTTTTGAACTAAATTTAAATGCACACACTGACACTCACACTTACACAAAACAAAAAATAAAAGGCATTTGAAATCAATAGAAAAAAAGCTTTTGTATCGTTGTGTGTATTACAAGCGATTTTCAAAGCCAAAGCAGAGACGACCCAAACGTTTTTGTTAAAAGCCAAACAACAGTAAGTATTTTATTTTTATTTTTTTTCATAGTATTTCTCTATTTAAATTTAAGAAACAAAAAAAAGAAAAATTAAAACATAAAAATAGAAACAGAAATAATAGGAAATACTCGTACAATACAAATTGCAGAGAGCACTTGATGATTAAAGAAAATAATTTCATGGCTTTTCTTTACTTTTACTTTTAATTCTTTACTTGTTTTGCATATTTTCCTTCATTTCAGACAACACAATTGCTGTTTTTAATTTTATTAGAAAAGAAATAAATATGCTGTAATATATCTAAATACAGGGTGTATCAGCTGGTGCAACGATATGAAAAACCAAATTGATATGATTTGTTTTTCAATATAAGTAATTATAAGTAGATAAGATTTCTTTTAATTTTGATGTTAAGGCCAGCTAACCTTCATAAGAACAAACTTCTCAAGTCCGTCGTTCGCAATCGACGTTATATTGTGGGTCCCGGTACAGACCATCACTTTTTATTTTTTTTAGAAGGAGAGAGAGAGAGAGAGAGAGAGAGAGAAAGAAAACAAAATTTTTAAAACCTATAATAATATTTTCCTATTTTAATAGAAATACTTGTATGCCCATAAGATCTAAAGCTAGGGTCACAGTAGGCAAATATTTGACTAAAAAACGATTTTTTTTTCAAATATTTTATGCAAAAGTTTTGTTTGATGTTAATATTTCTGCAAGTTGTTTGTTAAATGAATAATAAGAAAAAATAAAAAAAATATATTTAATTAATAAAGCTTATGACAATAAGCAAATTAAGAAATAAATTTTTTCCTAAAATAGTGGTTACGTTTTTTAGATCAAATATTTGCCATTTTAGTTTGATCAAATAATAAACACTTTTGTTTTATTTCTCTTCAGATAAACTATTGCCTGTATTCATAAAAAATGTAGGACTTGTAGGTATGTTAAGAGTTTATTTGACAAATTTCTATGCAATACTTGTCAAGTAAACCTGTAATAGTTTTTATGAATACACCATTGACATAAGGCGCTTAACATCTTTACATCTGTCTATATCTTCAACCTTCCAATACAATGCACTGCATTAAGTAGGGGTTTACCCCTGAGTATTGGTCTTAAATAAAAAAAAAATATAAAGTGTTAGCCACTCCTCCTCATAATTGGCCATTACAACCCTGTGTCAGGGTTACGGCCTAGCTTTTTGCATGTTATTCCATATTACTTTAAGGCATTTATTATCAAATTTCAGCTCTGACATCTTGAGAAAAAAAAATATGAATAAATTATTCGGTGACTACCTTTCAGCAGTCTTCTGGCAAAAAGCTCTGGAAGTAATTGACTGCCATGCAAAAGCTTCTCAAATTTGTCGTTCGGAGTAGACTGAAAACTGTAGGTCCCTGTACTCATGAATAAAAAATAACACACACAACATGAGTGCTGCGAGAAGCTAGGCCATACCTCTGATACAGGGTTGTAATGGCCAATTATGTATGTATGTATGTATGTATGTATGTATGTATGTATGTATGTATGTATGTATGTATTATCAAGAACAAGTAGACCTTGCCTTTAAGCTGTAGATCAGCGTCTCTTGTGTATAACAAAATCATGATCTTTGCAATAGACTTGCACACCTCTTTCTTCTTTTAAAAATATGGAAAAAAGCTAAAGAAACCGATGTGACACACCACTGTACACGTGTGATTCGAGCAATTAGCGGATCAGTCTTGTTTAATATCGCTTTAGAATTTTCTTTTTAATTATTTTAAAAAGCCACAGACAGTAAATAATTTCAAGACATTGCACTCTAATGTATTAAATTTCTATTCATATTGCTTGAGATGTTCGAAAATTTGATTTTTTTTTCTTAGATTCAATATTCATATATTGACACTAAAACCTGCTCACCCTATAAACTTATACACTCAAGAAATTCTTTTGTAGTAAAAGGGGTTATTTTGTTTTAATATTCTTAAAAACAAAATAAGTTTGAAAGAAATCCTTCATTCGTTTTATTTTAATTTTAATAATGACGATGATGATGATAATGAAAACTAATTAGTTTTAAATTAAAATTCGTTTCTTTCAAAAACAAAAACGTAAACCATTTAATAATTTTCCTTTATTTAAATTCAAAAATATATTTTTTCTCTTTTTCTCTCTTAAATTAGAAACTTATGCAAAAATAAAAAACCAAAAAAATAAAAAAAGAAGAAGAAATTGCTTTAAATTTTTATATGCCTTTAAGGCTTTTAAAATATGCTGCTACATTTAAGTGCTAAGTTTAGTGTTCCATTAATCTCTTTAATAGTCTTGCCTTTAAGGAAATACTCGTACATACATACATATGTTGAAGCACTGTGGTCGCATTTAGAAAAACAATTTAGCTTGAAACTGATTTATAAAAAAAATATATTTTTAAATATTTAAAACGCATTTCAATTTAAATTAAAAGTAATAAAAAGCATTAAATTTGCGCATAAAATTTCAGTTGAAATGTTTGGAAGCATGGTTATTTTAAATATTTCGACGCATATACACGTCACAAGAAACATAGGATTTAAACATAAAAACTTTAAAGAAACAAGTGTCAATTTTTCTTGGACGATTAAAAAAGAATTTCAAATCAAGTAAAGCAAATATTACTTATAAGTAGAAATTGTCGGCCATTTTTATTTAATTATGTTGATTATCTCTGAAGAAGTAGCGAAAGACTTAAAAATATAATTAGAAAAGTTTTACAAAAAAATTTTTTAAACTTGTCAAAAATGGGTTAAATTTTTCATTGTTAAGGGTCAGAAGTAATATGCAATACAACGTTATCATATAAAATATAAAATTTTAAAAAGTGAACAATTTTTATTATTGCCTAATTAAAGTATATTCACGCCATGCCTTAAAAATGCAATAAGTTTGACGTAATTATGCGTCACTTGATAAAAACCATGCAAGTTTGTTTTTAAGAAGAAACTTTTTGGGTTTTATTAATCTTTTAATCAAATATAAGAAAATCGTAGCTGGGCAGCTTGTTGATTTACGTGTTAGGTAAGTAAATCAGACAGTTAGTCAACCAAAGAGACGATTAACTAAATTTTTTTTTTTTTTTTTGAAAGCAATACTCAGGAGTGTACTACTAATGCATTGTATTGGAAGTGAGTTTGATTGGATAGAGTTTTTACTTTTTTAAGGGCCTTCCAAATGAGACGGAGACAAGTTGCTGTCATTTTGATCACTCAAAGGCCAGTGTTATACCTTCATCCTTGAATGATCAAAAGCAATTGCCTCAATCGTTGCATGTTGATTGTGTGGTGAGTGCCTTCGCTAAGTGGGTTTAGCTGTCATCTGCTACTTCTCAATCAGTTATTTTCAGAGCTTTTGCCACAAGACGTCTAAGAGGTTTTCGCCAAAAGAAATATTTTTTTCACATTCCTTTTTATTTAAAATATCAGAGCTGGCGTTCAAACCTGGAGCTCTCGTGTAGTAAGACTACTAGAATACGGCGTCCACAACAGTCAAGTATGCAATATGATATTCCCGAAAAGCATTCTTATGCAATCACCCTGTATTAAATAAAATTGTACGTTTTCTTTTCACTTTAAAAAAAGCTTGAATAACGCCCCTTAAATAAAATTTCCAATAAATTGGAAAATAAAATGAATTTCAAATACAATATTGAAGAAATTCACTTTGTCAAAGCTTTTCCTGAGAATGCTTTTTTGTTGTCTCCCTCATGAAGTTTGCCAAAAAATGAAACATAATTTAAAACAAAATTCCTTGTTTTTTAGATTTCTGTTCGTTTGATAAAAATTGGCAGCCAAAATCTGTAACTGCCACGTTTTTCAATTGCCGTTGCCGTTACTGTTAAAGTCAGTTTTAGTTGTACGGAATATAAGTCATCATATGGGTTGTTGTATGTATGTACGAACATGTAGCTGTGAAGGCCATCAGCTACGGTATGAGGAGTAAATCTAGTGGTTTGCTGTTGGGGGGTCTGGACTAACTTTAGTTGAGCCGTTATACTTGGTGTTCCTTTACACGACAATTAGTTGATGTGTCACGTATTTGCCATCATTTATGCCTGACACTACAGATAATCTCACATTCCATTCCATTTATATTTACTTCCACGTTTTTGTTTCGTTTTGCCTTTATTTTTTATTGTTGTTATTGTGATTGTTTTTTCTTTTATTTCAAATAGTATATAGAAATAGAGCTCGTCTGTATAAAATTAACAAAAACTACTTGCATTAAGAGAGGCAATGAATTATGAAATGAATTGAGAAAGTTCGTGGAGGTGTCGTTTCTAAATAGGCATTTTGGGACAAATTTTAACGATAAGTTTTAAAGATTTTTGTGAAATATTTTAAAGCATTCTTATTAAGGGGTGCATGGTTGAAAAAATTTAAAATAAGATAAGTTGACAAAAAGATTTTAAAATACATTTCATTGGGATTTGTCGTTGCGCTCGCTAAATGAAACGAGTATACAGAGTTTTGTTTTTATTTTTTGCCTTGACTTAATTTCATAAATATCTTGGCAATTTAAAAGGCCGAAAACGGTGTTATTCCACCACGTGATGCTAAAGTCTAGGTTTCCATAAGCAAATCGTCGGGTGGGAGTTTATGTGCTCTATCCGTCACTTTATATATCTCGAGTTAATGATGCCACTTAACGTTTTTGACACCAAAATTTTAAAAAAATCTGCAATCCGTTTTCGGCTATTTATCTCCGAAACTGGACGAGATATCCGAAAATGGATTACGAATTAAAAAACTTGGGGTCGAAAACCTAAAGTGGCATCATTAACTGGAGATATATAAAAAATATGTAATGGCGGATAGAGCACATAAATTCCCGCACGACGAAACGATATTGTACTGGTGTACTATATCTTTTAGCAAGAATTTAAGTTATTCAAGCTCAGATTGGTGACTGTACTAACAGCACAATGGGTGAATGGATATGTAAACAACTGCAATTGCTAAATATGTGATGATATCAATCCATTGTTTATTGTGGTGGCACTATCTGTTCATATTTCTATGAAAAGGACGTTGGCTAAGCCATCACTGTCAATGGCGAGCGCTACAACTATGTAGGGGTTTAACGTGCGTACTTGTCCGTAGACTCACCACACGCCGCCCGTTGCCAGGGCGGTAGTTGAATATAATGCGTCCAAACACCGCCACCCGATGCCGGTGCCCTCTAATCTCAATCATGCATGAGAACACGTTGCTGAGAAGAGAGCCCAATAGCACCGAGTTAGCAATTTGGCACCAACCACTGCCTGGGTAGTGATACCCCCCTTGTTGAGGGGTTTTTATCTAGCACTACCACAACCACTACGAGTACTCCTCGAAGGGTCGGACCCAAATCATCAGGCCGGTTTGCCTCACTCCCCGAATGACAGGGGAGCACAGCCATAACCGGGGGCTTCCTGATGCCCGTGGTATGAGATTAGATTAGGCGTCTCTGGTCAGTCCCTGAGATGGTCAGTAATTAAAAATTACCAACCTCTCTGCCTATAGCGAGTGCCAGGCCACCCAGAGCTAAGTGAACTCCATATTCCCTGGAGAACACAGGCTCCTAGTGTGAGTAATCACCAGCAACCTTTACTGTATCCCCGGGGGAAGGCGAGCGCTACAGGTGAATGATTACGAATTTCTTTTGACTTGAGTTGATTGATATGAATACCAGCCAGATGTGGTTACAATAGGACTGTGGTACGTGCTACACAACTGATGCAGAACGAGCGATTTTTGGAGGTGATATGAATTGAACAATGAGATCAGCGATTTGACCCCGTAATACTTTTTTTTTGTATTTTTTAAGGCTTAGGTGTACGCGAATAAAATGCAAACCAAAGGCGTCTTCTAAGTTAACATGATATACGCCTTCGATCAAATACAGCCTGATTTTTCAGCCAGTCATACAAACTGGACAGTTTGAATGCATTTCACAAAAGGAAGACATGTCAGATATTTGGACGAAGTTACTATCCACTCAGAAAGCCAAAATAGGTATTTAAAAAAAACTTATTTTGTTTTAATTAAATAGGCAGGAAACACTTAATGGAAGACCCGATATATAATAGTATAATTATGAAAGTGGTCTAAGTCAAAATTTAAAAAAATGATTATCAGTTATTTCATATCACATTATTTTAAACTAAATTTATTCAATGTAATTTTTATGAAATTGTCAAAAATGAACCATTAGGTAGTGGTTGTAGTTTCAACATTATATGGAATTCATTAAGTGTTAATTATGAAAGTGGTCTAAGTCAAAAATTAAACCACAAATTTTTGGTATCGGGTCATTCCTTTCTACCGAATGACCGTGATTTTAGGTTGATAGAAATGAAAATAAAAAAAGCAAATTACTTATACAACCCTGAGCATTATTATGAATTGATAGAAAAGTGCAGAACAAGAAATACATTTTCGATAAAGCGAATGTCGCAGCCGGATTTTATTTCAACGAAATCACTAGAAGAATCAAAAAATACCGCGGGCGAATCTGTCTCTTTGGCTACAAATTCAATAGATGAGATTCTTGAAAAATGAATCTTATAAAATGTTTTATAAAACTTCTTTAGATGATTCTAAATTTCACGTTTTGGATCTTTCACCTAAAAGAGTAAGACCAAAAATATTAAATTACTTCTATTATACACCACCATTAGACAAGTAAGAATAAAGAAAAACATAAAGATATTATGAGTTTACTACCGTACATCCCAGCAGTTTTTAAGGAACATTTTAAGAATCTTAAATACTCGAAATAATGATAAAAATGAATTACTTTTTAAAAATAATTAATTAATGTTCACGAATTATTTCAATCAAATTATTGTTTTAAATAAAACTTAAAGTTCTTTATTGCTTTAAGTAATTTATAGGACATTCAGCTAATTTTGAAAATGGTCTAAGTCAATGCAAACTTTAAAAACAATATTATCGTATGAAATTCGCACAAAATTTCATATTCATAATAAATTTCCATTACTTGAGACTAATAAAATTATAAATAAAAATGTTGCATAATGTAAAAATATTTTTTAATTTATTTGAATGCAATTCATTAAATATCTCGAAACAAAAAATATATGACTTAGACCACTTTCATAATTATGGGCACATATACTTATATATGCGGGTATAACTATATACAGTATATGAATAATATTTTAATGCCATCCAAACTATTCTTATCTCAGTTGAAATAGAGTTTTGGTTTGTGTTTTATTTACGTACATATGTATGTCATATGAGTGCAGGAAAACATTTGTTTTTTTTTCCACTTTAGAAAAGTAGATAAAAAACTTGGGTTTTTGTTTTAAAATAAATGACACTTTAAGCTATAAAAACACTACAAAACATACATATATAGGTACACATGTATGTATAGAAAGTATTAATAATAAAAAAAAACTTTAAACTTAAAAAAAAATAAGTTAAACAACTTACCTCACTGCAGGTACTTCTAAAATATCCCACTCTACGGATGTATAAAATTCTGATAAATCTACACCAAGTTCAACAATATTTGTACCATTTAATTCATCAATATGGCGTAAATCAACCTGAAAATAAAAGCAAAAGAACGAGAGACAAAGTGTAAGAAAGTGAGTAAATAAAATAAATGATAATGTAACATTAAAACGTTACAGGAAATATAGAAATGGAAGGGAAATAAAACATAAAAAAGGAAGGAATTACCGTTAAAATGATACACAAGACACAGCATTTTGAAAATCATTTTAAAATGACGATGACGGCATTGACATGGAAAATAACGCGCCTACTTTAGTACTCACAGAGTAGTGATGGCAAAATGAAAGTGAAAAATCATCATAATAAGTCCTTTATAGACAAAGTAAAAAAACAAAAACAAAAACGGAAAAGAAAATAGAAAAAAAAAGGAAAAACACTTATTCATCACCATGTGCCTATGATTCAGTGCTTCCTCAACATCAATAACATGATTATCATTGACTGGAACTTTTTTCCCTCTTCTTTTCATCAGCAAGTTTCAGGTGAAAGGAAATTTTTATTCATTTCAAAAGAATAAAAAGCCCGGTGACAAACTGTTATGATTTACAAAATGGAAAATAGATTAGTTGAGCTGAGAGTTGTTGAGTAACTTTTCATTTTTAATAAAAAAACGGAAATTGTAACTGGAAATCTTTGTAGAAAATTAGTTTAATAAACTATTTCCTTGGATACCAGCATACTATACAGCACACACACTCGCCTTCTCTTTTTCAAAGTAAATTATTATAGGAATTCTTTTTTCATATTTGCATTTTATGAAATATTGTTAGAGGCTCACCAGTCTGTTAATGCTTTACACCTGAGACTATTTGTATGAACAAATTTTTAATAAAACTTAAAAAAAAAAAAATACTTTTTAATTGACTTTTTTAGACTGGAAAAGAAGAACAAAATATGTAAAGAAACAGTTTAAAGAGTAAAATTTCTAATAGGTGCAGCATTTATATTCCTGGTTGTGTATGTTAAAGAAGGCCAAAGTTTTTATGGGCTTTTTTAATCTATTAAAGGGACTTTGTCGAAGTACTTGCAACACTGTAGAGGTGTAGAAAATAAATGGAAACAAATTTCTGTCAAGAATCTATTTGGTTGCAAAAATGCTCTATATACATATGTCTACTAATTTGTGTTTTGGGATTTCTTTTTTAAAAATATATTACATAATCTTCAAGGTGAGGTACCTAAGGATCGCATTTGAACTGTTGCCAATATTCTTATAAGCTAGTTACCGAAAATATTACGGTAGCGACGAAGAAGGGCTGGGCAACTATGTAACCACAGCTTCGAAAGCAAGCGTTGCATTGTATTCTATTCCAGCAAAAATAGAGTGTCCAACTGACTCGGAACCCATTAAATCACAACTTTATTGGGCTCACCAAATTACTGAAGGTTGTCAAAACAGTCATTGGCAATACGTAATTTTAAAATATAGGAGCTAGTGCCTTCAACGCGGCTGTTTATCAGAAAATATAATAATGTGTGCAGGCTTAATAGCGCTCTGTAGATTAATCCCAGCGCATACTAAAGTTGCGTGTATCTTAGTGTTAAAGACAGTTGATAATTTGCCCATAAACCCTAGGTTTGGTCGTTATTAGATTCGTAGTTAAAATGTCCTCTTCGAGCCCTAGTCTTGTATCTCCGTTCGGAAGAGACTGAGACTCTCGTCTCAGCGTTTTAGTCCTAATAAAGTTCGAATTCTCAACGCACTCTTTATGGCACACTTCCTTACAAAGATGTGCAGGGGTTTTAGTCTCATTATGACCTTAATGGCTCCAATTGGAAAGCTGCTCATAGCCCCAATCGTATTTATCCCGAGGAGTAATTCTGAGCATTTGGTTTCCACTGTTGTATTATATAATAAAGGATTATCCTATTTCTTAGCATAATGGCTATTCAATTGCTAATGGAAGCCTGCGCGATTCTTTAGTGATTAGGCAGTCAAACAATAAAGAAAAACCTTACAATGCATCCTTTTAAGGAGATTTGTTTTATTTAAGCAGAAAATAATAAGTATTTATATTAAAGTAAGCAGGGTAGTAAACTACTGTACAGACTGTGCATTGTATTGAAATGTGTAAATGATAGGCAATAGAGTTTTTTTTCTTATTAAGCGCCTTACTAATGAGACAAGTCTCTGTCAATTGATTTGATCACTCAAAGGCCAGTGTTATACCTTAACCTTTGATTGATCAACAGCAATTGCCCCATCTGTAGTTGGATGCTGATTGTAGTGATGATTTTCGCTAAGTAGGCAGCTGTTTTCTACTGCATCCCAGAAAACTCTTTTTTCCTGATCATTAATTTTTTGATGTCAATGCCAAAGGTGGAATAGAATGGAATGTTAAGGAGCGGTTTCTTGTCGATGGAAATCTTGGACGGGGAGAGGGAGTGGAACCACTTATTATTTTTTTACTCCCATTTTTTTCCTTCGCTAGGATTTGAACGTGGGCTACTTTGGGTTGTTTAATTTTCTTAATAAAAAAATTTAATTGAAAACAATATAAAAAATTATTAAAGATTTTATTAAATCAATTAAACAAATCAATTAAAATTAAAATAGGAATTGCAGTCGGGCCTCGATTATCCGTGATCAGTTTAACCGGTAACCCCGATTAACCGTGATGGCCAAATATCAGCTTATTGTTTTTTGTGTGCAATGTTTTCAAATTTTTTGCTTCGATTAACCTCTATTCTTCGTGATGAAAACGGGGAATTCCCTTATTTGCATACGATGAATCAGAAAAATTTACAAGTGATTAATTTAATTTTAAAATTTGAGAAGTGCGGGTGGTTACATTTATATATATTAAGAATGGCATCGTTACCAGTGATAAAAAGACAAAGAAAGGTTTTAAATATAAAAGATAATATTAAAATTATTAACGAGCATTAAAAAGATAATGTGAGTGTTAAAATGCTAGCTGAGAAATACGAAGTTGGGATATAGCCCGTTTATGACATTGCTATCATGAATTAATTTTTGTAATGTAAATATGTATGTACATTGTACACTAGTGAGTCCCAAAAAAATTTTTTTTTGGGGATCAAGCTTATTTTGGAACATTATGAGGCAAAGTATTTTTGAGAATTTTTTCAGATTTTTTGGAAGTGGTTTAGAGGTTGCGCAAATTGATTTCTAATCAAAAATCGAGCTTTTTGAGCTCTATCTAAACTTTGGTTATAAATTGATAAAAAATCGATATTTTCTCGACTTCTGAGTGAATATTGTCAAAGAAAATATTTCGATCTTTAATTTTATGTGCGTAAGTAATAAGTTTCGGCAATGATTTTGCACATTTTGATACATTATATAACAGTTTTTCCAAAATTTTCAACAAATATCGAAAACAATGGTTTATAACTTTTAAAATTTGTATAAAGACTAAAAAAAACTAATGATGGAGTTTAAAAGATTATTAAGTTTTAAATAAGTTAGCAGAAAAAAAAATTAATTTTCTTTTACCGTTCTCGAGTTGTACCCTTTTAAAGCTTTGTACCCACTGCATGAAATTTTTTATACTATAAAGTGTGAACTAGGTTATACAACAATTATATAAACAATAATAATATTAGATTTGTTATAAATCATTTATTGGGATTCTTGTGATGCTGCTCTATGCCCTGCGCGACCTCTAAACCACTTACGAAAAACCTGAAAAAATTCCCAAAAATAATTTACCTTATGAGTATCTAAATTAAGAATGATCTTCCCACGAATTCCAATTTTTAATTTTATTTGGGACACCCTATTGTACACCAATGTTCACTTGTTAAATAATAAAAATTAAAAAAAAAAAAACGCTGAAATCAAAATTGCTAATCGATTAACCGCGAAAATCGACTCTCCGTAATGCTTCTGGTTCCGACCATAACGGATAATTGAGGCCCGACTGTAATTAAAATTTGAAATGTTCAATAAAAACGCGATCATGTATTTTTTTCTTATTTTTCTTTCTATAACCAATTGATTCAACTAAAGAATTTAAATTAATATAAACAATTAACAGCCGCATGTATAATGAAAAATTAGCAACTTGTTAGTATATGGGACAAAAAACTGGCAAGTTTATCACCCGCTATAGACTGATATTATTAAAACTTTCCATACTCTCTGTTGGATAACTAGTCAGAGAATCCAAAAAATTAAAGAACTCGTACGTTTGAGCAAGAATTTCCACGTATAGGAATGACAAACTTAGCAACTGTGTACAACGACCTGCTAATTTTTTATTATACATAAGGCTGTAAGTGTATAATTAAAATCAAATATGAAGAATTTTTGCCTTTGCGTATGAAGTGTGATTTGCAAATGAAATTCATAAATTTCAAAATTCAAGAAGAGAAAATTAAACAAACAGTCACAGCTTTTGTTGGAGTTCAATGAACTTTAGTACTGAAACAAAAGTTGACTTTTTAAATAGAAAAATCAAAAAGAAAAATGTTTTATGATTAACAAATAAATCATTTTTTAAAGAAAATCCCTTAGAGAATCACCTTTTGAACAACAAAACAAATTTATCAAGTGAGCTTTACTAAAAATTAATAGCGAATAACTTTTTTTTTTTAAATATTTCCAAAATTCAAATCTGTTTTTAGTGGAATTGTTTTTGACAATTTAAATTTAAATAACTGGCATGTTTGTGGTCCTAACAGTTTGCATTGTTGGAGAGGGAGTCCAGGGCTGGTTGTTACATTTTATGAATATTAATGAATAGAAAATTTAAAACGAATTTAGAAACTTAAACAAAATTTTAAAATAAAAATTAATTTCATAACATGCCATTAAATGTTAATGAATTTTAAATGCATTTGAAAATTAAATTTTCCGGAAATGGAATACAATGAAATTGAAATCGAATAAAATTACGAAGTTTTATATATTTTAAATCTGATTCACTTTTTCTATTCATTTGCTTAATGATCATTAATATTTTGTTCTTAATTATTAAGAGTTTAAATTAATTTGACGCAATTGAGTTTTATTTGGCTTTGAAACTACATTCGATTTTAATTTCTCGTGATTTCATTTTACAGAACACACCCGAGCGAAGAGCTTAAATTTTTCAAATTTTTAAAATATTTTAAAACAAATTGTTTAGACACTTAATTAACAAAATATGTATTCAAACTTGTTTTTAAAAATGTTTTTTCTTATTGCCAGGACTACAAAACCAAATGTCTGTGGATTGTAACACCAGGTACTAAATTGTATATGCAAATTCCATAAATTCTTAATCAACATTTTATCTAAATCTTAAATTATCTCCTTTTGTTTGCATCCCATTTTCTAATAACAATTTTCCTATTACTTGATAATAATTTATATCTTTCCCAAATTATTTAAAGATTAAATATGAATTTTCTTTTACATTTAAGGGAATAAATGAAATGAATATTTTCAAAAAGTAATAAAATGCCCGAACTTGGTAAAAGAGAAGCCAATTTAGTTATCAAAAATGCTTTAAAAAGGTCGAATTTCTATTAAAGAACAGAAAAAAGAGAGGAAGAATTGGTCAGATACTCGTATGTTTTAAATGAACTCTTGTTTGACCTTTTTGTAGGCCTCATTAGGTTTTATTGAAAAACTCATACACAAAGCAATAAAATAAGAAAACAAGTGAAACATAGTTACAGCCAGGCAAACATGACTGTGTAATACCCTATACAATAGTGTATTTGTTACACTAGACGCTAGAGTAAGTAGAGTGAGTTTGAGAGTAAAAGGCTAATTAGATAACAAAAAATATTGTATTATCTTTAGGAAAATGCCTTCATACCTTTGGTTACAGCTTAGCCTGTTAATTTACAATAGAATTCTTTTATATGCCGCTATCTATTGTTTTTAATTAATTTTTTATTGAGACCAATACTCAGGGGTAAACCCCTAGTAAGTGCTGTGCATTGTATTAGAATTTTTGGAAAGGGCAGTACATATATATTTTTTCTTATATTACTATTAAGCGCCTTAGGAATGAGACAAAATGCTGTGAATTGATCATTCAAAGGCAAGTTTTATGCCTTCACCGTTAAATGATCAGCAGCAATTGCCTCATCTTTGCATGTTGATTGTGTGGTGAGTGCCTTCGCTAAGTAGGTTTTATAGATTTTAGCGGTTTTCTGCCATTTCCCAATAGGTGGCGCTTTTCTCCTGATTATTCGTTTTTTATTGATATTGGTTAAGATGGAATAGAGTGGAATGTCAGGGAACGGTTTCTTTGTATATGGTCTTCTTGGGGGGGGGGGAACTTTTTTCATTTTTCACCTTTGCTGGGATTGAACCTGGGCCTTTTGAATTTTGGTGCCATAGCTCTAACCACTATACCACGCACCCCCTGATTATGTCTTTGAATAATTTATATACAATGATAAAACCAAGCTTATGCCATTCACAAACCATCCTTATTTAGGCTATTTAAATTTAATAATCGAACTGTATAACTTTTTAAATTTTAAATTGGATTATAAGTTGGCTATAGAGAAGAACCGTATTTCTTACAACTCGAATTCAATGTATGAGTTCTGAAATGGGTACTGAAATCATGAATGGAGTAATGGTTTTATAACCAAATTTTCTTCTATCGTGGTTTCAGAATGCTGAATAGAGTGCATAATGATACTTAGTCCTGCTCTAAACGTCGTTATTACCTATTTATTAACAAGTAATGGAAATTTGATCTAAGAATGTTATCAGTATAAGGTATTTGGGTTTGTGAAAACAATTTCTTATTAACTACAGTACCAGTTTGAGGCAATGTCCTCCTTATTGGTGCGAGTTGTGTACTGCACCTCTGACCACCGCTAAGCTTGCCTTTGAAGGGTATTCACCTACTTTCTTAGTAGGGAAGAAAAAAAAGGGTTTGTACGAGTTATGGTATTGCAGTCTGTACGATGTTTTTAGATGGAATCCGGCTACGAGGAATCTGCCAGCATTGCAGAATTATTTAAATTACCGGATACGTGTAGTCATATGCATGCTGAGGTATTTGGGATTGTCTTCTGATCTCCTAAAATTGATTAAATAAATCCTCTATAGCGAATTAATTTCCTCATTTTTTAATACCTATCCTGACAACTTCTAAAATTCGCCTGTTCATTTTCTTAGTGCCCTATTCTGAGATACCTTAAAGCACATTAAATGTAGTTTTTTGTCCTAAAACGAATTAAATTTCTCTTTTTTCCTGAAATTACTAATTCTGAGACTCCTAAAAATGAATTTATCGTCTGTTCTATTTTCTTTTTTGAAATGCCCTTTACTTAGATCTACTAAAGCGGATTTAATGTTTTTTCGTCTCTCTGAAATGCCCTATCTACAGATCATATGATAGCTTGTGTAAGAACTATTACCAATAGGTTTCCTAATACTGACTGACTGAATGTAGAATCTTAATGTGCTGGAGGCCCGAGGTTCGAGCCCCAAATCTGCCAAACACATATTTATGCTGATGTAGGGTATGTATGTAGGATATAATATTTTCAAGCAATACATTTTTTCTAACTTCCATCGCTGATATTAATGTTTTTTACTCCCAAATCTTATTGCTCTGCTCAAAATCTCATTTTCAGTAATTTTTTATGTTTCGGTTTTTTTGCCGTTTTTGCAAAAACTAGTTGGCCATGATAGTTGTTGCTGGAGGTCAACTTACCTGAAACCCATCATATGTCCAACTGCCAAATTTCATAACGCACGTCTGTTCATCGAATGGAAAATATTCGACATCGATTTCACATGAACTTTTATAGATGGCAGGTGGTCGCCATTCAACACGTCCTGTATAGTTGAGAGTTGCTTTTGTTGCCAGCGTTACTTCAAAATTGCCATCAGCACTAAAACGAAAAGAAAGAAGACAAAGAAGAAAGAAATTAGTAGCAGAAAATAATAGATGATTTTGTTAAAGAAAAACTAAAATCTGTTGTAAAGTTTTGTAGGGGAAAAGTGAATGGTAATCTATGATTTTTTTTTTCTTCCAATTGTAATTGTAGTTTTTCAATTCAATTCTGCCTTTATTTATCCTTTTTTTTTTTTTTTTTTGATAAATACCAACAGGAAATTAATCCAGGCGCTTACAGACTGACAGATGTTTAATTTTAATAGACTCCTTTCTGTAAATGAATGTCTGTTGAATTTTTAATTTAAAGTTTTATTGATATCGTCGTTAAAAACAAATTTGAATTTCGACTCAACGATTAAAAAACAAATAATTGAGGATTTTAAAATTTTTAAAGGAAATTTAATAGAATTGTTAAAAAATGCGAAGGTAGTGAGTTAAGTTTGTAAATGCTTGTGTTTTTAGCGTATTTGTTTAAAAACAATGTCGTTGTCGTTAACGTTTATCTGCTAAGGAGCGGCCAACAAGGTGCGTATAAATTCGACAATACTTCGGAGCAGAAAACAAGACTATTCGAATATTAAAAAGTTTTGCTCTTTATGATGTGATGAAAAATAATGAGAATATTTATATATTTACACAAGAAATACTCAATAATCCTACTAAAAAAAGAGTGCGAAAATGATCAGTAATTGCAGGAATTTCTTGCTCACTAGAGCAGCTATGTTGGTCGTATAATGAACGAAGTGCTCTATTAACTTCTGCATCAAATTTATTTATTTGTTGTAAAATTATATTTTCTGGCGTTAAGCATGGTGACTTGCCACACTTTACACTAGACAGAGAAATATCAACACAGTTTGACATACTCAACTGTCAAACCCCAGTTATCTAGAGTACATCAACAACTCTCAAGTACATAAAAAATCGCTATCAGCATTTTACTCATTAAATTACTTTTTCACTTTTTAATTTATTTTCAATTGAGGAATGTAATAACACGTGCATCTTAGTCTTGTTTACTATATTGCGGCAGTGAAAGCAGTGTTATTTCGATCAATTACTTCGAAATGGATTAAAAAATTAACGACGAGCACTTAGACAGATTCAGTAGCCATTTGAAGGAATAGTCATCTAGTATCGTGAATGCTTAAAGTCTTTTTCTAATGAGTTTAGACATGTACGCGAACACTTATTAAAGATCATAAATTAGGCCTTAAATATCACTCCACATGCTGCTTGCTCTCTAAAAACTAAGTCGTAGCACAGAAAAAACTCGAAAACATGCAATTAATTTTTATTTGAAATTCCTCGGATGAATGAATGTTGTTGAAAAAATTAAAATTTCTTTTAAAACAAAGAGAATTTTATATAAAACTAGTTGACCGGCAAACGTTGTTTTGCCACATACATTTGCTCTAGGAAACATTTTTTATTTCAAATATATTTGATATTCTTCACCGAACTGCAAAAGTCAACCTTGATATGAGCAATCAATCTCTTCGTTACTAATCATTTTAATAAATGGTTATCCGCCATTTTCTGTACTTCAGTTTGATAGTTGGCTATAGGGAGAAATATCCCCTGTATTGCCCCCTCTGAGTACCACTTAATAAGAAAAAACCTAAACCATATGTGTTCTATGGTACGCAGATATATATTATTTAGCTTAAAATTTCATCAACATCGGTACTTTATTTAGATGAGGCATAGATTTCCCCTTGGGGCGGGTACCTTTACATTTAGGGGTACCATATATGCTCTACGGTACGCTGATCTATCTACTTAATTTAAAGTTTCAACGAAGTCAGTACGTTATTTAGGTGAGGCATAAATTTTCCCTTGTCGCGAGTCAGCTTAACATTTACGGGTATGAAAAATAGATATTGGCCGATTCTCAGACCTACCCGATATGCACACAAATTTTCATGAAAATCGGTCGAGTAATCGGAGGAGTTTGGCAACAAACACCGCGAAACGAGAATTTTATATATTAGATAAACGATATTAATTTAGCCTTGTTTTACGTTTAAAAATTAAAACTCGTCTTTGAACTACAAAAGTAAATCATGAACTATTAGAAACAGAAAAAAAAATAGAAATGTTTTTTAAATAAAAAAATTATGTTTTCATTTACTCACTTATTATATAAAACAATATCCGGTCGCCATATATGATCACTGGGTACATGCAACATTTCAACGCCACCATATTCCTTTGGATCCCACTTTAATTTATAATCATACCATGATTGTTCTACCCATAAATTTGTTGTCATGATTTGATTTTTCAAATTGACATCAATCAGTTGCGATAATTTTAATTTGATGCGAACGGTTAAAGCATCTGTTACATTCATCACAGGTCGTACTAATTTGTTGTAATTACTGAGAAGATCGTCGTATAGACGTTTAGCATCGGGATTCGATGTGCTGCCTAAAAAAGAAAAACAGAAGAAAAAACAAATTAAACTAAATTTTAGAAAAGTTAGCACATACAATATACAAATAAAGTTATAACAAATCAACCTTTACTAGAGAGCTAAGCGATGCGATGACAAGCACTCAAGTTTGACACTACGACGACATACCAAAATTAATACCGTAGACAGACGACGGCATTAATGTGCATTAGTTGAGTTAATTCAAATTAATTTGCGCATTATCTTCAATGTAAATGCACAAGGCCAAACTGAATTTATACTGCATTAAGCTTTTTTAATATGGCAACATCGCATAAAATCAGTTAGTTTTTGACTAATTATTTACTATTGGTAATTAAAATGTATAGAAAGTAGGCAAAGTTACAAACCTCTCATTTCTATGGGTATAATAGCAAATCAAAATAGTTCACAAACAAACTAGCGTTGTCGTTTGTCAACGCTATAAATGCAGAAACTATCGTATGTCAGGGTAAAATTTTAATTTGTATAAGTAAGTTCTTAATGCAATTTAACGTCGTCGTCTGCCTACGGTATAAAACAAATAACTTTTAAATAAAACATAACTAAATATTTAGAGATGAAATAGTGAGTAAGTTGCCAGATTTCACATGAAAACAACTAAAATGGCATTCTCCATTTGCCAGGCATTGACGTCGCCATGGCGCAATTTTCTTTTGCTACATACAATTTAATTTTATTTAGGTTTTTCTATAAGCACAGCTGTCAGATCTTACGATTTATCACCAAATTAATTCGGCTTCCTAATTTTTTATTTGGTGCCCTGGTGAATTTTTGTTTTGTTTTAAAGTATGTAGTAAACAATCGGTAATTTCATTGGCTATTTCTGATGGGCCAAGTCATTGTTTTGAAAAATATAAATTTATTTTCATTCTGGTGTTTGTATCGAAACATTAATGTATAGGTTTATAAAAGAGATTGACGGATTGCAATATTTATGTTCTACAAACGTGTTACTTTAGTATTTACTTATTTATGCCCAACGTTGCCAAATTAATTACAACAAATGTATTTGGTTTTCTTTCTAATGTGTTTAACAAAAAACAGCTAAGTATAACTTTAATACCATTAGGCAATAACAAGAGCCATTATGTCAAACTACAGCCACTTTTACCTTCTACCGTGCGGTGAAACATGAATTTCTCGAATTGCAAAGAGTTTACACTACCTTACAAACAATGTCAGAATTTGGCGATAAAAAAAGTCAATCACAACAAGAAACCATACACACATTTTAATTTATGTGTTTTATTTTGTAGTCGCCGTGGTCTAGTGTGTTGGCTTTCTAAAAAAAGAGCACTGGGTTCAAACTCCAGCTCTGAAAAAAATTAAAGAAATATGACCAAAATATTTCCTTCGGCAACTACCCTCTTAGCTTGCCATGAAAAAGCTTCTCAAGTCTGTTGTTCAGAGTCGACTTTAAACTGTAGACCCCAATACTCATGGATAAAAATTAACACACATAACATATTTGCTGCGAGGAGCTAGGCCGTAACTCTGAAACAGAGTTGTAATGATCAATTATGTATGTATGTATGCATGTATGTTTAAATTAAAAATTGGAACAATTAAATGATACCAATTAACTTCTGATTTAAAATTTTTTGAACAAACCTTTGTTTTTCTTTTTTGCTATTTGCTTATCGCTTTCAGGAAAAAAGTTACTTTTTGGGAATGCGTTAAACCAAATTGGAAAATTTATAATTTTACAATAGAATGTCGCTATAGTCATTTACCTAGAATTGGGAAATCAAGTAGAATTAATGACGGTCAAATGTCAAAGTTCACACTTGCCCATTAGTTGTTGTTTGTGGCTGTGGCTTTGATTGCTTTTGATATTTTTTTTTTTATAAAACACAAAAGCTTGTTTTTCTGTCTATCACACATTTGCCCTTTTTCTTCATATCTTCAAGTATTATGTATGAATGTGTGATAATGTAGCCATTATTAGAACATAAAATTACACTTATAGGCTCTAACAAATACAATAAAAACTGTCTGTCCCTGTCGGAATGATTTGAGGAAATTTAAAGCTAATTCAAAGCTAACACCTTAGTTAGTCATCGGTAAGTAAAACGCTCACCCATTTACACAAAAACAGTTTAATGATTTTAACAGACGATATCCTAAGAGCTGATAAGTGTACACCTACGATGCATAATAAACAATAAGTTAGCTTGCGGTACATAAAACACATTTGCATAGAAAAGTTTCAATTGTGATACCAATTGGTTGGTACAAACAAGTTCTGTATATGTTTAAGCTGACCATAAGCTAGCTTGCTATGGATGAAAAAAGGCACTTAAAGTCAGCTATAAACGACAAAAAAGACATGTTTAAGTTTAACAGAAGAGTGAAACTGAGAAATAAACGAATAGACATACAAACTGACAATTATGAAGAAAACGTTTTGTCTTTTGCTTTTTATTTTTTATTTTTTTCAATAATAACTCAAGTAAACTTCAAGTCAGTTGCTACTAACTTAATCCTCTAACACGCAAGAGTGCCTCAAGGCACGCATTACAAAACGCCAATTAACTCAAAAAGTAATTACAATTTTTTTTTTAAATTTTAACGGTGACTTTAGTGAGAGATCTGTAACATTTCTCTCGAAAGTTGAAATGCATTCTGACATTTGGTTTCTGTTCTGTCAACTGTTTTGCGAAAGAAGTCATAATTTTAGGACGTGCAATTTGTTTTGAAATTTTTTTTTCAAACCAAAGTTATACTAACTTTTAGTCGCCCGATCTATTCAAAATAATATTTTTTTTAAGTTTATGTATTTGTAAATGTTAAAAGTTAAAAAAATCTGTGCTAAAAACGGCCTGAGGCACTCTTCATCTTTTTGCACTTGGATCCTATACTTAATTTGCAAATTAATTTCTGATGGCTTTTTTTTCATAATTACCCCGAAAAAATTATTCAAAAACTTTGCGTTCTTGCGGGTGAGACGGTTGAGCTACGGTCACATTAGACAAATCGTCGTGCGGGAGTTTAAGTGCTCTATACGCCATTTTTTAAATATCGAGTTAATGATGCTAATTTAGGTTTTAGACACTAAAATTTTTAAAATCTGCATTCTGTTTTCGGCTGTTTATCTCCGAAACTTGACGCGATATCCTAAAACGGATTACAGATTTGAAAAATTTGGGGTCTTAAACCTAAAGTGGCATCATTAACTCGAGATATATAAAAAATATGAAATGGCGGATAGAGCACTTAAACTCCCGCACGACGAAATGTTTTACGAAAAAAACTTTGCCAATATTTTAGAAAACATTTCTTTTTTAATTTTCCGTTATTTCAAGATTAAGTAAATGCAGAAATTATGTATATTTCTTATTAAAGTTTTTTTTTTAAATAATTTTTGAAAATTTTCCATAAAATTTATACAAATTTCCTCAAATATTTTCTTAATGTGACCGAAGCTAAAGCTTATAAAATTCCGACAGGGTACTTATATTGGCATGTACATATGTATGTCTTCGTATAATAAAATTGTAATTGTGTGGCCAAGTTATCTTTATCAATGATTTTATTTAATTGCCGTAAAACTTATGGTCACTCTTTTATACACACAGACAAAGCATCCATTTATGTGTGTGCTTTTGTTTGTGTAATCTAAGTTGGTGGTTAAAATATTTTCTTCATTATAAAAATCATCATTATTGGGGTGTTTGTTTTATGATGATTATTAATAATATTTGTTTTTCTGTTGATGGTTTGCTGTAAAGAAAACATATTTTCTTTTTCATTAACATTTTATTTGTTGTTGACGTTGACATTTATTTCTCTTTTATTTCATTCATATTGTCGGTGTTTAATTTAAGGTTTAGGAAACAATAAAACTTTATGCCACAAGACAATATTTGATGTGTCTTAGAAGCTTTGCATTTCTTTTTCTTAAGTTTATTAAGTCGAAAACAATACTGGCAAGATTTATTTTAGTTGACTTTTCAACAGAAAGGCTTTTCGGATTTTAACGATTATGGTGATGATATTTTATTGGTTCAGTTCTATTGTTACGAAAATACGTATTATGAATAATGATGAAACACAGATAAGATTTTTAATAATGCAAGTTATTAATGAAATAATTATTAAAGCAATTGCGTTCTGTTTATTTCATTCAATTAAAACGTGTAAGCTCCGGTCATATTCAGCAAGTATTTTATAAATATTTTGTTTGAAATATATGTAAATAAGACGAAATATTTCGATATTTAATTACTTAGACTTGAAGGAATGAAAAATGAAATAGCGATTACCTCTTTTTTGTCAAATATTTGCCTCACTTGACCACAGCTTTCATCTAATTTTATTTTGTTATCTCTCTTATTCTCCTTAATTTGTTGGTAACAAAGTATGGTCCACTCTACTGCATTTAATATTCACTTTTAACTGCTAATCTTATAAACACGCGGTGTAGAGAGTGAGAGATAAACAACTTTTTTTTGCTTTATGGTAAAAAATATAAAATAATTTTCACTCTCCACCACTCTTATTCAAAAAAAATTGCAGTTCGGCCTTTAAACAATTTAAATTGTTGGTGTTTTGCTGTTGTTGTTATTAAAGTTTTGACTTTTTTTGTAAAATCGTGGCCATGCTCAACAATACAAGTACAGGTTTGTGTGCGCGTGTGTGTGAGTAATGCAATGGTGGGTTATCAGGTGAAGGTTATTTTGAAGTCATTTCATTTTAGCATTGTACAAAACATAAAAGAACAACAACAATAGCACTAACAACAATAATAAATATATACCAAAACAATAATTTAAAACAAAAAAAAAACTTGATGCACTGAAACAATAGGAAATAAGTTTCTTAATTTAATTTTATCTCTTATCATGCATTACACTTTTAACGCGCACTGTATTATTATGAATTTTTCACTTTAAAAACACTTAAACTCCTACTCTATTTCAATTTCGTTACATTTTTCGCTCTTTCTCTTTCGCTCTCTTTCTTTTCTTATAGGAAATAATTGCTTTTGTATTGGTATTTGTTTTTGTTTATAGGTTTTGGTGTTAAAATTAAACACTAAAATAATAAATAAAAGAGCTGTTTTTATTTTATTTATTATATGATAACATTGACATGACCAACCAACATCAATGGTCTCGTCTATTTATTTATTTTTTTTTCTTGAAGCGCTCTTTTTGCTGCCATTTTTATTTTACTGCAGTGATGCCAATTTATGAGATACTAAACGCGTGTATAAAAAATAGGGAATTTAAGTTTTCGTAAATAATTCAATAATTTTTAATAGAGGCTATTAAGTACGAAAGTAGTTTTTATTTCTTGAAAATAACGAACAAAAGAAAAAGTTAACGTGTCTCACTTAAAACCACCCAGCTAGTATTGGCAAAATTATTCTTCTGAAAATTTCTCTGAGTCTTTTGCAAGAAGGTTTGGTGATCAAAAACATAATTAGTGACCCAAATGTCCAAAAAGAAAGTCCAAAACCGGTCTCGATTATATATATTTAGCAAGACTTTACTTCAAAACACAATAAATAATTGTATAGTCATTGTAAATTTATCATATTTTGTTCCACGTTTTGATCACATTTTGAGCACAGGGACGATTAATACGGATTATAATGATTTATTTTATTCAAAAATAAATAAATGCTCAATAGACAAATGCGTAGTGCTTAAATCTACTAGTCCAACGATAAAATCCCACAAAAACCAATGCAGTCAGGAGAATATTTATAATTATTTTTCGAAAAATTCAGATTATAAAAAACTATACCTGAGACAACAAATAAACAATATTCACAGCCAGCCAATTATTGGTAATCTTTTTATAGAAACCCTATTGAGAAATTGTCATAATCATTAGCATAAGCAACTCATAACTTACTCGAAAATTAATTCCTATTAAAATAAAAAAAATTGATAAACGATGCGAATAAAACAATAAATACCATCTGAGAATAGTCGGAAATGACCATCAACAAGGGGCCGTCCCCTGAGTGCTGGCCTTAAAAATAAAAAAAAAAAAAAAAAAAAATAAAATAAAAAAAAGAAACTGCAAATATATATGAGATATCAAGAAAAATCTCTTGTATATACACATTACTTTCGACTAAATTTTACATTTTACAGCACATGAAAATTCAAAAAATTTCTGTGTTTTTTTATCGCTTCACATATAATACGAGCGTCTTATCTTCTATTTTTTTTTTTCGTAGATGTTTGTATATTTTGCGCCTTTTTTTGTATTGATGAAACAAGTTGCTGTCAATTTGCCCACTCAAGAGCCAGTGTTGTACCTTCACCCTCGCATGATCAAACATCAATTGCCTCATCTGTTTGAATGTGAATGGTGAGCGTCTTCAGTAGATTAGCTGTTATCTTCCCAGAAAGTGGCGCTGTACTCCTGATCATTGGTTTCCGGTGGAATGAATTAAGAATGCCAGGGGGCGATTTCTTGCAGATGGTCTTGTTGGAGGGGGGGGGGGGGAACCTCTTATTTTTCTTAAATTTAATTTAATATTTAAATTAAAAAACAAAAAATTCTTTTCGCCATATTGGCAAATACATTCAATATGATTTGAAATGTATGCTTTTGGGGATAAGCATGTTTTTTAATAAAAAAAAAAACTTTTTGTTTTTCTATTCATTTGCTACAGACATTATGCCAACCGCAGGTTAGCTTGCTGTGGTGGAACAGAGAAATAGAATTTAAATTTTTTGAAAAACAGAAATGTATTGCTTTGTAAATACTTTTGTTTGTTTTTTATATACTAAATGGGATATGATTCGCATTTAGTCTATAACTATTTTAACATAAGTATTTATAGTTTTGAATAACACCTTTGGGAAAAAGTCTCCTGACGAGTCTCTTAAGCAGAGACGAAATGGCCATAGAGACATGCTTATCCCCAAAAGCATACATTTCAAATTATATTTAATATTTAAATTGTAATTTTTTTAGAAAATAGCAAATTTTTATTTTTATAATTTCGTCCTTCGCTGGGATTGAACCTTGGTCGTGTGAGTTTCTGTGCGAGCGCTCTACCACTATGCCACGACCTCCCTGTGAACAATCTTAAGGTTTTCTTTAAGTTTTAAGATATTTTAAAAAGGCTAAATATTGTCCAAAACGCGCTAAGTTGTAAGTACTGGCTTACTGTCTCAATTTGCTTTTAATGTTTGTATAAATGCATATGTGCCTGTGCGTGGTGTTAAACCAACACATTGTAATAAAAACAATTTGTTTGTGATACACAGTTTCTATTTGAAACTCTGTGTGTTGTTTAACAGAATAAATATGTTTTATTATCATTGCATTCTTTATTTTAATTCCTGCTATGAGTTCGCAAACTCTATATACATATTTATTATATCCATCTATGTATATGTGTATGTATGTATATATACATATGTTCTTATATTTATGGCATATATGTACATATGTATGTACATCAGTCTATTGACAAAAATCATCAAAAATTTTTATTTCATATTATCCATTACGCTATGATTACAATGACATGTATGGGCATATAATATCAGCAAATAAAATAAGTAGATATTTCTAAAGTTACGGCCTGGTGTCGTGTTTCATCGATGCCATATAAAGTAGCCTTGGATCGAATACCTGTGAATATAAAAATGATATTTCAATACCCACTAGACATTTAAGGAATGCTCACACTTCTTCACCACTCTGTGAAAAAGACAAAAAGGAGAAGAACGTCAATTACAATAATTAACGAAAAAAAGTGGAACTACTTGTTTGTAAAAAACATTTAATGCAACAATTTCCTTTCATTTGCCAATTTTTAGAAACTTTCTTATATAATAAACTAAAGAAATAATATTTTTTAATATCTCTGGCAAAAAAAAAAAAAATATAGCTTGAATCGACACGAACTCGAATTAAAGAAGTATTTTGATCGCTTCAAAAAAATAGTAGTACAAAGCTAAAAAAAATTAATATTTGTATGAACTATGGGGGAGGGATGTCCTGGTATAGCGAACAGCGGAACTTCCATAGCTCGAACGTCTCTAACACGATTTTTCTCTAACTCAAACTAATTAGGTTGGCAGTAGCGTGAAGAGAATAAATTACGTACAATTTTCTTTCCTAACTCGAACTTCCATATGTCGAATTTCTCCATAACTCGAACGAAATAGATGTATGGAATTCTAAAACTCGAAGTATTTTGCTTGTTTGTTTTGATAATTTCATTTGGGCTTGTTAATTTTACTTTGTTTTTCCTGTTTATTTGGCTGGTATATTTTGTATTTTTTTATTTAGGGGAAATTCCTTTTAATACATCATATATTTCATGGGCGGTCGTGGTACATGAAATTCAAACGACCAAGGCACAAATCCCAGCGAAGTATATAGAAAAATTAAAAAAATAAACATTTGCGGCTTTTCGAAAAATTATAATTTAAAAATAAGAGATCCTCTTCGCCTCCTCCAAGAAGACCATCGTCAAGAAACCGCTCCCTGACGTTTCCAGTCTTGTGCACCAGAAACGAATAATCAGTAATACAGGGCCTCCTTCTGGCAAGATAACAGCTAACCTGCTTAATGAAGACGCTCACCACTCACCATCAGCATCCACCGCCAGATGGGACAATTGCTATTGATCATTCAAAGGTGAACGTATAAATAACGCTGGCCTTAGAGTGGTAAAATTAACAGTAACTAGTCCCATTGACATACTGCGCTTAACATCCACATATATTGATCTATACTTTCGAAATCCAATACAATGAATTACATAAGTAGGGATTTTACCTCTGAGTAAAATCGTAAAAAATTATACAGTGCACTCGTGGTAACGTGAACACAGTAACGTGAACAACTTTTGTTTACATTGACTACTCTGTAACTTGAACTAATTTAGAAAGCTCTATAACGTGAATCATTTTTATTGTATATGACTCTGAAATCACGATTAAAGCATTGTTTTACTAACTTTTATGGTGTGCTTTGCTTGCCAATGTTTCTTGTCAAGCACTGAAATCCATGACATTTGGAAAAAAATTAAATCACGACCATAATTTTCTCGTGATCTCGTTTTATTTTTATTTTATATTTTTGTAATTCAAATAACAAAATAATTTCACTTTCAAGCGTGTAAAACACAGGTTTATATTGTAAAATTTAATACTTTTGTCATGAAATCAAGAATCGCTAAAGCGAAGAATTTCGCTAACATGAACACCCTTGGTTTTAATTAGTTCACGTTACCGCGAGTGCATTGTAGATGCTTTCACAAGAAATAATTTTATATATTATAATATAAGAAGCTAAGCCGTAGCTCTTACAAAGGGTTTTGTTATGATCAATTATGTATGTCTGTATGTAAAACAGACACAAAAAAAAAAAAAAAAAAAAAAAAAAATACAAAATCTATGAAAAAAAAAAACTTCTATCAACTATCTTCACATTCCAATACAATGCACACTGCATGAGTAGGGGTTTACCCCTGAGTATTGGTCTTAAAAAAAAAAAAAAAAAAAATACCTGTTATAACTTAATCCGTTCCATTATATTAAATATTTTTCTTTTGTTTATCAAATATTTTGTCAATACGACAGTACTTTTAGTTATTTCTGTAGCTGAACACCTAAACGTATTATTAACATTCAATATATTTAAGGGTTAATATATTACTCATACGCGCATGCAATTGTACATCTAGTCTACACATTCATTGTAACTCACATGTTATTATTAGGAAGAATTGAAATTTCAACAAAGTCGTGCAGGAACTTTAAACGTTTCTTGATATCTCTCTCACTCATAAGTTTTAAAACTACATATGCTGAACCATAAAATACTTCTTTCTTTGGACTTTGCCTTTCTCTTTTAGTCACAGCATAGGTTCAGTTTAAATTAAATATTTTGTTTAAAATATTTGAAAATATTCCAACAAAACTGCTATTTTTATAACTTTTGTTAAAACTTTTGTGCTGCCAAAATGAAATCATTTAACTCAAGTAGAATTTCTTTTTTTTTTATTTTAAATTGAAACTAAATTTTATTCTTTTATTTTTCCTTTTTTTTAATTTTTATCCTTAAATTTATTATAACGCCTATAATAACTTTTTATTCTTAGCCATTCATTTATTACAAACTCCCCGTTCTCTGCAATTGTGCATTTCAATTTGAAATGTCGAAATGGAAAAAAAATACCACAAAGCAGTTTAAGTTTAAATGGTAAAAGAGAGAGAGAGAGAAGATTTAAAACTGACCACAAAAAAAAGTACAAATTTTTATTGAAAAACTACAAAAAAATAAGAAAACAAACGAAAAAATGCAGAGATGGGTCTGTCAGTAGGTTTATAAAAGTAATTTTTATATATATTTTATTTCTCTCTGCTTGTATTGTTGTATTTTATTTCATTACACAAAAACTGGTCGAGTTTGTATATTAAAACAACAACAGCAACACCATACAAACCATATTTTGCTTACCCGATACCAAAATTAAAATATTTATTGCAGGCTGCGTACAAAATGCAGCAGTAGTTTTGTAAATGAGTCCAAGTATGTACAGCGTACAAACATTTTTTTATAAAAACTTGGGGCAAATGAAATATTTTTACTCTGATGCAGCTGATATGTTGCTGTTGCTGATGATGGTGGGTTCGGCTGACTGGTTGGTTGTTTAATGGCAGAGTTTAAGAAATATTTTCGAAATTGAAGAGCCTGAGGTGTTTGTACTGACGGAAGTAATGTGGATATTAACTCTCATAAAATATTAAAATATTTATATATGTATTTATTACCAATACAGTAGAGGCTATAAAATAGGCACTGCAATGGAACATTTTGAAAGTGTTGTTGTAATTGTTCTTCTCTTAGTATGACTTTTTTTTAAGTAGTGGATATTTTTTGAAGGTTTACAACTGTTAATTGGCAACATTGTTTTACTTGCAAGCGTTTTAACAGCTGATAAATGACTTTTATTTAATATGGTTTGGCATTTTACTATGGATACATTTATAACAGAGCAAAGTTTAGAAATTGTGAAATGTTTTTATCAAAATAATGGTTCTGATCATCAAATTAATCTTGAATTTCGTCCAGTTTATGGCGTATATAATCGTCTTTCGTTGCGTATAATTCAAACAACGATGGATAATTTTCAGACCACGTTTACTCCTACAAAGAAAAAAAAAGTGTTGTTATGGCAAATACTTTTTGCAGTTGAGGAAATTGTATTTGTCGCAAATAAAAAGTATTTGATTTAAATGATATTTTATTTGCCACAAAGAATTTCGGCGAATACACTGTATTTGTCGCAGCTACAAAATTGCAGTTGACATAAATCAAGAGCAAAATTATTTGATCCAAATTGAATTTTCTTTAAGTTAAATGTAATTGCATTTAAAAATTCATGTCAACAGCAATTTATTAAAATCAAATTATTTACGCCAAATACGGATTGCTGTTGTGGTAACAGTAGTCTTGTATTTTCAAATGCAATCCGCAGTTAGTTTTGTTTTATTGTTTAGACATTTTATTTCATTCGTTTGAATATTGTTTGCGGTATTAAAACACGTGCGTGTGAAGAAAAAAGCAAATATGTGTGAGTTTTTTACAGGAGTATATCTTCGCCGTGGTCTAGTATTTAGTGTGTTGGCTTACTAAGACGATAGTGGCGGGTTATACTCTCAGCTCTGACATCTTAAAAAAAAGATATGTGTATGAAAAAATGATTTCTTTCGGCGACTACCACTCAGAAATCTGCTATCAAAAGTTCTGAGAGTAACTGATTGCCATGAAAAAGCTTCTCAAATCTGTCGTTCGGAGTCGACTTTAAAAATTGTATATTAATATAGTTTAAGTATTATGTACAATAATGTATGTATATTATATTATTTATATATGTTTTATAATATTAAATATGTATTTATTATTATATTGTGCTCTCAATTGTCTTACTATGTATTATATTAATCTTTTAGATATAATTAAAAATAATTTACCAATTCATTGTACATATGTATGTACATATATATTCCTGAAAAATCTTTAATTTTATTTTTGTTTGTAAATAAAATCTAAAAATTTAAAAAATTTTGACATTTGTCGAATTGTATTTGGGGCAAAGACAATTGTATTTGGTAGAACAGTTTTTGCATTTGTCAATTTGCATTTGAGACAAAGACAATCGCATTTGTTAAAACCATTTTTGCATTTGCTCAATTGTATTTAATGTAACAGCAATTTTGTAGTTGCAACAAATACAAATTGCTATTGGGAACGATCTATTTGCGGTAGGGTTAAAATCATTTGCCATTACTACGTTTTTTTTTTCTGTGTACTGATGATATAAATTCCCTCAGATGACGAACATTGTGCACGGGAAGCTGTATCCCCTGTACAGAACAGCATTGAAGAAGATCCAGATCAATCAATTTGTCGCCTTTCTAGGCCACTAGGGTTGCGTCCTTTAAATTTATGGAACATTTTATGAAAGAATCTTGGCTTAGAAGATTTTCAGAATTTGTAAAGAATTTAAAGTCAATTCGGCGACAATATATATCTTATTAAACTTCCATTCAAAACTTTGTACTTCAATTAAGCTAAATTTTGGATGAACTGGTGAATAGAACTGAAGAGTTTGAAGCGCGGATGATACATCACAGTTATTGATGAATATCCCTTAAAAATCTATCATGTTCAGTATTGTACTGCTAATGGCAAACGGTAAAGGACATGCTAAGAAACTTTTGTGTTCCTCAAGTAACTGCCATTAATCTTGCTGACATGTGGCTTCAACAGTACGAATTCACATGAGATACAGCGAGTGCTATAATTGATTTATTTAAAGTAACTTTTAAATAAAAAATAAATTCATGTTTTACTCCAATTAATTGGCCACAAAGATCGTGAAATTTCGCACCCTTTGCTTGTTAACGTGGAATGCCTATGCCGATAAACCAAAAATAATTGAACACCGAGAAATAAACATCCGAAACATTATTGGTGAAATAAGGCCACATATGCTGTAACGGTTTGTGAAAATTTAGCGCCTTGCACGCCTCATTTCTATTCAATAAAGCCCGTTTTATTTCAATTTTTGTGACTGTAAAAAAAGATCATCATCAAAAAGCTGCTCCTTGACATTCCTATTCCACCAGAAACAAATGCTTAGGAATACAGCGCCAATTTCTGAGAAGATAACAGCTAACCTGCTTAACAAAGACGCCCTCCATCGGACAGATGGAGCAATAGATTTTGATCTTTCAAAGGTGCAAGTATAGCACTGTTCTTGAATGATCAAATTGACAGCAACTTGTTCTATTGACATATCTATTTACTATCTATAATTTCCAATTCCTATACATTGACCTGCATAGGTAGGGGTTTACCCCTAAGTATGGGTCTTAATAAAAAAAAACAACCAAAACTTATAATGGGTTTGTGCTATATTTGTTCACATCTGTGTAGTGATTTAAACAATAAAAATATTTTGAGCGCCAAAATAAAAAAACAGTTTAATTTTATACTGATGACTCTCATTATTATTTTTGTTAAAATTTTTCTTTTTTTCTAGGTTGTATATTCAGCACTGATTTTATATTTGTGGCTGCTGAAGGTTTCAAAATAAAGTGCAAAATTAAAAACAAAAATGCAAGTAAACCTTGCAGGAAGGAATTTTCTTAAAGAAGAGCACATTTCCTTTATTTCAATATTCAGAAGAATAAATCTTTATTTCAGTACGATTAGATCATTTAGGATAGAGTTAATTGCCTGCGAATGCATATTTGAACTTTTCAGACTATTTCGCAATATGAAAAGAATGCGCTCGTTGTTTTATTTAGCACACTTGCTTAGACATGCCATAGGTCATCAGCTCGAAATTACTGCCTTAGAACTAATTAATTATCTTCACCCTGTTACACAGAAAAATTAATATTCATATTTCATTTTAGACTTAAGGGTCTCTAACGAATTTAATCAGTGGTGATTTTTCTCTCTAAAACACCTTTTTAACACTGAATAGTAAAGTTCTGTGACTATTGGTTTTGCTGGACTTATAAACCTGAAATTTAATCCAATATTTTCTATATGCACTAGTGTATGTAACACACTTTTGTGGGAGCATATTTTCATTAATGTTTCGATTGTCTTGTATGGTGAAAATTCCAGCCACAAGAATACAGAAAAAGGCTAAAATTAAGAGCATTTTGTGTTAAATGCAGCTGATTACGCGCTTAGCTAACTTGTCGTCTGATCTCAGAGATATAAAAGATAAATATTTTAATAGTAAGACAGCCTGACTAACTGAAGAGAATAAAAATTAATTTGTTCTTGGGCAACTATCAACACAAAAACAGAAAATACTCTTCTTTAAAAAAGTTTTTTTTACGGTTTTCGACAAGCGTAACTTCTAAAATGAAGCTCCAAATAATAGCACATATACATAAAATAAATGTTAAAGAAATATTTCATTTTCTCAATTCCATGTGAAACTTGAAAACTACACTTTGAATATGGGAAAAGCATTCCCATGAGGTGCATGTTTTATACGCACACGAAAAAAAAAAAAAGGAATGACAACTTTATGGCAGCAATTTTCTTTTCCATTTTTTTTTTTCTAACAAATTACTTATTTGCAAAATATTTATTTATTTGCCATTAAATTATTCAGCTCTTGTAACATTTTATTGCTGTTTGGAAAACAAAGTTTCTTTTTATAACAATTTTAACTTCATATTGGTTTTTTTTTTTTTTTTGGAATGGAAAGGGTGCACTTCTAACCAACAAAAACTTTGCCACTAAACAATTTTTGTAATTTCTATTTGTCTGTTTTTTCCTTTTTTTCATTTAAGAAAAATGTTTTCATTGCATATGTGTTGGTGCAGCCCTATTCGCATATGCAAAATGTTTAGATATCAAAATATATAAACAAAAAGAACAGCAGCAGTAGCAACAGCAACAGCAAAAGCAGCCACCTTCAAGACAACTTTTCATCACTTCTTACCATTTTTATTTAATTTCTTTTTCTCGTTTTTTATTTTCTCTTAACCAAAACATGGTTTTCTTTCATGAGCTGCTTATTTTGTATAAAAAGAAAACTCTCTTTCTTTTTTTTAATTTTTGCTAAAACACCAACAATAGGGGCGATAAGCAGATTTATATGTTGTTGTTGTTTTTACTGGGTAAAAGTGTTGTTGTTAACCAGGCGCACAGCAAGTCAAGTGTTGGTCATTTTTTGGGTTTTCATCTCGTTTTTTATTTTGTACCTTAAAAGCCAACAGTACAAGGCAACCCCAAAGTAAAGTGGCTGCAAAAGCAAAATATGGAATGACCGTGACGGCAGTAAAAAAAAAATAAATAAATTTTTTTAATTTCCATAGCAAAATAGTTTAATATTGTGCTATTCAAACCATAAAACTATTTGTTGGAAGCAAATAAGAATGAAAAAAAAAAAATGAAAAGCTAAAAAATTGATATTAAAAATGTAATAAAAATTTAAACTTAACAATAAGTTTTTCCTTTAACCCTGTTACCAATTTAGTTATGAAGCTGTTTTTGGAGTGGAGTTTTTTCTTTTTTGTTCTTATTTAAACATTTTTATTTTATTTTCTCAAGAAACAAATAAAAGAAAAGTGATTTTGTAAAGTATACTTGTCAGGCTCTTGTCGCACACAAAAATATTTGCCTACTTTAAGGCTTATAAAAATCAAAATAAATTGATATTGGCATATGATTTTACAAATATTGAAAAAGAGTTGATTAAGAAAATTAAAAAGTAAAGAACAAATAAAGCATTTTTTTTATACAATTTATTAATATTTCAAAAGGAGTAAATTAAATAGAAACTTTTGCAGAAATTTATTTATAGTCCTAATAAGATATTTATTGTATATTATTTTCTTTGACATTTTTTTTATTAGATTAAATTAAAGAGACCTCAAGGAATATTTTTGAAGTACGACAACTACTTTTTTTAGAATAATATTGTTACATTATTTTTTTGTGTTCGCCGTAGTCTTGTATGTAGTGTGCTGTATTGCTAAGACGATAGCTATGGGTTCGCCGAAAGAAAATTGAAAAAACACTTTTTCCGACAACCACCCCTTAGCAGCCTTTGTCAAAAGCACTGAGAGCAACGTTTTGTCTTGGACAAGCTATTCAAATCTGTCGTTTCGATTCGACTTTAAACTGTATATTCCAGTACTCATGGATACAAATTGACGAACACAATATGGTTGGTGTGAGGAGCTAGGCCGTAACTCTGACAAAAGGTTGTAGTGGCCACTTTTTTTTTTTTAAGACCAATACTCAGGGGTAAACCCCTGCTCATGCAGTGCATTGTATTGGAATGTGAAGATGGTTGATAGAAGTTTTTCTTTCTTTTTTTTTTTTCATAGATAATTGTTTTTGCGCCTATTTTTTTTTTATTAATGAAACAAGTTGCTGTCAATTTGTCCACTCAAGAGCCAGTGTTATACCTTCACCATCAAACAGCATTTGCCTCATCTGTAAGTGGATGTTTTTTGAAGAATGGTGAGCGTCATCAGTAGATTAGCTGTTATCTTCCCAGAAGGAGGAAGATAACAATACTTATGTATTGTTACGTTTAACATATTTAAAAATTGTGTTTTTTAATATTTTTAGTGGAAATTATTATTGATGAATTTAAATTAAATAAAAAAGAAGAAAACTATTTTACTTATACGTTCGTTGAAAATGCTTCTTTATTTTATTCAACTCTAACGATATATAAACTTTAGAAATGTGTTATTTATGTAGTATCTATTTAATATTTATTATGGTAAAATATTAAATTACTATAAGCGAAAGCCATACGTTCGGTGTAGCGTCGCAGATCAGGGTGAGCATCGAACCCAAAACCCTCGCACTAGCCTTTAACATAACTCCTCCAAACCTCGAATACTATATTCCACATCTCTTAGCTGTTCTGCATTCCATTTCCGAAAATTTTTCTTCGATTTATGTGTTTCATGTAGTGAAAATATAACATACATACATACATAATTGGCCATTATAACCCAGTGTCAGGGGTATGGCCTACCTTCTTGAAGTACTCATGTTGTGTGTGTTCATTTTTATCCATGAGTACCGGGACCTACAGTTTAAAGTCGACTCGGAACGACAGATTTGAGAAGCTTTTTCATGGCAATCAATTACTCCCAGATCTTTTGCCAGAAGACTGCTGAGAGGTAGTCGCCGAAAGAAATAATTTTTTCATAATTATCTTTTTTTTTTTAAAGATGTCAGAGCTGAGAAATTATTACGCGAATCAAATGGACCAAGATTTTTTTAACAAAACGTTTCTTATGTGTTAAGATATGAATTATAATTCATAATTTCAATGTTTTGTTGTATTTTTCATACTTTTTATATAAGATTTCTATCAAAATTGACAAAACAAATTTGTTTTACCAAACAAAACGAATATGAAATATTTTGATTTCCAGTAATTTTATAATTTCTCACCGACCAATTCCACTCTGAATACGGAACAGGGGTAATAACTTTACAAAACAGCCAACAATATTATAATCAATTATGTGATTAAAAAAAATCTTTCTTAACTGTATCTCGTATAGAGCACATTCCTTTGTAGCTGATTGTCCAACGAACTACAGAAAAAACTCGTTCTTTAGCTGCACTGTGCTCTTCTCTAATAACCTTTCAGCCGATGTTATCCCTGTCAATTACTATCACAATAAGAGTAAATCAAATGTCCCCAAAATCTTTCCATCTTCAATAACCTATTTTCTTGGACCAATCAAATGCACCGCATGTATAGGGGTCGTCCACTAAGTGATGGCCTCATCCAAAATAAAAGAATGTAGGCTTTTGGTTTGAAATCTGTTTTGCTTTGATTACAGCTGGAATATGATTTCAGTCAAAAGTGATTGCAATACTCCAATCTATGAGTGTTATTGTGAGTGTTATGTGTGATTAGTAGGAAATAATATTTTAATTTCACAGGAATACCACTAATAATTCCAGTGATACTCTAAAAAAACGATAAATTTGATTACCCTACCGTTCTTTTGAGGTGTAGGAGACCCAAAATAAAATTTAAAGAACCGGCTCATAAATGAGAGTTGTATTATATAAAAGGGCGGATATAGGTCTTGTAAATATTGAGAAGGTCAGTTGAAGTGAAGAATTCATGTAACATTTTTAACAACCGAGCCACTTGAATTCTTTTTTCGTTACTCGAAAAATGTGTCCATTCCATGGGATTTACAAATAATTCTCATGGCATCAAGAAAATCTGCCTCCTTAATATCACAGATGATAAGATTGCATCGTCTCTATTATGCCTATGTGTGAGAAAACAACATTAGGTTTTGCGCACATTGAGATTATCAGAGATTATTAACAGGTCATTTGTAAGTATGCCATTAATAGCCTGCCTTCCTATTTCTATCTCCAAAAGACTTGACCTATCATGAAATGAATATAAATGACAAATGTTACAGTAATTTGAATAAGAATAAATAGAATTAGATTTTAAAAGGAGAACGTAGTTGACATCAAATCAAAAAATAGAGAAGGTGACCGAACTAAACCTTGCGGTATTCATGAATTTAACTGATTTTATATTCAACGGCGATATTTGTCTCAGTATGAACATTCTTTCACAGTTTTGGTGCTATTGCATTATATGTGGACAGTAGAATATGTGGTAGTCGCCGTGGTCTAGTGGTTAGTGTGTTGGCTTACGAAGACGATAGTGCTGGGTTCAAATCTCAGCCCCGACATCTTTAAAAAGAGAAATATGAAACAATTATTTCTTTCGGCGACTACCTCTCAGCAGTCTTCTGGCAAAAGCTCTGGGAGTAATTAATTGCCATGAAAAAGCTTCTCAAATCTGTCGTTCGGAGTCGACTCTAAACTGTAGGTCCCGGTACTCATGGGAAAAAATTAACACACACAACATGAGTGCTGCGAGAAGCTAGGCCGTAATCCTGACACAGGGTTGTAATGGCCAATTATGTATGTATGTATGTAGAATATGTGGTATGAAATCTGTCTACAGTTCGATGTACGGCTTGTTCAGATGAACAAGAATGTGCTTTCTAAAGGTGACCAATTTTCAAAGTAAATCTACATAATAATATTTTTCAGGCCTCAACCTAGCCTTGATTATTTTCCAGAGTATATTGATCACAAGCATCAAAACTTAAGCACATTATGATATTTTATTTAACAATTAAGCCTTTCAAAGTAGCCAGCATAAGGTGCGTCTCAGTAAGCACAAAAGTAATAAACTTTAGGCAAATATTTTTGTGTTTTTAATGTTTAAATGTAAATCAAACAGAAAAAGGTACGAGTATTCGTATTATTTATTGCTTTTTTGGTTGCTCTTAAACTTCTTGCACGTTCGTTTGTATTGTTTTTTTTAACAAAGTTTCTACAGCTGTGCTAAAAAACACCTTCAAGTTTTATTTTCTTAAATATCTTTTAAAATTTTGAATTTTTTCTTTATTTTTTTAAGTGGTATCAGCTGTGATAGTGGCACAAGTAAGATTAACGCCAACTTTTTAAAGGTAAACAAAAGAATTTCATAAAATAAGAGCATCAAGAGTGTTTGTAAGATACGTATGTATATACGCTTAAAATTGTAATTTTTAAAGTGAAATAAAAGTAAATTTATATTTTAGGTTTTTAATGTTCTCTGTTTGTTTCGTTAAATGTATTAATAAGTTTATTTATTGCATTTTAATATATTAAAATATTATTGTATTTATTTGTTTCAATAATTCAGAATTAAAACTCTTGCCCCGTTAATTCAATGATAATCATCCCGTGATTTTTAAATGAAACTCAAACGATTTCACTCTTTAAACCAAATTAATTCATATTTTCATTCACACAAATGAAGTGGTATAGTATAGTGAATATATTTTTCTTATTTTTTTTAAATCTTAATTAAAAACAAAATAACTTATAATTCTTTTAAGGATTAATATGGCAAATATTACAATATTGGTTTTATAGAATATGAAAAAAAAAATCCATTTTATTGTAATTCTACATAAAAACTGCAAGAGAAGGCCATAAACAACAGTTGTTTTGTGGCAAATGGATAAACTTTTGCAATTATTGTAATTAACCTTTTCATTATTTTGTAATTTTACATTAAATATCCACTAATGCGAAATAAAAAGTACAAGAAAATGTGTAAAAATTTACTTTTTCTTATAGCAGAGTTCACTATTCAACAGTGACCATAAAACTTATTATTATTTTGGCCATATTTATGAAATATATTCGAGAGTACGAGTATAAAAAAAATATTTAAACAAAAAAACTTTTTATTTTAAGCTTTTAAGACTAAAAGTAATAAGAAAAAAATTTATATTTTCTTTTTTCTTATTTGCTTCCCAACAATACTTATTCCTCTTCCTTCTGTCTTTCATTCTTAACTGCTTATTTTGTTCTCTGTTTTGTTTGTCCGAATACCTCCATTGTACTGGGGTTTCATCTGTTTAACCTTCTGCTTTAAACATCTTAAAAGAAGTAAAATGCAAAAAAAAAGTGTTTAAAAATGTTTTAAAAGAACAACAATAAAGTTGTGCTGTTCATTTGCCTCCTTAAGCCATATCCTGCTTGTGACTTTTCCTGGCGTTTAAAATACGACTTTTGCTGGTGCGAACATAACAGAGAAATAAACAGTTTTGGGCTTAAAGTGTTGATATTGTTGCATTAAAGAATCTTTCAACTTTTTCGCTTTTATTTATTTTCATTGCTATTGTTGTTGTTGTTTTTATTTGCTATTTACACAGCCAGTAACAAGCAGCAGTAACAGCCTGAGTTGCTGTTACTGTTGCAGTTGCTTTTAGCAACTGTTAAAAGGGTTTAACAGTAAATAGACAGCAAAACGCATAAATTTTAAAAGTTGAACACACGAAAGATTTTTAACATAAATAAAAAAGCAAGAAAATAATTTTTGAAAAATTCTACTTCATCTTACTTCAGTTAAATACTTTTCGATAATATATTTTATGTTTTTATATTTTGAATTAAAAATTTCAATCCATTTGTAAGCCTTTTCTGTTTTCCGAATAAGGAAAACATGCAGAAAAATTATTTAAATCAATAAATATAATGTGACGGATGACCTTAACTAATAAAAGTCGTGCCAAGTCACGCAGTGAGCTATTTAAATTCAATTTATTTTTGTTAATTATAGGCGTACGCACATACAATTGGCCATTACAACTGTTTTTCAAAGTTACGGCCTAGTTTCTCACAGGGTCCATATTGTGTTTAACGTCGAATCTGAACAACGTTCTTGAGAAGCTTGTTCATGGCAATCATTTCATTTCGGAGCTTTTTCCAGAAAACTGATAAGAGGTGGGCGCCAAAAGAAGTACTTTTTCATATTTCTTACTTTCAAGCTGTCAGAGCTGGGGTTTGAACCCGGAGCCCCCATGTAGTAAGCCAACATACTACATACTAAACAACAGCGACCACATTTCAGTATATATACTTACGTATCTCAAGCTATTTGTGGCTTTTTTAACATTCTAATTTTAACAAGCTAATTTTAGTTCAGCCGGGGGGTGCGTAGTATAGATGTTAGAGCCCTTGCTCAAAAACTCAAACGGTTGAAAAAGTTAGTGTGCGGTTTTTTCAAAAATTATAATTTAAAACTAAGAGGTCCCCCCCCCCCCGCCCCTTCCAAAACGACCATCTACAAAGAAAGCGGTCTCCGACATTCCAGTCTATTCCACCTTAACCAATGTCAGCAAAGTATTGGGAAGTAGCAGATAACAGCTAAACCTACTTGGCGAAGGCACTCACCACACAATCAACATGCTATGATGAGACAATTGCTGTTGATCATTTAAGAGTGATGATATAACACTGGCCTTTGAATGACCAATTCACAGCAATTTGTCTCATTCCCAAGGCGCTTAATAATTAATAATAATATATGTACTGTCCTCCAAAAATTCCAATACAATGCACAGCAGTTAGTAGAGGTTTTACTCCTGATATTGGTCTCGAGAAGCTAGGCCGTAATCCTGACACAGGGTTGTAAAGGCCAGTTATGTATGTACTTGTATATGTATTGGTCTTGAATAATAGTAACAAAAAAATAAAAAAATAAATTCATTTTCCTATTTAGAATTGTAAATCTGTATCCATTTGTGCGCACCCTTGCTTCTGAGAATGAGAAATATGAACACATAGGTGATCTAAATGAATTAATTAAAGTGAGAGCTTTGTTTAGTTCTAATCATTTAAGTAGAGCACTTCATAGTAACCATTTATGTAATTGCATCCCTCTGCACAACAGCACATCTTAATCTATTTAGGAATTTTGAAGTTGAACGAAACCTATAAATTTAATAGGAAAAAAACAAAGAGCTCATCTCAGTGAAGTTCAGGATAATATTGAAATTGTTGTTCTAATTTTTATTTTAAATTTTAATCCATTGGTTGGTGTTTTAATTTTATGGAACAAAGAAATACAGGCGGATTTTCTAAACCGCTAAAAGTAAAGACAATTAACAGAGAGAGCTGAACTTAGTTCAGTTCATTTTAGCAAAATAGTTTATAATATTCTATAGTTTGTTTTTGATTGATAATTGAACATTATAATGCATTTCTGTGATTATTTTCTTGTATTCTGAGAACAAAAGATATAAATTCATAAATGCCTTGTGAACTTAAAATGAGCAATAATTTTACTTCAGCTCATATTAGTGAACCAGTTCATAATAAACTTTCAAGAGTTATTCTATTTGGGGGACTTTTCAGTTGTGGAAACAAGAAATATAGACGAATGGCCAAAACTAACTTTAGTTCACGTTGTAATAATAAAAAAGTTTTTTGTTCGATTTACCATTAAACATGTGAATGCTTTCAGTTCTCGCAATAAGATATACAGAGAGTTGATCGAAACCCATAAATATAATGGGAGATTAAGAAAAGAGCAAATTTTACTAGATTTCTAAGAACAACTTCATGATGTTATTTTTTCTGATTTAAATTGCAAATTTTCAATCATTTGTCTACTATTTCAAATCTCGGAATAATTGCAACATCTACAATATAATTATACTTATGGTTTCGGACAAAAAAATTTATATCAAAAAACAAAAAATGTTAATTTGACATTTTTGAAAAATTCTATTTCATCTTTAAAACCCCTTAATTAGATCAGAAACTAAGTGCTATTAAGAATTTTTCAATGATTTATCAATAAAAGAAGAAAATTACATATGTGAAGGAATTGTACACCAGCCGGATAGAACATGTTTTCGACTCCAGGTACGAAAGTCTCATAGGAGTTCTTTGTGTTCTAAACAAATTCATGCAAATCGTCAACTATTTAAGTCACACTGTTTGTAGAAATCATATATTGGAGTTATTTGTTCTACTTACTCTGCAATGAGTTTTAATATCCATCATTTGAAAAGAGAAAGTTTGAAACACTGTTAAATACAATTTATTTCAAATTAATTCGAAAGGTCTCACTATTCTATATCCGACTATGTTTATAAATTTAAAATCAATCATTACTTAAGTAAGTAATTAAACCAAATAACAGGTTTTTTCATTGAAACTTACAATTCTTGAGGTGTTTGACAAAATTCAAAAACTGTTTTGTGAGAATACATACATACATACATAACTGGCCTTTACAACCCTGTGCCAGGATTACGGCCTAGCTTCTCGCAGCGCTCATGTTGTGTGTGTCAATTTTTATCCATGAGTACCGGGACTTACAGTTTAATGTCGACTCCGAACGACAGACTTGAGAAGCTTGTTCATGGCAATTAGTTACTCTCAGAGCTTTTGCCAGAAGGCTGCTGAGAGGAAGTCGCCGAAAGAAATATTTTTTTCATATTTCTTTTTTTGAAGATGTCGGAGCCTGGAGTCGAACCCAGGACCCTTGTCTTAGTAAGCCAACACACTAACCACTAGACCACGGCGACTTTTGTGAGAATGTGTTGAGAAAAGATGGAAATAAAAAATATTACAAAAAATATTTTTTGAACTAGTTACGAATCTATGCACAAAGTAACTAGTTTAGAACTAGTAGCCACAAAGTCAGATAATGCAATTAAAATTATTAAAATTTTCTTTTTATTTTTATTCGAAATTTAAACAAAAAATTATGAAGATTTTGAAAAATGTTGTAATAATTGTTCGCAATTTATTTGTAAAGTAAATAAACCTTTAAAACCTCACCGTTAAGTTTCATTATCATCCGTATATTTAATGTGAAATGAAAAATTGTAATTCCATTTGCTATGAATCTTTAATTTCTTGGGTTTTCATTTTGTAGTTTTTCCAATTTTTTTCCACTCTCATGTTATTATTGTTGTAATAGCATTAATATTAAGTGTTAATAATGGAAATCGTCTATAGATTTATAAAAAAATACTTTGAAATGGAAATAAATTCTGAACACGAACAGCATAAAATAAGCCGCCGCCAACAGGAGAGAAAAGAAAAAATGAAAAATAACAGAAAAAAAAAAATGGAAAAATGAAATGAATTGGCTTTTGGTCTTGTATCTGTTCTGTTTAAATATTAATTGGAAAACCATGGGCATGCATAGGAAAGTGAAGTGAAGTGAAGTGAAGAATGAATAAAATAAATGTAAAATTAATACATTCTGTAGATATTTAAGTGGCTATAAAGAAAAAAAAAACAATAATATATATACACACACACACAAATACATCAGTAATACATTTGCACTTCGACAAACAAGCAACCGTTTGTGTTACATTTAAACGTTGAACTACAATTTCAACAAATTTCCTTTCAACGTATAAATACAAGTAAACCGTAAAATATTCGTATTGTTTCCCTTTTTCTTTCACTTTCAATTTGCAATCATTAGAAGAACGTTAGTAAGTGCTTTGAAGTTCCTTTTTAAGTCTTAAGATTCCTGTTGTCAAAATCGATAAATTGTTTTAAATGCAATTGTTCAGCAAGATACTGTTTAATGCCAACCACTTGGCATATTATTTTTATAACATTTACTGTTAAGAAGCATACACTTGAAGAAAAATGAGTTCTTTTTAGTATAAAAGAGCAAAAAGAGAAAACATAAAGAAGTATTTGTAAAGGATATAGTTGGTAAAGAGATTTTTTTCAACCAGCCAAGCAGACATTTACTAAAGATGAAAATTATGTTGTTCTTGTTGTAATTAAAAGCTAATTTTGTAAGCCGCGTTAAACTTACGTAAATATTAAATGTCAATCCAACGTCACACTGGGCTTACTTTCAACTATTTATGCTTCGCAATACTCTCACCAATAATATTGAATAAATTAACGTTTGAAAATCACTGTTCAATTCCCGAAAGTCATATTTGAACGCGTAATACATAATTATTTATCTCAGCAAGCTATGCATTAAACTGCGGATGCATTAAAACTTATTATTTTTTTTTTGTGTTGCAATAACAACAACACGTCGAAGAATTGTGCACACTGAAAAAATTTTGCCGTTGTATAGTTTAAAAGAAAATAAAAATTGACGATTCGACTAAGATTTTGGCCGATATCCGTTTACGATCTAGCTACTGAAGGAATAAAAGACACAAATGTGGGTTCTTTAACGATACACTTTAAAAGAAATACGAACTGATTCGTTGTTATAATTATCGCGAAATTATACTTAACGTTGGTGCTTAGATTTAGCCTAACGGGCGTTGAAATAAATGAAATTAACCTACATGGAGTGAAATTTGTAGGCCACAGACTCCATAGACTTCAGTAAATCGTGAAACATACACCAATTGAGGCTGTTTACACGTGTTTGCCATTAAAAGTCAAGCCGCAGGGAGCTTTACGATCGGCAGATTTAATGCACTAAGACCATTGTCTAAAGCAGACGATACAGATTTTACTGTATTGAACAAAAAAGCCATTATGTGTGGTTTCTACACCTACGGCAACAGTGAAACATATTTTTGTAAAAATGAAGAAGGAATATGCTTCACATCCTGTACTGTTAACGAACAAAGTCAGCAAAGATTATGTGATTTTAATAGAATAGCGCTACGTGTCACACGGCGGCTGCAATTATCGAATATTTCAACAAAAATTGATTTTAAAAAATTAATGGGTTGCTACCGGACAACCATAACTTTGTAGTTGCCGAATATATTTTATTTACAAATAAAATTTTAAAATATGTATTAGTTGCCAGATACCGCCTGTAATACTAATATTAGCAACTTGCCACTCTACCAAAGTTCGTTTGCCATTCATAATCGACCCATAAACTTTCCATTGACCTTTATAATCGTGTGCCTTGACATTTTTTGACCGTAACATTATCGACATCGACGTCGTTAAATGTTTTCAATGAGTAAATAGACTCTGTCAACAAGATCTTTCACATTTCTATCCGAAGCAAAACCTGATGAAAGAAGCAGATTGACAAGGACGTTTTTAAATTTGGTATATGAAATTGAACAGAGCACTCCACTTTCAATTCACAGTAAAAATAAAAGAACATTTTGTCATAATATCGGTTGTTACATGATAAAATGATTTCCAACGTCTCTAGACTTTCGCTGTAAGTAACAGGTAAAATTTTTTTATATATATCTGCCAGAATCGTGTAGATGTTGATCTCTTGAGATTGGCTTAGATCAGGTAGAAAGTTTTACAAATTACATTGAAAAAGTCTTTTAAGTTTTATTCCTCAACCAAGCTGATGGCAATCTAAAAATATTATCAATTTTCTCTTGGCAGGAAAGTGCTGAGAGACATTTCCTTTTTTAAAGAGGTGTTAGAAATCTCGTTGACAAACTTTTCTCCGCCTAACCACAGATTGAAAAAAAAAAATGAAATATTGAATTCAGAAATGTAACGATCTTATATACTTTCATATTAAGAAGATAGAATACCGACTGCTTGTAATGTTAAACCAGACTTGATAATTTTAAAATCGAGTTATATTTTATATATTATAGTCGCCGTGGTCTAGTGGTTAGTGTGTTGGCTTACTTAGACGATAGCGCTGGGTCCAAATCTCAGCTCTGACATCTTGAAAAAAGAAATATGAAAAAATTATTTCTTTCGGCGGCTATCTCTCAGCAGTCTTCTGACAAAAGCTCTGCGAGTAATTGATTGCCATGAAAAAGTTTCTCAAATCTGTCGTTCGGAGTCGACTTTAAACTGTAAGTCCCGGTACTCATGGATACAAATTATAACACACAATACATGAGTGCTGCGAGAAGCTAGGCCGTAACCCTTACACAGGGTTGTAATGGCCAATTATGTATGTATATATGTATATATATTTTATATAATTTTATATAATTTCAATACTGAACGAAAATCGTTAAATTATTCTCAGTAGTTAAGTATGCAGTTTGTTAGAGAATTTTGTTGACCAGTGTAATTTATTTACAAATATTATGCCAGGATTATCAGATTATGCCATTGAAGTTATGATAGAATAGCTTAAGTCAAAAAATGCAATTTTAAAATATTTATATAAGTTTTTAATTCTAGTTTTTCGACCTTTATTATTTAATGTAATGAAATTCTCAAGCTTAAGGTCTTTTTTTAAATAAAAACTTTTATTTAATAATCAATATTTCGCTACTCCTGAAGACGCTACACGCAGGAAATTAGAAATGTTTTCCATGAAATAATTATTGTAAAACTTATATAAATAATGTAATGAAATTCTCAAGCTTAAGGTCTTTTTTTAAATAAAAACTTTTATTTAATAATCAATATTTCGCTACTCCTGAAGACGCTACACGCAGGAGTAGCGAAATATTGATTATTAAATAAAAGTTTTTATTTAAAAAAAGACCTTAAGCTTGAGAATTTCATTACATTATTTATATAAGTTTTACAATAATTATTTCATGGAAAACATTTCTAATTTTACATTTTGCCACTATAATGCTTTACATTATAATACTACTTTGAGTTCTGTGGAGCTTTCAAAATACTAAATCATTTCTGGCTTATGTGGACTTAAGCTATTCTTCCAATGTACCAGAAATTCTAAAAAGTGTGAAATAAAAAATTTAGAAATTTTTTTGTTTTAAAAACCAACAATTCAATACATTTCAGCAACCTGCCAAAGAGTATTAGCCGGCCTTAAAAACCTTAAGCTTTTTAATATGAAACGTTTATGCTGCTCTATAGACACACGACAATTTTACAATTTAAAACAAAATAAAAAAGGAAAAAGCGATAAAGGGAATGAAGGGGCATAGCTTGTAATAAAAATTGTATCACTTATTGGTTTTCAACACTTAAATGATATCGAAAAGCAACAAAAATAACCACAAATATGTTTAAATAAAAACTTTATATTAAAAATTAAACTCATTTTACTAAATTTCTCTCTCTCTCTGTCTACCGAGCAAGCACACATACATACATACATACTCTATGTATATCTATATGCATAGAATTGTATAAAATTGGAAGTAGAAAAAATAGAAAAATTAATGTACAAACAAAAAAGTAAAACGAAACATTTATACGAGTATGTATAGGTTATAGAGGCAATAATAATGATTATTTTTTTGTTTGTTTTGTATTTGTTGTGGTTACAGAGATTACTAATGCGGTTAATAATTTACAAAAAAATATCAGTTTCAAAGTGAGAAGATATTCTCTCTTTTAACACCCTATAAAGAGTAAAAAAAACAATTTTTTTATGGACATGAGTAGGAGAATGTACACAAATCCTATAAATATACTCTTTTTTTTAATTATTTTAGTGTTCCGTTATATGTACTTCTATATTATACAGATTTATTTTAATTTTCTTTTTTTTTGTTTGATTCTTTTGATTCTTTTTGTTTCGATACAAATTTAATCAATTTATAATTTAATTAAATGTTTATTTACTTTTTATAAACCTTTTTTATCTTTTGTTTGTATAGTTTTTCATTTTCTAATTGAGTTCTCTTCTGCTTAAGTTAATACGTATAGAAGCAAATAAACTTTACGCCGTCTGTCTTCTTATGACTTTATTTTATACTCCACAATTTATGATTTTTCTTCTAAAAATATCGTTAAGAAATTAAATCAAAAGAACTTTTTAAAATTCTCAATCGTTACGTAATTATTTACTAATTGGAATGTTTAGAAATTTTATTTCTTTTTTGTTAATATTCTTTAAATAGAAAATAAAATTGATATATAAATACGTTGCTTGCCAACTACGTGATCCCAGCAGAAAAATTTTAAAATTTGAAAGCAATAAATATAATTGTAAGCAATAATGGAAGCATTAAATTTGTTTTTTATATATTAAGGCTTCCAAGTATGCTACAGGATAAGGTCATATTTTTTATTTTGTATAATATTTGCTTACTGGCTGCAATAAGTTTGCGTTTCTATTGCATTTTAGCGGCTCATTTCATATAAAAATCATGCATTATTGATGCGCACGTATAAGTGATCGTTTACAATTTCTCCCTTACAGAATAGCTTACTGGTTAGCACTAATTTCTGCTGGGATAAGTCATAGAATGCTTTTTTTCTAGAGCAATAACAAGCGTAAGAAATTAGAATTATAAAAACACATATTTTTTTTATTTTAGTTTGTTAGAAAATTTCATGGTATTAGTTTTTTCCAAATCACTTTCGTTATATATTCGTGCGGGCTATGATAATATGCCACATTAGATCAGTCGAATTTTAGGCAACTTTTTATGAAAAAATTTGGCATATGGCATCATTGTTAGCCTGAATATTGGCCTGCAATACTTTCCAATATAACGACTTAAAGTAAATCCTCAAAGAAAGAAATCCAAAGGCCTTAAATTATATGAACGAAGTGGTCAATGAACACAACTACTTTTGGAAAGAAGGTTGTTGGTAAATTGATTTTGCAATTGCTCGATTGTTATACGCACTGTGTAGCTGAAACCAAATAAAATTGCTGGTACCTAGTTTTGTAAAACCATTCATTGTGTTGCCATTCCTTGAATAGGTAGAATGTCGGTCATTTATAGCAAACAATCAATTTTATTGGCTCCATATATAAAAATTTTGGTTATTGTTATATTAAAATTTAACGGGATATGAGCTTAATTACTGCACGTAATTCCTAGATGAAAATGTTAATCTTAGACCAATTCAAAAAGTACATTCATTACAAGTATAGGGTGTTTTTTATTGAGGTATAGAACTTTAAGTTGGCATCACTTTTTTAGCTGGCGGCCATTTTATCAGCTGTCAAGTGATTAATATTTAGTTTGGTTTGCCATTTCATCACGAACAGGTTGACAAAAGAACAACGCTTGCAAATCGTGCAAATTTATTTCGAAAATAATGGTTCAGTTCGCGAAGTTTACCCTAAGCTCCGTCCATTTTATGGTCGACATAATCGTCCATCAGAGCAATTAATTCGGTTAACCATGGATCGTTTTCGCACTACGTTTACTCTATGTGATAATACGCATCCGCAGAGACGTCGAACAGTGCGCACCGAAGAAACAATTGCCGCTGTAGAGCAAAGTGTTGAAGAGAACCCGAATGAATCGATTCGCCACCGTGCACAGCAATTGGAGCTTTGTCCATCAACTTTATGGAAGATTTTGCGCAAAGATCTTGGCTTGCGACGAAAATGAGATTGATCTCGATGCTGATTTTCATTGTAAAATTTTGTTCAGTGATGAGTCACATTTTTGGTTGAATGGCTACGTCAACAAGCAAAATTTCCGCATTTGGAGTGAAGAGAATCCACATGAGACCCTTGAGACGCCATTACATCCACAAAAACTGACTGTGCTCTATGGGCTGGTGGAGTCATTGGGCCATAATTCTTCCGAAATAATGCTATAGAGTCAGTTACCGTTAATGGAGACCGGTATAGAGCCATGATAACCAACTATTTTGTTCCCGAATTGGATGGCATGAATGTGGATGAGTTGTGGTTCCAACAAGACGGCGCTACATGCCACACAGCGCACGTCACAATCGATTTATTGAAGGAAACATTCGATGAGCGCATAATTTCGCGGAATGGACCTGTCAATTGGCCACCAAGATGGTGTGATTTGACACCATTGGATTATTTTCTTTGGGGTATGTGAAGTCGCTCGTCTACGCCAACAAACCAGAAACGTTAGGGGACCTGGAAGCCAACATTCGTGGCGTTATTGCCAACATACGGCCCCATATGCTCGAAAAAGTGGTTGAAAATTGGACCTGTAGAATTGGCTTTATTCGAGCTAGCCGCGGCGGCCACATGCCCGAAATAATATTTAAACATTAATGGCATAAAATTATCCTTCCAATAAAGTTAAATTGATGGACATTAAAACGATTTTCTTGTGTTTTATTTCAATTCGTAGTTCTATACCTCAATAAAAAACACTCTATATATGCAAAGGATGGTCATTTGACATCTTTAAAGAAATTTGAAAATATATATCTTACGGTGACTACTTCTTAGTAGTCGCCGTGGTCTAGTGGTTAGTGTATTGGCTTACTAAGACATGAGCCCTGGGTTCGACACCCAGCTCCGACATTTAAAAAAAAAAAAAATGAAATATGAAAAAATTATTTCTTTCGGAGACTACCTCTCAGCAGTCTTCTGGCAAAAGTTTAGGGAGTAATTGATTGCCATGAAAAAGCTTCTCATATCTGTCGTTCGGAGTCGACTTTAAACTGTAGGTCCCGGTACTCATGGATAACAAATTTACACACACAACATGAGTGCTGCGAGAAGCTAGGCCGTAATCCTGACACAGGGTTGTAAAGGCCAGTTATGTATGTATGTATGTATTAGACACTCAAAGCACACCAACACGTCAGATATAGTCTATAACTTATTAAAATTTTTAGTCTGTAAGGGAATACAATGCCTTCAACGTTTATACCTGGCTAATGCTGAACTTTATTTATTTATTTAATTTTAATTAACTTATAATTATAAATTACGATTATAGTTAAAACAAATATAAGCAAAAAAACAATAGCCCTCTTAAGCTCACTCTTATGTTAAAATAGTTTCTTTTTAATATTCATTAATTAATTAAATTAAAATAAATAATTTTATTTTTATAGGTAGAGAACATTTAAAAATGCCTTAAAATTTGCAAAATTTTTGTAGAGTTTTATTCTAGAACTAAATGAGATTTCATTTAAAAAATTTATTTTTTATATTGCTTGTTTGTTATAAAATAATATTAAAAAATCTATATTTTCTAAGTAAACAATTACAATTTCGGTAGCTTTTAATTACAAATTTCTTTTATTTACCTGGCATTTAATAACAGCAACAATAACAACTTTCGAAAAGCAGACATCATGTAATAATAAAACAGACTTAAAGCAACCTAAAACTGCTATAAAACAGCAGCTGTCTCTTTATATTTTAGGCACGCGAGAGAGACATTAATGTAAATGGACCCAAATGAACAATTTGCTGCAACAGCAACTACACAACAATTTAACATAAATGTGTGTAATCACACAAACATACCTATAAATTCATTTACAAAATATCGTCGTCCCGAAGTTATCTGGACGTATATCACAAAATCAAAAAAAATGAGTTACGACCATTTTTGAGGCTTAAATTATTAGATCTTTCGATGTGTTCAATCACCAGGACTTTATCTCTTAAATTTTCGGAGATATTTAAGGGCCATTTTGCCGTATATCCACGTTTGGTAAAAAAATTTTATGTTATAATGACGTACGCGCCACTTTCGTGGATATACGGCAAAAAATGTATGAAATTTTTCAAATAAAAAAATTTTGCGTTATCTTGACGTACGTACATAAATGAATATATTTAAAAGATTTTTCATAAGAAAAAAAGATAAAACGTAATAAGAAATCATAAAGAATAGATTTCTTTAACTTCACTTTATTGCTGTTACATTAAAATTAAAGTTCTAAATTAATAAAAAACTAATTTTCAATTTTTAGAGGTACATATCTGTGGACATTTGACAAAACGTCTTCTTTCAAAATCAACAACTTTTCAGTAGAGCAAAAAAACAGTTAAAAAGGCTAATACAAGTTATTGCTTAGAAAATTAATGAAATTTTGAACTTGGATATTATGCACAAACACTTAACGAAGATTATGCGACCTTTTTTCCCCTCTAGAAGCAATAATTTTCTATAAAACGACAAAAAATTAATTTAAGACCTTTTGTTAAATTTTTTTTGTTTCAATTTTAAAGAAAAAAATTAGCTTCCACCATACAAGTCGTTTTGTCAAAATTTTTTTGATTAAATTTGAAAATTATTTTAATCGCTTAAGTCAAGACAAGTTGTTTCGTTAAAATGGAATATGAAAAAAAGGTTGAAAGAAGTTGATCTGGAAAATATATTTGGGTTCTATTTTTCCCTTCAATATGCAGATAATTAAAAGATAATAATAAAAATGAAATACAATTTTTTATAGACATTCAATTTTTTAAATTATTCTTAATTCTCTGAAAGAAGTCGTTTTGTCAAAATGAAATTGGGGGAAAGTCCGAAAGAGGTCGATAAGTCAACTGCATATCTTGCGTTCCAAAGGTCGTAGAAATACGGGGATTAGAGCAAAAGAAGGACAAGGAAATTCTATATTTACTATAAAAATCTTGGAAAATTGTCTTATTTCGAGAGAAGACGTTTTTTCAAAATTCCACAGATATGTATGTATATAAAATAAATTTTAATTCAAAATTTATTTCATAAAACTTTTATGAATCAAAAGTATGTTTTTTAAATACACCATAGATAATTCTAGAATCAGTATCTTAAAACATGTTATAACTTATGTAAATAGTTTTGAATAAAACTGAACATCATTGTATAGAAGATATGGGAAAAGGCTTTTAATATCATTTTTTTTTATATTCAGAAATATATATTTTTGGACATATACTGAGTTCCTTTTTAAACATTTCTTCTGATTTTGAAAAAACTCCTTTTCTCGCTTGTTTTTTTAAATTTGATGACTGAAATTCATCTTTACTTACAGATGCTTTATAGGATAAAGAAAATAAATTAAATTTATTATACTTAATTGCTTTAATTTTAGTTAATGAAAATTTTGTTAATGCGCAATAACTGAATAAATTTTGAAATCTGTAGGTAACATTTCAATAATATTCAATTTAAACTTTTTGGAGTGGTAATTTTTTAATTTTATTATTAAATCTAAAGGACTGTGAATTTCTTTTAATTTTAGAAATCGATCTATTGCACTGTGGACAGAGTCAATTTCTTAAATTTGGGAATGTCCCGGCTCTGAAAATTTATGAGTAATTGTTTTTAGATTATTATTTTTATATAAAATGCCAAAACTAGCAGACAAAAATATTTTATTTTTATTTTTTGGCACACAAGAGTCGCTCCAAAGAATGATATTCTCAATATGATTAAAATCCTTCAATATATTTTCCAAAATTTTTATTATGGAACTATCGATATCATTACCAGTGCGACCATTCTGTGCTTCGTTCCAAATGGCGCAGTAAGTAACATTTTTTTCGTTAGGATTCTGAGTACATACTCGTACTGTTGCTGTTATATTAAACACTGAAAGCTTTCTTTTATAATAAAATATGGATGAAATTCCTTTAGGCGGATTAAAAGTGCTTTGTTAATCGTAATTTATTTATTTAGCACTGTAGTAATAAATACTAAAAGTAAGAATTTTGCTTACTTAAGTATGTCTCATATACGTCAAGATAATATCAGACAAAAAACAATCCAAAATTTCTATCGGTGTTATTTTGACGTATGTGCCAAAAATAAAGAAAATGTTCCCAAAAAGTGGCTTATACGGCAAAATGTTATTCTTTGTTTGGAGTTTAAAATGTTTAAAACTTAAAAAATTTTCCCCATGACTTAAGAATTTTTTGTACTATTCGATAAAGAATTATTAGCACTACATCTGATAAAAATTTTGAGTCACCTTTTTCGACTAAATTTTTTTCTATAAACTGATAAAACTTTAAATTCAATTTCCCAAAAAAATATTTTTTGGAGTTACGTCAAGATAACTTCGGGACGACGATATAACAACATTATAATGCACACACACACACACACACCCAAACATTTATAGCTACTCCTGCTTCTGAGAACAACACCCACAACTTAACAAACATAATGGCCTACTAAAAATATTTTCTAAATCTCATTATTATCATTATTATTGTAAATTGTAATTGTTTTAGAGAGTGCCAGTGGGTGTGTGTATGTGTGTATGTAAGACAGAAAGAGATAGAGTTAGAAAGAGAATGGCTATATAAATTGTTAAAGTTGGGCATATGTTGGTATGAGTGTATGTCTGGGAGTGGATGTGTGGAAATGTTAATACACTAATATTTTATATAAGAAAGAGGGAAACATTAACGTGTTTACCTCACCAGAATTCTAATGTTGCACATTATACCCTACACAAGCGCTGTAAATAATAACAATTTAAACAGATGCTTGTCAATTTTAAGTTTGGTAATCTTTAAAATCTATTCAAAGGCAAAACTATATATCGTTTTAGTTTTTGTTTGTTTATGCATCAGTCAGCTTATAATTGCTAAAGAAGCCAGCTGGCATAATCGAATTAGTGAAGCCTTTAAGAAGTTATTAAATTTGTTACTGACGATTTGTTGATTATAAATTTCTAAACGACAGTATTGTGAAGGTCTTTTGAGTTGTTTTGTGCTGCACAACTTGTGCATGATTTTTGCAATATTTGTTTAAAAAGTCGTGGAACAATTAGCACATGTTCAGTATGTGTTGGTGCGACAAATTTATGAAAAGGCCAACTATATATATATATATTTGAGTTTCCTATATTTAAATTTAAATAAAACAAAGTGTGTGTAATGGTGTAGGAAGAATAACTGACTGCTTAAAATTAAACAGCATGGTAATGGTAAAAATATATTTTAAGTTTATTTAAATTAAATATAAGCAAAGCAAAAATTACGTATATTATATATTTATTTTAAACAAAAAAAACAAAAAAAAAACTCTGCCAATAATTTAATTCAAAGTTGTATTGCAACAATAAATGAAATGAAACAAATATCTGAAGTTGTGGTGTTCAATGAAATTTTTTCAACATTTTTCAAAATATTTCACTTGTCAGTCAGTGAAACAGTTGAAAACAGAAAAATTTTGTTTTCACCTCTAAAGCATCAGTTAAAATAACTTTAAAACCGAAATTTAATTTCTTTAATGCAGTTTTATTTCAGTTTTGCTATTGTTGTTTTCTACACTCTTTGTCAGAGAATCAAATTGTATAAAAAAGGGGGAAAAAAACTCTTAATAGCTATGATAGTGATAACGGTATTTTTTTTAACAAAATTTCAGGATTTTGTTTTCAATGTACGTGTAAAAGCTTTGCATAGAAAATTGAAAACATTGTTTCAAAAATTGCATTAAATTTACAGTGAAGAAGAAAAATATTGTCATTATAATAATTTTTGAATTTTTTTTAGTTGAAAACAAAACATATATTCCACCAGTTAAGCAAATACAGTGCACGCGCGTTAATGTGAACTAATTAAAACTGGCGTTGTTCACTTTTGCGAATTGTTCATATTACACACATATGCACATACAATACATGCACATGTTAATAACTAAGACTAGCAAAATCCATTGGCATATTGAAAAAATCTGGAGGCAAATTACGGCATTCGATATCGAAATTTCACTCGATATGGAATGCCGTAATTTGCCTTTTGTTATTTTTTCTGTTGCTTTCATTTTTCCAAAATTTGCAACAGAACACATACATACCTTTGTATATGTATATATGTACACCTAAAGCGGGGATTCACGCAACTAGTAAACGCAGAATTTTAACGTTTCAAATTAAAAAAAAAAATCTGTTTAAATTATAGGGCTTTTTTACATTTGTTCATCTTTTAGAGTAGTCAATGAAGGAAAAAAAATTTTCACATTAAGCGGTGTTCATATTAGCGCGCGTGCACTGTACATTCAGAAAAAAAAATAATACCAAAAAAAAAAAAAAATTGAAATTAAATTTGAAAAACAGAAATTTTTTATTGCTATATAGTCCGAAAAGTCGAGTTCGATTCCAGTAAGAATAATCATTTTTTAAAATTATCTTTATTTCGTCAGATACGCTTTCATTATGACTAAATCAAAGTTAAATGCTACGAGTATTAAGCATTTAGATTTTATTTCGCAATGATTTTTTGATAATCAAAGGAAAAAATAATGAACATAAAGAAGGAGTATACAAGCCAAATTTAAATTTTGTTTGCTTTTATAGATTAAACAGGAAATAATTCTCATTTAGTGTATAATTTATTGAACATAAAGAGTTTATAGTTTCTCATGAACAGGCACGAAATGAACAAAGCGATATGATTATTTCCATAGGCTGTACAATTCATATTTAATTCGTTTTTAGTTTTTACGTTTGTTTTTTATAATTAGAAGAACCAAAAAACACACTTCGAGTTAATTTTTCAGATTGAAATGATTTCAAATTTTTTATCGTTGATTTTTATAATATTTTTGAAATTAACGACTGTCAATCTGCTACCAATAGGGAGTTAACAAAATATCTAACAAAAAAAAAAAAAAAAAAAAAAAATTTGCAATTCGAAAAATTAATTCAGAGCATTAACATTTTAAAATCGTTTCAAGCATACATATGTCCATACGGTTACCTTTATTTGACGATGAATATGCTGGACATCTAATTTTGTGCCAAATTTTCTAGACTTGCTGGTAAATGCCAAAAATAACAGAAATAATGTTAGATAAGAAAAAGTCAATGCAACTTAAGAGGTGTCAAAATGCTCAACCTTGAAAGCCAATTAAGAAGGATTCCCGGAAGTAGGATTCCCGCAATCAACTTACCACTTGGTCGTGATGGCTACGGTCGCCGTAAGAACTCTTATAATTTTAAGTATTCGAGTGAACAAAAAAGCAATTTGTTGAATGATACTCGTAAATTGTTTTATCTCTCAATTACCAAGTTATGAGTTTAATTGGTAATGATGAATGATTTTAATACTCAGGTGCCATTAAAAATAATGTGATTGTACGACAATTTAGAAAAATGGAAGTCGATTGTTACGAACGAATTGATTCAATGCAAAATGCATGAGTCAAATATATCTTTTCATGTATTGAAGAAAACATTTTAAGTAATTGTCTTTTTTTCATTTCATTGCAAATCAACTGATTTAAAGGTCTCGTTATTTAAAAAACTATAAAAAATTTATTAATCTTAAGGCTCTTAAATTATAATAAATACTCTATCAATATTTCGCTACCCTTTTGAGTAGCTTTGAAAAAAATACCATCGAAATCTTTTTTCTTACAGAGATATTGCCTGTTCGTTTCATTGTTTTTACTTTTTACTCCCTTTTTATGTTCTTTTTCTTTGTCTGCCTTGAATTTTAATCCTTTTTTTTAACAAAATCTTTATTTCTACAGTTAATTGTATTGTTTTTTTTTCTGTTTAGTTTAAGGAAAATTCAAATTGTAATCATACAGCTCGATTTTTACATTCATTTTTCTGTGAAATTAATTTTTATTTCATTTATTTTTACAAAAAAAAAAAAAAAAATTAAAATTTTAACATTTTTAGACAATAACAGATAAAAATGAACATTAAAGCCCTTTGGCATTTGAATAGAGCGATGGAAAGCAGTTGATATTGCTAAATTTTATATCTTAAAGTGCAATTTTATATTAAAATAGAAAGAAGTAGAGAGAAAAATAAATATTAAAGGTTACAAAAATTTGTAAAAGATAAGAAAGGGTAATTCTATTTAAAACAAAGCAGCGTTTGCTGTCTCTTATAAAATACACCAAAAAGGCTAAAGTCTGCATACAGCAGCATATTGGTTTTTTGAAAATATCCAGAGTTTTTAACAATCTCTTTTAAACACGCTTGCACAAAAATTAGTACAAATTTTTTATATTCTAAAAATAGAGGGAAAAACTCTATGGCTGAAAAGTTCTTAAAATAAATTGCACGAAAATTTGTATAAACTATTTTTGTACAGAAAATATTACCAAAAAATTCACACTACATACATAATTTTATAAATAAAAAATTTTACAATACCTACCAAAAAACGTATGGATTAAAGTTTGTAGAAACTGTATATAAAAAATATAAGCTATACATTAATAGTACTTAATACATTTGTATAAATCTTTAGAGAAAAAAACTTGTAGAGAAAACTTTGTACATACAATATATGTGCCCATAATTATGAAAGTGGTCTAAGTCATATATTTTTTGTTTCGAGATATTTAATAAATTGCATTCAAATAAATTAAAAAATATTTTTACATTATGCAACATTTTTATTTATAATTTTATTAGTCTCAAGTAATGGAAATTTATTATGAATATGTGCGAATTTCATACGATAATATTGTTTTTAAAGTTTGCATTGACTTAGACCATTTTCAAAATTAGCTGAATGTCCTATAAATTACTTAAAGCAATAAAGAACTTTAAGTTTTATTTAAAACAATAATTTGATTGAAATAATTCGTAAACAGTAATTAATTATTTTTAAAAAGTAATTCATTTTTATCATTATTTCGAGTATTTAAGATTCTTAAAATGTTCCTGAAAAACTGCTGGGATGTACGGTTGTAAACTCATAATATCTTTATGTTTTTCTTTATTCTTACTGGTCTTACTTCTAATAGAAGTAATTTAATATTTTTGGTCTTCCTCTTTTAGGTGAAAGATCCAAAACGTGAAATTTATAATCATCTAAAGAAGTTTTATAAAACATTTTATAAGGTTCATTTTTCAAGAATCTCATCTATTGAATTTGTAGCCAAAGAGACAGATTCGCCCGCGGTATTTTTTTTTTCTCTTCTTGTTATTGATTCTTCTAGTGATTTCGTTGAAATAAAATCCGGCTGCGACATTCGCTTTATCGAAAATATATTTCTTGTTCTGCACTTTTCTATCAATTTATAATAATGCTCAGGGTTGTATAAGTAATTTGTTTTTTTATCGGTCATTAGGTAGAAAGGAATGACTCGATACCAAAAATTCGTGGTATAATTTTTGACTTAGACCACTTTCATAATTAACACTAAATGAATTCCATATAATGTTGAAATTACAACCACTATCTAATGGTTCATTTTTGACAATTTCGTAAAAATTACATTGAATACATTTAGTTTAAACTAATATGGTATGAAATAACTGATAAACTCATTTTTTTTAAATTTTGACTTAGACCACTTTCATAATTATGGGCACATATGTATATAGGTTGGGCAACTTTAAAGTTAGGTAGAAAATTTACTTAAAAACTCATATTTTTAACAAATTAAGTTTTATAAATACCAATATTGTATAGAAATATGAGAATATAATATATCAGAATTTCTACATTTACCGCTGAGTATTGGTCTCAATAAAAAAAAAAACAGAAATAAGTAGAAACTACAATAAAATATATTACAAAATTAGTATATTTTTAGGCGTTATTATTAACACCATTTACCAATACCAATACCAGGACTAATTTAAAATTTGTTACAAATTTTGTAAAACAAAAAGGAAAAAAAAAAATCCGTTCATATATGCATTTACCTGAAAAATTTATTACAACTTTTGAATTGAAAAGTTGGTTCATTAATAAATAAACTTTTGCAACCTGTTACTCTGTTGGTTTCTTTATGTTTCATTTTATTTTTTAAATTCATATTGCCGTCACTAGCATTTCCGGCAATTTGTAGTTTTTCTACTTTACCAACATATTGTTTTAGTACTTTTTTATATTTCCTCATCGCAATTAACCAACACTTCAGTGTGAGTTTTTTTTACAAGATTTTTTTTTAATTTTTTGTGATACATGCTTGAGGAGAAAGTGGAAATGAAATACGCACATCAATACCATTCGTTGCCATGTTTTTTAAAATATATTTTGACAAGCAATTCATAACGAGTTGTTAATGGAATTTGAAGTTTGTTTTCCTTTTTTTTCCTGCCCCAATAAAAATTTTAAATGTTTTATTAAAAAAAAAACCTTTTTTTCATCTCCAAACTTTTATATTTTTACGTAAATAAAATTAAAACAAAAAAAAAAAAGTTTTAGAAAACTGACAAAATTGTGTTCCCCTAGCGATTTTATTGCCATCTAAATAAAATGACATACGCCACTCTGTTTCTTGATTAGAGGCTGTAAAATTTACTTTGACATCAGTCATTAACAATAAAATTAAGGTTTATACACCAGCACACAATAAAATCATTAGCTATGAGAAATTATTGTCTTTTGCTTCAACATACCTACATATGGATATGAAAAAAGAAATATCTGAACATATGAGGCTTGTTCAAAAATACAGCGACTATTCAAATACTACAGAAGTACATTTAATAAATTTGCTTCCTACGTTTTTAAAATTTTAGAAAAAAGGCAAGTGTTTTCGTAAAGCAATTAAAGAATTGGGTCAGTTTACTAAGTATTCTACGAGTGCCTTTGGTGTTTCATAACAAATTAATCACTTACACATTTAAAAAATATCTCAAAAGGGCGTAACGCTTTAGTTTAGGGTGCTTAACTTATTATACAATAAAAATATTTTCTAGTGATCGTAAATTAATCATCAAGAATTCGAATGCTCAGTTCAATATTTCTGTTAATAATGTGTGTCACATAAATTTTTAAGAAAAAAAAAAAATTAATCTTAGATGACTCACTAACAGTCTTTCGTATTAAGAAAATGAGCACATATTCTGATTTTTTAAATCCCACAGTGAATTTTAACAAAACTTCAATTCAATGTAAAATTCATAATAAAATGCTGGCTGGGTATACCCTATATAAAAATATATGCGTGAACTCACCAATTTTACACACTTACACACATAAACTTTATATAAAATATAAAGATGGATGCCGCAAATCTATATATCAACATAATGGTTATAATTCAATAAATACGTGAATTATATATTCTTAAGGCATATAAATTATCTTACCCTCTCTTTCTCTCTGCCTCTCATTATCTTTGTTTACTCTACGGCCAAGAGATACACAAGTTGGTACAATTGTACTTTTTTCTTAGCACTATTGGCAAGTCAAAAACACTATTGCACACAAATGACCAATTCAGCACTATTTCTAAATTTTCCCAATTTTGAATTTAAAGAAATTAGCAAACAAATTTTAAGCGCTGAATCGCTTGGCTAAATTAAATTATCCCATATTCGGTTGGCTCTAGGTTCACCGAACGCACAATTAAAAATCAGAAATTTTTTTTAGGAGTTAGTGCGCTTTGTCTGTTATCACAATGCAAGAAAATTTCAGTTAAAGTACATTTTTTTATTAAATTAAAAAGAAATTTTCTTTGCACTCGCATTTAATTTTGTAACGGATGACAGAGCAAAGGAACCATACGTTAAGTTATACGATAAAGTATTTCATGAATCCGAATATTATTGACAGCAGGGGCCTTATTCTGTAATTCTCTTAAACTAAAATGCTAAAATTTTGGGTTTTTGAAACAGGCTGGGCGTTAGAATATAATTATAAAATTAAAAAGTTTAGAGGTAAAAAGCATGAAGTTTTTAAATTACAATAAGCGTTCAAGAATTCTATTTGTAGTCCTAAATCAAGTTTATAAACTTTTAGCGATAGAGTTTTAGCTTAGGAGAGTTGCAAAATAAGGCCTCAGTACGTTCATGTAAATCGTAATTTGATGCTAGTCACCTGCATATATTTACCAATAAAATATTTATTAAGTTTTGCTACTTACGGATAAATATATACATACATATGTGAGTACTTAGTAGTAGTAAACTTTAATGTAAGTTTTTTTCCTGCAAGTATGTAGGTGAATGTGCAAATTTTTAAAAAATTCTAAAAAAAGTTTCAATAAAACAAAGTACTCTTTTTTCTTAAAATTTGGTACAATTTGAAAATCTTATTTTGCATCCCTGCCTTAGCCACATATACATGTTTACATATATTTACCAACACTACTCTTTCTTTATTTACACATTTACTTAACACGTGCTAATTCCCAGTTGGCCATGGCTTTATGACATACTCGATAATATCTGCATCCCACTAATACAAACATACAGTATGATAGTCCTACATAACGGACAGTAAAGGCAAGTCGTCAAGGACTTTTTCAAACAAAAATCATACAAGAAAATGTAGACGACAATGTCGCTCAGACTGTCAGTGTTCACAATTTGCAAGAATATTCCTTTTATGTATAAAGTAACACAAATTTAAATCTTAATAAAACAAAGAAATATATTTTCTATATCTATTATTTTGTTTTTATATATAATTTTGATTATGTGACGGCTACGACCGGCGCTTACAAGTCATAATCCGCAACAATAATTTTCAACATATGCGGCCGTAGTTCGCCATTAATTTCCAGATGTTCAATTGCCTGTGGTTTGTCAACGTAAACCAGTGATTGTAGGTAACCCCAAATAATTTCACAGAATCTTGGTGGTCAATTACATGGAGCTTTACCTGAAATTATGCATTAAACAAAACACCCAACACTAAGTTTTGGGGAATATAGAGGTGTTTCGACAAAATCTTATGAATTATCTTCAATCCAAATGCAAAATTTCTGCTTAGTTATGTACTAGTTCAACCAAAAAAACGGCTGTCATCGGCGAAAAATATTCTGAATGGAAGTTCAGTATTAATAACAATTTGTGCTTCAGCCTATTCGCCGAAATGGTCGTCTTGCACAAATTGAATTTTGAAAATTCTTAAACTGAGATCTTTTCATAAAATATACCATAAAGTGGCAGATCACAACACCAGTTGCTGAGAACGGCAACAAATTAATTGTTTTAGATATTCTTAAATCATTCTATGCATAGCGGCAACAGCTTCTTCAGTGCACACCGTTCCTCTCACGCAATGTATGTTACCAATAAGAGTAAACGTGAAGCGAAAACGATAGACTGTTCTTCGAACTAACAGCTCTGCACATCATGAAATGAATGAAGTTTAACGCACAGAACTATTATTTTAATAAAAAATTTCCAATTTACCCTGGTGTAACCTTCTTCATAATAAAATGTCAAACTGTTAAATCGGTTATCAAATAAAGCAGTGTTGCCAAATCGACAACTTTGAACAAATTTAGCACAAACTAGACTTTCACAATATTATCGTTCAGGAAATTATAGTGGAATAATTTGTAAGTGACAAAGTCAAAAATTTCTTAAAGATTTCGTTAACGACAATGTTATCCATGACGTTTGTGCCAACTGGGTTTTATTAAGGCCTATGTAAGTATTACAGTGTATGTATGAGGTTATGTGGGTGGGAATATGAAAATTTAAATGCAAGCCCTGTGTTATAAACATATGATAGCAAACGTTGGAGCAGGTTAATGCATGAGTTGATGTGTAAGTGTGTAGATATTTCTTCCTTTTGCTTAAATAAACGACGTAAATTATTTAATTGAATAGACGTGTTAACGTTTTAAAATACTTATGGATTGAAATTACATTCATTCATTCATTGAAAATGTCTTTCATTTAGTCAATCATATGACATTCATTCTTTCATTGCCACAGTCAGCCATACATTTATTCATTCAATTCAGTACGAGTTTAATTTTCTAACTATTCATTTAAAAATTTCATAAAAATTTTAAAGCTTCTTGAAAAGCATTTAAGCCCATAGATGGTGATAATTTTATGTTTTTTTTTTGTTTTGCTTTAAAATGCTACAGATTTTTATATCGATACGACATGCAACGGTATAGTTTTTTTAAGGATTATTAGCGTTATATATGCAGATTTCAATGGAACGAGTATTTGAGTGGCTAAGTGTTTGTGGTAATGATGATGATAAACACACACATTGAAACTTGTTTGAAAACTATAATTTTTGTTTTTAGTGGTGCTGCACAATGTCAAAATCAAATAGATTTAAAATGCAAAATTATATATGATTTTTCTAATTGAAATCTAAAGGGGTATTAGCAAAAAACCATAATAATAATAAAATACTAATAATCTCGTAAGAATTTTGGAAATTTTTAGGCATATCCCCGTAGAGGTTTCTGATTTTTTTTAAGTGAACAAGTGGACATGGTATCTTCTAAAAAAATTAAATACCCAACAGAAAATTGTTCAAATTTGGAAGCGATATATAAAATTGTAAGCAATAATGGAAACTTTATATTGTTTTCTATTCATTAAAGCTTCCAAATATGCTACAGGATAAGGTATTATTTTTAATGTTGTATAATATTTGTTTACTGGTTGCAATAAATTTGCGTTTCTATTGCATTTAGCGGCTCATTTCATATAAAAATCATGCATTATTGATGCGCACTTGCTGGGTACTTAGAACACTTTCGGGATACTTACAGGTCATAACTTAGTACCTGTATAGGATGGCCATATCCAATCAATCTCAGTATCTGCAGATGCTTTTTGTGTGGACGCATAATATCAGCATTGGTAGCACCAACTATAAAGAGCAATACCGCTGACATGGTTTCGTAATCACCAAGTAGTTGTAAAAAAATTTATAAAATGTAACAGATTTCGTATACAAAGAGAAAATAAATTAATGCCATTTTAGAAACTTAAACAAGTTTCATTAGTTACAAATAAATCTATAATATTTTTTCGGAAATTCAAAAGAGCGGACAAAGAGCAACTGGAAGATATTTTTTTGATTTGGTTGCACACTTTTATATGGAAAGCCGATATAACTTCGGCGTTTGAGTCTCCATATAACCAGCCATGTTCTACGCTACACCCAAAACTTCAATTTATTCTATACGCGGTTACAATAGATTTTAAAACATTGGCTTGTACACCACATTTGTGTCGAAATATAAATATCTAGCGTTTGAGTGCTAAAAGCCACAGCTGTATAACCATTGAAAACAAGACTGTAAGACGATATAATAATCATTATTATTCCCCGGAGCTAAGCAGCTCAGCAAACTAAGCAGATCTCTTTTGGAATTACATAGTTTAAGGGACAAGGTAAGTTTCAGCATATTAGTAAAGGATGTGCTCTGAATTCTGGTCAAGTGATACCTCAGGTTAAAGAGGCAATTGAATTGCTAAAAGTCTTTAGCTTGTTCAACCGAGTAAAGTTGGCTCTTGTAAGATACCTTTGTTAGGGATGTAGAATTATCTGATCTAACGCTGTCGTAATCGTCGTGGTCTAGTGGTTAGTGTGGTGGCTTTCTACGACAATAGCGCTGGATTTAAATCTCAGCTCTCACATCTTAAAAAAAAAGAAATATGAAAAAATTATTTCTTTCGGCGACTACCTCTCAGCAGTCTTCTGGTAAAAGCTCTGAGAGTAACTGATTGCCATGAAAAAGCTTCTCATATCTGTAGTTTGGAGTCGACTTTCAACTGTAGGTCGCGGTACTCATGGATAAAAATTAACACACCCAACATGAGTGCTGCGAGAAGTTAGGCCATAACTCTGACACAAGGTTGTAAAGGCCAATTATGTATGTATGTATGATCTAACGCTGTATTCTGGTTGGCAGTTTTGGAGGATTTTATCTCTATGGTTCTTTTTATAAGTTCTCAGGATGTCTCGAAGTTATAAGACTATATTAAGCGCAAACACTTAAACAAAAAAGCTATTTTAAATAGAATCTGTATTTTATTTAAAACATTTTCCAGAAGAAAAATTTAACTAGAGCCTGATTATTATAAATAAGAGTGTAACAAACATCAGCACAAACATAATTTGCTTAAAAAAGGTAAAGAGTTCATTAATTGAGCAGTTCCTGCAGCTTGCGGGCTTTAGATGAAATATAAAAACGACCTAAAAGTTAAGCACAAAAGGTATTCCGCAATGAATAATTCTTTGTTTGCGTTTTCATTTCATAAATCGTTTAATTTTGTGCCTTTTTTGAGTCCTTTGTTGTAGGTAGGGTTGCAGTTATTTGTGTGATTTTGTTAACTTTTCAAAATTCATTTACTGCTGCTGCAGTTCGTAGAGCAGGCCATCAGTCTATTAATCTTATCAATGTACACAAAATTTCTCCCATTAATTTTACCAGCATTTAACTTAAAAATGTATTATACAGCCCTTCTGCCTGTACACTTGTGTGCGACACTTTTCCGCTTAAAGCCAAAAAACGCATGAATGTCATTTGCATTTTAAATGCGAATACTTTTGTTTATAACCAACAGCCTTGAGTTTCTATTACTGCGCTAAAAGAAAAACCAGAACAAGATGGCCAACAATTTAATGCTTCTATTGGCATAACGACCTCTGGCCCAAAAACTCATTAAAAAAAACTTTTACTTTCACTTGCATTTACTGTATAAAACTCTCTTATCAAAAGTTGACTAAATTTTTATTCATTTTTCATTTTTCTTTTTCTGTTTTTATTCGTTTTGCATTTATAACAGAATTATGCCGCTGTTACAAATTTTCATAAATCGCCAGTGAATGAAGAAAACTTTCAGAGACAGATTAGAAATTCAAATTTATTCGCAAATGAAAATCAGACGCGTGTTAGAGCGGGATGTATGAAATATGGATGGTTTTGAAATTAAAGCGTTTGAATGTTTTCGAAAAGAATTTCATTATAAATTTATGAAAACATTTCATTTTCTACTGCATACATATGTATGTATGTCTATGAATATGTTAATGTGTGCATGTGTGTGAGATCCTACTCTCCCTCACTACGCTTTCAAAATAAACTTTTTATGAGTTCTTTATGAAAACATGAACTACAACATTTGGTTACGGAATATAGATGGTATGACTGTTGACTGTGGCTTTAGTCATAGTAATTTTTTGTTGAAGAGTTCTTGTAGAGGCAAAAACAACAACAATAAAAACACCTAAAAAGAAGAAGAAGAAAACAACAATCAGACCTAAACATTACGAAATTTTCATATTTAGCCATACAATCATTAGAGAAACAAGACAAGGTGGCAAAAGTGTATGTGTGTGTGTAAAAGAGAGAAAAGAGTTGTTCTAAACGAGTTCATTCATACTCGCCTACAATTATACTCTCTTCAAAAGCATATATGTACTCAAATTATATTATTTTACACGCATTTACAAAGACCAGATAGTGTAATTGTAGATGTGTTTGTATGTGGGTGTGTGTTAGTTTTAGATGAAGTAACTCGAAAAAGCAAAAAAAACAAAAAAACAAACAAACCGCATCAACTAAACTCTGTGGCAGCGGCATCATTAAATGCAGCTGCTTTTGTCCCTTTAAGATGATCGGAAAGTAAACGAGTTACAGTTATGGGTACATTTTTTGTCCCTTTTAATACGTGAAATAAGGATATTGGGTACTTTTTCATATTTCATTGTTGAAGAAAGGATCAGCAATCAGATTTGCATATAATACTGTGCAGTCGAATTGTCCAGCACTGTTTTACATGCTCTGTATTCTGGGAATACAGTTTTATTTCAAGCATTCACTTCCTCGTCAATTACCAACAACCTTTTCTTTATTTACAGAAGAAGAGTTAAGAACAATTTTCTTCAGCGCACGAGTGTGAACTTATCTTGTGTTTTAGAGATTATGAAATATTGAGAAAGTAACCACATAATTGAAAACTGAGACATGAAGGGCCTCGCCAAATGCAGGGTAGTTTGTTTGAAGTATAACATGCACACATAATTGACCTTTACAACCCTGTGTTAGGATTACGGCCTAGCTTCTCGCAGCACTCATGTTGTGTGTGTTAATTTTTATTCATGAGTACATGGGCCTACAGTCGACTCCGAACGACAAATTTGAGAAGCTTGTTACCCAGCAGAAATTAGTGCTTACCAATAAGCTATTTTGTAAGGGAGAAATTGTAAACAATCAATTACTCGTGCGCATCAATAATGCATGATTTTTATATGAAATGAGCCGCTAAAATGCAATAGAAATGCACATTTATTGCAACCAGTAAGCAAATAGTATACAAAATCAAAAATAATATCTTATCCTATAGCATCTTTGTAAGCTTTAAGGTATGCATAAACAATATAATGCTTCCATTATTGCTTACAATTTTATTTATTGCTTCCAAATTTAAAAAATTTTCTGCTGGGCTAATGGCAATCAGTTACTCTCAGAGCTTTTGCCAGAGTCTGCTACGAGGTAGCCGCCGAAAAAAATATTTTTTCAAATTTCTTTGCTTCAAGATATCAGAGCCGGAGCTTGAACCGGAGTTCTCGTCTTAGTAAGCTAACACACAAGACCACGGCAACTACAGTATATATACGAAGTTTAACCATGATATGAATTTATTTGTCTTGATAAAGAAATTGAGAATATAGACATAATGAAAGAAATATTAGAACGATTAACAAAAATAAATTGAAGTTGTTTTTTAAAGACAGTAAATTATTTAACACTCTTGATTCAGAAATAGAAATTTTCTGATGGCATTTGACGGCCAAATAAGCGCATTGTTTTATGTGCTCTTCATAATACTCGCCAAGAAAATTAGTTTTTGTTTTACAGTGAAAGGCTTTATATTTCAATTTTTACAAAGTGAAATATCTTCCTTCATCTGCATTCCTCTTTCTTCAAACGTTTTATTCATTTCAAACGAAAACAATGTACTGTCTCGGTGGTAGTTATCCCCTAAGAGCCGCCCAAATAAAAATTTAAACTATACCACTCGCTCAATCTGGCTTCGCCTTAGAGCGGTTGGCCGATTGTTTATTGTTTCAATTGTGATGTAGAAAAATTGTTTTTTAAAGAATTCTTTTATTTAATAATGAATTATAATAATGAATGTGTGCTAATTTAAACAGCTGAAAGTGTGAAACTAGCAGAAATCTTATATTTAATTTAAATAACGTCGTTACATGGGTATCGGCGTGTGCCAGGATTTGTTTAGTAAAAAATAAAGTAATTTAAAATTGTGATAATACAGAAAAACTAAATAAATCAATATAATTGTTAAAGATCTTAAAAAGGTACCTTTTGAGAAAAGTACTTTTTAACGCTTTGCAATTTAAATTTAAATTAACTGACAACATCCTTTTGTAACATAAAATTTTACAGATGTTGTAGCAACAACAACAGCGACAACCATAATAATAAAACATAGAAATACAATTTTATTACGTTACACATTTGCTGGTTGGAAGAAAAAAGACTGAAAAACAGCAAATTTGGGTCGTTGCAATTTCTCAATTGTTGTTGCCATTGTAAGCCAGTTATTGTAGTTGTTGTAATTGTTTTTTTGTACAATTTTTTGGCTTTTTCCTATTCAGAGCTTAAACATGTTTGTGGTTTGTAATTGCCCTCAAAATAATTCGTGTAATAAATACTCAACCAAAAACGGTACAATAACGAACAAAAAAAGAACCGAATCAACTAAAATAAACTGCACAAAACTGAAAAGGAAAAGGATGATGACAATTTAAATTTCTAACAATTGCAAAAAGTAAAAAAAAAAAATAAAAAACGGAATATAAAAAAGAATAACATACACTCTGCCACACATATTTGTCCCCACTTATAGATGTAAACAAATGCATTAAAAATATACAAATACACTCATGTGCAGACACGTACATACATATGTTGTTTCTCACTCACTCTCTCTCTCTCTCTCTCTCTCTTACTATCAAAGTTAAACTTTTGTTTAGTCAGTTAAACTTTTTTTTTTCTTTTTTGTATAAAAACTCATGTGTGCTTGTTTACCAACAGTAGTTAAACAGATAGAGTGATAGTGAAAACGAGTCGGGGAGTGCAGGCAGGTGTAGGTGTACGTACATGTGTTAGTTTATGAATTCAATTTCATTTGTATGTTCGACAAACGCTGACAAATAAAATTTTTAGTTTTTAACAGTTTTGTAATAATTTTTGTTTTGCCTTTTGTTACAAAGGAAGAGAGCCGAATTCAAAGAGAGCAGGAAACAGTTATTACAACGACTCATCTAAAATAAATTGCCAAAAAATAAAAAAATACATTTATGAAATAAATGTGTGTTTTTTGTTTATGAACTTAATGAATTTAGTTTTATGAATTTTTGTATGTATGTATGTGTTTGGTCTGTGTCTGTTGAAATAACTAACAGTTGTTGTTGGATTCACATTCTAATTTTTTTATTTACTCAGTACCAGTAAAACAGAAAAGAAAAAGAAAGTACTGAATAATATTATTTTGTTATGAGTGTACATTTCGCGAAAATATTTAATGAATATTTTAAAATATTTCCTTTTGATGTGTAAAAAACTAAAACGAAGAAAATATTTCAAATCGACTTTTAAAACTGCTGATGTTTGGCTCTACTCCAGTAGAATGCATTTCGAAATTTTTGTATTTCATACTGCAGCAACTCCTACGAAATCTGCGCAAAGTCGGAGTAAATAATATAAAAAACAAATATTAAAGAAAAGTTATAAAATTTTAAAATAGTAATTAGCAAACAGAAGAAGTTTTCAAGTCACATAAAACTTTAGTAATATCGTCGTGCGGGAGTTTATGTGCTTTATCCGCCATTTTATATATCTCGAGTTAAAGATGCCACTTTAGGTTTTTTACACCAACATTTTTAAAATCTGCAATACGTTTTCGGCTATTTATCTCCGAAACTGGACGAGATATTCGAAAACGGATTGCAGAATTGAAAATCATCATTAACTCGAGATATATAAAAAATATGAAATGGCGCATAGAGCACATAAACTCCCGCACGACGATATGTCGTTCAAAATAATCCGACTTACTTATCATTAGATTGGGTTGATGATGACTTTATAGAGAGGCCTTTGTTAAGCCAATCAGAAAGAATTAGTTGTTAACCAGTTTTTTGGTTTATGGCCATTATACTCTTGAACATCATCAAGATTAAACAGACGCTTGGACAATGTTATGAAAATATCGACTTTGAACTGTGGGTCCCGGTACTCACGGATAAAAATTAACGCACACAATATGGTTGTTGTAAGAGCTAAGCTGTTACTTGGAATTGGCCAGTTATGTATGTGTATATTGTCGCAAGAATTAAAGAATGCTGTAACTGACAAAAAACAAAAATGCTCACAAGAGCCAAAAAACATGTATGAAAGTAGAACAAAGACACGGCACCCTGAAAAATGGCCCCAAAGAAAAATGACTCCAACCCGAAAATGAAAAATGACTCCAAGAATTTTAATGGAGCACAACAACACGTAATTTTGGGGTAATTTTTCTATTTTTTTGGGGTCATTTTTCATTTCTTGCTTTGGGGCTATTTTGGATTATGAAAAATGGCCACAAATTTTAATAATATTGCAAAATAATTTAAAATTATTTTGGGGTCATTTTTCATAAAATGAGTTAAATATAAAAATGTACAAGAAACCTTACGGAATTCGTTGTTCTGTTAGTGGTTTTTTGTAAATAAAATTAAAATTTTGTTTTTGTATTCATTCGTTAAGAAAATATAATTAATGTACGTATAAGGCCCATTATTACAACTTGCCGTTAGTTAAATGTAGAATTTCATCATTTGCTTCTTGTTGTTACAAGTAAATTTTAACCAAAAGGTAAGGCAATCTTCCCAATAACTTTATCGATCACTTTAGGTTAAAGTTTACTTGCAACAACAAAAAGCAAATTATCTGTCTGATAAAATTCTACCTTTAACAAACGGCAAGTTGTAATAATTGGCCTAAAAGGGTTTAATTAAATATTTATCTTTTTTTCATGGAATAAAAACTTTATTAAAAAAAATTTAAGGCCTTTTGTGTTAATTGGGGCTATTTTTCATTTTTCAAAATTATTTTATTTTAAGTTATTTTCTTTTTTCAAACTTTGTTTATTTTTGGGGTAATTTTTAACTTTAGTTTGGGGCCAAATTTCATAATGATTATTGGGGCGATTTTTCATTTTGAAAGAATGCCCCAAAAATGGGGCCATTTTTCATTTTATGCGTTGGGGCCATTTTTCTTTGGGGTCATTATTAATGGTGCCCAAAGACACTGGTGTTTTTCAAAACGCAGACGGCGCACATTGGGGATTTTGAGGAAAAAAGTACAATTTTCAACATACTCTTCATGCAAGATGCAGTGATATTTTGACATTTTAGACTAAATGGTACAATCAAATCAAAAAGAATTACTCCGATCTGACTGCAAATTTTTTTTTTATAGTCATCTCAAAGTCAGTACTTGTATGTTTTATCGAAACAACTTAATTTAAACCTAAGAATTACAAAGCGAATATTCTTTTATTATGTGAGCTAACGTTTTTCTTTTTATTTTTTACTTAAAGTAGGATATTTCAGCATTCCAAAATTGGGAAAATAAACTTTGTACAGATTTAAGTTTTTTTTGTGTGTTTATTTTTATGAACATATAACAAAAATCCTTTTTTTCTCCAAACATTTGGACCTGCAATTTTATCAATACTTCCCTACAATTGGAAATCACTACTAATACATTGTCTCATATGTGTTTTAACATTTTTAATCAATTTCAAGTGCCACCAGGTGCCACCTCTCAATTTGTTGCATTAAACAGTACAACATTTTTCAGCTGATTGATTCACGACTCAATTCTGATAAGGCTCTTTTGTTTAACATAACTCAAGAACCACTAGTCGGATTTTGCTTAAATAAATATAGAAAAATCAAGAATTATAATTACTTTCATCTGTTTATATAATGTTTCGCTATCTAAGCAACAGTTTCGCAGTTATAAATAAATGTATGAAGGAAAACAATTTTTTTTTTCATTAAAAATCCAAAACGGTAAAAACGTATCAAGTTCTACTACTTTCGCGTAAAGTCGCATAACCTATGAACAAAATGAGACATAAATCGATGAACGCGTTTCCCTTTTATTCACAATTAAGTAAAGGTATGAACTTCAAAAATTTGCTCGAGATATGAACAAAATTCTTTTGAAAAAACATTGAGGACTTTTTATGATATGCAGAATTATCAAAAAAGTAGTTCACAAAAGATTATTTGATTTTTGTGATTACAGTAGCAAAGTAATAAGCGATAATAAATTTCACATGGGGTTTTTCGCCCGAAGTTTGTGGAGTTTGACAAAGACAGAACAAAATTAAAACAATTTTTGCAACAATCGTACATTGGCTTAAATGAAACTAAAGCATGAGAAATTTCGGATACAATATATAAAGGCTTTTACTCTAACTTCAAACAAAGATGGCAGGTTTCTAATCGTACGAAGTCGCGATTTGAAAAAAAAAACAAAAAAATGTAAATTGGCTTGAACGCACATTTACAATAAAGTTTACTTAGACTGAATGTCCTACCAGTTCTGCACTTGGTCGGCCACGTAAATTGTTTGAGGAGTGTACCTATGCAAAATCTGTTGGATCATACTGCTAAGAGTCCTAGAGACCAAGTCAGTAAAGGCTCAAGAAATTCATAACAAAGACTACCAAAAATATGGCCTTAGAGACTCCAGAAAATGCATTTAGCCAGAAAGGCATACTGTTGTAAGCTCTTTTAGAATAATAACTTAAAAATAGATTTAAAATAAATAATAAATTCAAAATTAAAATAATCATTTAAATTTTTTTGTTAGTTATGGCTTTTTACATTGTAGGTAACGATATATATTTCTCTAACTTTCTTTATTTTGATTCCTTTTGTGTATTATTATATAAATAAAACTAAATTTGTGATAAAATTACTACATTTTTTGACAAATATATTTTTTTCCTCACCTTCATACAAAAATCCCCAGTGTGCGGCGTAAGTGAATTTCTTTTCATCATAGAAAGTTGGAACCGGGACCAATCGATGCGTATTTTTTTTTTTGATAAAAAAGATTCAAAAACGTGTTTTCGATTTTTTGTTAGTTACAGCATTCTTTAATTCTTGCGACGATATATTTTAAAGCACAGCTTATTTTAAGAACTTACTGCCAGCCTTGGTAGTAAATACTTAGAAAGCCTTTTAAAAACATGCTTGGCCTTGTGGGCACGCACTCAAATGCCGATGTGTAATCGGATTCACATAAAAGCAGTATACTGTCGACTGTAAAAACAATCTCTTTCATTCCCTCTTATGCCAGCAGTGGTTTAAATACTTAAATGAATACTTTGTGTATTGTTTCCTCTCTCGCTTTTTCTCATAGTATATTATAAACCAACAACCAACATAACTTATATGGTTACTTACACATAACTGGGATTGTATGTATGTATGAATGTTTGTCTATTACTATTTGTAGTTCTCTCAGTCTATGAACAATTTGCTGACACATACAAATGATTCTCTAACGAATTACGTTTTTTTTTTTTATTTTACTGCTGTTATTGAATATCTTCCTGCATCCTTTTAGTGTTCAAATAAAATAACAAAAAATATTGACGAAAAATTAATTTCCGTTTCATATTGATGCTGAACAGAGAAATAGAAAAATCAACAGAGGAAAATAGATAACACGTGTCAACATACACATGCATAGGAGGAGTATGTGTAAATATCAGCATATGATTTGGAAAAGAACTATTTTTTCTTCGATTTATACAAAAATCAAACAAAGGCTGGGTTTCGAAAAGTTATTTGATCTTTAATAAACAAATTAAGCAACACTGAAGTGAAGAATACTTTTCATTTTGAGAAGCAATATATTTAATTTGTGTTGTTCTTTTATTAAAAAGTAAAATATGAGAAATATTCGGCATAAAAGTAAAAATGAATACACGTGTCAGTATTTTGTTTTAAGAATTTAAAGCCTTTTTTAAAGTTCTATAAGAAAAACAAAACCATACAATATCTAATCCTTCAATTCGATTTCAGCTATAAATATTTTTTAATTGTAGTATTTTCAAATTATTTTTTTTTCAAAGTGTCAGAGCTGGCGTTGGAACCCCAATACACTCACTATTAGAATACAACGACTACTACTTAAATTAATTTCTAAAATAATAAAATTTGAGGTTCATCTTGTAACAATACAACTTAAATGCTCTCCCTCTACTAAAGCAAACATTTTAATAAAATTGATTTAAATTTTCTTTTTTCTCCTCATCCAGCTTTAAATTCGTTTATCTTGAAGAAGAAAAAAAAAACGTATTTTCATTATCAAATATTGTTTTCTAAATCTGCTATCCCGAGTAGCTGGTGTTTTTTTTAAAACTGACAAGATTAATACGATTACTTTTTTTACGTACGGTGTTACTTTTTACTGGTGAGTAAAACACTTTTGACGATTTAGTAAAAAGCGAAACAACACAAAATAATTTTTTACAATATTTTCTTTGATTTTTATTTTTCGCTTTAATTTGCCTTTCAAATTTGTTCATCTGCTTGTATTCGAGTTTTTTTACTCAAAGAGAGTTAAAAATCAAATAGGGCTGGGTATGTTTGCAAACACTGTTTGGCTGAGAGTGTGTGTGCGTGTGTGTGTGCATGTTGATGGCAATATAAACTTGAAACAATCACTTAAGAAAAATGTTGTTACTGTTGATGTTGCATATCAAGGACATCAACATTTACAAAATAAATCCCATTATTGTTGTTGGTGTTGTTGTGGTTTATTTTTGTTGGCTTCGAACTCTTCATCACTTTAATCTGGGCTGCAGTTGTGGGCAATGAATCCCAAATGGTAGGTATACTTGTTGTGGCATGAAGGGGAGTTGTAAAATTTATTTTTTATTGTAGTTTTTATTTTTTGCACAACCGTTAAATAAATTGTTTTCAAAAATTCGTACGTATTACGTTTCTCGTATGTTACGAGTAGTTGGAGGCAATTGTGGAATAATCAAATAAATGCTGGACGTCATTGTGTTCTTTGATTATCAAGAAATCATTGCAAAACAATCAAAATTTTCAATAGTATTTAACTTTGATCTAAATAACGCAACAAAATTAATTTCAAAAAACGATCACTGGGATTCGAACCCGGATTGCCAGACCATATAACAAAAATGCTGCACGATTATAAAGGCAAGAGCTTTTCTTTAAATGGTTGCATTCAATTTTTGTCACTCATTGTTGGCTTATGAACTGAATTATCCCAAATTCAGTAGAAATTTGGTATAACAGGAAAGAGTAGGCTTCAATTTCAGTTACCAAGTTATAGAAAATTTGTTGTTTCAATAAGAATGAGCTATCAAAATGTGATCTTCGACTTCCAAAAGAGCACATGTGGAAAAACATCAGCCATGATACTTACGATGTAAATTTATTTCTTTTCAGATTTTGTATAACAAGGTTTAAAATGTGTTTTATGTTATTAAAGTTATTAAAATGATCAATTTATTCTGTTACCGTCATTTCTTTGGATGTAACAATGTCATGTACGGAATATAAAAATACCACTTTGTGACAATTTTCCTTGTTGACATAACCGCCGAGTAAAAGCTAAACTTTAATACTGAAGAAGTATTTGTTCTATAAATTAGCACTAAAAGCCTGTTATGCTGGCACTTAATCAGGGTACCTATGGCGTTATAATTGTTCAGTCGTCTGGAACTGATATGTTAGTTGTAGTTGCAAATTCAATAGCAAAATACGCCATCATATGATGTTGGATACGTTCAACTGATGTGGTGAAATCGACAGGTTCGGATTATACGCCACACTTTTACTAGCAAAAATTATTTTTTTGGCAGTGCGTATACGACAATGGAGAATTGGTCTGACCATATCTGTAACACTTCTAGTCTCTTCAAATACTTTACAACTGTAACAAATGTCTGTACATCAAATCGATTATGATGATCATAATTACCCTTAAAAGCTCCAAGAGTGAAACACAACTTTTCTTACAAAAATTTTTTCACGTACCAAACCTTTCACTAAAGTAATGACAAATAATATGTCAGCTGACAGCCTTGCAAGACCGTTATTTTTAAAGTTATCATCACCTATGTATAGTTATGGATAGCAGATATCTTAATTTCTACCAGAGTGGGCAAACAAACAAAACATTTCGCAAACGTTACAACAAAGTCATAAACATTTCAAATTTTTTAATGGTATTGTACATGAGCAAAACCAAAACAAATACTTTATAAATGAGAAAGAGCGCAAATGAAACAATTAGCTTTCGCTCTTGTGCTTGCTTTGTTATTCCGTTACATTCGTATAATTTAATATTTTTTTTCTCTTCTTCTTTTCTTTTTCTTCTCATTAATTTTTTGTTGTACCTACGCACATTTGAGTTAGTGTATTTGTAGTGCTCAAAACAAAAGCAATATACAAAATTAAATGGGACAATCGTTCTCACTGTTTCTGTTTTGTTTTTGGTTTAATCATTGTAAAGAACAAAACAAATTTAGATTAAACGTTCAGTTTTGTTTATTTTTCAGGACGGAGCTATATATGCAATAGGACAATTATTTTTTTTTTAATTTAATTGTGCATTGTCTTGGAATATTTGTGGAAAAGACAGTATATTATGACAATAGAACATATATTTTGTTTTTCTTATATTATTAAGCGTCTTAGGAATGAGACAAATTGCTATGAATTGATCATTCAAAGGCCAGTGTTATACCTTCACCCTTGAATGATCAACAGCAGTTGCCCCATAGTTGCATGTTGATTGCGGTGGGTGCCTTCACTAAGCAGGTTTTTAGCTGTTATTTGCTACTTTCCAATAATTTACTTAAATCGTGCGATTTGCAATGCAGCAAGCACTGTGGTGAAACGGAAATTGTGACTGTATATAAATGACTTTGAATGGGTACACACACGTGACGCATATAATTCATATAATATATTCCGAAATTCTTTGGTGGTTTTAATTTATTGATATCGTTCGAAAGTCTTAAATACTTATATAGAGAAGTGTTTGGATCTTCTTTATAACAAGATCGATCGTTGCTGTTTCTGGCAGCAGATACTTAGACGGTTTTTCGAAGATTCTAGCCATATAACGTGTCATTTTGATATTTCAACTCGTATTAAAGTTTTTATATTCACTTTACTTTTCTCTAACTTTCCGAAATACAAACTGTTCTTTTACTGGAACTTTCACAATTAACACCATAAATCTGCTTTTCTTCTTTGCAAGAATAAAATTGGAATACTTTCCCCAGCAGAACCTTCGAGTTACATTCACATATTCAAGTTGCAACAACAGTAAAAGGATAAGAAGAAGAAGAAAAAGGAATTATTTGCTTTGCCAGAGTGTGCATGACAAGAAGTTGTGAAAGATGACAACTGGGTAAGAAAACTAGAAACTTTATTAAAAATGCATAAGAGAAGAGGAAGAAAGAAAAAAAATCAAAGAAAAATATAAAACAAAAAGAAACAGAAAATTAAAGAAATGCAAAACCTTGTAAATATTTTCTTAGGCTTTTTGTTGGCTTTTAGTGGCATACAGAAGTATGCTGTTGGATTACTAATATTCTATGAAAGTAAAAATCTCCAGAGAGGTAACAATTTCAAGTAAAATATGCTGATTAATGTTAACAACAAGAGCAACAACAACAATAACAACGATATCAACAACTAACTACAGTAATAATAAAATCTAATGCAGTTTGTCATTTATTCTTTAAAGAAAAAATATAGAAATTATCTGCCATTGCCTTCATCTATAAAAGAAACTAAAATAGTTTCTGTCTTTTAATTTGTTTGTTTTTTTTCCCTGTTTCTTAAGCGTGTTTTGCATTAACGATAGGAATGTGCTACGAATATGATAACGAAGAATAAATATTTTATCTGAAATGAAAAACAGGTGAACTTATCCTATACCAACAAAAGATTAAGAAAGTCATCTGGCAACAACAGTAATAAATTATATTTCTTCGTATTGCATTTGAATGTGCAATGGCGGCAAATGCAACATGCAAATAAAGTTAAAAGCTGAAAGTCTAAAACACACTTTAAGTAGATTTTGCAGCCATGTTGCAAGTTATTTGCACAAGTTGGTTGCAATTTACTTTCATGTTGATTTTATTTCTTAATCTTATTTGCTATTGCTATGGCAGTGCAAAGCTCACCAAACAAATTTTTAATGGAATTTTCTTCTCTTGAAAAGCGAAAAGTTTTAAATTTTAAATTCAAAGAAACAAATTATAGAGTAGATAAGAAAGTCATGTACGAGTATAATAAAAGAAGTTGTTCTACACAAGATTACGCTGAAGTTGTGGTTGAATTTAATGTCTTTTAAGGAATAAACCTTTTTTTTATTAGAAATTGAATTATTTTCAGAATAAATAATTGGTAGAGCGGATAATTTACTTACACAAATAGTAGAGGTGTTTGTGTGTTATGTTATGTGAACATAACCACTATGTACTGAAATTATTTCTGTTGAATTGCAACTCAAGTTCAAAATGTATTGGCGAAAAATACATTCTAAGCAGCTTTCAATTACCACATAGTAAATGCGTTGAAATGCGAGAAGCTAGGCCGTAACCCTGACGCAGGGTTGTAATGGCCAATTATGTGTGTATGTATGTAAATGCGTTGTAGCATATCTGAGTTCTATATATTTTTAATTTGTTCCATCATTCTGATTACTTGGTTAGCAAATATCGGCGTTGTTTTTACCGGATACCTTTAACACTCGTATATTCAAACAGACAAAAATTGCGCCTGATTGTACTCTGTTGTCACACGAAGCCATTAGTGTTTATAATGCCGATTTTGTTCAGAGAAATAAAACGGCCACGAGCACAGAGCCGATGAAAGAACAGTCTCTTTGGTCATCAAAACATAACGACTTTTGTAACATATTGTTTGAAAAGAAACACACCAAACTGCTACGGAAACTACTTTTGTTTTATTATCTTCTAAATATATAAAATTGAATGTGTGTTTGTTTATTTGTTTGGAGACCAAACTTTTGGACCGATCTTCCTGAAATTTTTACAGCATTTGACTGGGACCCTGATATGATTACTAGGGTACTTTTTTCGACCACGCCTACTTTTACGCCCACTTTTTTAAAATTATGTAATTGCCCCATATAGTTTTTAACAGATTTACTTCAAATTGTATACTTATTATACTCCAGACGAAGTATAAATAATAATTTATTACGCCACGCCCCCTTTTACGCCCCTTTTCACGCCAAATTTTGTTTGAAAGTTTCAAACTTTTTGTTTTATGTAGAAATTTGTTCCTTCCAGCCTTAATACTGTAAACGTCGTCATATAACTATGAATCACGCCCACTTCACCGCTCCCTTCTCATTTAATTCAGATACTTACTTATACCACTAATAATGTTTGCTATTCAAAATACTTTTTTTGTAATATGTATTTACCTAAAGTCTTATACACTTTTTATCTACAGGTTAGGTAGTCGTGGTAGTAGTCGCCGTGGTCTAGTGGTTAGTGTGTTGACTTACTAAGACATGGTCCCTGGGTTCGACTCCAGGCTGTGACATCTTCAAAAAAAGAAATATGAAAAAAAATATTTCTTTCGGCGACTACCTCTCAGCAGACTTCTGGCAAAAGCTCTGAGAGTAACTAATTGCCATGAACAAGCTTCTCAAGTCTGTCGTTCGGAGTCGACATTAAACTGTAGGTCCCGGTACTCATGGATTTGCACACACAACATGAGTGCCGCGAGAAGCTAGGCCGTAATCCTCACACAGGGTTGTAAAGGCCAGTTATTTATGTATGTATGTATGTATGTATGTAAGGTAGCCATACATTTTTTTATTACCAAATCCCCCTTTTTCGCACCATTTTACCTTAAATTATAATTAATCTGCTTTCAATCTATATATAAAAATGAATTTCTGTTTATCTGTTTGTTTGTTTGTTTGTGTGTTTGTTTGTTTGTGCTTTATAGGAGGTCAAACCCTTGGACTGATATTCCTGAAATTTTCAAAGCATGTTACTGTAACTCTGAAAGGAATAATTGGCTATAAGAAGTTTTGATTGAACAAAGTGCCTTGGCACCGCCGATATAACCCTGGGCATTTTTTGACCAACGGCTGCAGTATTTACTATATATGGTATTGCCATGAATAGAAATACGTTCCAAAAGAAAAGTGGGCGGATTACATGATAATATTTTTCGACCATGCACACTTCTGCACCTCACTCTCTTTCCCCCACAACTGTCTGCAAAATATATAAATACTTTTAATTTTATTATATAACGAGGGGGTAGCGAAGCACCCCGGGTTCAGCTAGTATTAATATAAAAGAGTATAGCTGTCATTTAAAACTTTTATTTATTAACGCCGTCCTCCTTCTCACTTCCTCTCTCTTCCCCTATATTTTGGTTACTTTAACAAGGCCAATATGAAGTTTATTACCGTTTAAAATTTATTGTTTTGGAAAGTATTTATTTTTATTATGGCCTGAGTCCCATAGATAATTGAGTCAAAACGTAAAGAAAAAAGTTCCTACTTCTGCTCTCAATTTATTTATTTCTTTCACTGGCTCGTTCTAAAAACCATATTAGAAAAGTATTTAGAATTTGATTTGGCCAGAAGAAAAAGTTTTTAACAATTTTGTGGTTACTGTGCCACTTGTCCAGGCTTTATTAAATTCGTACCGCAAAAGAAAAGTTTACCAGCAATAGTTTGTTTTCTTTTTACAACAACTGCTACGAGTACTACCAATGGCCGTATGGTGTGTGTTTTAATACAAAATGGTTGCAAAAGTGGCAAAAGAATAAGTATGTATGAGGTGAGAAAAAACAAAGTCTGTTACACACTGTAACATAGTAAATGTCACAAATAGAAAGAGAGAGAGAGAGAGGGAGAGAGAAAGGGAAAAAATAAAATTTTTTAACAATGTTTTTAACTTTTTTTCTTTCCATGTTGATTTTGTGTTTACATCAGGTGCACCAATACAAAGAGAAAGAGAGAGACAGAGAAAGAAAAAAAATTAACAACGAACTACTTGAGTAAACAAGTTTAAGTATGCAAATGTATGTGTGCGTGTGTGTGTGTGTAAACTTAAAAGAACGAATGCAAGCAAAAATGTCTTTTCCAACTCCCTGTACATGCATATGTTTGTACAAGTAAGTACCAGCAAGGACAAATACTACAACAAAGCCAAGAAAAATATCTTTCAAGTATGCAAAAGTGAAAAACTCAAAGTAAAAAATGAAGTGTAAAGAAGGAGAAAAAAAAACCATAACAATAACAACAACAACAACAACCGTTATCACATTATTGTGTAGAATTTGTCAGGCGGAAAAGTATGCATAAAAATGTTTTATAAAATGCTAAAATATTTACCTTCAATGTATACAAGAAGTGTCATGATAACGCAAATGTACGTCAAATATTGTATAAATACACATACATACATAGACACATTTATGTGTTAGTGTGCTATACTACACATACATGCATTTACTTACACTAATACTTAAATTCTAGTAAAAAAAAAAGAAAAATGCGAATAAGCACAGAAGTAGCACAGTTTTAAGGGGAGTTTAAACACCATTGACACTCTCGTTACTCAAATTCCCAAAATACATTCAAAGCCTCGTCGTTGATACGTTATGTATGTATGTAAGTCAAGTGAATAAATTTTTTTCTGAAGGACTTTAATAAGGAGAAGATTTGTTCATGAATTTCTTGACAATTTAATGAACCATTAATGAGTAATTTTATTTCTAAAGGGTTATTAACATGGCTTTTATAATATTCGAAAATTGCTTTATAAACTTAAGGAAATCTTAAAGAAAAGAGGAAACAAAAAAAAAACTAAACGTTTAACATTTTTCCTTTTTTTCATAATTTACACCATAGGCATAGGCGTATGATATTTGAAATTAAACTTGTTTTGAAGAGCTTGAAAGTAATTTTAAGATAAAATAAGAAGGCAAGCATTCTCTTTTCTCAGTTAAGAAAAACAATTATTCTCAATATATTGTCAGATCACGGCTATGAAGTAGTGTGCCAATCTGTTCGTGTGAGAGTTGTATGTTCGATTCTCATCGGAGACTCTGAACCCAAATCTTATAACAAAAACAGGCCACGTCACCCTCAAAATAATCTTGGAGTCATTTACTTTCTTATATAAGTAACTGGGGATACGTCTCTTTAAAGACCCTATTGAAGATGCTACCGAAGTAAGACGGGATACCTTCGAGGTAAAACCCTTCCTAGTCACGGGAATGAACCTTTATTCCTTTAGCACACACAATGCCTCGAAATCTAAATAAATGTTGTGCTAGTCTGAAGGCTCAGAGGGCTCAGTGCATCCTAACACTGCTCCATTAAACAAGAGATTTAGGTGCAAGAAGAGCCACTTGTCTAAATACAACACCGTAAATACCAGGAGGACAGTAGCGAGTAGGCTTTTCCAACAGCAAAGATCATAGCCTGAAAACCACTACAGCTGGGGTAATACTATAGTAGCGGTTCAAGTTACCCTGAGATTTAACCTACAGCTTCTTCCAGACAAATAGAGAGAAACCGTATCAATTGTAAATGAATCCATTCAGCTAGACTTCAAAGAGACAAGCATATACAAAAGGAGATGGTTTGTCGAAATTTTAACAACAATTAACTGATAGATACCTGATAACAGTAGCAGATCTTATATTTTAGGCAAAGAGGCAAGAAAATAATCAATACCTCGTGTAGCATTGATTGAAATATATCGCCAATTTGGTCCAAAAGCCGTTTCTGCTTCTCTTTGCCATTTTGTTTCTTCCCTAATTTAATCACTTTATAAGCACACAGCACACAACCTAAACTCTATATGCCCATGATGACACTTTTAAATTAAAGAGCAGACGTTGCTTTCCTTTTATTCTACTGTCGGGGCAAAACCCTAATCTGGCAAGATGCCAATTTTCGAAGTAATTTTAATAGATTCCTAACAATTCTTGAAAAAAATTATGAATACATTGCACTTAAAGCATTCATTATAAGTATATTCCGGGGATTATCGATAGGTGGTTATGGGAATCATTTCAGAAAATTAAATATATTGAAAGAAAAATTTCAAGCCAAAGATTCAACCAACGACTTATGAAACGAATCATCAGGAGAAAACGCCACCTACTGGGAAGTAATAGAAAGAACTAAGCGAGGATTAAAACCTAACATTCAACTTAGCAGAAAACCTCACCATTTCACAAGAGCCACAAATTACCATCAATAGATGGAGTAATTACTGCCTTTGGGTGATCAACTGATATGAACTTGTCCCATTGACATAAGGCGTTTAAATGGAAGGATATCCCCAAGCATTTCAATACAATGCACAGCATGAGTAAAGCTGTAAACCCCTAAGTATTGATCTTAACAAAAAAAAAAAAAGTTGTGGAATGCAAGCCTTACAGTCTTTACTATAAAGAATTGCTTTCCTCTCCGTGGGCTTGAAGATTATTTTACCTTCTCTATATCACAGCCAATGATTTCGAGAATATCGTTTTAGTTGACTTTCTTCCAAAGAGCTTCCTTTAAGGCTCTGTTTTTTTCTATACAACACCAAATTAACCGAGAAAGGTAATATGTGTTACTTTAGAAACGGGTGACCGACCCAGTTGTCTAGTAATAATACTGCTGCAATAATAGCAAACCATACCCAACAGATGTTCTCTAAAAGTTCGTCTAGTTTGCTTTTTCAATTCGGCTGCTGAGCTAAAACAGCTCTTGACTGAAAGGTTTTCCTGTTCATGACACAAGGGAAGTATTTCCCATCTACCATAGCTGCCAAAGTGTAAATATTGCAAAAGTCTTTTTCTGTTAAATGAACTCTCTTACTTTGGATATTCAATTTGTGCTGAAATTTTTTAATAAATTTATTTTCAGAATAAATTTCTTTATAGAATTACTTTCTCTCAACAAACTTAACTTTCTATCAATGTTTTTTCTTTTCAATTGCCTCCGGATATGGTGTAAAATGGTTGGTTGGTTCATTCGCATAGTAACGATGCTAACGATGTGGAAAAGCATGAATTTTAGTTTTCTTTCTAGGAAAAAAATGTAAAAAAAATATGGAACAAAATTCACATTTCACTTGTCTTACTTTCTTCCTTCTTTTTATAAAAAGAACAAGAACAACTAAAAGAAATTACTGCACAAAAAAATAAACGCTAAAGAAAGAAAATGATTTGATGTGCGTACTCATATGCTGCCATGAAGGAGTGTGTTTATCTTTGAAACACAATGTATGTTTTTCTTTAAATATTTCAATTTTTTTTTTCAAATAAAAATAAAAGAAATATCTATATAAATATAAGAAGAAGAAGAAGCATTAAAATTTACAAAAAATGCAATACATTTACAAACATTTTCTTTTCTTGTATAAGTAAATATACAAAAAAAAAAATGAATTTCTGCTTTAAAACGGAAAAGACGAGAGAACAACAAATGACAATAAAAATAAAAACAATAAAAATTGAAAACAATAAATTCAATAAAAATAAATCCCCTACACTGTTATAGGTCAGACGCTTAAAAGAGTCAATTTGCAATAACAGATGGTTATGCAATAGATATTGCAGCTGTATAAAGTGCAAAAGGAATGATAACAAACATGCAGAATAGCTTTAGAAGTATTCGTTTTTGGAATTCTCCAGACAAAACTAGTTACGAGGTTTTTACTTTTACTGAGGCATACTCATAAGGCGGCATTCGATAGCCCGATAAGAGATCGCGTATATGACGCAATGTCTGAGCTCGGTATTTCTGCAAAGCTTATAAGACTGTGCAGAATGACGTTGAGCAACTCCTGCAGCTTCGTCAAGGTAGGAAAAGACCTCTCTATGAACCTTTTAATACCGTGCGAGGTTTCAGACAGGGCAATCCCTTGTCCTGCGACTTCTACAATTTCGTCATGGAGAGTGTTTTGCGAAAGGCGGGTGTTCATCGTAATGGCACTATTTTTAACAAAAGTGTCTAGCTAATTGCGTATGCAGACGACATAGACATCAAGCGAGATGTCACCGCAGCTTTGATGCTATTGAACGAGAGTCTGCAAAAATGGGTCTGGCGGTAAATGAGAGCAAGACGAAGTACATGTTGTCGACGAGTAGGGATGTTGATCGTATTGGCTCCCAGGTTATAGCAGGCAACTATACATTTGATGTTGCCAAGGAGTTCATCTGCCTTGGCACCGCCATTACCAGCAAGAATGATGTCAGTCTGGAGATCAAACAAAGAATCACACTGGCCAACAGGTGCTACTACGGTCTCAGTAGGCAGCTTAGTAAAAAGACCTCTCTCGTGCGACGAAGTTAACACTGTACAAGTCGCTTATTCTTCCGGTGCTTCTCTATAGTGCGAAAGCATGGACACTGTCTTGTGCCGATGCAGCGATCTTGGGAGTTTTCGAGAGAAAAGTTCTTCGTAAGATTTTTAGTCCTCTATGGCATGGCGATGAGTTTCGCATTAGAACCAACCATGAGCTGTATGAGCTCCTCGACGATGTGGGCGTTGTTCAGCACATTAACATCCAGCGGCTACGCTGGCTCGGCTATTTTGTTCGGATGGATGAATCTGCTCCAGCGAGAAAAGTTTTCGATGCGAAGGTCACTGGACGTCGGCGTAGAGGACGGCCGTGTTTACGTTGGAAGGATCATGTTGATGAAGCCCTGTCGTCAGTTGGTGTGACCTACTTGAGAAGGCGCGCGCTTAGCAGAGACGCCTGGAGACTAGTGTTAAGGCAGGCCGAAGCCCGTTAACGGGTTCTTAGGACCATCTAAGTAAGTAAGTAAGAGGCATATTCTTGAATGCAAGCTTTGACTTGTACTACTTGGCAGATAACGTGCAAAAACGTAAGATAAATATCAAGGTTAGATGGACGTGGCGATATCATGCTTAGTTTCTCCGAAAAATCCATATTGGAGGGGGTAGAAAATATGTTTCTTTATGCTGAAATAAAAGTTGAACTCTTTGCTGTGAGTAGAAAAATTTTGCTTTATTTTTTAACTACTTTTTTAATTTTAAACAAATTTATTCTTTCAAATACAAATTTTGTTTGATATTTCTTGTTTTATTTGGTAGAGTTCGCTTCATCAGTCACGTGACTTACAACAGCATTTTTATTTCAAATCCGACAAAAAAAAAAGAAAAATAGGAAAACAAGTGAAGAAAATACATATTCGAAGAAATATTCCATTAAAAATATTTCTACAAGCAATACCAAGCAAGTGAAGGTTAAAAAGACCTCATGGTTCATGTAACTCAAAGTCCAAACGAGCAGCAAAGAGTAGAGGCTACAATATTGGTACTGGTGTTGCAAGTGTTTTAAAGTGAAATAAAGATTTTAAAGCATAATAAACTTTATAATGTTGTTGGTATTGTGTAGGAATATTTTTAAAACAAACATTTTAAACAGCAACAATAGGCACAACAATATTTATATGAAAACGATTTAATGTTTTTAATAAAATTTTCAAGTGTTTACAAGGCAAATAGGGACGAGAATTTATTTGCAAAAAATTGTACTTTTTAAATGAATTTCGTTTTTTCGGTCAATAAATAAAGTTTTATGTTTTAATCCATTTTGTACGTTAAACTTTAACAGCAGTTTTTCCTGAGTGTAACACACTGCCTTATCATGTTAAAAATTTTCACAAGTGCGACAAATAATGAAACTGTGAAGTCACTTTTTGTAAAATAAGAAAATATGCCCGAAGTACTTTTTTGTTATTTATTTTCCGTTTAATCCTGCTATTAAAAGGGATACAGTAGATTGCTATTCTGTTTTTCTGTTTCTGTTTCTCTTTCTCTCTTTTTTATTAATAATTATTAAAATAATTCAGACACTCAGTTTAAGGCTGTTGAAAAGGCAAACGGTTTTATTTTTATGAGGATTTATAAAAAAATACAAATAAAAAGAAAAAAGAAAAATAAATGAAATGAAACTGAATCTGAATCTGTCAACAATAAATTGATTGGTGGCTTAAATTGTTGTGATGATTTTATTTATTTTTGTTTTAATGAAAATAATTTTTTAACGCAGTTGAATATTGGACGCATTATATGCTCAATTAATTTAAAAGCCATCAAAGCTAAGATTTCTATCTGATAATGGTGAAACGCTTTGCTTTTTTTAAAACAAATTTTTAAGTTTTCAGTTTTATTTTATTTTCTTAAAATCATTACCATTATGTGGGACTTCTGGTAATTTTTCTATTCCTGTAGAACTATTCCTGAAAAAGCTTAATCAAATGATTTATTGTGGCAGTTTTTAGAGCGCTCGCACAAAATCTCAAACCGCCCAGGTTCAAATCCGAGCAAAGGTGAAAAATGAGAAAGCTAATTTGCGGTTTTTTTAAAATTATAATTTAAAAAATAAGAGATCCTCCCCACTCAGGGGACCATTAACAATAAAACCGCTCCCCGACATTTCACTCTATTCCACGTTAATAAATGTCAACAAAAAACGAATAATCAGGAGAAAAGCACAACCTTCAGCAAGACCATCTGCAAGAAACCGCCCCCTGACATTTCTAATCCATTCCTCCAGAAACCAATGATCAGGAGTACAGCGCCACCTTCTGGGAAGACAACAACTAATCTACTGAAGACCCTCACCATTCACATTTAAACATCCATCGATAGATGAGGCAATTGCTGTTTGATCATTTGAGGGTGAAGGTATAACACTGACTCTTGACTGGACAAATTGACAGCAACTTGTTTCATCAACAAATAAATGCGCATAATATACAAATATCTATAAAAAAAACTCTATCTATCAACCATCTTCGCATTCCAATACAATGCACTGCATGAGTAGGGGTTTACCCCTGAGTATTGGTCTTAAATAAAAAGAAAAAAAACCTAATGGGAAGTAGCAGACAAGAACTAAACCTACTTAGCGAAGGCACTCACCACACAATCAACATGCAACGACGAGGCAAATTGATCAATTGATCATTAAAACGGGTCCTTGAATTATCAATTCACAGCAATTTGTCTCATTTCCCTGAGAGTTTTTTTCCTCCTTCCATTTTTCATACATAAATTCAATTACACTGTGTTGTAATGTTCTAGCCGCAATGCAATAAAGAGACAAAGAAAAGTTTAAGAGTTTTTAATTACTGGAACTTTTTTGTAATTATCAAAATGCACGGTCAGGTCTAAGAAAAATCTATCACGTGTGCTTTTACTTAGGCGACTACTCACTATGGAGAAATATACTAAATAGCCTTTAATTAGAAATCATTTTGACCTTAACAAACTTATTTAATTTTGTTTAAAACTCCAAAAGATGTATACCCATAGTATTACACAAAATAAATTTTTTGCTTTAAACTGTTTAAAATATCCTCTAAAGCTATATATCAAGAGAGTGTCAGTAATTTTATAAAAGAATTTGAAAAATAGTAAGAATGTTTCACATCAAAATATTATGTTCGTTTCTAGAAATATTTTTTTGTTCTTCTTTCTTCTTTACTTAATTTTTTTTTTTTGATACCAGACATAAACTAAGTAAGAAAATGTATTACAATTTATTCATGACATGAGTATAAAGAAGGTATATAGCAATGGAAAGAAAGAACAGAAATATATACAACAAACGATTTTTTATTAGCAAATCTTGCATTTGTGTAACAGTTTTTAAAACTTCTTAATTTTTATACATTTTTGCTAATGCATGAGAGAATGAGAAAAAAGGAAAAGGAGTACAAAATGCACAGCAACTAAATGTTTTAGGAAAAAAAAAGATTGGCAATATTTTATTAAAAAAAAGTAAAAAATATATATAAAAAGTAATTTATCATAACACATACACTTGCAATCATACTCTCTTTCACTCAAATCATAGGAAAATCCACACAACACGGACATTTATAAAACCAAAGCTGAACACATGTTGTGTAAAGAATTTATTGTGTTTGTGTTAGAGAGATATATTCTAAGCAGTGTTGCTGTAGACATTTTTCATTTTATATTTTATTTATTTATGCGGGTAATCACTCTTCCTTGCAAATACCCTTGCAAGTCTTGCAAACGTAGCAAATCTTGTCAAATAATAACAAAATATAGGCTACAATTGCTTGTTTGCAGGGTCTGCAAGGGCTTTTGCAACGAAAAGTGATTAAGGCTATTGTTTTTCTTTCTTTTTAACGAAATTTCTATAAAAAAGTAAAAAAAAAGAACAAAAGTCTAATGAAATAGTCTGTTTCATTTTTTACAATACACTTCTTAATTTGTTTATTGATTTCGTTGATTTTTTTTATTTGAGACCAATACTCAAATTGCTGTCAATTTGATCACTTAAAGGCCAGTGTTATACCTTTACCTTTGAATGATTAACAGCAATTGTCCCATCTGGATGTTGAATGAGGGTGGTGAGCATCTTTTTGCGTAGAATAGCTGTTATCTTCCCAGAAGGTGGCGCTGTACTCCTGATTATTCGTTTCTTGGGGGGAAATCAAAGGCCGTATAGAGGAATATCCATTTTTCGATTTCAAAAATTAAGTTAAATAACACACTTTTGAATATTTCAGTCGCTGAATTGGTTAATTCTACTTTTAGAAATTTTACAAACTACACTTAATTAATTTTAAAGGCAAAATCGGCCATGTTGTACGATTCGTGGCATCTTTGTATCGAAACTACAACATGTAGTCTTGTTCTTAGTTTTTAATTGTAAGTAAATGTATGGCCCTAGTGCTGTGAATTGATGGAAATGATCATTTTGTATCAATTGGGATCTTCAGATCATTAAGAACACCAAAAGGTCACTTTTTTCGCATACAATGAATTTTAAAAATTCACTTTTGTGTGCTCCAGCTCTATATGCGACAATTTGGTGAGTTTACTCAATCACCGGGAAAGAAACGAGCTCCATAACTGACATACATTTATTTATTTATTTATTTATTTATTTTTGTCTATGGATTCCACCTTACAGACAATTACAAAGGATATAATAACAAAAAATTAAATAAAAAGTATAAGAATATAAATAACATAAAAATAGTGACATATTAAGAATTTAAATAAACAATGATTAAATTTTTTATTATATTTAGATTTAATGAATAGTCAATGAATCTATAAAATTGATTAAACGCGCTGCACATTCTTCTAAGCGGATCAGCATCAGGATAGTTAGCTCTAAAAGTTCTTACAGATAATGGGACGAAATTACGGGATACTCGCTGAGGTATGTTGAATGTTATTTCATTTATCAAAAATCCCGAACATATATCTCCTCGAATAACATTTAATAAGAATGTTACATTCAGCATAACTCTTCGACTTTTTAATGTTGGTAGTTTAATAAGAGCTAGTCGGGCAGAGTACGATGGCAGATTTCGGGAGTCAAAGTGTAGACTACGCAAGCAAAATAAAAGGAACTGTTTTTGAACAGATTCAATTGCATTAGAATATAATTGATAAATGGGATCCCATATTACTGACCCATATTCTAAAATCGGACGCACAAGTGACATGTATAATGTTTTGGTAATATATGGATCAATAAACTCTTTAGACCACCGCTTTATAAATCCCAGTACCACTCTAGCTTTATTTATTATACTCGTAATATGCGAATTAAAACTCAGTTTACAATCAAATAGTATGCCAAGGTCCAGAAAGTGGTCAACAGCTTCGACTTGATAACTACCCAAAAAATAATTTATGGATATTGGAGTAATCCTCGAAAAGCGCATTATCTTACATTTCTTTTCGTTTAGTTCCATTAAATTTGTTTTACACCATTCATAAAATGAGTTTAGGTCAGTTTGAAGATAATGTTGATGTTGATCCAAATGGGTTATGAAAATTTTTACATCATCTGCGTACATTAATATCTTCGAAAACTTAATTATCTGAGGCAAATCGTTAATGTATAATGAAAACAACAGAGGGCCAAGGTGGCTACCCTGTGGAACACCAGAACGAGCATGTATACTCTTTGAAAATAAATTATTAAAGTAAACAGTTTGGGTTCTATTTATTAAATAAGATCTAATCCAATTAATAGCAGGGTCTGTAAACCCTATCATCTGTAGTTTTTTTATCAGAAGCACATGATTCACCTTATCAAAAGCTTTACTGAAATCAGTGTAGATGACATCTGTTTGTTTTCCTTGAAAAAATCCACGATTAATTACAGTTGTAAGATGAAGAAGGTTTGTTGTAGTTGAACATCCTTTTTGAAATCCATGTTGGCAGGGAGAAATAATATTCACAACTTGGTAATATATATGTTCAGTAATTACTTTTTCAAAGAATTTAGGTATAGTACTAAGTTTTGCTATGCCCCTATAATTCTCGATATTAGATTTTTTGCCGGATTTGAACAAAGGGAATATATATGAATCCTTCCATATTTTTGGTAAATAACCGTATTTAGGGGATATATTAAATAAAAATGTTAAAGGAATAGCTAAGGCATCGGCACAATTAATTAAAATACTGCCAGGAATTCTGTCAGGTCCAAAAGTGTGCGAGAATTTTAATTTTTTCAATTGAGCAGCAACTGTATAAGTATCCAATACGGGTAAATTTATTGATTGATGCCCCTTTAATGAATAAGGATAATCAGTATCTTTATTAAAATAAGCATCAGAGTATGTTGCAGAAAAAAAGTCGGCAAACATATTACAAATCGTTAAATCATCACTAGATTCAATCTGTTGAAATGACATCGTATTAGGAAAACCAGCTGTTTTCTTCTTTAAATTAATAAATTTATAAAAAGATCTCGGGTTACGGTTGAAATTATTTTTGATTTTAGTTAAATAAAGCTTGTAATAAATTTAATCTTGTATATTCTGCCCTGTAAATCGAATATCTAGCGTAATCTACAGAAGACCCAGAAAGTTTATATTTTCTATAGTATTTGTTTTTTCTATTCTTAGCACTACTTAATACTTTATTGTTCCAAGGGGGCCCAGTAGATAATTTTTGTACTCGTCTCGGTATAGATGTTGCCATAAAAGAATACATTTTATCGTAAAATAAGTCGAATATTTTGCACATTGCAAAGGGAGAATTTGACAATGATGAAAAAATATTAATCCAGTCCGTATTTATAATTAATTCATTTAAAGCACTGTAATTGGTATGGGCAAAGGAAAAGACTTTCTCAGTTACAATTGATGATGGTACAACACGGTCGGATGGTGTGGCAATAATTAATTCAATTGCAGGATGGTATCGATCTTCAGGAGTCGTAATAGGGTCAGATCGGTTAATAATGCAGTCATCTTTATCGTTTACAAATACTAAATCTAGGATTCTTCCATAATCATTGAAAACACCATTAATTTGAAAAAGGCCAATATCATATAAGTTATTCAAAAAATCCGTATAGGAATAGTTATTTGAGGTTTGGACATAATATCCGTCATCGATCAAATAATCCCAAGATATTGATGGCATGTTGAAATCTCCCATGATTATTAAAGAATCATTTTCTTTGGCAGAGAATGCTACTTTTTTTATAGCCTCACTATGTTGTACATATACTGACTGTGGGGACGACGGAGGAATATATGAGCATGTGATGAATATGCTTTTCCTTTTCAGTTTAATACTAACACATATAAATTCCATATCAGAAGACGGTTCGATATCAAAACTGTCAGATGGCAAGCTACTAGATACTGCTATAAGAACACCGCCACCATAGGATATGCGATCACGACGAAAAATGTTGTATCTGCTGCAAAGTATTTCAGAATTAAGAATAGAATCATAGAGCCATGTTTCAGTAAAAACTAATATATGGTAATTACAGCTAAAACTTTCCAAATATAAATTTTCCAATTTCGTCCTTAATCCTCGTACATTCTGATAAAGTAACGACAATGATTTAATATTTAGTTTTTTGAGACATTTGGTTCATGTTGAGGAAGCACACCAACATTTGTTCTAATTTTCTCCCTGTAGGCGTACTCACGAACTAATGTATTATCAGGCCAGAACTTAGGATCAACAATATAATCAAAATGATCAGATGAGGTAGAAATTTTAAATGTTGAAATTGATCTTTCAACAGAAAATTTAAATTTTTGTATCAAAACATCCACTTTATGACCAAATTTAGACCTTATATAGTACTCCACGTCCTCAGTTGTAGTATTAGAAGCCAATCGTGAGACAAATATGGTTTTTTTAGGTGGAATGGCTTTAAGAGGCTTACAAATAGTCTGATTAATCATTGTAGGATTATCGGTATTAACTGCAGAAGACAGCGTATTTATAGACCTACTATCAACAACTATCGATGACAAATTGTCATTATTAGATGCAATCGATGACGAGGTAGGCGTAACATTATTTTCAATCACAACATCTATACTAGTACCAGTAGGTTGAATAGTATGACCCTTATTTGAATTATCTTTAAGTTTTAAAGTACTTTCATGGTTATTTGTAAAATTGTCCAGGCTAGAATAATTTGTATATAGTTCGCCAAATTTTGCGAATTTAGACTGCAACGCCGAAAAATCCTTATTCAGCTCTTCAAACTCACTTCTGTAGCTTTTAAAAAATTTATAAAAATCAATGTTGATTTTTTTACATGCAGGACAGGTCCATTGAAGTGATTTTGCAGGATCCATTAACGCATCCGCATCACGTGCCTTAAGTGATGAGCATTTTAGATGGTAGTTGCCCATAAACAACCAGCATACTATCATACGGTCATTACCAGTTATAGTGCAATTAATGTTTAAACAATTCATATTACTGATTCAAAATAAACAATTGTAAAAGATATCAAATTCGGTAAAAATGTTTGATGGGTAGTAATTTCAATTTGACAATAGATGGCGCCACCAAAATATATTTATCATATACAAAAACCAAAAATAGGTACACACTATTATGAATCAGCTTTGTATATTTATAGGTGTAATTTGTCGTAGTAGAATGTCCAGCTGATCTCAAGAATGCAATTTTTAGTAAATGTAGAAATTGTATATTACAAAAAATATTTTCCAAATTTAATAAAAATAATCCTTGAATTATTCAAAATCAAAGGCTGTGACAGGAAAAACTTCACAATACTAACAAAGGACAGGTACCGAGAGAAACTCCAGACAGCTCAAATATATTAATAAGACGTTAGAAACTCTTAAAATCAAACTCAGATTGGAGCCAACAAAAGTTAACACAGACACGGTTTGATATCACACAGTTCACTTCCATACTTCCATAAATGGCCATAACAAGCCCGTTTCATAGCTACGGCCTAGGTTCTCGCAGCACGCATGAGTACCGGGATCCACAGTTTAAAGTCAACTCCGACCGACAGACTTGAGAAGCTTATTTATGACAATCAGTTACTCTTAGAGCTTTTGCCACAACCCTGCTAAGAGGTCGTTGTCGCTGAAATAAATTTTATTTGATATATCAAGATGTTAGAGTTAGGGTTTGAACCCGGAGCTCTTGTCTAGTAAGCCAACGCATTAACCACTAGACTACGGCGATTATGCTTCATAACTGAAAAAAGTTGCATTTTTTTTTATTTTTCTTGTTATGGATCTTGTACATGATTTGATACATCGTTACTTATGGTCGAACAAAAAATACGAGTGTACGTACATAAACCATTATTAACAGAATTTCTTATACCTTTTAAAAGTTTTGTTTTTTCTTTTTTTTGCTCATAATCAATAAATTCGATTACATTGTTTATAAAACTTTTTACTCAATAAGGACTCAATTGTTTAGAAAAAGGACATCTTGTACAAAAGAAAACAAGCGAGTACATAAAAGTACAAAAGAAAATAACAAAAATCAATAGCCGGAAATATAAACTTATAATTCAATTCAATAAAAATACCAACAACCGCCTTAAAAAACAACCATCAAAAGCAATTTACAGGTACCCGTAATTCACTCGTACATTCAATGAGTTTAAAAACATATGCCAGAAATGAAAAGGAAGTAATGAAAAGCAGCTCATATAGAAAAACAAAAAATTAATAATATTTACTTATAAGTAATCTATTTATTATTAAGAATTCATGTCATATAATTCATTTACGAAGGAAGGAAGGAAGAAAGAAAGAAAAGATTTATTTTTATTGATCCTCTACTACTGTTCTTTCGTATGACACTGTTTGTTGTTGAAATGCTCCTTTAGAAGTGGACTGGAAATATTCCCAAAGGCCAGTTAAATAAATTGCTTCAATATTATCAATAAATTAATTGAAGAATTATTTGGTTTTCATTTATCTTTTTATTATTTTTTTACTTTGAACTTTTGTTTTGTCAATGATAACTTTTTGAGAGTATAAGTAGAATACGATATAAAAGATGTACTCAAAGTGTAGAGATATCGTATTATATGAAATATATAATGAAAAATCCATTAAAGGTAGTTATAAAAGATGTAATTGAATTTTTTTCTTTAAGCTTAAACTCTCAAAATAATTAATCCTTTATAATCTGCATCTCTACTTTTTCGCAAGTAAATTATTGTATTGCTGTTCAGGTATATGTGCTGCTATGGATGTTTTAGCTACACTACGGCGTGCTTCGCTACTTCTATTTAAAATAAATGAAAAGTTAAAGAAAGGGTGATCCAACCATAATGACGATGTTAATTGTGAATCACATCTTAGCGTCAAGTTTTTTGCCCTTAATTAATTTGTTTTAGTGTTTGACAAATTCAACCAAGGAAGCAATAAATAAAATTGTCAGCAATACTGGAGGCATTATTTTGTTTATTTATATGTTAAAGCTTCCAAAAATGTGACACAGTAAGCTATTATTTTTGATTTTTTATACTATTTGATTACTGGTTGCAAAATCTATTGCTATTTAGCGGATAATTTTATATAAAAAAACATGCAATACTGATGTGATCACAATTCACAATTTCTCCCTTATAAAATAACATATTGATAAACACCATTTTCTGCTGGGCAATTAAGAAGCACGTTAGAAATGTTAAAGTTTTTTTACGAAAATGGGCGTCATTTTTTTTCAGCACAAAATCGAGAGAATTTTAGGCAAATTTGAGCAAACCGTGTCTATAAGCATTCGGCGGGAAACATTGCTGTTCACTCATCGTGACTAACAATTGAACATCTTACATACATCACTGATTAAATTAGATCAAGAGCTGAAGCCTACTGACCATTTTAAACTTAGTCATTACGCCGAATGGCTTATTTAACAGAGAGAAGTGATTGATTACTACAAAAAAATCATATTTAACTACAAGGCATTTACGCCCCCTGAGTATTCGTCAACAAGCAGAATTGCCGCACATGAGTACATAAGAATCCAAAAGATATTGTTAAAAAGATATTCTTAAAAAATAAGGTCGGCCAAACAGTTACCCTGAATGGTGCTCGCTATCGCGAGAAAATAACGAACTTCTTGTGGCTAGAAATTAAAAATATAGACCAGAACACTATGTGGTTTCGACAGGATGGTGCCATTTGCCACATTGCCAACGAAACAATGGCTGTTTAGCGCTAGAAACTCAATGGCTGTGTTACCCCGTCATGGTGGTGGTAATTGAACGTCATGATTTGATACCGTTAGTTTTAATTTTTTGAGATATTTAAAAAAAGTGTACGTCAATAAGAGCAATTAAAGAGCTAAACGGTGACATAATTCGGCATTTTAATAGCATTAAACCTTAAAAATGTCTCAGAGCCACTGAAAATATGGATCATAAACTAGAGGTTTGTCTCCAAAGCCTTGAAAAGCTTTTTGCTATAGATCCTTCTTTCACACATGCATACATAATTACAAAAATACTAGTTGACCGGCAAACGTTGTTTTGCCACATAAATTTGCTCTAGGAAACATTTTTTTATATTTAATAATCTTAACCGAACTGCAAAAGTCAACCTTGATATGAGCAATCAATCTCTGCGTTACTAGTAATTTTAATTAATGATTATCCACCATTTTCTGTACTTAACCTTGATAGTTGGCTTAGGGAGAAATATCTCTTGTATTGCCCCCTCTGAGTATCACTTTATAAAAAAAAACCTAAACCACATGTGTTCTACGGTATGCAGATATATATCATCTAGCTTAAAATTTCATCAACGTCGGTACTTTATTTAGATGAGGCATAAATTTCCCCTTGGGGCGGATACCTTTACATTTAGGGGTACCATATATGCTCTACAGTACGCTGATCTATCTATTGTAGTTTAAAATTTCAACGAAGTCAGTACGTTATTTAGGTGAGGCATAAATTTCCCCTTGGCGCGGGTCAGCTTAACATTTACGGGTATGAAAAATAGATGTTGGCCGATTCTCAGACCTACAAGATATGCACACAAAATTTCATGAAAATCGGTAGAGTAATTTAGGAGGAGTTTGGCAACAAACACCGCGAAACGAGAATTTTATATATTAGAATATTTATAAAAATGTGAAACGCTTCACGATTTTGCGTGTCATCCTTGCGCAGGGCCATTACAACCCCGTATTAGGGTTTACAGCCAAGATTCTCGCAGCACCCATGTGGTGTGTGTTAATTTTTAGCCATGAGTACCATGAGCTACCATTTAAAGTCGAGTCCGAACGATGGACTAGAGAAGACTGTTTATGGCAATCAGTAACTCTCACAGCATTTGCCAGAAGACTGCTGAGAAGTAATAGCCGAAAGAAATAATTTTTTCATTTCTTTAAAGATGTCAGAGCTGGAGTTTAAACCCTGGGCTCAAGTCGTATTAAGCCAACACACTAACCACTAGATAACGGCGACTATCATGTAAAAAAAAAAATTAAAACTATCCTCTAAAAACTTTTTGTTTTATTTACAATTACGAGTATAATAATAAATTTTGTTATTTTTTTTTCTTAAATTAAATGAATTTTTTTGTAATGATTTAACAAATGTTATACGTTTCTTCTAAGACCTTGACTCAGTTTTTTTATAACTCTAATAGCTTTATAATATTGTTTTTATGCATGTTTAATTACAAGTTTGTCTTTGCTATTTAAAACATTATATGCATCATCAAGTACAGCATTTTTGATGTTCAACTTTCCACAAGTACGAGTATTCAGTGTTTTTCAGAGTCATTGATTTTACAGTTTCCAAAACATAAACACAAAACCTCTTGGAAAAACTAATTAATTTGAATGAATTTTGACAAATAGCTGATAAAACAATTTGAAATTCTAACGAACAAATAACACTATTTTTGTTGTTGTTTTTTTTTAGGAATAATTTTAATTTCCAATGATGTCTGTTCTGGTACTTAATTTCTACACTTAAACTTTTGATGAAAATTTTATGATTTATTTTCAATTCAATTCAAATATTTCGATTTGCTAAACATACATTCCTTAACAAATGATCCTTTTGAGGATTTCAAATAATAGACGTTTTCAAAGCAAATAGTTAAAGGGTTAATCAACACAGTAGAACATTTGACGCTGCTACTCAATTACATTTTCTACATCCGGTTAAAATTTATTCAAATGCATACATAGGATACCATGCTCAAGCAATGAAAACCATGCTCAAACATGTCTCTATACAAACACAAATCTAGATGTGAAAAATAATTCATTCATTTACAAATAAATTCAGGCAAATGCATGTGACCGCAGAGAAGGAATATAAAAACGAGAAATACAGCAACACAAAATAACTTTTGTAGACAAACATTCATCATTACACTTTATGGAAAACGGGTTGCTAATGTCCGTTGCTCAAAGAAGAACAAGGAATTTTATGCAAATACACCTACACTTATGGCCAAAATAATAAGTACAAAGTATGTGCTTTTGGCCTTAGGGTAGGAATGTCGTCTCATCGCTGCAATTTTGCGCTTTCCAATATTTTTACCATTTGACAATGTAGGAAAATTTGTTTTATTGTGCTTCAAAATCTAAATGAGTATAGATTGTATAATGGAATCAGATTAGCAGTCAAAAGCCATAAGAATATTCCCATTGAAGTAAAAAGGGGAGTTTCAAAAGTATTTAGGAATTTTACAAGCCTATAATTTTCAATACATCTGGCATTTGCTACGAGAATAAATAAAGCATAAGTCTTTACTTATAATGCAACTCAGGGCAAAACAAAAAATGTTATTTACGAAAGAAAGCATTCATATTAGTGTAAGCAAGTAGAAATAAAAGCAGAATAAATATAAACCAAAAAATCAAATTTGTTAAAAGCAAGTGGTTTTTAATAATTTAATTTATTATTATTATTATTATTATTATTATTATTATTATTATTATTATTATTATTATTATCTGATTTGGAACCAGCACAAGTGCAAGATCTATTTTGTCCCTTTAAGTCTACTGTTTGTCTACCATACCAACTGTCTTCCTTATGAACACAAGCAGGTCCGAAACTTTAGTGGTATTTATGTCCGCCAGCGAGATCATACGTCTGCCTAAGCCATAGTTAACCAAAACTCTATTTTTTTTTTGTTTTGTGGCACGATTGTGTAAAGAAAATGAAGATTTGGATTACATATCCCTAAGCACATCCATTTCAATATATCAAGAGCCGAACATTCACATAATATGTGCTCTGCTGTCTCTCATGCTTGTGAGCATAGTCTACAAACATCTACATCTGTGATCGCCATTCCCATCAAATGCGATCTCACACTACAGTTACATAAATACATAATTGGCCATTACAACCCTGTGTCAGGGTTACGGCCTAGCTGCTCGCAGCACTCATGTTGTGTGTGTTAATTTTTATCCATGAGTACAGAGACCTACAGTTTAAAGTCGACTCCGAACAACAGATTCGAGAAGCTTTTTCATGACAATCAATTACTCTCAAAGCTTTTGCCAGAAGACTGCTGAGAGGTAGTCGCCGAAAGAAATAATTTATTCACATTACTTATTTTCAAGATGTCAGAGCTGAGATTTGAACAAGGCGCTATCGTCTCAGTAAGCCAAGACACTAACCACTAGACCACGCAATTACCCACTACAGTTACCCGTAAGAAAATTCGTTAGAATTTTCAGGGCTGGCCTTCTATATTTTAGAACATCAGACTTATCCCACATCGAGGACGAGGGCTGACCATTCCAATGTTCCCCTTGCCTAATCAGAGTGAGAATAGTAGAAAGCGGTGCTGTGCAGAAGGGCACCGAACCAATATAAGGCGTTACAGACCCCCTTCTAGCATTTCTGAATTTAAAGATTTATTATTTATTTTCCTTATATGTATATCATTAAAGAGAAATGTTAATACATTAGTAGGCTAAATTATATTGAAGTTGAAGTCTGTTTTACAGAAATATTTTAAAAGTATTACTATAAGAGATTTAGGGTTTTGCAAATTTATTTATCGTTAATTCACTTCTCCCCAGTATAACAATTTGTTCTAAAGTTGCCGTCAAAACTTGTGTTTGTATTATTTTTAACAAATCTCTATGTGTATTAGCTTACCGAAAACAGGATATTTTTTTGTTCATACACATACAAAATCAAAAAGAGAAATTTTTTTATTTATTTATTTATTTATTTTTCTTTAAACATTAAAGCAAAGCAACGCAAAGCAAAAGTAATACAAATCTCTGGTATTTGTAGGTGATAAATTTTTTATGTTGTATGTGTAGGTGTTTAAAAGCATTCAGCTGGTTTGGTGGTGTATTTTCTTCTTTTATTTCTCTCTCTCTCTCTCTGGTTTTGCGGAGTTTATTTAAAGAACTTAGAAAACTAAATTTTAAATAAATTGTATAATTGTGTGTACGAGAGTGTGTGCCTGTTCATATATGTTAAATGTTTGATTGCGGCAATTTTTCTATGCACATACACACACACACATAAATAACTACTCACAGTATCCTGTCTGCATTGCAATTCATTATATGAATTTTATATATGAGTATCATTCTTTTTAAAGATGTTTTTTTTTTAGAAAGCTTTCTTTCCTTGGCTGAGTCATAAATAATTCAAATTTAAAATATTTTGTTTTTGTTGTAATTTTTTAAGAATATTAAATTAAATATGGGAAATTCGTTTAATAAACTGCAATTTATTATATCGGAAAATTTTAATGACATTAAATGAGCAATTTATTATGAATTTATTTAAAAAGAGATTTATTGTTCATTTTTGTTAAAGGTTATTATGTCTTTAAAGCTATAGAAGTGAAGTAAACCAAGTGTTTTAGGTGATCAAATAACACACAAGCCTTATAAAACAGGAGCTTTTGGGAAAAAGTTTAAATTTACGGCATTTATTAGTTATAAAATTTTGTAAATTTCCTAAACTTTCTTTTCTTTTTCGTAATCATTTTTTATTTATTCAAACATAAGTTCTTCAAATTTCAAGGTCAGAAACAAATTAATGTGCATTTCAATTAACATATTTGAAGTATCATTTATATGTTGAATAAATTTTAAAACCAACATTTCATTTTATCATATTTTTTAATAGCTAATAATACAAAATATTCTCAAAAAACCTTCTAATTATACGAGTGTCAATTAGAAGATTCGGCTGAAAATAAATTCAAATTTCAATTAAATATTTTAAATGAATAAAATTTGTAAAACATGTAAAAAGCAAAATCAAAAATTAATTATGAATACAGGCATGAATGAATGGCTCAGTTAGAGAGGTTAATTCAAAACAAAATAAATGAATTACTTACTTACTTACTTAGCTGGCCATAACAACCCGTTAACGGGTTTCGGCCTGCTTCAGCACTAGTCTCCAGGCGCTTCTGCTTAGCGCGCGCCTTCTCCAGTTGGTCACACCAATCAATGACAGGGCTTCATCAACCTGGTCCTTCCAACGTAAACAGGGTCGTCCTCTACGCCGACGTCCAGTGACCTTCGCATCGAAAACTTTCTTCGCTGGAGCAGATTCTTCCATCCGAACAATGTGGCCGAGCCAGCGTAGCCGCTGGATGTTAATACGCTGGACAACACCTACATCGCCGAGGAGCTCATACAGCTCATGGTTGGTTCTAATGCGAAACTCATCGCCATGCCTTAGAGGACCAAAGATCTTACGAAGAACTTTTCTCTCGAACACCCCGAGGACCGCTGCATCGGCACAAGACAGCGTCCATGCTTCCGCACCATAGAGAAGCACCGGGAGAATAAGCGACTTGTAGAGTGTTAATTTCGTCGCACGAGAGAGGTCTCTATTACTAAACTGCCTACCGAGACCGTAGTAGCACCTGTTGGCCAGTGTGATTCTTCGCCTGATCTCTAGACTGACATCATTTTTGCTGGTAATGGCGGTGCCAAGATAGATGAATTCCTTGACCACATCGAATGTATAGTTGCCGGCTGTAACCTGGGAGCCGATACGATCAACATCCCTACTCGTCGACAACATGTACTTCGTCTTGCTCTCATTTACCGCCAGGCCCATTTTAGCAGACTCTCGTTCAATAGCATTAAAGGCTGCGGTGACATCTCGCTTGGTATGCCCAATGATGTCTATATCGTCTGCATACGCAAGGAGCTGGACACTTTTGTTAAAAATAGTGCCATTACGATGGACACCCGCCTTTCGCAAAACACTCTCCATGACGAAATTGAAGAGGTCGCAGGATAAGGGATCGCCCTGTCTGAAACCTCGCACGGTATTAAAAGGCTCGGAGAGGTCTCTTCCTACCTTGACGGAGCTGCAGGAATTGCTCAACGTCATTCTGCACAGTCTTATCAATTTTGCAGGAATACCGAGCTCAGACATTGCTGCATATACGCGATCCCTTATCGGGCTATCGAACGCTGCCTTATAGTCGACAAAGAGGTGGTGTGTGTCGACTTGACTTTCATGGGTCTTCTCCAGGATTTGGCGCAGTGTGAATATCTGGTCAATGGTGGACTTACCAGGTCTGAAGCCGCACTGATAAGGTCCAATCAGTGAGATGGCGAATGGCTTCAGTCGTTCACACAATACGCTCGTAAGAACCTTATATGCGATAGGGAGAAGGCTAATACCCCTGTAGTTGGTGCATATTGTGGGGTCTCCCTTTTTCAGGATCGGACAGAGGGCACTGAGATTCCAATCATCGGGCATACTTTCCTCCAGCCATATTCTGCAAATGAGCTGGTGCATGCACCTAACCAGCTCATCGCCTCCATACTTGAAGAGTTCAGCGGGCAGACCGTCAGGTCCGGCTGCCTTGTTGTTCTTCAGTCGCCATATGGCAACCTTGACCTCTTCATGGCTGGGGGACGGGATCACAACGTCATCATTGATTGGGTCCGGCACAGCATCTCTAGCAGCGGAATTTGTATCATCATCGCTTTGCAGTAGATTACAGAAATGCTGTCTCCATAATCTCAGTGCACCATGTGCATCTGTAACCAGATTACCATGTTCGTCTCTGCAGGAGGTTGCTCCGGGTTTAAAACCAGTAGTAAGACGCCTTATCTTCTTATAAAAATTTCGAGCATCATGTCTACTCCTGCACATCTCGATTTCCTCACGATCACGCCTTTCTTGCTCCCTTTTCTTTCTTCTAAATAGGCGTCTCTCGTCCCTCCTCTTCTCTCTGTACACCTCCACAGTTGCTCTTGTAGTGGTGGACTGCAACGTTCTTCTGTAGGCAGCATTCTTTGCCGCAGTGGCCTCACGACACTCTTCATCGTACCATTGGTTTCTGCGGGGAGGACGCTCAAAACCAAGGACTGTTTCGGCAGCGTTGCGCAGAGAGTGAGCAATGTGAGACCACTGTCCACCAATACTTTCGAGAGAGGACGGGATACAATGGAGCTCATTAGAAAGACGATCGGAGAATGACCTGGCTGTCTCTTGTGATCGCAGCTTTTTGATGTCCAGCTTCCCTCGAACACTAGAACGTGCCATATTCGCTGCGCATATGCGTAATCGCATCTTGGCTGCGACAAGATAATGGTCCGAGTCGACATTCGGACCTCTAAATGTGCGCACGTCTAGTATACTGGATACATGCCTTCCATCAATCACAATGTGATCGATCTGGTTGGTAGTTGATCGATCGGGAGAGAGCCAGGTGGCCTTATGGATATCGAGATGCTGGAACCTGGTGCTACAAACTACCATGTTTCGCGCCGCGGCGAAATCGATCAGTCTCATGCCGTTCGGCGAGGTGGAAGAATGGAGACTGAACTGCCCGACAGTGGGGCCAAAGATACCTTCACGTCCAACTTTCGCATTGAAATCGCCGAGGACAATTTTGGCGTCATGTGCCGGACACTTATCGTATACATCCTCGAGCTTTGCGTAGAAAGCATCTTTGACCGCATCATCCTTCTCTTCCGTCGGGGCGTGAGCGCAAATGAGGCTGATGTTATAAAATTTCGCCTTCATCCGGATCGTAGCTATTCTTTCGTTCACGGGGGTGAACTCTGAGACAAGATGGCGAAGTCTCTTGCTAACTACGAATCCGCAGCCAAATTCACGTCTGTTATTATGGCAGCTGTAGTAGATGTCACATGTTGCTTGCCTTGTACAACCCTGTCCTATCCATCGCATTTCCTGGATGGCGGTGATGTCAGCCCTACATTTTTTGAGAGCATCCGCCAATTGGATAGAGGCACCTTCCCTATAAAGGGTTCTCACGTTCCAGGTGCATATCCTTAAATCATAGTCCTTAAAACGTTTGCCATGGTCGTCAACATAAAAGGGGGTCCGTTTAGAGGCTTTTGCTGAAGTTTTCATTGAAATTATGTTTTTACGTGGTGGGTTTCAAGCCCTACGCACAACCCAAATTTAAAGTCCAGGGGATTGGACAATCGCCGCATACATTAGTTAACAAGCTAGCGGGTGCTAGAATGTTATCCAGGAGGGCCGCGTGGAGGCTGTATGTCGACTTGAATACAACGGGAACAAGGATCGTTCTGGAGGCCGCCAGGTTGACCCCAATCAGAGACTTTGCCTTGTCCGAAGTATCCCATCCATCCATGAATTATTAAAAATATTTCAGTATTAATGAAGAATTTAATTAAAAGCTTAAAAACAAGTTATTTGAACATCAGAATATGCAATAAACATGTGATTTTAAAAAATGAAATTGAAAAACCAATTGAGTGTTTAATTGAAATCAAATATAAAATACTTTTTATTGTGTAACGGACATACTTGACTTAAACAAGACCTCACGCCGAAATAAGGGATACGAAAAGCCCATATAAGTGACATACTACTGTGAAGAAATAGGAGAGAGACTTTGTTCTTGACACTAACTTCACAACATTCTGAAAATTTCGGCAGCTGATGTTTCTTTTAACACACAAAATTTAATGCAACTTTTTAGTTGAAAAAGTTTTTCAGACAGTGTAAGAATCGAAAGAAGAACTTTTCTTTGTTCGCCAGCACAAGCGTAACTACTTACTACACTACAATGAATTAATTGACGGACGTGACTTTATACAGACGTCAATAACTATGCTGTCAACTTAAAATAAAAACAATTATCCGAATCGATAAAACAGGAAAGTTTTACTGCTATTTGTATATTTCAAAATATGCATCAATATGTCGATAGATTGGGTTATTGATATAGAGAATATTTTATTAATTCTTCTACAGTGGCTTTAACCCTTTAATATGGATATCCCACACTTTCCGATGTATGCCATATTCTTTTACTCCGCCGTCAGAAGTTCATTAGAAACTAATCTCAAAACTCCTTATTGACACTTAGCTGTATAATAATCGAAGCAAATTTGTCTGATTACTAACAAAATATACTTTTCGATTAAGGCGGGTTTAGACGGTAATACGTACAAGTCGTACGTAAAATCAAAGAGAAAATATTATGAAATTCCATCCGTATTTTAAAAATGAGAGTAAAAATCTTACGACAGATATTTTTTGCGTTTACACCGTTTTTAAAATACCAAAACAAAGTAAAATAAAAACATAAAATGCACATACACATGCACACAAAATTTAAATGCATTGTGAATACTTTTAACGTATAAAAAACAAAAACATAAAAATGCATCCCTGATCTAATGAAATGTGGTGGTTTTTTAAAATATTTCAAAAAACAAAGAGAGCCATACGACTCAAATATTCATAATTTCATCCGCATTTTCTCTGAATGCCGTACGTTCTCATTATATATCAAGTTTACACGATACTATTCATTCTCTTCTACAAAAAATTGTGACATGTTGTACGCCTTGTATTACCATCTGAACCCCCATTTAGTGGTATAATGTATAATCTGCGCCATATGCGAGCACTCAATTGGCACTATAGGAACTGCATTGATCAGACTAATAGACTACACAATTACACAAAAGGGGGCATTTATCCATGTCAATTATTCGCGAACATCTGACAGGCCTTTAATACCGACTTACGGCCTGCCATATCGAAAACATTAAAGAACTCTGATGAGACTACCGTAGCTGGAGTCTAAAACAATTGTTCAGTTTGGCTAGTGTACTATTTCTTCACGGACATTATTTCTTCTTTGATTACCAAAAAATTCATTGCAGTTAACTTTGATCTAATTAAAGCGTTTCTGACGGGAACAAAAATTAATAAAAAAATTGATCCCTTTTCCTGGGGCTCGAACCCGAGCCTTCAGCACTTAAATTAAAGAGAAAAATTACAACTCACAAAATAATTCGCACTCTCCAGTCATTATAATTGAAATATCAATAGACTATTTTTTTTTTTGAAAATACATTTTTGTTTTTCTTATAATTACTATTAAGCGCCTTAGATGCACGTGAAGTATTGTAATGAACCCTGGAAAGGTTCGGTCAACTTAACACTAAAGCTAAAATCATTTATAATGAAGGGTATTCTAAGCTAAAAATAAAGATCCTGGTTTTAAATTTTAATAAAATACTGTTTTCTTGGGTGAAGTGGTTGCAAAATGTAAAATTTTCTATGATATTGTCGTATAAATCAGAGCATTGCGAGTGATGGTCTGTCGTCCAACGTCGTTCTCAAAGAAATATGAACTGAAATATAAAGGTAGCCCTTATCAATTTTCAAAGTTCAGAAGTCGTCAGTGGCTCCATTGAGAAGGATATCTATTTTTCAATACCTCACTCTAAACCACACTACAATAATCCGGAAGGAGGAGGAAAGATGTCAATGCAATGTCGAAATGAATCTCTGGTTTTTTATGTTAAATATGGCCAGGAATTACATTTTTTAATTTATTTGAAATTATTTTCTATCATAGATAGATAGAAGCTAAAAATTATAAGTAGCAGCAACAAAAACTAATGATTTTGGGGTAGAATAATAATTTCATGCACTAATTTTATTTCTAACACAAACACTTATCTAAAATAGAAATTCATATGTGAATCTTCCAATTTTACAAATTAAAATTTATGAAAAGAAAAAAAAAATCTTTTTTGGTTTTAAATCCATTCTAGTTGCCCTACAACAGTAATTAAATAATTAAATATTTTAAAAGGGAATGAAGTTAAAGAAATAAGGCAAAAAATTCATAAAAATAAATATTTTTTTATTCTATTTTATTAATTTAATTTTAATAAAAAAAAAAAAAACTGTAAAAACCAAAATTTACAAGCAAATGGGATTCATTGTTCGCTTCTGTGCTCTCTCTGAATTGAAAAAGAATGAAAAAAAAAAACAAATAATTTATTATTGCCAGAAGATGAAGTGAATGAAAGACAAGACAAAAGTATTTGCAAAAGAAATACAAAAAAAACAAAAAGGAAAAGTAGAAAAAGCACAGAATTCAGCACAAAAGAAAAAAAAAAGATAAAAAAGGACAACAATTCCTCATGTGTATTTAAAATCACTGTTCATTGTGTGACCGCAGACACAGAAACATCGTTCTATATGTGTATGTTTTCATTGTGTGTATTAGTTGGATCCAAGTGAAGTGTATTCAATTGTGTGTAACTGTGGTTGAAATATAATATTTGACCCCAATATCATCATTTGTTTGATTTCTTTATTTACTTTTTTTCCTTTTTTTGAACTCACAAATACATGCAGCACAAGTGCAATCCTTTATTTAATAATCTTTATTTTTTTTTTGAATACTTGTGCTCACATACTCTTCGTATTTGACTGTTATGGTCATGGTGAAAACATTTTTTGTCATTTTTTCTTATTTCTTTTGTTTTTTTTTTTTTTGTTTGTTTAAGAATTAATTTAAAACGCAAAAGACATACCACAAGAAAAATATTATTTATAGGCTGTGAGAAATATTTCTTTAAAATTGCTTTAGTGGAGAGAAGAAAAAACGTTTATATTTGATTTTTATTGTTATAGTTGGTAATTAATTTAATATATAAAATTCTTGTGTGCCAGTGTTTGTAAAAAAATTCCTTCGACACGATATCTATGAAATGTTGAGTCGTGTGTTTGAGAATAGGGTTTAAAATAAATAATTAAAAAAAAATGTCAACAGATTTATATTTTATTACTGATGAATATGAATATTTGACATTGACCAGCCAAAATAGAGTCAGTTAGCCATTAGTAGAACCATCGATGAAGTCAATCTAAAGTAGTTCCATATAGTATTCCTTTTGCTATGAGACATGTGTTTTAGAATATTAAATTCAACTCTTAGTAATAATTGGATTTCAATGTTGAGTTACAAGTTATGCTCCATTTTTCTGGTTAAAAAATTGTATTCTAATCGATATTATCGATGCTTCAGCACATCTATCTTTATGTTCGTCTAGAGCTGGCATAAAACTATTTAAGAATATTGAAGATATTAAAAACCTCGAATGTTCGTGCCCTTCACGCAAAGTTGTCATCTGGGAAATTATGGTCGAATTTATGAATTTATGAGTCGAATTATTAAAAAGTTCTGAGGACATGGTGATTTAAAACGTCTTATAGGGCTTTTTGTTGACTGCAACTTGCAAAAAGAAAAAAATAAATTTGAAGCAAAACTGCAAACGTATATTCATGAAGCTCGCTAATAACTGGCACTGTAAAACTGCTTAACCACCATAGTATGTCCCAAAAACAGTCGTGTACTTTCTGAGCCAAACATTATGTTGAAAAATTCAGCAGCAGCAATAAAACACAACAGTCTTAAACTCAAATTAATTCAATGTTTTATTGCGCTTAAATTTCTAAATTATAAAAAAGCATTAAGATTTAAATTATATATATAAAATATTTGCTTACTGCTCAACCAAAACTTTTACTCTGCCTCGTGTCTGCAACCAAATAGAAAGTGTAAGATGAATTTCAATATGCATGTCGTTTAATGAAGAAAATTATAAAAAAGAATTACTGATCCCCTTTTGGTTATTCGACCAATCATAGAGGTTTTCTTTTGGCTGTGTTCATGAACAACAGTCAGCTGTTTCGACTGCAGATTAATTAACAGGACGACATGAATGCAAATTATTAACACTGGCTCTAAAACAATTTATCAACAACTACCTATTTTGAAAAAGAGCTCCTGTTAGCTCTGATTTTAAACTAGTGGCCTATTTTATAGCACATGGTTTGCCACAGAAGATACATCAAACATTTGTGGCAGATAAATTTTCCTGAAATCTTTAAATTTTAAAGCAAAGAAGGTCAGCAATTAAATATTAAAACTATAACTTAAAAAAAGAATAAACAAAAGGATTATTAAAAAACAAAAAATATTTTTCGCTATATAGGATATCCAATATATCTCTATGGCCATTTAGTTTCCTGACGAGTCTCTTATGCAGAGACGAAATGGCCATAGACATTGCTTATCGCCAAAGGCAATGCATTTCTTATTTAATATCAAAATAATTATTTTTATTACAGTGACACAAATTTTTTCATTGGAAATTGCTGTAAAAGTGGATTTTTAATTAGATTTCAAACCTAGCAGTTAGCACCGCATTATATCTTGATTGATGCGTAATACGGCCAATGGACGACTACTGATGATTGTCCAATCTGACTTTAGGTGTGTGTGAAGACTAAAGGTGGACATTTTGCCTACAAAATATATTTATAAACAGAGTGGGCAAACAAACAAAACATTTCGCAAACGTTACAACAACGTCATACACTTTTCAAAATTTTTCTAATGGTATTGTACATGAGCAAAACCACAACAAATACTTTCTATATGAGAAAGAGCGCAAATGAAACAATTGGCTTTTCGCTCTTGTGCTTGCTTTGTTATTTCGTTACATTCGTATAATTTGCTCTTTTTTCTCTTCTTCTTTTCTTTTTCTTCTCATTAATTTTTTGTTGTACCTACGCACATTTGAGTTAGTGTATTTGTAGTACTCAAAACAAAAACAATACACAAAATTAAATGGGACAATCGTTCTCACTGTTTCTGTTTTATTTTTGTTTTACTCATGGTAAGGAACACAACAAAATCAGATCAAACGTTCAGTTTTGTTTATTTTCCTACTCTGTTTATAAATATTGAATGTGATAGGACATTTGGTGCCAAAACATTCATACATACATATGTATGTACATATATACATACATAACTGTCCTTTACGGCCTAGCATCTCGCAGCATTCGTTTTGTGTGTGTTAATTTTTGTCCATGAGTACCGAGACCTACAGCTTAATGTAGACTTCGAACGACAGAGTTGAGAAGCTTGCTAATGGCAATTATTTATTCCCCGAGCTTTTGCCAGAAGTCCACCGAAAGAAATATTTTTTTTTAATATTTCTTTGCTTTACGATGTCAGAGCCCAGGCTTGAACCGGAGCTCTGGTCTTAGTAAGCCAGCACATTAACAACTAGACAGGGCGACAAACATCTGTTGTATTTAATTTGATAGCATAAAATAAGTGTGTGTAATCTTGTTTATGTCCCTATTAAATAGTTTAGCCATAGCTGTAGAGTAACACATAATTGCTGGTTTTCTTTATAGTTTTAAATATTTGCTTTTAGTTTTTAAAGACATTTTTTTTATTATTTGCTTTAAACAAAGTATATTTTGCATTTAAATAATCTCAGTTATACTAGAAAATATATATTTTTAAATAGTTTTAAATGTATTTGTAAAGAGATTAAGATACACATCCATACGTATGTATGTGTTTAGTTGCAGTTGGAGAATATAAAAATACTAATAAAATTATACAACAATAACAAGATATAACAAACAAACAAATACAAATGTAATACAACTTACTTGATATGAATGAAAGCACAAGAATCATATCTAATGCCACTTGAAACCACTTCATCTCATTTCCCCTTTTATGATGTTGTTGTTTTTTTGTTTCTTCTTTGTTATTATTTCTTTCGTGATGTTATTATTGTTATTGTTCTTGTTTTAGTTGTTTTTCTGCTTAACTGTTATAAATTGGGTGCCTTTATTTTTCTTTTCGAGTTTTTTTTTCGTTTTTGTGTTTTTTTTTTTGTTTCTAGTTTTGGGATTTACTTTTTTCTGTTTTAGTTGTGCGTTGATGTTTTTTTTTTTGTTTTTTGTTGGTGGTGGTGCCCTCTTTTGTACTGTTTTAAAATATAACAACAAACACACACATCCACATACACTCTTAAACCAAAAACTATAAATAAAATGCAAAACAAAAGATCTTCGTTATTATTCCTCTCTTTTTGTTTTTCTGTTTTTATATGATTTTTAATATCGTCGCAGTAGTTGTTATTGCTGCTCTTCTATTGTTGTTTTGTGTTGTTGTTGCTTTGATGAGTGATGATTTTTAAGCAGACGAATTTTAAGTCGGTGGCATTAAGAGGGTCTAAGTTTCAATGCAGAGAGCAATTGCAAGAGTAAACGTTTGCTAACGATGTGCTTGTCTGTGGCTGTGTGAGTGTGTGTGTGTTTGTAATTGGCAGGAGATTTTCGTTTATTTTGCAGTTTTTATTTCCAGTATTTTTGTGATGCCAAAACAATTGAGAGGGAGTTAAAGATATTTAGTGGCTAAAATTGTTGTATTTATTGTGTGTTTTCTATTTGAAACTGAGTTTTAGCTGCCACTGGCTGCTGTTTCTAGTTGATGTCAATTGTCCAGTATAAAAATAAGAGTTGGTTTTAAAATCTTTATAACAATGGCAGTTTTCATTGTATTGTTTTTTTTCTTTCTTGTTTTTTTCCAGTTGTTCTATTTTATTATGTTTTCCTACAACTGTTTCTCTCCAGTTTTTATTTTTATTTTATTTCTAATATTTTTTGTAGTTTCTAAAAATTTTTTATCTTTTTTTTTTTTTTTGTTAAGCGGTGGTTGTTGTACTGCAAAGCCACATTTATTTAAGAGTGTTTAGACATCCAAAATTGAGTTCTTAGGAGAAGCCATCAATTACAAAAACATTTAGAGAGTAGTAATAAAGTGAGATAGGGAGTAGAAGACCTTAATTTTTATAAGAAACCAACACAAGCAAGAAGAGATGAATGCTGTTTTTGCTATCTGAAGCCTTGCCCAAGCTTATAACTAAAGCTGCAACTACATTTAAGCCACCTTATATTTGTCATCAAGCTTACTAAGGTGACTTTGTAGTTTTGCAGCTGTTTTGCAGCAACTGTTTTCACAAAAATTCGCTGTAAAAATTTTAATTCTGCTATTGTTTTGTACAGTGTTGCCTGTTTTGTTATAAAAACCACACTTAACAGCTCTCTTTTTACTCTTGTTTTTATTGTGGCTGTTGTTGTGACTACATAAGTTTCGTCTGTAGTTGTAGTTGTTAATTTATTTATTCGTCCAACATTCATGCATTTACTCATTGGTAGTGTCGTTTATAAAAGAGTCTTAAGTTTAAAATTTATTTATTTTTTTTAGCTCGAAGATGTAGTTGTTTTAATAGACGTCTAAGCTTTTATTGTGGATTTTAAAAACTTCATTCTCTGCTTGTCAGGTAAACATATTTAATTTTTGTAGTTTTGCAGTTGTTCAATGTGTTTTTGTTTTTTTATTAAATTGGCAGCTTTGTAGTTCTGTAGTTCCATTAGCTTGTCATTGTTACATTATAATATTTTTCGTATATTTTTCATATTTCTTGTTATAATGGCAGCATTTTTGTATTCTTTTTTAATGGCTTAGGTAAAGTTTCTTCCTTTTTTATGTAGGTTTTTCTAATTTTTTTATTAATTTCTTTTACTGCTTAGATACTTAAATTATGACCTGAAACGAAAGGAAATGAATAAGAAAAAACTTAAACAAATTTATATTATTAAAAATACATTTACATTGAATAAAAAAACCACTTCTAGTAGTTCATTGTAAAATTTTATGTATTTGCTTCATTTTGGTTGACCTAAACATAAGTCAAAGCTAACCTACTGATTTTATTAAAAAGTATAATTTTGGGTGCTGTCAGCACCGTTTAACAAAAAAGAATCTTCATTTAGATCACAAAATTAATTTAAATTGAAGACTGCTTTTCCAAAATGTTTTTCTCAACCACGTAGCCTTTGCTAGTAACGTTGTATTACCTTATGATGCTGAAAGTCCCAAAATGTATTTGCGGTAAATTGATACTTCTAAATTTTATAATTTAGAAATTAATAATGATGCGGACACTGCACAAGTAAAAGCCTTTATTTACAAAACACTAGCTGCTAGCGTATGAGTGTTAATAAATTGAAAATATTACTCATACGCATGGCCGGATATGAAAGTACTGATAAATTCAGTTTAATTCAATTATATGCAGGCATAAAAATATTGGGAAAGTGATATTATTTTCAGATATGTAGGTACTGAATTTAATATAAGCGAATCTTGAATTACGATTTTAAAGCCGGTTTGTCAGGTTTTTCCATTAAATTAGTAATTTATTCTTATTATTACAACGACGCACTGTGCCGTGAGGGCGGCCAAAATGAAAAATCAACTATCCAATTAAAAAAAAAAATATGGTTTTACTAAGTACATTCCAGTTAAAAAAAATCAGAAGAGTTAAAAAAAAAATAATTTTTAAGGTAATTGTGAGCATTCAAAGTTCAAAGTTGTAAGTAAATACATAACTATTGAAAAAAATCTGAAAAGATGCTAAAACTTTGAACGCTTAATTGATAAACAAAATGTCAATAAAGCAACGTTATTTTAATTAAAATATATATGCAGTAATGTTAAAATTTAGCAACTGAATTTTGCATTCTGAATTTAAACAAATCGAGAAAAGTAATAATATTAGACATTTTTAACTTCAGTGGACAATAAAAAAAAAGATATAAAAGGTATTTTTTATACTTTAATATAATATTTCTGCAAGTAAGTATATTTTAAAAACCTTGGTTTTACTTCCACTTTCGTCCCCTTTAAGTTTTTATTCGCAATTTTCAGTGGGTATTCAGGTTCAAATAAAAATGAAAATGATAGCTAGTGTTAATATGGTTTTATTCATCAAAATTTTATAAAAACTTAACAAAATTCATTGCGTTTACTAAGCAATAAACATAGTTTTAGTTAGAAGTTAAATTTTTTTTTTCTTTTTTTCATAACTCTACGTCAACTCCTTCTCCGGAAGTCTTACTTGGAATACTCTATTTAAAGTTCTTATTTCATCTAAATAAAGTAACAAAGCTTGCCAGGTATTGACTAATTTTATATAAAACAAACAAAAACTACACTTTAATTCACAACGAGCTGATTTAATAACGAAGGTCACATATTACATATTTAAAATTTTTATGTTTATACAAAATCTACATGCAATTTAGGTCCACTATTATAACTATTGTGACCCTCTTTCACATAATTTGTAAATTTTTGAGTTGACCTGGTTTCACTTGTTATTTATTGCATCGAAATTAATCTTTTAAGAGTCTTTTATTTAACAACAAACTAAAATGAATTGACAATTTAAGTCATAAATATGTACTTTCTCTAAACTAACATGAAGAAAAAAGCTTGTAAAAAAATCTTTACAAAACTTGATAAAAAGTTGTTGGACACCTAAAGCGACATCGTGACAAGACAGCAAATATTTTACAAACGCATTATTTATGCTCGTTTTCTACGGGTTTCTTTTCAGTGCGAGTACGTGTATCTTACAAAAGAGAAATGATGACAAAAATAAAGATAAATTTTCTTATGAAAACAACATAATGAAGCCAATAATAATTTTCTGGCCTGTTACAATATTTGCTTGTGATATATTACCAGCAAAATAGCATTTAAATAGTTACACAGCCAAAAAGACAAAATTATAGGCCTTGTGAGTAAAAAAAGCAGACACACACACATAAAAGAGTGTCACCCCTTTCCTCTATAATGCCACTAATAATAATAAAAAAGTGCTTTGATGATACTGCCACTATCAAACCATCACTCTTGTGCTCTCCTCAATAAAGCTGTAGTTTTGAATAGAATATATATTTTTTTATAAACAAATATGAATAAAATCGTATTCATAGTCATGAATACAACATTTAAATTTCATTTCTTGTACATTTTTTTGTTGTTGTGAAATTTTCTTTTTGTTTGTTTAGAGAACTTTTTGTTGTTGTTGTTTCTTTCATTTCACTTGAATCGTTTTAGAAATAAAGAAAAAAAAGGCTATTTGAAAGAAAATAAAAAAAAGTTTCCCTCGAGCATTGAAAAAACACTTTTACTTTTATTGTGCCATTTTAGTGCAAGAGAAAGATATTCCTTTTCAGTGCTGAACTGTAATAGTCAAATAGTCACACGCTCTATCATTCATAAACAAACACACACACACATACACCCACAGCAGTTTATCACTCTTTAGGGAAGTCAGACTTTAAAATAATGTAGCTTTTTAAAAAACGCTTCCAAAGTAATAAAAATATGCGATTTTTGGTTTCAGAAATAGAACTTTTGGCTCCTTTAAATTAATTTAGGTTTTGGCTGCTACCAGTTTTATTAGTTGACTGCATTTTCTCAGGGCAACATACAATACAACCCTGCAGAAAATAGTGCTTACCAGTAAGTTATTTTGTAAGGGAGAAATTGTCAACAATCACTTACTCGTGCGCATCAATACTGCACGAAATGAGCCGCTAAAACGCAATAGAAATGCAAACTTATTGCAACCAGTAAGCAAATATTATACAAAATCAAAAATAATACCTTATCCTATAGCATATTTGGAAGCTTTAATATTTAAAAAACAATATAAGCTTCCATTATTACTTATAATTTCATTTATTGCTTTCAAATCTTAAGACATTTCTGCTGGAAATTGGCTTAAAAATAAAAAAAATGTAACTTTTAGTAACTCTTATTTGTATGAATAAATTTTCTGATTTGCTGGAAACTGCTGTAAACTAAAATGAAGAAAGGCTGAGAGATTTCCACCGGAAAAGGCTAGTGATTTTTCCCGTATGGCCATAATATTTCCTCACAGGTACTGTGCCATTTTCAGTTTTTGTCTGTTGCTTAGTTGTAAGAAACTAGCTTTAAGTAAAACCTACCTTAAAGGAAAGCCAGGCTTGATCAATGCTGAGGATATCATTTGTAGTAATGAGTTCTTTATTCTAAAAAATTCAACTTGAAGTGCACAAAAATATAAAATAACTAGATGACCCGTGCGAATATTTCGCAACGTTAGTTTTCATTTTTGTAACATAAAATGAAAATAATTAAGTAATAGAAATTTTAGTAACTTTAGTAAGAAATCATAATATATCATACATGTTTACATACATACATACTCGTACATATGTTTAAATGCTTTTATAATACTTCTTTGAGTACAACGTTAGAGGTAATGACATGATCATCGTTAACTTTTTGCCCGTACGAATCCTTAATACAAACAAAAGTATCTTTAAACATACGCATTAGGGCAAAAGCCACATATAACTAACTACCCATGTAAAAAGACCGGTTCTGGTAAATACAATCCTACCTTTCCTGCACTTCATAAAACAAACAATGCCATGACAATAACGGCATTACCAAAATGGCTTTTACAACTTTATATATTATGTGGAATAGCATTACAATTGAGCGATCCTGTTTATCGCACTTGATCTAACAACTACTGTAAAGTATTACCAAAACAGCTTTTTATAGTAAATAGCGGTATTGCCAGAATGGATTTTAATATATATGTACAAACTATATTATGTAGAACTGCATTATTATTAAGCGACCCGGTATTACCACACTTGAACAAAAACATATAATCAGTATTATCATGCAGTTCTATATAAAATATAATTTTTATCAATAAAAATATCAATTTTTCAATTTCTAATTATTTTTTGTCATTAGTGTTAGAAATAAGCTTTAAAATGAGATATCATTCATTAAATTTGATGCGGTGGTATGGGAGATATTTGCAACCGACAAAAAAAGTCCTTTAGAAATAATATATATGATGATTTAAAAGAAAGCAATAATTTGTTAAACTGACTGACTGAATTTGTAGGGATTTCATTGCATTTTATTAATGAAGCAAATAAAGAAAAAAATGGGGATATATTTGCAATGTTCTGCGTGAAATAATTCAAATATTTTTATTAACTAATGCTTGAAAATGTTATCTTGTATAACAGAAATTATTTTAAATGACGGCAATTAATTTTTACAGCAACTGTCTTTGTAACAACTGCTACTTTGCTTTTAAATAACTTTTAAAAAATGAAAGAAATAAAACAAATTTTTCTTTTTACAAAACACTTAATTTCTTTTTTTTACTTTTTTCCCTTTAAGCCATGTGTTAAACGCAAATTCTCATTAAAATCTTAAAGTGTTCACCTGGGTATACCATCCCTGATTAACTATTTCAGCACTTATTTATGGTGAATAAAATAATAAAAAATAAATGAATGCATGAAAGACTGAGACAGAGAAAAAAATTTAACTACATGTCGTATGTAGTGTGTACATATGTTTTTATGTATATGTACTGCTATTTAAACATGTAAGCATATGCATGTTCATTTGTATGAAACTGTGCAGTATGTATTTAGGCGTAAGCTTTTGTGTAAATTTCAAAGTCTACTCTTGTGCTTCAAATGTATATTTTCTTTTGTCTCTTTAAATGAACAGTACAGGGTCGTAAGAAAGGAATTGTTTTGTAAAATTAAATAAATTAATCTTAAAAGACTTTTTTTATATATCCATATATATTAAAGGATTTATTATGATATACAAATAGAGACATAAAACAACCTTTAATATTGGGTATTTTAAAAATATGCTATTTTGTTTTAAATACCATAATAAACGAATATTATATTGTATATAAATCTCCATAAACTTATTGGCTTTAAAATTAATAAAATGAAAAATATAGAAAAAGTAAGAGAAAGTTTATATCACCGACAGAATTAAGTTGTTTTTAAAGAAAAACACATTAAAAAGTTCTTAAAACGTAAAAAAAGTATTATATAATAAAGATTTTATCGCTTGAATATTTTAATAGTTCTTAAAGATTATTATTACAGTGTGTTTAAAAAGAAAATATTATAATTATACCTTATATCACAAAAAAGTAATAAAATCATTGAAGGAGACTGCTGCCTTGTGGTTTTTAATGTTTCAAAGCTAAGTAACCATCACTAAAAATGATTTAGCGCTTTTTGGCTGTGAATATAGTTTTTAAACATATATTCTGATACAAGAGCTTCATGTCTATCATCACTAAAAGAGCTAATTTTGTATATTCTAAAACCCAGCTTGTTCTTAGAACACAATATTTCAATACCCAATACCTTCGCTTAAGATGAATACTTAATAGATCCCTTGCTTACCAAAATTTGTTTATTATTGAGAGATTTAGAAGGTGTTTTATTTGTTCATTGACATAAAATTGTTTTTCGTAATAAAAACGTTACAACTTATGCCAGTAAGACATTATCGCATACCTTGTGAATACCCCAATATGCACAAATTATTTTTGTTATTTTAGAAACTGCAACTGGCAGACAATTTGTTAATTAATAACAGTCCAATTATAAATAAAATTTCATCGGGAGTTTTTCTCTTTTCCAATTTTTAAAATTGAATTTAAATTGGAGAAATTTTTGTTCATAATTGATCTGTAAACGTCATAAAACCGACGACAAATAAAGCTTTAGCTTTAAGTATTGTCTGTTGAAGAATTATGTTATAAGGGCGGTTTAAAGATAAAACACACACACGTACAAATAACGCCAGCTGTTCGAAAAAATAAGAAGAATAATAAAGGCAAACTTTTAAAAACACGTTTAAAAGCGGCAAATTTTTCTTATTTTCTTTTAAGATTTCAAAAAAAAAAAAATTGATTATCGCCACTTGTTTGCAATTCAATGCTTTTATTTAAAATATCTCAATTTAAATAGTATTAGAACTGAGCCGAATTCTATTCTAAAAAAAAAAAAACTCAAATGAGTCAGTCCGAGCTGTCAAGGCAAACATCAGTTGAGGTGCCCTATACAGCTAAGACGATATATCAATACTTGACAGATATTTCAAAAACTATTATTTACTAAAAATTTGATGATGAGAAAGCTGTACACAAGATGTTTTAAATAAATAAATAAAAACGGCGTTATTAAGATGTTTTATTAGAGTGTTTCGCGATGTTTTATCAGGAGATTTTTCTGTGATTTTTTTCTGTGTGAATTAACACATACATAAATAAAAACCTTAATTTATCAACTATGTAATTAAAGTTTGAATTGCTTTAACGCTTATCTCCTGCACCAGATTGAGCTTCCTTCGACAATTTTCTTCTACCAAATTTAATAAAATTATGACCTCCAGGTTATTAAAAATACGAGCTGTTCGAAAATTATTTTGAACTCAATTGTGAAAGTGTTTCGCAACACTAAACGTAGACATTTAAATTCTTTTTTTCTAATATAAAATTAAAAATTTTTAGCCCACACTGTAACAGTGGGGAGAAATGTGACAAATAAGTTTTCATCTGTGATTAATTCCAATATCGTGCATCTACACTGTACTCATATAATTGCCCAATAGACAGTGTTTTCTTTTTGTGTGTGTGTGTTCGTTTTTGTATGAATGTGTGTTTTTGTACAAGTGTTCAGAGAAAATATTTGTTTTTCTGTTAAATGTTTTATTTAAGATTCTCACTTGCCTTTGCACTCAGACAGTTCTTTCATTTCATTTTTTCCACAAAATTCTAAAAAAAAAAAAAATTAAATGAAAGACCAGAGACCCCAGAAACCAAAATCAGACTCTTAGAGCCCAACAACAATAATAAAAACAATAGCAATAACAACTTCTAAGCATTTAAAACATTTTTCTAAAGGTAGAACGAAGTACAACGAGTGTATGATAAAGTGCCTGCAGGGATCCATAAATGGTTGTACGTTTGGTAGTCAGAGTGGTGTAGGGGAAGAAGGAACAAGCATTTTGAGTATTACTTATATTTGTGGCTCTGGCAGTGGTAAAACATGTAATAGATGCGATTTAACTTTACGTTTAATTTGCTTTTCTTTTCTTGTGCTGTTTGTGTTTTACGTTTTAATTTTCTTGTGGCTTTTAAGAATATTTTTCAGCATTATTTCTCTCTTCTCTACCTCTTTAAATATGTTTTTATTGTTTTCTTTAATCCTCGTTTTTCCTTAAAAAAAAAAAAAAAAAACAAAATAAATTTTCTTTTGTTTCCAAAGTAGTTTCAGTTTCTTTACAATTCGATTCACTTCTGCTGCTGTGTTATGTTGGTGACGTTGAGTCTTCTTATTTGGAGCAGAGATCAAGAGTTGTCCTCCGTCTATTGGTAAACGTACGTATGTGTGTATGTGTGGCATTCAACTTATTTTCTCTTTGTTTATGTGGCTCGTTTATAAAACTGAATATATATTTTTTTCCCGTCCGCGTCTGGCTATGTGTGTTTGTATGTTATTGGGATATTTAAATAAAAGTACGGTGGATCGTATCCCCGTTTAATGTTTAAATTATTTAAACGTTTCGGTATTTAAGAGCACTGGTTTCAGGAATTTTTGTTATTCTGCTTCATTTTAAAGTCGTTTCATTTCATTTTTTCAATGCTCATCAAACCACAAAAGTTAAGCGGAATACTTGGGGATTTTAAAGATTAATCACCGACACTAAAAAGAAAAATCATATTTTTAAAAAAATGCTAAAAATGTTTAACGTTCTCAAAAAGATAAACACAAAAAGTAAGATTTATGATGGGAAATTAGCGAGCCAAAAGAACACTGAGATGAAAATGAGAACCACTTTGCTCAGAATCTATTTTCCTGTACAATATCAGGATCTCAAAAAATATTAGAAACTGGTTTCGTGCAACAGTTTTTGAAAGTTATTTTGCTGCGAGGCCAATCACCATTCATATGAATTCTGCTAGTGCTTAGAAAAGTTAAGCGAAGAAGAAAATCAAAGCTATTGCTTGTGATAATTTTTATTGTTTCACTGTGTGGCTAAAGAACGATTAAATTCACTCTGTACTACAACGTGCGATTCACGATTATGTTCCCTCAAAGCACTTCCCATTGTAAATGGTTTTTTTTTCTGTTGCAAAAATTTAAAAATTATAAACAAACAATATTATTTTTATTATCAACTAGCTGACCCGACAGACGCTGTCCTGTTCAATTTAGAAAAAATGTTTGCGTTCGATTTTTAAATTGCATTAAAAAGAGGAAAAAACTAAGTATTTTTAAATTAAAACTTTATTCCTTCTCTAGATCGGGTCGGCATTATTTTAAAACAAATAGGATTTTCCGGAATTTTGAAATATTATTATTTTTTATTGAAACTTAAATTCTCTTACAAATTGATTTAAGAAAATTTTTAATATATTGACAATTTTTTATTTTTGAATGCCCATAAAAGAAAAGGATACTTATTTTTGTTTAAAAAATATATTTTTTGAATTTGACCCAAATCGTACCATAAGTAAAAAAATTGAAATATTACGACAATAGCGCCACCTATCGTTGTTAAACTTAAGAGAAACCTGGCTCCTGACTAAGCTTATATATTGTCCAAGTTTGGTGTCAATCGGTCGGTCCAGCGGTTCTTGAGTTTTTGTAACACGTACTCGGCACAAACGTTTTTATATATTAAGATAAAACGGGCTTCATTAGAAAGACAAGAATGCAGACAGGAACTCAAATTTTCAGAAACTTTTCGCAGCTTCTGTCGTTATATTTTGAGTTCCAATTGCCTTTGGTTTATCGACGTACACAACTGTTGTTACATAACGTTAAAGAAAACAATTCAATGGGATTCTCTTTATGATGACTGAAATCAATTAATAGAACAGTTACGTGAAAATATTATTTCAATTACAGCGCGCAATATGTGGCTCTTACCTATTAGAACCACAGGTCAGCTAACCATGTCATTATAAAGCTCACAATTGGCAGTAACATACTGCCCACTATCACTTTTTTTAAAGTTTATGAATCAATGCTCGCACCAACCATTTAGTGCATCAAATAGTAATTTTTGTGGATGTAATCGCGTTTCGACTTATGCTTATGAATTATTTTTAATTTAAATTAACGAATTATACTCAATTCTTTGTATTTTCGTATTTTAGCCTTTTGCCGAATTAGAGGCGCATACGATGGTCATTCGGCTTTAATTCTTAGACATGTTGTATCTTAAAGGCTTTTAAGTCAAAACTCTTTCATAAAATCTTCCATAAAGTAAAGAGATGACTTGATTGGAATCTTGTAAAATGCTTCCTTTTCAACGGTTAAGGGAAACGATTCATTGTTATATGAGTTAGCCGCCCTGTAGGAAGATAACCCTGATAAACAGAGCCATTATTTTGATAAAGAATTTGTAAGCATTGCTCTGGTGTACTATAAGTCTACCCATAAATAAATGCCAATGTTTCACTTTTGCACCGAACATTTAATAGCCAATAGCCATGAACTGCTAATTGCGATCTTTTCAATCAATCAGTGCGATGATCAAGTGGTATCTACGTGGAAAGATTATTAGTCATTCGACACAAATTATAGCGGCCAATAATCGATTGGGGGTTAAATCTATTACCATAAACACTTGATTACAACGCTTTTATAAGTCTTGTTTTTAATTGAGTTTAAATGTTACCCCTTAACTCCAATTCTTAACAAACTCTGTCACACATCATAGATCTATATGACTCGTAAAACAAATCGTCGTGCGGAAGTTTATGTGCTCTATCCGCCAATTTATATGCCGACTTAATGATGCCACTTTAGGTTTTAGACTCCAAAACTATCTGCAATCCGTTTGCGGCCATTTATCTCCGAAACTGGAAGAGATATCCGAAAATGGATTGGGGACTTGAAAAATTTGGGGTGGAAAACCTAAAGTGGCATCGTTAACTCGAGATATATAAAAAATATGAAATGGCGGATAGAGCACATAAACTCCAGCACGACGAATGACTTTGAGTTCCCTTCTATGTTAAATTTAAATGCAAATTGTTGTTGCTGTTCCCTTTAGTTTAGCATAAAAAGAAACAAACGAGAATATGTTACATATTTCTCTAAAATTTAATAAACAGAGGGTGTGACTTTGTTAAGATTTTGTTGGAAAAAATAGAGAAAAAAAGTACAAATAACGTCATAAAACAATCAAGACCAAAACTAATTTTTAGAGGATTTGCAGGCAAAAGGACTGTTTGTTGAACTACAATTTATGAAGGTTTATGAGGGCATAAACGCCAAGAAGTCAAAATTCTATCTTCCCTTTTTGGCTTTTTGTATTTAAAAGTAAACAAGAAAGAGCTGAAAATTAGAACTCAGTTATTAAAAAAAAACAGCTTTTCCTTTCTGTTTTTTTTTTGATTCTTCGTTGTTTGCTTTCACAAGGACATAAAATGTTAAAAATTATTAAAACATAATTTTCATTACAAGGGATAAGGTAGTCATAGAGACAAACATTAAGGCAGTCATATTAAAGGAAACCAAGTAAAATAATAAATAAATGTTGCTGGTAAGAACCAGTGCTGCTGCCACTACTGATGATAATGATAATGATGATGAGATTGCTGTTGCTTTAAAGAATTTTATATTTAAAAACAACAAACAGTAAACACACAGCCATTATCCTCATCATCATCGTCATCATGGTACTCATTTTTTTCTTTTTGTTTGTTTGTTTTTGAACTGATTTTAAAAGGTTTTAATAACGTCAGTTGGAGTAGCATTGACAGCAATAACAGTAGTGCTGCTAACAAAATACTGTCATCATATGTTATGCTGTTTCTCTATCGATGCTTCACTATATGCTGACTATCATTGAGAGGAATGTGTTTGGCGGTAATCTGCACTTTAAAACATTTGACATCAAATCCAAAACAAAACAAAACAAAAATAATATTTGTATTAGCATTAGAGTACACACACACAAACACACACAAAGAGAGATAGAGAGCACAAATTAAAATGAAAAAAAGAAAAATAAAATAAAAAATATTTTAATATTAACAACAAGCATAATAAAATATTAAATTGAAAAAGAAAAACATTAACAAGAGCTCAGCCCACGTAATATGTAGGCAAGCAAGTCAACAGCTCAATATCACTACCAAACAAGGTTACTCGTGCCACTACCAATGTTACTGGTTGTTGGTAAACCATTAACAAGCAAACACAGTGTAGTTGATAATGGTAAAAAAAAGAGTGGCAGCAAAAAAAAAAATAAATATTCAAGTCCTTTAAGTAAACAACCATATGTTTCATATAAAACCCGTAAAATAAAACGAATTGGCACAGTTCTCTGTTTTTATTTCACGCATTTTTAATCAGACCATTAAAAATAAAATAAAGAGGATTTTATTTCTTTTTTTAATTTCAAATGCATGGCAGCATACCCATTTGTAACAAAAATAAAATTAATTTGTGAAATCAAAGTTAGAAATTCATCTCAATTAGGCTAAAAGGCAGTGTATTGAATAAAACACTTTAATGGTTACTGTGTCTGTTAAAAGTGTTGTCATATCTACGCTACAAGATAAAAAATAAAAAAAAACAGGAATGGTAATGTTAAAATTAAATTTGTTTACCTGTGTAAACGAAGTGAAATTCCACATTAATCCTTAAAATAAAAAAAAACTGTTTAGGCGATAAGAAACAAAAAATTAGAAATTAAAAGCCTCAGTAACTCCTTTACTATTAAAAGTTTCCTGAGGTGTAAAGTTATGAAACCACTCTAAAAATCTATTTTATTTGGCTTCAATAGTGTTTACCGATCAGAGGTTGGAACTGCAGGGGAAACTTAAAGCCTTACACGTCTTATATTCGCCTTAATGCATGATCAATATTTTTCACACATTGCATGAATCATGAATTAAAATACATATTCAGGTTTTATAAACCAAAAACAAGTGAAATGAATGAAACACGAATATTTGTATATCAACATAACTTTTCTGATTACACAAGGGACCAAGGTTGAATTTTTTTGTAGTGGCTAGAATTTCATTGCAATTTTTTACTAATTTGAAGTCCTTTTTTCTTCATCAGCACACATTTTTAAGTTACAGGTATTGATCGTGTCTATGATTGTTTTCCAAAAATTAAAAGTTTAAAAAACCATCTATTCCATACGCTACATAGTGAACACTTAAGTCGTCGACAAGTTTTCCATATATAGGGTTTTTCATTAAAAGCGATACAAAGGTTTTTTTTTAATAAAACAATGAAATTCTTTATAACTGTAAAAGTACTTTCGATGCCCAATCGACTGGAGATTCGTGAGATAACACGTTCTCCAAACTTGGTTTCCAATAAATCGATTGTGAGATTTGCTGTGTGGCTTGTGGCGCCGTCCTTTTGGAACCACATGTCCTTCAAGTCTATATCATCCAATTGGGGCCAAAATTATTCGGTTATCGTTGAACGGCAACGATTACCATTCACAGAAACGTGCCGGTCTTTATCGTCACGGAAGATGACGCCGGCAGCCCATAAACCGCACGAAACCGTAATTTTTTCATGGAGTACGTGTGAATTTCTGCCTGACCAATAACGCATAGTTTGTTTATTGACGAAGTCATTCAGCCAGAATATAAGGTGGACGTAGCGCTCTTAACGTTGAGGCCACTGACTCCGAATTTCTGTAGTAAATTTTAATAATTTCGACTCGTTGTTGGCTCGTATATCTTTCCACCATGAAATGGCAAACCTTACTGAAGAGAAATGACAAAAGCACGGCACGGTCCTCGTTTGCTGTCCTTGTCGCTTTACTTTTGTAGAGTCCCCTACACGATAATCTTAGTGCCAATATCACTTAGATTCTCCTTGAACACACTGGTAAATATACATTTTTGAGAAAAACGATCACAATATATCATACATGAATATTTCCGCAATAATGTCGGGGAAGAAATTATAAAAGACAAAAGTCACCAGTGAGAGTTTAATAAATGTTTTACATACAACCTTATTCACGACAATTGTACCAACTGGGACACTCTCGCCCACCTTTACAGCAAAATTGTTATACATTTTGTTTCTTGTTTAAGAAAATAAAAATTATTTGCTTTCTACGTGTATACACGTGTATGTATATTTAGCTTTTTTGTTTTGGTTGTAGCTACATACTTATCTCTGTATTTAGTTTTGGTTGAATTATTGTTTGTAGCAACCGTATACACACACATACACTACATATAGACTGGTATTGGTTTATGATTTAAGAGAAACATAAAGCGAATACAACGGTTTCTACAAATAGTAGGAAGAGAAACAACTACTACAGAAAGAGGGAGACTGAGTATAATATGTTATTTCCTATTCCGCTTTAAAATATTTTTTAACGTTAAAGTAAAAATATGTACGTTAGTATATATATATATGTGAGGCGATAATAAATAACTGACTTTTCCAACACCCTATAACATACATATATAACATAATGGAAGGAACAGTTCGAGATCTATATTCTTAAAGTTGAAAATGCTGACATTTCTGTTCAATTAGATTTGAAAATATGTGTTCGAGAAGTTAAAGAGGAGCACATATTACGATCAATCTGGTCAGTGAGCACTCAGTATGTAATCGTTTTCAGGCTCAACAAACTCTTCTCGATTGTAAGCCATCAATATTGCTGTATTAACGCAATGTTTTCAAGAAGACTCTGAAATAATGATTCATAATTATTCTAAAATTGTTGGCCTATTGTGGTTTGCATGCCTAAAAACAACAGCTTGTGAAAATCATTTATTGCGTCGTATATTTGCTGACTGACCTCATGTGAAACTGACCGAAGTTTAGCATTTTTATTGAAGAATTGTGTTGTTGATGTTGCTCATTTCAGCATAAATGACGAAGACAAATATGCAAACAGGTAACCCATTACCATTACATCTATTGAAATTGGCTTTAAATTGTTTAGTTCTATTTATACACTAGTAAGAAGCTTTTCTTACGGTGAATGGCGAACGTTATAGAGTCATGATCACTGATTTTTTTGTTTTCAAAATCTGCTCAACATTAGCTATATTTGATTCTAAAAAAAGGAGCAACTCGTATTACATACTAATATACAAATTGTTCCAAAATCGATTTGATGACAAATGTCTCTTCACAAGTGACCCCCGTTAATACGGTTTAGCGCCATTAACTTTTTAGGGTTAATGTTAAATAAATGGTTCATGCACGCAAACCATTAACAACCTACAGCCAGATTTATAGGATAAAAAAGTGACTGATCCACTCACAAAATGCCATGAAGTTAATTTCATTTGAGTAACATTTCTGCCTTTTATTACCATTCGCTAGCTCTTATAAAAAGCCTTTTTTCTCCCTTGAAAATAATGTACAAACTTTTTCTTAAAAAATATTCTTCGTAAAATATATCACCTTGTTCGCGTTGTGCGGGGAGTATAGAAATCGAATTAATCATAAACTTTCGAGTTTGTATTCGAGAGAAGTAAAAGAAAACTGAGACTTCTATTTTGTTATTTTTCTTTGGGCAAATTCGATGTTTAGAGAACTTTCGAATTGTGCGAAGGACCATAAGTTTCATAAACCAATGCACAATAACAAACAAATGTGGTAATTCTTTATTTGGACTTAGAAATGAAAATTACTTTTTTTAATGCAATTGCCTTGAAATACTGCATAAAGGATATACTTTAATAATCCTCAACCGTAAATGTATTTAGACAGATATGCTGCTTATTGTTACTTAATTTTTAGAAAGACTCTGTGGGCTCTAATTAGTCGGTCATGACTTTAATTTTCTTATTTGTTTCTGGTGTTTTTTTTTCTTGAGTTGTACTATGTTGTCAGATGTCATATAAATCAGTTTTTGAAAAATCTCACAAAATGTAGAAAAAAAATAAAAATGGAAGAAAACTTAAAAAAACAAAAATCAAAACAAATCATTTTATGCCAAAAATGACGGAATTTGACAAAATCTATTTGTTTCAAACACTTCAAAAATTCACTAAAAGAAAAATAAGATTTAAAAAAAATAATAATATTCGAAAATGGTTTTGTTTAACACGAAGAAAACTCCTAATAGGCTTATTGGATATGTGATTTAAAAAAGCCAATTTATTTCAAAAACAAATTCTTTCATATTTGAAATATTTGTACGACAAACTCTAAATAATTTTTAGTGAAATATTACAGACAAACAGATACAAAGTAGCTGTAATGAATTACTTGTTGCTGGGCGAAGTCACACAAAATTTGGAAAATAAGAATTTATGAATAAGATAACAATTATGTTTCTATTGGGGAGATGTTTGTGACAGCACAGAAGAGGCTATTGATTAACTAACAAAAAAAAAAAAACCAAAGCTTTCACTTATACAGTAGGATACAAAGGATCTTTTGTGTGGCACTGTCTGTCTTTGGGTCTAAAACTAATATAGACCATACATTTTTATGGAAAATAAAAAGCCATCATAAATTCTCCTTTAAGTTTTAAATACAAACATTCTAAATAAATATTTTATAAATAAAAAAAAAAATAGAAAAAGACCTGTTTTTAAATTCATTTTCTAGTTAAGAATATTGATAACACCACTTACTCTCTTCACCCTCTTTAAACTTTATTATTTTAACCCTTCTCCTTAATACCCAATTTAAATTATAATTACAAATCTTGCTGCCTTTTCAAACACGATATATAAACTTGTAATAAAACGTTGATTATTTTCTGGTTTTACATGCCAAAGGCGTGTGAAAAACAATGAAAGTGAGAGAGAGAGAGAGAAAAAAGAAAAAGATGTTTAATATTATCGTCACTTGTGCAGTAATAGAGTAGGAGTAATAGTGTCAACTTGCTATGCCCAAGGGAAAGTTTTATTTAAGCAAAAAAAAAAAAAATTAAAATTAAGAAAAATCCTGGTCTATTACCCAGCAAAACGAAGCACAATTATTATTTTCAGAAATTAATTTTTGTTTCGTTATTAAACGCCTTTAATTAGAACAAAAGTACTGCAAAATGCAACATTTTGTATAAAAATGTTATTTAAAAAAAGCAATGCTATGCTATGTCATGTTGTCTCAAATACCGTGTCATGCCATGTCATGCAATGCCATTATATTTTCTTAGCATGGTATTGAGAATCAGCTAAGCTTGTTGTATTGAATACCATATCTATGAATGTTTTTGTGCATAATGTTTTTAAAACTGTTGTAAAATATTCGCTACAATACTCGGTGTTACAGGGTATATTTTTTCACGAGCATATAACTGGAGTTTGTAAAACTCTATACATGATGTATAATATAATGTTTGTTTAATAATCTAGCGTTATTTTTCATTTTTATTTTTCCTTGAGACCAATACTCAGGGGTAAACCCCTAGTGATGCTGTGCATTGTATTGAAATTTATTGAAAGAACAGTAAATACTTTTTCTTCTATTATATTGTTTTTATTAAGCTCTTTGGGAATGAGACAAATTAATTTGAATTGATCATTCAAAGGCCAGTGTTATACCTTCACTCTTGAATGATAACAGGTATTGTCTCATCGTGGCATGCTGATTGTGTGTTGAGTGCTTTGGCTTTTTCATATTATTGTAAGTATTTTATTATATTTACAATACATTTTTATTTAAAACACTATCACATTAAAAACTCTGATATAAAAAATTTCTAATTTATTTGCAGTTTTATTTTATAGATATAATAATTCAAACAAATGATCAGAAATAATCATTATGAACATAAATAGTATATCGCATGTGTTGACATGGTAATATTTCATGTTAATGATTATAAAACAATGCATAGGTTGGACTCCAATATAGTTTACCTTATGTTAATATGTCATTTTCGTGCATATATGAACGGCAGAACATGGCATTGCAATTGCACACTTGCTACTATGTTTGCATTTGAAGAGCTTGATTCAGTACTATATTCTATTAAATGAATTTCGATTATTTTTGCAATGATTTTTTTTACTGAAGAAGAAAAGGATATGACAAGGAAATGTACATCACCAGAACATGTTTTCGAATCCAGCTATGGAAGTCTCATATTTGCAACAATTATCAACTATTTAACTCGCACTTTTCTCTAGAAACCATATATTGGAATTATGATTTTATTGTACATACTTTGTACTGAATTGCTCGAAGTCTTTCTTTCTTGTAGCCCGTTTTCAATAAACGATTGTTGTCAGTTAATAAACTTTTTGTATGAAAAAAACTAAACAATTAGAGTGTTTTTTTTTAAAACTCAGTGATAAACCCTTACTCATGCAGTACATTATATTGGAATTTGAAGATACACGGATAGATTTATTTTATTTTTTTTATTATGCGCCTTTTTTCTGTTGATGAGAGAAGTTGCTGTCAATGTGACCACTCAAAGGCCAGTGTTATACTCTTACCCTTGAGTGATCAACTGCAATTGCCTCATCTGACGGTTGATGTTGAATGTAAGTGGCGAGCGTCTTCAGTAGATTAGCTTTTATTTTCGCAAAAGATGGTGCTGTACTCTTGATCATTCGTTTTTTGTTGGTAGAATAGACTGGAAATGTCAAGTAGCGGTTTCTTGGAGGAGGGGGGAAACTTCATATTTTTTAAATTATAATTTATAAAAACCGCAAATTTTATTTTGTAATTTTTGTCCCTCGCTGGGATTGAGCCTCCGTCGTTTGTCTTTCTGTGTAAGCGCTCTAACCACTATATATATTATATATAAAAAGATAATTATTATATAATATTATTGATTATATTACAAGAATACAGTTGATTTTAACCGATTTTCAAATTAATTTAAAATTTTTATCTTTAAAACTCATAAAATTTGGCATTTGAATTTATTAAAAACAGCATTGTAGTTGAAACTTAAAAGATAACAATACGTCCAGAAATCGGGAATATGTATGCGGCATTGGCTGTCTTCATTCCATTTAATATTTAGTTTTTTATTTAAAATTTTAACATGAACACATACTCTCCTATGTTTATATCAAAACTACATGCATGTTTCACTATGTAAATTGAATCACTACTTATACATCATGACTTCAATCCATAATTCTATTATATGTGAGTCTCAAATAAAATCATTTGCTGGGTTAATGTCTTACATTTCAAAATTCATTTATTTTTATTCTGCCCTTTATTCTTTCATTCATTCGTTCATTAGTAACTACTTGTAGTAGCTTGTATTTATCAGGAGTCATAAAACATGGAATTTGTGTTGCCCCATAAAAATATTTAATTAGTTTTTCCCTTTTTATATGTCCTTGCTTAGTCTGATTTGTATGTATGTATGTTATGTGGCCAGGAATATCCTGTTTATTCTGGTCATCTACTATTCTTTATGTGGTACTTTGTGTATGAGCATTTACTTTAAGTGAACGGTTGGCTGTTGGTTTGGCTTTAAATTTGTGGATTTTTAAGTGTCCCCTTTATGGTCGTTGTAATTTTATGTGATTTTTTGTTTTTCAATTAAGCTATTAAATTCTCAAGGGAATTGTAAAAGAACTGTAGAAGAATTGTGTAAACAGATTTGCTAATAAAATGTTTTTTAAGTAATGACCGGCACTACTGGGGGACGAACATGTTCGCATAGCTACAAAATTCATAACAAACAAGAAAACAAAACACAATTATAAAAGAAATGTAATCAGAATATTATACAACCAGAGACATAATTCCTAGACATTCTTTATATCCATATTTGACTATTTCTATCAAGGGGGCTCAGGGAATTTAGCGGAAATAGCTTCCAATCTTCGTTTTCTTTCGCTAACCATGCTTATGGCGAAATATTTAATAATTAGGGGATTATTATACACTTTTCAGTTTGCAAATTTGAATTTTTATTAGTCTTAAGATACTAATACTGGTATTCTGATAGAAATAGTCAAATATGGATGTAAAGAATATCTGGGAATAATGTCTCTTAGAGGATTATTTTTTCAACAAGTTTGTTTCGTCTATTCCATAGCTTTGTTTTATTCTTGTTATTTATTCTTGTCGCGTTTTTATACGAAATTCTTAAAAACTTTTGTTAGCATTCATCTACCATATAGTGATAACTACAAAATGTCCTTCCAATGACCTTTTAATGCCTAATTTATAAATAAATTTAAAAAGGCCTCCTTACAAAATACAATTTTTTTTTTGTTTTTATGAAAAATACAATTTTCTTCATTTATTTTGATAAACTGTTTATGCTGAAAATCTTATGAAGCCACAAATCTTAAATCTTAACCTCCTTCCGCAGTCCCTTACAAAAGGATGATTCAATATTACAAAAGAAATTAGTAAAAAGAACATTCGAAATGACTAATTTTCGTTTATAAACAGAGCAAATTCGAATGTGAATTCGTATTCACATTTCCGAAAAACCATTAATAGTAATTACCAGACAAAGATAAACCATAAAAAGATGGTTAGAAAGATATAAATAAATAAGAAATTAATAATAAAAAAAGAAAAGAGAAAAAAAAAAAAAAAAACGCAGAAAAGAAAAACGGCAATGAATTAAACAGAATTAAAAGAAGAATGATTGACAGGTTGAAAACAAGATTGCAAGTGTAGAGGCAGGGTTAAAAGAATGAAATCAAGAAAACACAAAAAAAAAAACAAAATTCCTTGACATAGATTTTTGGAAATGAATAAATGAAATAAAATAAATAAATAAATGAAATAAAAGAATGACAGAATAATATATCACAATTAAAAAGATAAATTTTGTTTTACAAAAAAAGAGGGTAAAAGCTTGCTACACGAAATAAAATCAAATTAAAGAGAAAACGAATTAAATGATGCCCTAAAAATTGTCTCAAATGAGAAAAGTGTTTTCATGATAATCAGTTTTAAAGTGCTGGTAAAGCAAGTTACAAATGTCAAAAAAAAAAAAATTTTAATTAAGTCGATTCCTACATATTTGGGACAGGAAAGAAACATTTTGTTTTATTCACTTCGTATATTATTCTACACGAATCTGCATATAAAAACAGAATTATGGCTTTAAACTTTCCAACAAATTTGAATTATCAAATTTTGGGGTAGAAGAGTAGCAGAGTGATAGTCTTAAAGTAATACCTAATCGCAATATTCGATAATCAGAGAAACTACATACGAAAAACTGACAGTCGTATGACTCTCACTGTTTTCTGAAAAGTTTTAAAAATAAGGAATTTTCATTAGACCCAAGTAATACTTTTGTATTTAAGTATTTGAAAGAATTCAAAAAACCAAAAAATATTTGCCGTTATATAGACAAGTACATTCAATATATGGGGATAAGCATGGCCATTTCCTATATATTGAATGTATTTTCCTATATGACGAAAAATATTTTTTGAATACAATTTTTGTGTGGTGAAACAGAAACATTTGAATTTTTGAAAAGCAGTAAAGTCTTGCTTTGTAAATTCTTTTGTTTGGTTTTTATATACTGAATGGAATATGATTCTCATTTAGTTTACAACTCTTTGAACATAAGTATGTATAGTTTTGATTACCATCTTTGGAGAAATGGCCATAGATATATGATTATCCCCATAAGCAATATATTTCATTAGAGCTGTACCAAATCGTTCAGTTAAATGAACGGTTATATTCGTTCGGTCATTAAAAGTGATTCGGATCATTCAGTTCGTTCAATCGTTAACTTCGTTCATTTGTTCTGGTCGGTCGGTCGTTCAAACTAAATTGGTTTTTTCTTTGTTTTGGTCGTTCGTTCGTTCGGTCGTTCAATCTAAATTCATTTTTTCTTTGCTTGGTCGTTCGTTCAATACTTGTTTTGTTGCTTATTTTCTGTTATGCATGTCATCAGTGATGCTGTTTAGTTTATTTTTAATCAAAATTGGCCATCGTTTCTTTAATGTGTAAATATCAACTTTTATTACATAAATTGTTTTTATTATTAGTTAAATTATTTGAGCTTAAGGTCGAATAAATATTTATATTATTTATTTTACGATATTTCGCTACTTCCTTGCGTAGCATCATCGGGAATATATATTTGTATGTGGCAAAACAATAACAAAATTATGATTAAAAAATTATTATTAATTTTGTTATTATTATGATTAAAAAATTATTATTAATTTTGTTATTGTTTTGCCACATACAAATATATATTCCTGATGATGCTACGCAAGGAAGTAGCGAAATATCGTAAAATAAATAATATAAATATTTATTCGACCTTAAGCTCAAATAATTTAACTAATAATAAAATTAATAAAAAGGTCAAGGAAAATAATACAAATATAATAAATTGTTTTTACTTTTTTAATTTTATCTGTATAAATACAAATTGTAACAAATTATACTTCGAAATAAACATACATACATATTTATATTTAGTTTCTAAATTATACTACAGATCATTGGTATACATTATTAGTATTGCAATGGGATGTTGTGATATTCCAATTTATACGAAAAAATTTTTTTATATAATGTATTCCAAAAATAATAAAAAATAATGTGAAAAATGAAATGTAGTCGCCGTGGTCTAGTGGGTTCGACTCCAGGCTCTGATATCTTCAAAAAAAAGATATATGAAAAAAATATTTCTTTCGGCGACTACCTCTCCGCAGTCTTCTGGCAAAAGCTCTGAGAGTAACTAATTGCCATGAACAAGCTTCTCAAGTCTGTCGTTCGGAGTCGACATTAAACTGTAGGTCCCGGTACTCATGGATGAAAATTAACACACACAACATGAGTGCTGCGAGAAGCTAGGCCGTAACCCTGACACAGGGTTGTAAAGGCCAGTTATGTATGTAATGTGAAAAATACGAGATATTATTTTTGTTATTATATATTATTTAAAAGTGTTTTAAGTAATCCTAGAATTAAAATAATAATGTTTATTGTCACTTTATATTTAAGCAAAAACAATTTAATTAAAGTACGTATTTCCACGACCAAGTCAATGAAAAAACAAATTTAGATTGAACGACAAAACGAACGACTGATCCAAAAGACGGGAGAAAACTGATTCGGTCACTTCGTTCTTTTGACTGATTCGTTCAATTTAACCCGTTCATTATAGACCGACATAGCTCTACATTTCATACATAGAGTATACTGTTTGAAATAATAAAAAACAATTTATTAAGTTATTTAAAAAAAAAAATAACAACAAAAATTTTTATTTATTGTTTCATTTATTTTTAAATTTTATTTTTTTTTAAACTAATGTTTTCATTTTGTTTTATTTTACACTAAAAGTGCAAACACAGAAAGCTTTGAAGCTTTCATATTATTTTGTATGTAAAATCGTATAGTCTAAACTGCCATTTAGGTGCACTATTTTTTGTAAAAACTAGAATACAGAAAAAAATAGCATATTTTTAGGCGTAAATAAAATTTATTCAAATGCTAATTACAGCTTAATAGATGAATTAATAGTGGTCTCCACTAGAAGTACAATAAAATTTATTTGAACTTCATCAACCATTATTCTTACTATACAGTTATCAGATTCTGTCCTGGTAATATCTAACAGATATTAGATAAATGTTTTTTTTAAGTATAAAAGGGATCCAAAAATGAGTCTTTCGACAATTTCTTAATGAAAAAATCCCTACAAAAAAGTTACCAAGTTAAGCACTATCGATTATAAATTTCGCACTAATTTAAGTTTCATATTTTCGTGCAGTTTTCATACCACAAAGAAAATAAATTTTCTTGTCTTTTTTTTTAATTTTATTTTTATAATTTTCTATTCGCTTTCATACTCTTTTGAATAGATTTTTGTTTATTCTTTTCTTTTTGCCGCTTTGTGGTTTAACAAAGGGAAACTAAATTCCATACAACAATTGTTCTATTCTACAGTCAGCCGTTTTTAGTTAAAATGGTACAGAAGTACAGTTAAAAATAAAGTATTTTGAAATTGTGTGCTATTTGTCCGTTTCTCTTGATTTCTGTTTTATTTTATAAAATAAAATAAGCAAAAAAAAAACCAATAAAACAAAAATAAATAAATGAAAAGAAATTAAATACTTCCAGAGCTTGCAATCCTTTAATGCAAATTTTAAATTGAAAGATAACAGGAAAACTTAATAAAAAAAAGGGGAAAAAAATAGAGAAAAAGAAGGTTATGGAGAATAGAACAGACCACCAATTTAAATTGAAATTGCTTTTATTACTACTCTACTGTGATGACCGACCAACTGAATAGTGAGGAGATAGTGGCGGGTGAATCAATATTTATTTGGTTAACAAAATTCTGTAGCAAAAAGATCTCGTTTTTTGTTTTAAACAATAGATATTTTCTATAGATTTAATCATTTCAAAAAGTTTGCAAACGAATAAAATAAAAGCCAACAGATAATTCCCACAAAAAAGAAACAATTTATGTAAATGAGCCATTTTATTATTTTTATTTTTCTCTTTCAATAGTTCTTCCTTTGGTAAACCGTAAAAGGACGTTGTATGTAAAACTTTCACTATTTAGAGATTTTTTGGTCTTTTATATTTAAAGAAATTGAGCCAATTTGTGGCTAAAGAAATAATAGTAATAATAAAACAAAAAAAAAACAAACAAAAAAAAAAAAACAAAAAGTGATTGATTGTTTTTAACGAATAGTTTGTCTCTAGTGAGATTTAGATGAACTCACAACTAACATTGTTTCAATAAATTCCCCAAAAGAGAAGAGATAAGTGTGTTGAAAAAAACTAACTAAAATTTTACAGCTTAGAAAGTTTATTTTAAGTGTATTATTTAGTTTTGTGAACCTTTTTAAATATTTCTAAGAAATACAGAATTTCGAATAAAGTTAGACAAAGGGGTAGTAAAATAGCTTGTGATCGAATGATTCTTACTTAAATTCATGCTATATAACTATTGAATGCAATAAGCAAACACATGTTCTTTTATTATATGTATAGCCACGTAATAATAAGAATTTATTTCGGAATTGTTAAATCCACCTACAATTTTGTATAAAAGCGTAATCTGTTTAGCATTTAAGTGAAATACTATTCTTATTCTGAATGTGACGCAAGTTGCAAAAATGGCTTTTATTTAACTCTGCTGTTAGGTTTGGTCAATTTTTGTTTTGTTTTTGCCAAGGCTATGTAATGGTGCAACATTTCCACTTAAAACGTTTGCTATTTGGGGTATTTTTATATTTTATTACTCCTCAAAAACTTTCAACCAAAAATAATAAAATGGTAGTCGGAAAAATAAGAAATTACGAATCTTGGGTTTAGGGATCATTTTGGTGCGTTATTGTTTTTTTTTTATTAAATCTTCTCATTACATGATGAGTAACTGATCTTTCGTTGCAATTTACATATAAATTTGTGGCATATGGTGCATTTGCTATCGCACTTAGTTTTGCAGAAGCTGCAAATTCCACGTTTTCTAGTTGCTGTTAATCGTTGAATTTTCATTGTTTTAGCAAAGTAAACAAATCAGACGTTGAATATAAACTGAAACATAACTACCGCGAATGATATGTAAACTTACAAAGGGGAATCCCAGAAATAAAGTTAACTTATAAAAACACTTCAAAGCAGTGTAGGAAAGTAAACAAAACTGAACGTTTGATCTCATTTTGTTGTGTTCTTTGCAATGAGTAAAACAAAAATAAAACAGAGACAGTGAGAAAGATTTTCCCATTTAATTTTGTATATTGTTTTTGTTTTGAGTACTACAAATACACTAACTCAAATGTGCGTAGGTACAAAAAAAATAATGGGAAGTAAAAGAAAAAAAGAAGAGAAAAAGAAAAGAAGAAGAGAAAAATAGGAAATTATACGAATGTAACGGAATAACAAAGCAAGTATAAGAGCGAAAGTATTTGTTTTGGTTTTGCTCATGTACAATACCATTAAAAAAATTTTGAAAAGTGTATGACTTTGTTGTAACGTTTGCGAAATGTTTTGTTTGTTTGCCCACTCTACTTCAAAGACAAAACGGCTGCATCATATATATATTTCGATATTATACTGGCAATAATTACAACAAAAAAATTAAATAAATAAAATGAACCAAACTGGTCCTATAGCAAAGATTCGGGGCTAAAAAGCTATAAATTAATGAAATGAAAAAATAAATTTGAATAGCAAAAAACTATCAAATACTTAAGTCGTTTCATGTATTGGGGCATACTTACATTATTATATATATAGTTGAGCTAGATAAGCATAATTAAGAAATGAAATATGAAATTATAAATAAGTCAAATAGGAAGGGGCCCAGGTAATACAAGTTACAAAAACGCAATGTTATCTATTTTTTTAATTTTTAATTTTTAATTTTTTAATACGAGTATTTTATTAATTTTTTTTCGAAATAAAACTATTAAATATTTTTAAATGTGGAACTCATTAAAGTATTTGGGAGTAAACTTTTTTTATATAACCAACAGTTACTATCAGAAAAATTTATTTATATTCTTATGTAAAGTGTTTAACCTATCAATGCTATGAGTATGAGTGAGATGAGCGTATGGGAAATGTATGCTTATTATAAAAAATGATAAACAATATTTAGCAGATGATGTTGTTACTTGCTGTATGAAATGCTGCCACATTTTTTATTTTTAAATACGCTTGTGTTAGTTTTTTTATACAAACAAGGCTTTTTAATTTATTTCTACGCAATAATATTTAAGCTGAAGGTTGAATAAATATTTGCTATATTTGTTTTTTGTAGTTGACGTGGTCTAGTGGTTAGTGTGATGGCCTACTACGACAAGAGCCCTGGGTTCAAACCCCAGCTCTGACATCTTTAAAAAATAAGAAATACGAGCAAACTATTTCTTTCAGCTCTGAGAGTAATTGATTTTCATGAACAAGCTTCTCAAGTCTGTCGTTCTGAGTTGACTTTAAACCGTAGGTCGCGGTACTCATGAATAAAAAATTGAATTACTCAACCTGGGTGCCGCAAGAAGCTAGGTCGTAACCCTAATACACGGTTGTAATGGCCAATTATGTACATATGTATATTTGTTGTTCCATATTTTACTACTTCTAATAATAAGGAGACCAATAATAAAATTAACAAACAAAAAAAACAAGGAAAGTAATACAAATATATTCAATTAAAATAATAATTAATACCACAAATATTTAAATTGAAATTTATTTTAATTTTGTTCTGTGTATTCTCATTCCTGGCTTAACTGGTAGTTGTATAATAATAATGGCAGACTTGTAACATTCTGTTTCTGTTTCTGTTTCTTTTCCCTTTTTCCTTCAATACATTTAACCATCGATCTTAATAAGCAGCAGAATAATGTGTTTCTGTGTAAATTGCTTTCCTTTTTATTCCTGTTAATGTCTTACAATCTCCATATTTTTCCTTTTTATTAACGTGGATTATATTGCAAAATGCTAAGAAACTAAAAAAAGAAAAAAAAAATTAAAACTGAATCTGAAACAAAAAGCAATGAAAGTAAAGGCATTATAGAATGGCAGAGTGAGTGGCATATAATGTCAGTGTTGGTTAAATTGACCAAATGAGAAATAAAGCGGGTGATAATATATGAGTGTCAGTGCAATTGTTCCAGTAATAGTGACAAAAAAGGGGAGCAACACAGAGATTTAGTGTAACTGCATGTAACGACCATCATAAAACATTAGCACTACTGATCTCTCTTTACGTGAGTGATAGAAAAACTCATAAAAAAACATGTCATCGTTATCAATAGCACATCCACTGTTCCACAAATACTTTTCTACTCTTTACTTCTAACTGAGACTCTTAACCTACTACTACTACTACTACTACTCATATACTAACCCTACTCCACACATTGAAACAGCTTTCAATGATGGCTAAAATGTTTAAGAAAAAAATGAACAAAACGAGGGAAAGAGAAAGAGAGAGCAAAAATATAATAACAATCTGTCATGGTATTTGTTGGCACTACAGATACAAATGATTATATGTGCGTGCGTACATATTTTAATGCTAAAGAAATGTAAGTTTAACAAATTATATATTAAAGTAGAAAAAACGAAAGTAAGAGAGAAAGAAATTCAACCAACAGCTGTTCGTTAGAAGCAAAAATTGTAAAAGAAAAATGTCATCAGCTCGTAAAATATGACATTGACAACATTGGACACATTAAGTGGAGTAAAAAGAAAAAGAAGAACGAAAAAAAAAGAATATTTCAATATAATCCCTTACGTAGTACTGCATATTAATATTTCTAAAATTAGTGATTAAAGCGCCGTACAGTGTAAAAGCTCTATATTTTTTCTTGACGAAATTACACAAATCTAAGTTTGTATCAACGCCTTTTTATTCGCAATCATTGTCACTAATTTCTGATTAATTTGAACTTTTGGGAAAATCTTCTCGTTCTCCGACGGCTATAAATTATAGCATACCAGAGTATAAACAATGCATTACAAGTTGACTAAGCGAACATGGTAGAAGTCGCCCAATTGAGCTGTTCATGGTATTGAATAATCGGTAGCTGAAGGTAAGGCATGCTATTTGATGAAAAATTTTACAATGAAAAAGTTCTGCGCAATATAGACGCTGTATTTACTTTCAAGCATTGTGAAGAAATTTAAATTAAATCTTTGGCAATGTTTTACAGAAATAAAGCAATATTAAAGCGACTTTTTAAAACCGTGTGTGGCAACATTGATTTACATCGGGCGTTTTCTGGCCACCGGCGGAATTGAATTTTAGTTTGTGGTGTGTGATTTGGCAAGGTTTACGTTTGTAAAATAGAGTTCATATGTACTAATAAATATACAGTAATACCTTGAACTGCGCGGTTTCTGACTGCGCGGTTTCGGACTTGTGCGTTTTTATTTTTACCACCAAAATTTCGCATTGCGCGGATTTTGTTTGCGTACCTATTACATACATATTTCGTGCAAAGTATGTACATAAATATTTTTTTATATATATTTTTTTACTAAACGATTGGAGGAAAATAGAACAAATTCATCAGAAGATGAAAATTAACTTATTTAAAGTTTTTTTAATTACATATTTACATTTTAATTATGTACATACTATGTACAATGAACTGATTTCAAGATTTTTTTTGTTTAATTTTTATGAATTAATTTATAATATTTATTTTTTTTTGTTTATGTTAATGTTTAACTTTATGTTAATATTGAATAAAATCTCTTTTTTAGTTATCTACTTACTTGGTTAAAATTTAAAATGTTCATGATAATTTTAGAATTTGGAACGTATCCCCCTAATTTCATACAAATTAGGGTTCACACTGCGCTGTTTCGGAAGGCGCGCTGTTTTTTCAGAACGTATCTACCGTGCAGTTCGAGGGATTACTGTACTTATTAAAAAAACCTTAAATAGAAAAACTGTTCTTGGGCGTTTATATGAAAATTTTACACCGTGGATAATATATAGGGACACTATTTAACCCTAAAACTAGTGCTGCCATGTCAGCCGTTTTCTCGGCAGATCTAAGGATTTTTGGAGGTTAAAAGCGGCAAGTTTCTAAAAATAACCCTTAAATGCTTTATTTCTGCATATATATAATTTTGTTGGCGATTCTAAGCGTTTTTTATAAATAGGTCGATATACAGGACTGTTAAACTTAAGACTGTAAGTTCTTAATGTTTTCATTTTCCTTTATTAGTGGTACAATTTCCAATAAAATTTCGCTAATTTTAGTTTAAAAATACTCTGTTAATGGCAATGTATGCTTTATAAGCATCTTTACTACTCCAGTTAAAAAAGTTTTGATGCTTAGAGCATTTTTTTATAACTATAAGCTTCAACAGTATTTTTGATAGAGAATAGAGACTCTATAATTCTGAAAGCGCATATTTAATAGAACATTTTTGTAGAATAACCGTGTAGTGGATTTCTAAATAGTCCACTGAGTAGTGTGCTAGACTGTTAGTGCGAGGATTGTGGGTTTAAATAAAGGATTAAAATATATAAAAACTTTTGCCGGTAAAAAGGTTATAAATAAAAAAGGTTACACTTTAACTTTTACAATAAAAAGTCCATTTTAGAGTAAATTTAAAATCCTGATAAAATAAAATATGTATGTTAAGTTTTAAATTGCAACTTTTTGTTTTTTGAGTGTACCTCCCAAACAGGAAATATAGGAAAGTGAGTAATTGCTATGCCAGCTAGGGTTGTTATATTCTCGTAGCTTGCGTTTAAAATCGTTTTTTTTTTGTCAATTGTTACTGTTTTTGTTATTGTGGTTATAATTCTATAGAAAAATGCGTATGTGTGCTTGTAAATATATACTTATGTGATGGCATGTCAAAGAGTGTCATCTACCAGACTTTTATTTTCTTCCAGTTATTGTTATTGTAGTTGTTTATACTCTCAGTAAATAACTTATCACTTGTCAAAGCAATACAGTCACACCCACAAACAAAAACAACAAAACCAAACACACATACATACATATTAGTACTACAAACGAGGTTTAAATATAAATAAAACTTTTTTAACGAAATAAATAACCAATAAATTAAATTTCAAAATACAAAAACAAATAGAAAAAAACTAGAAAGGGAAACAAAAGAGAAGAAAAGAAAAACGAAACTGTCAACGCATCTCATTGAAATATGTTACTTTTTGCTGTGACTTGTGCTCATATTTACAAGAACAAAAAATATGTGTTTTTTATTTTAAAATAGAAGGAGACAAAGAAACATTTTAAACATGAACCAGCCAAAGGGGTCCAACTTTAGATTATTTGCTGTTTTACACATAATAATCAGGAAGACAAACTGCACAAAACAACCGATTGGGGACTGATGCAAAAAAGAAAAGAAAAAAAAATTCTACGACAGATTAAGTAAATCAAGATTTTTGAGTTGACATTTGCACTGAACTTATTTGTTGATGATTCTTATCAATAATTGTAGAAGCTTTGCAATGAACTTCCTTCTTATTGGTGTGCTATATGATCTTTCTTGGTGTCACCAAACTTTATTACAAATAAACTATTTCTTACTTCCACATATGGATTAACGAGTTTAAAAATAAATACGGGGAGAAAGAAAGAGGGAGTTGTGCTAATTGACAGGCAAAACCCTAACGGATAGGTTGTTCCACCACCCAATGGTGCTGCTAAAGAACAAATTCTTTTAAATAATACCTTGTGCGATTCATTGGACCATCTACTACAAATGGGTGTGCCCTGAGAAAGGTACGTGTGGTCCGTAAAAATATGAAAATAACCGGAATCAAGTCCCTTATTTCATCAGATCACCTCCCATGGTAGTACCGATGGAATAATGAAATGTACGCCAATTATTTTCTTATTTGAGACCAATACTCAGGGGTAAACCCGTTCTAAATGCTGTGCATTATATGGGAATTTTTTGGAAGAAATAGTAAATATATATTCTCTCATATTTTTATTAATAAAGCGCCTTGGGAATAAGACAAATTGCTGTGAATTGATCATTTAAAGGTCACTGTTATACCTTCACCCTTGAATGATTAAGAGCAATTGCCTCATCGTTGCATATTGATTGTGTGGTGAGTGCCTTCGCTAAGTATGTTCAGTAGGTTTAGCTGTTATCTGCTACTTCCCAAAAGGTGGCACTTTTCTCCTGATCATTCGTTTTTTTCTGACATTGGTTAAGATGGAATAGAGTGGAATGTCGGGAGAGCGATTTCTTTGTTGATGGTCTGCTCGGAGCGGGGAATCTCTCATTTTTAAATTATAATTTTGAAAAAACCACAAACTAACTTTTTCATTTTTCACTTTTGCTGGGGTTTGTGCGGGCACTCTAACCACTATACCACGCACCCCCTCAAAAAATTGCTACAATTCATCAAAAACCAAACCCAGTATACTCGTACATATCTCATACGTATCGTCCTTATGTGTAGAATTTGAGAACAATTGTTTGCTGTATGCGGCAGCATTAGCATTTTAAATAAAAAAATAAAAACTTTTCAAAGTAATCATTAGAAGATGTTGTTTAAAAGTCTTCAACAAAATGAGATTTCTTTATGAGCGAATAAAAGAAAATTATATTAAAAGAAAAATAAATGTTTCCCTTTAAGGAAAACTCGTATGGTGCCATATGCGTATTGATTTTCATTTTATATGCACACACATCACTTATTAATTGCCAATGAATGTTTTATGATTTTAAAAGAGAGATTCTAAAACGAAATAGCAAAATTTGTCTATTAAAAAAAAAATAAAATAAAACAAATTTGTAAAGAAAGTTGTCAAATAAAAAGTTTTCTTCTCCTGATGTATTTCCCAAATAAATGGATTTTCTTAAAAAGTTTAACTTTGAAAGAAATTTAAGAGAAGGCTAAGAAAGAAAACAGTTTTTAAATGCAAATAAAATAGCAATCACCAACTTTGTCAATGTCAAGGGATTAAGAAAGTAAAGAAAAAGAAAATTTTTAAAATTAAAAAAAAAAAACATTATTTTCATAACATGAATGAATAATTAACAAGTGGACATGCCTAATTAGTTTATGATTATGTTGGGCATACAAACAAAATTACATTCCACCTTCATAATTATTTTCAAAAAAAAAATAACCACATATATTCAGTCTTTTTTACATAAAAGTGTATAAAATATTTGTGTATCGCCCCATTCTGGTCGAAAAAATATGAAATTATTCGAATTCAAAATTGTAATCAAATAACCAAAAATAGTGAAAATATCTCAGCTAAGCATCTGGCGTATATTTTAAAATAAACTCAAGGCTTACATGTTCCAAAAAGTTAGACTTGAAAGAGCAAAACAAAATATACTTCAACACACGCATAAAAATTTAAGCCTAAAACCAACCACCGGAAGTAATTTTCCAACTCAAGTTAGGCTATAGAAAGCTGTGACTGCCGATGAATGCTCTACAATAGTTTAACTCAAAACTGGTTTCAAAGTCAATATTTTGTAAGCTACTATACTATAGAGCTGTCAGCAAACAAAAGTTTTAGTAGCAAACCAAGGACATTAAATAAAACTCGTTACCGTTTCATAAAGCCTGTGTAAAACAAGAATAGTTAAGACTATGTTCCATTCCACTCATTTCGTCCGTGCAATGGCCTTATAATTCGCCAGATGCAAATTTAATGAACTATTCGGTCTGTGATATTATGCAGACCAGGGTGATGCCTTGAAGGAAGCCATTTTTTTATTTATTTTTTTTTTTTTATTTGGGACCAATACTCAGATGTAAACTTCTACTAAATGCTGTGCATTGTATTGGAATTTTTGGAAAGGACATACATATATATGTTTTCCTATATTATTATTAAAGGCCTTAGCAGTGAGACAAATTGCTGTGAATTGATCATTCAAAGGCCAATGTTATACATTCACCCTTGAGTGATCAACAGAAATTGCCTCATCGCTGCATGGTGATTCTGTGGTGTGTGTGTTCGCTAAGTAGGTTTAGCTGTTATCTGCTACTTTCCAATAGGTGGCGCTTTTCTCCTGATCATTAGTTTTTTTGTTGACATTGGTTAAGGTGAAATCGAGTGTCAGTCTTCTTGGAGGGCAAAATACCGCCAGGTTATATTCATGCAAGAACGAAACTTACTTTTTCAATATTTAAAGGCCATAGTCAACACAAAGGTGAACACATCGAGCAAAAGTTAGTGGAGTTTGAAATTAAAATTTTTGTGGTTCGTTTGAGTAGGTAACACTTTAACGTGCAATTTTAAAAGTTTAAATTATCGTGCAAGCTTACACAATTCTTTAAGTAATCGTTCAAATTTGAGAAGATTTTTAAAGGATTGCATGAGGTGTGTTACAATTTTTACATTTTGAAAAGAAAAAAAGAGACTTTTTTGTTCTTTTCTCTTTGTGTTAAAAACTTAATTTTTTTTAAAGCATGTTTTCGCATTTCTATCAAATGCCACTAAAAAGTTGTTTATTTTTTCTTTTGTGTGTAAAATACATACTTATATGACAACAACTGTTAAACAAATTTTTTATTTTAAATCAAATAATTTTGAAACAAAATTATTCTTTGCAAGTTTGGCACACACAAAATAAATTCAAAATTAAGTTGTTCTTAATTTGCTGAGCAAGAATACAAAAAAAAAACAAATTTTAAACAGCTGTTAACATTCTATTTCATATTAAAACAAAACAAAAACAAACAAAAATTTTGACAAATTCATTAAAAGAAAAAAGTGTGCAGAAAAAGTACAAAAAAAAACTTTATTTTTTAAGCATCCTCAGAATATGCAACATGATAAATTCACTATCCATCTGTTTGCTTAAGTGTATAAGTAAGTACGTGTAAAAGTGTATGTACATATATGCAGAACCTGTTTTCAGCAACCAAAACAACACAAACACTTCAACATGCTCACATATACCCATAAAAACAACACTACGATACTTGCTTTCTTATGCATTTCAAATGAAATATAGCCAAAAGAACAAACGAGCAGAATTACTTTCTACCCAGTTAACACGAAGTGGTGTGAATTTAAATTTGGAATACAGGGTCTACAGACAGAGACTTTCGAACTTTAACAGTTGATAACCATCATTTTGTTGAAGTTATATTTGTTAAATTAATTGTCATTCATTCAGTCTATTTTGCCACTTCATCATGGACTGACACAGCCTTCAGTACCAATTGTTCTCTTCAGGCAATGTAAAGAAGATTAACGTAAAATTATTTCCAGCGATTAGGCCAAATTCTGAAAGAATGGGTATGGGAACACACAAAATTGTCACATTTGAGATGATACCAAATTTGAGGAGATACAAGAACGTCCATTACATCTGAAAAGGTCCATATTTTTTAAAAACGACACTGTCAACAGCGAGCGCTATAGTTAGAAGAATGGATGAACTAGTCAACAACTAACAAATGCGAAGTGATATGTTGTGTTTTTTTTTTTTTTGTTAAGTCGTAGGTATATGCGAATAATGCTATAAACACAACAAAGGCTATCGAACACCGAACACACGACTACAAAAATCGCTGGCTACGAAAGTAGCCAAGTAGCCAGCTACTTAATTATAATAACGACTACAGCTACAAAATATGTAAACATCTGTTTTGACACGTTCAACATAACCTAAACAAAATATAACAAACTTATTTTTTGTAAGTAAAATTGTGAGGAAACAAAAAACAACCAATGAAATAAAAACTGATGTAAATATATTAAATAAGTAAATGAAAACTAAACAAAAAATGTAAACAAATGATTATTTATTTTCAGTGGTGCAACTTAAATTTTTTTCGCATTTTTAATGCATATATTTCATATATTGCGTTTTTTAAACACTTTTTTCATGCATCTTATTGTATTGGCAGCACTAAACTGTTTATTGTCGCCAAGAAAAATAGAAATAAGTCTAAGTTGGCTACGGGCTACAAAAGTAGTCGTGTTGCCGTTAAAATAATTATTCTCATATACACACATGTATTCTTTTTTTGACAGCTTGTAGTCGATGGTCGGTAGCCTTTGTTGTGTTTATAACATAAGACATAACTCACAGCTGTCTTCAAAGCCAACATGACTCATATTGTTAATCAAATTCAGCCTGATTTATACTCCAGAGTCATGGAAAATTACACACTTTGGATGATCTCCAACCAGAGTGGTCGTGACGGAAATTTGTCATTAACACGCTTTGTTTTATTAAAATTCAAAGATAAGAAACGCTTGATAAAAGGCCCGATATTAATGAATCTTTAAATTCTACTTTTCTGCACATCAAATAAAAGCTTAAGTATTGTTGCACAGTAGTAGCCGTGCTCTAGTAGTTAGTGTGCTGGCTTACTTAGACGATAGCGCCGGGTTCAAATCTCAGCGCTGACATCTTAAAAAAAAAAATTAAAAAAATTATTTCTTTCGGCGCCTACCTCTCAGCAGTCTTCTGGCAAGAGCTCTGGAAGTAATTGATTGCCATGAAAAAGCTTCTCAATCAAAAATTAACACACACAACATGATTGCTGTGAGGAGATAGGCCGTAACCCTGACACAGGGTTGACATGGCCAATAATGTGTGTATGTATGTATTGTTGCACAGAAACTACATAAATAAATAAATTTTTAAGCCAAGTTTTTCGGCCACCTTATATAACGAGCTACTACGAGTAGTATTCAATTATCTTTTAAGTGTTGTTGTTTGTTGCAATTTAAAAAGCAAATCTAAAAACTTGGCTTGAATAAAGTCTTGAGCTAATACATTATATTTCAAGTGCTTGACATCATGTTTGCTGGGTAGTTCTGCTATGCTGTAGTCGTAGTGCTAGCAGTAGTATAAAAGCTAGTTGTAGTTATTTCTGCAATTGCTGTTATTAAATCACTTTCTTGCTTTGCTATATTCTCTTTATTACTATTGTTGTTGTTGCTTCTAACTCTTTAGCTCATCACTTGAAACCAGTAAACAAAGCACTTAAAATGAATGTGCCAATGAATGCCACAAAAAAGTTGTTTTTTTTTTTTCTTTTGTGTGTAAAATATATGACAACCACTGTTAAACAAATTTTTTATTTTAAATCAAATAATTTTGAAACAAAATTATTCTTTGCAAGTTTGCAACACACAAAATAAATTCAAAATTAAGTTGTTCTTAATTTGCTGAGCAAGAATACAAAAAACAAATTTTTAAACAGCTGTTAACATTCTATTTCATATTAAAAACAAAACAAAACAAAAACAAACAAAAATTTTGACAAATTCATTAAAAGAAAAAAGTGTGAAGAAAGAGTACAAAAAAAACGTTATTTTTTTAAGCATCCTCAGAATATGCAACATGATAAATTCACTATCCATCTGTTTGCTTAAGTGTATAAGTAAGTACGTGTAAAAGTGTATGTACATATATGCAGAACCTGTTTTCAGCAACCAAAACAACACAAACACTTCAACATACTCACACATACCCATAAAAACAACACTACGATACTTGCTTTCTTATGCATTTCAAATGAAATATAGCCAAAAGAACAAACGAGCAGAATTACTTTCTACCCAGTTAACACGAAGTGGTGTGAATTTAAGATTGAAATACAGGGTCTACGGACAGATACTTTCGAACTTTAACACTTGATAACCTGCATCTTGTTGAAGTTATATTTGTTAAATTAATTGTCTTTCATTCAGTCTATTTTGCCACTTCATCATGGACTCATATAGCCTTCAATACCTATTGCAAATAAAGAAATGTTTTTTTTTTTTTCAAAGTGGGTGTGTTCTCTTCAGCCAAAAATATTAACGTAAAATTATTTCCAGCGATTAGACCAAATTCTGAAGGAATGGGTATGGGAACACACAAAATTGTCACATTTGGCATGATACCAAATTTGATGAGATATAAAAACGTCCATTACATCTGAAAAGGTCCAATTTTTTTTAAAAAGCGACACTGTCAACAGCGAACGATTAGGTAGAAGAATGGATGAACTAGACAACAAACATATGCGATGTGATATTTTGTTTTTTTTTTTGTTATGTCGTAGGCATATTCGAATAAAACATAATTCAAAGCTATCTTCAAAGCCAACATGACTCATATTGTTGGCCAAATTCAGACTGATTTATACTCCAGAGTCATGGAATATTACACATTTTGGATGAGCTCCAACCAGAGTGGTCGTGACGGTAAGTTGTCATTAACACACTTTGTTTTATTAAAATTTAAAGATAAGAAACGTCCGAAAGAAAGGTCCGATATTAATGCATCTTTAAATTCAACTTTTCTGCACTTCAAATAAAAGCTTAAGTATTGTTGCACAGTAGTCGCCGTGGTCTAGTGGTTAGTGTGTTGGCTTACTTAGACGATAGCGCCGGGTTCAAGTCTCAGCGCTGACATCTTAAAAAAAAAATTGAAAAAATTATTTCTTTCGGCGCCTACCTCTCAGCAGTCTTCTGGCAAGAGCTCTGGAAATAATTGGTTGTCATAAAAAAGCGTCTCAAATCTGTCGCTCGGAGACGACTTTAGACTGTAGTTCCCGGTACTCATGGATAAAAATTAACACACACAACATGATTGCAGTGAGAAACTAGGCCGTAACCCTTACACAGGGTTGTAATGGCCAATAATGTATGTGGGCAATTTCAAAAATTTTCAACATTTGTTGAAACTGAGTTCAGATGCTTATTATTTCTCCAGTTTTTCGAATTGACCAAAACGGTCAAAAGGGAATGGTAGGCCACACTAGAAAACTGGGAAATTCAAAATTTCAGACCATCAGTTCTTTATCTCTAAAAGTTATGGGCACTCAAATATTGAAAAACTCAAAAACAGGCTTGAAATTTACAAGAGTTTTTTCATATTTCATCACTTTTCTACTTTTAGTTTTAAACTTCCGATGCCCACTGATATAAAATAAAGTCACTAGACTTAGTAGATATTTACACTATAAAAGTTATGCCCATACTACTATTTCGGAAAAAGTTGTACAGCGGTTCATTTTTGAAACCAAAATTTTCAGATTTTTGAATTTTCGCAGTTTTTTCTATAGCGTTTTTGCGCCGTTCAAGAAAATTGCATTTCGTCAACAGTATTTAAAAGATGGTATAATTTGCTAAAATTTGCGCCATATCACGTCGATGTCAGGCTGCTAGTTGCTGAGAACGAAGACCTCAAACTTTTAAAGAATTGGCGTAAATTTGTCAAAAATGACAGTTTTTCGCGTCTGACATTTGCAATCTTATTTAAAACGGGTTTTTGTATTGCGTGATCTAAACTTCTTAGTAAATGGCACCTCAACGTCAAGAAGGCGTTAAAATATTTTGAAACGCAAAAATTTTATTAAGAAAATAAAAATTTTGCGAAATTTCATGATTTTGTTTCACGTTTTTTTTAATTAATCCGTGGTTTAAAATCAATGTAAAGTATTGGAAATGAAGTGCGGCGGTGAACTAAAGATCATATATAAATACGGTTGAATTCGGTCCATATTTAGAGGGTACAGTGGCATTTTTCTTCAAACACATTTTGCTTTGTGACATCTGCAGTTATGTATAGATTCCGCCGCGATTGACAGCAAATGAAAGGTTTTTTTAAGCTTGATAATAAAACCGAATAGGCATTAAAAAATTTTCATGATTTTAAATTTTACAGATCAAAAAAAAAATCCTAACCTCAAAAATAATTCTTATATAAATTTTTTTATTTTGTAAATTTGCAAGTCAAAACATTGTTTTTCTGTAAATTAGGTATGCGTTATATAAACACATATTATAAAAATCGGTGAAACATTCACATTTTTGCAAAAATTCGCGTTTTTTAATGTTAAGGTAATTTAATTATATGTGATATTTTTTTGTGTATTTTATCAGTGCATTGATGAATTTGGACTGCACTGATGAATTTGGAATGAGTTTCATGCATCCATACAACATTTATTAAAATAAATCAATAAATTTAACTTTAAATTTTTTTTAAAGAGATTTTAACCTAAAACCTCCATAACTTTCGCGCCGTTTGCAATAAATGATTAACGCGAACTGTTTTGGTATGCTAAAATATCACCCTTCACGTGACCAAAGCGTCATTCGTGTCATCCAAAAAAAAAATTTCGAAAAAAAAAATATCAAAATGTCGAAAATTTTTGAAATTGCCCATGTACATACATATGTATGTATTGTTGCACAGAAACTGAATAAATAAAATTTTAAACCAACGTTTTCGGCCACCTTATATTACGAGTTATTACGAGTAGTATTCAATTATCTTTTAAGTGTTGTTTATTTCAAAGCAATTTAAAAAGCAAATCTAAACTTGGCTTGAAAAAAGGCTTGAGCTAATGCATTATATTCCAAGTGCTTGACATCGTGTTTGCTGGGTAGTTCTGCTACGCTGTAGTCGTAGTGGTAGCAGTAGTATAAAAGCTAGTTGTAGTTATTTCTGCAATTGCTGTTATTAAATCACTTTCTTGCTTTGCTATATTCTCTTTATTACTATTGTTGTTGTTGCTTCTAACTCTTTAGCTCATCACTTGAAACCAGTAAACAAAGCACTTAAAATGAATGTGTTTTCTTGTATATTCTTTTTTTTTTTTTTTTGAGGGAAAAAAACAGGCAACTCTCGCAGCAGAAGCGTAAGAAAATGTATGTTTTAAAGAAAACTAGGAAAAATATAAAACGAGAGAGACTATAAGTGAGAAAATAAAGCAGAAAAACTACACAAACAAATTTTAATTATATTATAAACAAGTGCACAGCAACAACCAAAGGACTCATACACAAATACAACGCATACACTTAAAGAAGCATAATGCATTAAAACATTGGGTTGTACTTTAAGATCTTTAAAGTTCGTTTTTCTTTTCACTCTTCTTTGTTTGAAGCTGTTTGAGTATAAACATACACACACACACAAACAGATACCACTAAAGTTTAACGCTGTTTAAAATAAACATTTTCGCTACAGATGTTGGACTATTAAAAGACAAGAATTTTATTTTCTTTCTTGCTCTTTAAACGAATTAAAAATATTTGAGAGGAAAAACAAAATTTTTTCTAATGGTTGTTTGCTTCGAAAAAAAAAGAAAAAGAAATTCTCATACTGAGATTGAACAAATTTGGTCAGCTTGCAATAAATACTCTCCTCTTAAGATTTAATAAAAAAAATAAAAAAATTAAAAAAAAGTAATGCAAGAAACTGAGAGCGAAAAAAAAGCTTTCAAAAATATATTCTAGGCACTATGGGTTAAAGTTGTGGTATTTACACAATTTTTTTTTTTGGGGAATTGTTTACAAATGGGAAATTCCAGCAAAATGTCAAGCGAAACTGATACATGGAATGCGATAAAAAAAAACTTTTGGTTCAGTCCTACTGAGATTCGAATTCGGATTTCTAAAACATTTAACAATAAAAATATATTTATTTTACAATAATGCTATGCAAAAATTAAAAATAGACTTGAAGCTTTTATTTGCCATACTTCTGAAATAAGGACGCATTTAATTCTTTTCTTCATGTAAAGTGAAATTTTTGTTTTTACAATTTTGTCCAAGTCCTTTTGTAGTGTACATAATATATGTACTTCTACCGGCACGATAGCCGAAGCAACTGCTAGTGACTTCCATGAGGATTTTCAATAACACAATGCAAACGAAAAAAAAAAAACAATATACGGACATATATACGTGATAAAAGACCAAAAAAGAGGAACCGTGTCTGCCAGTTTTGTCCAAAGCTATGAAATTATTTTTATGGGCCCCTAAACATTTGGGGCCTTGGTGTCATTTTTGCAAAAAAGTGATCATTTTCTCAGGCTTATATCTTGACAACCCTTCGAATTTTGATTTACTCTCTGAGGCAAAGTTGTACCTCTTGTAATCAATAACAAAAATTGTGAAGATATAAAATCAAGAAAACTTCTTCTTCAAGACCAAAACCGCGTAAAACTTTAAAAAATTCAATACTTTTCCCCCTGTTTAGGTCCAAAGATAGCAAACCGTTTGAAATTTAAGGAAACCATGAATAACATTAAAATTTAAATAAGCTCTCAATAAACAACTTTCTAAAACATATGAACTTCCTAGGAATGATTCTTAACTCCATTAAGGTAGCGCAAGAGTAAATATTTCCCGAACATTTTTTTAATTTAATTTAATTTCTTTTTTCTTTACTTCAACATTGAGACTCTATCCCAGAGGTGGGGAACCTGCGGCCTCGAGGCCGCATGCGGCCTCCGCGAGGTTCTTGTGCGGCCCTTTGCCCTAGTACAAAATGGTAGAGTTCAACCCTTTATTTTTTACATTGTCTACTCTAAAACGTCAACCAAACCACAAAGCTTTAAAACGTCAACTTTAAATAAAAGAAAATTTTAAATTTAGCAACAGTTAAAATACACAGATTTGTGCACACACACATTTATTTTATTAAATTTGTTCAGAAATTCGGGATTCCCCTTATAAGTATGTGCAGTAGAAAAGAAATCTGTATTTACATATCTATAGTCTTTCTTATGTTTAGTTGCTTTTTTGTTTTTGTAAGTACATAACAGATTTTTTTAGATGCATAAGTATGTGAAAAAGTAAACAAAACTCGGTTTCAGATCTCCTATTTGAGTGTCACACCTTGCTTTGAGTGTCTTCAGCAATCTGTAGTTCACAGTGCGTGCTTATAACAATTACACGGTTTTATAGTATTTCTAGAAAGTATACACTTTGTTAAAGATATTATTTGATATTCGTTTTTTTATCCATCATGTCAAATAGTAAGAGAAGAAAATTGGGTGATGAAAATAGAACATTTAATGTAGAATGGGAGTTAGATTTTTTCTTTACCGCTGAGAAAGATAAAATTATGTGTTTGTTGTGCAATACAGTTTTAAATACTTTAAAAAAAGCGAATGCAAATAAACACTATTTGACTCAAAGAACATAAATATTTCGCTTTAGAAGGTGAATCACGAAAAGCTGCACTTCAAAAGTTGAAAAATGAGAAACATCATCAGCAAGTATCTTTTAGTGCTTTTGTAAACCAAAATTCCGCTGCAGTTGCTGTTACGTATAAAATAGCACATATACTTTGAAAAAGGGGCAAACCATTTAGTGACATTGAAATAATTAAAGAATGTATTGTTGAAGCAGTGAGTATGTTAAATCCAAGAAATGTCGTCAAATACAAACAATTACCTCTTTCAAGAAGAACTGTAACAGATCGACAGCACGAATTAGCGCAAAATGTAACAGAGCAACTTCATACAATTATTCAAAATGAAGATGTTTATTTTTCAATTGCTTTAGATGAAAGCACTGATAAAACAGATTCGGCACAAGTTTTATATTTTATTGGTGCTATAACTAAAGATTTTCAATATTACGAAGAACTACTTGGGCTGGGTACACTAACTGGAAGAACTCGCGGAGCCGATATTTTCGAAAACTTCAAAGAAGTACTTATGTAATAAATTACAATTGAAAATCAGTAATTTAGTCAGTGTCTGCACCGATGGCGCACCTTCCATGAGAGGCAAAAAAGAAGGATTCGTTGCTTTGTTAAAAAAGGAAAACTTAAACTGGGAAAAGTTGATATCATTTCACTGCATATTGCATCAGCAAAATCTTTGCGCAAAATCTACAATTTTGCAAGACACTCTGGACAGAACCATTGCCATTGTCAACTATATTCGCGTAAATGCAATCCGTCATCGTGAATTTCGGCAGATGCTCTCTTTAGATGAGGAAACGTATAGTGTTAACCTACCATACTACTGCAAGGTTCGCTGGCTATCAACAGGTCAGGTTTTGATAAAAGTTTTGTCTTTACGACGACAAATTTTAAGCTTTTATCAAGAACAAGGAAAACAATGTGATCTATCAGATGAAGTATTTCTCAGAAACCTTGCATTTTTGTCTGACATGATGACAAAACAAAAGAATTTAAATATTTGCCTGCAAGGTGAAACGAGGTATATTTATGAAATGTGGCAAAAGATCCAAGCGTTTAGAAAAAAATTATCATTTTTCAAAACATTGCTTTGTCGATCAGAAATATCTGCGCAACACTTCCCGGAGCTAGCTAAAATGTTAAATGAGCAGAACTTTGAAAATAAAATATTCTATGAATATGTAGGTGTCTTGGATTGTTTAATAGATGAGTATACTAATAGATTTTCTGATTTTGAGGAGCACACTCCTGCTATGAAACTGGCATTTGAACCACATCTAATAGATATATCCGAGGCTCCTGCAGAACTACAAATGGAGTTAATTGATTTAGGGGAAGATAGTATCATCAAATCTCTTTTTAACGCTAGAAAGGATCCCATAGAAATCTGGAAAAATGCTGTTGAATATCCATGCCTTCGAGAACATGATCGCCGTTTACTTTCTTGCTTCGGAAGTACCTACTGTTGCGAGACAACATTTTCTCTCATGTCAAAAATAAAAACAAATTTAAGAACGCAAATTACAGATGCACATTTAGAGGATCAATTAAAGCTGTGTTACGAAGTTTGATCCAAACATACAATTACTGTCAAACAAAAAACAAAGCCAAAAAAGTCACTAACTTAGTGAATAAAAAAATATGTTTTATTGTATTTTTTATAATACTTTTATATTATTTTATATATATTATTATTATTATTATCAGGTTTAGACCCAGCACTTAAAATACTTAACATTTTTTGTATTATATATAATTTTTTCTATATAATGCAATAAATTGTTAAATCTATAGAAAAACTATAATAAGTAATTTCACAAAAAGTCACTTTCTTAGGTCAATCAGCTTATGCGGCCTCTTGTATTGCTGACTAATTTAAATGTGGCCTCTAATGGTAAAAAGGTTCCCCACCTCTGCTCTATCCTATCTATTACAAAAATAATAAAAAAAATATTCGTAAGTAAATACAAGATAATTTGTAGTTGAAAATTAACAATTCCAACTAAATATAGAAACTATTAAAAATTCTTTAACAGTTTCGATTCTATGCATAGGTATAAAATTTCAGCCCATAGTGCATAAAACAAAATTTTTAAAACTACTTTTTATCTTAAACAAAAAAGAACATTTTGTGTCTTTTGCTTCACAGGGAGTTGTGTAAAATAAATGGTTTTAAAAATTCATGAAAACTGCATTAGAACGTCGAAGTAACAAAAGAAAAATAAAATGTGGCCTAAACGAACATCATAGTCACAATGGGCGTTTGCCATGTTTGGCTAAGTGGTCTCATTTATTTAATTTTGTTTTTTTTTTTTTCTAATATATTTTCTTGTTCACATTTTTTTGCAGCATTTAAAATCTAAAAAATTGTAGACACAAAAATCTCAGTGAAAGAAAACTTACAAAAAAAAAAAAAAATTACAAAAAACTGTATAAATTTTCCAACAACTACAATTTGCGCTATATGTTGTTCATACGACTGCCAGAAGTGATGGTAAAAACTGCTGCTTTTCTGATGAGAGTGGCGTTAGCAGTAGCGATAGCGCTCGTATTGACGTTGTTGTTGGTTTTGGCGGGTATACTCATTTAAACGATAATGTAGTTACGTTGCTAATGACGATAATGATAATGATACTTGTATACAAAATTGTTTGTTAAAAAAAACAGACACACGTACACGCACACTAAATAAAAAGAAAATAAAATTTAAAAATAAAATTCTTGAATATCCTGTTTCTTGTTCTTTAAAATGGCTGTGCCAACACTCAAAAACGTCATTGTCATCATAATAATCATCATCATGATTTTCATTGTTATAAGTGCAGTATTCGTATTAGAAAAGACCACCGCTATTTTAAGCAACCGAATAAACCAACCCAGCCAGCCAGCCATCGCCATCGAGTCATACAAATACAACCACTAAACGAATGTTTATGGAGCGGAAATGAGTTGTTTTTGCCATAAAATAATGCATTAAAAGCAGATTTTTTTTTTTATATTTAATTTTTTTTTTCTTTTATTTCTGTTACAGAATTTCATTTGAATTTTCTCTACAAGTTTTTCCATAGTTTTTTTTTCCTTGACAGTTTTGTTTAAGTTTCGTTGGTTGCACTTTTTAAAGTTGAGGGTAGAAATTTTTAATGAATTTTTTTTCTTTTTTTTTTTTTTTCATAATTTGTAATGATCATAGAAAACATTTTATTTTCTTTTCTATTGCCACAATTAACGAATATAATTGGTTTCATATTAAAATTAAAAATGTTAAAGTGTACTTGTAGGTGCTTTAAATAGAAACATTAACGATATGATGTTGTTGTTGTTGTATGTCGTATAATGAGACATATTTCTATAAAATACTCGTAATTATCATTTTTTTTAGTAATTACTCATCTAAAATACAATTTCATTTTATTGTCTTGACTGTTAAAAATTAGTTTCAAGGTTTTTAATGCATATCTTTAGGCTGACAAGCCAGTAATTAAGCAATACATAAAATTGTTTCTTTAATAAGATCTAAAAATTCTGTTGCAAAAAAAAAGTTATTAAAATGAACTGAAGTGAAGGGCAAAACATAAAAGTTCTAGTTTTATATACGATTTTCAAATTAAGACAAGGCAGTAAAATTATAAAAGAAAAGTAAAATATTCATAAAGTGAGGTCTTTAACTGAAATTATTTATGGAGCAACAAAAAGGCCTTGTTCAATGTATGTATGTTGTGGAAGCAGTGAATGTGGTTCGAGTTTTTTGTTTCTTAAACTGAGAAGCTTCTTATTACCACAGAATGGTGGTGACGGTATTGTTTTTTTTTCACAAATTAATATAAAGCTCACGTTATTCCTAATAGAGATATTTACCATCTTGTTATCAAGAATTTTGTTTGTTTATAATATCGCTATCGTTGATTCGGGTTACATGTGGACTTAACAGAATGGCTCTATATGCCATATCGTGCCTGCAAAAATCAAGTTATAAAAAATGGAAATTTAACGATATGATGGCTTCGATAAATGTACTTGTCATTTGGTGTCATGGGTAGAGCAAATCTTATTTATGGATTATTGTCTACGCACGTGCTTGAGGTAAATGATTTATGCTGATAAACAAGTAGTAACTGATGTTTTGTATGTCAACATGGCCATATTCAGTCAATCAAGAGGTATATAAAGATTTCGACCTGCAGATTTATGATGACACTTATAGACCTTATCTTGTTTACGATTCCTATATTATCTTCTTCAAATATCATGAAACATGCCGAAAGAAAGGTTTATTAATACAAAAAACAAGTAGAAATAACGATAAGAAATTTCCCCTAAAAATTGTCAGAGTTTTAGATTAAATCCCCAATTATATGTTAACATAAAGAGATTATCTATAATTTAATAAAATTTCTTAAATTTATCGATAATCTAAACCTAAATAAAGAAAAATTCCGTTTGAAATTCGGTAAGTAAAGTCCTAACTCTGTTGAAATTATTTGTTGTTTCGATACCTTTCTTATTGGATGCCATAATATTTTAGCTCTACGAGGTTTCTGACAAAAAACAAAAAAAAAAAAAATTGTTCCACTTAACTCTAGAGAGAACATAATTCCACTATGGATAGTGATACTGATAGACATCATGATGTTCGCTGTTTGATGATTATACAGAATATAGTGGAGATATCGAGCATTGATCCGACAGACATTTTCAGATGGCTTAAGCCGATTAACAGGATATGAGGGGCATTTTGACCGTATTTACGAGTGCTCTCATATTTTGCAAAACGAGGTCGAAGGATACTAATTGTGAACCTGTATGAGAGGCCACGTCAACCAACCAAATCGGTAAGTGAAGTAAAATTACAACAAAACAAATAATTGTACTCTTTGCAAAATAACACTAAATATTGTATAGCTTGATTTTACATGGGAGCCATAAACGAAAACAATAACTATGGTTGCCCAGTGCGAGTTTTGTTTTTAACAAATCAGCTGAATATAAGCGTATGTAACGGAAATGTTGAATTTAATTGTAATTTTTATAAAAAGATCAGCAATTTAAAGAAATTGAAAATCTTACTGTCTTGTCGGCTTACTTGTGTCCCTATTGTAGCATATGACTGAACCCACACGACGGTAATGCAGGATATAAATGAATACTTCCACAGAGTAGCCTTATACCAGTAATGTTCATACACATATACTCCAATATTTGCATTTGTGCTCAAAGGCTTTGAAAGCTTTTGTAATTTTGCATTGTCTAAACGTTATTTTTTGCAAAGGAAGCAGCAAGAATGGTTGGCACACTGTGTATAAGGATGGACCGCATTGAGTTAAAAAAAATATCAATTACGATGATACTTTATTCGTCTGGACGTCATACTTTGGGTTTGATGAAAGAGACCAAACGATTTTACGTAACACTGAACTGTTAAGAAGATGAATAAGTGAAGAAGACGTAGGGGAATCCGATTGGGGACTTAAATCAGTCACTATGGGTAATAACTTCGTTAAGGATCTCAGTTACTAAAGAGCAACAACCCAGCAGAAAATTTTTCAAATTTGGAAGCAATAAATAAAATTGTAAGTAATAATGGAAGCATTATATTGTTTATTCAAACCTTAAAGCTTCCAAAGATGCTATAGGATAAGGTATTATTTTTGATTTTGTAGAATATTTGCTTACTGGTTGCAATAAATTTGCGTTTCTATTGCATTTTAGCGGCTCATTTCATATAAAAATCATGCATTATTGATGCGCACGAGTAAGTGATAGTTTACAATTTCTCCCTTACAAAATAGCTTATTGGTAAGCACTAATTTCTGCTGGGAATGTGCGTGTCAGTCAGTCAGTCCACGTGTGCCAACCATTTATAAGGCCGAGGGCACGCAATGAGCGGCTGAGCGGTGAGCGGCAAAAAATTGAAACATATGGAATACTACTAAAGTGGCCACACAATTTCTGGTCGATTTTTAATTTTTAGTCGATTTCTGAGCGGCGAAGTATAAACATGACAAAAGTGCATGCTGAACTTATAATTTCATCTGTACAAAGCCGACACCTATTATGGTAAGATAGATTACCAAATTTTTAAAATAAAAATATGGCATTTTAACAACTAATCGCACTAACCGCTCAGAAATGGCGCTCAGTAATAAGCCACTTGCCGCTCATTGCGTGTTCTCGGCCTAATATTGGAGGAGTTTGTGTAGGTTTTGACAATACTGTTGGTGGTGTAGGTCTAAGTTGCAACTTAGAGGCTTTTGGCCGAATAAGACCATTATCTCTGATCATTCCGACTGGAAAAAATTAGTGGTGCTTGTTTTTAAATGAAAGGGCACATGGCACATAAGCCACATTGTAGGGAGTTATTTTCAAAGGTTTCCTATCCTGTAAATCTATATATTGAATTACAATACAAACTTTTATTTGGCAACAATATTACATTTCAATAACGATTAATAGACTTTTATTATCGACAAATTTCAAATTATACTTAATTTGTTTTAAGACCTTTCTTCCCCTCTACCTAAGTTCACAATTAAAGTTGAAAACAATTTAAAAAAAAAAAAAAAAAAAAGTTATTTTGCTAAAACTCCTTTTATGACTTTGACGATAATAATGAAGAAAATACATAAACAGGAATATAAAATATTTAATAAAAATAATAAAAGCAAGACAATTTACACGCGCAAAGTGCTGAACTTAATGGATTCAACCAAAAACAACTACAAACATCATCAAATTTTGTTGTTAACTCTTGTGTTTCTTTTTTGTCTCCCATACACAAACAGCAAAAGTTTTGTTATAACAAACCATGAAAAAGAAGGAACAAAAAGTTTTTTTTTTAACTTTTTACTTTTTTTTTTTTTGCTACTGCTAATACTGCTACTGTTGTTGTAATATTGTTGCTTTTGCTGCTTTTAGCCACATTGACACATTGTTAACGCGAATTAGTTGTCACCTTGTTAAGGTGCTCAAATGGTGTTTATTGGTTCAATGGCTGGTTGATTGGATGGTTGGTTAGTTGACTGAACTGACTTTAGATTTGGTTTGGTTGAATGATGTTTTAATGGTTTTTATTAAAACAACAAAGAATGATTCTTTGGGGCATAAAAATTAGATAGAAAAAATTAAATTTCATGTTTTATGGCCGTATTTTGTTTATGGCTTTTTCAAACTGTTAATCGGTATTATTTTTTTATGGATTTTCTTTGTTAGAACATCACAAATCATAATCATGATGAGTTGACATGTAATGGTTATTCAAATGTCAATTTCTTGTTAAAATTCAAAAGCAGGTTTTTCAAATTTTATAATGCTCGTAATTATTAAATGTCTTCAATATCTTTCCTTTCGAAAAACCGTTTATTTGCAACACAATTATGGCTGTTATTGAACTCATTTTCTTCACCTTACTTTGCAATTTGTATTTTAGCTCTACATTACCATCAACATAATTACAATTCACATTAACAATCTGAAACACAAACACATGCACAACTCATTCCCTCACAATTTCATACAATTAATATCCTGTTGTAACTCTGGTCATGCATGCCCTTTGATGGTGGCACTCAGTTGTGCTCTCAGTGACAAATGTGATCAGTTAAGTGTGTGCATGTGAGTCCCAGCGGTAACATGTATGTGTTAACGAATGTCTAGTTAAGTGAGTGAGTGCATGAATATGTTTGTTTTACTTCTAAAGTTAACAGATCAATTGCGACAATTTAAGTCACCTTGTTTGTTGGCATTGAAAAAAAAAACACCATCATTGTATACACCATTAGCAAACTGTCGTTGTTATAAGCAAATAGTTTGGCAGTCCGTCATAGCGTCACTTTGCAGGCAGTCTCTCACAGTCGTTTGTACTCAACGAAAACCAAAAGAGGAAAGAAAAAACCTTCAACAACGAGAACAACTTGATTACCGGCAATATTAGTGTTTGTATTACTCGTAGTATTTATTTTACTTCACAATCAAGCGCCTTTCACATCCAAAAAGAATGTATTCTTCGATTAATTTTTTATTTCATTATAAAAATTTAGACCACGCCCAATTGAAAGGAGTGTAAACACCATCAACAAACAACCACAACTCATTCTTTAATAGAGGGCTTGGTACGTTACTAATTTCTCTTCGCGGCATTTTCTTTTAGAAACGTAGGGCACATGAAATTTTTCTGTTTCTTTAAATCAAAACACTCTTTTAAATTTCTAACTTAAATCACTCAAACATTAAACTTGAAAAAAAAAAATACCAGTTAAGTCACAGGGGGCGGTGACTTTGTACAACAATGCTAAGCAAAGCAATGTATTGGTCTCCGCACGTTGTGTTGTGCACTGTTAGTTGTGCTGTAAATGTCATTCACTGATGGATGTTTAATGTGACGATAAATGATTAATGATCTAAATGTTGAGGTGTAACTGGGTGTCAGTATTAAAAGCTATATGCGTGTCTTTATTTATTTATTTCCTTTTTCTTTTTATCTTTTTTTTTTTCTCAATATTAGTAGGCCATAAAAGTGATTTTTATTTCGTTTTAAGTGTTTATTTTGAAGGTTATTAGATGGCTTTTTATCAAAAGAAATTATTCTTATACAATCAGGTAGATTTTGAAAAAGAATTTGACATTTTTAAATACAATATCAGTAGATGTGAAAAAATTAATTACAATTTCGATTGTCATTTGCAATTATTTTGTTTTATATTAAAGTTTTACGCAAATAAATTATAAAGAAAATTGTATTTAAAATCAAACTCAAAGAAAAGGGTACATTTTTTAAACGCCCATTAAAAATTTTAAAAGTTAAAAGCAAAAGAAATTAAAAGCAGAAAAAGATGAAACTTTAATATATAAATTAATTATTTTTGTGGCATATTCTAGGGCGTTTATTATTTTCCCTTCTATTTAAATGTATTTTCAAAAAAGGTATATAAATTAATTCCACACTTATTATTACAATTAGAGTTTGCATAACAACATATAACCAATAGGAGTAAATATATAAAATATGTATGACTTAACCAATACCATGTGTATAGGGGGAATGGTGTTGAGTTCGTTCTAGGCATACGTTTTACAGTATATTAATTTATTTGGCGATAACGCCCAGAATACATACAGAAGTCACGAAATCTATATAATTATTGTTCGTTTTTGTTTAATTTAGATTTTTAAAAGTTATTTTTGATTTTGATAGAAGGATGCATTTTGATTTTCATGGAATTACACATAAACCGTTCTCTTTCGCCCATTTAATTAGTCTAATGCCCGTAGATTTTAGTTCAAAATGTGTATTGCAAATAAAGTCTTCATCTTTACTTTATTTTTATTATTTTTTTTTTTACATATGGCCGTGTATCTTTAACAAACTTGCTTATACAAAAATGCTTATATCGGTGAGCGTATACGAGTACTGTCGAATGAAGTATCAGAAAGGAGCTTGATATAAAGTCAGAAATGAAGAGTAGACAGCCCTGTAGAACCACTTTGTTAATTTCGAGGGCATTGGAAATGTTATTTTTAAACCGAACTATTTAAGATAATAAGATATAAAACTTGATGCAGATTTTTAAAAGCTGTAGCTTGGCGTTTCATCATTTGAGTCCTACTGGCATTTAGAAGAATTTGATATGTTACCGTATTGTCATCAAGTTTTCATCTAAGATCCTCAACCAAAGCCAACATAGCTTTTGTGCAGTTTCTTACCTTCATATACTCGCACTCACTTGAACAAAAAATTAATGTTCTCCAACATCTTAGATAAAGAAGGTGGTAAAGTAATTGGTCGATATTCATTGTTGTTTTTGAGGAGTGGTAATGATTTTCGATAAGTTCCACTTTCAGTAAAGAAATGCATGCATTAAGAGATAGCAGTTTTTTTTTTATTAAGACCAACACTCAGAGGTAAACCCCTACTAGATGCTGTGCATTGTCTTGAAATTTTTGTGGAAAGGTCAATACATTATTACAACAGAAAATATATTTTGTTTTCTTAAATATTAAGCGCCTAAGGAATGAGACAAATTGCTGTAAATTGATCATTCAAAGGCCAGTGTTATATCTTCACCCTTGAATGATCAACAGCAATTGCCCCATAGTAGCATGTGGGTTGTGATGAATGCCTTCGCTTAGTAGGTTTTTTTAGCTGTTTTCTGCTACTTCCCAATAGACACCGCTTTTATCCTGATCATTCTTTTTTCGTTGTCAAAGGTTAAGGTGGAATAGATTGGTAAATCAGGGATGGACTTCTTGGAGGGAGGGACCTTTTTTTTTAAATTATAATTTTGAAAAAAAAAAAACGCAAACTAACTTTTTAATTTTTCACCTTTGCTGGGATTCGAACCTGGGCCGTTAGAGTTTTTGTGCGAGCGCTCTAACCACCATACCACGCACCACCAAATAAAGTCTTCAAAAATATTTGATTTTTTAACAAACAGTATTAAAAAATACAAATATGTACCATCTCTTATAACTGCTAAATCCACTGTTTAACATCAGTTAACTTTTTAGAATGGCACGTTGATGCTAAAATACTGTTCACTTAAGGGAGTATTACATTTTACAAGAGTTAGTTAGTCGCCGTGGTCTAGTGGTTAGTGTGTTGGCTTACGAAGACGATAGTGCTGGGTTCAAATCTCAGCTCCGACATCTTTAAAAAAAAAGAAATATGAAACAATTATTTCTTTCGGCGACTACCTCGCATCAGTCTTCTGGCAAAAGCTCTGGGAGTAATTAATTGCCATGAAAAAGCTTCTCAAATCTGTCGTTCGGAGTCGACTTTAAACTGTAGGTCCCAGTACTCATGGATAAAAATTGACACTCACAACATGAGTGCTGCGAGAAGCTAGGCCGTAATCCTGTCACAGGGTTGTATAGGCCAGTTATGTATGTATGTATGTAAGAGTTAACTTTTGCAAGATTCTACTGTATTGATAAAATAAAGAACAGCAATTAACAAAAAATGTAAATTTAAAATTAATTTGCGTTTTAAAGTTGTTTGACTTGGTTTCTTTCAACCCATTTGCCTGCTGAAATGCAAAAGTTTTTTATTTTTAATAAACCCCAAAAATATGCAGAAGTTTCAAGAAATTAATAATTTATGGAATTAAAAAATTGGTATTTCCACTGAAAGAAAAAAAAATAAACAAAATCACACAATAAACTATATTTCTTCAATAATAGAGTAATCGATGGTATAAGACTTCAGTTAAGAAGACACTCTGTTTCAAATATTAAAAAGAAAGTAGATGGGAGACAAAAAAAAAAAAACACGTTTTATCAGTTTTGTATTCGTCCACAGATCGCAAAAAATTAAAAAAGGAAAGAAGTTTGTTAAGCCAACCACTAAATAGTTTGTCAATATTTTGTTGTTGCACGTATTTTATTATCCGCTTGTGACAGAAATTATATTTTTTTCTGTTTGTTTCTGTTATTTGTTGTTGGTCAAACTACGAACAGAAATCGTACAAAATATACAAAAAAAAAAAAAAAACAAAGAAAAAGAGCGAATAAGCAGGGGAAAGACAAAATTAAAACCAACTAGAGAACCTGACCATGATTACACGTTTTTCTTTTTTTCTGTTTTTCCAGATGGCTGTGTGCTTCTCAGTTCGACATTCAGAGGGAAATTTTATTAGAAAATAGCGAACAAAGTTTATCGTTTTCATTTCTTATTTGACTTTTTTTCCTTTTTATTATTTTTTTTTTGAGTCTCTGATTTGTGAGTCTGAAGCTTTAACAAACCAGGACTATAATATTCCTTTGGCTTTTCCTCATTATTTTTTCTTGATTTCGATATTGTTATTATTGAAAATATATTGTCGGTTTCTTTCTTTCTTGTTAAAAACATACTTTTTCTTACACAATTCTTTTTTTTTTACTTTACTTTCTTTATACGTGTGCGGTACAATAAGTCTCGTTATTTTTGAATAACGCGCTAATAAAATCGTGCTATTTTAATTTGTTGCCGATAATATGTAAGGGCCCTAATTTGGGCTTGACTATGAATGATTCATTGTCACTACATTCGGGCAGAACTGATACAAGCCTATAGGCAACAGCAGTGCTGGCCATTCATTAAGGAAGAGAGAATACGAAAAACGGATGAACTTTTTAACTCACCCTCGTATATTTATATTCATTTATTTTCTTTTTTCCGTTACAACTTTAAGCCACTATGAGTTATGATGATTATTTTTGTTGTAATTTATTGTTGTAGTCGTTATCATCATTATTAACATTCATGTATCCTGTCGTTGTTGTTCCTTTCCTTTTTGTTCTCTTTTTTTTCTCTCTTTCCATAACAGGATTATGTTTCAGGCAAAGCTTTATTTATAATGTGCCACCATCTTTTCGCCACAGTGTTCTTGACGCGTTACTGTTGACTTCACAGCGGTACTCAAATATTGTTGTTGTAATCCAATGAGTTTTTAATGCATGACATTATGGGAAAACAAATCTTTGTTAAAATTTTGTAGAAATTCTCAGAATATTGAATTTAAAACGATTATGGCAGGTGATACATATTTTTATTTTTCTTGTTTAGAAGTACAAAAATGGCAAATGTTGATTTATGAAATTTTAAAGTCATTTTATTTAGAAATTTTGGACTTTTGAAGAGACATATCAAAAACGACTTATTGATTTTGTAAATCAAACTTTCAGCTAAACTTTTTATTTAGTTAAATGTAGAAATTAATTTTAAAATTATTGTTTTAACTCAGAATAGTTCTTAAATTTTCTTTTTTAAAATTTAGGTTTAGTTATATTTTTGAAAAATTTTCTCTTACTTAATTACCTACTAAGCGAGCACTTCATTTACAAATTGGCTAAACAGCAGCTGTCTTTTTTTATCAAATTGACATTAGAAGTAAAAAGATCTTCCCTGATTCCCTCTACTTCACTCCAAAGGAAAGATGTGTTATATGTAAATGACTTGCTATTTAGTGTCTTGTTTTATTGTCATGTTGATGATCCCTGTGGTCGAATAAAACATTTAGGAATTACTGCAATTCGCAGATAATGAAGTGATATAAAGTATAACTATAACAGAAACAATAACAAAAAATAGACAAATAATAGAAATGCCAACAGCAATATGAAAATATTTCTGTCAAATAAAAACATGTCACGTTTAACCAAAATAAGAATTAAAAGAAAAATATCTTGAGAAAATAAAATATAAAAACAAACAAAATAAGTCAGAGTGACAACATAGTTAATTATGTGAAAACACATACTCGTACATGCAAATACTTGTACACGCACATGTATAGGAGTGTACTAAGTAATAGGGCAAACACATACAACAACAATAATTTCAAATTTACACAGAATACATATTACAAATAACAAGAGGTGTTAAAGGCGAATAAATTCAGAAAAAACAGAAATAGAATAATTTCTAAAAGAGATCCTCTTTTCTATTAAGCATTGCAAACAAAGTTTGTGTATATGTGTAACTGTGAGTTGCTCATAGAAACTCTGGGTCTACATTAAAGTGCTGCAGAACGCAACATTTTGTGAAAAAATGTCATTAAAATACAAACATGCTATGCCATGTCATGTTGTTTCAAACACAGCGTCATGACATGTCATACAATGTCATCATAGTGTCATAGCATGATATTGAAAATCGTCTACATAATGTTTTTAATACTATTGTATAAATATTCGCTAATCACTCGGTGCTACTGGGTATATTTATATATTTATTTGGGTGGTTCAATTTGTTTGGGCGTATACCAAAATCGAAATCTACACAAAATTCTAAGAAAATTACTCATAGTAAGTATGGGTCTAAAAGGAAAAAAATTTGCAAAAATGTCATTAAAAAACCAAACATGCTATACCATGTCATGTTGTTTCAAACACAGCATCATGCCATGTCATGCAAGGTCATCATCGTGTTTTAGCATTATATTGCAAATCGGTTAAGCTGTTGTATTTTGTTTTTTGTGCATAATGTTTTTTAATACTGTTGTTCGCTACATCACTCGGTGTTACAGGGTATATTTATATATATAACTGGAGTTTGTAAAACTATACGTACAATGTACAATACTGATACAAGGTTTGTTTAATAAAAGAATAAATATAACTGTTCCGTTAGTCCGATAGGGTTACCTTTCTTTTGTTTTATTTCTATTTTGCAATAATACGTGTATTTTATTATATTTAAAATACAACATTAAACAATAATCACAGAAATTCACTTAAGACACCTTTACACGACATGTTTTTTACACGTGTTTTTTAAGTTTAAAATACATAAGTTTTTTTGTGTTTGTCAAAATTAGTCAATTTACATAAGGTTTGTAATTTTTACTCATAAACGTATGTATATGTACAATTACATATATAAATAAATAATGAAATTTTAGGCACACAATTTATAAAAAAAAACTATTTTACACATAATCCATTGCCGACTAATGTTTGTGCAGGCATAGAAATTTAATATCATATGTGTGTACATACGAAATTAGAGCATGCTCTAATTGAAATTTTGTCATAAGACTTTCCTTGTGTTTTTTACACAAGCAATGTTTTAGAAATCACACACGACATTTAACTGTTTACTCATGTAAAAGTTGACATTAACAATGTAAAAAACATGTCGTGTAAGGGTACCTTTAGAAAACAATATTAAATATCAAACATTAATGCATTAAGAACTCTGATCTAAAAATTGTATAATTAATGTGAAATTTAATAATAATCCAAACAAATGATCATTATTATTTCTCCATGTTGGTGTGTAAAAAATGAATGCCAAACCTATATGTGCCCATAATTATGAAAGTGGTCTAAGTCATATATTTTTTGTTTCGAGATATTTAATGAATTGCATTCAAATAAATTAAAAAATATTTTTACATTATGCAACATTTTTATTTATAATTTTATTAGTCTCAAGTAATGGAAATTTATTATGAATATGAAATTTTGTGCGAATTTCATACGATAATAGTGTTTTTAAAGTTTGCATTGACTTAGACCATTTTAAAAATTAGCTGAATGTCCTATAAATTACTTAAAGCAATAAAGAACTTTAAGTTTTATTTAAAACAATAATTTGATTGAAATAATTCGTGAACATTAATTAATTATTTTTAAAAAGTAGTTCATTTTTATCATTATTTCGAGTATTTAAGATTCTTAAAATGTTCCTGAAAAACTGCTGGGATGTACGGTAGTAAACTCATAATATCTTTATGTTTTTCTTTATTCTTACTTGTCTAATGGTGGTGTATAATAGAAGTAATTTAATATTTTTGGTCTTACTCTTTTAGGTGAAAGATCCAAAACGTGAAATTTAGAATCATCTAAAGAAGTTTTATAAAACATTTTATAAGGTTCATTTTTCAAGAATCTCATCTATTGAATTTGTAGCCAAAGAGACAGATTCGCCCGCGGTATTTTTTTTTTCTCTTCTTGTTATTGATTCTTCTAGTGATTTCGTTGAAATAAAATCCGGCTGCGACATTCGCTTTATCGAAAATGTATTTCTTGTTCTGCACTTTTCTATCAATTCATAATAATGCTCAGGGTTGTATAAGTAATTTGCTTTTTTTATTTTCATTTCTATCAACCCAAATGAAAGGAATGACCCGATACCAAAAATTTGTGGTTTAATTTTTGACTTAGACCACTTTCATAATTAACACTTAATGAATTCCATATAATGTTGAAACTACAACCACTACTTAATGGTTCATTTTTGACAATTTCATAAAAATTACATTGAATAAATTTAGTTTAAGATAATGTGGTATGAAATAACTGATAAACTCATTTTTTTTAAATTTTGACTTAGACCACTTTCATAATTATGGTCACATATATAGATTTGATTCCAACTTATTATGTGTTGCCTTAATAGTTTATTGTCGAACATGTTTAAATGGCATGATATGTATGTACAATTGCATGAGATCACACTGGTTTTGTTATGTCGTACCGATCAAAATATGTACGCCTTTCATTTATATTCCAAATAATTCATAAATACACATTTATGAGTTGTTAACATTTAAAGAAACATTATCGTGGGTATCTCAGATAATTAAGAAGGTCACATAATTTGTTATATAAAAAAATGAAAGAATTAAAATGTATCACAAAAATTGTGTTGGTTGTGGAATTTAATTTCCAGCCCCCAACCAACAACGCGTGAGAAAGAATTTTGTTTGTTTGTTTTAATATTAATAAAGTTCTTTGTACAAAAGCATATAATATACAATCACATGTATACATACATATATAAATACATAAAAAGATAAATATATTATAAAAACAAACATACCTATAAAATATGTCTTCAAACCATGTTTCAGATGATGAAGTTTATAAATAATGAAAAAATGTTTCCTTTATTTTCGGTTTAACTTTTTTGCCTGAGTTGGTGATGCCACAATCCAATGTACGAGTGTAAGTAACACAATGAAAGTATTTATCAGAAACAAAAAGAAGCTAAAGAAGAAAATGCAACAGCAAAAAGGAGAAGCAGGATGTGTTAGGAGAAGTAAAACAAAAAAGGCAAACAAGTTATAGGGAGAATCCACAGTAATTTGATGTTAAATCTGCAAGAAGAAGAATGCAAAGAAAGATTATTTATTTGTTGTTGTTGTTATTATTATTTTAAATACAAGCTAAACAAAAGAATTTTGATTATGATTTGATTTATTTGTAAGAATATATCTAAAAAAAACGCACGCATACACACAGACAAATCAAAGGAAAAGGAAGTCAGGAACGATAACAAAAGAAAACAAAAACCTGCAGCAACACAACATATAACAGGCTTAATAAACTACTGTTGTTTCCCTAAAAAGAGAACAGTATTTACGCATAAGTCAAGATTAAGGGTCAACACTAATACATATTGCTAAGGATGTTTAAAGAGTTATTTTGTTTTTTTAAGTAAATAAAAATAACAGTGATTAATACGACAAAAGAATAGGAAGTGCATTTGGATAATCTTGAGCAAAAGAAAGCTACAGGAAAACAATCTTTTTCCAGTTTTGGTAGGTATTAACAAAGTTTGAGAAGCATTTTTGGTTACGGCAACTTATGATAGAGATATATTTTAAATACTTGTTGTTTTGTCCCACAGTGTAATCAAATACACAAAATAAATATTAAAAGTCAGGCAGGAAGTGTATTATGACAAAACAAAAACAGACTGATAACAGAGATTGAGAAAGTGGAAGAGATTGAGAGTTTCCTTTAGAATTAATTTGATTAAATATTTAGAATTTATTAAGGATTTGTTACATTTATTTTAGGCAGTGTGATTGCTATAATCCTTGTGCACAATAATAATGAATTTGTTTTCTTTTCATATTTTAATTTACTGTCACATTTTGTGTTTTCCCTTCAAATCAAAACATGGTTTCTTTGTAATCAAATAAAGCAGGTTGCATTGAAAAATGACAGATAAAAAAGAGAAACTAAAATATGATCAATAGACTTGTAAATAAATAAATAAAAAAGGGATTACAATATAAGAGGCTTAAAATTTATACTGACATATAGAATACTGCTTAATCTCTTGTGGCTTTTGTCCATTGTAACTTCTGTGACATTTTTGTTATTTTGGCAAATTGTCTGAATTGCTTCTTGACAGGATGAAATGAAAAAAGGTTGACTTGTTAAGGTTGTCGTCATAATTCCATGTCTTCATTTAGAAAAAATATCAAATTAAAATTATTAATTTAAACGTTGTAAGGAATCATAATAAAAAAGCTCAACTTTGTCATACACTTCCGTGTGACAAACATACCCAGACCACTTGATTTAAACAATTTCAAATCAATTTTATTTTAACATATAAGGCGGAAGAAAAAAAAAGGAATTGCAAAACAAACCATACAAGAGGAAAATCAAAATTGTGTAGAATAGGATAAAATTCAATGTTAGTTAAGATTAGAGCACACTCAAAAATAAAGTACAGTAGAATATATGCATATCTCATAGTGGTGTATAGTAGAGCAGCGTATACTAGAAGAGTATGGTAGAAAAGAAAAGAGCAGAGTACAGTAGATTATAGACGAAATGAGAAGATAAATTTTAAAAGTTGGAGTAGAGTAGAGCAGTAAAGTATGCCACTGTAGAACAGTGTATAACAAAACAGTTTAGACAGCATTAAAAACGGTGTACAGTACAGTAGTGTAATGAAAAGTTCAATAGAAAAAAGAAGAGAAGAGCAGAATTGAATTAAACAGATAACAACAGAAAAGTGTAGAGTTCTTATAGAAAATATTAGAGTAGAAGAGAGTAAAAAAGAATATTGCAGGAAAAATAAAAATAATTAAGTTGAATTATAAAATGTACAGTAGGAAATATAGGCGATAATAGATAATCAATAGCGTAAAGTGGATAAGTATTTAATTCTAGTACTGTACACTGAAATTTACAAACAACAGTGTAAATAGAGTAGTTTAGAGTAAAGTATTGTTTTGTATAATATAGTATGTAGTAAAGTATAGTAAAGTAATTTACAGTAGAAGAAAAAAGAAACAGTACCGCAGATTAGAGTTCAGTACAAGAGAGAAAATCTCAATAGAAAAGAGCAAATAAAGGTTGTGTAGTTTAAAATGGAGTAAAGTAAAGTAGAGAATAATTGGGTATACTAGTGTACATCAGTCTAGGTCAGAGAAAATTAGAATAGAGTAGAACCAAATAGGGAAGGGTAAATTAAAAAAATAAGTCTGGTATGAACGGGGTAAAAATTAATTTTGTAGACTAGTGCACAGGAGAGAAGTACAGTAGAATGTAGACGCTTAGAGTAGAACAGAATAGAGAGAGAGAAAAAATGAAGATTTCAATAGATTAAAAAAATAAATCTGGTATAGAACTGGGTAAAAATTAATTTTGTAGACTAGTGCACAGGAGAGAAGTACAGTAGAATGTAGACCCTTAGAGTAGAACAGAATAGAGAGAGAGAAAAAAGGCAGATTTCAATAGATTATATTACAGACAAGTTTTGTAGAGCATAGTAGACGTGCCGAGAGTATATAGAAGAAAAGTGTATTGCGATTCCAGCAATGTATAATTATTTCAACTGCCATCAGGTACTTAACAAATGATTATCTTAGAAGACTGTACCAGAAATTGCTTATAGATTAGTCACCGTAGAGATGGCAGGATTAACATGAAAACTAGCTGGGCTAAAAAAATTTCAAATTCATAACAAAAAGGCTCAACAGAAGCCAAGTTAGCGCTCTGCTCTCATTAACGCAGAGCAGCGCTGAATACGAGTATATAAATATTTTTTTGTCAAATTGAGGTCTATCTGTTACTGGTTTAGCTGGTTTTCATTTAAACTGCAAACGAATCGCATTAACAGCTATCATGGCCCTTCAAATTCAAAAAATTTCTTGGCAAGTGAAACTTATTCAACGTAATTTCTTGTGTTCTTCATTAATGCAGAAACATTTTATTTGCAAGACTGCAAATGCAACCTTATATATTTAATGAAACTTTATTAATTATTTCTTCCCTGTTATGTAAGCCATTGTCACAGTTGTCGAAAACTGCTGTCTACAACAACTATACCGAAACTAAATGTCGCCTGTCGACAATTAACTACTAACTGACTAAATGATTACCCTATGGGTAAAACTATCAATTCATTATGAAAGTAAAGATTTTTAGTGAATAGATAACTTTTTCAAATTCGAAAAATCTGGAATTTTACTTTCAGTTTTGCATGTAAAATAACAATTACAACAAAATTAATTTAATTTTTTTTAAGCAGAAAAACATATAAAATTTTTTTTAATTAGTAAAGCGTCACTTTGACTATGAAAAAAAGTGTTTAATTTTTCATATCATATGTATGCCTCTTTAACAAAAAAAAAATAATTTCCTTTTAAATTTTTGGCATTATCATTTAAATTTGTCTCCGGCGGCGTCTTCTTCACTCACCTGTAATGGCTTGCAGAAAAGAAACGAGAACAAAAGATATAAATATTGGGAATCTTTTGCTTAAATGGAAATAAACGACTTCCGTCTCATATCCTGTCTTGCGGAGGGTATATCCTTTTTAGCCATTTCTCTTTAAAACATTCACAAATGAAAACATAAATTAAGAGAAACAGGCCCTAGAGGTTTTGTTTCTTTTTAAATTTATGTGAACGTGTGTAGATGTATATGGGGGGTGTGTGTACTTGTTTGTATGGTATGAGTACGTAAGTGTAAATACAGTAAAGAAATGCTGGTATTCCAGCATTGAGATAGAAAAAATAAAAGTACAAACGAAAAAAGGGGAAGAGAGTGGAAGCATGAAGAAGGCGTTAATAAATTGAGGTGTGTTTTTAAAATTGTTTCCTTTTTGTTAAAATAAAATTAAAAAAAAAAAACTGAAATTTTAATTTTATTAAATGTCTTCCTCTTTACTATTTGGTTTGTAACTGTTGTTGTTTTGTTCTTCTTTCAACAAGCATGGCAACAACAAAGAAAAATATTTATTTTAAAATTATTTTCTTGTAACAAGTTGACGGTTTGTTAAACTCTATCAACTTACTTTGGTTTGTATATCTAATATAGGGTGTTTTTGTTTTCAAAAGCCTGAGAACTTAGAATTATACTTGTAATGCAGGATAGAAGTACGGTTGAAATAATTTTTTTTTTAATTTATTTTTTTTTTAATTTTTAATTAAGTATTTGGAATTGAAATAATGGTATAACTTGGAATTATATTGTAGATTTGTGTTATTTTTTTTATTGTTTCACTACATAAAGTGGTCTATTTGGGTCTATAGTTTATTAATTGGCCATAGAGTAACCCTTACTAACCCGCAGTGGTGCGGACCATGGTGTGTACGTGTCCCTACGTAATGGGGATGAGCTTTTTCGATTGAATAAAGTCGGGTAAATGTGTTGCTAGGACCGTTTCGTACAAAAAAATATACTTTAGAAATAATATTTTAGCAATTACAAGTTATACCATATCTTCCATTCAATCAGTTAATTTTTTTCAATAAATCTTAGAGTATGACGGAAACAAATGCTTTAAGAGTTGTTCGTCTGTACGAACATATATTCCATATTCCAGAGGTACTAAGTCGCGCAAAAAAGAAACCCAGTGAAGCGAGTTGTATGGCAATATGCACCGCCTTGTTAGACATAAATGTTTTTGAAGTCTAGCTTATTTATTTTTGAAGACAAAAAGTTAACTCGCATCGACTGATAGTGCTCACCATCCACCGTTAAAGCAGGTGCTCGCTTATTTCGAAGAAAGTAGAAAGTGAAGATGAGGCCAGCATCTAACAAACCGCAACAAACAGTTCTCTTAATGTATGTAAAGGCGATTTACGAGTATTAACTGGTATTGTCTTTGATCCACATACGGCAATTTTGCATGTTGCCTCAACTATTTATATACAGAAGTGAGTTTTATCCCTAAACACAATTCTCCTTTAAAAATTCTCATCTGCGATTAGTTTCATTGAGCCCAATCAGAAAACATTCTATTCAAACAACTATCGGGTCGCTTTAATTCTCGCAAGGCATATACATATTCGTGAAATTTATACCGCTCATACCCTACACAATTTTACTATGCAACATTGGCATGTTGCTAACTATGTGAACTGCATATTTTCTTACGGTTATTGAATGGTCACTTCAGATTGATGCATATATCTTTCGACAATTGAACCCATCATTATTATTAACGGATACTGCGAGGACTTTGTTATCTTTGTTAGACGGCAGAAAGCTTTATTGGAGTTTTCCATATCATCAAATCCCTTTTCGTCTTTCTTACGTGTTAAGAAAAACTACAGTGACGTCAGATGAAAATTTTTAGTGACTTTCTTTTATTTCATTTCATTTTTCATAGAAAAGAGACTATTATTTTGAATGTCAGCATAGGCAACTCTGTTTAGTAGAGTATAGATGCCGCAAAAATTTTTATAATATTTTTACTGATTTCCTTAGCAGAGCGCATACAAGCTATATAACTTTTGCTCTATGTTGTTGCATCACATGGATACAAAAATTTAAATGACTGAAGTAAACGTATGGTTTGATAGCTTTGACATTTTGTACCGCATCGTAAAATCGTCTTTTGTTTAAAAAATTTTACCTGTTTTTCTTCTTCTATTTTTGATACCAAAATTTTTAAAATCTGACGATTTATCCGAAAGCGGATTGCAGACTTGAAAAACTTGGGGTCGAAAACCTAAAATATGAAATGGCGGGTAGACCACATAACGATATTATTTTACTGCAGTGACGTCACACAACACCATCTTATTTGTGAATAAAGCTAATGGACCTGTACAATACGTGATCTTTATTTATTTGTTTCGTGCAGACCATCTCTATTCGTATAGGGAATAAATACATGTATTCACTCTCTTAACTGATTAAAACTTTTCCATATCCTAATTCTTTTATTTTAAAAAATTTTGACATACAACAACAACAATCAACTTGAAGAAAAACATAACAAGCTGGTGTAAAATTTATATACAAATAGTTTTATGCACATAGGTACTCTCACTCACATACACGTTCTACTCTTATGCAAACAAATGTTGTGTGTGTTGTTATTATTTTTATTGCGTTTTATAGTAAAAAAAAATGAGTATCATAAGAGAAGCAGGAGATAAAACGAAAATAGAATTTATTTTTTATCCCACAAGTTTACAATTTTTTAATAAAGTTTCTGCTGAAGTATGTGAGTTCATTCTGTGTATGTAGTTTTGGGTTCCTGTTTACACTAGAAATTTTAACCGAGACCAAGAGTATAGTATATTCCTTAAACAATAACTTTGTATGTATAAGTACTAATTTGTAAGTAAGGCTTTAAATATATGTACTCATACATACATCTTTAGGTATCGGCGTTTCATGTTTTTTTTTAAGTTTATCTTTTTCATAAATGTTTGTCAGTCCTCCCAACAAATCTTTACCAAATAAAATATGAAATTTATTTTTGTTTTAGTTTATGGTTTACTAATATAAATGTAAGAATCTCTAAAATTATAAAAATACTGTAAAAAAGATTCAATCTTAAACCCGGTGTGCTTCGTTACACATATGAATTTGAATTAAACAAAAAATAAATAACTTCGAACACTCTCACATAGCCCACTTTTTGATAGATAGTGTATGTACAGATAGTATGTTGACAACAAACATACATATTTGTACATTATTTCACAGCTTTCACCGTTACCATTCACAAGTCAAATATAATATTTAAATTTACTACGTATGAGAGCTACTTACCTGTCATGCGCTATTGCCTTATTCTTTCTACTTTTTGACAAATGATTTGTATTGACTATTAAATTAATAATTACATTGCATTATGGATACCATGTCCACTTCTGTTTAATAAATATTTAATTTGTGCCTGCATGGAATATTTTAAATTTATGTATCATTCCAGACATACAAAGATATAAATGAAAAGTTTAGAGAATATTAGTACAGCCGCTATTTATAGACTTTAAACTGAGCTTTATCTCCCAGGGTAACAATCGTGAATTTGACTCACGTCAAAAGTTTTGGATACGGCTCCGAAAAATCAAGTATATACAATGAAAGAGAAAAAACATCATATCCGCTAAGCCAACACGGTTTTTTAAATATGCTTTCTAATAAAATTTGTACAACCATACTGTTGGCTAATAAGTGCTTGGCAACCAGTGATAATAGTCAATCTCGTAGTTTGTAAAAAAATTGCATTTTGTGTGCGAAATACTCTTTATTTTCAGCCAAGAAAGAAATCATCAATGAAACTAAACCAAAAATTGATGAATGCTAAATGCAATCCTGCACAGGTTTAAGCTATTTAGAACACTTTCGAGGCAGTGATAGGACCTGTCTCGTCCTGTATATTCAATTCGTAGGACCTCAATATTATTCTATCGGCATAGGGAAAATATTTAATTTCATCTACCGCTTTTTGGGCTCCTAGTGTGTTGCACTAGGCAGTATATTTTGCGGCCTCTACATGCTGATTTTCTAGTCTAACTGTGATTCAATTTGCTTGAGGTATAACATTTTTATTTAACTTTTAGTCCTAAAATCGCTCAATATGATTGGTTGATTTGTGAATGTTTGACAAAATTATTGTGGTGTATTGAGTAGTTTAGAAAACTGGAGGTGGTGTAGTCATTATAGACAACAGTGGACCACTGGCTGACAACCATTTGCGATTTTCTAGGCCTTAGGGAATAGTATGAGCTTATTAGTAGAGGCCAACTGTTATCTACAACGACTACATAAGGGCCAATTTGCAGTAATCGAGATCGACGTCGTTTTAAATAAAAGAGGGGAATATTTTTTAAACAATCAAAACAACAACAAACACTTTTAAAACTTTTAAATTTAAAATACAAAACAAAAAGTGTTAGAAAAGAAAATAAAATAAATACGCAACCATACAAGTTAAACGAATAAAATAAATATAAAGTTTTGCAAGAAGATAAATGGAATACAAAAAGTAAAACAATAACAAATACAGCAACAAATATAATAGAAACTATAACAATAAAAACAACCTACAAAAACAAAAAAAAAGGTCTTAAATAAATTTCCAGGATAAAAAAATGAATTTTCTATGAAAAATCTCTCTTTGCAACATCGTCATCGTCATCGTCATCATCATCATCATCATCATCATCGTCTTTGTTTCAATCAATTTTAAAAGAATTTCAAATATTTTTTTTTTGCAGTTATTGTTGTTGCTGTTCCTGTTCCTATTCCTGTTTTTCTGCTGTTGCTGTTGCTATTGTTGTTTTGATTTTGTTTTAAATTTATCTTTAAAAATATTTTTGAAAACAAATCAAAGTCAACCGGAATAAATTTTAATAGAGACAAGAATTGTTGGGTTTTTTTTTTTTGAGATTTTGTTTTATTAAAACGAAATTTGATAAATTGTAGGACGATAAAGTAATTGAGAGAGAAAAAAGGCGTTTAATAGTGTTAAAGAATGAATTTTAAAATCATGCACTGTTGGTTGGAAAGGTTTTTGTTGGGAAATTTTGTAAAATTAATTTTTACAAAAGGAAATGAAGAGATTGAAAATTGTCCATCATAAAAGGGATTTAACAGCTTAAGCAAAAATTAAAAAAAAATGTTTTAAATTATTTTTTCTCTCTATTGAAACACTTGATTTGTTAAAAGGTTATGAAATATTTATTTTAAAGGAACTTTATTAAATTTTTAAAGCAATTTCTAAATGGTCAATGCTAAGGACTAAAAGAGCAAACATTATGCGCCCTCAACAGGAGTATTGCCTTATATTGTGTTTGCCACACATTCTATACCTCTGAAACCATTTAAAATGTAGATGTACGCTCAAAAGTTATATGATTTCTTTATTCAAAAAACAGTAATTGTATTGTAATCTTCTAAACCAGAAGAAATCCAGAGCGGTAACAAAATTAACCGACGTTATGAATTGTGGCAACTACCAACCTTATAAAACATATTCTTCAAGTTGAATGATAACACAGTTTTTAATCAGCTTTATTCTAAATAAAATTCCCCGGGAGTTTTATTCCTTCTCACAATTTTATATTTTTCTGAATACTCACTACACACCCAAAACGGAAGAACAATCAATGCAGTGGGCTGAAATAACAGAATTATATGCAAAGAAGGTGAAGATATTTAAATCTGCTGAAGCCCATCCCTAAGAAAGCCGCCCCCTGATATTCCCCACTATCCATCTGTAAGCTGTCAAATGAAGAATCAGCAGAAAGTGCCACCTACTGGGTAAACAGAAAGAACTAAAAGCAAGGATCAAACCCTATCAACAAAAAATTAGCCAAGATCCTCACAACTTTACAATAAGCAAGCAAAATTAACATCAACAGATGGGGCAATTACAGCTGATCATTTCAAGGGTGAAAGGGTATAACACTGACATTTGAGTGATAAACTGACAGCAACTTGTCCCATACGAGTATACAGCGCTTAATAAAAAATAATATAATTCTTCTTTTATTTCTTATTTCATATAGAAAAGCTTAAGTACTTATCAATTATTTCAAAGTCTCATTTTTCTGTTAATCTCTGTGTTTGTCTTACAATGGAATGCAAAATCAGTCCCATTATGGTACAGGTAGTCAATATATTCATGCACGAAAACAGTTATCGTTGGTTTACATACATACGTACATAGATACATAACTGGCCTGTACAACCCTGTGTTAGGATTACAGCCTAGCTTCTCGCAGCACTCATGTTGTGTGTGTCAATTTTTATGCATGAGTACCGGAACCTACAGTCGACTCCGAACGACAGATTTGAGAAGCTTCTTCATTGCAATCAATTACTCCCAGAGCGTTTGCCAGAAGGATACTAAATAGTCGCTGAATGCTATAATTTTCTCATATTTCTTTTTTTTTAAGATTTCAGAGCTGAGATTTGAACCTGGCGCCATCGTCGTTGTTTTAGGGGAGTAAAATAAATAAATTTTAGGTTTTTTGAACACAAAATTAAAATAAAACGTTTTGTTTGGTAAACAAAAAACTAAAATTTTCACTAGAAGCTATTAGTGGTAATCACTCTTGCTAGCAAGCATTACAAAGAAGTAATCGTAGCTTATAAGATTACATTGTGTTATTGCTTGCATTGGTTTGCCATATTTGCAACACTTTCAAAAAAACTTTTACAACAAAGATTGATTACCTCTATTATGAAATCTATATCTCTAGTCTTTTCAATTATAGTTCTTTAAAAACCTATTTTCTTATGGCATTTTAAAATAGCTTAAACCACAAATCTCCTTTCCGACCTCTTTACAACAACTCAATTTTGTTTCTTTTCTTTTTATTTTCTAATAAACCAAATCGTCATCATATTTTATGCAGCAAATTTTCTTTTCAATTTACTGCCCTTGCAAATACTTTTAAAAGGTTTCAAATTTTCAAAACAAATTTACCATAAAAAATATATTTTTTTTAATAGATATCCTACGATATATAAAAATGTTGCAACAAAAATAAGAAAATATTTTTATGAATTTGTTTATTTATTGTACCAACACTACCAAAACATATGACATACTTGATAACGTTGGGGATACGACCTGAGAGTCATCAGAATAGCAAAAAAAATATCATAATAAAAGTACAATCCATTCCAATACAGATTCACATTCGTATTCATTCAATCATTTTATCATTCATATTCATCCATCCATTTTTGTAGATATTTTATTCAAAAAGTAATAACTGTCATGCCAATATTTTATTTATTTTTTTTTCTTTTTTTTTGTAATTCGTCCACATGCGAAATCGTATAAAACACCATATGGATGAATATAAAAAAAAAGAATTTCTAAAAAAAATACATTTTGCTTCTGTTTTTGTTATTATTTTATAAAGAATAACATAAAAAATAGCGAAACAAGAAAAAAAGACACACTCTGATAAAACTAAATTGACAACTTGATAGTAAAAAAGCTGAAGCTGAAGAAAAAAAATAGTTTTTAAATGAAACCACTACCCTGTTTCCAATGTTAATCCATGTTATCAAAAAAAAAAATTATATTGCAGTTCAAAACTTATGATATTTGCATGGAACACCCAGCCTTTCTGAGAACGGAATTCTCACATACTTTTTTCTTATCATTTTAACTCTTGGTTGCCAGAGCATACCTGAATACTATTCGTTTTGCTTAAAGAGAGGCATTCTTGAATATTAGCTGCAGTTTTTTTTTCTTTTCGCTGGAATAGTTAAAATATTGCTGTCACATCTTGTAAGTCGTTAATATTTCGGCAAAACAAAAGAGATTTAATTGCTAATCTTTGAAGAATACCACGGTTCACTATTAATACATAATTGATCATTACAACCCTGTGCCAGGGTTACGGCCTAGCTTATAGCAGCACTCATGTTGTGTGTGTTAATTTTTATTCATAAGTAACGAGACCTACAGCTCAAAGTCGACTCCGAACGACAGACTTGGGAAGCTTTTTCATGGCAGTCAGTTGCTCCCAGAGCTTTTGCAAGTAGAGTGCTGAGAGGTAGTCGCCGAAAGAAAACAATTTTTCATATTTCTTTCTTTCAAGATGTCAGAGCTGAGACTTGAACCCGGCACTATCGCCTTAGTAAGACAACACACTAACCACTAGACCACGGCGACTACTAACTATTAGTGTGTCTGCATATATTCCATTAACAGGAACTTTCTGAACTGAATGAGTTGACATGCTATAGTTGAAAAATTGTAAAGCATCTAACGTTTCCTTCCTACTGACACGAAAGCCTTACTGTGCTCGAGTACATTCCGAAATTGCCAGTAGAGAAATTCACTACTAAATTTTATTTAGCAATAAAATTAATTTCGTTATAAAATAGAGCCTAAAACACAATTTTATTTCGGGTCACCTATGCAAGTCAAGCAAAGTTGTTTAGAAACAAAATGTTTCTGCTGATATGCTCTTTATAAAGTTTTTTTGCAATTACATACCTTGCGTACTAATTGCTTTAAGGTGACGGGGGAATGATAGCATATTGCCTGGCTATTATTTGGATATTAAAAGGTGCCGTAAAAGTTATTCTATGTCTGAGAAAATGGCAGCCAATGTTAAATATGACTGTTTTTCGCCAATCAATCATGATCTTGTTTTCATATACACCAGTTTTAAATTCTATTTTTCTTTTTTCTAAGCTAAATAGACTAATGAAACATCTGCAATGTTTAAGAACTTTCTTGCTTTCTTCGTTATATATTTTTTTGGAAATGGTGTAGGAGGAGTATGTAAAGGCTTTATTGATGATACATAATAACCGACAAAAATAAAGAGCAGCAGCTGTAGTAGTAATAGTAGCAGTTGAAGTAGAAACAGCAATAGTGACAGCAGCTTGAATAGCATGCATGCATTCATACAAACATTCATATGTACTCGTATACGCTGCTCATATATACGAGTAGTCACTTAGAAGAGTATCAATTGAAATGGTTCAAGTAGTAGTACAACAGCTCATATCCAAACAATATCACAATCACTATTCGGTTTGCTTTATATTACTATTATTACAATATTATTGTTAATGTTGTTGCTATTGTGGTTGTTGTTATTGACTTCAATGTTTTTTTTTTTTTTTGGTATTATTTCTTTAACGGCATATTGTTGTACACAATTCATCTATTTTAATGGTTTATTGCAACATTTTTTTTTTCTTCTAATTTGTTTTTTTATTGAAATTTTGCAGCTGGTGGATTCAATATCAAAATAACAAAAAAAGAAAAATAACAACAATGAAATTGAAGAAAAATACAATAAATAAGAAATTAAAAAATGAAAGGAGAACAAATCTACAGAGAAAAAGAAATAAAATGTCAACAAAAGAAAAAAAAACTAAAATATTAATAAGAAAACAGTAATAAAAATACACACATATTGACTGAAAAGGTTATATGTATGAACTGGCAAAGGTCATACATACATGCTTACTTATGTATGGCTGTGTATTGCGTTCCACACATCCTTTTCTATCCTACTGCAATTGAATTGTTAGAAAAATAAACATAAAAATTCACATATGGATGGCAATCAGTAATACAATAACAATTATAAAGTAGTACTAAACTGATGAAATGTATTAAAATTCTCTTTCCTTCTCTCTCTCTTTCTCTCTCTCTCTCTTACTTTGTTCAATATGTTCTGCATGTGTTTTATTTATATGTACTTGTGGTAAACTAAGAATAAAGCGAATAATAAAATGTGTTTTAAATTCGCGAGTGTGCACACAAATACTCGATTTGAGGTTTTGCCTTATATGCATGTGTATCTCACTCTCTCTTACTCTATCGCTCTCTTTTTTTAACTATTGAAATCGTTTAATATTATAAAAGTGCATGTAAATATGAACATGCACTGCCGTTGTAATAAAAAATTAATAACAAGCTTTTGAAAAAATAAAAAAAAAAATTCCCTTTTCAATGCCAATAGTTTGTCCCTGAGCAAGCTGTTACCCAATTGATGAAATTCAATTAAAAATTTTATAAAAAAATATGAAACAAATTAAAAGGCTGCCTTTATATTTTAGGGTCATATTAAAAACAAGTGCAGTTATTTTGGTTTTTGTACATTTTTAAATAACAAAAATACACACATATATGGTATTATGTCGTAAAGAACTGTAGAGATGTACAGGGTTTTGTTGATGCCAAAGTCAGTGATAGTCGAACAAAATAATTTCTGAGCTATTTAGTGGGTACTTTTAGATTTCCCAGACAAGTGCAAACGCTTTTAGGTAGGTAATTTCGGATTTTTGCAGCGCTATTCAGCATGTTGAAATGCTTCGACGATAAGCGCCTTGTGTTTAACAATAAATAACAGAAGTGTCAATTTTACTACTTATTACCCTTTTTCCGATGTGTATTCAGAACAGCAAATATCAGCTAATCCATGTAATCTATGTATGTATATATACTTAAATCTCTTTGTAAGTCTATTTGCTTCAATAACACTTTAACGATTGAACCGATTTTGTCGAAATTTAGAACGCAGATTGCTTCAACCATCAAAAGTGCAAAAGGGTACGTTATTTTTTTAAAATTGGACCTGGGCTCTTTTACCTCCCATACAAAATAAATAGTAATTTTTGTATATCTTGAGAACAGTTGACGCTAAAGTTTCTAAACTTAGTCTGAATGACTTTATGGTCAAGGCATATCAACAGTCAAAAAGTAGTTGAAATTGGACAAGTACGCGTGGTACTTGAGAAATGTTAAAGCTAAAGTTTCTGAATTTGATGTGATTGATTTCGTAGCCAACAAAAATTATCAGTTGGAAAAAGGGCGGACAAGAAGGCGTGGTAACTCCCACACAATTTAACTACTGACAGCCAAAGTTTCTGTTTTGTTTTGTTAAATGGTAATGACGAACAATCAGATATAACACTTCTCATTTAGTTAATAAAACTAATAGCATAAGAAGTCAAATTTTAGCAGCAACCGTGAGCGACCGGTGCTCGTAACGCTGTAGTTGTATTTGTAGATTAATACTATATGTTAAGATCCAACGAGATTGTCTTATATTCATAGCTCGTATTAAGTTTAATATAAGATCCACCGAATTTATCTTGTATGTACTTGTATTTTTTTTTTGTGGTTCTTATGCCATCGATTTTACCTAACATAATATATTATATTATGTCGTAATTAGGGTATTCAAACGATTAATCGTTAATCGATTAATCGAAAAATTGTGTTCAAATAATTGTTCGAACAATTATAAATAGCCAAATTTCGAATAACAAATAACTCGAATAATTTCCTACGAATTATCGATTAATCCATATAAAAAAATACTTTATTTATAGAAATAATAAATGGTATTAATAAACTTCCTACGTGTTGTAAAATATTTAATAAATCTAAAAACATATGTTATGCTGCAAGAAAAAAAAAAGAAATTCGTCTTGTACATGATGGTCGTCTTTATCTACCATGATTGAAAATGTTCTTCGTATTTATAAATACGTAAATTATGTACGTATAAACATATATAATATGATTTTGGTTTGAGGGCTTTTACAGAAATGGAAATTAAAGTTTTATCAAATTTGAATAAAGTCCTTAAACCACTTAATGTCGCTATTAAGGAGCTCGGCAAGGACTCTACTAAATTGATGGATTTAGAAGGCATCATCCAATTTGTTATTAATACAATGGAAAATGCAAACAATCCTTTTTCAAATTAGTTATTAGAAAGGCTTAAGATTCGAATAAATGAAAGACGTGTAAAACTACTTAGTACACTTATTTTATATCTAAATTCTGACACATTTTCACTTTTTTAAAACATTGCACAAAATCTGAAACAAAAGACTTTGCAAACAAATTGTTTTTGAGAATGTTTTTAGAAAATATGAAACAAAATGTGTTAGATTGCAGAAGATTTAATTGAAATAAACGAAAATAATCTATTATCACAATTCAATGAAGCAATTAAAAGTGTACACAATTTCAAAAAACTTAAAAGTGGCTGCAATGATTTAATTTATGATTTCTTTTATTTAGAAAAAACCAGAAACAGACTACTTTAATAGAAGTGCATAATTTTTTAACTAACTTTTAACTCATAATATGAATTTTTTTAATTACTTATTTAATATTTTTATTGCATACGAAGTAGTAAATTATTACTTTTATATATTAAATCGTTATATATATGTATGAAAATTATGAATGAATTATTTATTTGTGGTTTAGTTTTTCAATAATATGTTTGAAAGTAAAATATACGATCTCATTACATTTTATACACTATATATATTTATATATTAATGAATTTTTAAAAAGTTATTACATTACTATGTTTTTGGTTATTATTATTTGTTTTTTTTTGAATAAAATGTTTTAAAAATACACAAAATTGGTATGTTATTTTATATAAAACCAAATGCGATTAACCGATCAATTTTGAAATTTTATTCGATTAATCGATCAAGAAAAAACCCGAATAATTACTCACTCGATTAATCGACCAAGAAAAAAGTCAAATAATTGAATACCCTAGTCGTAATACTTTCGGTCGTCAGTGTAGCGATCTGGTTTGATGAATGTTCTTTGCCGTAATCAAGCTCCCAAAGAAGCAGAGCCCTTATGCTTGAAGCATTTCAATTTAAGTAATTCTATTGTAGTTTAAGGTATTTGTTAAATAAACACAGAGCTTAGAATTTAAAACTAACAACACCTACCGTTTTATCACTTTAAGGAAAGCAGACATTTGGTGAGATCCTGAACAGACTGGGAAAGATATCTCAGCTGGGAAAGTTAATTGTATCACAATGGTGATTTGTTATCAGCTTGAGGTTAAATCTTACGTAAACTCAGCCATTTAGCCAAAAGAAAGCACTAACACTGTGCTCATGCTCAATCAACAAAAATACAACGCAAACAATTGCTTCCTTTTTTTTTAGCTACAACTCATACGACATACGGAGTTATGACATTTGCTAAACTAGATGTCTTAAAAACGAGGACTGAGGGCAAGTATTATTCTGTTAGATTTTAGCTAATATTTGTAGAAAGGTTTTAATTTTGAGCTACAGATAAACAATCAATTTTTAAATCTAAAGCTTGCAAGTAAAAAAAAACCAGGTTGTTTTTCAACAACATGTCAGCATAGAAGAGCATAAAACTATCAAACTATTCTTCTATTTTCTTTCTTTTTTTGTCGTTTTGTTCTGTTTTGTTTTGTTTTATTGTGTTTAATTTAATTTTCAATTTACTTTCAATAAAAATAAGCAGAATTGCATTCTATTTTCTGTTGCCTACAAATATTTGTATTTCAAGTACATTTACCATTTGATTGAAAGTTACAGCTATAAATAAAAGATTTGCGGCATTGTTGCAAAGTGTTTTATTTCCATTTCTCTGTTAATATTTTCTTTTATTTTTTCCATACATTTGCTTAACCTTTAACTACGGAGGTGAAATATTTTTTCATAGTTATTGACGTGGGGTAAATTTTACCACCTTTTGTTTTACCAAAAAAATTAGTAAAAAAAAATTTTTTTTTTAAATAATTTATTTTTAAAAGAACAAGAAAATACATTTTTATATAAATATGATTATAAAAATAAAAAAATCAAAGATTTAGTATAACAAAACAGGGACTCAACAGCGCTCAACCGAAGAAAATAAATTAAAAAATCTAAGGAGGGGCTAAAATTTACCACCACCTCAGTAGTTAAAGGTTAAAAAGCTTTCATCTGCAATTTTGCAAAACATCAATTTTGATTTCAATTTCTATTTCTAAATAAATTTAAAGAAAAAAAAAAAAAAACATTTCTTTCATCATCATTCAGTCAAACCAGTGTTAGTGTTGTTGTGTGAAGAAAAATTCAGGCAACCAAACGAACACACGTGCATATACAAAGAGACGACAACGGCAACAAATCCAAACGTCATTCAAGAAAAGCATTTTAACTACAGATAATGAACACAAAATATCAAATTTATCGTTCGGTTTTTGATAGATTCGTTAGATTTGTTAGATGAGATCCAAAAAAAAAAAAAAAAAAAAAAAAAAACTGAGTTAAAGCATTATTTGTTGTGGTTGGAAGGGGGGTGGAGAAAGAGGTTGACGACGAAGAAGAACTACAGTTATGAAATGTTACAAATTTGATACACAAACACTTTCACTGCCACTGACGACGAATTGTGTCTTTCTGCATCACTGCTGCAAAAGAAAACTGCTTATCTGACTGTTTGCCTGTCTTTCTGCTGCTTGCTTGCCAGCCTTTCTGGCTGTCATGCCTGATGATGAGCGCAAGGACATAACAAGTAAAACGTTTAAAGGTTTGTAACGTTTTTCTTTTCAAGTCTTTTGCTTTTCCTTTCAATCCACTCAAATATATAAATTTGGCATAAACTGAATGTCATTTTGCTTTAGTTAGTAGTGCCATACGATTAGTAGAGAGAGGCAAAATTTTCTTTTACCATCCATCTCGTTTTCTATAAAAAGGAAATTCATGAATTTATTTCAATGAATGAATGAATGAATGAGAGAATATATAAATGCTTGGTTGGTTGGTTGGTTGGTTGGTTGGTTGTTATGATGATGATTTTAAATAAAAATACCATCATTAAGTATTTCATTTAGCAGTATATGAGAGAAGGAGAGATATGGGGTGAAAGCAACTGCATCTTTTTATAAATCTTAAAAACCATGTAATTGACCAAAAGAAGCTGCAAAAGATAAAATTTATATTTGAAGAGTGGCATATAAATCGGTAAAATTCTTGTTCAAATTTTGCTTCTTTTTTCTTAATGATACTTGTAATTGTGGCTAAAATTTTTTTATATTTTGGCAACAAATGAATGAATAATTTGAAAAGAATTTATTTTTTATTTTTTTTTTTCGCTTTTAACTTATAATGAAATTGATTATCAAATGTAATGCTGATGATGAGAAGTAAAAGGATGATTATGTGGTAAGAGAGTATTTAAAAGGTTTTAATAAATATTGCATGTGGATGACAAACAGGCCGATATTTTGTAAAGCTTTCAACGAAACTGAAAATGATTTCAAATAATTAAGGAAAAATTAAAATCAAAGATTATAAAATAATCTTAATAAATAAAAAAATAAAGGAAAACACAAATTTTTAAAAAGCATATAAACTTATTTGCCAACATTTATGCTTGACATCAAGCAACGCTTGATTAATATGTAAAAATAGTTTAAAAATTTTCTCTTGCAAACACAAATACAGTATTCCACGGATAACTGCCTCGACAAAAATGTCAACATTTTTGGCCAATTATGCGTGGAAGCTATTTAAAAGAATACGATTAATTGCCTCTTTGGGGCAATTAAACGAATTGAATATATGTATACACTGCCCTCAAAACTTGGGAAAAGCAAGTAACTTTATACTTATACGTCAACTTGGTTGACTTTAATTGTAAGGTTGTATCAAAAAAGTAGCTTGAAACTAAATTTAACGGACAATTTATGCCTATGTATGTATGTACAGTGCAAGCTCGATTTTCGCAACTTGAAAAATCTAAACTGTTACAATTACCGAAAAAGTTGCAATTATCGACTACTTTTTATTGTACCTGAAAATACCACATTTTTAATAAAAAGAAAAAAATTAATTATTAAATGTTTAAAAACAGTCTTCTTGTTGAAACATTGGCGTAGCGAGCAATTTTTTGTTTTAAAAAGTGAAATTATACAAATATGTTAGGCAACGCATCTGTGTAAACATACATATGCTGCAAAACAGAAAACTGATGCGTTTGTTTTTGTGTTTTAAAACGTGTTTGGGACAGCACTAACGTGGAAGAAATGCTATTGAAATGGGATTTCTTTATTAAATATGATTACTTTTATAAAACTACGTCTCTGAACAAGAAATATAAATAGAAATCTTTGTAAATATATAAAAAAAAAATAAAAAATAGTGTTGCACTCATTGAGACTCATTTTTGAAAATCGTTGCACTTATAAAGACTGTAATGTAAAAAATTTGCCTATTGCGAAAATCGAGCTCGCACTGTATCTTCAAATTCCAATACAATTCACTGCATGTGTTGGGGTTTACCCCTGAGTATTGGTCTTAAATAAAAAAAAAGCTGCATAAATTATTTTGTGTAATTAAACGAGGGAATTTTAAGGGAAATTTCTCTTTGGGGAAAATATATTTGAGGTAATTAAGCGAATGACGCAATTAAGCGAAAGTTAATTAACCGTAGAATTTTATTAGAAAATGGTAACAAATATTATGGGGATTTAGAAATTGAAGTAAATAAGCGTGAAAGCAATTAAGCGTGGGGGAATTATTCGGGGCATACTGAAGTTATTGGTTTTTGTTGCAAAGCTATTTTCTTTTTTCGAACAAAATAGCTCTAAAAGTTAGTGCAAAGTTTCCTATAAGCCAAACAACGTAAAATGTAAATTGATCTACCGTGTGAACACACAACATGCTTTCATTTATAGACTGCAGTAATTATACTCTTACCCTAAACTTTTTGAACGTGTTTTGATTAACCTTTTTAATCAACGCTTTTATTTAAATGCCCGTTGTATAACTCATTTATCGTTTTTTTTTTCTTTTCATAGATGTTTTTGTATATTTTGCGCCTTTTATTGTTGGTGAAACAAGTTGCTGTCAATTTGTCCACTCAAGAGCCAGTGTTATACCTTCACCCTCAAATGATCAAACAGCAATGGCCTCATCTGTTGGTGGATGTTTAAATGTGAAAGGTGAGCTTCTTCAGTAGATTAGCTGTTATCTTCCCAGAAGGTGGCGCTGTACTCCTGATCATTGGTTTCTGGTGGAATAGATTAGAAATGTTAGGGGGCGGTTTCTTGCAGATGGTCTTGCTGGAGAGGGGGGGAGGGAACCTCTTATTTTATTTAAATTTAATTTTTAATTTAAATTGTAATTTTAGAAAACCGCAAATATTTATTTTTATAATTTTGTCCTTCGCTGGGATTGAACCTTGGTCGTGTGAGTTTCTGTGCAAACGCTCTACCACTATGCCATGACTCCCCCCATACTTAGCGATCATTGAACTTTATAAACGATATCACTGACATCTCTGATTTCATTCAGTTTTTGCAGCTTTTTCAATATATTTCAAAAAATATGTAATTCACTTCTAGAAAGCTCTGATTCCGGTAGTTGTCGGTCATGGCATAGTGGTTAGAGCGCGTGCACAGAAACTCAAACGACCAAGCTTCGAAACCCAGGGAAGGAGAAAAAAAGTAAATTGGCGGTATTTCAAAAATTATAATTTAAAAAATAAGAGGTCCCCCCCCCCCCTTCAAGAATTCAATCTTTACGAAACCAGTTTATTCCACCAAGAAACGAAAGAACAGGAGTACAGCGCCACATACTAGGAAGATAACAGATAACCTACATAAAAGATGCTCACCACTCTCACTCAACATCCAGATTGGGCAATTGCTGTTGATTATTCAAAGGTGAAGGTATAACACTGCCCTTTGAGTGGTCAAATTAACGGCAATTTATCCCACTGACATAAGGCGCTTAACATCTTTACATCTATACACATACATACGTAACTGGCCTTCACAACCCTGTATCAGGATTACGGCCTAGCTTCTCACAGCACTCATGTTGTGTGTGTAAAGTTTTTATCCATGAGTACCGGGACCTACAGTTTAATGTCGACTCCGAACGACAGACTTGAGAAGCTTGTTCATGGCAATTAGTTACTCTCAGAGCTTTTGCCAGAAGACTGCTGAGAGGTAGTCGACGAAAGAAATATTCTTTTCATATTTCTTTTTTTTTAAGATGTCGGAGCTGGGTGTCGAACCCAGGGCTCATGTCTTAGTAAGCCAACACACTAACCACTAGACCACGGCGGCTACAAATCTATCTATCTATTATATATTCCACATTCCTATTCAATGTATTGTATTTAGTAGGGGTTTACCCCTCTGTATTTGTCTTAAAAAAATATTTCATTCCTATTACTTTCATGAACAGCATTAATATTTGCTTTGCCTTAAAGTGAAAATAACTTGTCAAAACTAATTTTCATCAGTAGAAAGGCAATATTATTATTTATTTTCTATAAGAAATAATAGTATAATGAGCTCACAGTTCAAACAATTATTATCTTCTCAGCCAGCTAAGCTTTAAAGAACTCTAATCGTGTGACATTTAAACTTTCTAATTGGTGCTGCGACACGTGCCAAATATTAGTGCTTAGAAATCGAGACTAATTGTTTTGGATAACGGAACCTTTTGGTATAAATGGCTATGAAACGGCATAGAATAGCAAAAGTCTGGAGCCCTTCTATCGTGCTGCTTGCTATCAGAAACAAAATGATTTAAAATTTTATGAATTTCATAAACTCGGTACACAACAAACAAAAATATCAATAGATTAACTAAGACACTTCATACCTTAACTTTAGATTATTTTATTTCTACAATAACCTCTTTTAAGTTTAAGTTTAAAATAAAAATTAAAGGAGGAGATGGCATAGGGAAGCTAATATTTTTGCTACAAAAAAACATGAAACAGCAACCACTGACAAATGGTCACAGGTGATGATGGTGTCTGTGAAGTAGAAATCTTACAGCATTTTATGTGTGTTTCTGTGTACGTGTTTAGTTTAGTGAAATAAAACTTTTCAAAATATTTTTCTTTTTAAAATTAATTTCCTAAAAACATTAATAAATACAAAGAAATGTCTTAAAACCGTAGTGCAGTTAAAAATTTCCAACAGAATGAAACAAAATAAAGCCACTTCAGAAAATTTTCTGTAAACATTTAAAAGAAAAACACTCCAACAGAGTCATGTAGAAAATTGTATAAGTTTTCCCAAGTAAAACCCCTTTTCCCAATTATACCCGATTGGTGATTTTAATTTTCATTTTGTTTAACTTTTTCTTTATTTTTTTTTTTGAAAGAAACAGTACAACAAAACAAACAAAGAAAACGAAAATTTATTTAGATTAAAACGAACAAGTAAATAAAAGGAAAAACACTACAGAGTACGAAACTAAACTTGATAAAACAAATTTAAAAGAAAAGCACTTAACAGAGGCGTCTGTGAAACACCCGGCTGTCTTTATCAGCCAGTAGCTGCCCAGTTTAACTTATGAGAGGAAAATAGAATATAAAACTGTAATTCCCAACAACAAAGACTTAAAGAGAAAAGTGTCGTTTGAGTTTAATAACTTCACAGCATCCATTCCAGCAACGCCTTCCCATGACAAAGATTGCAGTTCCAAAAACAGCAATACAAATTCACAAATATTATCAAAAATAACAAATAAAATATTATTTGAGAGAAAAAGGAAGAGAACAAATGGAGTAAGTGCAGGAGGCGGGGGAGTAGCAAGAACAAATAAAAAAGTTTTTTAATTCATTTCTTTTCCATTAGAAATAAAGAATAAAGAAAAATAAAGTAAATAAAATTAATAAAAAAAAGTTAAAAATTAAATCTACACTAAGACAAGCCACGAAACTTTACCAAACTCATGCCAAAACTGCTCCCACCTCTCTTACACACCTAATATCGTAGCAACAGAAAATAAAATTAGGGCCCCTAAAATAAGACTATAAGCACTCTTCACTTCACTTGGTTTCAAAGTTACACGTACGAGGTATGATAATAACCGTTATTTTTAAATTTCGAGAGTTACGTATGTTCGATTTTCGCATTTATTTTTTCTGTTATGTTGGAACACATACATATCTGTTATATATCGTCGATGGAATTAAAGAACGCTGTAACTGACAAAACCTTAAAAGTTCACCAGAGCCAAAAAATCTGTATGAAAGTAGAACGAAGACACTGGTATTTTTCAAAACTCAGACGGCGTAAGTGAATTTAAGACATCTGGGACCGGGACCAATCGACGCGTATTTTTTTTCTGATAAAAATGATGCAAAAAACGTATTTTCGATTTTTGTCAGTTACAGCGACAATATGTTGGTAATATCAGCCATTTTGGATTGTTAGTTTGTTTTTGACACATAAAAAGGTTTGTCGTGTTTTGGTGTGCTCTTCGATTTTTTACTATTCGAAAAAATGGATCAAAGAAACTGTGTTAACTATATTATTATGCCTCATGAATTCTTGTCACAAGGTCGGAAATAAGGAATACTATCTTGAAGTTATGCTCCGTTTGCTCGATGCAATTGGTCAGAAACGCACAGAAGTGTGGAAAAACCAATTAGCTCACACATCGATGCTTGTGCGTGACTTTTTGGCCAAAAACAAAATCGTTATCATGCCTTAACCATTAAATTCACCAGACTTGGCCCCCGCTGACATTTTCCTCTTCCCAAAACAGAAGTCACCGATGAAAGAGAAGCGTCATGCTACGATTGGGGAGATAAAAGAAATTTCGAAACAGCAGCTGTTGGCGATACCAAAAAGATCATTTCAGAAGTGTTTCGAGGATTGGAAAAAACATTGGCATAAATGTATTATATCTGAGAGGAATTACTTTGAAGGGGACAAGTTAGTTATTGATGAATAAATAGATACTTTTTGAAAAATTTGAAATAACGGTTTTTTTTTATCATACCTCGTAAAGGGTACAGAAAAACAATAATTTTATACAGCGCTGACTGTTATTATTAAATCACATATGAATTTCAATTTCAACGCCTTATACTCTTTAGAGTTTTACTTAAATTATATGTTCTGATATTTATTTATTCTATTTGGCTGGGCATAAAATCCGATTAGATTGGTTAAGATTGATCATATAAAATTTCCTTAATTTCTCCCATGAACGACTTATGATATAAAATTTTATTATTTTTAGTTCATTTTTGTTACTTTAACCCTCAACACTGAGTTAAATGATAAAAAAATTAAACAAATATGTACATTAGTGTGTCCCAAAAAAATTTTTTTTTGGGGATCAAGCTTATTTTGGACCATTATGAGGCAAAGTATTTTTGAGAATTTTTTCAGATTTTTTGGAAGTGTTTTAGAGGTCGCGCAAACTGATTTTTAATCAAAAATCGAACTTTTTGAGCTCTATCTAAATTTTCGTTATAAATTGGTAAAAAATCGATATTTTCTCGACTTCTGAGTCAATATTGTCAAAGAAAAAATTCCGATCTTTAATTCTGTGTGCATAAATAATAAGTTTCGGCAATGATTTTGCACATTTTGATACATTATATAACATTTTTTCCTAAATTTTCAACAAATATCGAAAACAATGGTTCATCACTTTTAAAATTTGTATCAAAAAACTAATGATGCAGTTTAAAAGATTATTAAGCTTTAAATAAGTTAGCAGAAAAAAAATTTTTTCTTTTACCGTTCTCGAGTTATGCCCTTCTAAAGCTTTGTACCTATTTTTAATACTATAAAGTGTGAACTAGGTTGGCATCGGAATTAAATATACAACAATTTTATAAACAACAACAAAAAATTAAAGATCGGAATATTTTCTTTAACAATATTGACTCAAAAGTCGAGAAAATGTCGATTTTTTACCAATTTATAACCAAAATTTAGATAGAGCTCAAAAAGCTCGATTTTTGATAAAAATCAATTTGCGCGACCTCTAAACCACTTCCAAAAATCTGAAAAAATTCTCAAAAATACTATACATTATGAGTATCCAAATTAAGAATGATCTTCCAACGAATTCCAATTTTTAATTTTATTTTGGGACACCCTAATGTACATGATCAAAATATTTGATGAAAAAGTTCCCAAAAAAATTTTCAAAAAACACAGCAATTTGTAGCAACTTGGAATCCATGAGTATCTTTATAGGATAATAGCTTCTGTAAATAAAAATCTAAAGTCTTTAAACTATAAAGACAAAATATAATTTTTAATATTTTAAACCGAAAGCACTCACTTTAAATGAATTTTGAAAAGATTTTTATTCAATTTTCTTTAAATACTCTTATGTAAACTCATAATTTGTGTATGTTGGTTGGCTTTGCAAAATTTTATAATTTTAAGCCGGGGAATTGAGGTAAACTTTCTGTATGCCAGCACACTGCCTCATTGCTAACAAAATTTTAATTTATTTGATTATTTTTGTCTTCCTTCATTTAATATTTTCATAGTGAGACTTTTAAGGTAAAAGTTTTCCAAGGAAAGTTATTTATTTATGCTCTCTTTAGAATTCACCACCCCCAACCCTAAATGTCAAACGTTTAAAGAATAAAAACATAGAAATTTAAAACAATGGCAAATTTGAATTGTTCTTTAGGTGTGAGTCTATCTCGAGGCCGTTTATAAATTTTCTTCTATGTTTTCAAGGAAGACAAAATGTCTATCTTTTTGCTGTTTTCTTTGCTGTTGTTGTTGTACTCAACTTAAAAGAAATTAGAAATGTCATGTAGAACTACCAGAAAACATACAAACATACATTCAAACATGTGTCATTTACTTTTCCGATGATAATTTCATGTGTGGCAAGTGTAGCGGACGTTGCACGCACTGGAAGTGCGTAAAGAGGCACAGGATGAGAAAAACGTTATTGCGGTGAACAAAATGAAAAATGTTATAGAGGAAGCAGACATTTTAATTTCAGTTCAGTTTCTTTTCATGTACAAATTTTTGTTTTCCAAAGAAAAAACAAGACAAACAAAATGTTCATCATACAAATGAAAAGTAGTTTTGTCTGTTTGTGACTGCTCGCCCAGACAAGCAGAAATCGTTTTACTATTTATTTCATAACAAACCAAGTTTTAGGAAATGAAAAGCGATCTTTTTTTTAATTAAAAAAAAACGCAGTCTTAAGTGTTAAACACAAAAATTGAAACATTTTGTTACAAGAGAACTCCTCTTTCGTTATTCTGCACTTGTGCTGTTTCTTAAACAAATAAAGAAAAAAAGTGTTGTGTTGTTTGTTTTTCTGTTTCTTATTTTTTTGTATTTGCTTTAAAACCCTTTTTGTCTTGGTTTTTGTAACAGACGGTTGTTGAAAAAATATGTTTTTTCAAAACTTAAAACAAAAAACCTTAACAGCCAACAATTCTTGTTAAAACATTTCTTAAAATATTGTTTATGGCACAGATAATACCATATACTCTATGGTATAACAGTTATTATAACACTTTTATAACAGTTATAAAATATAAGTTTTTTAATAAGCTAAAGTAAACACATCTCTGAAAGGAAAGAAAAAAATAATAATAATTCCACATTAAATGTTAAACATTGTAAACAATAACTTTATCTTCTACTACCGCTTTATTTAAATAAAACACTGTGCACTGTTCTAAGTATACAACTAAAGGCAACAAATAGCAACAGTGAGGCAATTAAGGAACTTCAAGCAGACTCTTCATACTTACATAAGTTTTAGAAAAAGTTTAAATTAAAAAAAGGAAATCGATTTTGACAAATTTGTAATTAATTTTGAAAAGTTTTTCGTTTGCTACACAATGCAATAATACCCAGTACTGCAGTTTTAAACTGTTATTATTAGGGCAACCAAAAATATGTTCTATAAAATTAGTTTTAAGCGCCTAAAATATGCATTGAAAAAACAATTTTAAGCGTTATAAATATGCTCTATAAAACACAAAATACATGCATATGTTGATGTAAAATTACGTATATTTTTTTCAAAAATTTTAAAACATGAAGAGTAGCAATTAGCCACCAACCAGATAAAATAAATTTCCTTTAAATTTACATATCGCTCATATGCGAGAAGAGTGACACAATTGCTTGATTTTCTGCATATTCTTACGAATATTTAATTAATTTACGATGAAAAATTCGTAACTTCTAATTGACAATTCATTATTAGGCAATTTTTTTAAACACTTATTCTCATAAATGTATGTAAAATTTCTATTGTAGTGTATCCACTGTATTTGCATTTCAATATTTAAAAAGAATCTAAAGCAAAAGAATAAAAGAAAACAAACTATGCGAACTATGTAAACAAAATTAATCATTGTTGTTGAGTAGGTCAGTATCAAATTTAATTACTCCACGTTTTAGTAATTTAAAAAGAAATGTTATACTTTGTAAAAATACGGTCGGTCATTGATCGCTTACTCACTTGTATATGAAATAGTTTAATGTACGAAATGCACTGTTTTGCTGATATTGCAGAATATTCTTTGTTTGCAAAATATACACTACCAGAATTCTATCAGAAGTGTGTCAAACGTAATTTAAATAAAGGAAAGAAAGACACATAGAAAATATGATGCAGTGTTTGGATATTGAGTGATCTTTTGTAACTATGTGTAAATCACTCAATTCTAGATTAATGAAATTATTCTCATAAGTAGTATATAAGTTCAACAATTTTTCAATAAAGCAATCATTTGTCAAACAGCAATTGATTCATTTCTTTTTATTCCAAAAGAAACAACATTACATGGCGATCCTGCCAAATAAAATAGAGGCAACTCCCAAAGAAGAAAATTGTCCGGTACAACAACAAGAAGCCAAAGAAGGTCCCAAACCCATGTCCATTGAGGACTACAAGAAGCGACAAGCGTTAAAAAAAGAGGAAGAACTCACCTGCATCCCGAAGATTATACTTCCACGACATCGAAGAGGTGGAAAGTTAGTAAAATTAAGGCGCAGATTGGCAGCATTGAGGGCAACAGTGAATGCAGACCCTCCACCATCCTGGCAAACAGCATCAGAGACTTGGAAGCAAATCGATGCAATTGAAACCGATTTGTTTGAATATAGAAAATCAAAAAAATAAACTTATACACAAATTTTTATAAATTTATTTATAAAAGTGATACTACGAAACGTCCATCATCGTTTTTAAAGGTCGTTGTTTGATCGGCATTAGTCTTTTTTTATTTTTGGCATATAAATTTGCCAGCAAAAAACCTTTTTGTACCCGTGGCGTTTATTAGCGCCGGTACACTACACGTTAGGCAGGGACAATATATCTAAATACAATTTTTGTTTTTATCTACAACACATTACATGGCGGTGGTGGAAAATTTTAAAACTTTTAAAATTAGAATGTAAATTAAAAAACAAAAAAAAAAAAAAAAAAAAAAAAAAAACAAAGCAATCAAAAAAAAAAAATATATATATATATATATATGTCTGTGGCAATATGGAAGAGTAGCTTAAGTCGAAAATTGAAGTTTTGAGATATCTTCAATTTTGTGTAATTTTTATTCTGTATGTTTTTTGCGAATAATTTATGAGTTAATATATTGGTAACATGTTCATTAGAGAAGAAGGATGAATATTTAAAAAAAATATGGTTGATTTTAGAAGATTTTACGCCTTTTCTACTTAAGCGCTTTTTCAAAACTAAAACCTGCGTTGGACAGGTCCTTAAGTAACTTAAGCGCTTCTGTTGAAATCAAAAGTACGTATTGTGTAGTTTTAAGTAAACATAAGAGAATTTATTCAAGAACTTACATTCACTTAAGATAACTGTTTACAAGAATCACGTTTTATTAAAAAAACTAATGTAAATATAAGTTATATGATAAATCGAAAATCTGAATATGTAAACAAATCTATGTGTACATAAGTTGTTTTGTTAAATGCATTATTGATCTAAAAAACTTAGGCTAAAAAGTAAACGTACATAACATTGATAAAAAATAGAATTTTTCAAAACGGACTAAACACATTTAAGCGCCTTTGCTTCTGTAATGCCCCAAACGCCTTAACTCAATTCTCTCTTATGTCGACTTAAGCTACTCTTCCAAATTGCCACAGATGTATTTATTCAATTATGCTAGATGTACATAAAATATGTAAACCATTGATTGAATAATATAAATATATATTAAATATAATAAATATAATAAATAAGAAAGAAATTTTCGATTTTATATGCTACCAATGGAAACAGTGATTCAGTCTTTAGAAACCTTGATAGTTAATGCAAAAAAATCTTTAAGTCGCCCATACTCTCAGGAAACTATTAAATTAAAATTTGAAGAAATAGAAAACTTACAACTAAAGTTAGAGAAGATCTTAGTTGATACGAACATAGAAGGTAACCGTAAACAAGAGGCATTAAAAAAATTTGAAAAATTAAAAATAGAATCTCTAGAATTGTTAGAACAACACAGTAAAAGAAAGATTGTTTCAGAAAAACGGCAAGGATCTATAGAATTAAACATGGATACAAACGAATTGGCTGCAATCGCAAAACTAATACCTATATATTCAGGTAAAAGGGAGGAACTACAAAATTTCATATCAAATTTAGAATTGATAGAACAATCAGTAGCAACAGAAAAGAAAAACTTTTTCTTTAATTTCGTATTTAAAACAAGATTGGATTTAAAAGTCCAAAACAGGGTAAAACAACAAACCACACCTACATCTGTTGCAGAATTAATAACAGCGCTAAAGAGTGCATACAAACCCCTAAAGAGTTCAAACACAATTTTGAATGAACTCACGAGTTTGGTTCAAAGAAACAACAATCTAAATGGCTTTGCCACAAAAATTGAAAATCTAGTTTCCGAACTAAACGAAATACAAATAGGTGAAGAAGGTGAAGCAAATAGAATTCCAATAGTTAATACTAATAACAAAATAGCCTTCAATACTTTTGTTAATGGTTTGCAAGACCAACAATTAATATCCACTATAGATGCCAGCCAGGTAAAAACTTTTTCCGAGGCACTACAAATAGCTGAGAAATACACATCACGTATAAAACCAAAAAGCATTTTATACCAAAACTCTCAACCAAATCAGTATAATAAAAATAATAAATAAAATAATAATAAAATAATATGAAACGATTTTGAGATTGTGCATAAGAAAGGACAAAATAATACAAATGCTGATGCACTTTCAAGAATAAAAATAGATTCCGATATACTAAAGGCAATGATACCTCCGAACATTGATGAAAAGAACAAAAAAGCACTGGTGTTAACAAGAGGAATGAAAGATAAGAATGAGGAATATAAAAGAAAAAGTGAGGAAAATAAAAAGAAAATTGAAAATGAGAAACAGAAAAATAATATAGAAAAAGAGAAAAATACGAATGGTAATACACATCCTATTGAGCCTGATCAACTCAAAATATGGGATTGTACATCCATAAATGATAGAAAAGTAGCTACTAAAATAAAGTTTATATTGGAAAAATCAAGAAAGGAAATGAAAATTGAAAAAGATTCTGCTCTAAATGAAATGCGCATCAGATGTAGCGAAAATCCCGATTATCTAGATAATATGTTGGAGAAACTACTTTCTGTTTTAGGCAGAACAAATTGTAATAAGTTCGCACTAGAAAAAGGTGACGAAATATTTAAAAGAATAAATATAGAAAAGTTTAAAGAAAGAATTAATAAAAGTAAAGAAAATGACGTCATAATATTATTATATAGCAATCCTCAAAGAATAAAAGATAGAAAAAGACAACACGAATTAATTGAATTATATCACAACACACCATGCGGAGGACATTTTGGAGTAAGAAAAACCCTGATAAAATTGAAACAAAAATACATATGGAAAAATATGTATAAGATGGTAAAGGAATACGTTTTAACCTGTGATCTCTGTCAAAGAAATAAACAAATAAGGCACACAAAAGAACCATTATGCGTAACAGAAACACCAAATAACAGTTTTGAAACAATAGCTATCGACACAGTAGGTCCTTTACGACCATCTAATAATTATAGATACATAATAACAATGCAATGTGAGCTAACTAAACACGTAATAGCAGCACCAATGGAAAATAAAGAAGCCAAAACGATAGCGAAATGTTTGGTTGAAAATTTGATACTGAAATATGGAACATTCAAAATCCTAAAATCTGATAGAGGCACTGAATTTGTAAATGAACTAATGAAGGAAATATGTACTTTATTACAGATTGAACAAAGACTATCAACACCATATCATCATGAAACATTAGGCACTATAGAAAGAAATCATAGAGTCTTAAATGAATACTTCTTATCTTTCGTAAATGATGATAACTGGAGCGAATGGATACCATATTACTCTTTCGCATATAATACAACACCTCATATTGACACAGGGTATTCACCTTTCGAACTAGTTTTTGGAAAATTACCAACCTTACCAGGAGAAGAAATAATGAATAAAGATAGGGTATACAATATAGATAATTACGCTAATGAATTAAAATTAAGATTAAAAATTTCACTAGAAAATGCGAGAAGGATAATAGAAAAAATAAAGAATAATAGAAGATTAGAATCTTTTAACAAAGCTAGTAAAATAGATCTTAGCTTAGGTGATTTGGTTTTGGTTAGAAAAGAAAACAGAAAGAAGAATGAATCACCATACCATGGTCCATATGAAGTTATTGAAATAGACAATTTAAATGTAAAAATTAAAATCAATAATAAGGAAAAAACGATACACAAAAATCTATTAAAGAAATATAATATAAATAATAAGTAACAAAAAAAAAAAAAATTAAGTTATAAGTAGATTTTAAGTAATTTTTAGTATCATAAGCATATACAAAAAAAAAAAAAAAAAAAAAAAAAAAAAAAAAAAAATCAAAGAAACAAAAAGTTTTTTTTAAAAAAAAAAACATTACATTTTAATTTGAACACGTACTTTACTTTAACAAAAAAAAAAAAAAAAAAAAAAAAAAAAAATTTAAATTAATATGCATATGTAACTAATAACTATATAAATTTAAATATGTAACTATATGTATATATATATATATATATATAAGTATATGATAAGATAAAAAATTTCCAAATATTGTATCATACAGACATCGCTTTCTTAATATCCATGAATATAAAATAAAAATTTTAAAATCTTGATAATGTACAAGATTGTAAAATTTTAGCTGAAAGAGTGGGGGTGTAGTGTATCCACTGTATTTGCATTTCAATATTTAAAAAGAATCTAAAGCAAAAGAATAAAAGAAAACAAACTATGCGAACTATGTAAACAAAATTAATCATTGTTGTTGAGTAGGTCAGTATCAAATTTAATTACTCCACGTTTTAGTAATTTAAAAAGAAATGTTATACTTTGTAAAAATACGGTCGGTCATTGATCGCTTACTCACTTGTATATGAAATAGTTTAATGTACGAAATGCACTGTTTTGCTGATATTGCAGAATATTCTTTGTTTGCAAAATATACACTACCAGAATTCTATCAGAAGTGTGTCAAACGTAATTTAAATAAAGGAAAGAAAGACACATAGAAAATATGATACAGTGTTTGGATATTGAGTGATCTTTTGTAACTATGTGTAAATCACTCAATTCTAGATTAATGAAATTATTCTCATAAGTAGTATATAAGTTCAACAATTTTTCAATAAAGCAATCATTTGTCAAACAGCAATTGATTCATTTCTTTTTATTCCAAAAGAAACAACATTACACTATGCTTTGTATTTAATTTGTTTTTTGCTTTGAAGTTTTTATCAAATTGACATTAACTATTGCACAATAGTTTAAAAAGGAGCTTCGCCAATTTTCCCAATGTTAGTTTTAAGCGTTTTCATGAGTACCGTTATTATTTAATGGATTATACTTAAGTAATGTGTCAGTATATGGTCATTATTTTGAAAAAATAATATTTGGTAATACACATAAATTCTTCTAAAATATGTAAAAATTTGTAAAATATGCCATAAAATATGAAAAAATTTGAAAATTTCAAAAGTATGCATTTATGACGAAATATGCAAAAATATGCGGTAACAAATAGGGGTTAAATGTCGTAGTTTTTCCTAAAATGAATTAATATTTTGGTTGTTTTGTCAGTAACATTCAGAAAAAAAGATGCTAATGCATATTTTTGGTTGCCCTAGTTATTATTAATACATACATACATAACTGGCCTTTACAAAGTGTGTCAGGATTACGGCCTAGCTTCTCGCAGCACTCATGTTGTGTGTGTAAATTTTATCCATGAGTATTATTAGTAATACTTAAGTAAAAATGCAGAACAAGAACAAAAATCTATGATATTTATTACCCAACAAAAAGAAGCAACATAACTGTAAAGTCGTCAAAGTGGTTCTGACTGAAGTAGAACTTACTTCACTGCACTAGATTAAACGGTCAAAGTTTATTTATCCAAGAGGGGTAACTCGAAAGTGGGTACTCAGATGGTGCAGAACAAATATTCTGTTTTACGTGAGTTCAAACTTAGACTACATGCTGAACCTCAACAACTGAGAGACCTCACATGTTGCCCTCTCTCTAAACAAACTCATTGACCGCGCTGAGTATACATCTGACGCTATTATCAGAACTTTATTACTCTGACATCACCTCTATTTACTTTATTCATAATTTCATATACAACACATGGACACAGAAGTGTAAACAGCAGCTCTCACTGAGAATTACTGCCCAAGCAAGTTTAAACAATTCAGTTTTCAATATGATATATCTGCAGATCTTTGAAAGGCTTTTGTACAGCATCGGTGCTGAGATTGCTTCAAACGCGTCCAATATTCACAAATGCTTTCAGATTTTAATTTTATTCTCAAAAGGGTCCTCTGGTGAGCGGACTCACAATGCTTGTACATGATTTAAGATCAAATAAACAAGATTTGAATGTCTTACTTGCGAGTAATTTGAAGATATGAAATACTGGAGCCCAGTTTTTTTTTAAGACCAATACTCAGGAGTAAACCTTTACTCATTGTATTGGAATATTGAAGATAGAAGATAGCTACATAGATTTTTTTTTGTAATTTTATTGATCGTCATTGAATGATCAACAGCAATTGCGCTTATTTTTCGGTGGATGTTGATAGTGAGTGGCTGCCGTCTTCACTAATTAGGTTAACTGTTATCTTCCCAGAAGGTGGCGCTGTACTTCTCATCATTCTGGTTTTCTGGTGGAATAGATTGGATATGTCAGGGAGCGGTTTTTCTTGCAGAGGGACATATTGGGGGGGACGAGGGGGGGGGGGGCGCTTGGGTAGACTCTTATTTTTTTTTTAAATTATAATTTAGAAAAACCGCAAATTTTATTTTATAATTTTATCCTTCGCTGGGATTGAACCTCGGTCGTTTGAGTTTCTGTGCGAACGCTCTACCCACTATGCCCCGACCTCTAATGTTTAGCATCTATGTATGTGTAAGTATCTACTAAGAGAACTCCTCGCATATTTTTTACTACCCAATAAATGATAAGTTAGTGAAAAATATTTTTGTTTTAAATTTGTCAATTTTACTTATAATTTTTAATGTTCATATAGTTAATTGTTTGAAAGTTTTTTTTACTAAATGTTTTAATTAAAATACTTTGACAATTTGTCTCTGTAAGAGTATCAAGTGTTTTATAAAATACATATGGATGTGTGTGTGAGTTTAAAGCCTCTTAAACAGTTTCTATTGTAGAAATGAAAAGTTTTCTACTCTAATTTAGACTTAAAAAACACATCTTTCAAATGTTGTTTTTGGGGGTGGTAATTGTAACACTTTCAAAACTGAAACAATTTCTTAATTATCACTCATGAAACACGTAACTTTACTTGTTAACATTTTTGATTTGAAAATTTTCACAAAAACAAAAAAAAAAAGAAAGGAAAAATTAGGGAGACAGCAATCAAAACATTTTGACAGAAACAAGCTTGTGAAAAACGAATTTATATTCATTTTCATTTTCAGTCATTCACTCATTTACTTAATCCCTCTCTCTCTTTCTCTCTAGTTCACTCAGTCCTTTCAGCCTAAATTTACTCAGTCAATCAGCAAATGCTTCAAAACTAAATGAACAAAAAATCCAAAAAAAAAAACAAACAAAAAAAAAAAAAAAGAATTGAAAAAGAAAATTAACAAAATTTTTATGGCAACTAAACATCATGCATACGAGAAACTGAAATTTGTATAGATTTACCAATACAAAGACAATATCAACAATACCTAAAAACATACAAGCACACACACAGTTATTCATTGAGGCAGAGTGTTAAGAGGAAAACAGGATTTTTTTTCTCAGCAAGGCATCATGCATTTTTTTGTTTTGTTTTCTTGTTGTTTATAAATGACTGACTGACATAACAATTTAAATAAACGACTGACAGACTGACTCTTAATACGAGCTCTTCTTAACTCTCTTCCTATTATTATATGCCAATTTTGCCAGGAATTTCAACGGGTTGGTAATGTTTTGAAATTGTGTGTCTTGTCAAATGATTTAAACGTCAATGGATTACTTAAAGCTTAATACTGAAGTAATTCATCAAAACCATTACGATTAAATTAACTCAAGTGCCTCTAACCTGAAGTGTATTTAAGAAAAAAATTTACAGTAAAAAAAAAAATTATTTCCGCTGTTAAAAAACTCATGCAGTTTATAAAAAAAAAACAGGGGAAAATATTGTACAGATTTTTACGTCAACACAGGTATATCCTATATATACACTCACTATAGAACTTCAGCTTTGCTTAAAGCAAAGCTACAGAGTGTTAAAGGAATGAATTTTTAATGCAAAACTGTTAATATTGAGCCTTTGGATTTTCTAGTTTTTTGTCACTGTGCTCGATTTTGTCAACTTGGTCAATCACAGAGGTAATTACCACTAGTTTCTTTCTCAGAAGTAATGCTGCAGCATCTGCACTCAGTGAGAATTTAACAGTAGTTCCATCTTTTCAGCATATGTATTGATTCTTTGAGGAACCGTGTATACCGCTATCAGTTTTGATAAAGAATATTGACGGATTTCCAAAAGTTTTAGCGTCCCGTCCCTGTCATAACGTGGCAAAAGCGAAGAAAGGCCAGTCATGATTACCTAAAAGTAGATCCCAGATAACGTCTTAAAAGCCTTTGCAAGATTACAGTGCATGAACCGAGTAAGAATAGACATTCAGCCAATATGAGCTGCCTGTATAGTGTAGCAGAATAACAGAGTCCATGATAAAGCATTGTGCTAAACTATGGAAAGAAAGTACCTAGAATAACATCATACTGAAAGCCAGAACTGGTAAATCACAGAGAAAAAGTCATTAATTCGCCTCTACAAAGTATTCCTGCAACGTCTGTAGTAAATGACAGTTCGAGGGCAAATACATCTTTTAAAAGTTCATATCGAACGCCCAATTATACACCGCTATGAGCTTGAAAAGGTGTCTGAGGATTCCCCAGAATATTTACGAAAGTCCTGACCCTATCGAACAGAAGCCTAGCAAATGAGAGCTTAGGCTAATAGGAAATTTGGGTAGTATTATAATCCAGGGAAATTCAAGTGATATTCTAAAATGACAACAATGACGAGTAGCAAAAGATCTCACTAAAAAGAACAACATTTTAATTTAAGTTATTCATACCGTAAATAATATTTACGAGAATTTCGGCTATGGGAATCAATTTTCTCACTTCGCAAAAATATTTTCTTATTGCTCGACGAATCTCTATGGATGCCAAACGTACTACCACTAGTGAACATGTCTGGCCTTCCCTGCACTGAGTAGAGTAGTTCCAATGTAGACACCTTTCCGTATATAAAAGTTGCATAAGGTTGTGGATTGGATAAAAGTTTTGTTAATTCTAAAAGAGAGAAAACTATTTGCTGCACCGTTCTAAGAAGCAGAGTTACTTGAAAGCTAATTTAGAATTCCAAAAATGTGATATTTCCAACGGAAGTCACAGTAATTTTTTTTATAACCAGAAAATTAAGGACTTTCGGCTCTTTAAGATTTACATTATCTATAGTCAGTATTTATAACACACCCAGTCTATATATCAGAATGTAACAATGTGTCCTGCGCAGTAACAAATCGTTTCTGCTTCTGGTACCATCTTGAAAAGTTTTTACCAGTTCATTGTGTCATTTATAAGAGTAGACAGAGTTAGAAATCAAAGACGTAATGTTGTATGTTGGAACTATTAATTGAAAATACTTTGTTTTATAAATTGGTCCCACTGTAATTTATATTCAAAAACGCCATGATGTTTAAAAAAAAATTCATCTTCTTCTACTTAAACAAATGACCTTAATTTGCTTGAAACTGTTTCAGTTGTAATGATTAAATAAAAGAGTTTATTAAGAGACAGAGATAGAGAAAGAGAGAGACAAACATGCGATAAAGAGGGAGAGATTAAATTGACTGACAATCATACTTAAAAGAAAAATTGAAATTCTATACGAGTACTTTCAGACTAAACCATTAAAACCATACCGACAACCAAAACGATGACATCGTAGCACTTAAATACAGGCTCCATTATACACAATAACATGCCCTACACCAATAAAATTTACAGATAAAAAGAGCTAGGGAAAACAGCAAAAAGAGAGAGCCTTAGGAAGAGATATTTCAAAGAAAAAGCCAAGTGTAAAAATTCACACAATACTCGTACATACTCTTTTACTCTGTTTTTGGTAAAGAGATCTCATGCATAAAAATTTCCAAAAAAAAAAACACAAAAACAAATTTTAAGAAAAAAAAATGTACCCCTTCTGCTATATCCTCTCTTCCTAATAATTTTTACACTATTTAGCTTAATAGACAAAGTCTTTAATATTATCCCTACTCTATAGGTTTATAAAGAAAAAAAAAAAATCTTGAAAAAGTAAGAGCAAGGCGGGTGGCAGTTAAAACTGTATTTGTCTAAACGAAAGCATTTTAAAGGAAAAACAAAGTAAACAAAATAAAATAAAAATTTAAAAAATTGTGAGAAATTATTAAAAAAAAGAGCAACTGTTGTAGTATCACTATTATGGTAAATCTTGATATTCAACTAGAAAACTCATTCTATGCTACATACACAAACACACACACAAGTACCCCAACTGCCTTACAAGGCACAATAGCCTTTAAGCGTTTTCATGAAATATAACAAAAGAGAACCCACGCTTAGTTACCCACACAAATATTCACATTTTCATACGAACACTTGCATCTCTACTTAAATAAATACGTTGAGGCAGAACAGGAAAAGGAAAAAGAGAATGAGAGTGAGAGAGAGAGAAATAGAATATTAGGTAAAGTAAGATATATAAAATAATAATTCTAAACTGTGCATTTGTAGATTCAAATGTGTACACATAGATGTTTTCGCCAAAAAGATTTTTAAAAAGTGCAGCAGGCAGTAAAACAAAATGCTGAATATGTAACATTTGCACAGTGGGTTGGTTGGAGGTATTTAACCATATTGAGAAATAAATAAAATAAAACTTATGTTTCTGCATATATTTATATTTTAAACAAGAAGATAATTTCTAATACCAAAAGACTTGACAAACTTCACGGTACAAATATGAAATTATTATGATTTTAAATTTTGATTTTTTACGTAAAAATTCTGTAATTATTTTAAAGGCACAGTGTGTTAAAAACCAAAAAAAAAAAGAATTAAAGTATATCTTGTTGCCTTACAGAACTATACATTTATCGTCGTGCGGGAGTTTATATGCTCTATCCGCCATTTTATATATCTCGAGTAAATGATTTAGGTTTTTGACACCAACATTTTTAAAATCTGCAATTCGTTTTCGGTTGATCATCTCCGAAACTGGACGAGATATCCGAAAACGGATTGCAGACTTGAAAAATTTGGGGTCGGAAAACCTAATGTGGCATCATTAACTCGAGATATACAAAAAATAAGAAATGGGGGATAGAGCTCATAAACTCCCACACGACGTTATGTGAAAAATAGAACACAATTCACATGGTATCTGGTAAGACACTTAAAATAGACTGCGGAATATGCGGACAGTTTTGAAATTGTCAACAATATCTTTACTCGAACGAGAAATAAAGAGCGATAAATCTGTGAGTTTTTTTAATTTTCCGTCCCTTACCGATTTCTTTAAAAATATCAGCAGACTGCATGGAGTAGTTTATTTCTGGCAGCCAGTATCAGACTATCTCATGACTAAAGGAGAAAATTAAGAACTAATCTTTTATTTCGACAAGGGTTTTTAGGATGATTTAGACGTTTTTTTAATTTCATTATTGTCCAGTTGAGTTATATTAGACCCAATGAGCTCTAGAAACAGCACATCTGTTCTGTGCTTTCCTCCGGAAACACCTAAACATTTACTCCAAGGATATTATCTATATATTTTCCGAAGTAGAATGCAACGGATTCCTCACTGGTGAGGCGCTTCTAGGCAGATCATCCGCTTTTCTATTCCCTTTTATACCTCTTAGATTTTTAACCCAGAACAGGTCCGGTTTATGGGTGTTTTACTGGTCATTTCTCTCAGAAACAGAAAGAAATGGAAGTGCCTGATTCAGATCAGTTTCCTACGCACATCCGCACAGTCACCAACGGCCCTTGGTAAAGTGCATAATAGCGACTCAAATAAGCATGTAAGAGTTTGAATCACATGTTTACTCAGTATCCGATGATTCTTGTTAAAAAACATCGAGCAGTGACAAAGAAACTACATGATCATCTCCGCTAAATTTTTATCCTAACTTAATCTACGCACATCAACCCAGTCTTCTTTCCGCCTTGCTAATGGAAAGTAGTAAACAGGTCCAATTTTTAGAAAAGATCAGCCACAAGACTCTTAAAGCAATGCAACTCAATTTCAAAGACCTGTCCACACTTTCGGTAAGACAGGTCTATGCGCTAATCATATATATATGTAGTAAGTTATCTCAAGACGATAGTGTGCCCAATGAGAAATCTTTTCACATGCTCAAACTTTGAACATTTTCGATCCCACAACGATACGAAATTCATTTAACAAGGAAATCAACGGGAAGTAATTGCAACATGTATTTGGCTCTAGATGAGTTATAGAAGTCGATTACTCAATCTCAGTAGCATAAACGAGGGTGATTTGTATCTCCTAGTAAAGCAGATCTAGTGACTCCACCAACAAGTATAGCTAGGGCAGTCATTTGGTATAGTGTTTTCCAATTGGAGCTTACGAGGTTTAATAGCTGCTGCTATATCTGTCGACTTGGATGTAATTCATGCATTTCGTTTTGGCAAATTATTATGAGTGAATACACAGCACGTGTGTTGGCCATCTCTGGCATCTCCGATCATATACAATCAAATGTATATGAAATGTAACATTGAAGCAGTTAAAAACTAACTTAAATATCTATTATAAAATCATATTGAACTATAAAAGAATTTTTGCTACCTTTAGAGCACGTCAGCAAACAGAATTAGGAAATATGAAATCCAACAGCTTCGCACTGTGTGGCATTATCAATTCATATTTCTTTGAAAACTATGTAGGTGATATAAAATATCCTGCAGAATAACTAGCTTTTGTTGCACTGTGCCATTCAACACCAGCCGTTTGCACTTTGGCAGTCAAAAAGACATTTTTCTGTACAAAAGTGAACTCTTGGTATATGCAAGTGTGCAGAAGGTCTATAGGGTTTTGTAAACTTAAATTCAAAAAAATACCACAGAAATGTTTACCGCAATAAAGGCAGCAGCAATAAAAAAGGAACAAAAAATTAGAAAACTTGAAACTAAAAATTGGTGTTCAGTTTTCGTTTTCATTTTTTCATTTATTTTTTTTTTCTTCAATATTTTGAACATTTCAGTTTGTTGTATATTTTGTTGAACAACTTCACAGAGAATATGAAATAAACAAAGCCAGAGTTTTACAAAGTATTTGAAAAGACTTTCTATAGAATTTCAGGAGACTTTTTTTCTTTTTTTTGTATAAATAGTTTTTTTTTGGTTGGTAAGGTTTTAGGGAATGTTAAAACTTTAATAGAGTTTTTATGTTCTAAGTTTAACAAAAATTTTGTTTGCTGGTATCACCAAAAGTTTAAGAGTAACCACAGTGGGTGAGAGGATGTTAAAGTTAAAATATGGAGATCTCTTATTTGCCATGATTTCTTTTGAAAAAACAAATGGATTAGTTATTTAATACAAAAGGATTACAGTGATATATAAAAGTTAAACAACACATTTACAAAAGTTAACATACCAAACTGATATATTTAAATAATTTATACGAGTATTCGTAGAAAAGAACAATTTTGTTGGCAATTTCCTAAAAGACTTACAGAACACTCTTATAAAGGAATTAAAGGTTGTTTCTTTATGTAAATCACTATGTGTTGCCATTATCTTTGTGTTGTAGTTGTTTTAATGTATTAAAATTAGATGTTTGGCAGCAAAAACAACAAAATAAAAATTATTTTGGTTTTAAACTGACCTCACCACAAAATTAACACATTTATTATGAAATAGAGAGAAAAAAAAAAAAACAAAATCACACAAAAACCATATATTGGCTCATATCCTTTAATTCCTTTACAGATATTAAAAGGATAAAACAATTGTTTTATGGCTTTTAAAATATTGAAAAAAAAAATGATAAAGAAAAATTATAAAGTCAATAGAGGCTGACAATATGTGATACCCTGTCCCTGTGCTAATAAATAAAAAGTAAAAAGGGTTTTAGCAATTTAATGACTCATCAAAAGGTTAATAAGTGAAATTTGAGTTGGTTGTTCAAAAAAATTTGTAGTGCCAGAAGTACTCGTTCATTATTTCAATCACAGAATGATATGGAACTATTGAAGAATACTAGAAAACGAGGTAGTTTTCACTGACACAGACTTAATGGATACTTCCAGTGACACCACTTTAAAGGTGTGGTTTTTTATTTTGTTTTTTTTATTTAAGATCAATACTCAAGGGGTAAATCCCTACTCATGCAGTGCATTGTATTGGAATTTGAAGATACATTCATAGATAGATTTTTTATTTAATTTTGTTATTATGCGCCTTTTTGTTAATGAGAGAAGTTGCAGTCAATTTGACCACTCAAAGGCCATTGTTATAACTTCACCCATGAGGAATTGACCTCCCTGTCAGTGGATGTTGAATGTGAGTGGCGAGCGTTTTCAGTAGGTTAGCTGTTATCTTCCCAGAAGTTGGCACTGTACTCCTAATAATAAAGTAGTTTTTTAAGGCATAGACTGGAAATATCAGAGAGCAGTTTCTTGAAGATGGAATTCTTTGGAGGGGGGGAGGGGAGGGGGAACATTTTATTTTAAAATTATAATTTTAATAAAACCGCTAATTTTATTTTATAATGTTTGCCCTTCGCTGGCATTGAACCTCGGTTGTTTGAGTTTCTGCACGAGCGCTCTAACAACTATATCACGACCCCCCCTCCCCCAAGAAGCAATTTGAATGACATTCTGTACATTCTGAAGATTAAAAAAATTAAAGGAAAATTTACGTAAAGAGGCTTAGAATTATCTTATGAGCTCTGACAGATATTTGATTGATTATCGAAGTTTTATGTAACAAATTTCGAAACTTTCTCTATGACAGTTTTCAGGTTATATGAGTATAAAAAATCAACATTTATATCGTAGAGAAGGTACCATGCACAATTGTCCAATTTCGAGTATTTGTGGGGCTGGTAAATTGCGTTGAATATGAAACCATTTGCAGCATTTTTATAAACCTTAGCTTACTTAAACCACTCTAAAGATATACAAGAATCAATATTTAGTTCATATGAGAAGTATCATACCCTTCTATTCTATTTTACACATTTTTGAATTGATGATTTGTGTGAATATAAAGGTATTTGAAGCTAAATTAAGGACTCTGTCTCTTACGATTTTGAATAAATATTTACTATGTATGGGTGTGGCACCCTTCGACCAATCGAAATTTTTGGAATCTATGTATTTTATAGCTCCTTAGGACATTCAGATCTATAATCTGGAACTCGTTTTAGCCGTTAAGACTTCAATTTAAAATTGATCTCTATCAAAAGATATTGTGGCTTTTTCCTTTTATTTTTTTATTCTACAAAAGCAATCTACTCTACAAGCCCTTTCAGAACAATAAAAGGTTAGTCGATGACAATCAAAGGCATTTGTTTTATATATTTAACGTTTCTAAGGTCCTTCATTTTGTCTATGGATGCTTCATGCAAATGATTTTACTGACTTCATATAGCCCTGTTGAAAACAATTTTATCTTCTTTAATATCCCAGACATACATACTAAGCTTACTATACTTTGGACTCCCTATGGATAGAATGTGCTTTCAGCTTATTAAAGAGACCATTAAAAATATTTAAAAAAATAATGGCACAACATTAACCATTTACACCCATATTGAGAGAAGCGTAATGTGTTATAGGGTACAGGTTTAAGTCGAACTTATTTCACTTTAATTTGTTTTTATAACTCACATTGAATATAAATATATATTTTTTAAATAATGTTGTTGTTCTTGTTATAATTTTAATGGCATATAAATTAGAAATTTAAAAACCCATTTAATTGGATTATAATTTATTTGGCAAATTTACAAAATCCCAAAAGGTTACAACATATCAAAATATGTTTTAGATGGGGACAGATAAAATATGAAATTTTAAAATACTCGTAGTTTTAGAGATTTGCTGTTCTTTTTGGAAATTTATTTAAAATATTTTAAAGGGCGTTTTTAAAAACTTTACAAAACTTTAAATTGACAGCAAAAACAAAAAGGTATTACAAAAAATAAATTCTAAAAATTATTGGTGCGATCAATACATGTGTATGACGGTGTTTCTTGTAAAAAAAAAATGCTGTTTTCTAAAATTATAATTTAAATTAAAAATTAAATAAAAAAAATAATAAGAGGTCCATCTTCAAGAAGCCGCTCCCTGACATTTCCAATCAATTCCACCAGAAACCAATATTAAGGAGTACAGCGCCACCTTCTGGGAAGATAACAGCTAACCTACGAAGACGCTCATCACCTCACATTCAACATCCACCGACAGATGAGGCAATTGATGTTTGATCATTCAAGTTGACAGCAACTTTGTGTATTGGCTTACTAAGACTATAGTGGGTTCAAATCTCAGCTCTGATATCTTTGACAAAAGTATGAAATATTTCTTTCGGTTCTGAGAGTAATTGATTGGCATGAACACGCTTCTCAAGCCTGTCATTCGGAGTCGACTTTAACCTGTAGGTCCCGGTAATCATTGTTAAAAATTAACACACACAACATGAGTGCTGCGAGAAGCTAGGCTGTAGCTCTGAAACAGAGTGTTAATGGCCAGCTATGTATGTACATATGTATGTAACTGCCAAATATAGCACATGTTATAAGAACTAGAAATTATTGAATATATTCTATAAAACGAAAAGGAGTGGAACTAAAATCGTATGTTTTTCAAATCCAAATAAAAATTAATTCCTTCAATTACTTTAAATATATGAAAAGGACGCACAATTTTTTTTAATTCATTTTTTTGTTTTTTTTTTTTTTTTTTTTAAACCCGTCACATGTGAAAATCACAGCAATTTAAAATTTCATTCCATTCGTATTTTTATACGCTTTTGGTTCACAGAACATACCCGTATCATATCAGGATTTCTTTTTTTTACAATTCGTTTAAAAATTGTTTTAAAGAAAATTAAAATTTTCTATTGAATGTTTGGAATTGAAAGGCAATAATACGTTTTATATGAGAACGTGAGGGTCATGTAAATAAAACCAAAATCCGCATGCCACATACAAGTGGCACAGTAGTAATAGTATGAGTTGTTCACAAGATGATTTCTGTTTATTTTTTTGCATTTTTATTTTTGTTATTCATGTGCATATTTTATTTGTATTTCTTATTATTTATTTTGTTTTTCTTTTCTATTTATTTTTTTCCCCGTTCAACACTCGTCTTTGCACATCATCTTCTTCATCATCATCTTTAATTTTTTGCACGTTTCATGCGACAATTCGATTTTTAGCAAAAAGTAGAACCTTTTCTTTCTTTATTTTTCCCCCTTTCAAATTCCAAGAAAAATCTCTGCCTCTCTTTAAATTTTTGACATTTGCAAGGCCATAACAAACAAAAGGAAGTACAAAAAAATTGTTCTTAAAAGGAAAGGAAGAAAATATTTTGATTCAAAACTGAACAAAGGCCAAGAAATTTAAATCTTCTTAAAGATAACAGAAATATGTATTTTTATTTTAAATTAAAGGTCCTTCGGTCAAGCGTAAAGTGAAGGTAAAGATAGTGTTTTTGAATATTAAAAGCAATTCTTATTTTCTGCTCAAAAAAATTTTTAGGACTTTCCTTTTATTTAATAATTAAATTAATAATCAGTTTAGCAAACCGTAGCATCACCAACAGGCATACCTCTTACAATGCAGTTTAAAACGCTTTAATTTTCTGTAAAGCAAATGCTCGGTTGTAAGAGAAATACCTGTAACATAGCACTCAGTTCTATTTTAGCTTTAATGCCAAAAACAGCAAAACAACAATTCTTAAGGTCAGTATTCTCTATTAATGTACCATTTAAATTAAAAACCTTAATAACCTCTTTATTTTCCTTGAGTTCCCCTGATAAGTAACCAAGCTTTTGTTAATCTTTATTTCAATAAACAATCTGTCTTGAAAGCTTCAATAACGTCAAAAACATTACCATTAAGTCAGTCGATAATGCTGTTGTTATTCTGCTTCCAAGCAGAGAACTGTTGTTGACAATGACAATGAGTTTCAAAATGTTGGTGATAATTTTTATATTTTTATTTATTTTCGTTAGCGTTTTGGCTTTAAAAGACAAATAAATGAGTGATGAACTGGGCTGGGTAACAACAGGTGCCATATTTTGTATTTTTTTTAATCTGAAAATTAAATATTAAAAACGTCCTTCTTCAATTAAAAAAGTAAAAGGAAGGTTGACTAAACGTAGCACAGTTACTGTGATTTAAAAGAAAAAAAAAAGAAAAAGTTATTTCATTGCAGATTTTACGTGACTCTGCAAAAAGAGCAGCCATTAACAACAGACAGTTTTTTTTTAATTAAAAGAAAAATAACAAAAAAGTGAACTTATGTATGTGAAGATTACAACAACAACAACAATAAATGGACAATCCAAGCCTAGAAGTGCATGAACTGACTTTAGACTATGCAGTTAAGAGGGTGCATCACTATTGGCAAAGAATATCATATATGGTCTACAGGTAAGGAAAATAATTATGCAAAACGCATCAATCACACATCTTACATTTAAATACCAAATAATTATATATTTAAAATTTTTTTTTTAATAAAATGGCGTGTTTTTTCTATCATATAGTTACGGTGACCATATTTTTTAAACCAAAATACAGAAAAAGGAAATATCTGACCAATAACAACTATAAAATTCAAACAAACATCCTTCTATACGTACGAGGGCGAATTGACATTGAAGCTACCTAGCGCTAGATGGCAGCACAAACAAAAAACCTTTTTCTTTATTAGAAATTACGATCTGTCAAACGTCAGCTGTTAAAATTTTAGCCAAATTCATCGATTAGTTTATTTGTTGTAGTCGTTTAAAGTATGCAACTTTTGTGTTTCTTGGAAATTGGAAAAAAGTGAATTTCGTGTAGTGATTAAACACTATTATTTGAAAGGCAAAACGGCGAACGCAATTGTTGTTTGATCATTCGAGGGTCAATGTGTAACACTGGCTCTTGAGTGGACAAATTTTCAGCAATTTGTTTTATCAACAATAAAAGGCGCAATATATTCAAACATCTATGAAAAAAAAAACCTATCAACCATCTTCACATTCCAATACAATGCACTGCATGTGTAGGGGTTTACCCCAGAGTATTGGTCTTCAAAAAAAAAAAAAAAAAAAAAAAAAAAAAGCATTACGGCGAATCTGCTTCGTCAGATTGTATGGTAAATAATTTTGAGGAGTTCCCAAAATCGTATTCTTCAGATGGTATATTTCGTATTATTCAGTTGGAAAATCGTCTTACTAAGTGTAATGAACTAAAAGGAGACTATGTTGAGAAATGAATGGTTTTTGAAAAAAAAAATGTTTTTTTCCTACTTAGGTAGCTTCAATATCAAACCGCCCTCGTACGTACATAGGCATGTATTTATTATATTTATTATTTAAATGCAAAATTAACAAAATTAAGAAAAAAAAAAAACAAAATAAAATAAAATAAATTAAGCAAAAATTTAGAAATAATTAAAATTTAATTTCAATTCTTAAAACATTGGGGATCCCAAATATATAAGTCGTAATATTATCAAACTTCCTTCATATTGTATATGCTTTTCAAACCCCTCTCATTCATCTTTAGTTTCTTATTTTATAATTTTTATTTTTTAATAATTTTACAATTTGTCAGCCTATAAAACAATTACTAATTTGATGGCATTTAAAAAACTTTAAATAAACCCGAATATATTGACACGCATTTGTGCTAAAATTAATAATAAAAAAGTCTGCCTCTCTCATTCTGTCAGCAAGGAAACTAAAAAGGATTTTCCTTATGATTTATAGTAATTAACTCTCGCTTTCCCTCTTTCACACACACACACATACATATATTGTAAATTATTTCCAACATATGTGTATGTGCATAATGTGTGGGTTTGGTTTTAATGACAACAATAAAAAAGCAACTACAACAAAATTTAAGTTCAAAGTTCTGTTTACTAAGTCTGAAATGAAAAGTTCATATCATTTTAAAAAGTTCAGTTGAATTGCCTGACTTTGTCACAAACAGTCATTAATACACAGGCAATGATAAATAAAATAAAAAAAAACCCAGTTGGCACAATAGTCGTACATGACATAGTCGTCAAGGATATCTTTAAGACATGGCACTAACGGTTGTCGACAACATCGCGGAAGTGTTCGTGCACGATATTTTGTGGTCTATTTTCTTGAAGTTTTCGAACAGAGCAATGACGACATGCTTACATCGTTCATACAATGTGCGGTTGACGACAACCTAAGTGACATTGTCGCTAAGCGAATCGTCCACGATTTTTGGGACGTTTGTTTGAAAATGTCGTTGATGAATTGTTCTAGCTGTCGTGTATGCGTTATGCAGGATAATAGTCTCTTGTCGTGCACCCATCCTCATGAATGTCTTTAAGACAGAGCCAACTGGGAAAGCAACTCGCAAATACGTACACACACTTACGTATGTACTTATATACTTGAATTTGAAATAAGCAAAATATTTATGAGGTCTTTCACTACTACATAGAGATGTTTTGGATATTTTGGACAGATGTCCTCTTGAGTTTGTTACACCAATTTTCTTTGTATAAATGATATAGATTTATAATTCATTTTGTCAAACTGCTATGAATACCCACTAAAGGCAGGCAATATTTGTTTGTTATTTAATCCTGTTGACACATATATGTACAATAAGAATTTGATTGTTTGAAACAATACTGTGCTTGAAATATAACGAAGGAGATGGTAGCATTGTTGGCTCTACCCTTAGCCTGTACATAAATTCTAACCCGTAATACTGTTCATTAGTGAAATATGAATTTAAAAAGGTCTAGTACACGCTATGTTATAGAACAGGATGAAACAGAAACAACTTTACGGTTAAGGAACAAGTCATCGTTTCTTTGGGAATAAATTTACATGAAATTTCAATTTAAATGTTACTCAAATTGGAGATGGAACGTGTTGCACGACCTAATACGAAGTTTACACACATATATAGTACATAATCAGAGTAGGGAAATAAACCAAATTGAACGTTTGATATCATTTTGCTGTGTTCTTTACAATGAGTAAAACAAAAATAAAACAGAAACAGTGAGAACGATTGTCCCATTTAATTTTGTATATTGTTTTTGTTTTGAGTACTACACATACACTAACTCAAATGTGCGTAGGTACAACAAAAAATTAATGATAAGAAAAAGAAAAGAAGAGAAAAAGAGCAAATTATACGAATGTAACGAAATAACAAAGCAAGCACAAGAGCGAAAAACTAATTGTTTCATTTGCGCTCTTCCTTATTTAAAAGGTAGTTGTTTTGGTTTTGTTCATGTACAGTACCATTAAAAAAATTTCGAAAAGTTTTGTTTGTTTGCCCACTCTGTACATAATTGACCATTACAACCCTGTCTAAGGGTTACGGCCTAGCTTCTCGCTACGAAGTTTGTGTGACAGAAATCTGATTTCGTACGCCATTCGATTCGTGTAATGTTGAGCGAAATTGACACGTAAAAACACAAAACAATTTAGATGTTAAATATGAATAAACTATTATAAATATAAATATAATTTATTTATTAACAAATTCCATAAAATGTGGTAATTGTGTATGGGGTTCTAGTCTAAAATCTACACTCAGCAATTTTAATTGCTGAACACAACATAAACGTTGGCAAACATTTTATAGTTTTCCTCAAACTATGAAGGTTGGAAGTAGATAAAGGGCGAATTTCTTTGTGTATTGATTAATTGTAAAATGCTAATTATGTATTTTATTTTTGAAAGTGTTATTTCATACATAGTAAGTCCACAAAAGAAAAATACAGTAAAATCCTGTTTCCATTTTTTGTGGCACTTATTTCATGCAGCCGAATTTTTTACTGTAATTCACTCTCTATTATTAAGTGTATCTCACTAAACTACTATAATATGTTCACTTGTTAAACGTTTCGTTTCTAAAAGTATGTGTTGATTAATTATAAGAGAGAGAGAGAGAGAGAGAAAGAGAGAAAATACGAGTACAGGTTTCAATTTGTGTTTAATAGAGAAATTAATTACAGCAACAAAGAAATTTCAGAATAAATTATATACATTACCCCACACACACACACACAAAACAACAATTACAATTTAGTTTCGGAATAACGAATGCTATTTTCTTAATCTAAGAAATAAATTCATAATGAATTTAAAAATGCGAATGGCATTCTGATAAATCACAAAACAAAACCAACTTACCAATCTTAAGGAAAATCATTGATGAAATCAACGCTAAATAGTTCTAGTTTTGGTGAAACTACAATGAATATGATCAAGGAGCGGAAAAATAATTGGTGTGCTAAGGAAAAGGTTTTTCAGTATATGAGATTGAGTTTTTAGAAATACTTAGAGTTCAATGAAAATTCTATGTTTTTGAAAAACTCTCAATCTTTTAATTGATTGTTTGGCCGCCATAGTCTAGAATAGTGTGTTGGCTTACTAAACGAGAGCTCAGGGTACAAATCCCAACTCTGACTTCTTAAAAAAAAGAAATATAAAAAAATATATCTTTCGGCGACCATCTCCTTAAAGTTTTCTTGCATAAACTCTGAGATTAACTGATTGCCAAGCTTCTCAAGTCGGTCTTTCAGATTTTGTTTTTTTTTTTTTTGTTGAGACCAATACTCATATGGAAACTCGTACTGAGGCTGTGCATTGTATTGAATTTTTTTCTTATATTATTATGAAGGGGCTTATGAATGAGACAAATTGCTGTGAATTGATCATTCAAAGGCCAGTGTTATACCTTCACCCTTAAATGACCAACTGCAACTACCTCATAATTGCATGTTGATTGTGTGGTGAGTGCCTTCGCTAAGTAGGTTTAGCTGTTATTTGTCACATCCCAATAGGTGGCACTTTTCTCCTGATCATTCGTTTTTTGTTGACATAGGTTAAGGTGGATTTGATTTGATGTTAAACTGTAGGTCTCGGTACTCATGGATAAAAATTGACGTACGCAATATGGCTGCTGTGAGAAGCTAGGCCGTAAATCTGAAAAAAGGTTGTAATGGACAATTGGAATATTTTTTATATTGCATTAACAAATGCATTTATTGGCATTTGATTTGCTTAATTGCTTAATGTGGTTATAATTATATAAAGAGCCATCTATCGAGAATTTGAACGGAACATTTTTGAACACCCAATATGCTATTAAACATGAGAGTTTGTTAAGTTGAGTTTCGACTGTATATCACAAGTTTTATGCCACCACACTACATATAACACTTTAAACGATTCTCATTTTTGCATATAAATAACGCATTAAAATACTAAAGTTTTTCCTTTTCTTTGTCTTTCCTTTCAAAACCCTTTCTCTTTCTCTCTCTCTCTCTCTCGCTCTCTTACACACACTATTTATTTTGTTTTTGAAACATTAACAAAACATATCTTTTATCATTTAAAGTCTTATATAAAACATGAAAAGAAGATATTAAAACAAACGTTTCTTAAATTGAAAAGGTTGGAGATATTAATGAAAATAAGAGAAGAAAAACAAGAGGAACAAAAAATCTTAATAGAAAATAAAAGTGAAGTGGGCGTTATGAATTGCAAAGAAAAACACCCATAAACACACAAAAACGCACACGCTGTTATTTGATACCAAAAAAAAATATCTTTCTTAAATGACTAAATTTGAATATATTCACACACAACAAAATTTGAATAATAATAACAATAGGATAGTATTGAAAGAGAGAGAGAGAGATGGGAACAGAGAAGAAAAAAGAGAGTAAATCAAATTAAAATTACACTGGCAACCAAATTTTTGCTGAGACTTTAAGCGTAAGTCTATTATATTATAGCAAGGCCAGCATTAACGTTGGCTGCACTCCAGTGTCCGCTTAGTTGCCTTGGCATTTTTGGTAATTCTTGCTTAAAATTACTGTATTCTGTTACTGCTGATAGTCTCTTTTAATAAATAGGTGTACTTTTAGCTTAATGTAATTCTGCTAATTTTCAATAAACTTTAATAATTAATTAAATTATTTTTGCATAATAATTTTTGTAAAAAATTTATGATCGATAATTGATTGCGGTTACAAATAAAAAAATCAAAAATCATGATAAATAATTATAAAAGCAATGCAATTATTTGTAATTTATTTTGATTATTTTCAAAACCTCAGCTCTAATTTCTTCAACATCGTATTTCCACAAGAGAAAAAAAAACACAAAAATTATAATTAACATAAACGCAGGTGGGTTAATTACAAACATATGAACATGTAAAGTCCACTAATTTCTGGTGGTTCTTATTATTTTTATATGCAATTAAAAAAAAATTAAAAAAAAAACATAAAATTTATAGAAAAGTATGGATTCTTTATTTAAGTCGATAAAACCGACCTATTATAAATAATTCAGTGTTAACAGATTATTTTTTAGTGTGAATATTGAGAATGACTAAACCTTAAATGGTTCCAAGTATCGACCTAATTTTGGCATACTTTCACCAATATACCAGCCGCTATATCTTCAGTATTGACTTTAAGTGCTGCAACCGTTGCAGGTGTATTCTATTAAAAATGAGCCTTAGGATAGCAATTTTGTCGTAGGTTATTTCGAACTAAATAAAAATACTCAGTTTTTATTTTATTTGAATAATAAAATTTGATTAAATATTTATTTAGAAATATATGTATTTAGTTGTTATCATAAGTCAAGCTTCCGCCTTGATTATGTATATTTCATTCGTAAAACTAGCTTCCTCCTTGACTTTCGAAATAGTACTTTATATTACAATCAAAAATTAATGCTTTTTATACTTTAGGAAAATAAATATGTATATGAATTCTTATACATAAATACAGTAAATATTAATATAAATATATGTACATATAAACGCTAATTATTAAACATGATTATGCAGGCTCTTCTTTATTTTACAATTAACAACAAAACTTGTTATTATTCTTTATATTACATTTAACAGATGGACATACAAAATCATGTTTTGTTTTTGTTATTATTTCTTATAACAGTTTCCAAATTGGGATTGCAGAAATATAACTTAGCACCAATACATTTATACAAAATAAAGAAAATATAAATTTAGAAGTAAATGACCGTATAAAACATGTCCGATCTAATTAAACTTATAGCGACAAATATGTGTGATCAAACATTAACATTGAACATGCACGATCATGTCGCTAATCCAACTTACACATACTATATATGTGTGTAGAAAATAAACATGACTTTGAATGTTCGTTGTTAATAAACTGTAGTAACATGCAGATGTTCATTATGAATACATACTTACTATTCAAATTATAATACTAAGGGTATTCGCATGTTACTACTTCTTCGAGTATTTACATAAAAGTGTATGTATATATAATACATATAACTAATAGCCTCATAAAGTAATAGTCTAAAAAAGTTAAATCGCTAGATATAAACATCCAATTGTGAAATAAACTGTTTACCAAATTGGCCTCTTAACTACATCATTGTTTCCCATGCTGTGTGAAATATGTCTTCCATTTTGGGTAAAAAAAAAATTGTAATCATCGCACTGTAGCATGTGCTTATTTGTGGTTCTGATAGTCATGTGATATTGCATCAGCTGTATTTTAAAAGGTTTTACAAAAACAACACTGGCAAAAATAGATGCAGTATTTTCTTCTGTGCGCAAATAATGAAAATTTACTACGAAATTTAATGAAAATGATCATAAAATGAAAGAAATGCACGATGCACTTTCTTAATCGGTATTTTGATAATAAAATTCAAAAGTCCACAATATAAACCTTGCTTGTTTGTATGTCTCTATGGTTAAGATGAATCGTGTTAAAGAACTAAGCCGCTGAAAACAGTGTAAATCGATTCCCGCATTTCAAACAACATCACTGTCTAACATGTTTTGTAAAGTATGTGTCCTTGTCTTATAATGCATGCAGTTAAGGGTTAAGATTTTCCAATATCGTCGTCACTCAAAAATGGTGTATTTATGCAAAAATCTATTAAAAATCTTTCTGTCGTTTCATTAACAGCATTTCCATATTCAATTATAACCAACTCTCCTTTCATATCTTAAGCAGCTTTAAATTAAATAACAGCAACTAAACCAGTTCATAATGTGTGTCTTCTTTTTTTTCACTCTTTTCTCCTCAACAAACTGTCAATTAAAACACGGTTTCTTTGATGAATACCATGTTTTTTCCATGTTGTTTTACAACAACTATTTAAAGATTTTCACGCAAATTTTTTATTCTATCGATTCATATTATTTTTATTGCCGTTACCATCATTATTATATTGTCATTAGCAAGATATTTGCGTTAAAAGCTTGTGTCAAACATACTTTGAAAAAAGGTCAATGGCCTTAAAACTTTACTGGGTTTTGCTTCAAATATTTTTATGGCAGATTCCATTGCATCATTATGAATTGGTGGTGTTTTCTTTTCTTATATTTTGTATTGTATTTTTTCGTCCTTTTGTTTTTGTCTTTGTACTGCATACATATATGGTAGAAAAACGGCGTTTTTCAAAGGGTGTTAAGTGCCTTCAAAAACAGCTGACTTTGTTTCACTTTTACTACAAGTTTTATTCTGCTTTTTTTGGTAGTCATGTTCCATTCTTAAGACAAATGACGTGGTTAGTACAACGTTATAGTAATGTGAACTTAAATATCGTTTTTTTTTTTTATAATATATACACTCCTACATACATACAATACTGTTCCTATTTATAAGCATTAATAAAATCGAATAGAGGAATAGTTCAAGTTAATCACCAAGTAGATAAAGATTGATGTTAATAAACATTTTTCAAATATTATACATTAATCATGCTGTAATAAGTATAATAAGCAGGGACTGAAACCCTGAAAAAATTGGGTTCGGATAAGTCAAAATAAAAATGTTAGGTCCAGGTTCGGTCCAGGGTTCAGGTTCGGGTTCAAGATTTAGAAAAAAAGTACAATATCATTTATTTATATGTAAAAAAATTTTTATTTAATTTAATAATTAAAATATTTTTTAAATTTTCTTCTTTTAAATTTGATCTTTATGGTGATAAAATAAATTTCAAAGCTGAAAAAGAACTTTCTACGCTTACTTGCGTTGTAGGAACTGCGAAGATGATCTGGGCCACCTGATATAGTAATGGTGTTTCCATTTTATGTTGCTCCCAAAATCCTAAAATATTTTTTTCTTTTGCCAGACTTAGATAATTTTCGTATATTTTCATCTCATTTTTAACTGAATTATCAATTGAAGAGGTAGCATTTATATTTGACGAATTAATTTGAGAAAACTTTTCTTTCTTCTTTAAAACCTGTTCAAGAATATCCTCATCTTCTCCTGATGAACTAGAAAATTATGTTCTTATAAAAATTTCTTCTACTCTCTCCAGTGCACAGAATATTTTTATGTGCAAAAATAATTTTTTGAAATTTATGAACCCGAATCTGGATGAGTTTTGGGGTTCAACGGGGTTCGGGTTCATGGTTATAAAAGCACCGAACCCGAACCCATTTCGGTTCGGGTTCGGGTTCGGTTTCAGTCCCTGATAATAAGTATATATAAACAAATATTTTTAAAGCCTGAAGATATGCTAATATTCGTCCCATACTTCTTTCAGAGTCAAGGTTGCAAATACTATTTTTTTACACGATACACTTGGGAACGCCATTGAAAAAAATCATCATCATAAAAACATCATAGAGATAATGTATTATTGGGCGATTTTTTAGTAACATTTTGCTCTCATGTATGTGTTCTATAAATAACCCTAAATTGACTTAAAAAGCGCTTTCAGATTATTGAATTTTATTATCAAAATTAATGTTCGTGCATCTTTTCTGTTGTAAGGTCAATTTGGGCTACTTTCTGAGACATTTCACTACAAATTCACATTTTTTTACAACAACAGTCATTCGTACAGTGTTGAGAGTACAAAGTACGGCAGCTGTATCCGCCAGTGTTGCTGATGACACTGAATTGTCGATTCAACACAGATAGGCTACGTGAAAAGGCTTTGGAAAGTAATTTTTTTTAACAAAAAATATTTTTCATCATATAGGGAAATTCTACATTTTTTTCTTTTTATTTTATTGAGACCAATACTCAGGGACAAACCTCTACTAAAGCTGTGCCTTGTATTGCAATTTTTGTGAAAAGGACAGATTTTTTTTCTTATTAAGCGCCCTAGGAATGAGACAAGTTGCTGTCAATTGATCATTCAAACACCAGTGTTATATCACCACCCTTGAATGATTAACAGCAATTGCCCCATCGTTGGATGTTGTTTGTGATGAGGGGACCTTCCCTAAGTCGGTAGCTGTTATCCACTACTTCCCAGTAGGTGGCGCTTTTCCTTCTCATTGTCTGTTTTTGTTGCCAATGGTAAAGGTAAAATAAAGTGGAACTTCAGGCAGCGGTTTCTTGGTAGATGGACTTCTTGGAGATTTTGATGGATTTTGAATTCTAATTTATTCAAAATATTGACTGTTGTACTAAAAGTTTATTTTACAATGACACCATTTTTTTTTTTTTTTTTTGAACAGATTTTTAAAGAGAACTGTATTGCATTGCAAAGATTATTTGTATATTTTCAATATTTATAACGAATACAATTCCCTTCTAATTGTTACAGAAAAATTATGCCAATAACTTAAGAATTAATAGTCGACCCCTAAGCCATTTAAGAAAAACTTTTAAGGGCATATGGCTTACGAAGTGTTTGTTACGCACCCACAAGTTTTCTAATTTACACTTTCAATTTTAAACCATATATTTTCCTATTTAAATACAAGCACACACACACCCAGTATCCCAACAAACAATGAAAAAATCACTTTAAAATAATTCTTTTGTGGGTAGAGATTGAGACCAAATCTCAAGTATGCATACATATATAAAAATATATTGCAAGTCAATATTAATCATATGGCTTAACACACAAAAACACTGACAAAAACATCTTAATAAGAGTAATCAATTCAGATTTTTCCTCATATTAAATAATAGGCTTTAGCAAATCCAATCTACCTTTAAATTTCAAAGATTTAGACAAACGGGTTTTCCTATGTTATTTACGCATTTAAACACTTCTATCTCCGAGATTTGTGAACGGATTTTAAATTTCTATGTAAAAACAATATATTTTTTCATTTCAATCAATAGAAGAGAGTTTTGTATTCCATTTTTTGTTTATTTTTAATTTCTTTTCATGCTACTTTTAAGCGTTTACAATTTGAAAAAACTATTGAATTTCAGTCATCTTCAGTTACATGTGTGTTTGCTGGGATTTTACAAGCACAATGTCAAGCAATTAGAAAAACAGAAGAAGAAGAATAATAAAAAACAATATGTCGCCATTAAAAAAATTGATTTCTGTCTTCAATGTTAAAAGCGGCTGCAAAAATAAATTGCTTCGTCTGTACATGTGTAGGAGCGTCTGTACATGTGTAAGTGTATGCATTTCTTAACAATAATAAAATAAAAACAGAAGAGTAATAAAAGTGTATAACAATGTAAAGAGTGCAAAAAAAAGAAGGAATGAAATTAAAAAAGAAATGTAAAGAAAAATCCATCAATATTTTGTTTGATGTTTTCACTTTTACATATTTTTTTTTTTACTTTTTACTTTTCACTTTTACTTTTATATTTTATTTTTAAATGAGTTCAAAATTTGTACAAATATTGACTTTTTGGATTGACAAATAATACTGTTTACACATACACAAACACATGCTTCTTGTTATGCATGCCCACACACATATACAATTTACACACAGCCGGAGGCTTTACATGCTAACAATTACTCACTGAATTGCTCGAATCAAAACGAAAGGGAAAAACATTCTTATTCAAAGAGTTCCTCTTTGTATTACTACTACAATTACAGCTACAACAACAGCTAATGCTGATTTATTTCTTTAATCAAAAGCAAACACACAAACACTGATGCGTATATACAAGCATCAATGCATATGTAAGTATGCTTAAGTGCAATAATGAACAAAAGTGTAACAATTTTTATATTTTATAAACTTTTGTTAAACGATAAAAAAATCAATATTTTGTGTTCTAAAATTAGAGAAGTCTTACAATTATATTCGGCAATCTTTTGTTAAAAAAACCCAAGCAATTAATTGATTCGCTGGGTAGAGGAAGGGGTGGTGGGTATAGTGGTTAGAACGCTTGCACAAAAATTCAAACGACCGAGGTTCATATTCAAGCGAAGGAGAAAAATTAAAAAAAAAATAAAATTTGCGGTTTTTCAACTAATTATAATTTAAAAATGAGAGGCTCCCTCCCACCCCTCTTTCCAAGAAGTCTATTTTCAAGAAGCCGCTTCTTGATATTTCCAGTCTATTCCACCAGAAACGAATGATCAGGAGTACAGCTCCACTTTATGGTAAGATTACAGCTAACCTACTCAGTGAAGACGCTCACCATCAAAATCAACATCCACCGACAGATGGGTGAAGGCATAACCGTTGAGTAATCAAATTAACAACAACTTGCCAAATCAATAATACATATATATCTATATAAAAAATTATGTATCTATCTATGTTATGTATGTATGTATATGTCTATCTATCTATTGTATTTATCTTCAAAATTCCAATAAAATGAGTAAGGGTTTACCCCTGAATATTGGTCTTAAAATAAAATATTAAAGACGCTACAAAACAATGCAGACAACTGTATTCGAGATTGTGCTTTTTGTGCAGTAAACGAAGTAAAAATCAAAACGATTTTTAAAATGCTCGAGATTATAAAACTACTATATAATAAACCCGTTTAGTGTATATTTAAATTGTTCAGCAACTTGGCAAATTTTTTTAATTTTTCTCCTTTGATTGAATTTGAACGTTGGCTGTTGAGTTTTTGTGCGGGCGCTCTAACCACTATCCGCCTCTACTCGCCGTGGTCTAGTAGTTAGTTTGTTGGCTTACTAAGACAAGAGCTCCAGTTCAAGCCTCGGTTCTGACACTTTGAAGCAAAGAAATAAAAAAAAAATTTTCTTTCGGCGACTACCTCTTAGCAGACTTCTGTTAAAAGCTCTAAAAGTAATTGATTGCAATGAACAAGCTTCTTAAGTCCGTCGTTCGAAGTCGACATTAAACTGTATGTCCCGGTACTCATGGATAAAAATTTACACACACAAAATAAGTGCTGAGAGAAGCTAGGTCATAATCCTGACACAGGGTTGTAAGGGCTAGTTATGTATGTGTATGTTATGATCTAACCACTATACAACGGCGGGAATAGTAGGACGATTATCAATTTTATTTTTTTGTTCCAATTAAATGGTATATGTCATTTTAACAACACGAGATTACGTGCTACTTAGCACAAACTACATTGTAATTTCTGCACAAGCAGCTTAAAAGCATAGTCATGTCTTATGGAGATAACGTGAAGCGGACATTGAGTTTTGGCAATTGAAATCTGTTTCACTTTAGGTCTTCTTAAATCAAAAAGGACTAGGTAGAGTTAAAACACAAGACATCCCATACTATTAATAATTAATGTACCAAAGCCACGGCTATATACACTCTAATTCAATTACTGGCAATAGAAAATAGGAGGTTTATGTTGTTTAAAGCCCAATGCCAAGAGAGTATTCCATGCACAGATTTAACTACAATTTATGTCTGTTTAGAAATGATTAGATTAGATCCATTTATTTTTTATTTATTTGTCTATTACAATACAATATTAAATTATATTATATTACTGCTATATTCATAAAAAATATTGCATAGAAATTTGTCAAACTTAAAGTAACAATTGTGTACTATTTCACCACTTTTGCTAATATTGAAAAATTACTTAAGTAACCGATAGCTTTTTGAATACATCACTATGCTGAAATTAAGGCGTGGTATTGCCAGCGCAACATTAAAATCGTTTAATAATTAATTTGCTCTTATTGAAGGCTTTTGATTCATAATTTGGGTTCAAAGGACAGATCATCTTTAATAATTTAATCTAAAATAAGGTGTTATTATGAATTAGACAGTAAAACTTTATTGTAGGTGTTCTATACATACAATAATAAGTTTTTTACAAATGATATGCGTATACGTAATGCCAAATGCTAAAATATTACGTATACGTCACATATAAATAAATATTAGAATTTCTCCTTTCACCACTAGAAATAGTTGATTTTTTTCTTTTTACCAAGTGAGGCATTTAGTTTCTAATCTGTTTAAACTGTGTTGGCTCAATTTTGTTGTACTACATTTTAGAAATGAACCCAACTTTTTAAATTTTTAAAAAGTCTACATTAGCGAAATATTATAAAAGAAAATCTCTTAGAAAATAATCTATTATTTCTTTTTTAAGTAGAAAAAAAAACGTAAAAAAGAAAATCTTATAAGGATCACTTTAAAGAAGACAACAAACACAATAACGTCTTAAAACAGCAACTGCTGCATATTAGAAAATAAAGAAAAATCAAAATGGAAGGCAGTTGTACGTAATATGACTTAAAGAAGAGACAAATATACAGACAACACAGACAACCTGACACATAAACATACATTTCTTGCAAAAAAAAAAAAAAAAAAAAAAAAAAAACTTTCCCGCCATAGTGCCAAGGCTTATAATGCAGCGAAACAGGGTATAAAATAAAAATTAAAATGATTTTCAAAAAGAAGAAAAAAATTTAACAATTACATGTTTAAGTAGATTAATGTTAAAATAAAAGAGAAGAAAAAAAAAAGTGGAAAAAAATTAATATTTTTTTTTTTTTTGTTACTCGTATTTCAACCCAATAAATTATTTTGATTTACAAATATTTCAGCATAATTTTAAGCTTAAATCGCATGTAGGGCATGTTGGTTAAAATAATCGTGCACTTTAATTATTGTTTGATAATGAATTTGTCAAACGTGAATTACGATGTTCGGGTAGCATCCGTTTTCTCCACTTAATCTCTATTGCAGTCTTGTAATATCCTTTCGCAATAAAGTTGAGTGCCAGTGATAGCAACTAACCAGCAGAAACTAGTGCTTACCAGTAAATTATTTTGTAAGGGAGAAATTGTAAACAATCACTTACTCGTGCGCACCAACAATGCATGATTTTTATATGAAATGACCCGCTAAAATGCAATATAAATGCACATTTATTGCAACCAGTAAGCAAATATTATACAAAATCAAACATAATACCTTATCCTGTAGCATATTTGGAAGCTTTAATGTATGAAAAACAATATAATACTTCCATTATTGCTTACAATTTTATTTATTGCTTCCAAATGTTGAAAATTTTCTGCTGGGTAAACATGATACGAATTTAGTTGTTAAATTGACAGTCCTGAAGTAACATGTTTTAGATTTCTTAACAACTATATAACGCTGACATTTCGATACAATCAGTACCAAAAAAAAAACATTTTTTTATTGTAAAAACAATAACAGGACATACTGTAAATATTTCAAATTATAAGAAACACCAAATTTCTCCAATAACCACAACACAATTACAAACTTATTTTTGATTTCAAGTCAAGAAAATTAGTTTTCTAATGAAAATAAAACAAACAAAAATAATAAAAATAATTACAAATTGAGCCAAGAAAATATCCGATATACATAATATTACTTTCCAGAATATTGCTTAGCTTTTCTCTCTTTAAGTTTTTACTATTTTTTCAAGCAAATTATGTCTCTGTTTCTGACAATCACAAAAAAAAAACCAAACTACGAACAAAATGAATGCCTGCCTGCTCTTTATTATCTCCTCATTTGATTTTTTAAGAAATAACTGCCAAATTACTGTAAATTTGCTGGGAATAAAAAAACATCAAATAATGTATTAATATATGTACATGCATATGTATATGCATATCGTCATATTATTGTAAAAATTTCAAAATCTTCTTTTTGATTGATCGGTTATCGGAAGATATATTCCACAACTACTAACATCCTGGAACTTACACTTAGAAATGGTGTCGTAAATAATAAACTAACAGCCATTATTTATGCGGATTTTAATAGAGTATGTGACTAAGTTATTTTTATCTTCAACACAAGGTCATCGGTTAAGGTTAATATCAGACGCTAGCTGCCGTGGTCTAGTGGTTAGTGTGTTGGCTTACTAAAACATGAGCCCTGGGTTCGACACCCACCTTCGACATCTTAAAAAAAAGATATATGAAAAAAATATTTCTTTCGGCGACTACCTCTCAGCAGTCTTCTGGCAAATGCTCTGAGAGTAATTAGTTGCCATGAACAAGCTTCTCAAGTCTGTCGTTCGGAGTCGACATTAAACTGTAGGTACTCATGTTTAAAAATTTACACACACAACATGAGTGCTGCGAGAAGCTAGGCCGTAATCCTGTTGTAAAGGCCAGTTATGTATGTATGTTTAGTAATTCGGTATTATTACTTAGGCTTAATAGCCTATCTCGCTCTTTCACCATTGGATATTGAGGTTCGAAGTTCTGGTTTGTTGTAACAAACATCTAGTTATGTGTGGCTGTACGTTTTAATCTTATTCTCCTTTATACAAAATGGCAAACATTTGAGGCAGCATGGTAACTGGTTAACAGCCGAGCAATAAAGAACTTGTTGTTGTGTATAGCGTGTAGTATAGTATTTAGCTTCAATACTACATTCTGGTATTACAGCTAAGATTACATACATAATTGGCCATTACAACACTGTTTCAAAATGACAGCCTAGTTTCTCGCAGCACCCTTGTTGTGTGCAGATTAAAGTCAACTCCGAACGACAGATGAAAGAAGTTTGTTTATGACAATCTGTTGCTCTCAGAGTTTATGCCAGAAGACTGCTGAGAGGTAGTCGCCAAAAGATATATTTTTTCAAATTTATTTTTCTTCAAGATGTCACAGCTAGGGTAGACCACGGCGACTACACAGCTAAGACGCCTTTTTTAAAAATTACCAATATTTTTAATATTTTGTATTTTAAGAAATGTTCACTCATAAATTAAATAAATAAGTAAATGCTGCACCATATCAAAATATATGTTTTTCTTTAAATTGTACGCTCCTGCGAACTAAAATTACAACCTTAGATTTTGTAAAATTTTGTAAAACCCCACAGAGCTTTTATGCATTCATGTGACTATATGTCAGTGCATATAGTGCATATATAAAAACTTTAAAACATAATGGCATGTGAGTGTATTTACAGAGAGAGGATTTAGATTATGTTTCATTGCCAAAAAAAAAAAAAAAAAACGTAGAGCAAGAGAGTAAAAGATATCAAAAATAAAACCACACATATGCACATTCAAAAAAATTTACTAAATTTACTTTATTTTTCTTAAAAATCATTTGCATAACAACTGAATTTGATATTTAATAGCAAAAACAAAAACAAACAAAAAATACGAACAACAACACTAATATTACATATTACTAAAAAAGAGGGTAAAAAAAGAAAAAAGAAAAAAGAGAAAAACTGTTACATTGTCAACTGAAAGTATTAGTTAAAGTGGTACTCACATTAATACACATATACACTAATGCACATATGAGGCAACTGCTTCAAAACATTTGCATATAAAACAGAGGAAATAAGTGTTCAGTAAAGCTCAAGTTTTGGATACCCTAAAAACAAAAGAAAAAAGTCCATTTGGGATTCGAAATCAGATTTTTCCATCAGTCAAAATTATGTGTTGGAACTAGCGGATTAATTATTTATTTTCTTGATCTTACTTTTTAAACAATAGATCATATCTTAGGTCTCTTTTATAAAATGTGGTGATATTCGATGTTTTCTGTTGGCAGAACATCGATAAACGAATGTCAAACGTTTATTATGAGCTGGCATCGAAATTTGCACAGAGTGTCTGATTTCTTTTAGAACAGACAACATTTGGCTTGCTATACTGCTGTAAAGTGTACAAATTTTGATTGAAAAATATATGTTTGACAATTTTTAATATTTTTTGTAAATTTTATGCATGAAGCTATTTAGACCAAATATAGAAACTTTAGCTTTAACAGTTCTCAAGATATACAAAAATCAGTTTGTACGAGTCGTACAATACTCGCTCAATGTTTGACTGATGATTTGTAAGGGATACGAATTACAATCAAATTCAAAACCTTCTGCTGTTCCGTTCGCAAGAATTAAAAAAAAAATTATTTGTATGTGAGGAATTGTGACCAGTTCCTGGAATTCGCTTACCTTTTGACCAAATATTGGCTCTGACTATGAAGCTATTTGAACCTAAGTTAGAGACTTTTTCTGATAAATTATAATTTTGCAGATCTTTATTAAATATATATTTTGTATAGGCGTGCCAGCAAATATATAGTTCAAATTTTACAAAATTTTTAGTTCCTTCCAGATATACAGAAAAATGCTGTCATGCTGGCATAATGTCAAAAAAGTGGGTCAGCTTTTTTTTTTTTTTTTGACACCAATACTCCCCTACTGATGCTGCGCATTGTATTGGAATTTTTTGGAAAAGGCAGTACATTTATGACAGAACATATATTTTGTTCTTCTTATATTATTAAGCGCCTTAGGAATGAGACATATTGCTGTGAATTAATCATTCAAAGGCCAGTGTTATACCTTCGCCCTCGAATAATCAACAGCAATTGCCTACCGTTGCATACTGATTGTGTAGTGAGTTCCTTTGCTAAAAAGGTTTAGCTGTTATCTGCTTCTGCCCAATATGTGGTGCTTTTCTCCTGATCATTCGTCTTTTGTTGACATTGGTTAGGGTGGAATAAAATGTATTGTCAGGGAGCGGATTCTTTGTAGATGGTCTTCTTGGATGGGGGGAACCTCTTATTTTTAAATTATAAATTTGAAAAAACCGCAAAATAATTTTTTTATTTTTCACCTTTTCTGGGACTTTAACCTGGGCCGTTTGACTTTTTGCACGAGTGCTCTAGTGCACGAGTGCTCTTAACATGCACCCCCATCAGTTTTCAGATGTCAATCGAATTTAAGCAAATCAACACACATTCAGTTTTATATATAAGATTTGCTATTGAAAATTTACCTCTGTAAACATTTAGAATAACAAAAAACTCATTCGATCTTCTCTTCTGACTACAAACGAATGTCGAACGCAACTTGTAGCAAGGACTACAGACTAAGTGACGCGTCCTAATGTAATTCGATAATTTTTGAAGAAAAAAACGACTACTTTCACAATGACTATAAACTGGTTGAAATTAATTTTAAATAAGACTACAAAAAGAAGAAGATACACTATTTTTCATGATGAGTTATGTTTGAAAGAATTCAATAATTGGTCATAAAATGTAATCACTACATAAGGAATACACTTAAATCGATTAAAAAAATATTTCGCACATGCTACACTTTAACATCTTATCAAACTTTTGATAAGAAAAAAATAAATATGTATGTACGTACAGTATTCATAAAGCGACTCATGATGCTGTGGCTTATCGCAACCTGTCTAAAATTTCGGAGGTAACTTACAAATTTAATGATCTCTGACGGGAATCGAAACTATGATCATTGGTAGACTTCCACTCTATCTATGCAATGTAGTAAATAATTTACATTATTTGCTATACTTTGTCGCCCAAACACTGTACTAGTATTCTTATCTGTATTGAAAATGTTTAATTGTATTGAGTTGAGGAACAAGTGCATATCGTACTAATGTGATCTTACCTTAACAAACATGTTCGCATGGCTAATAAATATTACAAAAAAGCCAATAGTGTTGTAGAATTTTAATATTGTTATGAGGCCTAGTATTATTACATATGTGGCGGTTGTTTTTCATTTTTGCCCTTTACACTTCGACTTTTTTGTTATACAAAGCAGAAAACAAATAAAGGGGGAAAAAATTAAGAAGAATATAATTTTTAAATATTATTTCAAGGCATTAGCAAGAAAATCCATCCGGCTAAATGACAACAGCAAAGAAAATCCTTACACATACAGAGATATTTTCTTATATTTTACTTAAAAGGGAAGAAAAAAAACCAACAACAACAATAATATACATATGTATGTAAGACTTAATAAACCATATTGTCTCTATCGGTATTATAAAAAAAATCTTCTGTCTGTCTGTTTTACATAAACACATACAATTGTACAAACAAACATACATATGTATACTTGCAACATATTTATGCTCTCGCACACACACACACACACACAATAAAAATTTTATTAATACACACATTGTAAGAAAAGAAAAATAAATAAAATGAAATGAAACATTGACAATAATCTACTCGTACTTGTGTAACATACATGCATTTACACATATGGTCATAATAATAAGTACACAAGTATGCCTAACATAAAATAAATAAATAAACTTACAGCCTGTTCATAGAACACAAACGTTCAGCTTGTAAATCATCTCCAAACAATAACACGAAAGAAAATAAAACTTACAGCCTTAAGACGTTCGTCTTTCTATATGTGAAACAAAAAAAAAACACTCAATAAAAACTGAATGTCAAAACCATTTGCGTTCTATGAACAGGCTGTTAATTTTAATATTAAAATACTTATTAAAAATGATAAGTTATATGTTAAGCTTTAGTTCTTTAAAATATATAAATTTATTAATTGATATTTCGCTACTAATTACTTCTATCAAAATGTATAACACAGTAAAACATGAAAATCAATTTTTATTAACAAATTCAAACTATGTTTGTACCAACAAACTATCTCATTGCTAACAAATTAGTAATTTTGAGACAAAAAATTTAATTAATACAAATAAAATTTTAATTGTATTAACAAAAGTAAAAAAACATACACATAAACATATCGATTTATAATTTTCAATTAAAAAAATTTATTGTATCAGGTCTGTATAATAGAAATAGAGAATTTTCAGCTGTGGCAGCTGACATACATGCTTAATTCAATATCAATTTAATTTATTTTAAAAACGACCGCTAAAGTTTTCAAAAGTTATGAGAGTATCTTTGTTATTAAATATAATGTTTGCCCAAATTTTTGGCAAACATCAAAACAGTAGGCGTGGTACCCGTCATACAGCAACACTGGATTCTATGTCACTCGTTATTAAACATATATTTTTATTATATTTATAAATGAATAAATATGAGTTTAAGCCAAATTATTTTAATGGGCATGTTTATATGACCAAAAAATCTTGCTTTTCTCATTTTTTATAAACAACATATGCTGTAAATACCAACAGACTTAAGTTTTAAAATATTTCTGATCTACTTTTGAGATCAACTGGATATGCTAATCACTGGTAAAAACACATTTGTTCTACACGCAATATAGTGATTTATACGGCCTGTTAAATAACAAAAAAATATGTGCTTTTAATTCATAAAATAGAAGTGTAATTAGATATGCATATAAGTGTGCGACTGTATGAGTGTGTAAAAGAGAGAAAGAGAGACTTTATAATAAATAAAATGTAACAGATATTTACAAGCATATAAATGTTAAAATGTGGTTTTAAGAATGCATTAACGAGTACAAAATTAGCACCAGTTTTTCCGTAAAAAAAATATTTTAATTCGAAAACTTGGAATTAAAAAGTATGTTGGCTTACTAAGACGATAGCGCCGGGTTCAAATCTCAGCTCTGACATCTTAAAAAAAAAGAAATATGAAAAATGTATTTCTTTCGGCGGCTACCTCTCAGCAGCCTTCTGGCAAAAGCTCTGGGAGTAATTGATTGCCATGAAAAAGCTTCTCAAATCTGTCTTTCGGAATCGACTTTAAGCTGTAGGTCCCGGTACTCTTGGATAAAAATTAACCCACATAACATGGGGGCTACGAGAAGCATGGCCGGAACCGTGACGCAGGGTTGTAATGGCCAATTATGTATGTACTAAATACACAATTTTACACAGCGGTCAACGTTTAATAAAGAAAGTTTCAGATCAAACATTTGATCTTTATACGCTTAACTTTGATAACCAAAGACTGTTTGACAAATTCATAGATTTTTGTATTTTCCATGTCGTAAATTCTAATACAACACTCTCACTTGTTACCTATTAATGGACTGCTCCGCTTAACTGTTATTAATTACCGAAAGGCTCTAACTAGTAATTACGTTTTTGTTTTGCTTTTATATGGAAGAAAATTTGGAATAAACGGAAATGTTTGTTCGATAAAAAATTTTGAAAAATCCTGAAAACAAGCATTCTCATTTGATAAAAAATATTTTTGTTTATTACTTCTCTTCGAAGCCTATAGCTCTCACAAAGAATATCCATCGTACGCGGTTTAATGGTATTATTTTTGTACGTGTCCTGGCCCACCAGTGTTTCTTGAACCTTGAGGATTCTATTCCAGCACAATCCTTATGAAGGTAGGGCCGATTCACCTGAGTTTTCTTCATTTAATTTGTGCTATTATGACTTCATCTTTGCTAATTTTATAGATATAAAGAATATCCTTTTTTTTTGTATGTTGTTGGACACTAACCAAGTATCACTCTGTACAACAGAATTGATTTACATTGCCACTTTCATTTTATTACCTTGTTATTAACGTCTGTTTATACGCTGTCATTTGTTGTATATTGTCATTGTACTGCCTGGATAGCACAAGCTTTCTACGTAATCGAATGGTTGGCCTTGTAACATGATGTCATCTCTGTTAATGTTATTAATTCTCATGAGTTTGGTATTCCTGATATTTAACTTAAATAAAAACATTGCACACTAATATATTAAAGCTCTCAAGTTTCGTTCGAATGCTGGAAATTTTATGCAATAGTAGACAAATATCATCCAAATCCAAATTTTAGAGTTGATGTAAGAGACTGTATGTGCTTATGTTCTTTTAGTATGAATATTTTTTTTTTAAATCATTTAGCACGACTTTCACTGTTTCGGATAATAGGAGGAATTCATGTTTTTCTGCAGTTTTTGTGGGAAATAGTCCACTGATATAAAGGTTGCGAAGAAGTAAAGGTCCTGCAGAAGGCAGTTCGTCTGATGGTATCCAAGGCTTCGTTGAAATCTACTAATGGTTAGCACAAGAGTATACTCTATTCGAGCGACTGTTATAACTCTGATCTCCACAGCTACTGTTTCATCTTAAACCTGTCGGTTAGCCTCGTAAATTTCTCTGTATTTTACTTTGAAGCCTTCTTTGTATAATGACTGCAAATATTACTGTTAATCAGAGAAGTTCCTCTTAAGTTATTACAATCCTTCTGTGACATTAATATGATAGTAACCAGAAAAAAAAATACTTTATTCGAAACAATTTTTATCCAAAGAATAAAGAATGATTAACCTAATTTCCTGCCCCATTTACCAGCTAATTCTCAAATAGCATTATGTGCTGCTAATTGCCATATGTTACAACTTTTAGGACAACTGCTCCAATTATGTTTGCCACTGTATTTGTAAATATTTTGTAATTCCATAATATTTTTTTCCCCTTATTTGCATAAATTGTTAGTTTTCTTTTCTGCTTCTTTTCTTCCTTTTTTCTCAATTTACATTTCTTAACATGTTTTATAATGATTTTTATTAAATTTTCTTTTTATTTAGACCTACTTTTCATATGCAAAATAAATCGACAAATTTTTTGTGCAAAATCTCAGGGAATTGCTGACTTTGTTTAGCAATTCTTCTTGAAAAAGCAAGCAGTATTCACAAGAAATTTTAATTTATTTTTTGCACAATTTTTTATAAGTTTTTTACCAAAATGTCAACATTTTTTCTTTTTTTTTCGTTTGACAACAGATGTAATCGATTTGTAATCTTTGGAATATAAATGCTAAAATGTTTTTTCAGGATAATAAATTCTATTTCAATGCAAGCAAAAAAAAATTATTTTAAATTAAAAATTTCAAGATTTAAATTTTTAAAAGCGATAGTATTCAATCGTCTTATAAAGCCCAGATATATAATATTCTACACTGCAACTGTTTTTCTCTTAAAAAGAGAAATGTTTGACTTCAACTTAAATGAATGTTAAAAAGTAAGAAATAAGTAAAGAAACCAGTTTTTAAATTTAACAAACAAAAAAAAAATATTTATATATTTTAAATTACAAAAAAACAGAAAATAAATTTCGATTGAAATATATGTAGTATTAATTAAATGCTTAATTGATTTCTGACAAATACTTAAGTTTAGGTGTCAACGATTTAGTTAAAAACATTAACATTATTAACGTTCTTTATGATATTAATTAAAACTTTTAATTGAAAATAAAAATTTTCTCAATTATAAAGTTTAATTGGAAACAAATAAAAAATTGATGAAAATTTTATTGAATCAATTAAACAATTTTTTTTTTAATTAAGACCAATACTCAGGAGTAAACCCCTACCAAATGCAGTGCATTGTATTGGAATATATAGATATACAGTAAGGGACAAAATTGTTCACAAAATTACTAAAATTTATAATATATCCAAAAAAGTATGTTTTATTCAAATATATTTAAATTTGTTTTACCTATATAGAATAATGTACATCTAAAAAACTTAAAAAGAACAAAATTTTAAAAGAATGTGTGTTAAGAGTAAAAAAATAAATATTAATTTAAAAATTCACATGTGAACAATTATGACCGTTGTTGAATATTCCATAGATTTTAGGTCCTAATATTTGGTATGTCTACCGTTTTCTTTTTTAACTGCCTTAATTCTTTTTGGCATACTTTTCACTAAATTCGTCAAGACATTAGGGTCAATACTTTCCCAAGCTTCAACAGCACGCTCCCAGAGTTCGTCTACGGTCCTTGGAGGGTCTTTTTGAGCAAAAATTTGTCTCTTTAATATGGACCACAGGTGTTCTATCGGGTTTAGATCCAGCGACTGAGGAGGCCAATCCAAAAGCTTGATCCCATTTACTTCAAACCAACGTTTTGTTATCTTCGCGGTATGCTTAGGATCGTTGTCCTGCATAAAGATGCTATTCTGTCCCGGATCTAAACCAAATATGTCGAGACTTGGAATGTATGAGTCTTCTAAAATGTCTATATAATCTTTAGCACACATTTTGCCTCTAATTCGCCGAAGTACTCCAAGTTGATTCCCCCGAAAACAGCCCCAAGCCATTAATGAGCCACCTCCAAATTTAAGTGTTTGGCAAATATTTCTTTCTTTGACACCAACACTTTTATCCACCCATGTCCATTGTCGTCCGTCTGACCCGATTTTATCAATTTTTGTTTCATCGGACCATCTTACACTCATCCAGTCTTCAAAAGTGAATATTTCATATTTTTTCGCGAACTCTAGGCGTCTTAAATTAAATTTGGAGTTGGCTCATTAATGGCTTGGGACTGTTTTCGCGGGAATCAACTTGGAGTACTTCGGCGAATTAGAGGCAAAATGTGTGCTAAAGATTATATAGACATTTTAGAAGACTCATACATTCCAAGTCTCGACATATTTGGTTTAGATCCGGGACAGAATAGCATCTTTATGCAGGACAACGATCCTAAGCATACCGCGAAGATAACAAAACGTTGGTTTGAAGTAAATGGGATCAAGCTTTTGGATTGGCCTCCTCAGTCGCTGGATCTAAACCCGATAGAACACCTGTGGTCCATATTAAAGAGACAAATTTTTGCTCAAAAAGACCCTCCAAGGACCGTAGACGAACTCTGGGAGCGTGCTGTTGAAGCTTGGGAAAGTATTGACCCTAATGTCTTGACGAATTTAGTGAAAAGTATGCCAAAAAGAATTAAGGCAGTTAAAAAAGCAAACGGTAGACATACCAAATATTAGGACCTAAAATCTATGGAATATTCAACAACGGTCATAATTGTTCACATGTGAATTTTTAAATTAATATTTATTTTTTTACTCTTAACACACATTCTTTTAAAATTTTGTTCTTTTTAAGTTTTTTAGATGTACATTATTCTATATACATACATACATACATACATAACTGGCCTTTACAACCCTGTGTCAGGATTACGGCCTAGCTTCTCGCAGCACTCATGTTGTGTGTGTCAATTTTTATCCATGAGTACCGGGACCTACAGTTTAATGTCGACTCCGAACGACAGACTTGAGAAGCTTTTTCATGGCAATTAGTTACTCTCAGAGCTTTTGCCAGAAGACTGCTGAGAGGTAGTCGCCGAAAGAAATATTTTTTTCATATTTCTTTTTTTTGAAGATGTCAGAGCCTGGAGTCGAACCCAGGGCCTATGTCTTAGTAAGCCAACACACTAACCACTAGACCACGGCGACTACATTATTCTATATAGGTAAAAAAAATTAAAATATATTTGAATAAAACATACTTTTTTGGATATATTATAAATTTTGATATTTTTGTGAACAATTTTGTCCCTTACTGTACATAGATACATAGATGTCAATGGGACAAATTGCTGTCAATTTGATAGTTCAAAGGCCAGTGTTATACATTCACCTTTGAATGATCAACAGAAATTGCCCCATCTGGAAGTGGAATGTGAGTGGTGAGCATCTTTTTTATGAAGGTTAGCTGTTATCTTCCCAGAAGATGGCACTGTACTCCTGATCATTCGTTTTCTTCGTGGAATAGGCTGAAAATGCCAGGGAACCTCATTTTTTTTAAATTATAATTTTGGAAAAACCGCAAATTAATTTTATTTTTTTATTTTTTAATTTAATTTAATTAAAACAAAATCTGCTCTATACTAACGTGACAATGAATATTAAAACGTATTTGTGTTTGGTGTGTGGCAATAGTCATCATCACTTGAAAATCGCTAATAAAACCGGAAATTTAATTAAAACGCTCTATTGGAATGAAATATGTTTTCACATGAAGTATTATGATCACCATGTACAAAATTATCTCATTTAGAGACTTCTATTGCAAACTCACAGACTTATTTAACTAACGTTCCCTTAGTGTTTCTGTTTATTCTTAACTTCAGTTAATTCATCCATTTGGTATTCGTTCATTTATTATATTTCTCTTCCTCTTTCTTTTATTTTTATTGTATTTGTTTAATTGTTAGTTTGTTGTGAGTGTATTCATGTATGTGCAACAGTTAAAGGCATTTTTTATCATTTAAGAAAATATTTTATATTTTATATAAAATAATACATTGCATTGTGTTCCTGTTGTTGGTTTTGTTGCTGTGTGTTAGACAAAACTAAGGAAAGAATATGAATATTGAACATAAAATAATATTTTTTTTAAACATGTAGAAAGCAATCGAAAAAAAAAAATATTTGTATGAATGCATACATACATAATATGGAAGTAATAAGTTCATTGTTTTTATATAAAGAAAAGAAAAAGACGGCAAAAATATTGCATATATCGTATATGTGCTTATGTAGATGTATATCGGGTCTTTCATTAAAAGCCTCCTAACTTTATATTCAAATAAAACAAAGTGTGTTCTTACTATTATAGTTTTTTTTCGTTTAAAACATATATTAATGCCATTATGTATAGAATATAACATTATTCATATGTCCATCACGGCTTTTTTAGGTAGAGCTTTGACGTATAAAACATGCTGAATTTAACCGATGATATGTGTTATGTTGGCTTTGAAAACCACTATTAGTATACAGATGCGATTAAAGAAACCCCATAAGAAAAAGTTCTACGAACGATCTGGGTAGCCAGTTAACGTCAAGTGAGATGACCATGCCTCCAAAATGCTTGTGCAAAATAGCCTCAAAATCCACATTTTAAGGCTTTATTGTACATACTCGGATATCATGTTTATTGGTATTGTCCCAAATTCTATAATTTTGTTTTTGTTCACGTTTATCATTTCTGATGATGATTTTTTAATAAAAAAAAAATTGCTTACGGTGCCTGAACAAACCATCCATTTACATAAAGCAGTTTGATTTTTTGCTCGTATTGTTAAATATTACATCCATCCATGGTGATTTGACAAAAGAGACTGATTAAATGGAAAGTAATTTTACAGATATAGCTGTGACAAGATGACCGTTATTAACTCTTAAAGTTCAGAAGTCTAGTCCCTGTTGGAAGACCCTATGTATGTTAGACTAGAGTACAACAATGATTTTAATATTATAAATATTAATGTACCCACATAACTACAAAACGAGACTTTATCAATAAATTGTTAAGCATGGAAATGTACACATACTTTCAAAATTATAAGTACACAAACACAGTGAGACCTCGATTATCCTTCATTGGATTAAGTGGCAACTTCCATTATTCGGGAAACTTGAGTATGTCCGTTAAATTTTTGTTTAAATGGATGGCATTAGTAATTACCACTATTATTCAGAAGAACAAGCGAACTATTTTTTTTAATTACTTTTAAATAAAAACTGTGTAAATAAAATGCAAAAGCCTACTTCGTTCCTTAGCATAGGATGATTTGGAAAACATATGAACATACTATCAAATTAGCAAAACCCTATTTATGATACGAATCTGTTTTTCACTGACTGAGCATACTACTAAGTAAGAAGCCACAGGTTTCTATTTGTGAATAATAACGTTTTATTCGTTACGACACCTTACTCGTAAAATGAACAAGAAATGAATTGTAAACGCCTTTTAAACCCATATGCGCTATCCTTTGCTAATACGAACGTATTTAATTACTTACTTTTAATTGAAAAATTCGGCACGTTCGGATTCTTGGTTTGTATTTAAGAGACAAAAACTAAAACTAAACAGACATCTAGAGCTACAATTACTCTAATAAAAATATGAAGTAGAACCATAAGCGATTTATGACATTTTAAACATTCAACCCACATTTTTAAAGTTTTCTGCAGAGGATGGGTATAAATATGTTAAAAAAGGAGTAATAGGAGTAATCGGTAAACGAATAACTAAACACCTATACCTGTACTTATTATTTTAACCATCAATGCACACACATATGTGCACACATATGCGTACGAATACGCTCAATTGCATTAAATACAATCCGTTATAGTTTCTTCTGACAATCACATACAAATTATTGGCAAATAGTTGTGCATGCCTTGAATGGCTGTGTGTGGGAGCGTGTTTATTTGTGTGTATTTCTTTGTGCAAATTGTCATTTTATTGAATTTCTTTGCTAAATATGTGCTCTGACTGTCTTTATATGCTCATGTTGTGGAGAAGGAAAATATTTTTGTTATTTGTGGTTGTCAGAGTTTGTTGTTAAAAAAGAAAATACGCCGATGTTTTTTGTAAATTCTATTGTTTATTGGGAATACCGAATTGTGGAATAAAATTTTGAATCGAACACTCAATTGTGGTGTGGTTTTCTCTTGTTATTTTTATATATAAAAAAATCAAAAAGGAAATGTTTCTTTTTTTATTATTTATTGAACTGTTTATCGTTTACATTAAGAATAGAGAAAAGAATATCAATTTGTAATCGCTAAAAAAAGTGTATTAAAATAAAAAACTGTGCAGCACTGCTTACCATTATACTCTATGTAAGCAAGTATTGGAAAACTGAAAAATCAAATAGAAAACAGAAAAAGTATTGTAATGTTTTTATAAATAATTTTTAAAGTACTCGAATCGAATTTCAAGATGTTTTGGAAACATAATGTTTATGAAAAAGAAGGTAATAAGGCAGCGGTTAAATTGTCCAAAAAGGAATCTTTAACAACTGCTTACCATTATACTCAATGTAAGCAAATATTGGTAAATTGATAGGTATTTGCAACACTAAAACGCTCAAAGGATTCTTACTAATACTAATAAGGTAATCACCCCATAATTTTGTATTCTCAAGTTTAAAGAAGCAAATTGAAACTGCAGATGAATTTACTTACAGGAGAATGGTGTTTCTTGTTAGGAGAATGGTGTTTGCAAAAGTAGAAGTTTGTTCAAACTTTATCACAACTCAGCAATTATGCCATTTTACTAAAAACACGCCTGCATTCAAAAGGAATCCTTACGGCGGAAATAATAAATTATTGGAGACTGTATTAATTAAAGTCAGCTACAAAAGTCAAGAAGTGATTAATATAAACCGAAATTGCCCTATAAACCTTTTGACAACCATATCGATACTTTTGTATAATTAAGAATAATAGTGGTGTTTTTTTCGAACCGAATATAAAAATTCCATACAAATTTTTGTTTATATCCGCTTATATAAGCGGTTAATTTTAAAACTGCTTAAAAATTAAGCACTTATAAAAATGCTGCCAAGTTAGATTTTTATTTATCTTGACGTTATCTTTTTAAAATTTTATGACTTTTTATAATTTAATAAAAGAATAAATGTTGTAAATATGGCTGAGGCGAAGGAATGTAATTATTTTTATATTTTTTGAATTGTTTTTAAAAAATAATTACATATTTGTTTTATAAAAATTGTAAGTAACTCCCAATTTAATTTCTTAAGCACTTATGCGTTTTTTTTTCAAAGCAGTTTATCTAAACGGCTATAGGTTTCGAAAAAAACACCACTAATATAATTAAAAAAAAGTGGAAATTGTTTCAAAATTACATCGTTTTTACTGGAATACCAAATTACTTATAAGTGATGTATAAATATTTTAAACCATCTCTTGCTTAACAAAACAAATAATATTCAGGTTTTTGACTCACTTCCATTCTATAACAACCCCATATTAAATTGCTTGATTTTTCACCAAATATATAACAATTTGAGATTAATTTCATCATGATTTTTATAGAAACGTGTGCTCTGGCATTCTCACTGTCAAACACTGCACGCATTCTGTTGGTCAATGTCGATTTTCCACTCTAAATGGCTTTATTTTATTTTAATTGACCACCAATATACCGATACCAATATCAACCTGTTTTTTTCCAATCTTGGATTTGAAGTCGTAGCATCGTTTTATGCAGCTCTCTGAATCTATTGTAACTGTTCTTTAAGCCTAATTTTTGAAAAAATATGAGTCAGTGTATACCTCTAAAGCAGAATAGCTTTGTAAATCGTTAGCTAGCTTTAGTTTTTACTGGATTTAGACTTTTTAGGGATGGATATGCATTGCATTGCTCAGAACGCTATACATACATACATACGAGTACATTACAAACCTTTTTCAGAGTTACGGCCTAGCTTTTCACAGCACCCATATTCCGTGCGTCAATTTTTATCCATGAGTACTGGGACCCAGAGTTTAACGTTGAATCCGAACGACAGATTTAGGAAGCTTTTGCCAGAAGACTGCTTTCAAATTTTTTTTCAAGATGTCAGAGCTGGGGTTGGAGTTCTCGTCTAGTTGGCCAAATTATTACATACTAGACTACGGCGACCAATCTGAGAAGGCTTTGGAATTGACAAATTCAGTTCATTTGTTATCAGCTACGGTTCTAGTCTCTTATAATTTTTTATAATGTTAGCAATTTCTCGCACAGTAGGTTAATTATACCGGTCATGCCAAAGCTCGAAAAGTGGTCATATTTGCATCATTATAATTGTAGTAGTTTTGAATAAGTTTAAGCTTATTTCAGCTGTTAATCCATATTCATAAATCACAAACCTTTCATTAAATGACACTTTAAATATAAATATTTAAAAAGACAAAAATTTTCTACAAATTGTATTTATTAAAAATAAAGTGGCAACACTGTTCAACAACTAATATACATACATCTGTATGTCGATAAAACACGCTTATTAAAAAAAAAACGATTTGGTTCTATTTGTGAATGTGTATGCGTGTATGGTTGCATACATGCGGACATATTGTTTATTTTGTCTTTTCAATTATTAAAAGCCTGATTACTGCTATTGTTGTTTTATTTTTATAATGGCGAACAGAAAATACAAACGAAGTAAACATGGCCTCTCCACTGGCAAAGTAAAATGTTTACTTAACCATTTACTTACCATATGTGTATGTATAGAAATACACACACGAAAACAGGCTTATATATGTACGTATATGTATGTACATGTATATGTACACATGTCTTTAGCCTATTTAAATAATTTATATATAACGAATAATAACAACAATAGAAATGAATAGGAATTATAATATGGAAAGTAAAATGATATTTATTTGTTAATGAGTGTGTATGCAAATGTATATGTATGTGTATGGGTATGTAAGAAAGTAATTTACGAATATTGGTTTAAGGGTAAACTGCAAGGTCTTTTTATCTTGTTGTTGTTCTTCTAGTTTCCATTATTCCGATACCATTAACAAGCATTGACATGAACATGACATGACCGGTTTTGTCACAGTGTTAAAAACTTTTTTTTTCTGCTTCTTCTTTTGTTGCTTCCATAGAATATATACAAATATGTAGACAAAGTCGTATTATTAAAATCAGTAAAAATAACAATCGTAACAATTACTTTTTGACTAAAACGATGAAAATAATAACAACAACAACAACATCAGAAAATCCAATTAGACTTCACATGTGCATACAATACATATGTATGTATCTCCGGCGATACACATATAAGTTTATATAAAAATTTGTTTACACAATAAACAACAAAATAACAAACACGACGCAACCTAGCAAACACAAATTGAAGCATATTTTATGGAAAATAATCGGGTATGTTCTGCAAAACGAAAAGTAATGAAATTGAAAATGAATATTTATTTTTCAAATACAAATAAAACTGTATTGTGGAAATTATATTAAAATTTCATAATTAAGGAAGAAAGTTATGTTAATACTCATTATTCCAATGAATAAAAAAATACTTATATAAAAATATCAAATTTAAAAGTTACAGCAAATCGAATTTTCATGCGATTTCAATTTCACTACTTTTCGGTTTACAGAACATATCTGAATGTCTTTTTACTTTCTAGCAACACAAAATCTCGAGGTTTATTCAAGCCAAGTATAGATTTATTTTTAAAAATGAATTCAAGTTAATACCAAATAAAACATAAGTGATGATTCAATGCTACCGAATTTTTCAATAACAACACAGTGCTTTACTTTAAAATCACTCCTACGAGGACAGTAGGTAATGCTCTAAGCGTGACATAGTAATGGGATTATAAACAGCAAGTAGTTTTGTGTAATGGAAACTTTCATTTGTTACATATTTTCGATTTCATTAAGATCTGCTAACCCATTCGTATAGTAGGTCGCAACTTTGAAAAAGGATTGTAATGGCCAATTAAGTATATATGAATGTATGTATGCGCTGTTTTTTATTCCGAATGAAAGAGAGAGATTTTATTCTAAACTGAAAAATTCTGCTTCTCTTAGTTGTTTTGTATTCAATTTGTAAATACTTTTGTAGTTTTTAGAGTACTGTTACGTCTTTTCTCGTTAAATATTTGCCAAATCTGAAATAAAAACTTCCAATACTTCAACACAATTTTCGTATATGAAGACTTAAGTTGCTTATTTTTTTATTTCATTATCTTTCTTGTATTTCTTAATTTTGTATCTACATACATACATCCATACATACATAACTGGCCTTTGCAACCATGTGTCAGGATTACAGCCTAGCTGCTCGCAGCACTCATGTTGTGTGTGTCAATTTTTATCCATGAGTACCGGGACCTACTGTTTAATGTCGACTCCGAACGACAGAATTGAGAAGCTTGGTCATGGCAATCAGTTACTCTCAGATCTGTTGCCAAAAGTCTGCTTAGAGGTAGTGGCCGAAAGCAATTGTTTTCTTTTAATATTTCTTTGTTTCAAAATGTCAGAGCCGGGGCTTGAACCGGAGCTCTCGTCTTGGTAGGCCAACACACCAACCACTACACAACGGTTACTACAATTATGTATGTATTATATTTATATTTTAATAAATTACTATTTTTCCTTTAAACACAGTATTTACAAATTCGAAAAAATTGTCAAGATGAACGTTCAATTTTTTTTTATTAAGATCAATACTCAGGGGTGAACCCCTGCTCCTGCAATGCATTGTATTGGAATTTAAAGATAGATAGATATTATATTATGCGCATTTTTTGTTGATGAGACAAGTTGTTGTCAATTTGACCACTCAAGGGTCAATTGCCCAATATGTTGGTGGATGTTGAATATGAGTGGTAAGCGTCTCCACTAAGTAGGTTAGCTGTTATCTTCCCAGAAGGTGGCGCCTTACTCCTTATCATTTGATCTGTTGGTGTAATAGACTGAAATGTCAGAAAGCTTTTTCTTGAAGATGGACTTCGAGGAGGGGAAAGGGGGGGACCTCTTATTTTTAAATTATAATTTTCGAAAAACCGCAAATTTAATTTTTTTTAATTTTTCTCCTTCCCTGGGATTTGAAGCTCAGTCGTTGGAGTTTCTGTGCGAGCGCTCTAATCATTATACCACGACCCCCCGAAGTTGGTGAAAAAATTTCTTTGTGATATTAGTTTGCCTGAAACGTCGGTATTTTACTGAGATTGCTTTGTTATTGAATTTTTTTTTTTTTGAGCTGGTATTTAAGCACTTAATTAACACTTGAGAAAATTAATACAGTCTCAACCGGTTATCTGTTTTTTTTTTTTATACGAAAACAATTAAAAATTAAACTCTTTTTTTATCGATTTTCTTTTTACATTTAATACGGCAATCATCTAAAAAACATCTAAACATCAGTATCCTCATCAAATAGGCTTATAAATTATATTTAAATATGACGTCATTTTTTTTTTTTTTGGAATATTTTAGAATTTTTTTGCTATTCTTCTTATATGGCCAGAGACCATTCTAAATTGGTACGAATCATCGAAATCGGTCCAGCCGTTCTTGAGTTATAAGCGTAGTAACTAACGCCACTTTCTTTTATATAAGGTGTGCGCCACTATAAAGTGTAACACCCATTTTTCTTAATAACTTTTTTCACCTTTAATCAAAATTATGTTTCTTAATCACAATATCTTTGAAAAATGTGTCAGAATTTAAAATGTATCAGTTTGTCAAATTTGACTTGTTAGTTAGTTCATAATGGATAATCAAAGACAAGTGCATACAAAAATTATTCAAATAATTCAAAAAAACCATATTGGAGTTATACAAAAGTTGCTAGGGAAGTCCACGTGACCAGGCAATGTGTTTCCAGAGTGGTCAAAAAGTTCAACAAAGACCTAAAAATTTAAAGAAAGCCTGGAACAGGTAAAGCAAAACTGGTAACGAACGACGCGAAAGCCAAAAAGGTTGAGAAGCTTTTGCTGGCTCTTCCAAACATTTCTGGTCGCGAAGTGGCCCGGCGCGTGCAATGTTCGGAAAGTTTTGTGCGCCGAGTTAAAGCTAAAGCTGGCCTTAAAACATTTAAAGTCCAAAAAGTTCCGGATAGAAATACTAAGAAGAATATTGAAGCAAAAAAAAAGAGCAAAACTCCTCAAAAAAGAATTTTTTCAAAATTTCGAATGTTGTGTAATGGATGATGAAACTTACGTTTTTGCAGACTTTGCGCAGCTTCCTGGCCAAGAGTTTTATGTAGCGGATAGTAGAGGCAATGTTTCTGAAGAGTTCCGAACTAAAAAACTATCAAAATTTCCCAAAAAGTTCCTAGTTTGGCAGACTATTTGTAGCTGCGGCAACAGAAGTGCATCGTTTGTTACATTGGGATCAATAAACTCAGATATTTATATCAAAGAGTGTCTTCAAAAGAGGTTGCTCCCATTTCTAAGACAGCACAACATATCAACATTCTTCTGGCCAGATTTGGCAACATGTCACTACAGTAAAAGCGCAATAGACTGGTATAATAAAAATAATGTTATTTTTGTTCCAAAAGAGGCTAACCCACCAAACTGCCCAGAGCTGCGGCCTATTGAAAGATATTGGGCTCTGGTCAAAAGAGAACTAAAGAAGAGTACATCTGTTCCCAAAACCATTACTAGTTTTCGATATAAAGGGACAGCTGGTACCAAAAAAATCACCGAAAACACTATAACATTGCTTATGGATGGCATAATGAATAAAATAAAAAATTTTATAAAATTAAATTAATTTTTAAATAAAATAATACAGAATATAAATCTGTAATAAAAATGCAAAATAAAACTGTTTTATTTTTAACTCTAGCTTACTCCAGTCAGTTTTTATTTGACTTTTGATGTGTTACAGTTTATAGTGACGCACACCTTATATAGATTTGATCTCGAGTTTGTGAGTTTGTTGAACAAATATTGCTTTGTTACTTTCTCTTCACAAACAACAACAGTGTAACCATTTCTAAACTGTTATTTTGTTTTATTTTAGGTACTTCGACTCAAAAATTTTGTTGTTTATCTTTCTCTATTTCCTTCCCCTCGTTATTTAAAATAACAAGAAAAAAAATGTATCAAATGAATTCAACTTTTGGCATCATTAAAATTATCGTTATTACAGTTATTAGATACTGTTATAATAATTGTTATTGTTTGTTAATGACAATGTCCAGTAACTGTGTTGTCAACCTAAAATGACAAATAAAAATGATGACCCATGTTGTGATTTTTGTTTTACCTTTTTTTCATTTTTATAGAAGAACGGTCAAGGTTTTTTTCTTAAAAAAAAACATATTTAACTACAAAATATCAGAGCTGGAAATCTTAATTATACACACAATAGCTTTATTAAAGAAAAAAAAAAAAAAAATACAAAACTTGTATTTCTTTTAATCATAGTAGAGCATATTTACTAAGAGACCATCAAAGATTAGAAATATTGTGGGGGAAAGAGTATTGCTCTGAAAGGTTAGTAAAGTATCATAATGTTTTAATTTTTTTAATAGTTTTCTGTAAGATAAACTGCAGTATTTTATATTATAAAAAAACCTATAGTTTTAGTTGTTTGCCTCAAATTATTTTAAACGAAGATATCTTAAAATATACTTCAAGAGATTTTCATTTTAATACGGGGTAAAATGTAGTTCATTTTTATAAAAATAATAAACTAATTAAGTTTCGTAATATATAGTATTTATATTATCTCCGATACTCAGGAAATTTATTTCAAATTTCAATTATTTCAAGTATTGCATAGAAATTTGTCAAATTGAGTTTTTAATAAATGTAAAATATTTCATATTTTTGAATATGGGAGTATGTAAACAAAAAAATTTTATAATTTAAATTTTAGTAATAAGCATTGAATGAAATTTCACTTACATACATACATACATAACTGGCCTTTACAACCCTGTGTCAGGATTACGGCCTAGCTTCTCGCAGCACTCATGTTGTGTGTGTAAATTTCTATCCATGAGTACCGGGACCTACAGTTTAATGTCGACTCCGAACGACAGACTTGAGAAGCTCTTTCATGGCAATTAATTACTCCCAGAGCTTTTGCCAGAAGACTGCTGAGAGGTAGTCGCCGAAAGAAATATTTTTTTCATATTTCTTTTTTCAAGATGTCGGTGCTGAGATTTGAACCCGGCACTATCGTCTTAGTAAGCCAACACACTAACCACTAGACCACAAATTTATTTAAAAAAAATATTAATGAAGTTCTTCATTTGTGGCATTTCAAACACACAGTTTCCTAGAAATAAATGTATAAAAAATAAACAAATTAATTGAATTCATTTATTAATTCTGATTAATTACAAGTTGTCTGGTAACAATTACAAATTTATATTATATTTGGTACTTAATAGTACCAACAATGGCTGCTAATAAATCCATATAATCTGTGATTTAATACTTTTAAGACTTGAAACTGTGATTAAATATTACAGTACTGCAAAATGCTACATTTTGTGTAAAATGCTATGACATGCCATGTCATGTCGTCTCAAACACAGTGTCATGCCATGTCATGCAAGTCATCATAGACATAGACATGGCATTGAAATTGCATGATGTGACACTTGTTAATATGTTGCATAGAGCAATATTTGTAGGGCCTTATTAAGAATTAAAAGCAATATATAATTTTTTTTTAATTTATTTTTGTGAAATGTTCAAATTTATGCCGGATTTTAGGAAAAAAAATAGAAATTTAATCCTATTTTTACTGCATTTTATAAATAAACATAATTCATTTAATTTAATACGTAATAATTATTTTATAGGGAAAAAATGTTTTTCTTTAAAATTTAAAATTTTTGTTTGTTTTCTTTTTTCATTTATGAGAGCGAATTGATTGTGAAAAAAGTTTATCTACCTCATCGTAGTTCAATTATAGGTTAATTTGCTTTCTCAAAGTGTGCAAATAATCATTTCTTTGCTGTCAATCAGAAGGGTCGAATTTCAAAAATTATACACTAAAGCATATTACTACAACTTGCCTCTAAAGTGTCCGATAGTTAAAGGTAACTTTCGAAAACAGGAGGAATGAAGTGACCTTTAAATGCTTTTTATTATTACAGCTTACTGTACAACTTACAATTAATCGGTCTGATAACATCCTACCTTTAATGAAAGGCAAGTTGTAATAATGGGTCTCAGTCGAGCAAAAAATCTTTCGTCCATGAAGAAACAAATTGCGTATATCTTTCATGCTATAAGAAAGCAATGTTTCTATTGTTACTACATTTGTTTTCGATACTCCTTCATCATCATGTTCGTCTTGCTCTTTATTATCGAAATTACTTTTTTACTACCTACACGAAACATATTTTCAGAATTTATTGCAGGGGATAGAGCAGCATCACAAGAATCCCAATAAATTATTTATAACAAATCTAATATTTTTATTGTTTATATAATTGTTGTATAACCTAGTTCACACTTTATAGTATTAAAAATTTCATGCAGTGGGTACAAAGCTTTAAAAGGGTACAACTCGAGAACGGTAAAAGAAAATTTATTTTTTTTCTGCTAACTTATTTAAAACTTAATAATCTTTTAAACTGCATCAGTAGTTTTTTTAGTCCTTATACAAATTTTAAAAGTTATAAACCATTGTTTTCGATATTTGTTGAAAATTTATGAAAAACTGTTATATAATGTATCAAAATGTGCAAAATCATTGCCGAAACTTATTATTTATGCACATAAAATTAGAGATCGGAATATTTTCTTTATCTATATTGACTCAAAAGTTGAGAAAATTTCGACTTTTAACGAATTCATAACCAAAATTTAAATAGAGCCCAAAAAGCTCAATTTGCGCGACCTCTAAACCACATCCGAAAAATCTGAAAAAATTCTCAAAAATACTTTGCCTCATAGTGGTTCAAAATAAGCTTGATCCCCAAAAAAAAATTTTTTTTGGGACACACTAATGTGTGTACAACTATTTCGTATTTTGCATCAAACGAAAGCAAAAAGGCAAGTGACTCATTTTGACATTTGCCTTCGTGTGTATTCGACATTGTGAAATTGGAATTTTGTAGGAAAATCATTACGTTTTTCTCTTCTCTTTTTCTTATTCGTTTCGCTCGCACACAACTCTGATGTAGAGAAACCAAAATCAAATTTTTTTTCGCCCAGCAAGTGAAAGAGAGCACTCACTCGACATTATGAAATGGGCTGAAAATCTTTCTTTAAGCTTTACATTACACTTAAGTATCTACTACAATATTGCTTTTGATGGTCTTATAATAAATCGTGACATGTTTAAGCTTTTAATGTAAACTAAGCAATTGCTCTGATTCAATCTGATATATAAAACAATAACTAAAAGTTAAACAAGTTGGGAAAAAGCTAAGATGTCTATTTTGACTATATTATATTACACTTATAATGGTAAACAAAAGATATTTTTAAAAATAAAACAATTATTGTCATGGGAAACTTTAAGTTACGTGCTTTTTAAACATTACATGGCATAAAAGCAGAAAGCCTTTCTGTCTTTATCAACTGTTATCACTACACCTATAACCCAGTATTTAAACTCATAATGAGTGGCTCTTTATTCAAAAAAAATATATTTTTAAAGGTGACGTTTTTTTTAAAGAATATCGTAAAATTTTCACCATACTTTTCTGCTCAAAAACGTGACCATATTTCTATACTTTATTGACATTTTCCAGCATATGTTCGACTTGTTTTTACAAACAAAAACAACAATTTTAAAAATTACTCGAAAAAAAGTGTTTTTATTTTAATTTAAAACAAATCATGTTGCCAGTAATAAATTGTAATTTATTAGAGAATTTTTCTACAACCACATAAACAACAATAAAATGCAAAACCTATTCAATGACCAGAAAAAAAAAGACGGACACAGCCTCGATATCATTTTAAGGCCACTTCTAAATGACATACGGGTCACGTAAACAAAAAACCAGCAACAAGAACAGCTAAAAAAAAATAAAAATAAAAACGACCCAATGATGCTACACCCATGCACGTAATGGGATCTCTCATCTTCAACTATACATTGGTTGCTACAACAGGAAATGAACATCAATGGCTATAACAAAGGCTTTAAAGAGCACGACAGACCACTAGTGAATAGAAAAACAAAACAAAAACAACTTAAATAAACTCGAACATGTTGTTGAACTAAAATTCTACAACATGTTGAACTAGAGAGCAGCAGCCAGTAACAGAAATTCTAAATAAAGTCGTCCAACCATTCAGTGCAATAGAGACCCAGACTCTTTTGTCAGAGTAACGCAGCAGCATAAACTGAGTATGCCCCTACAGGACAAAATTGTTTAGAATAGAAGAGAAACAATTAAAAGGACACATAATTATGATCTTTATAGTTAAAGGAAGAGGATGGCAATTATTCGTTAAATTTTAAGTTTAACAAAAACAAAAAAAAAACAAAAATTATAAAAAAAAATATTATTACTGCTTATGTTAATAACAAAAAATGGACTTTGAAACAACAACAACGACCACAGTAACTAAACAATAGAAACAAGAAGAAAAAAAATTAAAAAATAAATAAAAATTGCTGTCGTCTCTTATAATTAAAGGGAAATTAAAATGGATACTCATTAGCAAATTGGTTGGGAACAAGAAAACAAATGAAAGCCAACACAAACAACAACAATTGATACAATTACAAGCAATAACTGTTAATATAAATAAAAACAACAAAATAGCAAGAGAACAAGAGAACAAGAGAAAAAGTAATAGGAAGGCATATTTGCTTTCCTTAACTGTTTACTGGGTTATTGTGTCAGTACAGTGTTGCAGGTGGCAAATATTATCGCAATAAATACCAGCAGTTGCAGAAAAAGAAAAATATGGTTAAAAATTAATAGAAATGAAGTACTTATCATAATAGAAAAGGGTGAAAAAAGATCATTAAAAGTGTTTAAGAGTCTTTAAAGCTTACCAAATATTTTGGTAATATTTTGGTGTAAAATGTTTTAAATGTAAAGAATATACGATAAAAGATCAAGCTCTAAAGTTGTCAACCTCTAGCGTCTATTTTGGTAATTTAAACGTTAGAAATATTTTTTTATTTGTATTTTTATTGCATCATTTCACTGTTACCAGTGCTTCAATTTAACATTAACAGTCCATTTCACAATAACGCTCTGTTTCAAAGCTGATGAATCATTAACAAAAAGTTACACAGAAGCGTTACTTTCTCAGTCATCACATCGAATAGTGTAACTTACAAAAGTTATCCAAATGAGTGCTATGCTACATCGGATGTTCACAATATAATAAAGTTCTATTATGATAGATGTATCGAGTTCTAAACTTTTATTGTAAAAGGCAGCTGCATGCGAACTGGAATAACTATTCACTGTCTGTTCCAAACTTTATACTGAGTAGCGGTCGAAGTATGGCAACATTGTCCAGTCGTTTATTGAGTTTGTCAAAAAATAATAAAACACTGACACTCATAAGCTATAATTGCACAATTATGCTAGGAACACAATTGGGGCGAAACGACACATTCCGACCACCTCGACGAATTCGTCAGCCAAACTTCGCTACATAAATTCATCGTATGAAACACAATAACGACGAATACATACATAACTAATAACATAATTCTTTCCCATATTTCGTTTTTTGCACATTTTCAATTATTATTTCACTTGTGTCCGTTATTTATTTGTTTATTTAAAATTCTTAATAAACTTGTAAATTGCCTTTACGCACTGAAATTCTCTCTGATAGATTGACCATAAAACCAAAATAATACTTAAAAAATTAATTATTAATAAAACACACTTTGAAACAATTATAATAGTTAAATATTCTATATGTTTAATTTAAAATACTTAAAATTAGCAAAAAAAAAAAAGTAGGGCATTGAAAGATAACTTTATTTACTACAAAACCTAAAATTTAAAAGAAAACCTGGTCTCGCTGAACTGATTCGTTCGTTGTTCGCCGCGAGTGAATTAAAATTAAATCTAATTTGAGTTTGTCGCTTACGGCGAATTTCGCGGTACGCCATGATTGTGTGCATTTTCATATACACAAATATGTTTTATTTTTACCGACGAATATTCGCGACCAAAAATTCGTCGCTCGCCCCATTTGTGTTCCTAGCATTAAGCAACTTACACAATTAAGACCTTACTCAACAGAGTTCATTTTAACACACAAAACGTTAATAAGTTTATTTAAAAAATTGCACAATTACTATTAAATTACAACACTGATTGAATCGTGCAACAAATGCATTCATGTGTGAAGTACGTTTAATAAGAATAGACAACTGAAACAATATATGTTCAGTGAAAATTGACAAAGCCAAAATGAAACGTAATTTAAAATAGATAAAACGAAACAAATAAGGCAGATGAATTAATAAAAATTTTTAATAAAAATATATTTGAAAATGAGTTTGAAAAAAAATCTTTATTGTGGCAGGAAACGTTTTTCGACCCAAGTTTATAGAATTTTTCCTAAACTTACTGGTTTACACCTAAAATTAAAATACTTTGAGCTGATATATAATAATTGAAATTGCACTTTATGTGATCATCAAACTATGTAACTCAATTAAATTGCCTCAATTAAGACATATGTTTAAACAGGTCATTAGCGGCGTGACAGTTCGCAGTTACTTTAATTAAAGTTTTGCATTGTTTGGCGAATCATGAAAACGTTTGAAAAATGTATCTAAACTCCATTAAAAAGTGGTTTGTGGTATATTGACATTATTATTGAAAATAAGAATTCTCATGGGACTCCGTATTAAATATATGTCACTTATTAAGTGGATAATTTTTTTTTTCGACAATATACATATTCACTTGCTTTTGTATCTAGAACAGTGGTCTTCACAAAGAGAGTCACACAAAAATACACTGAGAGATGAGATTGGTTTCTTCATTTGTATTGTTTTTAACAACTTGAATGAAATTTGTGAAAATTTTCGTTTTAAAAACCTTTAATTTTAAAATTTTAACTAATTTATTAAAATTATTCATGAAATAAATTGTTTGTAAATACTATTAACAAATTGAAATGTAGTTAAAAGAAATATAAACATTAATAAGTTTATGTTGCTTATTATCATAACTTCTCAGTGTCTGACAAACAAATTTAGCTCTCTTGAAAACTAATAAAACATAAACACATACGCAATTTTTGTCTCACACACATGTTTTTGTAATAATTGTGGTTGTCGTTTAACATGATGAAAACAAAGCGTATGGATTTCTTTTTATGAAAGATTTTTAACATTGCAAATTTTTTAATAATTAATTAAGTTTTTCATAGGAAAATAAAACAAAAACTGGTTTCCAGGAATTCTAAAAGTGATATCTGTTAATAAAGTACAATACATTTAATTTTAAACTAATATAATAAGAATTAACGATACGGGTAGTTTTGGTATATTTTAAGAAGCTGTTTGCCAGAATTTTTGTGGAATTAAGCAACCCTGGTTGTAATATTCACGAAGAGAGTAAGAAAAACTAAAAAAATATCCGAACAATTTATTTACCTGAGTAATACTGGTGAAGACCACTGATCTAGAAGTATAAGTAGATCAATTATTTGATCATCAAAAAATAAATTAAACAATTTAAATGAACTTTTTTATTTATATTTTTGAGTAGAGTTTTTGGATTCTTCTTAAGCAATTGCACACAGGACAGATGAATATCGCTTGATTTTTTTCCTTCTGTACTTTGGAGGCGTACGAAAATTTCCCCAGAAAATGTTTTTTGTTTTAGTAATCAATAAAATTTTTATAACTTTAGCAGAATATTAATTATTTTCACTAAAGGTGTATGTTCCTCTGTTAAGGAATTGGTTACTGAATTCATCTTATCATTTTAAACAATCTGTGAAGATGATCAAAATAAAATTCCTTTCTTACTGCTTTTTAATTTCTAAGATAGGCCGTCAATTATAGAAATCAGTACCTTTTATTTACATTGAGGAAAATGAACATTAAGCCAACAGAGCAAAAGAATTATTTTGTATTGTTAGCCAATTACAATTAAAGATAAAAAAATGAAATCAATTAGAAATTCCTTTTCTACTTTTCCTTTTCATCTGCGTTGTTTTTACTCTTTGCTAATTAACTGTCTCGTATTGATGTGTATATTGGCTTCTCATAGATATTTAATTATTTAGGACATGATGCTTAATTTAATACTCGGCTTGTGTAAGATTTATACCAAAACAAAAAACAAAAAACAAAAAAAGGACATGTTGTTAAACAGCTTAAATTGGCTATAAGAGGATTAGATTTCAAAGAAAATTAGACAAAAAAAAATAAAAAGAAAGTCAATTAAAATTTATTACTTCCTTAACAGATTAAGCAAAATATTTATTTCTTTTTTATTTGTGGCCAAGCCAACAAGCAGTTTTGTTAAAGAAAATTAAAGTCTTACGGCACATAGGCATTCCTTATATTTCCGGCAATTGCAAAATCTACTCGGAAAATTATGGAAATTTATGGAAGAATATTCAAAACGAAACGTTTTTACGCTGCTTGGCCGTTTTTAAAAGTAAGGGTAACTCAACTAGGTACAGAGATAATGGAGAAGGAATAATTTGGTTTAATTAATAAAAGAAAAGTTTGTTTTGAGCCATCAAATTTTGTGAATCTATTTTTTGAATATTAGCTCTGATATCTTGAAAAAAAATATGAAAAAAAATAATTTCTTTCGGCGACTACCTCTCAGCAGTCTCCTGGCAAAAGCTCTGGGAATAATTGATTGCCATGAAAAAGCTTCTCAAATCTGTCGTTCGGAGACGACTTTAAACTGTAGGTCCCGGATCTTGGATAAAAATTGGCAGACGCAACATGAGTGCTGCGAGAAGATAGGCCGTATCCTTGACACAGGGTTGTAATGGCCAATTTTGTATGTATGTATGTATGTATATTTTTGAACAGGCAAAAACTAGTCGATTTTAGTTTTTATGTTTTTTTTTTATTTAAGACCAATACTCAGGGGTAAACCCTACTAAATGCTGTACACTGTATTAGAATTTTTGAAAAGGACACTACATACGAGTATATATTTGTTTCTTATATTATTAGGAATGAGACAAATTGCTGTGAATTTATCATTCGTTGCATGTTGATTGTGTGGTGAATGCCTTCGCTAAGTAGGTTTAGCTGTTATCTGCTACTTCCCAATAGGTGGCGCTTTTCTCCTGATCATTCGTTTTTTTGTTGACATTGTTTAAGGTGGAATAGTATGGAATGTCGGGCTGTTTCTTTGTAGATGGTCTCCTTGGGGGAACGGCAAGGTCCTCTTATTTTTAAATTATAATTAAAAAAAACCGCAAACTAACCTTTTCATTTTTCACCTTTCCGTCTGGAAGGCTTTCAGGCTTTTCATATATAAAATTTACTCCAGTCAGTTGTTCAGTTGTAAAATAGTATACGAAAAAAAGCAAATTTATAAAACAAACCGGTATGCAAACTGTCAGGATAACTTTTAAAAATATGTACATCTAAATAATATATTTAATTTAAAATAAAACTCAAACCATTGTGCAGTAGAAATTTAATAAAAACCACTTACAAGACATCAACGGAACTATTTATAGCCATATCGTTTACGTGTCAACAACGTTGAGGCATCGCAAAGTAAAAATTATTTTTAAGAGAAAGTAAATTTGCACAATAGCACTTATAAACACCTACACTAAATATGTTACGCGCACACAGCAGCACAGCATCAATTAAATAATGTGCCTGTATTGCAATAGAAACAAAAGTAACCACAGCAGTAAATAAAGGGAAAGATAATAAGAACATAATAAAGAAAGAAAGAAGGTGTGAGAAATAAACAGTTTCAAGTAACAATTCAATGTTGAAATATTACAATGACAGTAATATTTAAGAACTGACTAGCTGACTGACTGACTGACTGACTGATTGTCTAAATGTGAAACTACGCTCTTGAAAATTTCAAACACATCAATATAAGCATGTGAGAAGTATTACAAACACACTCCCATTAACATGGTATAGGGCAAAGAAACTGTATAAGAGAGTGCGTACGAATAAGTATGTATGTGTGTGTTCGGTTAAATGGCGAACTAAAAATTATCACACGTTTGCATTATACAATAACAGAAAAAAACTATAACAAAGACGAAGACTGCTGACTCACTGTGTATGTTGTTTTGTTTCCTTGTCGAACTGCTATGAACTAAGTAATTGACTAATAATGGACTTAACCCATTAACGCTCAAATGAAAACCAAGAACAATTTTTAATATTCAATATTTATAACTAGATTTAAACAACATTTTTTACAGTACAGTAAAAGAAAAAAACCAAAAAAAATATTCTGAGTTGTGTTTTTTTAGGTGTACTAAGCTTAGTACAGCAGCACTTAATATGCTATAGCTCAAAAAATTCTATACGAACTAAACCGTCTTATATTGCTTTTATTAGAATGTGATGTTATCAAGTAAATAAACTGCTATTTAACGTTCTTCAAAGTTAACTGATGATGATGATAAACTACATAACCATTCACAATCTCACAAGAAATAAATCACCAAAATGGAGATTCCTAGATAACTAGCCAAAATGGAGATTCCCATAATTGATATTTTTCTACAACAGCTACGTGGATGTTGCATGTACTCTTATTGACTGATAAAAAGCGTTTCCCGGGTAAAAAACTGCATTTTATAATTTTTACTTGAACTTTAAGTTATGTACTATATATAGTACAGCGGGCGGAAATGGGTTAAGCTAACTCGTACCAAATGCATATATGAGTTAGTATTGAAGAAAAATTAAGGTAAAGATAACAAAAAAGGTGAAGAGAAATTGTAACTGTCGTTTTATATAAATATTTTCTGATTTTACTTTTTTCGGTTTAAATCGTAGTTTCGGCTAAAAAGAGTTGCAGTTTATAGTGGAAACTTGTGCAGAGTGAATGGTCACTCCCGAGCTCGTATGATATCGTGTGTTAAAATCGAATAAAACTTTTTTATTTAAATAAGTTAGTTTTTTGGAATCATTTCTGACTTGTTACTAGTTAACTATGTATAAGCAAAGAATATAAATCATATAGAATGCGCATCTCAACACTTATCCAAATATTTTGTCAACATTTTTTCAGACGCGGGAAGGAAGGGCAAAAGGCAAAACAAAAGAAAAGAGCGTAACAAAACAAGAGAAACCAAAGAGAAACTAATGTCACAGTGTATGCACTGTGCTAATGTGTGTTTTATTTCTTTTGCATTGTTGTTTAGGTTTTTTCGTTCAGCCACAGTACATACAGTGACGAAATTCCAACAACTATAACAAGAACATCACACAGCAAGATAGCCACAACAAAATTTTTGCACACACAACATCACAGTGTATAAGACGATAGCCACAACAAATTTTTTACTTCGTGTTTTTGTTTTTTGCTTAAGTACAGAAACGGTATCATGCTAACAACAATATTCACATACAATACAATTTATGTGTTTGTGTTTCTTATTCATTGTGAGCTGTTTTCGTTTTTTAAATTTTAAAACTTAGAGAATAATGTTGTTGGTTCAAATATTTTTGTGTATTAAAGAATACAGTGCTCCGGTACGACTATGTAAGCTAGTGTAGGGCAAAGCATATTTAATTTGTAGTTGCGCGAAGGAAAATACATTAATCTACATCGAATATATAGCGCCCTATTTAATATCGTAATAAAAGTGTAATTAGAAATATATTTTATTACATACATACATACATAACTGGCCTTTACAACCCTGTGTCAGGATTACGGCCTAGCTTCTCGCAGCACTCATGTTATGTGTGTCAATTTTTATCCATTGTAGTCGCCGTGGTCTAGTGGTTAGTGTGTTGGCTTACTAAGACATGGGTCCCGGGTTCGACTCCAGGCTCCGACATCTTCAAAAAAAGAAATATGAAAAAAATATTTCTTTCGGCGACTACCTCTCAGCAGTCTTCTGGCAAAAGCTCTGAGAGTAACTAATTGCCATGAACAAGCTTCTCAAGTCTGTCGTTCGGAGTCGACATTAAACTGTAGGTCCCGGTACTCATGGATATTTTATTATTATTATTTATTTAAGCTCAACAATTGATTTTATATTTATTTGAAATAAAAGGTCAACTAAACCAAAAAATGTAATTCCAAAAATATAAAAAAACAAGTATATATTCATTAATGACAAATTTTCGAATGATAAATTGATGATTTTTCAATTATTTATAAGAAAATTCTATTTTTATTTTTAATTTATATATGTATGTATGAATTATATATATGTACGTATATATACATTTTTAAAAGAAAAGACACTTTAATTTTTTTATGTTAAAAATAAATAATAAATAAATAATAATCAAGATTAAAATTATTTCTTACTTTATACTTCAAAGCATCAAAAAGTATGTATATTTTGAGGATTTTCATCTCCATAAAAAGGCTAATAAAGTTAATTTGTTTTTTTAAAGATTATTTATTGGATAAAATATCTAATTTTCTTTTTTTGGAACTTCCTTTTTCTGTAGTCCAAGAGCAATGTTTCCGAAGGAGAACCAATAATAGAAAGTCCAATACCTCTATTCTGTGTTGAGAACAAGTGTCGGCAAACCACTCTGGGGTCATTCGTTTACATGACTCAATAATAAAAGATTTTGTACCAATTTTTCGCGGTTCAGATTTAAAGACAGAAAAAGTGTTCTAATTTGTCTTGATTGAGGGACTTTGTTATTAAGAAATATAAATCACCACCTTCCCTTAAAATTTCATTTGTTAACATAAGAATTGAATTTAGGGTGAGTTTCATTTTATTTTAAAAGAAAATACGCTTGTTTTGATCTACAAACTCCACCTTTTTTAAATATTCTAAAAAGAACTGAATATATTAATATACTTAATTGTTAATCTGAATTGCAGATCTGTAGCAATTATCTCGATAAAGGGAGCCACTATTAAGACAATCAAAAATTTTGCCATTTTTTCCATAAACTGAGCTGTTGATAAAGCCAATTCTGCGGAACATGTCTTAAATTTTGTGGTTTCAGACGTTGTTTTAATAGCAGCAGAAACAAGCCTGCTGAAAATTTGTGTGACAAATACTACAAGCATTTTTCAAAAGTGTTAGGAAACATATGTTGCCGTGTTAGTTTTGGGCACATTTTTGTTTTTGCATTTGCTTCCATTTCTTACAATTCCCTAATTACCTGAAAGCTTGCCGTCCCATCCCGGGTTTTTATGTCACATTTCAGTCACCCATTCCGCAAAGATTTAATTGAGTGTGGGAAATCATAAAGGCAAAAAACATTTTGATCGCTTATTTCAAAAAACGGTTTTTTAGCAGATACTTTAAGATTGGAAAATCATTTTCGGTTAGTCGAGCCTTCATCACATATAAGGGCATAAACATTAATACCAATGCTTTTTAAAATATTTACATTTACTGTAACAATTTCACTTAAAGAATCTGCAGATAAACCATTTTGGGAAGTAAAATAATTTAGAATGATAGCTAAATGGATGCAAGCAAAAAACATATTTTAATATTTCATAATGTCTTTAAATCTGAACCTCAAAAAATTGGTATAAAATCTTTTATTATTGAGTCATGTAAACGAATCACCCCAGAGTGGTTTGCCAACACTTGTTCTCAACACAGAATAGAGGTATTGGATTTGCTGCTCCTTCGAAAGCATTGCTCTTGGACTACAGAAAAAGGAAGTTCCAAAAATAGATATTCTATCCAATAAATAATTTTTAAAAAAGTAACCTTATTAGCCTTTTTATGGAGATGAAAATCCTCAAAATATACTTTTTGATGCTTCAAAGCAAAAACTAAGAAATAATTTTAATTTTGATTATTATTTATTTATTATTTATTCTTAACATAAAAAATTGAAGTATCTTTTCTTCTAAAAATTAATATATACATACAGTTATATATTTTAAACATACATAAATTAAAAATAAAATTTTTTCAATTTTCTTATAATTGAAAAATCATCAATTTATCATTCGAAAATTTGTCATTAATAAATATATATTTGTTTTTTTTTTAATATTTTTGGAATTACATTTTTTGGTTTAGTTAACCTTTTATTTCAAATAAACATAAGAATACTTGTTGATCTTAAATAAATAATAATAATAATAAAACATATTCTTAACTACACTTTTATAACGATATTAAATAGGGCGCTATATATTCGATGTAGATTAATGTATTTTCCGTCGCGCAACTACAAATTACATATGCTTTGCCCTACACTAGCTTACATAGTCGTATCGGAGCACTGTATTCTTTAATACACAAAAATATTTGAACCAACAACATTATTCTCTAAGTTTTAAAATTTAAAAAACGAAAACAGCTCACAATGAATAAGACACACACACACATAAATTGTATTGTATGTGAATATTGTTGTTAGCATGAAACCTTTTCTGTACTTAAGCAAAAACAAAAGACACGAAGTAAAAATTTTGTTGTGGCTATCGTCTTATACACTGTGATGTTGTGTGTGCAAAGTAAGAGAATAAACGAATTCTCTTTGCTAATTAAGAGAGTAACAATTCTTTTTGCGGGTTCCAACATTACGACCCGCCATAAGAAATTTTACTTGTACGTGATGCACATTCAATATGATTTATATTCTTTGGTATAAGTTAGCTTTAAGGTAACTGAAGTCCCAACAGGGCAAGTCCTAAACTTCGTATTGTCATCGGTCATAGTTGCCTTCATTGTTACTTTTATAACTTTAAAGGCCACACGTAAGCAAAGCATATTTACCTACACGTGCATACTTTTATATATTTTTTTTTTACTTCTCCCTCTTTCCTTGGAGCTTAAGCACCAAAACTTTTCCTTAACATTTGACTACACAGGCCTGTGAAAAGTGAGCAAAACAGAAAACAAGTGAGAGCATAGTAGTGATAAAAATCTATATGAGAACAAAATAAAAACAACAACAATTAACAAATAAGGGCAACAATGAGAAATTAACCTTAAAATTATTCCGAAGGAAAATTCAAAAACATAAATTATTTATGTTTTTGTTTTTGTGTTAAAGTCAAGGATTATTTTGTGGGTTTACTTGTGTTTTTATAATTATTACACAGGGTGTTTTTTTTAACCCTATAAAACTTTACATATTAAAAAAACTAACAGAAAAACGATTTTTTTCTCGTTTTCGAAAGACCACTTATTATCAGTCAAAACGCCACCGCGGCTATTATTTGCGCAGCTCATTCTGGATATCCAACCTTTATGTCTCTAGACATTTTCTGACTGAATAAAATGAAAATTATGCGTGAACTGCTGCTATATTTCCAGCATAAAACAGTGAATTTTCGAGGCTACACAGTAAATAAAAGTGAGCTGTAAAATCGCACGACATTAAGAACTTTCAGATCAAATTTTCTAAATAAGTTATATTATTATAAACAGGAGTAAGTTGCCAAATTCAAATCGCTAAATTTTGATAACAATAGGTCGATGGTGGCAGTCGTGGTATGAAACATAGCGCCATTCTCTTAAAACCACAAGGCACATGCACCGAATCGTTGATATTTTAAAACAAAAATTCATTATTTAGGGTGCGTTAGTATCCCAAATGTGTGTTTCGACCTTATTTTAAATAAATTATGATCAACTACGCCATTAGTGATGAGTAAACACGGTTATATTGGATGAAGTCGATAGGATAGATTGTGGATTGCTTTCACTGTTTATGCTACAATTTTGGTTTTGAACAAAACGTGTTAAGTAGACTCTACCCTGAAATACATTTTTAATAAAATATCTGATCAACTTCTAAATACTTCAGAGTTCAAATGACAATAGAGCGACGCAATGTTGGTCTCTTGGCTTTAATTCCACCACCTGATAGATCTTAAACAAGTGTAGGACAGGATTTTTTTATGGACGAATAAAGCCACAATTATAGAGATAATATCATTTTCAAAACTCTTATTGGCACAGTTCGTATGTCTAAAATATAGCTACAGTTCAATAAAAATAACAAAGTCTGACTTAAATTGATTTTTAAATTAAATCTGGATAATTTGGCATCGCTGTTCAAGCGCCAATTGAGTTATAATGACGGTACAGGGGTACAGTAGTACAGTACAGTCTTTTGTTTTTCATTTGAAATTTTGATTTGCGTAATTATTTATCTCGTAATATAATGTCTTTTAAAACAATTTTAATTGTTCTGCATTTGAAGTTTATGTTTTGCTTAAACAAAAAAGTCGTTTTGTATTATAAGAAATTTTTATTTTAATTTAGCTCGTTTCGGCTTACGTCGCAAGGGAGTACTGTACAATGATTTTAAATATTAAATTATAATTCCCTTTCCGTAAGGGCTCAAAAAAATACCCTATGTTTTCTAGTTATTATTTACATGGAAAGTTTTATTGTTTTTCTTATTCTATTAAAAACACTGAAGACCACATAAAATCACGTACTAATCATGAATAAGTACACTCTTCTCATTTATAACAACACATAACAAAAAACATTATAAATGTTAACATGCTTGTTAATGGTGTATTTGTATGTATGTATGTGTTCATATAAAACTTAGGTTGTTGCTGTATTTGCTCTTTTAGTTTTGCAATTTTAGAAATATAGGCATATCCACACTTTCACAAAATTATTTAATATGCAGACATCGAATTAAAAAAAAAATTTACTTATTCACTCATACTCTCACAAATAAAAGTGTAGCCATACACATAAAAATACAGAGTATTGTATTTAGTAGCTGCTGCATCGGTGTGCAAGTTTCAACTTAAAAAAGAGTAAAGCCGGTTTTAATGGTACAGTTGTTTAGTTCAAATTAAGAACTCTGTTACAGTAAATAGCTTAATTTCATAAAAAGAAAGGTACTTTTTTACCTACTGGCTACACCCTCAAAATTTTTATTTAATATTTTCTATCTTCGTAAAAAACGTTACTCCTATTGCCAGGCCTTATACTACTTCTAGAAAAATACTACAATTATTTGTTTTAACTGGTATAGTGCCTTATAACTGTTATTGTCATTTCGAACTATTTTGCTCTTAAAAGTTATAACTGAACTATAAATTAAATGAGAACTACTTTGAGTTAATTCAACAGTTCATTAGCTTAAACTATATAAATTTACTAAAAATACCAAACTTTTTGAGATATTTCAAAATATAATTCAAAAAAAGAATTTTTTATTTTGTTTTGGGGATATTTTACTAAAAAGAAAGTGCTTATGGCTTGATACGTTCATTGCTAAATACTTCACTCTTTATAAGTTACAAACTATGAGGAAATAATTAACTTTTTCAACTATTTCAGAAGATTGTTTGGAAACAATTCAAGTATTATTAGCTTAATAATTTACCTCAGTAGTATTCTAACTAAAGATACTGAACTTTATGAACTAGTTCACAATGTACACTAGTTCAATTTCATATTGAACTATTTAAAAGTTCAACTATTAAACGAAGACGACCAAAAGATCCACACAAACTCATAGCATTTTATTATATAAAATAATATTTCAAGAAACCGGCTCTGTATTACATCTTTTTCGATATCTTGAATCTCCTTTTTTCTATTTAAATAGTGCTTAAGAATTTAGAATATGATTATATTTTTATTCTCATATACATACTGTAATACATATCTGTGGCATTTTGACAAAACATCTTAAGTCAAATTTAAAAAGTTGAAAAAAAATATTGTTCATGATAGAAATTTTTATTCAAAAAACATTTTTGTGTATGTTTTTAAAATTTTGTATTATAGAAGAAATTTTTTTTTTAATTTCGGTTTATTTTATTTTTTTAATAAAAATAATTTTGTCCCCGAGTTTTTTTTGAAAAACTTTTTTGCTATCTTATCTGGACTTAAGCTATTTTGTAAAAATGCCACAATAGATTCAATATATTATTCAATAGATTATAAAACAATATAATATGTTATTATAAAACAATATATTATATTGTATATTATATATTTTTATATAATCTATAGAATAAATTTTAAACTACTTCCCTATTTATACATAAGTTAAAATTGATTTAAAAATTGTGAGCCATTTAAACTCGTTTAGTAACTTAATAAAACAGTTCAATGGTGTTAATTGTATAAAAGAAGCAAATATATTGAACTCTCTAAACTTGGTTGGAACATTCAGTAGTTCTAATTAAGCTTTCAAGTTTTCAGCTGACTTAGCCATACTCAAGTCTTTTGCACAAGCACTTATTTGAATATGCATTTCACCACAGTTTTTAAAACAGAGTCCCATTTAACATCCCAACAAAAAATAGTAAGTATTTATAAGGGAGAAATTGTAAACAATCACTTACTCGTGCGCACCAACAATGCATGATTTTTATATGAATTGAACCGTTAAAATGCAATAGCAATGCAAATTTATTACAACCAGTAAGCAAATAGTCAAAAAAATCAAAAATAATACCTTATCCTATCCTATCCGGAAACTTTAATGTATAATCTATTATTGCTTACAATATTATTTATTGCTTCCAAATTTTAAAAATTTTCTGCTGGGATTCCCTAACGAAATTGTCGCCCGGTGTATATGCATTTTGCTCTTGTTAATATCAAATTAATTTTATAGAAGTATAATTGTAGTGTACCAAACAGCATTACAAGGAACACCCTGTATATGTTACTTATGGGTGCGGCTGTATAGTGTATATATTTTTCCCCACATAAACCACATCGCACATGATTTTAATTAAGTGTTATGCAGCTAAAAGAACAACAACAACAACAACAACAAAATATTTAAAAAAAAATATATTGGAAAAAAAATTAAAAAGAGCGAGTGCATAATAGTACGTATAGAATTATATAGGTCACTAATGTACACTAAACAACAAAAATTAAAAAAAAAGAAAAAAAAAATTTTGCTTTCTAATATTTTATTTTATAAAGTTTACAGAGGTAAATAATTTTATTTTTTTTTTACTTTACGGTGGTTCTTTATGTCCGGAATAGCTTAATTTTTTATAAATCTCACCAACATATAAATTTTAAACCAAAAAGTTAAATTGAAAGTTTATAGGGGTGAATTCCTGATGCGTAATTTTTTAATATTGCGGAATATATATATATATATTATATATCTAAAATAAAACGAAATATGTTGGCAGTTAATTGTACACATTTAATTTTGTATATCCTGATAGCATTCATAGTAGAAGTTTCTACATACAAAGTAGCAGTTAAAAAATAGACAGAAATAGACAAGTGAGCAGGGTAGTACCACGGCATACAAAGGAAACATTGACTCTTAAATATCTTGGGAACTGCTAAAGCAATATTGTACAAAGAATTTAATTCGCAGTAAAAGTTATCAATCAAAATTTTTAGTTTATTTTAATAGGGGTAACGAAGCACACCGAGGTGTAAGATGTTTTTTTTTTTTTTTGTAATAAAAAAATTCTGTAGTTTTCTACTTTGAAAATATGTTAAAATTATTCCTTTTAATTATTGTAATTTCACTTGTTTTTCTACCGTTAAGGACTTTATTTCGTATTTCCAATTAACAGTTTGTGTTTCAATAAAAACGTTTCTTTATTTATTCCTTACGGTGTTGTTCTTACCAGGCAATTTTTAAATTCTTTCTTACATGTGCTGTGATTTAAAAAAAAAACACACACACACAAATTTTTTTAACCATATTTTTATATTGCGAGTATATTTGAATGCAAATTTTATGCATAAAAAAATGTGAATAAAACGAATGGTGGATATGTATTACAAAAAAAAAAAAAAAACTCTCAACTTTCACATCCTCATACAATTTCTGTTGCCAAGAAAAACAACCTGAACTGAACGACACTACCCAGCAACCACCAACACCAACAACATCACCTCAAGAAACGCGAGATCATCATTCATGAACAGTAAATGTCTGCGGGTGATTTCATGTGTCGTTGTGAGTGCCTTTAACTACTACTCCTGGTTTTCTTGGCTTAAATCTTCTTCTTTACCCCCCCTCCCCCCTGCTCTACTCATTTTTCTGTGATGATACTTTTCTTTTTTTTTTTGTCTTGTTTTTTAAATAAATTTCACATGCGATGTCAACATACGGCGACATGGAATAAAAATAAAGCAGAAGTCAATGCCAAGAGTAGTGCATAAATTTTTATTCTTTTTTTAATAGCAAAACGATTAAATTGGGATTTCTTTTTAAAACGATGGGTGGTGGCAAAATAAAATTAAAATACACACATAAAGGCACTAATAAGAAATAAAACGGCAGGAAGTAAATGTTTAAAAGATAACGAATAAAATAACAGAAAAAAAACTTTGATTTTAATTGGAGGTTTTTAAAATTAAATTGAGTAATTGCCTGCGCGTTACCATAACTGCCATTGTTACCGTGGGCTTTGTTAGAAATCAGTAATGAACTGAAATATTTAAAGCCAAGTAGTAGAGTAGAATTATTAAAACTTTAAGCAGCAAAATTTCATATTGTACAGCATTTGTTGTATCGTCTAAAGTCTTTGGCACAAAAAATATCTAGCCTTGGATATCATAGAATCAATTAATGGCTTGCCTAGCTTGTAGACTCTTGGATTTATTTTACACATCTTGTCCGCGCTGCCGTATATATTATAGGGTTAATTTCCTCTGAGAAAATTATCTATTGCTTGGAATAAAAAAATTTTCAAAGTCTAACCCTAAGCTTTTAATTTTAGTAATTCAGAACTTCTATTCCACTCTTCTGCTACTGGCCAGCACCATTACAAACGTTTGGATAAAACGCTTCATGGCTGTGGTGAAAAATCCCCAGAAGACTTAAAGTAGCACTGCAAACAATGCCCTCAAATGTATAGCAAAAGTTGAAATAATTACAAGCCCTTGATTGTTACGATTATGCTACAAATTGTGATGCAGTTTATGTTACGAGTAGGACTCAATTGTTTGAAGTTTGAAAACTTTACAAAAGAGAATTCAGCAACAAGAGCTTTAGTTTAAGGAGCCCCCATGAAACCGATTTCGTTTTTAAGTGTGCAAAAAAATTCTAATTTCTTAAACGAATATAAAACATTTTTGGCAATAGAACGAAATATTTGTAACTTAAGTATTTAAAAAATTACAAATATATTGTACAGTCGACTTTAGCAAGCATGTTTTGAATTTATTTCTAAATTTTGTGATATTTTCTGTAAAATATGTACGTAAGTATGTATGTACGTATGTATGTATTAATGAGAAAATACGTTATTAAGGCATCATGTACAAAATATTTCATTAAACAAATCTTAATTTAAATGCTTTTTCATTTTATGAAAGCTAAAAAGAATATTTAATTACAATAAATTTAATAAAATGCTCAGAAAAATGTTTAATTTTCTATTAAAATATGTATTTAAATGCAAAGAGAATGTTGTTACACTTTCTACTTGAATAGAAATTAAATTGAAATTAAGAAAATACTTCTCAAACGATTTTAATTTAAATTGGAATTCATTTGAAAAGCTATTAATACTCTAATTCTTAGCCTGAGGGTACAAGTAACTTAAAATCAAATTCAAAATATTTATATATTGTTTTTTATATTGTAAGTTTACACATATGATTATATGGATAAATATGGATATATAATATGATTATATGTTACAACAGAAGTGTAGATTAACAAAAAAATAATATTTAAAATAATAAAGGGTGTTTTGTCTTACAAGTTTACAACTCTGAGTTGGCAATCAATTAAATATAACTAAAAGATGTTTTCTGTTCAAAAAATTACCACGTGTTACCATGAGTTCAACAGATTTTTTATAAAAGTGTATAAGAAAAAAACTAAAACAATTTTAATTAAATTTTTAATTTAGAAAAGTAGAAATGCAATGAGATAAAAGGGAACATTTTCCTAAAGAATTTATATTTTTTTTTTATCGTAAAACATTCATTTCAATAAATTAGTCGTTCAATCAAATAATAATTCCCTTTCAACTAAATTGTAATCACCCTCAACTAAAAACATTTTTCTAAAAAAAAAAACAAAAATTCTCCCCTCCATATCGAAAACAAATACTCGTTAATTTGTTAAAAAAAAATAAATCAAAACAAAAAAATTCCATCATTTGATTGATGGATAGAATGTTTGAGTAAAACGATTTAAACATTTTGCAGAGAAATGCATACAATAATGACCATTGAAATATAAAAGAATGTGAAGAAAAAACAAATACTTTTTAATTAAAATAAAATTAATCATCTATTATTGTAGTTGTTGCCATTATTATCCCAGAAACAGCAACATCAAGTATAACAATGATGCTTGAAATAATAATAAAATGCAATATTAGTTGCAACAACGTATTTGTGTAAAACAAGCAAAAAAAAAACAAAAAACAAAAAAATATCATAAAATCTAAAGTACCAACACATGTATCTATGGTGCTTTTAAAAATATTAAAAATTAATGAGAATAAAAAAATAAAAAATATATAAAATTAAATAAAAACTAGTACTGAATGATTTGTTGTCAGTTCAGATCATTCATTTGATACCCTACTTGCAGTGAATTTTAACTGCAACAGCAATGAATTAGTAAAAGCTGCACTTCATTAATGCACGGATTCTAGATGTGTTGGCTCCTTTTAGAAAGGCAGTAGATCTACTAAACAAACCATAGATTTCAAGGCATATCATTTAATACAATATTACAGGCCATAGTGCATAGCAACTTGTTTTAAACTAATTTACAACAATAATCGCAATTAAAGCGACTTTAGAAATCATATCTTAGTGATTTTAGTAAAAAGCTTTACTAAAAATATCTATAAAATAGTCCTTAAATACCTAAAATCTATCTACCTATTCTAACTGCCGTGATCGATCTCACTTGATGTCTGCTATACGTTGTTTACGGTATAACGGCAAATTTTAATAAATATCAGACCGACATTGGTTTTGAATAGAAAGTTTGTCACCAAACTTAGCGTCATGGCAAATTGTACCGTTTTGTTAAAACAAAATTATTGGAAATAAGGATTCAATTAGCGTGACTTGATATCATTTTTCATTCAATATGACGGCCAGCATTGCCATTTCGATCTTGTTTACGCGCATAGTGTGAACGTCCACTAATTATTGTTCGTTGGACGTTCTATGTTTTTTGTTCATTTATTGTTTTTGTTTACTCTTTTTATTCTTATAAAATCACTCACTCTTATTGTTAAACCCAAAGTGTACGGTACGTAACAAAAAGACAACTCCATTGAATTTTTAGATATAATAAAACCCCGGATTTTAAAGAAAATTAACCTTGTGTATTTATTTCTTTAATATATTTTCGAGGAAAAACTTTCGAGAAAAACAGATCTGGGGCCTTATTCTGTAATTCTCTTAAGCTAAAATGCTAAAATTTTGGGTTTTTGAAACAGGTTGGGCGTTAGAATATATAAAATTAAAAAGTTTAGAAGTAATAGGCATGAAGTTTTTAAATTACAGACGCGTTCAAGAATTCTATTCGCAGCCAAAAAGCCCTAAATCAAGTTTATAAATTTTTAGCGATAGAGTTTTAGCTTAGGAGAGTTACAGAATAAGGCCTCTGATCGCACCAAATTGGTAGTTTCTTGTTTTTTTTTTTATTGAAACCCATAATCAAGGGTAAACCCCTAATGAAGCTGTGAATTGTGTTTTGGAATGTTTGGAAGGGACAGTATTATAAATATATTTTTTTCTTATATTATTATTAAGTATTATTATTAAGCGCCTTAGGAATGAGACAAATTGCTGTGAATTGCCTCAATGTTTTTACATGTCGATTGGTCAGTGCCTTTGCTAAGTAGGTTTAGCTGTTATCTGGTACTTTCCAATAGGTGGCGCTTTTCTCCTGATGATTCATTTTGGTTGACATTGCTTAGGTGGAATTGAGTGGAATGTCAGGAAGCGGTTTCTTTGTAGATGAACTTCACGGAGGAGGGCTGGAGGATTAGAACCTGGGATTGAACCTTTGGTGGGATTTGAACCAAGGTCGTTGGAGTTTTGGTGCGAGCACTCTAACCACTATAGGAGCACATTTTCTTATATTTTTGTATGTAGTTTCGTTTGGTATGTAGTGAGAAAAAAAATTGTCTGTAATAGTAACAACTCTGCGCAGACACTGTTGATAGAAAATTAAAAGTATTACAATCGTAAGAACTTTAACTTTAAGAAATGTCATTTGACTCAACAAAATATTAAATGATAAAAATGTAATAATGTAAGGCACCATAAGAGCAGCTTCTTGTTAATGTACAACGAAATAAGGACCGAAGTAGCTGTAAGCATGTGAACCGCAGCAAACAGTTGATCTTAATGGATATCATGGTGAGTCATTAACGACTTGAGGATTGTTTTCGCTTCAGAAATGAACTTCAATACTAAATACTATCCGTCAATGGAAAAAGTTATCATTCCAATTTGATATAAGACCTATCACCAAAAATGTGATGCATACGATATTCACTTGAGGGTGGAACAGACCAAGAATTCACGAACAAATTTTTTATGTTTATTTTTATTTTTAAATTTCCAAAATTTGGAAGCGCTGTTTTGACGATTAACGATATATGATGATTTCGCAAACCTTACACCGAACAGAAATTTGAAAAAAGTAGGCAGTCTTAGAGTAAAACCACAGATATTAATATCGATAATTTGATCGCATGCAATTTTAAAAACACCCTTTTATTGAAGCAAACTTATGGAATCTACTCGCCTTTAGTTAATAGTTGATCCCATATATCAAATAAAATATCAATATAAAACCAACTAGTTTTTAAAAACATTATTTCAACAAATTTGTTTTAAAGAATATGTAACTTTTTTACTAATCTGTCTGTATGAATCAGTAAAACTTAATAATTTGAGATAATCTTTAAAACCTCTTATAAGTGTAAACTTTAAATAGTTATGGTACTATAGGGTAAAATGAGAGAAAAAAATTTGAAAATAATAATAATAAAATTAAGGTATAAAATTGTATTAAAATAATACAGAAAAATGCACACACAACTTGTAAAAAAAAGTTAATCAAGTGCACTCTGGCGTATGAGTGCTAAAATCAAAATATCATACAAAAAATATTAATCATACGTGCAGGGGTAAGCAGTTGAATTAATAACAAAGCAGAGCAACACAAAACAACACAGAAGACATTCAAAAAGTTTAAGTTTAAACAACTACAATACAAAGTAAAAAAAAAACAAAAAATGAGTAAAAAATGGTACTAAAAATAAACGTGAGCGACAAGAATTTTTTTTTTCAACATTTAAGAGGTACTTGAAGTACAAACAACAAACGAAATGGCATTACAAGAAAAGAAAAAAAAAACAAAATGCCGTAAGGCTGTTAAAAAATGAGTTTTTTGAAGGGGCCCCCGTAACAAATAATACTTTCATTTGACTAAATTCAAGAAATCGTACTTTTAATAGATTTTGTTTAGTTTTAAAAAATTCAAATCTAAATATTTTAAAGTATAAGTAATTCTTAAAGAAAACAAGAAAAGAAAAGAAAATATTTTTATTATAGCAAGAGAATAAGCTCACAAACACTTTTATTTATAAAATATAAATTCTAAGAGCTAGACCCTTTTATGAACCGAATTCTGAAATTAATCAAACTACCAGCTATGCCCGTGTGATGTTTAATCGTTCAGTCACAACATTCTGTTTTATATTAAATTCACTCAATAAATTAAAGCAAAATTTAAAATTCCATAATTTGTTGTACAGAATTTGTAGTTCTTTTTAACATTAAATTCACATTTTTTTGTTATTATCACTTTAGTAAATTCTATAGAAATATTTACAATCATAAATAATTTATTTAAAAATTATGCAAAATCAATGCACATATTTATTCCTGTTTAAAGCTACCTGAAAAATAAAATAAAATAATGCACAGAATAATAAATACTAAAATTTTAATTTTTATATTCTTTTCAATGCAGTTTTTTGCACAATTTATTGCAGATTTATTAAAATATTATTATGACCTGAAGCATAAAAAGGTATCTATTATAGAGACACTTTTAAAACTCAATAATTTAATTAAGAAAGAAAACAAAAGAAATAGTCTTTTGCGTTTCTAACACTTGCCCGAGAGAATATTCTTAACAAATAGGTTTTAATCAAATATTAATAAATTTTTAAAATCCTATTATTTGTTTCCAAAATCTGCTGCAAAAAAAAGTCTTCTAATTATCCGATTAATGTGAATGAAAATTGATGTTAAAACTGATTTTTCAAATATAAATCTCTTAAGTACTCTGTAATAATAATTTTAAAACATGTTTTAAGAGTGCTTTAAAGTATGCTAATTATAGGTATATAATATATATTTTTTACAAACAATAATTGTATGCCATATTCTGATATAGACACGAAAATGATTTCAGATAATATGATTTTCGCGATTTTACCTCTCAGCAGTCTTCTGGCAAAAGCTCTGAGAGTAAATAATTGCCATGAACAAGCTTCTCAAGTCTGTCGTTCGGAGTCGACATTAAACTGTAGGTCCCGGTACTCATGGATAAAAAATTGACACACACAACATGAGTGCTGCGAGAAGCTAGGCCGTAATCCTGACACAGGGTTGTAAAGGCCAGTTATGTATGTATGTATGTAATATGATTTTCGAAACAAAAGTTCTCATTAGTCTAATTCTGTTACTCGAAATTAAATGAATCAAGTTTAAACAAACAAAAAATTCATTTTAAACACCGAGAAAACATTATACAAATGGTGAAAAAAAACATGTATATAAAACAATAAAGTTTTTTTTTTAGGTATGCGAAGTGTTTAAATTAATTAAATTATTGATAACGAATACTCTTCACAGAGAAGTATTCTGGCCGGGTTGCCTCAAGGGTTAGTCCTATCTCCTACTCTATACTTAATTTATATAGCAGATTTTAAAATATTAAAAAACCATTCGGCAGCCTTGTATGCCGATGATACTGCAATAATAGCAACCGGCAAAGTATCTAATGCAATAGTCAAGAAATTGCAAAAATGTTTCTTATATGCTCCTAAGTATTTTACTAAGTGGAAAATTAAAATTAACGAAGCAAAGACACAATCTATAATTTTTTCTTTTAATAAATCACCGAAAAGAATTCAAACAGCTCCTCTGACTATAAATGGAACTGTAATTCCTCTAAATGAAACAATTAAATATCTGGGTATTGTTTTAGATAAAAAGTTGACATTTAAACACCACATTACTCAAACATGCGAGAAAGCTATTCATTGCGGCAGAGCTTTATATCCTTTGTTTAACAAAAAGTCTTGCTTAAAGTCAAGTGTGGTCAAAAAGATGTGTAAAGATCATCATTAACTTAAGAAGGCGTTACTCAACAAACAGACTACATAGCAAATTCAAGCAGAACATTTTTACGACTTTAATCAATAATATGACACAAAGCTTTGAAAATCGCAACAGGTTTTCAAGTTATTCTTTAGTAAGAAATTTGTAGTTTCACCAGCTTCCTCAAGTTCATCTGAAGGGTAGATATAAAAACTTCTTCAAATTTCAATAAGGTTTTTTGCTATCTTTTTCCTTTAATGTGCGATAAATATCTTTATATGTATTTTAAGTTCAACCTAAAATAAGCTCAAATTATGTATATATGTGCCCATAATTATGAAAGTGGTCTAAGTCATATATTTCATGTTTCGAGATATTTAATGATTTACATTTGAATAAATTAAAAAATGTTTTTACATTATATGGCATTTTAATTTATAATTTTATTAGTCTTAATTAATGGAAATTTATTACGAATATGAAATTTTGTGTGAATTTAATTCGATAATATTGTTTTCAAAGTTTGAATTGAATTAGACCATTTTGAAAATTAACTGAATGTCCTATAAATGACTTAAAGCAATAAAGAACTTTGAGTTTTATTTAAAACAATAATTTAACTGAACATTTGTTAATTATTTTTAAACAGTAATCCATTTTTATCAATATTGCGAGTATTTAAGCTTCTTAAAATGTTCCTGAAAAACTGGAAAGATGTACGGTAGTAAACTCAAAATATCTTTATGTTTTTTTTCCGATACTGGTCTAATGGTGTTGTATAATCAAAGTAATTTAGTATTTCCGTATATTTTGGGTCTTCCTTTTTTGGGTGAAAGATCCAAAACGTGAAATTTAGAATCATCTAAAGAATTTTTGACTTAGACCACTTTCATTATCAACATTAAATGACTCAGACTAGTTTCATAATTATGGGTACATATGTATATTGAAATTTTTATATTTTTGACTTGAAATAATGATAGTAAATAAAAATAATAATAATAAGTTAATTAAAACAATTTTTTATATCTGACATTAAAAAAAAATTATATATACATAATTGTTAATTGTAAGTCTTTTATATAAAAATATTTTATAGTGTTGACAATCGGAAGAGAAATAGGGATGCAAAGCTACAGAGTTGCATGTTATTTTACATTAGGTCTACCTTATGATGGTTATACCATGATTCCAATGTTTTTCTACTAATTTGTTGTTGATATTTGTTAGTCGTAAGTCTTTTATAAAATAATACTTAATATTTTTCAATATTTCGCTACTATCTGTTTGTCAGTACTTTACAAAACTATTTTAAATTCTGCAAAATTTCGAATTAAGGTCCTTTAGAGAGTGTGTTATGTTTATTATTAAATTGATTGTTTACTAACGTCCTTTGTTTACCTGTTGTTCTGTAAAAGTAATTCGAGTAAACTCTAATTAAATTTTAAATAGCTATAATTTTGGAATTGAAAAGAGTTGTGATAATCTTTGCATTCATTCGCTTAATGAGTATTAACGTAACATCTTCGTATATCACAACTATAAAATAATTTGAGCAATTATATTTAATTTGTCTATGAAAAAATACTCGCTTTTAATTTTATTCGAATTCGTTTTACAGAACATATACTATTACTTTACGTTTTATATTATTTTTACTTTAAAATCTTCAAATGTGTAAAAATAGGGAGCAATTCTGCTTACTATACATACTCTGACATTCAATTTAATTTTCTTTAAATGTATTTTTAGTTTTATTTTTGGAAATTATTAGCAAAATTTGTTAATTTGTTATTTAACCAATTGATGTATTTGCGGATAAAATTTGAAACATTCAAATGGTTTTGTAATATACAAGAGGGGAAACAAAATTATTTTCATTTCGTTTGTGTTTATTTTAACAACTCACAGAGAATTAACATTTAAAAAACACTTAGCGATAGAGAAAGCAGTAAAAAAAGTTTACTGAATAGTAACATCGTTTATGCTGCTGTTAAAAATTGTTTGCCAAAAAATTGTCGATGAAATTTCAAAGTGAATGATCAAAAATGCTCAAAGCCTTCTCAACAAAATCGATGAATTTCGTCATATTTTCGAAAATTCTGGTATGCATGTTATATGCATATCTGAAACATGGTTTAACGACTCAATTACGGACTCTATGGTTTCAATGAATGGGTATAAGATGTATAGAAATGACAGGGAGGATGGATACGGCGGTGTGGCAATATATGTACGATCTGATTTGCATAGTAAAATTAAAAGCACAAATGACAAGACAATTAATGATAAAGTTGAACATTTATTACTAGAGATATGTTGTGAGGGTGGAAAGTTCCTAATCGGTAGTGTGTACAGGCCAAACAATCGTATTGATTTATCCCATTTTTATAATATAATAGAAGAACTAACACCACTTTATACAGACGTAATAATAGCTGGCGATTTCAATTCTAACCTGCTATCTGATTTAAGTTTAACTGAAAACATGAAATTTTTGGGCTTTAGTCCAACTAATATAAGCACTCCAACACACTTCACATCAACTGCCAGTACATTACTTGACTTGTTCTTTGTCTCCAACGAGTCCAATGTTTTGATGTATGATCAATTATCAGCTTCATGTTTTTCCAAACATGATCTTATTTTTTTGACATATAACATCCTAATTCATCCTTATAATAAAATAATAAGTTTTCGTAACTTTAAGCGAGCTGATCGGAATATTTTGGAGGAGGAAATTTTAAGGATAGATTGGAACCAAATATATTATTATCCAACAGTAGATGAGCAGTTGGCATTTTTAAACTACCATATTTTGGCCTTATATGACGTAATTATACCAATACAAACAAAGGTGATTAAAAGTAAGGATAAACCATGGTTTACTTTTCATATTAAACAATTAATGAGAGAGCGTGATATTGCTTACTGGCGTTGGAAGAAATATAGAACAAATGTATTATATGAGAGCTATCGATCGACTAGAAAAGACGTAACCAAGGCAATTAGGCAAGCGAAGTCATCGTTTTATGCGAAAAAATTTGGGAATACGGCAAGTGTAAAGAGAACGTGGACAACTATTAGAGAAATTGGAATCGTTCAGGGGAAGTGTGTTGATGTTTACCTGAATTCAGATCCAAACACCATTAATAGGAATTTTATTGAGTTCCCAATGCCACCTGCTGATCATGGGTATTACAATAAATTTCATAATGAAAAATCACCAAGCAGACTTTTTAACTTTGATTGTGTTAGCGATTTTGATGTTTGGAGATGCTGCCATTCCATTAAATCAATGGCTGCAGGTGTAGATGGAATTCATCCAGCTTTCCTTAAAATGCTTCTTCCATATATCCTGCCATTTATAACACATATCTTTAATTTTATAATAACAACTAGTACTTATCCAAAAATATGGAAACTGGCAAAAGTCCGTCCTATCCCGAAATCATCTTCAGATTATCGTCCAATTACTATACTACCCTACTTGTCGAAAGCTTTTGAAAAAGTCCTACATAAACAAATTACGGAATATCTTGCTGATCAAAAACTCTTGACTAGCAAACAATCTGGATTCCGCGCCGGACACAGTTGTGTCACAGCTCTCATAGATGTAGCAGAGGATATTAGAAAAGAGCTGGATGATGGCCATATGGTTTTGATGGCTTTACTTGACCATTCTAAGGCCTTTGATACAGTTGACCACACTATCTTGCTTCAAAAGTTAGAAAAAATGATGCATTTCTCTTATACATCTTCCAAGTTGATACGCACTTATCTTAGTGATCGGGAGCAATTCGTAGAGGTCAACTCATCAGCTAAATCAACAACCCTACCTGTCATTAGGGGCGTCCCACAGGGTTCAATTTTGGGGCCTTTGCTTTTCTCTATATATACGAATGATTTGCCGGATCAGCTGATGCACTGCAATGTTAGAATGTATGCTGATGACGTTCAAATATATATAAGCAACAGGGAAGAAGATTATGAGAATAAACTTAATGAAGATTTGAGAAGAATATCTTCATGGGCTGCAGTTAACGGCCTGAGCCTTAACCCTAAGAAGTCAAAATGTCTCTTAGTCCATAAAAGATCCCAACAGGTCACAGAAACACCAAATATAGTAATTGACAACCAGAGAATTGAAATCGTTAATAAAGCTAAGAACCTAGGACTTATATTCAATAGTACATTAACCTGGTCGGATCACGTTACGGTCGCTTGTGGGAAAACATTTTCGATGCTACGAACCCTATGGCCTACACAATATTGCACGCCTTTTAGAATCAGACTACTTCTAGCGAAAACCTATCTGATTCCAATCTTAACCTATGGCAGTGAAATTTTTTCAAATTGCGATGCTAAAAGCAAGTTAAGGCTTAACGTCACATACAATAACATAACAAGATATGTTTTTAGGCTTAAGCCCTATGGGAATCGTCATCATATAAGCTACTATACAAGGCAAATTTTCGGCGTCAAGTTTGATGATTTAATGAGGATAAGAGCTTTGATATTCCTGCATAAAATAGTAATTTCCGGTCAACCTGAGGAACTGTATAAGCGACTTAGTTTCAGTCGTTTTAGTAGAAACAAGGCGATAATACCACTGAAAAGTAAGACATTGATTTCAGATTGGCAATTTTTCATATCCGGGATACGTCTTTGGAATACTATCCCCCCCCACATTAGGGGAATTAGCAACGTCATACTTTTTAAAAGGCAAATTTTTCAATATTATGGCAATTAATTGACGACTGAGAATATTTTATAATTTGATATACACATATATATTTACTTTAAATGTTTTCAATTCATATTTTGTTTAATTTCTATTGTTATACTTGTTTTAAGTTAATTATTATATATTTTTATTTCACCAATGTGCCCATAATTTCTTATTATACATGTAAAAATAACTAATTGTATGCTTCTACTACTTTAGAACTTAAGTTTTGTTGTAGAAGGTTCCAAAATAAAATAAAATACAAATACAAATACAAATGACACCACAGAAGTATCATGCATTAAGTGAAATGTTTGCTATTTACGTATGTGGATCGCTCAACACAAAAAAAGCATACACAAAAGTAGCTAAAACTCTACTACAATAAGTTCTTCTAAAAGAACATTATAAATGCAACCGTTTATCTTCAAATTCCAATACAATGCCTTGCATGGGTAGGGATTTGCCCTGAGTAAAAAACCTTCACTGAAACCTGTTTATTGCAAATTGCTAATTTACCAAAAAACCGAACACCGGTTTCTGCAAAATATCGAATATTCGACTACCGTAAAAAAATACCTAGAAAAAGGGTATCACTTGTTAGTAAAACTGTAAGAAAATCAGTGGCGATTAAATTAAAAACAAAATATTTAAGGCTTCACAGTATTTATTAGACACAAAATAAAAGTTAATTAGATAATATTAAAGGGTACAAAAATATTTATTAATAAAATACAGTTATAATGTTAAACTATATAAGAAGAGTATATGAAGAGAGCATTTAGGTTGAAAACTTTACACAATGTAACTTCTTATGAACATTTTATCAACAAAAATCATTGGTGAAGTTGAACTTAAATAGCTTTATTTTTGATCAGTACGGAAGTAATTCCAAAGACATGAATTTCAGAATTTTATTTAGCTTCATTTTAGCACTTTTTAGCACATCTTTTAATAAAAATCTAGCATTTATTCCATTGCAAATTTGGTAACACTGCCTACAGTTGAAACTTTTTAACTAAACGATACTTGGCTTTCACAAGACTAGTCTAAGGGCCACACAACACAGTCAATTTTGGGTTTTATAGCAAGAAAAATATCCTGGTCGCGTCAGCTTTCAGTTGCAAAGTAAAGACAGGGGAGTTTTTGTGGAGCTACATAGTATATAAGAGATTGAATCTGCTCTGATAATCACCTATCCTTGGAGTATTTCGAACCTGACACTCGTCCAGATACGCCGTGATACCAATCGAAATAATCAAAAAAGTGGTCACCTGCTCATTAAAATGCCAAATTAACAAAAGTTAATTCGAAATAATAGTTCTAAGTGTATTTTATTTAACAGAAGCCCTATTTATTTAATACAAATTAAATAAAAAAAATTAATAAAAATAACAGAAATTGTTTCACCATAAAGAAAAATAAATTCTTATTTACCAGTGTGCTTACAATTTCAATACAAGTATTTCTTTTACGAGTCTGTAGCATTTCCAATCCCCTATTTACGTACTTTAGTTAATTGTGTATAAATTTGTTTTTTATTTTTATTTTTCTTATTCTAATAATACCAGCATTTTCCCTTTCAATGGTTGTTTACCAGAGCTTTTTATTTATTTACTTCAGCTACTCAAATGGATTGTTCCGCCACTTTAAACGTTTTCATATAATTTTTTTTAATCTGAATTCCAACTAAATTGTTAAATAAGTTTAAGATACTTTAAGAGAGTGGATATTTTTACTGTATTTGAAAATATAGGAAAATTTCATATTCTAACTTTAAAATCATTTAATTATTTCCTTTAAAAAAACATTTAATTGCAATTCCATTTCGCTTGAATATTTCTGGCTTTTATAAACAATTTTCTTCCATATCCAATACAAGAAAAGGAAATGTTTTAATTGATTTCATGTTCTTTTACTTTAACTTCCTTTAGCCATGAACAAATTTATTAATTTTCAATTAAAAGAAATAATTAAAGCAACTTACTAATTAAATAAGTGTCCTATAAAGTCATTTAACTAATGGTATAATTGTAATGGGATATATTTTACAAAACCATAACTAATTTGTTAACAATAAAATAATAAATAAATCAAAATTGAAAATAAGAAAAGAGAAAATAAAAACAAATATTTATGAACTTTTAATTACAGTGTGTGATAGAAAAAAAAACAAATTAAGTTCCTGAGAAATTGTACCACTGGTATCACTTTAATTTAAATTATGATTTTAAAAATTCTTACATTGGAGAATATTTATGGTATCACGTTCTACGGATTTTTTTTTTTTTTTTGTCCTACTGTTTTCTCTATTGTTTGTTCTTTTTTTAATAATCGAATGTTAATGAACCATTATTTAGAAAACTTTATTTGATTTGAAATCAATGGAATTGTAGCATTTAGAAAAGTTGTAATGTGTTTCTTCCTCTGTTGAAAGCGAATCATTTCGATTGAGCATACGAGGGCAGTTCGAAATGCTCTTAGCCAAATATACCTATAGTGATAGCAGTACAAACATCTGCGTCTAAAGCCTGGTATTGAGTTCAACATTTCGTACGAAAAGCTGTCAAATTGCATATAAAAATGTTTCGTACGAAATGTTTGTGAAAAAATATTTCAAAAGTAGTACTCTGTTTTTGCTGCGAAAAACATGTGAAATCTACATATCAACATTTTTTCTAACTGCAACAAGTTTCTGTCAACATTTTGATTCATGTAAGGAACAACATAGTCAGCAATTCTTTCGAACGAAATAAAATAAATTTACACCAGCCTATAATAATTTTTTTTTATTATAATGAGCAGGAATTTATAATAGAGTGTTTACTGTTGACATAGCTTTGGTGTTGGGTTATTTAGAGTTATATTGGATATTGGAGTTATTATAGGTGGTCTTTTGCAATTTCTGTATATAAAATGCATGATGTATCATTATAATTTCAACTCACTGCACAGCAGTTGGACTGTTAAGGATTGCATAAAAAGTGCAGGTCTTAAAAAGAAAAACTGAAAAACTAAAATATATGTAGATACTGAGCCCCAAACGAAAGTTTAATTAGTTCTTGTCAAAAGCAACAAAAAAAATTATTTTGTTGAACTGTGCTATTTGTTGTGTATAAAGGTGATTCATGCAAATTTTTCGAATGGAAAAATAAATGTAGCTAAACTTTTTTCACAAAATTGAACTCAATACCAGGCTTAAAGGGGGGTTTAGAAGGTAATACAAGTCGTGCAACATGTCACATTTTTGTGTAGAAGTAAATGAATAGTATCGTGTAAACTTTATGTGTAATGAGAACGTACAACATTGAGAAAAAATACGGATGACAACTTGAGTCGTACGGCTCTCTTTGTTATTTAAAATTCCTTAAAAAACCATCACACTTCATTAGATCAGGGATGCATTTTTGTCTTTGTTTGTTTATTTCAAATGGATTCACAATGCATGTAAATTTCGTGTGCATGTGTATATGCATTTTATGTTTTCATTTTACTTTTTTTGGTATTTTACCAGTCGTGTAAACGCAAAAACTATCTGTCGTAAGATTTTTAATCTCATTTTTTAAATACGGATGAAATTTCATAATATTTTCACTTTGATTTTACGTACGTCTTGTATACACTTTAAATTTAATTTAGATCTGGCATATTTTTAGTATAGTAGAAAAAGCAAAAATTCCTGGTGTGATTCACGTAAAAAATGTTTATTAAAGCAATAAATTCATAATGATGCGGTGAATGCTTTAGATGAAGAGGTGTTGCTTAATATGCAACAGTAAAAATTTAAACGTGGTCGTAAAGGCATTTAAGATGAACCAGAACATGCAATCATAGCCAAAGTGCATAAAATGGTATTAGACAATTAGACGAGTGAAGGTATCTCAAATAATCGCGTACATTTTATATGATGTCTCAAACTTTTCCGAGGGATTTATGCGAAACAAAATTGATTGATTGATTAGTTACGTTCTATAACTGAAACATGCATTATTACCATCCTGTTTCAGAGTTACGGCCTAGCTTCTAGTAGCATTAATGTAGTGTTCATCAATTATTATCCATTAGTAAGAGGACCTCTATTGACTCCGAATGACAGATTTGGGAAGCTTGTTCAGAGCTTTTGTTAGAAGACCTCTAAGAGGTAGTCGTTGAAAAAAATATTCTTTCATAAGGTGTGCGTCACTATAAAGTGTAACACCCATTTTTCTTAATAACTTTTTTCACTTTTAATCAAAATTATTTTTCTTAATCACAATATCTTTGAAAAATGTGTCAGATTTTAAAATGTATCAGTTTGTCAAATTTGACTTGTTAGTTAGTTCACAATGGATAATCAAAGACAAGTGCATACAAAAATTATTCAAATAATTCAAAAAAACCATATTGGAGTTATACAAAAGTTGCTAGGGAAGTCCACGTGACCAGGCAATGTGTTTCCAGAGTGGTCAAAAAGTTCAACAAAGACCTAAAAATTGAAAGAAAGCCTGGAACAGGTAAAGCAAAACTGGTAACGAACGACGCGAAAGCCAAAAAGGTTGAGAAGCTTTTGCTGGCTCTACCAAACATTTCTGGTCGCGAAGTGGCCCGGCGCGTGCAATGTTCGGAAAGTTTTGTGCGCCGAGTTAAAGCTAAAGCTGGCCTTAAAACATTTAAAGTCCAAAAAGTTCCGGATAGAAATGCTAAGAAGAATATTGAAGCAAAAAAAAGAGCAAAACTCCTCAAAAAAGAATTTTTTCAAAAGTTCAAATGTTGTGTAATGGATGATGAAACTTACGTTTTTGCAGACTTTGCGCAGCTTCCTGGCCAAGAGTTTTATGTAGCGGATAGTAGAGGCAATGTTTCTGAAGAGTTCCGAACTAAAAAACTATCAAAATTTCCCAAAAAGTTCCTAGTTTGGCAGGCTATTTGTAGCTGCGGCAACAGAAGTGCATCGTTTGTTACATTGGGATCAATAAACTCAGATATTTATATCAAAGAGTGTCTTCAAAAGAGGTTGCTTCCATTTCTAAGACAGCACAACATATCAACATTCTTCTGGCCAGATTTGGCAACATGTCACTACAGTAAAAGCGCAATAGACTGGTATAATAAAAATAATGTTATTTTTGTTCCAAAAGAGGCTAACCCACCAAACTGCCCAGAGCTGCGGCCTATTGAAAGATATTGGGCTCTGGTCAAAAGAGAACTAAAGAAGAGTACATCTGTTCCTAAAACCATTACTAGTTTTCGATATAAATGGACAGCTTGTACCAAAAAAATCACCGAAAACACTATAACATTGCTTATGGATGGCATAGTGAATAAAATAAAAAATTTTATAAAATTAAATTAATTTTTAAATAAAATAATACAGAATATAAATCTGTAATAAAAATGCAAAATAAAACTGTTTTATTTTTAACTCTAGCTTACTCCAGTCAGTTTTTATTTGACTTTTGATGTGTTACAGTTTATAGTGACGCACACCTTATATATAAGCGTTTAATTAAGCTTTAAGTCTATTATATAATTATTTTTTCGATATTTCAGTAGCGAGAGAAATAGCGATATATATTAATCAATAATAAGGTCAACTAAACGTATGTCAGAGTTGTGGTTTGAAAATGAAGCTCTTGTCTAATAATCTAACAAAGATATGATGTTGATGGACTGTCTTCATTAATGGCAAAAATAAATTCGAAATATTATTAAAATTTTCTAAATCAATTGAACTTGAAAACTCACAAAAAACTATCTTTATTACAATACAATAAAAAGTTATTGATCAAGACTACTTATGTAGCACTTTACAAGAGTGTTTTAGTAATGGAGTATATGAATAACTTAACTTGAATGATGCAATGGAAGCAGTAAACGAGTATTTTGAACACCTTCAGGAAAATTATTTTAATCAAGGTATAGAATTGCCATTGTAGTTTCATAGGATTATATTGGCATTTGTTTCCCATTGTTATGCTAAAAACATTTTGTACTACCCTCGTACGTTAGGAACCATTAGAGAAATAATTTTACATTTTAATGATATACTTTACTTATTATTACATTTCCATATACAGACATACATACATATGTATGTACATACATATAAACATTAAAATTTATTTTAAAAGCAATTAAATATCTACATTGTAATCTATTTTATAAAATTATTAGTTTCACTGTGAAAATTTTGTTTGAATTTATAAAACAGCATGTATTACATTTTAAAAGGATATCAATAACACTGGTTTACACTAAAAATGTACATTTGATGAGATGTGATTTTTCTTATGTATTTTCTTCCGCTGAATTCAAAAATCAAGGTTAAAAATTTTTTTATGGAACAGTTTTTGAGATATGGTCTATTTCTCATTTTTCGAGATAGATATGTCCTATTGGGTCGTTCTTGGTACCAAATGGAAGGTATTAAGATGACGAACAAACATGTATAACTGGATTTTTGATCTGTAAAGCGGTTCAAAATATATTGATGAAAATATGACACATTTTCAAAAAAATCATATTTTACAGTGCTTCTGTGCCGATGGAAAAGTACAAATTGTCGAAAAAACATCTGGTTTCTCTTCATGTGCGTGAAGATGATACTTCTACGCAAGACCTAACACCAACCAGAAGAAAATCGACCGAAAAATGACAAAGGTATAAGCTATTGAGTGAAACAATCAAATCCCATATTTTTCGAATATTGTATTTTTTTTACAATTTATTGGGTTTAAACGACTTTAATACATACGTCAATCATACGCCACAATGGCCAAATACATTCAATATGAGTATCACAACTGGAAAATATTTTGGATTGTTTCACTCAATAGCTTATACCTTTGTCATTTTTCAGTCGATTTTCTTCTGGTTGGTGTTAGGTCTTGCGTAGAAGTATCATCTTCACGCACATGAAGAGAAACCAGATGTTTTTTCGACAATTTGTACTTTTCCATCGGCACAGAAGCACTGTAAAATATGATTTTTTTGAAAATGTGTCATATTTTCATCAATATATTTTGAACCGCTTTACAGATCAAAAATCCAGTTATACATGTTTGTTCGTCATCTTAATACCTTCCATTTGGTACCAAGAATGACCCAATAGGACATATCTATCTCGAGATATAATTTGTCAAGTGAAAAAAGGTCGAAAAAATGAGAAATGGACCATATCTCAAAAACTGTTCCATAAAAAAATTTTTAACCTTGATTTTTGAATTCAGCGGAAGAAAATACATAAGAAAAATCACATCTCATCAAATGTACATGAAAAAAATTTCATTTTGTAAACTAGTGTAATTAATCCCCTGATATGCTGCCAGCCATTTAATTTATAAAAGAGTGACAAAAGTGTAGTCAATTGAAATGACTAGTAAATATGAGATTTAAAATTAAAAACTAAAATAATTTCAAAATAAATTCGTCATTAATGTTTGTAAATAAAATTATTGGTTGATAGACGACAGTATTTGCGGTTTTTAGTTACTACGAAGGTAAATCAATAAGTCCACATTCATTAAGCATTATGTTTTGTGGAAAAAGGAACCATGACTCAAATTACAGCAAAGATTATTGACTGTTGCAGACTGATAGCCAGTGCTATGCCAAATACATGGTTTACAAAATATTCTCTGTCCGTACTATTAAGAAAAGTGGCGAAACTTCTGAATGCCCACATGATCAATTTCTACTTCAGAAACATTTGCAAATATTTCGTTGAATGTTCGGGATAGTGTAAAAGCCTCATACATGCAATTACAGTCCTGTGCTAGGGTTACGGCTTAGCTTCTCGCAGCACTCATGCTGTGTGTGTTAATTTTTATCCATGAGTACCGGGACCTACAGTTTAAAGTCGACTCCCAACGACAGACTTGAGAGGCTTTTTCATGGCAATCAATTACTCCCAGAGCTTTTGCCAGAAGACTGCTGAGAGGTAGTCGCCGAAAGAAATAATTTTTTCATATTTCTTTTTTTTTCAAGATGTCAGGGCTGAGATTTACTAAATTTATTAGAGCTCAACAGATTCTAAAACTATTGCATTTTTAATATTTAATAATTTATAATTGCAATATATAAGTATATTGCCTTAAAAACTTTTTTCCTAAGAAATATTGAATTCAATGTCGAATAAAATTTGTAATTTCTTTTAAAACTGCACTAAAGTTTGCTATATATCGAACGTCGTATTTCAGCTTCTGTTCTGTTTAATACAAATCTTAAAAAATTTTACCACCGATTGCCCTTGTAAATGGTGTGTATAATCTGGAAAAGTTTAATACTAAAATAATCATTTAAAGTTTGTAATAAACCAATAAATCCCACAACAATTTACTATAAAAATGTGTTTCATATCCGTTAAAACAGTCACTTTAAATATTACGTTCAATGCCACCAACAGAATTTCATGACTTAAGAAGGGTTAAAAACTTTTGTTTTTTATTACTGAAATATTTCTTTATGATTTTTCTTTTTTTTATAAATATTTTGACGGCCTACATATTTTTAAAGCAAGAAAGAAAACCAAATAAATGAAAGACTCCTTGTTGTGTAATAAAGGGAAAAAAATGTGAGGAAAAAGAAACAACAGTGTTTTGTTTTTCTCTCTCTATAAAATACTACTAAAAAAAGAAGAAAGAATTTTGGGAGGGCTAAATAAGAAGCTTTTATTTTATTTTTATTACGCTATAAAATTAACAGCAACAATAATATAATATTTGATATTTAAAATGAAATAAAAAAAAATCACAAAATTAATGTGTCTCAAGAAAATAAATTCTCAAGCATTTTTCAAAGGCTTAATGTGACAGAAAATAAAAAAAAAGATAATTTTTAAAATAACTACGCACTCCACTAAAGAATTTTACCTGTTTTTAAGGCTCTACTTTTCACGGTATTAAACCCTCTTAATTGTTCATTTTATGAAGAAATTTGCGACATTAACAAAATAATTAAATGTTTTCACAATTTACAGCTGTGCTTAAGTTAATAGCACTGAGAATATTAAAATTATATTGCATTGATTGATTTTTTTTTTGCAATTTCACATAATTTTTTCTGTCAATTTCAATATCATATGCAGTTTTTAAACTGATTTTTATTTTAAAGCAGAGTGGGCAAACAAACAAAACATATCGCAAACGTTACCATAAAGTCATAAACTTTTAAAATTTTTTTTAATGGTATTGTACATGAGCAAAACCAAAAAAAATACTTTCTAAATGAGAAAGAGCGCAAACAAAACATTTCGCTTTTCACTCTTCTGCTTGCTTTGTGTTGAACCGTGTTCAACCATCGGCATTTATTATATTTTTATAACTTATATTTTTTTTTGATAACTTTCTCTTTTTCTCACATATAAATTTCCCTTAAATTTTTCCTAATACATATATTGAATAATTTGTACTCAAGAGGAGTAATTATTTTTAAGTTTAAATAATACACTTTACTTAATTGAATTTGCCGTAAATTTTCTGTTTCAAATTATATGTACATATTTTGAGAAACTAAATTTAAGACAGTCGTAATTTGTAATCTAGTATAGAAAGTCAGGCATAGAAGCCAATAAAACGTTCACGAAGAACAAAACTTTGATTTATAGTAAAAGAATATCCAATTGTTTTACTTGGCACATTTTACGGCTCAACATTTGGTCCTTCGAAAAAGTCCTAGAAAAGGCTAGGATTGGATACAACTGGTAACATCCCCACGTCAACAAACTGGCAGTTGCATTCCACGCAACTTCAACGCCATAATCAATAACGTCTGCTGTAATCTTGATGGTTCAAGAAGAAAGCAGCAGAAAAACTGTATTTGCTATAACGCATTTTTTCCAATAAAAAAGGGTATTGGAATAGGAAGGTAACAAGGGTCCAAAAGGTCTATTCAAGGGCAAGAATATTCACTAATTTTAAGGAAAAAGATTGGTATGTATAATGTAATTAGCTTTTTTATGCAACTCCAAAAACAAAAATTTTCTCTAAAATCAAAAGTAATGACTCAATTGCAATAAGAAGAGAGAATATAGAATAAAAATTTCATAATAAAATCATAAAAACCACCACCAAATTTTAACACAAATAAAACAACAATAAAACTCTACAGAAAAAATAAAACAGTTGCAGTCAGAAATTTCAAGGCTAAATAAAAAATGCAACGGAAAAAATTGCAACAACAAAAGTCCAATTGGTGATCTACAAGTGCATTGTATGTGCAAAAAAAAAAAATTTGTTTCAATTCGACACATTCCTATCATCAAAGAAAAAGGAGATCAAAAAGAGAAGAATATTTTGCCAAACTTATAAGAATTTGGTGTTCAACTTAATTATTAGTAAGTGATATATTGAAGTGTCAACATCTTAGCGCCGGTAATTGCGAAAGCAGAGAAAATAACAACAAAGTTGTGAAAGAAAAAACAGTATAAATATAATTGAAGACAAAATAGAAGTACATACATTTGTACATGAAATTAGAAAACAAAACTTAATGAGTTTAAAACAAACACCCCTTGTGAAAAACAAAAAACATATTGAAAAAAAAAATATATATATGTAAAACAGTTTATATACATATATGTATATTAAAATCATTTGAAAAGAAGAAAGAAAAATTACTTACATTTAAATAAAAAATTCTTACAAAAATAAAAACATTTATATGTATATACCTACGTTCATACGGGAATAAAAGAACAAAACATAAAACAAAATATACAACAACAAATTAACAGGCAAACAAAAAGCAACAAAACAGTGGTACAGAAAGTTGAAGGAGTTTGTGTTAAAAGGTGAGTGATACAATTTTTTTGTTTATTATGATGAAAGGGGTACAGTGCATCTGAAAAGTAATCGGAATTTAATTAGAGCGACGGGATAATATTTAATACACGCTATTTAAATGAGATTATATTCTACTGGAAGTAAATAAATACGAAAATAAAAAGGTTGGTAGGCGGTTATACGATAAAACATAATAAAGAAATTTTATTTAAAATAAATAAATAATTTTTGGTGTTAAATAATTTCATTCAAATTTAAATTATGGCTACGCGGAGAAAATGCAGATTTGATTTACAACAATTATCGTCGTTTTGTGATAATTTTTCAAGAACACCCATAGAAACAAATACCACGTCAACTCTTAAGGTTAAATTAGAAGAGTTGGAAAGAAGGTGGACTAAACTAGTACAGTCTTATGAAGACTACATTTTAAGTGATGATAAACTCCAAGAAGAAGAAAACAAAGACGATGTCTCCTTAAGATATGAAGATCTAAGCCATAGTTATCAATCAATAAAAGGAAAAATTTTAGAATTTATGACAATTCCAACACCTGAACAAAGTGTTAGTGTAAACAGGCGATCTGCTTTAAGACTACCTCCTGTAGAAATTCCAATCTTTGATGGAGGTTATGCCAAATGGCCAGTTTTTAGAGACATGTTTCATGCTGTTGTTGGTAAAGATTCGTTCGTAGATCCAGCTGAAAAGCTGTACTATTTGCGCAGCAAGCTCAGTGGAGAGGCTATTAAAGTTATTAAAGATTTTGATTTGGTAGGCGACAATTTTATATTAGCATGGGAAGCTTTAAAAAACAGGTTTGAGAATAAAAGATTATTAGTCAACGATCAAATGAAGAAAATTTTCGGTATTCAGGCGACTCAAATTGAAACTCTTAAATCTATTCGAATAATTCAAAACGCGATTAATGATTGTTTGTCTATTTTAAAAACATATAATGTAGAAATATCAAATGATAACCCATTTTTAATGCATCTTGTGACACTGAAACTTCCTGAAGAAACTTTGAGAGCATGGGAGGTCACAGTAAAAAATCATAGAGAATTACCAACTTGGAGTCAGCTTAGCGAATTTCTTTCCGCAAGAATTGAAATTTTGGAAACTATGACGGATTTAAAAAAGCCAATTCAAAATTATATATCGAAATCTCATTCATTTCTTTCTCAAACACAATCTGAAAACAAAAATAATTTCTGCAGGAAATGCAAACAAACACATCCATTAAAATGGTGTAGGTACTTCAAGTCTTTGCCACCAAATGAACGGGTAAAATATGCATTTGAAAATAAATATTGTATAAATTGTCTATCGAATAATCATTTTAAGCCTAAATGTAGCAGTAAAAATACATGTAATATTTGTAATAAGAGACACCATACGATGTTACATATTGAAAAACGTTCGAATAACAAGAATATCAATGCTTCTAACAGTCAATTATCAAACAACTCTGATTACCAAAATAAACCATCAAGCGTAGATAGCCAAGCATTTAATGTTCAAGTTAATACTGAATCCACTTCCACTAGTGATATAGAAAAAGAGATTAATACACATTTTATACAACAAGGTTCAGGAACAATTTTGCCTACAGCGTTAGTGTATATAGAAAATGCAGGAGAAGTTTATACTGTAAGGGCACTTCTGGATTCAGGATCAGAGAAAAGTTTCATTACTTCACGCATACAAAAGAGTCTGTTTTTGCCATTAAAAGCTCAGAGCTACCAAATAGCAGGTATTGGTGGAACCATAGTAGGAAATTCTAAAGGAATATGCAACGTCACAGTGAAATCTCGAATTTCACAATTTAAAATTAAAATCAATTCTATAGTGGTGCCAAATTTATCGAAACTTTTACCTTCACAAAGCTTCAAACTACAGAATATAGAGGAAATTCAAAATTTGAATCTTGCAGATCCATTCTTTTACAAACCAGCAGCTATAGATATGATTATTGGAAGCGATTACTTACCGTTTATTAATATGAAAGGTGTTAAAACGAATATATTAACAAGTTTGGAAGCAAGAGAATCACATTTCGGGTGGTACATATCGGGTCAGGTGCGCGATGAGACTATAAACACATTTACGACAAAAGTATCTATTTCCAGTAATTCACTATTGTATGAGCAGGTAAGAAGATTTTGGGAGTTAGAAGAAGTTGAAAAGGACAATTTAATAACCAAAACTGACGAATATTGTGAACAACTATTTCAATCCTCAACGATTCGACAATCAAATGGTCGCTATTCAGTTCGACTACCATTTAAAGAAGAATTTCCTAATAAGATTTATCTAGGCCATTCAAGAAATACTGCTCTTGCGCAATACCACAGAATGCAACAAACATTAAAAAAGACTCCAACACTCAAGGAAGAATACAATAAAGTTCTTCAAGAATATATTAATTTGGGCCATATGAAGGCAGTCGAAGATAAGGAATCAACTGATGAAAAGCAGTGTACGTTTTTCTTACCACACCATGCGGTTTACAAACCAGAAAGTAAATCGACAAAGGTTCGCGTTGTATTTAATGCTTCGAAAAAGAGTAGTAGTGGATTCTCCTTGAATGATGTACTGCATCAAGGTCCAGCTTTACAAAATGATTTAATGCAATTAGTATTACGGTGGAGAAATTATAAATATGTTTTTACAGGAGATATCGAAAAAATGTACCGTCAGATAATGGTACATGAATCAGATCGTCCGTATCAACAAATTTTATTTCGTGGTAAAGACGATAATTTTGTTAGATCCTATCAACTTAGAACAGTTACATTTGGAATTAACTGTGCACCATTTTTGGCAATAAGGACGCTTCTACAACTAAGTAACGATTGTAAAGACCTTTACCCAGAGGCATCAAAAATTTTAAAAAAAGAAATCTATGTGGATGATGTTTTGTCTGGAGGACATTCTATCGAAGAGGCAAAACAAAAACAAGCACAACTCAATGAAGCTCTAAAAACAGCTGGTTTCCCCTTGAAAAAAATAACGGCAAACAATGAGGCAATATTGGAATATCTGCCCCGGGAGGATCTTCTGGACGAAGACTTTTTAAAGTTGGAGGATTCCAGCACAATTAAAACGCTTGGCATTCGGTGGAACGCCATTTCAGATTCATTTTATTATGTGGTAGAGCCGATGGAAATATTGCATTCTTATACAAAAAGACAAATTTTATCAGTCATAGCAAAATTATTCGACCCTATAGGATGGTTGAGTCCAATTGTGGTAAGAGCAAAAATTTTGATGCAGGATCTTTGGGAAAGTAAAGTAGAATGGGATGAAGCAGTTCCTTTAGACGTTTTTGAAAAATGGAAAATGTTTATAAAAAATTTACCTCAAATTTCTTCCTTGAAAATCTCTCGGTGGGTTAATTTTACGCCTCAATATTCAATACAAATCCATGGGTTCTGCGACGCGTCGGAACGAGCTTATTGCGGTGCTGTTTATATGAGAACCATAACTTCAGAAGGAAAAATATTTTGCAATTTACTTGCAGCCAAAACTCGAGTTGCACCAATCAAGAAGCTGACAATTCCTAAGCTAGAGTTATGTGGAGCATTATTGCTAGCGAAAATTATAAAAAATTTAATTAAAAATTACGAGTTCTCCTTTAAACTCTTCTTATGGACTGATTCCTCTATAGTACTTGCATGGCTTCAAAAATCGCCTTATACACTAAAAACATTTGTCGCAAATCGGGTTACTGAAATCAACAGCATTGCCGATCAAAATTGTTGGAAACATGTGAAGGCCGAAGACAACCCAGCTGACCTAGGCACACGAGGATGTACACCTCAAGAATTAACACAAAATAAAATCTGGTGGAAGGGGCCCTCTTGGCTGACACAACCCGAGGAAGTATGGCCAAAGACCCTCGCAATTCAATCAACAGACTTGGAAACTAAAAAAGTATCAGCCTTTTTCGTAAAAACCTCCGCAATAAATGAAAACGATAAAATCTTTCCAGAAGAAACTATAGATATTTTGAAAAATTTCTCATCTTATGCTAGAGCTCTCAGAGTAATAAGTTATATATTTCGTTTTATTAGTCGTATGAGAAAACATACAGTTCCGAATGAAACAGGCATTACGTCAGAAGAAATTCAATATACCAGAAATCGTCTAATTATAATCGCTCAACGAACTCATTTTTCAAAGGAATATGAGAGTATTCAAAACAAGCAACCTCTTAATCGTAAAAGCAGACTCCTAACTTTAACGCCCTTCTTAGACAAAGAAAAGTTGCTACGTGTTGGCGGCAGATTAAATCATTCTGGATTAAGCTATGAGGAACGACATCCAGTAATAATCCCCGAAAAATCTACCTTTGCTACACTTGTGGTAAACTACACGCATCAGATCTTACTTCATGCAGAGCATCACATCATGCTTCGAGCTTTAAGGCAAAGCTTTTACATACCACGTTTAAAAAATCTTGTGAGAAAGTGTATTCGTAGTTGTTTAAAATGTGCGGTATACAAACACCAATTTCAGCATCAAATAATGTCTGCCCTTCCCCCTGAAAGAGTAAAATTTTCACTTCCGTTCACATTTACCGGTGTAGATTTTGCCGGACCGTTTTCTATGAAATCATCAAATTTAAGAAACACAAAATTAATCAAAGGATATGTAGCGGTATTCGTATGCTTTTCAACCAAAGCGGTGCACTTGGAAGTTTGTTCAGATTTATCTACAGATTGTTTCCTGGCATGTTTCGATAGATTTGTTGGGAGAAGAGGACTTCCTAAGACTATGTTTTCAGACAATGGCAGAAACTTTTTAGGTGCAAGCCTGAAGCTGCTTAAAGAATATAATGCATTTTTAAAATCCGCCGAAAAGGCTTTGATAGAAAAATACGGGCTACACAAATTTACTTGGTCATTCATACCACCATATGCACCCCACATGGGTGGTCTTTGGGAGGCCGCGGTTAAGAGCATGAAGACACATCTCAAAAAAGTTACTGGCAATTTAAATTTCACGTTTGAAGAATTTTCGACGTTACTAATCCGAATAGAAGCGGTATTAAATTCAAGACCCTTGTCCCCATTGACTGAAAATCCAGGCGAACTTCTTCCTTTGACTCCTGGACACTTATTAAGAGGAGCTCCAATCATTGCTCCCCCAGAGAACTTAGAACCTCCCAAACTTGAAAATTTAAACTTTATAAAGCGTTGGGATCGATTAAAAATTATTCAACACACCTTTGCCCGACGTTGGAAGAACGAGTATTTAACAGAACTTCAACGTAGATTTAAATGGAAAAATGAAAAGAACAATCTTCAAGAAAATGATTTTGTAATTGTAAAAGATGATCTACTACCACCTACAGAGTGGCGTCTGGGACGCGTGAGTAAAGTAATACACGGCAAAGATGCCAAAGTTCGTGTTGCTGAAATAAGGACTCAAAATGGGGTAATTACACGCCCAATCGTTAAACTTTGCATTTTACCCATAACCGAAATAACCCCAGAAAGTCATTAAAAACCATATCAATATATGAAAAGAGAAATTTGTTGCTTAAAAGAAATGCTAATTGCATTATATGTATTTTTTCTTTTCTTCCTTTTCTTAGATCAAATATGCTAAATAATAATAAACCCAGATGCCAATTGTGCTTAAGAAATCACCCACTCAAATATTGTCATGCCTTCTGGGCCATGGACTTAAACAAAAGACGAGAATTTTTGAAAAAGATGGACTACTGCCTAAACTGTTTGGCGACGACTCATAATAGGTTATGGTGTGAGTCACCTAATCGGTGCAACATTTGTGGGGCAAAACATAATACTATGATTCATAGAAGCCACTATGAAGCCAATCTATCATCATCCAGCTATGAAGAAGATGAGCAATTTCCTCTCAACGAGTATTCAACATCAAAACGCTTTGCAAGACAGGACTATATCCCCCCCTTAATTCAGATAACACTCCGGCACCAAAATGAGCAACTCACTCTTTCTTTTTTGTTAAACAAAAAAGGAAAAACATCCTTCATACTGCGCCCAGTGATTAACCGCATTCCAAATTTTGTCCCATACAAAGGCAATGACGGATGGTGTTATGGCAGTTTTCAATATGAGCCCACATACCCGAAATCAACACAAGCACAACAATTAATACTTTAAATAAGAGAAGGCATCCACTTCACGCTCCCGGAAATTATAAGAGATCCGCTAATAAAGGACCACTTCCGAAGTCTTACCCCTTTTGCCCATCCAAAATTTGCTACGTGCCGTAGGGTAGATGGTGTTTTGTGTCCAAAAGATTATACACCCATGCTAAAAGCGAAGTGCAAACAGACGGCTCCAGGTCTACCAAAAATTCAGGAGACAGTCTTCGGATGGCTGATATATGGCAAATGGAATGGTTGCACTTGCAAAACTCATTCTGCCCCGGGAGGATGTTGAACCGTGTTCAACCATCGGCATTTATTATATTTTTATAACTTATATTTTTTTTTGATAACTTTCTCTTTTTCTCACATATAAATTTCCCTTAAATTTTTCCTAATACATATATTGAATAATTTGTACTCAAGAGGAGTAATTATTTTTAAGTTTAAATAATACACTTTACTTAATTGAATTTGCCGTAAATTTTCTGTTTCAAATTATATGTACATATTTTGAGAAACTAAATTTAAGACAGTCGTAATTTGTAATCTAGTATAGAAAGTCAGGCATAGAAGCCAATAAAACGTTCACGAAGAACAAAACTTTGATTTATAGTAAAAGAATATCCAATTGTTTTACTTGGCACATTTTACGGCTCAACACTTTGTTATTCCGTTACATTCGTATAATTTTTTCTTTTTTCTCTTCTTCTTTTCTTTTTCTTCTCATTAATTTTTTGTTCTACCTACGCACATTTCAGTTAGTGTATTTGCAGTGCTCAAAACAAAAACAATATACAAAACTAAATGGGACAATCGCACTCACTGTTTTTGTTTTGTTTTTGTTTTACTCATTTTAAAGAACGAAACAAAATGAGAACAAACGTTTCGTTTTGTTTATTTTCCTACTCTGTTTTAAAGCATATCCTTTTCTTCATTGCCTCTCAAACTTAACATATGCTATGTTGTTGTAGAGCACACCCTTGGATAAATTTTACAAGATGTTAAGAAATGTTTTATAAATGTCATATAAGTTTATGTCATCTTTCATTTGGAAAAAAACAAAATAAAAACCAAATAACGAATATATCAGTATATAAATATTTACAATAGAGGAAAAACCACTGACTTTTAAACCATATCCACTGAATTATGTTGTAGGCGTTTCACTAGTTAATTTCGCCCTACAGAATCCAACAAGCTAAATACAACAAAAACTAATGAAATTAATGGATTTGCCTTGGAAGACTGTCAACTGAAGTTGTAGGCATCCACAATGTACATAATTATCAGATATTGTCGTGGCTGATTAACTCATATCTTAAGACTTTCTAAAGGATGTATTTGACAAAACTCCTGAGCAAATTGAATGCGTTTTTGAATGCTTTCGGAACCAAAGTCGAAATAAAAATAAACAAAAAAATCACTGTATTTGTGGAAGTAAAAGGGCTTGAAAGCAGACTAAGACTGCTTCAAAAGCGTAACTTGGTTGACATGCAAATTCTAATCAATTCTTTTTAATTAAATTATAATAAAATTTAAATTCTAATCAATTCTTTTTAACACTTAAAATGTTTAACACATTCTATAGTAAAACTATTGCATTGTGACAGCATCACTTACGTGTGTAGCGAAAATTTTAAAAATGTCTCAACTGAGTTATAAAATGTTTTAATTTAATTATAAATTTCATTCAAACCAAAAACTTATTATTAACACAAGTGAATTAAAAAACTACTTTTTTAAAAATCTATGGAGAAGGCAGTGGACTAAATAACCCCAAGAGCCTATTTCTGGCATACGTATGCGTGCGATTTCTTATTCGAACGTAGGAGTATTTTACTTTTAAGATTATCGTACTCGTTATCGACTAGAATGTGTCGATATTCCCAATGATGTCATTCGATATCGAGTGAACGATTTGCAAATTTTTACTCGGCAGAAATTACTCAATCCATACTTTATTTGAAAGCACAAAATCTAAATACATGGGCTTCTTTATAGTTATTAAAACAAAATTCGAGTTCTATTATTTTACTAAAGTGTAGTTCTAATTTTTATGTTAAAACTTTCTATTATAAAAGTAATTTAAAAAAATGTTCTTGGTAGCTGTAACACAGATTGTCGTAAAACTGACTTTAAAAATTAAACATTTATTAAATTTTCAAATAAGCACATATTTCCTGTTATTACAATACAAAAGAAATTTACTTTATTGCTGTATGCAAATATACGATAGTTTTTTAAGCACATGTTGTTTCTACATTTTTGCCCTTGTTCATAAAAAATATTTTAGGCTTATTAAGGGTTTATTTGACAAGTATTGCATAGAAATTTGTCAAATAAAGCCTCAATAAACCTAAAATATTTTTTATGAATACAGGCATTTGTTTTTTCAGTGTTTTAAAATACAGTCTCTAGTTTGTTTTACAATACAGAGCCATTAACTCGACTCTTATCAAAGACCGTAATTGGCTCCTAATTTAGTACAACAACTGTTAAAAAAAATTTTGATAAAATGTCGCCTAACAACAGAGAGAGAGAGAGAAAGCCTTTGTCAAATTATGAAGAATAATAATCTACACCTTTAATAAAATTTGAAAAAATTAAAATTTTTTGTTTTTATTTCTGCAAATTTAGAGTTGTACAGACTATAAAAAAATAACGTTTTTTTCTTTAAATATAACTTTAACTTTTAATTTAATTTATTTACCTACCTTTCAAGCAAAATATATTCAATTCATGAGCCATTAATTAATTGTATATTTGCCGTTCACCTAAACGTATGATTAATGCTCGTATTTGCTAACAATGTTTGGGTTTTTCTATAATAATCATACGCCCCGGTAAACAATAAAATCAAATTCTCACTTGCTCTTATTTCATCTCTGTCTCTCTCTCTCTCTTTCTTACATTCACTACACACTTTGTGAGAAACAACTAAAATTTAATTTCATTTGTAGGCGTAGGCGTTGTTCCATAAACAGTTTCAATTTCAATATCATTTGTTAATAAAACTTTTGACATCAAACAGAATATGTAATTGGCACAACAAATACAATTTTCTGTAAGTTTTTTTGATAAATTTCTTTCGATAATTAATGGCTGAGTACGAAAGTTGGTTTCTAGTGAATTTCAAATTACAAACATTACTTATTATTTGAAGTTTTTGTTTTAATTTATTTTGCTGAATCAGTTAAATTTGCGTCAATAAATGCCCGTGTTAAGCAATTTGATTGTGAACTCTATTCGTTGGGGTATTTATTTGAGGATTTCTAATTAATTAATAAATTCTAGTTGAAATAATATTTGCCATCATTTAAGTAAAAATAATTTTACAAACAAACAAAGTATCATCATGAACAGAATATATATTATAAATTATAACACTGTGAGAGCATAGTTTTCAACGTATTTAATTGTATATTAGAGACAGAGGAGAAATAATTATTTTCTTATACAAAAGATAAAAGCAATTTAATACTAAAAACCATTTAATGAAGTTATTAGACGATATTAAATGCAGAAGCATATGTGCTGTTTATTAAAATTCAATGGAAATTTAAACACAAATTGAAATTTATCAACAACCGCTTAAGATATTAATAAGAAATATGCAAATCAAACACATAAATGTTATCATATCTGTGATAATACAAATAGATAAATGACTTAAATCGATATAAGAATGCATTGATATATTATTTAGGGGCTTTTAAAGAAACAAGGCCGCGATGAAATATATATTAATGTGCAGTTATCTAGCAAGGAAACATTACAATAAAATTAGGAAAATTTTCAACATATAATTCATTTACTTGAACTGTTCTTTCATACCGGCATATTCACCTTCCTATGTAGGTATATGGGAGTTCTCTTCTGACAATTCGTCGAATAGGGTGAAGTATATGCATATGTATATGTACAGTGTACGCACATATATAACTGGCTATCACAATACTTTTTATCAGTCAGGGGCTGGCTTCTTACAGAACTCGTATTGTGCGTATTCATGGGTATCAGGGTAACATCCATTTTAACATCCAATTCGACGACAGACTTGAGCAACTCGAAGCTTTTGCCAGAAGACTCTTAAAAGTTGGTCGCCGATAAAAGTTATGTTTTTATATATCTTTGTAAATGTCAGAGTTGGGGTTTGAAACCGTAACTCTCAACTTGGAGGGGTGCCTGGTATAGTGGTTAGAGCGCTCGCACAAAAACTCAAACGGCCCAGCTTCAAATCCCAGCAAAGGTGAAAAATGAAAAAAATTTGTTTTCAGTTTTTTCAAAATTATAATTTAAATTCCAAGAAGACCATCTACAAAGAAACCGCTACCCGACATTCCACTCTATTCTGAACAAATGGTCAACAAAAAACGAATGATCAGGAAAAAAAAAACGCCACCTATTGGAAAGTAGCAGATGATAGCTAAATCTATTTACCGGAGGCACTCACCACACACTCAACATGCATCGATGAGGCAATTGCTGCTGATCATTCAATGGTGAATTATGGCGCTTAATAATAATATAAGAAAAAAATATATTTATAATACTGTCCTTTTCAAAAAATTCCAATACAAGACACAGGATTTAGTAGGGGTGTACCACTGAGTATTGATCTCAAATAAAAAAATTTTAAAAAATCCGTAACATTACATACTGGACTACGAAGACCACTGAGCTGAAGTTCTATTTGAGTTTCTATTCAAACATTTTTTTGTTCTGCTTGTTAAGCTTTGTAAGCTGGCGGAGTTATTACTCTAAGTATAATTAAAGCTGTTTGTTGGCATGGGCTTCCAACAGAATGAAGCCTTACGCTGAAGAGAGTGCGCTACCACTATTTTTCTAAAAGAAACTGATGAACAAATATGTACGTTGACATAATCAAATTAATTGACTACCAAAATCATAAGATTCAAGGAATTAGATTATTTTTTTTCTTTGGGATCATGTAAAGTTACTTATCTACTCGTATATAGATAAACCATGTTGCAAATGCTATCAAATGCTATATGGCGTCTTTTAGTCAGCAGACATAAGCAGGCAAAACTCTTGTACAACTTGATATCCGCCTGCGAGAGTTTTCACTTTATAACTAATCTCTTCCTTGGCTTCTTTTATGCACACTCGATCACACACACCCCCCAACCTAATATTATGAGAAAAGTAAGGTCGTGGCTTAAACTTTTTTAACACAAAAAAAAAAAAAACAATTTTAACAAAATGCGTTACACAAAAATTAAGAAAAGTTTTTGCAAAATACTTTCGTTTTTTTTTTTCATTTTAAAGTACATTTTCGTGTTCAAGGCTCTAATATTATTGTTCTTGTTGTTTTGGTCTATTTTCCCTTTCTTTTTCTTCTTTTCTGTATTTTTAATTGTCACCAGACACACTTAGGAATGAGACGCACAAGCACACTTAATATATTGCATTAAAAGCATATTAAATTGAAAAAGAAAACTTAAATAAAAAATTTAACAGAAAACGGAAAAGGTTTTTTGGGTTAAAGCGAAAATCTTTTCAAAAAAACAATAACATTGAGAAGGTGGGATTTAAAAGTTAAGTAACGATGCATAGAAAACTAAAAAAGTTTTCTTTTCTCTGAAATAAACTGTTTGCAATTGTTAGTTTCCTTTTCATTAGAAAAAAGGTAGTAACGTTTTAATTTTTTTTTATTTTTTTTTTTTTTTTTTTTTGTTCTCACACACATAGAGTGAGAGAGCGAAAGTGAAAGCAAAACATAATGTTATTGCTTTTATAACCAATTTTTCTTTAACACTTATCTTTAATAATAAAATAAAAAGCACTCAAGCTTGTTAATTTTAAAGCGTTTAAATGGTTTTTTAACTTCTGGTGATGGTTGTTTGTGCATATTTTTGTGTAAGAAATACTTTCTCTTTATAATTTGAAGAGGTGTTTACTCTGCTTAAACAAAATTTATTTCTTTTAGAACCCTTTTCAAATGAAAGCAATAACAACAGCAACAGCAACAGCAATAATTAATGAAAAAGCAATAAAAATAACGCAATTTTTTTCCCAAATCTCTTACATAAGAAGATGTGATATTTCGTTATAAACGTAATCGTCAATGTTGTCGTAGTCGTGTTTTTCGCAGAGACAAATAATTTTCACTTCAAACAAAAAAAAAAAAAAACACAAAATAACAACTACCAACACTAACAGTAAATACACAGACCTACACATACAAAATGCAAACAAAAAATGTACTTTAGCAGCAGCAATAGCAAAAAAAACAAAATTAGGTTGATATTTAGAGGCTGATAACACAACAACAACTATAACAGCATTAAACAACAACAAGAAATAATCGAGGCTCCTGCCATAATAGCACAGCTGAGAGGTTAAATTTTTTTAAACACCACTTATGCACATTCGCACAAACACATACAACTTTAAACACTTACATATGGCAACACTTATAGCTTCCAAATATGTTTGTAGTTGTTGTTTAAAATTTTTTCAAATAAAAAAATTATTATTTTTCTATGAATAATTTTGTTCAATAAACATTAGTTCATATAGTACAATAATAGAAAACTAGAAATTTATCTTTCAACAAAACTAAAGGTTTTTACCTTTTATTATTTAATTTTTTCTTATAATTTCCTTAGAAATACGGTTTAATTTTTTTAAGTATATTTTCATAAGTTGTAACAATTTTTTTTAGTAAAACTAAACACTACTTTTGAATATTTTTATTTAATTTTTAATTTTTTATTTCAGCATTTGATGTTTAAAAACAACATTTTAAACACTCTCTTAAAACACTTTTTTAATTCAAAATATTTGTAAAATAAATCGTTTTACACACAATTATTTCTTTCCCGTATTATATTTAAATATGATTTTTTTTTCTTTTTTGAACTTTTTTTTATTATTTTCAAAAATTTTTTAATTTCTCAAAAAAAAAAACGAAGACAAAAAATATTTCCTTTTTTTTTACTTTGTATTACAGTAAAACCCACATTTTGAAAAAAAAATATTAATCAGTATGCGCACGTGTTTGTTATACTCGGTTAACACCTTTTCGTACCGTCTTTAATTGAGTCCTATTTCATACTAAAATCATGCACTGCAGCATCGCAAACGTTATACCAAAACCCACACAACATTAAAAACAACAAAAATAAAATAAATAAAATCAAAACAATAACAACATGAGCGCAACGTAATAAAAATCTTATGATGAAAATGTTTTTTTTTTTTCCTTTTCTCTCTCTCAGAAAATGCTCTTTAACTGTTATTTGCTTAACAAATATACTCTCCCAACTTCTCTTAATTTATATGCTCTTTTTAGCTTAATAAACATCCTCTTTTAGTGTTTTATCACTTTATAGTTTATTTATGTTTTTCATGCATTCATTTAATGCCTTTCATTTAAATATTTTAAACACACTCTCTACCAAACTCTCTTCTTTTGTTTTAAAATAATCATCACATGACTTTCAAGGATAAATAATCATTAGTAGAGTGTAAAAGAGTTTTAGTATATGAACATACCAGTTGTACATACTACTACTATTACAACTACTACTACTCATACATCGTAACAGTCATACATACAGCAGCTAAACAAGAATATTCTGTCTCCAAGACAAGACAGCACATCTGATAATATACAGTGGTTTAGAAGAGTAAAAAATTACAAAAAATATAAAATGTAATATTTATTTTGTGGGCAGCAACTACTACTACCTGTCATTTACTGTGATCCTTAGCCTTTTTGTCTGAAATTATCTTTGTTTGTAGTCCGGTAAAACCTTAAATTTTGATTTATCTAGAAACAACTGGCCAAAAGGTCTTGGCAGAATCATCATTATTAACCGCTATCATTATATAAAACAATTTATAAGTGAAGGATTACGCACTGGATTTTTCATTTTTTATAATTAAGTTTAATGGCCGTATTTTTTTCGAGTTGGCCGATTAGAAATCATTTCCAAAAGTTGAAAATGCAGTAAAATAAACAGTGAAAATGTGACAAATCATTAGAGAATTGCTTACTTTCACCACTATTGGACATTTAACGGAAAATACTTCATTCTGCCGGATTATTTCGCCTCAAATACCTCCAATTGATGGTATGTGTACCTAAAATTTAAAGGTTTAAGTGATGTGGTAGATTTTGTTCTACTACGTGTGACTACATAAAACAATCAAACAGACAAGACACACATTTTTAAGTCTTTCATGGTCAGTAGAATAATTTTTAAGGAGAAGTTGATTTTAAAAATATTTTTTTATTGATTTTGCTTTTACAGTACACACAGAAAAAAATTGAAGAACTGATTTCAGTTACTAAAACAACAATTTAAATTCATTTTTTTTAGCAAAAATTGTTGAAAAAAGACTCGTCAGGAGACTTTTTCCCAAAGGTGGTAAACAAAATACAAATACTTATATTCAAATAGTTATAAACTAAATGCGAATCACATTTAGTATATAAAAACCAAACAAAAGTATTTACAAAGCAATACATTTCTGTTTTTTAAAAATTTAAATTCTATTTTTCCTGTTCACCTTTGGGAAAAATTCTCCTGACGAGTCTCTTAAGCAGAGACGAAATGGCCATAGAGACATGCTTATCCCCAAAGCAATACATTTCATACATATTATGTATATAAAATGTATTTGCCTATATGACGAAAAATATTTTTTGTTGTTGAAAAAATTAAAAAGTTGTAAACTGTTGTTTTGATCAAGTAAATTATTGATTCAATTCCAAATTAATTGATTACATTTAACTTTTTGATTAATTTTTTTCTCTGCAAAATTTTTTTATTTTGTAACTACGACCAAAGACCCCAAGACATTGTAAGCGGAGTATTTGAAAAGAATACGGTGTCAGATCGAAATTGAAAACACAACTCTGTCACTATCAGCCGTCTAGCACACTACTCACTTAAATTTTGGTCCATCCGTCTATTAAAATATCGTCGTGCGGGAGTTTAAGTGCTCTATACGCCATTTTTTAAATCTCGAGTTAATGATCCCACTTTAGGTTTTTGACACCAAAATTTTTAAAATCTGCAATCCGTTTTCGGCTATTTATCTCCGAAACTTGACGAGATATCCTAAAACGAATTACAGATTTGGGATCGAAAACCTAAAGTGGCATCATTAACTCGAGATATATAAAAAATATGAAATGGCGGATAGAGCACTTAAACTCCCGCACGACGATATATTTCTTCTAAATTTTATTGTATACTTCCCACTGTTATTTACACATTTCTCAATAAATTTGCTTTATAATGTGGTTTTATTTCTATTATTATTGTTATTGTTAAATTAGACGTACGTACACACGTATATACGTATGTATGTGACAAAAGGTAAATGGATGTTTGTTCGTCTGTTAAATAATTTTAAGTAAACATGTAAGAGCGCATTAAATGTAAGAGCATATGTATGTGTTATGTTGTCCATAGAAAGAGTAGGTGTGTCTTGCAATGTTAGCCCACGCATAATATGGAAATAAAAACAATAATAATAACAAACAGCATGTTAAGGATTAAATACATTTAATAATTATCACATGGTCTTTAACACAAACACTTACACAATTACATGTTGATACACACATGCAAATAAAAAAACATACAACTATTATTGTGCGCATAACATTAAAAGAGAGCAAAGAGAAACCAACAAAAAAACATAAATAGGAGACTATAAGAAGAAGAAAAAAGCTCTTTTCGTACTCAAAGTGTGGAAGAAAAGCTTTTTTAACTTTGTTGAAGTATTCAATATGAAAAAAAAAGAAAATAAAATACAAACAAATCCTATATTCAGAACGATTTGAATAACAGTAGAATTAAATAAACTGTCGAAAACAATAAGAAAAACAATGTTAAAGAGAAAATTGAGAATGGAAAAAAAGAACAGCTGATTTGCTGTTTCAGCCTTTTGTTTACATTATATTACTAGTTTTATAGTATGCGTGTATGTATGTATCATATTTTGAAAAGAAATAAAAGAAACAATAACAATTATTTAGAATATAGAGAAATAAATTAAATAAATTGGATCTCCAACTGTTAATATTTAGAGAATTAATAAAAAAAAAATATATAAACATAAATGCATATGTATGTGTGTATATATGCACATTAGCATAGCAAGCACTTGCATGTATTTATGTTTGTATGACTGCATGTGTGGGTGTGTGTTTTGTATTAACACTATCTGTCTCTAAGCTGATCGAACTAAAGAGAAATAATGTTTGTTTTGTTTTGTTTATTTTAAATTTATTTATTTTAAATCATTTTTCTTTACACTTTCTCTCTATTTTCTTATTTTTCTCTGTAGTTGTTCAATGACTTTGTTTGTTGGTATTGTAAAGGTGTATTTGTGGGAAAGTTTGTTTTTTGTTTTGTTTCTTCAAGTTTTTTTTTTTTTTTCTTTATTAAACAAAAACAATGCAAAACCAATAACATAAATATATAGAAAACAAGAGAACAAGAAAAGGACAGAGAAAGAGAGAGAGTTTCAAGCAAGTTTTGTTGTGGTTTTATTAATTGTTACGCCCTATTGACACAGTGAACTAAATATTCCTATACATGCGTATATGTACGTATGTTTGTATGTAAAATGAATGCTTGTGCATTAAACATCTCTGTATGTGTGAATGAATGTAATTTGCTGCGTATATTTGTTATTGTTTTGCATAGTTTTTCAATGCATATCAAGTTTTCAAGGAATTTATTTGTTTTACAAAAAAAAAAGCAAAAATTCAATGTTTTTTACTACTTTGTTGTTGCTGTTGAAAAATATTTCACAGTAAAACAAAACAAAGCCAAGCCAGTTAAATTCTCGTTTTTTTTTAATTGTTTTTATTTACTGGTGTATGACCGCAGGGTTTTTTATTTTTTTGCAAAAAGTTGTATTTCAATTTTTGTTGCTGATGTTCATTGCCTTTAAAACTATTTTTAGTGCCTTAAAGGCAATATTTCGCTAATGATTTAAGCCTTCAAAAAGAAAAACAAGAACTAAAACAAAGCATGTGGCTTTAGTTAAGATTCAACAATTTCGTTGGCTTAGAAATACAAATATGTGTCTCCAATTCGCACTTTATATAGGTTTTTTTTTCTATTTATGAATACAAAAGAGCATTTTTGTTATAGAAAAGTCCGCAAATTTTTCAAAATAAAGTTCATATTTAAATTAATTTGTTCACTCGAAATTGCTAATAATAATAAGTAAATTTCAAAAGCGGCAACAGTTTCATTAAATTCAAAAATTGTTTATTATTATATTACAACCGAATATTCATTTAGAGAGAGTCTTTAATTAATTAAATATCCCTGCAGTAACTGTCGAACGTACAATCCACTAGACTACTGAGACTACCAAAAGTCACATTTCTGGGATGGTTTTACTATACAAAAAAGTGGTTTGTAGTGGTTGAAAGTGGTTTAATCACTATAATGCGTTATCTATTTTCTGTGTTTTTACATGATGTTTGTACATGATTTTTCTGGAAACATATTTAATCTGTAGAAACATGATAAGGCGTACTATTGCTTGGTAAAAAAAAAATACAGATACATGTGAGAAAATTTACTTAAGAATACAAATAAAAAATTATAGCATTATCTATAGTTTATACAGCAAAAGCTTGTTTTTTTTTATTAAGACTAATACTCAGGGGGTAAACCCCAACTCATGCAGTGCATTGTATTGGAATTTGAAGACACATAGACAGATTTATTTTATTTGTTTTTTTATTATGCGCCTTTTTGTTGATGAGACAAGTTGCTGTCAATTGATTACTCAAAGGCCAGTGCTATACCTTCACCCTTGAATGATCAACAGCAATTGCCCCATCTGTCGGTGGGTATCGAATGTGAGTGGTGAGCATCTTAACTTAGCTGTTATCTTCCCAGAAGGTGGCTCTGTACTCCTGATCATTCGTTTCAAAGGTGGAATAGATTGCAATGTCAGGCAGCGGTTTCTTGAAGAAGAACTTTTGCAAGAGGGGAAAAACTTTTATTTTTAAATTATAATTTTTATAAAACCGCACATTTTATTTTTTAATTCTTCTCTTTCGCTGGGATTTAAACCGTTTCAGCTTTTGGGCGTGCGCTCTAACCACTATACAACGACGCCCCAAAAAGCACATATTTAGACCAGAACAACAAATGTGATCATCAGTTGGTAGTAACTGCTAATTACACTTTGTGTCCTAAAACAGGGGAAGCCAATTAACACAATTAGATATTCCAGTTTTTTTTTTTTTATTTTTTTGGTTCTTATTTAAAATCTTGCCTTTGTTTTGTACAATTATCAATTTATTTATTATTTTTTAATTTCCATTGAAGTTTGGTTTCTAAAACTATTGCACAAACTGTTAAACGCTTTTTATTACCTTAAGAAAACCAGTCAACGATATTCCGCATTAGAAAACGATGTCAAGACATAAATTTATTCTCCCTTTATTCTCCTCCAATGCTGCTGCTGCTGCTGTTCTATTCAAACGTTAATAATTTACTGTGGTTTTTAGCCCATAATAATAACCAAATGACAACTACAGCAACAACAATGATAATTATGTATTAGACATAACAATAACAACAACCAATAGAAAAAGAGAGAAGAAAAAACAATAACCAATTCGTAATTAACTGGTTATCGAACGATTAATGAATGATTTATTAAAATGTTGGTGAATTTGGAAAAAATAATTCTAACAAATAAAACTAGAACAACAACAACACAAGAGCAGAAAAATTAATGAGAAACAACAACAAAAGCTAAATAAAGAAAATTAATATTTAGTTTTGGCCCAGTTAACAAATTTATGCCAATGTTGCTAACAGCCCAAAAAGTGCAAGGAATTCCAATTAAATCAAATTAAAAACAAAAAATCATTGAAATGTGAAATGAAAAGATAAACAAACAAAAACAAAAACAATAAAGAGGATACAACAAAAGCCAAAAACAATAAAAAAATAAAATAATAAAACAGAAGTGAGATATAAGAAAGCAAAGATATATTAGCAGCAATAATAATCGTCTTCGTTTAGTGTTCTAAGCTTTCTAAGTAGACTTTCACAAAAAGTAGACTAAACAGATAACAAGTGTACTTACTATATGTGTAGTACGCTCTAAGGCTGGCTGGGAAGTTGTCACAGTTTTGCCTTTAGAAACAACGCCCTCTATAGAGAAATTATAATGTGATTTGTCTTTTTTTTTATTTTATTTTAAAATAGTGGTCATAACACTACGTGACCATCTCCATATGCAAATAAATAAATGGTGGATGTAGTCTTTTCAAATGAAAGATGAAGTGAAAATCTAGGTGTTCCTTCAAATTTTTTATCTAGACAGGGATTAAAGCCAGCGATTTTTTTTTAAATTTTCACTCCGAATAGTATTTAAACCACAATGCTGATATTCGTTTAGGCTTTATATAGCCTATTAACGCTAGAAGAACAATAGTTGTTTTTGGTGTGGCTGTCGGCAATAAAGCATTAAAACTTTTTCTATTCCACTAATCATCAAAGAATCGAAGGATCAGGATAAATAGCGCCACCTAGTGAGAAGTAGCAGTAATAACAGCAACGTATTTAGCGAAGACCCTCACCACAGAAAACAACCAACTCCAGATGAGGCAATTGGGTAGTCATTCAAGGGTGAAGGTATAAGTATAAACATTGGCCCTTGAGTGCTCAAATCAATTGAAATCAATTGTCTCACGAGACGCCTAATAGGAAAAAAACCTCTATCATTTCAAAAAACTTCCAGTACAGTACACAGCATGAATAGGGGGTTTATCCTCTGAGTACTGGTCTTATTGTAGTTACAGAAAAATTAATGTTCTCAAGGTATACAAAAATTACTATTTACGTAGTTTGTATTGGAGGTACGATGTCCAGGTTCAATTTAGTAAAAAGGCATACCGTATTGCACTTTCGGTGGTTAAAGCAATCTATGTCCAATCGCCAATCATCTAGGTGTGATTGACGACAAACGAAAAGACTAACAAAGAGATCTATATTTATATATATGTGTCTGTGATATCATATTTATGTCAAAAGTAATCTTTATTGTGAAACCATTTTCTGTTGAATATTTGCTGTTATTTTTAACTAATTATTATTATTGTTGTTGTATTAAGGAAACTTAAGAAACTTAAATACAACAATTCTTGTATGCTTGTTGGGTTTTAATTCAAAAGTCAAAGTGTAAGAAAGTCTACAAATATGTAAATCTGCAAATAATATTAATTTGTATGAGTGCGTGTGTAAGTGTTTGTTTGTTTCTTTATATGTTGGTTCTTTCTGTTTGTATTTTGCCGTGCTTTTCTTGTTGTTATTGTTGTTTCATTATATACAAGTATTTACTTAAAATTTTGACCTTCTTGTAGAGCTACTTAAACATTTGGTTAAAATTACAAATGCATGACAGGCCAAAAACGTTTTATTGCATTGAAAATCAGCCACATATGCATGTGTTTCGATGTATGTGTGTGCATGTGCAGCAACTGGTACTCTTATGGCTTAAACTCATTAGAAACAAGAAATAATAAATACACTGAGAAAAAAACTACTCTCAACTGTACTGACGTACATATCGTCGTCCCGAAGTTATCTGGACGTATATCACAAAATCAAAAAAAATGAGTTACGACCATTTTTGAGGCTTAAATTATTAGATCTTTCGATGTGTTCAATCACCAGGACTTTATCTCTTAAATTTTCGGAGATATTTGAGGGCCATTTTGCCGTATATCCACGTTTGGTAAAAAAATTTTATGTTATAATGACGTACGCGCCACTTTCGTGGATATACGGCAAAAAATGTATGGAATTTTTCAAATAAAAAAATTTTGCGTTATCTTGACGTACGTACATACATACATACATAACTGGCCTTTACAACCCTGTGTCAGGATTACGGCCTAGCTTCTCGCAGCACTCATGTTGTGTGTGTAAATTTCTATCCATGAGTACCGGGACCTACAGTTTAATGTCGACTCCGAACGACAGACTTGAGAAGCTTGTTCATGGCAATTAATTACTCTCAGAGCTTTTGCCAGAAGACTGCTGAGAGGTAGTCGCCGAAAGAAATATTTTTTTCATATTTCTTTTTTCAAGATGTCTGTGCTGAGATTTGAACCCGGCACTATCGTCTTAGTAAGCCAACACACTAACCACTAGACCACGGCGACTACAACGTACGTACATAAATGAATATATTTAAAAGATTTTTCATAAGAAAAAAAGATAAAACGTAATAAGAAATCATAAAGAATAGATTTCTTTAACTTCACTTTATTGCTGTTACATTAAAATTAAAGGACTAAATTAATATAAAACTAATTTTCATTTTTTAGAGGTACATATGTATATAAAATAAATTTTAATTCAAAATTTATTTCATAAAACTTTTATGAATCAAAAGTATGTTTTTTTAAATACACCATAGATAATTCTGGAATCAGTATCTTAAAATATGTTATAACTTATATAAATAGTTTTGAATAAAACTGAACATCATTGTATAGAAGATATGGGAAAAGGCTTTTAATATCATTTTTTTATACATACATATTCAGAAATATTTATTTTTGGACATATACTGAGTTCCTTTTCAAACATTTCTTCTGATTTTGAAAAAACTCCTTTTCTCGCTTGTTTTTTTTAAATTTGATGACTGAAATTCATCTTTACTTACAGATGCTTTATAGGATAAAGAAAATAAATTAAATTTATTATACATAATTGCTTTAATTTTAGTAAATGAAAATTTTGTTAATGCGCAATAACTGAATAAATTTTGAAATCTGTAGGTAACATTTCAATAATATTCAATTTAAACTTTTTGGAGTGGTAATTTTTAAATTTTATTATTAAATCTAAAGGACTGTGAATTTCTTTTAATTTTAGAAATCGATCTATTGCACTGTGACAGAGTCAATTTCTTGAATTTGGGAATGTCCCGGTTCTGAAAATTTTTGAGTAATTGTTTTTAGATTATTATTTTTATATAAAATGCCAAAACTAGCAGCCAAAAATATTTTATTTTTTGGCACACAAGAGTCGCTCCAAAGAATGATATTCTCAATATGATTAAAATCCTTCAATATACTTTCCAAAATTTTTATTATAGAACTATCGATATCATTACCAGAGCGACCGTTCTGTGCTTCGTTCCAAATGGCGCAGTAAGTAACATTTTTTCGTTAGGATTCTGAGTACATACTCGTACTGTTGCTGTTATAATAAACACTGAAAGCTTTCTTTTATAATAAAAGATGGATGAAATTCCTTTAGGAGGATTAAAAGTGCTTTGTTAATCGTAATTTATTTATTTAGTACTGTAGTAATAAATACTAAAAGTAAGAATTTTGCTTACTTAAGTATGTCTCATATACGTCAAGATAATATCAGACAAAAAACAATCCAAAATTTCTATCGGTGTTATTTTGACGTATGTGCCAAAAATAAAGAAAATGTTCCCAAAAAGTGGCTTATACGGCAAAATGTTATTCTTTGTTTGGAGTTAAAAATGTTTAAAACTTAAAAAATTTTCCCCATGACTTAAGAATTTTTTGTACTATTTGATAAAGAATTATTAGCACTACATCTGATAAAAATTTTGAGTCACCTTTTTCGACTAAATTTTTTTCTATAAACTGATAAAACTTTAAATTCAATTTCCCAAAAAAATATTTTTTGGAGTTACGTCAAGATAACTTCGGGACGACGATATGTCGAACAAAATACTTATATTGTTACTGTGCAACATATACTATTGCACTATTACGGCTGTATTCATAAAAAAATTTATAGATTTCTTGAGGGTTTATTTGATATAAAACCTTAATAAACCTACAACATTTTTTATGAATACAGCAGTTACTTTTAAGAAGAACCTACATAAAAAATGCACTTCATGATTTGGAATGTGTTTCGATACCTCGATGTTAGAGCATCTGTTTTATGTTTGAGAATAAAATATCAAAATATAATGTAATATTGTTATTGTCCGTCAATACGTATATAAAACCAAACTATTTCCATTAAAATGTCAATCATGTCACGTAAAATGTATACTTATTTTGCTTGATATTTTGAATAACGAGGTTTGGCATGTACTTCTCCTGAATATTTTCAAATACATTTGTATACCTTATGAACAGAATATAACGATCAAGTTTACTGCAGTCACTTCTATGAACATAATAACGTAGTATACGGAATAAGAAGAAGTTCATAATTATTTCAGTAGTATGTAGTCCTACTTGTTCTGTTTCCATTTTACTTCAATTGTCTCTTATTTTATTTGTTTTTATTCTATAGTTGTTTTATTGGTTTTTATTTTGATGTTGATTGGAATATTTGCAATTCTTTATATTTGAAATATAAAAAGTTTGCTTGTATGTAATCCAATAAAATAAATATTGTGCAGCTGACTATACAACTATTAAGATAGGAAATTTTAAAACAAACTTACTGGCTTACGAAAAGTTCTGCATTAAATGCATTCTATCTTTTTTATGCGTTTTAGAGGTTCATCATTGCCAATAGCTATGGAACATAGCACCTTCATGTGAGATAACAAGCCCTAGAATCGATTCTATGGAATGCAGACCTATTGGAAAAGAGATTCGATATAATTTAATAGGAGTGTACAAAAACAATTTTAAACTAGAGACCAGGGTTGGCAGAGGGATTTTTGTCTGAAACATTTAATTAAAATGTCTCCCTGCCTACCGGTATTTTATAGTGTTTGTTATACATACGGTGACCATTCGTCCTTATTTTTAGAGGACTGTCCTTTTTTTGACACGCTGTCCTTAAAAATTAAACAAAAAGAATTTGTCCTTCTTTTCAATTGAATTGTCCTTTTTTTAACTAAATTGTCCTTTTTTAATCGCTATTTTATTATTTCTGTAAACTTCAAGCCATTTAGAAGCTGCAAAACATAAAAATGCAGTCATCGCCAGCAGTTCAAGCAAACAATTGACAAACCTTTTTAAAACTATAAATTTTAATGATAAGGAAAAAGAGTTGGCGGTCGTCGAAGGTACTTGGGCTTATCACTCAACACAATTATTCATTTCGCTCAAATGATTGCACCTCAAAATTAATTAAATCATGCTTCGAACAAAAATTTTCATGTGCTCGAACAAAATGTGAAGCAATAATTACAAATATATTTAAACCTGTTTCATTAATAATGTTGAATTATTTGACGAAGTAACTTGTGTAAAAAAATATGCAGATGCAGATAAAATTGAAGAGTGGAGAAAAAATAATACAGCAGTGGATCAAAAACGGGTGGAAATTTTTGGATATTTCAATGAAAAAAATATTGCATTTAATAATATAAAGAAGCTTGTAGAATTTTCTTTGTGTCTGCCAGCGTCAAATGCGCCAACAGAAAGAATATTTTCAATTATAAATAATTTTTGGACATCGGAAAAGTTCCAACTGAAAATAAATACTTTAGAATCACTTTTAATAACAAAGTGTAATTTTCAAATGAACTGTGCCGAATTAAATTTTTTTTTAACGAATAAAAGTGATATATTAAAAAAAAATACATTCTACAGAAAAGTATCTACCATAGTTTTTAAAATAATTTAATCAACTATTTTTAAATATAGACACTTTAAAAAAATTAAAAGCTCGTAGATTTACAAGACTTGTGTAATATTTTGATTAATAAGACATTAAAAAATCTACAAACAAAAAACTGCATTTACATGATATATTAGATATACAAAATAAATTTTTTACATACTTTTTTATTGTAATTTAAACTTGTTTTTTCTCAGTGTATTCACAAAACATTTTCGTGAATCTATTTCAATGGTAACATAAAGACTTGTAATGCTTATGTGAGTAAAACTCATTTACATTTTATTTGAACTTCAAAATGTATTATAATTTCTCTTTTAAACATGTAATTGTGTTTGTATTTTATAAGTGTTGGTAAAAGTGGCCATATGAATGTGGATGTGTGTTATTATTACTAGTATTATTTGTTGTTTAAATTGTAAATTTCTAGTAAATTTACATTTCAAAAGCTAACGAATAAGCACACTTATACATACACAAATATTTATAAGCATTAATTCAAACATAACGTTTATCCAACTGTGTTATGAGAAAACACAAAAAAAAATAGTAAAATAAAGAATCACTAAACCCAACATTCTCTTGCATATTCACTCGCTCTCTGTGTGCTATAAATTAAAGTGGACACTTATACACATAAATACATACCGTACGTTATGTATGTATTTGCTTGAGTAAAGTACGAGTATTTGTAATTCCAGTCATTTCTAATTGTTGGCTTGTGAATATTCATTCATTTGCATTCAAATTTTATAATTGAAACTTAAAAGAATACTAATGAGTCTTATACGCACAGCTGAACTCTCTTCTACTACATCGCTCTCTTTTCAAATAGTGCTCTTGTGTTGAGTTGTTGTAGGAAATTGTTTAAAATTAAATTAACACACAATATGATATTGCTAATATATTCTGTAATCTTTCAATAAAATAAGTAACATGGATGTTGATTTGTTTATGTGTTTGTTCAACTTTAAGTAACTTCTAAACCGTTTCAGCTTTTGTTATGAAATTTGTAAATGTGTATGAAATTTTTTATGAAGGAGGCTAATAGGTATGCATATAAAGAATGAGAGTGCTTATAGGGGGCGTGGCAAATTAATAAAAACTAAATTATAAATAATTTAATGGATTAATATTTAAGATAAGAGTCGCCAATTTTATAAAAAAAAACAAGAAAAATAAAAAGCAGGAAGCAACGCTCTCTTCAGAAAAATGATGTAACTGCACTAGTCCTGAAACAGTGCTCTTCGACGCTTGCGCGTCCATTAGCTAAACTTTTCAGTGCGGCTTATCGTGCTGGGGTATTTCCATCTAACTGGAAAGTTGCTAATATAACGCCAATCCCCAAAAAGGGGAAAATTACCGCCCAATAGCAGTGTGTTCAACACTCTCCAAAGTTATGGAGGATTGATAAATCATCACCTTATGAGGTATTTAGAGTCTAATAACTTACTGAGCGACCGTCAGTATGGCTTTCGGTCGCTCCACTGGTGATCTACTGGCATTACTCTCTGAGCGATGGAGTGGGTTTATTCACCGTTTTGGTGAAAATAAAGTTGTTGCTCTGGATATCTCAAAGGCGTTTAATAGAGTCTGGCACGATGCTCTTATCTCTAAACTAGCTGCCTTTGGCATCGGTAACCATTTCTGTCGTTTCATAACGAGCTTTCTCAGGGACCGTTCTATAAGAGTGGTTATATTATATGGGTATCGCGAACAGGGTCGAATTTAATCCTCGCAAGACCCAATGTTGTTTTTTGACGCATACGCGTTGTGATGATTTCATCCTACCATCTGTGACTATGGGTAATGTAAATATTGAGGAGGCTGACGGTCTTGATGTTCTGGGCATGAGAATTAATTGTGATATCCGTTGGAATCATCACATATTTCGAGTCTCGAAAGAAGCATTTAAGTGCCTCGGTTTTCTAAGACGGTGCAAGAAATACTTCACTCCATCTGACCTTCTCAATATTTACAAGACCTTCATCCGACCTAGGATGGAATACAACTCTCATGTATGTGCCGGTGTTTCAAAATCAGTTTTGGGGCTTCTCGACCGCGTACTGGAAAGGGCGAAGCTGCTTATCAACGACGGTAGGGTATCCAACTCTATCGATTCGTTGGAGCATCGGCGCAATGTCGAGATTCATCCGTACTTTCTTTGAAAAAACCAAGTTGAGTTAGTGTTTAATATCGCAATAAAATTTATTTTTCTTTTTTGTTACCATAACATTTACGACTACAAACTGGTGTACTTATAGTTTTAACCATATGTGTACATTCCTATTGAAATTAATAATTACCTTCTCCCATACACACTCTCTCTCTTTCTCTTTCTCTCTCACACATATTCTGTATAAATTCCTCCTAAAGCAAATTGACAATTTAATAAATTTTTGTGTATATGTGTGCTTATGTGTGTGGGAAGTTGTGTGTATGTGTGTACTATTGTAAAATGCAAATGTAATCGTTTTGCTTAATTTTCTACCCATTGTGCTTAAAAGATAACAATAAAAATGTGATGAATTGTTAAAAGAAAACGTACATCCATGCCTAATTCGACTCAATTGGCATTGGAATGATGGGAAAGATTTCAGTGCAGCAATTTTATATGATTTTAAGCAGCTTTACAATACTCATATTAGCAATATGATGATTAAGGCTGTTCTAGATTTCTTATCTTCGCTTGACAATATTGCAATTAATTTTATTAAAGAAAATAAACAAATTTGACTGAAATCTACTTAAAACTTTAAATTTTATAAACTAAACAATTAAACAAAATTTAATACCCTTCAGAAATGGATTTCAATGTATATTTTAGTTATTCAAAACAAATTCAACTTGTGGAATAAAATTACAAGACGCAGGAAACATAAGTTCCGTTAATAAATAAAAACAAAAATAAAAAAAATTGTTTGTTGTTGTTTGAAAGGCAAAAGTATATGTTCATTGAAACCCATTTCTGAACGGTATTTAACTGCGTAACATGACTGAATATGTAAATTTGTACAAATTAATGTCCTTAAATGTTTGAAATTATCCTAGAGAATCTGCAGTCAATTCCTTCTAAAGAAGTATTAAATATTTAAAATATATAAATTTTTTAAAAATTATTATACAAATCTTTGAACTGATTTGATATAAATTCAGCTTTTAAAACGAATTTGTTTTCATTCGTTTTTTTTTTTAGAAATTTAACTTGTAATTTAACAAAAGTTAAAAACATATATTTTTTTCTAAAAGAATTCAATTAATGCAACAACCACTTCAACAGTCTATTTGTTTATTTCTCATTTTTTTTAACGAAAAAAAACGCAAATTGTATTATTTTTGGATATTAAAATTTTATGGCTGTTTATTTAAGGATTTGTGTTACAAAAACAACAAAAAAACTTGTTCTATTTCGTCAATGTTAAGCTTAAATGCCCTACTCATGATCATGGTGTTATATTTCGTTTAAGCTTAAGTTTGTTGCAGTTATACAAAATTGATATATTGCATATCTGGCTGCCAATTAGTGTGCAGTAGAAAATATATGGCACTCATGGGCGGCAGTAAGGAAACAGAGCTCTTCCGTAAAGAGCTGAACTGTTTCGTCAAGGCGTTGCGCAGAATGGCCCCAAGAAATATGACCCCAATTTAAAAATGCAAATTAGCCCCATTTTTGGGGCGAAATTTCATAATGAAAATTAAACTCAAAAAAAATACCAAGAATGACCCCAACCGAATGAGCCCCAACATTAATTTTGGGGCACATTTTCATTTATTACTTTAGGGCTTTTCTTCATTATTCAAAATAACCCTAATTTAAAGAAATGAAATATAACCCCAACTGAACGAAAAGAAAAATGGCCCCAAATCATTGAAAGTAAAAAAAAATATTGTTTGTATACAGTATTATTTATTGAATAATAGAATTTGTAATTAGACGAAAACTTGTATGGAATCAATAACGTCCACTCTACAACAAGAACACTTATACTTTAATTCATTTTCTTGTAAAGCTGCGGCTTGCAGCAAAAGATTGCATTCGCTACAAACTTTTAGGTACTTGCAAGGTAACATAACATAACAATATCGGAGTTTCTGTCGTGACAAACCATGCAACCAGTTTTTATTAAATTTTGTGGTAACAACGGATCAATCAATTTCCGATATGCTGTTTTTGCAGCATCCGACGATCTTATAAAATTTAAGAGCGAATGGTTTTTCATGACATTGCGTCTTAGAACTTGACAATAATGAAACCTGTTTAGAATTATATTCGTTCTTTATATACGAAAAACTATCTGATTTTGGTAAAAAAAATCGCGCGATTTTTGGTAAAAACTTTTCGCCTGCGGCGCTAATTTTTACGATCACATCTCACCAGCTCCATTCACAACACTATAAATGCTCCTTATTGATTCTCTCAAAGCATGATCATAATCCGAAATGAACACTGCTGGTTCCAAGTCAAACATATTACTTTTATTGTCTATATATCAGCAATTCTGCATATGCCTTTTTTGATTTCTTTTCCATTAATACATAAAATACTGGATAAATCTGTAACATCAAAATATAATTAAATAATCCTAGTTTTATATGAATTATTCCAGCAAACATATTTCACAATATCTTTATAGCTAGATTTCTTTTTAAAAATTATTTTTTGATTTACTAAACATAATACCAGCAAACTAATTATTTTCTATTAAATAATGTTAAAAATTCAACTAAATCAAAACAATCATAAACCAATACCGTTATAAGGATTTTTGTTTTCCTAAAAAAAATTGGCTCAAATTTAACATCATGCAAACTGGGACCATTTTTCATTTCTACAAATTGGGCCTACATTTCATAACGTAATTCCACCCCATACATAAAAAATTAAACTTGACCCCAAACTTTTAAAGTCATTCTTCATTTCTGGTTTTCGAGATATTGTTTCATTACCCAGAATGAAAACAGGCCCCACCAGATGAAAATACGCCCCAATTATTTCCCTTTAATTTTTGGGGTCATTTTTCTCTTTGGGGCCAAATTTCTTGGGGCCTCATTTCATAGCGCCGAAGGGGACACTAAGGACAATAGACTTTCTCAACTTTTTCTATGAAACTATGATAGAGGGAGATTTCAGTACTGCATTAGATTGCGTAGGGTCAACCTAAAGGTATTAACTGGACACTTGGCAGAGTACTGTAGACTCAGTAGACCTACAATTGTAATAGGAATCATTTTGTGCAAATTCATAATTAGGCGCTCGAGTTATCAAACCAATTATTGGGACCTCGTCTGCAGCAAGAAGACTAACCGCCTTTCCTATTACTCTGTTTCATCGGTATAGGATACCTACTCCTAAACTGAGCTCTGGCCCCATCAATGATTTGAAAGCTTTTTTTCTGACAAGTTTACCGCCATTTTATTCTACTGAATATCAACATAAACCGAACTCCAACCGTTTGAACAGAAACTGTAACAAGGCACTTGTGCAGCATTAAGGCATACTAGGAAAATACTCGCATATTTTTTGGTGATTACATATCAGGTAGGAAATTGTCAGTGTTGGCATCGATTGCAATTGTGTAAAATTGTTAGAATAACGAAGCCTGCGAAGATACTTCAGAAACCCGACAACAGTTGAAGGTTTTGCAATAGATCTGAAGTTCGCTTAAATGAATGAAGGACCTAAATCATCTACAATGATGAATCACATTTCGTAGATCAGATGGCTAGTCAGCCAAAAACGCCATCAACTGCTATTAGCACAAAGTTGTTTTAATTTTAAGCCACAATCAGCCAAATATTATGTAAAGTCTATTTATTTTTTTTTTAATTCCTATTGCAATTCCTTCACAATTTGCCAGCCATTGATTCTTTAGTTCTTAAACATAAAATTTTAATAGGGCTGATAGTAGAGTGCCTTAAACACAAGACTGTGCTATTTATTGAATTTTTACTACTTTTTATTTTGTTTTTATTAGTGCACAGTTTTCCAACTATCTCAGGCAACGCTCAATTTTTTTAAATACTAGCAAAACGTATGAGTATCGTTGTAATACTTCTCATAACAACAGCACCAGGGAGAAGCAAAAATTCAATTCTACAAATTTTTTTCGACAAAAAGTAAATTTTCAAAATTTTATTTAATTTTTATTTGAAGCAAACATACAAACTTCCCAGGTAACATGTAGAGGATAGTTCTGCAAAACTCATCTAAGGGAATCTTTTTCGAGAACTCTTGGTGATCAAACATTGATTAATAGCTTACAAGTTTAAAAAAGGCTGTTGGTGGTGGCTTACTAAGACATGACCCCTGGGTTCGACACCCAACTCCGACATCTTAAAAAAAAAAGAAAAAAAAAATATGAAAAAAAATATTTCTTTCGGCGACTACCTCTCAGCAGTCTTCTGGCAAAAGCTATGAGAGTAATTAATTGCCATGAACAAGCTTCTCAAGTCTGTCATTCGGAGTCGACATTAAACTGTAGGTCCCGGTACTCATGGACAGAAATTTACACACACAACATGAGTGCTGCGAGAAGCTAGGCTGTAATCCTGACACAGGGTTGTAAAGGCCAGTTATGTATATTTGTAAGTTTAAAAAAGGAAAAGGAAAACAGCAGTAAAATTAATTTCAATAAAAATATTTTCAGTAACAATTGAATTTTTAATTGATTTCAGACAAATACTTGAATTTGTCATATCAATTAAATTTTTTAATTGGAAAAGAGAAGCAGTAAAAAACTGTTGTAATTCTGGTTATTATTACCAGATTACAAAAATGGTGGGGAGCAAAATAAGAATCTGACAGAAAAAAACGTAGTGTTTGACAAAACTATGACTTTCTCAAATATATACGATTCTAGAGAAAAATGTGGATTAAATAGTTAATGATTGTCATGAATGTTTACGGTCGCTGAAGTCGAAAACACTTCCAGTTCGGCTACTTTTACTCACATTTACACTACTGTTCATTTTAATAAGCTCGCCATATGTATTTTTTTAGCAGTTTGTATACAAGCATCTTAATATATTAAAAGTATGTATACTGCCCATAATTTAATCGAGCACTAAGGCACAATATTTTGAAAGAAAATGCGAAGTTATTTTCACTATTTAGGTATCTAATCAATTGTACAGGAGTGTGCTTCTCATAAAAAAAAATAAAATAAAATAGTCTTCAGATTTGCGTTACCTATCAAGCAAATATTTTAAACGTTTGAATTTGTGTTTGTTGGTTATAAACGCATTCTACTTTCGCTTACATTTACACTGCTGTTTAATTGTTTAAATCCTCATATGGTTTGTTATTTAAAAGGCCGCATATTTTGTTATATTATGGCTACTGCCCAATATATATTTAATTGAGCACAGAAGCATATCAAAAATATTTTAAAAGCAAAGTGTGGCATTAGTTCTATTGGCAAATCAATTGCACAGGAGTGTAGATTTCATAGACTTACATAGTACATATATATATTTTTTTATCTTGCTCTGAGTATCAATGTTTGTTTGCTTGTGCATCCTGTGTGTATGTAACTACTAAATGTTGTTAGTTTTTTACGTTTTTTACTCAGTTTTTGTTTATTTTTTTATCAAATATTTACAAAATATTTTTTTTTTACTTTTTTTATTTTATTTATTCTGACGGATAAAAAGTTATTCCTTTTTTGTTATTTTTTGTCAATTTACATGTGTTTACAGCAATTTAAATACTAAAGTAATCATACATGTGTGATCAGTTATTTAATAAGTGAAATATTAAGGTGGCACATGGTACTACTTTTACCCCGCTTTAATATTTACGTTGTTTTTGTTATTATTGATTGTGAATTAATAAATAAATATTTCGATATTGTTTTATTAGAGTTTTTGACTGAAATAAGTTTTGCAAAATTTTTATTCAGGCCTGTCACACATTTAGATTGGAATGGTTTTAATTCCGTATTTGCAATCACGATCGAATTTGTTTTACCTTCTATAGATTCCGATCGATTTTGTCTATTCGCAAATATCACAAATACTCTAAATTTTAAAAACAAACTTGATATACAGAACAGGAAAAAAATAATTCTCTTATTGTTTAAATTATAATTTTTAAAAAACTGCAATTTAATTTCTCCTTCGCTGGGACTTGATCCTCGGTTGTTTGAGTTTCCATGCACGCGCTCTAACCACTGTACTACTACCCCCTGTTTTTTTTTTATTACCATTTTTTCAAATTTTTGTTTAAATAAAAAAGTGTTTTGTACCAAAAATTGTATGGCAAACCATTTTTGTGTTTTTAGAAAAATTTCTTGTGTACATTAACGTTGAATTATTATTAATATATGACAAAAATAGTTAAATATCCGCTATAACAATAATTAATATTGTCTACTTCACTCATTAAGAAACATTTTTTTTTTTTAACTTCAATTTATTATAAATAACACTACCACTTTGAAAAATTAAATAAGTTTCATTCGTTTCGTTTTTCGTTTTCTGTAGAAGCAAAATACGGAATCATTTCCACTTTCGATCAAAGTTGAGTTCTATGACATACCCCATTAACTAATTTCTAAGCAACAATATATTATGTAAATGAAAACTATTTTCAAGAATTTTTTCGTGTTCACATAAATTCACCCGTAAAGTATTGTCTTTTTTCTAGAAGGTTCTTTGGTAGATTAGTTTAAAAAGGGGAACTGAGTAAAGCGGGCTCAAACAAGTTTATGCATTACCACTTGTTCTCTTAATTTTGACGTGATCACTACAGAGAAACGTTGGAAATTCGCTGTAGAACTTATAATCACATTGAGGTATACTGTCCTATTTTCCCAAAACTGCTACAGAATTGTTAAAAAAATTAACCTAAACTTTATAAAAATCAGTTTAACCTGAAAACTTCTTTTTTGCTCCTTACGTTAAAATATATGTGTGGTTAGCGTCTTCGGTACTTGAATTCGAATTTGTCTTCATATTCATAGTGTAGACAACCTATAGACAATTTTTTAGAAAATGAGGGACTAGCGGGCCCAATTTCAGGGATACTTATAATTAACAAACTATTTAAGCTCCAGCAATAAAATTCGGAACATACATATGTAAGTGTATTCCTCCGTGTGAACTCACATCACTTTCTATAATAATTCTAAAATGCTTACTGCTGCTACAAATCAAGCTACGTACATGAGTTTTCTATAGCGTACGTCTGCAGAGCGATATACCAATAAAGTATTAAGTGATTACCAATAATATTGCGCTGTACAGTATGTTTATACAGTATGTAATTTAAGATTTTCTTTTTATTTTATCATACCGGGACCTACAGTTTAACATCCACTCCGTTTATAGCAATTAGTTACCTTCAGAACTGGTAAGAGGAAGACTGGTAGGAGTTATTCGCCGAAACATTTTTTCATATTTCTTTCTTTAAAGACGTCAGAGATGGGGCTTGAACCCGGCTACCACTTTGTGGCGTTATTAGTGACTATTAAATCATTACAAACTTCTTAGCTTTTCGTCAGCATCTCTTCCATGTTTGCCTGGATCAATCCCTAAATAATTCTTCGTCCTAGTTACGTACGGCCTAGTCTAACAACTTTAGCTCTCTCCATGTTAACTCCTCCTTACATTATTTAAAATTCTGCTCGGCCATCACATGATAAATATTGTCGTTAGAAGTCTTTAACCGTTCCCTTTCGTTATTTAAACTCTAGCACAATTTTTATAAACAACTTTTTAAAATTTTAATTTTTGTTTCGTCAGAAACGCTTTAATAAGATCAAAGTTAACTCCAATGAATATTTTTTTGGTAATTAAAGAAAAAATGATGTCCGTGAAGGAATAGTACACTAGCCAAACTGAACAATTGTTTTCGACTCCAGCTACGGTAGTCTCATCAGAGTTCTTTGTGTCCTGTGTATATTCGAGACTAAACATCAACTATTTAATTCATACTTTTTTGGAAATCGCATACTGAAATTATATTCTTTCACATGTATGTACATACACTTGTATGAGTTAGTCGAAGTAAAGTCACACAACAGTTTCTATCATATTCTCCTTTTCTTACCATCATTGCTGTTCTTGTAATTATCATCTTATTTGGATGAAACAGAATTACAATTTATTTTGTTCTTAAAATTTATTTTATTAGCAATTTTTAAGGCTTTAATTTTTATATACCATTTCCTTCATCCTTTAAAGACCAACTAAAAAAATATATACCAAAATACATTTACGAGAAAATTTTCATTTACAAAAGCAAAAATGTTATTTCGTTTACGCTGCCTCTGACAAGAAAAGAAAAAGAAAAAGAAAAAAAGAAGCAAATAAAGTTCTTGAAAATATGATACAGAAACAGAACTTCTTTACCAAAGAATGTATAATTTTATAGCATTTTATGGCAAAACAAAACAAAAAAAATTATTTCAAAGAAACACAACTACATACCGTCTAATTCAAAGCTAATGATTGTTCGCATTTGTTCCAAAGTTTAACACTTTCTTCCAATTACTTTACTAGTCACTAAATGGCTACTAAAGATACTATCAAAGAAACATTATTTTTCTCAACCTATGATTATATATCGTCGTAAGAATTAAAGAACGCTGTAACTGACGAAACATTAAATGTTCACCAGAGCCAAAAAAACCTGTATGAAAGTAGAACAAAGACACTGGTATTTTTCACAACACAGACGGCGTAAGTGACTTTCTTTTCATCGACGCGTATTTCTTTTCTGATAAAAATGATACAAAAAACGTATTTTCAAATTTTTATCATTTGCAGCGTTCTTTAATTATAGCGACGATATATATATCTCGTCGAGGACTACATACTTAGTATGTGGCTAGGACCTACATCACAGGAAGGTGCTACTGATTCTATTTTGTGTTACTGTGTTACATTTTTGCGAATAAAGCAGCCAAGATTTACAGAGTCCCTAACCTTTAAACAGGAAGTACAGCCTTGCATTTCAATGCAGGCTTTTCGTATACTATAGGTTTCATTAACACTGATAGACAAACAGTAACGCGCCCTTTTTAACTTTCGGTGCCGATATGTTGTTTAATATAATACCTCTTGCTTTTTCACCTTTTGCACTACTAGTCCAGAACTGCTAAAAGTTCAACTGTAAGCACTGTGTTTTAAAGGCTCAGAAGCTATGATCCCTATATATGAGGGTGACTCTATGAAAACACTGAAAGTGACATGACATCTATGTTATAAACCAAAATTGTGTAAAAAGTTTCAGCACCTACTCTCTGCATAAGTTTTGTTGAAATCCAAGCGTGCTGCAGCGACATACATACATACAAACATATGTGGTCATTACAACCTTGTTTCAGAGTTACGGCCTAGATTTTCACAGCACCCAATTTGTGTGCGTCAATTTTAATGCATGAGTACTGGGACCTACAGTTTAAAGTCGACTCCGAACGAAAGACCTGAGAAGCTTGTTCATGGCAATCAGATACTCTCAGAGCTTTCCCACAAGGCTGCAAGGAGGTAGTCTTTTTTTTGAAGATGTCAAAGATGAAGTTTGAACCCGGAGCTCTTGTCTTAGTAAGCCAACAAACTAACCACTAGACCACGGCGGCATACGTAACCCACAAATCAACTCAAATTTTATATACTATAAGTATATAGAAGATATATATTTTAAATAATAAATGGGTACGTCTCTCCTAGACGGACACTATCTATAACCGTTCAAATATAAATCGACGGTGAGTTTGCGGTTATGAGAGATTAACTAAAGGACCAACAAATGTCAGCTTAGTTTCAAAAGCCATCAGTAAAAAAATAATTTTTCTAAAGTCACAATAAATACAAAATATTGCTTAGCAATATGTTTCTCTGTTGAATTATATTTTCTTAATTCATATAAAAACCAGTTCCACTAGGAATTGGGAACTAGTGGACTTACTATTTACTGTTAGACAAGATGGTGGTTACCCATCTATAATGTAGAGAGTTCAATCCCACTCTTTGCCAAGCTAACTTAAAGTTAAAAAAAAGACAAACTATTCTCACACAACTTAAGAAACTTGATGAATGAGCCCTAAAGACTTATATGACATAGATTATGTTACTGAATATATATTTCCTTTAGATATCTCGTTGCGTTTACTTATACACACTCATACGCACATACACACATATAAGATACTTTTTAATATACAAGTATATAAGCACACATAAATATTTATAGACAAACACATACTCTTGTTGTTTTTTAACATGCATATGTGTTTGTATTTACAAGCGTATTAACTTTACTCTTGTATGAGAAAATTTCTTTTAAATTTTCTATACATCTTTTATTTGTTTGTGCTTTGAAGAGTTGCATCTTTTAAATAAAACAAAAAACACGATACACAATATAGCATAGAAAATATTAGTTGCTTCAGAGCACGACTGGTCATGTAAGCGCTCAAGCGCCGAAGTGTAATCAAGTTTACATAAAAAAGTTTACAATCAAATTAATAAACAATCTCTTGCATTCCCTCTTTAGCCAGCACTGCTAGAGAGTAAAAGCAAGAAACTGTTATAACTGCAGCTAAGCAGCATCTACTACCACTTGTAGTATTACCCTCGAGACTTTCTGAAAGATGCGTTTTCTTTGATAGAAAACCATTAATTTTCTCAGACCAAAGCTTTAATGCTGTCTTATATATGCGCTTAAATAAATATATTGTAGTATGTGTGGTTGGTTGTGCGTGTATATATATGTGGCTTTTAAAGGATTTACTTCATCCATACTCATATATAATAGAGTTACAGTTTGTCTTTTGGGTTTAGACCAGTCCACTAGATTAAAAATAATTGGCAGTAGTATTCATTGTCATTTACACACCAACTCACACACATACTCGTACAGTCATCTAAAAGGAATAGCTGCTGTACAGCAAAAACCAGATGGTTTATAAGAAATTCACAAAGGAATTTGATGTTGCATACAGAGGAAAGTGTTAGAAAGAAAAATTGTATGTGCCGGCATATGTTTATCTGATGGCAGTTTTTAAAGTTATTCTGACTTTTGCATTATTTTTTCTACACAGTGCTAAATATGACTGACCAATACTACAGTAATAACCCAAGTAGGCCAAAATTAAATATAAAAAAAATCTAAAATTTTATATTTCATGTAACAAAATAAATTTTATGATTATAGAAACGCAATCTTTAACTCGTAGTAGTCAGTAGTCGCCGTGGTAAGTGGTTAGTGTGTTGGCTTACTAAGACATGAGCCCTGGGTTCGATACCCAGCTCCGACATCTTAAAAAAAAAAGAAATATGAAAAAAATACCTCTCAGCAGTCTTCTGGCAAAAGCCATGAACAACCTTCTCAAGTCTGTCGTACGGAGTGGACATTAAACTGTAGATCCCGGTACTCATGGATAAAAATTTACACACACAACATGGGTGCCGCGAGAAGCTAGGCCGTAATCCTGACACAGGGTTGTTAAGGCCAGTTATGTATGTATGTATGTATAATCTTTAACTTGTTTAAAAAGTTTTTGGCTTTTAACTGGCCTTCGTTGGTTAATAGTAATATTTATAAGAGAGATACAAAAATCTTTGCTGGCTGCCAGTGAGAACGGACGAAAAAAGGCGTTATTTCAAGAAACTTTCACTGTGACAAGTCAACTAACCTCCACATTGTGATGGAGTTTACTTTCTCAGCTAAGACATGACTCAATTTGTCTTGAATCTTAACAAAGGTCTGCTTTCTTTAAAATGGTTTAAACGCACAAAACTTATTTCAAGGAAAAACCTGAGTAAAGATTAATAATGCTACGAAAATAGGTGTTTTACTTTTTACTAGTACTGATTAACCGTAAAAAGGCACTGCTTGTCATATACACCAAAAGAGGGACTAATGTAGTCGTTCTTCTCGAGAAATTTATCCAGGTATTCGGATTAAACAGTTTCAATTAGGTGACTGGCTACTTCTAAAAGCAATTAGTATATCTTAGGCTTGCAAACAAGGGGATTCGATAAGGCTTTGTATTTATTTTCCGTTTTTGGCATTATTTACAAAATCTTCTTGAGCATTTTTGAAACAAACTTTTGCCTTTTGATTTTTTTATCACTTTGCTCAGTATAGCGATTCTTGCAATACTCCTTGCTCCGATAACAGATGGTTTAAGTCGTTAAAGCATTTTTTCCCCAATTCTAATTAATGGCACAATTTAAACAATCACAACTCGTATAACCACTGATTTCTTTTCTGCATCATTTAGTTTGGAAAATATCTCTGCCTGCAGCAGATTCCTTTTTTCAACTAAAAAGGAAAATTACTTGCTCTATTATTAGAATTTTTTGTGTTTAAATTTTAATTTGCCAACATAATCAAAAAATAAAAGGAACTTTTAAAACAAAATAGCCCTGCCTGGTTTATTAGTAATTATTATAACCATTAAACTAAATGAGTGTATGAGTATGTGTGTATGTGAGTGTACCAGAGTGCAAAAAAACATTTTTTTTTTAATATGTTGCACAAATTCATGTATTTCAGCAGCCTAAGAAAGCACCAAAGGGTAAAAGACAACAGCACTTACACACATGTATTGTCCTTAAGCAAATTGTCCTTAAAACATAATACCAGAGAGTATATTAAAACCAACACGAATAACAACAATAACAGAAAAACAACAGCCAGAAAAATTAAAAAAAAGAAAATAATGAAAGGCAGCCAAAACAACAACGAGAAAAATTTTTATGAAGAGTCAATTTTTCTGTGTTTTTTTTTTTTTGTTGGCCAAGAGCTATAAAGTGAATGGCCAATCTACATTCTTGCATCACACATCCACCACCACTGCTGCTTACCACAGACCTGAAATTTTTAATCCCGTAACACATATGGTTTAAAAGATAGAGTATTTGTTTAAAATCAGCGCCTACAAATGCACTCAAGGAAATAAGTACTCATCAAATTTGATGCTGAAGTATATATAGACGAGTATTATTTTATCAGCTGAATTATTCCTCAGTGGGTTTTACCACTGAAGCTGAGACCAGATTTTTAGCTTGCAAAATGTTTATGATTATTGCTATCCTTCTATTATGATTAAACTAGCAATGCCAAGTATATTTTCTTTGTTCTTTTGGCTGTCCAACATTTACTTGGCAGTATCATCGGGAGAGAACAGATGTACACATAGCACTCACATGATTCTGACATGACTGACAAGTTGTAAAAATGCTGCCAGTTGTGTGATAATGCAAGCGCAGCGTCCATGACAAACAATTATTCTTATGATAATCCAATACTGTAACACCTTTTTAAACAAAAAGTGGAGATAAACCAAGACATCTATTATTCTCTAACATTTTAATTGTAACTCTTGATGCAATAAAGTCGACTGCAAGAAAACAACAGGGAATCCAGTGGAATTCATAAACATCTGATGATCTGCGACAAAACAGAAAGAAATAAGGACTTACTAGAATATGTTAAAGTGAGTTCAATGTGGCAGTTAGTTTGATAACGCTAACAACAAGCCGGTAGTGAGCACAGCGTTTCGTTAAACTCTAGTTATTATTATCTATTGTTGATTATATTCACCATATAAATTTAGTAGCTTGCTCATGGCGATCAGGGGCCTTATTCTGTAATTCTCTTCAACTAAAATGCTAAAATTTTGGGGTTTTTGCAACAGGCTGGGCGTTAGAATATATAAAATTATAAAGTTTAAAGGTAATAGACATGAAGTTTTTAAATTACAATAAGCGTTCAAGAATTCTATTCGTAGCCAAAAAGTCCTAAATTAAGTTTATAAATTTTTAGCGATAGAGTTTTAGCTTAGGAGAGTAACAGAATAAGGCCTCAGATACTCACAAAGCTTTTGCCACAAGACTTCTAAGAGGTAGTTGACGAAAGAAAATTTTTTTTTCTATATTCCTTTTTTTTCAAGATGTCATAGCTGGGGTTTAAGCCCGTAGCTCTTGTCTAGTAAGCCAACACACTAACCACTAGACTACGGCGAATGCAAGCAGTCATTTAAGTAATTATTTACAAGATGGCCGGCATTAAATAAACAGCTGATTAATCTTATATAATTGTTTAAGTAAAAGTTTTTCAAACTTCTGTATCTTAATGTATTGACAGCACAAACCTGTTTATATAACCATGTTGTTGTGAAAATAAGTATTTTCAAAGGCAGACATGTATTCTATTTTTCACAGATTGTAGTTACTGGTTTGTAGTCTTGACTGTGTTTAATGGATCAAACGGTATATGTACTCTTGTTTCCATATTCAATATATAATAATTTTTAATGCAAATAGTTAAACATCAAAACTTTTTTTATTTCAAATTAAAAAAAAAAAAAAAAGTTTTTAAACGCTCTCACTAACATTTTCTTTCCGGTGTGATTATTAAGCAATTTTTATTTCGTTTTAGTAGAGAAAATAGGGAAAAATAAATGCAAGTCTTTAGGGAAGAAATATTTTTAATCCCATAAAATAAAAAAAATAAAAAAAGACAAAATTAAATAATTTTCTATGAGCAGTTAAAAACTTTTTTGTTACAAATGTTGAATGTAGGAAGTCATAAATGTTTTAATAATACGCGAATGAAAACTATTTTTGTGAGCACACACATACACATTTAAATATTCAAATGTAGAAACATACATTCACACATATGTACACATACGTATGTAACTATACACACGACATTAAAAAGCATTTTAAAACAAAATTTTCAATTTTAGTTGGTTTTACTTTTCCCCTTTTTTTCAACTTCTACTCAACGAATGTAGTAACTACTCCCAGTCGAATTCCTGTCATGCGAAACTCGTTTAAAAAAGTAAATTAAGCGGGAAAGTTAAAGTACTCGTATTCAGCAACGAAACTTAAAATCTTTAAAATTTACACTGTGAGACTAAAAGCGAAAAGTTTTTAAAGGAGTCTTCGTTTTGATTACCGCTATTCATAAACACATATCTCGCATGTGATCTAAGTTACTGAGGGTTACAGTTTCTACTTCCGGCGGTCTATTTAATGAGTGGTTTTAAAAAATCCATTAAGTCAGCTTTTTGAGATAAGCCTGCTGTTCTTAAACCAAAAATAGAGGAGAAGATTTAAAGCAATAACTTTCGTTTTATTTAATGATAACTAGAGTGGCCCTTTTTTAAGTTTTAGAAAAAGCAATGCTGAGTGTGATGTTACGGCTTCAAATAATTTAGATAGTTTCCGACATCAATCAATTGAATATACCACGATCGCACAGAAACTCAAACGACCGAAGTTTAAACCCCTGCGAAGGAGTATTAATTAAAAAATAAATTTGCGGTTTTTCGAAAATTATAATTTAAAAATAAGAAGTCCATCTTTAAGAAACCGCCCCCTGACATTTCCAGTCTATTCCACCAAGAAACAAATGATCAAGATCCCACCTTGTGGAAAGATAACAGCTAACCACTTAGTGAAGGCGATGATGGGGCAATTGCTGCTGGTCATTCAAAGGTGAAGATATAACACTGGCCTTTGAGTGATCAAATTGACTGCAACTTATCCCATTGGCATAAGGCGCTTAACATCTATCTATCTATGTATATATTCAACATTTCAATACAGGGCTTTGCCCCTGAGCATTGGTCTTAAAAAAAAGCACGCAAATAGAAATGTCTGAGCGCATTTTTCCTTGTCCTGGTAAATAAAATCATAACTTTAATTGACTTTTTGTCCCAAAACTTTACTTTGCTAGTCCATTAATTGATGCTATTATTATTGTCTGTAAGATAAAAACCAGTAAGCGATTTAATTTGTAAACAATTTAGTGATACAAATTTATAGATCGTCTTAATGAAATCAGAGAATGAATTTACTACACCTTTTTAAAAAGCAACTGTAACAGGTAATTGGTAGAATACTGACAATCGCTCAGCAAATTAAAGCATATACCCCAAAAAGTGGTGAAATAGAGTACGTGAAAACATCAAAACCATGACAAGTTTAGGGTGTTTAATAAAACATCATTATGTTGCATTAATCAACCGGAAAGAGTAAAAATTATAAATATACTAAACAGAGAACAGCTACATAGTTATGTACTAACAGACACATGCACTAATTGTTCAACACATAAGCACTCTAATAGTTAAACAGTGTTTTGTTTTTGTAGTTGAACTTTGATAGAATTCCGGTTGACTTTGTGCATATTTACATTTGTTTGAATGTGTGTAAAAATGTAATATAGAGCGATAGAGAGAGAGAGAGAGAAAGAGAGGAGAGTCTTCTCATAATATTTATATGATTTTATTTGCTTGACTGTATATATTATATCTGTATATATTTAATTGCTGTATGTGTAAGCAAAGGTGTGTTACACACTGATAACTAAAGCTCTTTATCGCTATGTTGCTTATGCCTAGCCATGATTGCATATTGTAGTCATTATTGTCACTTAAATAAAATTTAATATGGATTTTTTAATTAAATTATAAACTCAGGTTATACAAAAAACAATAAAAGGCCTATTAAAATGTTTGACCGTAAAAAAAAGTTTTGAATGCAGCCCATTTAATTGGTGAATTGGTTGATTGTCATTATGGCTGCCTGACTGGTTGGCCGTGTGCCCAGTAGATAATTTAATACTTCTTTCCATTGTTACTGTCTGTTCCTCTTTATGTGTAGCCATCAATTTTATTAATTTTCAAAACATCATGTTTTTAACCTCAACGATCAATCAACGAAATGACAATAACTTTTTTATTATTTTTCAACTGTTATATGGGCGGCTATTATACGAGTAGAATCGATAATTTATCCTGGTAAGGTGGCTGTATAATAAGCAGATGGATAAACAGCCAAAAATTTTGATTAAAAATTGTACTTATAATGAGTATACGTTTTTAACAGCAATATGTATAAAACTTTAAATAATTTAAATTAAGTAATAGAAATGCCTTACATACATACACACTTAACTGGTCTTTACAACCCTGTGTCAGGATCACGGCCTAGCTTCTCGCAGCACTCATGTTATGTTTGTCAATTTTAATCCATGAGTACCGGGACCTACAGTTTAATGTCGACTCCGAACGACAGACTTGAGAAGCTTGTTCATGGCAATTAATTACTCTCAGAGCTTTTGCCAGAAGACTGCTGAGAGGTAGATGCCGAAAGAAATATTTTTTTTCATATTTCTTTTTTTGAAGATGTCGGAGCCTGAAGTCGAACCCAGGGCCCATGTCTTAGTAAGCCAACACACTAACCACTAGACCACGGCGACGACTATAATAGAAATGCCTTAAAAGGCAATAAATTCAAGCATTAATAGAACCGAATCACCTTCCGCCGATGGTCCAATGAATGGATAAACTTGAATATATTACTACCATTATTAAACGCTTTGGCTTTTTCCTATACAAGCTGTAGAAATCCATCTGCGGAGTGTATCGTATTAGATATCAGAAAGAGATATTCGTTTAGAAACATAAAAAATAGATCAGGTGACAAAAACGTACCTTGTGATTGCCATGAATTTGGCCCAAACTCATTGGAAGTGACACCGTCTATAACCACTCTTAAAATTCGGAAACCAAACGACAGAAATTAAATAAAAGCGTCATGTCAACTTCTATACCAATGACCTTGGAGATAAAACCGGTGAAATTTCCTAATCTCTTACAATATTCACAGTGTTCTTTCCTTATATCCATCTATGCTACACAAGTACACAGTAACTGTTCCGTTGATTCCATGCCTTCGTTTCAGAGTATACACAAAACACTTGAAATGATTCCTGTGCTGATTAGATAGCTATTAAGTCTGCAGTGCACGATCAGAAGTCCTATTACGAGCCCTGTTATGAGGATGTCCCAACACAATCTCAGGCATCACTTTAATCTCCTTCTTTGATAGTTTCCTAGAGAGTCTAAGACCTATGTGATGCAAGAAGAGTAACCACCGCTCTTTGTCTTCACTTTCCATAAATTCTTCTAATTTACTCTTTCCATTTCACATACAGTTCTGGTTTAATCAGTTGCGTGGAGACTAGGTTAGGTTAGATTAAAATTGGCAGCCACCTCTAGGCAAAGCACACTTGAGTCCGATAAGGTCCCGTTGTGATACCATTATATCCACTAAAACATGTCTACGACCGTTGGCCACTCTCCAACCAACCCAATAATCTTACGAAGTTGTGAATTTTGTTCAAATCACCTGCAGTTAAATAGGATCTGTCGATAAATTCAGGGCGCCCAAACATTGTCGTTCTCAGGTCCCCCAGTGCGGGGCAATGACAGAGAAAATGTTCAGTTGTTTCCTCTTCCTCTTCGTCATTACAGCTTCTACAGAAGTCATTGTGAGGTATTTTCAACCTGCGGGCGTGAGTGCCTATAGGCCAATGGCCCGTTATCACTGATATAAGATTTCTAAGATGGATTCTGTTTAGATTCAGCACGAAATTCGTTCTACTCGTATCCATGATGGGCCAAATTTTTCTAGTCATTAAACAAATAGGTTCATTCTTCCATCTTTCCTCTGCGGACAAGTGAAGTTTGTGCGAGATTAGCTGTTTTCCCCTCAAAAGGGGAATGCCGATCTCGCAACTGAATTCGTTCGAATCAGTAATGGAACTAACCCTAGCAAGTGCATCGGCTATTTCATTTCCCTCATTACCCTCGTGTCCAGGGACTCACATAAGGGTGACCCTTGAATGCCTTGCAATCTCTTCCAGAGATGCCCGACATTCGCGGACAAACTTGGATGTAGTGTAGACACCTTCAAGGGTCTTAATGGCCGCCTTACTATCAGTAATAATATGTATATTTCTATCCGATATACCCCATTATTTCAGCCTGAATGATGCTACAGTAATCTGGTAGCTTAAGGGACAATCTAAGATTCATCTGTTCCGAAATGATGCCACATCCGATTTTATCGCGTGATCTGGATCCATCGGTAAAAACTTGGATAATATCACCTGGGAGATATAGACCATTTTCATAATAGGATCGCTGCGTGGAGACTAACTTTCTTCTAAGTTCATTGTCCATTTTTGAATACACACATGACCCGAGATACTTAATAGGCTGACTTATTGTAGCAGGCGGTTCAGTATCATCGGAAATCAGATTCTAGTAAATTTCAGGTTTTATAGTAAAAAGTTCATCACACTCATTTTCATCTATAATTTGCCTAAACTCTACCACTTGGCTCATAATATCTCCCGTTGTATTTATTTAGTTACAGCAACAAAATTGCAATATTAATACAATAAAAAATACATATTAACTCATCAATACCACCTACTTGTTTCATTCAAAGAGAAACACTAGTTTTATTTATTGCGTAATTGAAAGAGAGAGATAAAATTGTAAATGGGTATGTAATTTATAGCCTTTGTTTAGGTGTCTGTCTATCGATGGTTAAGATGAAATGTATTGGCATAAGTGTGTGTTAATATTGTCAATATGAACATACATATTTTATAGATATTTTTGTTTGTTAACTTTTGCTGTTTTTCTATAATATGTTGTTGTTATTCCCTTATTTTAATGGTTGTTGCTCTCAATGTTGACTTTAAATGGTTACTGTTACTGTTGCTGTTTTTTTTTGTTAATATTTTATGAAATGTTGTTGATGAGAGCATTTTTGTGGGTTTATTGTTAGTGTTGTACTTGTAATAAGAAAACATTGTCTAATGGTTTATCAAGTTTAACTTGTTTTTCTTTGACTTCTTAAGTTTGTTAATGTGTTACAACAGCACACACAAAAAGAAAAACAGCAATCTTATTGCATACATACACACATATACATACACATATTATATATGTATGTCTGTAGATATGTTTTTAGAAATTCTTATACTAAATCTTTTTGCAAAGCAATACTTGTAGTTATGGGTATATGTGTGTGTATGTATGTATATATGAGCATAACATTTTGTAAAATTCTGTTTATTTTTCTCTTGCTTTTGCAACCGGAAACGGAAGTTTTATAAACATATTCTCTATCTATCTATCTATTATTTAAATACATTAAACACAATCATATGTGATAATATTTGATTCGTTGTAATAAAATGTCAAAAGTTAATGCCACAAAAAAGTACATATTATGTACTGTTGTTGTTGTACTTTTTGTAAATTAAAATTTAATTTCTTTAAAAATTTTTAGTGCTAAATTTTAAGAACGGATGTGTAGCTACAAAGTTTATCACATGCTATAAAGGAAGTAACACATGTTTTGATAAAAGTCAAATGTTTCTATTTTAAACGATTATTAAAGAAAAATTAAGATTTTCTTTTTATAATTTATACTTCTATAAATGGAACAAGAGAGCAACAAGACTAAAAGAAAGTTTGTAATTCTGATTTATCCAAAACCGATGACAATTGCAGTAGTCGCCGTGGTCTAGTGGTTAGTGTGTTGGCTTACTAAGACATGGGCCCTGGGTTCTACTCCAGGCTCAGACATCTTCAAAAAAAGAAATATGAAAAAAATATTTCCTTCGGCGACTACCTCTCAGCAGTCTTCTGGCAAAAGCTCTGAGAGTAACTAATTGCCATGAACAAGCTTCTCAAGTCTGTCGTTCGGAGTCGACATTAAACTGTAGGTCCCGGTACTCATGGATAAAAATTGACACACACAACATGAGTGCTGCGAGAAGCTAGGCCGTAATCCTGACACAGGGTTGTAAAGGCCAGTTATGTATGTATGATGACAATTGCAAAAGAAGCAATGATGGAGAGATGGAGATGATGGACTCATTACTGAGTATAGAATTCTAATATATGATTTCTAGATAAGACCACCGTAATATATTCGATTCGGCTAATGTCATGGATATCATTCTCTCCTTTGATTTAGAAATAATTGCCAAAAACAATATTAATGTATTTAAAAAATTTCATTCTGATTTCATTAAGGCGCTTTATGCCTAAACATTTTTTTTTTAATTTAATTTTTACGAATTATATGTAATTGAGTTTTACAAGTTTTGAGAAATTCATTTTAAACATACTTTAAAAACTCCAGTTTGGTTTTATTAAAATAATGTGAATCGCGTTATGAAAAATTTAAGACTTTTCATTAAAAAAAAGTCCAAAATTCTTATTTTCTTATATCATATAACTTTAAGAATCTAACCACGTTTTATTTAAAAGTTTTCCCATTGTCTTATCAAAACAATGTCAACTGCAAGAAAGTAAAAAATAGCAGAAAACGCATAAAAACAAATACAATAAAAACAAAAGCCATAAAAAGTAAAAGAAATCCTGTTCAACTTAAAAGTTGAGCAGAGAAAATTCTTTTTTTTTCTAAAACAATTTTTTTTCAATGTGTGAATTCAGTAATTCAGAAGGAATGTATAAATGTAAGTGTGTGTGAGAAAATCAGTTACTCTTATGTGACCATGAAAATCAAAATTACACATAAGCAGCATCAAATTAAGAAAACGAAAAAAAAAACAAGCAATTTTACCCACACAGACACACCAAGAGAGCTCATAAATATCTAAACTTAAAAGTGCATTAATAAATACTTAAAGAGTAAAAGAGAAGAAGAGAGTGAGTATATGAGTATCATTTAGTTTTCCCTTTTATATCTTTTTTTTTTTGTAACTATAGTATGAGAGCTTTAGTTTCCGTTATTTTTCATATGCAAGTATATATGCAGGGGTTTCTTGAGTGCTTAAATGTTGAAAAGTGAGTGAAAGAGTGTATGGATGAAAGGTAAATGTGTATGTGTGTTGTGCATTACTTAGACAACACAGCAGCAACAACAAACTTAACTTGAATGATAAACACTTCCAAGGTTATAAGAGTACCTTTAAAATAAAGTGTTGGTGTATAATGATATAAATGAATGAATGGATGGATGAGTTTCGCTCTGTTTTGCTTTTTAAGACCATGTCTCAAGGGAAGACAGTGAATGATATTGTGTGTTTGTGTACGTGTGTGTCTGTGTATTATTAAAATGAAAAAGTTTTTTCAATACTTAAACGACACGCACACACACATACTTACACTTTCTATAATAAAAATAAAGATTATTTAACGTTTTCTTATGCTGACATAAGAAAACAGCAGCACTATTTAATGCACATCCTGCTGCAACTGCTTTTGCTTTTGCAGTTGCACTCAGATGCCAAAAAAAAACAAAAAATGTGTAAAAAGTTACTAAAAAATATTTGAAAATGTACGAAAGGAGAACAAAAAATAAAAAAGTGGGAAAAAATAACCAAAACATTAGAAAAATGCACAAAGGAAAATGCATCGGGAAAAAACAAGAAAATAAATAAAAAAAAGGGAACCGGAAAACGGAAGCTCAACGCATCACACCAAAACGCTAAAAATTTAATGCTTCAAAGAAAAAATAAGAGTTTTCAGTTGTTGTTATTCTTCTAACCACTCAAAAAAAAAGAAAAAAAAAAAGAAAATATTTTTAAGAGTAATAGTCCTTCTTAAGCACAGAAAAAAAATGAAATCAGGGCTATTTCAACCAAATATTTTAACAACAAAAATTAAAAACAATATTAATAAAAATAACAGCAAATTTTCCCAACACAAAGAAATATAAAAGAAAAAAGGGTTTCTTTTGTTTTGAAAAAAATTATTCATGAACATATTGCAGGTGTATAATTCAAGTACCATTATAAGAATTTTCTTAAAAAATGCTTACAAGCAGAGAAAGGGCGTAAAAATATGAGAATATAACAGAATTTATTTAAAGAAAAATCTCAGCTAGTTCTCCAAGAAAACCACAAGGACTTGGTTTAATTTGTTTAAATTATATATAATATTTACTATTAAACACATTAAAGCAACGCAACTACACTATCCTGTACTGTGATTAAATAACTTTCACCTACTTATTTTCTGTTAAAATTTATAGTCTGTTTGGCTTTTCGCACTAATCATAGTGCGAGCAACAGTAGTTAAAAATGGAAATCAAGTGACATCTCTGTACAAGCGAAATTTAACAAAAGTACAGTATGCAAAATCCGTATTCATACAAAATTATTTCTTATAGTATTGTGTCCTATTTAAAAAAATTTAAGATACTTGTAATCGCCTTTTTATTTATTTATTTTGTTAAATAATAATTTTTTCAATTTTTCTTAATTCTTCTTGCGAAAACTAGTGACGAGAAAGTAAAAAGAAATTTTGCTTAATTGCTCTCAAAAATTCTAAAAAGTAAATGAACACTTTACCAGTAAAAATTTGCAAGCAAATATAGTGTTGTAATATATAGGAATACATGAGTACTTAATAACTACTGCTAAGAAAATTGTATACATTACTATAAAAATAATGCGATTTTACGATTTTAGAATTGTTTATTTTTAATAAAGTTAATGGAGAATTTGAGAAGAAACAGAAAAGCTTTTGAATATATATTAAAAGTATAAATTCCTTAAGATAAAAGTTCATACCACCACTTTGAACGTTAGAGGCTTAATAATTTTAATTTAAAAGTTGGAACAGTATATTTTCGTAAAGCGGGTTACACAAATAAAGTTTGCAACGCCTCTAATGCGCAAAAACAAAATTTATTAAAAAGGTTAAAAAGATAAAGACATAAAATGTTAGATATTAAATTATTTTGAACGCTAGCCTCAAAAGTGTGGTGTGTAACTTAGGGTTTTTAAAGTGTTCCAAGTATCAAACGGCTAAGTTCAAGAAGCGTGTTAGTACTTCTATCTTCATTCGTAAAAAGCCTCTGATTCATAAAAGATGCTTCTGTTTTTTTTTTTTTTTTTCAACAGAATTTAATACACAACGTTAATTCAGAATTCTTAATAACATTTTATTCAAGGTGCTAATTCAGAAATATATTAAAAAAATATAAATTAAATAAATATACATTGCATAAAAGAAGATTTTAATTAAAAAATCCCTTTATTTTGCGTATTTTGTTTGTGATATATCTGTGAACTAATTGGGTTGTCTACCGGCATAATGCAAAGTACCGGGTATCTAGGTACTTATAATATTTACAGTACTAAAACCATCAGCTGGTCTGTGAAGAGTGACCAAAATAAATAAATCGAAAAAATTCCTTTGGAAAAATTCTCTAAATTTTAGACATAAATATATATATATGTATCTTTCTAAAACCTAAAGTGCCTCTTAAACTTCTCATCCGTGTATGTTGATATTAAATCTTCAAAATACTCTTTTATGCAGTTTCTTAATTTTTTTCAAAGAATTTTTATATTCTTGCATTATATTTAACTGCATACTCAGAGCTTTTCGAGCTAGGGCCAAACACTCAACTGCTTCAGCATAGTTATCACAGTCCGAATCACTTTATGAAGATTCTACTATTGCAAAAATTAGCTGGTAAACATATTAAAAACAATTAATTCTGAAATTGGAAGCCACTTCCATTTCCTGCAACATCCGCTGACGTTAATGTTCTAGACACTGGGTTACTTAATTCCATTCCTTTAGACATCTTATTTTAGTGCTGCTGATCTCAACCAAAACAAATACTGATTTTCTATAGAATAAATACATTATATCCGCTTAAAAATTTATATTTATTTACAATTTCTTAAATTTCATAAAATATTTCTTTATTTTCAGCCTTTTTTTTTAATTGATTTGTAAACATAAACAGAAAACAGCTGTTTGAAAAATTCTTACAAGTAAAAATTTTACTAGTAACAATTTGCAAGAATTTTTTTATCTCTCAATTTCTTAGTCTCTTTCGACGCTCTCTCGTTGCAAATATTTGGAGTTAATGAATACTTTCCAGTAAGAATTGTTACAAATTTGTAACAGTTTTAACTTCTTGAACACACCTAATAAAATAAAATGCTTTTTGGATATATTCATGAATTGATGTCTCACATTCAGTTTTAGTTTCTTGAAATTTTTTTTTTTAATTTTCTATTTGGGTAAAAATAATAACGAACTAATTGCGTTTCCAGTATTTTTTAAAGAAACTAATGAAATTTGAGCCTTTTGTGACACTTTTAAGCGATTAAAAAGCCAGAATTTGCGCGCATTTACTTATCATACAAGACAACTTTGTGGGTAGTAAATGGTACCTAGAGAAAATTTTTCTTGATGAGCCATTTAAAATTTTTTCCTTTATTAGTTTGGTCATATTTACTGTATTTTCGAATATTTTATCTGTGCTTTATCAGTTTTATTAACTTTATAAGTGATCGTTCTTCTAGTATTAAACTTTTTCAGTGGGTTTTCTATTTACGAGTACCAGTATACCATTTCGAAATCATAAAAATTAACGGCAGTATGTATAATGAAAAGTTAGCAACTTGTTAGCATATAGGACAAAAACTGGCAAGTTTATCATCCACTATACATTGATATTATTAAAACTTTTCATACCTTCTATTTAATAACTAGTCAGAGAATCCAAAATATTAAATACCTTGTATGTTTGAGTAAGAATTACCACGTATAGGAATGACAAACTTAGCCACTATGTAAACGACTTGCTAATTTTTTATTATAAATAAGACTGTAGATGTTTTGTAACACAAAATTTAAAGTTATTTAATTTTTTATTTGATTTCATTGCAGTGACCTTTAATCACAAAAAAATTTTAAATACTTCTGAATTTATGCAAACGAATGCAAACACTGTAAGTACGATGTCATTTATTTTGAAAAGTTAAACTTTTTAAACAGAAATACTATTTCTCGCTCTCTGTCTCTCTCTCTCTCTATCTCTATCTTTAGTTTGTGGTGCTCAAAAATAGCATATGCTTTGGTTTGTTTGCTAAAATTCAGCCTAAAGATATTCACTTTTTATTTCCTTTTCCAACTACTAGTACTTGTACTATAGTTGCTCGGTTTTTTGTTTAATTTTATGAATAACTTGTATGTAGAATTCAGTATGTGTTATGGATGTAACAAAGATTTGGTAACGGTATTGTAGATAGACAAGTATTGATCAAGTACATACATATATACATAATTGGCCATTAAAACCTTGTGTCAGGGTTACGGCCTAGCTTCTCGCAGCACCCATGTTGTGTGTGTTAATCTTTATCCATGAGTACTGGGACCTACAGCTTAAAGTCGACTTCGAACGACAGACTTAAGAAGCTTTTTTATGGCAATCAGTTAGATGTTAAAGCTGGGGTTGGATCCTGGGCTCATGTCCTAGTTAGCTAGCCACTAGAACACGGCGACTACCAAGGCTTAAAACCGCCACCTATAAAAAGGACGCAAACATTTTAAAAGAAAATAAAATATCATTTTATTAAAAAAAAATGAATGAATGAATACTAAAGAAACCTTGAATTAAAATAAAAAATTTTGACAAGAAAAGCATAAATCTGCATAAAAGTACATGTAAAGAAATTTTATTTTGAATTTTTTCAACACTTGCATTTAAAACATATGTACGTATGTATATAAGTACAGTTGTTGTTGTTGTCGTTCGTGTTGCTGTTGTTAACAAATTCAAAAATCAAGTTCAAAATAATTCCAATGTAAGCTCACTTCACACACACTCACTGACGACACAAACATGACAAAAAAAAACCATATGAACTTGTATTTTACCCTACATTTATAGAAGCAAAGTGAGAGAAGAAATTTACTAAAGAAGAGCTTTACACATACTCCCACACAAACAAACAACACTGCAGCGTGTACCCAGCAAACATGAAATCACTCATTTGAAGTATGTCGCTGAGTGATGTCGTGAGGGTCTAATTTAATGCCCGCAACACCCAATGTTATTTTTCACTCATAGCTGTAATTGGAGTTTAAACCGCATACAGAAAAAGAGAAGGTGTTTAATAATGGTGCTAGGGTGACCAACTCTATCGATTTATTGGAACTTGGGCGTAATTAGAGTTTTTTCCCGAGAAATCCCGTCCCGGGAATTCCCGGGAATTTCAATTGTTAAAATTTCCCGCTTTCCCGGGATTTTTTTTCCGGGATCCCGGGAAAAAAAATTATATGTCAATAAATAGTAACTACAAAGACGTGTTGGCTCAGATACGTCGTATTATCAAAATTTTCAAAAAAAGTCCAACAAAAAATGCTATACTTCAAAAATATGTTGTCGCAGAACACAAGAAGGAAGTATGTCTCCAATTAGATATTGAAACTCGTTGGAATTCGTTAAGACCAATGATAGAAAAGTTTCTGCTCATAAAAAATTCAATAAAAAAGAGCCCTATTGATTTAGAAATGGCTGAACTATGGGTTGAGGAAAATATAGTTGCTTTAAACAACATGGTTAAAGTTTTAAAACCTATAAAATTGGCAGTGGAAAAGTTAAGTAGCCGTGATACAAACATATTAACGGCTGATGCCATACTTAACACCTTATATAAAGAAATTCAGTCGATTCCTTCCAGTCTTGGCGAAAAAATATTTCAGGCTCTGCATCAACGGATATATGAAAAAAGAGACAATAAACTTTACACTCTAGTAACATATTTAAAAGATTCAGATTTTTTTAACAGTGATCATAAACATAGTTCGTTGTCTTATGCTTCTAAGCACTTGGTAGTTGGATATGCTGAAAATCTTTATAATCGACTCATTAGTGAACATAATTTCGGAGAAGTCCAACTTCAGTAGGAAGTGAGAGAGTTTTTTCGATAGAAGGACAATTTGGTACTAAAGTAAGAAATAGACTTTCGGATGAGTCCATAAATGCACTCAGTGTATTAAAAAGTTATTTTTTAAACCAAAAAAACTAAAAATATGTTTATATATAAAAATTTAATTTTTATATTTTGATTTGCGATTTTATATAGACCTATTATAGTGGTGTTTTTTTCGAACCGAATATAAATATTCCATACAAATTTTTGTTTATATCCGCTTATATAAGCGGTTAATTTTAAAACTGCTTAAAAATTAAGCACATATAAAAATGCTACCAAGTTAGATTTTTATTTATCTTGACGTTATCTTTTTAAAATTTTATGACTTTTTATAATTTAATAAAATAATAAATGTTGTGAATATGGCTGAAGCGAAGGAATGTAATTATTTTTATATTTTTTGAATTGTTTTTAAAAAGATAATTACATATTTATTTTATAAAAATTCTAAGTAATGCCCAATTTAATTTCTTAAGCACTTATGCGTTTTTTTCAAAGTAGTTTATCTAAACGGCTATAGGTTTCGAAAAAAACACCACTTATATTGCTTATAAATTTGTCAAATAAGTCCTCAATAAACCTAAAATAGTTTTTATCAATACGGGCATAAAACTATTAATTGTTTTAAGTAGTTGAAGTTTATATTTTTTTTTTGATCTCACATTACAGTTCCTATTTTTATTTTTAATAACGTAGGTTTATTTTTTTTACTTAGTTATGTAAGTATTTACTTCGTGTAAACCAAAATTTTTACGTTTCTAAATAAAAAATTTATTACTAAAAACAAATAAATTTTTGTATTTATTTCATAGGCCGGGATCCCGGGATCCCGGGAAATTAAAAAAAAATTCCCGCTTTCCCGGGAAACACAAAACCCCGGGAAAATAAAAACTCTAGGCGTAATGTACCGTACCATTCATTATTCTATCAGTACTACTATGAAAGATGCTTTGATCAAATAAAAACATTAATTCCAAATATGTAATCGCATATTCGCATATGAAAATAAATTGAATTGAATAGAAATAATATGATAATGAACTGTATTGAATAATTTCCAATTTTTAATCGAGCCTTCCTGTTTCCTGTGTAGTAGTTTATAGGTATTTCGTTTTTTTTTTCAAGTGTAGTTGTGAAAGAACAAAACCAAAAACAATATACTAAGGCCTACAACAACAACAAACCGAAAAGCAATAGGAACTTACTTGCCTTCTAATGCAATTATTATGTAGACGCGTAGAATGTTGGACTTTGTTTGTTTCTGTTTGTATTTATAGCGTTAGTCAGTAAGCTAAGAGTACATCGAATAGACTTACACTTCCCTACACACTTATTTATATGTAATATACATAACTGTACATATTCTAGCAAGTACGAGTATAATGAAATAACGGTGCGGTAAGTTAAAGTGCATAATTAACACTAAAATTGCACGTTAGCAAAAATAATGGCAGTATCGTATAAATATGCACACACATACACACATTCAGTCATACATAGTTATGTATGTATATGTATGCTCCTAACTTACATAAACTTAAAATACTTATACACCTGCAAAAAACACATACAAAGATGTTGTTTTATTAGCATTTTATGTACACAATTTAATTATAAGTGCGTGTATGGTGCATACATCTACGAGGTGGGAGAGAAAAATAGGTCATGAAAGTCTTCCCTAGCCCAACTTTACCAAACTATACTTATATTCCCCTTAGTATCAAGTTTGCTAATAAAAATTAATTCATCTCCTACTCAACTCGCAAACAAATACTTGACACCGCGACTAACACACAGTTGTTTACGTGTGTTGACTTTAGAGGCCTTTTTTTAAAGCAATCGGTATTAAACCAATACAAATTTCATTTGCATGGCCAACATTTCCCGTTATTTATAACTTATTAAAAAAATATTCGCCTTATCCCCCTGTATACTACAAACATTTTAGCCACCCCAGAGAAGAATCGGTCCTCAATTGAAACCATAACGGTTCCAAAATAAATCTCTCTTTTTTGGCTATTTTTTTAATTTTTCGAGAGTTAAGTTAAAGATGTTAGGCGGTGAGAAGCCGAAAATCTAAGTTTTTTAAGACAAGTGCTAGGGAGTGATATAGAGAAGAAAGATAGCGTTCTCAGTTCCACGGCTCCAGCAATACAAGGGAATTCTGAGTCCAAAGGCATGTTTTTTAATGGGGCGGTGGTGCGTGAGAACCTCAAAGAAGCGATAGCAGGCCATACGATTCAGGAAAACGAGACGGTTAGTCCCTTTCGTTTCCTTATCGGCACAGCAGAGCGTATTAATACTGCATCGCTATATGCCGATAAGTAGATGTACAGTACAGCCGAAATAATCGGTTCATTTTCAATCGAAAATTAGTTTCAAATTTGCTGTGCAGGCTCTGTGTTGAGGACGTATTCAGAGACAAAGACCACATACTTTGCTCTTATATATATTGCTCTAGTGTATTCTAAGAAGAGGCACCTTGGGCCTTACCGAATGGAAAGTAGAGATATATAATTTTGCGACCGACCAACATCCAACAATTCGTCAGGGCGACGAAGTTAAGGAAGATATTATAGATCCTACATCAGAAGAGAGCTGTTCAATGCATCGTACGATTGGAGGGTTTGTATACCTCTTTAAAAAGTTCATCAGAAACGAAATTTCTAAAAATATCTCTGCGATATGTAGATGTTAAAAAAATAATGCAAAGGATTCAATCGCAGCATAGCTATAGATTGAATTTAGCAAACTTTGCCCACACTTATGTAGCACTAGAAGTTGTAAAATGGCTTTATATATGTATATTAGGAAAACAAGAAGGGAAGACTCTATTTCAAAAATATATAATCAAATAAAAGTGCAACAATTATTCTGGCTTGGAAATATGATGCGTAAATTGCTAAATCGAAAAGGCCATGGAAATTGTTTACCAAAGGAAAACATGGAAAAATGAGATCAAGACTTAAGTCAACAGTCGACATACTGGGCAATTCTGCACCATTTTATGCACAGTATAAAGAGGTACCTTGGTGATTATCAGTCATCAGATAGGGAATTCTCATTAACTGGAATATGTTTCATATTCAGAGTACATCAAAACAGGAAGTAAGTAAGTTTGGCAAATGCATAAGCAAAGTGTATTATAGAAATCAGTATACACCTTCTGCAAATATGTATTATTTTCTATCACATAATGTAGTAAAATTATAATTATTATTATTGCTTACCCTCGCATATTTCTCAAGCACTCTTTCTCTCTAAAAATGGCAACATTTAAGTAATTAATGGTTTTTAACGTGCTGACATACATATGTACACACATACATATGTATGTGTGTATATGTTTGGAAAAGTTTAATATAAAAAACGAAAATATGTGTTACCGTTGCTGCTGTGCTTACGGAACGTTTAGATATTCACCTTCCGATAGAATTCCATTCATAAACAACAAAAACAAGAGCAATGACAACAACAAAACAATGTAGACCTTTCACCAGAATGAATTAATAAAAGGAAAACACAGTGAAAACACTGCTTTAACAACGGTTGCCAACAATAAAACATTGGTATCCTTTTAAAACGTATGGCAATGGTGGTCAATTACTGTTGAGAGCTTTAGAAAAAAAAAATTGTTGTTTCTCTAAAAATGTCTAAAAAAAAGAAGGAAATATTTTCATGCATTTTTTTATTTTCCGTTGGGCTAAAATGTAAATTAAATTACTAAAACAAAGCTGGCAAATTTCAAAGCTTCAGATTGTTATATTTTTTTTACTGGAAACCATAAAGTCAAGCATAGCAGTAAAGAATTATGGTAGAATTGAGTTTAAAGGTCGACAAATATATGCGAATGGTTCAATAAGTCAGTAAAACAGAGATTTTTGTATTAAAATCTCATTTTTTTAGGCCAGCAGGTCCCTACTCATGCAGTTCATCGTACTTCGAAATTAAAGTATCAGTGTTTCAGTTTGCAAATAACAATTACTTTGAAATATAAGGGAAATTTAAAGGACAATTCGTACCAATATATTGAAAAAATTTTACAAGAAAAACCGAAAATGTAACATTTTGTGTAAATATCTATTTTTTAAAAAGACATGCTATGCAATGTCACCTTCAACAGGGTGTCATGCCATGTCATGCAAAGTCATCATAGTGTCTTAGCATGTTATTGCCAATCGACTTAGCTGTTGTAGCTCTCTGAGTTGAATACCATGTCTATGAATGCTTTTTGTGCCATTTATTATATAACTGTAGTTTGTAAAACTGTCGTTACTAACGTTATCTTCCATTTATATTTCATATTTACAATACAATTTTTAACAATAATCACACAAATTTTATTAGAAAAAATTTTTAAATATAAAACTTTATATGTAAAATTATTTTATTGGTATCATAATTCTAATAAATGATCAGAATTCATCATTAAGAACATTTGTATGTCGCATGTGTTGACATGTTAATTTTCCATGATGATGTGTAAAAAGTGAGCCTAAAAACGGTACAGAAATTTGACTCCAACATATTTCACATTGTCTTAATATGTCTTTGCCGATCATGTTTCTACGTCAAAATATGGCATGTGTATGTTGTATAGAGCAACGTTTGCAATTCTTTAATAGGCACTCCTATTACATATTTTTAAAAATTACTTAAAATATTTGCCGGGAGGGCTTTTTTTGATCACAAGGCTGTACAATTTTGGAATAGATCTAAGAGTAGATTGTAAATTTTTTGCATAAATAATAAATAATAAAAAAAGCACGATTAGCTAATGCATTTTATTTAATTGTTGAATTTTTATTAAAAAATTCTTCAATAAAGTTTCGACTTATATCAGTTTAGCTGTATTTGTTGGTCCGATAATTTCTTTGTTAGATTAAAATCTTTTACCGCCAAGTATTTCTACAGCTTTGGAAACCAGAAACCGTCATCTTTGCTCCCCACTTAGTTGCCACTGTAAACAGATTTAACTTTTTTTTGTTTGCTCGTTGTTCGATTCTAAAAGAATTTAATTAATTTATTATTTTTATATAGAAGCCAACCAACCCCTCATGCCACAAACCTTTGCCCGCTTGGTTTGGCAAATTATTTTTGTATGTGTTTTTAGAGGCGTTGAAATTAAGCGATTTATTTATAAAATAAATGAATAAATGGCTGGAACAATCAACAGTTAGTTATACCTGTAAACACATATTTTTCACCTTTAAAAACTCACACACTATAACTCACTTACATACATTGGTTGTAAGAAACAGTTGGTTTTAATGGTCAGTTGCATGCAACCAGAAGTGGCAGTAACATAATGTAACATATTTTTGGTTTTTTTGCATTTTAAGACACATTTTCGTCTAAATATTGAGGGAAAGCAACATTTATTTCATTGTTTTTTCTTTCAAATGACACAAAAATAAAAGAAGCAGAAAAACAAAATATATAAATTTACGACTTTCACGTCATTTAATAATCGTATGCCTTTATTATAATTTTCCATTATTAAAATTATTAAAATGTTTAGAAGCTTTTTTTCTAAAGGTGCAGGTTTCCATAAAAAATTACATACCAGATGGTACTCGTACTTTCACAGTTTGTAGTATTTTTCTACTCATCGCCGTTAATGTGATGTTTAATGAAAAACATTTGAAGGGAAAAATTTTATGGCAAAATGTCCAAACAAAATGGTCCTTTTTATGGACTACGAATTTTAACAATAAAAATTATTCATAAGTTTTGTGCAACACATTGTTTTTATTAAATCGTCTACTCATTTGTCTTCTCACTGGCTTTAAGTGATTGTATGACACTCAATTGGCATTCTTTTTTTCAGCACAAAAGGTTCATATGGCGTTTTGTTTTTTGTGTTGTTTAACATTAAAATAAACAATCGGTTCTATTTTTATTTCAGTATTTATTTATTTATATATTTTATTACACAAAAAAAGAAAAAAATATATTTGCAATTTGTTTAAAAAAAAAAGTCATATTTATGAAAAGCAAAGTGCAAAAATATAGCAGAGTTTAGTGATTAATTAGGTGGTACCAAGAAAACTTAAAATTTGATCCAAAAAAAAAATTGAAGAAAATATCTTTATTTTGTTGCTAAAAGATACAATATATAGATTAACTAGCTAAACTCGGTGTGCTCGCTAGCCCCTCGGTATAAAATATAATTAAAAGTATTAATATATTTTGCAGACATATGTGGGAGAAAGACAATGGAGCTACCCCACTATTTTAATTAAAATGTATTTAAATTTTGAGGTAAAGCCGTTAATAAACGTAGTAAAGAAGTAGGTGCAGAAGTGTGCATGGTCGAAAAATATCATCAAGTAATAAGTATTCCTGAGTCAAAGGTGCACGCTGTGAAAATTTAAGATCAGTTAACCGGTTCACCCTCCAATATATGTATTACAAACAAAGGGGAGTGCTCCGGCCACTTTTCATTTAGTATGTATGTATTTCTATTCATGCCAATACCATATATAGCAAATACTGCCGCCGTTGGTCAAAAAATGCCCAAGGTATGACGATTTAAAATTTTGGGTTATATGGGCGGTGCCACGCCCCTTTGTCCAGTCAAAACTTCATATAACCTATTATTCCTTTCAGAGTCACAGTAATATGGTTTGTAATTTTCAGGAAGATCGGTCCGAGGGTTTGACCTCCTATAAAGCATTAATAAACAGACAGACAGACATTCATTTTTATATACAATATATAGATAAATTCGTAGCTTTTTAGTTAAAGAAATTCTAAACACATGCACAACAAATGAACAAACAACAATAGCAATACTTTAATATTTACAAGCATAAAGAGACAGTTTTTCTAAAGAATCTACGGACACTGCATAAGGAGGAATAGAAATAATATAAATATTTCACTTGATGATTTTAGTTCAGATTTTAATGGCATGATGGACAAGATAATTCTCATTAAGGTAAAATATTAATCATATGAGATGTTAGAATACAGACACAAAGATTCGAAGATAGAAACAGTTCTTGAAAATATGTTTTACATACTAAGAAATTTGTAATTTTAATATCTGCTTCACCTTCACTTTAACTTTTTATAATTGTAGTTACTGATATTTAAACTATAAGGATGATAGATGTAGGTTTTCAAAAATTATTTTTTAACTAATACTTTTGTTTCTAACACAACCTTACACTCTATTAAAAGAGCTACAAAAAAATCATTAGATTTTTTCTTTTAAAATTCTTTAGCGAAGTCTTAATTTGTAATACTACTACTTTTTCCAACACTACTGTCACATACTGAAACACAAAAAGGAATGTTTAATTAAAATGCAACATAAATGCGTATATTGTTCTTGTAAAAATAAACACAAACACTAACGATCCCATACAAATATTGCAAAAATCAAAGTTTGAAAATTTTTCCTGTGAAATGCAAAGACCTGATTTACAAACTCATCAAATCGATTACAGTCTTTTTGAATTCTTCGAACAATTAAGAGAGTGCGGTTTTGAAAAAATTATAAAACAAACAAAAAATTTACAGTGCAATGTACGAATTAGAAAATGATGATGAACTACTGCTGCTGGAGTTAGAAAGACGAGATGGCATCTATTCTTTTATTTTCCATGAAATGGAAGATCAAAGTCATAAACCAAATGATATAAAAATAGAAGAAACAAAAATGGAAAACAATTTAAAGAAAAATAATAAAAATGATATATTATTGGATACAAAATTTGATGTAATAATGTCTGCAGTTTCGAATCCCAGCTCTGTATCCTCTCACTACAATAGCAATGCTTGTATTTTTTTAAATGGTAACTCTAAAAATACTGTAACCAATAATCAGACAAATGGCACAACTTTATCTGCCAACATTATAAGCAATATATGGCAACCATCTGCTACTGCTGCTGCTGCTGGTGCAGGCAATCCCCATGGCTTCCCTTTTAATTTTCCATTCCAAATAAATGCAGCCACTCATTGTAGATTTAAAAGCCCCTCAACTAACAGGACTTGGCAAGTGCGTGAAGCTAAACCTTCATTTTCTCACGTTTATGCCCCTTTGGTACGCAATCGTCAACACAAACTTAAGGAAACTGCAGAATATAAGAATTTCGAAAAAGGTTTGAAAAAAGTGGCCGATTTAAGGCAACTTTTTCCTTTAGATCCTGATGTTTATGCACCTTTTGCGGAGATGAAAATAGAAGTCGTAAACAAAAAATCAAATGACGGTGTTATTATTGAGATTAAAAAGTGTTAAAAAACAGGTTCTTAAAAACTTATAAAAATTCCATTTTAAAATTAAATGCATTTTGCTTTAATAGAAGTTTAAAATAAAATAAAAATTTGAGTACACTTACCATGACAATGTTATACGGGGAAGACCAGTTAAACAAAATCTGCAAAAATAGAGGAAAAAAAATTTATTTTTCAAATATATATGTACATACATATGTATGTAGTGTATAAACTGAGCTTCTTCAAATGTACAATTTGAAAGGAAGCAAATATATTGATTGCAGATAATGGATAGTTTTGAGATCGGTTAGAAAAGAAAAACTAATTATTCCAGTGTTTCCAAAAGTTTTTGAAGACAAAATGCTAGATTTTGTTAAAGAAAATGCTAAAATATGCTTAAAAAGATGTAAACCAGGCATTATATTTATCATGTATTTAATTGTTTTAGGTTATCATAAATTATAAAATAATAAATATTAAATAAAACTCAAAAAACGCAAAGAAATGTTGAAATTCTTTCAATTACACATACTTCTCGACATACATGAAAGCTTGTCTGTTAAATTGTTTATTAGTGTTTTCTGAGTTTCTTAATGGTTCTAATCTGGACTTTTCTTTCACTGCACTGCAACTCTTTTTTGGCGCAAAGATTATTTGAGTGGGCGAGCACAACGAGGTTTCGACTGAGAGAACAATTTCGCACGATTTCTACAAAGGTATTATAATTTTGTGTTCAGCAATATTAATTGAATACATTGAAATAAAAAAATTCTCGGTGCCATGTCTTAAAAGAGCGAAACTAAAACTTCAGTTTTATGGCAACGTTTAAAAACGAAAAACACACAAAGTTGCCTTCCCGTTGCTTTATGGTCCATAACTATTATTAATCTATAAAAATGTAAAATAAAGACAAATGGCATATGTATTATGGTTTTTAAAAATTAATCTGTGCCTTTTAAAAATCTTAATATTAAAATACTCTTGTACACAGATTTGTGCTACCTACCGCGTTTAAATGGTGTATGAGTATGTACATTTTTTTATCATCTTAAACCTGCATATTTCTTTGAAAAAAATCCATTTAATCATAATAGTAATGAAATTTAATTTCTTGTCCATATTTACTCACTTAATTACTATTCTAAAGCATATTGTAGCCCAGCATCTATACTATTTCTGCATTAAATTTCATCACATCAGTTGCTTTCTAACTTTCATTATAGCACTTAATATGTGACACCCTCAGTAAAAATGATTTTCACTTTCACTTTAGAAACAATATTTATCTTTTTTTTCAGCAATAATTCAATTATTCAACGTCTGTTCATTCTACAACTACTTATTATAACCTACATTTTCTGGCTGGCCTGTGCTGCACACAGCATTGCAGTTGTCAGTACACAAGGGGCGTATCAATAGTGCCAGAGGCCAGTTACAATGAACCTGTGATATGGAGTTATCTTTTGTCCTTGATTTTTGCAATTTTTGTTTTTTTTTTTTTATATACACTTTATCGTTAATTGTCATCTATTTTTATATTCTTTTAATAGAGAAAAATTAAGAAAATCTAATATTTCTTGTTACTGTTGTAGTTTCTGATAAAGCTTTCAGTTGTTCATTAAATTTACATTAAAAAAATGGAATCAATTTTTTTTCATCTGTTTTTTTCTAACACTTCTTCTCTGATGTATATTTTTCCTTTTTACTTTCTCTATTTTCTTACAACGTTTTTAGTATTAAAAAAAAGGATTTTTTGTTAAACGTGTTGTTTATCCACTTGACAGCATAATTTTCTTATCGCTTTTTTTTTCATTCTACTCTATGTATTGTTTCCTTAATTTCAGTTTATAATCTTTGCAAATCAACATACATACAACACACCTGAATAAAAAAAAATCACAGGTGTCTTTGAGTAAATGATAAATTAATGATGACTCTCAGATGAGGGTTGAGTATGCTGGTCTTATGCAGCAACTGTAATGAGAGAGGAGAGGAATTGTGATTACAGGCCTCATTAAATGTATAGAGAACACTGTAATCTATTAGAAAAATGTATTGAAAGATAGTAGATTTAGGCTTACACTGGAAAACCGTAATATTGTTAATGTTATCGTATTATTAAGACACACAGAGGCACCAAGGAGTAAATTCATGTTATATGGTTGAAACAAATATACATTTAGTTTAAAAACTAAACCAAACCGTATCATATTATAAGTATTAATGGGTCTTAATATAAAGAAATTATTTTTTTAAATAACACTGGCACAACTCTTATGTCAAATGACAATTTGAAAGAAAGGAACACGAAGGAAATGTCATTTTGCTGAAAAAATTTTTCAACCACCTTCACCCCTGCAAAAGCAATAGAAAACCAATACCTACCTTAACAGCACAACAGAAAAAAGTGAACATTTATTTAACCTTTGATCGCTCTTTGTGGCATTAGCACTGTAGAATATGTAATAACCTTTCATCGTCCGTGCATATAAATGAAAATAAAAACTGTAATACATACACAAAGCTGTGTTTAAGTGTAGAATGTGTTGTCCGCGATGTGAGGTGTATAACCAAAAATAATCTGGTACAAGTCTATGAATAGCCAACTTCTCTGCTCTCACAATGAGATCCCGGTTGAGATCCTGTAATATAGCTCTAATCTGTGCAATACAGTTGCAAAGAGTACAGTATGTGCCCCAATACAGAGCAGTACTAGACCTCTATAGTTTATTAAGCCCTTCTCCAGTCGAAAAAGTCTCCACCAACCCTTTGGAAATGGCGAAGTTCAACGGTGCTCTGACAATGCGCTGTCTCTAGAGTCCAATAAGCCCTTCTCCATACAACAACAATAGCTTTGTCATTAGCGTAGTTAAGGTTGCTATGCCAATTCGCGCTGCTAACAAACCAACCCAAATTAGAGCGTACAGCGCAACGTAATTGTGCGTTTATCTGTATGAATAAGTTAAACGAAACCGTTAACGTTGTACAAAGTTTACATATCTTATTTGATAAATCAATAAATAACCATAATAAAGAGAAACAAAATCATAAAATTTACCTAAAAGTACCTAAAATATGTATCATTACTTAACAAAATGGCAGAAAAAAATGTAGAAAAAAGAAACAAAAACATTTGTTTTGCAACTAACTTCACTTGTTTACGCACTGTCAAAATTGGAGTTTCCAATTGCAAAGCCTTAGCACCGCGCTATTTTAATTGATTTCATACATTTTGAAAGTAACTAATTGATTGCATTACTTTACTGGACTGTTAATATAATTAGTCCTCAAAATAAAAGCACTTCGAATGGATTTCATAAAAAAAAGTTTGCTATCGTTTTTTTTTTTAATTTTTTTTATTACAAATATTTAAAGACTTTTAATGCCATCATAATTAACACAAACTTAAAAAAAAATTATAGAAGGAGAATATAAAAAAACAAAATGTATGAAAAAGAATATAAAACAAATACGAGTAGTATGTGGTGTAGTCCTTAATTAATAAAAAAAGACATACATACGTATATATGAGTATGCAATTTTCTTAAACCATTATCTATAAATTTGTATTAATAAATATGTTTGTACATTTAAAAGCTTATTATCATGAGAGTTTCACAGACACATAAAACATCCTGTCATTTTGTATACAAAGAATTTGCTTGAAACATGAAATTGCTTTGATTTGACTAATTGAGACGTTCGTTTAGTTTAGAAATCAATTGAAACAAAATGTTTGGTCATAAAAATTAATCTTTAAATGATTTCCCACAAAACATTTTCCGAATTTATTTTTATTTTTTTTTTATAATTTATTACCCATATTATCGCTATCAGTCGAAAACATATTAAACATTTTAAGCAAATTTTTTTAATTTAAAGAAAAAGTTGAAAAAGTAAATTCTGATCAAAAAAATGGTCTTCTAGTTTAGTGAAAAAAAAAGGAATTTTAAATAAACAGATATTAATTAATGGATGACACTCTTGTAATGATTACAAACAAAAATGGTATAAAAATTCAGGATAATGCTGGCAGTAGCCAACGATAGTCTGAGATTCGTTCGGATTTATTCAGAGAGCAGAGAAGTTGTTTTTGAGTATGGCTTTTGGCCTGCCCATTTGCATATATATGGAGAAAAATTGAGCCTTACAGAGCTGATGAACGATTGTGATTAACCGAGCATCCTCTCCGATCTGCTAAGTACTAATGGAATAAGATCATTGACTTTTTTGTACAAATATCGATAATGTTTTTCCTATTAACATGTTGAATTATGCCACATTAGACCTTCTTTTTTTTTAAATGAAATGCATTACGGCCAATTGAGACGTTTACGGCACAATAATAAATGAATTTTTATTTTAAACATTCGAGGTATTTATATCGGGGGCAGATATTGCTGTAACTAGAGGGCGACCACTACCATCAACTTATTAAAATTAAAATTTTGCTTTTATTTTTTTATTTCACGACATGGGCCTACAAATTGACCTCCAAAATCGTACGATTTGGCTCCTCCCGAATACAGAATATTTTTTTGTGAAGCAACAGAGAATCCATGGCTTGTGCTAATTAACCATCAGCAAATAACGCCTAACGGGCTAACATTTTTCGTGCTATTCTCAATATCAATATCAATATGCTGAAAAAGCATAGCTTAAGGAATCCACGCTAGAAAAGCATGTCAATGTATTCGATTATACTCCAAGGTTTAAAGTAAAGTACGATCATTAACACTAAAAACTAAATTTAAGGCTTGCGGTACGAACGATGTTATTGATTATTATCTTCTTTTATACTTATTATATGATATAGACACCAAAGATATATAGTTCTACGACACTACATTTTAGACAGTAACATTCTTAGTAGACATTTTGTACTAGATATTAAGAGTTATCTCACGTGAAGCAGATGTTCACAGGATACTGCAATCATGCGATTTGGCCTCTTTAGATTCTATCCTAAAGTATTTTCAAGTCGCAAATCTATAAAAATTACTTTATGTGCTAGATTTCCTCGTTTGGAATGCCGAATATAGAATTTTATATTTCAAAATTCAAAACCTCCTATTTAATGAACCTTTAGGTTTTAAGCTGTACAAAAAGAAAAGATATAAAATTATACAAATTTTAGCCTTTAACGCAATCTTATTAAAAATTTAAATCACACTTTGCGGGACATTCCTAAAAAACAGCAAAAAACACATTTAACTTGGGCTTCTCTGTTAATCTAACCACTGTGGTGTAGTGGAATCAGTATTAATAATTCATTTAACTCAGATAGAAACACGATTGTCATACAAAGAACAAAAATCGGCATAATTACAAGCATAGAAATATTATTTATTTTTTATTTTTTTCACTTCAACATGGACGCAATAATTATGTTATGTTTGTAGTTGTTGTTTGTAATTCAGTGTGTAATTAAGAGAACCAAACAACTAAAAAAAAATGTTCATGCTGTTGATTGCCAGGAGTAGAGGAGAAATAAATGTCGTGAAAACAAAATATGAAAATGGATTATGAGACGATAAATCGTATAAGTACTGAAGATTAATTACGAAATAACACAAATCATTCAACCAAAAATGTGTGTGCAACTGAAAATACAAGACAAGAAATGAATAAATAAAAGCACCAGCAACAATAACAGCAGCAATAAAAAAAATGTTTATAATTATAAGCAGAAGCAACAACAACAAAAAAGTATCACTCAAACATCAACAACCATAATGAATACTTGCAGAATTGGTATGAGATTTGAACGTTCCCATATCGACCCTATAATAAATTATTACACATGGACACATGGGATAAATAAAGTGTAAGGCTGGGACTATTCGCAGAAAGAAAATTCACTAATATGCCAGGCAAAGTAAACTAAGAAATTTTCTAGATAAGGAATGAACTTTACATAAATCAATATTTAGTTTATATTAGCATGAAGTCTTTCAGACCAAATTCAGAAACTTTACTTTTAGCCGTTCTTCAGCTACCCAAAAGTTAATACTTAGTTTGTATGGGAAGCACCACGCCCACACGTCGAAATACGTGGCTGTCAAATAACATTGCCAAATCGAAAAATTACGCGACTGGGAAATTACCAAACCATGACAACTGAGTTTTGGTGGCCACAAACGGCTAATGCTGATATCAGGAACCTTTGGTTTCCGCAGGACGGAACAGGCATGAGAAATACTTTCTAAACTCAAATTTCCGCATTCCTTTATTACAATGATTTAAAATTTATTCTAATGATTTAAAATTTATTCCGTAGCAATTTTTTGAAAGCACAGATACCAAAAATGTAATTGCATGTTTATGATCTAGGTGAAAAGAACCATCTGAAAAACGGCAAACTCTTATCAATAAAAAAAAATATTTCTGATATATCTACCTGGGCCAGTAGGTACTTTATGTAGATTTATGACTTCACACAGATCAGTAAAAATTCAAAATTATTGTAACCGCCACAGACCAGAGTAATATATTCGTATTATTATTAGTATTATTGAAACATTATATTTGTAGGGTATTAAGCCGTTGAGGTCGAATGTTAACAGTAAGTTAGAAGTACTAATGGACAAATGATTAAAAGAGAAATTATATGAATTGTATTGAATGGCATTTAAAGTTAATGATTATGATGATTAAAATGACGATAATAATAATTATGGCAAGATGAATGGTTGTACACACAAGTAAGTGGATAAGAAAAATGTTAGTAAATGAAAATCTTTAGATTTTTTTATCTTGAATAGAAATAATATAAAAAAAATAAATTTTTACAGAAAAAAACTATAATAAATTGTTGGCATTATGTAAGTTTAATAATAATAATAGAGAGTTAAACGAAACGATTAGTGAAATAGAAGCTAAATCTTACTTCAAATATGTATATAATAAAGGGAAACACAAGCGTATAATTAAGAAATTTGCATTCAAATTGATTGTTTGTCTCTTTGTACTCTATTTACTGATGTTAAAAAGTTTCTAAAATTCACTGAATCCAAGACTGTATTAGCGATCTTCACCACGATATTGATGATGTCACTGCATATTTTAAACTGCTTCATAATAACCATAGCTAAAGTGCTGTTATATATTTTTCTCTCAACTATTGAGGTCATTGCGTAGTCACAAGACGATCCGGATCCTGAAAAGTAATTCACAGAATTTCTGAATTTGTTTTTAGCATAAGTAGTTAATAAAGCTTTGTTAATATACTTTACGCGAAAGCAGTTGTGTGATTTTACTTAAAGAAAGCAGATCTTTAATTTAGTACCTGGACAGACTAAGAAATAAACCAGCTAACCGCAATTTAAAAGAATGATTGCTGCAGAAACCACAAAATAAATAAAAATTGCTCATTTGCGTAAATAAATTTAAAAATAATTTTAAATCTTTTCCATTCACTGTAATATTCATTAGAGAACAACCATCAATTTTATTTATTTAGCAATTTTTATGAGCGATTTAACAAAAAAATGTTTGTTTTTTTATTGTGTAACTCCACATAATCCTAAATACATAGATAATTACTAGGAGAAATGAAATGCATTAAAAACTACTTTGTGTTGAAATACACATTCGTTTATACAAATAAATTAATTTACCCGGTGGATTTTGTGATCAAATAAAAATCAAATTTTGATTTTTTTAAAGAAAAAAAAATTCGTTGTTTTAAATTCTAATAAAAATATTTTTTAAAATTTCTATCGATTTTTAATTTTCTTTTTGTTAAAAATAAAAATAATTTCATACGTGTCTTAAATAGTCTTAAATAAAACGGCAAAATTAAAAAGTCAACATTTAAGAGAAAAAGAGTGGGGGAGAGTAGAACACATAACATGGCCAGTAGTAATATAAATAAAATTGTGCAATCGCATGCCAATTTAAAGGTGAGTAAGAGAATGCAAATGCTTGTCGGGAACTTTAAAATATTTAAATAAATTTATTTAAAGCCATGGGTTCTGGCAAAGAATACAAATGAAATAGTCAATACTTATATACAGAAAATGTACAAACAAATGCCTCAACATTTCAAAAAAGGTACTCTTTTAAAGGTTTGTAAAATTAAAAAAATTCCTATTGATTTTGTTTTTTTTTTTTATTAATTTGTTTCAAAGATAAACTACCCAAGGTGGCTTCCCCTAGAGCAGAGAATAAAGGTCCTTTGCGTTCTTTTAAAAGCCAAGCAGAACCCGCACCATTGACCGTTATACCCAGATCCATGCCTGCTAAGAAACCGTCAAAACATAAACAGCAGCAGCAGCAGCAGGAGAAAAATTTGCTCAATTCCCTAAAGCTGAGCACCATTAATAACGTGCAAATAGCCAGTAAATTTTCTGGAGTCAAATCATCCAACAGTAAACGCTTACTTAAGTCTCCCAATTACAAGATTTACAAATCGCGCCGCTTTGGTTCCAGTGCCAGTAGTTCTGGCTCAAGTATATTTCGCCGTTATGAAGAACGCCGACGCCAACGGGAACACTATCCGGCTCAAATAAATTATCTCATACGATCTTTCCATAACAAACAACTGGAACCGACTTATGCCCGTTACTTAATGCCAGCACGCAATCAGCATGTAGCGGCCCAATTCAGTTCCATACCGGATGCCATTAAATTTAGTCATGATATACAAAGCGATTTAATGAGCGTGAATAGCATTACACGAGCCCACCTTGCAAAAAAGCATTCTTCTAGAACAATTAAAACAAGCCAAGTATTTAATAAGCGTAAAGAGCAGCCCATAACCTCAGCTCCGCTAAACAAGTATCCGGTAAGTGATTTAAAAGATTCCCCCGTGCAAAGTCTAAAAAAAGCACAAGAAAAAAATCAAAAAAAATTACGCCTTTCACCTGAACAACGGGAATATTCCACCATTAATGTACAACGTATGGCACAACTGAAACATCCAAAACCGCCTAATGAGGTGTTTACTGCGCAGCATGATCGTTATCACACGGAATTACATGAAAAGCACAGGCGTAATCGTATGCTAAAATTGGGTCTAATACATTCTCCCTCGCCTGTAGAAAAAGTCAACGAATTGGAAGGAACCAAAATTACTAATGAACAAGCACCCAACAAATTTTCAATTCTACAACAAGAGAATGAATCCGATCCTACTATGAATTCCATAAAAAATACTTTAGCACTCCGTAACTCTTTTAGACTGAAAGAAGAATACGAAGAGCCTCCTGTTACTACTATGGGTCATGATTTGATGGAAATAAACAAGAATGTCAAGTTTCAGCCATCAAATGAGTTCAACCGAGATACTGGCAACGAAGTTAAAGAAATTAAAAATTTACAAGAAACTTCACTACAACCACAACCGCCATCTAAAACAACTACTACTCCTGACTCAGATATTTCTAATTGTTCCTCATCCATTCCTATAGCCAATCCCGGCGTTTACAATATGAAATCCGCCATTGCTACGGTACGGGCACAATTGCCCAATAAAACTAATCATCCGGCTAATCGTTATAATCGCGCGGACTTCTTTAGTACCAAGAAATACTAAATTTTTTTCGCGTTTATTTTTTTTTTATTTCTCATGTTTGTTTTTTTATATTATTTTTATTTTGTATCTGGGTTTGTAAATGAATGTATTATTTAAAAGAAAACAAAATATATTTAAATGTACTAAATTTTTTTAATAAATATTTTGTAGAAAAGCAAATATCTTGTGTATTTAAAAAAAAAGTACTTTTTGTTTGCAAGAAAACTTTTCCTTTATCCCATCTTTTTCATGGAATTTTTTTAATTTCTTGTCTTTTAAATCTAAATTTTTTTAGGTATATCCTTCTCTTATTTCACTGGAAATAATTTGAAGGGTAATAGTATCTAGTTACTTTTTTGATGAGGTACTTTTGTAAGAATAAATTTGAATTATTTGAAATTTTTTAGACGTTCTCAATTCAAATATAAGAAATAAAAATTTGGAGAAGAAAATCAAGAGTCTATCACAATTTTTGCTGGGACATGGTCCCAAATCCTGAAACCGGTATATATAATACTAATACTTAAAATCCTTTTCGTGTTTTACTTTTTAAAGTTTAGTTTTTTTATTTCCTACCTTTTGCGAAATTAAAAATTAATCACCTTAGCGTTGCCATATTTGTATAAAACAAAATGGAAAACAAAACTGTATTTGATTTGAAACAAAAACAAAATAGAAAAGAAATACGTTTGTATCACGTTTTTCAATGTATTTTTCAATATATTTCAGTTGGAAAATATCGATTACAGAATTGAGCTGATTACTTATTAAGGAAAGCATAGTACTTTTATATAAAAAGTAATTTCTTTTAGACACAATTAATAAGAAAAATTTTTCGTGGAATAGTAGTTAGAGCGCGTGAACAGAAACTCAATCGACCAAGGTTCAAATCCCAGCGAAGGAGAAAAATAAAAAAAAATATTTTTTTTTTATTAAGACCAATACTCAATGCACTTCATTTAGTATGGATTTACCCCTGAGTATTGGTCTTAAATAAAAAACGGTATAAGAAAAGTTAGGTAAACAAAACAGAATCAGTTGATATGTTTTTGACAAAAAGGAGAAATTCAAAATCAGAGGTGTCTTGGTTTTGATAGATTTTCTATAAGAGCAAAAAAAGATTAGCGAGGAAAAAAATTTGATGATTATTGCCATTCAAAATAAGAGAAAGGGTAAAATTTTAAAAGTATCTAGTGAGTTTCTATCGATTAATTTAATAGTACCTAAAGTACTTTTATGCAGAATGTTATGAAGACCACAAACCTGTTTTTTTTTTTTTGTAGAAATATAGAATAAAAATAAATTACGATATAATAATTTTGACAATAAGACAATTATTTACATTTACAAATCAGTCTCGAAGTTGAGTTGACCTTGTTAATATGCGTTAGATTACTTTTAGTTTTGTTTTTCAATTGCTTATTTTATATTAATTAAAAAGTTTACACTCCAGTTAATTTTCGATCACGCAATTCGGGATTTCTTTGCATGAGTTTAGGAGTTTCTTTTTCTGTTGCCGAAGAGAGTAGACAAAATAGGAGAGTTAAAAAAAACACAGAAATTCTAATTTCTATAATGCGATTCAGACTATGTCCTTTTTTTTCGTACGTCAAATGCAGAGGTTAAGCAAAATCCACAAATCCTCTTTGAGTTAATATGTTCTACCTTTCCTACACTTGGTTTTGATGAAAGACGAATGATGCATTAAGCAAAGTATTAAAGAAGAAATAAGAGCAATAAAAAAAAATGCACGCATAATATTCTTATACACAATTCACATCATAATTTTTTAGAAGCATGACTATCTCTTATATTTCTGTGAAAAATCTTCCAAAATCCTCTGACATTCACATCAAGCTTTTTAAAGTATGCATCTTTTTTAAAACTTTTTTTCTCTCTGTAAAACAGAGTCGCATGAAGTTAAAATCGCATGAAATTTCTAACGGTTCTTATTTTAAAATGTGATAATATTTTGATATACTATGTGTATATAAAATTTTATTCATACACTGGCTTAATGGCCATTTACATAACTTCTTTGCATATCAAACCTATAAAATAATTGACGCGAACAAGTTCTTTGTGTCTTTGAAAAAATACTAGATTATAATTTAATGCGATTTCATTCCCGATAATTTGTTCTATTTACCCTTCTCCAGCTTCAAATGAATGAGAGAGTAAAGAAGATTAAAACAATAATAAAGAAGAGTTCATAAAAAAATCGTGATCAGAGAAGCATATTATGAATTCTAGAATATATTGAAGATTATTTTAAAGAAAACCAAAAAAAAATTCAGGGCATGAATCGCGTGCTTTCATAAATTATATGCCAAACGAAACTTCAAATAAAATTTCAAATCAGTTTTCATGTTACTGTTATTATTAATAATTGTGCCATGTCAGTTCTGTTAAAAAAATAATTTTATTTCATGGAGATTACGAGTACTAATATTTTAAACATAGAAATGAATAGTAATAATATCAATAAAATTATGCGAAAGAATCTAAATCTAAATGTAAGTACTTATAAATTTAAAGATGGAAAATAAAAACCGAAAAACATCCTTTTTCTTTTCTTTTCTGTTTTAGCCTAATATTTTATCTAAAAATACTACCGAAATTCTCAATACCTGTATAGGCAAGCTGTATAAGCAAATGCCCTTGACGTTTAAACACAGTCTACATAGTGGAAAATTAATTGGCACAGCGAAATCAGAAGTTCCTACATCTAAAGAACGCTTTAAAATGCAAGACCGGCAACGTATAAATGCTTTAAAGCACATTAAGGCTAATACTAGTATATTTGAGGGCCAAAGGTTAAATGCTCGCATGGCTATAAGCCAAATACCAAATACCTCAATGACGAAGAAACTTATTAAATCGCCAGGCTTTAAAATCTATAATTGCAAGCGTTATTGTTCTAGTCGTAGTAGCTCCAGTGGCAGTGCATTGTATCGTAATGACAATAGAAATCGCTTTGCCAGAGCCTATCATACACGAAGTGACCGTAATTTGGAGAAGCCCACAACACAGATATCTTTCGTAAAGCCTTTAAAAGACTTTTCAAGTTCGCTGCCGCTACGTAATCAATACATGAGTGAAAATGTATCAAGTTGGCATCAAGCTGTAGAAGTGAGTAGTCAAATACGAGAGGGTCTTATGTACGTGGATAAGGAAATAAAGAATCGCTTAAAGATAAGCACAGCTACACCAAGTAATGCAACAACAAGAAAACTATGTGTACCACAAAATGAAACTAATAAGAGTTCAAGACTACTTACTTCAAGTCGTTCGGGATTGAGAGTTAAATCTTCAAAAAGACCTTTAAAACACGAAGAAATAAATTTTGAAAACTCTGTAGCATCCGACGCACAAAGCTTCAGGACTTCTAAAAAGTTGATGCGCTCATCTTTGGTCAAACCTCCTTCCTCAAATCAAATGAAAAAACAAGCTTTAGAAACCATAAAACCCAAAATTATTCCATTGTTTGAGACCTCCTACAAAGATTGTACCTCAACAACAGATTGCCAAATAAATAGCTCTAATCTGAGGGAAAATAAATCCAAAAGTAACCCCAAGAAACGACGCACCACCTTACGCAATTGTGTTCCGCCTGAGGAGAACAAAATGAAAGAATCGACAGATAGTCGACATTTTAAGGAATTTCAAGTCAATGGCAAAACAACACCTTCAGCTACATATTGCCTGGCTAATCCTTGGAATTTCAATCACATATAATATATCGCCTAATTCAAAATTTTGCACACATAACCTCATTTTTTTGGAAAATTAAAAAAAAAAACATGTTTACTTACATAAAATTTATATGACATCTTAAAATCTACATTTTACCCGCCAGGTGAATTCCACCAAAAAAAGCATTATAAAATATTTTTTACATATGAACTCTTCACAACATAGCGCTCACCGTTGTCAACTCCGTTTTAAAACGGTAAGACTTTATGTACTCTTCTTTTTATTTTTCCAAACAGGCTGAGGTATGATTAAAACTTACAAGTTTCTACAAGACAAATGCTTTTAGGCGTTCATCTTTTTATATGAAAAACAAAGGAAACAGTCAAATGTTTTAATGTTTTTCATATAAAAAGGTGACCGTCTAAATCCGTTCATCTTCTAGGAACAGGACGTAGTTAATTAAGATCAGTTTTAAATATTTTAAATTTTTTTTGTAATATTGTGTCATATGTTTTATGGATGTCGAATAAATTCTTTGTGTTTTATATGCATCTACATATGTATGTGTACATGTTTCTTAACAATAGAGCTTTATTTCTATAATTTTTCATTATAAAATTCCATAGAACTTAGCAAAACTATTAAGCAAATAGAATCTTTAAACAGTAATCTTTAAAAACCATAAAACCCATAATTAAGCCATTTTTTGAGACCTCGTCCAATATAGCTGGTTTACGAAAAATCTAAAGAGTTATTGAAATTTTACGGTCATATGCAAACGAAAATAAAGTAGACTTGAAGTCGTTATTTGCCATGCAAATTTTGAATTAAAGTCTACTTTAATTTATTTTTGCATACGGGCATTATTCTTTAACCACTTCATGAACGAGATAAAATATTGCTGAGGTTAATAATTTGTAAGAGAAAGTAAGAGCTTTTACCCATTTGAAGTGTTGTGTTTTGTAATAGGTTTTATAAGTCAACAGATTTTAGTTCATTCGTGACGTGATTCAATAAATATGCGTATAATTGAATATATGTAAACCGAATCTTTTCTAAATGACAACGAAAGCTCTATTAACATCAAACATTCAGTGAGCAGCAATGTTAACCCAGAGCGAAATAGACATTTGATGCCTCTGACGTCTCATAGCTTATGTTTGGGCTTTATAGTCAAATAAGAATAATAAAGCCCTTAATTAATCTGCTGCTCCAAAAGCAAAAAAAAATATTAACGGACCACATATTTCTGATAATTTTCAATTATAGATTTGTTGCTTTGTTAGAAATATCTCAAATTTTGATTTCTTGACTTAAACTATTCTTATATAGCGACACAAATGTTCAATTATTAATAAAATAATTACTATTCATTCAATCAAGTTCAATGGAATTATTTTACTTTTGTACAAGTACATAATATATATATGGCACTTGATGTTGAAATATCAAATATTATTTTATTAGTTAAGAAAATTAATAAAAAGCCTAAGAAAGGTTTGAATTTAAAAAAAGAATATTTACATAACTTGTTGGTTAATTCTTGAATTACTTGCAGATATAAGAGAAGCAGTAATCGAATAAAATAATGTTTGCTCAGCTCTTCACCACCCATTACTATTAATTAAATCATTAAGTCCAAAGAGTTATAAGACGTAAAAGGTCTCCAAAATGTATGGCTTGGAAACTGCTCAACTCGAGATGTTTTTCTTTTTTGCTTATCATATCCATCTGGAAAAAATTATCTTATTTTTAATCTTATTTCGTTAAATTAACTGGTACAAAACTTTAATTTTTTTTTCAACTTTTCTTTTCGACATTAATTAAGACTGATTATCACACATTTTCAATTTTCTAATTGTTCAACATTGAAATACTCTTAAAATTTGACCTCAAAACCATCTCACAATATGATTTATGGGTTAAAATTTTCCTGTAGGTTTTGTTATATTTCTTACTTTGCTTCTTGTGTTTGAATTCCAATAAATTAACTGATTTGCATATGAATGTTAAAAATTGGAATTCTTACAACTTAAAGAGTGATTGGAAATTTAAAAATCATGCAAAAGAATAGAACAAAAATAATACAAAATTGATACTCGTTATGAAAGAGTTGGGTGGTTTATACAATGATTTAATAGACCTAAAACGTCCAACTACATGCTTTAATCAGAGTGGGCAAACAAACAAAACATTTCGCATACGTTACAACAAAGTCATACACTTTTCAAAATTTTTTTAATGGTATTGTACATGAGCAAAACCAAAACAAATACTTTCTAAATGAGAAAGAGCGCAAATGAAACAATTAGCTTTTCGCTCTTGTGCTTGCTTTGTTCTTCCATTACATTCGTATAATTTGCTCTTTTTTCTCTTCTTCTTTTCTTTTTCTTCTCATATATCTTTTGTTGTACCTATGCACATTTGAGTTAGTGTACTGTAGAATAACACCATTAAGTTAGCAACACTATAATATTTTAAATTCTAAATGTCAATTTTAATGTAAAATATTTTAACTTGTTGTTGACACACTCCACTTTTTTATCGATAACATTTGTAAATTTTTTGGCAATTCTGTATTTATATGAATATAGTTGAACTCTTTACACCCTTTATACTTTCTTATTATATTATATTTGCACTGTTCTCCAACTCATTTTTAATACAAAAAAAGTAGGGCTTAACCTTTTTGTTTAATTAAAAATTTAACAAAATGGCGACTTTTTTCCCCCAAATTTTAGACGATTTTTTGAACTTTAAAATAAAAGCATTTTTCGTGATGTATAAAAATAATTTTTAGTAATGTCACAAAAAAAAAAAATAATTGGTGATTTTTCACATTGAATTTGGCGGAAAAGTTCAAAATAAATCTGTTAACCCTGAGCTATACATGTGTACTTTTCTCCACCCCTCTCTCCCTCCCTCTCACACTATTCTATTGTATTAACATTTTTATCATTATCCTTAACTATTTTGTAAAACGAATGAAATATTTGTCTCACCACTTAATAGAAAAGTGCGTCTGTTAGTGGTTTTGTTTTATATTTCAGATCCTTAGTTTTGTTTTTCGGTTTTTCTTTTACGTTTTTCAACGTTTATTTATTTTGTTACCAGCGTCTTAATGCCACATGATAAATTATGCATATCACCGAATTAGGTTATAGTAGCCTCAGACTTTTTTTTCCACTTTTTTTAACTAAAAAAAATTGATTTTTTCTTTTTTTTGCCACTCTTTGCCTTGTCTTATTTTCAAATCTAAAAAGACACTTTTAGTGTGTAACCGTAAAGTGCGTAGGCTGTTTCTAAAGCAAAATAAAAGTATTTAAACTGGTTTATGGCAATTAAAAAGAGTTTGGAAAGTATAGAAAAAGTGATTATAGACATGGGATCATTGACAAAAGCTACGCGACAATAAAATAACAAGCCATTCTGAGAACAATTTACTTTTGACAACTGACGAACAAAATAAATTCTTAAACATTTTGTTAAAGATCTATATACATATCGTCGCAAGAATTAAAGAACGCTGTAACTGACAAAAAATCGAAAATACGTTTTTTGCATAATTTTTTTCGAAAAAAAAAATACTCGTCGATTGGTCCCGGTCCCAGATTTCTACGATGAAAATAAATTCACTTATGCCGTCTGTGTATTGAAAAATACTAGTGTATTTGTGATGAACATTTAAGGTTTTGTCAGTTACAGCGTTCTTTAATTCCATCGACGATATGCACCTATTTAGGGGTATTTTATAGTGTGATTTGTCAAAAGAACGCCTTAAAATATACCAATTTTTAACTGCATATTTTTCTTACAAACGATTATAAAAATAAAGTGAACACTTGTTCTTTCATTTTAATTCTATTGGTTGTAAACTTCTCTCACTTGCTTTACAATCACAATGTTTGAGGACTCAAATATTCCATTTCTTTTGCTTGTAATATTGTATTATTGATATGGCCATTGTTGTTATTTCTTTGCCTAAACTATGTGTCGGAGATTAGGTTTTCAAGGCAAAGAAAAAGTGTGCGTGTGTGAGTATAAATGTGACTTCCATGTATTAAAGCCAGAGTACGAAAATAAACATGATCTCATTTTGTTGTATTTTTTACAATGAGTAAAACAAAAATAAAACAGAAACAGTGAGATCGATTGTCCCATTTAATTTTGTATATTGTTTTTGTTTTGAGTACTACAATTAAGCGATTTTAGGGTATTTTTGCCTTCAAGGTAGCGTTTTTTTTACAAAATAAAAAGTATCAACATTGAAATAAATATAAATATGTATAAAAACAAAAATAAATATTTTGTTTACATTTTTTATATTGCACTCTTTCTAGCATTTGTTGTTTCTTTCTTTCAATTCTATAACAATTCAATACAAAAAAAAAGTAGGTATCATAGGGGCTTTAGTAATGTTTTCAAGAAGAGCATAATGGAATTAATACCTTGAAGTACTAAACATATTTATGGTTAATATTTAACAAATTTTGGTATTAAACTTATCCAGAGCGCTATAAAATTTGTCATAAAATCAATTCTTATTGATACCATTTGGAGAATGTAGAAATTGAATTTATTTGACAATTTTACCATACAATCGTCAAAAAGGATATTAATACCTTTTATTCAGTACATACACTAACTTTTTTGCAAAACTCTTACCCAACACTTGGTTTTATTTTTCTGTGATTAATTTTTAGCCACAAATTCTGGTTGTTTTTCATGCAATTACAGAGAAAAAACAAGACTTTGTGTAAATGTACTTTTAATCCCTCTTTTCAAAAAGTTTGTTCAAAAAAAGAATCTAAGGCACTCTTTTCCAGGTCAAGTGGTTACTATTTTGGCTTACTAAGGCAAAAGCTCTGGGTGCAAACCCCAGCGGACATCTTGAAAAAAAGAAATATGAAAAAAATATTTCTTTCGACGAGTACCTCTTAGCAGTCTTCCGGCAAAAACTCTGAGAGTAACAGATTGCCATGAACAAGCTTCTCAAGTCTGTCATTCAGAGTCGACTTTAAACTGTAGATCCCGGTACTTATGGATAAAAATTAACACACACAAAATGGATGCTGCGAGAAGCTGGGCCGTAACCATGAAACAGGGTTTTAATGGCCAATTATGTATGTATGTATATATGTAAATGAAGCTAAGTTATATAATGTTACCTGCCTAGAAAGTGACAATCGGAACTAAGGATATACCACGTGTGTAGTAATGTTTCAAGGAGTTCTTATTTCTTTTTATTTCGGAAATCGTAAACTTCTTTGCATACATAATACAATGTATTATTATTTCAATTTTTAAACATGAAAGCACCAGAGTAGAAATATTTTTTTCTTTATAAATCGTCATATCGTCAAATTGAATATTAGTATGCCAAACATTTCGTAAAATCGCTAAATCTGACAACCCTGGGAAAGCATAGAATATAATATATGATACGAGCATTTCATTTGCTTGCCTGCGTGTATCTATGAATGAAATAATCATTTCACATGTGTTTCTCGTTAGATTTGAGCAAGTATTTGTGTATGTTGAGGTATTTATTTATTTCTATGCTTATACAAATGTAAGGATTTCAGTCGTGGAATGTTAAATTTGTTACCATTTTTTGTTTTTTGTTTTTTTGTTTTTGTGTTCCATGATAAATGATGGCAAACCTAGATTTGTCATGTTAAAAAGTCACTTTTGCTATAACTAACAAAAGTAAAAAAGAAAAAGAGAGAAATATGAATAGATAGATAACGCTGAGAACTTTTGCTTCAGTGGTTTTCTCTAAAAGCTATACAAAACCGTACCACATTATGAGGCCACTTAATAAGCAGTGAAAAAAGTTTGGTGTCAGTACATGTAAAAACTTAATAATAACTTTAAAAAATCATATATGTAAATATCGTCTATGGAATTAAAGAACGCTGTAACTGACAAAACTTTAAATGTTCACCAGAGCTAAAATCTTTCATAAATGTAGAACAAATACACTGGTATTTTTCATTTCGCAGACGGCGTAAGTGAATTTATTTTCATCGTAGAAATCTGGGACCGGGACCAATCGACGCGTATTTTTTTGCTGATAAAAATGATGCAAATAACGTATTTTCGATTTTTTGTTAGTTACAGCGTTCTTTAATTCCATCGACGATATGTTGATCTAAAATTATACCAAATTATGATGCCGAATTCCTTTCTTGGAACTTTTAGTAAAGACGATAATACCAGACCCTGTAGGTGTTCTACTAAATCCCTATCTAAATAGCTTTAATATTAGCCTAATCGTCTTTATTAAGATAGAATATTAAATATTTCGCAATTGATTATATACTATGCCAACCTAAGTGTCATGTTTTACAAAGCTAACTAATCTATTAAGTTCGACAGCACCACTAAGGGCCTGTAAATGTCACATGCAGAGAAGACCCCTTAGTTGTGCGCTCTTTATCAATATATCTTTTTTGAATGTCCACATAACCTGCGGATTCATGGATGGCACGAGAATGGTAGACATTCAATATTTATCGTATTTATTAATTTTTGGATTAATTGAGCAATAAACGCGTTCTGACGAAACAAAATTAATTTAAAAAAATTATTATTCTTACTGGGATTCGAACTCGGATTTCCAGACCATATAAGTTAACATTACTGTTCTTGACATTATGTTGACGCTATTATTTAAGCTATAGTCAAAAACTTGTATGCCCATATATGAACTGTAAAGTGAACCCATATTACTTAATAGAAAGTGTCATCTTATCACTTAAGTTTTAGCATGAAATTTTCTTTTTAAGAAAGATATATGTGACTGGAGAATATTTTTAAAAATAAAAAATCACACACGAAACGATACTTTTTTCCACAAAGGGAAAACTTGGGTCGGTCTGAAGTTCTAACTAAGTATCCCATTTTTTGCTTTAAATCTAATAAGAATCATTGAATACATAAGATAAGGAGATAGAATTGCATTGTTTCAAGAATACAGGGGCTTAGTGTTTTAGCCAATGTGCGAATACGAATAAATTAAAGATTGTAAAGAAGTGTAAAAATGAAGAAATATTTTTGAATAATTTTCCTTTTATGTATCCCAATTTCTATGAGTAAACTTAAGGGTGGGCTCTACTTGTGTTTATCCGATTAAGTTTTTATTAAGTTGTGTTATATGTTTTTGTTTCATTAATTTTATGTCACCCTGTCTACTTGCTATTCATATACAACTTGTTAATATGCAATTGTATAAAAATGCTTGAGGGTAAAACACAAAAAAAGCCACACAAATATAAGACCTTTATTAAGTAAATGTATGTATGTATGTTTGAATTTCTTTGTGTTTGTGTAGCATAATGCAAATTTACAAACGCATGCACAGACAAAATTATGCTTTGTTATACATTTGCAGAAGAAACACGATCATACACAAACAGGCATTTAATATATTCGCATTACTTAAGTGTGTGAGTGTTGCCCGAAAATATACAACAGTTTATGTACGTGTAAGTCGTATTTACAAATGCTAATGACATCACATTCTCAATAGGAGACAAGAACTCTTAAATGTAGACCTTTAAGGCAAAAATACAAAGGAAATCTTCGCACTCATAAACATAAACACTCACACACATTTTGCCAAAAGAGCTAAGAAGAGAGAGTATGAAAACGTTGTAAAGCCATCATCTTTAAAGGTTAATTTAAAAACTTACTCAACAATGGAGTATTAAATCTTTTCTATTTTTTCCTTTGATTTCCTTCATTTTTCCCCCTTTAAGGTCATTATTGAGTATCAGTATTTGTGTGTAACTCAAATAAATTCATTTGTTGTTATTGAAAAATTATTTATTTTTTGTAACAAATAGTTGCAGTCAGTTCAAGTCTTCTTGTTGTATCAATTAGAGAAGAAAAGCAACAAAAAAGAGCGAAAAAAATTGTAATAACAATGTCAAGTTTTATTTTCAGGTAATATTTTCTGTTGAAAAACAGTTTCAACCAGTGTTCGAAAATTTACCTTATAAAACGTACTTTAGTGTTCTGTACTGTAGAACATTAAGTACAGAAACACTAAAAGTGTTTGTGTAGGAAATTCAAAACAAACAAAAAACATTATAATATTTTTAATTTTCTACATTATGAATATACTGTTCTTAACCTATAGAAAAAAAAACAAAGGAAAAATATTTTTTTTGTTGTAATTTTTTTTTAATTTTTTTATTTTAAACTGATTGATAAAAAATGCAAAAAAAGAAAATATTTTGAAATTTGGGGAAAAATAACCCAAGATCACTAAACCAAAATGTATACAAACACTAAAACTGTACTGTTTTAAAACAAAAAACAGAACGACTTATTCTGGTTGTGTAGAAATACACAAACACTAAAAAAATAAATACCGTTCTTGGATTGTGAACCGTACATATAATAATGTACAGTTTATTTTCGAACACTGGTTTCAACACACATATCTACAATCCTACATACATGCACAAACATGTTTTTTATGAATGAAAGATATGGAACTGCTAGGAAAATATGTATGTTATGAGAAGGAGGAAAGAGGGACTAGTGAAGCTGTTTATATCATAATTTATAGGAAAAACATTCGCTGAGAAATTGTTTCAAGTTTAGTTAAGTTCTACTTTGAAGCACTCCCCAATTAATAGAGCTTTTTGTGAAAGTTTTATTCATATTCTGCCGTCTCATATTAATTTCCAAAATGCTCATACTACGATTTTTGATAGAAAATACAGGTAATTATCTGTCCTGCAGATAAAAAAATTGAACGATCATGGCTTATAGGTGCATTAACCTAAGAAAATTACTTTGAAATATTGTTTAAATAGTGAACAAGAGCGCACAAAGCTTGGCCAAAGAGGATAAGGGTGCAATTCAAATATTGATTAAAATTTATTTTGAGATGTATCCCTCACCTTATGCTAGCACTGCATAGATACCGTTCTAATGCCGTTGAATGAATGCAAGTGACAGAATCAAAATACCTGATACCTTTAAGGCTAAGCTTTTTATATATTAGAAGAGGTTGTCCATAAATGCTCTGGAAATGACTGTCAGTAGTTGCTAAAGATAATTAGTAAATTGTAGAAAAATTACCACTTCATTGCAAGCTTGTGGTCGGCGTTCCTCTTTACTGGCTATGTTTATACATTATTGTTTATGTGTTGAACAGTTCGCGAAGCTTAAACGAAAAATTATTTTTATAAGGGCAATGAACTATAATAGGAATCACTAAATAGTAAATATGTATAATGTAATTACAGTATATTGCAAACTGATACAGTGACTTGGATGACAGCAACAGTTTTACATAATCTTCGACTCCCAAATTTTGACACCCAATTTAAAAGTCTTTTTCGATTTGTAGGTTATGAGCTTCAATTTTCAGCGTGATGTATCTGGATGTATGCACATCCAATATACATCAGCTGTTTTCAATATCTATGTACGAGTATATATGCCTGTATGTCTACTTAGTCTATGTAATTGCAATAGAAAAGTAAAAAAAACGAATTTTTTAACAAATTCAAAAAGGAAAAAACAAACCATTTATCAGTTTTACAAGTAAAATCCTTGTAAATCAATGCAATAGCATAAACCAAAAACAACGAAGAAAGTTAAAAAAAAAACAGTAAAAAATAATATTAAAAAAACTATAGAGACCAAATGAAAATTTGTAAAAAATGAATAAAAATATTATTGTTGGCAAGGACAAATATTATTTGGTGTTGAAGAAAGATATACGAGAATAAGTCTTTAGGAATTAACGTGTGTTTATCGATAGTGAAAGGGAGGGAAAAATAGAACGCAAATGCTCAGAGCAATAATGATGATTCAAACATATTAAAAAAATAACAGCAACAAAAAAAAAATAGAACAGAAATACATATAAAAATTAGAAAAAGGTCACATTTGCCAGCATATGAACTAGAGCCCCAATATCATGTTAAAATAAACAAACATAGAGAATAGAGAATAAACTATCATTATCGCGATTCATTTTAACGCATATGAGACTTTAATATCAACGTTGTGCCTTTAAAGACTACGACAAATTACGATCTAATTATTTATATTCTTTAAATTGCCACTGTTATGTCGAAACAACATGGATGAATATGGCATTCAGTAGCATGTAAAAGTAATAAAAATTGTTTTATCTAAATGGGTCTTTTGTTTGTGCAACTTTAAAAAGTTTTTTTCAACGATGAGACCCATCCCTGGATGAATTAGTACTTGAACAAACAAAATTCTTTCATTCGACACGTTACCAAGCCACATGAGATCTAAGAACGTCCAATGCATTGTATAAAAGTCACAGTTTGGTGTGGATTTTGCTCTGGCGGTGTCATCGACTAAACTATCACTGTCAACGGCGAGCTATCACTGTCAGATAGCTCACGCCAACTTGGCTATTCTGCAAGAGCGAAGTGGAAGTGATGTGAACTGGCCCCCGAGCTTGTGCGATTTGATTAGTCCTAGGTGTATGCGAATAAGCCACAAACCTTTACAATCAGCCAAATTCAGCCTGATTTATGTGCGAGATTCATGAAAAACTCAACATTTCGGATGCTCGTAAACCTGTGAACCCATGGCGAATTTTTGATGATTTCTATAATTTTACATTCCACACATAATAAAATTATAAATATACATATATAATAAAATTTAAACGAAAAAAAAAACTATAAAATATAACACACACACTTCGTTTTATTTAAATTTAAAGATAGGAAGCGCTTAATTGAAGTCCGAATATATACTGGCTAAACCCCTGAGCGCTTCGCTGCACCTACATATGTATGTATTTGAAATTATTATTTTTTTTTAATAAAAAGCTTGATATAAATAAAAACTGAGAAGGCTACTTCGAAGAATTTTACATCGCTCACTCTGATTTCTGATGTAGAAGTTCCATGTCAAAAGTTTGAAAACTTTCACAATTTTCGTTTTTAAGATATATAAAAAATTAACACTTAAGAACTTGTACTTTAACCATTCTCAAGATGTAGAAAAACCAATATTTAGTTTGTATGAGAGGTACCACACTTTGATATTGAAGATTTTGTGTGTACATGGCACAAACCAGTTGAAATTTTTAAAATTTCTTCTAGAGATACAGAGACATACTGTTTCAAGAAAATCGGTTCAGCACTTTACCTGTCTACAGACTTCAAACAGACAAACCAACAAGGATATATTAATTAATAGTAACCCAAAGTAGTGGATTTTTCTGCAGATAGCAGGTTACGAAACTATATATTTGTAACAAGTCATGTGGATGTAGAAGTACGAGAGTAAAAGATAGATTTAATCAAAATTTTAAAGTTTAAGTTGATAATTTATATTTAAACAAGAACATCTTTTGTAAAAAACGACATTCATTGACTTTTTTCAAACGCATATTTTGTGTATATGTACTTATATAGTATGTAGGTATATATAGTTAATATATAAGTATTGATAACTTTTTATTACTGTTTTTTTTTTTAATTTATGCTCCATTAGTTTGAGCTCTAGGCCCCTTTTTTAGTAAAACAATTATACAATTTTCATTTTCAATATTTTGCTACATCGTCATTGTCTGGCACCAAAAGATGATAATTCTGGTTAAATCTCCCACTCATTTTTATATCTTCTCTGCAAAACAAAAAAAAACTATTTTAACCTGTCTAATAAAAACTGCTCTCTCTGCTGTCATTGTGCCAAACTCATGCATTCGAAAACAGCATTTATTGTAGATGAAAATAACACCAACTATAGCAACATCAATAAAAATAAAAATAAAGGAAAGTATATGACAATTTCTACACGATTATACGTTCAAAAAAAAAATGCTGTCCCACTCTAATCATGTCCTTTTCTAGTATTATTATAAGATAATATTAGAAATGCTCACAGAAGTAAGGAAAGAAAGAAACAAATAGAGACTAAAATAAAAGGCCCAGTAGAAAAAAAATTTGTTTTATGCTTCATTTATGTTGTTTTTTTTTATTTTATGTCCACTTCTCTCATACCTCTTGCCCCTTTCTAACAATGTAATAAATTTTAAAGCATTAAGGTAAACAGTCTAATGGTACAATTTGAATAGAAACCGAAGAAATAAAATTGAAAAAAAAATTAAAAAGAAAAGGGAGCAATAAAAACGATGACGATGTCGGCGACAAAGACTTGGCAACCAAAATTTGTATCCAAAGACTACTGACTGGTTATTTTTAGTAGACTTCATTACTTTATTTTCAAAGTTTTTCATAAGTTTTGGTCCATATTTTTCGAGACGTTAGAGTAGAGTTTTGCTTTATTTTTAGCCTCTCATACTGGTCATTTTGTTGTTGTTTATAAATATTGGTTACTAAAACTTGGCAATAGATGAAAAGTATTTTTTCTATATTTTTTGTTTTTTTTTTCTATATATTTTAAGAAAATTAAAAAAAAATAACCGTGGAATACAATTGAACTCAAAGAGATGTTTGAGGAGAGGATAAATTGTCATAATCATACAGTGTAATCACATAAAAAAAAGATACCAAAACACATGCAATAAAACATTGGGTAACCCACCGAATCTAAGTAGCGAAAATGTAAATTTACATTATTTTTGCAAAATGAAAGCAGCGAATAACAGAGAAGAATGAAAGCAGGCCCTAAAGCTATATTTACACTACCTAAGTTTCTCATCTGAGTTTTATATCAGAAGCGAACTCAGATAGACTCAAATAGTTTAATTGCAAATCTAATTTAATTTTTATTATTTTTGCCTGAACTCAGTTGAAAATAGAACATTTTCTACTTTCAAAATTATTGCCGTCTGAGTTGTAACTGTTATAATCTGTTATAATCAGTTGAGAAACTTCGGTAGTGTAAATATAGCTTAAATCTTTTATCGTTTTATTTACTACCAACAATTTTTGACGGTTTTATATTTCCTTTTTCAGGTCGTTAAAATAATGTTTTTTGTTTTTAATTATCCTTAGTAGTAGTCGTTAAAAAGAAGATCGAAAAATCACTAATTTTTGGCATACGAAACGAGGATTGTTCCCAGGACAGGATCGGATCTCTACCGTAAGAAATATATAATAGGCAACCACAAAAGCATACGCCATTATTTTATCAAAGCACCTTCCGTCGTAGTATCTATAGAACTGTAAAACGGACTCCACATTTCGCCGATGCTCCAAAAAATCATTTAATACTGCTTTTAACACTTGTTGAATATGATTATGTAAGCGAGAATCGCAGTTTGTTCTCATGCCTAGAGCATTAAGGGTATGATAGGAGAACACCATAATTAGCATTACGCTTATGTATTCGAAAACAAAATTGAGTCGAGGGCAAATTAAATTCGACCCAGTACGCACCATTTCACTTAGATATTGTCAGAAGTTCACTTGTGAGTTTGTTATGCCTACACTTATTTCTCAATTCTCCAGAAGGCTCGGCTTTTGATCAAATGAATATTAGTGACAAATGTTATTGGGTTTTCTGCTGTAATATTCTTCCGAGAAAATAAATGGCTGTGATTTATGTTTATTATTAATCGCCTTATATGGGACAGGTTGCTGTCAGTTGATCACACAAAGGCCAGTGTTATATCTTCACCCTTGAAATGATCAACAGCAATTGCCCACTGTGTTGATGTTAAATTTTGTTTGTTGTGAAGTGCGGACGATCTGGGCTAAGTTGTTGTTTGCAGGTCTTTACGAGAGGCTATTAGTTTTAAGACAAAAATAAAGTTCTGACGAAAAACATAACCACGGCCCGTAACATAATATTATTAAATAAATTTATTCTCGGTATTTGTATATTTATTTTTGTATAAATAAGTACGTGTATAAACAAAAATGTCAAATATGAGCAGATGCACAGAGAATGTAACTCATTTACAAAAAGTCACTGTTTGTTTCTTTTAAAATGGCATTAAAGAGAGAATTACTATCAACGGCAAGCGGTTTCGATTGAAAATTTCTTTTAGATTAAATGGAATAATGTAATAAATATATGTGTTGATTTATTTTGATTTACCATTATTTCTTCTGTAAACATTTGGAATTTCTGTACAAAGACTAATGGAATTGATTTACACCCTTAAGATCCCGGATCCCCATTCTCAAAACAAAATTGCTAGTCTATCACACAAGTATTTTTAATGAAATTTGTTTACTATACTCCAAAATACTAAATAATACCTCTTTTTTTCTTGGCATATATTTACAAATATATAAATATTATTCAAAATGTTTACTGGGTTCAATCATAAACAATATCATATATTAGATTTGAAACGCATTCAAACCAATAAACAATCAATTGTGCAAAAATACAAAAAATATCGCTTAAAAAGAGAAAAAGAAAGATATCGAGAGTGAAAGGAAATCTAAAAATAATGTTTATGAACGAATACACCGAATGCGTATTTATGAAGGTCAATTCAGATGACCTCTTCTTGATATTACAAAACAAATTGAAAAAAAAACAAATATTACAAACAAAAAAATTGTTACCGTACGGAACGACGAACATTGTGCGATGCAATCACATTTAAAGGAGAGTAAAAAGTTAATAATGTACTTGGACATGGCAAACCCAAAAAAAGTTTTTGTTTTTCATTTTTGGCAGCAAAAAATTGCTACGAAAAAAAAAAATTATAAACAAAATACTCTTTAAATAATACAAAACTTTGAAGATTTATAATGAAAAAAAATGTAAAGAAATTCTTAAAAATGCGTATTTTGAAATGAGACAAATGATTATTATTATCTATAACAAATATATAGAATAATAGCACAATACAGAATTTGAAACAAATATTATAAATTTTTTAAGTAATAAAGAGATGGATTTACACTTTGATAATAACTATTCTATTATTTCTGTTTTTTTTTTTATTTTCTTAACTTTCTACTTTTATATTGAGCTTTTCTTTTACCATATTTAAGGAATTTTTTTATTAAAAAACAAAAAATATTTTTCGCCTTATTGGCAAATACATTTAATATAATATGAAATGTATACATATATATATATACATACATATATGCTTTTGGGGATAAGTTTTACACTTTTGCGTCTCTTTCTTGTATAATTTTAAGAATTATAAAAATTTTGATATTGATATGAATGTATGTATGTATGTTCATAAATATATGCACATATTTAATGTAAAAAAGACTACAATATGCTAGAAAAGGAATGAGATTTTTGGAAAATGCTAAAATGCTTCATGCTAGATCTTTTCTTTATTTCATGCCAAATGACTTTGTAAAATGCTAGATTTAGCATGAAAAATGGTAAATTGACAGCATTGTTAGTAAATAAGCAATTCGTGCAGTTACTAATCGCTTTTGGTCTAATTTTATTCGATTCAAAATCGTCAAAAATATTCGATTCAAAATCGTCAACAATACAAAGATATGTAAGTGCCACAGAGAATATTGCTGTTGTCACGTGCAAGTCTTGAAGAAGACCCTATGTTGGCGTCTGGATTAGTTTTCTGAAGCTACGGTTAGTTATTAATTTATAACGACAAACCAGCAAGTACTGAACCATTGAAAGTTAAATTTCAAACAATCATTGACGCTATTTGGTTAGACTTATTGGAAATAGTAGTCAAAATCTGGAATGATGTCGTTGCTACAGCAACGATAAAAATTGGCATCAAGTGAAATTTAAAACGACTTAAATGCTTTTTATTCTTTATAATTCCTTTGGTAATAAAAAATTTCAAAATTAAGAGGATGTATAAGTGTTTTTATATGTTTTTTTTTCAAATGTGAACAATTTAAATTTCAATCGTCGATTCTCATCACATATCTGAATATTTGTATTCTATTTTAACATTTTAAATTTAATGAGTTCCTTGATAAAAACACTCCCCATATGTTAAGCTATTTCGTACAATAAAGCCAAGTGATCGTTGTACTGGATTTTATAATGCTTAGTCTTAAAAACCATACATACAAAGTTAGATATTACAAGGCTGATATAGGCTTACAGCCTAGCTTCTTGCAGCTCCCATATATCATTTTTATCTATGAGTATGAAACCTACAGTTTACCATTGACAGTTTAACATTGCTTATTCCTGGCAATCTCAGCGTGTCTGGCAAGAGTCTGCTAATAGTTGATCGCCGAAAACCATATTTCTTTCTGTCAAGATGTCAGAGCTAAGCCTTGAACCTGGAGCTCCTGTCTAGTAATGCAACACACTACATAGTAACTACGGTGATAACAAGGGTCTTAAAAAACACCCACAGTATTAATTAGAAAATTCTAAAGGGGAAATTAATTACATAATATAATATGAAAATAACTCTCATATATGTACGCACATATGTACATATGTATGGATGTATCTTTTGTGTAACAATTATAAAATTATAAAAGTTTTTCTTTTATTAGAATGGTCTGGTCAACTTGTTAAAATACTCGTTATTGTCAATTATTCAACATTTTCCTAAAATATATGTACATTTGTTGTATAAATGTAATCAAATTACATTTTTTCCAGTTTTATCCCTATTTATGTAACAATTGTTGTTTAAGCTTCTTCTTAAACTTTTGCTTAAAAAAAATAAAACAAAATAACATAAAACATATAGAAATACATATTCGTATACATATAAGTGTATGTGCAAATATACATACGAGTACATATGTATGTACATATATGAATACATACATATGTTGCACGTACAACGAATGACTCTTAGTTTAACTAAATAGTTTGTTAAGTTTAGTTTTGTTTGCAATAAAATAATAATAAAAATACTAAAAACAAAACAAAAAATTTTACAATTTGACAATTGCTTGCAACAAACTATTGCAAACAAGATCCCTGTGCATGAATAATAAAATGGAAGAAGAATAAAAATAAAATGAAAAGAGAAAATAGAAAAGGGCATATTGTGTTTCAAAACTGAAACGAGGTCTCTTCTGAAATACAAATAAAACTGAAAGTAGCAAAAAAAAAAGCATAAAATGAATGTTTAGAAAATAATTTAAAAAAAATATATAAAAAATAATATTACATGTGCATAAACATATGTAAAGCATGTATATAGTATTGCAGCAACAGCAAGAACAATAAAAATAAGATTCAAAGTAAATTTTGCTGAAATAGGTCAGTTGCTGCATGTAACAGCAATAACAGTAGCATTAGCAGCAGTAGCTGTAACAACAGCAATAGCAGTAGCTTCAATTTAAGCTTAATACTAAAAAAAGTTTGCGACAACAGCAGACATGACAAACATTAAATAGTCATTAAGTAGTTTTCGGTTGCTGCCACCAGATTCAAACATTTGCAACAACAAATAAAAAAGAAAACACACATAGACAAACGTATTACAGCAACTCAAATTTTATATTAAAATGAATGAGTGAAGAATGACTGAATAACAACAACACGTACATATGTAGCAATAGAATGAAACTAGTGTTGTTATTGTAACATTTCTAACATTCATACATGAGTTACTCAACTCACTCTCGTAATCATCTTAAACTCATCATGTGGCACAAATGAGAAAAAAATTTAAATGCAAATTGTACGTTAAAGCAAAATTACAAAACAACAACACCAAAAAAAAACTAAAAAACAAAAGTTTAGAAAAGTTAAACAAAAACAAAAAAAAAAAGAAATAATAGGAGTGATAAAAAAGTTGTTGCATACAACAGCAAAAAACAAATATTATTTAAAATTTTTATTTAACTGCTGCAACACCACCAACAACCATAAAAATAATAACAAGTCACAGTGGAGTTTAAAATAAAAATGGGCTGTAAAAAATATTTTGCAAAAAATATTCGAAATTTTAAAAAAAATTCTTGTATACATATTTTTATGACAAAAACTGTCATTTTTTCGTTATATAGTCTGGAAAGCCGAGTTCGAATCCCAGTAAGGGAGGATATAGATTTAATTGCAATATATGTATGACGCCAATACATACATACATACATAATTTCCCATTACAACCCTTTTTCAGAGGTACTACCCAGTTTCTCACATACACCCATAATATGTGTGACAATTTTTATCAATGAGTACCGGCACTTCCAGTTTAACGTCGAATCCGACAGCCAAAAGCTTGTTAATGGCTCTCAGTTACTCTCGGACACCAATAACTAAGTATTTATAATAAAGCTTAAAGTTTCCCTATTCTTATGTTTAAAAGCAACAACACTATTTTTAATTTTAAATAGGCTTTGAAACCTTTCATTTAAATTTCATATGGCAAACTAATCACAAAGTTATTTGATGCCAATACTCGCATTTCATTTTTCTATTTGAAAGACCATCAAATTTTTCTGTATAATTAAATCACTTTTTGTTAAGCCCTACCCTTAACATAAAGTTAGCAGCTAGAATACCGATTTGAGTTAGAAGCTGATTAGCAGAAAGCTTATGTATAACAATTTTTTACGGTCTGCAAACTTAATAGAAATCATCTCTGGAAACAGTAATGACAAGTTGCGAACTAACAAGAGAAACCTTGAATTTGACATTTTTCCAAAGAAATTTATAACATTTCTTGAATGGCAGTATAACCATTATAAGGTAGTCTCGCTTTACCAAAATATAACAGCTGTTTACCTTCAATTTTTAAAATCTTATTTCTTCTTCTTTTTTATATATTTGATATTAAACAAATTTGATGTTGTAAACTTTTGGAATGATCATAGCGCTACTTATTTCGCAAATTCTGACTTTGTCGTAGTGAGTTGAAACACAATATTCACATTAACCCATATCCGCCCGCTGTACTATATATAGTACAGAACTTAAAGTTCAAGTAAAAATTATAAAATACAGTTTTTTACCCGGGAAACGCTTTTTATCAGTCAATAAGAGTACTTGCAACATCCACGTAGCTGTTGTTAAAAAATATCAATTATGGGAATCTCCATTTTGGCTAGTTATCTAGGAATCTCCATTTTGGTGATTTATTTCTTGTGAGATTGTGAATGGTCATGTAGTTTATTTTACATCAGTTAACTTTGAAGAACGTTAAATAGCAGTTTATTTACTTGATAACATCACATTGTAATAAAAGCAATATAAGACGGTTCAGTTCGTATAGAATTTTTTGAGCTATAGCATATTAAGTGCTGCTGTACTAAGCTTAGTTCACCTGAAAAAACATAACTCAGAATATTTTTTTTGGTTTTTTTCTTTTACTGTGCTATAAAAAAAGTTGTTTAAATCTAGTTATAAATATTGAATATTAAAAATTGTTCTTGGTTTTCATTTGGGCGTTAATGGGTTAATATCACTACATAAAACCTATACGGTTGTTCGATTACAGAGTTGAGTTATTCGCGTAAGATCTAAACCTTAATCGATTAATCAATCAATAACAAAATTCTGAACCAGAGTAGGAAAATAAACAAAACTTAACATTTGATCTCATTTTGTTGTGTTCTTTACAATGTGTAAAACAAAAATAAAACAGAAACAGTGAGAACGATCGTCAAATTTAATTTTGTATATTGTTTTTGTTTTGAGTACTACAAATACACTAACTCAAATGTGCGTAGGTGCAACAAAAAATGAATGAGAAGAAAAAGGATAGAAGAAGAGAAAAAGAATAGAAGAAGAGAAAAAAACAACAAAAAACAAAGCAAGCACAAGAGCGAAAAGCTAATTGTTTCATTTGCCCTCTTTCTCATTTAGAAGGTATTTATTTTGGTTTTGCTCATGTATAATACCATTAAAAAAATTTTGAAAAGTGTATGACTTTGTTGTAACGTTTGCGTAATGTTTTGTTTGTTTGCCCACTCTGTTCTGAACCAAATAATTGTATTGAACAAAACTGAAACCAGATTGAATTTATAATCTACTCAATATTCAATACTTTTCGAGCTAGGTTCTACAGTACTCTGGGAAAGTTTTCTCTATTTTTAATTAAAAAAAATATTATATATCGCATTGACGAAGAACTTGATGATGAGAAAAATTTTATGATAGAACAAAAACAACGCCGTGAAGATGGTACAATGGGCTGTTTAGCGATATTTTATCACAATAAAGCAGAGTTTTAGTGTCTGTTTGTAACCAAGGATCCCAAAAAGGGTCCATAACTTTTACACCCATAACAAAGGAGCAAACAAAGCAGTGTAATGAAATGGAAGAATCCAAAGAATCCATATTAATATTCATAGTCAATTCAACATGTTATCAACTGGAAGAAACAATAATAATTTGTTAGAAGTATTCAATTTTATTGCATTCCTCTCTCATTGTTTACTCAACACTATACATGTACACATATGGATTGTAAAAAAATTATAATCATTTCAAAGCTAACTGGTGTGGATGGATGTATTCATATGTAAAGTTTACTCAGCACAAATGATATCAAGAAAATAAATAAATAAAGAAATATATGCAAAAGTATTGATGTTCTTATATTTGCCTCTGGTCAACCGAATCAAATCAATCAGTCATTCTCACTTGCTCTGTGAATATCATCAAACCATTATTTATTGTCTCTCTTCTTATTCCTTATAAGCGTTGTAGTTACATTGTTTTTATTTTTCCATTTTTTGTTTTTTTTTTTGTTTTTTTTTTTTGTTTTTTGTAAATTACAAAACTCAGACAACAAAACTCAGTCATCAAATCATTAGCACATCTCTCAAAGAAAGGGTGATAATTTTAGGATTTCTTTTTTAAAATACAAAAAAAAAACTGGCTTAGAGATGTAAGTATGGCGCATTTATTAGGGATCACTAATGGAATGCAAACCCGAGTTATTGCAGTTTTACCCAAGGACTAATGAATGGAATGAGGTTATTAAAGAAATAATATTTTATCAGTAATTTTGAGAGTTTTTCAAAAAAAAAGTCATTTGAAAAAGTTATTTTTCAACATAAAACAAAAAGGTTTGAATATAACTGGCAAAAATAGGTTTTTATTTTTCCGTAATAAAAGAAAATATATTTTAAATTAAAAATATTTGAAAAGCAGGATATTTTCGCCATATAGTGTCAGTAACATGAATCTCGCTAAACTTATCAGCGAGGAATGGGGGCTCCAGTAGTCTGCTAGTGTTTAAGTAGTGTTTTGGATTTCCACTAGTCTGGTCTAGCTACACCGAGCCACAAATTATATCAATAATAGATTGTAATGCAATATTAAACATAATAATAAAATGAAGAATATTGTGGTGGATTGGCAATACTTTTAGAAAGAGTTATGATAGCATAACAAGAACGGTGCTGGAATGGAATCCTAAAGGCTCAAGAAGTAGTGGTTGGAAAAACAACGCCTGTGACGATGTAACTCCTTATGGGAAGCTGCGAGGGTAACAGCACCAAACTGTGTAAAATGGAAATGCTTTATGGAAACCATTTCTTTCAAGGGGGAAATGGAACAAAATTTATCTTAAAACACAATACGACTACAATCAAAATTATTTAACATGCCCAATACATTTTCTTTAATATTTATGGTCAATTTGATTTTGAATTTGTTCTGAATAAAATATTCTTTTTACATTAACTTCTTTTACCCACTTATACTTTCATTTTAATTAAAGTTCTTGATCTGCTCGTGTCTAATAAAAGCAAAAAAAAAAAAAAAGAATAAAAAGTGGAGAAAATTAAGAAAAACTTGTTAACATGTTTCAAGTTGTGTGTGCTCATTTGCTATATACGAAAGTAAGGCAAGATAAAAACATCATTGTATCAGCATTCCTTGGAACTTACTTGCAATGAACCGAAAGAAAATGAGTTGTCTTGTGTAGATTTGTTATATTCAAAAAAAGAAAAAAAAATATAAAGAAAATAAAAAAAATCCATCATTTAATGTTGAAACTCTAGAGAAAAAGAGAATATTTTAATAGACGTACACCATCACATACTGATTTACGTTATGAGCTTATATGGTTACGCTATTGGTGTTGTTGTTCTTCTGGTGATGTTGCCTGTAAGCATCTCACATTTGTTCATACAACTTCTTATACCAAGTTAATGGCTAAGAAATCCTTTTAATCCTTTTGAATGTAAAACGTGACTGAAATAAGCCATCAACTTATGTTTTCTCTTCCTATGTTATATTTTAACGCGCTATTTCTCCCTTTTTTAATTTTATTTTCGTATCTCCATATATATTTTTTCTATTTTTTCTTTTTCAGTTAAATATTTTCTTTGACTTTGAAAACGTATTGCCTTAAATGCAAGTGTAAGAATTTTTTTTCTTAAATTTGAACTGCATCAGTTATAGAGAGACTGCATGACTGATTGACAAAGTTTTAAGTTTTTCTGTGTTTTAAATTAAATGAAGTTTTATAATTGAATTGAAATATATCTTGAGTTCTGTAATGCTGTTTTCAGTGGTTTAACCTAAGAAGTAACAACATGTAGAAATGTTGTATGTGGCAAAAGAACTGATTCTGATCTCTTGCATTTAAACATTTGAGTGACCTATCAAAGTTAATATTTAAGCAGCTGGGAAAGATAAGTGTAGTCTACTCTACGAGTACAATACTCTACAAGTATCACAAACTAATAGAAAGAAAAAGCGATTCAAGGTTTGAACAAAGACATAAAGCTTGTCGCAAGAGATTGAAGGAATGATTTCGTTCGCTGTTCTAAGCATAAAAAACAACAGCAAGTAAGCGAACGAATGCATTGTTTCGTTATTCCGCTAGGTTCTATAAACCGAAATCGAGTGTTATTAAATTCGAACGAACTTTTAAAGTAATTTTAAAATAATTGCTGCAAATAATTTCTACTTGTTTTTAAGAAAAAAAAACACTCAATTTGAAGTTCACTCGATTGTGTTTTACAGAGCATACATACATACATAATTGGTTATACAACCCTGTTTAAGGGTTACAGACTAGCATTCCTGATTGTAAAGCAAACTATTAATTTTGGAACGACAGGAACCGCCAGCGTCATTCGGGGAATACATGTTAGGGTTATGTTTCAAATCGTTATCGCTATGATGCAACGAAGGTTCATATTAGTAAGGCTGCATAAATTCTTTTAAAATCAAATTTTACTGCTGTGCAGTATTCTCTATTACAGTTTTTAAAGTAGATTTTGTAGTAAAAGTAATAATTGTATGGTTTTATTTTGTAATCAGCTATACTTATACATCAACGACATTTGATTCCAATAAGACACAGTAACTTGTCATACACGGTCCATGTTAATATAGTGTTTATGGAACTTATGGTCTATAACTGGAACCGCATTAGACGATAAGTGTGGTGACTCTGGGACATTTGACACCATTCTTCCTACAGGGAAGTTACTTCTTTTAAAATACATACTTAATATTCATACATATGCATAAACGCTAACATAAGTATGTAGTTTGTTTTACAAAATCGGACTGACTCACAGAGTAACTCACTAACTCACTATTTGGAATAATTTTTTCTTCTCATTCTTAATATTACATACCATTTACTTTTGAAATTTCCTATATATAATGTGTATATTATTTACTTTCGTAAGGAGTTTAGAAAGTAAGAATATCGAGTACAACTTTTCTTTTTCTCTCTGGTAGTGCATCGTTTCTGTGAAATGTTAAGATTTGAAGCAAGAAAAGAAAAACAAACGGAAGATAATCTAATTATGTTGGTGGTACTGAAATAACAAGGGTTAGTGACTATAAATTTAAGATGGTATACACATATGTATGTATGTATGTATGTATGTATGTATGTATGTATGTATGTATGTATGTATATACATATGTACGTACATATATATCAAAGTACTCGTTTAAAGGTGTATTGTTATCTCATGTTTTAAAGTAGTTTTTAAATATGAAAAAAACAAGGTTTACTTGTAAGTAACTTTGTATATATCCTAACTATTAGTCGCTTGTTTTAGATTTCAACATTTTTATTTTTATTATTTTATATATTTTTTAATTTTTCTGTTTTTATACAAAATGATGTCATTGCAATTTGTTTACATTACTTGTTTTGCTTGAAGAGTAGAGAAAGTTTTCCTTTTATTTTTCCAAAGTAATTTTACTAAAAACGTTTTAAATTTTTTTTTGTTTTAACACACAAGAAAACGATATGTGCGTGAACTAAGAAAAGAATTTCTTAAAGATGAAAAATAAAGTAAAAAATGTGTTTTACTTAGAAATAGGAAAGAGAATTTGGAAGCACAACTTCGCTTGCATATTCTGTTAAGCTATCCCCAGCAAACCCAAAGTCATAGATTTGAAATAGAGAAGTTTAAAGGCATAAAATTACTTAAATATAGAAAAAACACAAAAGTTCAAAAAAATAGATCTATATAAATAGAAATCAATGTTGTTCGTTGGTCATCGCATCATTTGAAAACGGCTGGACCGATTTTGACGATTTTTTCTCTCTAATGATAATTGTGATCTAACTTAGGTTTTTACGGAAAGAAAATTTGACCACTCCCACTTTTTTGATTTACCTAAAATTAGAAAACGGCTACAAATGTTTGTATTAACCCATTTTAAGTTTTCATCGAGAGAAAAATTTGCCACGCCTACTTTTGCGGCCAATTTTTTCTATTTATCTCTAAATACTGATTTTTGTATATCTTCAAAATGGTTAAAGCTAAAGTTTCGGAATTGAGTCTATATGACTTCATAGGCAAGGCAAATCATCAGTCAAAAAGTGAGCAAAATTTACTTAAATAGTTTAGCGGTTTTCTTAAAGGTCCTATTTTTAGACTTTTTATATGAATAACTCTTAGGTCCATTATTTCAACTTGCCGTTAATTGTAGGTTAGATTTTATCAGGCAGATAAAATGTTTTTTGTTATTACAAGTAAAAAAAAAATATCGAATCACAAAAACGTGTGGATTTAAAAATACCAATTTTAAAATTATGGGGATGCAAATAATTTTGCGTTTTTTTTTAAGTTTTTATATCGAGCGGGAGTTTATGTGCTCTTTAAGACGAATACATTAATTTGCTGGGTTTGCCTATACTCATACATATGTACATACATATGTATTTTTAACTGCTGTTTTATGGTTAAAGTCTTTAAAGTTTTTTTTATTAAGCATTTTGTCAGTAGATTTATGAGCTTTTAAAGCATATGAATATGAATTCATAAAGACAACAGTAAATTTGTTTAAAAAAAAAAACAATTTTTGTAACAAAGAAATTTTCAATCTAAAGAATTTGGATTCTAATTGGAATTAAATTGAATAACAAAGCAAGCTCTAAAAATATTAAATTACTTAATATAAAAAGTTATAAAAATTATTTTTCTAAATAATTATAATCACCTGTGAAAAGACGAAAATTTGAGAAAATGGATTTTAAGATAATCTTGTAAGCTCACTCACTAGATATATTTTTAATATTTCAATATATTGTATTGACACACATCTGTTACTGAGTTCTTCAAAATAATAACCATTGTAGTAATCGTTTTAAAATTGTCCATTCTTTAATATGGAGCCTACGATCGGCTACATTTTGATTTAAAAAAATGTCTCAGTCTATTCATAGTAAGCATCAATTATTATGCGTGCCAGGACATGTAATAGTTATACTTCAGAATTCCAGTATAATGGTAGAAGAAAGCCCATAAAGCAAATATCACTCACTGCGAATATTTGCAAATACCGTCAATATATACGGATATGTTCTGTAAGCCAAAAACAAGTAATATGCGAATCCAATGAAATTACCATAATTTTAAACTTAATGACCACTAATAAAAATATTTTATAACCAAAACTTCAAAATAATTAAAATTTGTTTTAGGTTACAATGCTTTCTAAGGAATGGCACAAATACATGCCTCTTCATCATTAAAATATAATTTAAGTTTAATTTAAAATTATTGTTAAAACATGTTCAAGCTACCTTCTTTACAAGGTATTTATTTCTACAGACCATATCTTATAGTAATTCATCTTGGACTGTTTGTCTTTTTTTCTGCTACTAATTTTAATCGCGACCCGTTTCACAATCGGTTAATTTTCAAGCATTTGTGGAACACATTCACGGAAAGTCATTTTCATTACAAAAAAAAAAAGAAAAAGAAAACAGTGTCGTTATTATTGCATTAAACTAAACCGAAACCGTATAAGCAAAGTTACAATTAATTTATTTTTGACTATTTTTACATAAATCATTACGGACGGCACTTTATAGACTGTAACAATTAGCGAACATGATAGATAATTGTGAAGCATAGCTAAAACGCACGAATTAATTAGCCTTTAACGAAACTTCATTGTTTTCACTTTTTCAATTACACGTTTAAGCCGAAATTCAAAGTATATTTATTAAATTTGAAGGAATAATTGTTTAATATTATAAAAATTTAACCAATAATAATTTTCTCTCAGCAGAACTACATTTTTGTAGAAAACTAACGGTAAATAAAAAAAACAGAGTTGTTTCGTTGTCGACATATTGATTAAGCGATGGCAACTTTTTTATGGAGACTTTTTGTCAGTGTTGCGTTTTCAAAGAGTTAAATTTACGTTTGAATACTAATACAGTTATTTTAAATATATAAACCTTTTAAATGTTTAAATAATAGTCTACTGAAAGAATAAAAACAAAAATATACATATGTATAAAACATATACATTAAGAAACCGGTTGTTTATGGACTAATTATGGCAATATTTTGTCTGAATATATTTTTTGTATAAATATTATATTCAATTTGTTTGGGGATTTTTAGCTTTGTCTTTTAATAGATTTGTTGAATATAGAAATTTAAAACACTTTTATGAGCCTTTTCAATTACAGACATCTGGTTGCTTTTTAGGTTCGTTTAAATTTGACAGGTCGAATAGAAATATACAGATAATGATTCCAAGGTTAACACCTTTATTAGAGCTTTCAGTCAGTGTAAGCATTGCTAGAGATTTTAATGTATTTCCTGTTTAGTTAAGAATTTTTGTATACTCTTTTGATACCAATAAAAGGAAACTTTTACAGGCACTTCTTTAAGTATTGTATGTTTTGTTTAATTTTTAATTTTCATTTGTATTTTGCATATAAATCTATGTATGTGTCTTTTCATTTGTATATTATATGCCTATGTGCAGTATATTGTTAGTCATTTTGAAGTTTAAGTAATTGATTTTTATTGTTAATTTTCTCTTGATATTCTTATTTTAAGTAGTATTATGCGACCGATTACGGCGAATAGTCTAGATCCTTTTTTATATTAAATTAAATAAAGAAAACATATAAATAAAATATACATAGTTTAAATGCATAATATGTACATATAAATACAGCCTAACAAAATATACATTTTCATTATAGAAAATTAATAATTTGTAGTCATATATGTTTTATTATTATATTTTATTAAGTGGAAAATTAAACCACTGTAAGTTATTTAGCAACGAATTTTTCTTTTTAAACGCCAATATAAAAGTGCAAATAATAAATAATATTCACATCATGGTGAAATTACTTACAAGGTGGTGGCAGGTGAATATAGTACAAAAACAACAGGGAATTTGTTATTGTTTTTTCAGCTCTTTAATGTCAAAAGCAGGTATGGTGAATAAAAAAAGCACATGTGAGAAGTGTGTGTGTGTTCTGTTAACAACATACATGTCTCTACACCAAAACAAAAACACGAATACACACAAAGCAAAATGTAAACAAACCATAAATACAAACAAAACTTTTGACAGGAGCGGTATGACCAAAAAAAAAAAACCCAGCTGGGTTGGCAACACCATCTTGTAAGTAATTCCACCATGATTCACATTTGGTAAAAAAATATATTAGTGCTGGCAATGCTGTCAATGTTTGTGTAGAGTTTTTGTTGACATTTTGACGTCTACGAAAAGAGGAAAATATTAGAAAAACTACTGACGACGACACTTGTGAGAAAGAAAAAATTAGTGAATTACCTTTAATAAGGTATTACCTTTAATAATTTTAATGAGTTTTAAAGAAAAATTTGATCAAATAAAGGAAATAAATAAATTAAATTTATTTCGTGCTGTAAAAACAATTTTAAATTTGGAAATTTAAGCATACACACAAACACAGTTGTGTAAACAAAATACGTGTCTCTTCTCTCCGCAAGCTCTCGTTTTTGTTTTCCTAATTTTTTTTTCTTTTAATAAAAAGTGATTTAAAATCTCATCCCATAAATATATAAGAACAATTTTTTTTAATTTAGAGCAACTTATTAGCATAAATACGAAATATATAATAGAGAATAAAACAAAACATAAAAAAGTAGCAAAAATAAATTAATGAAAAAATGTCTGGTGCCTGTGATGACAATAAAAAAGAAGCTCAACAACAACAAAATGAAATTGCTGCCTCAAGTGTAATTAAAAATTTAAATGTTTTTACTTTATTAACAAAATTAAATACATAATAAAATTAATGGCAATTACATGTTTGCCTTTCCCACACAGATACGTTCTGGTTTGGCTGAATTAGAGTTAAAAACTTCACAGGTATTGCAGCGTTTAGAGAATGTCAAGACAACCCCTACTCCCTCAGAAGCGCCATCATTTCAGCAATCGATTGACTTCAATTCGAATACCGCACATGACATGACTGAAAAAACGGATGATGTTTCTGTCAATAGTGCGGTAAATATAGTAGCCCTGTTGCATGGCAATCGTAAGCCACCTTCGGAAATTCTTAAATCCTTGGAATTATTAATTTCTTATTCCGATTCGGAGGATGATCCAGAATTTCCTTTACCGGCTTTAGATGATGTCTCACATTTGGCATTAATATCCCATAGCATAGTGGCCTATCTATCACACTTGGATCGCAAACAACTATTAAGGGTGACTGGCAATATAGCTGGTGATACCACCCACTGGGTGGGTACTCTATTTCGATTTATGGATCCTGCTAGCAGCTTTCATAATGATAATGCCGATGCTATTTTAAGAGTAGTACGCTTGGCTATAGTGGCCCGTTGTCCCGGCTATTTAGAGGGTGGCATACCGGCTTTGGCTCATCCCTGTCTTTATATATCAGAAAATACAACACCTTTACGCTTGCAATATGCTTGTCGTCAGTTAGGCATTCCCTTAGATGCTATACGTTTAATACCGGCCAATGCCACCTTTGGTACAATGGATTTATCTTTGCTGCAGCGTCAAATACAAATAGATTTGGCTTCTCAACGGACACCTTTACTAGTGGTGGCTGATATTGGTGCTTCTTTATGTGGTTATGTAGATAATTTGTTAAGAATGCATGACATTTGTAAAACGCACAATTTATGGTTGCATGCCACCGGTTATGGTCTGGCTGCCTTGGTTTGTTCTCAAGGACCAGGAGTGGTTAGTAATTGACAACTGTTAAAATACTTACTTCTATTACTTACATCTAATACATTTCCTTTTTGTTTAGATAAGCTCTTATGTTGATTCGATTGTTTTAAGTTTAGGTAGTTGGTTGGGCGTACCTAGTCTGCCCATAGTGGTAAGTAATTGGTCTTTTATTCTCTTTTATTTTTGTATTAATTTTAAATGTTGTTTCTTTTTAGCTACTTCATCGTCAACTACAAAATGCTGCCTTGAGTTCATTTGAATCTGATCCTATTTTATCACGCCGCTTAAATGCCTTATCCTTGTGGACTAGTTTGCAGGCATTGGGACGTGATTCTATTTCGGAACGTATACATGTTGCTTTTCAAACTTGCAGTATTCTATTTGAAATTGCCTCAGAATGTGAGGGTATAAAAGTGGTGGTATGTTTTCTAAATTATTCAATTTTTTTAAATTGCGGGGAAAAATATATTATAAAAACCTAAAATTGAACGAAAATTTAATTTTTTAACATTTTTAGAGTCGTGCTCCAGGTGCTCAATCTGGAAAATCCCTAGTGGACGTTATAAATAAACCTTTGGATGTGAATGTAAGCAAAATAATCTTTTATTTTTCCAATAAAGCAAGGACTTGATTTTAAAAGTATGCCTTCTTTGCAGCTACTTTTTGAAACGGCTGCTTCGGTGGTAGTATTTCAATTTGATGGCAGTACTTCTATAACAACTGCTGCTGGCGAAGATGACGCAATAGAAGGTGTTAAATCTTTAGAAAAATTGCAGAATGCTTCTTACTTCGATCGCTTGAATTCTTGGCTGGGACAAATACTGCAAAGAGATTGTCCCAATGTAAGTAAAGGAAATGGTTTACTAAACTTTAATTTTTAATTTTTTTATGTTTTTTTTTTTTTTGCACAGTTTGATTTCGAAATCATAGAACATGCTGTACACGGCACTTGCATACGTTATTGTCCCTTGGAATTAAGTCTTGGCGAACAGCCACCAACTGCTGAGAATTTAGAAAATTTTGCTCAAAGTTTAGAGACACATGTTGATATTTTACGGGCCACCATTAAACACAAAGCAACTTTTATGTACTTGGTGGAGAAAAGTGATCTTTTAAGATTGGTTCAATTGCCTGAATGGGCAGGTATGGGCGGTGTACGATTTGTACCCGAAGGCTGGGAATCCCTGCTAACCGATCAAGCTAAAACCGAACTTAATAAATTGAATGTGGATTTGGTAGAGTCATTAAAAGCTACTGATAATGCCTTCTCTTTGGGAGAGGGGCCAGACGGTTTAATATGTGTACGCTTTGGTATGGTAACACATGAAACTGATGTAGAAGAGTTGTTAGACTTGGTAGTTTCAGTGGGTAAAAATGTACAAGAAAATTCTAGAGTGCTGGATACCATGTCCGAAATTGTTAAGAGGGTGAGTAGCAAAAGTAATTTCATTAATATTTCTTATCACTTACATGGCTGTACGTTTCTTCTAGGGTATACAAGCCGCTACAGCAGATTTACAACGTGAAACAGAGGAAAAACTATGGCAGGAAGGCATCTTGCGTCATGTACCTGTGGTGGGAAGAGTTTTCAATTGGTGGTCACCACCAGCCAAAGAAGCTGGTATCAAGGGTAGAAGTTTAAATCTAACACAGGGTGTAGTTGAGTCTACAGAAAATATATATAAGTAAACTTTTGCCTTTAATATATTTTTTAGGATTTTCTAAACACTTTTCTACTTTATTACACAGATATCATATGCAAATGTCAGCTGGCACTCACAACCAACTGCCAGCTAATAAATCTCCACCCACACCTATGGTCCAAACACCTATTATAACGCCAGCCAATGAAATACCACCCGTGTTTCCCAATAGCAATCCACAAACATCAGTTAATTCCCCAGCAACCACAAATGAGACAAATAAAGATGTTAATGCAGTAGGAGCTGTAACTGCTAATCAAACAAGACAAAATGGATCCTTAAATGGTGAGACAGCAGCATTGGAGAGCCGCAATCGTACAGTTAGCCAAAGTAGTGGTGCATCTGCACCTGAATTAGTGGCATCAATTAATAATAGTGCAATTATTAGTGATAAACAAAATGAAAACCAAAACAATATAAAAACAAGTGCAAACTCAAATATAAATCCAACCTCTAATACTTCATAAAGCAAAAGAAAAAAATATAAAATTAATTATCTGTTATTACTAATTTAACTCTCTGGTTTTGGAACGAAGTCTTTAAATTTTGTTCCATATTTTGTTTTCTATTCCTGAATTATATGATGCACTTGCAAATAAAAATAAAGTGCTTAATTTATTTGGTTATTACCAAAATAAAAGGCATATGCTTAGTTTACCGCAATTTATGAAAATTTTAAAGCTCTTTAAACAATAAGTACATAAATTAAAACATAAAAAATATTAAAAAATCCACTATAAAACACTTTTTTATATATTTAAAAAGGAAAAGAAAATAACAAAATATTTATACTATTATTAATAATTAAAATAATTACACACAATATGTATTATGATTAGAAGGTTTTTATATGCTTTCTTAAAATAACGTTCCATTTATATGTATGTACGTATATGATATATGTATTAATCTTAAAGATTAAAAGGAGAAATGAAAGAAAATTCGAAATCTTGCTACTGCAAATATAAATATTACAGTAAAGGTTCAAAAATTATTAAAAAGGAAATAAAGTTTATTAAATCAATCAACATACTAAAAATCTTTTTAATCTATGAGAAATGTTTAATAATGACGTCATCTAGTCTAGCACGCATTCAAAATGTCTAAACCAATGCCACTGTCAATATCGACTGCAGTGGCCAATTTTCTGCTATTGGGTTGAATTATGTTGACAAGGCTTTATACAGCATTTTCACTTGTCTTGTGGCATAATGTTCATTATTATTATTATTCGTTCACGTCAAACGACATTTTTGTAGAAGATTAAAGCTAAAATGTTTCTCTTGCCTTTAATCTATTACAAAAATGTCGTTCTGAATCAAAAAGGCATTCAGCCTAATTATGATCAAGACAGCACCATTTTTCCTACTTTGAGTTGTAATAATCTACGAATTTGTTTACTTTTCTTCCTCTTTTTATAGAAACTGTCAATATCATGTCAAAAAACTTCTGTTAAAATTGGTTAAATGGTTTGAATCTTCTACAAATTCTTAGGATTTTGTATGTTTCACAATCAAGTCAAATTTATTATACCATGGTTTCGACTGTCTGTCTGTCTTTCAATTCCTACATTGTAAATCCCGACTTATTTACACACAGCCAATCCTGGAGTGTTATGTATTTCGATTCGAAAAACTTCGAATTCGTAAAAATTTCGATTCGAATCGGAATACATAATAAAGCTCCGATTTAAACTTGTTTTAATGCAACCGAAATGAAATAAATTACAAATGTATTAATCCTGCTGTTGCATTGAAAAAGCTAGTAAACTTTTCACCGCTTGCACTACCCGTTGCGGGCGGGCCCACCTATTAAGTTTTAAACTTTGCATACACACACACACATTTCTTTAAAAATTTTATTTTTTATTTTTTTCGTGTTTTTGCAAACGTTTAGAAACTGCTGCTTGTGTGGTCCCCAATGTCTTTGCAAGCTCTTTTTGTGTTGAACAACTATTTTGATCAAGTAACGCCTCCAGTTCATCATCTTCAAATTTTTTTGGCTTGTCATGGGTACGTTTGGGGGGTTAAAACAATGTAAAGTTGGCAACGGTGCGAACACAGCTGTGTGATTGAAGAGATACCAACAAAACAATAATAATATGAAAAAAAAGAAAAAAGGAAAATAGCGGTCAGTTCAACAGACTAAAAAGTTCAAGGCCAGCAGGTAAAAAGCAAAAAAAAAAAAAAAAAAACAAAACAAATGGAAAATAGAAGGACAGCGGTTTTTTATAATTTCTTTTTGGAGGGAAAATAGATTTTGGATATGGAAGAGCGATAAGTCTTGATCGAGTTTTGAACGTAGTTAAACGTGCGCGCGGTGGTGGTTAACTTTGTAATTTAATTTTAAAACAAAAAAAATAAAGAAAAAGTGCAAATTCCAAGAATTAAATTTTTTTAAATAAAACACCAGAAAATTATCGTTTATATGCAAAAAAAAAAAAAAAAAAAATAATTTATTTCAAGTGAAATATGAACAAATAGAATATTATAAATATGAACAAAAATAACAAAAGTTTTTGTTAACAAAAATATATAATCATACAAAAAAATATAAACTGAACTTTTGAGTTTTTATATATATAAGTTACCAACATAAAGGGCAAATATATGCTCAAATATGATCTGCTAAAGAAAAAAAAAGGAAACTAAAACTATAATATACAGAAAAAATAACTAACTTGAATACCATATAAAAAGATAATATAAATAAACTAGAGAATCACAAAACTAATTTACACAGAAAATAAATAAAAGAACAGTTTTTAATAATACCACCACCAAATATCGCCACGTACGTTAACACCATCGCCTAGTGTGACCTCCAAACGAGCCTTCATGGAAATATTCACATCCATCACCAGACAGGATACCTCAGCCTAAGCCACAGTGGAGTTCAGGAACAGCCAGCACGGGATGGAAGAAAGATAAGCTAACGAAACAAAATACTTATTTAATTCAAAATTTCATTATAAAAGTTTTTAAATATATTGAATAATTATAGAGATTTTTGTTTTAAATTTTTTTGATTGTATCGATTACCTCCAATATTATTTTTATTAAATCCTCTTTGCTGTTAATTTCCTTTTTGAAATATATATATACATATATATACCAATTGAGTAAGATACCTTATTTGAGGAAAATAGGTAAACATTTTCTAAAACGAACTTAGATTGCGGAATATATAGTAGTGCGCCCAGTCGGAACCATATATGTATATACGTATAACCGTAGGTCTGAGCTCAAACCCTCGGGTAGGCGACAAAAGCAATCGCGCGTGAGCATCTCCATTTTAGGAAATGTACACCTTATCAATTTTCTAAATAGAAATATATATACAAAATTTTTTTAAAAGGTTTCTAAATAAGGTATATATTTACATATATATATATTTAAGGAAGATAAATATTTTTTTTTTGGTTGAAGGAAAAAATTACAAATTTAATTTTTAATTTTTTTGTTGTAAACTCAATTTACATTTCATTTTGTCTATATTATTTTTTTTGAGGGATAATTTTGTTTGTTAGATTAAACTTTTTTTGTAAACCTTTAATTTCCTTTTGTTTCGTATAAAATTTCATTATTAGAATTTATTTAATAAATCATAATGTGTATTAATTTGTATATGGAAAAATGAAAATGAATTGTTTATTATTTAATATGATGGGTTACTAAAAAGGTTATAAATAGCGGTAAGTAAGGTAGTCAACGGTTCTACAGGTCATGTTTGGGACATCCTCAAATCCTTTTAGAGATGTCAAGGAGAGACCTAGAGTCTCGGAGGGAGGGAATAGTCCGGCATACCATCGGCCGAAGAATTCAAAGAGTGTAGTGTGCTACCAGAAAAGACGAATACCTTGGGCCTCAATTTTTTTATTAAAGTATATTGGTGGATTGTTTCATTTTAGTTAACTGGCATGGATTTTTTTTTTTTGTAGTGACATATTCTGCAAACTTCCGGCTAATTGGCGAAGAACCACCCCATCCGGCGAGCTTAAGCCCGGCAACCGCCAGCATGCCAGTGCTGCCAAGAAGCTGGAGAAGTCATTATACTGTGTTTATTTTAGTAGTGCCACAGCATAACACTACCACTACAAAAAAATGGCGCCCAACGTGGGGCCCGAGGTATGTTTCATGGCCTAGGAGGAAACAATTTGGATGCAGAGTCTTCTGCCCGATACGTATGTCCCGTTTGGTTTTTATCAAGAGTCCTGGACGCGTTGCGACGTATCGGTCAGGAGACGTATATAGTGATGATGTCTCAGCAAGCAGGCTTATAATTGATATCGTTGATTGGATTCTTTCTATATATAATTGCTGCTTGTCTGAGGCGTCATCGCTAGATATAGGCGATGGATTTCTCAAATTAGAATGGCATTGCCGCCAACACTCACGTAAGTCCCGATTGTTGGGACACCTAGAGTCCTAAATCGCGTTGCGACGTGTGGTGTTGGCGACACAACCATGCGGATTTGTTGATCCATTAATCCCTACCCTTTGAACACACTTGAGGCTTGAATTCTTTCATTTTGTTTTATTGAAATTTCAAATGCTCAAGTGTTGGACAAAGGATAGAGATGCCAGGCATTGGACTGAGGAGTGATCCAGTGTGAGCCCTCAGTGTTTCGTCGTCTAGGTCATGAACGATGGACGTTTCTGGAAGTTTGCACAAGATTAAAGCACATACACACTTTGAATTATATATTTATATACATACAACATACCTGTAGACCTTGCTACCTGAACACGCCGCTATGTTTTTATGAAAGATTTCTTTTTTTGAAGTACGTGAATTATTGTATAATCTATTTCGCTGGTATATGTGGATAGCTACGGAACTTACGTCTGGTTATACCGATCGTAACGTGAATCTTGTTTTTTTCTTTTTATATATATATATTTTTTGATAATCTTTATATTTTTTATGATAAATTATTTTTTTTATTTTTTTTTGATACTTTTGAATTTCTTTAATTACTTTTTATTTTCTTTAATATTTTATTTTTTTTTTAGCTTTAGCCTTCTATAATTATATATTTTTTTTTTTCTTTTTGGTTTCTCTTTTTTATTAATTTTTTTATTGAGATACTTTTATTTGTTTTCTTTTTATAGTTTGAATTACAAACGTTTTGAGTTTGAATATATTAGTTATCCTGTTTTTTTTTGCTTCAGTACCGAGTGTGATTTAGTGATTTAGTTTTTTTATTATTGAATTCTTTGGTTGCGCTTAGTTACGCATGGTTTTGACTAGGTTGGGAAGAAGGAAATTAGACACATTGGGTTCTAACGAGGATTCGAATTTAAATATGGAGAACGAGCCAGTGACGTCTACCTCCTCGGTTATCACGACAACTGGGCCAATAACATCAGTGGCCACTGTGCCCGCAGCTCTTACGACAGCCGTTGTAATGACGCCCGCAGTTCAACCGAGTGTGGCTATGGCCCGTGATATAAGTCTACCGGAGGAGGCACAGGATGACTCAATAACCACTCCGGTTTATAGCAACTTGACAGATAGGAGGGAAAGGCAGCGAGTAGTGTCAGTTTCATCGGTACGACAGTCTTCCTCAAGAGAGCCTGCCGCTCCCATTGAAGATTTGGTTGGTTCGCTACGGGACGAATTTTCTCGTCAAATGCGAGATTTCCAAAGATCGTTGCAGGAAATTGCGCGGACGGTGGGTCAGCAACAAAGTCAAGCGGCTACTGGCAATATGAACGCCCAGGCTCATAATTATGCATCATCGCAACCAGTGACTGGTTTCGACTATTTTGGCGATGCACCGATAAATAGTCCGTTTTCGCGTCATTTTCGGCCAGTAAGGGCACCACAATATGCTCAAGATGTCGGACATAATTCGTCAGCTATTGACCGTCAACGGGATAATTCACCACCCACCCGTAATAGAGTAGATTTGTCTAAGTGGGGCCTGAAGTTTGATGGCACGTCGAAGTCAATCAGTGCCGAAGACTTCATGTTTAGGCTAGATATCCTCCGGCAGGATTATAATTGTTCCTTTAACGAGGTGTTGCGAGGTTTCCATTTATTGCTGGAAGGCCAGGCATTGGACTGGTTCTGGAACACCAGAAAACTGACTCCATTACACAGCTGGCATGATTTAGAATCGGCATTTCTGGGTCAATATCGCCGCTTTGAGAGCGAGTTTGAGGTACAGAAGAAAATTATGGACAGACACCAGATGCCACAGGAGTCTTTCGAAGACTTTTACAATGCGGTCATCAAGCTGCGTAACCAGCAGAGAAACCCATATTCTGAAAAAGATCTGGTGGAAATAATGAGGTCCAACTTGAAGCCGGCATTATCCCATTTATTATTCTCAGTCAGGATTTATACATTGAATGAGTTTTGTCAGCAGGCCAAGAGGGCTGAGAGTCTGTTGGGTAGCCAGCGCCAACAGTATGCACCCCGCAATTTTCCAGTGCAGCGCGTACATGAGTTGGCATACGAAGAGGATGTTCTGACTAATACTGAACCTGTTGTAGAAGCATTAGCCACCAACAGTAATTATACCTGCTGGAATTGTAGACAGACTGGCCACGGCTTCATGGATTGCCCGTCACCTCATCGAAGAGTATTTTGTTTTAGATGTGGTCGAGATAATGTGGTGACACCAAAATGTCCGAAGTGTCAGGGAAACCTGAAAATGAACAAGCCTCACACCGGGGAGACTCGTTCAACCCAAACTTGAATCCGGCGATTGAGGAGATGCCGAGGACCGAACCAGGGGGTAAAATTACGATTTTAGTGAATACTGACAGGAAATTTACACCACCTGAAAAGCCCAGGGTTCGTGACCTCAAACCTCTTCACCAGAGAATTAGGGAGTACAGAGAGGCAAAGATTAGAATTTTTGGTGAGGTTTCTAATAGGATAAAGAAGGCGCGTGAACGTTATAAAATCAGAAGGAGAATCAGAAGGGAAATTTCAGAGGCAGTTTTGGTTGAAGGTCGTGACGCTCGTCTATATACCCGGATTAAAATCAATGGTCAGGAGATAGAGGGTCTTTTAGATAGTGGTGCGACGGTTACTTGTTTAGGTCGTAATTGTTTAGAATTCGTTGCGAAGACTGGCTTACCGATACACAGTTTCAGGACTCACATTACAACTGCGGATGGTACACCGCACGCTATCGTAGGTCGCGTGCGAGCGAGTGTAACATTTGGTCGTGCAACGCAGGACATAACATTCTACCTAGTGCCTAGTTTGAACCGCGAGCTTTTCTTGGGGATCGACTTTATGAAGGCGTTCAAAATGTTTGTCCACCTGGATAGTCTCACGACGGACAGTACTTCTCTCGAAGAGGAGACTGACAAGGCCTTTGATATCGTAACTCATAAGCTGAACGCTGAACAGCAGCAAAAATTGGATTCGGTCATATTGACGTTCCCCTGCTATACAAAAATCGGACTTGGTAAAACGCATTTGGAGACACACACCATAGATACAGGTGATGCAACCCCAGTTAAGGATCGACACTACCCTGTCTCTCCAGCGGTACAAAAACTAATGTATGCAGAGCTTGATAGGATGCTTGACCTTGGCGTCATTGAGCTTAGCGAGAGTCCCTGGAACCATCCTGTTACTTTGGTTCGTAAGGGCCAAAAGAACAGGTTGTGCCTGGACGCTCGAAAGCTCAATGCGCTGACCGTCAAGGATGCCTATCCTCTGCCCAACATTGAGGGTTTGCTCAGCCGCTTGGGAGATACATTTTACATTAGTAGTGTCGATCTCAAAGATGCATTCTGGCAGATTCCACTAGACCCATCCAGTAGGCAGAAAACTGCTTTCACGGTGCCAGGAAGACCTCTTTATCAATTTACCGTCATGCCCTTTGGGTTGTGTAACGCAGCCCAACGGTTATGTCGGTTGATGGATAAAGTGATCCCCGCGGCGCTTCGTGATAGAGTTTTTGTCTACTTGGATGATCTTTTGATAGTTTCTCCAGATTTTGCCACACACTTGGAGTTGTTATCACTTGTATCTAGCAGATTAAAAGTAGCAGGACTGAGCATCAATGTGGCCAAATCCAGATTTTGTTTCAAGGAGTTGCGGTATCTTGGGTACATAATTGGAGGTGGAAAACTGAAACCCGATCCGGCTAAGGTGGAAACGATTACTCGGTTTGCTTACCCTAAAACAGCTAAGCAAGTGCGGAGCTTCATGGGGGCCACAGGCTGGTATAGGAAATTTATACCAGACTATGCCACCATTGCAGCGCCAATCTTTGACACGCTAAAGAAGGGTAAACAATTCAAGTTTTCGGATGAAGCTAAAGTTGCGTTTGATCGCCTCAAGAGAGCTCTAACTTCAAGCCCGCTTCTTAATCACCCAGACTTCAGCCGGCATTTTTACGTCCAATGTGACGCGTCAGATGTAGGTATTGGGGCTGTTCTTTTTCAGAAAGACGATTCTGAAGAAGAGCACCCTATTGCCTACTGTTCGCACAAACTGACACCGGCACAAAGGAACTATTCCGTAACTGAACGTGAATGCCTGGCTGTTGTCTTTGCGATTAAGAAGTTTAGGCCCTACGTAGAACTTATGCCCTTTACCGTGATCACAGACCACAGTAGTCTTAAGTGGCTTATGTCACACGAAGACTTAAGTGGTAGATTAGCTCGGTGGAGTCTACATCTCCAATCATATGATTTCACCATAGAGCATAGAAAGGGGAAACAGAATGTAGTACCCGATACATTGTCTAGGTACAATATGGATGAAGTCTCGGCAGATGTAGAAGGACTGGTCGATCTTAACTCAGCTGCGTTTAGGTCGGATGACTACTTGGAACTTGTCTCTACTATAGAGCAAAATTCCGAGCAGTTACCTGACTTAAAAGTAGTTGAAGGATTCGTCTATAAGAGAGTCAGACCCTATGATGGAGTGGTCTTGAATGAGGACTTCGCTTGGAAACTGTGGGTGCCTCATGAATTGACTAAATCCATCATCGAAAAGTCACACAACTCACCGCAGGCATCACACGGAGGCGTTGGTAAGACTCTGCGCAGAATTAGGGAATACTTTTACTGGCCGAATCAAAACACCCAGATTCGAGATTTTGTATTAAATTGCCAGATATGCAGGGAGTCTAAACCGACAAATGTTACACTACGACCGCCAATGGGGGCTGAAACTGTCAGTGAGCGACCTTTTCAACGAATTTTTGTCGATTTTCTGGGTCCCTACCCACGTTCGAAAAATGGCAATTGCTTTATATTCATTGTACTTGACCATCTCACAAAATTTGTTTTGTTGAAGGCCATGCCCAAGGCTAGTACTCGAAACGTGGAGAAATTTTTAATGACAGAAGTATTTCATAAATTCGGTACACCAGAGGTAATTGTATCTGACAACGGTAAACAGTTTGTTAGCCAAGAGTTTAAAAACCTTTTGAGTAATTTCGGTATAAAACATGTGAAGACCGCGATATATTCTCCACAGGCCAACGCGTCGGAGCGTGTCAACCAATCGATCTTGGCTGCGATTAGGGCAAACTTACAAGAGGACCATACCGAGTGGGATAAGTATTTGTCTGAGATAGAATTTTCTTTACGATCATCCACACAAACATCGATAGGCGTCACACCGTATTTTGCACTTTTTGGAGTAAATATGATAGGTCACGGTAGTATTTATAAACTCGCGAGAAAACTTAAAAGCCTAGATGACCCTGAATTGAATATCCTTCCGAGGGAAGTTACCCAAGATCTCATAAGACGTAAGATACGCGAAAATTTGCATAATGCGTATATTAGAAATGAAAAGAATTATAATACTCGATGCCGACAGATAAAATTTGTTCCCGGTCAGGAGATTTACCGCCGAAACTTTCAGCAGAGTGACTTTAGGAATAACTTTAACGCCAAATTGGCGCGCAAATTCCTGAAGTGTAGAGTAGTACGACCGGTTGGTAGAAGTCTCTACGAGGTGGAGGACTTGCAAGGAAAATCGTTGGGGGTTTTTCACGCCAAGGATTTGAAACAATGAGTTCAACCTTGGTGGTTCTAGTCCCAACATTTTCAACACCACTTAAAATTGAATAAACTGTGAATTTATTATAGTACCACTATGATAACTATATGACTTCTATTCTAAAGCGAATCCTTCTGACCACAGGTTATGACAGAGATGCTTTACAGAATTCAGAATTTAATATTTACCCTAAACCCGTTGAACGCTATAAATATTATTTTACTGAACCGATGGCTTACGTTTCTAAGCTGATTACATTTGTAATCGTTACCCCACCAATAATGCAATCCCTTTGAAACGCTCTGGGGAACTATGCCATTGAGAGCTGGAGATTGTTAGTCATCTGGTCAGGTAACATACATCTGAGTCCGATCTTACAGCCGGTACAAGTAAATTATAATTTAATCCCTTCTGGGGTGTTTTTTTTTGAAACACCACGCGATGGTGCCTTCAACGGGATTCGAGTAGATACGTTTGACTGAATTCGGTAGAGAACTGAGGTTATGAATGGTAAGAAGAGGAACTCTACAATGAAAGGGTCTGTTTTGTATTTATGCTACGCTAGTTGTCCTACGTGACCACCAGATAACGATTTTAGATTTTCTCTACTGGATGCGAAATTTGATTTAACCTGGACTGTACACTTTATGATTGTATAATTGTTAATGGAATAATAATGAAAACCTATTTCAAGTTGTAGCCTCAACCCGACTCTAATCTGAAACTCACAATTATTTTTATCCTAATTTTTTTTCTCTCATAACCCTATTCTCTAATGCTTATAACTACCTCATCACAACTTTTCTAAATATATATATTTTTTTTTAATTATAAGTTTCATAGTATATTGAATTAGACTCACATGATTAATTTTACCACCATAGAGCAACCAGTTTTTGTAGAAGTTGTTTACAGGATCTGAAATAAAGAAAATATTATTAGTATCAGATTACAAAAGGAAAATAAATCAAATGAATCTGAAACAAAGAAAACAGGAAAACAATTATACTCATTTAATTTTAATAATTTATATTAAGTAATCTAGTTGTAGTTAATGCATTAAACTTGTTATGAATTCTCATTATTGTTATTATAAGGTTTAGATTTTTAATTGTTTAGGTTATTAGTTAAAATTTTTTTTCATTTATTTAATTTGAATTTCGATTCTATATTTCCCCATATGAATTCTCAGTATGGTGTTAAATGAATTCCATTTTTAGTATTAAATTTACTTTATATACATATTTCATTCCTTCATGCTCCAGATATGTATCCTTTAGTCCTAAGCATTGTTTTTTTTTTTTCAAAATTAATTTTCATTCTATCTTGTCGGTCTGTTGCAACATCATATTTTAAAATTTATAATCATATTTTTTTTGCTCTTCGTAGTACGCCTTGTCTTCAGTGATAGCTTAAAAACTTCCTCCCAATTCATTCTTCTTTCATACGTCACATAAATCCAATTTTTTTTTAGTAATATTTCAAATTGCACTTTTCTGGACATTCTATCCGTTTTCTATTTTAGTTGCAGTTTTCTCCACAATAGTATAATAATTATATTTGCATGCTAATATATTTAAAGTTCTTACTTTAATTTGAATTTTTTTTATTTAGCACTTTTATTTAATTTTATTTGTCCGTTTCATTTTAAGTTATAGTTTTATTGCATATTCACTTTATTTTGAATTTTTTTATTCGGTAGGAAATTCAATTAATTCTTGTAAATTCCACTACCTTTTAGTTAAGTATAATTATTTTCCTATTTTACCTTGTTTATTAATTCTTTACACATCCTGCCGTAGAACCCTGTTGTTTTTTTACGTTCATGTGTGACGTCATCACGTTGCATACGGGAATATAAATTGTTTTTTTTTTTGTACCAGGATTTACTATTAGAATATATTATATTCTTACCCGTTCTCTATCCTGTGGTTGGCTTGAGGTCATCCTGGAGAGTGTTGTGCGCTAAACCTGAAAAGAAAATTAGAGGAGAAAAATTAATATCCATGTGAAGGGATTATACTACATTGGAAATATACTTACCATCTGGAAAACTTGCGTATGCAAAAGAGGACGATCAACCATCGCCTGCCTCTTCTTAATCCAATACCATCATTTGAGTAAACCTGTAAATAAATACAAGCACATTTAACAAATAGTCTCAAACACATTTTAGTTAGAATATTTTTTTTTCCTTCACACACTTTGAAACTTAACATCTTATATTTTTAATTGTCCACTTACCTTTTCAAATTTTTCCTGCCGCCATCAATCACGCTTACGTTTGAAAATTTTTTTTGTGCGGATCTCTTCATTCACCCAGCTGTTCATTCACAATCAGAACAGGGTTGCCGAATATTCGAATACAGGCAATATTGGCACCATTGATTACAGCGGTTGATTTCAGATGTAAAGTTGTCAGACCGAATGTTAGTTAGGAAAGGCATATTGAAATGTATGATTTTTTTGTTTTGAGATTTTTTGAGTTTTCCCTCCCATCCAGTGCCCAGTCATGGATCACCGGAATGGTTGGGTGTGTCATGGGTACGTTTGGGGGGTTAAAACAATGTAAAGTTGGCAACGGTGCGAACACAGCTGTGTGATTGAAGAGATACCAACAAAACAATAATAATATGAAAAAAAAGAAAAAAGGAAAATAGCGGTCAGTTCAACAGACTAAAAAGTTCAAGGCCAGCAGGTAAAAAGCAAAAAAAAAAAAAAAAAAAACAAAACAAATGGAAAATAGAAGGACAGCGGTTTTTTATAATTTCTTTTTGGAGGGAAAATAGATTTTGGATATGGAAGAGCGATAAGTCTTGATCGAGTTTTGAACGTAGTTAAACGTGCGCGCGGTGGTGGTTAACTTTGTAATTTAATTTTAAAACAAAAAAAATAAAGAAAAAGTGCAAATTCCAAGAATTAAATTTTTTTAAATAAAACACCAGAAAATTATCGTTTATATGCAAAAAAAAAAAAAAAAAAATAATTTATTTCAAGTGAAATATGAACAAATAGAATATTATAAATATGAACAAAAATAACAAAAGTTTTTGTTAACAAAAATATATAATCATACAAAAAAATATAAACTGAACTTTTGAGTTTTTATATATATAAGTTACCAACATAAAGGGCAAATATATGCTCAAATATGATCTGCTAAAGAAAAAAAAAGGAAACTAAAACTATAATATACAGAAAAAATAACTAACTTGAATACCATATAAAAAGATAATATAAATAAACTAGAGAATCACAAAACTAATTTACACAGAAAATAAATAAAAGAACAGTTTTTAATAATACCACCACCAAATATCGCCACGTACGTTAACACCATCGCCTAGTGTGACCTCCAAACGAGCCTTCATGGAAATATTCACATCCATCACCAGACAGGATACCTCAGCCTAAGCCACAGTGGAGTTCAGGAACAGCCAGCACGGGATGGAAGAAAGATAAGCTAACGAAACAAAATACTTATTTAATTCAAAATTTCATTATAAAAGTTTTTAAATATATTGAATAATTATAGAGATTTTTGTTTTAAATTTTTTTGATTGTATCGATTACCTCCAATATTATTTTTATTAAATCCTCTTTGCTGTTAATTTCCTTTTTGAAATATATATATACATATATATACCAATTGAGTAAGATACCTTATTTGAGGAAAATAGGTAAACATTTTCTAAAACGAACTTAGATTGCGGAATATATAGTAGTGCGCCCAGTCGGAACCATATATGTATATACGTATAACCGTAGGTCTGAGCTCAAACCCTCGGGTAGGCGACAAAAGCAATCGCGCGTGAGCATCTCCATTTTAGGAAATGTACACCTTATCAATTTTCTAAATAGAAATATATATACAAAATTTTTTTAAAAGGTTTCTAAATAAGGTATATATTTACATATATATATATTTAAGGAAGATAAATATTTTTTTTTTGGTTGAAGGAAAAAATTACAAATTTAATTTTTAATTTTTTTGTTGTAAACTCAATTTACATTTCATTTTGTCTATATTATTTTTTTTGAGGGATAATTTTGTTTGTTAGATTAAACTTTTTTTGTAAACCTTTAATTTCCTTTTGTTTCGTATAAAATTTCATTATTAGAATTTATTTAATAAATCATAATGTGTATTAATTTGTATATGGAAAAATGAAAATTAATTGTTTATTATTTAATATGATGGGTTACTAAAAAGGTTATAAATAGCGGTAAGTAAGGTAGTCAACGGTTCTACAGGTCATGTTTGGGACATCCTCAAATCCTTTTAGAGATGTCAAGGAGAGACCTAGAGTCTCGGAGGGAGGGAATAGTCCGGCATACCATCGGCCGAAGAATTCAAAGAGTGTAGTGTGCTACCAGAAAAGACGAATACCTTGGGCCTCAATTTTTTTATTAAAGTATATTGGTGGATTGTTTCATTTTAGTTAACTGGCATGGATTTTTTTTTTTTGTAGTGACATATTCTGCAAACTTCCGGCTAATTGGCGAAGAACCACCCCATCCGGCGAGCTTAAGCCCGGCAACCGCCAGCATGCCAGTGCTGCCAAGAAGCTGGAGAAGTCATTATACTGTGTTTATTTTAGTAGTGCCACAGCATAACACTACCACTACAGGCTGCCCTGGGCGTTGTTTGTCCTCTGTATCAAAATCTCCACTTCTGAAACGTACAAACCATCTCTCGCACGTTGAGACCGATGGAACATATTCAGGATATGCTTCAAAGAGCAAGCGATGTGCTTCAGCTGCACTCTTCTTCAAATTGAAAAAGTAAAGTAGAACTTCCCGCAAATGACGTTTTGTTGGCACAAAATCCGACATTGTTTACAAAATCCGTCGTTTGCACTTTTGTACACAGAATAAATGAGAATTGTTTACCTACCAAAATACCGCATAAGTAGTGTTGCCGTGTTGTTTATTGTTATTGGCTATAAACAAAAGTACTATTTTCTCAACGCAAAAATAAATGTACTTTACAAAGAAATAAAACCTTTTTTGGTATTCTTTTTAATTTGTGGGAACAAAATGCCTTATATTAAAAATAAATAAAAGTAAGACAACTTACACAATTAAACACAATGTAGAATTAAAATGTACATTATGTTTTTCATATATAAGGGCAAACGTCTCAAACTATTCGTCTTTTACCAATAGGCTCTTGCTTCTTGCTCATGCAACTGAAGCATGAAAAAAATCATGATGTGAATTGAGTGATACATATCTGGGAACAACTTCCAATACACCAGTTATTGTGGAATTTTTGTGGTTTTAGCTAAAATCCAATTTTACAGCCTGTTGAACCAAGCAAGTTTACTTGATGGTGTCAAGAACGTACTATGGTTTACACGTAAAAAATACCATAAACAATGTAGTTGACCGTCTTGTGAGCATATGACTTCCACAAATTTCCATTTTGCTCGGTTTGCCGCTATTCTTTTCTTGTTTTACCGTGTAATATTACAAGTTTTGAAGAATCGACTGCTTTCAGGCTTTTGAAGAACTGAGAAATTCTAAGCATTTCATTGTAAGTTGTCCTGTTTCTTTTCGATAGAAAGTTTGATGCACCTGAATTTTCTACGTGCTTTTTTTAAAGGAAGCTTCACGTTAGTCATCTCCAGAGGTAAATTACGGCTTAGGATAGCAAGCAAAGTTTCATACAATTTTTAAACATTTTACATAGAAATTATGTTCAACATCGAATATCGTAATTTCCCCCACTATTTCTTTTTTAAATTTATAACAAAATGTTAAAATCTTGGCAACACTGCATAAAAATATAGCTGCCATTCATAGCTTTGTTTGAGAGAGACAGGAACTTGAATATAAAAGCGGAAACTAAGGCATAGTAATGGCTTAATTCGTTGTGTGGATAAAGTCATTAATATTATGTATGACATTTTGTTTTACTTGAGTCTTATGGAAATATTGGCGCTAAAAGAAGCAACGACCTCAAAAAAATATTGAAAATAAAAAACCCTTAGATTTTAAACAAAGAAGAAGACGAGCACACAAATGTAAGTACAATAGATTTATTTGTTTAAAATTTCAAATATGTTGGCATTAATCATTTTTATACATTCATACATAATTGTCCAGTACAACCCTATGTCAGGGTTACGGCCTCTCGCAGCACTCATGTTGTGTGTGTTAATTTTTAACCATGAGTACTGGGTCCTACAGTTTGAAAATCTACTCCGAACGACGGATTTGAGAGCTTTTGCGAGAAGACCGCTGAGAGGTAGTCGCCGAAAGAAATAATTTTTCATATTTCTTTTTATGTTTCAAGATATCAGAGCTGAGATTTGAACCCAGCGCTATCGTCTTAGTAAGCCAACACACTAACCATTAGACCACGGCGACATTATACTGGCGGTAGAAATAAAGTGAGTGTACGAGTATATTCTTTTTTTATTATAAATTTAACAAAAGTGAGTAAAAAGTATAAATTAATGTTAAGAACATATACGAGTATTTAAATAAGAATGAGCACTTGAAAACAGTTTTTCGTATTCCAAATGAAAACCGCTTACACTACTTGCGATTAATTTATTTAAAAGTATTAATAAAGTAAGAGTGAAATAGTCCTTGAGACGAGCTTTTCCGTGTAAGGCATTAAATTTATATCTTTATGGAATTATTAATTAATTAAAAACCATAAATACAAGAAAGTATGTATTTAGAATAAATTTGTATTTGATTTTATGAAAGATATTTGCCAGCATTTGTATTGATTTCCTTTGTAAAGCCATTGCCTATTGAAAAGTGTTTTACTTCTCCATAGAATGCAATGCATACCATACGATTTAAAGACGTTTTTTCATAAGTTGACGAGAACAATTTTCACTCCATTCTATATCATTGCAAATCATCTGATTTGATAGTTTGTTTTTCATGCTATTTTTCAAGATTCCAGGCATTCTTCTCGAATCAATTTTATTTTGCTGGTTTATTATGGGAAACACGCTCCTTATGTTTTGGTTATAATTCAGGATCTTTACGCAACCTTAACTTGAATAAAACTCTTATGTATAGACCGTGAGATTATTTTGGGGCTTCTCGACTAAGTACAGGAAGGGGCGAATGTGCTTGCTAATAACTGTAGGGTTTTCAACTCATTGGATCGTTGGCACAATAAGCATACATTTCTCTGCTCTATCGGTACTACTATAGGAGGGCTCTGATGAAATAAAAATATTAAGTCCTAATACTCCCATATTCTTTCGTAGTATCTCTTAGAGATCATATTCTTTTGTAATTGATTGTTAAACGAATCGCACAATGCCTTATAGAGAAAATTAGTTCTTACCTTGCTGTCTTCTTTTTGATACATTCATATCTTTACAAACACTCCCTCTTTCTTCCATCCCATAATCAAATTCAAAATAGAGTGAGTATTCAACTCCTCTATTGATTTAGAGTTTTGTCACAACGTGTCATGTAATTCGTTGCTTTATTGATACTGCTAAGCAAAATTTTTTGATAAAGTACGGAATTTGTTTCCATTAAAAAATTACAATCTATGGCACGAGGTACACGTATGTATTGTGGAGCATATTTGTACGTTTGTGGCTGATTATCTAATAAATCATACAACAATTAATTTCGGAAATACTTCATTCTTTGACCGTTAAAAAGACTATTATCTTATGAAGGTGCCTTTAGGTAGATGATGAGAATAAAGGAGGAGTAGACAGTATGCCGTCTTATTATTTCTGGTTGTACGATTTTCCATGAAGTGAAAAATTATACAAGGATTGTGCGAGAACAAAAAGGGGAGAAAAATCTGCCTAAAAAATTTGTTTTCCGCCAATTACAATAACATAAAAAAAATATATTGAAATTAAGTGTTCCATTACTTATTTCCTTACTACTTACACTATGTAATGCATGAGTACAAGTCATTCCCTGAGAGCACTCAAGAGTTTGACTGTAATAATAATACTTCACAGCAAACCGCTGATAAATTTTTAAAACATTATTTTTTTTTTGTATTTTTATTGACTTTTTTTTAATTAAATTTTTATTGTTAGTTTTCATTTAACACTTCATAATATATACTAAACTATACATATTATGTACTTGTTTTTATTTTATTTTTGTAATAATTTTTTTCTTTTGTTTTTATAAGTGACTGTAAGTATAGTGTGTAGTGAGTGAGTGGTGTCCTTTGTGTTAAGGGTGTTAAAAGAAATTATTATTTGAGGAGATTCAAGTTATAAAATATAATTTTATGTCAAATTCCCATTGTGTGTGTCCAGTTAAATATATATTTATTTATTTATTATTTGGTTTTGTTAGTGTTCTGTGAAAGTAAACACTTAACAGAATAAAAACAGTCGTATCCGCCTTTAACAAATCATTTATTAATCTTTTACGTTTGGTATTTATATGTGAAAGTGTATGAATACTTTTTCTGTTAAGTGTAGTTGTGTAAGTGATTAAAAAGTTATCAACTTCTCTATGCTCGTTTATAGTTTTTCTTTTTTTGTTTTAGTTTTTCTTTTTTTTATATAATTTATAAAATGTTTTTAAATTTTTACATATTAAAAATAAACAAAACATTTTATAAATTATTTGTACTGGTACTTAAATCACTATATATTTTTTGTTTTATTAATTAATTTATTTGGTTGGTTTTTATGATAATAATTTTTATTTTTTATTTAATGTTTCCTTTTTTGGTTTTAATTAATATTACTTAATAATAATTACAATATAATGCGATATAATAACACTGGAATCGAAAACAAATTTAGTTCAAATTCATTTACATTTTAACCAAAGCAAAAAAAAAAAACCGTCTAATATGGTGGTGAATTGTTTTAAACATTAAACACATAGGCAGACTACAGTAAGACTACACAGCTGCATAACTACAAATGCAGTTGACTTCAAGTTCCGCCGTATACTCAGCTTCTCAATCTTTTGAAAATGAGAGCAACAACAAAATTTCATTCGAAAAACGAAAAGAATTTACTATTTTTCATCATTATTTTTATTTATTTTTTACTAGAAACTCTATTTTGAGTAATTTTTTAGCGCAATATTTTTAAAATCTTCAAAACTACGAGTATTTAAAAAACTAAATTATTAAAATTGATTTCTGCAGCATTATTATATTGTAATTACGAGTAGTACTTAATAAAATTCACAAAGTGGAGTTAAGCGATATAACAAGTGAAGTATTCGTATAACATTCATATTCGATACCATTTGTTGGAAAGTTTATGCTCCTTACCAACTAAAAACAAGCAGGTTGACGCCATTCATTATCGAAATTTGTCATCAATTTCTATGAAAGCCAGTTTTAAGGAATGTGAAGGAAGTTCAGAAATATTTTTAAATGAAACTATTAAGAGTACTAGGCTCAATAATTCCAAAAATGTTTGCTTTAATATACAAATTTCTAAAATTGGTATACACTACGTATACTTATACAGTCGGGCCTCGATTATTCGTGATCCGGTTTACCGGATGCAATGTTTTCAAATTGTGTGATTCGATTAACTGTGATTACCTCTATTACCCATGACAAAAACGGGGAATTCCCTTGTTTTCATACGATGAGCCAGAAGCATTTCCAAGTGATTACTTTAATTTTGAAATTTGAGAAGTGCGGGTCGTTAGATCTTATTATATTTAATAGGGCATCATTACCAGTGGTAAAAAGACAAGGAAACATTTTAAATATTGAAGATAAAGTTAAAATAAATTACGAACTTTCGAAAAATAATGTGAGTGTTAAAATGCTAGCTCAACAATACTATCTTGAATTAATTCTTTTAATGTAAATATGTATATATCTGTGGACATTTGACAAAACGTCTTCTTTCAAAATCAACAACTTTTCAGTAGAGCAAAAAAACAGTTAAAAAGGCTAATACAAGTTATTGCTTAGAAAATTAAAGAAATTTTGAACTTGGACATTATACACAAATACTTAACGAACATTGTGCGACCTTTTTTTTCCCTCTAGAAGCAATAGTTTTCTTTAAAACAGCAAAAAATTAATTTAAGACCTTTTGTTAAATTTTTTTTGTTTAAATTTTAAAGAAAAAAATTAGCTTCCACCATACAAGTCGTTTTGTCAAAATTTTTTTGATTAAATTTAAAAATTATTTTAATCGCTTAAGTCAAGACAAGTTGTTTTGTTAAAATGGAATATGAAAAAAAGGTTGAAAGAAGTTGATCTGGAAAATATATTTGGGTTCTATTTTTCCCTTCAATATGCAGATAATTAAAAAATAATAATAAAAATGAAATACAATTTTTTATAGACATTCAATTTTTTAAATTATTCTTAATTCTCTGAAAAAAGTCGTTTTGTCAAATTGAAATTGGGGGAAAGTCTGAAAGAGGTCGATAAGTCAACTGCATATCTTGCCATCCAAAGGTCGTAGAAATACGGGGATTAGAGCAAAAGAAGAACAAGGAAATTCTATATTTAATATAAAAATCTTGGAAAATTGTCTTATTCGAGAGAAGACGTTTTTTCAAAATTCCACAGATATGTAAACCAATGTTCATTTGTTAAATAGTAAAAATATTAAAAAAAAACTGTATAATTACAATCGTTATTCGATTAACCGTGAAATTCGATTATCCGTGATGCTTCTGGTGCCGACCATCACGGATAATCGAGGACCGACTGTACATTGAGTCACCTTAAAAAGCAAACAAAATTTTTCACCATAAAGGCAAATACTCGTTTGTATATTCAATGTAAATATGGAATGTATTGCTTATGGGTATAAGCATGTCTCTATGACCATTTCGTCTCTGCTCAAAAGACTCGTCAGAAGACTTTTTCCCAAATATGGTAATAAAACTATAAACTCTTATATTTAAAACAGGAATATATTGCTAAATGACAAATAATTTTTATTTGAAAAATTTTTAACATTTGAAAACATATTTAGGCTTAATAAAACCACATTTCAATACGTCGGTTTCTCTTGAATGAATAATATCAACTAAGCGTTGAAAATGACTTTGAATTGTCCTTGGCTTAAGACACGGTTAATGATAATTTATCCAAAGTTATGGACGCGACGAATAAAATTTAAAAAAATGAAGCAATAGCGTATAAACGAAATTACAAAAATTATTAGTCCGTGTAAACTAAACACTTGTATTTTACAATAAAAGGATTATTGTTCTTAAAAATATAAAAATTTAAGGGTTTTATTCGTTCTAAGTGGAAAATACAAATATATTTTTAACAAATATCAATAACATTTGCTTTCAAACGTTCAAACGTCAATGACAAATAGAATATCACCGCATATAATTTTAGATATATTCGCTTAAAAAACAAAAATGTAAAAATTGTTCCAAGTTGATGATGCTGCCAAAGTTAAATTCATATAAATCTCTGCTTTTATTAATTTTAACATATTGTGGTCGGTAGTCATGCTGTGATTTATGTGTTTAATGCTTTACTTAAGTTCTCAAAAAAAAAAAAAATAAATAAAAAATATTTTAAAATTGTTTCGTTTGTTTAAGTAGAAAGAAGTTTAAAAAAAAAAACTTTAAATTCTTAAATAAATGCCATACATTTCATTTCAATTGCTATTGCAATTGATATATTTATATATAAATATTTTTTTTATGTATATTTTTTTAGTATGTATGTATATCTTATTATATAAATACAAGTATTCTTAAATACATTTATCTAAAGTCGAAAGAGTTTTTATTATTTTGTTGTTTTTTTTTATATATATATTTTTGTTTATATTGTTTCCTCTTCTTAATTGTTTTATGGTCAAAGCTTAAGAGTTTGCCTGTTCTTTATTCATAATGATTATTTTATTAACAAATTGTATAATATTTTATATATATATCTACTGTAATGCATCAGGCATATTACATATTTTTATTTTGGGTTCATTTGTTCAAGTCTCTTTATGAAATCGGGAAAACAGTAATCATTCATATGGAATATACAGAGTTAACATACATATCGTCGTACGGGACTTTAATTACTCTATCCGCCATTTTTTAAATCTGTAATCCGTTTACGGGTATTTATATCCGAAACTGGACGACATATCCGAAAACGGAATGCAGACTTGGAATATTTGGGGTCGAAAACCTAAAGTAGCATCATTAACTCGAGATACATATATAAAAAATATGAAATGGCGGATAGAGCACATAAACTCCCGCACCACAATATACATATATGTATGTGAATGGATTTGTAAACAACATGAGAAAATCTACAAGAACATTAAATTCAATGGTATATAATGATAACGACTAGAATTAGTTCGATTCCGAACATAAAAGATATAACATTGGAGTTTGTAACGCTGTTTTCAAATCCAGTTTCGATAACATTGGAATCTAAGACACCCCTGAATGTATTTTTATGTTTATACATACTTGTAGTCGCCGTGGTCTAGTGGTTAGTGTTTTGGCTAACTAAAACGATAGTGCCGGGTTGAAATCTCAGCTCTGACATCTTGAATAAAAAGGTATAGTTTTAAAATCTTCATTGAGAACCACAATCTTACTCTAATATGCGCCGGGGCACAGAAATATTAAACGTAGGGAAGGGCAGATGTAGAAATCACATTGACATAAGTAATGCGGAATTGGTCATCCCGACGATGGCAGTTATCGAAATATGACCTGTTAAAAACGAGATCGTTATTGTATATGCCAGTAAGATAACAGCTGTGATAACTGGTTTTTGCCCTATGTTAGAAAATATTAAAGATCTGGCTTAAGTGCGTATTTTTTTTTTATTTGAGACCAATACTCAGGGTTAAACCTCTACTAAATGCAGTGCATTGGATTGGAATTTTTTGGAAAGGACAGAACGTACAAATACATATATTTTTTGTTTATATTATTATTAAGCGCCCTAGGAACGAGACAAACTGCTGTGAATTGATCATTCAAAGGCCAGTGTTATACCTTCACCCTTGAATGATCAACAGCAGTTGCCTCATCTTTGCATTTTGATTGTATGGTGAGTGTCTTCGCTAAGTAGGTTTGGCTGTTATCTGCTTCTTCCCAATAGTTGGCGCTTTTATCTTGATCATTCGTTTTTTTGTTGACATTGGTTAAAGTGGAATAGAGTTTAATGTCGGGGAAGCGGTTTCTTTGTATATGGTCTTCTTGATCGACTTATGGAGTTTCTGAATCATTGGCACTAGTTATATTTGAAATACTGCTGCAACTGGTTTTTTAACAAGTTGGTAACAAGGAAGTGGCATGTAAATGACGCGAAAGTGATAATTGGATTACTTTGTTTAAATTCAATGGCAACTGTAAACTTGTTTCTGAACTTTAAACTTTGTTTCTGTTTTCCTAATTTCATTTGGCCTCCATCTCTTTTCTGTAGTATGTTGTGTAATTGCTTCTTTTATTATTTATTTATTTATTTTTTTTTTTTGATAAGCTAAAAATAACGAGTAAATGCTATTAAAAAATAAATTACTTATAAAAAAAAGTTCTACAATATTGTGACAACATTTAACACAGAAATATAATTTTTAAAAATTTACTAGAAAAACTCTTTAAGGCCACTGTTACAAGGTCAGTATACATACATATATACATATATGGTAACATTTGGATTCTGTACTATTCAAATATCCCAATATGTACATACATGTATATAGAACGTGTAACAGTAACAGTGCCTTAAAAGAATTAACTTTTCTATTAAATTTTTAAAATTTTTTATGCTACTTTACAATGTATTCTATATACTTATGTATAAATATATTTAAATATATATAATTACATAATAATTTATTTATATTTTTTTTTCCATATATATTTTTATAAAAAATGTTTTTGTTTTTTTTTAATTTAAAAGATATATCACCGTTATTAAAAAGGATATTGGATTTGAGGCAAAAAACTTTGGGAACTATACATGTTTTTTTCTTTTAGTTTTCGTAATAATCAAAATTTATAGGATTTCTATATTTTAATAATTTAAATACATACTAGCAATAACTAGTAGAAGAGGTCTTGCCTATGCAAAATTTTATTGCTGAAGTAATTTGCTAGTTTTACATTCCAACATTGTATTTTAGGTGTTGTTTTGAAGATATCGGTCTATTATGATTATGTTTATAAAATATCGGATATGAAAATGTCAAATTTGGCACCGGCCAACATTTTCAATTAGTCAGAATGACGAAACTAAAGTTAGAAATACATAACATGCGTTGTGCAAATTGGGTGTTTCGCTCGTCTGTCAAAAAAATTTAAAATTTATAAAACAAGTTATTGGCGAAATTGGCAACTCTTCTAACGTATAGAAGTTAAACAAATTTTAAATTTTAGATGCGTTAACAGTTGAACAGTTGACTTACATTGTATGTATATTGTTATCGCTGTTAACGCCGTAACGCATGCTGTGTATTTCTACCTTAAGGGAGATGCTATAGGAACTCTCAATAAATTGAGGACTGTCTTCCCATCAAAGTATATTAATTCTCTTCTGAAATTCCATAAATATTTTAAAATATATTTCATATATATTTTTACTAACTACAGTTTTGAATGCAAAACCTTCAATTTCTTTACATATCGTATAGAAAATATTTAAGAATACAAATGAGATTTTAAAAACTAGATATGAGAGTTTTGCCTCAAAAAACAAAAAAAGCGAAAGCGTTTCTCTAATAATTAAATAAATTTGTTGTTAATACATATTTATATTGATTTATATTTCTTATATAGTCTATAATTTATATGTTTTTTAATAAATTAAAAATAAAAAGAATTTGTACATCATTTTTCTTTATGTAATTATTTATTCATAAAGAAATTTTAATTTAAAAAAAAAGAGGAAAATTATCTACAAACATATTACAATAAGGGAACAAATTTAGAGCAAAAGTTTTCGTTAATATTTTGAAAAACTCAAGCGTTTAATAAATTAAAAACTGAGCAACACTCTTTGTGAAGTTAAAGTCTTAAGAGGCAGTGTTGTCAATATACAATTTCCGTTTTTATTCTTCTATTCGTGAAACTGTATTTTTCACTAACAACTCTTTTTTTTCAATATTTCTTCTTTAGTTTCTATAATAAATATTAATAGAAACTTAAAACTTTTAATATGAGTATTCTACTTTTCATTTATTTTGGTTTTTTTTTACATCAGCCTGTAACTTCTACAGCTAGTCTGAGAGCCAACCCATCTTTTTAAGCCCCACAATTGTTTAATTATTGGCTAAATTTGTTTTTATGTGATTTTTATCATATATTTTTTCCTTTTCTTATTAACTTTTGGTTTTTAATTTGAACACAACTTTCTACAATACATATATACAATAGGTACACACCTAGCCTTAGACTAATATATCCTAGTGGCCAAGTGGGTACTTCTTTTTCTCTTTGAGTAATTGCTCTTTTTTAAGGTTGAAAACAGAACATTTGTTCAACCTGTTTTTTTTTTTCTGAAGATTCTTAAAGTTCTGTTACCGCATAATTAGAATCATCATTCATGGCAGGCGGGGGTGGTGGTGGTGGCAGATCATCATCTTCATTTATATGTGGTTGTTGTTGTTGTTGTGCTTTCGTTGTTGTTATATTATTATTATGCATAATATTATTCGATTTCGGCGGTGATCCCACACTTGTTTCCAGTGGTGGTGGTGGTGGCAGTGATGTGTCGTTGTTCATCTGTCGATTAGTTTCCGACGACGCATTTGTCGCATTACTTGTTGTTATTACTGTATTGGCAGTATTTGCTGTTGGCTCTGTGGATTGCATATGCAAACTATTGCCACCATTTTGATGGCTATAGGGTTTTGTATTGCCACCAGTTCCACTTCCTCCATTGCTATCGCCATTTTCTGGTGGAGGTGGTGGCGAATTGGGTGTTCCCACACGAGGTGGTGGTATAGCTTTCATTTGTGGTGGCAACTTCATAGGTGGTCTCTGTAGAGTTCTGTAATTAAAAATAGGAATAGATTTATTTATTTGAAGCCATAAGAAAAACTTTTTTTTGCTGATAAAGCTTCTGCTCAGGGAGTTGCAATAGATATAGGTTGTTTTCGAGGGACAAAAATCTTAGGTTTTTCACACACATATTTTTACAAAATTTATAACAAAGAACAAAAAAAAATTTACATAGAAAATTATGGGATACATTATTCACATCCAGCAAACTAAAATGAAAATGGTTTGAGAAGAATGTCATATTCGCGACTTCTAAATGAATTGAATTCATTTTCAATTGCACTCCTCAACTCCAATAAATTTTTTACTTTTTGAAGTTATGGAAATTGGCTACTTGTGGCTTTGCCACGAAGATTCATCAAAAAAATATTTTCATAGAAGACAAATTCATGCAAAGTGCAATTTAGTAGTACTGAATATGATTCTTCCATGAAAATGTATAATTGACGCTATGAATTCGCCACGGGGTAGGTAGATAGTTACAAATATCGTTAGTTTTACATTATGATACATACATACATTATTAGCCATTACAACCCTGTGTTATGGTTACGGCCTAGCTTCTCGCAACACACATGTTTTGTGTGTCAAATTTTATTCATAAGTACCAGGACCTGCAGTTTATTTCCGACTCCGAACGACAAACTTAAGAAGTTTGTTCATGGCAATTAGTTACTTTCAGAGCTTTTGCCAGGAGACTGCTAAGAGATAGTCACCGAAAGAAATAGTATTTCATATTTGTTTTTTTAAGATACCAGAGATTACATTATCAATAAATATCATCATTAATGTATTGGTCAGAAATGTAGGAAGAATCTGAATTAATACTAGAAAGTTATTTATTTAAGACCATATGCTTGATGCAGTGTAACAGACCAAAAGCCTTACACTAGTAGTCAGCACACTACTACACTGTACTACAGCACACAGTAGAAATTTCAAAATAAATTTTTATTGAAGCAAATGAAAATTTTAAATGTGGACTTTTGGTAAAACAGTTCAAACTACCGAATTCTATAAAAAAAAGTTGTTAAAAGATTCTATGCCATAGAGTAGTATCAAAGATAATATAAAATTTCTGATGTCATGGAACCATATGACGTCTAATAAATTCAGCAGAAATCACTTACTTTGAATAATGCTGTTGATGTTGCTGTTGTTTCTGTTGTTGATATATTGACTCAACATGAGGTGGTTCAGCATCTTTGGGTATCTCAGGCAGGGGGCAATTTAATATTGAAGGTTTATATTTCGGATCAAATTTACCACCCTGCCTTAGAGTTGAACATTTATAGATGCCTTTATCACGATCGTATATGGCGGAGTCCATGGACTCGGTACGTGACACATTTAAAACATCTTGGGGAGATTTCATTTGTTGTTGCTGTTGCTGCTGTTGTTGCTGATGATGAGGCGGTATGCGAGCGCCAGATATTTGCGGTGGATGTTGATGGCCGGGTATTTGAGGATTTACAACGCCACCGCCACTCTGTTGAGAACTTTGACGTCGCATGGTAGCCAAATTGGAGACATAAATCGAACCTTGACTAATAGCCACCAAAGGTTGATATATTGAATGGGGGTTATTAACTTGGTTACCGTTTTGAGCCAAGCCACCCATGTGACCGGGAATCTGCTGATAGATTTGATTGGGTTGACCATGTTGACCCACCATATGATGTTGTTGAGCATGTTGATGTGCTGCCGTGGAGTACGTGCCATATTGCTGCTGCTGTTGATGGTAAATGGCGTGCTGGTGTTGGGCTGCTGCCACAGCCGCTTCATGTGAGTGGGGATGGGGATGAGGATGATGACAATAGATCGGTTGTGGAGCCATTTGCTGTTGCTGCTGCGGGGAAGTCACTGTTGTTGTTTGCCGATTGCCGGGTTCGCTACAGACTGATGACGATTTTCAGTAAAAATCATTTGCTTCCAAAGTTTTGCATTGTTTGCTTAAAGTTGCATATTTACCATTATTTGGGCCTACAAAAATATGAAATCAATAACATGAGTCTTTTTTTATATAAACATTTTATAGAAAGAGAAGGAGAATAGCAGAAAGCGATATACTAAATGATATGGAAAACTATTTAAAAGGTTTACGAGACTTGAGTTCAAAACTACGACTAGGAGTGAGCTTGTTATAACACAACAACTCTTACCGCTTAGGTGTGTGGGGCTATGATTGTGCGACGGCAAACGACCAAGCGTATGCGTGCCCATAGCCCTCATATTCTGCTGCATGTGCACATGTGCCATCATCTCATGTTGTGCATGTCTCTTCGAGGGATGCTGCAATGTATGCGATCCACTAATGACCGGTGGACTAAAGTGCCTGGAAATAAGATTTAAAACGAGAATTTAAATAAAATCTTTCACGTTTGTAACTCTCACCCATTGTGATTCCTTGGCAAAGTTCTAGAGGCATTTAGCATTTGTTGATGATTTTGAGGCGCCGGGTGGGAAATGTACGAGGGCTCATCTACCTGGGCATAATCGTTGCGTTTCCTTATATAAATCCATGTATGAGAGTCTACCCATACCATTATCGTTAGCAAAATGGCCGCTATAAAGCTGGCAATAAGCATGAGAACCAAACCCAATAGGCCACCTTCACATAGACCACGACTAGCTGCTAGGAAATTGTGATGAACCGTTTTACAATCCACCAAAGCAGTAAGTTGGGTCAACAAACGCTCGCTGCTGTTCAAATCTGCATTAACAGCACCCAATTTAGGCTGAAGTCCAGATGATTTAAAAAGTACCAACGAAATTTTCATTACTGTCGCCATAGCACTGCGGGCATTATTTAAAGAATTTTGCGATTCCCTAAGACGTTGGGTAAAGGGATTAGTATGACCTGGTTCACATTGCGTATAGTGCAATAATACATTAGTGGGAAGATCTCGAGGCGCAACTGAAACTAAGAAGTCAGCTGGATTTATGCACAGATCTCCTACTGCCACTGAGGATGACAAATAAAGTCCAGACATAAGCCAGGAACCCGTAACGGCCAATAAACCACAAACACTAAACAGTATTAGAGCACAGCGAGAATGACGTGCCACGCCCACCAACAATACCGCACATAAAACCAAGAGTAAAGCCAAAGTGGCCACTGTACCAGGCCAACGTATTAATTCCATTTTATCGCCATCCTATTGTTTCAATCAAAAGTAAAAATATAGTTGAAAAATGTTTGCAATAAAACAGGTAATAGTACCCACTTACCGATAAAAATTTCGTCATAGTAACACTGGTCAAAGGTCGTCTTATATCACTGGCAGCATTAGTAGCCAAAGTCACGTTACCCTGCACTATATTGAGTGACACAAAAAGTATTGAGAGAGCAGATTGATTTGATACCGGCTGATCGAAAATATCCGCCAACTCCACTAGTTGAGGTCGTATGCGGTTCTTAAGAGTGTTTTCCAAAATGTGGGTTTGATTGCGTACTGTGGTAACTAGAGTATCCACCTTACGTCCAGCAGTCAATACCTCCAAGAGGCCATTATGCAAGTCATCATTGCCATAGAGTCCTAGAAACGCAGAGAATTATTGAAAAAGCTTTAGAAATCCAAATATAAATATTTCGGTATTGTCCTACCCAAACCAATTGCAGCACAGCACATCACAGTAACAATGGATAACGCCACTTTTAAACTTGTTATTGAGTGTGCCGGTCTCGGTTTACGATCGCAACAGCGTGTCATTAAATAGAGCAGCAATCCCAGCAGTGAAATAATTAATAGGGCTGCAGGTACCGAACCCAAAATACCCAAACTCTGTAAAATCCAAAAAAAAAAGGAAAACTCATTTTATTTGTTAACTCTATTCAAATTTGCTTGGCAAGCTTACCTCCAAATAGATTTCATCATTGGGCCTAAATGTACTGTTAATCTTATGAAACGTTATATTGTAGTGTGGCAGAGCATGAAGTAATTTGGCTATAACTGGTACTTTATACTGATCCGTATATTCATGATATTCTGCCATTTCTAAAATTAAATTGCTCTCCTCGCTTTTAGATGTTCAGGCAACGAAGTTGTATGATTTTCATTTAAGTATTATGGGCTAATGATTGTTATCTTTTTTTATTTAGTTTTGTATTTATATGCGGACCAGTTGTTACCTGTAACAATGAAAGAATTATTTATTTATATGTATAGAATATTTAGGTGAATTACGATACATTTAATTATTATGTGCTCGGTGTACTGTAATAGACCAGAGACTCTCAAACTAGTAATAGGAAACTACCGACCAAACTTTTGGGGTACTCTGTAGGGCCGTTTTATTTAGAGAATAGCTCAAGTTCAATATAAGAACTTTCCATTATAAGCTAAAACCTATGAAAAATCGAATATATCCTTTAAATGTGTCTTCCCATTCCTGTCGTTTTAGTGGATTTAATTTAATTGACACTGCACTTTTAAAGCTTTCAATATCTTCTGAAAAGCGACAAGGCCAGCTGCACTACTTTAAAGTAACAAAAGTGTTGAATAATTCTTCCGTTTTTTGCAGGGTAATTGGGTGGACAATTTTTTTTATGAGACAAGAACTCAGGAGATGTCCCTTACATATAGAGTGCATTGTGCTAGCAAAATAGGTTATGAGAAGGAGGAAAATATTCTGAAGGTTTTGTGGAAATCTGATTTGGATCTTTTCCTATCTTAATTGACAGGAAAAATTCTATAACACTTGACAATCAAACAGAAATGGATGTGATCTGGAGGATAAGCGAGAACTGTATTAAAATTGCAATTGTTGGAAACCAATTCTTTTATTCAGGCAGACCACTTCTTCATTGTAGTTTCGATAGAACAATAAAAAACACATATTAGTAAACCTTCGCTCTTTCCAAAACGTGGTCCAAAAACCCCAAAATAGACTCATATAAATATATTCTATTCGGGGTAGGAAAAAATGCTCCTACATATCGGGTTAGGTTTAAGAATATATACATTAGCGGGCCTGAACTATTTTTTTTTTAATTTTTCAAATATGTTGAATTTGAAAATTTTCAATACAAGAGATTGGTGAGAATTATAAATGTATAATAACTGTAAATAAAAATTTTTTAATATCAATTAAACGCTCTTTATTGGATAGAAAATTTTTTCACAAAAGTTTAGCAACATATGCGGCCGTATTTCGCCAAAAACTCTTTAAATGCTGATTTCAAGATGCTCAATTGTCTCTGGTTTCCAATATCCCAATGAATGTAATCGAATGGGATTAAATCGCACGTATTGGTGCCCAATTAATTAAACTCTTATTTGAAATTATTCTTTCATCAAAAGCTTCTTTTAGTAAAACAATTTAATTGCGGAACGTGACTCCGTCCATTTAAAAACACATGTGTGTCATATCAATGCCAACTAATTGAGGGCGAAAATTTTTCTAATCATGTTTCTATACCATTCACCATCACCGTTTTTAAAGACATATAGTTAGATCACTGGTTCTGCCAGCCCATAAAACTCATTAAACAATAATTTGCAGGGGATATTATGGTGTTTTGACAAATGCTTGTAGGTTATCTTCACTTCAAATATGACAGGAAATTCAATATCAATATACATTTTTGCTTCAGCCGTTTCGACATTTGGCTTTACTTCCTGCGCATGTTGAATCTTGAAGGTTTTTAAGCCATAAAGTGGAAAGAAAATGGCAATGAATTTATTGATTTGAATTTTCTTCAATGCTTCTCTCTACAGAGGCTACAACTACCTCAGTGTACACTATTCGGCGTCTCACGAGATGCACATTACTTGTAACAAATACATACTCGTAGTCTATTCGACCCGTAGATTTGGTATATTATTAAAAAAATTTTGGTTAATCATCTATTTGGTTCGCGTATACTCTATTGCCCGTATTCATAAAAAATATTTTCGGTTTATTGAGGGTTTATTTGACATATTTCTATACAATACTTGTCAAATAAAATCTCAATAAACCTAAAATAATTTTTATGAATACGGGCATATAAATCCATGTTGGAATAACGATGTTCTACCATCAAGCGTTAATTTGATGCCATCACCACTGTAGTCGCCACATACACGAAATATAAAAATATTTTAACATTTGCGCTGCCGATGTTTTGTTTATGATATACCAAAACGATGGCTCGTATAGATGGAGTGTAAGAGTAAACATGGCCCGAAAACTATCCATTGTTATTCGATTATGTACTCTCTGAATGGCGATTATTTACTAAAAAAAATTGATGAAATGTATGATAAATTTGACAAAGATATTAAAGATATTCATAAGGAAAAATCAAGCCAAAAATCGGTTATCAAATAGAGCAGTCTTGCCAACTCTAAGTTGTGAAAATCAAAAAAATACACTTTTTTCTAAAAAGGCATGTGAAAGTAATTTTTACACTGTTCTACGAAACCGAGACACTTAAAGTAGTGGTTACATTTTTATAGTGAAATGTTTGTCTAATATGACGTTTGAATTGCAAACTTTACATATTTATTTTAAACCTTTGAACGTTTAACTAGGCTTTGGTGTTAAAATGTATGCTTTGACATGTATGTCAACATGGCATCATAATAAAATTATGACTTGAGACCCCCACTTCATATTTGCTCAAGTGCGAGATTATGATGATGATGTTGAAGATGACGATGAGAAGATCAAAGAACAATGCAGTCATGATAGAATGAATTATTTGTACTTATACCAAGTACACACACACACATATGTACATACATACCCATATACACTGACACAAAAATGTTATAAAATAAAACACACACACACACATACTAAGAAAATAAACAAAAGGACTTTTAAGTACACGATAAATTTTTAAAAGAGAAATAGTTTTATTATGCCTATAAAAGTTATTAATTGGAAAATCATGTGCAAACATAATATCCTTTTAAGCATTTTTTTTCTTGATTTTTTTGTTTTTTGATTTTTCTTTCTAGTATTTTTTGTATAACTATTACCCAAGAAATTACTTTGCCAAGTTAGTTACCAGTTACCAATTTACAAGTAGTTAAAAAAGTCAATGCTCCCAAAAAAAAAACCACAACAACAACAAAAGTAAAGAGAAGAGAGCGACTGAACAAACAAAACTATTTGATATGAACAGGGAAATTATTTTTATTATTTGACCGCATGTTAAGCTCGCAGACAAATACTTAAACACAGAAGCAAACACAGTTACACTCGACACACACAGCCATCACAGAGTAATTCAAACAAACAATGTTGCCATTATATTTACTTTTAATCAAAAATCGGGTATATTTTTCTGACTGCTTTTACCATACAAGTATACTTTTTAAACTACGAAAAATGTTCGTGTAGCACGAACATTCGTTGGATATCATTTAGCTTGGCTATTAAATCAGTAGAATTATATATATTGTTTTTTTTTGTTCAGACCAATAATCAGGGGAGTAAACCCCTACTCATGCTGTGCATTGTATTGGAATGAAAAATAGCTAGATTTTTTTCATTCTTATTTCAATGAGACAAGTTGCTGTCAGTTAATCACTTAAAGGCTAGTGTAATACCTTCACTCTTGAAATGATCAACAGCAATTGCGCCATCTGTTAATGTTAATTTTTAGTTTATTGTGAAATGGTGAGGATCTATGCTAAAAATTTTTAATAAGGGTTAACATTTTTCTAACTGTTTGAATCGTAATTGATATATGATATTTTTTTATTGGCATGTGATCAGGGTATATAATTTCGAGAGAATACCATCTTCAGAAAATATCATCAGAGCACTTGAAAACGCATTTGGGCTCGCGTGTTGGACACTGTATGCTAAGTGTCTTCTAGGCTGAGATATTTCTGGTCCTTAGGACGCGGAATTAATATGTGAATACGTCGCAAAAGATGGGCGTGTGGTCACATATTTGATTAATTTAAGCTTGAAGTTTATTATATCCTGAAGGAAGTGCTTCGGATTGCTTCTGAATTAATACAGTATTTGACTGCATTGGGTTCTAGGCAATGTACTATAATTGTAGGGAGTTTATGAGTTTTTTTTTAATTGTAGGGATTTTTTTGTAGTCGACGTGGTCTAGTGGTTAGTGTGTTGGCTTACTAAGACATGAGCCCTGGGTTCGACACGCAGCTCCGACATCTTGAAAAAAAAGAAATATGAAAAAATTATTTCTTTCGGCGACTACCTCTCAGCAGTCTTCTGGCAAAAGCTCTGAGAGTAATTAATTGCCATGAAAAAGCTTCTCCAGTCTGTCGTTCGGAGTCGACATTAAACTGTAGGTCCCGGTACTCATGGATAAAAATTTGCACACACAACATGAGTGCTGCGAGAAGCTAGGCCATAATCCTGACACAGGGTTGTAAAGGCCAGTTATGTATGTATGTATGTTATGAGTTTTACTTTACTCGGGTTGACCTTTGAATTCATTGTAGAGTGAATGGATTATGAAGGAATAGGACACTTTGCGTCCTCAATTTCCTTGTATTTTACAAATGTAGTCCCAGAATTTTGGGCAAAGGTTTTTTTGGTTGCCTTAGTATAATTTTACAGATCTTTGACCTGGAATCAATTTTATGGGAAATTAGTTGAGTGGTAAAATTAGTCCCGATGTTGAAAGATCTCTCTTAGTTTTCTTGATTTGTGTGTACATATCCTGCCTTTTCTTTCTCTTCCTGGCGACATATTCTGTTGCTTTTTCTTTGGATGTATTGGTCCCATATTATTTGCTGCTGGTATCCACAATAATACTTTTTCTGGTCAGTGGGTACGGTATGTCATATAGTATGTAGTATAAGTATAATTTAATATTTTTATACTTTATTTCAGTTATTGTTTTAATGAAATTTGGTTAAGGAAAAAATCAAAGCTTGTGGCAACATTATCTACAAATACTCACAGTCATCTACGAAGAAGAAATGTTCTATAATATATGTGAGAGAAGCATAATACTTATATATGTATACATATGTTCGTGTGTTTATTTGCAATCAAGAACACTTCTGGCTTTTTTTTTTTGTTTTCTTCATCTGCTTCATTTATGTATTTAATGTGGAGTTTGTTTATCTCAGTCAAACCATAAAAACAGGCCAGCAGACAGACTCTAAAACACACACAAAAACTGACAAACAATTATCATACACAGACATTTAATTACACACAAAAACATACATTCATATTCGTACACAGAAATGTGTAAGGATGACAGATAGTCCAATATGACTGTGTGTGAAGACAATTATATTTATTATACTCACACACATACACTACACAGTTTAATACATTTAATTTAAATGTGGAAATAAAATATACAGTTATTTCCTTACTTTATTACATACACACATACATATGTATGTATGTGCATATTTCATTGTGCCCTTATTTATACTCAGTTTTCCTAACAAATTCTTATTGTGCTGTTGTAAATATCTCTTCAATTTCTTCTTTTTGAGTGTGTTTTTATACTTATTTCAATTTAAAGTTAAATGTTTTCTTTTCAACGTCAACTTGACTAGTTTACTATTGAATTACAGTGATGCTAAAGATTTTTTTGTTTTCTATTTTTTTCAGTTTCTGAATAAATGTAATGATGGCTTTTAAAAATTAAATTTGTTCTTTTTCTTTTGTATTATTTAATGTCATTAAAGGTTAAGTATTTCCTTTTTGGTTAATAAGTTAAACAGTGCACTCGCGGTAACGTGAACTAATTAAAACTAAAGGAGTTAATGTTAGCGAAATTGTTCACTTTAGCAATTGTCGAAAAGTATAAAATTTTACAATATAAACCGGTGCTTTACACTCTTGAAAGTGAAATTATTTTTTTATTTGAATTATTAAAATATAAAACTAAAACAAAACGAGATCACGAGAAAATAATGGTCGTGATTTCATTTTTTTTTTTTTTTTTTGCCAAATGTCATGGATTTCAGTGGTATCATCAACACAAGAAACTTTGGCAAGCTAAGCACATCAATAAAAGTTAGTAAAATAATTCTTTAATTGTGATATCAGAGTCATATGCAATAAAAAAATGATTCACGTTATAGAGATTTCTGAGTTTGTTCCCGTTACAGAGCAGTCAATGTAAACAAAAGCTTGTTCACGTTAGACGGTGTTCACGTTACCGCGAGTGCACTGTACATAAAAATCATGGAAAAGTTAAAACGAATACAATTAGCAGTCGTTTAACACGTCTGATGGTCATGTTATAATCTGTGTGTGTGTTTTCAAAAACAAATTTCTTTTTCTTTTTTTGTTCATAATACCTAAAATGGTAGTCGCCATAGTCTAGTGATTAATGTGTTAGCTTACTAAGAGCTTACAAGAGCTCCGGGTTCAAAAATAAATGTGAACAAATATTTTTCCGGCGGCTACATATATAGAGGTAGTCCAGTATTTAAAAATTTAAAAAGCGAAATTATTTACAAGTTCCTAAATGTGGAGAGCATGTTGGTAGGATTTTCCGAAGTAATTTACACAACTTTTGAATGGTTTAATGTGTTGGAGGCTCAAGGTTCGTGAATGGTGACTACATATGTACATACTTAAGTCTAATCCTATAAGTAATCCCATGTTGTGTGTATACAGTGAGGAAACAGCAACAAAAATTACAAGAACAACACAATAATATTACTACCATTTAGCACTGTGTACACGGGATGGTATATGGGATTAGACATACATTATGTCCTCTTACTAGTCAAACTTGGGCGCAGTTAGTAAAAAACTAAAAGCTGTGGTATTTTGTCTTGGTGCAAGTGACAACAATTCCTTTAAAAATGTTCTTCTTTAGCAAGAATTTAAAAGTTCTGGTACATCGCAGATATCAAATCGAAAAAGTAATTGGCTTTATGAGCGTATCAGGTTGTTTTGAGCGGCTGCGAACTAAGCCAAACATAATACATGTACATCAGCTAACAGGAAGCCACTTGAACCAATCAACCATACAAGTAACTGTGCATTTTCTTAATCGGATACCACTTTTAAATCTGGTTCTTAATTTATTAATTTGCAATTACTATCACCACACGTTTAAAAAGTTTAAACGTTTAAATATTACAGTAGAATCTCACAAATTGAAACCAACCAGAAATTAGAACCTGCCATTTCAATGTATTGAATACTCTAAAAATAGAACTACAGGTTCTAATTTCTAAATGTTTTGTATTTTTTTTTTTTTTCACTTCACAAAAAAGCGGGGAATCACCAAGTTATTCGGGGTCGGTCATAAGGATGTGAAATTTTATTTATTTGTACAAATTTGGGTCCGTTGATAGCTGAAGTACAAAGTGATGTGTTAATACTTGATACATACTGATTTTATGTTAAAAACCAATTCAGTACCAAAAATGTATGTAAACAAAAACTGTTTGAAAGTTTTTCTATGAATTTAATATATTCAATTAATTAAATCTTAATAAATAAAAATTGTTTTGTGTTAAAGAAAAGCTTACACAACTAGTTTTATTATAATTTTATCATATAAGCGTTTAATTAAGCTTTAGGTCGATTATATAATTATTTTTTCGATATTTCGCTACTTCTCTGCGTAGCTTCTTCAGGAATCAATAATAAGGTCAACTAAACTTATTAATATAATTTTATCATTTTCTTGAAAAATAAAATGTCCAGAAATTCGAACTTTTCAAAAATTCGAATTGCCCGGTGCACAAAGTTGGTTTTAATTTGTGAGTTTCTACTGTACATATATGATGTCAACTACACAACAGTTTGGAATAATTTATCGAATGATTAATTATGCCAAAAAGATCAATGTTTTTTGTTACTTCAAATAATGCACAAAAAAGAAATTAATTCGTATAATTACTGTCAGCTAAACTCTACTGAAATGTAATAAAACTAAAACATTTTTGAATGAGTTTAATATTAAAAAATTATTACGACTATTAAAATGGTTTACAACAAGAAAACTATATGAAATATGTAAGTACCAAAGGAAATGTTGAGAGTTTTCAAGGACTGAAAGGAATTTATCCCATAAAGGAAAATGGATATTAGTAAATAGATAATATAAAGATAAGAAAGTATGACTAAAATTCGATACCAATGTCAGGCTGCACACAATTTTGATGACCGGTTAACAAGTTTCGATTTTGTGTTACTGCTAGTTTCGGAGTCAACAAAAATTTCTCGATAAAACAAAAACAGGCTAAAATTGTTTTGAAACTACATATTCAGAAACGTCACAGAGTACAATTCATTTCAGGAATGTAATCCAAATCATTATTTAACTCTTCAAAAATTAAAAAGTTTTTAAAAATAGAATTACAAAGGACGGAAAGAAACAATTTTTTAATAAAATTAAAAATGTTTTTTTTTCCAAAATTTTCGTTTTCTGCAGACTTAAATATAAGCGAAACTGAACTCTGTGACATGGTTGATTAAATTATAAACTTTTACTCATTCTTTGCATTTCTTTGCCTTTTCTGATTCAAATAGGATTTATTTAATTCCCAGGTTTTGATTAACAATTCTTTTAATATTAACTTTAAAGAAACGGAAAAATAGACAAAAGTCGCTCATTTATTTACAAAAAAAATAAAAAAAATTGTAGTTTATCTGCTCTTGACACACCTATTTTTTATGTTCCAAAAATTTCATACAAAAAGAACTCAAGGTTGTTACATTAAATGTAAATTAAATACTTCTTATCATTCAAAAAGCTTTTCTATCTTTTATGTCAAACCCACGAAATCATTAATCACCACATTAACCGATTTTGTCAATTGTAATCCGTTACTGACTGACTATACGTTTTTAAGTTTTTGGGCCTCGTACAGAAGGAATATTTTATGCATTTGAAATAATAATGAAACATACATATTTGGCTTCATGCTGCGCGCACTTTTATCATTATTTAACTGAAAAATGAAAAAGCAAAAAAATAAATAAATAAAACCAGGCCGAGTGGTTAAAGATGCACGTATTTGTAATAAAACGAATAGAGTTGCCATAATGCTATAGTTTTTTATATCCAAGGCGGCTTAATATGTATACAGATAAGTAGTAACAGTATATTATTTTTATGAACAGAAAATTTTACACATAAAATGTTTGTTGTTGTTGTTTTTTTTTTTTTTTTTCTTGTAATCCATATACACTACTAGATTATTCATTTGGGGCATTTTGAATACCAAATTTGTAATATATGTATTTCGCTATTTTTTTATTATTTTGTGTCGACATAAAAAGCCCTACTTAGTTTAAAACTAAATTCTATGATTGAATTTAGATTTCCAGTATTTTTTAAATAATTTTTTAATCAAAAAAGAAAATGACATCCGTGAAAGAATTGTACTCCAGCCGAACTGCACATGTTTTCGACTATAGCTACGGTGGTCTGTGAACTGTACACATTCAATACAATCGTCAATTATTGATCTAACACTTTTTCTCTAGAAATCTTATTTGGAATTATATTTTCTCTACATAATTTGTAATGAGTTAGTCCATGTCTTAAGTGATGTTCTGATCTGATTAAGGCTTTTAATGATGAAACAAAATTAATTAACAAAACTTATCAACAATCTAGCTAGAATTCAAACTTGCATTTCCAAGTCATTACAGAAAATGGTTTTCAATTTTTTTTTTTTTTTTTTTTTTTTTTGAGATGCATTATGAGTTGAGGTTTATAAATGACTTAAAGCACATATCAGATCAATCAAATATTTATATATAAAAGTGATTTAAACACAATTTTTTTATATATACGAACTGTTTGGTGTGTCCCAGTATATCGAAAATACCTCAGGTAATCTATTACACCTTATATAAAACCGATTGAAAGGTACACTGGGTTAAACTAAGTTGCAAGATAAGTGACGATGCTGAAATTATTGTAATAGCTACTAATGCCAAAAAGCTTAGCTGCAGCAGTAGTTTTTCCTAATTTAATGCTTGACATGTCCTAAGACACACTGGACAGAAGTCAAAGCATATCTAAAGCTTATTTTTTTCTTGTAATACTAAAGGTGTAGAAATGGTAGGTAGGTTGGTCAAATCAAAAACGAGATCAACTACAATTAGCACAAGGTGTCGTTTTGAAACCAAACTGAACAAACTGAAATCACCCAAAAGAGGAAAAGAACTACAGCCAACCAGAGCTGTCTATTAAGTGGAGTAAAGCACAGTACGCCAAGCTATCAAAAAAAGGCACCCCAAGAAATGAGAAGAAGAACAATATCTCGAGAAATATTCATATTAGAATATTTATATTTGGTTATGTTCTGTAAAGTCAATTCAAAATAGCTTTAATTTTTAAATGTGGAAAGGTTTTGATACTTTTTTTATTGATTTACTTAGTTTCCATTGATGTAATTTCTTTAAATATTAATGCCCGTATTCATAAAAACTAAAATTGGTTTATAGAGTGCTTATTTCACATATTTCTATGGAGTAATTGTCAAAAAAGCAAATAATAAAACTCTTTTATTTTTTATGAATACGGGCATAAAACTATAAATAATTTAGCAAATAAATTCTATGTTTCTTTCGATTTCAATTTCCTTCGAATTCGTTTAACAGGGCATACTGAATTATAAATATACGATAGGATTTCAGAATATGCCTGACAGAAACACTTTTTTTTTGTATTTCTTTATAAGTTACACTTAATGAAATAAATTACAAAAGCATGTCCTTTAATAAACCCGTTTATCAAAACAACAAAGCGGCGTGTGGCAACACTATTTAATACAGTGTATGGAAAGTTGTTTATGGATTTATATATGTAGATGTGTGATTGGTTGTAAATAAAAGTACATATATAAATATGTATGTGAATTTTTATGTTGATGCGTTATGATAACGGAAACAAATTTTTCTCAACATAATTGCATTAAATAGTTTATTGCGCATTTCTCTTTCTCTTACACAAATCTGCTCTCTTTATCTTATTGACTTTTGTTCTATTGCTTGAACTCTCTATTTTAATAGAGAGAGTCTATGTGAATTTAGTGTTTCTTCCTCTTTTTATTGTTCTCTTTTTCCTGTTAATGTGATGCTCTACTGATATAACGGAAGTAACTTGCGGACCAGTATTACCAAATCTTTGTTGACTAAGTAGGTTGAGAGATTCAATTGCTTCTTGTGGATATACATGTTATGTTGTATACCTATCAAAATTATATATATATATATATGTATGTATGTAAGGAAGATCTTAAATAAAAAAAAAAGACATTTAGCAGATTAACATTTTTGCTATTTGAAAAATTAAAATCAATTGAGTGGCATATAATAAAATATGAATTGTATTTTATTTAATAAGAAGAAAGAAAAAAAAGTATACAATTAAACACAATAAATTTATTTGTTTATGAAGGATTAAAAAACAGAAACATTTCTGTTAAATACTTTATGGGTAGGAAGCCGTAAAAATATAAATTAAAACAAAAACTAACGTTTATTCCGTGTCTAACTATATTTTACTGACTCAGCAGGCATTATTAAATTATGCAATGAAATTATATAAAAAATAAAGGAGCATTTACAACTCTATACGGTGTGATTTTACTTTCATGGAGAAAAATTATATGAAACTCTTTTTGATGTTTTTAAATTTCATATATAATATATTCTGATATATTTTTCCAGATCTTGTGAAATGAAACAGCTAAATTCACAAAATAAATAAATTCCAAAAATATAAAAAAATCTCTCCGATGGGCACAAATATCAAAAACAAATCATTCTTTAAATCCTTTTCTTTATCTCACTTAATTTTTTAAAACATTGTTTTATAAGCTCCAATGTAGCTAAACCCTAGCATGCTTCAGTAGTCCTATTTGTATCAAATGAAAAGTTTAATAAACCAGTGTTTTATCCCGATAAATAAAAACAAATATTGAAATTGATTACTTGAAATACATATCCTGAAGGCCATTTCACTCCAGCTCATCCAGATAGTTTTTTCGTAATTTTCCTATAATCTTTAAGACACTTATATTTTAAATTTTATCTACAAAATGAGAATCATTTAGAAAAAAAAAAAATACAAATATTGAAGTCTTAATGAACAAAGCAAACAATTTAAATTATTTATTCGAAATTAGTGGGTCTTATTTTAAAATACGAGTTCATCTCAATAACTCTCTAAAATAACAAGTCAATATTCTATTGAAATCGAACGATTTCGAACGATTGCAATTTTATATAAAAAACACAAACAAAAATACAAGCCGGAATGTTTCGTTGTACAGAAACAGACCATAAAGCTCTGCCTGCAATAGTCTTTAATATAAGTAGATATCAGTAGGTACTATATTTTCTTCTACTTTACCTATCTTATTATAAAAACCATTTGAAAGAAAAAATCTGATTTAAGAGTATAATTTACACTAAAAAGTATTTTAACACTTCTTTTGTAACACTTGCTGTTTCACTTTATAAATTAAAGTAGTCCCAATTTTTTTAAGATCTCTTCAATGTTCATATTTTATTAATTTAACAATTATTCTATGTATAATAGATATGACAGTCCTACTTTCAATATTTCATTAATTTAGATAAGATCTTGAGGCAGCAACTCTTTGTCAACTTCTCCAGTCAAACTGAGAGAAGTTTTTACGACGAAATTCAACACTGACTCAATATTTAAATATTTTACCTAAATTATTATATATTATTTCGAATTGTAAATTCGAATATTTATTGGATCTATGTATATTATATTTATTGTATGATTTTTAATAGTCTTAAGATTCTAATACTGATACTCATCAGATGACGCCTTTCGTATCTATATCGAAAACTAGTTCCATAGCGGATTTTACTTCTCATATGAATACCAGTATTAGGATCTTAAGATTATTAAAAATCATACAGTACTTTATCTAATTTTAAAAATCTACGGTAAAGACGGAACTGAACCTATTTAAGTCATATGAGGATTAATAAAGATGATTATTTAGCCTGTTTTAAGATAACAAATAGCTTCAAATATTCGCCTTTTTCAAAACACTAAATGAATGTTTTTTATATAAAGGGATAAACGTCTGAAACAATTCGTCTTGTAGAAACAGGGTGGCCCTCTCTATTTCTAGAAGAAGAATCGTTTTAGACGTTCGTCTTTTTGTATAAAAAAAAAACCCTAAAAATTTTGGTGTTTTTTTATACGAAAAGACGAACGTTTGAAACTATACGTCTTCTGATAGTATTATACATATATTATTCGAGAAATCTTAAATAAATTAATTTTCACTTCGTGCTCGACGAGCGTTAAAATAACGAAAAAAATTTACTAAGAAAGAAAAACACTTGTCCGAACTACTCAGGAAAAATTTCTAAACTGTTCGAATTATTTCACTGTCCGGATTACTGTATACCCACCCATTGGTACTTAAGTTAAAGTTTTCTTTCTTAGAATAACACATTTGTACAAATGTTTCTACGAAATTAAAATATTTCAAAAATGCTTAAATAGATAATTTTAAATTAAAAATTTATGTTTTAGGTGTTCAATTTTACTTTATTATATAAAAAAAAAAATTTAATTAATTTAACTCTGAATTAGTTTACCTATGTAAATGTTACTGTTGTTTTAAAAATATTATACCTTTTTGTTTTTATTTTTTATATTGTTTAATACCTTTTGAATTATTTGTCAAATCATTTAGAAAATATTTGTCTGAAATAAAATTATTAATTTTTGATTGTTGTTCGAATTAAAACGTTTTCACATAATAATACTTTATTATATAGTGTATCCCTCTATTAGTCAAGCTCAAGTGTGTCTAGCATTCACAGTAATTTAAAAATTCTAATTGATAAAAAAGGGTAGTAAAATCCAACTACAGTGCACGCTTGCTAATGTGAACTAATTAAAACTAGCGTTGTTCACTTTTACGAATTGTTCACATTTCCGAATACCGAAATTTTTAAAACAGAATAATACTATATTGTAAACAAAAATCAATACATATTTATGAGTTTTTATATTTTTAAAATTATATCAAATTATAATTAAATTTGTATATATTTATACGTATTAATATGTTCATAATTACTCATACATATACATATGTACATACAATACATGAACATGTACACCTAAAACGGGGATCCCGCAACTAATAAACACAGAATTTTAGCATTTCATATTAAAAAAAAAAATCTGTTCAAATTATAGGGCTTTTAACAATTATTCATATTTTAGAATAGTCAATGAAGCAAAAAATATGTCCACCTTAAGCGGTGTTCATATAATGCGGTGTTCACATTAGCGCGCGTGCACTGTATAATTAAATCACTAGTAAGTAAGCTTGTGGTATTATAAGGAATTTCTAATAGGAATTTCCATATATTTTTTTTAATATCTAACTCTCCCTTCTTTCTTTTTTGTTGTTATTTTTTATTAATTTTTCTAAGTCTTGTTCCTTTTTTTAACATATAATCTCTGACTTGTTCTCGTTTTTAAAAATAACGTTTTTTTTAATACTGTTTAGAATAGTTTTTCTTTTTTTTTTCTTTTTTCTTTATTTTGGGATGCAAACAACAAATGGCAGCTCTGATATTTTAAGTTACTGTTACATACACATATTCTCAGAAAAACTACAAAAATAAGAAAAAGTATACCAACACTCTTACAATTTAGCAGATGTATAGATCTCACAATAAAAAAAAATAATAATAAAATACAGCAGAAGACAAGACGGACATATGATTAAAAAAAAAAAAACATTATATAGTGCAATTTAAAAAGTGCACAATAGCAATATGCACGGGTGGAAATGATGGTGGTGGTGGTGGTGGTGTTATGATTTATTATTTTTTTTTTACTCTTAGTATATTCAGTATTATAACCTTTTGTTGTTGTATAATAAGACGATTTTTGCTCGCTATTTCTTTTTTTTTATTTTGAAATTTATGTTACAGAGAGCAAATATAGAGGAAGTGTTAGAAGAGATGACAAAGAAGATACAAACAAAACACAATACAATGAAAAAAGGGAACACACTAATACTTACAACAGCAAATGTTAGTGTTGAAATAATAGCATTAAATAGGGGATTCTTTTTTTTCGTTTTTTTTTTTTTTTTGTCAGACAGGGAGTGACTTAAAATATTTTAATTTAATTAAATTAAGCGAAATTAATCAGAAATATTTGGTAATTCTTACACTGATAACGATGATGAGATGAATTTAAACTGCTTCCAAATGATTTTAAACTGCTTCACTGTGCCTTTTAAGCATTTTATTTTATTCTACTTTTTTAGCTACTTGACATCAAATTAAGGATAATAATTGTTTAAGTACATACCTACATACATCTGTATATGTGTACATATGTATGTTGTCTGTGTATGTATATGTAAGGAAATATGCAGCTATAGATACATATGTATATGTATATGTCGTTTATATGTATTTATTTAAGTTATTTACATACATGCATATTTAGGTATATATGTATGTATGTATAATTAATTTATACTATATCAAATTTAATTAGGTAAATTATTGATATATTTTTATGCATATTTTTTTAAACTTCATTTAACATCTTTTTATGTTATTTTTATATTTTTAATTAAAAAAAAATAATTAAAAAACAAAATTCAAATTTTTTTCATTATTTATGTATGTATAAGGATTTTTTCAATTCGATTTTTTTTCATATCAAACTATTCCTATTTAATAGATATACAATGTACATACATGCATACATACATATATGCATATGATTAATTTTGAATTAAAATTTCTTTAAAATAAATTAATTTTATTTGGGTATTTTGTATGCAAAATTGTAGTTTTGATTATTATATTATTAATTTATAGTATTTAGTTTTATTTGTTTAAAATTATATTGAAAATTTTCAATTTTTTGTCTGCGGTTTTTCAATCACAATTACACACTACTATTTTAGCATTAACGAGACAAGATACGACCGTAAAAAAGGACTTTACATTTTGAGTACCGAACAAAGTATGAAAATTTTTCGTATTTAACCCGGTCACACCCTCAATATACAGGATAAAAATACAGGATTCGATTATGCGTACGAATACACTAAATACGCGAGTAAATATCTAAAATTACACACACACACCCCACCTTCATATAGTTATGCACGCTCCCAAAGTGAGCATAAACTGTTCGAACATTATTTATGCTACTCGTAAACAAAACAACAAATTGTTATTTATTTTTTCCATTACTGTTAATTCTTTTGAGAGTGTGTGTATGTGTGTGCGTACGTTTAGCACCAATAGTTTATCATCAGTGAGTAATTGTTTTAATATGTTTCTCTGTTAAGCTCTCTTTTTTCCTTGTTATTGTTTAAGCCTGCATTTGTAAGAGAATTGGAATTATGCGAACATCCATGTGTTATCCTGTTGTTGATTTTTGTTGTTTGATTTTGTTTTGTGGTTGTAGTGGTGGTGGCAGTGGTGAGTTTAAATTGTTTAAACTATTTGCAAATAATTGTGTCAACTTAGCGTTTTTAATACATAAAAAGGAATTTCTCAAAACTATAAAAAAATTTAAGAAAGGTACCATTATGTTGAATATTTTTATAATAATTATTACATACATACATAATTGGCCATTACCACCAAGCTTCTCGCAGCACTCATATTGTGTGTGTCAATTTTTATCCATGAGTACCGGGACCTACAGTTTAAAAAGTCGATTCCGAACGACAGACTTTAGAAGCTTTTTCATGGCAATCAGTTATTCTCAGAGCTTTTGCCAGAAGACTACTAAGAGGTAGTCGCCGAGAGAAATATTTTTTTCTAATATATTTGGTTTTTTTTTTCAAAATGAGGTATAAACCCTGAGCTATCGTCTTAGTAAGCCAACACACTAATCACTAGACCACGGCGACTGATAATTAATAATTATTATATATTGTGTTTACGCTCAAATGTGGACGTATAGTGCCAATTTTTTGATAGTAAAGAAGAATTATAGGCCGTTGTAGTAGTAATAAATGGTGATTTTAGAATGTTTTTTGTCAATTTCTAACTGTATCACATATCCCGACAACTGAAGTTCGATTTTCATTCATAATCGGCGAACTAAAAGTTCTCATGTATCTGCTAAATATTGTTTTAAGATTTGAATGAAACCTAAAAATCAAATTAACACTGATTTTTTTTTTTCACATGGGATAAAAATATTCGGTATTAATTTTAATGCTGCGAAAATAATAATTAAAGCCTAACATGAACAGATTGTACTCAACAGAATAAGAAAAAGATTTGTAATCTTTTATTATTAAATTAAATGGAGGGGTACAAACATCAGCACAAAATTTGGAAATATTCATAATACTTACGGTTTCAACCATGGTTGACCAGTGGACGCTCAAACGCCGAGTTGTAATCAGTTCTACATACAAAAGTACACAAATTCCAGTCATTCCCTCTTTGACCAGCAATAGCTTAAGTGAACGCCGAAATATAAATGGCCATGAACAAAATGGAATACAGCCGAATGAAAAAAAAAATTTTTTTTTCATTCCCTCTTTGTCCAGCACTTTCATTTGAATGAAACATACATACATTTAGAGGTATTAGCTTACAAGAAAAACATTTTTATAAACCTATTGTAGTTTGTCAAAAACAATTCACTAACTGACTATATTTTTAAAGTATAGTTAAAATACGATGTTTGACAAATAATAATATTATATTTCAGTATAAGTATAAAATACCTTGAACTTCTTGAACTAACCGTTAAATTAAATACAATTCCACTAGAGTTATAAAGCTAATAAGTACTGTTTAAACTCACCACACTTGAAAAATCGCTACGATTATAAAACTTTGATACAGCTTAGCAATACTTGTCAACAGCTGTTTTGTGTTTGACATTTCGTGAAAAAGAGTTGCAGAAAATTGTTGTAATTGATTACAAATAATAATTTTTCACGAAAGAAAAAATGCGTTAAATATATATATATAAATAATAACACTTTAAAAGTGAATGTAAATAAAAAAACAAATGTAAAAACAAAATTAAAAAACAAATAAATTTGCAACAAACACCATGTATAAGATCCGAAACACGGGACGTACAGTTTCGTCTGGTGACACATACGAAGAGTATGAGAATGAAATTATTAACAATAAACAAAAGTCAAAGGATAAATCGTATTCCCGGCATACGGAAGAATATGTTGCTGGAAATAATGGCAGACCAAATGGTCTATCAACAAAAGTGGCTTTGAAGCGTTTACATGAAGAAATTGAAAAGCTTCTAAAGGGCTACGAGCAGAAATGGAAAGAAGAAAGGTAAAGATGGTTACAAATCTGACAAGTAATTAATAACTTATGCGTGTTGTTTGCTTTCCTATTGTTGCAGTTGTTATCGTCAGATACGCTCTGCGTTTGTTAAACGATATGATAGTCCATTAGGTTGGTCATCGATTGCGACTTCACTTTTAACAACGATAGCATTACTTATCTCTTGTTCATATCTTGCCGCATTGTGTTTAGCAGCTATCTTATCATTAGATTTATTTATAGTGATACGCGAAAATAATCTAAGACGCACAGAGATTTATCGCAAATGTCGCGCTGCCCTAGATGATTTGCGTTTAGCTGAGGTAGAATTATGCTCTGATTGGCAAACGCGTAATTATCCCCACACTTGTTGTCCTTTATCACCATGCGTATCATTACAGTGGACTTATCGTGATGGGGTAATAGTCAATTTACCTTGGGCTTTGTTGGTCAAGGGTGATTACATTGTTCTCCGGCCGGGTCATATATCACCGGGACCCTGTGCAGAGGTTAATGGCAAGAAAACATTTAATGCGCATGAAATATATGGTGTAGCTCATACCACAGAACCACCGGTAAAGCCAGTTGCTAGAAGTCCACTACCCGATTTGGTGTGCTGCTTGGAAAATACACCATATTTAGCGAATTTGAAATTAATTTTAGAAAATTCCCTGAAAAGACCGCCAACCATATACAACCAGCAAAGATATTTGGTAAGTTAAAGCAAAGTTTATGTAAAAAGATTCTTAATCAAAGTAATAATTTTATTTAAGCTTGTCACGAAATATATTCAACAATGGGGATTCATATGCGCTCTAATTATTACCCTATTTGCTGGCATTTTGAGATTCCATGGTTTTGGTTTTTCTGCCTCCACTCCGGATGGCCATTATGAGTGGATGAATTTGCTTATAGAATCACCAGCTTCGGCTGTAATTCCATTATTACCCTTAATATTTCCCCTCATGTGGATTTCCATGAATCTTTGGGGCATAGCTAGACTACAATGTTTTCTACGTACACCGCAGCTTCTCCTCGGCAAAGATTCAGAGAAATCATTTGAAGAGGATCTCGATACGCCTTCTTTTGATTATGAAAATGTTGCATTGCATCGTTCTAAGGTGTTTCGTAGTTGGTTGCAATTATGGCAGGGTAACAGTGAATTACTGCCGCGTTCAGCGAATGTAGTGCAAGTTCTGGGTTCCATTACCGCACTATGTTGCGTGGACAAAAAAGGCATATTGTCGTGGCCAAATCCAACTGCTGAAAAAGTATTTTTCTTGCACGATACTGATCAGAATGATTTCGAGGAGAAAGGTTCACAAACTTCAATGAATTCCGAAAGCGATATACCCGATCATACGGTACAAAAAAGCGATGGCATAGTAGCTGAAGTTTTGGACTTGACGCACGATCAGCATTGTCCGTTTCGTTTAGAATTTGATGATCAAGAATGGAAACATCATATAAAATCGTTGAAGCCTTTGGGTAATACTATTTACTTGTATTAAACTATTTAAATATAAATATCGGTTTCAGGTCTGGCTATATTGTTGAACACTTGTTCTCCTTTAACGCATGCCCATTATGCTCAATTTTGTGGTCATGTCACTGCCGTGGCAATGTTGGATAAGGACTTGGTGCCCGTTACAAATCGGTATGCGATCGTAGAGTCCAGTATGAAAAGCTTTTTGCATGGGTATGTCGTTTTATTTTCATTTTGAGTTATTTTTTTCCAAATTAATTTTAATTTATTAATTTTTTTTAAATTTTTTCAAATAGTAACTTAAAAATTGAAAATACTTTAAATGATGAATACAGTTCCTGGTTTTATTTTTTTGTTGCGTTTATTATTCATAAATTTTGAATTTTCCTTTTTTAAAAACTAATGAACAATTCTTTGGTTTGAGATTGTCGAAATCAAGTATGGCCCAATTACATTGCTTTCAGTTTCTAAAAATATTACCATATTCCTCTTGTTATAGAAAAAGTTAAAAAGTGAGAAAAGCAGACACAATTGCAGTGAAATTTATCCAAAATATTTAGAATGCATAAAAATACGAGTAATATTAGTTTTGATATTGTCTTTTGGAATGTTTAAAAAAAGTTACCGACTAAAGTTTGGGGATCAATTATAGAATATAATATCGAATAAAATTAGTATTTTAATATGTGATTTCACACCCTAACAAATACGAAGTTGAGGTTTTTGTACCTCCTGTTAATTGAGACCATTGTACATCCCCATTCTTCGTTCTTCAGGCTTGATGAAATTTTATGTACAAATACAAAACGCTCCTCAGGAGTTAGATTTATTGAAGAGTAACTATTAAGTTGTTCTTCTTTCGACTCTATGGATTTTTTTTTTCTATTAGAGGAATAACTGAGTATAAGTTCTGCTAATTCAATTAATACCCAAACTTTAAATTATTAAACTTGTTTATATTAATTAGTTTAGTAACATGAATAAAATATCTCTGATACTGATACATACTGAAATAAAATATAAAATCTAACGTCAAAGAATCACTTTGGAAATTATTTGAAATTTTTTTTAAATTTTTTCTGTACGTGTTATATACCTATGGAGAAATTTTGAGAGTCGGAATCGCGGATTTTTTTATAAAAAAACAATTCGACTTCATAGCCCTGCTCCCCGTGAATGGTTTTCCTTAGGAATACCAGTTTTAGGATCTTAAGACTGATGAAAAAAAATTGCAATAGAGTAATAAGTCATAAATTTTTATAATAATACTTTTATAAACATTTTATAATATACACACATTCATGCCTATGCTTTTTGCTTTGAATATTTTTTTGAAATTATTTTTTAAATAATTAATTTTGCTCAGTGCTGCCAAGTTTTTTACTTTATTTCCCATTAAACTATAAATGCAATTCTGCGTTCGTGTCGAACAAATTGCATGGCATGCCCCAGCCCTGAAGGAATAGGGGCCGTCTCATTGAAAACACGAAAAACTGGTGTACAAAAATGTTACATACATACATATCGAGCCGTAACCGCCAAAAAAGTGTAACCAACATAATTTTCGATTTTCGTTTTTTTTTTGATAAATGAATTCATTGACAACATCTGCATCATCTCCTAAAATTTCATCGTCATACAAAGTACCGTTACAAATTTAGAGCAAAAACAATTTTAGCGTAAGTGCACAATGTTTGTTTGTTTACATTTTGGATGACCGCAGATTGTTGGTTACACTAAAATTCTCTTTTAAACCTAAGTAAACAGTATAAAAAAAGGATTTTGCATTCATTAAAATACCTTTATAATATTAAATATTGTTGAAAATTCGCACTTTATAATAATTTTATAATCTTTTAACAATATGGCGGAGGTAATAAAAATATTTTTTATTCCATTTGGATGCTATATAAGTATCAATTTATAAACGTGTCTTCTAGAAGTGCGTTCTTCAGATGTAAATTATTCGAAATCTCAGACTAATGAAGAAACATGTGTGGGAAAAAAAGGATATAGAAAGCAAAAAAAATACCCAAAAGACTGCAAAAGGCTAAACTTCGTGATAGAGGTGTATGGCCTGACCCATGCCAAAATAAAATATGTGGGAATTCATGTAGCTCTAAGCTTACGGAAATTGATAGAGTACAAATAAATGAACACTTCTGGGGAATTGGCAATAAAATTAGACAAAAAGATTGGTTGAAGTCTTGTATTAAGAGAGTCAGCGTTAAAAGTCAGCGTTATGTTAACTTTTAAAATGAAATTAATTAAAAGAATTAAATAAAATAATATTTATGTATATATCGCTAATTTGCTGCAATAATGTCAGCTCAAAAAAATTTTTTTTTTCAGAAAAGCAGTTTAACGTTTTTTATTTTTGTTCGTACATTTTTATCCACAACGCAAAACATTAATGTTTATTCAGATTTTACACACTTTAGTAAATTGTTTTCATCGCATAATAAAATTTTAGGAATCAAAGATTGAGATTAATTAAAAAATAATAATTTCTTTTTTATTGTACAACGATTTTGTAGCGCCTGAAATTTGTCATTGTTGTATTAAAAAAATAAGTAGTATCGAATCACTTTCTGATCCTAAACGCTCAAAATCATTCCGATCACAATAGGTTTTATACAAAATATTATTTACGATATTGGGAACATTTCTACATATTTAACTCAGAAAAACGCGATTTTGAGTTATGTCATTGTTGCAGCAAATGAGCGATATATATAAACAGTATACAATTGTTTCTCTAAAAAAAGATTTTTTAGCTTAACTGACACAAATATCAACAGTAGGTTACAAGAGTGACATCGAAAAAAGCGTAAGCGACAAAAATTACCGTTATTATTCTAAAATGTGAGCAATTTTAAATGTAGTATATAAATCGTGAAGAATAACACTTACATACTAAATTTCATGACAATAACTGCAAAAACAACGAAGATATTAAAAAAAACCTTCTCCTTTAAAACTTTATTTTTGTTGGTTACGCTTTTTTGGCGGTTACGGCTCGATATATTAAAATTTTAAAGTTTTGGGCTTTATTTACGATTCGTTGAGCGCTTAATTTTTTTTACGTACATACTATGTGCAAATTTATGCTTCTTCGTATTTGTTTTTTTTTTTCTTTTTTTCAATTTTTCTATATACAATGTATGCACTGGCTACATAAATACAATTATTGTAATTTGTCTTCCAACAGGAACTGTATTTCAAATTTTTTTAACTATTATTTCTAAATTTAAAAGCTATCTACAACTCTAAACCAAAATTACAGCAAATCAACGAAAATAAAACACATGTAGGAAATAAAAATACAACTTATTTAAATATAGTGTTGCAAACGCCCTTGTAAGCCTTGCAAACAAGCAATCGTAGCATATTTGCAATACTATGCTATGTTTGCAATACTTCCAAGGACGTTTGCAACGAAGAGTAATTAACGCTTATATATATTTTTTTGAAAAATCATGCTCATTTAATAACAATTTAAAAGTAGTCTATAAATCAATACAAACATTGCTTTACTATAAAAACATTAGTAACAAACAGTAGTAAATAATTTTGCTTAAAAGTTTAAAGGGAAACGCATATGTACTATTTGTATTTCCTGGGAGAAATTCCTTACAAAAACTACTCTTGTTTAGCTATATGTAATTCATATTTCTTTTGACTGTTTTGTAAGCTACTAAACTTTAAAAAATAAAAAAATTAATTCCATTTGTTATTGTACCATTTGTAGCACTTAGTACTGGTAATATAGTAACCGCTATCATTACATTATAATGTTCATTTAAAAATCATTACAATTTCAAGTAAACCTCTGTTTAAACTTTGTTTCTCTTTAGGTTAACAGCTTAAATTTGTTTTATATGTATATCGTAGGTACATACATACTACATAAATATATTAAATAAAACAAATACATTTGAGTACTATTCATTTATACACAACGCTTTAGAAAAGAGATAATATGTACTCGTATGTTTGTAAGAATTTTTATTAATCACCAGTTATTTGTTTTCGAAACATCATCGTTTAAATAAATTCACACTTAAAGAAATCATTTATAACAAATTAATTGGTTTTCAATTTATTTTTTATTTTTAATTCACTTTCACTTAATAATTGCGTTTTTCATTTACTTTGTTTTGTAACTGTTTTTACTTTGATAACTTTGTGTGTCTGTTTACATTTTTGTTTTCTAGTTTTTTGAAAAACGTTTTTTCAATTGAAGAATTGTTCCATTATTCTGAATTGATTCTGTATTTTTGTTATCATTTTTAATTTATAATTTTGTTAATTTGAAAAAAGCCCTATTGCATTTTGCTTTTCGTTGATAAAAATAATTCATTTTTAAAGTTATAAACTAATAAATTAAAAATTAATACATTTTCTAAAAAAAATTAAAAAAAAATCACTTTCACTTATTCACTTATGCCCACAAAAATACACAAATAATTTACATGAAAAAAAAAATAGACGCTGTTTATGTGAGTTGGCCAAACAGATTGGTTTTACAGATCATGCCACGGATCGTTTCACACTTGAGGGTCAATTAGCCACATACAGACATTTGGTAAGAATATCTTTACAATAGAAAAAAAAATAAATAAAATTTACAAAATGTCTGAAACATTTTATTGCATTATATTACTCTACGTTTGAAAGATGTTTCACATTTCATTACGTTGTCTTACTTAGTTGTTGGTTTTTTATTTTAGCAACCTGATGTGGTACGTAGAGATATACGTTTCGCTCGTCAACTACAATTATCGTCTAAGGTTAAAGTTCCTTTTCCCCATTCATTATCGGTGGTAATGCGTGAAAATCCTGGCGGTTATCTGTCATTATTCACTCAAGGTACTGCCGATATAATACTGGATTGTTGTGATGACTTTTGGGATGGTGTGGACTTGAGGCCTCTTTCACCTCAAGATCGTAAACGAGCTTTGGATTTTTATCAGCGCAGTGCTTTAACAGCCTATTGTACAGCTTTCGCTTATCGTCCCCTTAGACATGGCATAAATGGCGCTTTAAGCGGCGGTCCCGGTAAAAATGGTGGAAGTATAGCTTACTTGGAACTGCCGCCAGAATCGAAAATGCGCATGCAACATGTTGATAAAATGCATTGTGATTTTGAGTGTGGCCACGGCAAATTAAGCCATAGCATAAGTACAGACTCACTATTGTTTTCGGAAAGCAAAGAAGAGGATATCACAGATGTTGAGGGCTGTTTTGAAATGCAATGCCATCAGGTGTTTATAGGCATGGTGACAATGCAGTATCAGGCTCAGACAGACATTGTACAGCTTGTGGAACGTCTCGAAAGGGCCTGTATACGTTTTGTCCATTTCAGCAAAGAGAACGAATTGCGGTCCCGTGTTTTCTCTGAGAAGATGGGTCTGGAATCCGGTTGGAATTGTCACATTTCATTGTTAAGTGAATCGGAAGAAAAAAACACTAATACGGGTGTTGGTGCTGGCCTTATACAATCGCCAAAATCTACTGGTAAACTTGATTACTCTAACAACGTTAATAATATGACTACTACTACCACCACCACCACCACTAATTGTACTATTACCTCTACCACTAAACTCCCTACCATAACCACGACTTCTCATGCTAATAAAACCATAATCACCGCCATTAATTGTACAACTACTTGTACTGCTAATAATACCACTACTACTACTACTACGACTGCTACTTCTACTACCAACATTAACAAACGTTCATCTTCAGTTAAAAATCATGAAGTGATTGAGTTCATACAACCACAATTGTCATCACCACCACCACCACCACCTCAATTACCACCGTGTTCCACTACAACCACTGCCACTGCCATTATAACAACCACTTCAGCTACATCTGACTGTTGTCATGATAATGATAATTCTATTGAAATCAATATTTTAGGTAATGTAGCCACAGATGATGATGAATCCTCAGATTTGAATTATCTATTGCCACCAATTACTAATCTAGAGTCTTCCAAGACACTGAGTTCTTCCGCTCCAGGTGCCATTTCCAATCATTTGTTACACCTAAACGACAACAATGAAGCATGCTCCAATGCCAGCTTGGCCGGTTCCAGAGAATCACTGAACGAGTCTTTAAAACAAGGACATCGTCGTCAATCTCAAGATTCTGCTCTAGATGAAAATTGTCGCTCAATAAGCATTTTAACGGAGAGTACCGAACAAAGTGCTCCGGTACATTTTGACATGTCAAATAGGGCTAAATTGCCCAGAGGTATTGAGAATATACGACCTCATTTGGAAAAAGTAGATAATGTGCCCTTGCAAGTCTCATTATTTACCGATTGCTCTGCCGAAGCCACTACAGAAATGTTAGAAATCATGCAGTCCTATGGCGAAATTGTAGTGTGTTTAGGTTCTTCAGCCAGTAACTCAAATGCCGAAATATTTTTACAGGCCGATTGTAGCATAGCCGTAGAGCCTTTATACCCGCAAGTATGCCAAGACATAGAGGCTTACACCGAAGCCAATATAATAAACAATAAGTTGAGATCTAAACGTAAACTGGGCGCCCATACAATGAACAATGACATGCAAGAGGGGTTAGCGGCAGAGGAATTACTAGAGACAGGTCAATATGGCTCAACTAGTGGCAATGCACGACCTATGCAATGTCCTGGCAATACCATATCACCCATATACCTGAGTCGCATTTTAAATTCCTTACCCTGTTCTATATCGGTAAAACGTGAAGATCCACTTTCACTGGTTGCTATAATTGAACTGTCGCGACGTTTCTCTTCGGGACTATGGAATTGCATACAATATTGGGCTTGTTGTGCCGGTGCACTGTCAGCAGTCAATATATTGAGCGCCTGTTTATCACTGCATCCTCTACTAACTCCCCTAATGGTTATTTATATAATGTGCATACCAGTGCCATTAATGTCGCTTGCTTTGGCTCACATTGATTTGGATCCGAAAATAATGAATCGTGCCACAGGCAAAAAACAGACTGAATATGATACAAAAGTTTTTGGTTTTGTTTTATGGTGTTATGGCTGCAAGTTTTTAGCGCCCATTTTAGTAATGGTGAGTTAGTTGTTGTTTTAAGTTTATAAAATTGTTTTCTTTTCTAATATTGTTTTTTTTTTAATTCTTAACAAAAGATTTTATCTTATTGTGCATTTATGGATCATCCTATTAAAATAATGGATGTTGAGGACGATGATAAACATATCAATCTACAAATAGCGCGCATATTCTCAACTTTGGGTATTTTATTGCATTTTGGTAAGCAAATGTGTTTCTGTGCATATGATTGATTGTTCAAATGTTTTTTATTTTTGTCTTTGCTGGTTTGCTTGTTTTAGTTATGGTTTCTGCTTCGTTTGTCCATCGTGATCATTCATTGTGGCAAAAGAATCCATTTCGTAATCACATTTGGGCATTTACCTGTTTCTGCATATTGTTATTTCATTCTCTCATTTGCACGGCACAGATTCTATTAAATGAAGAGCTTAGCGAGCAATTAGATGAAGCATGGCCTGCAATTGTATTTCTATTTGTGGGAAGTTTAATCAGTTTAGTTGTATCGGAAATATGTAAATGGCAAGAAATAAAGTAAGTTAAATGTTTGTTTGTTATTAAAAAATCCTTTACTAATGACTAAAATAATATTTATTTTTTCTCTCTCTCTCTCATTCTCTCTATAACAGAGTTAACACACGTTATCAACGTCGTGCTCGTTTAGATTTTGGCACAAAATTGGGCATGAATTCACCTTTTTAGAGAAAGTTATGTGTTAACAAAAACTTGAGAAGAGTTAGTTACTCTTCATTTTTACTAATGAATGAAAAAAAAAAGACTTGTGTTTATGGTGAACTTTATTTTTTTAAAGATTCAACCAAAAGCATTGAAATGTTTAGTTTTAATATTTTATTTCTTTAATGGCTGGTTACTTTATGTTTTTTTTTTCTTTTTAATTAAATATTCTTAATTTATACTGTGTTCATTATAGTGTTTTCTGTTTTCTGTTTGCTGTTTTCTGTTTTATTTTTATACCACACAAAGTTTTATAAAATCTATACATTTACATGTTTACTTTATTGTTTAAGCATAATAATATATATTTAATTAAAAACATATTGATTGTAAAATAAAATAAAAGAAAAATCTATAAATAGTTCTATGGAACATTTTATTTGTTTAATCAGTTACAAGGGTACAACCAGGTGGTCTTGCCAATTTTAACCTATGGTTGCTTGGTGTGGTGGGTAGCCCTTCGCAAGGGCTATATTGTCACTAAGCTGGAAAGAGTGCAGAGGACTGCGTGTATAGGTATCACTGGGGCCTGCAGGACTTGCCCCAATGCTGCTCTGAACGTCATTCTGCACCTACTGCCTGTGGACATTCAGGCTATGTCGATTTCAACTCAGAGTGCGATCAGATTGAGAGAGCTGGGCCTCTGGGGACGATTTTCAGGGGGCCATAGTAATATTCTGGGGCTACTCCCTCCTCATATACGGGATATACGCACTGACCTTGCCCTCCGGAAGTTGGATTTTGGGGGGTGTGCCAAGGTTGTCTTCCCCAGTAGGGAAGAATGGGCATTAGGAAGGGTTGGTATGGGTCCCGGTTTTTCGGTCTTCACGGATGGCTCTAAGATGGATTCCGGCGTGGGGGCTGGTATTTTCTCCGAGTCTGCCAAACTGGCAGAGTCTTTTAGATTGCCGGACACATGCGGTGTTTTCCAGGCCGAGGTGTTTGCAATCATGCAAGCACTGAGGATTCTAAGGGAACGGTGTATAGGGGGTGAAGTTAGGGTTTTTTCTGATAGCCAGGCTGCTATCAGAGCCCTGGCTTCGCCCATGGGAAACTCTTCCCTCGTCCTTCGTTGTAAGGAGGAGCTGAAGCGTCTTGGGGACGTTTGTGGCATCTCCTTGGTCTGGGTTCCTGGTCATAGGGATATCCTGGGAAATGAGAGGGCAGATGAGCTCGCTAGGGGAGCTTCTGCCGGAGGGGAGCATGTTGCTTCCTACCTGGATGTCCACTGCCCTATGACCACCATTAAGGAAAGGATATCCAAGTTTTTCCTTGGGAAAGCACAGAGCAGGTGGAATTCCATCACTACCTGTGCTGTTTCTAGGACACTTTGGCCACGGTATAACCGGGGTAAGACTCTGGGAATCTTGGAGATTCCCCGTCAGTCCTTGTCCAGACTCATAGCGGTGTATACGGGTCACTGGCTGATCGGTAGACACGCAGAGAGGCTGGGCCTCCCCTTTAATCCGCACTGCAGAAGTTGCGGGGATTCTTCTAAGAGGGAGACTGTGGAACATTTTCTTTGTGACTGTCCAGGTCTGGCGGTCGGACGTTTGAAATTTTTTGGGGTGCCCTTTTTCGACGGCTTGGAACAATGTGCGAACCTGGACCCCCTTGCTTTACTTCACTTTATAGACAGCTCTGGTTGGCTGTAGTTATATTCTCTTCTTTTTCTACTTTTAGGTAACTTTAGTTTGGTCCTGCAATGGTATCAAAACGGCATCTTGTGCTAATTGTAGTTGATCGGAGTTTCGGATCAACTGGCCATTTGACCTACCTACCTACCTACCTACAAGGGCTGTTTGAAATGTTCTTAGAGAGGGCAAACCTAAACCTAAATCATCGTTAACGGCTGCCGTTGTATCTTAATGTTAAAGTTAAAGCGTTTGTTAGCAAATACTTTTTTTTAGAGTTGGTAACAAATCATAGGAAACTAATTCAGGGGAATAAGGTGTATGGTCAAGCAATTCCTACTTCAATTTGTTAAATTTTGCCATTGCTAAAACACTTTTGTGCGATGGTGCGTTGCTTTGATGAAAATTTATTTCTTTGTATTGTAAAGCAGAGGCCTTATTATATAACTCTCGTAAGCTAAAAGTCTATCGCTAAAAATTTATAAACTTGATTTAGGACTTTTTGGCTACGAATACTAATCTTGAACTCATATTGTAGTTTAAAAGCTTCATGCCTATTACCTCTAAATTTTTTAATTTTATATAAAAAAATTTTAGTATTTTAGCTTAAGAGAATTACAGAATAGGCCCCAGGTCGTTTTTTTTTCGAATTTCAAAATTCAATACATCCAAAAGGTTTCAATAATATTTCCAACTAGCTTAAACCCATACATTTTTTGTCTGATGATTTTTAGTGACTACGGAGTAATTCAGACCAAATTCATAAACTTTAACTGTCACTGATTCCAAGATAAACTGAACTCAATAGTTAGTTTGCCTGAAAGCTATCACATCTACTTGTCGGCCCTTTTTCTACTGATAATTTTTAATGACTACAAAATCAATCACACCAAATTCAGAAACTTTAGCTTTAACACTTTTAAACATGCGCATTTATAAAGAAATCAATTTTTGTTTTGTATGGAAGGTGTCACGTCCACTTGTCTAATTTCGCTTACTCTCTGACAGATGATGGTTTGCTTTGCCCATCAAGTCATTCAGACCCAATTCCGTAATTTTAGCTTTAACCGTTCTGCAGATATACAAAAATCAGTATTTAGAGATAAATAGGAAAAAGTGAGCGTAAAGTAGGCGTGGCAAAATTTTCTCGCAATGAAAACTTAAAATGGATTAATACAAACATTTGAAAGAAAAATTATTCAAATCGATGGAGAAGTTTTCTGATTTTAGGTAAATAAAAAAAGTGGGCGTCGGGGCAAAATTTTTTTTCCGTAAAAACCTAAATTGGATCACGACGATCATTAGAAAGAAAAAATTTTCAAAATCGGTCTAGCCGTTCTCAACTGATGCGATGATTAACGAACAACATTGATTTTTATTTATATAGGTTAACTTCTTTGGAGATAGTCGACCAATAAAATATCTTTGCAATCCCAGAAAACCGTTGTCCTGACATTAACAGCCGATTGAATTGTTTTTGACTTCCTTATTGTTTTCCACTTCCACAAGCTTTAAGTCCATTGTTTCGACCTTTCTTTTGCCTCTGGTGTATTGTGATTCATCGAGAGTTATGATGCAACGTTTACAATCCAATTTATTTCGCTTGATTAAGTTTCATTCGAATGCGTTTTTGGTCAACTATTAACAAATGCGGAACTTATTCTGCAGAAAGCTTTTTCATAATTCTTGTTGCGAATTGAATTTTTTTTTTTTTTGAATTATTTGAGATGCCAATGGCATTATCTATTTTACGCACTTTCACTCGTCTATCGTCAATTGACCATGTTGTTCAAAGAAGCCGAATAAAGGTATATTGTTAATATACCAAATATTAATGGTCCTGTACTTTTCAACTATCGCATTCTTATCACAAAACTCCAGTTCAATATTGTACTGTAGAATTTCAAAAGCTTAATTTTTAACAAAAGTGAAATATGAATTCGATCGAATCGAATTTAACGATTTGTATTAATATTATTAAAAAAATAATATAATTACCGAATTCACAAAGTTTTGTATCGTTGTTTCATGTATTGCATACAATGTTGGCTTGTGAACATCTATTGTATGCATATGAATGTATTAAACGTCAAAAACCAAATGAAAAAAAGAAAAACTGCATTAAAAAGCTGATTTTTACAAACAAAATACATTTTTCTTCCATTTTAATATTTTTTTATTTTATTTTATTGAATTTGCTGTTGACAATAAAAAGATTTTTTTTTATTTATATCTTTGTCAATATTTTTCATTCACAATAACACAGAAACCAATACAACTTTTTTAAAACATATGAAAAAAAGTGTATGAGTTGTATCGAATGTTTATATACAAATTACCAACAACAAGCGCACAGCTGTTGTAGTGCCATACAATCTAACAACGAATACAATGAATACAAGGGTTTTGTGAATTCGGCAAATAACTTTATTGACCTCTTTTTTTATTTAAAAAAAAAAAAATAGAACGAGAACAGGTGGGTTACTTTGCATTTCGATTCGAATCAAAAATCTTACGAATTCGTAAAATTTTACGAATTTTCGAAAAATTTTTGTATACATTATTATTAATTTTTCGAATGGAAAGTTTCTTTCGAAAGCATTTACGACTCTAATCGGAATACAAAGTAACTCCCCAGGATATTATAAATATACGAGAATGCGAGTTTCAGATAGTTTGTGAACCTTGGTTGACAATTTTCGCGTTATCTAGTTAAAAAAAAAATATTGCTTAAACTTTTAATAGGCTGCCGATTTAAAACAAACTTTATTTTCAATTGTTAAATATGTGTATGTTTTATTGTAATTTTTTTGTAACATTTTTTGTTTTTAATTTTCTTACAAAATTTTAGATATTTTGTTTTTATTGTATTGTTACCACCAATCAATCTTTTTATAAAAAGCAATGCACATACATACATAAATATAAATTCGCACTTATTTTAACAGATTAAGAAACAGGAAACAATTCTGTAGACGACACAAAACTATTTGGCCATAGTTTTCATACATTCAACAATTGAGAATACTCGTACATACAGAGATTAAGAGCTCTCCTCAATTATATTATGAGGATGTTGATGAACTTTAAAGATATTCGAAAGTTCATCGAGTAACGTTTCAGAACGATAAGCAACACGAATATCGGGTACATTGGTACGTGTTATATCGTTGCCAGCAACACCTTCACGTGTATAATTTGGTCCCAGCCAATGTTGTTTCATCTTAAATGAGAATTTATATGAAAAATGAAAAAATGTTAAAAATGTTAGAGAAAAGTATAAAATTGTATAAAACAAATTACCTTGTGAGGAAAACCACTCATTAAGACACTATTACGAGCCAATTCACACATATCACATGAACTCAACTTCCATACTTGAGCGGCAATACTGTATTCTTCCATGAGAGGCTCTTTGGTAAAATGAAACTGTAGAGGATCATCAGTAGATAGAGAAACAATAAGACCACGAGCCAAATACTCAGGTAAAGGATTACGATGATAATTAAGAAATAATGAATTATTGGAGAGTGGCGACATGGCTATACCGATTTGTGTTAAATAATATAAATACTGGAGTACAGGTACTTTACGTAAAAGTAAACCATGTGATATATTTTCAGCCATTAGATAACCACAAACTAAATGTTGAACGGGACCAGCTTCACCACAATGTGGCCGTAATACAAAGGTGTTAAGACCACGTTCTCTGTAATTAAAAATCATTTGCAAAGGTTTTCAATTTTGGCTTTGGAAACTGCTGCTTTCCTTCTTACTTACTTTCTAAACTGATTAAGAACTGTCATATTGGCATACATATAATAAATATAATAGGCGTAGGGTGGATTCTCATCTTCAGTCCATTTGGGTGGAGTTGTTATATCACCATCAAATAAAGGATTCTCTGGTTTAGACTCATCATCTACCGAATCGAAACCAATCACATAATGCAAAAAACGATGCAATTCAGGATGTTTACTGGGTTCTTTGGTAGCTTCGAATAAAGGCAAAAATATATTATCCAAAATATCTTGGAATGAGGTCATCAGTTTGTTGGACTTAAAGATATCACTAAAAATTTAAAAAAAAAATTATAAAATTAGAATTTAAATTCCTTGTGTTATGAAATAAAAAAACATAAGAAAAAATCATACTAAAGACGTGGTATTTGTATAAGCCAACGTATATTTGTAGAGTAAACATTATAGTCAATGGCCCATTGAGCTAATTTCTTCCATTCATCACGTGATTTACCATAAATGGATAGACGTAACTCAGCATTTTGATATTTAGATTCTTCCAAATCAAAAGCAACTTCCTAAAGGGATAAAAAAATAATTAAAATTAAAAAATTTCATCTCTCTTTCGTTTCTATTAAAAACTACAGACCTTTATTATTTGTGCAAAATATTTTCCATTTAAAAAGTTGTCGGTTTTAAGAAAGACTTCTCTTAATCGTGACTCACCAATGGGATTATATTTGGCATTGAATTTATCAAAACGATGAAAAGTATTACGATCGGCATGTACATCCAGCATATCAACTGTTAAATCGTAAGTTGTTAAATTCATCGATTGAAATACCTGTGACAATGTCATCTCTTGCCCCTTTGTAATGGTAACCACTTCATTGGCATTATTTTTTAAAGTTTTCTTAATAAAACGTAACAAATGTTTTTGATTCATACAGGAAGCGGCGTGTATATGGGTATCAACTTTTCTATAAAATAAAAAAATCACACACATAAAACCATTAATTTACTTTCCGGATGCATAGATGGTTCGTTCAAACAATGGAAAAAATAAAAACTATTCAACATTCAATGTTACATACATCCATACATACATAATTGGCCATTACAACCCTGTGTCAGGGTTACGGCCTAGATTCTCCCAGCACTCATGTTGTGTGTGTTAATTTTTATCGGGACCTACAGTTTAAAGTCGACTCAGAACGACAGATTTGAGAAGATTTTTCATGGCAATCAATTACTCCCAGAGGTTTTGCCAGAAGACTGCTGGGAGGTAGTCGCCGAAAGAAATAATTTTTTCATATTTCTTTTTTTGAAGAGGTCATATGTATGTCGCAAAGGAAAAGCAATTTCGAAAACAACACTGGGGACAAATTACGGCATTCGATATCGAACGAAATTTCTATGTAAATTGATTTAAAATTGTATGAAAGTTCGTTTGATATCGAATGCCGTCATTTGCCGCCGGATTTTTTATTTTCGAACAATAATAATGTCGAATACCTTCCTTTATTTTATACCTCTCCTTTTGTGTTCTAAAGATGTACTAATTTTGGTTTCCTAATGACATATAAGGTGTGTTTGCGTAAGTAAGAAATTTTTGGGTATGCTCTGAAAAACGAATCCGAGTGAAATTGAAATCGAATGAAATTTTAAACCGTTTTGATAATTTTTTCTATATACCAAAACTATAAAATAATTCATTTTAATAATTTAACTCTCGTTTTCAATTTCACTCGAATTCGTGTTTCAGAACACACCAGTTACTCTTAAAAATAAAAATCTAGTAAGAAATAGTAAAAACAGCTGTTTATGAATAAATAAATGAAGTCAAAATTAAAATGGGCGATTAAGGAAAGTTGAAAGTTATTTCTTCTAAAGGAACTATTCGTATAATTGAAGATTGAAGAAGTACAAACTATGGAGGAGTAGCGTTAAGTAGCATGCAACAGGGCAAGCACTTTACGATGAAATAATTATTTTCCAAAACAACGATCCACAATAGCGAATTATGTGTATTCATCACTTTGAATAAACAAATTTTCATGTATTTTCACAAATGTTTTATTTTACAATCAGCTGATTTTTATTTGTCATAAAAATTCTTTCTAGAAAAATTTATCCAAAAACCCCTAAGTTTTCTTGCGTCGAAATGTCATTTTACTCTACTCAGTATTTGTTTAAACACACAGGATCCAGTAACATACAAATTTGTATGAACGAAACAGACCTACTATCTAAGCGGCTTTTATTAAATAGAACATTTTTGGATACATTCGTATGTATGTATGTATGTCGAATGTCCACAGTCTCATCAGTTTAAATGCAAGAGTTTTATTATTATTAAAGGAGAGACGAAATACTTTTGAATTAGCGATACAAATTTTTGACAGATAGTCGATATTTTTGTAATAACTTCGTCATTATTTTTGTAATTTGATAAAACTGTTATGTTATTACTCCGTTTTGCATTTGATGAGTTGACGATATGTAGCACAGCAGTACTTTACCTTATATTATAAAAATCACGATGAGGCACAGCCTTTTGTGATGCCAATTCTCTTAATTCGTTAAGTAAAACATGTAATTGGAACTTTGATGATAAATAACATAAACGACGATAACAAAATGATTTCCTAAAAAAAAAAACAAAAAATTAAATAAATCAATTATAACGTTTTTAACTTCAAAAAAAAAAAAATTCTTTTGGTTTTTATTACTTACAGTGGTCCATCAGCAATCATGTTACACATTATTTGCATATCATTACAGAAATCCTTGAGTTTTGGATAATTTTGTATCAAAGGATTCTCAGATTGCTGAAAAGTAAAAAGAAATCAAAATAAATTTAAAAAAATTTTGTATTATATGATTATCAGCTTAGTTGTGAATAATTGGTCGGAAGATTTTTGCATGTCTCCCATTTTCCTATTTCGAGTTAAAATAAACAACGAATTTAATTACTTTCTTAGCTTTTAGTTATTTAAAATCTGTCAAATGACTATGATGTTCACCCTATTCTTGAAGGACACGCTGGCGTCCAGTATGTCTTGTGTTGAACTCTTGATTTCATGTGGCTGAAACATACCCAGCAGAAAATAGTGCTTACCAATAAGCTATTTTGTAAGGGAGAAATTGTAAACAATCACTTACTCGTGCGCATCAATAATGCATGATTTTTATATGAAATGAGCCGCTAAAATGCAATAGAAACGCAAATTTATTGCAACCAGTAAGCAAATATTATACAAAATCAAAAATAATACCTTATCCTATAGCATCTTTGTAAGCTTTAAGGTATGCATAAACAATATAATGCTTTCATTATTGCTTACAATTTTATTTATTGCTTCCAAATTTGAAAAATTTTCTGCTGGGTATATGATTTTAAAAATATGCATGATTCAACTAAGTTTTTCCAATTAAAATCACTTAATTTAAGAGCTTGTTTTTCATACTAATTTTCATGATTTCAAAGAATTTATTAAAATTTAGGAATACAAATTAAAAATGAATTCAATTCTTGTAATGACTTAAGAAGTCTTTAAGATTACATTATTTTTGTAGCACTTCCATTTTATTTTGCTGCGTGGCTAACAACGAGTGTATCTCAAAAGCAGTCGCCACATTGAGCAAAAACTCATTCATACTTCGGTTGAACATTCTTACGAAGTTATTACATAACCAAATTTGTGGTCGATTGGCAAAACATTATACTCGTCACGCAAAAAGCTCTTTCTTCGCTCAATTCCAAGTGATCATTTCAAGTTTAAGCTAATGACTCATTCAAGATGTCTATGACTCTCTCGAACTCTGAATTTCCCATCGACCAACACTATATCGTGGATTTTTTTTTTCAATTGTTTTGTTTGTAGAGAAACTAACTAGGCACTAACTCTACGTAGGATAATCACTTTGTAGTGGTGTAGAGTCTTACAATGCAAGGACTCAACTGGCTAAGCTGGCGGAGAGTAATAGCAATAACATCATCTCCAATATTATGATCTTTTACTCCTCCCCTAATTTGGTATATAGTTAATGACAAATTTTTGTTCGCTTATTGATAAGGATAATTTTCAATTGTATCAATAAGTTTAGTTGACCTTATTATTGATTATTATTAATTATTTAATCGACCTAAAGCTTAATTAAAAGCTTATATATTGATCATTTTAAATTTGATGCCATCTTTTGAAGAAAAATTAAAAATTATGATTTGGTATACATTGTATGTACCAGAGATCAGCATTGAGTACTGAAAAAGTGAGTATACTCGAATCATGATTCATAATTTCTTGTACTTATACGCATTCATACTCTTGTTAATGTAATGGATACTCTACTCATCCCAAAAGTTTGAAGTACTCATCGCATTTATATTTAATAATACGTATGATGTTGTTGACTTCAACTCTCCTTAACTCAGTGCATACAGATGAGAAAAAATAAGTATGATTCGAATACATACTGTTGTGTGTTTGCTCTGCTTACTGCGTTAGTACAAGAGTAAATTAATGCTATAAACACATTCCTAGCTACCAACCATTTACCACACGACTGCAAAAGAAAAAGTTTTAGGTTAAATCATGAATCGTGTTAAATAAATACTATGTTTTCGACTATGTAATTTATCATCTTTTTATTATTTTTCGTCAATAAAAAGAAAATAGATATGGTGTATATAATAATAAACTTTCAAAATGTAACAATATACATAAGCGAAAAAGTTAATGTGTATAGGAAATATTTTAAAGAAATTAAACAATTTTTAATTATTTTATTTTATTTTTATAAGCAGGTTATAAAGAAATGGATTGCAAGAGTGAGATTAAGGACAAAATCAGTGTCGGAGGTCTCCGATTAGTTCGGAAACATAAAGGCAATAGCCCAATATGGGAAATTTTCGTTCCAATAACCTATTTTAAAAATATTGATTATAAAGATGTAGTTTGTTAAGTATACTATAAGTTTTTACAATGTAAAATTTAGAAAAAATTTAAAAACATTTTTTTGTTATGAATTTCTTTAGAACCTATTTATAAAAAATTAAAAAATAATCACGGTATAAATAAAAATTATGATATAATTGTGAGTATCATAATATATTCTTTTTATCTTCTTTAATACATTTTTATAAACTTAAACTTTTTCGCTTATTTTTGTTTATTATTTGTATGATCATTTTTGTATACACCATATAAATATCCTTTTGTATTGTATACGTCTATCGACTAAAACGGTAAATTTTTTTTCGTATGATTCGAGTCACTCGAATCAATTATGAGTATCATAAGTATTTTTATAAAATTATGAATCCAAGTGAGTATGAGTTTGATGTCAACATTGGACTCATATTTATTGCAACCTTTATTAATGAATCAACGTTGTGTGAGTATGAGTGAGTCAGAGTAGTTAAATTTCAACTACTTGTACTCACTTATACTTAAAATTTCATAAGTGCTTATGAATCGCTAAAAAGAGACTCAATGCTGATCTCTGGTATGTACCATGAAAATTTACCCATGGTCGCCATAACAAAAATTATAAAAAATTTGGATATTTGCGCTGATATTTTGTTCAAGACATACCCAATCTCTTGTGATGTTTATGCCCGTTTTAAAAATGTTTTCTTTCGCTCAAACCTATGGCATAAACAGCTATAAAAACAGTTTTGAAATTTCGAAACGTTTTCACTGAAACTGCTTTTCAAACCTGTTTGAGTCAGACCAAGCGTTTTCAAAATTGAGTATAAACGCATACCGTTTTGAAACCTTTATGAAAATGAAATTTGATGGGGTTGACAATTTCTTTTATTGGTTATTTTTTTATTCTATTTGTATTATTATAGAAAATATGAAAAATTTGAAATGAGAATTATTTAGAATTAGCTGTTAGTTAAAACAATTTTAAACTGTTTCGACTCAAAGCATAGGTGAATACAGATACATACATAGTATGTATTACATACATTATCAGACTTTAATTAAAAAAAGAAGGGCAAGAATGTATAAATTTTTAAAAACTCACCTCATTTTCAAACACATTAAATACACCATCGATAGCTTTAATGCAATATGTTGGTTTATCGGCGGGAAACTCAATATCCCATGGATCACTTGTCTCCGTTGGTGGATGTATGGGATGATCTAAGAACACGATGTTTATAATGATGTTGTTTTATGGTGTGATTTGAGACGCCAACATTACGGTGTTATATTGCATTTTGTTGTGTGAGAGTACGAATAATGATAGAGACACAGGACGTGTAGTGTTGTAACGTGTTGTTGATGTTGTTTTTAAACAGTGCAAAATATAAGGTGCAATCCAATTTTATTATTTTGTTGTGATTTTTTTTTTTTCAAAAAAAATTTTTTTTTTCATATTTTAAATTGTATCGCGCAAATTGCATGTGAAAAAAAAGAAAAAAAAGTTTCTTTTGAAATTTGAATTTAAAAATAGAATAATTACTTAATGTAATAATAATTTAACAACAATAAAATGTTTTTTGTTTTAGTAAAAATTGGGGAAAAAAAAACAACTAAAAATAGATTCATAACAAACATTTTCATTTTCATAGAAATAAAACATTTCTGTTAGATGTTTTTCTTTAAACATTAAAATATTTTTCTGTGCAGAATAATAAAACAATTTTTAATAGATTTAAATTTGCAATACGAACATTGTATGGGTGTGGCAAGTGAGTGTTAAATGGAACAATTGTGAACATACTAATTATTAATTAATTTAGAATTTTTCCTTTTTCCCCTCGAAGGATTTTGAACGATTGCACTTTTATATGCAAAAAAGTTTGCGAAAGTTCGAAATCCTTTGTTTCACAGAAATAGGCCATAAATTTTAAGAATGACATGAAATTTAAGGGGATTAATTCATAATTTCAGCGTGTCATGCTATAAAAAATGCATTAAAATTAGATTGCCATGATGATAATTAAAAGCTTTCTTTTTTGTTTAATTCAAGGCTAAAGTGATGACAAACTTGTTTAATTTCGATAAAACATTTGATTGTTATAGTGTGCCAATGAAGATCGTGTGGTTTTAAGCAAGAAAAATAATTATTAAATGATTTAAAAAAGTGTTGGTTTTCATTATCAGGGTTTCCTGTTTCCCATAACCTATTTTTCTAGCACTACCACAATGAGTAAGGGCCTGCACCTGCCTCATTAAAGAAAAACTTTTATTCGAACTTATAACGATTTAATATATACGAAAATATAAAAACATCTCTAAATCAGTGATATAATGCACTGCATTTCACAATCGGTTGCAAAAACATTTGCTTGTAAAAATAAATGTCCAGTATGGATTAAGCTCTACTTATTTAATATTAAAAAAAAGAACAAACTTCCGAAAAATTTTAATTGTCTGGATCTTCTTTTGAAAAAGGCAATTGAATTCATATTACTTAAATTTATAACTACTGCTATTTCTTTGCTCTTTATTGTAAGTGTATGAAAAGCGTGACGAAAACCTTTTGTGTAAGATGTTTTTTGTCCTTTTTCGATAAACAACCAACATTTTACTTCATATTTAGCAGCAAAAAAAAATAAAAATATAACAATGGCCTTAAACGTTCTGTATTTCAATTTGAAATTGATGAGGCAAATTTTGGGAAAAATAACACCATTCTGGTTTTAATAGCACTGCTTTAAGAAATTTACATTACATGTTAATATTTTTGTGTATTTTTCACCAAATACACTCGATGACTACACATGCCCATTGAGAACAGGAGATACGAGAATGTACCGGCTGCCAATTGAAATTAATTGAATACATACTAAAAAAAATCATATATTTACGCTGACAGTTACAGACAATATCTTGAATGCTCACGATCTGAATGTAAAGTAGTATACCGGATTCTACTTGGCAGCTGATTACAGATAAACAGTGTCTAAAAGAAGGCATGAATGTTGTTCGAACAAGAGTCTCTAAAATTGTTATCCTGCAAGTCTAGAATTCCTTATTAGATTGGTAGGTCAAAGAAAAATAACGAAGGAATAAACGAGGTGTTTGGATATGCAATATAACTACAGAAATTTAGGCTACTGAAAATACACATACGAGTACATATGGATAGTAACAGCCTTATTTATAATAAAAATTTAACAGCTCGTTATACGAAGTGGCCAACTTTGTCATTCTTTCTCAAACCTACGAGTTCTTTAATTTTTTGGATTATCTGACCAGTTATCAAATAGAAGATATGGAAAGTTTTAATAATATCAGTCTATAGCGGGTGATAAGCTTGCCAGTTGTTGGTCCTATACGCTAACGAGTTGCTAACTTTTTGTTATAAATACGGCCATAAGTATGTGACATTTTAAATCCAAAAAATTAATTCCAATATATTTTGTTCAAAATCTGTATTATCAAGTGAAATATGGAAATTTGTTATACTTTCGGAAATGCAACACTGCACTGCATCACGATATTTAGCAATTGAAATCAGGCTTAAATTTTTATTTAAATTTTTTTTTATGCAATAATATCGTACCTTAACCGCAAAATTATATACGTAAATTGTGCATTGTGTCATATTCTGTAGTAAAAGTTTGCTATCGCGATTCAGTGCAATGATGCATTTACGAACGTCTCTTCAGGATACGTGACATGTTTGGCTAAAATTTTTTTTTAAATGCCCATATGTCTTTTCAACTCCATACTCCCCCTACAGACTTCATGGGAAGGATTGCCTCCTCTGCGCTGCAGAGGCAGAAAACCTAAAATAATATAGTACATATCCTTGTATTTGCAACAGCACTGACTCTTCTCTCTATTTGCTCTTAAAATCCAAAACATGTCGTGTGTGGTATAATAATAAAAAAAAACAAAAGGCTAAAAATTAAATGAAAAGTAATAAAAGCGGCATAGTTTTATGGACTGACACAAACATTTTCAAAAACTTAAAAAAGAAACGAACTCTCAGCAATAAAATGGTTTTCGTTTAAAAAGTTTATAACACTTTCGTTGTGTTTTTTAACGTCAAATTACAAATAAAAAACAAAAAGAAATTCAAAGCAAGCAAATAAATAATAAAAAAAAATTAAAGAAGCAAAAGGTAATAGAACAAAAAAAAAATTAAAAACTAAAGGCTCAGTTAGCTTAAATGTGATGTAGTGTAACCATAAAATAACGCAATCAAAACGTACGAATACATCTTGTATTGTTTTGAAATACATATGCATGTATTTGACTAGATCAATTTGTTTGAGTGAAACAAAATGTGAAGTCATAGAGCGAAATCAAAATCAACATAAAATTGAAACAAATTTACATATAAAAACTATGGGTCTAATATTAAAGTCCGCTGAGAATCATAAAGGTGTTTAAACAAACCGCATTTCATTACTAAAAGAAACAAAAAGCTTTATTTTGTTTTGTCAGATAACACTTTAATTAGATCAAAACTAACTTCTTTTAAATGAATTTAAGATTATTTTTGCAATGAATTACGTTTATGTTGCATTTAAATTAACTCAGCCTTAAAGCAAATTTTATTTCAAAGCGTAAAAGTAAAGGTTTTAAACTAAAAATTTTAACAAAAGAAGAAGAACAACAGTAATAGTGCGTTCATATTGTCAAGGAATTAAAATGAAAAAAATATATATAATTTAGCGAAGAATTTATTTTGTTTCAGCATTTTTATGTTAACATTTTCAAAAAAGAGCATGCAAGTTTGCATTTGACACGCTAGCTGAACTACTAAAAATTATTGGTGCGAGATTGTAATTTTTTCTTCATTTTCTTAAAATAACATCTGCTTTTTGTTTTAGTTTTTTTGACGGTTCTTCTTTTAGCAACAGTAAAACGACATGTTACCTTTGTAAAGTTGTACTCGTATTCTTAGAGGCGGGTGCGTCTTGAGCTTAAGCTAAGTAAATACAGATTCATTTAAAATATACATACTGAGAGAAAATAAAATAATTTGGACGAAACTAAAAGTTGGGTTCTTTTTTTGCAAAAATTCTATATGCGAGAAATATACGGGAATTAACTTAGAGGCCGTAGTCTAGGGGTTGGTGTATTGTCTTACTAGTTAGATAAGAACTCCGGCTTCAAACCCCAACTCTAACATCTAATATTAAAAAATATTTATTTCGGTGACTACTTCTTAGCAGTCTTCTGGCAGAAGCTCTAATACCTCTAATACGATTATAATTAGTTGAAATTCACTGGTTACCCATGTGCTTCTGAACTTTTTCCTTCAGTTAAACTTATATGGGATTATTTTTAGATCTTTGAAGAGTTTGTTGTAATAACGTAGCAAACAGGAACTTACAAAAGAAAATTTTTACTAATTTTTGTTAGAAAGGAATGCAAAAAAAGTTCAGTAGCACACATTATCGAGCTAACTTCAGCTGAAATATATCATATTAGAAGTGTTGGAAAATATCCTAGCAGCCTGATTACAATTGCTGAATTTAATATTTTTTTCTGTTTATAATACTCGTAGTTTGTTTAATAAGTAATTAAAATTCGTGTTAAAGTTTTCTTTGACTATTTTTTATTAATTCGGCAAATATATTTCCTAGTAGGCATAGTTTCATGCTTACGGAAAAAAATAAAAAATTAAGTTTTCTAATTTTCTAAATTTTGGGGATATAAGTACTTATGTATGGTGTGTCACCTCTGCGCTTTACATATATACATACATAACTGGCCTTTACAATCCTGTTTCAGGGTTACGGCCTAGTTTCTCGCAGCACTCATGTTGTGTGTGTCAACTTTTATCCAGTAGTACCGGGACCTACAGTTTAATGTCGATTCCGAACGACAAATTTGAGAAGCTTTTTTATGGCAATCAGTTACTCTCAGAGCTCTTACCAGAAGTCTGCTAAGATGTAGTCGCCGAAAAAAATATTCTTTTTTTTAACATTTCTTTGCTTCAAGATGTCAGAGCCAAGGCTTGAGCCGGAGCTCTAGTCTTAGTAAGCCAACACACTACTATTAGACCACGGCGACTACATAATATGTATATAAAATATATGATTTTTTAGTTATAATAGCGGTTTTTTTCAATTTTAAAGATTTTTTTTTTGGGGGGGGGGATAGCAAAAATAAATATCTGGTAGCTCTGTATTCTACAGCTTTGACCGCTAGATTCGTAAATACGATAATTTGTTGTATATTTGTTTATTATTTTAAATTTATTTTGTATTCTCAATCCAAATACGTCATTTATTTCAAGACAATGTGAACACACTATCAACTCAAAACAAAAACAGCTTAAATATAAAAAAGAAACAAATAAATAATAAAAAAAAAAACAAATTAATTGTGGAAGAATATTAACGCATTAAAAATAAAAATCAACAAAACAAGAAAACAATTGATAACAATTTGTTTTTTTTTTAATTGAAACAAACGAAAGAAAAGGACAGAGAAAGATCATTCTATACCTCTGGGTGGTAAATGGATCATTGGTAGACTGATCTTGCGGATTAATTCTATAAAAGAATAATAATGAATGAAAACAAGAGATATAATTTTTTATAAGTAAAAATAAATGAAAAAAAAATTTTTTTTAAAATAATCAAAATAAAAAGAAAGAAAGTATAGCATTAAAAATAAATTCTAGCTTAGAAACTAAATAGAAATATAAATTATATTTATAAAAAAAGTTCAAAATTAGCCTTTATAAAAAATATTAATATTTATTAAAAGTAAAATGTACATATTAAAAAAAATTAAATTAAAAAATTTTTTACATTTTTTTTTGTTTGTTTTTAATTTCTTATTATCACAACATTTAATTTGCTGTACAAACCATTTAATATTTTTATTTTTAAGTGTATAAATTATTAAAAAAAATTATTTATAGAGTTATTTTAAAAATATTATAAAAATTCAATAAATAAATAAAATCAGAATAATAAAATAGAGGCTGGCTTAAGGCTTTAGAAAACAACGATTGCTAAGAATTGTAAAAATTAAAACTTACCCGCTATTGATTTACGATCTTCATACTGTATGTTATTGAAACGATTACTTTCGTGTACGGTCTTTAAGAAACGCAATGTTGTTGTCGGAAATGATTGTTCCGAAATTGACATGTAACGTGAACGCATTTCTAATGCTTGTATCAGTAGCGTGGAGGCACGCTCTAAGTCCTCTAAGGGTACGCCACTGGTATCTTCACCCGAAATAGAGACACGTTGAAAGTTAGGTACCAAATCATGTTCCAGAAGATTAACAGCCGGTACATCTGTGGCATCGCCCTGTATTGACTGTTTGTCAGTCATGGCACTGAAAGTAATAATAATTAGAAAAAAAAAAATCATTAATCTCTCTCTATAAAGGTATGTACATATGAATATGTACGTACATACACCTGTAATATGCATGTATGTACTATATAAAAGAAACCCATAAACACTTTTTGTCAAAGTGATTTCAAGTCACGAAAAAGTTGTTCTGAGCACAAAATCATTTGAAATTAAAGATCGCTGTAACTGGCAAAAAATCGAAAATACGTTTTTTGCATCATTTTTATCAGAAAAAAAAAATACGCGTCGATTAGTCCCGGTCCCAGATTTCTGTGATGAAAAGAAATTCACTTACGCCGTTTGCGTTTTGAAAAATACCAGTGTCTTCTTTCTACTTTCATACAGGTTCCTTGGCCCTGGTGAACATTAAATGTTTTGTCAGTTACAGCGTTCTTCGTACGTTCTTCAAGACGTACGGGTTTAAATTTGAAATTTGTCGCACAATTGGTTTAAGAGTGAAGCAACTTTTATTATTGTGAACAATGAGAACAAAAAGTAATTTCGTGTGTTAATGAAGCAGGCTAACGCTTGGTTTTATAAACAATACTCGGACTCTGTACCAGGAAAATCAATCAAAATAATTTACTAAATTAAAACGAAGTAAAATGGGCATCAAAAGCAATGTATCAAGAAGCTGCTACCAAAAAGTCCATAAAATAATTTTGTAAAGCGAATTTGATCGAGAAAATTGAGACTCTACGGATATCATAGAAACGTCTTGAACATATCATGCAACAAAAGCTGTGTACAAAATCATTCAAGAGGTACTGTGACCTGCAGATTTCAATTTAAGTCATCCTGCAGCCTTATTGTGTAATGTATTATTATACATTATTGCCCGTATTCGTAAAAAATAAAACAGCTTTATAAATTGCTTATTTGACAATTACTTCATAGAATTGACATATTTCATATTGAATACGGGCGTACATATATGTGCCCATCAGAGACCATAAATAATGATTATTGTTCGTTTTTTTAAATCAAAAAATCAATCATTTAGAACAGACATAAATAAAAATTTTTTGCACCATTATTATTATTTTTTAACAATCTTTGCATATCCGTCATGATTTTTAAATTTTAGATTTTTAAAGTTTTCTTCAATGGTAATGATTATTTTTGAGTAATATTAATAAAAATCAGCCATAATCATTATTTTTGAGCAAAAGAAATAAAACTCAAAAATAATCATTATTTATGATTTTTATTTTTTTCGCTCAAAATAAAACTCACTTTTAATTTACTTTATATATGATGTATGAAAAAAAAAAAATAATTTTTGCGCAAAAGAATGATATTTTATATAACAAAATGAACAAGCATGTCTTAATATTTTTTCTTTTATTAGTTCTGACCAAATTTTTATATGTAAAAAACCTCAAAAAAAGTAATAAATTGAAAGTGAGTTTTATTTTGAGCGAAAAAAATAAAAATCATAAAAAATTATTATTTTTGAGTTTTATTTCTTTTGCTCAAAAATACTGATTATGGCTGATTTTTATTAATATTACTCAAAAATAATCATTACCATTGAAGAAAATCTTTAAAACTCACAATATAATCATTATTGTGTAATTTTTATTATAAAACTCATAATGATTACGGTCCCTGGTGCCCATAATTATGAAAGTAGTCTAAGTCAAAATTAAAAAAAAATAGTTTATCAGTTATTTCATACCACATTATTTGAAACTAAATTTATTCAATGTAATTTTTACGAAATTGACAAAAATGAACCATTAGATAGTGTTTCTAATTTCAATATTATATGGAATTCATTTAGTGTTAATTATGAAAGTGGTCTAAGTCAAAAATTAGACCACAAATTTTTGGTATCGGGTCATTCTTTTCTACCGAATGGCCGTGATTTAGGTTGATAGAAATGAAAATATAAAAGCAAATTACTAATACAATCCTGATCATTATTATGAATTGATAGAAAAGTGCAGAAGAAGAAATACATTTTCGATAAAGCGAATTTCGCAGCCGGATTTTATTTCATCAAACAATAACAAGAAGAGTAAAAAAATACCGCGGCCGAATCTGACTCTTGGCTACAAATTCAATGGATGAGATTCTTGAACCTCATAAAATGTTTTTTAAAACTTCTTTAGATGATTCTAAATTTCACGTTTTGGATCTTTCTCCTAAAAGAGGAACACCAAATATATCGGAGAATTAAATTACAGTATCGGAAAAAAAACATAAAGATATTTTGAGTTTACTACCGTACAACCTTCCAGTTTTTCAGGAAAATTTTAAGAATCTTAAATACTCGAAATATTGATAAAAATGGATTACTGTTGAAAAATAATTAATAAATGTTCACGAATTATTTTAGTATAATATTATTTTTTAATAAAACTCAAAGTTCTTTATTGCTTTAAGTCATATATAGAACATTCAGTTAATATTGAAAATGGTCTAAGTCAATTCAAACTTTGAAAACAATATTATCGAATTAAATTCACACAAAATTTCATATTAGTAATAAATTTCCATTAATTAAGACTAATAAAATTATAAATTAAAATGTCATATAATGTAAAAACATTTTTTAATTTATTCAAATGTAAATCATTAAATACTTATCTCGAAACATGAAATATATAACTTAGACCACTTTCATAATTATGGGCACATATATATTACAGTATATATGTGTCTTCTAACGCCCAACTTGTTTAAAAAGCATACAATTATAGAATTTAAACTTTAGAGAACTACGTACTAGGGCTCCTGTAATATAATCCTCAGTTTCTTCGCTCGAACAAACTTCAAAATACCAACCGGTGCCGATTTGGATTAATGTTTAAATGTAATAAAGTCGAATTTTCGTTGGAGAGACTTGTACATGTACGTGACAGCATTAGTGTACTCCAGAGTCCAGTTGACAATCAGAAAAATGCACAGAACGCGATGAACCGAATGCTTTTTATATAGCATTGTAGGACTGTTTGAAGAATGAAATTACAAAAACCAAACGACACTATTTTATATGACTGCTTGAACGCGCTCGAAGACAGCTACGATATTCAATAATAAAAACTTCATTATGCATGACTTATGTCAGACTTTATTGAGAGTTATTTAAAAAACTTGATATTGGCAATCAGGGTTCATTGAAGGGGATTTCAGTACGTGCTTCCTGTATTTAAATTTATATAAAACAAAAGGATTATATATAGAATGATCACCATTTTCTATTCATTTAAAAGGCCTACAGATACTATTATTGCTAAGTGGCGCACACTTGAAGTGTTGTATTTTCAATAAGTCTGACACAAAAATCTAACTTTTGTGGTTTGTGTCTTATATGCATTAACCTACGACTTAAGAATTTCCCCTCAAAGCTTAATGTTAATTTAAATAATTTTTGCATAAAAAATTTTTTTTTGTTATTTTGTCTTTTTTTTAATTTTAAAATATTTTTAAATATTTTTTTATTTAATTTAATTTTAAAATATTTTTCTTACCTTTTATCCAGACTGGTTCTAAAAAAATGATAGAAATCATTTGCGAATGACATTTTACTTTTATCTTTTTGCTCTGCGTTTACAATATGAAATCGTTTTATTATAGAAAACCAAGGAATTTTATTACAAATTACTGTCACTTTTCAATCAAATTATTATCACTTGTGTTGTATATTCAGCTAAGGGTAGGCAATAAAAAATCATTTTTTAATTTTTTTTGTTTCACTATTAATTGACTTTCGAATTAAAAAAAAAACACGCAGTTAAAAACAAAGAAACTGACAGAAAATATTAAATATTTTTTTATAAATTGCACGCAATTCTTAAGTCTATTACATTTTAATACACTTGAGAAAAAATGATAGTGATAGTGGCCGTGGCAGTGGCAGTGAGAGGTGACGGCGACAACTCAGGCTAAACATGTTCACTCTTTGTTTTTCTTTCTTCTTCTTTTTATTAATTTCTTAATTGACAGTAACAGTAGTTTGCAAATAGAAAAGATTCTAAAGTAGAGGACAATAAGTTTTAAACACTTTATGAGTAACAGTAAAGCATTCTTTTCGACACAAGTTAAATAGGCCAAAAGAAGGAAAATAATTTGAATATATTTATGCTGTGTTTTTTCTGAAAGAGACATTTTAATGGACTGTCGCATCAAACTCTAATGATAATATTGACATTTATGCAATCGTAGGAGAATGAAATCTTAGAAAAATTAAATTAACCTTTAACTACGGAGGTGAAATATTTTTTCATAGTTATTGACGTGGGGTAAATTTTACCACCTTTTGTTTTACCAAAAAAATTAGTCAAAAAAAATTTTTTTTAATAATTTATTTTTAAAAGAACAAGAAAATAAATTTTTATATAAATATGATTATAAAAATAAAAAAATCAAAGATTTAGTATAACAAAACAGGGACTCAAAGGCGCCCAACCGAAAAAAATAAATTAAAAAATCTAAGGAGGGGGTAAAATTTACCACCACCTCAGTAGTTAAAGGTTAAAAAACTATCACTAGAAATTGAAGTGCATTTAATCATCTGATCGAGAGTGTATATGAAATCAATGACTATTGTAGGTAAGTTCACATTAGGCAAATGTTTGACTTAAAAACCGTAACCACATTATATGGGCATACTCGTATTTTAAGCAAAACGTTTACATGAATGAAATTAAGAATTTCTTTTAAACGGCAATGTGGTAAAGAAGAAAAAGCAAACAAAAATTAATAGAATTTAATTGAAAGACAGATAAAAGCATTCCTAAGGAATTTTAAAACTTCCCCCAAAAAGCATATTTTTGCGTTTTAATTTCCTCTTAAATGGTATCAATTTTTTATACTCGTACATCCATTTGTATGTACATTCACGCACTTATTTAATTCCATTTTATTATTGATGAAAAAATTGCGTGAAAACAAAGGAAATCAATTCGTTCTATTGTTTAGAAATTATAATCTAATTAGGAAACAAAATATGAAAAATTTCACTGAAATTTGAGTATTCGAATAATTAAAAAGAAAACAGATGATATGAAGGGCAAAATAATTTTGATACGCAACAATAGTAATACATAAATAATACACAGTGTGCTAAATTAAATTAAAAAACTAAAGTTTGTTACGATTCGGACTAATGATAAAACACAACGAAACAATGGCAAAATAATATAATATAGCACCGTATTTGCCTTTCAAACTTGTGTCAAAGACATTTACAACATAAATGATTAACAAATAATCTGAGGCCGAATCATCGAACTACTTTGATAAAAATTATGGGCGAGGGTGTGTGGTTCAAATCCCAGAAAAGGTGAAAAATTTATTTATAATTTAAAAAAAATAAGAGGTTCCCCCTCCACCCCTCCAAAATGACCATCTACAAAGAAACAGCTCCCCGACATTCCACTCTATTCCACCTTAACCAATGTCAATAAAGAAAATAAATTAATGATCAGGAGAAAAGCGCCACCTAATAGGAAGTAGCAGATAACAGCTAAACCTACTTAGCGAAGACACTCACCACCCAACCAAGATGCAAGAATGAGGAAATTGCTGTTGATTATTCAAGGGTGAAGGTATAAGACTGGATTTTCCAAAAATTCCAATACAATGCACTGCATTTAGTAGGGGTTTACCCCTGAGTATTGGTCTCTAATAAAAAACAAATTTTTTAATTTAACATTTATTCCATCATTGGTGAGATGATTTGGCCATGTCTGTTATATATGTTGGTAATATCAGCCAGGATTGTCAGTTTGTTTTTGACAGATAAAAAGGTGGATCAAAGAAACTGTATTAAGTTTTGTGTAAAAAATTGAATTAAATGCGCAAGGACATTTACAATATTGACCGTGGCGTTTGGCGAGTCTAGTCAATGACGATGGATTTTGCACCATGATAGCGCACCAACTCACACATCGATGCTTGTGCGTGACTTTTTGGCCAAAAACAAAACCGTTATGATGCCTCAATCATCGTATTCACCGCACTTGGCCTCCGCTGACTTTTTCCTCTTCCCAAAACTGAAGACACCGTTTTGCTACGATTGAGGAGATAAAATAAAAATAGAAACAGGAGCTGTTGACGATACCATAAAGCGTGTTTCAGCAGTGTTTCGAGGATTGGTAAAAACGCTGGCATAAGTGTATTATATCTAAGGGGGATTACTTTGAAGGGGACAAGATAGTTATTGATGAATAATTAAATACTCTTTGAAAAAATTGAAGATATAAGTTATTTTTATCATACCTCGTACATACATCTAAATATATAAAATTGAATGTTTATTTGTTTGTATGTTTGTTTGTTTGTTTGTACCTTATAGAAGACCAAACCTCTAGACCGATCTTCCTGAAATTTTCACAGCATTTAACTGGGACTCTGACATGATTAATATTGTACTCTTTTTCGACCACGCCCACTTTTACGCCTACTTTCACGACCCTTTTCACGCCAAATTTTGTTTGAAAGTTTTAAACTTTTTGTTCTATATACAAATTTAGTGCTTTTTTACTACGTTTATTAACGACTTTATCTCTAATTTAAAATACATGTGAATTAAAATAATGGGATAGTCTTACTCTCTTTCTTCCACAACTGTCTGCAAAATATATAAATACTTTAAATTATATTATATAACGAGGGGGTAGCGAGGCACACCAGGTTCAGCTAGTCAGTCTTATATTTTCTATGTAGGCTATGCATGGGCTGCCAATAATTAAATTTAATTTTATTTATGAAAAATATTAAAAACACATTTAATGCTTTTTATTTAATTTTCCTGAATGTAGAAAAATTAACGCTGGTATTAAAAATGTAACCAGCATTTCATTCTGGCAATATAAACAAAAGAAATGTAATTTTTATTTCTATTTTTATTTTATTACACTCTTTAATGCAATATCAAACAAAGAAATTAATTTAGAAAGAAACAAACAAACAAAATATAAAATGGTCTTTAATTTTGACACTCTTCAACATATTGTTGAAATACTTTGAGGGCATGTGTATTCCAATCATCCGTAAAAGTGTTCAATGTCAATGAAACAAATTTTTCTTTATTTGTTTTATTTTTATTTATTTTTATTTTATTTTCTGTCTATATTTTAACGTTCATTTATTCTATTATTTTTGGTTCAGTAATGTTTTTGGAGGTTGGTTTTATTTTTCTAAATATTTAAACTTTTCTATTATACGATACCTTTATTTAAAAATCAATTAAATATGTTTGCTTTTAAAATGATTTGATTTTTCGTTTTCTGTTGGTTTAAATGAAATAACACGTTTAAGTTCTTCAATAGATTTTAAGAAAATTAAATTGAAAATTGCATATTTTTACAAAAATTTCTTAAAGGAAAATTTAAGAAAATATTTTCATTTTTTGCGTTATTATTTACGATATAATTTATCTTCGTAATGAACACCTTGAAATTTTTTTTATATTTACATTCAAAATTATTCACATATTATGCTCATTAATAAATTTATTAATATTTTAAATTAAAAAAAAAAGATTAAAAATAATAAAATGTTGTGAGAAAAATGCCCAAATTAATTATGTTTTTCGTGGTTCATTTAAACAAAATTAAATTGAATTAAAAGAAAACAAATTCTTGGATCAATAAAAAAATGATGATCATTTAAATGAGGCCGCACTATCACCACTGTCATCTTCACTTGCATCATCACCAATTTATCGCCATTAAAAAAAAAAAAACAAATTAAAATTCACAAAAATAGGAAAATAAAAATAATGAAAAGGTGTTTAATTCACTTGTCATTAAAATTTATTTTTTAATAATTTTTTTTTCTTAATTTTATATAAAAAGTTTTATATTCCCAATTAAGTTAGGGGCTTAGTTTCCTTTTTTATTTATCAAAATTCCTTTTCTTTATTCTCGTTGTGTGTGTGGGCACGTTCAAAATACGCGTTAAGTGAACAAAAGTGTAACTAACAAACCCGCTTGAATGCAAAATTTGTACTGAACCGAATAACTAATTGTATTAAAAAGGGTGTTAAAGACACACAACACAACAACACCGACAATAATAATGTTAAAAAGAAACAAAAAACACCACCACTTTTTGCCTATCCGTCGCTAAATATTGCGGAAATAATGGTTGTAAATGAAGAAGGAAAGACAAACCGACCAACAACCTACCAAATTAATAGATTTGAATAACAATATAAATAACAATTTTCATCTTTTTTCCATTCCCCAATTCAAAAAATAATGTAAAGCCAGATTAAATTAGACCACAACTTTTCTTATTTGGCCTATGAGCAATGTTAAGGTTGTGAATAATTATCAATGGAATAATTATAATTGGGTTATATAAATAACTGGCAAAACTCGGGATACGTTGCCCTGCCTTGTTTTATTTAATTGACCGATTTTGTACTTTTCATTTATTAGTCAAGACTTTTTCTTCCACAACAATTTTTATCAGCTTGTAAATGGTCTTCATTGCTAAGTAGTGTCCTACTTAGAAATATCTCGAATCGTATATCCCGATATCGTATTCAGTTATACTTATTATTATACCTTCACCCTTGAATGATCAACAGCAGTTGCTCCATCTGTCGGTGGATGGTAATTGTGAGTGTCTTCACTAATTAGATTAGCTTTTATCTTTCCAGAAGTTGGCGCTGTACTGCACTCCTTATCCTAACCTTTTTCTTTTACTTGCCATATCCTTATACGACTTCAAAAAAAAGCATTAAAAAGGAAATTGTTCTCAAATTGCAAATGCCGAAGAAAGCATTCTATTGTTTTGTTGTTTAATTATGGTATCCAACGAACTTCAGCTAAGTTGTCCCCTGTTCTGAGGGGATAACTTCTACTCAAGCAGTGCTAGGAAAATATTTTATGGTAAGGGAAATAGAGGGAGTAGTGTTTGTGGACATTTTATTTAAATATGTTCGTATCGTATCAATTATTGTTCCTAAGCAAACCCTGCGGCTAAGGAATAAATTGTTTTTATAGTGCATTGTACAAAACAATATGTTGTAAGAATAGTATGAGCAGTATATAAGAATATGTGAGTAATTGGAATCAATCTTTTTATTTCAACAGAGACCTCACACTGCAATAGCGGTAAAACAACGAAACAAAGGCCACACTGCGCCGATGCTTGAATAGTTGAATGCTCTGCCGCCATAATTAAGTACCTTCTTCCTTTCCTATACTTAGTCAAGAAACCCCGAAATAAACTTTGAAGCACCAGCCCATACATGGAAGTTGTATTCCATCTTGGGTCGTATAAAAATCTTGTAAATATTAAGAAGGTCAGATGGCGTGAAGATTTTCTTGTATCGGTTTAAAAAACCGAAGCACTTAAGTGATTTTGTCGAGAACTTGAAAAATGTCATAATTCCAGTTGAGTATCATGCCAAAAATATGAAGAGCGTTCGCCTTATCAATATTTACGTTACCCAAACTCAGAGGTGGCATCACTCTGCGTGTATTATATTCGACTCTGCTCATGCGTATGCATTCGAAGATTATCAGCAGATAGTTTGGGATTGTGTTAATTATTTTTTTTTATTTTCTAGTAAAAGTAAAAGCTTGAATTTTATTTCTGCATTACCAAAGCATATTAGCAGACCAGAGATGAAACTAAACAATCGAAACAATGTCACATCCTGGGAACAGAACCAGATCTTGAGATAACCTGATCATAAAACAACACTTTTAATGTCGAATTTATTTTTGTACTGTTAGTCAAGAGTGTGTCATAGGGACAAACATCGAAAATCTCTGCTGGGAAAATTCAATCATATTTCAACTAAATATCTACCTTATCTATTTACTTAAAAATTTTAGTACTTAAGTTGGTGGTTGGAGACAGTACATACGAGTAGATAAAATCGGATAGGAGCTCTTGGGATTATTTTTTCTAATGAATATAGGGATCACTTACCGTACATTAAGCTGCCTTTGAATTTGTAATTTCTTTTCAATTTGTTCAATTGGAAATTGTGGCACTTCATATGGTGCGGAGATTTCATTGGGTAAAACATCATCCGACGAATTTTCATCTATGGCACCGGGTGTTTTTGGTTGTTGACCAGTTACATTTAATAGAGGTGATTCACTTCCTATAATCAGAAGAAAAAACAAAAAATTAAGCCACAAATAGTTATTTTCAAAGAATTTTCTAAATCCATTATTAAATTTTCGTTTTTCTTAAATACCACTACTACGTAATGTTGTTTTTGAATTAAACATCAAAATTTTGGTTTTTTTCAATCTATGCTCAACACTGTTTAAATTCATTTTTAGATTATTTTCCCCCGTTGTATAAAGAAAGCTGTATAGCAGTAAAAATTCTAATAAAATTTTATATGTATGAATATAATTTTAGAATTTTTTATTTTTCTAAATATTTTTATTTTCAGACAGAAATAAATTTATAAATTTATTATTGAAATGCCAAATCAGCAGGGAAAGCAAATCACTAAAAATTTGTAACAAAATTATCAATACGAGTACATATAATAAAATCATATGCTCAGTAACAGATCAATTAAATTCTTATCAGGTAATACGTGTTATTATTATCATTATGTTACTCGTATTACGTGGAAACTGCATTTGAGTTTTCATTCTTTAGTTTTCGTTATAACAAAAATTTAGTTTTAGAAACAAAGCAGGTCATATTCATATATTTTGTAAGAACCCTTAATAATAAATATCAATTAGGTGTGTTCAGTAAAACAGAAATGTAACATGGTAGAGGGTAAAAAACAGGAACGAACTCTGTTTTCTGAAACTTTTTGTGTTTGTCATTTACAATTTTTTAAGTCTGCAATCCGTTTTCAGATATCTCGTCCAGTTTCGGAGATAAATAGTCGAAAACGGATTGCAGATTTTTGTGTCAAAAACCTAAAGTGGTATCATTAACTCGGGATATATAAAATGGCGGATAGAACACAAAACCTCCCGCACGACAATGTGTCAAATTTGTCTACTTTGGATAAAACATCAAATTTTATAAACTGACGTACGAGTACAAGGTATTGTAGTCGCCGTGATTAGACTGTGGTTAGACTGTTGGTTTAGTAAGGCGATAGCGACGGGTTCAAATCTTAGCTCTGACATCTTGAGAAAAGAAATATGAAAAAATTATTTCTTTCGTCGACTACCTCTCAGCAGTCTTCTGGCAAAAGCTCTGGGAGTAATTAATTGCCATAAAAAATCTTCTCAAATCTGTCGTTCGGAGTCGACTTTAAAACTGTAGGTCCCGGTACTCATGGATAAAAATAAACAAACACAACATGAGTGCTGTGAAAAGCTAGGTCGTAACCCTGACACAGGGTTGTAATTGCCAATTATGTATGTTGGTATGTACGAGGTATGTTCTCTTGCACTTGATGCAATTATAAGGTAGTATAAACTTTTCGGCTGACTGTTTTTTTTTTATTTTGTGTTGCGACAATGTGTAATATTTTTTTAAATAGCAAACACAAACTAAATAGCTCCAACTTAGTTTTATATTACTAAACCTAAAGACATCTGTTTTCAATGAAAAAATACTTTAAACAAATATTTTATAAATTATTATATTAAATTTTTTTATTTTCTAATGTTTTAAGAATGCTTGTTGTTTTTGGAAGAATATTATATTGTTGTAGTATTAATACCACCTTATTAGATGCGCCCTGCTATTGCATCGAACGGTCAATGTTGCCCCTGCCTTTAATTTTGTATAAATAAATTCCAACAAAAATGTAACCAAAACGGCAGAAAAATAAACAAATTTATGAATCAAGTTGATAAATGCAAAAAAGAAACTTAACTATGTCTTATATTTTAAGTAAAAATATGAACTGATCTTAATCAAAACCTAGACAGTAGAAAAGGAAACGACGACTTGATTCCCCATTCTTTATATAAATTCATCACAAACTTAAATTTAAGGCCCCGATTATCGTTTACAACAACTAAATGTTGTGTTGTATTGGCTACAACATATAAAAACAAATGTTGTAAACAATATTCAAAGTATATGGTATAACACATAGGTGTTGTAAATCGTAATCTCAATTTTAGAAATACAACATTAAATTTACAACTGTTGTGAACCATAATCGGGGCCTAAAGTTTTAAATCAACACATAATACAAGAGATAAGTTTAATTTAAAATTGATTATAAACGTGTGCATTGTCCATTTGCTTCGTTTTCAAATAGCACCCATACGCGTACCTAATTTGATAGGTAGAAGAATAATAATATCCAAAAAAATATCCAATTAAAGGTCAGATAAGTTCATACCTAGACTAAAGAGCTTTTGTTGATAAAAATTTAATTCTTTTGACCGTAATCATAAAATATATTATAAGTTTATAGAGAGATGGTCCCAATACTCATTGATAAAAATTAACACACACAACATGGGTGCTGCGATTAGCTAAGCCGTAACCCTGAAACAGGGTTGTAATGGCCAATTATGTATGTATGTAATTGTGTTAATTCCATTTCCACTTAGAAATATTTTTTTATAAAACTAATAAAAGGGGTATTCCTTTAATCTGCTAAATACCTCTTGTATCTCATAACTTCTAAAGGAGTAATCGTTTCATATGATTACTTCTAAAAACTATTTTTCCTAAATAGCAGCTTACTTACCATTTACTAAATCCAAATGTATCGGTGGAGTTTTAACCGTGCGTGGATGGAATGCATCCACAATTTGTATATCCATAGATTCTATGGAATCATTTGCAATTAAAAAGCCACGAGCACTCATTGTGATCTTTTTAACACTTTTTTGACACAAAGAATTTATTTAAGTTTTAAATGTATAATTTATTGTTTGTTATATGTATGTAGAAATTTATTTATGTTTCTCTAAATTGAAAAAAATATATATACTATATGTATGTATGTATGTAGTATATAAAATTAAGAAAAGAAAGAAAAATTCTTGCCAAATTTATGCACAATTTGCGTCATGCAAAAAATGCGTTGTACAATTTAATTAAGATATGCGAGACTGTATGTAAACACTTAATAGATCGAAAATTTTTAAAACAATAAAATGTCATTTTTATACCCTACACCAAGCCAGCATAACAAAACAAAAAAAAAAGAGAGAAAAATTAAGTAAATTTAAATTCAGTTTCAAGCTTCAGATAGTTTTAAACAAAATATGTAGTTTTAATTAAAAAATTTCATATATCGCTACTTCTTTGTGTGGCTTGGTCCGATTAAAAAAAAATATTTAAAAAAATCCTAAATCCTGAATAATTATTTTAACGCAAACAATTTATGTAGAACAAATTAAAGAAAACAACAACAATTTTTTTTAGCCGATGCTCAATTTATTTCCCAACTTGATAAGTGAAATCGTGCATGGATAGACCTAGTATTTGACTGTTTATTTATTAGGAAAAAGTCAATTCAAATCGATCCATATTTAGGTAATTTTACTACAAACTACATATTCAGTAAGTAACACTTGAGTGGCTTATAATAAACTTTTTTTTTAACAAGCTGGGCGTTAGAAAATACAAAATTTTTGTTCTGATACTCGTATACGCTCAAGACTTGTATTCGTAAGAAAAAAGATGCCAATCATGTACATATACATTTTTAGCGTTGAAGGTTTAGCTTCAACGAATTACATAGTTAGACCTCGATTAATTAAGTTTAATAAAAAAATGCCAATTCCAAAAAAGTTTCCTATTTTCATTTGATCGCTGTCTTGCGTTTCTTCACTTTAAAATTGCTCAGCTGTTTTTATTTTCATACAAAAAACAAGAGAATTACGATTTAAAATTCACAAGCCATTTAAAAATTAGCCCCACTTATTGTCGCTTACAAAAATATAATTTAAGCCAAGTTGACAACAGTGTCAAAATTGGTAGTATCGCCGTAATTCTGATGATGATATGATGTCAAAATATTTATGTACGTATTTTTAATTTTGACATATTGCAGTCGATAGCCTGCTGATTTCTACTTCAGTTGCAGTATATTCTGCTTGGATTGTAGTGTGAGTTATTTTATACTCAGACCATTTGTTCATAAATAAATACCGTATTTTGTATACTTTTAGTAAAATTATAAATGACAGAACCAGCATTGTCATAGATTTTAATGAGTGGGTTGATTTGTGCATTCTAAAGAATACAAAAATTGCAAATATGCAAAAACAACCCAATCAACAGTAATGGAACATAAAAAATACTAAAAAATTATATATATAAGTAATAACATCTTATATCGTATATTGTATATATCGTCGGTTGACAGGTAAAACTCACTAAGTGCTATGTTATATGACTACAGTTAGTGAGTTTTACCGACGATATATACTATATATCGTATACACATATATATGTGCATATAAATAAGTTATTTAAATTTTCTGTAATTAGTGAATCAATTATGTTTCTTAAAATTTTCGATAAAAGGAAAAGTCAATATTAAAGCTATATTTACGCCACCTAAGTTCTCATCTGATTATTACAGATTATAATAATTACAATTCAGACGGCAATAATTTTAAAAATATAAAATGTTCTATTTTCAACTGGGTTCAGGCAAAAACAATAAAAATTAAATTAGATTTTTAATTAAATCATCTGTGACCATCTGAGTGCGCTTCTAATATAAAACTCATACGAGAACGTAGGTAGGTGGTGTAAATATTGCTTAAGGTTTTTATGATAAAGAGTTAAACACGATTATAACACTCTCTAAGTGACACCACAATTTAGTACAATATATGCGAACGGTTTCCTTTCAATGTTTTTTCTTTTGTATAAGAGTTGTCACTTTCAATGTTTTTGTTTTGTATAAGAGTTTTCACTTAGTATTTTGATTAATTGCAAACGTGGTTATTTCAATGGCAGAGAAAAATATCGTTGTAAGAAAATTTTGTTTTAGCAACATTTTGTATAAATGTAGTAATTGCCATAAAAAAATCAATGCAAAATAACTTGCACTTAGAAAACTACAACTACGTTCGTAATAACCCGATTTTACTGTACTGTCATTTTATTTATTAAGTCATAAAATATAGATATTTTAGTGAGTATACAGGATATTATAGGCATTTTAGTGAATATATAAAGAGGTAATTCTTCAATGTTTATGTGATTCAGAATAATAGTCATGGCAACGCGTTGCAACGCCCCTACATAATAAAAGTTTATTACTGATTCAAGTAAATACGAAATTTTTATTTTTGTATTTTGCACTACAAAGTGTGCGACTAAGTTAATATTTCACTAAAATTTAATAAATGCTGATGATTTCTTTTTATGTTATTTGTTTTTTTTTTTTTTTTGCCTGGTAACCTGTAGCAACTTCTATATTTGCTAATAATATACATATGGGGTAATATAATAAATTTATTAAACTTTGATAAGCTTAATCTTATCAGAATCTCAATTAGACACAAATAACTTTTTATTTATTTTATATATGCATGTATGTATATACTATGTATGTGCATACATATTTTGTTCTTACTCTTATTCATAAATATAAAAAAAGTTTATACAACAAAATACTTGTAAAAAAATTCATTTTAAAAAACAAAAATCCCTCATTCATAAAAAACTAAAATGAATATAAAATGTAATTAAAAAAAATTGTGTACAAAATTTGAGTTGTAACAGATTTGAAATCCTTTTTTTTATCAATTAAGCAGTAAATTTTTAAAGCTTTTTTAACAAAAATATACATATTTTCTATTTATAACAACAGTCTTATGCATAAAATAAATTGTCATAAAATATTTCTGCTGTATTAATAGAAAGGTCAAATAGAATTTGTTAAATAAACCTTTAATAAACCTACAATATTTTTTATCAATACGGCAGTGTGTTTACAAACCTTTTATAAATTAAAAATATTTATATATACATGCATACATATACAATACAATGTTTGCTTTTTAAATAAAGAGGTTATCATTTGTGTATACAGACAAGTGTCCGTTTATAAATTATATACATATTCAAAAAAAAAAAAATGTGTCAATAAATCTAAAAAATAAAATCTAACATTGTACAGTAGAATCTCAGAACAAAGTTCGCATAGAAAATTAATACTCGAATAAATTAACGCTATTTTAGCATTAACATGCGGTTCTGAAAAGTTAACTGACGGATTAACTTTTTAGAGCATAGGACTTTATTGTAAACAATGGTCTTTCAAATAATACAGGGTGTCCGCCGGGAAGGTATACTACTTTGTTTATAATTTTTGATTAAATGAAAGGAAATGGATCTTATATTGATAAATGTTTAATTTAATGTCGGCAATTATGTATGGAATACAATTTTAGATAAATATTCGCCTCTGTTAGCATCACAAATGCGAGCCCTTTTGAGCAATTTTTTCATTATATTACGCGGTTTTAAGTTTCAAAGAAGTAAGGTCCAATGATTCCTTCTGCCTAAACTACACACCAAACTGATCTTGCAGTATATTGTGGTCAATGCTTGGACCTATTAGCTACAGTCCCTCTTTCTTCGAAATCATTCTTCCAAATATTGCACGTAACTTTCTCATCGTCTCTTTTTTTTGGCAAAAAAGTAGTATATCTTTCCGGCGGACATCAAAATTAAGGCCTTGAAAATTGAAATATTGATCAAATTCGAGAGGATAATGAAGAGATCGAAGCGTCTATAATAATAATGAGGGATCAATTATTGAACAAGATATTCAGAAATCATGTAAGCTTTTCGAAAGAACAAGAAGTTAAGAAAAAGCAAAGCAATAATAATGTATCAACGGTCGCATAGAAATGGTGACGACCTATTTCAACAATATCGCTAAAAAAACGTAATAAAAATTTTTTCGTGCAATTGTTTTTTCCAAAACTATTGTCTAGTTCTATACTGGCAACTTCTTCATTCAAAGTAAAAAAACATAATGGTGGCCAAATTGTTTCTTAGCCCTTTCAGACCTGCCACTAAATTAATGGGAATTTTCTACTGATTTTTGGAATATATGGTCTCCATATCGTTCGAAAATATAATCAATGTTTAGATTTTACCATTTTTATATCCTTCAAGGATTTTCAGGACACTCACACAATTGATGCACTCGTTAACCTTTTTAACTGAAACGCATATTTATTGCATCAAATGACTTCAAATGGTTTGAAACATTAAAATTTATCATTTTTTTAGTTAAAATATGCCCAAATTCACTCTTTATTAGCTATTAGTACTTTTGTAGTTGTAAAGACAAATTGTTCCTTCCGCTTATTTTGAAAAAACTGAAATCTGAAGCAAGATTTTCGAAATAATTTAAATAACGGTAAATCGAATAGCAGAATAGTGTGAGAAACAAATATAAAGAACAATCAGCGCAATCGATGCATGTCGTTCTTTTTGATGTTGATCTAATATAAACGAAAATAGTGAGACCTAAACCCACCCGCACAATCGATGCATCACGGTCTGAAAGGGTTAAGTTGTTTTGCTCTCTTTCGAATCATTTTTTAATATTTTCGGTGATAACACGTATTCGCTGCTTGCATGTGTAATGGCAGGGTTACATATGGAAAATCTGACAGTACATACCGTCACCTAAAATGCGAAATAATATAGCGTCAAAGAACTTCAAATTAACTTTGTTATAACTAATTAAACTTTTGTTTGAATATTACAAGTAGTTTTGTGCTTCTCCTGTAAAATTTTGAAAAGTGATCATAACTCACTTTGAACTTTAGGAGATGACAATACGTAAAAAGCATGTTGTGTAATACCAGCATAAATAAGAAGTTAAAAACTGCATTATGTTTACGAAGGTGTGAAAATTACAACCTTCCTGAAGCATTGCAAATTTATTTTGCTGGCTATAATCGTTTATTTGTCTAACCACCCTGCCTGCTTATCTTCATAATTCACAAACAATTTATTTACAATATTTGCAATGAGTCATTTGAAAAAATGTGCTTTAAATTCTACAACGCATTTTATTATATTGTACTATATTATTGGTGAAAATTTGTTTTTTTTTGTATTTAAGAAAATTATTTTATTATTATTGTTGTTATTATTAAAAAGTCATTGAATTATTGCTGCTGTTGTTCAAAATACACATTCGCCATTAATTGACAAAGAATATAAACATTTTAATTTAAATAATAAATAAATAGGCTTTTAAAATATTTCTTTAAATAGAAAATAAATGATTGCATTTGACAGCAAAAAATAAATAAAAACAAAAATTCAGAAAAGAGTAGTAAATAAAAACATTATCAATTGACAGATAGCGGTCGTCATTATTATTTTATTATTATTATTTAGGAGCCCAAAGCAGCGTGTTACATACATATGTATGAATGTATTATATTTGTTATTCTACAACAATTTTATTAAATTTATTATTAGATTTTATTGTTGTTATTATTGCTGTTATTATTGTTGTTGTTGTTGTTTTTGTCACACTTTTTTATAATTGCAATTTTCCTTTTTCACATCTTATTTTCTTTCAAATTTTCACGCTTTCAATGGCAAAAGACAAAAGTCTAAAGAATTGCATAATAATCACTTTTAACATAAAGAACTAAGAAATATTTACAAATTATGTGTTTATTTTGAATTTTCATATATTTTTTTCTTATCTAAATTTGTATCACTTTTACTTTTTGTATTATTTGTGTATATGATTTGAAATATTATAGAAAAAAAAATTTGTGCGGCTTGCAAATGCAAAAATAAACTCGTTAATCACTAGAACTGTGCAATTAATTTACAAAAATTATATTTTTTTTTAATATTTTTTTTTTATTATAATTATAGTTTTAGTAATTTAAATGTTTTAAGTGGTAAAAAAATAAAAAAAAATTTATCGTTTGACAATCTGATTTATCTGCTTCACGAAGTAGAACTGAATTTGTAGTACAAAATCAAAATAATGCCGCTGAGAATAATGAACTTTTTTCTTGTTGTCATTGTTTTTGTTGGCGTCTATTTTATTATTTTATTTTTGTTCTCCTTTAACTTAACTGTACTATACTAACAACAAAAACAAATATTAAAAAAAATTGTTATTTAGACCAATTGTTGGGGTCGAAGCAAAATGTACCCTAAAATATAAACCACAAGCCAATAAAATAATAGGGGGGAAAAACTTTGAAAACATCCTTAACTTGAGTGGTATCTGAAAAAATAAAATCCTAAAATCGATTTTTTTTAATGTATTGCTATCTCTAACAGTGTTATTGTAACTGACAAATGAGGATATATTGTCACCCAAAATCCCATAAGTCAACATAAAAGAGTGTATGCAAATTGCAATTCTACACTAAAGATAAATACAAGTAAGAAAAATATTTGCAGTCAACAATGACTCTCTGATAACCTACTTTACAACATAGTTAAAAAACAAACAAAAAATTTTTGCCATACACATTAGTGCTGGGAAATGGGTACCGAGTATCGAGTATTTTTACTAATTTTTAGGTACTGAATACTTTAAGAGTTGTGTTTTTTTTTCAAAGTTGTATTGAAAATTTAAATTTTAACGGCCAAAAAAATTTCTGTCTAAAAACACAATACTTTACGAAATTGTTTTCACTTAAAAATAAAATCAGTTAAAAGTATTGAGTAGTATTGGGTACCCAAATGAAAGTATTCAATACTATCGAGTAATGAAATGTAGAAGAATTTGACAGCACTAATACACATAAAAAATATGTATCTAGCAATATATTCTAAACTTCATAACGAGTTATCCCATTCGAGGATTAGAAAGTAAAACCCTGCAAAAAGTAGGCGCCATCCTATCTTTTTATATTGGAGGTTTGCTATATTGGAATATGAGGCGTTTAGCCGTTGTAGAACGCGTTAAAATTTTTAAATTTTACAATAAAAATGGTGATTCTGCTGTATCTACGTTTATCTACTGGCACGGCTACTTATATAAGACATGTGAATCATCGTAACATTCGTTCAGCTGAAAATATCACGGTTGTTGCTTAAAGTGTGGAGGGAGACCCGAATTTGTCAATTCCGCGACGAGCTCAACGTTTTGGATTGTGTTACGGCTCATTGTGTCGAATTTTGCATTTAAATTTGTATCTTCATCCCAATAAAGGCTCAAGAACTGACGCCTCAAGAGCATGGACAATGCAGAACATACGAAAATTGGATGATTGAACAACAAGCCATTAATGCTGACTTTTCGAACTAAATTTTCTTCAGCAATGAGGCCCATTTTTCACTTTGTGGTTACATGAAAAAAACTGAGCTATCGTAAATGGGGCTCCCAAAACACTGAAGTGTTAGCAAAAAGGCCTTTGCATACGGAAAAAGAAAAAAAGCCGTATGGTGTGCATTGTGGTCCGGTGGTGTTATTGGTAGTTATTTTTGTTTTTTTTTTTTTTTACGTTTAAGAAGGGGCTATAATAGCTGTAATAGAGGCATGTTAAGCGATTATTTTTAAAGAGAAATCGAATATTATAATCTGGAAGATATGTGCTTCCAACAGGACGGAGCTACAAGTCAGACCACACGGACCAATAGAGCTTTTCTGAAAGAGAAATTTCCAAAACATGTAATTTTGAGATTAAGTGATGTTAATTGGCCCGGAGTATCCTGCGATATACTCGTAACTCCTTTGGAATTCTTTTTTTTTTGGGGTCTATGTAAAAAGCCAATTCTTAAAATCTGCACTAACTCAAAGTCAATACACGTGATGATATTGTCAAAAGGATTGAGTCCTGTAAGAGGCCCTGTCGAGGACATTTGAATGATATTGTGTTTCACGTATAATAGAGTAGTTTCGTCTGCATTATATATTTGCTAGATTGTATGTTGCTTCTTCTGAATATCATTTTTTCAGTCATCTACTTTCAAATTCCTTGAGTTTTTTTAATTTTTCCAATCAGCCAAATGATAAATAAAGCTAGGAATTAATTTTATCATGAAGAAATCTCATTTAAGCTATATACTTACAAATGTTCCAACATACCAGAAATGGGAATGGGAGTTGTTGCTAAAGAAACTTTGAGAATTTCTGTATAACTAACTGTGTATAAGCTTTTTTTAACCATCGATTGAATAATTTTTGGATCGAAATTTCGACAATTTTTTCTTTGTGTTTTATTAAATTGCGAACAGTTTGCTTTCAAACAGCACCACCTCTATGTAGGATAATGGCCTTGTCGTGCTGTAGAGGCTTATACTGCAAAGCTCTCGTGCAGGGTCTCCCATGTCAGAAAGGCGGTGGACGAGCAGCTACAAAAGTTATCTTAAGGGCTGGATCAAAGAGAACAACAACATCATTATGATCTTTTATTTCTCCCCTGATTTAAACTTTACTGTGCGGTCTTTTTGAGGTTTATTGCTGTTGGATTATATAGTGGAAAAGGTATAACACTGGCTATTGAATAATCAGTCAATAGAAAACCGGCTTTCTTGCGGTTCGCACCTTTGGTTTTTTTCTGACTGATATCTAATATTAGTAAGTTTAAATCAAATGTCTACACCCTCTTTCCCCCTTCTCCTCATATTTTTCTAGATCAGCACAATGCTCATGCAGCACGAGTAAAAGAAACACCACCATTTTTCAGACAAAAATCTGTATGTTTCGGCGATAGTCATAAATTAAAGCAATTATTTCTTTGATAATTTACTATTTGAATTGTAAAATTGCACGACATACCACAGCAATTGACAGGCTCATATACCGAAACCAGCCTTTCGTAAAATTTTAATTTCAATAAGTTGTTTAAATTACATCCGACTCGGATCAATGTTGTACATGGTTTCAAACAAAACATGTATTTTATCATATAGAAATCGAGTCGATTATCATATAAAAAATACCATATGTAATTTAGACTTTAATATGCAACACACGACATGTAACTACTGTGAGAAAGAGGGCGCTGTTTTTAAAAAAGGAAACTCAATCATTCTGCTATAGGAGACTAATTATCTGCTTAGATAAAGAGATTTTAGATATAGAAAACAAAGCAAAAACGCTCATACATATAAAAAAAATTTACGTTCCAGGTGGAAAATAAATGTCTTGTAAAGACAGTTTTATATTTATCAAAGAATTTTACTAAATACATACATACATACATACATTTAGAAAAAAATATATTTTAGGATTTATTTTATTTAGATATTTTTATGTACGTTTTTATATGCCCCAGTAGACTGGTAGGCGTTGTGTGTGAGTTTATTTATTTTTATATACATACTTACGTATTTCAATCAGGGCCTCTGGTTTAGAGTGTTATAACTAAACTCTTTTTTAATTTCCCTTTAATTGTAATGTGATAATGTGCTGAAACCCTTAATGCTTGTCATAATCTATTTATGTACATATCGTCGGTTGATAGGTAAAATTCACTAAGTGCTATGTTATATGACTACAGTTAGTGAGTTTTACTTGTCAACCGACGATATATAAGTAAATAAATATAAATTCTATACAATATTTATACACCTTGAAATTATAAATAAACATTTATTTTTTTTAAATAGTGCCCTACAAAAATTGTTGTACTTCTGAACCAGTGATGTCAACTTTTTTATAATAGCAAGCACATAAATTTGAAAAAAGCGGAGACGGCATTACGTTTAATTTTCATTTAAATGAATTTAGCTCTGTTCACATTAAGGAGTTTAAGAACGAGACAGTAGGTATTAAAAAACAAAAATCATCGACAATCTAACTGGGATTCAAACTCGGCATATGGCATTATGGCATAGTTACAAAGTGAACAAATTAGTATTGATGGATCGCGATCCATATCACAATCTAACTGGGATTGAAAGTAGGATTTCCAGATCATTAAAAAAAGATCATTACATATATTTGATTTAAAATATATACATTTATTACGTGCTCAAGATAAACTGAATGTGATCTTGTATCGCAATATTAATTGAATGTGTTCAAATCTTTACTAATGGTACTTATCAGCGTTGAAATCGACTTTACCTTAGGTTCGCCCAGTCAATTATTACAAAAATCCTTTCTGAGGACCTTAATACATTAAAAAAAAAACATTTGTCGTAAGTAGGTTATATGCGACTTAACACTTGATGAAAAAAAATTATTCTTTGATCTGAAACGTGAGCTAAAAATAGTGCCAAAACAACTAACCTTGCAGCACTGCTTCTGATCAATTAATTTTCTTTTTTTTTAAGTTCTACTTATGGTGTTGCCAATCAAATGTCAAATCGATTACACCCAACGTCTGTTAGTCATTTGTGGTATGATTTCTAAGAAAAATACAAGTACAAAAAGAGAGAACTAATTGCAATTTTAAACAAAAATAAAAATAATTTTAAAATTAAATACGAGTCGTACAGACATGAGTGTGAATACTCTCAGTGTGTGTACAAATGTTTAGTACTAATTTTTTTAATTTTTAAATTTGTTTTCGTTGGGTACTTCTCTTTTATATGAGTATAATTACCAAAACAAAAACAACAAGACTAAGCACTAAAAAAAATTGTTAACTCTTTTTGTGTGTTTGTTTGAATGTGTAGTATACTACTCATTTAAGTATGTACATACATACATATCTAACATTTCCATATTTCAAATAGGTACAAAAGGAATAACTTTATTTTTGAACGAAGAATTTGCAGTGAATAATTGTCTGACGGTTTAGCAAAATAGAAAAAAATACATATGTCTAAACGTTTTAACCCACATTCTTTACGGCTTAATAAATTTAAAAAATAATGTCCATTGTATGGTTCGTTAAAGGTATTCTGAACGCATTACTATTTAGCAGAAATTTAGGCGAGTGGCTTCAATTAATAAAAATTGTTGAAAGCGGCAAAGGTGGCAGTAATCAAAACAACTTAAAAGTAATGAGCATATCGTCGATGGAATTAAAGAACGCTGTAACTGACGAAACCTTAAATGTTCACCAGAGCCAAAAAACCTGTATGAAAGTAGAACAAAGACACTTGTATTTTTCAAAACGCAGACGGCGTAAGTGAATTTATTTTCATCGTAGAAATCTGGGACCGGGCCCAATCGACGCGTATTTTTTTTTTTTCTGATAAAAATGATGCAAAAAACGTATTTTCGATTTTTTGTCAGTTACAGCGTTCTTTAATTCCATCGACGATGCAGTCAAAGACGACATACATACACACATATGTTTATATATTATCTACACCAGGGGTGAGCAACCTTTTTAATCAACGGGCCACTTATAAATTTTAAAATTTTTTGGCGGGCCGCACATAAATACTAATAATTTACAAAACTCTATTTATAATAAAAATTAGAATAAAAAAATATGAAATTTAATGCCAAAAAAAAAAAAGTATTTGCTTGAAATTTTTAATGAGAAATTTGGCACTGTTTTTTCGATACAACCTGATCAATATCAGCCGGAATTGATGAGGTAGGTACACATACACAAGTTTCTAATCGTGCATTACTCAGTCTTGATCGGTGGTAATTGGTCGGTGGTCGGATTTATAAACATTCTCGATGTTTACTGAGAGAAATACATTTTTTACATCAGTATTATTCTGCATGTCCATCACTTCCCTTTGAAAGTCTTCGGGAACGGTATCCACATCGATAATTAATGGTTCGGAAAACATTTTCATGGAAACTGCTCTCTTCTCAGTTTCTTCGTAATTGAAATTCGTTGATTAATGTGTCTATATATTATGTGTATTTTTGAGAAGCAGCAACATTTGTTTGGCGGGCCGCATAAATAGGTTGAAAGAGCCGCAAGCGGCCCGCGGGCCGCGTGTTGCTCATCCCTGATCTACACAACACAATTTATTTTTTGATATTTGTGATAATTTTCTAAATCAAATGGTCATAAACACTACTTGTATTTTCCTCTCTTTTATAACCTGTTTTCCTAACGGTAATACAATGTACTGCATGAGTAGGGATCTTCCTCTGAGCAGTATCCCTTGAGAGAACTGAAAATAGAACTTTTCCACATTGTATAAGCTTGAAAAAAAAAGTTTTTTATTATGTACTGCATTATAAAGCTTTAAAAAATAGAAAAAATAGGTCAGTCAGGGTTATAAACTTGTCAATAACAAATACACTGCCAAAAATATATTTGGGCTTTTAATTAAAAAAAATTGACAATTCATATGTATGTAGATGTAGATATGTATGTAGATCTTTAACCATAACTTCTTTATATAAAAAATTAAATTCTCTACGAAATTTGCCAATTATGAAACGAGTATAGTGTATTTTATTATATGTATAAGTATGTATGTACATACAGATTTATGTCTGATATTATTTACATAAAATATAAAAACACGCTCTAATTTACAACAACAACAAAATGGAACATAAAATTGTAAATGTAAAAAAAGAATAAATTTTAACTTATATTTGGCAAACAGTAAATAAAATAATCGATAAATATTAGAAATGAGCACGCAACCATGAATATAAACTGTAAGAATTAGAAAAAGAAAAGAAATTACAAAAATAATAGAAGTTCAACAATGAGTGCAACATTTTTTGTTCATTTTTAAAATGCTAAAATGGAATTTCACAATCTCTATGCATATGAATTAGTAGAGGTACGAGTAAGTGTTTGGCTAACTACTTCAAAGAGAATAATTTTTGCTATATTTATACGTACATACCTACCCAGCGGGAAATGATAATCAATGGGAATCAAGAAGGTATTACAAGGAATGTATAATGTTGATTCCGGAAATCATTCCTTTAACACAGATCATGTCCTACGAAAGTAATAAATGTTTTTAATGTTCACCCGTAATAAATATAAGAATATATATAATTTGTAGTCGCCGTGGTCTAGTGTGTTGGATTACTAAGACGATAGCGCTGGGTTCAATCTCAGCTCTGACATCTTGAAAAGAAATACGAAAAAATTATTTCTTTCGGCTACTACCTCTCAGCAGTCTTCTGGCAAAAGCTTTGAGAGTAACTAATTGCCATGAACAAGCTTCTCAAGTCTGTCGTTCGGAGTCGACATTAAACTGTAGGTCCCGGTACTCATGGATAAAAATTGACACACACAACATGAGTGCTTCGAGAAGATAGGCCGTAATCCTGACACAGGGTTGTAAAGGCCAGTTATGTATGTATGTTATGTATGTAATTGTCAAAAAAGCAATTAATAAAACTGTTTTATTTAATTTTTTCTTTCATATCAATAAAAACGAAAAAGGTTATGGACAAACCCTAATGCCGATTTAAACCAGAAAGTAATTTCTGGTTTTCTGATAGTTCATCACGGCTATCTTGTTGGAGCTACATCTGTCAAATTAGTTGTCAATTATTTAGCCTGTTTTGCCAAATCACCATGGATGGATGTAGTATTTAACAACACTTGCAAATAATAAAATTGTTTTATCAAATAGGGTGATCTGTTCGGACAAAGTACCGCTTCGCCCATTTTATGGTCGCCATATCGGCCTACCAAGAGGGCTATTCGCAATATGATACATTAATTTGACTTCATAGGTTCAGCAAATAATTGACCAACATCTGTGCGTTGATGAAACACAAGATTTGCCGAAATCATCATAACTATCTATAAGAATGAAACCGAGGCAGTCGATTTCGCGTCGCTCACAAAACATCGGCCATTTTCAGACCACAAATTGGTGAATTTTGCGTCGAGACTTGATCCCGTGCAAAATTCAATTGACCCTAAAACTGAAGATAAACGACCATAAACAAAGATGTGTGTTCACTGAATGGGCTCTGGAGCTTTTGACAACTGACTCTTATTTTCATCTAAAAACCTTTTTCAGCGTTAAGTCTCATTTCCAGATGAATGAGTGCGTGAACAAACAAAATTGTTAACTTGGGACAATACTGACGGCATAATCGATCCATATTTTTTTGAAAACGACATTGGCCAGGCCATCATTCATTCATAATTATTAACTATGTACTTATTCAGATACCAGAAGATTTAGAAAAACCCTTTTATAAGTATAATTATTTTTATATTTATTATCGGTTTTTAATTTTTTTTTTTTTTTTGCAAACTTTTTACATGATTCTTTATTTTTAAAGCTGCGGTCACATTAGCCACTTTTTTATGAAAGCATTTGATTTGTAATTTTCCTTTGCTTCAAGTTTGATTAATTAAATATCGAAACACTGGAATACTAAATTATTCGTTTTATTATTAAGATTAAAAAAGACAACATAGTTTATATTTCAGTTCTTAAATCTATTTTTCAGTACCTACTTAAATCTAAAAGTTAAACAGTTCAACAATCGACATGTTCGAAAGTTTTTTGTTTGACTGACTTTAACTTCAAGTTGATTCCGAAAAAATAAATTTGTTTTTATTGCATTATAGAGCTTTAGAGAAACAAAGTAACCGGGAAACATTAATTACCGTCTTTTCGGAGCCTCTGAGATTAATTATTACCCTCCTTTCTTGTTCAGAACAACTTCGTTTTTTTCCCATATCTGATAATTATTTTTTGCATACATTTTTGCTGAAATCTCTTAAAGCATACTTACCAATAAATTTATAAAAATCAAGCAAAAGTAGATATTCAAAATATGCTATTAATATATCAAATCTAAACAACACAACAACACTCATCAAACTACTTATGTCTAATTTTTTTAAGAATACAGAGTAGGCAAGGAAAGTAAGGAAGAAATCAAGTGTACGAGATCAAATTTTTATTTCTAGTGGAAAAGTCCCATTAATCACTAAGAGATAATACACGTACAGAAATTTCACAAAATATTGCAAATAAACGAATTTCTTTAAAAAATATAAAAACTTTTACCTATTTTCTGGAAACTTACTTGACTTGGATTTTACGACACCAGCTGCTGCAATATTTTGAGATTCTGCTTCGGTTTCCATTTCCATATCGTTATCGAAGCCATAGCTTCTAAAACGAGCATCACCATAACTTTGCATTACAAAATTTCAATAATTTTTAAAGCTCAATAAAGTTTACACGTATACGCAATTAAACTAACTTGCACTGTTGGCACACGCTTTTAATTGCACTCTTTTGTTTGTATAATTTTGTTGTTGTACAATATTTTAAACACGTTAATTTACGCACTCACTCTACATACACAAACAACAAAAGATGTTTACTTTTCTGTGTTTTTCTTCTTCTTCTTCCTATAAACAATCTTGAATGTTGTTATTGTTAGTTTTTATTTGTGTATTCACAAAAAATTCCAATTCAATAAAAAGCAGAACTGCTGCATATATCCACTAAATAGCACCGCTAGAACACCTTGTATCTTTGGTATTTATATGTATATGTACATATGTATGTACAAAAAAATTCAGTTTTGTATGCTGTTTGTAATGTTAAATCGTAAAATTTTGGTTGCTTTGTTTGTTTGTGCGTTTTAGCAATAACGTACAATAATTAATGAATAGAAGAAAATGTAACAAAAGAAAGTTGCCGTCTTCGTTTACTTTAACGATGAAATTTAATTGTTTGTTTGGTTAGTCGATTAATTAATGTTTGTAATAGGTATTAAATATGTGTTTGTTTAAGGTGTAAATATAATACACCACCAAATGCTTTTTAATTTGTGTGCGTTGTGACTATTTTTGTTTTTATTGTTGGTTTGTGTTTTTTCTGTTTTGCTCTTATTTTGCTTCTTTTTTTATTTTTTTTTATATAGTAAAAGAAAATATTTTAGGTAGGTATCAATTAAATTTAATAAAATGATTTCTATAATATATTAATTTATTCTTATGTTTTTTACTTATGCACTCATTCATATACATATATGTATGTAATTTTTCTTTAATAATTATTCACGTATATTTTTTGTTATTTTAGTTCAAACACAAAATACATATTTTATAAAAAGACACACTACTATACACTCTAAGAATCTCAAGTATCAAAAAAATATAAAATCAACACAACACTCAGTGCTTTTGTCCGCTCAAATTCTGATATTGTCAAATGCTGAGAAAATACTGAATGATTTTCAGCTAAAGTTTGCATAGCTATGAAAATGTTGGAAAGAAGTGCCAGCAACAGCAACAGTAGCCGCAGCACAGGCAGCAGCTGTGTGTTTTGGGTGGCAGACTGGCTGACTGCCTGCCTGTTTGCTTGGTTGGTTATTTCATTTAGTTATACGCTTTGCAATTGAAATCAGATGTGGGCAGATAAACTGGTCTTATCATTAAAAAAATTTTTTTTTTTTTTTAAACACACAGTTGCTTACTATCGATAATAATATTTATTACACATGCATAATAAACAATACATTTTCTAAAAAATTGTTGCACATTTTTAGGCTTTTGAGTACATTTAGCGGAAACTGTAAGTCTTTGCTACCATGTTTGTTTATTTACTTATTTTAAATTTTTTTTTACTTTCATACTTTTGTGGGCCTTTTAGTTTAGGGTGTAAAATAGTGTCCAGAAAGTTCCTGTATGCGCAACCACACATGACACATATGACACACGAGAGAGTAAATAAATGATTATAATAAAATGTGTTGCCAGATAGATTGTTTCTTGTTAAGCGTTATTTTCATATTATTTTTTTTAATGTCGATAACGTAAACTAACATGTGTAAGAAATTACTCGTCAATTTTTTTAACGATTACTTAAATAATTATTAAAAAAAATATAATATGGCATATCGTATTGGGCTTCTGTAATACAGTTTCAAAAGCAAAATTTATTTAAATAAAAGGAAAAAAAACACAAAAAATTAAATTTCAAGTTAAATTTAGTTTTTTAGTTTTTTTAAAGTCAAGACTATTACATAGGTAGTGCATGAATATACTTGTCAAGTAAAATATTTTGGAACTCTTATTTGTTTATAAACAGTTTTATAACTTTATGTCCCAGGTAGTTAATGGTTTTTTAATTTGGATTTTAATTAATTTAACAAACATCTGTACTCAGTATTTTTTTTTTCTTCACGAAACCAGTATACACGATAAACCCTACTCATGCAGCGCATTGTACAGTACTCACACATAAAAATATTGTATGATCACGCCTGTGCGTAACAAAAAAAAAACATTTAGTCTTGCAGGCATTAAATTCGACTCTCTTCGAGCAACCCCACTTGGAGATTATTTGCAGCTCATTTGTGAGTATGTCATTCATTTATGTTCAAATTTTAAAGATATTACTTATTAAAAAGTTTAAAGCGCTTAAAATTGAGTACACTAGTATATCGAAAAAGGTAACCAAAATGATCCAACTCTAATTTACCTTCCTGAACTATTAAGTTTCCCAAGCGTTCTTAAGATTAAAGAAAAGAAGAAATTAAATAATAATTCTAATATAATGTGTTTGTCATTAGGACATCAAACACTTGTGAGAGCAATTCTGTCAAACATAGTGTAATTTGCATCCGTGTTTGTGTGAACGATCAGTAGCATTAAAAAAAATTATTGAAGTTTGCTAATCTGCATGTCTGTTTGTATACTGATATGTATTTGAAAAATGTGGTTGGGTAGTGTAATAACAAAACACTCTCATCAGGTGCGTAAAATTTACGTGTTTAGGGAGGCACAGGTTCTCAATGAGAGATATTGCCTCCCCTAAGAATTCAGACCAGCAGAGGACACAACTACGAGTATTAATTTAGTACACTATACATTTTTTTAATTAATTGCTTTCAACTTCTAGTATATGAATTTTTTCCAACAGGTGTTCATTACGTTTTGTTTATATTAATTTACAGTCTTACTTTTATTGATGTTTTTTTTCGTTTCTTTTCTTTTCTTATTAATACAACTTTCAATTGATTAAATTATAACACCTGTTCGATTTGTATACCCTACACTATAAAAAAATATAGTATCACTACGCTTTTCTTGTTCGAAAATATGTAATGACTTTTATGTAAAAACAGTTTTGGTCCTTCTTCTTTGTCTTAATCGATTCAGAATTAGATTAGCTTTTGGCAATAGTAGCTTTTTTACCTCGATTATATAAATCCATTTATATTTTTTTGGTCTACGTCAGATGATATGACGACCATTAAAATTAAAAAATGTAAATTTGTGAAGAAACTGCCAAAACAATTTTTAAAGTATAAATGGAAAATAAATTAATTAATTAATTCTGATGTATTTTTGGATTCATTTAGTAGTCTTTTAGTATGAAAAAACATGAGTCCAGGTAATTAAAAGACACTACTTACATTAAGCTTTTCAATATTAGCAGATCCAAAAAATATTATTGGTAAACGAATATAATAAATACAGTAAACACGTACATGCTGGTTTCACCAGTGCATAGAAATGGTCTACAAATTCGGTTTGTTGCTGTACGACCCTAACTGCTTTTATTGTAAAACAAATTTTGATTAAATAATTTTTTGTTTGCAGCTTATCAGACTAGGACGTTACCAAAAACAGTGTCAGTGTTGTTGATTAATTTCGGTTATGTTGGAATTTTGTTCAGATACATTTTTGGATGGCGTTTTGTTTTTGATTATATTGCTTAATTTCAGTATTACTATAGCTAACATGCAAAAAAATCTTTAGTGGCTACTTGGATGTAGGCTGTTGCATAGTCTAACATGATAGCAAATAATTATTTTTATGTGTTTATATGTAGTTTTATGAGTAGATTTTAAAATTCGTAGACCAGAAATATAAATTGATAAGGCCAATTATTAAGATAAACTTCAGTACTAGAATTTAATGTCCGAAACAATGTACGACTAGTTAACGATTTTTGTTATCTGGTTTTAATAGTAATTTTACTAAGATGTTAAAAAAAATTATCGGTCATAATACAATATTTTACCAACCACAGTTTGGGATTTTGTATAAAATATTCTTTCAGTTTTTTTAATGTTTAAAGCTCACAATCCTTTAACTATACAATTAGTTTTTTTGATGTACTAATTTGGACTTATACATTAACTACTGTATTCATAAAAAATATTACAAGTTTATTAAAGGCTTATTTGAAATATTTTCTTCTTATATGATACTTGTCAAATAAACGCTTAATTAATTTAAAATATTTTTTATGAATACAGCAGTAAGTGCATAGCAGGCTGCATACATACTCGTACAACCTGTCAAAAACAGAATACATGTGCGCATATGAAAATACATATTTTCACGATCATACTGCGACATAGATGTGGCCAACTCTAGCTGATTTCTATTTTTGTTAGTGACAAAAGAAAATGTTAGTGCTGATAATATAATAATAGAAAAAAATAGATGTTTTAAAAACGCAATGCCTAAAATATTTTAAAAAAAGTTTAAAATTCTAGTGGCACCGTTAAAAAACAATACGGTATGTAATGAAAAACTGGTTCGTTCGAAATTAAAATCGTCTGTATTTTCACAAACATAAAAACTTATCTGTATTAGTTATTTTAAAATATTGGTAGTCGAGGAAGCAGTATCAATAGTCATTAAGGTGATGAGTAAAAAAGAAATTCCAAATCTTTACAGATTTAGAAGCTATAGCAGCTTAAAAATTTCAGCCGATTTCGATTTTTATCACATACCAGAATAATCAGCTTACAGATCAGATGTTTATTGGATTTTTACCGTCTTGAAAATGATAGTATAGTCGGTAAGCTGTTTTAAGCGCCAATTTAGCATTACTTAATCCATCTGTTATAACACGTGACCGGCCAAAATTAATTTAAGAAATTTGTATACATAATAAAAGTTAACACTACCTTGCGCATGCACCAATATTAACAATAGAAAAAACAGCCAAATTTTATAAAAAATTTTAATATATCCCAGCAAAATATTTCATTATAGAAATGTAATGAAATCACACAATCTGTTTAACACACAACGCAATGGTCCGATTAGTGGCAACTGGAGATCATTCGTTTGTGCAAGTATTTTCAATGACATATTCATGTAATGATTTATAAAACGTGACAATGGCATTATTCTAGATTTACTTCCATTTTATTTTGTTGAAATGTATTATAGGTCTACTGTAGATAAGCATGAAGCATCTAAAGAAGCAGTATAATTATGTCGTAATGCAGGAAGTGATATTAAAAAGATAATTTTTTTATAATTCATTATTTTGAAAATTTTATTAAAAAAGGTCAGTTGGAAAAGTTATTTTTCAACTAGAAAAAAAATTCTAATATAACTGGTAAAACAATAGTTTTATTTTTTCCGTCATAAAAAAATAAAACTCATTTTGGGATTATTTTCCTACAAAAAATAGCAGTTGTTTTAGAAATTTTATATTTTAACAGTATCTTCAGAAAGAAAAAAAAACAAATGTCGAATGCTTCTCTAATAAATAAGTACGTAAATAAAATAAATTAATATGATCCCAGCCTAAAAAATTTTAAACTTAATCAGAGACTAAATCGTTTATAAATTTCAAACTACATAATCCTAATTTTAAGCATCAAATTTTCTTTAAAAATTTTTTTTTAATTTTAATTCACAATACTTTTATTTATTTTTTGTAACAATTACATAGTTTTTTATTACAATATTTAATTTGTTATAAAAAAAAAGTGAGAAAATAAAAGTACAATACCTGCAGGTGTTATTAATCACTTATCATCTTAAATAGTACAACCAATTTAACTCAAATCTTATCATAAAATCCAAATATTTCAGATAGACCCCTTGATATCAGTATATCAATGGCTGTAAACAATTAGTAGTTCAATAAGTTGGACAGCAAGTAATTATTATATTTAGTTTCGAGCGGACCGTCGCTTAATACTCATTAATCTCGTTAAAAATAGAAGTGAAAGCGGAATTTAAAATTTCTTATTATTTGATAATGATTTAAAGGGATAAAAGTGTTAAATAGTGAATTTAATAAAATCAATATATATAATCAAAATATATCACAATATTATAATACAATGAATGGTACGATGATTTAAAATAAATATGTATTAACAGAATTAAAATTTCAAACTAAAATTTATCGCAAAAAAAAAAAAAAAAGATTATCCTCAATCTAATCAAAACGAATTTATGACAGATTTACAACATCGAGCGCATAAAAGTTTTAAAATTATTAAAAAAAAAGTTAAAAAAAAATATGAATGATAAGGATATGGCTTTTATTCAAACATGTCTTATGAAATGAAGAAATATTTCTTATAGTTTTTACACTAGGGAAAGATATAACAAAGAAAAATATTAAGAAGGCTAAAGTCCAGAAAGAAAGGAAAATATCAAAACACGGTTTTTCTTCTCTTTTCCAGAAAAATGATATATGCTTAAAGGTTTTCAAAATTCCAGGAAAACTATAGCTTATTACCAGTAATTAGAAAAATCATTGATGAATTCAATTTAAAGTAGTTCTTTATTTTTGGTGAATAACCAATGAATTTAACATGTAGTTGCCATAAGGCGGAAGTGATCCAAAGGATATTAAATTCAGTTCCTGGATATACATACTTGCTACTCAATGATTTTGGATGATCTTTAATTTTTATTTTGTTTTGTTTGTTTTTTGTTGGGATTATTAAAAACAAAGTTTTTTCAAAGCAAAAAACTAACAAAGTCTTGTTTAAAAATATTGTAAAGTGGTTTTCTTAAAGCACTAAGCACATAGAACACAACAAGTTACATAGCAAACGCAGTTGACTTTAATTGCCGTGGCGTAGAGAATGTCAATAAATTATAAAACTGTACATTCACTTTTAAATTAATTATTGCTGTTATACGAATAACATTCATCTCTCTATTAGCCATGTCACAAAGTTTAATTCAGTTGGGAAACGGAAATCAAGTCATATTTTAGATCTTTAAAAAACAAAATACTAAGAAACTTTTTAGAGTGAGATTACAAAACACAAAAAATATCTTAACTGTCATTTTAGAAATAAGAAATGACTTTATTCCGAAACTATGTATTTTTTTCATTCTAAAGAAATGAAATATGACTTTAATTTCGTTTCCGAATGGAAATAAACTCTATGCCATGGCTGTGAATGTGTTAAAAAGTCAGTATATGCCTTTGATAAACTCTCTTTTCATTGTATTGTGCATTCAGTTAGATGTGTGCAGTGAATCATCATTTGGCACACCAAATCAAAACGGCAATGAATCTTCACACTTCATAGTATGTAGTCACTGTGTTGTAATAATTTATTTATGTATTTCATACATGTACATACATATGTACGTACATGTATTTAAACAAATATTAAAAAAAACACTTATGTATGTGATCGATATCCTACAAAATTAAGAAACACACATAATTGCTATGAAAATAAAATATTGTGCGTATCTTGTGTGTATTTTCTGAACTCTTTAAAAAATTAATGTACAGTTTTTTAATAAATACACTTTTTTTGTAATGAAAGCATGTTTTTGGTTTACTATACAGAGTTTTTTTTTATTGCTATACTGTATAGAGGTCAGTTATAAGAGAATTCATGGTAAAGAGAATGAAACATTGTTGCATGAAGTTTATCTCTCTCCCTTTTAATTCGTATATTTTGTGTATGTTATGCAGTATATAACAACACAGTATTAAGTTGAATTCACTGTGTATAAAAGAAATGAATGCAGTAATGCAAGTCTCTAATGTGTAGTTGATTACATATGTATGTGAATTGAAGCTATAGTAAGGTTTGATTGTGTATTCAAAAATGTATAAAAGTTTTTACCAGATCGTATTCGTTCACATACATCCTCAGTAAGCTGGGTGAAAAAAGAGTATATACTATATAGTTTGAAGCAAGAAAAATTTTTGGTTTATACTGAAAAAATTTTTGAATACTAAACATCTGATTGAAACACATATTTGTTAAAAACAAAACATTTGTGAAATTACATGAAAATATGATCAATTTTATTTATATTTATTATATTTTATATGTATGTCCCGCTACAAATAAATGTCCGGTATTAAAATATATTAAAGATTGGTAAAAAGAGGGATACATATGGAAGGAACAAATAAAAAACTCTTCAATCAATTGAATTTAAAAAGAACGGCTTTAAAAAATTTTTTTTCTAATTCGATGATTCGAGTTTTCTAAATGTAGCCAAAAAGAACTTCTAAATTTTGTCCCCTTCTTGTATATAACAAATGAAAACTCGACAAAAGGTACCTTTTGTACTAAACATAGTTTTCTTTCAGAGAATGGCAAAAAATAAAAAAAGTTAAAATTTCCTGATCTTACACTATTTTAATGATGAGCGATTGTTCTCTTCTAGATCCTGGAAATGCCCCCCTTGAGAAAAGATAACTTTCAGCTTTCTTTTATGGCACATTTTATTTTAACTTTTCTTATCTTATTAGATGTTTCTATTTTTGATTCCTACACTGTTTAAAGTTCTTATTGAGTAATTTTGTAATTTTAACTGAATTTTACTAGAAAAGTATTTAAATAAACGTACGAGTAATTTATTAAATTTTTCTTTTTAGAATTAAAACTCAAACCTTCTGTGATATTATTGATAAGTTGCCTCGCATTTATTCTTTGCCCCATACTAACAACAAATGCCAAATGCATTTGGTATGGCCAATCACACCAGGAGGGGCCACATTGGAAGAATAAAGCCTATGATGGCGAAGCGTTGCCTTTAAAAAATGAAGAAGTTGAGGCAATTTTTAAAAAACGTTGTCCAACTTTATACAAAGAGTACAAGGGAGAAGATGGACAAGGTAACTTTATACAGTTGCTATTTAGTGTATTGCTGCCCAGTATTTAAAGATTTTAATTTTTAGCAACTTTGGAATTATGCTGTGATGCTGCACAAATTATTAGCATGGACCAGGGTATGACCCAAGCCGATGGTGTTTATTCTCGTTGTCCCACTTGTGTATTTAACATGGGATTAACTATTTGTCCAATGACCTGTGCCAAGAATCAAAGTAATTTCCTAACAGCCTATAACAGTAATAATGAAGCTGGTCAATTATATGTGAAGAGTGTCGATTATCGCGTGGACGATTCCTTTGCAGAACAGATCTATGATTCATGCAAAGGTATTCAGCACTCACAGACAGGTGGTTTAGCTATGGATTTGGCTTGTTCTCCCTATAATGCACGCACTTGTGATCACCGTAAATGGTATAATTTCATGGGTGACGCACAGATCAACGAATTTGTACCCTTTTCAATTAAATACATTTTCCTTAATGAGACATCTGATGAAGAACGTTTAACACTCTTTCCCTTAAAGTGTTCCCAGGCCTCGGAAAACTCTTATGCCTGTGCGTGTTTGGATTGTGCAGATTCATGCGCCCTGACTGACACGCCTTTGATTCATGAAGATGTGTTCAGTTTGGTGGGTCTATATGGTATAGCAGTATTTGCGGCAATTTTAGTGGCCATATTTGTTTTTGAAAAATTCCGTTCGAAATTAAATATTTCCGGTTGTTTTTCTGGTTTCTCCTGTGCCGATCGTTTACTTTACAAGGGCTTTCGCAGTTGGGGTGTTTTTTGTGCTAAAAATCCAGTTTTAATATTGGCCATTTGCTCTTGGATTATAGGAGGTTTTGCTTATGGTATTATTTATATGGAAGTTACCACCGATCCTGTACAACTATGGGCTGGTGAGGAAAGTCGTACCAGACAGGAAAAGGAATATTTTGATTCCCGTTTTGGGCCCTTTTATAGGACAAATCAATTGTTTATTAAGCCAACGAATAAATCAACGGTAAGTACAAGTATCCTGAGTAACTAGAGCAAAAAATGTAGGCCTCGTAATCATTACGTAATCAATTTTTAAGACTTTTGTGTAACAATCAGGTAACGAATTGGCTTCTTTTTGGATAGTTAGATAATGCGATTGTGGTGTGCATCTTCCGTAACACTTGGATTTTTATCGTTGTGATTTAATTTCCAATTCAAGATATAATGTTTATCGAATCATTTAAATTTGGAGTCTATTTTTTATAATATATATTTATAATATATATATAATTCTGTTTCATCCGAATGGGATGACAATTACAAGAACAGCAATGATGGTAAGAAAAGGAGAATATGATAGAAACTGTTGTGTGACTTTACTTCGACTAACTCATACAAGTATATGTACATACATATAATATAATTTCAGTATGCGATTTCCAGAAAAGTGTGAGTTAAATAGTTGATGTTTGGTCTTGAATATGCACAGGACACAAAGAACTCTGATGAGACTACCGTAGCTGGAGTCGAAAACAATTGTTCAGTTTGGCTAGTGTACTATTCCTTCACGGACATCATTTTTTCTTTAATTACCAAAAAAATATTCATTGGAGTTAACTTTGATCTTATTAAAGCGTTTCTGACGAAACAAAAATTTTTTATATAATTTAATTATTTAAGTCAAGTTACAAATGCAACTCTGTAAGAAGTATAGTAAGTAAGAAGTCATAGCTCTAAACTATGAATGTTTAGTAGGAATTAGAATTTCATTATAATCCTCCTCCTCTTCCTATTACGTGCTTCGCAATATAAACAGCAAAATTATATTTTCAGTTTACCCACAACACTACCAATGGCGTGATAACATTTGGTCCTGCTTTTGAAAAAGGTTTTCTAGCGGAAGTCTTTAAATTACAAGAGGCCATTGAATCGATAGGCATTGAAGATGGTATTGGTTTGGATAAAATATGTTATGCTCCAGTTTTATATCCCGGTGAAGTAGGCACTGTTAAAAGTTGTGTGGTTCAATCGATTTACGGTTATTTTCAAAATGATTTCGAATTTTTCGAAACTGAATATGAAATGGACGGTTACACGATTAACTATTTAAACCATTTAGATGAGTGTTTAGAGTGAGTAAACTAATAATGAATGGGTTTATTTTAATAAAAAATTATGTCCGCATTTTTCTTATAGTTCACCCTTAATGGAGCGTTGTTTTGGTGCCTATGGTGGACCCATTGAACCTGGTATAGCTGTTGGTGGCATGCCTAAAGTACAAGCCGCTGAAAGACCCAATTATATACTAGCAACGGGTTTGGCTATAACATTTTTGGGTAAAAATCAAAATAATGAAGAACTATTGAAGCCAAATTTTGAATGGGAAAAACGTTTTGTGGACTTTCTTAAAAACTATACAAGTGATAAACTAGATATAGCCTATTCTGCAGAACGATCTATTCAAGATGCCATAGTTGAGTTATCAGAAGGTGAATTTATTACAGTCGTTATAAGTTACCTGGTAATGTTTGTCTATGTGACCATTGCTTTGGGAAAAATACGCAGTTGTATGGGTTTCTTTAGTGAATCGAAAATTATGTTGGCTGTGGGCGGCATTATTATTGTGCTGGCCTCGGTGGCCTGCAGTTTAGGCTTCTGGGGCTATTTGAATGTGGTCACCACCATGTTAGCCATAGAGGTAATACCGTTTTTAGTTTTAGCCGTGGGTGTTGACAATATTTTCATTATGGTTCATACCTATCATCGGTTGGAACGTCAAAAATTTGATAGCATACCTGAAGCAATTGGTGAAGCAATAGGTCAAGTGGGTCCTTCCATACTACAAACGGCTGCCTCAGAAATAGCTTGTTTTGCTATTGGAGCCATATCTGATATGCCAGCGGTTAAAACATTTGCCATGTATGCAGCAATGGCTATATTCTTCGATTTTCTACTTCAAATAACAGCATTTGTTGCTCTAATGGCTTTAGATGAAAAGCGTTATGAAACGGGACGTTTGGATTTATTCTGTTGCTTCAAAACCAACAAAAAACCCGAAATAGATCATAATGCAGGCTTTTTAGAAAAACTTTTTACAAAATTCTATTCACCTTTCCTGTTATCAAAGTGAGTATCATCCCTCTCCTGAAATCCGAAAATCATTTTTTAAATCTAATGATGTAACTCTGCTCTTTTTCAGACATATGAAAATAATTGTTTGCGTGGTATTCTTTATTATCACTTCTCTGTCTTTAACGGTAATGCCCAATTTGGAATTGGGTTTGGATCAGGAAATGTCTATGCCCAAAGACTCTCATGTTATTAAATATTTTCGTTACATGAATGATTTACTATCGATGGGTGCTCCAGTTTATTGGGTTCTTAAGCCAGGTCTCGACTACAGCAATCGTTCTCACCAGAATATTATATGTGGTGGTGTAGAGTGTAACAATGATTCCATGTCAGTACAGTTATACACTCAATCGCGTTATCCGGAAATGTAAGTTTTATTTTAAAGCGAAAATATCTAATTTGTCTACAAAAAATGTACTTTTCCAGCACTTATTTGGCTAGACCAGCCTCTTCCTGGATCGATGATTATATAGATTGGCTGGGTATCACAGATTGCTGTAAAGTTAACATTACAGATGGCTCCTTTTGTCCCAGTAGTAAGTAGTTTTTGAGTTTGTTTTTTAAGGGTTTTACAATGAGGACAGACTAATTTTAAATCATGTGGCAATCAGATGTCGTTTAATATATTAAACTTCTTATGATAAGTGGTTATTGACCAGGTTGGACGGCATGGGAATGGAATGTTTCCTTAACCTAAATCGGAAAACTAGTAGAACCTTCTTAGTTTTTATGACAACCCAATGTTCTCTGAGAACTAGGGTGTATGTCACAAACTCTCTCGACTGTGGCAGGATATACAGAAAAACGGTGCAAGTTATTCTATACCTCTACTCTAGATTTAAGAGATGTAGTCTTAAAATAATGGGATTTTCAACTTGTAAGGATTTCTATCGCGCATAGGGATCATCACTAAATGTTTTTCTTCTTTTGTTTTTTTACTTTTTAGTGTCTTCTTGTGGTATTTTCTCTTAGCTTTTCCATTTTTAATGGCATATTTTTCCTGGTCTTTGGGTGGGGTGTATTAATTCAATAATACGGCTATATATGGATTCCTTTAAGTACCAATAAAAAATAGGACGCCATTACCGCTTAAATATGAATTTGGTTAACCTGTGTCATCTAGATTCATGGTAGGGCTAGCGCCATATTTCAGCTGATTCAGCGTAATTTTCTGAGATATCGTTCTGACTATTCAGTATATATATCTTTGACATGTTTTTTAAATTTAGGTGATTTTGAAAATGTTTTCCTAATTCTGAAGACATTGACTGGGGGATATTTAATTAAGGACCGGAAGTAGTTTACTGCTTTGTCAGTTCTAACAAATACAACGCTCTAGCCACTCTCAAGTGGGTGAAAATTTTTACTATTGAAGAAGTTCCATTCCCAAACAAATTCAAAAGCAAATGATTGTTGACCAAGCATTATTAGAGTCAGAAAATCAAAGTGACACTGCCCAGCTGGTTTAATTAACCCAGACAATGCCACATTAATTTATAATCAATTAATTTATAGTAGCTTAGTGCTCCCATGTTGTCTTAAATAGCAGATTGTATGTCTATGTTCTATCTATATGTTAAACTAAGCACATCTTTCAATAGCATACAGTACTGCTTGAAAAATGTTCGCAAGTCTCCTCATTGACTACGAATATTTCTTTCTTTGCGCGCATTTTCCTCCGAGGAGTATGCAGCCTTCCAACTACCCATTCACATTTTCGTAATCTAGTCTAAAGATAATCAAGTACGAGCGAAGCTGTCGACCATAGATGGACTTTAAGAAAAAGTAAACACCTACACCACTGGTAGAGTTTCAACATTCTGATTGTCTGAGAGCATATGGGCAATTTCAAAAATTTTCGACATTTTGATATTTTTTTTTCGAAATTTTTTTTTTTGGATGACACGAATGACGCTTTGGTCACGTGAAGGGTGATATTTTAGCATACCAAAACAGTTCGCGTTAATCATTTATTGCAAACGGCGCGAAAGTTATGGAGGTTTTAAGTTAAAATCTCTTAAAAAAAATTTAAAGTTAAATTTATTGGTTTATTTTAATAAATGTTGTATGGATGCATGAAACTCATTTCAAATTCATCAGTGCAGTCAAAATTCATCACTGCACTGATAAAATACACAAAAAAATATCAATTATAATTAAAATTCCTTAACATTAAAAAACACAAATTTTTGCAAAAATATGAATGTTTCACCGATTGTTATAAGATGTGTTTATATAACGCATAACTAATTTACAGAAAAACAATGTTCTAACTTGCAAATTTAAAAAATTAAAAAATTATATAAGAATTATTTTTGAGGTTAGGATTTTTTTTTTTATCTGTAAAATTTAAAATCATGAAAATTTTTTAATGCCTATTCGGTTTTATTATCAAGCTTAAAAAAACCTATCATTTGCTGTTAATCGCGGCGGAATCTATACATAACTACAGATGTCACAAAGCAAAATGTGTTTGAAGAAAAATGCCACTGTACCCTCTAAATATGGACCGAATTCAACCGTATTTATGCATGATCTTTAGTTCACCGCCGCACTTCATTTCCAATACTTTACATTGATTTTAAACCACGGATTAATTAAAAAAAACGCGAAACAAAATCATGAAATTTCGCAAAATTTTTATTTTCTTTATAAAATTTTTGCGTTTCAAAATATTTTAACGCCTTCTTAACGTTGAGGTGCCATTTACTAAGAAGTTTAGATCACGCAATACATAAACCAGTTTTAAATAAGATTGCAAATGTCAGGCGCGAAAAACTGTCATTTTTGAAAAATTTACTCCAATTCTATAAAAGTTTGAGGTCATCGTTCTCAGCAACTAGCAGCCTGACATCGACGTGATATGCCGCAAATTTTAGCAAATTATACCATCTTTTAAATACTGTTGACGAAATGCAATTTTCTTGAACGGCGCAAAAACGCTATAGAAAAAACTGCGAAAATTGAAAAATCGGAAAATTTTGGTTTCAAAAATGAACCGCTGTACAACTTTTTCCCAAATAGTAGTATGGGCATAACTTTTATAGTGTAAATATCTACTAAGTCTAGTGACTTTATTTTATATCAGTGGGCATCGGAAGTTTAAAACTAAAAGTAGAAAAGTGATGAAATATGAAAAAACTCTTGTAAATTTCAAGCCTGTTTTTGAGTTTTTCAATATTTGAGTGCCCATAACTTTTAGAGATAAAGAACTGATGGGCTGAAATTTTGAATTTCCCAGTTTTCTAGTGTGGCCTACCATTCCCTTTTGACCGTTTTGGTCAATTCGAAAAACTGGAGTAATAATAAGCATCTGAACTCAGTTTCAACAAATGTTGAAAATTTTTGAAATTGCCCATATACGCAACTTATCTTTTCCAATAATAATATAGGGTACTAAAATTACTTAGACATCAGCTAGATCAGCCATATTGAAAACCTCTTTTTTAAGTTAAAATTACCATTATTTCCAACAAATTTTATTTTAATATTTTTTGCAGATTCCAAAAGCGCATACTGCGAGCCTTGTAACCGAGAATTTGAAAACGATGGCCTAAGACCAACAGAACATACTTTTAGAAAATTTTTACCCTATTTTCTTTCTGATTTGCCGGATTCAAACTGTGCTAAGGCTGGCCGGGCTTCTTATGCAGATGTAAGTATTAAAACATCAACGTTGTATATTTTCATTAACTTTTACTGATTGATAACTCTCTCCTCTAGGCTGTTATTTACACTTTGGACAATAATGGCAGTAGTCATGTATTGGATACTTATTTTATGCAGTATTCCACCACCTCTACCACTTCTGTGCAATTTTATTCAGCTTTAAGAGAGGCGCGACGAGTAGCTGATGAAATTAATGCAATGTTTAAGAAAAACAATGTCGATGTCAGTATATTTCCCTATTGTGTGTTCTTTATATTCTATGAACAGTATCTCACCATATGGGATGATGCCTTATTTTCGTTGGGCATCTCTTTATTGGCCATCTTTCTGGTGACTTTCGTTATAACGGGTTTAGATATCATATCGGCTTTATTAATACTCTTTATGGTTTTAATCATTCTAATCAATATGTGTGGCATGATGTGGGCCTGGGGTATAACACTAAATGCTATTTCTTTGGTAAATCTGGTAGTTTCTGTGGGTATTGGTGTAGAATTTGTATCCCATATTATTCGTTCTTATAAAAATGCTTTGGGAACGCGTAATGAAAGAGCCCATCATGCCTTATCGGTTACAGGCAGCAGTGTTTTATCGGGTATAACTCTCACCAAATTTGCGGGCATTATTGTATTGGGCTTTTCCAATTCACAAGTATTCGAAGTATTTTATTTCCGCATGTATTTGGGTATAGTTTTAATAGGAGCTGCTCATGGTTTGATATTACTACCGGTTCTACTAAGTTTTTATGGTCCTCGAGGTAATAAAAAAGATACAATCAGTTATGATTTTAGTTAAATATATTTACATAAAAAGAACCCATAATTTAAGTTTTAAACGATAATATTACTCGTAAGTCTAAGTTCATAAACGCTGCTGAATTATTGTTTTATTATTAAGCTTTAAGAGTCTTTGTAAATAAAAATTTATTTGGAAATATTTAAATAAGAAATAAATGTAAGTATATGCGTACTTGCTTTTAATTTTATTTGTCTATTGCAAAAAGAAACGTAAACCATTAAATGCTGGCCGGGTATTTGCTTTGTCATGCTCTAACTTCTCGCCATACTGGGTAAGGATACATCGCTGCTTGGGGGCGTTAATAAAATTAAGCTGCTTTAATATATCCGTTTTATTAACATTTTCTGGCATCCAACCATAAACATTGGCTTCGGTATCATGTTTAGCTGCAGTTCCTTTAATAAAAGCCATGTATTGGGTGTAATTCTTGGGATCGCTTTGTTCGTGCCGAGCATAGAATTTGGAGGATAAATGATGAACTAAAAAAGAGCAAAATTTTCAAAGTCATAAGATAAGACTTTTAGCTCCAATATTAGTAAATACAGTAGAATTTCGCAAAAGGTTAAAACTCAGATAAGTTAACTTTGAATACCAACTTGTTGTTCTAAGACTTTTTTGTACGATTTTTTTTAACAGTGGTTTTTGCGGTCTTAAAAGATAATAAGTATTATTGATCAAATTTTGGAAGATAACTATGATTTCGAAATGTTCGAATTTGATAATAGGTGTGTTTTTTTACTTTTTGGGTAAAGTTCGGTAAATAGAGAGTAAACAATAATTTCTCTCAATAAGAGACAAATTGACCCAAAAGTACGGGAACTCAAAAAAGCAAATATTTTACCCATTCACATAAAAATATGAAAAAACACAACTTTATGTCACACACACACACATACTGAGCATGCACTTTCGCAAAAAATAAACGACAATAATTCGACTTATACACGTTAACTAAGCCAAAGAAAAACTTTTTATGTAAATATAGAAATAAATTATACTATAAGCCTTTCACTGCAGGTTTATAAATATTTTTTAATTCAACTTTTGAATTTTTTTGTAGTTTTCTGAAGCTTTAATTTTTCTATTGTTTTTTAAACAGCTGATTGTTTGTTTACTTGCACAAACTAGCCCGAAGAAAAAGTACGGGCTATTTCGTGCATGAAGAAGAAGAATGTTACTCTCTCAAAACTTCTCTCATTTACCCAAATTTTGTGTACGGGAACGCTTTTTGGTAAAATTGGGATCCCGCGGGCGCCCAATGTAGAGTAAAGAAACAGACTTAATGATGGGTCATTTGTCGATCACATTATATTTAGCAATCTAAGGTTAGCTTCTCGAAAGTAGTCATTAAGGTGATGAATAAAAACAGAATCTTCTTAGATTTGGAAGTTATAGCAACTTGAAATCTCGACCGATTTCAATTTAGATCGAAACCAATTTCCATCACATACCGAAATCCGATATATCTCTTCAATTGTTTTGAAAAACGCATAGAAAAGTTAATTCTCTGGAAGATTTTGGTTTACTTTTTCTAAATTCGTCTGTATATTTTTGTATTATTATTTTTTATTTAATAGCAATAGTAATAACAGACATATCCCTGCTTATGCAAAATTTTATTGCTGTTAAAGCAGGTGCGGACTTTCGATCACAGTATTAATTTGCCACCCATCTTTCGGCCACTTGTTACATTTCACAGTGATCGGTTAAACGGTTTAAGAGTTATTTAATGTAGGGCAAACAGACAGATATGTAGATGTCACTGTTGGTTATAATTGAATTCATTTCTCATTTAAAAACTTTAATTACTTTACTATTGGTATAGTATTTAGAGCGCTCGCGCAAAAACTCAAACGGCCCAGGTTCTAATCTCAGCAAAGGTGAAAAATGAGAAAAGTTAGTTTGCGGTTTTTTAATTATAATTTAAAAATAATAGATCCCCCCGCCCTCCAAGTATTCGACCTACAAAGTAACCTCTCTCTGACATTCCACTATATTTCACCTTCACCTTTGACAAAAAAAAAACGAATGATCAAAAGAAAAGCGCCACCTATTGGGAAGTAGCAGATAACAGCTAAAAACCTACTTAGCAAAGGCACTCACCGCAATCAATATGCAACGATAAGGCAATTGCTGTTGATCATTTAAGGTTGAAGGTATAAAACTGGCCTTTGAATGATTAATTCACAGCAATTGGTCTCATTCCTAAGGCGCTTAATAATATAAGAAAACAAAATATATGTTCTGCTGTCATAATGTACTGTCCTTCCCACAAAAATTGCAATACAATGCAGCGCATTGAGTAGGAGTTTACTCCATAGTATTGACCTTAATAAAAAAAAGGATGCAAGAACCTTCATATAAGGAATTCTAGAGCTTACTCTGTTTCCTTACGTGGAAGAAGGTTATAATGGCGGGACTTTAAATTGGATATTCTTCCCATTCTAATTCAATAGCAAAACTTTCGCAATGGAAATAAAAATCTGTGAACTATAATTGAATGTAATGATTGTAAATGTGATTTTAATATTTTTTTTTTTTTTTTTGAAATTAAATGTTTGCAAACGGGAATTCGCTATACAAAAATTATGAGAAGTATATACGGAAGAGGATATGTAGCTTCTTTTCCTTACAAAACTATTTAGAGGTAAGCTCTAATTATTATAGCGAAACGAGATACAATTTTTAGGACAGATTATTGGCGGTGGATTATACTAAAATAAAAGCAATTACTGAAGTTAGAGTTCTAAATAATGTTCCTCAACACAGGCAATTTTTTGGGATAGCCAGTTGGCATAGAAGATTTATTGATGATTAGTCATAAAGCCGACTACAGTCGGAAAATTAAAAATCTGTCTCCTTCTTGCACATGTGGAGCAAATGAGCTTTAAGTATGCAAAATTTCAGCTTTCTGCGACATCAGACGGCTTCAAAAAGCTGCGGAAAGAGAACTGGGCATACATCCGGACAAACAACGAAATTATATATTTTTTTAAACTGCACCACCAATCAGACACTCATTTGTGGTTTACATTATATGCACATACTCGTACATACTTATGAATATTTTCATTGTTATTTCAAAATATTTTCATACTTACTATTGCTCGTGGGTCCAAATGAGTCCATTATGTGTATATGTTTATTTTGTTTATTTATTAGTTCCTTTTCAAATAGATAATCCAGTGCTTTGGGCAAAACAATGGTCTCCTCCACATTGTTACTCTTCGCTTTTTTCTTTTTCTGTTTGGCTATATTACTACTCGTCGTAGGAGTAGAACTGGAGCTCATTTTCTTATGGCCTGTTTATTAAATATTTAAATTATGTTCTTCCGTTTACCTACGGCATGAAATGCCAACTAAACGATAAACCGCATTTGCAATGCTCATAAACAACTAAGTAACGTGTACGATTGCTCGTATTTGCAAATAAAAAGCATTACAACTGTCATTATTATCCTCAAAAGAAACAACAACTTTAACCATAATTTGTTGTATTACATACACACATACATACTTATAAGAACAGACATCCCTTGTTTTACAAATTGGTTTGAATTTTGAATTCATTCTTTGAATTTTTTTGGTAATATTAAAGTGCTACCTGTTCTTGTACCTGCACTCTAAATGCTCAAAATAATGATGCTCATAAATGTACTATGAGGTGAGATAGTATTGGTTGTTTAAAAGTTTGTGGGTTGTTTGGGCTTTTCTATTTCAGGGATAATTGTCGCTGTCAGTAGCAGTTGTATGGAACATAAATCACGCATTCGAATGTCGTGTTTCCTATCAGTACGTTTGTAGTTAAACTGTTGCAAACAAATTACTTTTATTTGGTTTGATATTTATTTATTAATGTATACCCTACACTACATATTATTATCTATTTATGTATATACTATATCCCCAGTAAGGTTTTTGTCAGAAAGTGGACGGAATTGGATAATTGGGTGTAGTACTTCCCATACAAACTAGATGCTAATTTTTATATACATATATCTTGAGAAGAGTTAAAGCTTAAAAGGAAGTGGTTGGAATTGGACAAGTGAACGTGGTACCTGCCATACAAGTTAAATATAAATTTGTATTTTGTATAAAAAAATTTTTATTTTTCAACATAATCTCCTTTTAGCTCAATACACTTAGTCCACTGTTTCTCCAATTTTTGTATTCCTTTCAAAAAAATAGGATTTTTCGAGGTCCATAAAACAGGCATTTGTTTGATCAATAATTTCATCGTCATAGCCAAATCTCTTTCAATTGAGTCATTTCTTTATGTTTGGCAATAAGAATTATTCACTGGGGGCTAAATCTATTGAATATGGCGGATGAGGTACCAATTCGTAGCCCAATTCATGTAATTTTGCCATTGACACTGCACACGTGTGCAGCGGTGCATAACCTTTTTTTAGGCCATATTGGGTCGTTTTTTTCAAGTCCTCTTTAAATCAGTTCAATAACTTGGCATACTATCAATGTGCATCCCAGAAAACTGTTGACATCACCTTATTGGCCTACAAACTTACCTTGGCCTTCTTAGGAGCCGGTTCAACCGGAGAAACCCATTGTTTAGACTGCTGCTCCATCTCCAGTGTGTTGTAGTGAATCCATGTTTCGTCACAGTTACAAAACCCAGCAAAAACGTATTCGAATTGCGGTTAAACAACTCCAAACAATCCTTTACATTTATTGTCAATTGAGAGCAAACTAGAGTTGTCAAGACCGGTTTTCGAATTATTCGAAAAACCGGTTTTTTCCTATTTTTCCGGTTTTTTAAACCGGTTTTAAAAATGTGGCGGTTTTCGAGTTATTCGAAAAACCGGGTTTTTTGTGTCGAACTATTCGACATTTTCGAATATTTTTCATATGATTTTACTGATTTTTTTCTAACAAATTTAAATTACGTATGCAACACTTCGCAACACTATTTTCTAAAAAACTAAATCAGATACTTATATACAGCGCTGCTCACAATTAACCCAACTTCTACAAAAATGAACGTGTCTTTTCAGTAAGCTCAACAATATAAACAAAGCTAAGAAACCGTATGTCATCTAAACATTTAAACTGCATCCTATATTTGAAATGCTATAAGTATTTTAAGAAAATAAATAATAATAGTAAATAAAATGTTTAAATTTTGAAAAAATATTTTTTGTTATGTACATATGTACATATATGTATGTTTCTTTCTATATATGTAAATAGATGTATATGTACTATATATACATACATACATTCATATTTACATACATATGTACTATTTTATAATTTTCAAAATTCTAAATTATTTTAGATTAATGTTAAGAATAAAATGTGATGAATGTATTTCTTCTGTTTTTTTTAAGTTAAAATAGTTATAAAAACAAACAAAAAATTGTTATATATGTAGTATATTGTATATATTTTTATTAATGGAGAAAACCGAAAAACCGGGTTATTCGAACCGGTTTTTAAATAAAAAAGCCGAAAACCGGTTTTAAAAAATGTGCGGTTTTTTAAACTATTCGAAAACCGGTTTTTGGATTTCGTCGAATAGTTGACAACTCTAGAGCAAACAACGCACGCATCTTGCAGACAGATTTTTTAAACCCAGCTGATCATTTAAAATCAAAATCACACTGTAATATGAAATACCTATGGCTGCAAAAATCTTACGCACTTTTACTCTTCGATCGGCTACATCATCTCGTGGACTTTCGGATATATTGGCCATGTATCGACCACAACGAAATTAAATAAACCACTTTTGTACCGTTGAAATCGATGGGGTAGAGTCTCCATAGTATTTATTTAAGCTTTTCCTTGGTTTGATTGATTTTTAATGTTTAATGAGCACTCGAAATTCACTTTTTTGTATGTTTTGAAGAGCTATTAACAAGTGGTACTTGATGGGAGCAGTGTTGCATTTTATATAGCTACAATGAAAGTTCGACAACTGACTTGTATCTTGAAAATCGCATTACTTTGTAAAATAGTTAAGCAGGTCTTCAAATGTTTTTGTATGCAATTTTCAATACCAGTATTGCCTAGATGTAGGGTATTTTAATTTTATTTTTTTAACGTCATTCTTGTAAATTTGCGGTATCAGTACCAAATTATTAAAATTCTATAAATGTAGTAAAACTTCAAAGACAAATTATGCGACCAAAAAAAAAAATGTATATACACACATACATATCGTCATATGAAGTCCAAAAAATCATAAGTTACATTTAAAACATAAAAAATAAACCAATTTTTTTCAGGTTGATCCTTTTTTATTAAAGAATTATGTCCGTATTTATAAAAAATATTTTAAGTTTACATACATAACTGGCCTTTACAACCCTGTGTCAGGATTACGGCCTAGCTTCTCGCAGCACTCATGGTGTGTGTGTAAATTTTTTTCAATGAGTACCGGGACCTACAGTTTAATGTCGACTCCGAACGACAGACTTGAGAAGCTTGTTCATGGCAATTAGTTACTCTCAGAGCTTTTGCCAGAAGACTGCTGAGAGGTAGTCGCCGAAAGAAATATTTTTTTCATATTTCTTTTTTTGAAGATGTCAGAGCCTGGAGTCGAACCCAGGGCCTATGTGTTAGTAAGCCAACACAATAACTAAGTTTATTGAGGGTTTATTTCACAAGTATTGCATAGAAATTTGTCAAATAATACGCTTTTTCTTCTGGTTTTGGTTTTGCTTTTATTTATTTTTTTTAATATGTAAAAAAGAATGTTTATCGAAAGGCTTAAGTTACATATTTGTTTTATAAATTGTTTGTGTTTGCACTTAGGGCTTTTAGAAATGTGTTAAGAACGCTGTGTTTAATTGCAGAAGTGTAAGCTTCTGCAGGAGCATGCATATTGACACGGAGAGCCCATAATCAAGCAAAAAGTCAATTTTGAATTTTTGTAACATAGGGCTTTTGTGGATTTCATATGACGATATGTACCAGTTAAACCCCCGCGTGCTTCGTTTATTCTATTTAAATGAAGTAAAAAATTTAATATACATAAATACATATTTATGAAGAAAGCCACATTCACACTTCCTTTTTCCATTGATGATGTATACCAAACTGAGAAATTTCTGTTATAGTCGTTCCCAAGATAGCAAGCTCATTTGTTCAATTTCGCCCACTTTTTGACGGATAATTTATATTGGACATGAAGCTATTTATATTAAATTTAGAAATTTCTGCTATTACCCAGAGCCTGTATTTGAGCTTTAAAAAGCTGTCATTAAATGAATATAGTATTTTATTTTTATTTTCGTAATAATTTAATATTATTCACAATAGTATGTAAATACAATGTATGTATATGGGACTTAAATTCTTTTAAATTTTTAAGGGTAATAATAACGATAAGCAAAACGTTCAATAAATTTCGGGCGAGGACATGTTAAAACATTATAATGCACTGGAATGTCAGCAGTTAGTTTTTGTAAAGATTTGCGAGTTTTCTGCAGCAGGTTATTGGTATCGAATTTTAATTTTTGCGTTGTAGTTTTACGCAAAATAGTATGTACCAATTGTGACCAAACTGAGTCATAAGAATCATTATCATTTTCACTAATGATAGCTGTGGAAGAAGAATTCATATCCGTTGCATTTGTCACATTTTTTAGTGTATTCTGATAAGAATCGTTGATTTCGTAGCTGATCGACGAGGAAATTTTATTTGTTTCTTGAGCTTGTTTAGCCAAAATTAAATCGTCACTTTGCGTCTCATGGTCTTTGTTAAGAGTAGAATTTTGTGTTGAATTATCTGTTGCATTCGTCATATTTAACTGTTGTTTTCCAGTTTCTACCACTAGTTGTTGTAGTTTTTCGAATGTCTCAATCATGCGTTTTTTTAATTCAACTACACGTTTAGCTTTGGCAAACAATTGCAACTGCTGCTCTTTAGTTGTAGATTTTAAAGGTATTTTCAATATTTCCTGAGTCTCTAAAAGAGGTTGAAAACTTCTTTGTTTAACATTTGTTCCATTGATTATAATATTAAGCAAAAATGATTGCATAGCTGTTGTATTAACCAAAGAACGTGCATAATCAGTGTATAAATCATTTATTTTTTGCCAGATAAATTCATTGCTGGGATCACTTTCATCCCCATTAAGTACTAATAAAAGTTTGTGTAGCAATTGTTTATTGCTTTCATCAAAATTTAGTATATTCAAATCCATTAACAATTTATAATTTATGCTCAGCTCATGCTGTACACAATATAAATTCCAAAGAGTATTACTGAAACTTTCATATTCCTTACGCGTAGAGGAGCCCAAAATGTTGAATATATCTTTATCGAACAATTTTAAGCTTTTTATAAAAGCAGGATCCAAGGTAAAGTTCTTTAAAAAGTTTACAGTGTACTCTAGGGCTTGTGAGGGCGTTTGAAAACTTTCCTTTTTTTGTTTAAAAAACTCTTGCAGATCACTAACCGTTAATTGGTTGCGAGTATTTGCAGAGCCTTTTGTTTCGCTTATTATCGGTGGTATATCATTCTTAATACGTTCAAAATTTTCTACTAAAACATCACCAGCTGGTTTGTTTTCATCATCAAATACCTCTATATCCACAGCTAGGCTGGGACTTAAGGGAGTTTTAACAGGTGGTGCAACTTTTTGAGCAGGTTCATTATATGTCGATGTTATTGGCTTTTTACAGTCGGTAAAAATTTCATCTTGTTGCAGTTGTATAATTTCTCGTTCCTTTTTTAGTAAGGTGGAGTCTGCGAATTGTGAGAGATCTAAACCGTTAAACAAATTGATTTTATGATCGTGACAACAATGTAAAGCCGACATATCAATAGGATGTGCTTCGGTGTTAAAAATATAAGGACCTGCATCAACAGCGCACTCACCGCCGTCTAGAGTGCGAATAATATTGCCTTTAGCAGCATCATTATGTAAAAAATTATCCTCATCAAATAATATATATAAATATTTCGTAGTTTCTGCCAAGAAAAACGATTCCATACGATTATCCTTTTCATGAGTAAGAACATTACGTATCTATCCGGATAGTAAAATTGCTTATGAATTAGAAATAGAAAAATTTAATAAGCGAGAAGAGACCTACCGTAGCATAACCGCATTTAGTTTTAGCGCTGTTTTCAATAGTTTTCAACATAGTTTCTCCCAACTCTAGCATAAATTCATTCCGTGTAGCCCTATACAAATACATGGCCGATTCCACTAACTCAGGTCTTAGAGGATAACTTTCACGATTGGCAGAAGCTTCTCCAGTAGGTATGTTATAGAACTCTGGCAGAAAACCAAATTTTCGCCAAACACTAGCATAATTGGCTAAAGTTTTTATGGCCGGCCCTGTTTCACCAATCATACTTAAAACACCTGGCCAAAAGGCCTCCAGGGACTGAAATACAGGGAGTGTAACCTGACCTTTATTCATGCCAGCCCAAACATACCAATCATCATGCCTCAAGTATTTATCAATTGAGTTCCGCGAAGCATGAAACATTTCTAGTAGTTCAGGACGTTGCAAAAGAATGGCTGCTTTAACCATATATTCAAACAGGGAATCAACGCCAGCGCCTATACCAGAGTCTAAAGCAGTCCAGCGGCCAGTCTGTACATCTATGTGATTACCAAACAAACCAATGGGTGAACGTCGATTCCACAAAGAATGTATAGCATTTAGAGCCACTTCTTCATACAATGAATTACCCGTTAAACGGGATAAAGTGCCAAATTCTACTAATAAAGTTCCTATGCCAGCTGTACAAGTAATAGATGTTTCTCCTTTCGGTACACCATAACGCAGGTTAACAGTACCATAAGGCATACCGGTGGTCGTATCGAATGCCGGTAACAAGCGCTTGGCTACATCTTCAGCCATACGTAGGAGACGTCCCTACATACAATGCAAATAATATAAAAATATATATATATATATATAATATAAAAATATTTACTTGACAAGGCCATCCTTCTTCCAATTCTGCACCGGCACGTTTGGACAGTAAATGAGCCGATAGCAAGCCACCCACTATGCGTATGTTAGTCTCAAATACTGAGACATTAATATCTTTGTCAAAATCCATTTTTTGCTCCAACAACTTTACCACCCTACGGAATTCCGTAAAATTACCCATTGTGGCCAATGTATCCAGTGCATCAATCATGGTTAGAGAGTAACTACCCCAGGTATCAACGCCATCACAGGTTAAAGGCCGGAGTTCATCATAGTCTGAGGCAAAACGTAAATAGCCCTCATAGGCATGTTGAAACATGCTACGCACCTGCTCTCTAAATAAACCGTTGAGGACCAGAATATAATTCAAAACTGGTTTTATATTTTTCCAACTCACCTCAATTCCAATTTTCTTTCTCTGGTATAGTGTTTTAAGGCATTTACACCGTTTGTTGTTGACTTAAACACTAATATTGCAATAATTGTAAAAAGTAGTGTTTCAAAACATTGAAACAATTGATTATTTAACATTGTTGGCACAAAATAATTAAATTATAGAAGAATATTTACATTGAGAACTTAAAATAATAATTAAGAAAACAGAACACAGTAACAACAAAAACAATAATTAAATATTAAACAACAATAATAGTAATGTGAGGTATGTTGAGTTAAACAGCTGAAAGTGCCGGTTCATTAGAGTGCTGCCAGATAAAATAAAAAATGTTCGTGTATTAAAGAATAATGGATAAATTGTAATCTCATTCCATTGTGACATATGTTTGCTGATTATATATATGATACAAATCTTGCTCCTGGTTATTTTAAATTGCTTTAATAATAATGCATATTGCTCAAGTCCAATATTTTAAGTTCTCATATTCCAAACTGAGACACTTAATATTAAGCCCCCAGACCATTGATAAATCCTGCCACAATACAATAGTTATGCACTAAGTCATAGAGACGAAAAGAAAAATAATAGTAAAGTTGTGGCAAAACTTGTCATAAATAAGGCTTATGGTAAAATTTTGTTTTAATAGTCATATTTTTAACAGCACGCTAAATTTCCAGAGAAACTAAAAATTAATCATCAACACTTTCTTTTGCTTTTTCACAAACAATATCGCCATATTAAAAACGGTTTTATTTTACATTTCTACATATCATATGAAAAAAAATTATATTCTCTCATATTAGGCTTTGTATGTAAATGATAATGCAGTTTTTCTAATGTGTCAAATTCTGTTTTCTATAGTACCAACAAAAGCAACACTGTATTATAATTGTCGTGTGTTTAAAAACAGACACTAAGTGAACGTACTACAGAACTAAAAATAAAAAAGTCGCTTTTTGTTTAAAAAGTCGTACAAATTTTTCATTAAATCGTTAAAATATTATAAAAAAAGGAATATTTACAAATTAATAGTGCATTTAAAGATAATTAATATCAAACAAGGGTAAGTTAATGAATTTTTATGTATTGGGTGAAACTGTGCATCAAAAAACCATCGATTTGCAAATGTGATGATACGATGAAGGAATCGGGCAGCTTTTGTGATATGGGGCCAACCCAAAATTTATAAAAGATATTAACATTGTGTGTAATATTTAGCTTGAATTTTTTGATAATAATTTATAGATTTATAAATATGTATTTAGAATTTCTGTATTCTTTAAGTTCTAAACTTGCTTAACAGTTTCAATGTGGCTGATGAATGGGCCAACCATTATATGAATGGTCATTGGAGATACAGTTGTGTTCAGTATGTTAAACAGGAGATGACGCATTTCCTAATTTACTGTGTGGGTGTAAAATTAAATCCTATTCTAAATAATTCATTATAATTTGAAGATATTTTTTCTTTTCTAATTTTTAAAGCAATTTTTTTTATATTTCGTTACCTTTTTGACAATCGATGTATATTTATTTGTCAGAGTTGATATATTACGGAAGTGTATGTCAATGCAAAAACATGTATAACAGCTTCTTTTATTTATTAAATTCAATATTTAAATAACTGCAATGATAAATTACGCATTTATTGTCTCTGATGTGATAGATAATGGATGGTAAATTTTTATTATTTTGGATTTAAATTGCAAAAATTTGCTAACATTTGTTAGTTTGAAAATAATTTGAAAAACGGGTTGATTTTAGACCGTGCCTAAATGATTGAACGGCTATTATAGACAGAAATTATTAGAAGATATGCTCTTCAAATTATAATTTGATGGAATGAGGGCAAAATTAGGCCAAGTAAATATGCGGTCCAATGCTGATGGCTGCTATAGATATGATAAAGAATTTTTCCCTCACATATTATGAATAGATTTCCGTATGAAATAAAATATTTGCTAGAGCAAATAGACAGTGCTATTATGACAGTAACAATACATTCATTCAATAAAGCACTCACAATATTTCAACTACCCGCTCTATTAGATTGCAAATTTATAGACAGTATATATTTTAGTAGTCGCCGTGGTCTAGTGGTTAGTGTGTTGGCTTACTAAGACATGGCCCTGGGTCCGACACCAGGCTCTGACATCTTCAAAAAAAGAAATATGAAAAAAATATTTCTTTCGGCGACTACTTCTCAGCAGTCTTCTGGCAAAAGCTCTGAGAGTAACTAATTGCCATGAATAAGCTTCTCAAGTCTGTCGTTCGGAGTCGACATTAAACTGTACTCCTGGATGAAAATTGACACACACAACATGAGTGCTGCGAGAAGCTAGACCGTAATCCTGACACAGGGTTGTAAAGGCCAGTTATGTATGTATATTTTAGATAGATCTGAAATTTTCAGTGTTATTTAAGAAAAATAAAAAAAATTAAAGACGAAAGGGAGTGACAACGAATCTTGTCTTTTTATGTAAAATTTAGTGATTTTTAAAACAACGAAAAAATAAAAAATTGGCTGATTTTTATAATCTGTATTGTAAAATTTGTGATTTGCAGTTAAAAAAACAAAATAATTTAATAAAGATGGACTTACAAATGAAAAATAGAAAACAAATATAATTAAAAAAGAAACACCGCAGAATATACATACGTATATCAATTTTACTGTTCTGCAATTCGTTTAAACTTAAGGGTCTGTTACACGTTCAGTATATACAGTGGTATTTGAATTGCGATCTATTTTTTGGATATTAGATTAATTTCAATATTGTAATTAAAAGAAATACAATTAATTATCTTACTTGATATAGTTAAAATCAAATAAAAAATTAATTTTAAATTTTATGTAAAAGTATGACAAAAAAGTGTCACAAAGCGTAATATTTACTTATTTTATCATTTATTTCAATACATTGGAAGCATATTTGAGTAACATTTGGAACTCGCCGTTAGTTTAAAGCGGGTAATTTTGTAGGAAAGTGCCTATGGTATCCTTTCTTTAATCAACTATGAAATAAAATTATTTTTTAAAGGTAGTGTAGGCTCATACATCATTATTTATCTATGTCACGGCTCGATATAACTTAGAAACATCCTATATGGATTTCTTTATCGACAAAGGCCTATGAAACATACGTGCAGAAATTGCTTATATTATTAAAAATTATTAAATTTATTCATAATTCTTTCCTTTTTTACAATAACGACATAGGTATAACATTTTTGGTAACATACAGAATAGTAATTTGTATACGTTTATGTATGATTAATAAATATATGCATTAGCACGGAAACAGAATTTTATTGTTGTAGCTTTAAGATTTTTTAGTTGTAGTTTTGTATAATTTTTGGGAAAGCAAGGAAACTCCCGTTGGAACTTGAACAAGCCACAAGTTGCTGTAACTTCCTAATTGAAAGTAGTGTTATAATTAAAAGTACATCCAATCCTGTTTTTACACGAAGGATAAATTACACAAGAACTTAAAAAAATCGGGTAAAAAGAGAATTAGTTGTTTACAATATTAAAATAAAAATAAAAAATTTAACTGTCCAATATTTATCTTCAATAAATAATAAAAAATTTATTTTGCGCCTGCACTTTTTGATTATTTTATTTAAATTAGTTATTTTATTTAAACTATTCACCAAGAGAATTCGTGTAAAAAAAATATTTTGTTTTTAATTCTTATTATAGTACGTTTGAACTTATTTGTGTTGCGGCATAAAACTAGTTTTTCTCCAAAACATGACATAAATTGTCAGTGCAACACTGCGTTGCTCTTCTGATTACAAATAATCCATTCAATATGACTAAAAATTTCAAAATGTAACATTTAGTTCTTAAAAAAAAAATGATAATAAAAAGATGTTCAAAAGTATGTATGTATAATTTTAATTCTCGTTTTTCGACCTTTGTTATTTAATGTAAAGAATTACTCAAGCTTATGTATGTATATTAAAAAAATATTATAAAACAATTCAAATATCATATTATTGGTGCTAGCAATAAAATGTGACAAAAACTCTATCGTAGATGTGTATTTTGCATTTTAAATAAAGGTTTCATAATATGTATACTATTGTTTTTGTTTTATAAAACGCAATTTTTATTTTACGTTTTATTTTTTTACAACATAAATAAATGCCAAATCAATTTCGAAAAATCAAGGACTGTTACAGAATAATGGAAACGCATTAACGTATTTAGAGCAACACAAGCAGTTTTGATTTAAGTGGAAACGTACTATTAAATTAATACACTTAAAAAAATTAATGTAAAAGCTGTGGCATCCCCATATATTTTGCAAGCATTTGCATATCAGCTGAGCTTTTTCTTAGACAAATTGTGAAGAGAATTACCAATTTTTTATGTTATATAATTTTTTTTTTTCACAACTTTTGCTTCAAATTTTTTTTTACTATTCTTTATCCTAACCAAGAACAAAGAAAAAAAGAACAAGCCATGTTATTTTTGTTAATGTTTTGCTTGTTGTAATCTCATAGGTCATAAACCTTTTTCTGTTTATGAAGGGTACAGTTATGTATGTATGCATGTATGTACGTATGTACGTACGTATATACTTACAAATATAATAAAAAATACTACCTTTCGATAGCGTGATTTTCATTCATGTGATTTTCAAAAAAAATTTTTTTTTGAAAACGATTTTCAAGTCTGTCATTCGGAGTCGACTTTAAACTGTAGGTCTCGGTACTAATGGATAAAAAAAATTGATACACTCAACATGAGTGCTGCGAGAAGCTAGGCCGTAATTCTGAAACAGTGTGGTAATGACCAGTTATGTGTGTGATTTTCAAAAAATCACGTCAGTTTTAACGTGATTTTGGATGCATTTGTAAATCGTAAAGCCCTGGTATTTTGAAGTGTGTAGAGATATTTTTTATTATTATTTATTAAAGGTTTAAAAATATTATTACAACAAATAGACTGATTTTTTTAATTGTTTACATTAATTTTATTTAATTACCTTGATAGCTTTAAATTTAATATTTAAATACATGCATATGCATATAAAATGCATTTAAATTATTCAGTAAAATACATGTTTTTTACATTTTGTTCTTGCATGTGGAAACAACTTTAAATCTACCCCATTATCTGGCAACATTATAAATGGCCAGATTATATTTTTATTTGACAATTATTACGTGATATTTTAGCGTATATTTTTTTCTTTTGTGTTTTACGTTCATATTTGACAGACGCGAGACAATCGATATATTTTTTAATAACTCGGTCGATATTTTCGTTTTTCTTCTTGTTGAAAAAGTAAAAAAAAGTGTAAAAATATTGCAAATATATAAAATTAATTCATAAGAAAACAAATTATTGAATGCAAAAAATGAAAATAATAATATGGAAAATGTGATAATTAAGGAAAACGAAATAAAATCAAGCATAAAATATCAATTTACTACCAATTAACGAGACATCGTCTACGTCTTAGGAAAATAAAAAAAATTTTCACAATTTGTTCATGTGGTGGTGGTGGTGAAGTGCACGACATTGAAGTTCCATAATTGCTGCTGTCTTTCTGTCGTCTATATGCTGATTTCCCCAGCTGCTGTTGTCTCCGTCTGTACGTCTCCCTGTTGCTAATAAATAAAAATATTTGTCATTAATTTGTAATATTAATATTCATTCTTACTTTCGTTTCTTATGTTTGTTGGTGTTTTGCGAAAAAATAAAGGAAACTACCTGAATAGAAAGATATACGAAAAAGAAAAAACGCATGACAAAAACAAACCCTTAGTAGTTGAGGAGACTACAAGACTGAAGTTCTAATTTACGTGTTATTGTTGTACTTGTTGTGTTTGGTGTCTCCCTTCCCCCACATAGGAGTAGTTGGAAAAATCAAGGGCGGTGTAGTGAAGAAGGGGAAATAAATTATTCTAAACAAACAATTATTGATCATCTCTATACAGAAGAAAATTCAACAGAAAAAATTAAATTGTGGTTTCATTGCCTCTGGAGAAGAAGAGTAAAAAGAAAGTATAAAACAATTAAGAATAACGAACATTAATATAAAAGAGGAGAAGGAGTAGGAGGTGTTGTTTTCATTAGAATAGTAAGTTTTTTTATTCTCTGCCTCAGTATATAATTGCAGTATTAGCATCTGCTGCTGCTTTTATATTGTGTGGCACTGTTGTCACATATTTAAAAAAAGAAAACACACACACACATGAGCACAAAATTATTAGTTTAAATAAGAAAAAATTAATATACGTACATATGTTTATATTTGTACATATGTATATATATTATTTTTCGTTTTATTTGTTAATATATTTTATAAACATGTCTCATACATACATTTGTTATATTACGCCATTAGATATCTACGGCTATTATTTAATGCTCCATTCTATTTTATGTACATATTCATGTAGGTATGTACAATATATTTTAAACATCTCGAATTTGTGTATTTATGAAAAATTGTTATTTGATTAATTGCTCAAATGATGGCTACATTTTGTTTTAAATCACAGTGTTTTTTAAGCACACAGTACCTAGTTGTTTTTCTCTAATTAAACTAACAATTGGTTGCTGATTGCTGCAGTTGTTAAATTAATAAACAATTGAAAGAAATTGTATTTTACTTTAGACAAATGAAATTTTTTTAATAGTGGCCAAACATATAGCACATAAAAATGTGCACAAGGATTTAATAATATCCTACCTTGAAGAATTTAATTTTTTACGAAATGCAAGAATTATGTATGTATTGAATGCACATTCTAATAAGTCGCTGGCTTCACAAATATCATAGAGAGAAGTACATATTAGTGTATAGCCCACTAGAAACAAATAAATCATCGAATAAAATGTTATTGTTTAGAAGAAAATTATAGTAAATGGTATAATATATATGTACATACATATACATATGTACATTTCACATTAGTCTACTAGAGCAATTCTGGAATTTGTTGTTATTTTTGGAAATTAAGGTATATTTTTAAAGGTTATATTTAAAATAACCAAGTTCAGCCTATCCAACAAAAGATTTATTGAATACCCATTTAGTAGCAATTAAAACCTCAAAATACCTCAATCCTACATACATATTATGTGTCTCCAATTATTCCAATAACTAATATAAAAAGTTTTGTAAGGAATAATTCACTTTTGTTTATTTAGAAACATGTATGTACCAGAGTTGTAAACGAATCATTCATTTTTGAATTATTTCATGAATCATTCATGCAATGAATTGGTAAAATTTTGAATTAATTATTTTCTCCAAAAAACGAATTGAATTAAATTTGAATCAATTCATTTGAATTAAGCGAACATGAATTGCAATTCATTTTCAATTCAAATGAATTGGTAAAAAGAATTGCAATTCATTTCCAATTCATTTGAATTGAATTGATTTTGAATTAATATAAATGAGTTAGAAAAAATGAATTGCAATTCATTCCCAATTCATTTGAATTGATTTTGAATTAATTCAAATGAGTTAAAATATGAATTGCAATTCATTTTACCAATTCATTTGAATTAACTCGAAAAATGAATTTGTTATACATTTCCAATTGCAATAATGCAAAAGCGTCACCCTTTTTCCAAGTACTTCTATTCTGTACTTTATCTATGTCTATTACTTTTAATCCAAGTATTTATTACTTATTTATAATAATTCTCTTTGTTACATTTATTTCATAAGTAGTACTTGAAGAACCAAACTCCAAACACCAAGTTTACTTCAATTGAATGCAATTCATTTTTGATTTGATAAATTTGAATTACAAGTTACTTTTCTAATTCATTTGAATTAATTCCAAATCATTTCAATTCAAATGAATTAGAAATGAATTGCGATTCTTTTTACCAATTCTTTTGAATTAAAAAATGAATTGCAATTCATTTTCCCTAATTCAAATGAATTGCAACTCATTTTGCCCAATTCATGTTCGTTAAATTCAAATGAATTGATTCAAATTTAATTCAATTCTTTTTTTGTTGAAAAGAATTAAGTCAAAATTTAGCTAATTCATAATGAATTGAAATCAAAAAAGAATAATTCATTTACAACTCTGGTATGTACCTATGTATGTAGCTATAATATTTGTATAATTCTTAAATTTACATCAGAAATTCATACAAATCTATGTATATTCAAAATATTCTTTTATGTTGTTCTCTTTTAAATCTCCTCTTAAATAGAAATCATTTATAAATCCGATAATATGAAGTTTTAAAAATAATTTTAATAAAATAGTTTAACTAATAAAAACGACTAGACATACAAAAGACATAGATATAACATGGAATCAAGGCATAATATAGAATTTATTAAAAAAAAAGTAATAAAAACTTGTGTGTGTGTGCTTTATCAGTTTTTGTTTTATCTTTTATTGTACTCGTAGTGTACTACTTTTTTTTTTTGTTTCTTCCTTCAAACATTTCTTACACATAATCGTAAATTGATGAATTATCAATATAATATATTGACAACAACTCTACAAAATCTACTCGACTTGAAATCGTATATCTTCCGTAAATTTATATAGAGAAGATTAGCGCCTCTACTAAGTAATTCGTGGTGAAAGCAATGGTAAGCACGAATTTAGTGGTGCCAGTAGTGCTGTGGGGACCCACAGCACCCACACACTGTGTTTCAAGTGTTTTCCTATCCGATGATCAAACAACATTGGCAACAGGTTGCTATGATGGTCAAATATGTTTGTGGCATGTTGAACCGACAACATTGAAAATGTCACCCCGCTGCTTATTGGTAGGGCATACAGCGCCCATTTTATGTTTGGTAAAAGCTTCTATAATGGCCGACAATATGTTTTTGGTTAGTTCTTCGGAGAATGGTGAAATGAGTACGTGGGATATGACGGATGGAAAATGTACAGAATCTGTAAAATTGCCTCAAGTACACACACAAATCCAAAGTTATCACACGGCAAATAGTAACGATGTAAGACTATTTTGTATTGGCTATTATCCTGAAATAATGGTAATGGATCCCTTCAGTCTGGAGGTAATATATGTGTTGAGTTCTAAAGTGAAACCAGACTGGATATCAGCTTTACATGTTTTGCGTCCAATACGCCGCAAAGATGATGTTGTATTGGCTATTACTACCACGGGAACAGTGAAAGTATGGACTTTAGTAGGCAATGAAAACAAACACGCTGAACCCATTTACGAGAATGAATCTAAAGAAATTCGTTGTCTTAATGCCATAACTATGAACTGCTGTGCGCAAAATCAAAGAACTGTGTTAATTGTTTGCACTAAATACTGGCAGATATACGATGCGGGTGATTTTACAGTTCTATGCTCTGTCATAGCACCTACACGAGAACGTTGGCAAGGTGGAGATTTTATAAGCTCTGATCGTGTAATGCTTTGGACTGATGAAGGTAAGGGTTACCTTTATAAATTACCCGCCAACTGTATACCAGACAATAAAGAATTTCATTCGAAAAGTGTGATTCGCGATTCTCCTTATCTGTATTATGTGCTTCAACATCCAGGCGATAAAGTACTCTCTTGTCCTCCAGCTATGAAACTTTTGCGTACGGAAATTGAAGGCAAAGCTCCGACCTATTATTTATTGAGAGGTGATTCTGAAGGTTTTATATCAGTTTGGAGTGTTCCAGATGTTCCTGTAGATAATTTAAGCATATTGCAGGCAAAACAAATGCCTCCTCGAGTATTAAAATCCTCCGTTTGTACATCACTTATCGAGGCATGGTCCATGATGGATCCTCCACCTGTGGGTATTTTAGATCAATTAGCTCGTATTACTGACCATCCTGTTAAATTGACATCCAGCATTTATTTACCTCAACAAAGTCGTTTGGTTATTGGTCGGGAGGATGGTTCTATAGTTATTGTCCCAGCTACACAAACAGTAATGATGCAGTTACTTGTGGGAATTAAGCAGAATTTTAGCGATTGGCCTTCACACCAAATATTATATGGCCATAGAGGTCGTGTTAACTGTCTTTTATGCCCTTCTCTGGTACACCCGCGCTATGAAAAGTCCCTCTTGTTATCAGGTGGTGTGGATTTTGCAGTTTGTTTGTGGGATTTATATAGTGGCAGTTTATTACATCGTTTCTGTGTACACGCTGGAGAAATAACGCAACTTTTAGTACCGCCAGAAAATTGCAGTCCACGTATTTTAAAATGCATTTGTTCAGTAGCATCGGATCATTCAGTTACTTTACTTAGTTTGCAAGAACGCAAATGTGTAACTTTGGCCAGTCGCCATTTGTTTCCTGTGGTAACTATAAAATGGCGTCCTTTAGATGATTTCCTAATAGTGGGTTGTTCTGATGGCTCGGTTTATGTATGGCAAATGGAAACTGGTCATTTGGATCGAGTTTTACACGGTATGTTAGCCGAGGAAGTATTAATGGTATGTGATGAACAAGTAACTGATGATACCTCATGTAGTGCTAGTTCTGCAAACGCCGAAATGGGTATGGCAAATCCTGCAGTGCACTTCTTCCGAGGTCTCAAATCTCGCAATATGAATGCCATACGTCATGCTACTCAGCGTGGCATTACCCAATGGCAACAATTACATGGTCACAATCAAGGAAATTTTGACTTTCTTATGAAGCATCGCAGTAACCCTTTGGTAATTCAAGGTCTACGCACTAATCCAAAAGATGCTGAAAGCCATATACTCTTTTTTGATATAGAAGGGCTAATTTTTGAATTACACAGCGAGGAATATGCACAAATGACTCCCACCGAGCTGGAGGCTTTGGGTGTAGTCCTTAATAATCAAAAAGACAAAGCCCTGCATTTGGAGGCATCTAAAAAGATAAGTGATTTCTTTGGGAAAGTGAAAAACAAAGCTGGGGATATGGAAAAGATTCTCAAGGACAAAGATAAACACGGTTTTGTGCAAAAATTCAAAGAAAAAACCGAAATAGTAGAGAAAAAAGTGCAAGCCAAAGTTCAGGAAAGTCTACAAAAAGTAGTAGTGGAAACCAATGAACAAGAAGGTGGCGATAATACAGATTTGAAGAGTAAAATTGCTTCCAAAATGGAAGTTACAAAAGTTATGGAAGTGGCTCAGTTATTGCTATCATTGCTGCATTCCTGGGGATTGGATCCACACTTGGATAAAGTGTGTGAATCACAATTAGGTCTGCTTAGACCTATGGTGCCCGTTTCATTTGGTATACTATCGAAAGGTGGTTATATGTCTCTTCTTCTACCCACTTGGCAAAACAATTACGAAATACCTGAGGGTATAAAAGTGGTGGCGCCTAGCAGTTCAAAGAAACGTGACATTCCAGCAGAACTATTAAGACAAGAGGAACTAACTGCTGTGTTCACTTCTCGCTTGCATTGGGAATTGAGTACTACTATAACCTCAAATCACATTTTGGCATTGGTGGCCATGTCAAATACTTTACTATCGATGAATTCGGCCTCATTTTTGCCTGATAGTGAGCGTAGTAAAAAACTACTGCGTTTAGCCCAACGTAGTGAGTCTACTCTAACAAACGAGGAAGAACGTGAAGAGCTGTTGTCTCATCATATATCACAAATCAAACAAGGCTGGAGTCTATTGTCTACACATCATTGCTTCCTATTACCCGATAAAATTGAAGCTTTAGAACCAAAGAAATTCAAACGACCTCAAGTAGAAATGATGGCTAAACGTTGGCAACACCATTGTATAGAAATACGTGAAGCAGCCCAACAAATTCTGTTGGGTGAGCTAAGAAGAATGGGCAAACGAGGACGTAAACAATTGGTAGAGAGCTGGGCTCAATATCTACCAATGTATACGCACACCGAACCGATCGCTCAACAACATGTGCAACACACAAACGGTGCAAATGGTCACAACACCAACAGTGGTCCAGGTTCAATTAATGACGTCGACAATGGTGGTGAAGATTATGAAGAAGAGGAAGAAGAAATTATACGCAAGCCGTCCAGTTTATCCGAACTTAAACGTAAACAAACTACGGCCGTTATATTATTAGGAGTCATTGGAGCTGAATTCGGTCAAGACATAAATCAAGACTCACCCAGCCGTTCCACTGCAACAGGTAGTGTTACAGATCGTCGCAAATCCTCTGTTGTAGAAGGCTTTGGCATTGCCAACAATTTGGCTCGTTTAACATCTATGGCCTTGGCCCATCTGCTTTATGCACCACCATCACCAAAGTTGCCTCAATACACCCCACTTCGTAGAGCGGCTATAGATTTATTAGGTCGCGGTTTCACTGTGTGGGAACCATATTTAGATGTCAGCAAAGTGTTGCTGGGTCTTTTAGAACTGGCTTGTGAGGGTAAATCTGTACCTAATTTGAACTACAAACTCCCATTAACACCTCAAGCTGATGCTTGTCGTACGGCTAGGCATGCTTTACGTCTAATAGCCACTGCTCGTCCTGCAGCGTTTATAACAACTATGGCCCGTGAGGTAGCCCGCTACAATAGTATGCAACAAAATCCCCAATCCATTAATGTGCCCCTAACGCAATCTGTACTTTACAAGGCTAAGAGTGAAATACTGCAATGCGTTGAAATGCTAATAGATAAAATGCAAGCAGAAATTGCCAGTTTATTAGTGGAAGTTATGGACATTACACTGCATTGTGTAGATAGTGCTGAGCTCAAAACCAAAGGGTTGTCGGAAGTATGTCCTTCGATTTGCCGTTTCAATCAAATATCACATTGTACACAAACAAGACGTATAGCGGTGGGTGCCAGCAATGGTCATCTGGCCATATATGAATTGCGACAAAATAAATGCCAAATGATACCAGCCCATACACATCCCATAACATCATTGGCCTTTTCGCCTGAAGGCAAATATTTAGTATCGTACTCGTGCAACGAAAATCGTCTGTCCTTCTGGCAAACAAGTACCGGTATGTTTGGTCTTGGCCAATCACAAACACGATGCACCAAAGGTTATTCAACTGCACCAATACCCGATGTTTCACGTCTAAATCCTATGCGTTTGGCAAAACTTGTATGGATTAATAATCGCACCGTTACACTTATGTTGGCTGATGGTTCAGAAACGCGTTTTAATGTTTAGATCCATATAATCTATTTTAATTATTATTATTATTATTATTTTTATAAAGATATAAAAAATTACCCTAAGGTATTAAAGAGATGTTTCCTTAGAAGTGTCGTTAGTGCAATGGATGAGTGAAAGGAAGATGTAGAGATGAATGGAGATAAAAAGGAGCGAAAAATGTGCTACTGCTATAATTAATAAATATATATTTATAAATGTATATATTTTAACTACTAAATTAATTACAATTAATTCATGTTATTATAATTTTTTTATTCATATTGAAGTACTTTCCCTATGGCGTTTCTCTTGCTTGTAGCCGCCACTATTAAATTTAATATTGTTTGTTAATTATTTTACATTTTGTTTTAATGGCATTGAAAAAATATACATGTAGAAAAAAAAACACCAATAACAAAAAAATATATATATATATTTATATGCATATATAATAAATAGTTAATAAAAAATACAACAACATTATAAAGTTAAATATTAAATAAAATATATAAAATACAAAAAAATATTGAAACGAAGAATACATACAACAACTTACATAGATACTAACTTAATACCATACCTACATATATGATGTATTAGAACGAATGTTATAATTAAGCCAGAAGATACAATTTAAATTCTTTCAATTATTTTGCTGTTTCGGTTTTTCGTTTATTTTAAATCTGAAAATGCCGATCATATACAATATATTTGGCAATCATTAGTGTAATAATTCAATAATATTTACAAATACAAAAAAAAAAAAGATTATAAAAATTGAAACTGCAAGTTAATTAAAAGCAAAAATAAATATATATACATATATACATACATATATAGTAAAATATTAATTAATTTAATAATAAAAAATTTAAAAACCACAATAATACAGTTCTATTTATTGTATATTAATATACATACAGATATAAATACGTGGATTTTCAATAGTTTGAGTTTAGTAAATTGTTATTTGTTGTAAATGTTAAACCTAAATCTATTGTTTGTTCACTTTTATCTTAAAAAATAAGCAAACTTTATTATTATTATGAAATTGTAAAATCATATTATAACAGATAATTAAAAATTTTAATGAAAAGAACATAAATTGAAACAAATTCTTTTTTTCCGCTTTTAACTTTTTATTTCAAATAATTTTGAATATATCTATACGACGTTTAAGTGTCCGCTGATTTATTCTTTCAAAATAAAAATTAAAATCATGAAAGATAAATGAATACGGCAAATACATTTTAAATTGTGGATTTAATTTTTAGTAAAAGCTTTTCAATTAAAAAAAAAAAAAAACAATAAGTTATTAATCCATGTCTACCATGTATCACGATTCGAAAGAAAAAGTATACGAATTCGTACAATTTCCTAAAAGCTTTCTGCCTTCTCAAGGGATATGTCGTTATTGTAGTTTGTAGCTGGGCCCTCATACAAAATCGCTATACAATACTTGTCAAATAAATCCTCGATAAACCTAAAATATATTTTATGAATATTATGTTTTATTTTAAACATATTGCTAATTTAACAGGCTGCGGTCACAGTAAGTAAGATTTTGAGCTGTGTGCCAGGGCAATCTCCCTAGTGGTTAAAAATGAAAAACGGCCAAGTCTGCCAACTTTAGAAGCTTTTAAACTACCAAACACGTGTAGTGTGTTTTAGGCTGAGGTATTTGCAATTATGAATTGTGAAAATTGAGAGAGCGGGGCTTGCGGGTGAAATTAGTGTTTTCTCAAGTAAGCTTTATTATTAAGGCCCTAGCGTCATCTAGTGCCATCTATTCCTTAATGTTTAGAGCAGAATTTTCTTAGTGGTGCTTGTAGCATTCCTTTGGTGTCGGTTTTAGGTCGTAGGGGAATGAAGGCGGAACTTGGTCGAGGTCCTTCGTGGGGGGAGGGGGGGGGGGGGGTAGTCGGATAATTTCTACTGTGATATCGCCTACCCTATAACTTTCATTAAAGGGGATCGAGAAAGTTTTTTCGATGACAAGCGCAAAAAAGGTGGAGTTCCATCACTTCCTGTGCTGTTGAGAGGATAATTTGGCCTCGGTATGATCAAAACAAGACGCTAAAAATTTTGCTGATTCCTCATCAGTCTTATAGCAGTGTATATGGGTCTTTGGATGATCGGTCAGCACACTGAAAGGTTAGGTCTGCCATTTAACCCTCATTGCAGAGGTTGTCGAAATACCTCTGCCAATGTCAGACATTTGGTGTTTTTTTTTTTTTTTTTGTAAATTTTTTTTTATCTTTAAGGCCAGCACTCAGGGGACGGCCCCTACTTATGCAGTACATTATGCTGGTCTAAGAAAATATGTAATGGGAGGGGGAAAGAGAGAGTAATGTTTGTGAACACTCGATTTAAACTTACTGATATCGTAATTGGCAGGAAAAACATTCGTTAGAAGATTGTTCCATAAATGAGCGGTGCGGCTGAAAAACGAATTCTCACTACAATGCATTGTGCGATTCGCTAATCAATCAACCACAAATGGGTGCGCTCTGAGAGAGGTACGTGTAGTGTGCAAGAATATGCGACCACCCGGAATCAAATCCCTTATCTTATCAGAGCACCCCCCATGGTGGTATCGATAGAACAATGAAACGCACGCCACATTGCGCCGATGCTCCAACGAATCAATAGAGTTGGATACCCTACCGTCGCTGATAAGCACATTCGCCCTTTCCCGTACATGGTCGAGAAGCCCCAAAACAGATTTTGAGAGTTGTATTCCATCCTAGGTCGGAAGAAGTCTTGTAAATATTGAGAAGGTCAGATGGGGTGAAGTATTTCTTGCACCGTTTTAGAAAAACGAGGCACTTGAATGCTTTTTTCGACACTCGAAATATGTGATTATTCCAACGGACATCACAATTAATTCTCATGCCCAGAACATCAAGAGCGTCAGCCTCCTGAATATTTACATTACCCATAGTCACAGATGGCAGGATTAAATCATCACAACGCCTATGCGTTATAAAACAACATTGGGTCTTAAGGGCATTATATTCGACCCTGTTCGAGAGACCCCACTCGGAGATTCTTTGCAGGTCATTTGAGAGTGTGTTACTCATATTCTACATTTTCACCCCGATCTCCAAAAGGCTCGGCCTACGATCAAATGAATATGAGTGACGAATTTTACTGTTTTGCCTTTTTTCACGAGGTTGGATCCTCTCGTTCTACTCCACTTTGTTGAAAACTCCAACTAAAGTAGTTGTTCTTTTCTTGCTTTGGTAAGTTCAGAGTTGTCCTGTAAGATATCAAAACGACATCTGCTAATTGTAGTTGATGATGTTTTTGTAGCCATCTGACCTATCACCTATCTACTAATTTATCAATGTCATGTTGTTTAACCTAACCAATTATATAAACATTCTACAATGGACTAAACTACGTATTTACAATTTTAAATAGTGTCAGAAATAATACCTTGTATTTTAATTAAATATTTGACATATTTTTAAAGCAATTCCTAGATTTAATGGTTCTAAAGCATTTCGAACAAGTAATAATTAACTAAAGACTTAAATTTAATTCAGACACTATACAAATATAAGACATTTAATAAAATATGAATAAAAATTGTTAGAACATTTTTTAGAACTAAACGTTTTTAAAACATATTTATTTGTTATATAAAACGAAAAAAAAAAACAATTGTTATATATAAATTATATTTTACAAATAAAAAATATGTATAAAAGAATTAATAATATTAAACAAATATATAGTATAATATATACTTTTATTTTATAGTTGAGAAAAAGAAACTAAAAATTGCAATTATTCTACAACTTTATTGTTATAAAAATACAGTCCCGCACAAAAATATTGGCCCAACAAGGATTTGAAACTTTAGTACTATTTTGAGGTCATTTTAAAAATATAAAACTTTCTATTACTAAATATCTTCTCAAGTGGTTAAGCTGTAGCATAGCTTTAATATGGTCATATTTTCCTAGACCAGCACAATGTACTGCATGAGTAGGGGTCATCCACTGAGGGCTGGCCTCATTAAAAAATCTAAATTAAAAGACATTTATTTTACTATTTTAATGTCTTAAATGCAGGGACCGGAAATAAGAGTTATTTTTCAATTTTTGAAGAAATAAATCATACATAAAGGAACATTGTAGAAAACTTTTATTACACCATCATAATTTTTAGGCGAAATGCATTCAACATATTGCATGATTTTTAAATTTTTGATTTTTATTTTTTTTTAAATGAAAAATAAAAGTTATTTTTGATTTTTATTTTTTTAAATGAAAAATAAAAGTTATTTTTGATTTTTTTATTTTTAAATGAAAAATAAAAGTTATTTTTGATTTTTATATTTTTAAATCAATAATAAAAATCAATCAATAAAAAAAACATTTTAAATTATTTTTTGATGCCGTATGTATTATAATATGCTGCTTCATTCAAATTTCTATATGAATATAATATATTATGTGACTTATCCATTATCAGCTATAAAAACATGAATGCATAGAAATAGCTTATAAGTTTTGGCTGCCATTCCAGTCAGTGTTAAGAGGTCGTTTTCAGGTGTTCAATTTTACCATCATAATTGATTTTAAATGTTCCTTAGATAAATTATATCTCAAATCTCTCAACATTAATCTGAGTGCTGAAATGACCTTTCTACACTGACTTGAGTGGCAGGTATATAATGAAAAATTAAAGCTAATTTTCGAAGCCATGGAAACACAAATATTTTGTTCTGCCAATATTCCAATAAATTAGCAGAAGTATCTAAAGGCTTCTCTTTGTAATTGTCTATTACAAAATAAGCTTTGCGGACGCTGTCATTTATTGTCGTAGGAGTATCATCGTCGTCCGAAGACGAATAATTCATCTCCATTGACCTTAAACCGTCTGCTAAAACAGATCGAGAGCTTGCAACGGAGCTTTCATCTATTACGAATAAGTTCTCTTATTTCAAGTTCAAGGGTAATTCACAGCGTAATTTAGAAACTTTGTTACACACATTTTGTTGTTATTATAACTGTTTACTTTATTTTTACTTTAATACGTAATTGATTTTTATTCTTGATATAAAAATATAAAAATCAAAAATAACTTTTATTTTTCATTTAAAGATATAAAAATTAAAAATAACTTTTATTTTTCATTTAAAAAAATAAATACCAAAAATAACTCTTATTTTCTATCTAAAAATATAAAAATCAAAAATAACTCTTATTTCTTGATTTTTTGATAAAAGTCATAAGACATAAATGACATCGAAAAGCTTACTGTACCAATACTTTTTTGCGGGTCTGAATATAATATAAAATAAATATTTTCACATTATTTACTGCACCCTGACTAAAGGTAGAGTTACATTTTATATACATAATATTTTAAAGAATTATATGACGAAAAACCGTAATTTGTGAGATGGAATGCATGCAGACAGGCAAATGCTTACGAAAAGTAATGGTTAAGATATTTAATTAAGTATCTATGTATTTGATTTAAATATTTTATAGTGTGACTCTATATCTGGATTTTTGTAAATTTTTAAAATCATTTGTTATAATTTTTTGTATATTTTTAATGTCGTATTTAAATTTTAAAGGCTACGGCATATACTCTCTGTCTAAATTTCTTCATGTCCATACATTTTGTATGAGAGCTACCGGAATAAGTCGAGTACGTACGTTATGGATTTCAAAAATCCAAGTTCGACAGTGCGTACAAAAGAAAAATTTAAACAAACATCAGAGAAATAATAAATAATAGTATTTGTTTAAAACTGTTTTCTAAAAAACTTGAAATTGTGTAATAAAAATATTTCCGAATTATACATACTTATGTATGTATACAAAAATATTTCTTCTTTTATTTATTACGTATTTCCGAAATACGGATGTATACAAATTAATTATACGCTTTTATTCAGGTTCTTATTTTTATTATTTTTAATATTAATTATATTGTAAAATAAATTATTAAAAAAAATATTTAAAATTAATATTTTGTTTAAGAACTTTAATGTCAGGCATACAATGAAAGCAAATTTATAAAACAATATTATACATACATACATACGAGTATAAAATATAAAAAATCGGAATTAATTTTTAAGTAGAGTACATACATAAATATGAAAAGAAAACTAAAAAGAATGAAGATTGTTACAATTAAACTAAATAAATATTGTAAATGTGCTTATGTTGAATGTTTCTGCTTCTCCCAAAAGTAGAAAACAATTTATTGAAATGAAAGTAATATATAAATGAAACTAAAGTATTAATAAATTGAAAAAATTAAAAAAAACACTTACGTTTTACTAATAGGTCTGTTTGGATATTTTTCCCGTAAAAATTACTCAGTAAGAAACTTACAGAGAGTTTTCTTACTCTTTACTCTTATAAATAATAATATTAAAAATAAAAAAAGGAAACAAACTGAAATCTTGTCAAAATCTGTATATAAAAAAACCAATAAATCAATGAAGTTAAAATTAAAATGTGAGACAAAAGTAAGCTGGAAGTTATACTTTGTTCAAGGTATATAAAAAACACAACGTAACATGTGAAGAAATTTACGATGACATATTTTTTCTACAACAGCCAAATATGAATACTGATGAATTTAAATAAATAAATTAATTTCATATATGTATTTCTATAAATATTCCTGATCAGCTGTTCTTTGGTTATCTTAAAATTTCTTACTAGCAAAAAATTATCAAGTAAAAACCAGTAAGCTTAGCTTGTTTTCTCTCTCTTTACATAGTATTCATGTAAACAAACAATTTGTACATACGTTATGGAAATACATATATTTGATTACGCAAACAGACCTAATATTATTTAAAGAATATACATATAGCTTAAAGTGTGGCATACACTATCGAACATGACTGACAATTTTGCTCAAATTTCCCTTGTTCGAAAGTGTGAACATAAAATTTTATCAATCATCAGTCAAACACAAAATATTTTGGTTTTGGTGTTAAATTAGGGCATTCGATATCGAGCGAAATTTCATTATATTTAAAAACAATTTTCATATAAATTTCGTTCGATATCGAATGACGTAATTTGCCCCCTTGGTTTTATTGGAAACTGTGAACATAAAGCCTTTAGTTAAGATTAATTTTCTCTACTGTATACATAAATATTGCAAATCAGAGAATAATTATTCAAAGGAATTTTTTTTTCATTATTGCTTGCCAAATTTTCGGGCTTAACTGACGGTTTCAGGTCGAACATGAGTGATAGCTCGGTTCTTCAAGATTATCAATCAAAACTGATGAAATTCCGACTACCAATCAAGTTCGATACCATGTACCACATTTTATGACTAAAATATTTTGTTTTCTTTCTCTTATTATCTCGTAAAACTTATGTTTTTGAAATAGCTTTTAAAATGTCAAACAAAATTATATTTTTGCTCTGATTTCGTAACTGCTTTGCCCACAGTCTGGAATTTCGATGGTTTTTAATTTGCGCATTATAAAAAATTTTAAATTTGAATTTATTTTTACAACTTTTTGTTATAATTTTTTTTTATTATTCAGACTGTTTGAAAAATGCACAACGACGAGGATAAGCGTAAATCTACTAAAAGCACCGACAAGGAGGATGTTTTAGTAAAATCTGATAACAAATCTCACGATAAGGACTTATCGCCGGCTATTTCTGAAGATGAAACAGAAGAACCTCCACCTTCATTTAGTTTAGCCACTTTGGGTTTGCAACGTGTGGGCACTAAACCACCACCCAAACCTCAACCACAACAACCCAAACAAATGCTTAATGCGCGCGGTATGCCAGCCAGAATTCGTAAGCGTAATCGTTTATTTTACGATGATGACATTATTAACGACGATAGACCTTTGAGAATGAGTTTGTCACCCCGTAAGGCAAGTAGCATGAAAAACGTTTCACCTCATAAGACACCTACAAAAATCTTAAAGAAACGTAAAGGTGTTGTTTCAAAGTATATGCGCTCTGAAGACGGCAAACATGCCATGCAACAAAAATATACTTCGCCTACCAAAACTGGTAGCAGTATATCGTGTAATACAACACCTAAATCAAGCATTAAAAGCACTCAAATTTCTCCCAGCTCTAATTCAAATGTTTCTTCTATAGTACCAGCTGACAAAAGAATTGGTCAACGTATTGGTTTACGTTTGCGTAATTTACTCAAACTTCCCAAAGCTCATAAATGGGTTATATTTGAGTGGTTTTATTCGTTCATAGATAAGCCATTATTTGAAGGAGAAAATGATTTCCAAGTGTGTTTGGCAGAGTCATTTCCAAATTTGCATACCAGACAATTGACCAGGGCCGAATGGCAAAAGATACGTTCTCTAATGGGTAAACCACGTCGTTGCTCGCAAGCATTTTTCAATGAAGAAAGACGGGAATTGGAAAGAAAACGGCAAAAAATGCGTTATATGCAAACGAGATGTCGTTCAGGTGATATTAAGGATATAAACTTTGTGAAAGATCTGCCAGAGAAGATACCTTTACCCTTGCCTTTGGGTACTAAAGTAACTGCTCGTCTCCGTGTACCACAAGATGGCATATTTAGCGGCACAGTTGATGCTTTTGACTCTGTAAACTCTACTTATAGAGTGACATTTGATCGTAATGGTTTGGGTACACATTCTATACCAGATTATGAAATTGTTTCTGAAAATTTCAATGAGATGCTGCCCTTACAAAGTATTACTAAAGATTTTCGTCCTACGCTTTCATCTGTATACGTGGGTGGATCGAATGGAAACAGTGCAACTGGTTTGGCACATTTGAAAGGCAGTGCACGCTTACGTAATACATTAAATTTAAATAAAAGTGATCCATTATTGGGCCAAGAGGTTATTGATAGTCCCTTTAAAAATCCTGTCTTAAGAGAGGAAAACATAAACGGCTATCCACCCAAACTGTTAGAAACTTTAGTACGCTTGAAACGTGCATTGGCCAGTAAAAAAAACAAGTTACAACGTCTCAACGACATGAACAACGAGGCAGAACTTAAAGCTTCGCAACAGTTACTTAACGCTCACAACAATTCAGGCTCATCTGCTTCTTCAGATGATAGTCAAAATGCTGCAACAGCCTCTAGCTCAGCTGCAGATGGTGGTAGTACTCCTCAGCTAAGTGAAGAATTCCAAAGGCGTTATGCTTCCATAGTTATATCTATGGAGAAAATGAATCGGGACATACAAGACTATCTTAATGATGTTCAATCATTCTCTGGCGAATTAACACCAGACCCACAAGTCCGCGCCATGTTAACACCCACTTACTTACGTGAAAAGTGCCGAGAATCAGCAGAAGATGCGGTACAGCGCAATAATTTAGCCGGTTATAAAAATAAAAACATTTTGGCATTAATAAAGAAATTGGCCACCGTCTTACTAGTGGCGTCTCATTTGAGCAATGAAAATTCAGCTCAGGTTAACAAGGTTTTGGAAGGTTGCATCGAGGAGGTACGTTCCAGTTTGAATGGCGTTAATGTGGAGACATTTCAAAAGCATGTGCAAATTCACTTGCATCATATACGCTGTGGCATAGGCCAAAGCATGTTAAATGCCAGCAGTACAATAAATCCCTTAACTTCATCACAACTTAGTGGAAGCTCAACAGCAGTGGTCATGGAACGTTAGAAGGAGTTTTTATTGTATATTGTATTTGTTCTAGTTTAGTTTCTCCTCTTCTAACCCCCAATTTAGACGATTCTTTTACGACTTCGCTATTTGTTCATGACGCAAAAGGACCCGTTTTGTGCTTTTTTGTGCATATTTCAATGTAAAGGATTTTTGGAATTTGCTGCAAAAAATAACTCAAAAAATGAGGTCGTAAAAGACATCGCTGTACTGGGACTAATTTGTTTAAAGTATATCTCAAATAAAAAAATATATATGTATGTATTCAGAAACCCAATATAATACCGCTCAATTATTTTTAAATAACTTTATTTTTTTCAATTTAAAAAAAAGCGGTGTTTTGAAGATTTGTGTAAGTATTAAAATTATTTAAAAAATTAAATTTTATTAAACCTAGCAAAGGTAACAATTAATCACTTTCATCGTCGTCGTCATCCTCATCAGACGATTGCTGCAACCATTCAATAAGTTTGAATAGACTTTTACGTAGTTTTGCATGTTCTTCTTCATCCAATTGTTCGTACCAGGTTAAAACAGCATCTTCTGTTACAAAATCTTTATCGTATAGATAGTGAACAATTTGGGAAATTTTCTCGCGTACAAATTCGTTTTCTTCATAAATATCCTAAAAAAACAATAGACAGGAATTACATATTACATTAACAAATTAATTTAATTAATTTTAATAAACCTCTAAAGCCTTTAAACAATCCAACATGGCTTCTTCACTTTTTATATAATTTGACAACACCGAGCCCAACTGCTTTAGCACGGCATTAATTTCTAGTAAAACATTATTATTAGAGGGTTCCTTAATGTTGGGTAAACTAAAAATGGCTTTGACTACATTAAAATTAACTTCCTTAAGTGACATATTGTAGGCATAACGTGATGAATTGATTTCAAGTATAAGAAAATCTGGATTTGACTTTTCTTGAAAACCTCTCGATAAGGAGTCAACCACTTCGGAAAGGAAAACTAAAGCCGTGCAATTCAAAGGTAAATTAATTTTTTCAATGTAAACAGTATTGTATTGAAAACTTACTATTGGTATCATCTTGCAATGGGGAGCAAGCCCTGGATTCATCTTCATCACTGCTAGAGTTATAATCGCTTTCCTCTTGATTTAAAGGTATTTTCATCATTTTTGGTGCCGCTGTTTTAGCATGTGCAATGTGATCCTCATCGCTTTCCGATAAAGTTCTCTGGTGTAATTTATCGTTTATTATAAAGGCCTTATCACCAAGTTTTCTTGAAGAAGAGTCTTTAAAGAAAATGTTAAGTGTTTTATATATTTAAATATAAGGATATCCCCAGATAAATTAATTATGAAATCGTAAAATTTCAAGAAAAAAAATCGTCAAGTGGCTTATTGAAATTCAGAAATTAAATCAATCAGTTTTCTTCACAAAAACTGTGCCGTTCTGTATTACGACTCAAGATTTTATTTCATATCGGAATATTCCTCATTTTTTAGCTGTTCTGCATTCATGGGTCTGGCGGTAAATGAGAGCAAGACGAAGTACATGTTGTCGACGAGTAGGGATGTTGAACGTATCGGCTCCCAGGTTACAGCCGGCAACTATACATTCGATGTTGTTAAGGAGTTCATCTACCTTGGCACCGCCATTACCAGCAAGAATGATGTCAGTCTGGAGATCAAACGAAGAATCACACTGGCCAACAGGTGCTACTACGGTCTCAGTAGGCAGTTTATTAATAGAGACCTCTCTCGTGCGACGAAATTAACCCTCTATAAGTCGCTTATTCTTCCGGTGCTTCTCTATGGTGCGGAAGCATGGACGCTGTCTTGTGCCGATGCAGCGGTCTTGGGAGTATTTGAGAGAAAAGTTCTTCGTAAGATCTTTGGTCCTCGAAGGCATGGCGATGAGTTTCGCATTAGAACCAACCATGAGCTGTATGAGCTCCTCGGCGATGTGGGCGTTGTTCAGCGCATTAACATCCAGCGGCTACGCTGGCTCGGCCATATTGTTCGGATGGATGAATCCGCTCCAGCGAGAAAAATTTTCGATGCGAAGGTCACTGGACGTCGGCGTAGAGGACGACCGTGTTTACGTTGGAAGGACCAAGTTGATGAAGCCCTGTCGTCAATTGGTGTTACCAACTGGAGAAGGCGCGCGCTTAGCAGAGACGCCTGGAGACTAGTGTTAAGGCAGGCCGAAACCCGTTAACGGGTTGTTATGGCCATCTAAGTAAGTAAGTAAGTAAGCATTCAATTTTCGAGTAATTTTTTTCGTTTCATTTCGTTTAGTAAAGTTTCTTAAAATGGGTTTTTTTATATTTTCAAAACTTTCCGAACAAAAGTTGTTATAAGTTAAATTTTTTTATAAATTTTTATAATAAATAAGAGATTTTCTCTATTCCAAGTGATTTGATAATTCCACACGGAGTGGTTCCACTCAGAATACAGAACAGGGATGAAAATAATATTTATTTTCATTATAGTAAGTAAAACTTGAAAAATCCTCTTAATGGAATTTATTTTTATTTCACTAACGTGCAATTACAGTGAAAAGGTACTTCGGTTTAAATGTATTGTGGTGGAAATAAGTACTCGGTAATAAGCGGATTGCAAAACCAAAAATATTGTATCATCTCTTGCAGTTCTGCTATTACTCACTTGACGAAAGTGCTTCTGCAAATGGTAGCGGTAACGCTATCTACTCTATTCTTAATGTACTGCGATTTAGCATCGGAATATTTATTGTATTTTTCACTATCATTGCTTTTAATTTAATTACATACAAATTAGTTTCATTCAAGACATTATTGTCCAGATGGTTTCCTTATCAAACTAAATGAGTTTCTAAATATTGATAATCATTTGATTATGGTGTTCTTGATTAAAATATTGACAGAAACTATAAGCTATAAACCAAGAATAACTTATATGTGGGCATATATGTATGTAAGCCCACTGCTTAAGGTTAGTTTAGATTCAGGAATTTATGTAGAATAGAACTTACCTTGTTCGGCTATTTTACTGGAAGACGATACTAAGGATTTACACAATTTTGTATTCGCTGGCAGCACGCAAGACACTCCTATAACACAACCATCTTTGATTTCCGTATTCGCCTTAATAACCGAATTCTGAGCTACCATACAGTATTCCAATACACAATCGTCCTCCACAATTACGTTATCAAGCAGGAAAGCATTAAAAATGCGGCAATTTTGCCCCACTTTAACATTTTCCCCTAAAACAGAACACGTCAGTGTGGAACCGGCACCCACAACACTGTTTTTATGCACCACCACATTTTCACCTAAAGTAACTTTGGCTAAATGAGCGGTAGGGCTTTTATAAATGTTATTTTTTAAAAAGATATATTGTTGCTCTAAGTTTACAATACCCATATCGGGTACTAAAGGATATGCCCAACGGTTTATAATATCATTACTGACAATCTGATATGTCAACCAGTTGTTAACCTTGCGGGCGTACTGTTCACGAGGTAATAGCGAAACATAGATACGACTATCTAAAATTTCTTCGTTAATTAAAATGCCACGTACAAAGTCATCACGTGTTTCGAAATCAAAATTGTCCGAAAATAAAGAAAGCATGGAGGGTGAACCGATAGCCATTTGAGGATCCAATAAATTGTGCAGTAAAGCTACTTGAGAGTTATGGATGAATACTTCGAGGGGTATATCAAAATAAGTTTCTTTATCATTAATGGTTAAACGCTGGTGATGGTGTAGACGTTTATTTTGGGTATCCATGGCAATCATTACTTCATTGCCGGTCCTTAAATGAATTTCCGCCTCCTTAAAAATTAAAGTTGCTGCTGCTCCTTTGTCGTATTTCACAGTTTTTCTGTAAAGGTGTCCCATATTATTTCTTCAGTATATTTTTTAAGCACTTTTTAATGATTATACTTACTTGTGCTGTTCAAATATTGGCCTTAAATCGGCATTTGTTATGGTATCTGCGCCCAATAAAACAAAATTTCCTCTTATTAAAGCTTTACCGTCCAGTTCGCGCATAGCATCGCCAAAACATCTACAGCCCTCGCCACCAATTACGTGGACTTTCATATTCACCGACCACGAACTTAATGATGCAATGCCCCTTCTAAAAAACGAAACAACAATAACATTCATTAAATTTTCAGTCATAAGTGTTTTCTTCACTGGCTGTTCTACTTACTCTATGTGGTCTCTTACATTTTGTAAATAAAGACTGGTAAAGACGAATACCTCCTCGATGCCACTACGATTTAATGCCTCTAGGGCATAATCCAACATTGTTACATTAACCAGTGGCATGAGTGCCTACAATTACAAGTAATATTAGTTAAAAGTTCGTGATATGCAAACGGTTGCTTTTACTTACCGTGGAATTGTTGTCGGATAAGGGACGAAAATTCTCAATATTGTTGTCGGCAATTAGAATAGCCTGTATGACGTCCTTTTTATTAAAATGATCCATTTTCCAAGAATTTGTTGTGATATTCAGTCTTTTGTTGGAGTTAAAGGAGCTCTGCTACCGCATGCATACGTCAAATTAATTCCTACTCTTTTAGAGACGGTAAAGAAGCGATGGCAGTTTGTGACGATAGCATTTGTCTTTTGTTATCGTTAAAAGTGTACACGGAGAGAAAAAGGTAGACGGCGTTTAAAGATAGTAACTACTGGCGTTATCCCAAAGAGTAACTTTTTTTAATAAAAAATTATATTTTTTAAATTAATTTAATATCTAATTAAAATAAAAATATAATAATTTCTACGCTTGTTGGAGCTCACTTGTCAGTATAAAGGATTTTTTCACAAAAAAATTTATTTTTTTTAAACAAAATGTTTTTTTTCACAAGCCAGTCTTAAAACCGCAACTAATTCTTTTGTATTTTCCAAACAATTTTTTTCTTCTACAAAAAACGAAAACACGTTTTTATATGTATTAGTGATTTTATTTTTTAAGTCATCCAGCTGTCAACGCTTGTAAAAGTTAAAAGCTGGTCAACTTTCTCGCTTTAGCAGTGTTGCATGCTTAGCTTGTAACCTGCCTACTATTTCATTATTTTGACATAAGCTTGCATGCAAAGCCTGACGCTCAGAACGCTTGTTATGTACTTCCACCTACACCTTACTCAACTGTGGTATCTATCTCTCAGTAACGCCTCTTTAAAAAAAAAATTATTGGCATCTAAAACTATTTTTTCGTTGTTGTCAGTTGGTTTATTTTACAAAACATCTTAATGCGTTTAAAAGCTTATTAAGGTAGAAATACATAACAAGCGTTAGCTGCTGAGTGCGTTTTAAGCTTTAAGACTTTTCATGCTTTTAAAATCGCAAGTTACATACCATACTTTACAGGCGCCACTTAAATATGTATTATTATTAAGTTTAATGTATTTTTTCCAAATATTTTTTTTTAACAAAATGTTTTTCTCACAAGCCAATCATAAAACCACAACTAGGGTTGCCACCCGTACTTTATAATAAAGTATTGTACGTTATTTTAGGTAATTGTACTCTATACTATATGAAAACAATAAAGTACGCGTATATACTTTATTTCCCATGATTTGATTTATCTAGAATTCAAAATAGATTCTGTTTATTTTAGTCAGTGCGAATGAACGGGATAAAATGTTTTTTTCCTAATGGCGATTTGTTGACGCTTTTTTATATAATTAGGGATTCTTTCTTAAGACCATGTCTACACCTAACCCCCAGTCTTCACCTTGCATTATTAAACAAACTTTATGATCAGATACACAGTTCTGAGGGTTTTGCGGAATTATCTACTGCAAATAAATGACAGCAAGTATTTAATAAGACTGATGATAATTTATCAAATTTGTATAAAGTGATTTCATTTTTGCTGTCTATTCCTGCCACGTCAGTATTCACAAAGAGAGTTTTTTCTGTTATGAATAGCGAATGGCGAGACGAAAGAAACAAAACGTCTCTAAATCTGATAAAAAATTAAATAATTATTTACTTTAACTTAAATATAGACTGTAAAGATGCTGTGCAATTGTTTAGCAATGATAATTATTTAATAAAACTTGCGAAAAGCAATGAAAAATACGTTTTTAAATATAACAATAAAGAAAAATAAATCGTACTTTATTTTTATACTGTGTACTTTTTTTCTTAACCTTCAATAACCAATGTACTTTAATTGCCCGAAAAAAAAGTGGCAACCCTAACCACAACTAATTCTTTTATATTTTTCAACAAGTCTTCTTTTTTCTACATAAAAATGTAAACACGTTTTTTATATGTATTAGTGATTTCATTTTTTTTCATTCATCCAGCTGTCAAAGCTTGTAAAAGTTAAAAGTTGGTCAACTTTCTCGCGTTAGCAGTGTTTAATACTTTGCTTGTAACTTGCTTTATGAAAATGCACTGTTTTAACTTTTTTTGACATAAGCTTGCAACGCATGGCGCTCAGAACATTTGTTATGTACTTCCACCTTTAAATAGTCTGCAAAATGTGCATAATATGGACATATCAGATGACAAATACATGTCGTCTAAAAGGGGATAAAGTTTTATTTAATATCGTCTGGCATCTCTGTTATAACATTATTAAAACAACATAATTCACCACGATTTAAGTTCAGTTACTAACAAAACTTTACCAGATAAACAACTCAATAAGTAGAAAAGCGGAAATGTAACAAAAATCAAAAGAAAAACCTATACAGACTTGTTTTTAATAACAAAAAGGCGCGTATTATATGTAATAACAAATAATTGTAAAAATTTGTATACTTTGGCATGAAACAAGTGCTTGTGTGAGCGAAGATAATATAATAAAAAAAATGCACAAGAAAAACCAGAACATCTCTTAAAAAGTTAATGGGCAAATGTGTTAAAAAAATATTGTGATTGCAAAGCTATGGTACATTAGAGATGGCATTAATAATAAAATAGAATAAATATAACAACAACTACAAAATTCAGTTTAATTTTTTACTCCATTTGTAAAGAAAAAAAATTTTTACTGGTGTTTAAAAAAGTCAAAACAATACAATTCTCGTACATAAATAAACAATTTAAAAATTTACGATTAAAAAAATTCTCACAATTACTGGCCTATGAGAAGAATGTAAAAGTTGGAATTATTATTTTTTGGTGAGAGTAAAGTAAGTGTTTATGCTTTTGTTTTTGCAAATATAACATTGTGGTGGTGAAAAGTTGAAAGAAAATCTAATAAAAAAGATGATCATAATAATTATGTATATGTATGTAAAGTATTTAAACGGAGTGCTTGTCTCTTAAGTCTTTTTTACTGTTAAACTACTACTATTCAATGCTTGTTGTTTTTAAATAAATTCTTTTTTCATTTCATACATGTAAGTGGGTAAACAATAAACTTTTGTATTCGTTTTTTGGTAAAGTTTTTGTTTCTGCTTTAATATAACAGTTTCCCATTCTATTATAATTTGTTTTCTTTTTCTTGGTTGTATTTTATATATGTTTGTCAGAGTTGGGTTTATTGCATTAAATTTCATTTTCCACTAAATTTAGTGGTAGTGGAAAAAATAGTGCATTATCGTCGCTTAAAATTAGTGGTAGTGGAAATTTAGTGCATTAAATAAAACACATTTTGTGGTAATAGAATTTTACTCCATTAAAAATAACGATTTTAGTGTTAGTGGAAATTTAGTGCATTAACTATATCGGCTTTTGTTATCTTGGAAATTTAGTACACTAATTTTGAATAATTAGAGGTAATGGACTAGAAATCCATTGGCGCTATAGTGTAATGCAAAATTAGTTTCACTACCTCAGTTCCACTATCGTTTTAATATACATACTTTCATACATGGATATAATATTATTATATGCATATAAAGTTTAAGTCAATGTCCAAAAAAATTGTAGTGAATGTTATTTCCTTAATTTGTTGAGTAAATAATTGTTGTTGTTGTTTTAATAAAAATTTTAGTATTTCCCAATATAATAAATTATTCAATTCACTATAGGTCTGGGTTTAATAGCGCGGACTATTAATAATGTCAGCCACTACAACTAAATTCGTTTTATTTAATGCACTAAATTTTCACTATTTTAGTGGTAGTTTTATTTAGTGGTTAATTATTTCCATCTGAATTTAGTGGTGGCTGCAAATTGCTGCTGATAATGCATTATAAATTCAATGCAATAAACCCAACTCTGATATTTGTACATGTACGAGTATGTAGTAAATCTCTGTTTAGTATAATACACTTGTTTATAAATTGCTTTTGTTTATATGGAATTTCATGCGTTTTGCACATACACACTGGCATATGTTGTAAGTGTGTTGACTTCAGCTTTAAATATTTTGTGAATGTTGACATTTGAACTTTTTGTTGTTGCTATTGTTATTGTTATTTTTTGTCTTTTCTTTTGTTGTAATTTTGCTTTTGCAATTAAATATGTAGTTGTTTTAGTTATCATAAATATTTTGTCGTTCCCTAATTGTTGTTGTTTTTTATTGATGTTGGTAATGATATTTTTTATATAAATAGTTACATTGGCAACGTAATAAAACGAAAATAAATAGTAAAATTATGTATTAGGAGTAAACATAAAAAAATAGAAATTAAAAGTCGTTTATGTTGTCATAACAATAAAAACAAACCTTTTTTGTTTAAGGTAGTAAAAAAAGTAATATTAAGAAGCAGATTGTTAACTCTATGAGAACTTCCTTAGAGAAATGCCCCACCTTGGCTTTTAATACTATTAAAGATTTTATAATACAATTTAAACATTTAAAAGCATAAATCCAATAAAAATGGTGAAATTGCAATTTTATTGCAGGTATGTAGGCACCACATATTCATAAATAGTAGATGTGTAGTCTGCTTTGCTAATAGACTGCATTCTGGGCTGTAATGGTGGACATTTTTTTCAACGAATGTTACTCTTATATTACGTTGCATGCATTGTTTTAGCAATTAGCAATATGAAGTCTGTTTTTAAAGATTTTATGAAATAAAAAGAATTGTTATAAAATCTCAATCAAAAATAATGAACAATCTAACTAGGACTCAAACACAAAATTTCAGAGACACATAAGATATGGCAGAGAAAAAATTTATCAGCCTTATGTATAATAAAAAATTAGCAGGTCGTTGTACACAGTAGCTACTTTTGTCATTCCAATACGTGGAAATTCTTACTCAAAGGTACAAGTTATTTAATTTTTTGGATTATCTGACTAGTTATCAAATAGAGTATGGAAAGTTTTAATAATATCAGTCTATAGCGGGTGATAAACCTTCAGTTTTTTGTCCCATATACTAACGAGTTGCTAGTTTTTCATTATACATACGGCCGTTTGTGTTTAACAAGGATGCAAGGTTTATTACAAAATATTGGGGTATTTATAAAGTGTGGTGTTATGTCTTATAGTTGCAAGTTTTAACTTTTCTATTAGTAAAAAAATGTTAATAATAAAAAAAAACACAAAATTTATTGCACACTTTGCTAATACCCCTTATGTACATTTACATTTATAAATATGTACATTTATAAATATTCTAAATATACATATGTGTAAACAAAAATTCGTACCAATTTACAGCTCTTAACTCTGAAATTAAATTTTAAGTGAATTAACATAGAAAAACTTTGTGTTTACTTTGGATTTTTGTAAGTTGGATTATAACGACATATGGCAATTCTTGTAGTATATTTAAAGCTCTACAAAAAGGTCTCAAATGTATTTTTATTGACTTAATTGGTTCAAAAGTTATTTCACTGTTTATGGGTTTCTTCATTTTATCGTCGGAAGCTAATATAAACGAAAGGTTGTAATTTATAGAACAGATAAGAAAGTCAGGGTAATCGTGAATTGGAGAAAACCAATCCAGTTTGTTATCCCTAACACATAGATACACAATAAGCCATTACAACCCTTTTTTAGAGTTAAAGCCTAGCTTCTCACAGCCAGCATATTATGTGCGCTAATTTTTATTCATGAGTACCGGGATCTACAATTTAAAGTCGTTTCCCAATGGTAGACTTGAGAAGCTTGTTCATGGTAATCAGTTATTCTCAGAGCTTTTACAAGAAAACTCATATCTCAACTAGTTTCGATATAGCTGAAGTATTAACAATAAATTGTTAAAAACTAAAATATTTTAATTTGTGAGAAATATTAAAAAATTTTTAATCGGTAATGTGAACAAAATCGAAACATGAACGTCCTTAGTAAAATCAAATTAATATATTTATCGAAAATCATCGTCAAGTGTCGATTCTTTCTACAGCTGTTATTAAGTTTTATTCTTGAATGAACACATCAAGTGTACTAGCCTTGAGAAATCATTTGTATAAAAGTTTAATAATAAACGAATTCTTAAACAGAAAAATTCTTATGCAAAAATGCTTTAAAATGAGATGTTTAATATGTAGCTTTGCTCCCATAGTAACTTGTATATTAAAGTATAAGAACACATTTTCTACCGTTCTCTGTATTCTAGAAAAGTAAAAAAAGAGAAAAAAAAATCCTTTCAATGAATGAAAAAATATATCTTACAGTGCGAGCTCGATTTGAGAAATAGTCGATTTTCGCAGCAGGTGAATTATTTACATTTTAGTCAAAATAACTGTAATTCTTTCCAGAAACGAATCTCAGTTTGTGCAACATACATTTTTTTATTCATTTACAATACAATTCAGTTTTTGGATTTTTTGTTCAGACACGTAATTTTATCAAAGTGAACAAAGAATCACTTTTCAAGAACATTTCTTACCGCAAAAACATTTTGCTGTTCCTTCAATTCAATTTAATGTTTTCTTTTTAACAGATTACGTGGATTTCTTTAAACAGAAACGTATTAGTAAGAAAATTTCATTACTTTTTAAGAAAGTCAATTGCTAGACGATAATTGTTTTTTACAAGTATTTAGTTTTGTGTTTCAAAAATTAATTTGTTTATGGAAAATATGGCGCAAGAGATGAATGCCCGTATTCATAAAAATTATTTTAGGTTTATTGAGGCTTTATTTGACATATTTCTATGTAATACTTGTCAAATAAACTCTAAATAAACATAAAATATTTTTTATTAATACGGGCAGAAGTCTTTTATGTTCCATAATTGCAACGTTTCGGTAGCTGCAACAGGCCAGATTCTTTAATGTTGCGAAAATCGAGCCTGCACTGTATATTCTTACAGCAATTAATACTGCTACTGGCTTTCAACTTGTTTGTATTTTTTATTTATATTTTTCCAACCACATAATGATGATAAATACTCATAAAAGATGAGTTGAATTTTATTTTCATGCTTCATTTTAGTCTGTGTTTTTCCCAGCCATAAGTCAGCATATAAAATAATTGTGGATTATAGGTCTAGTACAGTAGTAGGAAAACAAAAATTATTTAATGTGTCTTCTATACACAGTCATTGGGGCTATTGGTGGCTTTTATTCCCATTGTGACAGTACACTGGACTATACTAAACTTAACTGCAGAATCATTGTTGTTGGTTTCACGCAATCATTATAGAAAAAAAAAAAATCCAAAAAGATAAAAAGAACAAAGACAGGCTGAAAATATTTTTTAATGAGCTTTTTTTCTAATTTCTTTTCTTTTGAAGATTTTTTCATCCAGCGTACTAAATGACAGCGGCAAATATGAAGAAAGAAGTTTAACTTGTTGACTTTAAGCGGAAATGCAAAATGTACGAGCATATGTGTAATAAATATTTGTTGGTATACAGACGTGAAATAATTATTCTTTAATCCTCACTCCTCTTTAAGAATATATTTGTAAAGAACGACAAAAGCATAGATTTGAATTTGTTGGTTGAATAGCTAAGTGTGTATATATTTTACAGAATTATTTTAATTTTTACATAAATATTTGTAAACAAAAACTGGTCAAATTCTTTTCTTTTTGATCTTATTTCTCACAATGCTTTCGAAATAAATATGTATATATGGATATGTAACTTCAGTTATAATTTAATTGAACAATTTTACCATATAATTATTTTAAATTAATGGAAACTTTAGAAATAAACTATTTCGAAATCTTCGCTATACAGATTCATAGCACAATGTACGAGAATAAATGTTTTTTGAAAAAAAATGCTTAATTTTAAAAATATTGATGACTTGTTGTTTTAATTTTGAAAGCAAAATTGTGTTTTAATAATAAATTAATTAAACTTAAAACCATATTGAAGGTACTCATATTTCAGTGTATAATAGGTTGATTTTATAAAATCACTTGTTTGCTAGGCACATGAAAATCAAATAAAAAAAAAATATATTTTATATGTATGTACGAGTACGAGTACATAAAATAATTGGTACTATTCATAACGGAGATGGCAGAGGACAAAAACAAAAATTTCGTCACAGTTTTCAATGTCAACAGAAACATGTCAAACACTTTTCGTAGGCTTTTAGCATTATATACTTATATAAGCATTAAATATATAAGTATATACTATAAGTTATATAAGAAAAGCTTCTGTTAAACATACAAATTAACTGATGTAGAATATTGTAAAGAACATCCAAAACTACCGGGAACAGAATATTCAGTCTTTATATTTTCTAGGCGACGTTACATTTTGAGAGGTGTCTTTCACTCCATTTTTATTTTTATTATACTTTTAATTTAAGTCAAATATAGTTAGAGAATCACGCCTGAACATTGCTGGTTTTATACAAAAATAAATGCAACTATCAAATGGAAAGTTAATATTGAGATAGCAGTGATAAATACGGTTTGTAAAGTTTAATTTATGTAACGGACAATTAAGTAAAGCGTTATTTAATAATTTGCAATCACGAATCTGCATAAAAAGGGTAATAAAATCTGCGTTGCCAACTTTCAACTTTCGAAAGCAGTAGGTGAAGGTGTAGGATTCTCTGATTTAGCTTCACATTTCTCGATAGTTTGACTGTGCTATCGTTCTATGATATAAAAACATTTGTCAGACCGGTTTCTAGTATAGTTTAGGGGCGTTATGCTTTTAAGCGAAGCCTCCGATCTGGTTAAGGAGAATACATACAAAATTGGCCATTACAACCCTGTTTGAGGGTTACAGCCTAGCTTCTCACAGCATCCATGTTGTGTGCGTATTAATTTTTTTCCATGAGTACCGGGACCTACAGTTTAAAGTCGACTCTGAACGACAAACTTGAAAGCTAGTTCATGGCAACGACTAAGAGGTAGTCGCCAAAATAAATATATTTCCATTCAAAGAGAATGGTATTATCTTATTCTACACCAACAGTAATATTTTTATACTGACAAAAATGAAGAAAGAAAAATGCTTTTTTTAGAGTTCAAAAATGATTCTTAACCTGAAACTAATCAAGAGACTTAAATGTTTTAAAAGGAAATTTCTTGAAATCCATAAAAAATGGTACTTTTAAAACCCGGACATGTATGTATGTATGTATATTCCAAAGCTTTAGAGTGTAAACAAACTGTTAACTTGATATAGAAATAATGTTTGCCATCACAATAATATATCGATAAAAGCCATTACCTTCCCCTGCAACAATATTTTCCCATTGACTGCCATGTAAAATTACATTTGTGTCTCGTATATGTGTTATATAATTCTTTTTTTTTAGTTTTTTTGTTTAACAAATATGTATATTATTAAAACTCTTTCTCCCAAATATATGTACTACGAGCAACAGCAATTTGTCTTAAATTTATTACAAAATTTTAAACGTTTTTATTAAAGGGTTTAAAAAATATGTTTGTTTGTCTCTTATCGTATTCGTATCTGTGAATTTGTCTCTTTTTGTTGTTAGTGGTGTGTAATTTTACAAAAATGTAACGTAAAATTATAAATTTTTGTTACATTTAAGCCAAGTAAGAAAAATAAAGTCCACTCATATGAGATTGTTCGACATTTCTTACTTTTTTCTTATGATTGTTTTATTTTTTACTATGAGTACGTTTTATGTTTTATTACGAGTTGTAGCTGTTGCTGCTGTTATTTGCCTGGTGAGTTACAATAACTTGGCTGGTAGGTTGTTTAGTTGGTTGGCTCTATTTGTTGAAAATTAATGGCAAACAAAAAGCAGCAGCTGCTAACTTTAGTACCAACCAATACGTTAAAATATAAAATAAAAAAAGAATTGAATAAAACCAAAATGTATGCTATTTGGCTAGTTTGTAAGCCTGTTCTTTGTGTTTTCTTGTAGCCGGCTTAACTTCTAGTTCATTGAGATTATAACATTAAACTGAAGCCTTGTAATAATGTTTACACTTAAAGAAAAATTTTGGTTAATGTGTTTACTATGTCTTAGAGTTATATTTTCAGTTTTTTTTTTCGTGTTTGCTCAAAATTAATTATTAAGATTTTTAACTGGTAAGCTTCTATTTTTACATTACACACCTAAACACCTATGAATTATAATTTTCAGTTGCCTTAGATATATGTAAGTTGTTTAAAAAACCATACATAGATGATTTGATAGCCGTGTTGAGGCCCTGGTAATCAAAAGATAGCTGCAGTATATTCATATTTTTGATAATTAGTTGTATGGCATTTGACCCTTAGTTACTACAAGCACACTTTTAACTAATTTTTGTTTGTTTCAGTTTGGCGTATAGCTTCCCAAAATGTGGGATTACTTTAACTTAAAGTTAATTAAACGACCTTTTTTCGGAGCAACAGTTGGTCACAACTCTTCATCCATCTGCAAGAAAAATTCAGCCACCATCTTCTGGAAAACAAGTAGTAAAGTTCAGCATACTTACACATTATTATGCCAGAGGAACCTATCTCGTCATAATCTGTCTAGCCAGTTCATCAGTCGCAAAGTTTTCAGGTATATCGGCATATCTCATCACTCTTAGTAATAACTGACATTCCAACTTCGTCCGAAAGTAACGAAAACAGATTCCAGAAAGGCGACTGTTTAAGTACGCGTAATATATTTAAGTATGAGTTGAAGAATGAGGCTCTGTAGGCGTCGTCTGAAATCCTCCCAATGTCCAACTTACTTAGCACATAATCCTTTTACAATGACTGTCACCACACAGTGGCACAGTAGTGTAGTATAGGTCTGACTAGATGAAGCAGAAAGCCATCAATGCTTCCAAAATGCACCCTGTCTTGTCCTACCACTATATTAAGAGTAAGTCTCCCAAATTTCGGTACCTAATATTTCTTCATGTAAATCAGGCCTGTGCAAAAAAAATTTCATAGACAATTGTTCCTTAGCTTAACTCACATGTATTCTTAGGCTCTTGCTTTCAGTCGTCACTGGAATAGCGACGAGTTAACATTCGTGTTGGATGTACGGTGATTTATTGTTTACAGTGGAAACAAAATTAATAGCAATGCACACAAATATTTTATTATTATAAATGCGTTAGGTAATCCCGAATACCTTATTTATTATACAACATTGTAGAATATAATTTAAAAGTTTTTCAGCGACATTTTCATTATTTTTATAAAATTGTTAATAAATTTATTGAAAAAAGCAAAACTTAAAATATTATTTTGTTTAAAAATTAAAAGTACTTTTTATTTCTTTAAAGCAGAGTAGTATTTATAAATTGTACTTAAAGTAATTAAATTTTAAATGAAATATTACATACAAATTTTAATTAAAAAAATTCAGACAGTTGCTGATAATGCTACTTACACGTTCAGGAGTGTAAATCTTATTTTCTCACCAACACAACTACATTTTTACTTTTGCACAGGCCTGATCTAAATTGTACCTCTACAAACAACCCTGCTGTTGACAGTATTTTCCCATTTCGCCCAGATGGTTCTTTCCACCAGTATTGGCCGCACATGGGAGATAATGTAATCCTCCAGAACGAGGATACGTAATGCATTCACTACCGTATAAAAAATATAATATTCAAGCCTCCCTCAAGGCCCAGAGCAAATTCTCTTTTCTCCAAAGAGACCTCAATTTTCCATCAGTATGAGTAAATCAGTCCCAATACACATACATTTAGCAAACGGGTGTTTCGTGTACGAAAGCTATTCCCTATTAAAAACCGGGCAGCATTCAATAAAAAATTAAAAAGATTAAGCGGCCATAGGTGTATTTTACTTTATTTTACTTGGGGAAATTACTGAAGTCAAATAAATTGTTAATGAATTTTTATCACTTCGATGCTAATCAAATTGAAAATATTTTTCAATGTAACTTAAACTCCTCTCTGAATAATATAAAAACAGAAATACAAGCCGCCTTAATTTGTTTTGCTAAAAAAATACATTTTATTGTGGAAAAACAAATAAAATTTATCCCCCCCTTTACAAGTATTAATCGTTTTACATTAACGAGTATTTATCAAAGTTCAATCTCCTAATGCAGGCTACACATTTTCTAGGGCTGGCCCCCTAAAGCATGTCTGCAAATTCTTTTATTGTTTTTTTCTACTGGTTTTAGATTTTCTTAAACTGGTCTGGTTCCTTTAATTACACGTGTGTTTTAAATAAAATAAAAACGTATAAATACACACTTAATCCCTATATGAATATATTTTTTTTAGTATTTTGTTTAAATAAAACTGTTCATGCAATACATACATACATACGAGTAGTCAAGATTCTTTGGCAGCCAGATAAACAGACAGAGAGACGGGCCTATATGAGCCTGACAATAAAATACCGGCATGATATAAAAAAAACTTTTAAGATAAAAAACCGATATTAACAAACACTAGAAATAGAAAATCTGGTTTTTCTTTTATAATTTGGTTATAAGAGTATGGGAAAAAAGGCTGTGCAATTTAAATTATAATGTTTTGATCAGTGATTCTCAATGGGGGGAAGAATACTTATGCATACATACTATATACTAAATATTAATATAATAAATTTATTTTAAAAAGCCTTGAGACGTATCCACTCCTAAATTATAGAAGAGTTTGTTTATCTTTTTATTTATAAGTAAATGACTATACGTCAGATTAGATTGACAGATTTCAGTCTATTTTTGTTCCAATAAAGTTGTCATATTGTGATCACCTAGACAAGAGTGTATAAGGGAGAGAGAAAAATAGAAAGCTACATAAATTGTTAGAAAAAGGCATATACCATTAGTGTTAAAAAAACCAACTAAACTCCTTAGCACATCGCTTTTGATTTGTAGCTTCATACATACGTAACAAAAATAAAACCGGTTGGCCATTCACAATGTCGTAGATATCTGATTAAGTGTTAGAGCAGGCAAGATTTTTTTCAGCGATAAAGCTCATTTCTCGCTTGATGGTTACGTCAGCAAATATGACGCTGGGTGAACCGAACGCTTTACGGTCTGGCAGTGCCATTGGGCCGTGTTTTGGGAAAATGAGAAATCAGAGCGCAATGGGCTGATAAACCAATTTTTTTTTATGCAATTGAAAATTATGAACTGTTTGATATGTAGTTTCACAAGATAGTGCTACGAGCCACACAATACAACCGATTTTAGCTCTATTGCATGAACAATTTTCTGGTCCCATAATTTCGCAATTTGGCGCCGCCGACTGGCCACGCAGGTGGAGTTTCTTCTTTTGTGAAGCTACTTTAAAGACCTGGATGAACTCTTAACGTTGGAGTATAAAGCAATAGAGCATAAAGCAATACATACATACATAAATAATTGGCCTTTACAACCCTGTGTCAGGGTTACGGCCTAGCTTCTCGCAGCACTCATGTTGTGTGTGTTAATTTTTATCCATGAGTACCGGGACCTGCAGTTTAAAGTCGACTCCGAACGACTGATTTGAGAAGCTTTTTCATGGCAATCAAATACTACCAGAGGTTTTGCCAGAAGACTGCTGAGAGGTAGTCGCCGAAAGAAATAATTTTTTCATATTTCTTTTTTTTTCAAAATGTCAGAGCATAAAGCAATAGAGACAAATAAATCGTGAATCGAGAATAATCGAGGCCTTTTCTTCTTATACAAAAAAGAAAATTTTATATTTTAAATGAATTTCATACATTACACATGTTCAATTTTACAATTAAATTTAAATTTTTTGAAATTTTGAAATCTGTACTTGCGTAAAAAACCAAAAAAGTAATTATTATTTCTCTAATCTGCTGATATAATGATAATGGTTTCAAATGAATTTTAACAGTTTTCTGTCTTGTCTAATGCAGATTAATAAGCGTTTGTATATTTGAACGGTTACGGAACATCTGTTTTAAGCACTAATGGTCCGCATAATTTTCTGCATTTTAAAAAATAACCTCAGCTGCAATTGCTTTTGTACCACATGATAACAAATCGCAGCTGCAAAAATATAAATTTTTTCCATTCTTTTTATTGTTTTTCTTAACTTCATTCAGCCTTTATTTCAATAGTTGTCTTTTTGTTACTTTTTTATTTAAATCGTCAACCAACTTTAGTTCACCTTTGACTTCATTTTGTGAGGTGTTGTAAAGAAAAGTTTTTTAATGAATCAAAAATTACAAAAAGAAAAATTTTAGGAAAATATAAGTGATTATATTTCATAACTTAATAAGTTTCAATACATAAGAGATTGATTGATTGATTAATAGATTGTTTAATGGTTAGACAGATGAAAGACTGATGAGCAATGACGGCAACATTTTGGTTACAAGTAAAATTATTTAAAATTTAATTATTTATAATTTAGGTGATTTTTTTAAATTCTAAAGGATACAGCAATTAAGCTGTGTCGTTAGTTATCGTCTTAAATCATGTTTTTTTTTACTCTAAAATTATTTTAACTAATTTGTTTAAAACAGTTCCGTCATTTCTTTTGTCATATATTTTATCTTTTATATTGGTTTTATATATATTTTTTTAATTTGTAAACTTTTCAAACTATTAAGATTTTTCAGTTTAATTCGCTTTCAATTTGTCTGGCTAATGTGAAACTATTTAGACTCCGTTTAAATGTTTGAACATTTGTTTCTTTTTAAACAGCCTTGCAATGCAATCAAGTTGCTTAAATCTAGACTTGTTTGACGCATACCTCGTATGTTATTTTGTTTCACCTCTGTCTCTAACTATGTCGCTGGTGCTGCCTTAATCCATGCCTCTAGTTAATCTAAAAATGTATGTGAAGTAAAATAAATTTTAAATGAGTGCTTTATAAGAGCGTCATTTGTTTAAAGGAATTAGTTCGTATTGAAAAATTTTTGTTAAAACAAATATGAACTGGTTTTGTCATTTTATGCCAGTTGCTCGAAAAAAAATTTTTTGAAATGATAGATTTATCTGCTAACTAACCGACCGTTTAAATTTAGCAAACAGATTGTTTGTCTTTTAATCCCGAATCGCCTCTAAGTTGTCCTTGATTTTAGTATATCTTAAGAACAATTAAATGTGAAAATCATCATCAAATTATGACTTAACAATTGGGCGGAATTGGACAAGTGAACATGGCACTTTTCATGCAAGGAAAATATTGGTTCTGTATATTTTCCGAATTTAGTCTTCAAGATCTCACAAACAATGAAAACCTTCAGTCAGAAAGTGGGCGGAATTAGACAAGTGGGCGTAGTACCTCTTATGCAATTTAAAAAATTTTGTTTCATTGCCTTTGAATATGAAAATTATGAATCAAACAAATAAATAAAAACAATATTTATCCACCGATCTTAGGCGCCATAAAAACTTTTAAAATATCTTTCACGTTTATATACAAAATAACTTTAACAAAAAAAAAAAAATGTTAGAGATCATAAGCAGTCAATAAGTTAAAAAAGGGAAATTAATGAGAAACTTAAAATACTGGCTAAAATTTAAAATACAATAAAATAAAGTATTCTCAAACCGGAAATCAGGGAGACTATCTTCTGAGCCCATAAAAGTAAGTTAAAGATTTTCTCTACTATTTCTATAACAAACAACTACAACAACAATTATTAATTAAATACATATTTTTTGCAGCATGCATTTCAAATTTACAGAGTCTTATGCACTACCAGCTTTTGTGTTAGTGACTACTTGAAAAAAAGAAATATGAAAAAAATATTTCTTTCGGCGATTACCTCTAGCAGTCTTCTGGCAAAAGCTCTAAGAGTAACTAATTACCACCAAAAAGAGTCTAAGCCTGTCGTTCGGAGTCGACATTAAACTGTAGGTCCCGGTTCTCATGGACAAAAATTGACACACACACAACTTGGGCGCTGGAGAGAAGCTAGGCCGGAACCCTGAAACAGGGTTGTAATGGCCAATTATGTATGTAGCAGGAAAATCATTCACGGGAAGATTGTTCTGTAAACGAACTCTGTGAAGGTAAAACATCGTATGACATCTAAATTTGACAAATGTTGTAAAGCATATTATCTTAGACAGGCGGTCATCAGCCCTCAATTTGGTAGATTTTTTGACATTCTAAAATAAAGAAGAGCGAATTTACATTGATTTTACAGTATAGATGAGCGTAGCTTAATTGAGCTGAGCGAGTTCACATGTATTCTTACGCTCTTTCATTTTGTCCTCTCTTTGCATTTGTTTTTTTACCGCACCCGAATTAGCTTTAACCGATATCTCTCCTGTAGCCGTAAAAAAAATTCTTAATTCATGCACAGTTGCACGTAAGTTAGTGGCATACATATTTATGAATTCACCCATTTTTTTCAATGCAGTTCTTTATCATGCTCCGTAACACAATAACAAAACAATTTTGCCCGTCTATGCTTTACAGTCATCAGAAACAGTGGTACATATATTGTGTAAATGTGGCGTTCTTGATAGGTTTAGCTGAATGTATGTATTTAGGGAGGCGTATGGTATCACTGGAGGACCTATTCAATACTAAAGTTCCAGACTTGCTGGTGTTAATTAAGAAGGCAGTAGGTCTGCTGAACAAACAGAATGCAATAATTCCCATGTCGACAAATGAGCTAGGGCCAGCCGATTTTTTTCGTCTATTTTTTTCGACACTAAACTCCATACGTTTAAATCTCTGATAAACTGTTGTAAACCATAAAATATATTTTAGTATTGGTTTTTTTCCTCATTTGGTTTTTCTTTTGCTGTGTTTTTTTGGAGGCTGCCAGACATGCCCATTGGCAGCATTTTTACCAAATAAATACTGCAATACCGCCAGGCAACCGAGTATCTAAGTTTTTTTTTTTACAAAGCCAAGTCATTAAACAGACACATATATTCACTTAAAAAAGATATGAAAAAAATTCATATTTACAGTCTCACACATGGGCTTTTGATTATGACTCCTGAAAACAGTCACTCACTAACTTGCTAACGTGGTTTTGAGAATTAAAGTCTCTGTGGAACACACGTTTTTTTAAAATATTGGGTTACGATGTGTCAAATTTTCTGCTGGTTTTTTCTATTTTTCAACATTTTTTTTTTTTTTTGGTTTCGTTAATGTACTCCGAAAATGTTTGGTCTAAATGAATGAAATTTTACTTTTCAATTTATTTTGTTTTTTTTTTTCTTTTTATTTTTCTAATGATCATTTTGTGAAGAGCTTTTGCAATGTACCCACATGCTCGCATGTGTCAATAATTATGTTGCAATTGCTTGTGTGTATATAGAGTTGGTGTATGCCAATGTGGGTTTTAAAGTGTTGGGAAAATCTAAATTTCAATTTCTATTTTAAAAAGTCAATATTAGTTATCAAGTTGAATAAATTTCTTGCTAAATTTTATTTATTTATGTACGTATGTATAAGCATATATGTATATGTATGTATAAATGTACGTATGTATGTATGTGTAGATATCTTTTAAATAATGTATTTAAAAGTCATGGTGGAAACCAAAATTTTAGATATTTTTTGCTTAGTCATTCAAATTAAATTAATATAAAATTGGGTTAAATTATTCTCTAAATTAAAATTATTATTCGATATCACAAACCGATTGCAATAAATACGTATATGACAGACAAAGCATATAAGTTTAAAACCGAACGTCCTTACAGTGTACACAGTGAGTTAACGTAGTTAACGTTAAATTAGCTGTAATATAAGATCGAAACAATAAAGAAAACAACTAAATATTTTCTATTTTTTCCACTTAATTCATTGATAGAGACAAAATACTTTAGCATTCAGCTTAAAAAGAATTAATAACAGTAATTATGCTCCTATTCATAAAAAATATAAATTTCTATGTAAGACTTGTCCAATAAACCCTCATGCGTGAGCTCAGTTGAAAATGGAAATTTTCTATTTTTAAAATTATTGCCGTCTGAGCTGTAACTGTCATAATCTGTTATTATTATATCGTCGTGCGGGAGTTTATGTGCTCTATCCGCCATTTCATATTTGTTATATATCTCGAGTTAATAACGCCACTGTGGAGCTGAAGTACATACAAAAATACGCGTCCCTGACTATTTTTTCGAAATTGGCGCAGTAATATTATATATTACAGATCACTATAAATAGTTTTCCATTTATGTGAAGATAGTTGGTTCACTCAAGCACGCAAATTAATTAATATTAAAGTGTGTAAGAGTTTTAATTTATTATAAATACCGACACTAAAGATAAGTTCCAGAGAAAACCGTGTAAAGCGAAATCGATAAACATATCGTCGATGGAATTAAAGAACGCTGTAACTAACAAAAAATCGAAAATACGTTTTTTGCATCATTTTTATCAAAAAAAAAAAAAAATACGCGTCGATTGGTCCCGGTCCCAGATATCTACGATGAAAATAAATTCACTTACGCCGTCTTCGTTTTGAAAAATACCAGTGTCTTTGTTCTATTTTCACACAGGTTTTTTGGCTCTGGTGAACATTTAAGGTTTTGTAGTTACAGCGTACTTTAATTCCATCGACGATATGTATATGTAATTCATTTTACGTGTAGAAACAAGTAATATAAATTAAAAAAATTAACCGAAAATTACAATATACATTACATTCTAAAGATAGAACTTTTCATTTGTTGTTTTTTTTTTTAATTTCTTTTGGCATAGTTTTTAATAAAATTATAAAAATTTCACAAAAGCTATAATTGTTTATTACATGCTAGTAAATACATATAACGTTGTTAAGAATTCCTTTATGATGTTAATTTATTCCGTTAAATCTCATAAATATGTATTAAGTTTGATCAGAAGAGCCCAGATATAATGAGAGCGACTCGTTTTTTACAGTTCCTGCTTCCTATAAATCGCGTTGCTATAATTCCGCTTCAACTCATAAAATACTACCGGTACCAATGTAAACAAATCAAACGGAATTAAAAAATGTGCAGAAAGTTTCATTTTAATTTCATATTTTAAAAACCGTGTAAAAGTGAAATCGTGTAAACCGAGTACCGTGTAAATCCATAATCGATATTTAGAATAAAAATCAAAGTGGGAGTTGGAGTCGGACTTTAAAATATTCAGCGGTTAGAGTCAGAGTTAGAACTATTTTTTTGAGGCTCCACATCCCTACTTAAACCTCTAAACGTTACAATTGATGTGCATTCTTTAATATTTTTAAAAGAAATACAAGAATACAAAAAAAAAAAAAAATACTTTTACACTTGCGAACTATAAATTAAAAATGCAGGCCAAGAATCAAAGACATACTCAATTGAATATGCAAAACAAACAGAAAAATATATATATATACTGAAAGAAAACAAAATCAGTTGTAAATAAAAAAAAAAAGAAAAAATGTAACTATTGAATTTCAATTATGAACGTGTTGGCCACTACAATGAAGTTTTCGTCTTAAGGCAACCATTACACTAAAAATTGAGAATTGTCGTATGACTTTTGTACTGTAGTATTTGAATTGGTTGGCTTCTCATAAGACGGTTCATTATACTGCCCAAACACTCGTGAATATAGTTCAACGACTTATTACGAGTATTTATTTTTTTAATTGTTTCTATTTCTGTTTCAATTTTAATATTTTTCTTCCTTTTCTTGCCTTAAAGTGCCGGCTTTAATCAGATCGAAAGTGTAAAACAGAAAATCTGAAAAAAATAAATAAATATTTTTTTTATTGCTAAATTAAAAAAGTACTCGTGTTGCAATAAAATTATTTTTTATGGTTCTATTGGAGTTGTTGTAGTAGAGCTTTTTATTACTGTATTAGTTGTGGAGGTAATTCGGAAGTAAAGCTAATAAAAAAAGAAGAAAAAAAATATTGTAACAATAATTGAAAGCAGAGAAAAAAGTTTCTTAAAAACTAAACGATGTTAATCTGTATAAAAAGTACACAATTTCTGAAAATGGTTTTTTAAAAACTTACAGCCGAAATATGAATATTCACGAGCAATAAAAAAACATGAGGTATGAAGAAAATTAGTAATAATTGTTTTGATTTTGCAACAAGAAAGTAGCAATCATAGGCATGTTTAGAATTCATCTAATATTTTAAAATCAAAATTTTTGTTAATTTAACGATTTCTTTGAACTGTTGTAATCAAAATTATAGAGTTGCATCTAAACTGTTAGCAGCTTTATTGATTAAATTAGAAAACTCTGACTGCTAGAAAAGCGGTACTTTTATATAAAGAATTTTAAATTTTAATTTATTTTTTGTAGTCTTCGTTTAGTAGCAGAATCGATAGAAGCCACAATTAATCTTAAATAAAGTAAAAAATTGAATTGTATAAAACAAATTTGTTGTTTTTTAATTGGCCCTTAAACTAACGTGACAACATAGGCTGTTTTCTTGAGATAAACATTTTGACAACATTTTCTTAAAAGTAGGAAATAAAAGTTAATATGTATTGTAAATTACCGGGACCTACCGGATTATTAGAGGCAAAACTAGAACCATAAAGATTATACAATAAATTGACATAATAAAGACAAAATAGTGATTCTAATTTTGAAATCAGTAAATTTAAAAAAAAATTATTATAAATAAAATGAAATAAAAAGGCTTCTAATACTTTCATTTATAAGGTAATCTAGTAGACTAGTGGATTGTGTGCTAGCCTGTCCGTGTGGAGGTTTTGCGTCCGAGTGATCCTAGTCTGTTTTGTTCCATCTTGGTCATAATTAGTTAGAATTAAATTTCATATTGGATTATAATAAATGAAAAACATTTCATTTAGTGGAAATTAATTAAATATCTTTCTAACCGATTGTAAACAGTGTAGTAAAGTGAGTATATTTTTTATTGTCGAAAAGTGAAATTATTCATTCACAGTTTTGCTTTTTATTATACTCACTCTTGCAGTGTTTCAAAATACTGAAGAGCTTTTTGTATATTTTTTTGTTTGTTTTTGTCTTTAATTTTTCTTAAATATTAAGACAGATTTTAATCAGAGTTATTGTTGCTATTGTTCGATGATGCTGATGTTCGAACAGATTTTTTTAATTTTTTCTTCTTTTTTCATTTATGTTTTCCATATTTTGTTATGAAATTTATGAGAAATTGTGGCATTCATGCGTAACAACAACACAATTCAGAAGACAATGCCAATGATTTTAATAAAGAAGAAAGAAAAAAAAATGAAATCGCAAAATTAAAAAATTGAAATAAAAGAAACTGGAAAATAACCTGTAACAGTTTCAATTATAATTATTAAAAAAAAAAATAAAGTGAAAATAACACTTGATCGAGTTAACTTTCGTTCTTCTTTTTGCATTTTTATTTTAATTTTTTGTTGAAAGCCAATCACTTGCATTTGCTACTACGCGCTGCCCTTGATGATGTTTTCATGTTTCAGATACAATCTCCTCCATAGCTTGTATTCTCACATTGCCCCCAATCAGTCAATCATGAGAAACTGGTTGACAATTTTCAAGTATTATTTTTAAACCCTTTTTCTTTGTTTTGAGAAATGATTTAGTTCGCCAGATGAAATTTAACAGTTTAAATATAACATGAAAAAAAGGCAGTAGGGCTTATAATATTTAATTATAAAAATTATAAGCAGTATATTTAATTATAAAAAATTAAAATAAAAAATCTTCTTTCAAATGATGATCAACAAATTTCCTTAAATATGTTTCAGTCAGGCTTCAGTTTGCAATTCTAGTCCTATTTGTAGAAGATAAAATCGCCTTATAAATAGATGAGTTTATAATTTTGTTTGCATACTTAAAAATTTGTAAAAGCTTTTACTGGAGAGCGAGAGTCAAAGTTTTAATACAATTTTTTCCTAAAATAAATTTGTGCCAGTGATTGAAAACGGGATTTTCATGTCAGCATTTCTTCACTGATTTGTAAGATTAATCAAACTGAATGAGAAACGTACTTTTGTATGTATCAAAGTCAATACATTTGTGATATATTTGGCAATTGTGGATTATTGTCTTGAGACAAAATTACTTCTTTACAAATTTCTTGTCCTGTTACACCTTATGTTAAGGCACCCTTATACCCTTATATAAAAAGTTTCTTTCAGTCGGCTAATAGACGAATATTTTTGCTCGGCATGCTTACACATGTAAAAGTTGACAATTGCAGTGGAAAAACTTGTTCTCTATAATTTTTATCTAAATGAATTAAACACTTTTGTAAACCATAAGCAATAAAATTACCGTTAAAGTAAAATAAAAATAACTGATATCCCCTTTCGAAGATGCTTTGAATACCATTGCAAATGCTCCACTACCGCTTATAATTGTAAAGGGTATAAAAAAAGATATGGATGTACATAAACATTAAATATTTTTGCATTAAACTAACGGCATTTATAATTAAACAATTGTGTTGAACAATAAAATAAAAAAAAGTATATATTTATCTTTTATTAACCTTTTTTTGTACGAAAACAAAATAATTAATGGCGGTTTATATAGAAAGAAAAATAAAAGAAATCTCAGACATTGTAAAAATAAGTAGAAAAAATTAAATTAAAAAAACAAATCTTATAATTATAAAGAAATGAAAAAGTATGTTTATGAATATGATTTCATCTGATTTTGATTTGTACCATACTCGTACAAAGAAGTATGAACATTGTACATACTTGTTTACAATTCCAGAAAAAAAAAACACAAAATGACAAACTCTGTCTTGTTGTTGTCAACAACAGCCCAGCAACATATACGTATTTAACTAACATAAATATTATTTTAGTAACTGACTGACTGACTAGCTAACTATTTAACTGCCATTGGGCTGCAAAGTTGTATGTGCTAAAAGATGTTACTTTGATGAAAAATCTACAGTGAGATAAAAAACTGATATAACAAGAAATTAAACATTTTTCTTTGCATATATTCTAGAAAATATTCTATTTCTCTATTAGTTAAAAAACAACATTTAGTTTTTAAATAAATTTTTTTATTTCCTACAATGTTAAGCGAGATGTGTAAAGCCTATTTCGCGTTATCGAAAGAATGTGTTCGTTCGCTTTGTTAAGGTAGAATTCCATAGCAATTGCTCAACTGTCAAGGCATTAAGAGATAAAAGTTGTTCAACTTTACGTTAGATGAGTTGCCAGTTTTACTAGGAAATTGCTTTATTAAAATTCACACAATTTGCACAACGCATGCTATGTACATCTACCTTTACTGTGTTCTCTTCTGATCAGTTAGCGAAGAGCAACAATCTTTCTATATCAAGAAACAGGCTTTTATTGCCAAACTGAAATAACACGGTAACTTTGATTGGTTGCTGGCCGTTTGTTTTACAAAGCTGCAGCGATTAAAAAGGCCCACATAAAAAAAGTTACTTCTAAATAGAATAGGACACAATAAATTCTTCAGTCGCAGTGTCGGCCTTTAGGCATACTACTTATGGAAATAATAATAAAAACATTACCTTTTGCTCTAAAGTGCATAATTTTAGAATCGATTAGTAATAAAAAATGATTTAATTTTCTTTTTTTGCCTTTGACATTTTTACATCAATGTTTTTAAGAGTAAACATACATAAGTATCATCATATGAAATACAACATATTGTATTGATACAAAAGTGCCAAAATAAAAGGTTTGTTTTTTTCACCATATCGTCTAGACATCTGTCATATTGAATATGTTGATAAATACTTTTCTTGTTTCATATCATCTAAACTAAATATATATTTTTTTAATTTTTGCACCATTTAAAAAAAAAACATATTTTTAAACAAAATCTAGCACATTTTCCTTGGTAACTTTTGGTAGTATTACAAGTTAGTTACTGAGGAATACGTGCAATTTTTTTTTTTGCACTTTCTTGGTGACTATTAAAAATAGGAATATGATCCCACTACACGCTTAATAAAATTAATAATAGTAATACTCGTATCATAAATGAACTACTATCACATGTCCTTGGTATTTTATTAATACAGTTGCAAGTCTGTTATCCGGGCACCCTATTCCTTTGGGATTATACCTTTATTAACCTGGTTAAAATCTATTATCCATGCAAAAAAAACATTTTTTGAATTTGGGGATTGCAGTTTTTACCTCCACGTACTTTTTCCATTTTATATTAAAATCTGATCTTTTTTTATATAATGGGTGGTTAAAAAAGATATGTTTTTTGGGTTTATATATACTTATATACAAGAATAGTGTTTTCACATTATGCGTGCTAAGCTCGGTTCTGTTAGAATCGAATTAGTTGAGTTTCAAATCTATATTGTTGTATTCTTTACTTTATTACTGATTGAAGGCTGTGAATAATTCTGCAATATTATGTATTTTTTTTTTCTTTTTTAAAATTAAAAACAGATGAAGACATGTGTATTCTCGTATCATGCAACAATAACCTACTGAATATAGTGAGCACCTCACAAACAATTCTGATCAGAAACAAAAGTTTTGTAATTATAAATTTATTCATATTCACTTTTTTCGTCCACTGTAATTATTTTGTTTTTTTTTTGTTTGTTTTTCAAATTTGTTTACAGATCTGTAAGCCACTCTGCCTCACTTACATACAAACATATATTACCGACCAACATGTGGCAAAAACAATGATTCTTGTTTTTTATTGTTGGTTGTAAAAAACCACAAACAAAAAAATAACAATTTTATGAGTGTTTTATTGTTTACTGGCTATGTGTTCCACATATTTACACGTAATACAAGTATAAGTACAATAAAAGTTTTGATTATTTTCCGCCACTTACTAAATACTATAGACAACAAAAATAATAAAAAAAATCAAATTATAAAAAACAGTCTTTAAATGTAATACAATTACAACAACAATAATATATTTAAAATTTTTGTTTTTTTGCAGACAGTGGTCACGCTTCCCAATAAACAATAATACGGATATTTAAATGTAACAAAAAAATGTATTAAATTTTTTTTACTAAAAAAAGTTGTGTTGTACAGAGCTTTAAAAACAGCTTTATTATAATTTAAACTTAATAAAAATTCTTAGCATTCCCATGTTATCACATGTTAAACAAGAGAGAACTTTAGATACAAGTATTCTTTAAAAAGACTGCTTATTTTATTTTGTAATATCGAAGATTTATTTCAAAATAAAGTGATTTGAAGGAGCTCTCGGTTCTTCTTAAAAACTCAGCTTGTACTTGAAAAATCCAATTTTAATAACGAGAACAGAAGCAAAGTTAATGATTAAACAGAGCGGCTCCATCCTGAAGTAATGTCATAAATTGACAGTCCCAGGATGGAGCCTAGTGATATAGAGAGGGGTTTTAGTTTTTTAGTTTACGCACGCAATAACCGTGTGTAGTCCGGCACGACGGGTGGAAAAAACCACATAAGTGCGTAAATGCATTTCCTGTCTCACCAAAAAAAATATGATTAAACAGAACTGGGGCATGACGTTTTTTCCATACAAATTGACAGATAAAAACGCTGGAGAATGCAGTCGTGAAATAGAATCTATTTTATTTTGACAGCGTTATTTCTTATGCTCTCATTTTTAGAAATAAATTCTCTCAACAATATTACAACATGTTTATTAAATTTCATACAAACCCATTTGTTTTTTGTTGTTGGCACAAAGAAAATTAGGAAAAAAAACGAAAAAATATTTGAAAGTTTAAATAAATTAATAAATTTTGAAATTTATTAAATAAAATGAGTGATATTTTAGAAAAAATAATTGAAAAAATGTGTAAAGATTATTAAATTATAATATATAAATTCAATTCTATGCAAAAGCTCTTAGTAACTTAATTTTTAATAGCTTTACATACAAGAAATGTAAAAACAATAAATGCCAGTTTGTGAAGTTGCGGCCATCGTTTTAATTTTGGGTATGTTTTCTCTGAGAGTCGTTTTTGCCTGAAGTTGCGGTCGTATTCTGTTTAATCATTTAGTTTTGGTAAAACTGCTATTAATACAAGTGGGTTTGCTTAAGTACTCAACATTTTTTTTACAAATTTGTAAAATTTTTACTGAATCATATTTGTTTACACAAACTCTCAGTAAGAAGAGAGCAGATAAGACAATAGAGTAACAGTTCGATGCAAGAGAACGTATTGATTTTTACTAAAAACATTTTTTGAATTTTAAGGATTTGTAAGATAGATAAAGAACAACTGATTGAGAAAAAATATAACTTCCAATATTACCTTACCTCGGTGGTACCACGGTTCTTGCGTTAATATCATACTCAGATTAGTTTTAATCATTCCCCTTGCAATCAGCCTGGAAGCACCTTTTGCATGATTGATATCAGAGTTGGGTTTATTGCATTGAATTTATAATGCATTATCGTTTCCACTACCACTAAACCACTTAGTATTAATGCAGCAATATTGCAGCCACCACTAAATGCAGATAGAAATAGTTAACCACTAAATAAAACCATTTTAGTGGTAGTGGAAATTTATTGCATTAAAAAAAACAAATTTAGTGGTAGTGGAAATTTAGTGCATTAAATAAAATAAATTTAGTGGTAGTGGAAATTTATTGCATTAAATAAAAAAAATTTAGTGGTAGTGGAAATTTAATGCATTAAAAAAAACAAATTTAGTGGTAGTGGAAATTTATTGCATTAAATAAAAAAAATTTAGTGGTAGTAGAAATTTAATGCATTAAAAAAAACAAATTTAGTGGTAGTGGAAATTTATTGCATTAAATAAAAAAAATTTAGTGGTAGTGGAAATTTATTGCATTAAATAAAAAAAATTTTGTGGTAGTGGAAATTTAATGCATTAAAAAAAACAAATTTAGTGGTAGTGGAAATTTATTGCATTAAATAAAAAAAATTTAGTGGTAGTGGAAATTTATTGCATTAAATAAAAAAAAATTAGTGGTAGTGGAAATTTATTGCATTAAATATAAAAATTTTAGTGGCAATGGAAATTTATTGCATTAAATATATCGATTTTAGTGGTAGTGGAAATTTAGTGCACTAATTTTGAATAATTAGTGGTAATGGAATATAACTCCATTGGCACTATAGTGGAATGGAAATTTAGTTCCACTACCTCAGTTCCACTATCGTTTTAATATACCTTCATATATGGATATAATATTATTATATGCATACATAGCTTAAGTCAATGTCAAAATAAATTGTTGTGAATGTTATTTTCTTAATTTACTGAGTCCGCCTGTATAAAGTAAATAATTGTTGATATTGTTTTAATAAGAATTTTAGTACTTTCAAATGTAATATATTATTCAGTTCACCATAGGTAAGATTTTAATGTCGCGGACTGCTAATATTGCCAGCCGCTAATCATTCAGAAGTAGTGCACTAAATTTCCATTACCACTAAAATCGATTCATTTAGTGCACTAAATTTGCACTACCACTAAATTTGTTTTATTCAATGCACTAAATTTCCACTACCACTAAATTTATTTTATTTAATGCACTAAATTTCCACTACCACTAAATTTATTTTATTTAATGCACTAAATTTCCATTACCACTAAATTTGTTTTTTTTAATGCAATAAATTTCCACTACCACTAAATTTGTTTTTTTTAATGCAATAAATTTCCACTACCACTAAATTTTTTTTATTTAATGCAATAAATTTCCACTACCACTAAATTTGTTTTTTTTAATGCAATAAATTTCCACTACCACTAAATTTGTTTTTTTTAATGCAATAAATTTCCACTACCACTAAATTTGTTTTTTTTAATGCAATAAATTTCCACTACCACTAAATTTGTTTTTTTTAATGCATTAAATTTCCACTACCACTAAATTTTTTTTATTTAATGCAATAAATTTCCACTACCACTAAATTTGTTTTTTTTAATGCAATAAATTTCCACTACCACTAATTTTTTTTATTTAACGCAATAAATTTCCACTACCACTAAATTTTTTTTATTTAATGCAATAAATTTGCACTACCACTAAATTTGTTTTTTTTAATGCATTAAATTTCCACTACCACTAAAATGGTTTTATTTAATGCACTAAATTTCCACTACCACTAAATATTATAGGCGATAATGCACTATTTTTTCCACTACCACTAAATTTAGTGGAAAATTAAATCTAATGCAATAAACCCAACTCTGATTGATATTAACCTGAGCAAATTTGATATCTGATAGAGTAACATATATACATACATACATACATACATAATTGGCCATTATAATCATGTTTTAGGGTTAGCGTCTAGCTTTTCGCAGCACCCATGTTGTGTGCGTTAATCTTTAGCAATGAGTGCCCGGATCTACAGTTTAATGTCGACTCCGAACAACAGGTAACAACAGGAGGTAATCGCCGAAAGAAATATTTTTACAAATTTCTTTCTTTCAAGATGTCAGAGCAATAACTATGGCGACTGTTACTACAGTGATAGTGTAAAGTAAAATGTAATGAGCAATTTTTTTATTTGATTTCTTGACAATCACACAAAAAACTATTGAGGTTTCTTCTTACAAAATATAATGAAACTTATTAAGACTTGTAGAATAGTGTCAACTGGACTTGATGTAGTACAACCGCACAGCCAATGATTACTTACTGTTATCTTTAAACTAAACTTCTTGCTTAAAGCGTTTCTGGTCGATATCTGGTTTAAAATGAGGAATAGAAATAAATTTGGTTTTCTTTATTAAAATTTTCTTTTCTATTGCTCTTTTATGTTCAACGAAAAAAAAAAAATATTTATTTTATTTCTTCAATTCTTTAGCACATTTAATAAATTGACTTTTCTCTTTTGAAAATTCTGTATAAAAACAATTATCTACATGTTTAAACATTAAAATTGCTGCCCCATTTTTCTTGTACTCGTATATATTTCATCAGAGTATTTCTTATTATATAATTGAAATTGAAAGTTGTTTTTCTAAATTATAACCATTATCCACATGTATAACAGAGTCAACTTTTTTATTTAATAATAATAAAAATAAAATTAAAAAGAAACAGAAAAACAAATAAATTAATGGTCAATATCACATGTGTGAAAACTTAAAAGGCAATCGTGGGAAATAAAATAAATTTGCTTTTTAAATATTTTAGTTTCTCTCTTTTTTCATGATTTTCTTATAATTTTCATTATTTCAGTCCTTTGTCATTAATTTATACAAAAGATATTATGAAGGCATTTAAATTAGTTGCCTTGTTTTATAAACAATTAATTATGTATTTCCACTTGTTTGCCACCACAACAACCAGGCTTGGTGCATGATCATGTTGCATGAACTTTTCTTTTGTGTATTTTTTTTATGATATTAAGTGACTATTTTATTAAAACCGAGAGAAAAATTATAGAAATACCTAAATGGCAACTTTACTAATAATTTTCTTCTTTAAAATCTTTTGAATGTTTTTCTCTTTTTATAATGTCGTGATTCAAGTATTATCCATATTCATGTGGATACGTGTAGCGTAACAGCAGTTTTTTTGTTTTATTTGTTTTCAAAAGTTTAATAACTTGAATATTAAGAAAATAAAATAAAAGTGCTTGAATGAAAAATTACATACACTTGCATATATTTTTTTTTTTAATTTTCAATGTCACCTTTTGTCGACACTACACAGTACGCGAATGTTACGTGAGTTTTAAGGCTTTCTCAAATTTTTCTTTTAATTTTTTTTACTTTGATTAATCTCATATAAACATTGTTAAACACCCCTATTAGAGGAGGTATTAATTTTATTTAACATTTTGTTGTTTCGATTAGAGTTGTTTCTTGGGCATTGCAATACGATTGAAAACTGTATAATATGGAATTCCAAATTATTCCCTCCTTTGCGGGGCTTTTTTTGTTTCATATTGAAGTACAGTAAACTGTGTTGTTAAAAAAATAATCTGTTTTACATTTTAATTAATTTTTGGGTGTATTAACTCACATATGATACTAATTTTTCTGTAAATTCTTACCTATGGCTGCATGCTTCAGTAAAAAACCATAATAAGGTTTGTACAGCGAATAAACCAGAAATATATCAAAACTGGTCTTAGCTTCATTATGCAGTCTCTACACAATGGTTTCGACTTGGAGCACGATAACGCTAAAAGCACTGAGCTTATGAAAACAATCTGGATTTTGTAAGGTACGCCAAAGTTTTATTCCTTGAAAAAGAAGTAAAGAGTAGAGGTAAAATGTTTACGGATTTAAATACTACGATTTTATTACAGTATACGGTGAGGGGCTGGCGTTTTATTCTGTCATCTATTAGAGCGCCCGAGACCTCTAGCATTTTTAAAGGAAGATTTTGCAATTGGGTAAAAAAGTGGCTGATGTACTATACAATTAATTTGGGCTCCGGATGATAAAAACATTTTTGGAAATAAGAAAGATCTTGCTCTTTCTTTGTCTTGTTATGAGTTTTGAATAGAAAGAAGTAAAATGTGAGTGAAAACGATTAATATATGTCCTTATTACTTCACACTTCTGAATTTTACTGATTAACAAATCTAAAAAAATTTTTGCTGGAAAACGTTTTACGTCGAAAAAGGATGCAATGACAACTGTAAATGATTATTTTGAGAGATTTCAGAAATATTATTTCAATCAACAGATAAAGTTGTTAGAAAAGCTTTTTTTTTTTTTTTTTTTTTTTTTTTTTTTTGTGCGGGAAGGAGGGAAAAAGCTTTATGCTTTCGCGAAGGTCGTCACCTCGCATGATATGTCGGACTCGCCCAAAAGGGTATACCGACTAAAAACCCCCCTTATCTCCTCACCAGGGGAAATACCACCTCGGAACCACATTCGCATTACCTCAAGGTGGACCCCTCTTTGGCACGGCCAGTTCCCTCTAGGTTGTCCTGCGTCCAGGACCCGCACTTTCAAATGCCTCAAGGTCCTTCTTTTTCCGCCTTAGGATTCGTTCAAAGTATCCTGCAATGGCGGTCCAGTTTGCCACGTTTGACGTCATAATATCAACGATATTTTCAACCGTAATTCTTCCGACTTCAGACACCAGTTCCGCTCGATAGCAATGCCAGCGACTGCATTCGAAAATGGTATGCTCCGCGTCGTCAATCACATCTTCTTTGTCCTCATAAATGCAGAAAGGGGAGTCACACTTTCGCATGCGGTGCAGATATTTTCTAAAATATCCGTGACCCGATAACATCTGTGTGGTGTAATAATTCACCTCTCCGAATTTTCGATTCATCCATGACCCTATATTCGGTATGAGTCTCGCTGTCCATCTTCCTCGTTCTTCAGCGTTCCAGCGTTGTTGCCATTTGAAGATGGTACCCTGCCTGATGGAGCTGGTTACGGGACGGCCTCCCGTTTTGGCCTTATATATTATCGTCCGCTCTTCGGCTAGAAGATCCACAGGGATTGTGCCGGCTATGACCAGAACTGCAGGTCCTGACACTGTGCGATAAGCCGAGGTAACTCGCAAAGCAGCGACTCTCTGGACAGATGTCAGCAAATAGGCGCGTCCTTTTACCTTTAACGTCTCGGCCCAGATTTCACTTCCATATAACATTATGCTATTTCCGGCCTCCATCAATAGCCTCCGTTTCGACGGCAACGGTCCCCCGATATTTGCCATTAATCTGCTAAGTTGTCTCACGAACACCTGAGCCTTATCACTGGCATATCGAATCTGATCCGCAAAAGTTAATCTAGGATCCAACCTTAGACCCAGATACTTAACCGAGCTCTTAGTCGTAAAAGTTTCGCCTCCAATATTCATGTCCACTTGCAAGGGAATATGACGTCCGGTTACCAACAGCAATTCTGTCTTGTGGGTGGCCAGGTCTAGACCGTGGTCACTTAACCATCTTTTCGTCCTCAACATGACCCGTGTGAGCTTCCGTTGTGCCTCGTCGGTGTTCCTGGCTGTGATGACAGCTGCAATGTCGTCTGCGTAACCAACCAGGAAAGTACCCTCTGGCATGTCCTCCCTGAGAATTCCATCATAGCTAGCATTCCATAGATTGGGCCCCAAAATGGATCCTTGTGCTGCTCCTGATGTTATCAGCTTTGTTCTCGATCCTGTGGTTGTAGAATACATAAGACGCCTGTTACTTAGGTAGCTCTCAACCAACCTCAGGATATACTGCGGTACTGAAAAAATATTTTCCAGTGCATCCAGTACATCACTCCATCTAAGACTATTGAAGGCGTTCTTCACGTCCAGCGTTGCGAGTAAAACCACGGGTCTTGTGAAGTGGCTGAATTGTCGTATAGCCGTGGCCGCCTGCGTCACTTCTTCCAAAGCACCAATTGTGGACCTGCCAGTTCTAAAACCGTACTGTCTAGCGGATAATCCACCGCCATTCTCGATCGCTGCATCAAGTCGTGGTTTCAAAAGCCTCTCAAAAAGTTTTCCCGCTGTATCCAGCATGCACAGTGGTCTATATGAGGATGGGACTTCCGGGTCGCCACTTCCCTTGCGAATTAGTACAAGCTGTTGTCTTTTCCAGATTTCAGGGAAGGTGCACTCTTTAAGGCATGTGTTGTACATCCCTAGTAATAATTCTGGTCTTCGACTAGATATCTCTCGCAGTATCTCAGGTGGTATACCGTCGGGCCCGGGTGCCTTTCCGGGTTTCAGGCCGGATGCAGCTATATTCAGTTCTTGTGTGGTAAAAGGGATAAACTGCGTGGTGTACGTATCTCGCCTTCTCTCCCGCCTTACCTCATGGGTCGGGAAAAGCGTATCTACAATATTCCTCATTACATGGTCACTCATAACTGCCACTGGTTTTCTGGTGTTCAGCTTATCCATCACAATCTTGTATCCCAGACCATAAGGGTTTACGTTTATGTCGTTGCGTAGCTCCTGGAAAGCCTGAGCTTTCTTGAGCGCTATTGCTTCCTTCAAAGATTTCCTTGCCTCTTTAAATGCTTGCATTTCATCGGCGGCTGTTCCACTACGCCTTGCTCTGGTACACCTTCGCCGTAGACGTAAACACTCTCGTCTTAGGGCCGCAATGTTTTCGTCCCACCAGTACACTGCCTTCCGTCTAATATTTGAAAGTCTCTTCAATGGCATTGCCTTCTTGCAGCCGCTTTTTATGATGTTCATGGTCTGACCTACTCTTGTATTTGCATCATTTGAAAATTCCACTGTGAAGCTAAGTCGGTCGATTTCCGACATAAGCGTGTTCACGTTCAGTTTTCGTACGTCCCACCTTCGTTTTCCAGTTGTTTGCCCATATGGTCGCGTTGTATTTCCCGGGCAGAATGTGTATGATATATACTGATGGTCGCTACCTGTGTATGTTTCCAGTACTTTCCAGTCGACAATTTTGTTCCGTATTCTCTCTGTTACCATAGTTATGTCGGGGATGGTGCCTTCGCAGCCCGGCCTTCTAAATGTCGATACATTTCCCACATTCGCGAAGATCAGACCGGTTCTAGCCGCCATTTCCACGATCCGTCTACCCCTTGGATCGGTATTCGTCATTCCCCATTCTATAGCTCTGGAGTTGAAGTCACCTGCTACTATGAAGTTACCACCTATTTCCCTGATAACATCTTCAATTTTCTCCAGCTTTTCCTCAAAGGTTCGTATGCCGTCACTGGGAGTCAGGTAGCAACTCATTACAGTGACTTCTTCAAACTGCATCCATGTAAAGCAATCGCCGCTACCAGTTCTTTTCGGCTGTAGTCCCTGGTTGCTCGGTATCCAAATTGCTGCAGTCAAAGTTTCATCGTCCAGCCAGTATCCACTATTCCTCGCCTTATATTGTTCACTAATAATAGTTATATCAGATGCCTGTTCCAGAATGATCTGCGATAACAGAGAATCTGCCACCTTTCCTCTGTGCATATTAAGTTGTAATATCCTCATCATCATGACGGATTTCGTATGCTCGCCTGACAGCTTCTAGATCCCGGTAGGTGATCTGAGGATTTCCCAGGCTCTGTTGAACATATGCAACATTTTACTGCATTTCGGCAATCCTTTTTCTTGTGACCCTTTTCGCCACACTTTATACACAGGTCCATGCTCTTCCTGTCGGGTCCACTACATTCCCATTGTCTGTGCCCTGTCGCGAAGCAGCGGTAACACCTTACCACCTCCTTTCGGATCGTGATCCTGCATCGTGTCCAACCAATCTTTATTCTCTGTGATTTTACGAGCTCTTTGGCTCCACTCTCGGAAATTGTCACAAATGCTCTTCTCTGCTCGAGGCTGTTTGCCTCCGTCAAGCGGATATTAACAGCTGGTTGAGGTGCGCCTATTTCCTTTTCTATAGCAGCAAGAACTTCCTCAGTCGTTGTGAGGGTGTCAAGATCCCGAATCTCCAAAGTGACCGTAGGTGTGAGGTCCTTTACGACCGCGTCCTGTTTCAAGACACTCTTCAGGTTCTCCCTGAACTCGTCCCTTCTTCCACCCTTTCCCATTTCGATGAGTATCGCTCCTGTTTTCGTTTTCCGAACAGTGCGTATCGCAATCTCAGATTCCTCTGGTCTTACTCTGCTCCGTATGTTCCTTAAAACATCGGAGTAGCTGTGACCCTTGTTTGGGCGTATAATTACAGCCTCTGGTCGTTCCTTTGTGGTTTTCTTCCGCGCTTTCTTTTCCTTGTTCACGGTTCTTCCACTCTTTACCGTCTTCCATACTCCGTCAGCTTCTTTCTCCTTAGCCTGCTCTATCTCCATTATTTTCCCCCTCGGCTTTTTTCCAGGGCGCACTCTAGCCGGGCTTGAGGCACTTCTTTTATTGAGGGAACTAACAGGTGTGGAGACACCGCAACTATTTCCGTTGGTTTTGGAGATATCAGCGTTCTTGCCTGCTTCCTTTTCTTTCTCTGCAGTTTTCCATTTTTCCCGGTAGCTCTTCATGATGTCCATAAGCTCTTCGAGTTCAGATACTCCATTTTGAACGTCCATGTTGATATTCTTCTGTCTTGCCATAGCCAACCTTATCCTACGGACAACAGCCTGGCATTTTGCGACAGTCTCCTCCTCTGAGCGCCTCATCTTAAGTATAAATTCCCGTCTCGGGGAACTATCTTCCGGCAGTCCTTCCACTATCTTGCGGCCAGCTGAACTTGTAGCCTCTATTTGCGGAGTTCCCAGACTGGTCTTTGAAGAATTTACACTCTTCTTCGGCTCACAACTCTTCGAGGTTGTTGGTAGAGAGACCTCCTTCGCCTGAGCCTTTTTCACCGGGGATCGCCTTAACCTCGGGCTGCTCATGAAAGCAACCTCGCCTTGCATTATCTCATCAATCTTCAAAATCTTAGGGTTCATTATTGTTTTTGGGTTCCATCTTCAAGCCGCTATCCGCCATTGAATATGCAGTTGTCCTCTAAGACCCCGAGGGTCCCTATGACAGTCAGTGAGGTCCTCGCGAGGGTTGACACGAATCCTTATGGGAGTTCGCATTCAGAGCCAGGTCGGACACTAATTAGGAGTCATCTCAACTAAACCTGCATCACCAACTAAATGGCGACAATGGTGGAACGTACTTGAAGCCCTGCCAAGGATTTAACAGAACGGAGGCGTCTACAACATTAGCCTGAAAGCCATTTCAACCGGATTTCACTCGGTGTACTCAGGTAACAGAATGCAGCAAACGCCAGCCCAGTCGCGTCATTTCCAGATCATATCACAAAAGCGTTTCCATTTGTCGTAGCGCTAGTCGTCATCGTTGTGACCGTGACACCAAGGCCCCTATCACCTCATCACATATTGGTGCCTCCGGGCAAAAGCAAATATTTCATCCGCTTTCCCCTTCCACCAATTTCCCATTTAGTCGCCTCTTACGACAAGCAGGGAACAACTGAGGTAGAATTCTAACCCGCTACCCCACGGGTTGTTAGAAAAGCTTTGGACTAAGTATATTGAAGTTTCAGAAAGAACCTGTTTCTCATTGTTGGGCAACATTTCCATTTCCGCCCACTTTTTACCTCATAATTTCTATTAACTTTTCTTTAACCGTTCCAAAGATATAGAAAGTGATACTATAAACATATTTTATTTATTGTCACCAAAAAATCCTGAAAATATTTTTAAAAAATTTGTGCAGATTCCCAGCAGAAATTTTTTTAACTTTAGAAATAATAAATAAATTTTTTAGCAATAATGGAGGCATAAGCAATAATTCATACCTTAAAGCTTCAAAAAAAATGCTACACGGTAAAGCTGTATTTTTTTATTTTTTTTTATACTATTTGCTAACTGCTTGCAAAATCTATTGCATTTTCGTGGCTCATTTCATATAAAAATTATGCATTACTGATGCGCACAAGTAAGTCATTGTTTACAATTTCTGCCTTACAAAGTAACTTACTGATAAGCACTATTACCTGCTGAGTTTTAGGGAAAATAAAATTCAGAAAATATTATTTCCATCAACTAATTTCAATAGATTGTGATTTAAATAGTAATATAAAAATATGAATATGTATTACACAAAGAACTCTGATGAAACATTCACAGCCTGAACTACTATAAACTACAGCTGGTCTTATACCAATTCCGTAACTGATGTTAGTTCTCATTAGAATCTTAGGGTCGTATGGCGAATTTTTTTTATCAAAATTGTTTTATGCCCATACATTTTGTATTAGATCTACCGAAATACGTCACGTACGTACATTATGGATTTTAAAAATCCAATTTTGACAATGCGTACAAAAGAAAAATCAAAACAAACATTAAAAAAATAATAAATAAAAACGTTTGTAAAAACTTGACAAAATAATATTTTTGTTTTTCTTTTTTTTTTCTTTCTTTCTATTTATTGCCTATTTCGGTAATACGGACGTATACAAATTAAACTTTTTATATGTCGTATGTTGTACTCTTTTATTCAGGTACGACCCTTAAGGATAATAAAAAATTATATACGACCCTTAAGGATAATAAAAAATTATATATTAAGTTTAGTTAAAAAATTAAGACGTAAAAAATAATTTCTTCAATAAAAAAAAATCAAATTTTGTTGAATCGTATTTCCTGTCATACCTTTCATAATGTAAGGATGCGGATATTCTAAGTATGTATAAATCTACATCCTTAATGTCGGGTTCATTAAAGATATTGTATTGATGATCTAAAATAATTATTTATTTATATTTTGTTTAAATATAGTAATTTTTTTTTCAAGGAAAAGTTATTACAGCAACAATTTTAATTGGTCATCATTATTATTATTTTTTTTGTAATTAAATAGTTATACACGTCACAAATCTATGCATCTTCAATATATTACCGCACATACAAGTCTCAAGAGAAATTTAAAATTTCTTTTTTTTTTCTTTGGACAGTGTAAATTAAACGTGTGTAATGTTGAAAATTTGCTATTTTTTATTTGGTAAAATTTTAATTGTGTGATTTCTAGCAATTTTTTAACACTTGTTCGATTTAGGTAGTGCAACATTTATTTGTTTATTTCTTTCTTTAATTAAATAATTCACGTATTATTGTCTTTTAAAACAGAGAAGTAACATTAAGAGTATACGTGTAGCAATAAAAAATGACAATAATCATTTATATTTATGTGCATACATGTCATGCCATAACATTTATTCATTCATTCATACATTTAAAAACAAACATTCATATATTCAGTCATTCATTCATTCATTCACGTTAAAGAAAATATTCATAATTTTAATGTGTTTAATGGCCATAAATGTTTTTGTATAAAATGCTGCTGTTTTTTGTTTTTTTTTTCTTTTTCAAATGACACAACAAGTCTCGTCTTCACAATGTGATGCCAAACTCTTCCAATACAACAATAAAAGTGTTCAATGTCTGGGGATGAGCTATGATGTTGATGGCGATGCCAATGATGCTCATTTTTATATACAAGTATTGTATATACGAGGAAATGTGAAGATGTTCCTTGTTTTCTACTGCTGCAGGCTGCCTAGCTTACTAGCTGTTTGCCTGGTTGAAATGTTGGCTTGTATTCTTTTTTTTTAATTTTGGCAGGAGAGAAAGTTTTATTTGTTTTCACTTTTACTTAAAGCGCAAAAAAAAAATTATGGCACTACGACCGGGTGTTGTCTTGAATCTTGTGTTTTTCATCTTTAGTTTTTTATTTCTTCTTCATTTTTCGCTTCACAATATAAATGTTTTTATTTTTCCAGTAAAAGGTCAGGACTTGTCGTCATTTTAGCAAAGATGGAAAACTCTATGATAAATTGAAAAAAAAATAGTTTCCAACAAAATATGTTGGTATTACTGCATAATATAAGGCAATAACAAATGTTTACTCATATTGTATAGAAAAATGACTCAGGATATAAATTTTAACAAAATGAAGATAAGAAAAGAGCTAAAAGACTTAAGAAAGAAACTTGTTGTGTGGGTTAAAAGAAAGAAGACTTAAGGCACGAACTCTGTATGCAAAAGATTTACACATCACAGGAAAATGTATTTTTTTTTAATCGTAATTCAAAACAAATTTAGTAAAATAAAGTAAATATATGTATAGTATTATGAAGATCATTTATAATTTTAAATATTCATTTGTGGGTGTCCCAGGTAGACTGTTATAAAAAAAAAAATTGTGGGTTTAGTTTCCATCAGAGACTCTGGCCTGAAGCGCCTTCGAAAAATAAATAATACAACGAAATAAAACAAAGTGTGTTACACATTGATGTTTATCAAATTTGACGAACTAATTCGATATGCGGAAACTACAAATAAAAGATGAGAATGCTAAGTTTTCTAGAGAAACTAGCGGCTTTATGGGTTCATATTTCTTTGAAAACGACATTAATCAGACTATTAGGTACAACGCTGAACGCTGTACGTCGATAATAACTAAGTTTTATTGTCCTGAATTAGATAATTTCGAACCAACGACATGAAGTGTCAAGAGGACAGTTCTTCGTGGCACACAGCTCATGCCACATTGAATATACTGATCATCTCACGTTGAGATGATAAAAACTGGCTATCGAGAACATGCGATTTTATCCGGTTATACTTTTTCTTATAAACCAAAAACTACAGCGGTCTTCAAAGCCACCATAACTTATGCTATCGTCTAAATTCAGGCTGTTTTATGCTCTAGAGTCATGATTTCGGATTTGGTTCACTTAGAAAAGCCGTGACGGGCACAATGTAATTTTTGACGCATAATGAAATCAATAGGTATTTCAAAGGAATAAAAAATTTCAAATAAATTTGTTATACAAACGCTTTGATTTATTTAAATTAAATGATAGGATAGGAAGCGCTTAATGACCATCATTTGGGAATACCCCCTATTGTAGAAATCAAATGCAATCGATTATATTTTCAAAGATAATAAACTAAATTATTTTTTTCGTTATATTAATGTTCATTGATCAGAGATAGGTAGGTAGGTAGGTAAGTAGGTAGGTAGGTCAAATGGCCAGTTAATCCGAAACCCTGATCAAAAAAAATTAGCACAATGTGCCGTTTTGATACCATTGCAGGACCCAACTGAAGTTACCTAAAAGTAAAAAAAAAAAAAATTAGAATTTTGTTAGATTTGAAAATAATAGAAATTTAAAATTTTATTTGTTTTCAGTTTAACTTAATTTCGATTTCCAGACCTTGATTAATATTTCACTTTTCAGTTTTTTATTTACTATTATTTTCTTTATTTTTTATTACATATCTTTTTAGAATTTGAAAAATTCTTCTTGTAATCATGGCCACTTCATTGTTTACGGACTGTAGCAGTATGCAAGGCTCTACCACAAGTTCATCGAGTGATATGTTGACTTTAACTACTGCCGCTTCTTCATGGTGTGCCATTCCATCAAGTACACGCATTCGCATTATTCGTCTATTAAGACCGCATACGCGACGTATTTTAGTTACGCCCGGTGGTATAGCGTCATATGGTTTTACGGTGCGTGGTGGTAAAGAGTTTAGTACTGGATTTTTTGTGTCCAGTATAGATCGTAATAGTGAAGCTGAACAAAAGGGATTAAAGGTAAGTTAAGTTGGTTAGAAAAATAAAATGGTTTATGGGTATATATAAAGGGAAATATTTACTGCAATTTACTTAAAACAAAATAAATTAATTGAAAAAAAAACAATAAGAAAAAAAGAAAATTAAAGCTCCTCAAAAGAGCTTAATTTTATAAGAGAAAATTTATGAATTTTTCAAAAGAATTCTACATACTGCACTTGATAAATATATCCTGAAATTAATGTCGTATTGCCTATTTGCGGAGGCTGGATACAGTTGATCTCCATCTCTAATTTTTTTTATGAAATACCTATACGTATGTGTATATGTAAGCTACATAAATACATAAAATATTTACATAAGCGGTAATAACTCTTCGTAGCAAATTAAATCAAACAATAACAAAATGTAGGAGCACTTGCAACGAAAAGTGATTACCACTATTGTTTGCCATGGTTTACTATGTTTGCAATACTTCCAGGGCATTTGCGTTTTCGAAGACTGATTACCGTTTTAGTTTTAAATGAACAATTTTTATTGATCGAATTTATATTAAATGTTAATATAGAATAAGCAATAAAGGAGCGAACTTATCTTGCTGTTCAAATGATTTAACAAATGCTTACTAAAGCCCACTTTATTTTTCGCGTTAAGGAAAGTAAAGATAAAAATTAATTAAAAAAAACTCGCTTTCCTATAATTAACACCTCCAATTGTCACTATTATGTGAAATTATTAAGTCTGTCTCTGCCAGTAGTAGCACATGCCAATTGGGAAACTAAATAATGAAAGTTAAACGAAATTAGAACAGCCTCAAACAAAAATAAAAACGCCACTTATTAAAGAACATAAAAAAATTAAAAGAAAACTAAATAGTTTTCAATAATAAATATGTACTTTCACTGGCCACAGATGTATGATGACCGACATGTATATGTATAAGTTGGGAAGGTCTTTCACGTACTGTTTATACTGAAAACTCATATACAGAATACCAAAGAAATCAATTCTAAAGACAACAACAACAGCAATATACTTACGTGACATACAAATTAAAGTATGTTTACCCGTCATGTATGGCCATATCAAAAAACAACAAAAACAAAACAATTTACTTGGTAGACGTAATGACATGATGTGACTGCACTTAAATTGACCCAAATGACAAATGTCTATGATTGCTGTTGTTGTTGTTGCTTAAAAATATCAATAATAATAACATTGTGATGTGAGAGTTATAAAAACATATTTATTTTAATATTGTTGTTGTTACCATTTACAGATCGGTGATCAGATATTGCGCGTTAATGGTTTTCGTATTGATGATGCCATTCACAAAGAATTTGTGCAACTTGTCAACCATCAAGAACGTTTAACCTTAAAAGTGCGTAGCGTTGGCATGTTACCCGTTAAAGAGTAAGTAAAATTATTTTTTAAAGAAAAACCAAAAACTTTACAAAATATTCTTCTCTTAAACAAAACACTAGCAAAGAACACGATTGTCTTACTTGGAATGTTGTAAAGACACCCAGTATTAGTTCAACACCCTCAGAATGTTCCTATCAGTCGTCGGAACGTGCAGATCGAAATCATAGCCGTAATCAGGGTGAACGTGTTATAAATGTGGTTTTAAATGTGGCTCCACGTACTAAATTGGGTCTGGGCATATGTAAGGGGCCCGAATGGAAACCGGGAATATTTGTGCAATTTACTAAAGAAAAGAGTGTGGCTCGAGAGGCGGGTCTTAGACCAGGAGATCAAATATTAACCGTGAATAGCATAGATTTTTCAGATGTTCTGTTTAGTGAAGCCGTGGCAGTTATGAAAAGTTCTAATAAACTGGATATGACAGTACACACAGGGGCTGGTTGTGATTTATTTCCGGGAGAGTCCAGTGGTTATAATAGCTCGGCCAGTTCGGTGACAGGAGATCAAAGTCCCTGTTGGGCAGATGTAAAATCAAAACGTTTAACAGCAGTTAGAGAAGAAAGTTCCACAAACTCAAACTGGAATCAACCTCTATACGCCAACGAAAGAAAGTGCCGTTCAAAATCAATAAGCGAAAGAATCACAAATTCAAACACCAACTCCTTGACGACATCTAACAACTTGCCCATACAATCAACTTCAGTTTCCAGTAGCGCTCCGACATCTAACAATGGTCAGTCTTGTATAAATAAAGAAATTAATAAAACCATTATTAAACTCTCGGAAAATGGTGCCACTTCTATAAATAATACATTTATCGGTAATCAGAGCCAAACAAACAGTACGGGAACCATAAGAAAATCTCAGTGTACAACTGTTCTTAAGGAAAACGGAGAAGACTGTACAACTATGGAAGGCACTCTAACGAAATTTAATCAAAATAAAGCATCAGCAAACGTGCTGCCACCACCACCACCCATGACCATGTTAAATCAGCAAAATCATCACCACCATCACCACCAAACACAACATCAACATCTGCATCAGCATAAGCATCACCATCAACACCATTTAAACTATTCTCCAGATTCTTTATTAACCTCCACGTCCAAGTTATCATCATCCCCATCTGCAATAGCAACTTCCTCTTCTTCCAATACCTATACAAAATCAAAACATTATAATGATGTTGATGATGATGGTGGTATTAAAATTGGAGGCGTGGCAGCTACCATGCAACGATATCAGTATGCCAATATGCAATTGGCCAAAATGAAAAAATCATCTACAATTTCTAATGAAGATTGCTCCACCTATTCAAACGTCAATTTGAATATGGAAAGTGAGAAATCTAATAATGCGGCGGCATCTGATGCCGGTGGAAGTCTTTCAAGTGCCATTACAGAGGAATTAAAAAAACGAAAAGCGGTAAGTGGAATAATTTGATGATTAATACACTCTGAGGTATAATACATTTGTACCAGAACGTTTTCTATTATTGAACTACACCTTCAGTTGCTTCAGTAATATTAAAAATATAGCCTTTTAAAATTCTTTAATAGTTTATTTCATCAGTTCTCAGCATAAGTGCTTTATTTGAAGAGTCCCGATATTTAAGCATGAGTACCGAGTTGTTTACAATAGAGCACACCATTATAAATAAACCCCAAATTGAAACTTATCAATTCCATATGTTGTTTAGTATGACTTTTCAAGGTCATATTTCCCTGTTAATTACGTTTACAAGATTTGTTTATAAACTTGTTTAAAACTTATACTTTCATATAAAATTTTTGCTCTTGGTTTTAGTTTGACTTATTTTCTCATATAAATAATAGCATCCCCATATCATTATGTTTCCGCCACCTTCTTTAATAGTGTTTATTGCGGAGGAATTAAGTCTTACAGGGTCTTCTTACAGTTGAATTACTTCTTTCATAGATACACAAACTAATTTTAGTTTCGTCCGACCACAATTACTTTTCCACTTGTATTTACTTTATGGCATAGGAATGCTTTCCATAATATGGCACAGGACATCTATTTAGAATTGAGGTAAATTAGATGCCGTATACTACTTATACAAATATTTCCAACGACATCATGATGTCTAATGCTGAATATGAAGTGGCACAGCGATCAGTATTTCAAAAAAATAACGACCTGAAGCACACATCGAAGCGAGCAATAGGTTGGTTTAAAAAGAATGTTGTCAAGATTTTTAGTTGATTTGCACAGTCTCCAAATTTAAAATTTACATATCAAATAAAAAATATGTACATACATCCAAAATTATTGATGCAGTTTATGTGGAGATTTTTGGGGATGAACTAATGCAGGTTTTGGGGATTTTTGGGGATATGAATTTTGAAATTGGGGATAAAAATTGAAAACTATCTGACAACCCTGTTTCCTGAGACTTATTATTGTCAGGTGGACGCAAATAAGCTGCTGTTTGTTAAGAATTCAAACGAATGGGAACATGTGACATCGTTTGATAATTTTTTTTTTATTAAAAACACAAAAAAGTACATAAAAATTTTTAATCTTTCTTTATGACTGTTGGCAATAAGCTAGGAATACTCTTAATGCTCGAATTAAGTATATCAACTTAAAATCATTGTGGCTTTGGCGTGTAACAAAAAATTCAGCTTAGTTTCTGAGCAAACGTCTTGCGTAATAATGTAACAAAAATAACCTTGAGTCTGGATTTAAAGTGTATTTTAATATATGTCTCAATTTTATTTTTTAGAAGTTTTTAACCTCTAAAATTGATTTAATTTTTAAATGCTTAGACAACTCTGATGATATAAATGGAGAATTAGGCTAAAACGTATATTTTTTTAAGTATTTAATAACTTGTTTTTATTGAACGAGTACATACTTTATACATACATATACATATTGTATTTTATAAATCTGTTTCTGTTTCTATTATTATTATTATTTTTACTTAATTTCTAGAGACGACAACCATCCGCCTTTAAAGAACACAATTCACACAGCAGCGAGACACAGCGTGAGAATCATAATAATAATCATATAAACAGTACAAATAACAACAAAAACCATAACAGCAATACACTGAATGCCAATGAGTTTAAGAATTCATCCAATAATGGTAACAACATTTGCCACGCCATTAACAACAGCAATAATACAGCTCACAATGTTGTGGGTGATCAACACAGTGCCCTTATGAATGAATTCAAACAGGCCCATAAACGAATGTTCAAGAATGGTTTTAAAGAGACAGCAGGTACCACTAGTAATGGTGCGTGTGGTGATGCATTAGATAACAGAGTAAGTAATTTTTAAATGTAAATGTAAAAAAAAAATTTATTCGAGGGCAAATGAAAATTGAATTTCAATTACCTAAAGCGGAAAGCATATTTCTATATAGAATTACATATATAAAGTTACTCGTATGCTAACAAATTTTAAATGATTTCGTTAAAAAAAGAAATCGATTTATTTAAATAATTATAGAAAATATTTCATTTATTTAAATATTTAAGAGCACACTTTAGAGAAAATTTTAATACCCTGAATCACGAAGTGATTTAAAACATGATTTGTATGTTTAAGTAAATTAGTGTTGCACGCAATATTTGTTTATCATCGATTTATATATGCAATGCTGCTGTAATTGATGGAAATACATGTTTTCTTTAATTTTTATTATTGTATAAAAAATCATTTACATATGTACGTACCTAAGTATGTATATACCCTACAGCTTTATAGGTGATAAGGTTATTACAACAGATTGAAATAATAAATCTAGTTGAAGTCATTTTTCTTAATTATGGACAATATGGATATTCAACAAGACTTTACAATACACATTCATACAATTTATCGTTATTGCAAGTTATAAAAATTGGTATTGAAAAGAACTATTTATAAAAACAATATTTCAATAAAATTTAAATTCTGAAAACATTACACAGCATCGGGGAATATGAGCCAATACTCATTCCTTTTTCTAGAAAGGAAACGCATGATTTTCATGAATACAATTTTGTTAAATTCAAGCATTTTTTCAACAAAGATAAATTGTAGGTGAATGATATGCAATATGTGATATAATGAATGCAAGTAATGCACTATTTTGCAAGGGTAATCAGTGATTTCAGTATGATTGCAATGATTTAGCAAAAATTAAATAAAAATAAATGATTAAAAAAACGCAAAATTTATTGAGTGACTTTTTTTCTACAATCATTTGATTTCAACGATTTAATCCCAGTAAATTGGTGATTAGTTTTTCTTTTTTATTAATTTTGTTTCGTCATAAAATGCCTTATTTAGAACAAAAACAAAATTATATTAAATGTGTAATAAATTTAAATTTTGATAAATGCATAACTTACACTTTTTTGTTGAAATTATATATTGGATTTGTAATTTTTTGTAATAAGTTAGTCGAAGTAATTTCAAACACAGATTCTATCATACGAATATTCTCTTTTTTTCTCTGCATCATTTCATTTTCTTATTCGTAATTGTCCTTGTTCTGAATGGACAGAATTATCTACATCAGCTTTCTTATTATTATTATTCTCTTTGTTCCCATTAGTCAACATTTACGACATGTACGACAAGTACAGAATTGAGAAGCTTGTTCATGGCAATTAGTTACTCTCAGAGCTTTTTTTATGGGATTACGAAGATATTTTATTGATCGACTATCTTCTAAAAGGTAAAGAAATAAATTCGGAATATTATTGTAAACTGTTGGATCAATTCAATTTGATAATTCGAGAAAAACGAATACAACACAAGAGACAACTTCTTGTCAAAACAACGCAGCAGCCCATAAATGTGATTTACATACATACTTATACAAATATAATAAGCCATTTTTCACAGCCCTTTTTCACAGCACCCATATTTTGTGCGCCAATTTTTATCAATTAGTACCGGGACCTACAGTTTTACGTCGAATTCGAACGACAGTATAATTTAACAATGGAAAAACTCAACGAGTTGAAGTGAGAATACCTTAAACACCCACAATAATTTACTCATTTAACTCCCACTGACTTCTAGCTGTTCACAAATATAAAACAATCCTTGTTGGCAAAATGTTTTGCCTCGAATGAAGAAGCAATGACAACTATAAACAATTACCTAGAATGTTAAAAAAAAAACGTTGATTGAATTGAAATACAAAATAACTTTTATAATCTAGCTTTTTTGTAATTGTTATGATTACATTTCATACTGCCCTCATAAAGCATACTTTTCACGATTTCTTTTTTATTTTTTCAACTTCTAAATCATTTGAATGTATTCCCAAATTTGAAGGTTATTTAATATTTTCCATACATACATACATATGTATATGTACGTACTGTTTGAAAAATCGAATTTTCTTTTCTGCTTTTCGCATGTACTGGCACAATTTGTTTTTTTAACTTTGTTTTTGACATTCAATCTTATGATCACAAGTCAAGGTTCTTTTTTAACACTAGTTTCTCAGATAGATTTTCCCTTTGTGGTAAAGCTGTTCATACGTGTATCCCTCACCACAAGTAATTATGAATTCAATCAATTTAATTTTTGTTTTCAACCCAAAGAAAAAAGAAGCGATGTTATAATTTTATATGAAGAGTTAATTTAATGAGTATTTAATTTAATTTTCACATCACACCTGCATCTAAAACTGCAAATAACATACATGTGTATACAAATATTGTACATACATACAATAAAAGTAAATACAGTCGTACAATTGACGGGAGCATTAAATTATGAATTTATTTATTGGAGCTGTTGTACATCAACGACCTTTAAAGTCAACCAACACACCATACCATAGACTCCAACTCTCTTTATTGTTTGTTTTTTGTTTTGTTATCTGTTTTAAGCGGTTGCAATGAAATATCGTAACAACGTCTGTCTAGCTAATGGCAATGCTTGTACAAGCATTTCTACAATTTATTGTATAATATACGAAATACTCGCTACAATACAAGTACCTATACAATACATAGTTTTCGATGAAAATGCTATTCGGTATGAAAGCATTATTGTGTCGTGATACCGTTGAATTGAATGGTGTAAATAATAAACGTTTGTATTTTAAAAACAACAGCAATAGCAACAACATATTACAACTTATTTGTTTTTTTTTTTTTTAATTCACCAAAAATGTAAAACTTTTGCTAATCTCAACAATAAAAATCGCTGCAATTACTAAATTTGCTACCAGACGCAATGAGTTCTTGCTGTCGAATTTCTTACAGGTTTATCAAGTAGCAAATAGGGTTCCTATTTGTCCCTTATTGGTAATTTCTATTATTATCATACACTCAATGAAGAGATCGGTACTTTTTATGTAATTATTCTTTTTACTCAAGCTCCTGCGCAGTGAGTTCAAATTATAATGATATAAATTGGCAAATAACCCAACCTCATATTAACTGTCGCATTGTTGTATAACGATTTAAAACAACTAAAAACAAAGTTCCACAAAATTAGATATGAAAGAGCAAAAGTTATTTAATATTTCAAAAATAACAATTAAATCCAAATAACCAACACTTGTCGTATTTTGGGACAACTCGGTAAGAAAAAACGAATTACTTGGAACTTAAAGCTTTCATTTTTTTATAGGCCGGTGTAAATTTGTACAATTTCATTTCAAAGAAGTGTTGGCTATATTATTTCATGAAATTGTTGCAGTTGCAAAACAATGTTGTAGGTTAGATTTCACATTGTTCCCCCAAGAACTACTTTGGAAAATTATTTCATTAATATTTCGTGCTCAATAATTTTATATGTTATTTTACAACATTTCGTATAAAATTTTAAACACAATATCAGCCTTTAAAGAGTAAAAAGGAAATTTAAAAAATTGCTCTTAAAATACGAAAAAGTAAACGAATACAAAACAAAATATAAATAAATATATATAATGAGTCTTTACAACCCTGTTGTCGCGTTACGGCCTAGCTTCTTGCAGCATCCATTTTGTGTGTGTCAATTTTCATCCGTGAGTATAGGAGTCTACAGTTTAAAGCCGACTCAAAACGACAGATTTAAGAAGTTTGTTCATGGCAATCAGTTACTCTCAGGGGTTTTGCCAGAAGACTGCTAAGAGGTAATCGCCGAAAGAAATATTTTTTTATTCATTTCACACCTTTCCTGGAACTCGAACTACGGGCCTCCAGCACATACATTTTTTTTATTTCTTTTTTTTCAAAATGTCAGAGCTGGAATGATCAATGAACAATTTAATGTTAAAAAGTGCTGCAATATAGGTTTATTGATTTTTCGGATAAAACAGTAGAGTTAAGTCAAACATACATATGTACGCAAAGCTTTGATTTTGATGAAACTTTTATTTCATTATAAGAATAATGCTTGAATGTATTCTCATAATGTACGAAATACAATACTCTTTAAATGAACGTCTCTGTATTAGTTGCAATAGTTAATCCTTTCGATGTACTTTTTGAGCACTTTTTCGCACATTTCGGGTTGTATATCGTCTTAAAAAAATTAATTATTATCATATTAGAGATATTACATTATAGAGCCGTCTACCAACAATTTGTAACTGAACTTTTTCGAATACCCAATATTAAGAGTAGCATTGCGCCATAAAAACATTTTTTTAGGAAAATTAAATACTTTCAATAATATATTGTAATACTTTCATTATTTATTTTATTTTTTCTGTTTTTTGTTAGCCAATGTGTTAATTTTAAATCAATTCGTGTCTCTATACCGCGTCTACACAAGCCAACGATTAGCTTACAATATAATTAAAATATGTATAGTTTGTTCACTAATCTGACATTTATACAGCGCCAATGTTTATTTCATGTTCTAGATGGGCCTTCGTTGGTATACTAATTATTAAACAAAGGATGTGATATCGTGAACCGTTATTTTCATTTATACAGTTGAACTTGCAGAGTAAAAAGTGAAGGCGCCTTCTCAATTTAGCATACACACACACACAAACTGAAAATTAAAATTTGGTAAACATGAACACAACCACAAAAATTTGAATGCAACACTAACGTTTTGTTCATGATATACCACATCCATTGTTTGGTGATGTAGACGTAGTGTTAGAGATCTGCTAATACGCTCTTAAACTTTTTGTTACTTTAACTACTGCTGCCAAACGCTAATTGATTGCTAATAAAGTTTTCATTTTACTTTAACAAAACTACTGCCAATATTGAGAGTCAATCTTGGAAATTAATGAAAATAAACAAAAGAATGAGAAATAGAAAATTTAATTTAGAGATAATTATGAATATGTTCATATACATACATATATGTATGTAAGTACAGTTATGTAAATAAATACGTTATGATTCATAAACAAGATTAAATACGAAAAATTGTGGGTTCTTATAACAGGGCCTTAACGGGCATCTGCATCGGAGATATTTTTGTTTATTGTGTTTCGTTATCTTATCTGGTATTTTTTTCTGTTTTTTTATTATTTGTTTTCATTTTTTCGTTTTGTTTTGTTTAGATTGTCTGTCGGTATTGTGCAAAATTGTCAATAAACAACAACAGTAACAACAACTGACTAATTTAGTTAAAATACTTACAAAATTAATTTAACAAAAAAACACTCACAGAAACAAACAAAATTAAAAAGTAAGGGTTAGAACGACTGTATGATACACTACTACACACACTGTTATGCTTACTGTATGAAACATTACATGAAGCCAATAAGAGCTTATTATTACTCAATTTCATTCAAATTGCTGTCAACTAATTAGCATTTTTGAGAGCTTATTAAATGTGTAAAATTTTAAAATTTAAAATTTTTTGACACACAATTTATGTATAAGTATAAGTTATAAGTATATTACGAGACCCAAAATCTCAATGAAACATTCCTCGGTTTATTACAGAAATTGTACCATTCGGTACAAACATTCTTTTAACTTGTTAAGCACTTTTAATGGAGAAAAGTTAAATTATCACCAAACTGATCAATAATTGCACGAATTGAGTGCGCACTAGGCCGTAAAAGTGCTCATCGCGAACAGGCTTATGTTTTCAAAGTACTAAGATGTTTACAGTTGAGAAGCGTTGTTCTGGCTTTAAGCCATTCATGATAACTATCCAAGAGTTATTGAACCTAAATGTCAACACAGTTTGACATTATTAGCTGTCAAACTATCCCTTTTATACTAACCATTATCAGCCATTACACCATATGAAATGCTGTTCTGTAATAGCAAAGGTGAAAACTTAATTTAAATTAGCATTTGAATTATAGGATCAAGAAAAATTTAGTTGTCCTGACTGCTACCCAATAGATGAAGAAATTGTTTATTATTGCAAGAAATGAAAATGAGCCTCCAAAATATCTATTTAATTATAATGAAAACAATATATCAGTTACATTTTGTTCACAAGAAAAATCATTTCGAATGAGAATACCAAATATTTATTGTTCTAAAACACCTCTTTGTTAGCAAAACAAATACTATTAAAGGGGGAAATACTATTACGGCACTCAATATCGAACGAAATTTCATACAATTTAAAAACAAATTTCATATAAATTTCGTTAGATATTGAATGCCGTAATTTGCCCCCAAGTCTTTGTACCACTTCCGGGCTTTGATAATTACTTGCCAAATTCATTGAAGTTTTACCAAAAATCAATCTATTTCAGGTTAATTTATTCAATGATTTTACTAATGATTGTAAAGCTCTTTTTTGCAGGGTCATGTAGTTTTAGAGCCATAACAATCAAATTAAATAAATTTTACAAAATTGTACAAAAAAACTGCGGCATTTGTTCTGTTGTTGTTTTTTCCTTCAAATGTTTTCTTTAAATGTTACAAACATTAGAAGAAACCCAATATACCGCCACCATCAAGGGTGTTTCAGTGTATATACACACATACATAATATAACAAATATACAAAAATGAATGATAATAAAGTGGTAATAGCCAACTCATACAATACACTCACTCAGGCAGCCAGCTAGACAAACAGACAACCAGCCAGCCAGCCAGCTATAGAGCCAAGTTAATAGAAGTTAGTCCAACAATATATTTTTAATAGAGAAGAGAGTGCGTTAAAGAAAAAATAAAACTTTATTTTAATTTAAAACGTTGAATGGTGCGGTGGAATAAAAAGTAACGAAGACAAAGTTAGAAATTTAAAAAATAATAGAAAGAAAAAATAAAATAAAATTATCTGGCGGTTAATAAATTATTTTCCTAAGAAATCTTTAACAAATACGAATAATCGCAGTGGAATCATTGGTATCAACCAACAGTTATAAGTTTCCAATAGGGAAAAAAAATATTTCCATAGAAAAAAACAAAAACGAAATATTTGCAATTGCTAAACAAAAACTACAACAAAAAAATATAAAAAAACAAAATACGAAAGAAAAACAACACAAAAATAATGCAAAACTATTTTGACAATGAAGCAACATCATCAACGTTGCACGCAACTATGAAACCGGCTCGAGGTGGAAAGTCTTTAGTAACTTTGAGTACTTATGAGGTATGTATATATGTATGTATGCAACATACCCACACATACATACATATGTATGTATAATATGTATTAGCAACAACATCATTAGTGCATTAACAACATAAATATATAACATATACTTATATAGATATGTATGCAACATGCAACATACTTATGCGCCAGCATAAACGATTATTTAAATGAACGAATGCATCGAAACAATGCATGTCATGTGCCCGTGTTCAGGTGTCTCGAAATGTGTGTAGGAATCAATAGTTTCTCTCTTATATGACAAGCTTTGTTTACGGCATACGGTTGCTTGCTTGTGGTTGAGTTTAGTTGTTTATGGTGGCATCGGAAGAAAGCATAAATCTTAGATGACAATTTTCATTTCGCAGATGTTCAAATGATACCAATTGTTTGCCAAAATCGTATGACAAACCAACTTTTTGGTACCCTATTTTGAATTTTGTAAATACAAAATTTTTTGGATTTTTTTTTTAATTTTTACACAAATGATTAACTTATTATTAAAAAAGTTTATTTCTAATTGTAAGATCTGCTAAAATCCAGAACAAATGTTGAAAGATTTTTGTATAACACCAAGAGCTCACAGAAGGGATATGAGAATCACATTTTCTCACCCAACTTGCCAATAAACTCTTAAATTCTTATGGAATTCTTTCAACGTACGCTCTTGAACTAAGAAAACTAAAAATTTAGTTGTGTTGAATATTTCAGAATGGTTATTGAAAATGACAACTGGCAACCAAAACATCAATCGTATCAAATAGAACATATAAACATTTCTTAATACCCAGTCGATATGGAGTGAATGACTTATGACTTTTTGGTCGAAAAAATATACTCAATCGAAATAATATGGCATTCATTTAATAAATTAAATGTTAATAAAAAATACCTCTTAACCTTTTTAAAAAAAGATAGAGGCTTAAGAGTTTAAAAGTTATAAAAGGCTTTTATGAGATTAAATGACAAATGGTAGACTAATCCTGTCTCCCTTCTCGACTTCATCTATGAATTACACTGGCTGCTGACAGCAGACACGATGTACAAGGGCCCGTTCTACCAAGAATTACATTAATGAATCTCAAAATACTGACATGTCTGGTATATGAACATATACATATTATGTATGTAATTAGAAATGTACGTACTGTTGAAAATTTTTTTTCGATTTGAATTTCGTTCACGACTGCCAGAATTAAGCCTCTGCTGTCATTGGTTTGATTCCCATCAAAAGCTCATTATTCAGGAGCGTTGAGCTTCTAACTCACCTTCAAAAAGAATACAAGGATTGGAAAAAATTTAAAGAATATTCTATGTTGATACGAGTCCTCGAATACTATATTTTCTACTGAAATTGTAGATATAAAACGCAGGTCACTGCGAATAGTTTTCTCACTTCGTCTGACCTAAAAATATTCACGGAATATACAAAACGAAGGTAAATAATGTGTGGTACTTGTCATACGATGTATTATGAATGCACACACAAGAATTGAAGGAGAATGGCATTTAAACTTGATAAACTTCAGCTTGTATGAAAAAACAATTTTTAATAATTCATACACAGTATGTGTATAGTTATGCAAATTTCTACTAAAGTGAAAGTAATTGAAAAATTTAATTCTAAACATAAGACTTATTAAGAAACCCCCCCCCCCCCCCCTAAAAAAAAAACATCTCAACTTTGATAGCGAAAAGATATCAAATAACTAATGCAGAATTAGAATGGAATCCTTTTTAATAAAGGACACACAGTGTGTGTAATCAAACTTAGTTAATCACGTTGAAATAAAATTTTTTATAGCCTGCGCTTATTTGGTTAAGCAGTGTTTATATTCTTAATCGATGCCCGTTCTCATGTACTCTTTAGTTTTAACAACAAGAAGGAATGGAAGTGAATCGAAGTAAGTTATGCAAAGATAGAAATTTAAGGTAATGCGCCTTAGAAGCAGCACTACAATGGGACCGCATCTTAAGATAAAACTTTTCAAAGTTCAATTGTATTTTTTTGCGACATAATTAAATGAATTTTATATTGAGATTGTACCATTTTGAAGTGATTTTTTTTATTATTTAGGTTAAGTTTTATAAAACATTATTGCCAGAGAATTGTCTTAAATATTGTCAGATATGGCAATGGACGGGCATAGAAAATGTCTGTTCGCACGACAAACAAAAAATTATTAGTTAACAGGTTTGTTAACAATGCTGTAAATCTGAAATTGTATGCTTTATTTTTTTTTTATTTGAGACCAATACTCAGGGGTAAAGCTCCTACTAAATGCAGTGCATTGTATTGGAATTTTTTGAGAGGATAGTACATTTATGACAGAACCAGAGATCAGCAATGAGTCGCTTTTTAGCGATTCATAAGCACTTATGAAATTTTAAGTATAAGTGAGTACAAGTAGTTGAAATTTAACTACTCTGACTCACTCATTCTCACACAACGTTGATTCATTAACAAAGGTTGCAATAAATATGAGTAAAATGTTAACATCAAACTCATACTCACTTGGATTCATAATTTTATAAAAATACTTATGATACTCTCAATTGATTGGAGTGACTCGAATCATACGAAAAAAAATTTACCGTTTTAGTCGATAGACGTATACAATACCAAATGAAATTTATATGGTGTATACAATAATTAACATGCAAATAATAAACAAAAATAAGCGAAAAAGTTTAAGTTTATAAGAAATGTATTAAGCTACACATAAGTACATTTTCATTTTATAAAATTTCAATGAATTCTAACAAAAATTGTTTGCTAGCCATCTCCGCAACCACAAAAAATATTTTCACTTTTCGTATTTTTATTTTAATTCTACCGAAATGAATATTTTATTGTTTTATTATGAACTAATTTAAAATTTTTTTCAAATGTTCGCGCACAAGCCCATACACTTACAAATCACAATAAATTGAAAAATTTCAAATTATTGGGATTTGTTGTCATACAGCCCCATTAACATGTAAAAAGACATCGAACACAACAAATCATAGTCACAAATCACTAGTGTGTGTCCACCTTTAAAGAAGATATGTAAAAAGAATATATTATGATACTCACAATTATATCATAATTATTATTTATACCGTGATTATTTTTTAATTTTTTATAAATAGGTTCTAAAGAAATTCATAACAAAAAAAAAATATTTTTAAATTTTTTCTAAATTTTATATTGTAAAAACTTATAGTATACTTAACAAACTACATCTTTATAATCAATATTTTTAAAATAGATTACTGGAACGAAAATTGCCCATATTGGGCCATTGCCTTTATGTTTCCGAACTAATCTAAATTTTATATTGTAAAAACTTATAGTATACTTAACAAACTACATCTTTATAATCAATATTTTTAAAATAGATTATTGGAACGAAAATTGCCCATATCGGGCTATTGCCTTTATGTTTCCGAACTAATCGGAGACCTCCGACACTGATTTTCTCCTTAATCTCACACAGAAAAAATTATTGCAGGAATATTTTCAAACAAACGCTTGTTCAATTTTTATTTCGTTTTCAAATAAAGTTTTGTTTGATTCTATTAATAATTTTGTTTGAATGTATTTTAAAAGTATCAATGTTGATAAAACATGATATAAAGAAAACAAAAAAAAAAGAAATGTATTGCTTTGTAAATACTTTTGTTTGGTTTTTATATATTAGATGGGATATGATTCGCATTTAGTTTATAACTATTTTAACATAAGTATTTATAGTTTTGAATAACACCTTTGGGAAAAAGTCTCTTGACGAGTCTCTTAAACAGAGACGAAATGGCCATAGAGACATGTTCATCCCCAAAAGAATACATTTCATATTACATTAAAATAAATAATACAATAATAATATTAATAATACTATTAATAATAATAAAATATAAAAATAAATTATCATAAAAAATTTAAATTTGTAAAAAAATTATTTGTCAAATCTCTGAACATTATTTTGTTGTCTCGAATAATTATTTGTTCAATTTTGCATTCATTTTTAAACATTTTATTTTTTTAATTGGCAACTTTTTTCTCTAAAAACAAATTTTTTTTCAAAAAATATATTAATTGGTTTGACAAAATTTTTGTTTGCTTAGAACCGTAATATTCAATAAAACTTTTATCTACTTCTATTAAATTTTTTGTTTGATTCGTTTTTGTGACTCCAATAAAAATGTTTATTGAATATCGCAACATTTTTATTGAAAATATCACAATTTTTTTAAACAAAAAATTTATTAACTCAGTGAATTTCGTGTCTGAATCAAAAAAATAATTTTTTCTGTGCACTTGCAATCCTGCTTATAAAAAAAAATAATTAAAAATTGTTTAATTTCTTTACAATATTTCCTATACACATTAACTTTTTCACTTATGTAAATTCTTACATTTTGAATGTTAATTATAATATATACTATATCTATTTTCTTTTTATTGAATAATAAATTACATAGTCCAAAACATAGTATTTATTTAACACGATTCATGATTTAACCTAAAACTTTTTCTTTTGCAGTCGTGTGGTAAATGGTTGGTAGTTAGGAATGTGTTTATAGCATTAATTTACTCTTGTACTAACGCAGTAAGCAGAGCAAACACTCAACAGTTTGTATTCGAATCATACTTATTTTTTCTCATCTGTATGCACTGAGTTAAGGAGAGTTGAAGTCAACAACATCATACGTATTATTAAATATAAATGCGATGAGTACTTCAAACTTTTGAGAAGAGTAGAGTATCCCTTACATTAACAAGAGTATGAATGCGTATAAGTACAAGAAATTATGAATCATGATTCGAGTATACTCACTTTTTCAGTACTCATTGCTGATCTCTGGACAGAACATACATTTTGTTTTTCTTATATTACTATTAAGCGCCTTAGGAATGAGACAAATTGCTGTAAATTGATCATTCAAAGGCGAATGTTATACCTTCACCAATTGCCTCATAGTTGCATTTTGATTGTGTGGTGAGTGTCTTCGCTAAATCGGTTTTAGCTGTTATCTGCTACTTCCCAATTTCTCAGAAAAAACTCTACATCTGACAATATACGGCTGTTAAATGTCTGCCAGTATTGTTGTCAGCTGGTATTCTGACAATGTTTTTGCTGGCAAATTTGGCAGAGTTGTCAGCAAATTTTATTGACAATATTTTTAAATCTGGAAAATTTTCAATATTTTTTAAGGCTCTTGAAGTTTTCCTCCTTAAATTTTATTTAAATTCTTTCATACAATTTTAACCAGAACGCAATGTTTAATTATAATACCTTTAATAATAATTAATTTTTATAAAAAAAATTCTAAAAATATTTAATCTTAACGGATGTTTATATGAATCATGTGGCAAAAATTAATTGGCGCCTAATAAATACATACTCGCATATCTTAATATTGCTTTAATATTTATTCTTTTTTTTATAAAATCGTAGTGTTTTTTAATTAACAAAAGATAAAACAAATGTATAATTTGAGCAGAAAATAAATAATGAAGTCATAATACTTTTTAAATTTATTATTTTAAGTATTTAATTTATTGAGAGAAAAATATACCGCATTAGAGAAATACTCGTATCTATTACATATTAACAAAATATGTTGTCATTATCATTTGTCACCTTGTAACACTTAAACAGAAATGTTTTACATACAATTGTTTACATAATATTACTTTTTATCAGGGAGAGAGTATGTTAGATTTTAAGAATATTAGTAACTCCTATCTCAAGTTATAATAAGTCCTTACCAAAACCTTTTTATAAGGTACATGCACATCTAAAATATTTCTAAATTATAATATATTATAGTAAAACATTGCCTATTTAGTGTAGTATAAAACCAAAACAAGAAAACTATCCATGAAATCAATTCTTGGTTTGTTTTTAATAGAACAAAGTACATACATATATGACATTTGCAAAGAAACTGAAAATGTTTGTTGTTTACAGTAACGATCATGTGCTTCGAAGTACAATTTAGCAATAATCGACAGCTCTAGTTTTTTCCATATTTAAATTAAATTTAATTAAAATGTTAAATCGACAATGTTACGGGCACAAAGACAACGTCTTACAAAAATATAATTGGCTTTGTCACGTAGTACTTTCGCACTAGAGGATTTTTTTAAAAGGGCTTTTTGCGTAATATATTCCCATGGACATCATATTTCCTTAAGTCACTGCGAACTCTTTGGGTACTTTAAACTTTACTTACATACATACATACATAATTGGTCATTACAGCCCTGTGTCAGAGTTACGGCCTAGCTTCTCGCAGCACTCATGTTGTGTATGTTAATTTTTATCCATGAGTGCCGGGACTTACAGTTTAAAGTCGACTCCGAACGACAGATTTGAGAAGCCTTTTCATGGCAATCAATTACTCACAGAGCTTTTGCCAGAGATTGCTGAGATGTAGTTGTCGAAAGAAATAATTTATTCATATTTCATTTTTTTCAAGATGTCAGAGCTAAGACTCGAACCCGGCACTAACATCTCAGTAAGCCACACTAACCACTAGACCACGGCGACTAAAGTCAAACTTTACTTGCAAACTTTAATTTTAGAATAGTTGAAGGAAATCTAAGTTTCTCTTGATATTTGAACTAATTTGCACCGTTTAACTTCCTAAAGTTATAAGTTTCATCTGACTTTATGTCAGTCTTAAAATTATATACAATTTCGAAAGCATTGAAGATGGCATATTGCCGAAAGCGATACGTAATATAATGTATAATGACTACAGATCCTTTCAGTTTGCTCTTTAGAATTTATGATGGCAGTCGGCATACAATTTACTATTAATAACAGCTTGTTTTTAAATGCGTTTCTTTCATTTTTCCGAGCCTTGAGAAGTAATTTGGAAAACAGGTTATTTCTTTTGTTATTCATAGACACCTATTACCAATATGTTTGCTAAATTCCGGAAATGCTATTGAAAGCAAATCAGTTTTTAGATTTTTAATTGGAAAATGTGTTACTTGATCCAAGGTCTATTAAAGTCAACAAGATCAAGTTAATTCTGAGGCTGATTTGTATAATTGTAAAAATTATTAGTACATATGTATGTATGTATGCATATTTTTCTGCTGAACGGATTTGTATGTATATACATATATACTTTCCTACATATACATGCATACATATATGACATATATTTTTGTTGACCTTATAAACTTGGCTTGAACGCTTTACAGTAATAAACTCATATAGATATGCAGATATTTTAAGGTGAATAATAATAAATTGTTCTTCTTTTTTTCTAGGATCGTAAAGAAGCACTTTTAAACACAACAATTTTAGATGATGCCGGTACATGTCGTTCGAAAAGCGTTAAGATGAATACATCACAGCAGACAAGGCAGCAAAATGATGCAGTGGATAGCAAAGAAACAAAACAGGAGAGCTACAGTAGTAATATACCAAAACCACCGGTAAGTATGCAGTACACTGTACATATAAAATGAATGGAAAACATTTTTAATACTCGTTGCCAAGACAAATTGATTATAAGGTGTGGTTAATTATACAACAAACAAAATAATTATATTCGTTTTAACAACTCCCACACCATCTTACTGAAATATATTCAGACAGCTTCAACCAACAACAGTGAATATACAGCTAATAGACTAAACACACCTTATAACCAATTCGCCTTGCTCGTTCCCAAACACATTGATCGAAATTTTTAATGAAATTGATAATAAAATTATTTCATACGTAATGATATGACACCCTTGCTAGTTAACCAACATAGGGTCGTATCTGAATAAAAGCGTACGGCGTATATAAGTATTCTGTCAAAATTCTTTCATGTCCATACATTTTGTATTAGAGCTACCAAAATACGCCGCGTAGGTGCGTTATGGATTTAAAAAATCCAAATTTGACAGTGAGTACAAAAGAAAGATTAAAACAAACATCAAAAACGTAATAAATAATAATATTTGTTTCAAATATTTTTCCAAAATACTTGAAATTGTGTAATAAAAATATTTCCTAAATATATACGTCGCCGTGGTCTAGTGGTTAGTGTGTTGGCTTACTAAGACATGAGCCCTGGGTTCGACACTCAGCTCCGACATCTTAAAAACAAAAATAACTATGAAAAAAATATTTCTTTCGGCGACTACCTCTCAGCAGTCTTCTGGCAAAAGCTCTGAGAGTAATTAATTGCCATGAACAAACTTCTCAAGTCTGTCGTTCGGAGTCGACATTAAACTGTAGGTCCCGGTACTCATGGATAAAAATTTACACACACAACATGAGTGCTGCTAGAAGCTAGGCCGTAATCCTGACACAGGGTTGTAAAGTTATGTATGTATGTATGTATATATATGTATACATACATACATAACTGGCCTTTATATTTATACTTATACAAAAATATCTCCTAACAAGAGAAACCTTTCAGTTATTGGACATTTCGGTAATACGGACTTATACAAATTAAACTTTTTATACGTCGTACGGTATACGCTTTTATTCATAAATTAAAATAATTGTTTTTATATTTTCAGCCTCTACAAATGACCAACAAAGGTAACAATTTACAATCACATCAATCTATAGCTGCTCATCGTTTCTCAAATGGTTATCAAAATGTCAGTACAAATGAGACCTACAGCGAAGCCAATAAAACATACACAAAAGATTCTTCCACAATAAATGGCAACAATTTAAAACAGCAAACAAACAGACAGACTTTACGCCTTGGCACCGTGACAATAGGTGAATACCGCCAACACTCCCTCAGAAAAGAACCAGAAAAATTTGATTTCATAGCGAATCAAAAGCATAATAAAGATTCTGGCGAAACCACACCCACTAATGAAGCCCTTCACAGTGAATTACAAAATACTTTATCAAGAGCAAATCTTCGTAAATCGAATGGTAATGCATATGCTGAACATCAGCGTAATTGTCCGTTACATCAGCAACAACAACAACATTTACAACAACAAAGACGGAGTATAGATTATGGCAACAATGGCAGCAATTATACTGTAGAAGAATTGTCCAAAAAATTGCAGAAATCTTCTATGAACAACAACAATAATAGTGGTGAATTATTGACAAAATCAAATAATCGTACGGCGAATAATACAACCGGTTCTACTGTTGGTGTGGGTATATTGAAGAATGGCAATGGAAATCGTAATGGCACAAGTAACAGTAAATCTACAGAGAAATCCATAAAATTTAGTTAAAAATAGTTGTTGTTGGATAAAAAAATGTTGTAAAATATTTTTGTTAATTTTTTTAATTTTAATATACATAATTTGAAATGTATGCTTTTGGGGATAAGCACGTCTCTATGGCCATTTCGTCTCTGCTTAAGAGACTCGTCAGGAGACTTTTTCCCAAAGCATACATTTCAAATTATATTGAATGTATTTTGCCAATAAGGCGAAAAATATTTTTTGTTTTTTTTAATTTTATTTTAATTTCGAAATTCTAAAGTATACATTTTAAGATGTTTTAATTTAATAAAAGTGAATAGAGTATATTTGCACAGGTGGTGTTATTAAATTCCACCACAATGATATATTCAGTACAAATACATAAAAATTCTCTCACAGTAGTCTCTAAAAAAAACTCAAACTATTATCTGTATGTATAAGTCAAGCCCTGTTCTTAAGGTCCACTCACTTCTACAAAAATTCAGTCACACAAAAAATAACAGGTATATTGTTATTGTCTGAAGAAGATGATATCAAAAACCAAATGGTAGAAACTGCCAGCATTCCTAAGAGTAACAACAAATATTACAATATTTTGACCGTATTCCGTTTTACCATTTTTTCCTAAAATCAAGAGGTAATCTACTGCCGATGGCTATTAAACACAAACTAAATAATGTATCAGTAATCAAAACGTGTGAAAACGAAAACAATTTATATAAAACAAAGAAAAAATTAACAACTCTCTTCACAAATTGCCTAAAAAAATATCGTATGTATGCACCTTATAATCAAATTTCAAATGCACCTTATAATCAATACGCCATGCTTTCTTCTGTCAAAATCTAAACAAATGCGCATATACATAGAACACAGCTGTTTATGTTACACATTTGTATGCACATACAATTCTACTTTAAGATTAAACCACCAACATCAGCCGCTTAAACTTTAATAATTAATAATAAGATTATATACATGCAAATGTACACAACAAGTATGTCAACTCAAACAGCAATTACAAAGGTTAAACGTATATTTTATTAAATCTCGAACTCAATAATCGAACTACTCGTATATATGCGTACATGTGAGTATTATAAACGAGTAATAATTCGAAATTTATCAATGATTTTATTGTTATAATTCGCTTGATAAGAACTTTAATTTATAAATACAACATGTACATATATTTAAGCGTTTAATTTAGTATTATGTGCAATAAAAAGCTGAAAATGTTATATAAAATAATAAAAATAAAAAATTAATAAAAATATTTGTGTAAATATTAAAAAAATTTATGTAAAATTAAATTTATTAAGAATACCTTTCCTGATTACGCTTAGCAGCGAGTTACTATCTTTTAACCTTTAACCACAAAAAATTACTTCTTTAATTTATGACTTTTGAATTTTTTATGGACTTAATAAACTGCAACTTGGTGTATAATTACGCCAAGACGCTTGTGAATTATCTGAACCGACCGCATGTACTTGAGCGTAAAAAATTTCTTCGTCAGCCAAAACATCAGTACTTGAATAGGGTGATGAACGAGACAAATTAAATAAATGAGGATGTAATAAACGTATGGTGGCTACACGTTCACGCCAGGTTTTCCAAAATAGCTGTACTCATACAATGAGAAAATAAAAAAATCAATAAATAAAATTCATTTTTAAGAATGAAAGAAATCATTTACACTTTTATACAAATGACCACCAAATTCAAAAAGCATAGGTTTCTCCTCCTCCTCACCACAAATCTTAATACGCATTATATTTCTGCCCCGTTTGCGATAAAAATGGAATTGAATAAATTGCAAAGGCATTAGACTAACCAATTGAAATGTTTCAATTTCAGGATCTAAACCCTTACAATAGCATTCTTCCAAATCAATGGAATCAAAGTCATCACAGCCAAATATGATTTTTGAACTTGTCAGGCCTGCAATATAAAATAATTATTTTCTTAAGATGTCTTTTAATTATATTTTTTGTTACTTATAGCAAACCTATATGATATTGTCTTAAACCTTCTCCATATTCGGTGACTTGGGTAAAGGGATTCTCTACAAGTACCGGTTCATAGATGTCTGAATATTCAGCGAGCATTAGTTTTTGTATGCGAAACATTTATCACAAAATATATTTGTATTTTAAATACGAGCAGCTACAAAAAACTATTATTGATATGCAATAATATGGTGTTTCAGAAATAAAAAAAAAATGTCGAAAAAAAAAACAAACACAAAATAAATAGGATTTTGGAAAATCAATACCCAATTTACATCATGCCTTAAAAGACCTGTCTTTTTTAATCTTCTTAAAAATCAAATTACAAATCATGTCCGTGTTCAAATTGTGTTTATATACTAAGGATCAAAAGAATAAGAGAGAGAGAGAGAGAAAATTATAGAGAAATATAAAAATCTCTCATGAAACCTTCGTAGCGTGGGTCGAAACTAATGTTTATTATCAAAAAAAGAATACCAGTTTTAGGAACTTAAGACCGATATGATACTCGTAACTATGCAATAGAAAAATAACAGAATGCCAGTTTCTTTTTGTACCCATATGCCGTTTGTAAACATTTCAATCAGAAAAGGAACATGTTTTAGGAACATGATTTTACGTCATGAAAAATTGTTTACAGAATCCTGTGTAAAACGTTATTTTCCTAAACTCATATTTACAATGTATTGGAGCAGTGCTGATTACTTATCAAAATTGGCATAGTGGTAGAGCGCTCGCACAGAAACTCACACGTCCCAGGTTCGATCCCAGCGAAGGACAAAATTATAAATTATTAAAATAAAAATTTGCGGTTTTCTAAAAAATTACATATTAAATTAAAAATTAAATTTAAGAAAATAAGAGGTACCCCCCCCCCCCCTCCAGCAAGACCATCTGCAAGAAACCGCCCCCTGACATTTCTAATCCATTCCACCAAAAAAAACCAATGATCAGGAGTACAGCGCCACCTTCTGGGAAGATAACAGCTAATCTACTGAAGACGCTCACCATTCACATTAAAAAACATCCACCGACAGATGAGGCAATTGCTGTTTGATCATTCGAGGGTGAAGGTATAACACTGGCTCTTGAGTGGACAAATTTACAGCAACTTGTTTCATCAACAATAAAAGGCGCAAAATATACAAAAAAAAAAAACACCTATGAAAAAAAAAAAAAAAAAAAAAAAAAAAAAACCTATCAATCATCTTCACATTCCAATACAATGCACTGCATGAGTAGGGGTTTACCCCTGAGTATTGGTCTTAATAAAAAAAAAAAAAAAAAAAAAAATTCATTTAGGGTATTCACACACTTGTTTTATTGTCATAAAGTTGTAAAATTATTTATTAAAAGACAAAATAGAACAATTTGTAAGTACCCCATTTGTGTACTTATGTTTTCAATATACGAGTGAGAATAAGCCCACAGCTTTGTTAATGAAATTCAGAACTTTGTTTTTATTATTATATAAAAAAATAGGTATTCGTTTGTAAAATTCGATTATCATTGGAAGCAAAATTATCTCTTGCTCTCTATAGAGCAAATGGGGAAACAATAAGTTGTAGTCTAATTCATAAGTATGTATTGGTCATTGGAACTGCACCTGAGTTCTAGTGCAAAAAAAAACTTTTTTCTTGGTCAAACAAATCTAAGTGTTAATTTAAAATTGAAAGTGCTAAGCCAGGTGAGATGCTTAAAGTTTTCAAAATCTCTTGCACTTTCAATCTGCAATCAACCAATATCATATCATGAATTTGTTTAACTGTTTGGAATATGGACATCTCCTTCCGAATCCACACTTACCACTAGACCACTGAACAACTCATAAAAGGGCCTTAATTAGACCAGAACTAAAATGAATTTGAACTGTTTTTTGTAATAACTTTTCAATCAATGATTTTTTTCTTTTCAATATCAATAGAGTTATTCGTTGTTCTCTGAAGTTTAAATTAAAAATATCGTTATTTTATCATTGCCAACCTATTATTATCATATTCAAAGTTAATAAAAATGTTTAAAGTTGGAAGAGCTTTTCTTTCAAACATATTTGTACTGTTAAATCTCTATCTCTCTCGCAATTTCTCACACACACCGTCTCAAATAAAAGTCAGTCAATAGGCCATTTACTTCTTTTATGTATCGCCAACATATTTCTTTGCTAATGGTGAAGCACTATAAAAACAATTTTTATAAAAGAAATATGAACCAAACTACTGCATATTACACAACTTTCGCGAATTTTATTCAATTTTAAAAATTTTACGAATGTTACTTTCATTTCATATTTGAAAAAAAGGAAAACTTGTTAAAACAAAAATTAAAACATTTTTTAAAAATATTTTTCTCGTACTCGTATGAACAACTAAAATAGCAGTTTAACCGTTTAATATTAAAGTGGACTAGGCTAGTAGAGTAGGTTTTTAAGCTACATACTTCCTTCCTGGGATTTCAAAGCCATTTATTTTCAATTTGCTATTAATCCTCTATTTTGTTGAAATGAATGTACTGATTTCGCTTGAATGTGTCTTGTTTTTATTTTCTCTCAGGTAATGAGATCGCTTTGATCCAATAAAATAAAAATACTAAAAAAGCTTTTTTTCTTTTTGGTTTATGTTTGTTGTTGTCTTTATGTTGTAATACTTGTTATTTTCGTATATCTGTTGAATTTATTTTTGGGCCAGACTTAAAATGTCTTCAATTCACTGGTTGCACTTTAATTCAGTCATTAAGTCTTTAACGTCTGGTTGAGTTTGTGTATTTGGTTTTACCGTAACGAAATGGAATTTTTTAATAATTTAATGCAAATAATTATCAGTTTAAGTTGTTTTGTGATCATTTGCCATGCGCTTCCCGTGGTTAATAGTGATGGTTCCTATAATACCGAATATGCAAAACCTGCCCTGGCTCAACAAGTGGAGCTATCAGAGGATTTAGATTTACATTCTCAAGCTGAAGAAGCTGAAGGCTCTACAGATTCCGGATTGAAGGTAAAATGATAATTTTAATGTTTATTTACAGTGTTTTTAACCAAACCACGCTATTGCAAAATAATTTTATATGTAAAATTAACGTTCAAATAACACATCAGGCCAAAATATAAATAATTTGAAGTTTTAAGCTTTTAATGCTGACCTTGAAAAATAAAATAATTTTTTTATTTATTTTTATAACAACAAAAACGTAACGGCTTCTTTTAAAAATATTAAAATTTGTATAAAATTTTAGGAAGGTAAAGTGATTAAAACAAATATTTACAAGAAGATAATATTGACAGAAGTTACGAAACTGACAAAAGTATTTGTAAAAATAATTATATTTTATATGGGTATGTACACATGTATGTATGTACTTAGAAAATATAAAATATGCCATGTTAGAGAACACTTTCGTCAACTATATATATAAGTACATACATATATGTATGTATATATGTATGTATGTAAGTATATATGACTATATGTAAAGGGTTGGCAAATTTGATGATAGAAATTTGATGTTAGAACACATATTTTTTGCAGATTCAGTTTTATTGATAAAGAATATGATATCTGGCAAATGTCCACCACTAGCACATTGGCAGACGTCCGCTCTTTTCATAAAATTAACATTGCCAAACCATAACCGGAAATTTCTCATGCAATAATTGAATTGTTTGGCCGGCTGTATTCCTTCTGTATGATTTTGGTAAGAAGTGCGTTGTTTTGGTTCAGTTTTCAAACAGCCAATTCACAAACGTTCGACGCAAACAATAGTAGTGTAGCATTCCATGGTTAAAATTTCCCTACTTTTTACTAAACAAATGTCAAATCATGACAGCTGAGTTCTTGGCAATTCATCATTTAACAACTTCCTAACAAATTTGTCCACCCTGTGTAGGGTTATGAATTTAAAACACACTTTGGGGTTAAAGATCTAAGTGCAGTTTAGGTGTCACAAATAACTACACTGTGTAATAAATATTAAAACTAAAAAACAAACTAAACTAAACTTTATGACAAAAATTTCGTTTCACATACACATGTATTTATTTTTATAAAAGCATTGCTTAAGCTATGATCACATTGGGTAAATATTTGACAAAAATAATTTACCACTATTTTATGAAAACTTAAAGCTTAATTAATTATATACCATAATATATTTCAAAAAAAATAAGTGCCTATGCTTTTTCGTCAAATATGTGACCGTAGCTATACGGAGAAGTTTTTTGATTCTTCTGTGAAATATATTCAATGTTACATCCCAGCAGAAATTAGTACTTACCAATAAGCTATTTTGTAAGGGAGAAATTGTAAACAATCACTTACTCGTGCGCATCAATAATGCATGATTTTTATATGAAATGAGCCGCTATAATGCAATAGAAACGCAAATTTATTGCAACCTGCAAGCAAATATTATACAAAATCAAAAATAATACCTTATCCTATAGCATCTTTGTAAGCTTTAAGGTATGAATAAACAATACAATGCTTCTATTATTGCTTCCAAATTTGAAAAATTTTCTACTGGGATAGTACTTGTATGAGCTAAAAAAATAATGATGCACACATAAGTATTGTACATCATAAATGTCATACATTGCAATGTAATTTTGACGGCTTTTGTTATCAATTATGGTAAATAATCACACTGTGTAGTAAGTATTTAAACTAAAAAAAAATTCTTTTTCAAACAAATGATAAAGAAACTTTTTCTTTCTGAATAAGACCCTTTAAGTTATTTCATGAAAGTTCTCTCATGAAAGTTCCGTATGTATACGTATTGTAAAGAAAAAAAAATAAAATAATTTAAATGTGTTGTAAGTGTATTGAAATTTTCATGAAAGTATACTTTCATGTGTCTGGGCTAAATTAGTAAACAATTTTTTTTTTACTTTCTTTTTTGAAGTTGCCAACAAAAGACGAAAACTATTAATTTTTGTTAAATAATAAGATTAATATACAATAATTAGTAAAGTAATTGATTACAAAAGAGTTAAGATTTTTCAAATGTTTGCATAAACAAATCTTAATCATCATCCAGCGTGGTAAGCGTATGAATTCATCAATATACTTGTATAGTATACATATATAAATATAAATTTTAATACTTAATGTAAGAATTGATTGTCGCTGTGTGTGTTACTTAAAGATATTATTGAAAACTATTTGAGAAAATTAACTAATTCAACGGGCCGCTATGCGTGCTCAAGTGTGCCTTGTAATTACGAGGCTGCCACTTCCTCCTAACTAATTCAGATGTATATGATGAAACACTAAATTTGATAAACGTAATCATATGATACACCACGCTATGGTGACAATATCTTACATAGGGGTGTTATTAGAAGGATTATAGGTATACACTTATGATTTAGAATTGTGAGTTCTTTTTAAAAACTAAAATACCACTCTGTTAACAGCTGTATGAATAACATGTCTGACCAATCTTGTCATGTTTTTTTTTACTTGTCGGGAACATAGCACATTAGTACTCGTATTAAAAAGGGGGAGGCACTGTTTTTAAGAGATAGTAAATAAATGCATGCGCTGAAATAAATTCACTAGGTCTTCCTCATCAGATGACAAAGATGATACTAAAAATTGGTTTATTCCAATTTTCGCACATTAAAAATATAAGTAGATCCCCCAATATTTATATTTTGATTTTATTTATTTGCAACGAAGTATAATATTTGACTTCCATTAGAACCTGACTTTGTTCTCATATTTTAATTGTATTTTATATAAGAATTTTTTTAACTGCCACACGTTTAATTTTTAATACCTACACATACACCTTTTTATCAACACACTGTTAAAAATTTAAACGTACTTGCTTTCAAATTTTGTTTCAAGAAACGTTTGCCTTACTCAGTTGGCACAATCGTCGTGTACAACATTATCGTTAAGAAAGACATGTCACTTACTGTTATCGATAACATAACCGAAGTGTTCGTGTACGATATTTTCTTGAAGTTGTCGAGGATAAACACAATATTGACGACACGCTTGCATATTTCATACAATGTGCAGTCGATAAAAAAACTCAGTAGCATTATCACCCAGTCAGTAATTCACGATATTTACTGCATTTGTTTGAAAATGTCATTGACGAATTGTCTATCATCGTGCAACATTGTGCATTTAAGACAGAGCCAACTGCGTACATACGAAGAATTATTTTTTTTTAACAGAAGTGCTTTCAAGTTGCTAAGGAATTTGGACAAGAAGTATGTGTGTGGGAAAAATAGTGAAAGGAAATTTAAACCTATGGTTGTAGGGTTAGAACAGTTTAATATAAAGAAATACAATTTATTGTTTATCACGTATTATATGGAGTGAAGCAATATAATGTTTCCAACCAAAACAATAGGAAAATAATTTGAAAATTTGATACGAATCCCAAATGATTTTTTGAGATTTTCTGGTATCCTTAAAAATCATGAGGTTGCTTGAACGCCCAAATGTAATCTGCTTTATATACTTACATTTGTAACCATGTATAATATTATGTATTCCATGAAAAAAATTAAAAAAATATATGTACAATATATTTTCTTCTGCCTTAAGCCAGAATTGCTATAAATATAAACAAACAAAAGTCATATGTTCTACAAGGCATTATCAGCTCTCTTTCTATATATACACAGGGCGTACTAAAAAGTGAAGAAACAAACACAAAAAACCATCACCATAAAATTTCTAGTGAAATTAGTTGATATTTTGTAACTATTTTAATTTTTTTTTATATCCATATGTATCTCCCTAGATTTCTTTATTCAAGGCCGCTGAAAAAACTCGAGAATCTGTAAATCTAGAAACAGAAGGAGTGCCTTCAAAAATTTTAAGTCTATACGATAACAGTCACAAGAATTTTGTTGATAAATCACAGGTATAGTAGTACTAAACATTCCTTTTCTTGTAATAATTTTTCTTAAGTAAATAATACTAAATAATCACTGTAGTTGCAAACGACCTTACAAAGTCTACAAACCACTTCAAACGAAAATAAAATATACGCAGATATTTAAGATTTCCTACGTTTGCAAGTCTTGTAATAGAGTTTGCAATGAAGAGTGATTACCACTATTATTTTATTGCAACATAAGCTATTTAACAAAAAACTTGTTTAATTTTAGCCTTTACCTATTTTGGATACGATAAGTGAACATGAAAAATATGGCAATAATGGCGATATGTTTGATGGCATTTCAAGAAGTCTCGTAAATGGTTATGAGGCAATTTCTAATCTCTTAAATACTCTAATACAGGTAAAATATAATCAATATTAATATCTAGTAATACGAGTATGAGATTAAAATTTGAATTTAAATGATTAAAAGTTCTACTAAATTTAATTAAAAATGTCAAACAACTTCCTTTTTAAATAAAAATTCAGTTTGTCTTAACTTCAATTACATACTCGCTAATTGCTTTAACGACTTACTTATATGTATTTTCTTTCAACTCTTTCAGAAACCCAAAGAAATTGCTCGTTCAATATCAAAAGGTATTACCGCCCAATTGGACATTATAGGTGGCAAATTAGTCGGCCTGTAAATACTTCTCTTTTCTTTTGTTTAATTTATTTTTATTTTTTATTTCAAAAATCGAATTTCTTTAAGCAAAAAGAACAAATCATATGATCATGGTCGCCATTTCATAAAACACAATTTTTGTTGTATTTTAAGTGTTTTTAGTTTTTTTTATTAAATAATAAATAATTTAATTGTTATATTTTTATTTTATTATTGTAGTTTTTTTATAATTTTAATATAATATTTTATATATATAATTAATATAAAATTAACTAAAAATTGTTTGATTTCTTTCATTTGGTTAAATTTAATTTCCTCTTCTTTAGATATGTTTTCAAAAAATTTAAATTTTTTTCTTTGTTTGGAAGACTATAAAAAAGTATTTACGAGTATTTATATATTTATGTTTTATAACGCTTTTTTATATATAAATATTATCATTTGTATTAATAGTATCGATTTTATCAAGGCGAATTTATTATACGGTATATTTAGTCAATCAGCTGTGTATTCGTTTGTTGCTCGTTGAAGCTGGCAAAATGTATTGCAGTTTATGAAGGTGGGAATTGTCAAAATGTATTTCATTATTTCACACTTTATAATAAATTCACCTTATATATTATTATATATAAATTAAAACCTTTGAGCTGTTAAAAATTATTTAAACATCGAGCTTAATTTATTCAAAAGAAAATTGTTGCCTCAAAAACATCCCATTAACTTGTATGAAAATGTTCGTTAATTATAACTTTTCTTTCGGTTGAAATTATGGTCCAAAAACATTTTGGTAAATAAAGTTTTTTTAAAGGGAGATTAATTTTTTGCACTTAAATTTCTGTAAAACTGCTAAAAACGGTTTTAATAATTTGCTTACTTCGTTACTTTTGCTTAAATGCCTTTATTGAGATAAAATAAAAAGAATATCTAGCTAGGCGGATTAATAGTAAGGTGCGGTTAATAAATCAGCTGAATATTTATTTGGTACTGTCAAAACAAATTTCATTATTGTGTTTGTAGTACACTTGCCTGCATTATATAATCGAATCACCTTAGTACCTTGACATGCATTATAATTAAAAACTGAGCGCATAATATGTATTTTTTCATTACTTCTGTTGAATGAAAATGTTAGCGTGCTATTAGCACCTGGTATAGAATATCTGTCAATAAAAAATAAAACCCATGAGCCTGGATTTGAAAGTTAGTGCAACTTGAAATTTCAATCGATTGAAATCGATTTCCATCACATACTAGTATATTTAATTCCTAAATCAGCTCAAAGGTTTAAATGGAATGTCAGTTCATCACTACTATTTATAGGCAGTATAGTGTTTTTTTTTTTGTTTATAATTACAATTCAATCTTATATCGCATAAAAAAAAATTGAATATATAAATTCAAAATCCATTTTCTTATGCTAACAAAATTGTAATTTTTAAATAGTTTTTTAATATAATAATAATAGGGGAGTTTCCTTTAATTTGCTAAATGCCTGTTTTAAGAGCAGCTTTTAACTTTATATTTAATAATGCAATCAGTTAATTTGAATTTAAACTTTGGTGGCATTTAAATACAGTTTCAATTTTTCCGTCATGCATTGTCTTTAATTTTGGTTAAAGTATGGTAACACCATTAAATGTAAACAAATCATACATAATAGGCCGTATTCCAATTGGCGACGTCGTCGTCGTGTAACGGCATTTTGGTAATAGACTAAAGGCAAGAGGAACATTTTTTCTTTATTCTGCTACAAAAATGTCGTCAGACGACAATGACGTCGCCAACTGGAATAAGGCCGAATATGTTTAGAAACAGCTGTAATTAGCTTGAACAAATAGAAATAAAATTAAAATAATATTAATAACAATAAATCTAATTAATTAATATTGACTTTATCATTTAAATGTATGTACATACATACATAACTGGCCTTTACAACCCTGTGTCAGGATAACGGCATAGCTTCTCGCAGCACTCATGTGTGTGCAAATTTTTATCCATGAGTACCGGGACCTACAGTTTAATGTCGACTCCGAACGACAGACTTGAGAAGCTTGTTCATGGCAATTAATTACTCTCAGAGCTTTAGCCAGAAAACTGCTGAGTGGTAGTCGCCGAAAGAAATATTTTTTTATATTTAATTTTTTTTTTAAGATGTCAGAGCTGGGTGTCGAACACAGGTCTCATGTCAACCACCAGACCACGGCTACCATATATTTTTATTTGCAGAAAATAAAAATACATGCGATTATATATAAAACTTAAATGGACATGATTGGCCATTTAAATTGCATTTAAGTTTTATTTAACTTTGTACTGCAAATATCAAATAAAATAAATTCGATGTTGAAAACTGGGCATTAAACTCTTAAACGTTTATAAAATTAGTTTACGAGTTATAACAGAGACTTAGCAGACTAAATGAATGCCCCCTAATATTTAAATAATTATACTTATAATAAAAAACAAAACAAAAAATAAACAAAATTTTTTTTTAACCAATATGTAAATAAAATTGGTTCAATACTTAATTATTTGGGATTATTAGCTTTATCGTACTAAAACTAAAAAAAAGTAAAATTTAAATAAAATATTCTTTAGTTACGACTATGGTATAGGGACTATAAATAGTTTATCATTTGCTTGTTTGCTTTCTTTTTTGGCACTCTTTGTAATGACTTTTTTTTTTTTTTGTAGTGAAAACCAAAAAAAGGCACACTTTTTTATAATTTTAGTTCTTTCTTTCTCTTTTGTTACCTTCTTCTTATCTTCTCCATTATTTACCGACTCTTTTTTAAAACTAAACTAGCGAAGAAATTTCTTGTTTCTTCACTCAGAGTTTAGTTCAATCTTCCCAACTACTCGGTCGTGTTTGAGGATCAATTGAGGGTGAATATGATTTATAAGTATCGGATTCTCGTTTATGTTTTACTGTACAAAATAGTAGCATCGATGTTATTAAACCGAAAAGTTGAGCAAATGCTATACCTAAACCTACAGCACCAATAACATTTAGCTTATCGGTAAGCCAATGCTGTAGAGAGTGTATACAACCTTTATCCCACCAAAGGGAAGGATTTTCGGATCTGTTAAGAAAAATATTCAATATTTTTTGTACTATTAGAAGTTGAAATAAACATAAAGAGTTACTTACCTTCCACAATCCACACGTATTAGTAGACTATCACCTGAGCCTTCTGTTAAAATGCCACGATTTTCATATATCGGTTTACAACAGGATTCTGGTACCCAACGTTTGCCACTCCAGGACTGTATATCATACCAATCTTCATAGGAGGAAACACCACAACATTCAAACTGCAATAGAATTTAAATTCGTATACAAGTTTAGAAGCAACAAGTTTTATTATAAAATTTAAATTTTTATATTTTTCAAATATCAGCGTTGGGTTTATTGCGTTAGATTTCATTTTCCACTAAATTTAGTGGTAGTTGTAAAAATAGTGCATTATCGCCTCCTATATTTAGTGGTAGTGGAAATTTAATGCATTAAATATATCGATTTTAGTGGTAGTGGAAATTTAGTGCACTAATTTTGAATAATTAGTGGTAATGGAATATAACTCCATTGGCACTATAGTGGAATGGAAATTTAGTTCCACTACCTCAGTTCCACTATCGTTTTAATATATCTTCATATATGGATATAATATTATTATATGCATACATAGCTTAAGTCAATGTCAAAATAAATTGTAGTGAATGTTATTTTCTTAATTTACTGAGTCCGCCTGTATAAAGTAAATAATTGTTGTTATTGTTTTAATAAGAACTTCAGTACTTTCAAATGTAATAAATTATTCAGTTCACCATAGGTAAGATTTTAATGGCTCGGACTGTTAATATTGCCAGCCGCTAATCATTCAGAATTAGTGCACTAAATTTCCACTACCACTAAATTTGTTTTATTCAATGCACTAAATTTTCACTACCGCTAAATTTGTTTTTTTTTAACGCACTAAATTTCAACTACCACTAAATTTGTTTTTTTAATGCATTAATTTTCCACTACCACTAAAATGGTTTTATTTAGTGGTTAATTATTTACATCTACATGTAGTGGTGGCTGGAATATTGCTGCATTGATACTAAGTCGTTTAGTGGTAGTGGAAGCGATAATGCATTATAAATTCAATGCAATAATCCCAACTCAGTCAAATATTCAAAATCAGTTAGAAATGTATTTTATTACATTCTATGAATGATTCAGATATATTTGATGCGCCTTGGTTCTATGTTTTGCGTCCACATGATAACTTAAGATCTGTTGGGATATTTTGCTCATAAAAATTGCTTAGGAAAAAATTTACAAAGAGTAAGACAAAATTTAATCTATAACAAAATATCTAAAAGGGAATGGAAATCTAGTAAAAATTGGTAAAACAGCTGTTTGTGTATATAAAACAAAACTTAATATTTTTTTGTTCTTTAGGAACCTTATAACTGAAGTCGATAAATATGTTGTGATCATATTGTTAAATTTTAAAATAAACCTACAGTTAGAAACTAAAGCGTAATATATAGAAGGGGAAGAAATTTACGATGAAACATTTTTTTCTCAAAACATTTTAACTCAAAACCAAAGAAAAAAGGCGACCCTAAACAACCAAATGTGACTATTGATCTTGAATGCCAAAGTTAAATCGAATTTACATATAAAAGTAAACAATGGAATGTGAACAATTCTCACTCATGCAGCCATGAAATTAAATAAAAAAAAAAAATTATTTTTGGGAGTAGAATTTTGGATATACATACAGTCGAATTCGGTTATAAGAAAATGTAAAAAAACAGCATTTGTTGTTCTTTTAAAGGGGAATTTTCCTTCAAAAGGACTTCGGATAAATGCAAAATTACTTCGGTTAAACGAACTCTTAAAATATTATTGAATTAAAAATAAATTCAATCGATATGTTTTAGAAAAATTCAAACTCTGACAAAATTAACAGACATATTATGAACAATTTTAGCAATAAATAAATATTCTTGCCATAAAAAATTCTTTTGAAAATGTAGGTATGCACAAAATGAAAAAGATATGAGCCGGTGCTAACATTTTTTTGTCGGCGATAAAATCTTAATACTGTTATTTGCAATTAAGCGGAGTTCTTTTTACAGAATTTTGTGCTTTAGAACGCAAAATCTGTTTCTTTTAGGCGGGTTTTCTTTAAAACGGTTTTTCTTTTAATAGAAGTTAAATACCTTCGAATTTAATAGAAAACAAAAGTATATACATTTATTTTTCAATTGCTCGATTTTTTCATTTAAATGGTGTGCTTATATGAATTCGACTGTATTTAAAGATTTTTTTTTTTTTCTTTTTATTCTACGAAATTAACTTATCCTGTAATTTACTTACCGATGATTGAACATTATCCCATATTGTGGCTACCGAAGGTGCTATCAAAGAGCCTCGATCTGAGGCATTATAATGCTGTTCGATGCCAAAACGCAATTCATTTGCTAAAGTACGACTTAAACCGCCACGGAATATAAAAGCAATTGAACCAATCAAAAATTCACTCAGGAACAGCATTATAATCAACATGAAATACTGAAAAGTAATAAGAGTTTACCATTTAAAATTTTTAATTGCACAACAATATGCATATCATTACTTACCAACACCAATAGACATCTGGATTGTACCCAGGCACCACAACAGCCCAGAAAAGATGTCACAAAACCAATAACCCCAATGCATAAAAATACTGAATCAGCACTTAAGGCAGCATGATCGGGTAGCAGTGTGGCATAACCCTCATAAGAAAGACGCAACCATACGCCGGCTCCCAGAAAAGCACAACTACAAAGCTTTTTTTATTTTATAATTTTACGGGCAACACACAGCCAGATTCGTAATAAAATATAAAATGAAATGAAAAGAAAAAACAAAAATAAATAAAATAATTGAAATTGTAAATTATTTTTTGTTTGTAGGTGTTTAAATATAATTTTTACAATCACAAAAAAAAAAACAACAATAATAATACATAATGATATTCAAATTCAATTGAAAATTAAAAATAAGCCTCTATCTCTATGATACTACACGTAACGTAATACAATACATGTCTACTTAATAATGATAATGACAGTCAGTATTCATCATTGCAAGGGAAAATAAGAGGAAAATCACACCATTATGATACAGTGTTTAATAGAATTACTACAACAACACTGTAATTAAGTTATAATTATTGAATTTTTTTAAAGGGGGTTTAAAGATAAGACTTTATTTAAGAAGGAAATTGTGAAAAAAATATCGCACCAAAAATTAATTTCTGGCCTCGCTAACATTTTTGTTAACCTATAAAGTTTAAAAATTTTTAGATCAAACGTGCTGAGGTGCGCATTCGCGTATAAGAAATCTTTTATATTTTGTTAGAATAATTTATTATAATATTTATGAAAGCAATAATTTTTGACATTACATATGTACATACATATATACATATGTATGTAAATTACTATCAAATCTAAAATACAAAATCAGCTGGTAATTAATATTTATTAGTAACACTTACAGCCTGATTTTAGAACACGAATGGTTTTTGACATTCATTCTTTTTATATGTGAAACAACAACAAAAACACTCAAATTTGTCAAAAACCATTCGTGTTCTAAAAACAGGCTGTTATTTTTGCTAATACATGCTAATACATGTTATTTTTGTTGCTAGTTGCTGACTGAATGCAGAGTGTACTTCACCACAGCACAATGTATTGAGTATTTCATGTAGCGTTTCTTAGTATCTTTAAATTTACTTAAATGCAACAAAATTTGTGTCTGATATTTCTTCTTTGTTTGAGAGACTTACAGCCTGTCACATGATGTCGAGTATAAAACTATGCAACCGAAAACAAGTCATTCATTATTTTTCCGAAAAGCCTCCCACTGTGTTTAAATGTATAGTTTTTTTGGCTTTATGTTTGAGAAATAAAATATTTAAAAATTTTCAAATTTCACTGTTGGTGCATGAATGTTACACTTCTGAGATAAAAAACGACGATTTTATGTCGAGAATTCAGATTGATTTTCTATGTAAAAGCATTGCTTGTTGAAAAGTCTTTTGTTTCTGCTAAAAAATTATATTTTTTTGTTAGTTAGGCCTTTTCGAATTTTAGCTAACGATATAAAACATGAAATATTATATTTAATTAGCTGAACCCGGTGTGCTTCGCTACCCCCTCGTTATATAATAAAATTAACGGCGGTGACGTGGTTCATAGTTATATGGCGACGTTAACAGTATTAAGAGCAATATACTACCAAATAAAAAAAATCCGTTGAAAGGAACAAATTTATACAGAGAACAAAAGGTTTAAAACTTTCAAATACAATTTAGCGTGAAAGGGGGCGTGGCGTAAGAAACGTTTATTTATACCTCGCCTGTAGTTCAATGTGTATACAATTTGAAGTAAATCTGTTAAAAACTATTTGGGAGAAATTACATAATTTTAAAAAAGTGGGCGTAAAAGTGGGCGTGGTTGAAAAAAAGTACCCTATTACTCATGCCAGAGTCCCAGTGTAATGCTGTGAAAATTTCAGGTAGAACGATCTAGAGGTTTGGTCTTCTATAAGGTACAAACAAACAAATAAACAAACAAACAAATAAACAAACACACATTCAATTTTATATATTTAGATATATTTTTGGTTAGATGTAAAAACATCTTTAAAAAGTTGTGGGTTAAAACAATTGACTTTTTACTAGTTAGTCTAAGATAAATTTAATTTAGCGAAGCCTACTAAACTTTCGTTGATTTAAAAATTTTAAAAATGTTGGAAAAATAAGCGTTTATTAGTACATAAATAATTAAAAGAAACTGTTTCTTGTTATCAGTGGCTTTTCTTAATTATTTTCCTTTTGATATAAAAAAAAATATTTATATAGGGGGGGTACTTTAAAATATACAAATAAATTTACACTTTCTATATAAATATTTATTGTTGTTAATTTAAAACCTTGATGACAATTCAAGTTGAAAAAAAAACTACGCTGCCATTCTGCACGTCCATTACCAACTACAATTCATTACCAGATGGTACTTCTCATGGTGTGCATATGACTTGCTTCTGTACAACTTTTATTATTTCTGCGGTGTGTTTTATTTATTTTTTTTAAAGGTCAACGTCCAGCTTTCACTTAATGCCTATTAGAGTTTTGACTCCGATCATGACTGTCGAGTCATGACAAATTATATTTCTTCTGCTCTTGCGTCTCACTATTCTTGTAAGAATTCTCAAATTGTATTGCAGATGTTTTCTTTAGTGTGGCTTGTGAATATTTACTTAAAAAATTTGTCAACTAAAAATGAATGAATGGTTTTTTTTTGTTTTTTTTTCTTATTTTTGTGTAAATACTCGTAGACGAGTTAAAAAGCAAATGGTTTTCTTAAATTTAATCGCAGTCATTACATTATGGCCAGTAAAAGTTTTTTTATCTACATTTTTTCTAATATTTTAAAAAACTTTATTCCCAATCAACTTTCTTCTTAACATCCTATGTTGCAACGCAAATTTATTCTAGAAGGAAATTATATGTTGTATATATAAGATATATAATCATCTACAAAACATGTACAGTTTTTTTTTTTTTCTTTGAATAATTAAAGACATATTTTTAAATTTTAAAGCCCTTTTGCGGGTATATGGAGACTGTAGCATGATATGGAAAATGCTAAACGCAGTTCAACTCAATTTGATATAGATTTTGTTTTAATTTAAATCATAATTTAAGCAAAATTAATGCATTCATTAGGTTTGTTCCTTTACTTCTCATTGGGTGCCCATAGCTCTAAATGTTCAGGCAACTTTCAGCTTAACCATTGACAACAAAAACAATCGAATGATCAGGAAAAAAAACGCCACCTATTGGGAAGTATCAGAAAATAGCTAAAACGTACTTAGCGAAGGCACTCACCATAATCAACATGTAACGATGAGGCAATTGCTGTTGATAATTCAAGGGTAAAGGTATAACACTCTCATTCCTAATGTTAGTACACACAAAAATTCCAATACAATGCACAGCATTTACTAGGTGTTTGCCACTAAGTATTGGTCTCAATTAAAAAAAAACTCGAGAGTATTGAGAGTTATTTCCTTTTTCTTATTGCATAAAACAACCTATACATTTTCTTCGGGTTAGTGTGTGCATGTGAAAAAATAATCAGCTGTTTGTTTCGGAAAGCTAAAAAACTTAAGAGTTAAGAGTTTTCATATTTTTATGTATGTGAATAGGTACTTTTGTGTATTTTTGTCTCTCATTTAGTATTTTTGTCTCTCATTATCTAGTAATTTTTTAATGAATTAAAAAACCCACAAATAAATCATTCTTTTACAGCATTGGTGTAGGGGGGGTTCAGTGAAAATATATAAAAAAAAATGTAAAACTTTCAATACAAAAATATAATTTCCGTAGCAGACGAAGATTGTTCGTTAAAGATTATTTATTTTTTGTTTAACAAAAAGTATTCACACACATATTATCAATAGATATATTAATACGGTAGAGTAGAAAAGGACATTACATACGTATGCAACAGTTGATTTATAAATAATAATGAACACTTCAGAAAACTTTGCAGACATTTAGGGGGTTATTTTATACGAGTATACCATTTTTGTTACAAAAGCAATTTCCATTTAAAAAACGCAATGCATCACCTAAAAACCCCCTAAAAGACGGACATTCATATTTTATATTACATTTATCCTCCTATCGGAAAATGACAAAAATATTTGCAGATGCCAGTATATAATATTGGTGCAGTGTAAATTAAGATGTAGATTTCCCGGTCGTTCAACACCAATTATATAAACACTATGGTGTTTAAAAAGAGTATAGGCGGCCTTCAAATAGCTTTTCTGCGGTAAATCTTGGGGAGAACCCCGGAGAGAGAATTTTTGTGAAATATTCGAAGATATTTCCATCTTGAATTTCGAAACAATATTTTTTTTATATTTTAAAGAAAAGAATTATTTACGCTTAAGATCTATTTTTAAATAAAAATCTTTTATTTAATTATCGATATTTTGCTACTCCTGCGTGTAGCGTCTTCAGAATTATTTATGTATAAATTATTAAATAATTAAATAATTTTTATTTAAAAATAGACCTTGAGCTTAAATAATTCTTTACATTAATTAAAAAAGGTCGAAAAAACAGAATTAAAAATTATATTTTTATATTTTTATATAGGGGTTAACCCCTACTAATACAGTGCATTGTATTGAAATTTGAAGATAGAAAAAAATTTTTTTTTTATTAGATTTTATATATGCACAGAAAAAAAAAGTGTCGTTATGGCAAATACTTTTTGCAGTTGAGGAAATTGTATTTGTCGCAAATAAAAAGTATTTGATTTAAATGATATTTTATTTGCCACAAAGAATTTCGACGAATACACTGTATTTGTCGCAACTACAAAATTGCAGTTGACATATATCAAGAGCAAAATTATTTGATCCAAATTGAATTTTCTTTAAGTTAAATGTAATTGCATTTAAAAATGCATGTCAACAGCAATTTATTAAAATCAAATGTTTTCTTATTTGAGATTATATGGGAAAATTATTTACGCCAAATACGGATTGCTGTTGTGGTAACAGTAGTCTTGTATTTTCAAATGCAATCCGCAGTTAGTTTTGTTTTATTGTTTAGACATTTTCTCTCATTCGTTTGAATTTTGTTTTCGGTATTAAAAAAACGTGCGTGTGAAAAAAAAAGGAAATATGTGTGAGTTTTCTACAGGACCATATCTTTTTCGCGGTATAGTATTTAGTGTGTTGGCTTACTAAGACGATAGTGCCGGCTTCAAATTTCAGCTGACATCTTGAAAAAAAGAAATATGAAAAAATGATTTCTTTCGCTGACCACCACTAAGAAATCTGCTGGCAAAAGCTCTGAGAGTAACTGATTGCCATGAAAAAGCTTCTCAAATCTGTCGTTCGGAGTCGACTTTAAAAACTGTATATAAATATAGTTTATATATTATGTAAATTATATACATGTAAATTATATTATTTATAAGTGTTATATAATATATGTATGTATTATTATATTGTGCTCTCAATTCCCTTACTATGTATTATATTAATATTTTAGATATAGTTAAAACTAAGTTACCAATTCATTGTACATATGTATGCATATATTCCTGAAAAATCTTTAATTTTTTTTTTTTTTTGTGAGTAAATAAAATCTAAAAATTTAAAAAAATTTTGACATTTGTCGAATTGTATTTGGGGCAAAGACAATTGTATTTGGTAAGACAGTTTTTGCATTTGTCGAATTGTATTTGGGGCAAAGACAATTGCATTTGTTAAAACCATTTTTGCATTTGCTGAATTGTATTTAATGGAACAGCAATTTTGTGTTTGCGACAAATACAAATTGCTATTGGGAACGATCCGAATGTAAATTCTATTTGCGGTAAGGTTAAAATCATTTGCCATTACTACGTTTTTTTTTCTGTGTGTATATGCGCCTTTTTGTTGATGAGACAAACTGCTGTCAGTTTGAGAAGTTAAATGGTTAAAAGTTACACTTTATGTACGAGTGTTATGGAAAAGCATTAGTACTTACACAAACAGATAAAACTGGTTTTGACCTTTTTGAGATAAAAATAACTAGCAGAATATATGACCGTATTTTTTTATTAGATTTTATATATGTATATGAGCCTTTTTGTTGATGAGACAAACTGCTGTCAGTTTGAGAAGTCAAATGGCCAGTATCATACCTTCACCCTTTGAACGATCAACAGCAATTGCTTCATCTGAAGGTGGATGCTAAATGTAAGTGGTGAGCGTCTTCGGTAGGTTAGCTGTAGTGGTCCCAGAATGTGGCGCTGTACACCTGATCTTTCATTTCTGGTGGAATTTGGAAATGTCAGGGAGCGGTTTAAGGCCAGCACTCAGGATATAACCCCTACTCATGCAAAAAATTGTGCTGATCTAGGAAAATATGTTATGGAAAGGGGGAAAGAGTGAGTAGTGTTTGTAAACTCATTGACATCATAATTTACAGGAAAAACTTTCAGCGGAAGATTGTTACATAAACACTGCCGCCGACAAATCAGTACTCTTTGTTCAGGCTAAATTGTTGATCAATCGGCTATTCCCACCAAATTTAGCATTTTTGGCTTTAATCGTTCTCAAGATATACAAAAATCAGTATTTAATTTGTATGGGGGATACCATACCCACTTATTTAAATCAGCCCAATTTATAAAAAAAAACTCCCGAGGATATACTTAATAATTGGATGTATGGGTTATGAATCTATATGAATATAGTATGTGTATGTATGCATGAATAAGTGTATGCATTCATTTCAAACTTACCCACAAAATAATATTGAGCCAACAGAATGTCCTTCTTATACATGTGTAGCCAGCATTTGCCATATTTTTCGTATTTTATCTGAAATACAAATTGAAGTAGTTGTAAGTATTTTGATAAAAATTTGAAAAAATCAACATTTATTATCTTTATAGATTTTCAAGAAGGGGAAGAGTAATATTTAAAAACACATACATATATATGAAGCTGTATAGTACTCGTAATTACGTGTTTAAATTTTTTCGCTTGAAATAATGTAAGGCCTGTTTTTGTAAAACCTTAAAATTGCAACAATAGAAAGCGTTTCTGATAATCAAAGAAGAAAATTATGTCCGTGAACTAATCGTACACAAGCCGACTGGTATATATTCATGACAATCATCAACTATTTAACTCACACTTTTGTAGAAATCCTGTATTGGAATTATATTTTTTCTATACACAATATAAAAATGGGCTTTTTATAGAAAGAGGCCATAAAGGTAGCAACATAATTGTTCATTAAAAACAAAATGAAAAAAGTAACTTTTCACTAAATTTTAGCGTTTAGAACAATAATCCCTTGATTATGGATAAAATCAAATCCAGATACAACTCCCCACCTACAACTACGACTTACTACGTTTGTGTTTGCTTAATTGTTAAATTATTGTTTTACAACAGCTACTACCTTCAATTACTTTATACACTGGGATTAATGAACAATTACAGAACGACAGAAGCATTACAGTCACAAAAATATTTCTACAATACCCAAATTTCCATCTAAATGATTTTAAAGTGTTTCAGCGCAATTTTAATCATGTTTTTACTTCATACCATAACACTCTACTCGATTGTTAGTAATCATTTAAGATTTTCAAAACTACTTTTTTTAGTTGTTACATTACCCCACACTTTTTTTATAATTCAATAACTTTTCCAATGATTTTAAAGTTCAGTGTTGTACAGCAGCATATTGTTTGAAAGGCATTATATTTGAATGATACAAAGAGAGTGAATGACTACGAATGGTTATGTTATCTATAGGAAAATGAAATAAAAATATCTTTTGATTATAAAATAATGTTTTGGTTATTCGAACATTTTTTTTTATTTCCTTTACATACATATGTACATATGTATGTACGTATGTACCACATAACTATGATTGACAATTGCATCAACCACCAACAATAGATTGTGTTTTAAATTGTATAATAAAAGAAGATAAAAACAGACAAAAGAGAAAAAAATAAAAAAAGAGACTCTAGACTGCCTGTCTTAAAGTGTAATAGTACGTATCGTACTCTGAATAACAAAACAGCATAAAATAAATAAGAAATCGAAATATTGTAAAGAATTATATATTTTTATTACCACTTAAAAATGACAAAAAGACTTATGTGTTTTTGCTAATCTTTGCTATCTCTTTTACTTTAAGTGTTAGTAATATTGTTGTGTTGTTCTTGCTATTTCTGTTTATGGATCTTTCAATGGAGTACACCATAGACGACCGTATTACAGGCGTATTATAGGAGGGATACCTGTATTTCTATACTTTACAAATGCCTAAGTATAGAACGTTTTGTGGTAATATGATAACTTTTGCGCAACATGAATTCGAGAAACAGTGAAGATAGAACATAAACTTAAAAGCAATGCGATGGCTTGACGACTAAAAGTTACACTTTACGAGTGTTATGGAAAAGCATTAGTACACAAACAGATAAGACTGTTTTTGACCTTTTTAAGTTAAAAATAACTCGCAGAATATATGACCGTATCTGCAATGCATATCACTAGCTGTATAAACTTGCAGCTATAAATCAATGCTAGAACATACCGAATGTAGAAGTAAAAATACTTGGCGAAAGTATCTTTCGAGTTCATACCCGATAGAAGATGAATGAGAGGATAAACAGAATCCAAATAGGAGAATGAGCTTAAAAATTTCATCTAGCGATTGCAGAGATCTAAGTCTATTCTAATTCAGTCTAAACACAAACACTTTGTTTTATAACTTTACGCTGTATTCAATTGTGAAAGTTTTCTTTAATGACATGCTTCTTTTAATTTAATACAATTAAAATTATAAATAAAAAAGAACAAGACCTACTTTAAGTATAACAGAGATTGTGGTATTATTTCGCTGTTTAACTTTGATGTTCTGAATAATAGGAATAAGAGTTGCATTGCCTGAGCACAGTCTCTAATATCTCGATAAGCAAATACCTCAATAAAAGCCATATTGAACAGCTTCTTAGGTGAAATTCAAAGGACAGATAGAACTTTATTTTTTCCCACTTTATATTTTTTGCTAGTAGTTTCCTACCACTTACTACTTGAATAGAATCACTATTAGCTGAAACTATCGAATTAGCAAAAGGGCTTATATTACACTGTTTAATATTTTAAATGACGATGCATTGTTTCGATTCGTCTTCGACAATCTTATAACAACAATATTGAATTATGATGGCCCTATACATACAATGTGTATAATTTAATTTAAATTGGGTATGAGAACAGGTAGTTTCTATTTAATTATATGGATAATTGTTTATATTTATTAAAAGCAACAAAAATAAAATAGAAAACCATAAATAATTTATTAATAAACAAGTAAGCAATAATACACGCAAACAAATAAACACACATATAATAAGTACATATATGTATGTATATATAGCATATATACAGTCAACTCGCGAAAACGTAATCACTTGAAAGGATGAACGTCTCAGAAACGTAAACATTTTTTAATACAAATAACTCTAAAACGTAAATAAAATGTGAAAACTCTTTACCTACTTTTAATTGGAAATATCCAAAAAAAATTTTTCTTTAATCAATAAACTCTTTGTTTGAATTAGTAGTTAAAATTTCTAAAATTTGGCACTGTGTAAGATATGTATGTATATACATACATATGTATTATATTGACACTGAGTTGGCACAATCGTTGTGTACGACATTGTCGTTAAGGTTGTCTTTCAGGCATGTCACTCACGGTTGTCGACAACATCGCGAAGGTGTCCGAGCACAATATTTTGTGGTTTATTTCCTTACAATTGTCCATGATAAGCAGAAAATTGACGAAACTGGCTATCGTCTATGCGTCGTGCAGGATAGTCTATTGTCATCCACCCATTCTCGAGGATGTGTTTAAGACAGAGCAAACTGGGATATGATTACATATTATTTGTATATTATACATTTTATAGAATAATATGTGTTTATTAGTTTGTTTGTTTGAAGTCTTTAGACAGATATCCAACGGAACCGATTTTCTCTGTATTTGTGAAAGGAACTATTTAAAACAAAAATTTCAAAAACTATAACTGGGCGGTGCCACATTCATATACATTAATTTGTCAATATTTTTAAAATGGTAGTCTACATGTGGCAACAAAAGAAAGCTTTTTAGCTTCAGTGGAATTTTTAAGTTTTTTTTCTTTTTTGTATAGGAACAGCTATATTTTCTATTTTAGACAGATGCTACAGAAAAAGTCCAGAAATTTCATAAACATCACCTTATTTTTTTTTTCTTTTGAATTAAAAAAAAAAACGAAATGAGGGTTAATTCCATTTGGGATAGCGAAGCATGCCGGACTGTGCTTTTATTTAAATGAAATGGTAAAACAAATCACTAGATCAAGTTTATCAGTTTCACACTTAAAAATTGCATTTAAAATAAAAACCTGTACAGATTCAAACCAGATCATTTATTAATTAAAAATCGTAGCTTGGAATTTTAATTATTAAATACGAGCGAGCACTGAGTGCCTGAGTTCATGCATTAGACAATTTGCGCATTATTATTAGTATTGCTATTGTTATTGTTATAATAGAAAAAATTAAAAAGAAATAGTTTTTTTTCTGTTTCATTTTAGTACTCATTGTTAAAAATTGGCAAACACAACATGGTTGCTGCGAGAAGCTAGGTCGTTACCATGACCCAGGGTTGTAAAAGCTAATTATGTATGTATATAGTGCATGGGAGTATATTAGGCCCTTTGTTATGTTTAACTTTTGTATATGATATTGATCATTATATAATGGCTTTTTAATTCTTAATACAAGCTGATGATTTGAAAATCTTTAAGAAACTACATTCGAAATCTAATTCCCATATTTTGCAAACTCGTGTCTTGTATTAATAAATCTTAAGAGATGACTCTAGTGTACAGCTAATATTCGTAATCGTAGACGTTTTCAATAATAATTGTGTATTATAAAGTTGAAGGTTTTGGATCGACATTATTCTGTTTAAATAGATGCTCATTTTCATTATATAATGTCTGTTAAAAGAAATTTTAAAGATTTGTATGATCGATCTTAAATTAGATCTTCTAAATTAGAGTACTGTTTCTTTGTTGGGAATCCTTCTTTTGCCTTATGAATTTTTTAAGTCTATCTTATACTATGCCCGTTGTTTGCTTCTGGGCTTAAGGCCACCTTATGTTAGAAGAATTGTTCTTTATATTATAATCATTTTTAACCTAATATATGGTATTATTGACTGTAATTATCGGCTTAAATAATTTATTTTCTATAACTCCTAATGTTACTAAATATGCTATAAATGTTATTAAAATAAAGGCATAAAAACTTGGTATATCCCAGTATATATTTACATACAAATACATAAGATTATTATTGATTTTACTGATTCTATTATATGTACCTTTGAAAAACATTTTAGATCATTACAAGCTTTTTCTCAGAGTTACAGCCTAGCTTCTCACAGCACTATATTGTGGGTGACAATATAACGTTGAAACCGAACGGCAGACTTAAGAAGTCTGTTCATGGCAAAAAGTTATTTTAAGAGCTTTTGCCAAAAGACTGCTAAGAGGTGGTCGCCTAAAAAAATATTTTGTCATATTTCTTTCTTTCAGAACTAAAGCTTGAATTCGAAGCTCTCGTCAGTAAGCTATACAACTTAATCATTAATACAAATCATGTTACTCGTTTTCTTTTTTTCTTGTAATAAAAAATTACCTCAAAAGAAATTTCCCTATTAAAAAATACACTCATTAAAAAAAAGACATCATTTAATATAATTTACTTGTTAAACGGCTTCTACATAATTGTTATCAAATAAGTAGAATTACTTTATACGAGAAAGAAAAAGAACATTATGATTTAAATAGGCCTTTTTGTTTTTTATTTATGACATAAAAGTGTGCCATTACAAGGTTTGTTAATCACTAAACATTTTAAGATGTACTTTTTTTCATTTTATGTACTTTCTCTTTAATATAAGAAAATATGTATTTAAATTTGAGGTTAAGAATTATATTTACAATGAGAAAAAAGCCAAAATATAAACAATTGAATTGGTACAAGGTTTTGTGTAAAGTCACTTAAATCCATGAAAAATATACTTTAAAATGTTATAGAATAAAATAATTTTTAATTTCAATTTTACATGCTAAATAGTGAAAACAAAAATATTTCAAAAAGATAAATTACTTATATTATCTTTAAATCAGGAATTTATTTTTATTCTTCTTTCAATAATTTCTTTATCTCCTTATCAATCACAGCTTCTATTTAAATCGCACAACTTATCTTTTTAAAGCTGCAATCACATTAGGCAAGTATTTGACCAATTAAGCGTGACCACTTGTGTGAAGAAGATATATTATTTCGAATTTTAAATTATTAAACTTGAGCAAATGGAAAATTAAAAAACAAAAATTTTCATAAATATTTGCCTACTGTGACCGTAGATTAAGCAGTTTTAATATTTGACAGATATAAAAACATAATTTAAAGTGCTTTGATAAATATTTCTTTTAATTATTAGGTATGTTTGATAGCTAAACAATTTGTACAAATTTGTGCAATTTTTTACTGAGTTGTGTTCTTTTTTTATATAAATCATAAGCCCATATATGCATAGATAAAAACAGCTGTTTGTGAAAATTATAATTATTACATAATTATTACATAAATTGATTAGCATAAATTTTTGGCATAACGATCCACAACGTTATTGTGGAAAAACGAATATTTTATCGTAAATTCTCCTGTTTCATATTACGCTGTTTGTTTTCTATAGTTATCATCTGGAAATTTATTTAAAAATGTAATAATCTTCTTATACGAAATATTCAACTATACGAAAAGTTCCTAAAAATAAATAACTTTCTGCTTTGTTTAGTCGCACATTTTAATTCAAACTGCATATCTTTGTTTCTTTATTGTTTTTAGTTTCACAATCAGCTGTTTGTACTAATTTTCGCAAAATTTCCATTTTTTTATTCTTGAAATATTTTTATTTTTAAGAATAAATGTTCTCTTTCTTTATGTAAATTTCTTACTGAGTAATTATTACTGCAAATTATTATCGAGTATGTCCTATAAAACGAATTCGATTGAAAAGGAATGTCACTTCAAACTGCTATAATTTTAAAATGTAAAAGTTTTTTTTTACTTTTTTATTCATTCGCTTAATCATCAATAATGTAATTTCTTTGAATATCAAAACTATTACAAATAATTTGGGTAAATAAATATTTAATATGCACTCGACTTTAATTTCATTCGTATTCGTTTTTCAGAACATACCCGTATAGGAGTGTAGTACTCAAAATTTTGAAAACTTCAGAAAAGGTTTTATACAAAATTGTTTTTTTTGTTTAATAAAACAAAATATATATATTTTGAATAAAAGGGGTAAATTATCTGTTTTTGTTTCAATTCACACAATATGCAATATGTGCTACATTTTAAATTGGCCAACCCCTTTAACACTTAGTCAAGTAATAAATCTAAAACAGAAACCTTGAGCTTTTAAACTAAATTAGGTCAAGTTGACCATATTTATGAAAACCAAAACAGAAAAATTGCAATAGATTACAACAAAAAGAACTGCACAAATGCACACATATGGTGATGATGACCCCCTTTTTTGGTTTGTAACAGCAACTTTTAGTCCCCCATCTAATAGTGGAAGCAACAGTAGGCAGCAGAAGCATTAGAAAACAAAAAAAATATATCCATTATTTTAGCGGTCTATTGTTAAATTAAAAACAGACAAATAAAAAACTAAAACATCATCTTCATAAATCACAATATTTTTTGTTTTATATGATCATATTTCATTATTTTAATTAAATATTATTTTTAAGCCTTATTATTCACACTCTAGTTTCCAGATCACTATTTCTTTTTTTTATAATTTTTAATTTCGGAAAAATTCAATCTGTGCATTTGAAATCGTATTGAGAGAGAGAGAGATAGACAAAAAAATGCAGTTTCCGCCACAACAAATCCCAACAAGTAAAAACAATGAAATAGAAAAATAGCATTTCCGTTAATTTATAAATTATATCTAATAAAACAATAACAAAATGCAAAAAAAAAGAAACAAAAACAAAAGAATTTGTTACAATAACAACTATAAACCCAAAAAAATAGCAAAAAACTAGAGACAGTAAAGGCAAGTAGGCAGGGTAGCATTAGACAGCAACAACAAGTGAAGCCAAAATGATGAGTTTTTTTATATATTTTTAACAAATAAAACTAAAACTATCAACAACAAATATTTATGTTCAAATAAATCTGTCTACCAGAGATTCCCTAATACCCTAATCCAAGTTTTAGCACAAACATTTAAAATAAGGCCATCTTGTGCACCAAAAATATTATTTTTTAAAAGTTTCTTTTTTAAACATTATATTTTAAAATACCCTTAAAAAGGCAAATAAAAGCAAATCTTTCCAGTTTTGAGGCGTTTGTCAAATTTTAATGACTTTTTTTAATATATATTATCTTTTTGAAAAATATTTTAATTTAAAGTTATCAAACAAAAAGATATTCTTACATTGATTGGAGTGTAATTAACGACGAAATAATAGAAGTCTTCTACCAACACCCTTAGCCCCATAACTTTTACGAACGAGTTAATTTAAACGCGCTAAACGAAGTCTAAATCTTCATATTCGTTATCGAACGATCATGATCGAAATTATCATATCTTGTAAAATAAATTATTATTCAATTACGAGTGAGACGATTTTTAAACCTGTGCACATTCGAAATAATTTGAGATGTGTTGCCATAATTTTTAATACTCGAAAATAATCGAGAATTGAACTTAAAAATATGAAAACAAAGTATATACATACATGCATAAGTATATAAATTTTTATTAATTTTTTTGCCAACAAAATGTAAATTTTTACATTAAAACGATACTGAGTGAATTACACTGCTTGCTTTTGGGTCAAACCTATTTATATCTCTCAATTTTAACAATTCATGGAATTACTATTTTAATTTATTATGAAATCTTTAGTCAAACTTTGCAGGTATTTTTCTTTCTATTCTATGTAGACATCAGACTAAGAAAACAGCTTTTAGATATTTATCACTAAAGCCAATTTGCTGCGCTTACAAAGCTAATGATTTTTTTTTATTTTTCTATATATTTTGCCCATTTATTTTGCATATCATCCACCTGAATGGACTCATTAGGCTTCGAGTTTTGTTACTGTAGAGTGGAAGCTATGTTTGCATCCTAATAGAACAAGTTGTGAAACTCTTCTTTCTACTATTTACGCAGCCCAAAAAAGTGTGTCATAATTTCTGTCTTATCTTACATATCGGTACAAGAATTTCTAATTGTCGTTGGTGAGACAAGTTCACCGGCCTTCTCATTTCTATCGGCATTATAGTGTTTCAGATCCCAACACACAACAAATTGACCGCCTGACTCTAGACACACCAAATTTTATCATTATGTAATCACCTGTAGTTATCTGTTTCGCTTTTTCTGTAGCTTTTTCTATATTAAAGAACTCCATCTATAAAAGACTGACATAATCTGTATGATTGATATTAAAAACGTCGAAACTTTTAAATATCGGTATGAAAATATATGAAGCTTTAGATTTTATTGAACAGGAAAAAAACAATTTTTTTCCAAATTTGTTGTATTTCTTTTGCAGGGTCGACTAATTACGAAAAATAAAAAAATAAATAAGGATATTACATGAAAATGATGAAGTCTGAAAAATTTTAAAAATATATTTTTTTTTTTTGTAGAATAATTTTCACCTTCATAGTGAGATTATATTCTCATCTAAAGTATTTTATATTTATTATAATGAATGTATAAATTTTTTTTAATTACTGTATCATATTACACCTTATTTCTTTAAAAAAAAACTACATCACCATGGAAGAATACTAACGCAATAATTAAAATTTCAATCTTCCATATGATTTAAACTCATGAAAAATCCTCAAAAGCAGAAAACATGGTTTATCCGAAAAGAGAACTGTGTTCAACTATTGTTTTTACATATTAGATATAAGTTCTATTATGTCACGCACCTGACTTGATTTGTTGTCTGAACGTGATAATATATCTATAACAGCCTCATTTTAATTATAAAGCTAAATTTTGATTTACGCTCTAGCCTTTTTTTCTCTATGTGCAATATTTTCGCTGAAATTAGCATTCAATCATAACAATTTTAAAAGTTGGTTGTCTCGGACTGTCTCACATGTAATGAAAGTTATTTCCTTTTTGCTTTCTGACGTATTTAATAAATTTAAAAAATATACAATAGCGCATATCACTTTTTGTTGCAAATGCCCTTGAAAGTGTTGCAAACTTAGCAAAAAATGCGAAACAATAACAAAATGTTGGCATATATGCTATAATTACTTTATTGCAAAGCTGGCAATAGCCTTTGCAACGAAGAGTGATAACCGTCAATGTATTAAATAATATAAATATATTTTAAATCTCCTTTAGTAAATAAAAACTATCTGGTATATGATGGAAATCGATTTCGATCGAAATTTTACGTAATATAAGCCTTAGAAAAAGTTGAATTGGTCTATACGTGATCGAACAAAAATTAGTACATAACAGCTATATACCCCTTTTAAAATCTATTATTCTAATTATTTCATAAATAATAGTGCATAATATTTCATAATAATAGCATCTGAACGAAATCTATTCGTACTACTTGCAAGATATCGATTAATATCTAGTATAGCTCAACGAGATCTGCCATAAAAAAGTTAAACGGACTTTGCTACGAGATTTTGTAGAAATCTAATTGAAATCTTTATGATTTTGTGATGCAACGCCGTTTTTTGTACTAAAAATAGTAGTTAAAATATAACACTGAAGGAGAAAATATGATATTTGAAGTGAAAATAAAAACAAAATTAAAAGAAATTTTAAATTAAATTATTCGAAGAAAATTATAAATAAAACAAGTAAATTATCAAATAAAATGGAGCAAAATTACATTAAAAATGCACGTGAAGTGCCAAATTTTAATAGAAAGTAATTTAGCTGTTTTATAAGCGAAATTTCACTAAATGCAAAAAATGTAATGTAAATGTATTGTATTAGATTTTGAACAAGCCTTTAAATCTACACTCTAAAACTTTTCCCAAAATTTAGGTTCATATTATGTCTAAATTGGTGTTGAAAATTTGTTGTTGTCTAAAATTATATAAATTTCATTCTTAATTTTAAAAAAAGTAAAAAATTTACACAAAAAAATAAATTTGCTATTAAAATTGGTTATGTTTAAACAAGTTATGTTTAAATTTACAAAATAATGTTCAATATTAAGCACATTTGCATAAAATCAGTAAAAAAATTTTAAAATTAAGCACTTTTGACTAAAAATAGATATAAATGTGTAATATTGAGAACATTTGAGTAAAAACGGTATGAAGACGTGGTAACAAAGCGACGAAAAAAAGAAGAAGCATTCATTTGCAATAAAAAGTTCAAAAGAGTTGCATCGTATTGGTATTTATTCTAATTTATAAATAGTTTATAAAGTATATTAAAGTGTTAATTAATTATTCACAAAAAAATTGTTGTGTGCAAAATTTGTAGAAAAAAGTTTATGAGTTTATCATTTAATGAAGAAAAATGCAATGTTTTTAAGTGTTTGTATTAAAAATGTGGTAAAATATATACCAATTATAATTCCTATGCAGTTAATTTCACATGGAATCACTCTACTAAAAGTCGCATGTGCAATAATAAATATAATTTGAGCCATTGATATCAATAGTTGGTAAGCAAATCTTTTAATATTAATTATTTTATTTTACTAAAAAGCTTTTGTATTTATAGAAACATCAATAGAGGAAAGTTGCAAATCTACTGCATCCATTTGGTTTGAAAAGGAGATTATGTCGAAAGAGGAGGATTTCAATATACTGGATCTTTTTCTATAGTTGCTTTGTTACTCAAAATTTTGGATTCTAATTGCGATATTTTTTTAGATTTTATCCTTCGCAAATGAGAGGAAAAAAGTGTCATATAAATAATTTAAGAAAGATTAATACTTTAATACGTAAGCTCAATAATGCCATAGAAAAAGTGATTTTTTATATAAATATTTTCATTTATTTAATATTTTATATATGAAAAAATGTTTTTTTAATTAAACTTTTTTTATGTACATGTAAACTTATGACACTTTTTTTATAAAAAGACAATATGTATGTAAAGTATATGTAATAATATGTAACTTGTTAAAAGATAAGACAGTTATGGACATATGTATATATAGATAGTTTATAAGACATATAATTTTTAATAAATTAAATAATGCAATTAAAAATATGTATTGCAGGCATTTTCATTTAAGGAGTGTTTAAAATAAATATATGAAAGGGGGAAAAATTAGACATACATTGCCTAAAATATTTAAACATTTTTTGTTTAATTTTAGACATATTTTGCTTAAAAACTAACAAAATGTCTAAAAAACTAGATGTTTAATTTTAGGTCGAAAACAGTCAGTAAAGTGTTGCCTACTATTATCGACCTAATTTTCAGCAAAAGTGGTTTAGAGTGTAAATAGTGAAATTTTGTGTAGATATAAAACACACTATAAAGCTTTTATCACCATAAAATTTTAAATGTATACCATAGTAGAGCTAAACATCATTGGCTTACTGCGTTAAGTGATATTTATTGACACACATATTGGGAAACACTGCCACCTAACATTAGCACAAGTATGTAGTGCAAAACACAAAATACCACTTGTCCGTCGCCTGTTAAGTAGTCATCATCATAAAAATACTCTTTTAAAACTATTTTTTCAGAACACACATTTTGTATTTTTATAAATTATAATCGTAATCGTGCTGCTGTGGAAATTGTAATCAATTTCAATTTATTTTTTTAAATTAATAATAATCACATAATACAAACAATTTATGATTATTTAATAAGATCCTTATAAACGACATTAAGAAGATTTTAAAGTAAGAAAATGGCTTTATATGGAAATATTTTATAAAATTTTTAAAGAATTTGAAATATGTATGTATTTAATTAAAGGTGAGAACTGTTTCATGCGAATTGTGTCAAATTGAGAAAATTACGAATTTAGTTTTTTTATTATAATTATTTGTAATAAAAATTTTCACTTTTTTTAATTCTTTTTTTTTTGTTTTTTTTGGTCATACACACTCTCTAGATTATAAAAAAAAATAATTTTCGAAATGATTGTTTGGTTTAAATGTGTATATGCACGAGTATAAAAAATTTAATGTAAAAAAAAATATATATTTAAAAAAACAACAAACAAAATTAGTAATTAAAGAGGCCTATTCTTTTGCTCACATACCCACTCACACACACAAACACACCTTTTTGCTGATTAAGAAAAGGTGATTTTTTCTTTTTTTGGGATCTATCAATAGATTAGTTAAAAAACTGCAGTGGTTTCTATTTATTTTTTATAAATTTTTTATTTTTTTTTCGTTGTTTTGGTATTTAATTTTTCACTTTTTTGTATTCAAATTTGTTTGTTGTTTTGCATTGAAATTAATTTTTAGAATCTTGCTATTGTCGTTATAATTGCTGTTTATTGTTTTTGTTGTAAATATTTATTTAACATTATAATGCGATTTTCATCATTTAATTTAAATATTTTATGAGATTTTATTTTTATATTTATCACGTTCAAAATATTTTTTTTTTTAATGCAAAAGGTTCTCAACACCGCAAACATACAAAACGTACTGAATTTAAAAATTTTTAAAATTGTTCAAATACTCGTATTATTACAACAACAACAACAACATAGACAATAATAAAAAGAGGTCTTCAATTCTGTATTTGGAAAAGATGTTCGTTGTCATTGTAACTGCTTGACTATCTTTTTATGTTTTTTATCTGTTTTATCAAACAACAGTTTGTTATAGACCATCCAACCAAACAACTTGTTTGTGTAGCCATTACACGTTTCAAACAGTGTTACCATTGCAGTTGGTCGTATAAGCAATATACCACAGGTGTTGTTTTTATAGGCGTTTGTACTTCTACAAAAAACCGAGTATAATAACTACTTATAGATTCACATTTTCTTATAAGTTAACTAAAGTCGTTTAGTTAATTATTCAAAACTTTTGCTTAAACTTAGTTTAACATTTTTTTATTTCTAAGGGTATGCATGCATTGATTTTTTAACAGCGGTCACAATGTACAATGCATGTTAACTGTTTCACTGTCAATGCATCTAAAAATAACAATGCATCGCCTGTAACATGTAACTTTTTTTGGCAGAGTTCCGAAACACTGCCAAATTAAATCAAACCCCAGCACTGAAATCTTGAAAGAGAGAAATATGAAAAAAATATTTCTTACAATGACTACCTCTTACTAGTCTTCTGTTAGAAACTCTGAGAGTAACTGATTGCCATGAACAAAGTTGTCAGCCTGTCATTTGGAGTCGATGTTAAACTGTAGGTCCCGGTATTCATGTATAAAAATTAACAAACACAACATACATAGGTGTTGCAAGATGCTAGGCCATAATCCTTAAACAGGGTTGTAATAGAGAATTATGTATGTATGTAACTAATGAAAAATTAAACTTTAACTAGTTCTAAAGAAAGGCTGTGGATGAGATAATGTTAATTAAATAATTTTAGCTAGCTAACTAACAGTGTGAATCTGGGCCTAAGTCTATATATAAGTGTTTGTTAGAAATCTATAGACAGCTAAACGGCTGAATCGATTTTTTGCAATTTCTGCAGCAAAGTTCTAAATATGTATGTATCTGGAAGGAAATTTAGGCTATATTAAATTCACAAATTCCAACTCTTAATATTTATTTGTTTGTATCTCTAAAATAATAACAGTAAGAGTGTCTAAATTTGTCCAAAAAGCTTCGTGATCAATACAATTCATCAGTCAAAAATTTAGCAGATTCGTATAAGTTGGGATATCTTCTCCCACACAAACTGAATTTTCATTTATTATATCTTGAGAACGCAGTATTGTACCAAACCCAGTTTTTTTTTTTTTGCTGAATTTTGAAAGTTTAACTATTACCATTCTCAAGATATATAAAACATTAACATATAGTTTGTACGGGTGTACCATGACCACTTTTATACACAAAAATATCTGATTTCTGATTGGCTGTCAGAAAAAATAGAAATGTCAAAAGTAGGAGCTCTTTTACTTAGAATCAATTCCGCAACGTGATTACTATACATTACCCTACGGCAGTATTCGGGAAAACAGAAAGATATCATGAAGTTTATCTCTACCGAAAATAATTGTCCAACTACCTTATTCTTAATATTTGCAATGATTGCGATGATAAAAACTGCATCGCTGAAAAACTCGTAGCGAAAAACTATGCCAAAAAGTTCTTATGTATAAGAAGAGTCTCGACGATCATTGGTTTAAAGGTATTTTTATTTTTCAAAGGAAAATTATTTTTAAAGAAAACTGAATAATAAATATTTTTTTAAACAAGCCTCGAATTATGTATAATAATACGGATGTGTTCTGAAAAACTAATTCACGTGAAATTGAAATCGTGTGTTTTTTCAAAGACAATTAAAGCTTAATTACATCAATTATTTCAAAGTTTTGATGATCATATATGTAAGTTATGTTAATGGTTATTAAGGAAATGATTAAAAAAATTATATCAATAACTTGTCTTATTTTAAAATGTATTTGATTCGTTTTCGGTTTAAAAAATATACACGATAGTCTTGCTTTCCATACAAATTTTGATTGGTTCATATTTAATTATACGACTACAAATATGGTCAAGTAGTCACCTACCCAATTATTTTCAAAACGGCGTCAATAAAATAAAAACTGGGCGGTAATTTTGTATTCCGATTCGAATCGAAAATACAAACTTACCCCCCTGATCTGTAAGCTGATTATTCTTAGTAAATGGTAAAACTAAAATTTGTTGATTCATTTAATGACTATATTTTATGTCTTGCGTTTTTAAAACCTATATTTAAACAATCTAATTTATCTGTTCATTGCTGTCAACAAAAATAAAATTAGCATAAGTTAGCCAGTGCTACCACGGTCGTTGTGCAATGTAGCTGTACTGTCGTAAAATTAATTATTTTCATATGAACAGGTTATAGTCGGTCGTCTGTAGCCTTCAATGTGTTTAATGTATATTGAATATAAGCTTATCTACTTACCCATCTCTGCAAATGTTTATTATCAAGAGGAAGCTTTCTATATAACTTTTATGCAATTAAAAGCTTATTTGAGCTTATTTTCTTAAATAAAAATGCGATCAAAACACATTTCGCCTGTTGATTAAGAGAAAAAAAAAACTCGGCGTCAGTTTGTTTATACCTGTCTTCACAAGTAGACAAGGTTTAGTACTCATACGGAGTAAGTAGACGTAAATTATTACATATTTTATATTAAAAAAGGTTTATTTTTCTCTTTGAATGCTTGTGTTTTAATAATGGTGTTTTTAATTAAAAATTATTTACAAGACACACCAGAAACAAAAACCGCTTTCGTTTCAATTTATTATTAATTTTGTTTTTTAATTTTGACTATTTTTGTTTTTAAACTTTAACCCGTATCTGAATTGGAAATTTAAAATGAAATGAAAGCGAAATGAAATTTATGTAAATTTGTATTTATTTCATAATTAATCGATTGCATCAAATTTGTTTGCAGGCACACATAATCCACTATTTCTTAACACGGCCCAATACCAGCATAACCAATTAAAATGGGATTTTTACTTTTCGCTCTCATCTTGTACATCATTTGGGATGTCAACTATTTTATACGCTGCGTCTTTACAGTCTTAATGGGACGTTTGTTCCAAAGCAAACGGAAAGTTACCGACACCACAACCATTTATGGTAAGATAGTATTGCTTAATATTTATTAACTTTGTTTCATATTTTTTGTAATTACGACTAAATATAATCCAAAATGCAGTTATCGAAGAGAATGAATTCTTGTATTATTAAGTTATTAATTTTTCTTTTTTTTTAAGTAGTCAATATCCACAAAGAAAAAGACTTTCTTTTTGTTTTAAAAATAATAGTATTTTATGGTAAAAAAAATATTAAAACAATAATTTTGCGTATGTAGCAAACCATGTCAAGCAATAACAAAATGTAGGCATATGTATATGCACCGATGGCTTGCTTAAAAGGCTTCCAAAGATGTTTACAACGAAGAGTGATTAGCGCTTTTGTTTTTTTACTATAAAGAAATTAATATTTTGCTTACTTTGGAGGTACCATGCCTACTTTCTGATTGTTGATTTTTCTTGGCCATGAAGTCGTTCAGACCAAAGTTAGAAAATTTAGCTTTAAGAGCTCTCAAGATATAAGTTATGCATAATATGAAAAAATTTTACAGTGAATTTGTATGGGAATATATAGGAAAATCTAAATTCCATATCTCCGGTACCAATAAGCCGGTTTTGCGCAAACTTCACATAAACCATCTACAGGCAGTCCCTAACGTATCCTGGAATTTTGACTGAAATCGATCCATCCGTTTCCGCGCTTAGTGGTGACATCAAAATATACATTAATTTGTATATATTAGATAAGCGTGTAAAAAATGACATGGATTGAAGAATAAAAGAATACTATCAGTTAAGGTTTAAATCGTATTGCTGGTCTCTCAGATTTTGACAAATAAGTTGTTCTTGGCAGTTTTTACCAAACTTGACTAATCTTATCGGGTTTAAATAGTACGTCAAAAACCAAAGCCATTTCTTCACAATTTTTTACCAATTTTGCCGAATATTTTCAGCAGATTTTTCATCACCGCAAGATTTTCCTTTAAAGTTAAATATTATACAGATTGTGTATCTTTTTTTTTAATTTTAAACAACGTTTTAAATATTTTTTTTTTTAATTCTTTATTAGATGTAATTTCTATATATTCTTTTAAAGAACTAAAAATGTTGAGAGCTTTTTGTGTGTGTTTTTAATTTCCATGTAAATGCGAATTCGTGTAGTTCGAGGAACAGGTGTATGTCATAGAAATTCAGTTTTTTTACTCCGTACTGCTTTTAATCAATTATTTCATTTTAGTTATCAAGACAGAAAATAACTTAAAAAATGTGCAGTATGCGAGTATGTTACGAGTATTAATATCGTTTGACAGCAGCCATTTTATGAGCTAAAATTCTTAAGATACTTCGTTTTTTTACGTTTAAATTAATGTCTTTCAATTTTTTATAATCATGCTTCTCAAAGGGCATATCCTATACGTACATACAATATACATACATACGAATATATTAAGAGCTTTGAGAGCTAAGACGTTTTTGTCTTAAAAATACATTCTTTTAAAAATCTGCATATTATTATACATTTAAATTATAAGTTTTAATCATTAGTAATTTGATTTGAAAAACATGTTTTTTTTTCTCCCCTCTAGGCCTTTGCACTTCACAAGATGTCGATATTTTCATTAGACACATGAACAATGCTCGCTATTTACGTGAATTGGACTTTGCCCGCTTCCACTTCTATGCCCTTACTGGCCTTTATGAGAAGGTAAAAGAACGCCATGGTGGCGCTGTACAAGGTGCCTCTAGTGTTCGTTATCGTCGCACCATACCCATATTTCATCCCTATAAAATTCAAACAAAATTAATCTGGTGGGACGACAAGGCCATCTATTTGGAGCAACAATTTATAACATTGGCTGATGGCTTTGTGCGTGCTGTAGCCCTGTCTAAACAATGCATTACCAATTGTGATGTTATGGATATAATGAAGGAAGCTTCAAAACGTCCCGAAATGCCAGAGGATTTGAAATTGTGGCTGGAGGCCATTGAAGTGTCTAGTCAAAAATTGCGCAAAGAAAAATAAAATATTATTGATTATTTTCTATAAACAAATCTGTAGCTTTTTAAGTTTAGAAATTATTTTTGTAAGCGCATTTACTTATAAACGGTATGAAAAATTATTATTTTTTAGGGATTTTATATACTAATTTTTTTTATTTTAATTTTAGGAAAGTTTTTAGGTTTTTAATGAAAAAATTTTTTTATATGAATAAATTTGAAAATATTTTTAATAAATTAACTGCCGTATATTAAAAAAGTATTACAAGTTTTTTATGGGTTTATTTGACAAAAATTTTCTAATAAGTCTCTAATGTGCCAAATCATCTCATCCTTAACCGCTTGAGTTGTTCATGGCTAATTGATATACACTTATTTAATATCCCCCCAAAAAAGTCCATCGGTGTCAAATCATATGATCGTGGCCACCAATAAACATCGCCAGGACATGAGAAAACGGAGCATTGTATTTCTCTCACAAAAGAGCTCTTTGTTTGTTGGGAGTGGCAAGTGGCACCATTCTGTAGGAATCACATATCAACCGGGTTCATATCCTCAATTTCTGGCCATAAGAAATCTGTTATCATCTTGAGATAGCAAACACCATTCACGTTAGCTGATTGGTCGACCTTATATTTGAACAAGCTTGGTCCGAAGACGCTATCAACCCATAAACTGCACTAAACAGCCACTCTTTGTGGATGTATCGGCTTCTTAACAATCACTCCTCTGTTCATATTGTCCCAAATTAGGAAATTCTGGTTGTTAACGAATCCAATGAGATGAAAGTGTGCCTCAACGCTAAAGTCGATTTTCTATTTAAAGTCAGCAATTAAGTACTTCCATCTTTTTATTTTTTTATTTATTTATTTATTTATTTATTTATTTATTTATTTATTTATTTATTATGATATTTTTAACCAACCATTCAGCATATTGACGACGTTTAGAATGGTAAGTAGGCTCAATTAAGCCTTGTAATCTTGTAAATTTACATCTTTATTTAAAATACCCATCAGTGACGAGTCGAGGTTGACGGCTTCTCTGCCACACTATCAGGAACAACAGAAATGTTTTCCGCAGAGCGTACTGAACGAGTATGCACATGTGTTTCCACATTTCCTACAGACTCGACTTTCTTTCATTATGCTGACCAAATATATCACAAAGGACACGAATTACAATATTTATATTATATTTTGATTTGAATATCAATTTTCATAAAAGGCTTCAACAACCTAATCGCGCTGCTCAATTGTGTACCACTGCATGGCTGATTTTGTCAAACCCAGACAAATAAAATTGTTTTGGCAACACTGATTCTAATATATCTTTGGTAATGGAAACTATTTTAAACGTTTCATAGAGAATTAGGTTAATGTCATAATTATCAACATTTTTGGGCAAGTAATAATTATAATAAAATTTACAAAAACTTATGAATACAATTTCAAAATTTAAATTTTTAACCAAACTAAACTATTCTACTGTACCGTTATGCCTTTATGCATTTTTCAACTGAATTGTCGGCAACAGTGATGCCATTGTTTCTTGATTCCGAATATATTGAAACCCCACCTAATACATACATAAATTTATTTTATAATAGTACATATTTATTTATTTTTAATAGACACTAATAATAACAAAAATTGATTTATATTATATATTATAATGTTACATAAAACAAAAACGTTTATTTTTTTTTTATTGAACTAAAAAAAAATTAAGAAAACATAAAACAATCTTGCTATCAGCATTGTTGTCTTAAATTTTTACTCGATAAATCATTATATTCAATCCATTTTTGTATTTCAGGTGGCAAATCTGGTTTTAGTTTTGTACGTACTTGACCATTTTCTGCCATATTTTGGTCGACATTCGTATTGGCTATGGCATGATCTAAACTAATTGTAGAACTTAAGGTATTACGTGATGCCTGTAATTGGGCTGTTTTGGGAGATAATAGCTCGGACATTATTTCGTCCGCCGAACAGTCTATAATACGTTGACGGCAAATGGCAATACAATGGATAAATTGATCAGATGGCCGTATAAAACGATGTTCCATATAAACGGATTGGTCATCCCAATAAATAATCTAAAGACAAGACATACATAAATTATTATTATTAAAAAACTTATTGATAATTAAAAGCTTTTACTGAAGGTACGATCATATTAAGCAAATACTACTTGACCAAAATAGCGTATATTTTCATAACGTAATTTATGAAAATATTTTATAGTAAAACTAGCTGGTGTGTGACCCGGCGTTGCCCACGTTCTTCAATGTATTTATTTTGTAATATTATTTCACATTTAACCTTAATGTGAGAGGTGAAATTCATAGTGACCATTTTATGGTGCAAAAAATTAAATTAAAAATCAAATATATTTTTTTCTAAATGAAAAATGAATAATTTTTATTGCAATTCGCTGTGGTACACAACATTTTTGGCATTTTATTCTCGGTGTAAATATATAAAACCGATGGTTTGCCAACACGCGAACAGGCTATACATAACTGTCCATGTGAGAAAACCGAATACTCAAAATTAACTCTACAAACTCTAACGACTGTCCTTACAGCTTGTTAATACTCACTGCTAATGCAAGGCGGACTGGAAATTGAAGTCGTTTTTCAGTGGAATGCATGGAATTAATACATCATTTTCTTTGAGTTTTCCATTTTTTTTTTTTTTTTGGATTACATATGACATAAATCTTTTGACAGCAAATCTTGTACCATTTCTCAAACGTGGTTGATGTATATTGGGAAGCATAATGATGGTGACTCTAACTTTCAAATGAAGAAACAACCCAAGTAAATCTAAAGAATTCAAGAACTCCGTCGTGTAACACATTTTTGTAATAGATTACAGAAAATTGTTTATAATTTTGTTTCGTCAAAAACGCTTTAATTAGATCAAAGTTAAATACTCTTAAGAATTTAGATTTTTTTGCAATGATTTATTTTACTATAAAAGTGTGAACAAATTATCACTCTTCCTGAGATTCGAACTCTGATTTCCAGACCATATAAAAACGAAAATTGTTTCTGTTGCTTTTAAATCAGTTGCGTACACGCTATGTGCACAATAGGCAAGCTTTGCAAGCGAGTTTTGTGCTACCATACCGACGAGAGCAAAGCAGCCAATCAGATCTCGGCTACAATATTGCTCTCTGCTTACTTTCCAAACTAAAGCAGACAATATAAAATAGTATGAATTTTTAAGGCTATGCAAATATCGAACAATGTAAGGGTTGAACGCAACTGCTTTAAGCTATGAGTATTACAAAATGAATATTATTTTGATATTTAATTAATTAAACTGGCACCAATAAATAATGAAATAAAATTTTTTATAAAACAGGGGTTACGCTTTGTCTTGGTCAATTATGTGCGTAATGTGATCATAGCTTTAATACTTACTCTTGATAAAATTTTAAACCTATGAAATGGTCGTATAAAACGCCTGTAACGTATTGTTGCTGCCCCTTGAAATACTGAACCACCTTTTGCTAGAATTTTACGATATAAATTGGTGCGTTCATAAAAATCTACACGTGCAAAATCCAATTCTCTAAAATAGCGGGCGTTATTCATGTGATAGAGTAGAGTATCAATGTCGTTCGTTAAACAGATACCTGGAAAAAAAATTAAAAAAGGCTTTAAAAATTAAATAGATACAAAGTATGTATGTATTTATGTATAGTACATAAGCTCTATATATTAGGGGTACTATTGTTTGTAAATGTAATTAGTATAGTATTACGGAGTAATTATTTAATTAATATTTAAACATCAAGTATCATTGACTATGAGAAAGACTGAGGACGTTACCATCATAAGGAAATTAAGCAAGATTCAAAGACTTGCCTCCCTCGGTGCAAGTGATGAGGACGGCTGCATGTTCAGCAGCAAACCTTGAAAAGCGTCCATCAATTTGAACATTCCCCATAAGGTGGTCAGGATTCCATAATTTTGGTCTTGGATTCCATGCCTTTGGAACTGTGCTTTGGCAGGAGATTCAAGATTGAAGTATAGGATGGGGAATGTTGGTCTACTGTGTATTTTGTGCGGAGTGAGTTCGATCTGAACTGGTATATCGATGTATCACAATGATTCGAAAATAGAGTTAGGGCTCGTATGCATGGACCCAGTCGGAACTTGTAAATTCCACTAGGGAGGTCATTGAGTGTTTTCAGGCTGAAGTCATAGCCATAAACGTATGTGCTGAGATTAATCTGGGTATTGCGCTCAAGGGAAAGGCAATTAATATATTCTCAGATAGTCAGGCTGCCATGTTGTTGTTACGACTCGTAGCAAAGATTATCGCTTGGAATTGGCGAGGAAGGGATCTGCAAGACCCTATATTGGTCCGGAGCCCTGCTATGCAGCAGCGCTTTCTATTGTAATATTCTCAATTTTGGAATATTGGAACGCTCAAGAAGGTCTCAGGTACGCCAAAGTGTAATTCCTTCCGAAATTTGAGGATAAATCTGATGATCTGAAGTATACAAGGCCAGACCTTAAAATCATAACGGATTTTCTTACGGGCCATTGAGGTGTGAGAGCGCACTTGAAGAGAATGGCGATCAGAGATGTAGATGTTTGTAGACTGTGCTCACAGGCATCAGAAACAGCAGAACACATATTATATGAATGTGCGGCTGTTAATAGATTTAGATGGATGTGGCTACGGAGGCATATGGTCTCACAGGCGGACTTATCCATCACTAAAGTTTCAGAAATGCTGGTGTTTATAAGGAAGGCAGTCTGCCAATAGACTCAAATAGACACAACTGATCTTATAGGTCGCAGTTTCTTGCAATTGTGCTGGATCTAAATCAAATAATAATAATTATTCACTATACGTACCCTAAGCCTACAGCATGTGTTGACAAAAATTAATAGAGCTAAAATGGCTAATACTTTTCTAATAGAAAGTGTTGAGTACAAGAAGAAATTGTTTTTTGAAAGTTACGACATACTTTCAAAATTGTAAATGAGGTTTTTTTTCTACACCAAATTTATAAAAATTTAGTAAAATATTTACCGATTTCAAATATAGTAAGAAAAAAGAGTAGGTACTTATATAGCAGATAGGCATTACTTAAAAAAACCTTAAGTAAAAAACAGAGAATTCCATTTTTCTTTTTTTCATTTGTCCCACCGTAAATATGGATCCGAACGCAAAAAAGCGAAAACTTATATTCATCAAGTTCCATTTTTTTATAGAATTTCTTGATTTTTGTTATTTACACTGTAACTGGCAAAAAACCGAAATTACGTTTTTTGAATCATTTTTATCAGAAAAAAAATACGATTCGATTGGTCCCACTCCCAGATTTCTATGATGAAAAGAAATTCACTTACGCCGACTGCGTTTTGAAATACCAGTGTCTTTGTTCTACTTTCATGCAGGTTTTTTGGCCCTGGTGAACATTTACTGTTTTGTCAGTTACAGCGTTCTTTAATTCTTGCAACGATATGAACTTGTAAACATATCTCAATTGGAATTATTGATACAGTTGCACAAACTCCATGCCTATATTTCTGTAAATTTAGGTTCAATCGTACAAATAACGAAATAACAAGAAATCTGTATGTATTTTTAATAATAAACATAAATTTTGCTAATTTTCTACTATTTTTCAAATTCAAGAACATATTTTGTGCAATATTTTTTATATTTTAGTACGTTCTTTATATATGTAATTTATTATTTAATAAAAGCTTTCGACCGATTACTAAATATTTGACACGTGCACAATGTATAATTTTTTTATTAAATAGGCATGACAAATTAATGAATACTAACTAAAGCGATAATAATCATAAATTGATATTCTTTGGTAGTTATCCAGTAGAGATTGGTGTCGGTTATTATGAAAAAAATAGTCAGTGTGCCACATGTATTTGAAAAAATACATATACTCATACTTATAAAGCAACAGCAATAGCATTTCTTTTTTTTAATCCTTTTAAGCATTAAGATATTGTACGAAAACTTTTTACGGAAAATTTCAGTAAAAACAGACGCCAAAGTTGCAAATAAAACTCCTTACGCTTAATACGCAAAATTACACCCCAACTTATACAAAAAGGTAAATTAATATTCTTATTCTGAAAAGAGTAATTTTTTCGAACGTTTGAATTCTTTGTTTTTTTTCACAACACTCTATTTTGTTTTTTTAAATTTGCAAACATTTATAAATGAATTTTTTTATAGAATGAGGGTATTTTTAAAGCCATAGTCTCTGTAGTCTAGTGGTTAGTGTGCTGGCTTACTAGACAAGAGGTCGGAGTCTCTGAAGTAACTGATTGCAATGAACAAGCTTTTCAAGTTTGTCGTTCGGGGTCGACATTAAGCTGTAGATGTTGCGAAAACTTAGACCGTAACCCTGAAACAGAGTTGTAATGGCCAATTATGGATGTATGTTTAATAAATGCATATGGAAGTAATGTAAGAAATATGTATGTATAACTTGTTTATACATATATATATAAAATCAATACTTGTAATGAGTAAAAAGTTCAGGAATTTTCAAAAAAAAAATGGCAACAAATTAAATTTTCCTTAAAACAATAGTTTTGGCCTGTTAAAAATTAAAAATTAAAACAAATAATGATACATACCGGAAACTGTTGTTGTTTCTAAAATATGGCATTTCCTTTTGAAAAAACGAGCCAATACAGCACACAGGCACATACGTAGAAAGTAATGAAGTTCAAATAGGCAATACAATAATAAAATTGTACAAAAACAGCAGAATAACCAAAAGCCAAATTCAAATGCCATGTTTTATTTTTATTTATTAAAATAAAATTAAACAAAAATATATAACATATATAAATTTTTTTTTTTAAATACTTGAAAATTTTTTCATATGTTGTTGTTTCAGCTGGTGGGCTTAGATTGTTAATTTAGTAACTCGTGTAGACACTTTTTTCCAATTGGGTTTATTTTAATTAAAATTTAGACTGTTGCTGTTGTGGCTGGGACAATAACTGCCGCTATTTGTATAACACGCACACACACACGCACAGACTGTTCTCTTCATATACCACAGTTGTTATTGTAGAAGTCATTTTTGTTTTTGTTTGTTTGAATCAATTTGGAGAAGAAATAACATTCTTGTATATCCTTTCAATAATAAGGTATTAAGTTGATGATATTTTCTTTACACACATACACTGTATGTATATTTTATGCTGATGATTTAACCATTTATAAATTTGGGTCAATAACGAAAGTAAAGACAATAATTGAAATTTCCTTATATTTATCAGTTGAAAGATTTCTTAGTTTTTTTTTTTTTTCTTTTTTTGTCTCTGGCTTTATACAAAAACTATTTTCTTTATACTCATATTAACCCTTGCCCTAAACAAGTTCAAATTTGTAGTATTTGTATGTATCTTCTTGATAAAAAAAAATACAAAAAAGGACAATTTAAAAAATATCAAATCGTAAATAAGTACAAGTAAGGCGGAAACTTTGTTTTCAGTTCGTTTTAAAGCTAAACGTAAAATATACACATTGATTGTTCAATATTCATAATATTATCGAAATATAATTTAAATTCTTTTAATTTTTTTTTTTCACGAACTCTCTGTATATCACTCAATTGATTTTAATCGCATTTAACAATGTATGTATGTATGTATGTATTTTTACATAAACAAATAATTTATTATAATAATGATTATTTAATTATAAGTACACTATATATGTATGTATAAGTATTTGGCTTATATTAAAAACTAAACAACAATTCTTTAAGAACTAAATACTACAACTGACGTTAGTTTTTAACTTTTATTACATCTATTGTCCTTTCCTTTTTCACTTTTGCTTTTATTTGCGCAAACAACATATTTTACACTCTTTTTACAGAGTTATTCAGCAAAAAAAAAACCAAAAGAGAAATCCAATTGGAAAAATTTAAACACTCACATACAATACCAGCGCCTGCGCTCTGCTCTTAATTTTACAGTTACGGATTTGTAAGATATTTGTAATAGTAGTAGTAGTAAAAGTGGATTAAAAAGAATTTATTCATTTGGATTTTAGGACAAATTGAAAGAGACCAAACTGTTTAAAGGAGTCTAAAAAAAGAAAAAAGCCTATTACGATAAAACGCTATTACGCGCAAGCTTTTCAAATTATTTTCTAAATTAAAAATTTGAACACTTTTTGAACCTTTTCCGGAGCAGTTCTGAGTATTACTTTTTTCTTGATATTCTGTGAATATCTGTTTTGAGATACTAAAAGCTGTTATAATCATCAACGTATCAAATGAAATTTCCCACCTAAGAATAAAACTATCACCTTTTACTTTTGTTATACATATGTACATATACTGAAGGGATATAAAAATTGATTAAGTTCTGCGTATTTATAAAAATTAATTTAATTACTCACCTTATCATGTTTTTACAACATCAGGCCGATTTGCCTCACTCCTCGAATGACAGGGGAGCACAGGCTTAACCGGGGGCTTCCTGATGCCCGTAGTACCAGATTAGAGTAGGTTTCTCTGGTCAGTCCCTGAGATGGTCAGTAATAAATTACCATCCTCTCTGCCTATAGCGAGCGCCATATTCCCCGGTGAGTACATGCCCCTGGTTTGACGTAAATCACCAGAAGCCATTTACTGTACCCCCGGGGTGAGCTCTACAGACAGTTAAAACGTTTCCTACAAAGCAAAAAAGTTTAAAAGATTTTTTTGTTATACAAATGTTATTTGTGTGGTATCTATTCGTAATTAGCTGATTTTATTAATAATTGAAAATACATACATACAACCCTGTTTCAGAGTTATATCCTAGCTTGTCACAGCGCCCATGTTGTCTGTGTTAATTTTTATCAAGGAATGCCGGGACCTACAGTTTACTCATGGATAAAAATTTACACACACAACATGAGTGCTGCGAAAAGCTAGGCCGTAATCCTGACACAAGGTTGTAAAGGCCAGTTATGTATGTATGTATGGTTCGTTTTATCAAAATACATGTTCGTGCCAAATTTTAGATTCCTACGATCAAAAATGGCGATTTTATTAACGAAATTCAAACGGACGTAACCACAAGTGCGTGTATGTTTTAATGCAGGAAGACATTATACGTACAAATTTATATGAAAACCAATTATATGACGCCAACCCTTATATCTCGACCCTAAAAATTATATGATTTTCAGGATTTACAAAATTTTTGATTTTAAGGTTTTTTGCTTCTCCTGTAAAAAAAACAAAAAGTGTAGTTACGTCGGTTTGCATTTAATATGACGATATGTAGGTATATTTCAAATAAAATAAATTTTAAAAAAACTTATGTACATACACTTATCAAATATTTGATGAAAAAAGCTTAACAACTATTTATTTGATGGAAACATTTTATATAAAAATTTTGTATTACATATTTGAATATTTTTTAAAAAATTATTTAAAAGCAGATAAACACAAGAAATACATAATAATCAGGGTTGTTGTAGAATCCCAGTCAGAATTGTCATTTATCAGAAATGAAAATCGATTCTGATTTCAATTGGTGTCATGAAACCGTGTGTATTTTGGCTTTATTCGAAAATAAACAAAACCCATAATCGAATCAGCTGTTTTTGCTTTGTTTACATTTTTTTAGAAATATTTTATCAAAAATTTTTTTTTCTTTTGGTGTTGAACATATTTTATAAAGAAATTTAAATTATACGGAACTAAAAATGGTAGAGGCTGTCGTTTTATTTTTATTAATGAAGGAAGAATCGAATGAAAAAGTTAAACGAATGATATTGAGAGATTACAGCAATCCCTTGGAACTTCCGGATATAGCGTAAGTACACATTGCAACAAAGTACGAAAAGTTGAATTGTATGAAAGTTTATTAAAGATTCGTAAGTCAATACCGTGTGAATAAAGAAGCATTCCAAATGTTGATGAACATTGTTGAAATTCACTTGCCTCCGTCAAATATTTTGTGTATTATTCAGCTAGCAGCAACATTACGATTTTTGGCAGAAGGCAGTTATCAAAAGTCAATTGGAAACGATTCTACCGTTAGTTTAGGCCGGAGTACGGTGTTAATTGTGTTGGCCAATGTAATGGATGTTTTCCATTCCGTCCATATCTTTTGTATAAAAATAAATTTTTGTTAAATAATAGTGTCACATTTAAGAAATTTAAACATTTTAACTTCTTCCATCCGTTGGCATCTTTGCTGGGTGGTCCAGCACTGTTTAAAGACTGTGTAAGTTCCTGCCAGAGAGACTCAACTTCAGCCTTATCTCGTTTTGTATAACCCCTTGCGTATTCTTCGTATTCCATATTCTTCTTCCTCCATAAATTTTACAAATATCCCATTTTGAGTTATATTGTATTTCTATGTTTTCCCCTATACACATAAATATATTTTATATAAAATGAAATTTAAATTAATTTTACTTGCATTGTGCAGCAAAATACGTTTAACCGCCTACAACAAAAATCAATACAAGTGTGTTTCTGACAGCTGAAAACTGATCGGATTGTTTCTGATAAAAAACCGATAAAATCAGATTCGATGACACCAAATTCTGACAACAATTCTGATTCGAATATAAAACCGGTATCATCTGTTTCTGTGACACCAAAATGAGAATTCTGTCGGTTTCAATTCTGATTCTGATAATAATCAGATTCTACAACAACCCTGAATAATTAAATTTTTATTTTATTAAATTTGACGTAACAGTAAACAAAATAAATGTTTGAATAAAATATTTGTTACACTACTTTCATCAAATATTTGACAAATGTAAAAATTAAGCAAAACAAATAGGCACACACACTTATATCGGCATAATATATTTTGATATGTATTTGAATTGACAAGGTTTTGAATGCTCCTAATTTGTTGTTTTCGAATATGTTCACCTTTTGAATACAACGACCAAATATATCTGTGGCAATTTGGAAGAGTAGCTTAAGTCGAAAATTGAAGTTTTGAGATATCTTCAATTTTGTGTAATTTTTATTCTGTATGTTTTTTGCGAATAATTTATGAGTTAATATATTGGTAACATGTTCATTAGAGAAGAAGGATGAATATTTAAAAAAAATATGGTTAATTTTAGAAGATTTTACGCCTTTTCTACTTAAGCGCTTTTTCGAAACTGAAATCTGAGTTGGACAGGTCCTTAAGTAACTTAAGCGCTTCTGTTGAAATAAAGAGTACGTATTGTGTAGTTTTAAGTAAACATAAGAGGATTTATTCAAGAACTTATATTCACTTAAGATAACTGTATACAAGAATCACATTTTATTAAAAAAACTAATGTAAATATAAGTTATATGATAAATCGAAAATCTGAATATGTAAACAAATCTATGTGTACATAAGTTGTTTTGTTCAATGCATTATTGATTTAAAAAACTTAGGCTAAAAAGTAAACGTACATAACATTGATAAAAAATATAATTTTTCAAAACGGACTAAACACATTTAAGCGCCTTTGCTTTTGTAATGCCCCAAACGCCTTAACTCAATTCTCTCTTATGTCGACTTAAGCTACTCTTCCAAATTGCCACAGATATGTAGGCTCTTTTATGTACATACATATGTACATATGTATATACAAATGCCACATAATGTACGTTATATGGAAATGCAATATAAATTTACCTTTAGGGAGAATATCCAATAAAAAGTTTAATGTTTAAATCATTTTAAAATTCTGACATCAGTTGTGGCAAATTTCTATTACTTGTGTGAATAATCAATCCTTTGCCATACATTCAGCACTTCTTATGCACGTTTTATTATTCATTTTATACGAAAAAGTATAACAAAATGTGTATGCACCCACCCGCATAAACACATTTATCTAATATTTATATTTTGCGCTTTTTTAGATTTCACCACAGTTATTTCTATAATGCGGAACGCGGAAAACCAAATGTATTTTAAAACAACCCCTTAAACATTTTTATTTATAATGTTTCAGCTTAATTTGGAATTAAAAAAAAAATTCTTGTTTTGGCATAACCTTAACCATCATTTGTCACTTGATATTGTGCAAGGTTTTCTTCAGATATTTTATTTAATATACAGACATACATAAGCCTAAGTATGCATGTGCATTAGGGCAGGTTGAATTTATTTCGCATAAAGCGTCTAGCAAAAACGAAAACTACAAAAAATTCTAAGAAAGTTTTGCAAAGAAACCATCGTTCTAAAATTAATTCCCATTCAAAAGGAAAAAATTTTGAAACTCATTTAAATCCATGACAAATGACTATATAATTCAGTCAGGTTTATGTTTTTTCTAGCTGGTTATAGGTTATTGTAAATGATAAATGCAACTCCTACTTTTTGGAACACTATGATATTCTGGTCAGACATTAGCGAAATTATTTATTTTATTTATTTATTTATTAAATTTCAATACATTGGAAGCCCATAAGGCCAATAATATGGAATCATTCACACAATATTTGAAAATTATGACCCACAAATAATCATAAAAAATATTTTTGTGTAATAGCAGTCTTATAAAACGTATTTCCATATAAAATTTATTTCTTAAATATTTTTAAATTAAAAATATTTTAAATTGTAGTCATCATCAGACACATATTTTCCCAAATATTGGCACTGCTATTTCTTTTAACTGTTGTCGTTTTAACGTCACTGCGACGTCTACAGTCTAAAATCAAGTTCATTACGTCCAGAAACAGCTCCTTAAGTTTTAGCGTAAGCCAGTCCTGTTCATAATGTAGTATATCGTCATATTTCCTATATACCAGGGGCACACATTTACACTCGTATACAAAAAAAATTAATTTCAAGTCCACTTTTTTTTTGCATATGGACGTTAATGATGAAATGCTCCATAGACTGCTCCATTAGAACCTGCAGGTCCCAATGATGGACAACCCATTGGGTGTAGGAGCTTATTGCTGGAGTAGTGACATGTGACTATCTCCATATGTGTCAGAGTAAAGTTCGTCCTATTACCGTCGAAGCTCAGTTCTTTTTTTTTTAATGTTCGAAATATGTTCGAATTTCGTTTCAATAATAATTTATGATATATCTTGATAATTTCTCATTTCCCTTGTTAAAGCCATAAGATGGAGTGGGTTTGGTGAAAGTTCCCTTGAGTAACTTGAGCAGAATGAGGAAATTTTAACTGCTACCATTTCCAAGTTATCAGCCCAGTTATAAATAAAAATTCCCGGGTGTTTTTCCACTTTGCAATTTTCACAATTAAATATAAATATATGGAAAAAATGAGAAAAGGAAACAACTGCCGGAGATTTTTTATTCATAAACATTTATGTAAGCTAAAATATTTTCATCATTCGTATACTTTACGCAACAAGGTCAATAGTGCCGAAGTATGAAACGACACAACATAATATGTATAACACCACTCTCTCTGCTGTAAGGAAATATTTTCTCTTTACGGATATCGTCAAAATAAAAGAGCAACCATCGCAACGATTAAGCTGCATTTACTTCGGCTAAACGCTTAATATTAGATGTAGATTGGGCTGAATTCGAAGCAAATCGGAGAAATTTTCGCTTGACTTGTGGTATAAGCGCCAAGTAGGTACGTCCTTATAATTTTTATTTATCCACATTCAGTTACACTACGATGGAAAATTGGTATTCCACAAAAAAAAACCTATTCGAAAGAAAAAGAATAAGACATCAATGTTTACAAAATTAAATATATCATTGCGGAATGTGGAAATGAAACAGCAAAATAAGCCAATCTATTATAATTTATTTATAGTGTTAAAAAATAAACTGTTCAAAAGGGAAAAAAGATTTATGACTGAGCGGTAAAAAAGTATTTTTAGAGGAATTGTGAGACAAATCCAAAAATTCCAATGTGAAATTTCAAGCAGAAATTGAGTCTATAGAAGCTGCGCTATTTTTCGAAGAAGAAAAAACAGAGCGTAAAAATAAGAACAGCTGAAATCCATTTGAAATTAGCGATCTTTTTATTTATTTTATTTATTTATTTAAATATTTTCAAGTAATATAAAAAGCCCTTCAAGGCCAATAAATATATATATTACAAAAGAAAGAGGAATTCTGAATTTACAAACATGTGTAAGTATATGGAAAAAGTACAAAAAATAAATAATTAATTATAAATAATACAGTAAGCTAAAAGCGTCTAACAAGTTGGCTCCCCAGCCACAAATTAAGAAGAAAATAATATAAAATAATGATATGTATGTATATACATATGTATGGTCCAATGCAATAGTAGACTATCCAGAAAATTTAGAAAAATATTTGTAATAAAAGCTCCAAAAGAAAGTTCAGTTGCGAGCAGAAAAATCCCTTAACAATTTTAACCGAAATGCATTGTTAGAGTAAGAAAATAGGCGAAGGTCAAGAGGCAGATAATTCCAACATCGAGCCACCCTAACAATAAAGGACCGCTCAAAAGAACTACACCTGATCCTAGGGATAGTAATTTGAGGATTTCTTGTAGAGTGAGAAAAGGTAAATTCGGAACAAAGCTGAGATGGCAAACCACTTTTCTGAACTCGGTAGAAGAAAAATAAATTCCGATGCAAAAATTATAAAATAAGTTTTTATGTATTATGAAAGTGCACATGTTTATTTATTTTTATGTTTAAAAAATTGTATCATTAAAGCAAATATAATTTTAAAAATTATTTCAATCATTTGTGCAAATTTTATTGTATTTTATACTTACTCCGTCATTGCTTATATATGAAACCTTTGCATACTAAATAAAATTAATACCAGTTTTGACTGTTGATGATCACCCAACTGAATGGCCAACAGGTTAGAAACAGAAGGCATTATTAATAATTTTACGTAGACATTATCGAAGTGCATGCATTGAGAAAATACGCATAGCAACTTGCGTTTAGAAAGTCGAAACAGTGTTGTAAAGTAGTTTTCTTTATTTTTATTAAGTTTCTCGTTTGTTCTGGATTCATTTTTTTTTTTTCTTTTTCTCGTTAATATTATTGCATTATAATAAAACAGAATAAGTTTCAAGGTTTTGCTATAATTATTTTTATATGTATTCGTATATTTAATTTAAACTTATAAGAGTGAAAGGAGAAAAATATAATTTTAGGAAAAAAAAAGAAAAAAAAAAAAAAAACAAATATACATACATATATATACATACGTACATATATATTCATTAACAACACAATTTAACTTTGTTTTTTTTTCTCTAGTTTGTCTTCTTATAAATTTAATTGAAAGTATAAAGAAAAAATACGAGGAATTTATAATGATGGGAAAGAAGTGGATTATTGCTAGGGGAATATTAAGAGGGTTTTTTTCTTGGTTTAATTTGGTTTATTAAAATATATAATATAATGCAATTAAATTACTTAATTTATTTAGTCAATCCTAACTACTTTGTGTCTTATGTATGTAAATATGTATTTACTTAATAAGAGGTTATAATTCTTTTTTTTTTTTCTTTCTTTTTTTATGATGTGCGTGTGTCAAAAAGTGTGTTTTCCTTTTTCTATTATTGCATAATTTATTTTATTTTATTTTTTTTTCTATTATTTCGTTCTTATTTTAAATGTAATAATTGTCAAGAGAAATAATAAAATTTTTAAAATTACTCGTAGTTTTAAATATTTTATTACGTATTTATATAAGAACACAACTAGGAAAATACTTTAAGCAGATTCAAAACTTTAAAACCAATTTTTGAAACTGTTTAAAATATTAAAAAAAAGTAAGAAGAAAGGAAAGAAAAGTAATGATATAATAACAAAGGCAAGGATTAATATATACATTTACAGGTATAATTACTAAAGATAGACAAAGAAAAATAATTTAATTAAAGCGTCTGATATTTGTTTTGCTGCAATTTTTTTTTCTTACTTAATTAGATATAGATAGTAATGATAGTCGCTGATTCTATTTTTTCAGTTTAGAAAAACAAAATAAAATATAAACTAAACAAACAAACAAACAAATAGCCGTCATCATGTTAGTAATTGTGGGTACGTACATAATACAATAGTACAACACACACATAACAAATACAATATGTACAAAATAATAGAAGTGTGTAGTTCTTTAATAATGTATGAATAGTTTGTATATCTCCAAATATACATTTGACATTTAATGCGTATCATTTTGTTATTAAGATGTTTAAGAAAACAAATCACTTTCGTTAATTTCGTTTTGATATGGAAATTTTCTCAAAAAACGACTGTTACAAATTAAATTCATAAAATCGGCTTATTTAGAACACATTTCATTGAAATTACAATTTTCTAAACTTTGGGCAAATATTTTGCGTAAGGTGGCTAAACTGCAGAGATCATGATCAATAGGACACCCTGGTATGTGTATGATTTGCTCTTGATGCAAAGTTAGGACCATATGTCCTTCATTTTTACAACTGTAATTGAACCATTTTTAATATATTTTGGGTGTCAGGAGTTATTATCGCGTTTATAATACTCACTCGTACAAAACAAAAGCCACATTTGTAGCAAAGGCATCAATGGCACTTGTACGCCATTTTCGTTGTTTGCCATAATCCTTGAATGTTAAAGGATTTTCATCCTTATAAAGACCCAAATGTGCCAAAACTTTAAGCAAAGTGCCAGAATGTGTAAAATAAAATGTCGAATTTGGCTTTGCAGATTGAGGGCTATATAAATGAAATTTTATTTAAAATATATATTTTTATTTATTTTTTATATCAACTTACTCAATATGCTCAAACATATTTGATATAGCAGGACATGCAATTTGATGGGTCAAATCATAACCATAGCCATCGTTCCAATAATATTCCAAATCTTCAATAAACTCAAGTATTTGTATAGATTTCGGATCAAGTAGTTGGCACCACACTGAAGGTTCTTTACGCCTTTGCCAAGCAGTTTCAAAACCACAAACCGTATATATAAGACGTGCTATTTCGGCATCAATGTTGGCCAGTTTGGTCTTCTTACGCAATTGTTGTACAACTCCAAGCATGTGATCTGTTTCCAAAAATTTACGCACATTGTCAAATGTTTGGGGATTTTTATCGACATCAGTTTTCCAGCGACTACATAATTTATAAAACTAGAACCAAAATTACAATAGATAATTAGTCTTCGAAAATATATTTTGTTTTTGGTGTAAAATCTTTTCAAATATAAGAGACTTTAATATAATTTTAAAATAAAAAAAGTACCTGGTGATGGTTCGTATACAGCCACCGTATTATCTACAAAACCTACAGCTAAAGATATTTTGTGTAAATGGAAAGCTAGACATGTGGGATGTCCAATTTTTGGACCCATAAAACTATCATTACTACGTAAAGTACTTTGTACACGACCGCTTTGTTGCGTACTATAGATGGTAATTTTATTTGCACTACCCGAAGCTACCAAATCGGCTGACTGATGAGCTGCAATGGCTGTAACATCATTACCCACCTCCCATTGATGCAATATACCACCATTTGGTGCTTTGGATCGTAAATCTATGACACTTATTTTGCCTTGAGAGCAACCTGTCACCAATGTCGTTTGGTTATCCTTCAGACAACAACTTAATATTGCACCTGAATGTTCACGATAGGTTCGTACTCGAGCATCTAGTGGAGAACAACGTTTATCGTACAGACGTACACTGCCATCACTGCAGCCTCCAACAATAAGTTCACTACGTGCATTGTTGGCGAACGGTGAAAGTACACGTATCCTGTTTTCATTACCAATTGGTATATCGCATACACGCAACTCACGTTCAACATCCCAAATACGTATAAAGCGACTAACACCACCGGCTACAACTAACTGCTGAGAGCACTGCTGCCAAGCTGTAACTAAACCACAACCATCTCCAGCCACATCTTTACGAGTGTATTTCGTACTGGACCCTAAACTTGGGGAACTGCCCAGATAGTTAGCCTGTAGAGCTGGTAGGGCTACCCAAGCTGTAACCAAACGACCGGGCGAATCTCGTGCTTGTTCCTCTGTTGCTGCACTGGTATTGGGTTGCCATATACGAACTACGCCATCTTCATGACCAGCCAACGTTAAGGGCATATCATGTGCGTTTAAAAATTCTATAGCACTAACACGTGCTACGGTATTTTGAGCTGCATGAGGAGGTGGTGAAGCTGATGAGGTTCTTCGACGAGTAGTAGCAGCGTTTGATGGCACAGCGGTTGGTGTAAAAGTTCTAACAGTATTACGTTGCCAGTCATACACCAATACTTTCTCCCTATAAGCCACGGCAATTTGTTGTTCATATGGCAACAATTTTACAATTGAAGGTGTCGACTGGGTTTTACGTGACCAACTTTGGGTGTCTATACGTAAATTTCTTGTTTGTTGATCTCTAGCTTGTCGTCTGATTTGCCTATTACGTTGGTAACGACAATCACGGGCTCTTAGTACAGGATCATTTTTATCTATTGGGAAAACTTGAACATGCTCGTTAGATTTGTCTACAGCATATCGATGTTTACCGGGCCGTGTGAAATAAGAAATAGCCCAAGGTATAAATTCTGTAGAAACAATGGATTTTAAATTATGTGTTTTGGATTCATAGTTGGTATCACTTGTACTGCTATGACCAGATGCAGAACCATCCCCACCACCCCCGCCAATTCCAGTAGATTGACCAACACCTATATGTCCACTATTGCCACTATTTTGTGTTACTTCATTGATCATAGCGCTTGTGTTAGATGGTACAGCGCAACTGTCGGTTTCATCATTCATTGAAGTAGTACGCAGTTTACGATGTAACATGGCTTGAGGATCATTTACAAGATTTCTTAGCTTTGGAGTCCAATGATTTGTTTGACTAACATGTTGTCCACCTACACCTACAGGTGGTGACTCACCTGATCCTCCTTGGTTTAAATAGGAGACACGAGTATTTGGACTTGGTGGCAAACTTACGCTTAAACTTATACATTTTTCATTTGTGGCCTCTTTTGCTGTAATCAAGCATAGCGCAGCATTTTCTATGTGTTTAATAATTTCATGTGCTGTCTCTGCTACTTTGGGGTATGGATCCTGACCAAGTAGATAGATACCTTGCCAAAGTTTAAGAAAAATGGATTGAAAGGGTATGGCTGCAGAACTTATGTTCGATATAGAACTGGAGCTTGCACCACGGCGCATTGTGGTAGTATGACGTTCAAGACTATGAGTAGAATGATGATGCAAGCCACTACCATAGCCACCACCACTGCCAGTAATAGATGACACTCCCGTTAAAACATGGCTGACACTGGCGCTGCGATCTGAACTAGAAGAAGACATTGGCTGTTCTTGAAGATAAACGGTTACAAATTGTGATTCAAATAATAAAACCATCCATTGTAAAGCAGCAGCCAGTTCCAAACGCACTAAGGGAGACATATCCTCGCTAACACTTTCTATTAACGTAATGGCTATAATGCGATCAATATTATTTGCATGCTCCTCAGAACGATCTGTTACCGAACTAATAAATGTACCCAATGCAAATACAGCGGCAGCTCTTACTTCCGGTATAGGATCTTTAAGCAAAGGATAAAGTTTTTCATGCGCCAAATCTCTAACACCGGACCAGCGAGCTTTTTCAAAATTTTGCCAAAGCATGCCTTGAATTGTATAAAGAAAATAAACCATAAATACATAAAAATAAAACAGGTGCAGAGATTACGTTTACCTAAGCATATTGCCAACCATTGTCTAAGAAGCCAGCTTTCATCGTTCAATTGTTCCAGGCATATGGACACCAATGATCCCTGTAGTGCACTTGTTTGACCCAGCAGAAAATTGTTTACAATACAAGCCAAAACAAATGCCGATAAAGTTCGATATTCCTTGGCTACAGTGATATCTTGTAGAACAGCCAAAAAATATTTATGATCTTTAACTAAATCCACCTGGCAAGATGGATCTACAGCCAATATTTTAGCCCATATAAATACCAATACTGGACGTAATTCTTTGGCAGAACTTTGTAAAAGTTTAAGTACATAAGGAAATATGCCAACACCCAAAGCCAAATCAACAGCCCATGGTCCAAGATCTAAGAAACGGGCTAAAAGCTCTAAAGCACGTAAGCGATGTACTTGGGAAAGTAGAACTTGCAATACTATAGGCAATTGTTCAGGAGGTGTACGCGATTCAGATTCTCGATCCAGCCATACTTGAAATGCTGTAAGTTGCTCTTCAAAGAACGGCAACTGTTTGTAAGGTTCTCCATGTTCTAAAATATCTGGTAACTGTTGTAAGGCTAAATCCACAACTAAGTCCCAAGCTGACCACATTGGATGACGAAAACAAGGCGGTAAAGCTGGGTGAGATACAGGCGTACAATCGTGTGAACGTAGAATTCTTTCAGCCAACAAAAAATTACGAAACAAACTGGCTACTAAGAGATCTTGCCTAAATAGCTTTTGAAACAATTCACGTGGCAATGTATTCCATGCTATTGTATCCGTTATAGCAGTAAATACCCAATTAAGTTCACCCAACATGGTACGCCTATCATTTACCTTGCCCGGTATCTTGTCTATAAGCTCAGTTTGTAAACTGGGTACTAGACCAAAATTCTCCCGCATTGTATACCATTTTAAGGCTATTGTAATGGGTGTTGTTAGGCAGGAAGTAAATAAATCGGCTGGTAACTGGGCATTCATGGGCAAAATCTCTCCAACTGAACAGGATGCTAAGTGAATGCAATTCTTATAACTGGGTGGTAAAGGAGGCTGTTGTGAGCCAGGATGAAAACGTTGATGAGCTGATGACATAGCCTTTTGCACCTCACGCTCTTGTTGTTCGGCAAATTGTAAAAACGATTGAATAATTATGCCAGCATTTGAACAATCGTACACATATATAGATGGATCATCCATCCAACTTTGTAGCTCAAAAATACTCAGCGGGATGTATTGGGTAAAGGTTTTGTTAAACACCCAAATTTCACCGTTTGCAGTTGGTTTGGGTACACCATGACCATTGTAATGAAACAAAATACGTTCTCCTTTGGCATTACGTCTCAAGGAAATGCATAATTTTTTCACATCCTCTACAGTGGGATCATGACATTTTTTATACCGAGCCCTAGGTTGCCATCTCTCATATTGCATTTGTAAATTTGAACCAATCAAATCCATAGCTTTGGGTGCTGATACTGACGATGGATCTACCCAACACTCTAAACGGGCACAGGGATGTATTTTTATAACATCCGGAGGATCTACACCAATATTAAGGCATAGCACCAAAGCCACACTTGCTGTTTTCATCCGTTCCCTTATACGCCAAGGCTGACGATCACATTCTATAGATTCTATAGCCTCATGATGGCGTTTAGCTTGGAAACACAGAGGACAAATATGATCTGGTACCAATTCTACACTATCAAACATAGTAAGCTGATGCAATGACTTTGTTAATTGTTGCTGGCAGTCAATGGACGATGTGGAAGTTTTACGGCTTACCGACATATTGGAAAAGCTACTGACAGAAGTCAACGAAGTGGGCACGTTACTCGAACTATCCCTTCTGCTGCTATTAACTGCACTTGAAGCATAAGATATGCCTGATTTAGACAAACAATTATCACTTGTATTAGTACTACCACCTGCTTCTTCACCCGTGATCAATGATGTATTCACTATTATTGAATGAATATATTGAGACTCAAGCATTGAATCGATTGTTTAAGAAAATCTTTTCTCTATATGTATGTATATGCGGCAGACAGTAGTAGTAAACCATCAAAAAACAACAACAACAATCAATTAGTTCAAAAATGAAAACAATAATAAACAATTCAGCAACAGCAAAAAAAAATGACGGTGAATAAGTAAATGCGTATATGTATTAAGGTACGTTTGAATGTGTCTGTTTTAAATTAACAAGGCGTCTTTTGTCTGGCCTGTTTTTTTATTTCCTTCAGATGTACAGAGAGTGGGAAGGCGTTATAAGGCCGTTGGGTTTTTTTTTTTTTTTATTGTATTTTTCATAATAAATCCATCAAATATGTACTTGTTTCCGGGTTCCTTTTCAATTCAATTCACTTTTATGTTCTTTGTATTAAACATTTTTTTACACCGTTTTTTTCTTTTTTGTTTTTGTTTTATGTCTTAAATTGCGGCTGAATTTTTGGAATTCTTCTCTTTAAAACAAAACATAACCACAATTTTTTGCGTAGGGAAAGAAAGTTTTCTTTCTTAATGCTTGACTTTTAACATTAATTTTTTTCCACTTTCAACCGACAAATTTTACAAGTTTTTAGTAACAATACAAAAGGAAAGCAGTAAATTACGTTCTAATAGTCTTATTTGCCACGAATTTCAATTATTCTTAAATAAAAATAAAAGAAAAATCGCAACCACGCTAATGTGAAAAAATACGCAGCATTTTTTCACACTTACAACTCTACGGCTCTTCAAAATGACATTCTCTCTTTTCATTGCATGCATAACAAAGCTGCCAGATCAATGCATAATACTAACTCTTAAAAGCTACTGAAATTAAATAGAATTTCAACAACTTCCTATTATTGCGTGGTCACATTGTGAAATTTATCTTTCTGAAGTCTGAGTTCAGAAATAGGGGAGAGAAAAATTGTATCGGGTAGTCTTTCACGTACTCTGAAATGTTTTTGCTGCTCCACTCGTAAATGTTTTAGTTTTGTACAAACCTTCAATTTCTATAAAAATAATTTCAATATGCGACGACCAATGAAATTTTAAAAGAGAATAAGAAAACTTTCATAATGTGACACCAGACTTATGGATATAGGGAACTTTTTGTAAATTAAAGTGTTGCAAATTATTTTGCAAAAAGACGGGTATATTTCATGTTTATATAATTTTACCGGTTATGCAGTTTAGGGGTGGCAGCTCTCTCTTTATCACTCTCTGTTAAATTTAAACGCTCTCTTTTCCAAAAAGACAGCATGAGAATTTGTCAAATTGATATGATGCCAGATTGAAATTCCATTTTAGAATGCGAAGTAGGATTTATATTTAAAAGTAAAGTAAAAGCACCTTCTGTGCTTTAATCAAAATTTTAAGAAAACTCCAAAACTCAAAAATCGCCAGAATCTTTGCAATTTTTAATCCATTTTAGTGTTAATGTTGAAATTTATGGGTAGAATTACGTGGATTGTTTTTAAACATATGAATAATAATAAACGTTCTTTCGTGTAAAGCAAAATATTGGTAATTATTTATGCTTAAAAACCGAAATTCCTTTTTGCTATACTGAATCGAAAAATATGTAAAACTGTTAGTGCACTCGTATACCACTTTAATTTTTTTTATTATTAGGTTTATACAAGTTTCAATATTCTCCGCATCGTATTTAGATTTATCAACTAAGATAACACATAATTAAATAAAAATTATGGATGAAAAACTGCCAGAAATCGTAGATATGTCTAACGAATTTAATGACATCACAACGGGACCTTAACCAAACTTAATCTAAATATAAATCATTAATTGAACATACCCTTAATACTGGATCTCTATGCAAAGCTTCCGGATAATCTATTTCTTTTATACGATGTCTGCCAAACAATCCAGTGGCAAAACCCTGGGCACTTTTTAACGTACGTTGAGTAGCGGTATATTTAAAGAAGTATTGCTTTGGTGTATACACCTCTGGCATAAGTGAAGGAAATCTATTTTGCATACGTTCGGCTAATTCAATAAGTTCATCTTCACCTTCAGCTACTAAATACTTTTCTTCTTTTTCCAATACAGTAAAATTCCATTTGCGGAGACTTTCTAAATGCTTAGGGCACAATTCTACATCATTCGACGTTAAAATATTATCCCTCAGTGTCCTGAGTTTGGTGTTAATAAGTCCGATAACCTCCTTACTTGGATTTCTAGTTCCATGACGTATAACAGACCAAATGCGCAACGGTTGACATCCTGAAAAACAAAACACAACAAAGAATAATTCTTGGTGTGGCACACTTTTTCTCTAGTATTGTAAAAACCTTCATATTTTTTGGGTTTATCATTGAAATTAGCGACCACTCGATATGGTGTTTTAGTCGATAAATACTTTTCAATGTCATGTCTTTGCATTTCATAGCATGATTCAATGTCCGGTGGTTTATTGGTCTTCCTATCATCTTTTGCATTGACGACACTGATTAGAAATGTAAACAAAACAATTACAGCAACAACAAATAAACGTTTAGACATTTTTAACACAAATAAGTAGAAAAATAGATTTAGAGCTTTTGCATTTAGGTATGCAAAAATTTATCAGTTATAGTATAAATTATATGAGGAAAATTTAACAGGTAGAAAAATAAATAAACGTGATTGAAGTTATAAAATCAACACTACTATTTTTATAAAACACGGCGGGCGAAAAAGAAATAAAATTTTCTCTGCTTTGTCACAATGTAACCATATGTATGTTTGACATTCAACGAAGACGCCAGCAGAATTGACCATGACCAACGTTGCCAGAAATGCAGATTTATCTTAATTTTTCTAAAATTTACCCCTTAAAAAAGATGCTACGAAGATTTGCTGATGTTTCAACTAAAAACGCATATGTTTTTAATTATATATATATATATATATATTGGTTCTTTTTCTACCGATATACCTTTTTTACATATGAGTGAGAATATGTACAAAATTATAAAAATTTTGATTTCGGAGTTTACGCAGCCGAAATTTTTTCAATTACTTACTTTCTTCAATTCGAAGTAAAACTTAACAAAAACTAACAAACTGGTTAATAACTTCTTAAAAAGATTTTTCAGTTAAATTAATATAAATATAAGAAGGAATGGAAATATGTTGGAAACTGAAATTTTAGTAGGTGTTTTGCTTACTCAAAGCTTAAAAATTCACCTTACTTTTATTTTCTAAAGATTTTAAAATTAACAAAATTTATTGTATTTTTTAAGTACGTATCTTATTAATAGTAAGGGGTATTTATTTAATTCACTAAATGCATCTTGAACTCTTTTATATTTTTTACGAGCTTAAAAGGTATAAGAGGCATTTAGCAAATTAAACACTCATATTAAATTATAAATAACTTACACTCTGCACAGAAAGATAATAATATATGCAGCGAATTTTTTTTTTCATATTTTTTTTATTTATAAATATTTTATGGCCGTATACATAAAAAATATTTTAGGTTTATAGAGGGTTTAATTGACAATTATTGCTTAGAAATTTGTCAAATAACCCTCAATAAACTTAAAATATTTTTATGAATACGGGCGTTATATCTTTAAATAAAAATGTTTAAATAAAAAGGAAACAAACTTGGCATTTCGGTGAAATAAGTAGGTTTTGATTTATTGAATGTTTGCAGTGGTTGTATTATTTCTTTTGGTTTTGTTTTATTTCTGTTTAGTTTAATTAATTTTTAATATTATTTTTGAATAAAATGATTATTTGAAAAACCAAAAATGGTTTTTAAACTTTTTTGAAGAATTTCAAAATAAATCGTAAATCTAGATTTCTAGCTACAAAATGTACTAAATTTTCAAATTTTACCACTGAATTTTCTGGCAACCCTGAAACTTCATGTCAGCAAATGAACAGCTGAATATAGCTAAATTGAAGCAAAATCCGCTTAAATACATTTTTTGCTCCAAAATCAAGATTTGAGTTCTAGTCTGTGTAATAAGCATATACAAAATTTTGTAAGTAAATATAAATGTGGACAACAGGTTTATAAAATGTATTAATTAATTAATTATTATTAAAAGTCCGGCAACTTCAGTATATGCCGGTAATAATAACACAGGGTAGTACATATATTAATTTGTACATTTAAATGAGCGAGTATTTTAAATCGTATTTTAAAAACAAATTATAGGGGGTTTTGAACTAATTTATAATTGTTTTAACAAAAATTATCATATTATATATATAAGAGCAGGACAAAACAATATTTTTTTCCTATGTCGGCTGAACTGCGCTGTAGGATTGTTGTCTACATGTACTTTGTTAGTTGCCTTACATAATTCTTTCTTCAAAGAGTTTGTTTTTAATCCTATAGACCCGGGATGAGCAACACGCGGCCCGTGGGCCGCTTGCGGCTCTTTCAACCTATTTATGCGGCCCGCCAAACAAATGTTGCTGCTTCTAAAAAATACACATAATATATAGACACATTAATCAACGAATTTCAATTACGAAGAAACAGAAGAGAGCAGTTTCGATGAAAATGTTTTCCTAACCATTAATTATCGATGTGGATACAGTTCCCGAAGACTTTTAAAGGGAAGTGATGGACATGCAGAATAATACTGATGTAAAAAATGTATTTCTCTCAGTAAACATCGAGAATGTTTATAAATCCGACCACCGACCAATTACCACCGATCAAGAGTGAGTAATGCACGATTAGAAACTTGTGTATGTGTACCTACCTCATCAATTCCGGCTGATATTGATCAGGTTGTATCGAAAAAACAGTGCCAAATTTCTCATTAAAAATTTCAAGCAAATACTTTTTTTTTGGCATTAAATTTTATATTTTTTATTCTAATTTTTATTATAAATAAAGTTTTGTAAATTATTAGTATTTATGTGCGGCCCGCCAAAAAATTTTAAAATTTATAAGTGGCCCGTTGATTAAAAAGGTTGCTCACCCCTGCTATAGACTGTTTCATTAACAGCACGGTATTTTTGTGATTAAGCCCAATCATTTTTAATGCAGCGCTTTATGAATATTTCATTCTCGCCCTTGATTATACCTTTTAGGTCAGTAGAAAATAATTGCTCTTCTATTGCCTGAAAAGGAATAAAAGAGCATTCGTGATATGTTGGAGGACGTAATACGAAATTTATGAAAACAAACCTAAAGGTCCAAGTGCTCTAGCAATTCGCTGGTGAATAATCGTAGTTATTGGTATTATAAATGCTAATACAAATAATTAATAATAAATGAAGTTAATGTTTGAATAACAAACGAGAAATTTATGGAACCTCCTAACGGTAGACTAGCTTAACCTTTAACTACTGAGATGAAATATTTTGTCATAATTATTGACGTGGGGTAAATTTTACCAACTTTTGTTTTCCCAAAAATAATAGGCAAAAAAAATTTTTTTTATAATTTATTTTTAAAAGAACAAGAAAATACATTTTTATATAAATAGGGTTATAAAAATAAAAAAATCAAAGATTTAGTGTGACAAAACAGTGACTCAACAGCGCTCAACCGAAAAAAATAAATTAAAAAATCTAAGGAGAGGGTAAAATTTACCACCGCCTCAGTAGTTAAAGGTTAATATGATTAAAATTAAAAAAAAGTTAACATTACTAACCAAAAGCTTCAAAATCTTGCTTTGTTTTAATTTTGTCGCTAAACATGAAGTGAGAGATCAACTTGCAAGAAAAAAAGAATTCATTCCACTGATGGGCCCAAAACCTTTTTGGAAGTTTGGAGGGAAAGAAAGTATGTATAATTAAATCAAAGTACTATATTCCCTCGTGTATGAATGAAACATGACATTATTAACTTATTTTAATAAAAAGAATAATAAAAGGTTTCTCTGAGTTAAAACAAAACTTAGCAAGTACTAAAATTTCACAGAAATTGTATTTTATTTTAAAAATGAACTCTTTTTCTTACTGTCATAAACTTTTTAAGAGATTGACACCCCATGAGTGTTAAACATGAACAAAAATATTGATAGCCAGCGATGCCAAACTTAGTGCTTCTGGCACTATTTTTAATGCTTTCAAATGATCAATTTTTTAGCTCTGGTACCAGAATTAGAAAAAGAGTTATTATCTCTTATATTTTTAATAATTTAAAGTTGATTAATATATACATATGTATATTATAATGTTTATTTTTTATTTTACAAAATATTTCAGGTATAATACAATTTTGTACTCAGAATCTTAAAGAAAATGTTGTTCAAAGAAGTTGGTTAAGTCCAAAATTTGTAACAGATTATCTAAGAATTCTGTCAGTTGAATTATGCATATTAGCAACCTGTTTTACAGTATCCAAATAATACGATTGTTTCCTTATACTGATGCAGAGAATGAAAGCATTCTATGGACATCGTGAAACACGCTGTAAATACATCATATATATGTACATACGTATGTAATTCGCTGCCATAATTCGTTTTGTAGTGAGTATGTTTTACCCAAATCTGTTAAATTGCGATTAGTAGTTAATTAAGTAGGTTACTTTGAAAAAAGAATCGTAATGATTACTAATTCTTATAATAGAAATTTCTGATTACTAATTGATTACGTTTACAAATAATCAAAAAATAATCAGAAATACTGCTTTTAATTTACTTTAATTTTGTTTTACTTTTTACCTTTTGTAATCAAAAAGGATCTCAAAGAATTGTTGAAAATAATTGGAATTACTTTTTGATTACATTTGATTCCTTTTGATTATTTTTTTTATTATCTGTAATTGTAATCAATTAGTAATCATGCAAAATCATAAATAATCGTAATCATTCCTTTATTCCTTGAAAACAGAAAAACTTTGTATTCAGATATAAATTCTTACGGCCAAAAATCAAATTTTTCTCTCCGAAACTTTTTCTTATTCTCTTTTAAAATTTCATTGATCACCACACATTGAAATTAATTTTATAGAAACTGAAGGTCTTTACAACAAAAAAACAATTACGAATGAAGGAACAAAAGATAATTTCAGTGTACGTGAAAGACTGAACTTGTTACCGTTCTTAACTTCAAACTTAAATTAATGACTGAAAAACTGAAAATGTATTTAAAAGACTAAGGGCTTATTTGATATGTATTGCTCTGAAATTTATTTGGTACTGTTCGCTAACTTTTAATTATGTTAAAAAAAATTAAAAATAGAGTGCTCTTTTCTGCTTTTTTGAGCTCAAAGATACGCTTTTGAGTGCTTTATTTTAAGTTTAATGTGCTTTTTGTTCAAAAAAGTTGGCATCACTATTGATAGCAACAGCCTTATATCGATTTCAGAGTATCTGCAATGAATGTTGAATTGTTTACATATCGTAAAACACATCATTCAGTTTAAAGCGGCCAAGAAAAACATGCTTACTTTTGCAGTAGCCAGCACACGTAAGCAGAGGCATAGTGACGCAGGCAGCAGTTAAAATTCTTTTAGTCCACCTGTCGTCTATCAACCCACAATATATGCTAAGAAAACCAAACCAGTTCAGTTGTGTGCGAATTATTAGTTGGTTTAGACGCGTTTGTTCAATTCGGTCGTTCGGTAAATTTAAGCGGGCGCTTTTAATATAAAACGCGGCCAAAGTAAATCTATAATTAAAAAGAAATTCAATGTACATATTTATTTTTGGCAACAAATTTTAAATAAAATCTTTAAAACGATGTGTTTCTAAAATTAAAAGTACCTATCAAAAACAAAAAAAATATAAAAGAAAATTATACAAGCAGATGATGTCTGCGGATTAAGTCGTAAATTAATACGAATTTTTAAAGCTAGTTTTTTTTGTTTTATTGAAATTGTAATTTTTCAAACTTTACTAACTTATTGTTAAATACTAAAATGAAATAGTTAAATAAAAAGAACAACATTCATATGTATGTATATATTTACTATGTACTCGTATGTAGCTATATGCAGTTGTGTATGTGGGTTAAAAAAATAACAAATTTAATGATAAACATACAAAATAACGGTAACATATGGCTGCAAATTAAATTGCGCCAAAAATCTATGTAAACTTTTTCTTACAATAATAACAACAAGAAGAAAAAAGTATAAATGTTTTGTTCCTCTCTTGAGCAAACAACACACGGAATAAAATAATTCTTTTTTACCCACTTCCTTAGCAAAACCAGTGTTGCCAAAACGGCGGTTTTTCAGCTAGATCTGGAGGTATTTTGTCGCCTGTTGCGGGTATTTTTCGAAAAAACCCGCTAAACTGTTTTTCTATCTTCAAAATATTTTTAGTCGGCGGTTTTTGGCGTTTTTTTCTGGCCTTGTATTTACTTAAACAAATCTAAAACAGCAATATTTGTCATTTATTTTTTATGTGTATGCGTACAGAAAAACAATTTAAAATCTAATATTTGAAAAATTACATTAAGCTTAGTTATTTTCGTTATGTGTTTGAAACTGAAATACCAAAATACAAAAGTAATGGCATAATTACGTCTGGAAAGATTTAGAAATAAGACAGCGGTGTGTGCATTATTTTATATCGCTATTGAGACAATAGATTCAAAGGTAATTAAAAAGTATTATTTGTATAAGTACTTTAAAAACTAATTAATCATTACAAACTTTCTGATTACCAGAAAACAGAGATATTTTGTCAGAAATGTATATTTTTTCGCTGAATAACGTGTTTCGATTAAAAAGAGAAGATGTTATTCAAAAAATTGAACAAATTTTATTGCAGCTTAGTAACATCAACATCATAAGATGGAAAAATATTTCAAATACTACATTGTTTTGGATCGAAGTTTTAGCATATCAGGATTCTGCAGGAAATGGTATCTTCAAGGAATTAGCTGATTGTGCTTCGTAACTTTTTTCCATACCATGGTCAGATGTCGATGTTGAGCCAGTTTTTAGTCATATTAATGTTGTAAAATCAAGGTTCAGAAATCGGTTGCAGTCTGAAATGTTTAATAGCCTTTTGACAGTAAATTAATTTTATTATGTTTTTAATTAACATTATTTAGATATGGCCTTCGTCGACTTGAAAAGTACTGCTATGATTATGAGTTTCCAGAAAATTTCTAAATTTAGTATTGTATCTCAAAATGATAATTTTTAATGGGTAGATGTAAATTAATTACTAATATAAAAATTAGCTTTTACATAAAAAGTAAATAAAATTTAGTAACAAAAACAGAATATGTGATATTTTTACTTAAAGTTAAGTTATTTTTCTTTTTTAAAACAGTTGTGCAGAATTAATTGTTAAATAAAAATATAGCGGTTTAAAACAGCGGTTTTATTTAAAGATTTAGTGGTTTTCGGCGGTTTTTTAAGTGAAATCTGGTGGGATATTTTTTAAAGTTTTGGCAACACTGAGCAAAACCATACACATTCACACTCTACCAAAAACATGCATACATACACACATCCCTAGACGCATATGTTATGCTTTTGCATAATATCCAACAGCAACAATAAAATTGTTATGCAAGTAAGAAAAACAAAGTTTTAAAGTATTCGTCCCCTGCTGTTTTGTTTTTGATATACAGTATATCATACCTATAGTAGGGGTGGTTAATAATGACTGAAAGAAATGACAATTAATAACTATACATACATACATATGTATATAAAGACATACATATGTATGTAGGTATTGTTTTAAAAGATTTGATTAAAAAAAATAAACTGGAAAATATTTTTGCAATTGTGCAGCATTGATTCACAGTAGGAATTGCTGATTATAAGTTATCAGATAGGGAATTCTCGGGATTTTGAAGTTCATAAGAGTGATGTGACTGTGGGGGGATATTATAGGAATCTAGATTTATTGGTTGAAGTACCTTAATACCTCGTTTATGAATGAATGCAGACAAGGAATACGGATATACATACATATCCGTTCATTTGGGAAAAAAGTGGAATAACTCAAAAAAAGCGATTCTGAACTAAATACATTTAAACATTTTAATTTAGCCAAACTGATAGGAAAAGTACAAAATACTTTTGGTCGCTACTCAGAAAAAAAAGATAAAAATACAATTTTTAGATATGTTTAGATTACAGTTCGTCTCATATATCTGCATTATTAACTCAAAAATCTGTGTTTTTGAGTTATGCCACTCTTCTCGCAAATGAGCGATATGTTAAATCGTATATGTTAAATGATATAAAATACATACATACATACATACATACATAACTGGCCTTTACAACCCTGTGTCAGGATTACGGCCTAGCTTCTCGCAGCACTCATGTTGTGTGTGTCAATTTTTATCCATGAGTACCGGGACCTACAGTTTAATGTCGACTCCGAACGACAGACTTGAGAAGCTTGTTCATGGCAATTAGTTACTCTCAGAGCTTTTGCCAGAAGACTGCTGAGAGGTAGTCGCCGAAAGAAATATTTTTATCATATTTCTGATATAAAATAACACACAAAATAACTTTTATCGTATGAGTTTGAAAAAAATTTAAAATTGCAATAATTTTAATACCTACCTTATGTACATATGTGATAAAATTTCAATAATTTATTTTATTCAATCGTTTAATGACCATTAACGTAACTTTAAAATAATTAGGAAAATTAAGTTTTAATTGTCGTTAAAACAACAATTGATTTCAATTTCACTCGATTTCGTTTTACGGAACATACTATAGTTTTTATTTTTTTGTGACTATTTTTTATTTTTATGAATGCGTGACCTAATATTATTGATAGTGTCATGATGAAACACAAAATTTTTGCTGGTTAGCTGATCTGGCCGCTTTCTCGATTCATCCGTTTAAACAATCGAGTTGTGAGCAGTTGAGATTAAAATTGTTATGAATCAGTTTGTACCGGGACAAATGCCTTTGATCATAATGTTTTAAGTTAAATATTTTCATATTTAACAAATATTATGTTGCCCATAGTTATTCAGCTTCATAAACTATTTCATTCCAATAACCTATGTATGTGGTTAACCAAACATGGAGTTTTTTTTATGGACTTGATATTATTTACCATCCTGCGGACATTTATCATGTGTATTACCAAAAATTTCACTTGGACATTTGGGCAAATTATGTAGGTTATCACAAGGTCGAGTTTTACCAATTAATAAATTTGCTTTACTTTTTATTTAATACAACATTTAGCCAAACAAAATGCATATGCAAAGTATGACACACTGAAGAGTAATAAAACCTGAACATACTTGTTTTATACAGTACCACAAGTATCCTATAAGGTATACACATTGTTACTCCTTTATATATACATAAATAAACGAGTACAGTAACTGGCAAAAGAAATGTGTATTTCTGTTTATTTTGTTTTCTTACATACAATTAGTATGCATTTAAGAATTGATCAACAAACAAACAAAAAAAAAAAATTATAAAGTGTACACACTTGAAATTTGAATCATTGTGGTTTTACTGCACATGAAAAATCTTAAGCGAATTTAGCTGTGTAGATTTACTACTAAGCCAGTATGTGATATACGATCTGATCACTCAGACGTTATCTTTATAAAAAGTTTCGTTTTTAGTTACATTGCCTAAATAAAAAAACTTAACTGAATTGCGCCCACCAATAACATCTCATATGAATTTAGCACTAATATTTAGTTGTTTAATATTCGCTTATACATTGTCGTACCTTCTCCTTTTAGCGTACATACATACATACATAAATAACTGGCCTTTACAATCCTGTGTCAGGATTACGGCCTAGCTTCTCGCAGCACTCATGTTGTGTGTGTCAATTTTTATCCATGAGTACCGGGACCTACAGTTTAATGTCGACTCCGAACGACAGACTTGAGAAGCTTGTTCATGGCAATTAGTTACTCACAGAGCTTTTGCCAGAAGACTGCTGAGAGGTAATCGCCGAAAGAAATATTTTTTTCATATTTCTTTTTTTTTAAGATGTCAGAGCTGGGTGTCGAACCCAGGGCTCATGTCTTAGTAAGCCAACACACTAACTACTAGACCACGGCGACTACACATACATACATACATACATACATACATACATACATATGAAAAAATGTATTTGTTAGGAGAATTGCCAAACACACAAGCGAAAAGAAGCATGATCTAAAACAAAACAGAAACTACAGAGAAGTATGACCTACGTAAAAAGAAACAAGAACAAGAAAAACTTAAAGAACTATTGAACTAAAAGGAACTAAAGAACTAAGAGAGCAGATTGTTGTGACCGACTCTTTTATGCATTTGTCGCTCAAAACAGCCATTGTTTCCTTAGCTCTGTGGCAAGTGGCACCGTCCTGTTGAGACCACATATCGTCCACATCCATATCTTCCAATTTGGGCCATAAAAAGGTTGTTATCATCTCACGATAGTGAACACCGTTCACAGTAAGAGTGGATGGCTCTTCAGCCACACTATCGCGAACAGCAGCATTATTTTCTGCAGTACGAGCTGTACGAGCATGCACTGGTGTTTTCACATCTCCTACAGACCCGGTTTGCTCAAATTTTTGCAAGATTTTTCCGATTGTACGCTCATTTGGACGATTAAATTGACCGAAAAATTCACAAAGTGTACGAAATGCATTTTGATTTGAACGCTCATTTTCATAATGAATCTGAATTACCTTAACGCGTTTCCCAAATTGAGTTAGTATGAAATTGAGAAATGTCAAATGAAATGCAGAAATCATTACATTTTGTCGAGCATTGTTATGTCCTAGCTGTGGACCAAAAATCCAACTATGTATATATTATGTTCTCTTTTATAATTATAAATACAGTCGTTAATATATGAAAACTTGTCGAGTACCAAATCCTATTCCGAAACTGCCTTATTTAATATATTTTTCACATTTTTTTTAAACTAAATATTCATATAAGTTTACATAAAATAAATTAATATATAGGTAATAATATACCTATTGTATGTATTTACATATGTACATATATATCATAATGCGACCTACTGGTCACGCAACGTGTTAAATCTCTATTTAATATTAAACAATGCATGTGAATATAACATGCTCCTTACACCAACAAAACTTTAAGTGGCCAAGTGAGAATGTGAAAAAGCACACGTGTGTTTGTGTGGAATTTTCATACATCTAAAGAAGATATCCCTATTTTTATAAATACACCTTACATATATTAAATATGTACGAGTAAATATGTATGCTTGTACATTAAAATTGTTTAATGTTCATAAGATAAATACATACATATGTATATACAAATATGTATGTATGTACATACATATATTCATATGTATATAATTTAAAATATATAAATTTATAAATATTCGTATAATACCTACGTCTATTATATACACATGCATATGCACATATGACAACAACTTGTTGGAATTCATTGAGGATCGAACAAAATATTTAAGGGTAAAGAAGAATATAACAGAAATAATATTCAACAATTTTTACTTTTCATTCATTCGTAGTATTAGCATACCCATTCATTGATTATGAAAAAGCAAAACAAAACAAAACAGGACAATTTATCAACAGAGCTTTATACCTGCCCTAATTTACTGTAATTTAAATTGATTTACTTACCATGAGAGAATAACAGAACATTCACAAAGTTTACGCGAATAATAAATTTATAGTGAATCAAACCTGATATCATTAAACCCTACATTACACTTATTTCTTTTTAACTTATAAGTACATACATATGTACATATATACCTCATCAGAAGATACGACATCTATGTTAATTAATTTACTACCTTAAGTAGGAAAACAATTATCAATGCTAGTTACTAAATCAGCCTAGTTTTGTTGCTTCAGTGTTCTGGAAATCGAAATCGAATTAAATTTCAAATTATAAGTATTTATTCATACGCTCAATGGTTATTAACGTAACTTCTTTGATAATCAAAGCTGTATAATAATTAGGACATTTAAATTTGATTTGTCTTTTAAAATACAATGTACATTCGATTTTAACTTACTTACATTTCCGTTGTCAGAACATGGAATGAGTAAAGATAAACCTTCATATTCATAAAAAATTAGAATAGATTTGCACTGTATTTTAAAAAAATTTATATGGAAAAAACATTTCAAATCTATTTTATTTATTTTTTTTTTTTTGTAAGCAATCGAAAATCGTTTAAAAGACCTGAAAATGTCTGTAATATTATTGCTTTCAACGAATCAATATGTTTCCGGAACTAACTTAATGTCTTAAACCACTGGTTTATTTAAAATTTCCAACTGTTAAGCGATGTTGCTTCTACAATGATTTTTACTCAGATATGTGTAGTCGCTGCACTTTTGGGTAACAGCAGTAGTAATAAATCTTACATTGTACGTTAGTATTGCATGATAAAGATTGTGGTGTAGATAAAGATTATCTAAATTTACCTAACCCTTCATCTTTTTAAATGTATGGATTTTAAAACGGACAAAGCGAGCCCCAGTAACCATCATTGTTTTTACAATTGAAATGTGTGTAGTATGTACAGAAAGTGGTTTGGTTCTGATACTGCTTAAACCATAAACATCGCTACTCTCAGACAATGTAGTTTTAATTTTAAACTCTGTTACACATTGCATTCACCTCCAGGGTTAAGAGTGACGTGCCATTATGTCTATAGGATTAGTGAGTACGTTGCACTCATGATTAAAAAAACTATTGTGTATACTTTTCTGTCAAAGATCTACATTTACTTGAAACATAAAGACCCGCTCTTGGATAATTTTTTCTTTAAAATAGCGATTTTTACTTTGCTAACAAAGTCAGTCTAAAGTTTTTGCTTTGAAGTGTTACCAACTTTAGCACAAACTTAGCACTCTATATTTATGGTAGTATAGGACATAATTAAGGAAATAAAAACCTTGCGCAAAGAGAGAGAGAGAGAGAGTGAGAGAAATATAGCAATACTACTGTTATTACTTGTATAACAGTTAAATATACATATACTACACAGCATTGTCAACTTTCAAACATTAAAAAGCACTTAAGTCAAGAAAAAACGCGCTTTTAAAAAAGTAATAAATATTTTCTTTATATGTATTTTTATGTTAAGTCTGATAAACATTTGTATTAAGCAATGAGAAAAAAGCAATAAGTGCTTTAAAAATTATGGGTCTTCATACATGGATAACAACTGAACTTCAGTTACGTTGTCAAAATTTTTCTTATCCACACCGTTAACTACTTTTAATTCTCTAGTTCGCCGTTTACTAGAGTAAAGGCCTCGTTACTCAAACGTAAACGTTGCGGATACGTAAACGTTGCGGCCGAGTTCAGCGAATGGTCTAGAATTGGTTTACAATTTTTAAACAGCTGATACGTAAAAACGAAGAAAACTTTTAAATTTATTGGATTCGCCCGCAACGCAACGTTACGCTTACGTATGAGTAATCATTTACACATAGGCTTGATAAGCAAAACTGAACAGCTGTTCCGCAACGTTTACGTTTACGTTTGAGTAACGAGGCCTTAAGAATCATGTGGGATCCCTTTTACACTATTTGTTTTAAAAGTATTGAATCCGTGCAAGAGCAGATGAATTTATATCAACAGATTTTTTAAATATTTAACTTCAATTTTACTTCAGTTTAAAAATCAAAAATCACAATCATCATCGTAACAAAATTTTGGCATCAGATTAAGTAGTTAATGTAGTAGTATTCGTTTCATATTTAAACAAAACATTTCTAATATCAACATTATTTTTCCATTGCTTTGTATTTACATAAATATACTATGCCCTTGTTGCTGTTTATAAATAAGCATTTATATAATTATTAAAGAATATAAATTGTCATCACAAAAAAGCGCTAAAATTCTAAATTAAAAGCGCTAAATTCTGAATTAAATATTTTTGTCGACGAAAATTGTAAAAAGCACTTAAAACAGTGCTAAAAGCTCAAGTTGACAACGCTGATACTACAAAAGAAACTACCATATTATGGGAGTAAAATTTTTGGAGCCATCCTTCATTTACCGGTTAAGTATGCTAAGAATTCAGTTTCAAAATTCAGTTTTAACTGGAATCTCAAATGTAACGGAACAATAAGAGAACAATGAAAACTAAGTGGAAACAAGTAAAATAAAAAATATAAAAAAGGGCATATATGCCATAAGAGGCAACAAACCAAAACAAAAAAACTTAGTTGCAAATAATAAATTTTCAAAAAAAAAAAAAAAAAAAAAACACAATAATATAAATTAAAAAAGTACTAAAATTAAAACTACATAAAAAACAACTAAATTTTAATGCTTTTTTTTAAATTAAATAGCATATAAAAATTAATAAGCGAAACTAAAAATTTTAATGAATATTCCAACACACGAAATAAATAAAAATTAAAGTAAATTGAAAAATAAACGATAATAACAACTATTTGTAAAATATTATACGAGCGTAAATGTGTTTTATTTATTTTTTTTGTTTTGTATGTAATTTGATCTTCTGATATCATTCGTTACCATTTAATATCGACTAACATTTAAAAATAATTTTAATAAATTTTAATACCATTTAAGCATTTTAATTTTAGCACAACTTGTATTTTTTATTCTTAACAAAAATATTTAAATTTTTTTTTATTATCATACTTTTGCAAAAGAAAAAAAAAACAAGTCGAAGAACTGGATTTGAATGTTATTTTTTTTTTTTTGAAAATATAATACAGTGGATCTATAAAGTTTTAAAGCACCATAATTTTCAATAAAAGTGTCTTACTAGCAACTCACTGTTTTACATACATATTAAGGGCTATCAATGAGCTTTAGCTTTTAACCATTCAAACGAAAATTTTGGTTTTAAATTGAGGGTGTAAAAAATTATTAAGAAATCTTTGTTGAAAATCATGTTGGATGGCACCTTAACTTTATTGATTCATTGTTTGCACCAAAACCTTTTGAAAAATTTAATTAAACAAAAGAGAAATATATATGTATATGTATACAATACACATTGTATACATATATTATATATATTCAAGAAATGTTTACACAAGGCAAAATATTTGTGTAAAATGTTTCCATAAATTTTCATAAAATTTTCATAAAATTTCATTAAATATTAGACAAATGTGAACCTAGCCTTTCACTTTTTGACTGATATCATGGATGTAAAAGATGGATTTACAATTGCATGGGAGAGATAAAATAATATTCTTACAGTGTATATTTAGTTTTCAAACCACATTACAACTTTTCCAAAAGGACATAAAAAAAACATTTTCTCATTTTCCTTGAATTAAAAAATTTGTTTCAAAATATAAATAAGAAATCCCGGAATTCTAAAAAAGATTTAAGATTTGAAATAATTTTAACCGTCTCCTAATTTTTTTCTGAATAGATTTGAAGTTTTAATATTTGAAGGTGAGTTTTCTATTTCCAATATATTTATGAGTATGGCCCAAAAAGCAATTAGAGAATTAGAATTATTATAGATGTAAATATGTTAAGCTCTACATTTATATATATATAAGTCAAATCCGAATACTGGATTTTTGGTAATTTGTAACATTCTGAACTAAAAATACTGCTTTTCGAATTATTACAATATAACATGCATACTATTTAAATACGTTTTTCATTGCGATTCGTGAAAAATTTTAAATTTAAAAATGGCTCATACTATCAATTAGGTATATGCATAGGTATTTATGTTATATATTAAAAAAAAATTCATGTTTGACCCATTTCATGACGGGCTCCCTGCTAACATAATAGACATGCAAAAATATTATTGAATGACGTTAAGAACAGTTCATGCTCTAGTTATACCCATACACACAATCTTTCGAACTCTTTTAACGCTTAATAGCTATACTATATAGCTCTTACGAAGAGATATTTAACAAACAAGTAACCATAGGTAAAAATTGACAAAACCACCGGGTTGTATAGCCGAAATACAATTAGAGGTTTGAGTAAGATCAATTAAATTCATTTAAAAGTTTATTTTAAATTAGAAGTTTGTAGTGCATTTTTTAGATTTGATGACATTACCTGACTTTTTTGTTTGCTTTTTTTTTCAATCCTATTTCAATATTTGCCCAAAGAATTTTTGCATTATCATTCGCATAAAGCGTCATTATATTACGAAATATGATTTACATATGCGATCCCTATACATATAGAATGGACTTTAAAAAAATGTTTTTTATATAGTAGCTTGTATTCCTATTACAATACTCTATAATATTAAAGTATACACTAACTATGAGAATATCTGCCCAAACCAGAGTGTGAATCGAACTCACTACTCGTACACTAACACTCTACCAACTACACTACAGAGGGGGAATAAATATATGTATGTATCTACATACATATGTGCATACATAGATGTATATTTGCATTCTAAATTTTTTTTTTCTAATTTATTACAAGTGCGTACATACATATCGTCAATGGAATTAAAGAACGCTGTAACTGACAAAAAATCGAAAATACGTTTTTTGCATTATTTTTATCAGAAAAAAAAAAATACGCGTCGATTAGTTCAGGTCCCAGATTTCTACGATGAAAATGAATTCACTTACGTCGTCTGCGAAATGAAAAATACCAGTGTATTTGTTCTACTTTTATGAAAGTTTTTTGGCTCTGGTGAACATTTAAGGTTTTGTCAGTTACAGCGTTCTTTAATTCCATCCACGATATAGTAAAATTTGAATTTCATTTAATCCATACTTCAAAATATTTTACTTGTACGTAATTATTAATATTTGTTGTTAAAGTTTTAAATTGACATTTTTAAATGCCTTCTTTGCATTACATACTCGTATTTTATTTCAAATAACGTTGCTTAAATTATTACCGTTTAATGCACAACATTCATACATATAGTGAACGTATTATATATGTATGTACATACAAGTGATCTAATTGAAAGCCATCAACTTAACAAATCAAATTCTTTAAAAGCCTAAAATATAGAAAAATATTTCAAATAAGTGATTAAGAATTGTAAAAAACAAATAAATACTCGTACTTTTAAAAATAAATTAAAAATGAAAATATTTTACAAAAAGAAAAACAAATAAAGTCAATACCTATATATGTATGTATCCATAAGTAGACTAATTTCTACCTTACACCTATATTTGTTTTTACACGGTAGATAAGCACACCTTGTAAAAAATAACCTGTAAAACCAGCATATCGTCGCAAGAATTAAAGAACGCTGTAACTGACAAAACATTTAATGTTCACCAGAGCCAAAAAACTTGTATGAAAGTAGAAAGAAGAAACTGGTATTTTTCAAAACGCAGACGGCGTAAGTGAATTTCTTTTCACCGTAGAAATCTGGGACCGGAACCAATCAACGCGTATTTTTTTTCTTATAAAAATGATGCAAAAAACGTATTTTCGATTTTTTGTCAGTTACAGCGTTCTTTAATTCTGGCGACGATATAGAGAATGTATTATATACATATATGTATATGGAGTATATCAATAACTACACATTCTCATAAAAAAACTATAATTCTGTAAAAATTTATACCAATTTTTTTTTTCTATATTTTTTTAATAAAAAAACCCTCCGTCTCAAAACAGAAACAGGTTTTTACCGTGCTATTTCAAAATCGTGCAAAATAAAACCGTGTAATAACAGAATGTATTTTTCAGCAAAAGTTAACACCCAAATTTATACAAATTTTGTATGAAAATAATTTTTATATTACAAATCAAAAATACTTTTCTATAAATGTAGGCCTTGAGGTTTTATCTCTAAAGATGCTTTAGACTATCCAACAAATCATTTGATTTGTAATTTTTTTTCTGGAGTAGTAATAGTGTGATGGTTTAAAAATAATATCGTCGATGGAATTAAAAAACACTGTAACTGACAAAACCTTAAATGGTCACCAGAGCCAAAAAACCTGTATGAAATTAAAACAAAGACACTGGTATTTTTCAAAACGCAGACAGCGTAAGTGAATTTATTTTCATCCTTGAAATCTGGGACCGGGACCAATCGACGCGTATTTTTTTTTCTGGATAAAATGATGCAAAAAACGTATGTTCAATTTTTTGTCAGTTACAGCGTTCTTTAATTCCATCGACAATATGTACTTGAAAACTTGTTTACTTCCAAGTGAACTCGAGATATTTAAATCATGCTTTCCGTAATAAGCTTTGCTTGTCTTATTCATTTATAAAAATTCATATGAGTTGTTTGAAGTCTATAAACAACTAAACGGCTGAAATGCTTTTCTTGATATTAATACAGTATCTCTCTATATTTTTGGAAGGCATTACTCAAATTGGAAGAATTTCAATTCTGCAGTGCCAAGCCCATACAAATCATTAGTCGAAAATTGGGCGGAATTGAATAAGTGAGCGTAGTACAAACGAAAAATTCAATTTTATTTTTATCTTGAAAAACGGTAATGGAGAAGTTCCATACAAATCCTCAGTCTAAAAATGGCCATGTAGATATACATATATTAAAATTTTAATTAATATTTTGCAGAATTGTATATTTATTAAATCTTTGAAAGTGGTACAATCAGTATAATATAAGGTATGTAGCTTGCAAAAACAAGATTAGTTGCACCATTGTTTATAAAAAAAATTAGTATATATGTATTTAGACGTTCTCAGAAAAATTAATTAATAAATTACTATTTGAAATTTATAATATTTAAATTTCGAAATCGTAATCAGTGAAGATATCTGATTACAAAAGATTGCATTTCTCCCAACTATGATTAATGCATGCTAGTGGCATGATAACAAAGAAAAATTTCCTTTCAAAGGCTCTTAAACTGCAACACTATAACTTAATTTTCAAATAGGTAAATGAAATTTTAACACGTTACAAACGCCAACTCTAATTTAGTATACACCCATGGTAGTGTGTAAGTTATATGTAAAAATAAAACAAGTTGACCATGATCTTCCATCCATTTAAGTAGAATCATTTGATTGCAATTTAAAATATTTTGTTTTAAAATAATTATTTATTAAAAATCACTTTAAATGATATTAAATCTGTGTATTATCGCGCCTTTTAATATTCACATTGACATTCGAAATACAAGTTAAATTATTGTTTTTTTTATCAAAAATATATATTTTTTTTTGTCAAATGGTTTTGTTGTACAACACTTTCGTTTCATTTGAATGTATGTATTCAAGTGACTTAAACAAAAGTTAAGATAAACATTGTAAGTTTATGATTTTATTATAAAACTTGTGAAAAAGAAAAACAAAAAAATATATAAATAAAACTTTTTATAATCATTACTGACTATGTTCCCAGTGTGTATTTTTTGTATTTTCTACCAAAACACATTTGCCATAAGGGATGAGGTTATAAATTTTGTATAGAATCTTAGATTATAAACTGTGGATAATAAAAATATTTTATCTCTTTTTTTAAATAAATTTTCTATTTTTGTGCATACAAATAAATTAGCTTTTGTATTAATATTTCACATTAACAGCGCTAATAAAGAATTAATAGGTTTAAAATAATTACTTTTACGGCATATGCATATGGGATAATCACCTTGAGGCTTACACTGTAAGGACTCAACTGGTTAAGCTGATGGAGAGCAATAGCTCTCTGGCAGGGTCTCCCATGCCAGAAAAGCTGTTGAGCAGTTACTAAGGATTATCCCAGGGGTGGATCAAGAAACAACCATCAGTCAGTGTAAAAATTTAAAAGTATTGTAACCTGTTTCTTCCAATGCAGACTTAGAAGTGTGTGTTGTGTTAACGTAATTACTTTCAAGTGAATAATTTTTTTTATTTATTCTTTGATCAAGTCAATGGTGGTGGAGGGTATGCTGTTTTAATTTTTACACAAAAAAAGCCATTTTATGGTTTCAAAAGTAAAGTCAAATAAATACGCACGTAAAGCTAATTATTATTTCGGTGAAGCTTTTGGATTGGTTACAACAGTCGACCCTTTAGGGTTTATTTGGTTTTGAAATGCTCAAACTTATATGATTGTCCGTGTAGAGAACATTTTTAACGTAGCACAACAAAAATAGTTAAAAATTGATCAAATTTCTCATGCAGTGAAAAATCAGTAGTCTTGTGTGGCTCATGTTACCCTCTTTTTACCCTATTTTTTTATACTATAAAGTTAATATTGCTATTAAAATATTCACTGCAGCGGCTCTCCAGATGCAGCTGACGATAAATGCATAGCCATATCAAATATCCCGAAAAATACATACGGCAAATAAATAATGTATTAGAATGTAATTCCCTAAAATATATAAAAAAAATTTAATTTTTAAAACATGCATACTAAGATTTTTGTTGTATTCTAATGATTATAAACTTCATAAAACAAGCACAAACTAATTATTATACTTATAAATTTTTTAAAATAGGCACAACACAGTGGATATCAAAATTGCAAAAATAATGTGTTAATGAATTTATTATTCGAATTTATTCCTATTTATAAGGTCAACTTAATTTTACAAAAAAAAAAACCAAAAACAAGAGGCATTTGTTTTTGTGTGACTATGGTGATATTGTCAAAAAAACAGCCAGTTGATAAAAAAGGTAACACTACTATAAACAATAACAAATGTATATATATATATATATATATATATATTTGTCCGGATGTATATCCAATTCTCTTTCCGCAGCTTTTTGAAGCCGTTTGACGTCGCAGAAAGCTGAAATTTTGCATACTTAAAGCTCATTTGCTCCACATGTGCAAGATTTGATTTTCCGACTATGGTCGACTTTATGACTAGTATACTAATAATTTTTTGACAATTGAGTTAATCTTATTATTAGAATTTGGTTCACAATAAATAAATGAAAAAATGAAATCATTTTTAATTAATTTTTAGCTTCAGAATGCATGAAAGAAATCGAGAAATACACAAAAAATAAATTTTCTTTTATTAAACAATTTCTAACAAAATATCGCACAACAAGACGATGAATTTAAAGAAAAAAACAAAAATATAAAAAAAACATTTAAATGAAAATATTTCTATTCAGTGAAACGTAAATCAAACAAAGATAAAAATTAAAAATCCAGTAAAATTGAAAAAGTAACTCAACTAAAACTGAACTACACATTCATCTAAAACACGTTCAAAATTACCCAGTAAACTTAAAAAGCATTATCAGTAAACTAATACAGTATAGTTTGGAGAGCTCACAACTTAAGAAGATATTATTTGGGGAAAAATAGAAAACCAATCAAGTAGCCAATTATAACCACAACCAAATTTATACGAAATTATCAATCAAACAAACAAGCAAACATACGAGCATTTTACTAATAAAACCCTACAATTCCTAAAGAAAGGGATGCCAATGGATAATAATACAAATAAACTCATAAACAATGGTTATCTACGGACACCATACATAACCAAAAACAATGGACACGGCACCAACAACACTAACACCAATAATGTAGACGAAGGTGGCGGAGGTGGCAAGAATGAAAGAGGTGGTGGTGGTGTTGGCATTGGTGATGGTGATAGTGATGCTACAGCAGCTACAGTAATATCCCCTCTATTAGGTTCTGAAAACAAATCAGAATTGTCAGAAACAGAAGTCATGCATCACTCATCATCAATACCACAGAAACAGCAAAAGCAGCAACATCAACACCAACAGCAACAACAACCATTAATACCAATTGCCAATAATGTAGGTCATATAATGAAACACCCCACCGTTGTCTATTTGGATGCAGATTGTGGTAAAACTATACCTGCCAGTGGAGGTGCTGGTGCTATCAATACAACCCTACAACATAACGTACCAACCGCCTATTCACCCCAAACATCACACCACCATTCTCAGAGTGAATGGTTAATCAAGGAATCGACACTACGATGTAGACTCTTGGTTTTAGCAGTAGCCTTAACTGTTTTAGGGGCAGCCATTGGTGCGTTAGCAATTTATTTTGCTGGTGGCAATTATCGCTGTCAAACTGCAACGCATACAATAGACAAAAGCCGAAATATTAACAATATCACAAATAACAGCACCATCAGCACAGGTAAGTGTCAAAATATTCAAAATGTTTTATACAAATACGAGTATGTACGTACTTACATATGTAGGTATATGCATACAGTGATGATGGTAATTATAGGTCTGAAATAGTGTAGAAATTCTATTCTATGCAATACTATTTGCCTTCAATATTTATTTGTCGTCACTTCATAAATATCGTATGTTATTTTTAAGTCGCTATCCATCTGTCAGATTCTCTGTGTATTTATCAATACAATCATATACCACCCTTTTAGAACTCGTACATTTATATTCAATTCTGTCATCTATCACTGTCCGAAAAAAAAAGAAATGGTTCGAAATCGGTGTGTATGTAAGTGTTGATAACGAAAGAAAACAAAAACAAAAACTCCACTGGACTGACTGACAACTTGACACATGTTTAATTGAAAACTATCGCGTAATTTATAAAATATTTTTTGTCTTCTTTTATGTCGGTATTGTTTATTTTGATCTAAACTATCTATTTATTAGAACTACAGTAGAATCTCAAAAAGGAAAACTCCTTTAAAAGTTAAATATGTACTTGACAGAAGCGTGAACTATTTCGAGCTTTTTATTTTTAAACCATATTTTTTGCAGTCATAAATGATGAAAATGATCAAATTGTAGAATATAAGGTTGAGTTGAAAGTTTCTGATTATGATAATGATGGGCAGTTGTCGAAAACATATTTAGCAATCTAAAGTGAGCTTTCCAAAGAAATTTTTAATTAATAGTTCCTAAAAAATAATTCCGCTTTAAATATTTCTGTTAACTTTTTCGAGATTGTACTGTATTTGACAAGTTAAAAAAATATAATTAAAGAAAAATATTGCATTTTAAAATTTCGGAAAACTTGATAGTGCAAATAAAAATTTTATATTATTGAAGGCAAAATGAATGCTTTCAATACAGTATGAACTTGATAGTTCGGACGCTATAAAAACAATAAATCCTAAACATGTGTAAATTACTGGATTATCCGAACTATAGATGTTTCCTATTATAGTTTGAGTACGAGTAAACTAGTAATTGGTTTTTACCACAAAAAATGTTTTCTGTATATTTTTTAATAAATATTAAATATAAAATAATGTTTGCATTTTTCAATCGAATCACATAAAATATCTGCCGTAGCATTTTCTTTTAACATAATCGACAAAATGATGTTTTGTCCAAAAAAATTGTATGTAAACCCATTTTAGTCATTCGTCCAGTTATCAATTATTTTAATATAAATCTACTGACAGGATCAATAGTTTAAAGTTAAAAAAAGAAAACATTTATAAAACAAATGTGTGGATTTTGAATGTGTTCGAAAAATCAGTTGTATGGATTACTGAGTTAGTATTATTTTTTTTAATTAAACGAGAAATTGTTATTTAATTTTAAAGTTTTATGCCCTTATTCATAAAAACTATTGTTACGAATTGTCCTTTATAATCCGTTTTATATTCAAGGGTTCGATATTTGTAAACTAAAACACCGTTACTTTTCGATTTAAAGCTTTATTTACACTCTTTAACGTTTAAAATACAACTAACTTAAAACCTTAATGTGTAGCCCTATTTATAGTTCTAATATTCTAGTAATTTCAATTGTTTTATGTATTAGTTATTACATAATTATACAACAACAATTTCATTTTCAATTATTAATTTTATATAATTTTCATATACATTTTAAACAAACATGTATTTGTGTTTGTGAGTTTCTATATACATTTTCCCCTACATGTATATTTGTTTTTGTAATGATTTATAATTTTATAAACATCCCTGTCGGACATTGACTTAACTTTCAATTAATTTAAAACTAATTATTTCTCAAGTAGTTGTGGTTGACACTTGGATTACTTTTATATGAAAACAACTAACTATTTTAACATTGCGATGTCCTAGGAAGTAGTCAATTGTCCGACTCTGCATAACTTTTAATTAATTTAAAGTTAGTTACCTAGCCGTTAACTTAAAGTTAACTTTTTGTAGGTAGCTATAAACACTTTGATTTTGGTAAGTTCTGGATTACAATGTAGTTAGCTTATAGCAAAGAATATAAATCATATAGAATGCGCATCTCAACACTTATCCAAATATTTTGTCAAAATTTTTTCAGACGCGGGAAGGAAGGGCAAAAGGCAAAACAAAAGAAAAGAGCGTAACAAAATAAGAGAAACTAATGTCACAGTGTATGCACTGTGCTAATGTGTGTTTTATTTCTTTTGCATTGTTGTTTAGTTTTTTTCGTTCAGCCACAGTACATACAGTGACGAAACTCCAACAACTATAACAAGAACATCACACAGCAAGATAGCCACAACAAAATTTTTGCACACACAACATCACAGTGTATAAGACGATAGCCACAACAAAATTTTTACTTCGTGTTTTTTTTTTTTTTTGCTTAAGTACAGAAACGGTTTCATGCTAACAACAATATTCACATACAATACAATTTATGTGTTTGTGTTTCTTATTCATTGTGAGCTGTTTTCGTTTTTTAAATTTTAAAACTTAGAGAATAATGTTGTTGGTTCAAATATTTTCGTGTATTAAAGAATACAGTGCTCCGATACGACTATGTAAGCTAGTGTAGGGCAAAGCATATTAAATTTGTAGTTGCGCGAAGGAAAATACATTAATCTGCATCGAATATATAGCGCCCTATTTAATATCGTAATAAGAGTGTAGTTAGAAATATATTTTTTTATTATTATTTACTTAATTTGACAATTTTTGTGTATAAGATGTCTGTATGTTTGTGCAACATTGTCTGTGTCTGCTTTATAATTTATTCTAAGTGTTGTTGGTACATTAATTATCTGTAACATCTCTAATAAATAACGACGTTTATAATTATTTTCTGTATTTAGAATTGAAACATTTTCAAAGTTCGGGTAGTGATCTGATTCTGAGCAATGATAAGATAAAGCGGTTTTTTGTGAATTAATGTCCCTATACTTTTGGTCTGTCTTATGACCAGCGAGTCTAGTCTTAAGTTTGTTCTTTGTTGTACCTACATAGACTTTACTACAAACTTCATTGTCATTACCACCACAAGGAATCCTATATACAACATTAGAAATATCTAATTTACTAATTTTATCCTTAGTCTTACTAAATAATTTTGCCAAAGTATTGTAAGTCTTAAACGCAATCTTAAACCTTCCGGAATTAAATATTCCAGAGTTTCTCAACCGTTCCGATAATCCCGATATATATGTAATTGATCTGTACTTCATCGTCCCATTATTATCATATCTGTCACCGTTGTCAATATTATTATTATTATTATCATTACTATTGTTGTCAGCAATACTATTATCACTAACGATATTATCAGAGTTAATGTTGTTGTTAACATTAACATTATTACCATTATCGCAAAACTTTATCCTATTCTTATTTCGATCTATTAATTTACTAATTAGGTTCTCAGGAAAATCATTGTCTGCCAAAATGGCCCTAATTATCTTCAGGTTTTTGATGTGAAATTCTCTGTCACTAATTGTCAATACTCTATCTATAAAATTTTTAGCAGTATTCTTAATAATCAAATGATCATGTTTCGAGAAATAATTAATAATTCTTCCTGAAGCTGTAGGTTTCTGATACCAATCAACTGTCAGGTGCCTACCTCTTCTAATCAATAAAGTGTCTAAGTAAGGAAGCCTGAAGTCCTTTTCCTTCTCAATTGTAAATTTAATAATATCCTTTTTAAAATTTTTTTAAAGCTTTTAATTTTTTAAAAAGTTGTTATGTTACAATTAATTGTTTTTTCTTCTTTTGTTTAAATTTTTTAATATAATACCACCTAACAAATAATTTTTTGTTTTTATACATATATCATTATGATTCTTTTTTAATATTTTTTTATGTTTTAGTTATTTAATTTAATTATTTTGTAATTATTTTTTCTAAAAAATGTTTTTTGGTTGTAATATTTAATTAAATATGTTTGTTGGTTTTTATTTTTAAAAAAATTTTTTTATATGACAAATTTTCTTGATAGAATATTTTTTCATTTGACACAATTTTTTAATATGTATGTATGTATGTATGTATTTTTTTAAAAAAATTTTTTAAATAAAAATATTTCCTGAAGAAGCTACGCAGAGAAGTAGCGAAATATCGAAAAAATAATTATATATTAGACCTAAAGCTTAATTAAACGCTTATATATTAATAAATAAATAATAATCAAGATTAAAATTATTTCTTACTTCTTTATAAAAAGGCTAATAAAGTTACTTTTTTTAAAGATTATTTATTGGATAAAATATCTAATTTTCTTTTTTTGGAAATTCCTTTTTCTGTACTTCAAGATCAATGTTTTTGAGGGAATACCAATAATAGAAAATCACCACTCTGGGATCAGTGGTTTACATGACTCAATAATAAAAGATTTTATACCAATTTTTTAGATTCCGAATTAAAGACATTACGAAATATTGAAATCTGTTTTTTGCTTGCATCCATTTTGCTATCATTCTAAATTATTTTACTTCCCAATATGATTTATCTGCAGATTCTTTAAGTAAAATTGTTAAAGAAAATATTAATATTTTAAAAAGCATTGGTATTTATATTTGTGCCCTTATATGTGCTCGACTAACCGAAAACCCTTTTCCAATCTTAAAGTATCTGCTAAAAAACCGTTTTTTGAATTAAGCGATCAAAAAGTTTTTTGACTTTATAATTTTCAACACTCAATTAAACCTTTGCGGAAAGGGTGGCTAAAATGTGACATAAAAACCCCGGATGGGACGGCAAGCTTTCAGGTAATTAGGGAATTGTAAGAAATGAATGCAAATGCAAAAACAAAAATGTGCCCAAAACTAACACGGCAACATATTTTTCCTAACACTTTTGAAAAATGCGTGTAATATTTGCCACACAAATTTTCAGCAGGCCTGTTTCTGCTGCTATTAAAACAACGTCTGAAACCACAAAATTTAAGATATGTTTCGCAGAATTGGCTTTATCAACAGCTCAGTTTGTGGAAAAAATGGCCAAATTTTTGACTGTCTTAATAGTGGTTCCCTTTATCGAGATAATTGCTACAGATCTGCAATTCAGATTAGCAATGAAATATATAAATATATTCAGTTCTTTTTAGAATATTTAAAAAAGGTGGAGTTTGTAGATCAAAACAAGCGTATTTTCTTTTCAAATAAAATGAAACTCACCCTAAATTCAATTCTTATGTTAACAAATGAAATTTTAAGGGAAGGTGGTGATTTATATTTCTTAATGACAAAGTCCCTCAATCAAGACAAACTAGAAAACACTTTTTCTGTATTACGGCAAAAAGGTGGCAACAATAACAACCCTTCCGTAGCTGAATTGAATAACATTTCGGCAAAATTAATGGCAACTAAAATAATTCAGTCAAGTTCGTCCAGAAATTGTCTGCATTTACAAGACGAGATAACGTAAGTTGATGCCAACTTTGAACCAGATTTATATATTGAACATAAAGAACCAAGTTACAATAAAATTGATGACGTTGATTTTGACAGTAATATATATGCAGATTATTTTTTTTTAACAGCCCCAAGCGAGCTTTTCATATATTATAAAAATTATCAATCGCTAACAGATTTTGGAAATTTAGCTGCCCCATCAGATAAACTAATGGATGCAAGCGAAAAAAGAGTAGCTTTATTAGCCTTTTTATGGAAATGAAAATCCTCAAAATATACATACTTTTTGATACTTTGAAGTATAAAATAAGAAATAATTTTAATCTCGATTATTATTTATTTATTATTTATTTTTAACATAAAAAAATTAAAGTGTCTTTTCTTTTAAAAATTTATATATACGTACATATATATAATTCATACATACATACATATATAAATTACAAATAAAAATAGAATTTTCATATAATTGAAAAATCATCAATTTATCATTCGAAAATTTTTCATTAATGAATATTTTTTTTAATATTTTTGGAATTACATTCTTTGGTCTAGTTAATCTTTTATTTCAAATAAATATAAAATTAATTGTTGAGCTTAAATAAATAATAATAATAAAATATATTTCTAACTACACTTTTATTACGATATTAAATAGGGCGCTATATATTCGATGCAGATTAATGTATTTTCCTTCGCGCAACTACAAATTTAATATGCTTTGCCCTACACTAGCTTACATAGTCGTATCGGAGCACTGTATTCTTTAATACACGAAAATATTTGAACCAACAACATTATTCTCTAAGTTTTAAAATTTAAAAAACGAAAACAGCCCATAATGAATAAGAAACACAAACACATAAATTGTATTGTATGTGAATATTGTTGTTAGCATGAAACCGTTCTGTACTTAAGCAAAAAAAAAAAAACACGAAGTAAAAATTTTGTTGTGGCTATCGTCTTATACACTGTGATGTTGTGTGTGCAAAAATTTTGTTGTGGCTGAACAGCAGCGTTGCCACTATTGGTAGAATTCTACCAAAACTGGTAGAAAATTTTTCATTTGGTAGGATGGTAGGCTGAAATTGATTTTGGTAGATTTTAGCAGAAGCTAAAAAATCTTAATAAGGAATTTCAGTCGGAAAGTTCAAGATTGGCGTATTTATATTCAAGCATAAAATCTAAATTTTTGCACATATTAAGCAATTTTATCAAAAAATATTTAATGCACAACACTGAAACTGATTTTAAATATACTAATTGATTGATGTTTCAAAATTTTTTACCGGTACAAAAGCCGAAATGTATCTTAATGTATCGAAAAATCTTAACCCGGAAGAAGTTTTTGATGTTAAACATGAGATTTTGCAATTTTACGTTAAATTACTAAACCAAACCAATGCTAGATTTGACTTTAATCGAGAAGATATTAAGTTATTACAAATAATTGCTCCTGAGAAAGTATTGTCAAAAGAAGACTTGCCTATATTGTCCCTTGTTTTAAAATTTTCTAATCTTATAGACTGTGATCCTGATATTATTATCACACAGTGGAATATGTTGCGATTAACAGAAACAAATCTTTCAACAGAATTAAACATTAAATTATTTTGGGCTAAAGTTAGTTCAATTAGGAACGCTATGAATGAGAAAAGTTTTGGTGAATTAACCAACTTTGTTTTTAATTTACTTTCTCTTCCACATAGTTCTTCAGCAGCTGAACGTAAATTGTCAGCAGTTTCCTTAATCAAAACCAAATTTAGAAACAAACTCGAAATAAATACATTTAATAATGTAATGCTCCGTAGAGAGCTTGTAAAAGCTAATGATGGTCACTATATGTGGTCAGAGAGAGAGATTTTTGTAAGAAGCAATACAAATTGTTTGAATTAACCCATTTATTGAAATGGACATGGCATTGATTTTTTAAGATATGTACATTTTTATAATTAGCACATATTTATTATTATAAGCATTTAGTTTTTTAGTGAACATTTATGTAAATAAATTAAAATTTTAAAATAACCTTTTAAATTTTTATACCTACATATGCACTTAGATTATTTTTGAAAAATCGAATTGTTTTCTTTACATTTCTTGTATTTATTTATGTATTTTCGATTTTATTGTTTAGATATAGAATTGTTTTTTTTATATGTTTATTCTTTGTTATATGTATTTTCAAAGAACTGAATTCTTTTCTTTACATTTTTTATTTTTGGTTATTTGTATGTACACGTAAAGCTGGTAATAAAAATTGTTTTTCATCTCAACAATGTGTTCTTAAATGGTTTTTAAAATAAAAATGGTTTTTGGTAGATTTTGATAAATTTTGGTAGATTATGAAAGAAATTTTGGTAGAATTAGAATTTTTTCAGTGGTAACACTGCTGAACAGCAACACAAAGTAAGAGAGTAAACGAATTCTCTTTGCTCAGTAAGAGAGTAACAATTCTTTTTGCGGGTTCCAACATTACGACCCGCCATAAGAAATTTTACTTGTACGTGATGCACATTCTATATGATTTATATTCTTTGCTTATAGTCAGCCCATAAAAGTGAATTATAAGTTAGCTTTATTTGTAGTCGACTACCAATTTTCCTGCAGGGATATTTGAGAATGTTCCTAATATATTTGTTTTTGTAATAATAACAGCAAAACCTACTTTAAAAGACTGTAATGACGATTTTTCTTTATAAAATTATTTCTTCGTAATACTATTTTAGGTTTATTGAGGGTTTATTTGACAAGTATTGCACAGAAATTTGTCAAATAAGTTCTCAATAAACCTAAAATAGTTTTTATAAATACGGGCATTAATCTTTACTTAATCTTTTTGATGCTTAAATGGTAGATTTAATAAAAGTCCACCTAATGAAAATCTGGTTGCCTTTAGACCAAAATTTTTAAGAACATTTAAAAAATCAATTTTAGAAATGCGATTCCGTTCATTTTTATTTAATAGTTAAGACTTAATGTTACACCAAAAAAGTTTAATAGAAATTGCCATTAATTTCTATTTGTGACAACATAGGAGTATTTTAAATAATTTTTTACTGCTGGTGTGAGAAGTAATCACCATCTAATGACTTGTCAAATTTTATTTATGAGTATGTGTTTCATTTATTGGCAAAATAAAACGATGAAAAATGACAACTAACTTGAAAAGTAGAAAAAATACATATTATTAGCATTTTACAATATTTTAATAAACTAAAGTTAAATTCAACAGTAAAACTTTTAAAATTATATGGAAGTAATTACATATAGTCTTCACCGCAACAATTTAAAAGTAATTATACAAAATTTTGCTGACGTTTTTGCTCAACACTATTAATTAATCTGCTTGTGTTTGTGTATGTAGCAATACAAAACCTTCAATTTTTTTCCCCAATGAAAATTCATGCATACATACGAGTATCTTAGAACTAAAATTGTTTCGTGTTTTTTCGTGTTAATTTTGCTCAGCATGACATGATCCAAATCATGCAGGAAGTTAGAATTCTTGAGTTGTGCGTTTTCAAGACACGACAGAAGCCCATCTCGAATTTGAAATCTCTACTTTTTATATCAGGTATAGCGTATGAAGTATGAAACATTGCGATTTACTTCGCCTCGATTTTTGCTATTAAGATTTTTCTTAAAATTTTGATCTGCTCAGTTATTTCAATTTACGTTACGATATTTGTATTTTTTAATCTATGAAATTTTTCGCCTTTGAAGGATACAATAATATTTGTGATAAAATAAAGTATGCTGAGCACTCTAAGTTTCCTAAAAAGGTTTTAGTGTGATTTGAAATCAGTCTATTTGGAATGTTTTATCCAGTGTTTTGTGAGTCTATATTGGCGGTCAATTTAGACAATACTGTTTGCCTAAAGTTGAAGATTTTATAGAGAAGAAACATTGAGACATAAAAGTAATATTCTAGCCGCACTTAGCATATAGTCATTACGCAGAAAAGGCTTTCGAGGCTATGGACGGACTCAATATACTGTATGTCGCTAAGGATGAAAACCCTCTAAATGTACCTCATTTAAGCTCAATTGAAGATTTTTAGGCTCATTTAAAACAAATAGTATATGCAGGTGGATTTCGGATAAAAACACCACAAATTTAATCAACAATATCAGACAAGAGCTCCATATGATATCAACATCGATCTTTTCAAAAGCCATGGACGAAGTTCCCTATAGGTGCCGCATGGCGGCTTGAATGGGTAACAATTTTTTTTTACATTAAACTAAGAACATATGTGACATTAAAAACAATTCAAATAAAATTTTCTATTTTGTTTATAAAAAATATTTAATATTTAATTTTGTTGCGATTTTATACCGCATACTTTAAGCAAACTAGACATTTCTATACTTACAGTTCATGCAGTAAATCTAGTAGAGTAGAGTAGTCACTTAAATGCCGCCTAATAAATGCTACCTTCATTTCTTCATTTTTATCCCAGTATTTTATTATCATTTAATATTAAAAAGATAGTAAATATGAGCAAAAATATATATAATTGTTGTCTATACTTGGTAGTAAAATTAATAGTAGATCCACCAAGTTCGTCATATTAATTGTTTATTAATCCTTTAATTTTTAAAATATTAACAGCACCAAAATAAACGCAATTGTTTACTTTTCCATAGTTGCCTATATGACAAAATGGCAACTGAAAACAGTTGCCGTACACACTTTAAATTTTTAAATCAGTTACGTTGCCAGCTGGCAAGTTCTGTTGCCATCAATAATCGACACAAATTTTAATTTTAGTTAAAAAAATGTGTCCTTTTGTCAAATTTTGATTTACTTCGCATTTTTTTGGATGCAATCGCGACATATGTATGTAAATCGAGGGATTACATACATACATAACTGGCCATTACAACTCTGTGTTAGGGTTATGGATTAACTTCTCCCAGCACTCATGTTGTGTGTGTTAATTTTTATACATGAGTACCGGGAGCTACAGTTAAAAGTCGATTTCGAACTACAGATTTGAGAAGCTTTTTCATGGCAATCAATTACTTGCAGAGCTTTTGCCAGAAGACTGCTTGTTGAGAGATAGTGGCCGAAAGAAATTAGTTTTTGTCAGAGCTGAGATTTGAGCCCAGCGCTTAGTCGAGGGACTACTGTATATTAATTTTTGTTGTACTGTATTTATTCTTATAATTTTAGAAATTATAACAAAATAAATCTTAGCCCGATTTTGATTATGTTCGTCTATACATACTTACGTATGTATGAAAATCCTCATATTTGAATTAAAACCAATAACATCATAGAAATTGAAAGAAATACTAACAAACAAACATTTTTTAACCAACAGCCTGCAATTGAAGATTTAGTTTTTGTACATCTTATACAAGTACTTATTGTGCATTATGTAGAATAAATTAAAAAATTTGTACAGAATAGTAGAAATTTAAACATTTTATAATAAAAAAAGAAAAAATAATAATAAATGGGAAATACACTTAAAGATCAATAATTTCTATTAAGAGTAGAAAAATGTCATTCCTTTTAGCAACGGCCAGTGCAATTATACTTCTAAAGGAGGAGAGAAACATTTAATTGTCTTTACGAGTATAGGTATTTCAATTGACCAACATTTAACACCCACTATCCTTTGGATACTTAACAAGACTACAAAAAAAAAAACAAAGAAAAGAAATAAAATGAAAATATAAAATAGATTAGAAATGTGTGTGATTTAATCAGGACTGTTTGATTATCAGTATTTTATATGTGAGAGAAATAGTGCTGTCTACTTTGGTACGTACATACGTACGACTATATAACAATACTTAAGTGGGAAATATTTTCGATATAAAAAACAAAATTTAATAGATATACATATAATAATAGATATATATAATTTACAATTCAGCAGAAAAATATTCCACATTTTGCACCAGAAAACAAAGGGACGTAAATAAAGCTTTGCTATCGTAAATATTTCTTTAAAAAGTGTTAATCCAATATGTTTTGTAAAACAAAAATGAGAATTAAAGATTAAAAAAACTTACTTTCAGTAACCTTCTCCAGGTACAAAAAGATCTATCCTAGGTTTGATGACATTTTGAATTGTAATCTTTCAAGACTTGCAAGTGATTTGATTTATTGTGGTAAAAGCGAGATTGTAAAAAGAATCAACAAAGAAAGATGCCTAACGATGTTGAAACCAATTCGTCTTAGTTGAAATAGCTTTGTTGCTCGTTATAATTTTTTTATATGGAATCGTCCTTTTCTTGCACTAAATTAACCTCATCCGGTCAGCAGCCACGAATTAGAAAACAGTTTGCATTTAGTAGGGGTATATATTCAAATTTGTTGCAACGAACATCAGATGTTGTCTAATTTAATGGCAATTAGACAAAATTGTGTACCTTATAGTCTCGTTAATGTTTGTGAAATCTCTTTAAGTTCGTCGAAAACAGCAGCGATATTTTTGGCAATCTCGCCAGTTCCGGGGATTTATCCCAAAACTGGGAATTTTTTCTAATTGCGGATACAAAATTTCTGCCAATCCACTGTGGTTTCGAAACGTTTTTTTTTTTTTGCAAAAATTTAAAAAAAGATATTAGAATTTAAAGAAAACACTTAAAACAATCAATAAAATATATTGAAAGAAAGCAGTTGGGACGGGACCACTACCGATCTGCTCTGATTTCAAAGTTGAAAGCTTAAACACGTGTTCTTAAGTAAGTGTTAAAATAGCATTACAATTGTATAACGAGCAACCTTTCGAAATAAAGTTATAAAGTATTTCATAAATGTAGTAGTTTTATGGTATATTTTTGAATTTTATTTTTATTGAGTGCTTGTCTTCTTCCTGGTATTGTGGTTGGGTAGGATTGTAGTCTCAACAAAGTTGTGTTTGGGCACGAATATTTTGATTAAAGGTACCGAAATGCATTCGGTTTGGAAAACAAACGATCACAAAGATGATATGCAAGTAATATGAATTCGTTGACAAAATCCACAAAAATCTAAATATTAATAAAACAAACATAAAAACTAATAAAACAGGTTGATTTTATTTTATTTTCTCTGTCATCTTTGCAACTAGAAAGAAAAAAAAGAAGAAAATTCCTGCTTAGGAGCTTATAGTATGGTCATGGATAGATCGACTATTTTCTTTTTGAATTTATTTATAGTCTATAGCTATAAAATGAGCCAAAACTAAAGCTCTGTCATGATAATTTTAATTTATTGCAAAAAAAAATCGTTTTGAAGCCATAGTGTAATCCCCAGAGGATTTTTGGATATTGCAGATTTTTTCGAATCTGCAAAAGCAAAAAATATTTTGATGCATGAAGATTCTAAATTCGTTTAAAAGAATTTCATCATGGAACAAAATTAATTAACAAATTTGATAATGGGTGCTATTCTTGATTCCGCACGGAAAGAAAAGTTGAACGGAAAGAAATATCGATCGATAAGCAAATTGCAATTATTCATTCCTGCGGTATGAGCTTTCCGCGACTTTAATATAACATCCCTGTTTTAATGAGTTTAGAGTTGATTTGTTGTCAAAATACAAACAGTATGGTAATAATACATAAACATTTTGGTGCGATATTTTTTTTTATTTAGTCCAAAAATATAAAATATTTTTGTAATTTGTGAAATCAAAATATATGTGCATATGTATGTATAAAATATAACATTTTCCTCCGCCGTTTTAATTTCTTCCCTTGCAATATTTTCAGTCGGCATGCTCTTCTTGAAAACTCCAAAATTGCTTACATTCTGTATACCATGAACCGCGGTATTACTCTTCAGGAATGCGCTTACTTCTTCCTAAATTTTTGTAAAAGGAATTTTCTTACATGGATCACTGCCTGTTCCAGTCAAAAGCTGTATATTCTTTAACAGCTTCTTTTCCCACTCTGATTTTATAATGAGTCAATACCTACAGTATAATACAGAAGAAATCAAAGATCAATGAAGAATATTTTATCTTAATACTGTTTCAATTTTTTTCAAATACCGGTACCTTTTATTGGCTTAAACCGCATGATCTATCTTTCTTAGATTTCATTATACGTATTTACAATTTCTTCCAACTGCTGTTTGTTTGTATATTTTTCTATTTTATTTCTAAAAAAGTCTGTACTTCGATTATATATAAGTACATAACACAACAAATTAAACTTAAACAATTTTTTTTGCAAAATGTAATATTTTGCCTTACATTTTTCATTTTAATGTTCAAATGATGAAATTAAATAAATTAAAATATCAATTATTAAATTTTACTTTTTATTTTATTAGAAATAAATGTAAATATATTATAAATTAAAATTTAAAGCACACAAATTTTAATTTTTACCCTTTTTATTTTTCTTTAATATCTTTCCGTGAGCTTTCCGTTAAAGAATTTGCGCGTAAGCAAAATGAAGAAAATTATCTATACTGCGGAATCAATAATAAGGCAATACCGCAGTATCGATATGATACCGCAGCAACGGAACGATATGGCAACAACGGAATGAATAATAGCAAATTTTGCTTCCGCGCAAAATATGGCTTTCCGCAGCCACGGAACGGAATCAAGAATACCACCCAATATATCCATCTATAATTCGATCTCAGATTTCCATCGTTCAAGAAAAAATAGGCGAAATTTTTATAAAATAAGCACTTTTTTGAAATTTCATACAATTTTAAAAGAATTTATATAGACATTTCGTTCGTAATCACATGCCGTAATTTCGTAATTCATCATGAAAAAATAACATTTCATTTACAATATGGTGTAAGTAAGTGTGAAGGTGTTGCATACTTTTGATGCTAAAACTCATATTGTATTTCTCTCTTTTTCTTCTCGGCCTGTCAAATCAGTAGTTATAGTAAATATTTATGATTGTTCTTATTTTTATTTGTTTTCTCATCATTCAACATTTTATTTTTTTTATTTTTATTTTTTCTTCTATTTCTTCATCAACTTTGTGCTGTTTTTTTAATACCGCCTCATTGTTTGCTTTGCCTTTTCACAAGCAACAGCAACAATTACAACAACAAAAAATATATAATTTCCTTTCATGTCTTATCATGAGCAACAGGCAGGCATTCAAGCAGGCAGGCACTAAAAAAGGAAATCTTTCTTTTTCTTTAACATTTTCATTTCCTCTTTGTCAACAGGCACACATTTACTCACATCATTTATGCCACAAACGTTAACACAAATACTAACACACATGCATACATACATAGTACATCCATATAACATACACTTATGCATGGTGACACTTACTAATGCAAGCACAAGTACACACATCCTGCATATAAGTTTATGACACAAATCGTTAACTCGATTATTGCGTTAAAAAAGAAAACTCATTCAAACCACCTCGTGCTCTAACACACAAACACACACACACACACAGTAACATATATTACAAAGTAGAGAGATAGAGAGAACAAAGTTCTCTTTTTATTTATTATTTTGTTTTTATTGTTGGTGTTTTTCATTTATTTAGTTTTTAAAGGAAGAGTACAAAAACAATTTATTTTTATATCGATACACGTGAGAAAATGTTTCTTGGCAGTTTGTTAAGGAATGCAATTTATTTTTAATTAAAAATTAAAGATTTGTTTTTATTTTCTTAAATTTATAACTAAATTTTCTATTAAATCATAAATGTGTTTTTGAAGGGTCGACTTAAATAAAACTGTGTTTATTGAAATTTAATAAAATTATAATCAAAATAAATTATAAATTATTTTCCTTAATATTCTTAAAAATAACTCCTTGCATTCACCATTAAAAATTGTTGAATTATTAGCATAAAAAAACTAATAAAAATAAAAAAACAAAAGTGGTCGCCGAAAACTAGTCTTACTAAGATGAGAGCTCTCGGTTCAAACCCCAGCTCTGACATCTTGAAGAAAAAAAAATATTTCTTTCGGCAACTACCTCTTAGCAGTCTTCCGGCAAAAGTTCTGAGAATAACCCTGAACAAACTTCTCATATCTTTCATTCCGATTCGATGTTAAACTGTCGGTTACGGTACTCATCTATAAAAATTATGTATGTATGTATGTATGTATGTATGTATGTATGTATGTATGTATGTATGTATGTATGTATTATGAATGTCACTTTTCTGAAGGTATTAAAGATTAATATTATTTTTTAAGTACTACTATCTTACTGAGTGGTTTACGCTACTTTAAGAAGAGATAAAAATATCTTTCGATTGTTCAGCAGTATTTATATTACAATGATCTAAAACCAGCCTAAAATTTATCATCCGATAATAGTATTTAATTCATGATTCCAAATTTTATAAATTTCTGTCTTAAACTACGGTCTCATCAGGCAAATATTTAATCAGATATGTAGACGTAACCACTATTTTATGAACACATTTATTAATATATTTAATTTTATTTCTTGTTATTGTATGTTAAAAAAAAAAAAATTTGGGTGCCCCAGTTGTGTGCTGGGGGATGTGCTAGACCACTAAAGGGACGGTTGTGGCTTTAATTTCCACCAGAGACCTTGCTCTGCGACACTACACCGAGCATATGGTCTTGGCACTCAGATCAAAACCATTTATTAGATTCTATTGTAATTTTGTGAATAATAAAAAAAAACTTTTAAAAAAATGCTTGCATAAAACGACTTTTATTTCAAATATTTAAAAAAAATAGTGGTTACACGTTTTTTGTCAAATTTTATTTTCAACAAAATTGTGATTATCTACTTAGTACTGTAATGTAGAAAATACATACATATATGTACGTCGTATTGTACTGTTTTTTGAAAATAAATCATTAAATAGCAGGAAACTTAATATCGTAGTAATAGTGGAAGAATTGACTCTTTTAATATACTGCCAGCAATTATGTATGACCAACAACTGGAGTAGAATTTTAAATAATATAATACCAATACTTATGCCTGTTGCTGGTTGGTGTAAAAAATTAATTGATTCTTCACAAAGAATTTAAATGCATGTTACAACAGCAACAGATATGCGAAAAAATAGAGCAAACAAGAAAAATAAACGGTTTTATACTCGTAATAATAACTTATAAGAGCTTTGTAACTAAAGCCGCAATTATTATTTTGACAACGACTAAATTATTATGAAATACTTCATTTGGCAAACGGAGGAAAATACTCATAAATATTAGTTTCAGTATTGTGCTATTTTAATGATCATCAATAAATCCATTTAAGAGATGACACCATTTTAACAAGCTTCCGTTTAGTTCTTTTACTGCCATTCCAATGAAAATTGACTTATTTCTCTTCATACGTTTATACTTGAAACGTGTCTTATTGGAAATTTTGCTCATGTTGTTTTTCTTTTTTCAATTAAAGTTGGTGTTTTCAATAACTTGGAAAATATCCATTTTTTAATGTTGTTCTTAGAAAGCAATTTACATTGAAAAATGTTTTTGTAAAAAATTAAAATTTTAAAAATGATATTAAAATGCAAAGAAACCAATTGTTGTCTTCTTGATATTATAGTTTTTGAAGGGAGTAAAATTAGCTACGAAAGTTATGCGAGTAATTTTGTTTTCTCTATTAGTTTGGCACTAAAATTACACTGTTATTTCAATAGAAGTAAATTTAAAAAGAAAAATGTTTGTAAATTTAAGCAAAAAATTTTAATTTACAAACATTCAGATAAAGCCATACCGAAAACATCAAAGATTCCATATCTGTTTTTTTATTTGGAAGAAGTATTCGAGCAGTGTAATGGTTGGGTAATGGATCTATTAGGTTTAAGAGCGAAGGTATAAAAGAGTCCATTCGAATTTACTTTTTATTGGGAATTTATAATTTTTAAATTTCGATGTCTTCTGTGAAATACATCTATGTGTTTTGAACGATGTTGCATTACTAGGCAGGCCACAACAGATCCTACAATATTGTTATGATATAATGAGCTGATATCACATTCGGCGATACCCCACTTCTCTGTAGGTCAATGACAAATTTAAAACAACCCTTCTTTTTATAGCTTTTTTCGAGTGTAAGTAATTATTTTTTTACTTATCGATTTTCAATTGTATTATAAATCCCAGTTTAATAGTGTTTCCTAGTTTGTCTTATTGTTTGTAATTTTTTTTTTTTTTTGTTGTGTAAAGTTATGTGTCTCACATACTTATGTATGCATATTCACTGTAAAGTCTTAGATGTTTATTTTTATGTAATAGCTTCAATTTTTTTGTTTAATAATTCATCACAACATAGAAAACTCTTATGCTATTGAATATTAAAAGAAGGAAAAGAACTAGGATATCTACTCTACGGCAACTTTGTACGAGGGCAATTTTTTTGTTGATATGAAATTTTGCACAGTTGTCGAGTTACGAAAAGAACATATTTGACCACAGTAGTATACTCCAAATCTCAGCTCTGACATCTTGAAAAAAAAAAGAAATATGAAAAAATTATTTCTTTCGGCGACTACCTCTCAGCAGTCTTCTGGCAAAAGCTCTGGGAGTAATTGATTGCCATGAAAAAGCTTCTCAAATGTGTCGTTCGGAGTCGAATTTAAACTGTAGGTCCCGGTACTCATGGATAAAATCTAACACACACAACATGAGTGCTGCAAGAAGCTAGGCCGTAACCCTGACACAGGGTTGTAATGGCCAATTATGTATGTATGTATGTATTCCAATTTTACTTAATTCCTTCTCTAAAATAAAATATGTCAAAGTCATCAAATGAGGTAATTCTTTTTAAGATGATTTTATCGTTTAGAATCAAATATTTTTCTGCTAAAGTATATTTTCAAGTTTGGAAACAAGAAATTCTATATTCTCTCGATGCTAGTATATCTGGAGAACAGGGCGTACGAGGAAACAGTTCGTAGTCTAATTCATGGATATGTATATGGAAGTCCTGTTACAAACTCATGTTTTTCTTAACTAAATGTGGTTATTTGCTTTCAATTAGCATAGTATTCGCATTTATTTTGTTACCTTTTAAAGGTAATCAAGGTGATTTACTATACCGCATGCATTCCCAAAAATGGCCACCATGACTTTATTAGCTGACAAACCTCTCCAATATTTTGACTACTGTTTCGGATTTTACATATTGCGCATCACACTCCTGCGATGTTGTCACACAATTGCGTTTGTGGTCAGGTGTAAACAAGCACGGCTTGCACCTTCAAGTATTGATTGGCCATCACCAATTTTTTTTGGAAGTAGAGATCGCATTTTGACGTTTGGAAATTTCGACATCTGCCGACCTAGAACCAACGAAGTTCAGCCAATCATTTTTTACAATCGAAATTGATGGTAAAGTATTGTTTTGAATGATGTATTTTTTTTTAATAATACATATTAAAAAACAAAAAATATTTTTCGCCTTATTGGCAAAATACATTCAATATAATTTGAAATGTATGCTTTTGGGGATAAGCATGTCTCTATGGCCATTTCGTCTCTGCTTAAGAGACTCGTCAGGAGACTTTTTCCCAAAGGTGTTGTGGTGGAACAGAGAAATAGAATTTAAATTTGTTGAAAAACAGAAATGTATTGCTTTGTAAATACTTTTGTTTGGTTGTTATATACTAAATGGGATATGATTCGCATTTAGTCTATAACTATTTTAACATAAGTATTTATAGTTTTGAATAACACCTTTGGGAAAAAGTCTCCTGACGAGTCTCTTAAGCAGAGACGAAATGGCCATAGAGACATGCTTATCCCCAAAAGCATACATTTCAAATTATATTTAATACATATGAATACATATTAAATATAATATGAATTGTATGCTTTTGGGGATAAGCATGTCTCTATGGCCATATTTAAAAACGAAATATTTTTTAATTTTCTTATCAAATCAGAAGATAATCAGTTTAGTTTATTAAAATTTTGACAGTAATCACTGACAGATATGTTGTCAGATACTGTTAACAAAAAAATGCTGGCCTTTCAGTTAAGAAAAGGCAAAAAATTCAAAAAGCTCCGTACTTTTTGAACCGCCCTCGTATTTCACAGTAAATTTTGTATAAACATGTATAGGTACATACATTCATATGTATATTGTTATGACGTACTTGTACGATGATGATACCAATAATAATTATTAGTAGATCTAGTGGACCTTATTGCACTTAGTGGGGGTCATTATACATAAACGGAGCTTAAAGTGGCTTGGGGCTACATATAACATACATAATACGAGTATGTATGTAAAATTTAAGACGATTTTTGCAGACATCTTGCATTTTAAAATTTAATTATATTTTTGCATAAAAACCAAATATAAAAAAATATATACATATATAAGTATGCATATACGTATGTATGTATAAGTAAATATGTAGATATAGTATATGATTCTGTCATTTTTATTGGTTTCTTTTTTTACAGGTTTAACGTACGATAAATATGATATTTGCCTGACAGAGGAATGTGTAAGAACGGGTAAGCTTTAAATTATTCGAAACTTTAATTCTGCATATTTTTGTATATCTGTATATATGTATAAAAAAAACTACACCAAGGCCTCTTTATTTTTCCACAAAAATATAACCACACATAACCACAGTATTATTGCCAAAAACTATGCTAAAGAATGGTAACACTGCTGAAAGTAGCAACAAATATACTAACAATTTTGACAATTAAGCAATTGTTTACATTCAAAGTTGCCTTTAACCTTATACATACCCTGCCAGCAAATTGGTAGTCGACTACAAATAAAGCTAACTTATAATTCACTTTTATGGGCTGACTATAAGCTAACTACATTGTTATCCAGAACTGACCAAAATCAAAGTGTTACAGCTAGCTACAAAAAGTTAACTTTAAGTTAACGGCTAGGTAACTAACTTTAAAGTTAATTGAAATTAATGCAGAGTCGGACAATTGACTACTTCCTAGGATATCGCAATGTTAAAATAGTTAGTTGTTTTCATATAAAAGTAATCCAAATGTCAACCACCACTACTTGAGAAATAGTTAGTTTTAAATTAATTGAAAGTTAACTGGATTGCCTGCAGGGTAGGAATTGAATTACACAACCCGCCGTCGTTGGCTAATGATATTCTTGTTACAGATTAAAAGGCAAGAGAAAATTTTTTTCTTTATTCTATTACAACAACCCAGCTATATTTTATATACGTATCGTTACCTAAAATGCAAAACAAGGGTAACTAAATGAAAATTCTAAAAAAAAATTCCTTACTGAATTTCGTTGTAAAATATTGTAAAATTCATGACGATTTTATGACCAAAAATTTGGATTGATTTTCTATGTAAAAGCATCTTGTATGTAATTTTTTTTTTTTTTTTTGCTTCTTCTGAAAATGCTATGCTTGTTAGTTACGGCTTTTTGCATTTTCGCTAACAATATAAAGACAGGACACTTTTAAAAAGTTTACATTGTACTTTTAGATTTTTGGCTTAAATATATGTACCTCCCAAAAGTACAAGCAAATACCTTCATTTAGTGGCCGATAAGAAATTGGACGAAATTGGATAAGTGAGCGTGACATCTCCCATACAAGTTAAAAATTGATTTCTTAATACATACGTAGCTTTAGAAGTGTTGAATCTAAAGTTTCTGAATTTGGTGTGATTGATTAAAAAGAGATCAAAAACTTTTAACTATAATTCCAAATTAATAAATCAATACTATTATTGAAAAATGTTGCACTGTAATTTAAAATGATATTGCGTTGAATTTGCTTTGGTGCCACCAACAATTAAAAAATGAACCGAAATTTAAAAAATTTAAGATTATAAGTAAAATTGAAAGATAAAAAAAAATTACTTAATTTTCAACTAATAATTTTCAACAAATAAAAGCTGTGCACCACCATTAATGGCATTCTCTGCCTATATCGAACGCCAGACCACTCAGGGCTAGGTCGAACCCGATATTCCCTGGAGAAAACAGGCCCCCGGTGTGGGTAATATTCACCAGCAGCCTTGTCTGTATCCCCGGGGGGGTGGTGCAAGCGAAAGTCTCAACTGTACGAATACTAGCCGAACTTATACTCCGTTATTGACCTAGTTGAAAAAAGAAGGCTTGTGAGCTAATTTAATACGCTCGGCTGAATTAGGGATATTCCGGTGAATTTTAGATCAAACTACACGGTGAGGTACTTATTCGATTATTGAACCCAAATTTCTGAGACCGTTCAAAAAGATGATTCTGAAAATTATTTAGATGAGCAGGAGTAAGCAATGTCCTTTTACTAAGAAAGAAAGAGTGCAGACATAGAAACAGTCTTAACCAAATTTGAACTACATTTGACTTTTACCAGCCGTTAAATGAAGTATTGAGATTTTGTCTGAGGCTATTGCCACTGCAGTGCCACCGATACAAATATCGGTAGAATACTTTCAACACTCCGAATAATCAGTAGCCGTTACTAAATTTAACTATGAATTTTAAGCTATATATTTTTTTTAATTTAAAAAATGAAATTTTTCTTTGCAGCGGCTTATTTACTATCTGCCATGGACACAACGGCCAATCCGTGTGAAAATTTTTTTCAATACGCCTGCGGCACATGGAATAAAGTGCATATAATACCAGAAGATCGAAGTTCTATAAGCACTTTTGAGGTAAGTTTTGTATTATTTTTAAAACATTACAACGTAAAAAAAACGTTACAATACATTTTCAGGTTTTAGCCGATCAACAACAGGTTATACTGAAAGGAGTTTTAGAAGAACCCATTAACGACGAAGATAATCAGGCCACCATAAAGGCTAAAATGTTTTATAAAAGTTGTATAGATATACGTGAGTATGGAAAGAATATTTTGTGACTCTACATTTATTTCAAAAAAGTAACATTACAGCCCAGATACGTAAAATCGGTGAGGGTCGTTTAAAAAATGTACTGAAATCTTTGGGTGGCTGGCCTGTTATTGAACCCAATTGGTCGGCACCCAATATGAGTATAGAGAAATTAATAGGCATTTTAAGAGGCATATATGGGGAACCAGTACTAATTGAGCTTTATGTAGGAGCGGATGATAAAAATTCCTCTATACACGTTTTACAAATTGATCAATTTCCTTTAGCTTTGCCTTCGCGTGATTATTATTTGAAAACGAGCAGTGAACAAGATTTAAAAGCCTATCACCGTTATATGACCCAAACGGCCATACTGATGGGAGCTGATCCCGTAACAGCAGAACAAGAACTGAATGATGTTTTGCAATTGGAAGTGAAATTAGTTAATGCCACTTTACCTGAAGCCGATCGCCATGATACCAGTGCCATTTATAGAAAAATTAATTTAAAAGAATTACAAACCGAGGTGCCACAACTTAATTGGACTCTGTTCTTGCAAACTGCTTTAGGAAAAGACATAAAGTTAAAAGAAAATGAGGAGCTTGTTAGCTATGCTATGCCCTATTTAGTGGATATGGGTAAAATTTTAAAGGAAACCGATCAGAGAGTTTTGCATAATTATGTATTTTGGCGTTTGGTCATGTCCATTATGACCCACATGATTGATGACTATCAAAAGGAAAGAGTGGAATTTCGTAAAATTCTTTTGGGTATACAAACCGAAAGAGTACGATGGTCGCAGTGTGTAGATTGGACAAACAAAAAAATGGGCATGGCTGTGGGCACACTCTTTATAAGAGATAATTTTAATCAAAATAGCAAAGATACAGCCTTGGAAATGATTCATACTATAAGAGAGGCATTCAATGAACTGCTTAGTGAAAATCATTGGATGGATGATGAAACTCGAGCTGTGGCTAAAGAAAAGGCGGATACCATGAATGAACGCATAGGCTATCCGGAAATACTGACAGATGCCAAAGAGTTGGAAAAAGAATTTGCAAATGTGAATATTGTCAACAATTTATGGTTCGATATATATTTTTGAATTATTCTCAATTCATTTTCAGCTCACGATAGTTCCTGATAATTTTATGGAAAACGTTTTGAGCATTTTAAAATGGGAATCCGAAAAAAACATGCAACTCCTAAGACAACCAGTAGATAAAGAGAAATGGACCACCGAACCAGCTGTGGTAAATGCTTTTTATAATCCGAATAAAAATGATATAGGTAAGGACGAATGTAGAGAAGAGGAACTTTCCCCGTTCCGTACCGTTTAATTTTAAAGCCATGACTTTAGAAATTTGTAATTATTTATTACAGTTTTTCCTGCTGGTATTTTACAACCTTTGTTTTACAGTCAACATTTTCCAAAATCTCTTAATTATGGTGGTATTGGTGTAGTAATAGGCCATGAAATTACACACGGTTTCGATGACAAAGGTTTGTGGAAAACTGTTTTTCTTTTTATGCCATTTCACTATAAAAAATCCCTTACAGGCCGTCAATTCGATAAGGATGGCAATATGATGCAGTGGTGGAATAATGCCACGATTGAAGCGTTTCGTGAACGCACCCAATGTATTATTGATCAATATTCGAAATACAAAATTGATGAGGTAGGCCTGTATATGAATGGGCGCATGACACAGGGAGAAAATATAGCCGACAATGGTGGTTTAAAACAAGCATTTCGGGTAAGTGTATAAAAGAAAGAAAGAAACGATTTTTAAAAGTTCTCACATATCGTTTTACAATTACAGGCCTATAAAAAATGGGTACAACGCCATGGACCTGAACAGTTGCTACCAGGCCTTAATCTTACACACGATCAACTTTTCTTTTTAAATTACGCCCAAATCTGGTGTGGCTCTATGCGTCCCGAAGATGCTTTAACTAAAATACGTTCCTCTGTACATTCACCGGGTTCCATACGTGTCTTAGGACCACTATCAAACTCAAAAGACTTTGCCGAAGCATATCAATGCAAATTGGGTTCACCCATGAATCCTGTCGAAAAGTGTAGTGTGTGGTAATAGAGGTAGAATATATTGAAATATAGATTAGCCTGCCGAAATGTTTAAAGAAAAAAAAAATGTAATTTATACAAGCACACAGAGGCACACACAAATATGCATACATATGTACTTAAGTATCACACACATACATATTAAACAAATACATACACACATACATACATATATTACAAAAGCGTTTAAATATATATGAGAGTTAAAAGGATAAGGATTAAGGATACTTAGCATGCATAAATACACATGAAAATTTCTCAAATATCCCTTCAAATAAAATTAATTTAAATACAAAAAAAAACAAAAAACAAAAATTTCTAAAGTAAGAATAACTAAAATAAATGCATACTAATAATAAATAAAATATGTGTAAAATAAAGAAGACAAAAAGTACATGAAAAAAAGAAAAACAAAAATATTTAATATTTCTTCTGTCAAAGTCATCCATTACAATCCAATATACATCCAGGATATCATAAACCCGTACATCTTTGGCCTAAAAAAGAATTGAGTTCATAACGCTTAGAACGTGTGTTCTGTTAAATAACACTGGTTTCATTGCCTTAAAAGAACAATTTAGATATATTCGCATTTACCGTTTGCTTTCTTACTTTCGCACAATCATTGAGTATTTTTTCAGATTGACAGGGCTTTTCAGCGTTTTAGAAAATATTATAATTCGGTTGTTGCAATTGATTTTGTTACCTAATATTACACCGCTATAATTAATTTTTACTCAAAAATGCCGTTCTAAAACCTTAAGTACAGTGAGAGTATGTCCTTCAGATTGTTAGAGCTTTAATCCACATAAAAAAATGTCTGAAAATAGATTCGAAATGTATTTTGTTTTTTTTTTTTTTTTTTTTGTATTTAGACTTGGGCCTTATTCTGTGATTCTCTTAAGCTAAAATTTTGAGTTTAAGAAGCAGGCTGTGCGTAAGAATATATAAAATTAATAAGTTTAGAGGTAATAGGCAAGAAGTTTTTAAATTACAATAAGAGTTCAAGAATTCTATTCGTAGCCCAAAACTCCCAAATGAAGTTTATAAATTTTTAGCGATAGAGTTTTAGCTTAGGAGAGTTACAGAATAAGGTCTCAGCACTCATGGAATTACCCATCACATGCTGTACATTATGCTGGCCTAAAAAAATATGTTATGGAAAGGAATAAAGAGGAAGTAGTGCTTGTGAACATTTGATTCAAACTTATTAACATCATAATTGACAAGGAATAATTTTCGCGGAAAGGTTATTACTTAATCTAACCCTGCGATTAAAGAACAAAGTCTATATATAGTGCAATTCACTCTACAATCAACTAAAAAAAGGTTGTGTTATAAGAAAGGTTCTGGTAGTACGTAAGAATACGTGATTATTCGGAATTAAGGCTCTTATATCATCAGAGCACTTCCCATGATTGTACCGATAGAACAATGAAACACACGCCACATTGCGCCAATGATCCAATGAATTGATACAGTTTGATACCCTATCGTCATTGATAAGTACCTTCGCCCTTTCCTGTACGTGGTCGAGAAATCTCAAGATAGACTTTAAAGCACCGGCTTATACATGACAGTTGTTTTCCATCTTGGGTCGAATTAAGAGCATCCACCTCCTTAATATTTACATTACCCATAATCACAGACGCAGGAATGTATTAACAACACTACGCCTACGAGTGATAAAACAACAATGGGTCTCTGGCACATTAAATTCTACCCACTCGGGCCCCATTCGGAGATTATTTGCAGTTTATTAGTGAGTGTGTTATTCATTTTTAGAAGAATTTATATTTACTTGAAACTCATTAACCCTCTTATTTTAAAGCAAAAAAATAATTAGGGAAACGGTTTCAGCCAATTTTGCTACTAAACATGGAAAGTGGTTAAAATAAAAACACAATTTAATGGATATGCAATTCGAAAACGTTTTTTATTCTTTCACAATACACTCACTCACTAAATTTTAATATCTTTAGTTTTTTTTAAATTATTTTTATTTACACAATATCAAATGAATTGATAAAATTTAATAAAACACAAAACATTAAATTTCTTATCAGTCATTCGTATAAACAACCAGCACATTATAAATGTCTGAGTTTCAATTGAGTGGAACTAAAGACACCCCTTAATAATTGGCTTGATAAATTTTATACATAAAATATTAATCATTTATTTTTACAGCATTTTTCGGTTATATATGTACATAGAGTAATTTAATTTTTTTTTAATACATAATTATAACAAAACCAGAGATTTAATTTTTCTTTTCACATCTTTTACTTTCTCTAGGAACATCTACATTTTATAATTGTTTTAAATATTTCAACTAATTTATATTACATTACAAGTTTAAAATAATAACACATTAAAATACTTTAAATTATGTTTTGTTATTGTTATTTTTCCTTTAATTTTTTTTTTATCTTTTAATATTACCCAAATCGATTGGATAATATATATCACATGTTATTTTCTTTGAACAAAAAAAGAACATCTATTAGGTACACACTCTACTTTACTTTTACAACGTTATCGTCATCATTTTCACTACTCGCATATCCTCAATATCATATCAGGTAACTAAATGTCTATCTATATTATCAGCATTCGTTGTAGCACCAATTGGCTTGGGTCGTTGTCGAGACCAGCTCTGTTCTTCAGCACTGCTAAATAGTAAATAGATTAAATTTCCACCGATATTTAAACCGCCAGCCAACCAAAATACTTTACGCCATTGGACTAAAGTCTCATTATGATTAATTATAGTGCCTATAACATACGGCGCCAAGAAACCACAGATATTGGCTGCAGAATTTGTAATGCCATACATTGTACCAGCATACTGCGGACTTAATGATATATGATTCATTTGATTACCAGCATAGACTGCACCAGCAAAAGAGCCTACGCCGGCTAACATAAAAGTAACCCATTGCCAGCTACAGCCCACATAGCCTACACCAATAAGAGCCAATGATGGTATTATGGAAGATATTGAATTCCAAAATTTATAAGAATTCAAAGTAGTAATATAACGTTTTTCGAGTAACCAATCAGCCAGAGTAGAACAACCAATACCCACTAGCCAGGAAGTCAAATAGGGAATAGCATTGAGCATTGCATTGGATTGTATATCAAAATGTAAAATATTGCTCATATATGTAGGCAATTCAGTTAGTTGGGTGTAAAAGGCCCAACTTTGTCCACATTGAGTTATTAGTATAGCCCACAGAGGTATTGAGGTCATAATTGAGCACCACGGTATTGTATTATGTTCTATCGCTGTAGTTTCCGTTCTATAATCATCCTCATTGTCGTTAACATTGTGAAAGGCTGCTGCCAGTCTATTACTAGTGGATTGTTGCGAAACTCGTATACTGCGTTCTATATACAGCCTTTCTTTCGTTGTTATACGAGGATGTACAGAGGGTTTATCATACACTAGAAACATCCAAAATATAAACCATATTATGCCTATTAAACCAAACAAATAGAAAGCCAACGGCCAGCCTCCTAGATAGTCCAGCGAGCATAACCATCCTGTGAGAGGCATAGAAATAACTGTACCAATATTAGAGCCCGCGTAAACAATTGCTGCAAATTTATTTCTTTCCAAAGGTGGTATCCAATGGGCAAGCATGGCGTGCATAGCCGGATATGTTACACCTTCACCCATACCTTCTAGTACACGCACTAATATTAAAAATGGTAAATCCCAATAGGCTGCTATAGGTGTAAGTATGGTAAATAGGGCTGTGATAAGTACGCCATAGCCATATATTAGTTTACCACCTATTAATTCAGCCATACGCCCACCAGGCACCTGTGTTAACACATATCCATAAAAGAAAGATCCTAAAACTAAGCCTTGGGTAGCTTCGTCCCACATAAAATCACCTTGCGGTAATAAAGATGTTTTATTTTTAGTTTCATCATCGATGGGACATGTATCATCTACTATGTCTGAAGAATTATTATTTTCCTGAGGTATAGCTGTTTGATTAACCATTGCCACTATGGCTACTGACAAATTGACACGCATAGCATAGACTACAGCAAATCCAAGAAATCCCATAAGACCAAATATAGTCCGGGTATTGATGCAATCGTTGTTAACATCTGTTAAAAAATAAAACAATTACAATTTATTTCGAATAATTTAAGGTGAGGAATATAATACAGTTGTGTTGACAGTATTAGCACAGGTTACTCTTTCGAAAATATAACTTGAAAACAAACTATTCAAAGCTTAAATAAATAATTGCATCTAAAGGATACAATTTTAGTGGTGGTTCAAATTGAGTGCACTAAATGAAACGATTTAGTGGTAGTGGCGGCAATAGTAGAACGACTTTTCTCATTTCTGGCATTATTAAAAGTCCGCGCTGTAGAAATCTGATTGATTCCAATTTAAAAAAAAATTAATACTTTTAAGAGAAAATAACAATTATTATTATTATTTATTTGAATATTGACTATGTATAGTATCATGTCTATATATGAAATTAATAGCAGAACTAAATTTGCATTCCACTATTCCTAGTCCATTACCAGTATCCATTCAGACTTAGTGCGCTAAATTTCATTTGCTACTAAAATCGTTTTATTTACTGCACTTAATTTCAATATTTGTTGTATGGAAGTTACCATACCCACTTCATTTCAATATCGTTCACTTTTTGACTGTTCAGTTTTATTGACGATTAAGTCATTCAAACTAAATTTAGAAACACTCGCTTTTCTCGCTTCCAAGATATATGTACATCTACTCCTACGAAACTAAATATTTATGTACTTTGTATGCCTGCTTGTCAAATTCCGCCAATTTTATCACTGATGGTTTGTATTGACGCTAAATTTATAAACTTCTGCTATTATTGTTCTAAAAATATACAAAGTCAATATTTATTTTAATGGGCGTGGCACTGCCCCTTTCATTTAAGAGTGTGAAAAACAGCTTCAGTCCTATTATCAGACCTACTGAATACAGATTTTCAGAAGAATCAGTAAAACCGTTTCGGAACAGATTTGTTACACTATGACACAACAATTTTATATACATATTTGATATATGTACTTATGTAGTATATCAAATGGCTGAAATAGGCTGTAAGCCACTGTATATGTATTAAAAAAAACGTTAACAATAAATAACAAAAAGAATAAGGCGATAATTTAATAATTCGATAAATGTTTTTAAAGGTTTAAATGCGTTAATTTTTCTTTATTTACCTTTCGTGCAGAGTAAGAGGTACATGCTTTAAGTAAAATAGTTTATAAATGACTAAAAAAAACAAAATTTTGTATTCAATACTTCAACTTATTGGCGAATTTTAGAATGTATACAAAGGTTTTAGGCAAGTATAGTACCAGTTATTAACAGTATATTATGTATCCAATACTTAAGGTGAGTTAATGAGTCATCATTCTTATTAGTTTACCATTGTCTGATTGTTTTACAATAGAAGACTTTCACATTTTATAAATTATTTTATTTTTCATTTACTATGTACCTACATGGATACAAATATCTACACAACTGTTTTAACAAAACAAAGAAACTTACCTGAATTGCTGGCAATTAAATTTTGATTATCCAATAAGCCATTGCCTTCATATAAATCCTCCTCCTCGTCATCATAATCATCATCATTACCAGCATTAATGGCAAATTCATCATTATCTGCTGCCATTATTTCCCTTTGAAATTGTGTACGTTCATCATCATGAAATTCATTGACATAAATGCGATGCTGTAAATGATGACGTTGTTCTGTGTAGGAGTTATTAGAAGCATCGTTATTAACATTTGGTTCCCATATGTCTGCTGTTGCTGTTACGGTTCCTTCTGTGTTCTGTTCTCTATTTTGTTTTGACGACATTTTTCTTACGCTTAAAAATAAACATTTCCTTTCACTTCATTTCCTTTATTAAAAATGAAAAAAAAAAATATATTCGATATTTCCCTTCTTTTTTATGTGTTTTTAAAAAAACTTGAACTCAATTGTAATTCGTCGTTGGAAGAGTAGATTTAGTGCATGTATTCTGTGTTCATTTTTCGATATCTTGGTCAGAAATATAAAACAACTCACCGTTTAATAAAAATTATTAACTAACATTGAAAAAGAAACCAAAAATAAAACATCAAATAGAGGAATGACTTCTTAACATTAATAGTAATTGTTTAGAAATAAACACACCGAAAAATAAAATACATAAACGTACGGAGAGCAGTAAAAATGAAAACTAAAACTTCACCAGAGAAGTGAGAAAGCCACGACACAACTTTTAATTGAATGCTCTTATTGTATGGGAAGAAAAATACAGTAACAAATCAAAAAGAATAATTTTTTAGTCTAAACTCTCTTCAATTATCTAGAGCGAGAGACGTAAAGCAGAGCCAATAAAGTTTACATATAACAATAGGCATTAGTTTGTTGTTAAATTTACACAACAAGTAAATGTCAAAATGGTGGAGGTAAGAAAGTTTTCAATATGTAAACAACTCAAAAGATAGTGGGGTTGCAAAACGAATATAAACAAAATAAAGAAAACAAAACAAAAAATGTGTGAATTTCTTTTATTATAAGGAAATTAAAATAATTTAAAAAAACTGACAATTTAACGGTCATTCTTTGAAATGTAAGAAAGACATACAGTATGCAAGATACCTATCATGAATTTTTAACTAAAAGAATTTGTGATTTAATTTAATTAAAAATTTTTAATATATGGACATATTAATTAATGTAATAATAATTAATATCGTATCGCGTAAAGAAACAAATATTAAAGTAATTAGGAAATGCTAAAAAAAGATGACAATAACTCTCTGAAAGTGTTATATTTTATATCTAATATTTTATATGGGCATTTGTAACGACTTAGTCTCCTTTTCATGGAACGGAATAATTTTGGTATACCATATTTATTTGAAATTCTATTCAATTCTTCTTTTTAAATCGTTACGGTTTTTAGGATATCGCTTTGCTACTTTTTTCTGCAAGGGAAAGGGGAAAGATTTTGTAAATCTTGAATTTAAACTTACTAATATCGTATCTGATATCAGTCAGAAAAAAACAAAGGTCCTATATGTTATACCTTCACCACTAAATAATCCAACAGCAATTAACGCCTAGAAGCCCTCACAGTAAAGTTTAAATTAGGGAAGGAATGAAAAAGCAAAAATGTACCGCAAATGGTGCCATAAGAGCCCCAAATTCTGCACTACCAGTTGTCTCACATTTTCGTTTAACGAATATGACTTTTGTAAAGCCAACGGCTATTGTTTTTCTTGCCCCTGGTATTCATTTTTCTTCATAGATGACAATGATATTGGAGATGAAGTTGTTGTCCTTTATCCAGCCGCTGGGATTATTTTTAGTTACTGCTCCTCAACTGCTTTTCTGACATGGGAGACCCTAGTCCTTGCAATTTAAGCCTCTACACCACGACAAGATGATCATTAATAAAACTTTACTTTCAAACAGTTGATAATTTATCAGCTAAATTATGAACAAAAATCGATTGGAAATTTTTGTCTTCTCAGTATCTACAAATTTTGTTTTTAAAGTTTTTAACAAATTTGCTCACTTTTTTCTCCTTTAAGTCACCTCATTTTGTATTTCTCTTTCTATCAAAATCATTTTAATTGATTCTAATTTTTCTTATTTCCTGAAAAATAATTCATTGGCAATATTGGCCTGTATATAAAAAATTATCAAAAATAATTTAAAAACTGACTGCCTTATTTATAATAAAAAATTAGCATGTCCTTGTACATAGTGGCTAAGTTTGTCATTCCTATAGGTGGAAATTCTTACTCAAACGTACAAGGTATTTAATTTTTTGGTTTCTCTGCCTAATTATTAAATAAAAGGAATGGACAGTTTTAATAATATCAGTCTTGTCCCATATGCTAACGAGTTGCTAGCTTTTCATTATACATACGACCGTGAGTCTTTTTTTATTATCTTCTTCATTTTTTCTTTATTACAGACCTTTTTTCATTTGAATTATTTAAAAGATTTAATTAGTATCATAAGAATAATTTTACATTAATGCAATGAGTTATTTCGTTGTGTTAGGGTAGTGGATGTGTGACCATTGCAACAAAACGGTAATCAACTCACTCAGAGACCATGCGGTCCATTGTGATCGTCCTCTTGCAATCATGTTTCTGCTGTCTTAGTGAAATTGATAAGCGTTAGCGTCACATCCTAAGATGACTTTGCTGTTAATTCTGGATTCCTCAAACGTGCCATTATTACGTTAACCTGCTAAGTAGGTGTTAGATGTCAGACTTTACGTCAATTAATTGAACGATTTTTTGTAATAAATATAAGGTTCTTAAATTAAAGCAATATTCTTTTCAGTTTTAGTGAGACAGCAGGACTTCGGCAACGGGGAGTTTACAGTGGTGCACTTGAACGAAGCGCAACTCCTTCTACTGAGGCAATGCCAATCAGAATCGAATTGTTTCAAAATCAAAATTAAACTCCTCAAGTAGGCGTTGCCTTCTTTATCTTTAAATCGTGCATTCCATTCTCCGTAAAGACAAATCAGTCATATCTACATCGCGCAAAATTTAGAAAATAATTATGTACTACTGATATACATTTAATCCAGCGATAAAACACACTTCAAGCAATTGTATTTTTTATTAAAATATTACTAACAGAAATTGCATTTAGAACTTAATTAAAAAATATGTTAAAAAAATTTACGATTTAACATAATCTTTTGTCAAGCAAATCATCAAATTGAATCATTTTTTACATCAAACTAATTAGCGAATATACTTCCAATTGGGAATGCAATTGATTTTTGTATACCCTTATGTTCTAAAGTCTCATAATGATAAGAATCATTTATTGATACACAATTCTCACCCATTATCTTATCCTTGAAAGCATATGCAGGATCTTTGAAGCAGTTTATAAAATAAAAAGGCGATTTGAGTGAACATACTATTTCATAAGCATAAGAATGATTTTCATGCCATAAGGACACGCTAGAATATATAAAAGATTCCTTATTAACTAGTGAAATAGCTTCTTTAGCAGTGCGAAATGTGTGTAGTGTTACTATTCCAGAAGGTGCAACATGGCCCAATTGTTCATGGGTAAAATCACATACCAGAGTTGGTGCCAAAGTATTTTCTGTTGTTTTTCCTATAGTAATTGTGCGAGCATTTAATTTCGTAGCTGTTTCCAAGGCTGCTGTCAGCTTTGAACAGTCATTGTGTTGTAAAACATCTCTTTCATAAGGCTTCAATCGTGATTGCAATTTTTCAATAAAATCATCTTTGATGGATTCCTGTAATAAAACCGTAGCCACAGCATTCATTTCAAAAGGCGATTCTAAAGACATTTGCAAATGATAAAGAGCGGCATTAATATCGCTGTTAGCAAACACTATCAGCAAAGTTGTAGAACGGACTTTATCACCGGCTTCTGTCTGAATGTCCTATTTTGATAAGAGAAATGAAAAATGAACATTGAGGTTAAAAACACTCTTATCTTTTATAAATTTCTTTAAATAACTCACATTATTTTTAGATTTTTTCGTATCACAAATCATGTTCTTGAACATTTCTTCGGTTATTAAAAGTTCTGACATTATTTAACTATGAAAATAAATGAAAATTATACTACAAACAAAAATAATTTTAATTTACAAATAAAAACCAAAACAAAAAGTTGCCAACCTAAGTTATATTAGAGGTGATGCCATATCAAAACAAAAACCTTATATGATTTGACCATGGTATAATAATCATAAGGCAGTCCCAATTTACCAAATCGATAACAGCTGTTTATTTACGATTGTCAAAATCTTGTTTCTTTTTATTTGTTTTGACGTTTAACATATACAAAAAGAATAAATTTATTTTATAGAGAATTTAATGCTTTATAAATCTAATTTTCAGCCACATATTAAAACTTTGGTTATCTATAGTGTTCCTCTGCAATAATAGTGTTGAAATTCTGGTTACACTTCTCCACATCAGTGAAATTGACCTCTAAAATATTATTCTGTTGTTCTGAGGACTAATAGCCTTTTTCTGTAAAAATAACTTTTCAAAACTCATCTCAGTTTGTATTTAAAACAAATTTAATTTTTTTATTTTTGTTTTAAATATAAAGTGCAAAACGTTTATAAACGAATTTTTTTCAACATTTCAAAAATTTGTGTAATAAAAAAAAAGAGGAAGAACTTGTTTACAATAATATTAATTTGTGTACAATAGTCAACTACAGCGTTGCTTTTATTTGACAATTGGCAGAGAAGCCGGGTTGCAAAACCACAGATTGCATGCCATTTCAAACTGGGATTACCTTATGATGGACTACCATGGATTTGACTTTTATTTAAAACAAAAGTATACATAATAGGATGAAATATAATGCAACGTCAGTATAGAAAAATACGAAACAAATAATCGAATTTGGGTAAATGGCTTTAAAAATCTTATTTCCTTGTTATTTGAATTCCCATTTCTTACATATAAAATACATGCAGATGTTCTACTGAACATTGCCATTAGATACATAACCATGGCGTAATGATTATAAAAAACATTTTGCATACCAGATGAGTGAGCTACTTTCTTTTTAGATAAATTGTAAAGAGAATTTTCAATTTTTGCTCTCTTTAATCTAAATTGTTTTTGTTTTCACACTTTTTGTTTTGGTTTTTTGATAGTTCTTTACCCTAACCAACAATAAAAAGCCTTGTTGTTTTTAATGTTTTATTTGTTGTAATCTCAAAAGCAGCTTATAATATATGCGCCGTGAACTATAGAAATTAATTTAATGAACACACCCAAGACGCAACTTGAATTCCTATTTGAAATTTCAATTGTTAATGAATGCATACATAATTTGATTTAAATATTTGATTTAATAAATTTTACAAATAAATTATGGCAAATAAGCATGCACTTTAGCTAAATATGTATATATAATTTTTAAATACAATATACAAACCTATTTCAGGTACCATATTCTATTTAAACTGTAACGAAAAATTTAAGCTATATTTATTTACATACAAATGTAGTATATTAGAAAGGAGCAAACTATTAAAATTAAAATTTTTTCAACCCTAGTTTAAAATTAAAATACTATGACCCTGGCAACACTGATATTAGCTACACTAGCTAGCTACAAGGAAACACCTTTTAAATACATACATATGCATCTGTTGCGTTATAGTAATAGCAACAGTTGTTTTTATTTGCAAAATTAAAACACCCAGCACATACTGGCATATGTATATATAGGCATACATACATACGTACTCATTTAAGAATATTTAGACAGTAATGATTACGCCACTTGTAGACTATTTTGTTTTTCATTATATTATTGTTTTTTAGATATTTTTATTTTCGCCGTATTAATCTCTCTCTACTAATATGATTACTTACAGTTAAGTTGTACACTGTAGTGATTTAGTACTCAACTAGCAGCCTTCCAACAAGTTTGTGGCGGAATATAGGTATATTACGTTGTATTTTTACGGTGTAATTATTTTTACTAAAATTCGTCGTTTAACACTACGACGATATTGGTTCTATTGTTATAATTTACACATTACAATTGAAGTGCATTTAAATTTTCTTTTTTTATATTCGAAATTAAGTTAAAATTGGTACATGTATTGTGCAAATTTATTAGTAATTTAATGTTAATTGTGGGATGCTAAAATAATGAAAAATTAAGCAAACGTCTATCTGTTAACCAGAAAAAGTTTAAATAGAAAATAAAAGATACTACTTTAACACAAAAAGTTTAATAAAAAAAAAAAAAAAAACATTTTTTTTTCTATTAAAATAAAAGAAAAAAAAAAATAACATCATCGTCATCCAGTAACATACAAATAAAACAACGACTGTTGTTCTCATTTGATGACAATCATGGCAGATATAAACGAATTAATGGGATCTGCTTTTGTGCGCGTTAAGGTAATTATTAATAACAAAAACAAAATAAAAAACAACGGCAATATTTTTATAACAGTTAAATTCTTTTTTACACAATATTGGAAAATTATTTGCTAACAGAAATATATACATATGTTTTACAATACAGGGGCGTTATTTTAAAAAAAAAAAGAACAACAGTATTAATAATAAAACAATTTGATTTTAATTAATCATAACACACCAGTAATCAGGCCGTTCTTAGTAAAAAAAAGTCGGTCAAATTCAGCGGTTCTCAATCAGTGTTGCCAGGAGTTGATTTTAATTTTCTATTATTGATTTCAAATGTCATTCTTATTTGATGATTAAATATGCTACGAAAGACATATTACATACTATGTATATACATATGTATATTAATACTACATGCATACAGTATATACATACATGCATATGTATACTGTATTTTAACAGCCAAGCGGCAGTTAGATCTTTTTCGAACATGAGATTAAATACTATACTGGCTAAAAGTGCCGCAATTCGCTTAAATACTTTCACAGCGGTTTGGTATACACCTCGTACAGGCTACTGATCACAGGGACACACCGGTGAATCGCGTTGCCGCTAAGGAAGGTGCACTTCTGTCGGTTGTTGGTTATTTTGTAAATACTGGCTTTCTCTAATCTCCCTCAAATTGTTTACGGGTATCTCTTACAGCTTGACAGATCCTTGGTAAAGGAGGGCATTTGTTACACTGTTAGGCTCATTTGGCTCAAAATGTATAGGAAATAAACTTTTGAAGCTCAATCGAAGGGACATCTCTAAATCTGTGTCAATTCTCGCGCAATGGGTAGACATGTAGAGAGATTGTACTCACCCGCAAATGACTTCTGTCGATCTCCAGATTGGCTCCAATGTCCGTCTCCAGATTGGCTCGTTTAATTCAACCTTTCTCGATAGTTTGACGAAGCTATTGATCTTTCAGGCTGGTTTCCAGCATAGTTTAGGCGAGTTATGCTCGTAAGCGAAGCCTCTGATCTGACCCACAGTGCCCGTTAATCTAAGCCGGTTGGACGGAACTGAAGTTTCGTATGATGTGATATCACAACGCGCTGCTATATCTGATCAACTGAGAGTTGTGTGTAAAAGTTGCCACTCCGTCATATCTCATGAGCCTGTCCAATGTAGCATTCCATTAAAAATAAAATAAAAATGGATTAACAATCCAGCAAAATATTGCGTGGCGGAAGTGCAATGAAATTATAGACTCACATCAGGAAGCAATAGTTTAATTTAGACGAAATATTCATGGTTAAATTTAAAATATTTGCTTTGCAGTAAAAGGAGCGAATAGGAATAATGTTTGTTTTAATACTTCTTTCAGATTCTAATTGACTTACAATAACAACGAATTATTCCAAATTTAGGAATCCATTACAAAATAAACCAATTCATGTAATGATTAAAAAGTTCTCTAAATAAATATCTATTTTAACAACTTCATATTTTATTGCTGATGTATGTGTACTCATTATTACACAATTTTTTAAAAAAATGAGAGTTTGACATTTGCAGTTTGAAAATTTCCTACAAATATTGTTGGAATCGTTTTGTAAATTTTTGGAATTTGAACCTTATTTCTTTAAAAATTGGACATTAAAAATGTGCGGCATTGATCATTAATTTATTTGCAATATTTAATTATTTGCTTTGTATTTTTACAATATAACGTTTTTTCAAGCTTAAAAAACACCCTACACATTAAGTCACAAAATTATTAAACTGCTTTCGGACGTTTAGCAGAAAAATTTTTAAATCGGTAATAAATACCTATACGTTTTTTGTTTTTTTTTTTTTTCTTTTTTTGTTCTTCAATTAGTACTAGTTCTCCTTCTCTCTTTATTTGTTTCTCTTAAATATCGTGTTGTTATTCTGCTGTTACTAATGTCTAGATCTTTTGCGTTTTTAAGTGGTCCACACGCGTTCCAATCGAGTTGTTCAACTTAGGTAAATATTAAACGTTTTTGATCTTTCATACAAAAATCAATCAACGTTATTGGTTGACTTTAGTATGATGAACAACTTAGTTGTAACGCATATGAGCCGCAGCATTACATTTGGTTGGTATTTTTGAAATTGATTTGACCCTTTTTATAGTTTTTCATTTTGCATTTGGTTTTTTTTTACATACATAAGTCTGTATGTACATTGTTTCACCACACACTACCTCATGTCATTTCCGACGTGCAATTTGAATTGTTTTTAATATTTTATAATATATTTTATACATATTTGATTTGTTATTTTTTACTTTTGTTTGTGCTAATTTTTGTATTTCTGGGAAGTTTTGTAGCTGTTGTACAAATGTTTAGTTCTCTAGTGTTTTTTTTATTATTTAAAAATATTCATTTTATATTAGTTTTTTTGTAACGTGGGTATTTTTGACGATATGTGTTCAAGAAGGAGAAAAACGTTTTTGGGACAACACTAACGAGTAATAAGAAATGTTGTTTAAATGGAATTATTTGGCTTTCTATGATTAATTTAATAAAACTATGTTTCGTAGTGGGGGGTGGTGAAAATAGAGCACGCACTTTATTTCATCATTTATTTACTTTTAAATTTTAAACACTTTCATATTGCCTACATCTCGTAATACATATATTAAAAACGCTTGTATTAAATGCAAAGAAAATAAAATAAAATATAAACGGATTTTAGACGGTGTTTAAAAACTTAGACAAGATCTTAATAAGACATACTACGTTAGGTGGATTTGTATAGAAAAAAAGGACATAGGAAATTTTGCGATTAATATATAATTTAAATATACATATTTAAAAATATTTACATGCATGTGTACATCTGTAAAAATGTATCTATTTTCTGTTAATCCATCGTTCTAAACCACTAGTTAAGGACTGTTCACCCAAACAATTCACAATATCGTGGTTGAAAGTGCTGAAGTCATAAGAATCTCGAATGTCTCAGTTGTTTCAAGTTTGTATGCTATTAAAAAGCGTATAACAATGGCGTATATTATACCAACAGGTTTACCGAGGATTCAAAATAAATCGCTCTCATTTGGCTAAGAAAACAAGTTCTTTTTCACCAATATAAGGAAAGAGTTCACAATGTACAGCCAAAATAAGCCCTTAAAACCCTTTTTCATAGCTACGGCCTAGCTTCTCACAGCACCCATATTGAATGCGACAATATTTTATCTACATTTTAAAGTCGAATCCGAACGACAGACTTGAGAAGCTTGTTCACGACTATCAGTTACTCTCAGAGCCTTTGCCAGAAGACTGCTAAGAGGTATCCGAAAGAAATTTTGTTTAATATGTTACCCTAAAGGTAGAAGTTTATAGCATGAGTTACGTCGTTAAAAGCGGTAACAATGTGTGTCAACTGTTCATCTATCAACGCATCTAAAACATACAAGTTGCCCAACTTTTATACGCTATATATGTTGCCAACTATTGGCGCAATGCATAATATATAACTGTACTATTAATACTTATGATAGCATATGGTATATTGATTTTAAAACTAATGGGTTAATAGTAAACATCTATGTAGGTATGCACGTTTGTATGAATTAGAACCCTCATTAAGTAATGCAACTAAAATTGCAAGTGTTTCAAGTTTTAAGACAGATACAGCTACCCAATTGTATACATGATTATTCTAATAAATGCAACCTCAACGTGTTGTAACAACAACAATGACTATTCCTCCTTTCATTTCCTTACCCTTCTTTTCTAATTTTTCTAAACTAATAAGCAAACAAACAACAAACGAATAGTTGAAATAAATAACCAGAAATACAAAAATTATATCTAATATTCTCACAAACTCATCATTATCATCATAATCATTGTCATCTTTGTTTTGAGATCCCCTGCTTAGCTAAGAAACAAAAACAAAAAAGTTTTGCGGTACCTACTCGTTCATTACTGACTGCTACACTTTATTTACATTTGATGTTTTATGGCTTCTGGAGAATGAATCAATGAATGAATGACTGAATGCGCTGCATACCCGTATACGAGTATATGAATTCAATTTACTTGACTGCGTGGTTGACTGACTGACTTGGCTTGGCTGGTACGAATAATGTTTGCTTGTTAACTTATCAAAGTTATTATTGTTCTGAAAGTGACAGAAGTATGTTTGCAATGGTTAATCAAGTGAAGGTGAATGGCTTTAATTACTTAAAATTTTTATTTATTTAAATTGAAAATCACTACGAATTTACAATAACACTTTAATTACTCTTATTTTTCTTTTTTTTATTTACAGTGCGTAGCTTTTGTACATTTCCTTTTTATATCAAATGCCATGCTGGGCATGTGGGGTCATGGAGCTTATGAATTTTATAATTTCCTCTTTATGATTGCCATGTTATGGTCAATGCATAGCAAGGATTCCATTGAAGCCGTACAAACGGTAAGTTTTTAAGCCGAAAATTTTTTAAATATACCGCCGTATATAGTACGACCACATGGAAAGTGAACAATATGTATGAGTGTATGTGTTTGTGCAAGTTGTGCATTAAAAAGAGTTCAATAAACTAAAAGAACCCTATTATTGACAAGAATGTTAAAAAAAGGAATTTGTGTTAGAAAGATAATAAATATGTACTCGTTAAAATAATAGTAACGGTTATAAGAGAAGAGATTATTTGTTTCATTTTTATTCAATAATCAGATTTTCAATGTCTAAGTAAGAATTTTTTGTTTAATTGATGAAGTTCATAAGGGGCGTATTCTACCTTCACCTGCAAAAAGCCACTGTTTTGAAAATGTATTGTCTGATATAAAAGCATTGATTAATCACTTCTTTGTCCACAGTATTTGTGGCATAAAATGTATGGGAAATTTTTATGAAAAAATCTGATATAATGGCTTACTTTTACTTTTATTTAGTTTCCATTCGTTTAATATTATTGAAACGGCGGCAACTTTGGAAATTCCTTAAACACATCCATTTAGTACATAAATCTATCAAGAACTCTGCATTCACACAATATATTTTCCGCTATTTCTGCTGCCTGTGAGCACAATTTACAAGTCTACATCTGTAATCGCCATTCTTTGCAAATGCTCTAAATTAAATGAAAATATTATTCTATTGTGTAATTATTATATCGGCCTTAAGTTTCTTCAACATCCGTTAAGGAATATGTATAACACTAGGGGAAGTGAACTAGTTTTTGACCCCCGATACGAAGGTTTCATCAGAGTTCAGTTCCGCCAGTGTTTATACATATTCCTTAATGGATGTTAATTCTCTTAAAGAATATCAGTTTTAGGATCTCAAGGCCGATACAATAATTATAAACAGAAAAACAGGTATTTAATTTTTAAATTAAAGTCCTGGTAACATTTAAAATAAAACTCAAATGTAACGACTAAAAATAATGTGGAATTCTTTTACAACTTGAAAAATGTCGGTAACGGAAATCCATTTCATTTCTAGTACATATTTACTTGTATTTCATATATTTAGTTATTATTCTCCTACAAGGAAATAATAAAACTACAAGTATATTAATTTGAAACATAAATTCACATTTTTCTTTAATAATGAGTTGTTTAAAATTTTCTTTCTTTTGTTGTTGTTATTGTTTTCTTTTCATAGAAAACTTTCAGTTTTCTCCCTTTCGCTGCCTGTATTTAAATTTTATTTTTTTTTTTTTACTTTTCCTCTTTGACCTTTTTAAAAGTGTGTGGCGTGAAAGAAATAAAATAAATTAATCATGTGTTGCTACACATTGTTTAGGTACACCTTTTGGTCATTTCTTAACGTATTGAAAAACCCTGTCCATGGCCGCTTAATAAACAACTTGATGACCTGAATTATAGTATGAAATTCAAATTTCTTTTAATGAATTTTGTACAACTGCCTGGTCTTTACAACAACTTAAGACTGAAGGCGTTTGTAATGAACTAATCCAATACTCACGCAATCACAATTGTTTTGAGGGAGGAGAAAGAGTTTTTGTGTGTTTGTTGGAGTGAATAGGCCAAGTCATATTTAAAGATTTTAAGCTTTTTTTCAAGTGGTTAGTTACACCATTTCTTTGAACAGTAATAAATAAAATTTGTAATAAATTATCAGAATGAAATGTTTAGTGTGTTTGATTCTTTTAATGTGTTAATACGTTACATGATGATGATTATTATTATTTTTTATCAGTGCTTTTATTTATTTTTCTTTTTTTTAATGCTATAATTTAATACGCACTTTGTATGATGACTCAGAATTACAAATGTATAAGTATATTTTTTCAACTGTTAATTGTTAACATGACAAATATAGAAAAATGAATTTGTGTATCAATTTCAAGTTCGCCTCTCCTAATACGGTTTTATTTTCAAGACCCTGATTTGATTGTGTTGTTATTTTTTTTAATCGAAATATGTATGTAAACAAATTAAAATAAAATTTCAAAAAAATATAAGGTGGCAAGGAATGAAAAAATCTATTCACACATCAACAGTGTTATATGTATGTATATCACACTGTTGTTTTGTTTCGTGTTTAAAACGCATTAATTAGACCAGAAACTAAATTATATTATGAATTTAGATTGTTTTTTGCAATGATTTTTCAATCAAAGTAGAAAATAAGATTTGTGAAGGAATTGTACACCAACTGAATTGAACATGTTTTCGACTCCAGCTACGGAAGTCACATCAGAGTTCTTTGTGTTCAGTATAAATTAATGCAATTAAGATAGTTATCCACACTTTATATTGATAGAAATCATACATTGGAATTATATTGTTTCTATATACAATATAATGAGTTAGTCGAGGAAGTTTTTTATATTCTCCTCTTTATCTTCACCTTCTATCTTCTATTCTGAATGAACACAATAGAGACCTGCATGACTCAATTCATCTCTTTAACATACAGTGAATGCAGCTTAACACTGTTACAATACTTTATGTATCCACACACTAAATAAAGAATGTGAGTAACAGAGGAAGAAAATGTCATTCAACAATGTGTCACTCATAACAGCTTGTGTAGTACACACCACACAGCATATCAATAAAAAACAAAAGAGACCACCAAATCAAAAGTATGAATTCACTGAAAAAAATATACATCCACTTAAAAAACTAGCACTCATTAAGAAATTGGTTTTTGTTTTCTTGCCAGACGCCTTTTGTACAAAGATAGCTTTGAAAAATTCTGTCGTCATTGAGAGAGAGAATATGTTTAAAATGTAAATACATACATACATACATACATACATACATACTATGTATGTGCCCTCTGCTTTGCTCTTTTTTAGGAATGTTAAACTATGTATGAAAAAACAACAAAAACACAACCATAGCACAGTGAATGCATACTGTTAAGAATGTAGTATTCATTGTTGTTTTGAGTTACTGTGATTATGACTCACTCACTCAAATTAAATGGATGCAGTAAAAAATGAATTTGGTAAACTATTTAGTCTGTTAAAGAGATATCCACATTTTTACAGATTGTGAATGATGAGTGAGAGCACAACATTGAGTCATTTAAAAGCATGTCCACAATTTTAGATTTTTTCACATTCATTGCAGGTCTCTAGAACACAATTACAACAGTTTTGTTATTGCTATCTTTGTTTTTGTGTTATTAATCCACATTAGTCGACATCGACAACATAAACAACCATGGCCCTGGTGGTTAAAGAGCAGTTTATTATTTTCGAAATTTTTAGGTAAACGCTTTTCATATTTTTTTCTGTAAGTCCGTTTGCTAATTACTTTATTACCATTACTACTAACAAATTTATATCAAGGCATCAAAAAATAGGTCTAACTCCGATTTCCACTCCTTCGCTAAATGTAGATGTCTGGACATTATGCTGTAAGTAATTAATGCAATTAATGTTTTATTTTTGAAATATATCCTTTATTCCTCTAATAACACACTTCAACAACTACTCGACATTAAAAAAATAAAACTTGAAATTATAAATTTCAAATAGAAAATTACTCTGAATTTGTCTTTAGAAATAGAATAGACTTAATTAAATATGGCTTCATTGATGCTCTCAAATCGAATCTGATAATTAAGTGCAGAAACTAATCGTTCTACCAAAACTTATGTCGGTGGCAACGCCGTGACTCAGAGTACCCTTGAATCTCATCTTTAAATTCTAAATTTGAAGAACATTGATCGTTTTCTCTTCATTTAATGTCTGGTAAAAGTCTATCTTAAATTTTTGACTGTTTCTATGTCTACGCTTTTTAATTTAAGAGACATTGCATGAGCTGCTCCTTCCTGCTCGTTTAAACTATTTTCAAAATCATATTTTTTAACGGCCTCAGGAGTTGTATTTAGCGAAGGTAATTATTAAGTTGTTCATCTTTCAATTATATTTCTCTCATACGAATAACTAGTTTATATGAAGCATTTTTAGTTCTAATTTTATATTCCTCAGTTAGTAACACTCGGATTATAGGATCGACGTATACATCCGCCAGCAGGATATCATTGTCTGCGTATCGTCAAACTTTTAGAAAAACAGAAAATAATGTTACACCATTCTTTTTAAAACATATCAAGATTTGATATTGCGGCTTAAGATATTGATAAAGAAGACCTTCAAGTTTTTATACTTCTTCTCTTTTGAGCATGAGTCAATGTTACAGCTAGATAAACTATGTCAATGATGTAGATAAGTACTCTTTCTCCATGTAGTTAGAGCTAAAATTGACTGAAATTTTCGTAATTCAGTTAATCGTGTTTTTTTCAACTATATGTATAACCGAGTATAAGTTCTTCTAGTTCAATTGAGACCCTAGTTGGCCCAATATTGCACACTTTTTTAAATTAATTTCGGTACTTGAATGAACTAACGCTCATAGAACAACTGCAAAAACTATTTGAAAAACTATGAACTATTTTGAGAAATATTTGAAATAACTTGGAATTTTTTATACACGTGAAACACAAATAAATTATGGAATGGGAGTCCCAAATTTTTCTAAATACTCCGATTCCTGCTCCGGTAAAAATACTTGAGACTTAGGTTAAGCGTCCCCAAGTCAATATGCATTTTCCAAGGAAAGTAAAAAAATTAATATCATATGGAAACATATGGAAACAGTGTAAAATTCATAAATAAAAATTACATATTTTTTCTATATCGTTTAATCTTACCAAAAAGCAGGGTAACACGCTAAGAAAAAAATAAATCGATATATGTAAAATTTATTTATTTATTTAGTTTCATGTAAAACATGTATCCCCTAGGCCAATAAAAGTATTACAAGATATGTACTATATGCATATATATATAATGAACATAATAATAGAAACAATCCCCATAAAGCACCACACATGTAATGATAACTCAAAAGTAAAAGTGATTAAATACTTCCATTGAGAAAATGATCCTACGCCCAAAAATGGGCAACGTCATATGGAAAGAACGTAAAGAACTAGGCAGCAAGTTCCACACACGGGCTACTCGAACCACAAAACAATGTTCAAATTTTGGCTAAATGTCTATCATTGGCTGTTAATAAGGCGCATTAAATGATATCTTGTAATTATTCTGATTAAATACTCTGTATATCCTCTAAAATATTTTCTTGCAGCTACCTATGTAAAACCATCATCTGGTTTATCAACTCTTTTAAATGTCGCCATAAAAATCCTTATGCAGTTAAATCTTGAAAATGGGGCAGCCATGGAAAATCTGAAATCAGCGATTTCACAATTTGCCAAGCAGCGTACGCAATTGCTTCAATTTGGCGAAACCACAAAATAAAATACCGCTCCGTCATTGACCCCAAAACGTTTTTAATCACTGTTCTGCGGAAAGGTCCGGAAATCGTTTTCACCCTTGATGGTTATAACTGATGTTTGTGGATTGACTTTAAATAATTTTAAATGCTTTGCTAAGAGTTTTATAAGTAGAGTTATTCAAATTCTAAAGTCGGAAAATTAAAACAAAAAAATTTCAAAAATTTTGCTCTCTTGAAGCCTATAAAAACTTAAAAACAACAACGTATTTAACAGATAATAAAGCAGTTTATACATACTACATTTGGAAAAAAAAACATTTTTTTTTTAAACTTAAAACCTTTTCTGCCCCTTAAATAACTTGCAAAAACAGATAAATCTAACAATTTGACAACCCTACCCACAAGAAGAAAAAAAATTTTACATATAAAAAAAGATATTTCGATTAAAAATTTGTATACATACATACATATACATATGTGCATGCAGGTATGTATGTGTTGCAAATTTTGAAAAATTGTATTTTCAATAAAGAACTTTCCAGCATTATTATTCATCTCAATCATTGTTATTATTTATAACAAGTAATGCATATCTTTAGAAAATTTAAGTTTTTTATACGTATTTTGTTTTGTGCTTATTTGAATCTTAATAATGGGATTTATTATAATAATTCTTTGCATTTCTATCTTTTCCCTTACAGGCCCTAGTCATTGATATCAGTAGTATATTTTTCGATATAGTCAGCATTACAATACATGCCTATGGAATGAGTAAGTTTGAGAAGTTAACATTCATGTAAACGAATAAAATTTTCTTTTTTTTTATAGATGCCTGGGCTATAACATTTGCCATAATAAACTTAATTTTACGGCCTATTAGTGTTTTACTATTGTACCGTGAATACAATACTCGTGGTGGTACTACCGGTTCGATTTTTTCTACAACTGCTTCAACACAGCAACGCAGTTATCAGGATATTGATAGACCCCCACAAACTGTGCCAACAACCTCTTCGGCTGGACCCAATGTCGCGAGCATATTCTAAGTTAATGCTTTTCTTTTCTTTAAACCACATTATTTGTCTCTTCACTTTTGAGGAATACTTATAATAGAATTAGAAAATCCATTTAAAAATTAAAATTTATATAAAAAGACTTAAAAGAGAAATAGAAAAAAAAAAGAATCTTTTTAATAAGAGAAATTTACGCAAAAGAAATTAAAATTTAATAGAGTGTGTAGTGATCTCTTGGTGAATACGGACGTGTTTCTTGTTGCGACGGCATAATATACTTATTTCTTATTGACATTTTTGTAATAGATTAAATACTTTTTGCAAGTGTTGCTTGCTACTGGGTCAATATTTGTAATACGTATTTGTTACAAGAAGTAGGTAATATTTGTAATAGTATTAATCTAGAAGAACCTATTAATCTCAAATGGAGAAGCAGATAGTTCAAAAAATTAGTCGCAAGAAGCCTTCGCCCGAAGGTTTACAGATGGTAGATAACTAAATATAAGGATAAAGAAGAGAAGCGACATCGGCCTAACCGAATAAGGCCAGAAGTTGTACTTATTAAACCGGTGGACAGAAACTGTTACGCAGATGTATTTAAGAATTTGAGTACTTAAATTCAGCCAACCGAAGCGGCAAACATTCGGAGAACACGAAATTGGATTTTAACTCTAACTCTTGAAATTTATTATATTTTTAAATTTGAAGTTTTTTAAAAAAAAATTTTTTTCGTAATATCTTTAATTTATTGTATGAAATTTAATAGCCTAAGATCCTAATACTGCTATTCTTATGAGAATTAACATCCGTTAAGGAATATGTACAAACACTAGCAGAACTGAACTAGTTTTCGACCCATCTACGAAAGGTCTCATCAGAGTTCTTTGTGTTATACATATTCATATTTTAATATTTCTATTTAAAGCACAATCTATTGGAAATAGATTATGTAAATTATATTTGAATGTTATTCTCACCAGTATTTTTCCTATTTGAACTAAAAATTTTTTCAAATCCAACATATTTTTCAACGTAATTGTTAACATATTCTATGTAACTGATTTACACATTTATTTTTCAATTTACCCTTTATTACAAATTTTTAATCAGTAATGGGTTATGTGCTGTGGCCAGCAAACTTATAATTATTATACATTTTGGAATTAAATTCGAATATTTTAATGGATCTTTGTTATACATAGTGTATGAAATTTAATAGCCTAAGATCCTAATACTGGTATTCTTATGAGAATTAACATCCGTTAAGGAATATGTACAAACACTAGTTCAGTTCTGCTAATTCTCATAGGAATACCAGTATTAGGATCTTAGGCTATTAAATTTCATACACTATGTATAACAAAGATCCATTAAAATATTCGAATTTAATTCGAAAATGTATAATAATTATCTTTAATTTAAAATTTATTATTATTTGATTTTGTTTGACATTTTTTACCGCCAGAAAACTTTGCCTCTGAAAAAATTTTGTTGTGAATCTATTATTGTTTGATATTTATCGTAATACAGCCCATACCTGTTAAATTGCGATTACGATTAATCAAAAAGAATCACAAAAAATCGTTGAAAATAATTGGGATTACTTTTGATTCTTTTTGATTATTTTGTAGCAATTAGGAGTAATTCTGATTATTTTTGATTATCTGTAATCGCAATCAAATAGTAATCATGCAAAACTATGAATAATCGTTATCATTACTTCGTTCTTAAGGAAAAAGTAATCTAATTAGTAATTATTGCGATTAAAAATTATAACTTCACAGGTATGATATTGCCACATTATTACTTATACTTTTCAAAAGTGAGTTCAAACTTTTTTAATCATTTTTGTAAATAGACTATATTCATATAAGATCAATATATTTCATTAATTTTAAATTGCAAATATTTTTTACTACGAATTCATAAAAGTCCTACGATACATTGAAAGAATGTTACAGGAGAAGTAAAAAACTTTTTAAAATGCAATGCATTTACATACAAAAATCAGTCCAAATAATTGATGATGATGATGAAGATGTCCATTTTAATTGCAGGAATGTACAATTTTACAGGAACATGCATTTTAAGACGAAGCGAATAAATAAACCAAAAAGTAGAATTTGAATTTTTTTTATTATTATTAAACATCGCAATAAAATTAAATGAATGAATACTCACAAAGAACCACTGTAATCTTCTCCCTTTTCTTAGGTATATATGTATGTATGTATGTACATATGTACACAGGTAAGTAATTTTAAGGTGACCCATTTTTTTGTCCGTCGCTGTATGTTTTAATTTAAATGTAGTATAATGTAGTAAATAAAAAGTATAAATAGTAAATTTTTATCATTTATTTTTGTTTGTTTACTTTTTAATATAAAAAATCCATTTTTTATTTGTTAAAAGATTTGACACTCAATCTAAGTTAGTTAAGTACATACATATGTATAAAGAATTATAAAAAAAATGTCAACCATATAGAGCTCACATTATTTCCTATTCAAAATCAAGTCATTACTTGCTGTCATTATTTGTCTATAATTAAAAAAAAAACAAAAATATATTTCGCCATATAGGCAAAAACGTTACATTCAATATTTTAAATATTAAATGCCTTAAATTAAATATTAAATGTATTGCTTATGGGGATATATTGCTCTGGCCATTTCGTCGCTTCTCAAGAGAAAAAAATATTTTAATTTTAAAAGCAGGAATGTATTTTAGTTTATATTTTTTTTAACATAAGATTTTATAGTTTTAATACCGTTTTTGGGAAAAAGTCTCCTGACGAGTCTCTTGAGCAGAAACGAAATTGCCATAGAGATATGCTTAATCCCCATAAGCAATACATTTCATATTTGTCTATAATATTTCTTTTTTATTCCATCGTAAAAAAAATCTTATGAATATTTACTTTTTGAGGCTTAAAAACTAAATTTCGTTTAATATTATATACAATATAAATATTTGAACCAAAAGTCGGCGTAGGAATCAATTCAAAATCCCTCTTTAGCTGCTCTAAATTGGTAGCGATTATTTTCACCTGCCACACAGGGTACTTGAACCAGATTGAAGTATATTGACCCCATTAGCTGGGAAGCTGATGTGTTAGTCTGCTTTAAACATGAGAATAGCAAATCATCGCATATGCAATGGGATCTAAATTAATAAAAATAAACATAAACACACATATGTAATAGAACATCTTTAATGGGAAATAAGTAACTTACTTGGTGTATAAGGAATCATTTGTTAAATCATATTTTGTTTGATAGGCTCTTATTTTAACGGGACACAAATCATGTTGACGACAACAGCGATCCATAGTGGTCTCAGTACCCAAGTCACTATAAGTTTCAGCAATATCACCGGTACCACACCATTTAGTACCTGGAAGAAGAGTATGAAATGTTAAAAAAATCTGGAATCATCTGGAAAATCTAATCGTCAAGCTAATGCTCTCGAAAGGTCTGCAGGCTATAAAATTTAATCGTTCGATATCCCTCCAAACCAAAAGTTTCAAATTTTTCTTAAGTCAGACTTGTTGTAACGAATTCGTTAAGAAATTTCGATAGTTAGTCTAAAATCGGACTTATAGAAACGAATTCGTTAAGAAATTTCGTAGTTACTTTGAAGTCATATGTTAAACACTGTATGTTTGTTGAGAAAGTATAATAGTGTACACAAAAAGTGCATATGTATGTGTTATAGACTTTTTGAAATGTGGATCCGACATTATAATAATCATAAAATAATATTTTCTAGGCAATCAGAGTTATTTTTTGTAAAGCAGCTGTACATAAAATTTTCATTTTTTCTGTTTTTTTTAACAATTGGTTTCCGCACTTACAACTTCTGGCATTTTATACAGCAAGAAGTACCACAGACATACAAAAGAAATGAAGGGCTTTGATAAATTAAGGGAACTCGGCCGAGTCTAAATGTGTTTTGCCCACTTTCATTCTAAATATTTTGATTTTAAACATTTACCACACACCCCTTGAGAGAATAGTTCAACAGACGGAGTCTGTCCGAAGAGAGCAGAGACACTATTATAACATAAAAATTTGAAAACATTTAGTGGTAGATTACACCAAAATTAGGGCCAACAATATGACATAATATGAAGCCATTGGATTGACAATTCTTTTATCAGTGTAACTGTGACAAACGCAATTATATTGAACCATTTTTGAAACAGATCTCCTAGAACATATATATTGAATCTTTAGTTTGATTGACGAAATGTTCTAATCATAATTTTTACTAACAACTAGATCATTTAAATAAAGCAATCAATAGACATATTTTTCATCATGTGCGTGGTAAAAATGAATCGCACCATATAACCAGTGCTGATTCGAGTCGAAAAACTTTCAAATTCGTAAAAATTTACAAATTATCGGAATATTATTGTATTTGTTATTATTGATTTTTCGAATCTAAAATTGCTTTCGAAAGTATTTTCGATTCTAATCGGAATACATAATAACCCCCAAGGACTTTGTACCGTATGCTCGAAAATACAAATTTTACCAACCGAACAAAAAGTGCGCTCATAAGCTAGTGTATGTATGTATTATGATATAAAATTCATGAGGTGTTCAGAATGTAATCTAAAATTTTAGAGTGGTTTAAAAATATTTTTGTTGTTTTACAAAGCAAGGGGTATTACACGTAGTCCGTAACAGGGTTGTAATGGTCAGTTAGTAGACGTATTTTTTCATGCTGTTATTATTGTTAGAACCAGTCCCAAAATCGCTATAACCTATTAGTCGTTTCGACAATGTTCCATAAGAAATATTTAAATTTCCATTACTAAATACATAATTCTTTTTTAAGTCTAGAATTTTCTCCATTTTGATTGTAATATTTGCGTGTAAATTTTAATTCAAATTTTGCAATTAATCCCAGTAGCTTCTACTAAAAAGTATACCTATATATATACATATAAAATTATATATTTCATTGAATATACATATGTTTTACATATTCGTTTCTTATTAATATACAGTATATATCTACTTACCGGGTATAATGCCGCTTAATATCGATAAAGGGCTTTTTGGAAAAATATTGGCCGCTAAATTCAAAGCCACACTATTTTGATTATTGGTAGTTGCTAAGGCGGTATTTGAGGATGAACCAGTATGGCGGGCAGCATAAGTAAGTTTATCGACTGTTTCACATTGATTCATTAGTTTAAGCATTTCAGAAAATTTTATTTCCAAAGGACGATTTAATTTTGAAAGATTTCGTAGTAAAATTTTACCCTCTTGGTCATTGCTAAAAAAAAGAATATATTTATATGTATTTGTATGTATGTGTGGATATAAAATATTCAACAAATAAAACATGTTTTAACAAGTACTAATAGAAAAACAAAAGCAAATAGAAAAATATCTTCAAATAGTTTTAATTTAATCATTTTAGGGAAATATTTGACGAAAAAACGGCACCACTTATTTTATGGAAAACATTTAACTTTTTAATTTTGCATTCCCTCACGTTTAATTAATTAAATATCAAAATAGTTTTCCTTATTATTATTAATATTGGCACCTCTTCATAGTCATACACAAAAGTCGACTTATGTTAAAGTAAATCTTTAAATAAAAAGCTCTTACTAAGATTTTGGCATTCATATGTATGCTTTAAGTTGCTTATGAATGAGTTAAAGTTGACTCATATAAAAGTCGGCTCTATTTCTCATAAAATCAACTTTATTTCTGACTATGAATAGGGGCCATTGTTTTTAAAGAATTTTTGAACAAAAGCATTTCAAATAATTAAACGAAATATTTACATAAAATGTTTCAACCAAAAATAGTGGTTACACTTTTTTCATTAAATATATGTATGTACTATGAATAATGTGAACGTAGCCTTAGTTATGAATAAATTTATATATACACTTTTCCCATTTTAATTATAACCTGTGCTATACATATTAAGTTGGAAAAAAGAGTACTAATTCTTTATAGAATAAGCCCCCCTTTTAGCAAAACGATTAAGTAATGTGTTTTTAACCATTTCATTACTCAATTTAAACTCTTCTTGATTTACAAGTATATTCATATGTCACTACACTGCCTATAATAATAACTTTTATTGTGTATAATCAGCACTCCCTTCATAACAACCTTGTTTTTACTATAAAGTTATGTTGTCTCTTTATTTAAAGCATTTCCGCTTAAATAAATTTGTAATTAAAAATCGAATAATAGATACGTTTAATAGCTTAATTTATTAACACACATATATACATGCATACACATGTATGTGTATGTAAAATTTAAATTACATTGTAAATTCAATGCCTATTACATACGTTCATATTCAGTTGGCAGTTTTTTATAAAAATCGTAACTATTACTAGGAAGTAGTGTTTTAAAAATATTTCATCGTTTTTGAATAGATTTTTATTATTTTTCTTTCAGTTCTGGACATCTCCAGTTTCAGTTGGGATACCTTCCCTTTTAGAGAACATTAGGAGTGGGCGTGGTCCAATTGACTATTTGTTTTTTTAATTTATTTATATGTCATGCTCATTCAATGTCATAAATTAAAAACTCTGAAATCGATTTGGAACCATAGTGTATTAGAAGAGAACACAAGTCACGAGTGCGAGACCAATAAGTAGAGTTAAGTTGTAAATATTTTTCTTTTTGACTTATAATGCGCTTACCCATATACGATAAACTAGTTTATAGTACGTATGTATGTACAGGGTGTCCACCGGGAAGGTATACTACTTCGTTTTGCCGCCATTTTGGTAAACATTAGTCTTGATAGTTCATATTTGGCAGTCGTTAAGTAGAGACGTGAATAATTTATTATGGAAAAATATTCGGTAAACCAACATGTTTTAATCGTTATAATCGCTCGCCCATGTCAACCCCGATTTTCATGAAAAAATCATAATGAGTGACGAGGCAAATTTTTATTTGAATGGATATGTGAATAAACAGAATAGTCGGATCTGGGCAATGGAAAACCCTCAAAACATATGTATATCAGTCACCTTTGCATCCATTAAAAGTGACAGTCTGGTGTGTAATTTGGTCAGAAGGAATTATTGGACCTTACTTCTTTAAAACTGAAAACGGGGAGCGATATCATGATATGATTGAAAACTTTTTAACACCACAACTGCATGCTTTGGGCTTGACTAACATGTGGTTTCAACAAGACGGTGCCACATCGCATACAGTCAGGATTACAATCCAATTACTGCGAAATCTCTTACAACAATAAGTTATTTCAACGAATGATGATATGGATTGGCTTCCACGGTCGCCTGATTTGACTGATTTGGCTGCTCTGGACTTTTTATAGGGATATCTGAAAAGCAAGGTTTATGCAGACAAACCAGAATCGCTGGAGCAACTTAAACAAAATACTTGTAATGAAATAAATGAAATACCGAGTGAAATGTCTGAGAATGTAATGAAAAATATGCTCAAAAGGGCTCGCATTTGTAAAGCTAACAAAGGCGGACATTCAGCTGATATTGTATTCCATATAATAGCCGATATTAAATAAAAAATTTATCAATATAAGATCCATTTCATTTCATTTAATCAAACCCTGTACATACATATATTTTAGAATTATTAAAATATCTATCATGCTGATTGTAGGTTTTCAACTGAATAATAATTTTACTCTTTTAGTGTTCTGAAAAAACTTAACCCAAATGTATGTATGTATGTATATAGGAAAACTTAATTGCCTACTAATTACCGAGTCAAATACCTATTGCATTACTACTCGTAAAAAGCCGACCTAGTTTCAGAGAATATTGTTTTGGCAAAAGTAAAATTAGGAAATATTAAATAATGACTTGCAAATTGAATAGATAAATAGACAATAAAAATATTTTAAAATTAATATTTTAAAACGTTTTAAAACGTATTCAATATTATTGCCAATTTTTTTCAAGCAAACAACTTAATTTGTATATTTGAAATAAATACTCTACGTTTACAGCGCTGTCATGACGGTAAAAAAAACGTATAGATCAATAAGAGTTTTGCAAAAGAGTTTTGTAATTGCTCTGAATATTAAAAATCCAGATTTTTTTAACAAAAATATACAAAATAAAAATATATATTTCATTCAGATTTAGAAATCAAATTATTTTATTTAGAAATCAAAGAATTGTAGACTGTAGGCCACATGCAGAGCTAACTATTTGAGGCATAATATTTTTATATGCATATCTTAAAGTGCAAGTTTATATATTTGATCGGAATGATTTTATAGTTAATACAAATTATCAGTTAAAATCTCAACTCTGACATCTTGAAAAAAGAAATCTGAAAAAATTATTTCTTTCGGCGACTACCTCTTAGCAGTGTACTGGCAAAAGCTCTCGGAGTAATTGATTGCCATGAAAAAGCTTCTCAAATCTGTCGTTCGGAGTCGACTTTAAATTGTAGGTCCCGGTACTAATGGATAAAATTTAATACACACAACATGAGTGCTGTGAGAAGCTAGACCGTAACCCTGACACAGGGTTGTAATGGCCAATTATGTATGTATGTATCAAAAAATGCGGATCAGTCATATAATTATATTTTACCTTACGGGTATTGAGTAAGAAATATTAAAGAAATTATATTAATAAGTACATGAGCATATCGTCGTAAGTATTAAAGAACGCTGTAACTGACAAAAAATACGTTTTTTGCATCATTTTTATGAGAAAAAAAAAATACGCTTCGATTGGTCCCGGTCCCAGATTTCTATGATGAAAAGAAATTCACTTACGCCGTCTGCATTTTAAAAAATACCAGTGTCTTCTTTCTACTTTCATACAGGCTTTTTGACTTTGGTGAACATTTAAGGTTTTGTCAGCGTTCTTTAATTCTTGCGACGATATGCTTTATATTCATATTCAACTTCTTATTTATTAGCGAAGTACACCGGGATTTGGCTAGTATAAAATATACCGAATTCAGTATTCATTCATTTTGTTTTAATGGTTCGTTCTTCATGTTTCAAATCTCAGTCCAAAATTAACGTCTTCAATACATATACTGTAGAGCGGATATTTGAAAAATAGTTTAAAAAAAGTATGAAAGAATACATTCGTAAAAAACTGTGAATGTGTTGTTACTTCTATGACAGTACTTTTCAATGTGATTTACTTTTATTTAAAGTCAGCAATAGGACTTTTTAATTTTAAATAGAAATACATTCGTGGTCATGAATATTTTTTCACTAATTATTTTAAAATACACCTTAAAAGAGTACTTGTAACAATTTCCTGTACTGTATACGTTATAATTGAGAATTATATCAAAAGTTTTCAAATTCAGAGACATATTTACTTATCTTATTTATATGTATACGAGTAAGTATTTAATAACATTTTTTACTTGACTTACTAGATTTCAATTAATTCACAGCCCAACAGTAGCTTTTGTGGCCCCAATTCGGTGACAGCAATTGTTGAATCATGATAATAAATCATTATTAATGAATCGTTTGTTAAACGTTTTCCACTGAAAATAAGAAAAATAAACATAAGTATTTTCAAATTAATTATTTAAATAAAAATTAAATAATTCATAAACTTATTTTATTCTAATATGCACATACGAGAATCGTATATCAAAAGTTTATAAAACAAAAAGAAGAAAAATTAATATATTACACACACGTCTAAACTGTTTATAAAATTGGGGTGCAAATTGTACGGAAGAATGTCAGAAATAGTCAAGACGAACTATATGAGATTCTTCACATATAATGTACGAGGGCAGTTACATATATGCAGAAGTGTTTGGCAATATTATAATCGAAAGATAAAGTGCGGTTAAACAATGCAAGTGTCAGATTTGGGATTTTATATGGAAAAAGTACGTTGGAAGTTCAGATGGCTGGTCAAAAACGTAATCGATTATAATCAGCGATGCCAACTTAGTGCTTTTGACACTATTTTAGTGCTTTTTGATGTTTTATTTTTAGCTCTGGTGTCAAAATAAGGAAAAGCATTAAACTGCCGGTTTTTATTTTTTAATTGATACTTTTAGTTCTCTTAAGAAATGTTTATTTTGCGTAATATACAAAGTATGTACCTATAATGTATTTGTTTATTCAGAATTTTAAAGAAAACTGGTTTTATAAAGTTGGTGAAGTCCAAAATTATTTACAGATTATCAGAGAATTCTGTCAATTGGTTTATGTATATTAGCAACCTATTTTACAGTATCGAAATAATACGTTTGTTTGTGCTTCGTTATGATGAGGCAGAGAGTGAAAGCGTTTTTTCGATATCCTGAAACACGCTGTAAATACATCATATGTACTTTATTTTTGTAAACATAAATAATGTATTAAAAGAAATATTTTTCCAAACAGAAATTGATATTTGAAATACAGAAAACACAAAAATTTTGTATTCAACTTTTGCTGATGTTAAAAAAAAATAATAAATTGACATCTTGAAAAAAAGAAATATGAAAAAAATAGTTCTTTCAGCGACTACCTCTCAGCAGTCTTCTGACTTTAAACTGTAGGTCCCGGTACTCATGGATAAAAATTACCACACACAACATGAGTGTTGCGTGAAGCTAGGCCGTAACTCTGAAATAGGGTGGTAATGGACAGTTATGTATGTATGTATGTATGTAACAGAGTTACAACAAAGTCATACACTTTTCAAAACTTTTTTAATGGTATTGTACATGAGCAAAACCAAAACAAATACTTTCTAAATGAGAAAGAGTGCAAATGAGACAATTAGTTTTTCCCTCTTGTGCTTGCTTTGTTTTTTGTTGTTTTTTTCTCTTCTTCTTTTCTTTTTATCTTCTTCTATCCTTTTTCTTCTCATTCATTTTTTGTTGGACCTACGCACATTTGAGTTAGTGTATTTGTAGTACTCAAAACAAAAACAATATACAAAATTAAATGGGACAATCTTTCTCACTGTTTCTGTTTTATTTTTGTTTTACTCATTGTAAAGAATACAACAAAATGAGATCAAACGTTCAGTTTTTTTTATTTTCCTACTCTGGTATGTAATAAATTGAGTGCTTTTTTCTGCTTTTTTGACATCAAAATTACGCTGTTTAGCGCTAAACCAAGCTATCTATAAATTGAAGTAGAAGTAGGGGGTCTAAGTTCGAACACTGCGCCAAACTATCGAAAAAAGGAAAGCCGACAAATTTCAAAATTCCTATTTGGCCAATAGTGTTCCTTTAGAGTATTTACCGATCATCTTATGTCATGTATACGCCGCTATGAACATGGGCAAAAAGTGATGGTGAATCCCCTAAAGCTTCACTGTGATTAAAGTTGAGCGCAATGGAACTTAACGCTTGGCGATCTAATTTAGGTTGAACTGTTAGGTAACTCGTTTCGTCATCAACCGCTAATAGCAATGACTTCATATGTACATAACTCTTGGTTTTTCCCTGCACTGACTTGTTATATGTACCCTGTGATTTTTTTTTTTTTTTTAAATTTAATTCATACTTTTTGTTCGACTTTAAATAAAAAAGAGCTTTAATAATAACTTACCTGTATGTTTTCATTTGTCTCGCACTACGATTTTCGATTATTTGCTGTGTAAACGAAGTGAATGTTGGAAATCCTTGTAAACCTTGTGGAAAACTAAAAGTTATGGTAGGCTTAGCACGGGCTGAACTTAAAAGGCCCAATATGAGAATACTACTGGCAGCTAGGCAGCACAAACGCATATGACGCCTGTAAAACCGTAAAGCAGACATGCTGCTAAAACCAATGGCCGTACGTTGTAAAATCATTTCTAAAATTGCATTAATTTTTAAAAATATTTTTTTTTTGCTTTTTTTTATCGAAAACAGCAATATTAGCCAAACAAATTTTTAAACATTTTAAAATTGTTCAATTATTTTTTTTTTTTCGTATCAAATTTTGGCCACGTTTGTATTGTCTTGTACGTGTTTAACTGAAGACTGTATGTAATAGAAAAAAGTAAAAACAAATAAATTTTAATTTATTGTATTTTTATATTTATTATATGTATATATTTAATTTTAATTAATATTTATATTCGTGCTTATTGCTGTTGTTGTTACTATTCTACTTCTCACTGGCATTTTTGTCTGTAGACTTGACTTTTTTATTAATAATTGAGTGGGTCAGGCGTTTTTAAGGCCATGATGATATCCCCTAATAGAACGAAATCCTTTTTACGATATTGTTTTATAAAACAGATGTTAATGTTCTCATTTAGTTTTGAACTTAATAGAGTATATATATGTATGTAACAATTTGGCAAATTAGTAATAAGAACATGTGTGGTTTATATTTTAAATTTAGAATCGGAAGTGTTAACAAATTTAAACTACACGTGTACATTTAGCTATTACATATTTAATTAAAAATGGTTTAATATTCACACTCACTTTTATTTAATCTGTTTAATTGTTTCTAATTTTCTGCACTTGTAAAGACATAGTTTTTCACTTGTATGTACTACCATATAGTAATAAAGAAATAGTGTTTTCTTTATACGGATGTTGGGAATTATGTATTGGCTCATTTTTTATATTCGCAATGGCTAAAATTATGCGAATACTTGAAGCGAATCTTTAACAATTTTTTACGGAAAAAATCAATCAATAAATGTCAAAATAAGAAAATAAATTACAGAAAACTAGTGGCGAAAGCCATCGTTATTCTTCGTGAAAAAACGTTTCAGAATTAATGGCTTAATTCAGAATTATCACATATTCTTACTTCCTACCCATACCTTTCTTAGAGCACATCTTTTCGTAATCGATTGTCGAGTGTGAAATAAAGGATTGGAAAATATCACTTTAACTTGTCTGTGACATTAATCGCTAATAACAGCCATTTACATACATAAGTGTACTCATATATTTTACTTTTTTTACATGTTTATAAAGTGATTATTAAATTACAAATTTTCCAAGAAAATCACTTAGTTATGAAAACCTAACGGCTGTATTTATAATGACAAGTTAGCAACTCGTTAGCATATAGGACAAAAAACTGGCAAGCCTTTTATTTGATAATTGGTCAGAGAATCCAAAAACTTAAAAAAATCGTATGTTTGAGTAGGAATTTCCACGTATAGGAATGACAAAATTAGCCACAACAAACTTAGTACAACGATCTGTTAGCTGTACAATTTTTAGAAACTAATTTTAAAATAAATTTCAATACTAATTATGATCATACTAGTATTTAATATTTTTCATAAAACAAATTTTTAATTTCAAAGTTTCTACAACCCTACCTACCTCTGCATAATAATTAAAATCATAGACAAATTAGAGTTTAACTACCAGTTATCTCGTGCTTGCACATTTAGTGGCCATAAAATAAATTCATTTGTGCAAAAACAAAAAAATCAAACAAACCGTGACCATAAAGTGAAATTTTTTGGTTTAAATAAAAAAGTGAATAAATATTAAATGTGTGATGGTAACCGACCATACATCCATTATTAGTTAACTCAGTGTTAAACCATTAAAAAACAAACCCAGTATTTTTAATATTTTTATTTTTTAACTTTTTTGTGTTATTTTAAAAATAAAAAATTATGACACACGTTTGAAAGCTCCCAACGGATAAAATTATTTTTGTTTTTAATAATTTGAATAAAGTTTTGTTATCTTCTGCTTAAAGGTAATCCAAAAACAAAAACGTGATGTTTATCAATGATTATGAAATCGTCATAAAATATTTAACCGCTAGAAGACAAGCCAACAGCATCCATCTCTTAAGTGGAATACACACCATGACATTGCTTGAACTGCCTTTAAGTAGTTTTGATGAAAATTTGTATGTATGCTACACCGACAATGCTGTAAACACAATCAAAAAATTTAGATTTTTTTTATGCTGGAAACAGCTGATAGTCCTAGCTGATAGTAGGTTTACTAATTAATATGAGTCTTTATAATGAATTTGGGAAAGGGTACATCTCAGTAGTTTAGGGTACATCTTAGTGGCTTTTTTAGTTTTAAATATATCGTCCTTTTTATTGTTTTAGTGTTTCTTCCGGCATTGCCAATATTTATTTCTTAAAATTTAACACAAAAAATGGCGTGTGCACACGTACACATGCTTGACTTCAAGCAATTTTATAGTAAGTATGTATCAACATATAGGCATGCAAATAACTACATAGTTTAAATTAATCATAAAGGCCTAGAATGCGTCATGCGTTGATTTTTTTAACTGACAGGTGAGATAAAATACATGTTTTCTCATGAGCTATGTTACATTCAATACATAGCCGTCAATGCAAAGTACAAAGTTGAGAAGGTTATAATTATTGATCCACAAAAAGAATATAAAATTATTTATAGGATCAGTAATATTCACTTTTATTCAATTATACAAATGAATTGCATACCCCTCCCTTTGTTTTGAAGTACATCACTTATTTTTTCCCATTTTATAAAACTAAAGCCTATTAAAGTCTTTAAAATATAATCTATTAGTTTTAACGCTTATATTAAGAAAAGTTCATAAATAAAAGAAAAAATTGGACGTTTATAATTATGTGACTGCTTAACAATGCTTGCAATGTATAATGATAATCTTATAAGAAGTTACACTTTTATTTCATTTTCTATTTAAAATATTTAAAAATAAAGCCTGTTCGTAAATGCATCACTGCGCTGCGTCACGACAGCAAGCTTTTGTTTCTTAACTTATTTATCTCTATGCCACACTTAAAATTTGGAAAGTAACTTAAGGTACCGCAATGAAATAGATATGGCGAACAGAAGTATCACAAATTAATGAATACTTAAAAACGCATTTAAAAAATCATAAATTATTATATAATCTGCCGAGTTTTTCATAAAAAATAAATAAATAAAAATCGATTATCGATAAAGATTTTAGGGATTATTTAATTTTAAACAAATACTTTGAGCTCAAGCATATACATATACTATGCTGCCATTCTTGTTGCTCCGTATGGCAGTACTACTGAACGGTAAATTGAATAGTTAAGTAGATAATCAATAATCAATCTGTTGAGTTCTAAAAGTTATTCAAAATTGATCACTATAATAAAAAACTATAGACTTCAAACATCAAAACTTTTATTACAGTAGTTTTTTTTTAAGTCAATGTCATAGTTACTCATATTTATTGGTTATTATTTCAAAATGCAAGCTTTATCATCTAATAATCGGTTATTAATGTAATTTTTCAAGGTTGCCTTGGCAGTCAGGCAATACCTGTTTATACTTTTATGCATACACACGTACGCATTTATTACATGTTAAGCCGTTTGTTGTTAATAATAGTGAAAAAATTAACTGCAAATCTCTATTAACAAAGTCCACAATAGCATTTAATATCTGCTTGTCATAGGTCAGTTTACAAAGACAACAAGCACAAGAAAAAATAATACAGAAAAAAACGCAAAAACTTGTTGCAAAAAAAAAAATAAATAAAAAAAAAATACTAAATAAGCAAAATAAAAATTTACAAATAAAAACTAGGTATATACATACATACATACATTTTGTTAAATCTTTTTGTTTCTTTATCCATATAAACAACCCAAAACAACAACTGTAAACCACCACTATTATACCACCTTTGATACTATTTCTCTTGTTATTTTATTTACTATGTTATCCGTAAGTACCTACAATGCATATAAAAACAAATGAATAAACAAACTTTCACAACCTTTTCAATTGCTATCGTTATTAATTTCAAAGTGAAGCTAAAAAGAAGATACAGTAAGTAATATACAACAAAAAAAATCAACAATTAGTGGTTTATTCTTGTTATTTTAATATTAACCCACCAACTACTTATATGTATATTGTATGTATAATTGCTACTGGTAAATGATATTTAAAAAGCAACAACAACAAAATACAGTACTAAAATAAGAAATGGTCTAAATAGGTACATAATGATGCTCATTATTTATCATTTATTAAAAAGAGAGGCTTTAAGAAGAAATTGGTAAAATCTATTTAAAAGAGAGTAACAAACAAGTGCACACACACGCATACATTCTTAACAAATTTACCGTGACACACTAATAATAATGTGAAAACAGTGAAAATCAGCACATCATTTTAATGCCGTAAATTTTTATTTATTTTATTTATTTTTTTTTATTTTTTGTGGAAAGTGGAAAAATTGTACATACGTACGTACATATGTATGTATGTATGCATATAAAAATAACAATTAAACGACATTGTTAATGGGAAAAGAAAAATAATAAATGATTAAAGAACAATGGAATTTTTTTTATAATTTTTTAACAAAGGCAGTGCAGATCAAAAGTGTAAAGCAATTAAATTATATTTAATTACCACAGCGTTTTTTAAATGAAACCAATTTAAAATAATTAGAAATAATGCATTTAATTCAATACAGAGTGTTAACAAAGTAAGTGTTCTTGTTTTAATCAACAACAACTTTACACTACTGCCCAAATTTTTTGTAATCAGCCATATCAAGGAACTCAATTCCATTCGAAATTAAAAGTAACACCATTATATTCATATCCAAATACCAATTTGATCATTTAAGATGATTTTATTTGGAAGAAATACATAATTAGTTTTTTATAAATGTAATTTTCGGAATTAAAAGCACTTTTAATCGGAATTGAGTTTTATGACATACATACATACATTTTTGATTAGCAAAAGATTCTTGTGATTATTGCAAAATACATATATACATACATATTTACAATATAAAGCATAACTGAAAATTATCAAGAGGGATCGTGTGAAAATTTAGTTTTATCTCTAAATTCTTAATACGGTTTGCAGGTATAGATAATGAAAATACTAATACCGGTTATTCTAGTGCAATAACTGGCACTAGTAGCTCCGGGTATATGGCACGAATATCATCAAAATTTATAACAAAATTAAAAAAAATCCACTGAAAATATTATACAGCCAGAGAAGTTTTGCTAGACATTTAAATATTTGATTATTTTTAACATATGGGATAAAATTTTTAAAATGAAAATTTCACTAAATTGTAATGTATTATAGGTACACGAATTTGAGAGTTGTCAAAGCGAAATAATTGATTTTTATCAGAAATTCAAAAAAGTATGCAAAAACTATTTGCTTTCAATTTTATGGCAGAAACTTTTCAAGTAATAGGGAAAAAAGTTGAGTTGTGTTATAGAATTGACAACTCAATTCAGATGAGTTGTACATCATAAATTTAAACGATAGATTAACATTTACAAAAAAACTTTACATAAATAAAAACTATATTGAAAATATCGAACGTTTTCGTTTGTTCGCACTCTCATCGAAAGCCAGCTGTTTTGCGTTCGACTAACTGTTTTCAGTACGACAAGTCCAACGATAATAAATTCGAACGATAACATAAGTACTTCAGTATCATTGAGCGATTTTTTTTTCTTTTAGTTTAACTTAGTAAGCTGTTTATTCACCAACATTGAAATTTAAACAGGGACAGGCTGTCAAAAACTTTAAATGAATGAAATTGTAAGTACATATGTACATATGTATGCTATATACATATTTAGTTATAAATTTCCATTACGTTTATAAGAAACGCGTATTTGGGTTGGTTCGGCCATATTGTTCAGATGGAAGAATTGGCACCAACGAGAAAAGATTTCGATGCGAATGTTACTGGACGCCGACGTAGAGGACGACCGTGTTTACGTTGGAAGAACCAAGGTGATGAAGCCCTATTATCAATTGGTGTGACCAACTTAGCAGAGACGCCTAGAGACTAGTAATAAGGAAGGCCGAAACCTGTTAACGGGTTGGGTTGGCCATCTAAGTATGTAAGTAAAGATGATTTTATCGTAGTTTTTATATGCATACATATGTATATACTATTGTACATATACATAAATGTATGGTTATTCCCTTTTCCATTCCTTTTAATTATTGCTTTGGTTTTTTTTTTTTGTTTTTTTTTTGCCTTTTTTTTGCCTTTTTTTTTTTGTTTTTATTTAAATTAAATTAGCAAAATTGTTACATGCACATGTATGTAGTTTTTTTTTTTTCATTTAATTTTAATATTATTTTTTAGGGGTGAATACAGAAAAAAACCATTTTTGAATTGATTGATTTTTTAAGAAAGGAGAACATTTGCACTGCACTGTTTAATATTTTTATACACCGATACCAAAATTTTAAATATTTTTTGTCTTAAATAAAATAAAAAAAACGGCCAACACACAATACAACAACAGCAACAATGAAATATACTCGTTAAATAGTTCTCCCACACAATTGCATAGAATCAAACATACATATGCAAATGTTAACAATAACAATAACATAATAATGATAACAATGGTTCTCATTGAGAGCCTGTGAAACATCACTATAAAGAACTTTAACAATAACAATAACACCGTAATAACTATTATTATTAATAATTCCGTCAAAGGAGGTTCATTTTGAACATTTTAAACAAGAAGCACAGAATAATATTTTTTTTTTTATTTTAAAAGTAAACTTTCTATAAAACATACTTTTTTATTATTTTTTTAATACATACATAAATATTTACATACATATATTAATGTTGATTTGATTTCTTTAATATACATATATATTTTTTTTAAGTTTTAAAATTTAATTTTTATTTTTTTTAATTGTAATTCAATTTTATACTAATTTCATTAAATATTTGTTATATATCGCATTTATTTATATTTAATTTTATAAATTTTTCTTCTATTTTTTTATTCGTAAAACTATAGTTATTGGCTTAAAATAATTTATTTAGAATTCAGTTTTTAATTTTGCTTTAAACACTTTGGCGCTTTATAAACAACTAATCATTAAACTTGGCTTAAACCATTAAAGTCAGCCAGCCAATGTTTCATAACGTCAGCTGGGCCGCTAAAAGCAAAAAAAAAAAATAATTCAATTGAAACTGCCTGGTGAATGCGAGTATTCTCAGTGCTTTTCGTTTTTATTTTATTTTTTATTTTTTGTAGTTGTTTAAGTGAAAGAGAAACTATAAACAGCAACCTAAGGCTTGAAATAAGAGACAACGTCTCATTTTCTTATTTATGTATATATCACACCAGATTTACAAATGAATGAATTCACCAGATGTTATGGTGGAAGACTGGATTATGAGTCGTTATTCGAGCATAAAAAATTTACATTACCAGTCCAAAACGGTTTGTATGTTTGCCTTGAGGTAAGTAACTGGTGGAGAGTGCAAGAGTAGAAATTGTAAACATTATAGGTAATCACTCTTCGTGGCAAATGAATTTATTTACGCGCTGATGATTCCTTTTTATTTTTGAATAACTTTTAGGCATCGACGCTTCAAAATTTTCAAAGTTTTTCAGATTCGAAAAACTTTTTACCACCGTTACAAAAGTATTTAATTTCGATTTTACGCTTTTCTATCATTTACATGTTCTCAGCCAACATATGATTAGAAGATTATAATATTTATGATATAGCATTATTATTAAACTTCAAAACAAATTTTTTCTACGAAAATTCTTGTAAACAAAATTTAAATCAATGTTATCCAAATCTTCATTTTCTGTTTACAATTGTGCTACAGACGCATTTCATTTATTGAGAGTTTTGGCTAACTATGATTTAAATTAACGTTTCTAATGAACCAATATACTTAAGATTGCAGAGATAAAACTTTATAAATTTTGATTTTGATTCTCTTCGTAGGGTATGTGCAGAGTTTAAAAGTTTTTATGTTCATATTAATTTTTTGATATACAGAGAACTCGCGATAACGTGAACTAATTTTTTCCAAGGCAGTTCGTATTTTCTATTGTGTTAATTTGTTCTAGAGTGTTAATTTAAGTGTTTCTTTTTGACCGATAATTTACATTGAGAAGCTATTTAAATCAAATTTAGAGATTACTGGTAACAATTTTGAAAATAATACATGAGCATGGCACCGCCCAGCTGGAATTTTTAAAAATCAGCCGTTTAGCCGTTTATACATTTCGAGCAAACACACATTAAGATTGCTGTCATTGCCTTAATTGAATAACTTGGGTTAAGCCATGTTCCAAAAAAGTATTTGGGATTCAAATTTTCTACCCATAGAATATTTATTCTACTTTTTTCCAATATACAGGTTTTCTTTGTACATTTCTGTCGTAAATATATAAGTAAACTAGTAAACAAATTGTCTTAAAATTATAGAGTTGGATTTGTGCTCTTTCACTGGTTCTCTTTACTAAGTAGGTAAATGCCAAACAACTTCTTTAGAGAGGCTTAAAATTTAGTTTTTTTTTTAAAAATTACAAAAAAAGAAACAAATTTAGTAAACAAACAATTTAATACTTTTAATGCTCTGTATATAAATTTACAATACCCATACAAAAAATTTTTTAAATGCCGTATAAAGAAATAAAATTATTAGACGTGCTCTGCATATCAGTATTAAAGCCAGAAAAAAGTGCATGTACACATGCTTAAGAAGATAAGTATGTACATACATACATACATACATATGAATGAATACGCACTTTTGCACTAACAACAACGTAGGTATTAATAAATAAATGTTGAAACAATTATTTAGGATTCCCCGTCAAAAGCGATAAAAACTTTAAACAAATAATTACAGTACAATCTCACAAATTCAAACCATCCAGAAATTAGAACCTGCCATTTAAATGTATTGGACACTTTAAAATTAGAACATCGGGTTCTAATTTCTGGATGTTTAGAATGTCTTTTAGAATTTGATTTGCTTTTACAAATTTGAGTCCGTTAATAACTGAAATTCAAAGTAAGGTGTTTATACTTGATACATACGGATTTTATGTTTAAAATGAATTCAATACCTAATAACTAGAAAACTGTTTGAAAGTTTTTCTATGAATTTAATAAAAAAAATTGTTTTTTGTGTCAAAGAAAAGCTTACACAACTAGATTTATTATAATTTTATCATTTTCTTAAAAAAATGTCCGGAAATTCGAACTTTTTAGAAATTCGAATTGCCTGGTGCACAGAGTATTTCTCATTTGAGAGATTCTACTGTACTTTGCTGTTATATTTTTTGTCACGATATTGCTAGCAAAACATTCAAACATACATAGGTATGCATTGAGTTATTGCATTATTGTGTGTGTGTGTGTTGTCATGAAAGAGTGAAGTAATAAAGAAAAGGGAGTTGAGTGAAATTCGTTCATGTACATATTTGTTTTCAGGTTGTCATTACATCTGTGTGATACTTGCATGCATAGTTATCAACTACAAGTGGCAAAACTTGTATGATTATTTGTGTATGATATATGTATAGGTATATATGTGTGTGTGTTTTAATGGAGGATATGAACATCCACTTATCACCTGCTGCTGTTAATTAATTTGAAAATCATAAATCATACTCTTCCATTTTATTAATTTTTCATTTGTATTATATACTTACATATACTTTGTCATATGTAGTCGCCGTGGTCTAGTGGTTAGTGTGTTGGCTTACTAAGACATAGGTCCTGGGTTCGACTCCAGTCTCTGACATCTTCAAAAATAGAAATATGAAAAAAATATTTCTTTCGGCGACTACCTCTCAGCAGTCTTCTGGCAAAAGCTCTGGGAGTAACTAATTGCCATGAAAGAGCTTCTCAAGTCTGTCGTTCGGAGTCGACATTAAACTGTAGGTCCCGGTACTCATGGATAAAAATTGACACACACAACATGAGTGCTGCGAGAAGCTAGGCCGTAATCCTGACACAGGGTTGTAAAGGCCAGTTATGTATGTATGTATGTATACTTTGTCATATAAAAATGTCATTTTCATTATAATATTTAGCCGCGTTTTGGGCCTGATCCCACTCTTTGTAATGCCACACATGCATTTTTATTACGATTTTGTTTTTCTGTTTAATTAGGAAAAGTAAAATGTTTGGCAAAAGAAAATACATACATTCATGCATATATAAAGTGAAGCGTAAAAATACATAAATAAGTTAAAGCGAAAGTAAAAGACAACTATTTTTATCTATTTTTGTTAAAATTAATCTATATTGTGATTATATTTGTGTCAAATTTAAATACATTTTATTGTTTGGTTCAACTTTTTAAAAATGCGATGATCGTTCAATGAAGGTGAAATTAGGCACTGTGGTGTGATGTCTTTAAAATTATAAAAAAAAAAATTGTATATATAATAAATCTATCGTATAATTATTATATCGGTCTTAAGATCGTAAAACTGGTAGTCTTTATGAAAATAAATATTATTTAACGATAACAAATGTTTAAATATTTGCCTGGTATTAAACTTTTAAACACTGAGTGGGAAGGATACAAGGCCTTTATTTAAATTGACTCCCTAGGTGTCTATTGTTTGCTCAGCAGATCTACTGCCTTCCCAATGAACGCTAACAGGTCAACTATATTAAGTCTGATTTAGGCTGCTCTATCTTGTTGGAGGCCATTGCTAGACATATGGACGGTTAGGCGTCAAAGAGTTATCAAATTTCTATGACAGGAAATTTTGCATAGAAACTCTACATACAATTAAAAACCTCCCGCCTTCCCCAATTTTTCACACATACAAAAGTACGCTTATAACCATTAAGCGAGCCTGTGATACCAAATTTAAGATGTTTATTAGATCTCGAAATTTCTTTACTATCTATTCGTTACTAGACTTTTTTGGCGATTTTATCCCTTTCTATGATAGGCTGTTAGAGGCGTATTTCAAGCTACAAGTACAGTAAATAAGCATATAATAATGTAATGGTACTAATACGAGTACTGTCGACTATTAAAAAAAGAGGAATCTAGTGCTTCTTGTAAACTCTGTTACCAGCCTTGTTTGCATATTCTTATAAAACATATTTAATCCGAGCATTTGGATGATTTATGTAACTGATAATTGTATAGAATATTTAATTTAAAATTTCTTTGAATGGTTCGTGCGTAAACTTTTCTAACACACTAGTGAAACACTCACTTTCTTAACTGTTAACTATTGTACAAAAGATTCAACGGCAGTTTGCAAAACTGTTTTTATATTTCTCACACGCTTTATGTATTCTCATGTGTTTTCCTGCTAGTCTTTATACAACAAATAAACGCATTGTATCCGGTTTAACAACTCTTTTAGTTTCTTTTCATCAGTGTTTTTATTTTTTGGTGATTTTAAATTTGTTGTTTTTATTATTGTTGTTTAATTGACTCGCATTACATACGAGTATGGTTGTTAAAAGGTGCGATGTTTAACAACAATAATTACCTGACTTCTACAGCTGGACCGGTTATTTTAAACTACTCTGTAAATCTCGTATGTTTGAAATTAAGAGTGATAAAAACAAAATAGAAACAAACCAAAGACTAGAAAAAAAATTAAAATGAACCAAAAAAAAAAAAAAATAATAAAAAGTGTGTCAAATCAACACATGGACACGAATTCAAAAAGGCACTAACAAATATACTCTCAGTTACACTTGAGTTCAATGGTGTAGACGTGAGTGTGTGAATTCTGTTGAAGTGAGTTTGAATGAAATCGAAAGCTCCTAATCGGAAATTGTTTTTGTTTTTTTCTTTGGTTTCAGATTTTAGAAAAATTTAAATATTGGCTCACATTAATGCAATGATCGGCACAAAGGCAGTATGACAAAATCGTGATTGTAGTTGTATTGCAGTACCCTGCAGTAAATGCTGCTACTCCGTACACGCATGTAAAGAATAATACATTAAAGACTAGGACTAGTTCAAACATAACTCAAATGTATGAGAAAAACGTGTTCCAATTAACATTACAATGTGCTAGGCAAGGACTACGTAATCCAGCTATGCATTATATAAGAGTAATCTAAATGTTTTGTTACTACTCCATGGAGTAAGCACATAGGGTTAGTCTTGTAATTATTTCTTGTTAGTACTCCATGGAATACACTCGGTTACTAGTTTTAAAACTAATTTAAGTTAATACTCTACGCAATAGTTAAAATGGTTTATTTTTTTTTTGCCAAGTAAGTTATGTTTCTGAACAAAATCTATGTTGGTAAATAAACGAACGGTCTTCGCCCAAACAATTGCCTACTATATTAAAATGGCATGGTCCATGTCTACATTACAATGGACTATTTTGTAATTACTTCCTACAAACAAAATGGATTACGTACGGGTTAAAACGAGAAATTCGATATTTCATGAGGAAACATTTTTAATTTTCATTAAAATTTGTATATTCATCATCTATTGATTAAAATGAGTATGCAGCTGCAGAATTGAATTACGAGTTATTTCTGTTCTTTTTAATCTAATCAGATATTATAAAATGGGGAACTAGTTTTTAACTTTTATATTCGATATGGAGAATCATAATACAAAAAATTGTAAACGAATACTTAACAGGGTTGTACTTTTATGACTTTCGATAATCCTAAGAAATCTAATTTGTTCAGAAATAAACAATTTTTGGCAAAAAAAAAATAGAATAAAATTCACATCTGTTTGAAAGATCTATTGCTATACTACTCACCAAGTTTACCAATTTGGTCCAAGTAATTGAAATTTTCGAAAAGGGTAATACCAGCATAAAGGTCAGTGTGGAATTTGTAGTTCAAATATTTCATTGATAAAATAAGAGATATACATACATATTTTATTTTACAATACATTTATTTATTAATTTTTTTTTCTAAATTTGTTTTTTTTATTCAACAAACATATTTAGTTTTTCCTTTAGAGTGCATTAGCGATTTGAAATCGCCAAATTTTTAGCGTTTTCATTATGCAGAACAGCTATTTGGCGATTTCAAGTCGAAAACGCAAAATTATACATACATATTATACATACTCAGTGAGGAATTCATAGTGAAAAGGTCATTAAGACATTTCCGTGGAAGAATCATCGTCACAGTATCAGTATTAAGTCGAACTTTGCATGAAATTGAATTGAATTGAAAATTTTACTTGATTAATCTTCATGGTACAGCCACAAACAGAGGCATGACAATTTCATTGAAGTGATACTTTGCCTAAGAAAGTCGAAACATAGCGACATTGTGTGCTTAATGTCGTTTTTAAGCTGAAAACTACACGATTTTAGTCTGCTACGCGATTTTGTCTTCATTAAAGAATTAAAAAAATAACGGAATAGTTTTACCAAGAGGCTGAGTGTAACAAGAAACAAGTAGGTCGTCTTACGATTGACTTTCCAATAAGCTGCAGTGCTTCCCATCCTCCAACATCTCTCGCTTACTACGCAATGCTGCTGAAAGAGTTCTTGGTTTTGAGCATCCTCTCTGCAGAAACCAATGGTATAAAAAAGAGTGCCGTGAAGCCACTGCAGCAAAAAACGCTGCTTAAAGAAGAGCATTGTAGTCCACCACTACAAAAGCAATGGTGAAGGTGAACAGAGAGAAGAGAGCAAGAAAGGCGTGATAGTGAAGAAATCGAGATGTTCAGAAGTAGAATTTGTAGTTGAAATTTTTACAAAAAGAGAAATCGTCTTACTACTGGTTTGAAACCCGGAGCAACCTCCTGAAAAGACGAATTTGGAAATCTGGTTACAGGTCCACAAGGGGTCTAGCACTTCTCTAGTCTACTGCAAGACCAGAACGATGCAAATTCCACCTTTAACGATGCTGTGCCGGAAACAATTAATAATGACGATGTTGAGATCACGTCGCCCAGCCATAAAGAGCTGCATGCACCTGCCCATTTACAGAATTTAGCTGGAAGAAAATATGCCCCATGATTGGAATTTCAGTGTCCTCTCCGCCATCCTAAAAAACGAAGACTCTCCCTATCGCATATAAGGTTCTTACGAGCAAATTTTGTGGACTGAAGCCATTCGCCTACTCACTGATTGGACCTTATCCGTGCGCTTTAGACCTGGTAAGTCCAACATTGACCAGATATTCACACTGCGCCAAATCCTTGAGAAAAACAATAAAAATCAAATTAACACACACCATCTTTTTGTCCACTATAAGGCAGCGTTTGATAGCCCAGTAATTGATCATCTATATGCCGCAATCTCTGAAATTGGTATTCCTACAAATCTGATAAGACTATGCAAAATAATGCTGAGCAACTCCTGTAACCACGGCAAAGTAGGAAAAGACCTCTCTTAACCCGGTGTTTTGCAGACGACATAGACATAATAGTGCATACCAATCGAGATGTCACTGCAGACATTAATGCTGTAGAACGTTATTCAGTTAAAATGTTACATTACAACCAAGAATGATGTCAATCTGGAGATCAAGCGAAAAATCACATTGAACAACAGGTTTTACTACTCGTGTGACGAAATTAACACTCTACAAGTCGCTAATTCTTCCGATGTTTCAGAAGCATGGACACTGTTTTGTACCGATACAGCGGTTCTGAGAGTTTTTGAGAGGAAATTTCTGGTCTGTTAGAAATCTTTGGTCCGCTAAGGCATGACTATGAGTTTCGCATTGGAACTCTTTGACGATGCGATCGCTGTCCAGCACATTAACTTCCAGTGGCTACGCTGGCTTGGCCATTTTATTCGTATGGTGCTGTTATCCCTTGGTGTGACCAGGGGCTCCTGGAGACTAATAGTGTTGACAGGCTGAAATCCGTTAACGACTCTTTGCGTTAGCGGCACGTTGTGTAAAAATTCATTATGAATCTCGGTGATAATGTCTGTTAGAACTAACCAACACTCGGAGTCATACGAGACAAAACCAACTTCAGTCATATAGGAGATTTTGCACAAATGCTTTAAAAATTCATGTACGACACCAAATAAATTTAACAACTGTCGCCGATGGTTAACCATTGTCAGCATTTGTCACCATGATTCACACCAACTTTCGCCACTGGGTATACATATATGTTTTGTATATTGAAAATATGATATGTTCTTTGATAATTCAAATAATTTATTAAAACACTCGGAAACCTTTCTATAATTCAGCCATATCACAGGACTTTTCTAAACAGAATTGAACTCTGTGATATCCTGACTGTTAATAAAATTATTTTTTTTTCTTAAATTTGAAATGAGAAATTGAATTTATTTACGAACAATAAACTAAAAACTATTTATTTACATTTAAACGAATACTAATGTAATAATAAAGAGAAACAAAAATTAAAGAACATATTTTCACAATTAAATTTTTTTTTTTCAAATTTAAAAATTTGAACGATAAGACAGTTAATAGATCTTTGATAATAAAACATTAATTTAAATTTTAAAAGTTCTTTATATTTATACTCGTATATTTAAAACAATAATTGTGCAATTTTTTTTTAATACTCGTACATATACAACATAATTAATTTCATTTGTTTCTTTTTGCATTAAAATTAAAACTAAATTTTATAATAATTATTAAAATATGACTTTACAATAATACAAGAATTTTAGGTGTTATAATTTGTTAACAAAATTAAATAGCTTTAGCAGAAGCCCTACGTTTTAAAATAAAAAGAACACAATTAAAGTACACGTATTTCAACTTAAAAACACAAATTTAATGAAATAATACTCAAAACTAGTTGTTGTTTTAGTAACAGCTTTGCTGTTGAGGGAGATTTTCTTTGTAGGATATAATTTAAAAAAGTAAAATTTGTATTGTTAAGTAGTGGGCAATCCATAGAATTGGGCCTTCTCAGTTGGCTTTAGCCAGATTCACTGGATGTAGTGGTGGGCTTGACAGGGCTGTTGAACAAGTATATCTTTGATGACCATTATTTGAAGCACTACAAATGTTTGTACAAAGACTATAAAGAATTAAAAAAGGTTATCAGCTTGGCAGCTGAGTAGAATAAACTGAAAAATAAAAGAAACCGAGCGCAGTGAAAGAAAGGATGGTAAATTTTCAAAAATCTAGGGATGTACTAGAGCTGAAGAAATCCTTAAAAAGATGAAAAAAGTGGAACAGAAAAGCATTACCAGCCAATATGTATAAAAATATTGCGAATTTCAGTATAACTGCAAATAAATCAATTATCAATCGAAATAAAACACCAGTAGGATAAAAGACCACAGAAGATATCTACAGATAACATCAACAAAAACCAGAAAAGGCCAATTCAATAAAAACCACCTCATTAGAACAGACACTGTCCAGAGCAAATCTTAAGCCTAGAATCTAAAAAATGTCGGCCACCACCACCTCTCCCAGCAAAATCTGAGGCAAAGCCAAAACAAGAAGAAAAAAATAAATTCTTTAGCAGCTTTAAAAAAGTCTGAAGCTATTGGCTAAATAAGAAGTTTAGCTTTGGAAAGAGGAAATAATGTGAAAAACAAAATTCACGTCTACATGTAAATGATAAAAAGTTTCATATTCAAATTAATAAAACACAACGCGGCGAGTCAAATAAATCTAGATAAAAATAAAAACAAAATTAAATTTTGTTATATCTGGACAATAAGTAAAAATAATAAATGAATAAAAAAAAAAAATTACGTATTATTTACAAAAAATTAAGTTCGATCACGAACAAAACTAGTACTGTAGAGTTGTTACATTTAGTTTTTCTTATTTTATATCTTTTTATCTCTTTTTTTTATAAATTTATAAACTTAATGGCAAAATTATTAGAGAAGCGTAAAAATGTATGTATGACCGACCGTATTCATAAAAACTAGAATACGTTTATTAAGGGCTTATTTGGTATGCAATAATTGTCAAATAAACCCTTTAAAAATCTATAATATTTTTAAGAATACGGCAGTTAAAATATAAAAAAAAAATGCAAAACAATAATATATCTTTTCGAAATAGGAAGTACAATTTGTAGAGTATCAGTTAACAGTTTTTTCTCCTTTTTCTCTATCTTTGCTTACATTCTATTTTTTTGTTTGTTTGTTTTGTAAAAGTTTCTCCAAAAGCTTAGTTTTAACACATAAGTAAAGTTACTACACAACACTTAATTTATCTATTCTGTGTATTTTTTTTTATAAGACGAGATTTCCAAACACTTAACATTTTGTATGCCTTTTATCTAATTACAAGCAGTTAAGTTATTTGTGCACATAGTAAAGAATTGATATTTTATTTCTTCTAAAGAACAATCTTCAGTAATGGCAGGATAAATGGTTTTCTGAAATGACGAAAAAAAAATAAATAAGAAAACATAATGGATTTTTTTATTTTTAAACTCTTGCAAAGAAAATTGACTAGGTCTTATTTTTTTAATTAAAATTTCTAAAAATCGCAAATTTTTATTTCAGATGTTTCCTTTGCTGAGATTTGAACCTGGGCTGTTTGATTTTTGTGCGAGCGCTCTAACCACTATACTACACAGTCCCCAATACATGACAAAGAGTTTAAATTTAGGGTTCAAATAGACATGTTGTTAATATTAACATATCATTGAAGAAACCCAGTCTTATGCATAACAAAAAATTAAAAGAATTTTTTACGATCTGCCAACGTACTAGATATCAGCTCTGAAATTTATTAATGCCTACATTGTATTTTTTAAAAATATATGCCCGTATTCATAAAAAAATATAACAGTTTTATTAATTGCTTTTTTGACAATTACTCCATAGAAATATGTCAAATAAGCACTCTATAAACCAATTTTATTTTTTATGAATACGGGCAATAGTATTTTTTTCCTAAATCAGATCTGATCTTGGCATTTTACTTTGTTCTTTTCCATTAAGAAAAAAAAAATAAAAAACATAGTAAAAAAATTAAATTTTTCTACGACATATTCTTGAACAATAGCGACTACTTGTTGTTCAAATTTTTTTTTTTTTTTGTTCATTCTTTGGCACTTAACAGTTGTTTTTACGATAAAGCAAGATTTTAGAAGTTTAGCAACCCGTTAGCGAGTTAATACAAAGTTAGTTTAGCATAAGCATAAACTATTGCCAACACGCTGCTATCTTTTCATTATACATAAAGCTGAATGTGTGTGCGCGATAATTTAGATAAATTTAACTTTAGTTTTTTTATGTGTTGACAAAACAAATGGTCATATGTTGAACCCGTGATTTCCAATAGACTATTTTTTTTTAATTGTATAGACTTTTTATGTGTAAATCCTAAGATCACACAAACATCTGCAAGTAACCAAATAAAAGTATCTTGCAAAGCCATTAAAATATAAGATCCCATATAATATTGAAAAATTCTCGAGTATACTTACGTCCATCGTTAAGTTTTGTCCTCGTAAAATTTGCCAATTATCCAACATGTTTGCATATTTCAAATATTTCTCATATTCTCTTAACACTTCATAGACATGACAAAGTCCTAAATAATCATATTCCAGTCCAGAATATGAACGACCAAATAAACGTAAACCTAAAAAAGAAATTTAATTCAAATATTAAATTAAATCATAAAATCATTACAGATTGATAACGAAATAATTCAATTGATAATTAATATCGTTAGATTTTTTTATATAACAAATCCATCAATCTATCAGTCAAATGCAAATTTGTGTTTACTTACTTATTTCTATACTGCGCAGATAAAGTTCTTCAGCTTCGCGATATTTTTTCATTTGATAATTATACAGTGAAGCTAAATGACCAATTGATAGACCAACTTCATAATCGAAAGCACCCAAAAGATCTGTTTTGATTTTAATAGCTTTTTGGTGCATACGTTCGGCTTCCTAAAATTGGTCAAATTAAATAAAAAAAATAAAGATACAATAACATTGAACGTATTAAATAAACATAAATTATTTTAACAAGAATTTTACTTTTACCAGGAACATATAAAATTTGTTTAATTTTTGTTAAATTATCATTTAATATGTAAAAACATTTCCTTATTACCATTAAACAAAACTTTTAATATTGAATAATAATCTTCGCAAATTAATAAAACATATCACGTTTAAATAGCCGTCTAACAAATAACAAGGCCACTTAATTATTGTAAATACATATTTGTAGAATGCATTCATTAATAGCTTTAGTTTTCTGTTTTACTCACCTCAAAACGATTCATTGTCTGATACAGTCTACCCAAGTTACCATATAATTTAGCAGTCTGCACATTCACTTCTCCAAATACCTCCAACGATAGTTGTAAAGCAAATTTATGTAAATCTTCTGACTGTTTTAATAGACCTTCATCATCTGCACCCTCAGCCATTTTATCAAGAGCAATTTCTTCTAACAATAAAGCCTTTACCCGTTTGGCAGAAGCTAATTTTAAATGATCTTCTGGTACAAGATGTTTAAAAACATCTACAGCCTTTTCAACATGATCGCGGGCACAAGTAAAGTTGCCAGTACTATACTCATGGACGTAATACGCATATGAAAGATCTTCATGGGCAATGGCTACATGGAAATTACGTGTACCAAAGACACAACGTTTAATATCTAAGGCTTCTTTATAAACATTAACACTTTGATAGGGTGAATCAACATTGAGTAGAAAGAAGCCATAATCAATTAGAGTATCAGCATATTTTTGGTGTTTAGCGCCAAATGTTCGCCTAAAATGGAAAAGCATAAAAAAATTAAATTAAAAAATTACATCTTTAAATATTAACTAGAGGGTATGTTTTTTAAAAGGGCATATTTTTAAGGACAACATAAATTTAAAAAGAAAAAGTATGCACAGTGAAACTTCTCCTAAGAGAACATCCTTGACGGCCGAAGTGTACATGTGAGATTTTAATATTGGAAGTAGGAATGTAATTATTTTTCTCTTTATTTTAAAATCATTGTACAAAATAAAAAGTAATTAGAAGACACTGCTGTTAATATATACTTATGGAGATTATTTTGAACTAGATTTGAATTTATTTCAGCGACAACCTCCTAGCAGTCTTCTGGCAAAGGCTCTGAGAGTAACTTCTCAAGACTGTCATTCGGATTCGACATTAAACTGTAGGTCCGGTTACTCATAGATAAAAATTGACGCAAACAATATGGGTGCTGTGAGAAGCTAAGCCGTAACTCTTTTAAGTTTTTATGAACACTACAACAACCAATTAATTTTCTTAAATATGAATTTTGAATAACAGTTTTATCTAAATTGAGAAACTCGTAAAATAGAACTTTAAAAATATTTCGACATCAATCAGGAAGAGTTCACAGTTCTTTTCTCATCATTCAATTATCTTTGTTGGCCATAAAGTCTTTCTGTTTTAACCTTAAGTTCGTTAATAAGACTGATAACGACAAACTTACATCCTTATAACGTAAGCTGTAAATGGAATTAAAATCAACATTCTATAATTGACAGGCACCTCAACAACTGTTATATTTTATATCTTCTTACAACAGATTACTATTACCTCTAAAATACTTTGCAAATTTATTTACAGGTAATCTTTAAGCATGTTAAAATTGTTTTAAAAATATTCTTACTTTGCCCTTGACTTTGCTTGACAAATCAGCATATTCGCACGTTGATAATCTCTTTTTACCACACAAGCTTTAGCAGCTTGACGCAGGACATCAATAGCAATTCTAAAAAATAAAATAAGGCAGAATATTTTATGTTAATTTATTAGAAACTTAACTGAACTAAATTAGCACTACCTCTCCGGTGTAGTTTCGTCTAAATTACGCATGGCCACCACACTCCACATATGGCTGTCATCGTATTCATTACGGGCAAAATACATTTCCGAAAATTGTGTATAAGTATTGGCTAATAAAGGTTTGGGTACATCATCTATATCAATTTGTTTAAGTAAATCCATTATCACATTAAAAGTACGTTCAGCAGTTTTGAAATTACTAAAACCTGCTTCCGAATGTAAAAGTCTATAAGAAAATATAACAAGTAGAGTTTATTGAAAAAATAAAAGAAAAATATAAAATATGTATTTTAAGTACCTTTGTAAACAATCTAAAAAAATTATTTTCATTTTCTTATCTAGAGCCATACATTTCAGTTTAGAGGCTACACATTTTAAGATATCTATACTATCGGCTAACCAACCAGCCTCGGATAGAAATGAACCCAAACGAAGACCAAAATCTATGACATCTAAACCAAAAGGATATTCATTTTCCTGGGCAGCCAATAAACCTATTGTATCAGCTTCTTCCAATACAATTTCGTCTAAAATTGTCTGTGTTGATGTTGAGGAATTGCTAGTAGTAATGGAGTGTGATGTAGATACGGATGCCATTGGCATTGTAGTCGAGTTCTCTAAAGTAGAGGCATTTGTTTCACTATTATGGCTTTTGCAGTTTAATGCTAATTTCGCTTTGGCCAATTTAGCCAATTTGGAAGCAGTCTTAGTAGTGTTTGTTGTACTAATTGTAGATGAGGTTGAGGCTGTTGCCATTGTTTGTGCTTTTATTTTGTCGAAGGCGGGATCTTGCTCATAGCGACCGGTATATGTTTGTTTCAATTGTGCTGACAATGGCTTTCCTCTACTGATTAGAGTAGCCACACACAGGAATAACTTTTGACGAGCAGGATCGAAACGTAATAAACGTTCAAAGATTTCCAAATCAGACAATTGTTCAAAAAGCAAATCTTTTAATTCATCTCTTTGGGACATCTAAAATATATGAAAAATTTAAATGAAAAGAAAAGTATTCACATTAATCAATTCACTCCCTTTTATAAACAAATAAAGACTCATTGTTTACTTTCAATGAAAGACCTTCCTCAATATTTACGAGTATTGGGCGTGTCTCTACTCTGTCTGTGTCTGTTTCCCTTCTTCTCTCAAAACAATTTCATTTTAAACAATTACTAAATACGTAATTCACAATTTAAATTGTTTATATTGTTGTTATTTTATGTCTTGTATTTTATATTCTTTACAAGAAAGTTATTGACCTTTACGGATCAATAGAAGTGGCAAAAATACATGCAATAATAACAAAGCGGGAGATAAAAATTGTAGAGAATATATAATGGTACAATTCATTATATTACTCGACGACATACTCTAATCTTTATCAAGCCCACAACAACTGCTATAAAATAAACAATTGTCAAGATTTTTCTTTTAGAGATTTAAAATGTGCGTCTGTTTATTTATGTATATATTTATTTTTTCTTTTTAAGTGTTTTTTTTTTCTTTTAGCCTTTTTAATAGAAAAGATTGTTTACGTAGATTTGTGATTGCGGTTAATTTAAATGTCTGTTAAAGTAACTTCCTTATTGTTATATCGATTGTTAAACTTTACAACTGTATTGCCTCTACTTATCACTGTTTTACAAATACTGAACTCACTGCTTGATTGTAAGACCCTTACCTGAATAAAAGCGTATACCGTACGACGTGTAAAAAGTATACGTCCGAATTAACGAAATACACAATAAATGAAAAAGAAATATTGTTTTGTCAAGTATTTACTTTTGTATTTATATTTTTATATACATATGTATGTATACATATACATATTTATATACTACCTACATATAGGTATAGGTTTTTGGGAAAAAAACCTGGCCCCGCCGACTTTTACGCCCACTCTTTTTGATATACCTAAAATCAGAAAACGGCTCTATCGATTTGACTAATTTTCTTTCAAATGTTTGTATTAATCCATCTTAAGTTTTATTCGAGAGACAAATTTGCCACGCCCACTTTTTCTATTTATCTCTAAATACTGATTTTTTTATATCTTCAGAACGGTTACAGCTAAAGTTTCAGAATTGGATCTGAATGACTTCATGGGCAAAGCAAATCATCAGTCGGTGTAGCGAAGCACGCCGAGTTAAACTTAGTATAAAATAATTTTACATTGTGTTCTTAATCAATAATCTCTGTAATGCGTAAACGGATTTGCTTATGGGGATATGCATCTCTTAAGCAGAGACGAAATGGCCATAGAGATATGCTTATCCCCATAAGCAATGCAATGTCATATTATATTGTTCATGTTATATATACAACATATGTATATATGTAGATGTATGTACATATATATATATATTTTTTTATTTTATGTAAACAAATATTATTATTTACATTATTATTTTTTTATGTTTGTGTTAATTTTTCTATTATATACCCTGTCAAACTTAGACAGAAAAAATACGCTGTAAGCTTTTATTCAGGTATCCTTACATAAAAATAATTTACATCTAGAGCTTTATCCATTTGTTTCATTTGGTTATTGTCGACGATAATCTACCTTGGTTCTTATAATTACATACATACATAAATAACTGGCCAGAGTGCGAGTGCCGGTAGCAATGGGATACTGTAAATGTGAAGCCAATGCTGAGATAAATATTGAAGTGACTTTCCAAACTATAACCAATATGTTTGGTTCTACAAACATGCCTTCTTTCATTTTAAACACATTATTTTCTCTCTATTTAATCACCCCATGGTCTAAACACTTAATTCTTGATTATTTACTATCTGATTTACTGGCTGCAGTTTACTTTATTTCAGCTATGTAGCTTGCATAATTTGATCAATGTATATTTAGTTACATATTAATTAGTTCCCCAAAACTAGTATTGAATTAGATTATGCTTTAATACAATTATTTTAGAAGATACTCGTATAAAGGTGTTGTATTCCCCATCTATATTACATTCAGTTTTATTAAAATTATAAAAAGCATTACATTCACCAGTCGCCGTGGTCTAGTGGTTAGTGTGTTGGCTTACTAAGACATGGGCCCTGGGTTCGACTCCAGGCTCCGACATCTTCAAAAAAAGAAATATGAAAAAAATATTTCTTTCGGCGACTACCTCTCAGCAGTCTTCTGGCAAAAGCTCTGAGAGTAACTAATTGCCATGAAAAAGCTTCTCAAGTCTGTCGTTCGGAGTCGACATTAAACTGTAGGTCCCGGTACTCATGGATAAAAATTGACACACACAATATGAGTGCTGCGAGAAGCTAGGCCGTAATCCTGACACAGGGTTGTAAAGGCCAGTTATGTATGTATGTATTACATTCATAATAGTGGTTATTAAAGTAAACAATTTATTACAAGAAATTAAAAAAACTATTTTCTAACCTTTCTAAGAAATGAAACTTTAGAAGACAAGTTAATAATTTTCTAATTCAATTCACATTCTATTCAATTCAATTCTAATTGGATTCACACAATCACTCTTAATGTCACATGAAATGTGTTGTGAATAATTAACGAAAAATGTTTAACCGAAACCTTAAACAACCCAGCAGCCATAAATGGAATGTCTTTTCAAATTTGTTACAATGACCCTGGCTTATGTGCTACTAAAAAAACTTACCAGAACATAAATATCAATGAGTACCCCAGGTGGCAGGTAACGCAACTGTTGAACATTATTCAGGGTCTGTTGGTTGTAATTCAATTTGGATACAAAACACCAGAGGCAGCTCTCATAGAGAGTCTCACGACTGTTTCCCGCTGCAGTTATAAGCTGTGCCATAGTTGGTAGAAAAAATACCACAGCAGCGCGCAGAGATAGACACCAGCTACACTTCTATTTAGCAACACGACACCAACGACGAAAAAACACAATTCTTTTTTTCTTTCTTGTCTACTTTTTCTTTAAAACAGTTTACACAATAATTGGCAATTATTAAGATTTCTTTTTGCTTTGCAATAATGTTTGGTTTTAACTTATTAATAATTTTTTATTAAACTCAATTTTTATACAAATATATAACTAAATCTTATTAAATTCCTAATAATTTACGCTTGAAGCTCCGACTTTAACTGCTGATAAAACAAAGAAATAAAATTTTCACTATTTAGTACACACGGTTGTATTCTAATTGGAGTAGATATTTTAAAGGGGAATAAAACAAACCATAATTAAAATAATTGTAATAAAAATTAGCTTTAATTGGCCAATTGATTTTTATATATATGATATTAAAAACGGAATGTTTTTTGTTAACTTAAAATTAACAATTATATTTATAATTAGAAACCATCATAGATTGGATATGACAAAATTTTACATAGGAGTATAATTTTTTGGGTGAGAGGTATAAGAGAATAGTATATTTTTCTTTCTAATGAATTCATATTTTGACATTACTAATTGACAATTTTTTTTTTTTTTTTTGAATATAGTTGAAGGATTTGTTTAGTGTTTGAAGTCCTTTTGGATCACGAGCTTTCTCTAATTGCATTTTCTAGTGTCAAATTGGCATCATTGTTGTCGTACAACTGTAAACATGGCAGCATTTAATAATACCGTTATTTTAAAACAAGAAAAAAAGTTTTGGAAAAAATTTACCTTATAATTAAAAAAAATATTACTTTTTAATATTTTTTGTTCATTGTTATGAAGAACTTTGAAAGAATTTCAGATGCAATTATTAGTTTATATATTTGTGAGATGGGTAAGGTGTTTTCATATTCCTTCCATCAGTTAAACTCTGAGCCGCAATTAAGTCTATGATTTTTTCGTAACTTTTTTCTTGAGTGAAGTGCATTAGTTTTTTATTTGGTGATGATGGCAATAGAAAACGCATTGGAGTCGAAAACTTACAAATTCTGTTTTTCGTGACTATTTTTCTTGTCTTTTTATCTCTCCTACACTTGCTTTAAATGAACCAGAAGAAAAAACATTGAAATAGAATAAAGGAGATTCTTTTAAAGAAAATAAAAATGCATTTTTCTGGGAGTCTTGGTTTGAATAGTGTCTTACTTTCATGTGAAATTCTTCTACGTTTGGTGTTCATAATAAATTTCTGAAAAACCTAAAGCTGCCATAACTTATTTAGTTACAATGAGTGGCAACATTTTTTTTAATATTTATGTTTTTAAATTTTGTTATGGCAACATTTACGTGATACAGTTATTTTTTCTAATCCTTAAATTAAGAGCGCGATTTTTATTTCGTGAAGTGTAGAAAACAAAATTTACTAAGTTTTAATAAATATGTGTATTTTAAAAAAGGTTAATTTAAATAATAATATCACATGTGGTGAGCTCATACTCGTTAATTTTAATTAAACAAATCTAATATTTCACTATTAAATTCGATGAGTGGAAAATCTGTTGAATTGCCAAACATCCACCAGTGTCTTAAAATATTTCGAATTAAAATTATACGCGTAGTTATAAATTCAAAGATATGGAAAAACAAAGCACCTGCAATAAGAAATGTAAAGTATTTCGTAAATGCTATTTTGGATGTAACTACCCACTTGATGTCATCAAAACACTTGAAGCCAAAACCAGTTCATTTACTGTCAGCTTTTCGTTGGAACTTGAATTCATATTTTCCATGAAAATAAGCACTTGTTGGAGTATTGTGTGTGTTAGAGGTATTAAAGAGGCACTATAGAGTAGGTGTTTAAATATGGGTCCAGCACATCGGCCCCAAAATGATTTAAACATGCGTCGTAAATTTAACTTTTCGTCCGGTAGCTTAATTATTTCATTACAAATTTCACAATGATTATCACGACGGTGCATAATCCATTTTCGCAGGCATTGCATGTGTATAAACCCCTAGAAAATAGTTGATTATATTCAAAGCAAAATTTTTTCTTCCACTTAACTCACTACACTTCCTTTACATAAACAAGGCGTTTTTATTAGTTCCATATCACTGCGATTCCAACGACAAATGCGACATGAGTTTTTATATTCATTAGATGACTGTATAGATTCTAGTGATATTTGTGCTGTTGTTGAAGGAAGTTGCTGAACAATTAATCTTCTATCATTGTGTTCGTCCGTTGCAACCACACTGTTGTATAAACGTATGGCTGTTGCTTCAGTCAAAGCCAGATTGGTTTGATTATTGGACGTCATTTCTTTAACTGGTTTAAATTTGTAAAGGGAAATGACCAAAAATGTAATAATTTTTTTTTTTACTTAAAAATTTATTTCATGTTTTTCAAAGACCCAATAATTTAATAATATGTATGAAATTAAAAAGGGATTGATAAACAAAGAGGTGGTGATGACAAATAAAAATTATTACATATGTACATACAGCCATGGGCAGAGAAATAGCGCACTTATAATTTAAGTCAGTATTAATTAGTTGAATAAGCCCATAACATTTGAAATTGTTACAATTTGAAATGGACGCTGAAATAGCGCACTTCCTTTGGTCTCCTATAATGATATGTATTTTTAACCGAATTATTTTAGTGGTGTGGGAAAATTATTTCCCTCATTAGTATTTTGTAGAATAACACTCGCCTGACAAAACTTCTTCACACTTGCTAGGCAAAACTTCTATTAACTATTGGCGTCTCTCGAAAGAATAGAGTTCCACACCTTCATTACACATTGTGCTTTTTTTTCGCAACCAATTTCAAAAAATAAGCAATTATGTCTTATCGTCATAAAGTTGTAACCTTGTTTTGGAAATAAAAATATTTTTTCTAATAAAAGAACAGCAATTTTTTTGACGATAATTGCACACATGGTGAATACCTCAAAGTCTTTAAAAATTATAATATGGTATTCGTTTAAACTAATGAATCCAGCAATTACAGAGCAGGGGCTTTTTCTTGACTTAAGCCATAATTGTTTTTTCGGAGTTCTGGTTGTTATTTAATTTTTTTATTACAACAGAAAGCAAATTAGGGCATTCGATATCAAATGATAAATATTTATGTAATTTTCGGTATTACATACATAGGTCTTTGTAGAATCTTGTTATCTAAAAAAAAGTGTGAAATAACAACATGGCATTTACTTCTTTAGGCTTTCTCTGTTGAGGTATACATTTTGTTGTTATACCCGCCAAAACATGTTTTACATGAAAAAAGCCTCCTTTTAAATAATAATTAAATAAATAATTTTAACTTATTGACATTATTTCAGAAAAATTTGGAACATCGGCAACAATTATTTCTGATTTTGAAAATTTATTTTTAAAGAAGTTTAATGTATTTCATCTGATAATTTTAATTTCCTCCGATTTTCTGTGAAAGATTTACTAGATTTTGTTTTTTAATTCAATCAAAAATTCAGATTTTGTTCTCTTTGAATGTTAATTTTTTCTTTATTTACTTTATTTTCTTAATCGCAAAAGTTAGTCAAAATATTTTATAATTAATTAATAAAAATTAAATTGAGCTGCATATCCCAGTTTTCAAATGAATTCCATAAAAAATAATTATCTTTTCATACTTTTCATTCCTTAAAACATTTTTCACTTTAACAAAAACAAAACAAATAATTATAAAAAATGATTATTTTTAATTAAAATATTAGTTTTTTTTAATAATAATAAAAGTATGTGTTTCTAATGACAAATATACATACATACTCGTACATACATACATATGAAAAAATTATGAAAATAAAATAAATTCGATTATTCTGAAATTCTGAAAACTGAGCATAATACAAACATATAACATATGTATATAAAAAAATTTATAATTACACAATAATAGATAATATTTTCATAATGAGTATCTACGTAATAATGATCATTATGTTAATGATCAAAATTATTATGACAAAATATATAAAAAATCAAAAATGTTTTTAAACAATAATTTTTTTTATAGTTTAACAAACAATTAACAAATTGAGAGATATTTTTTTAACAATTTTTCTTACAATTTTTTTATTTTTATTTTTTAATATGAGCAACAAATTTTATTTTTATATAGTTATAATGACTATAATATTTTATAGCAGTTATTAAAATAAAATTGTTTAGTCCAATAATTTATTGATTGACTGGTTAGTAAATATGTATGTCGTTGAGGGTATTGATTGCGGTGTTTTAACGTATTTTTAATGTGTAGTTTTGTCGAAAGTTTATTATTTCTTTTTTATTTATTGACAATTGCGAAAACGACGATAAATGCTTTGTACATAGACAAAAACACATTTCCAATCGGGTCTCTGCATCACAACCATATCTTCAACATCTAGTAAGGGTGCAATCCCGGCTTTCTCACTGTAAAAATAAAAAGAGAAATAATAACTTACAGGCATATAATATAAGAAATATCAAACATTTTTGAAATAATTATTCTTATTAAACATATTATTAAACAGAAAATCAACAAATGGCTACGTCAGTGATCAACTGTTGTCTAAAATGATTAAAAATGAAACAACGTTCAAACTTTTTTACGACTTATTTACCGACCAATTAAGGAATCCATGCTGAAAACAATTGTTAAAATGTACAGCATGATATTCGATGATTGTTGACTGAAGGAGCATAATTTAACTAAAATGACAGGCATTTCCAAAACACCTATACATTGTCGCGATTGCTGGCAATAGAATAAAAACAGCGTGGTGAAGATTCGATGTTTCTCTACACTGAAGCCGAATTTTTTCGGTAGATTCTAAACCATCTGTGCACTGGATTGGAACCAGAGAATATTGTCTTTTTTTGGAGACGCGTGTGGGATAATTTTTGTGGATTGAGCCATGCTTTCTGATAGTCAGGCTGCCATCAGAGCACTTGAACGCTATGAAATCGACTCGAAATTAGTATGGAACTGTCTGGATGAACTGATCTGGTTAGGCAGATCACCACCATGTGCCATTGGTGGAGTATCGCCCCCCTCCCCCCCCCCCCCTACCCTTTTCCTAAAAAATAAACCACTCCCTGACATTACCAGTCTATTACACCAGAAACGAATGATCAGGAGTACAGCGCCATAACTATTTTAATCATCTAGAGAGTGCATAGTATAAACATGATATTGAGGGTATTGAATAACGCTAGGAAAAGTGTGTAGAGCAGAAATAAGATTATGTGAAGAAATAAATAATTGCTTTTTCAAAGTTTGTTATGTCAGATCGGATTTTGGGACATCATCGTATGTCTGGTTTAGTCCTTAATTGGCAACTTAAGTTTTTAAATATGTATATGGGGCATTTTAGGAATAATTTTACATTTTTGAATAATTGTCTTAATAAAAATACTTACTCAGCCACAGTGAAAGCTAGTTCAAAATTTTTTCTTCTATTTTTTGGGGTTAGTTGACTATAATCGAAGGCATCTGGCAAGAAATGATGTATGAGGGCACAAAACGCTAAACCATTATTCCAGCTGGTACTGAAGTTAGTTATTTGGACGTTCTAAAATAATAAAGTGTAAATAATGCCAAACATTTAAACAGATCATCAAATATAAAATATTTTTTTTTATAAAAAAGAACATGAACAGACATGCAAAGAAATTATGTGTAATTTAAATAGCGAAGTTATAATAAAATAATATAAGTGATTATAGCCTTTATAAAAAAATAAAATAAAGAGAAAAGAAAAGAAAATATAATTTAAAATAAGACGAATTGCTTATTAGGTGTGGATAGTTAATTAGCGGTCTAGTTGAAACTTTCAGAATATATTGCGGTTTATTAAGGTGGGAGCTGTGAAAAGAAATTTCATTATTATGCGTGTTGTAAATTTGCCCGCACCTTATAATCAATTCGTCTTAAATTAAAGTAAGCCTTTAAAGTTAAAACAAGAAGGTTAAAAAATAAATAAATAAAATCTGTTCCTTTAAGGAATTCTCTTAATTAATACGATTGTTAAAATAAAAGCGGGGCTGAAATAACCAGCATCAATATATGTAAATAAAAAGCCTTTTAGCAAAATTAATAAACAATTAGTTAATAATACGAGTACTTTAGATGCTTAATTAAGTAATTAATATACGGTTTTAATTTATTAAAATAAACAAGAATTATATTTTCTTGTACAACATCAATGATTTTCTTTTTTCATTATTATTGTTTGAAATTATTTTGTAACAGAGAATTTGAGTAGATGAAAGAAAAAACAACGTCTGCAGTTCTTGTTTGATTTGCTTGTTTTTGTTTTGGCAAAACTCTGTACCTCATATTCCTGTGTTTTCGTTTGACACCACTGTAATAGTTGATCCTTGACAGTGGCAGCGCGTGCATTTAGGGCAGGATCGGTAAATTTGAATATCGGTTGATTACCACCAGTCGATGTGGGTGAGGCAGTTGAGTTGCCTCCTCCCGGTGTGGTCGGTGTTGTTGGTGATCTGAACAACAAATGATTGTTAATTTATTCAAAATATTTTTATTATTGAATTGGTAATTTTATCATTTTTTCTATCAATTCAGGTTTATACATATATATTGTCATTTTTTTTTTATAAAATTATAAATTTGTCTGTTTCATTTTTTAGCGGTTTTTATTTTGTTAAACAAATAAGAACTACAATATACGTGTATTTTTTATATATATTAAATATTTATTGTATATGCGCATATGTATTGTATATATGTATATATTTTAAAATATTTATTTGCATGTATATATGGTATAGAAGAAGTGAGAGAAAGAGAGAGAAATTATAGTGTAAAAATTAACTCATTTCGAAAATTTCCCAATTCACAATCTGCTATAACGTATCGTTGTACCGATCATTTCCGTAAAATTATTAATTAAATTTGTTTTTGTATTCATAAAAATATTTTTTAAGTAACTTTTTGTGTTACAACATAATTTTTACGGCACTAGAAACTAGGTCATACTAATTTCCTACCGCGGATATTTTTTTTTATATAATAGTTCCGAATGTAATGTAATGTAATATCTCAATTCATAAAGTTTTTGGTTTTACAAGACAAACATTATTAATAACAGTGTGTGACAAAAGAGGTAGATATATTGTGTAGTGCAATAAGCATCTGAATATTCGCCGAGTATAACTTAGACAAACTATAAGCAATTTTTAACCTTATTGTTATATTAAGGTGGTAAATGCTTAATATTAAGGTGGTAGAAATTTAAATCTTTTATCCACGATATTGCGAATTGCTTGCGATTTTTTGAAAATTCGTTAAACGTACATATACATATGTACATACATATAAAAAGCTAAATTAAAAACAAAAGGGAAAAATACAAAAAAAAAAATAACAAATATAAAACATTAAAAATGTTTTAATTTGAAAATTTTTTCAACTATTGTATATTTGAATAAAGTTTCCTTTATTCTAAAAACAGTTCGTTTGTATTCAATAATGTTTCGTTTATTTTTAAAATAATTGTGGCAAAATATTTTTCAACAAAATGATAAAATATGAAACCAACAATTAGAGATAAATACATACATACATATTTATATTATAATTACATTATAAATTAAAGACTGACAGCTGTATTCATAAAAAGCATTTTAAGTTTATTAAAGTCCCTTTTAGACGACATGTATTTGTCATCTGACTTGTCGAATTTCCCAGCGCAAAATAAAAGCATGTCGTGTGAAAACATTTAAAGATTTCTTCTGTAAAAGTCATGTGACAAAGCATCTGTAAAAATTTAAATTAGGGTTAAAGCCCTGCTAATGTTCTTTTATACAACGTAGTAACAAGTGTCACATCATGCAAATTCAATATAAACTCTAGTTATATAAATAAATAAACCATGTAACACCGAGTGATGTAGGGAATATTTATATAAAACATTCATCGACATGGTATTTAATAAAGCGAACTGCAACAGCTTACCCGATTTGCAATAACATGCTAAGACTTTATGATGACTTTGCATGACATGGCATGACACTGTGTTTGAGACGACATGACAAAGCATATCATAGTTTTTTTAAAATAACATTTACATTATTTTTATATTTGACGACATTTAAACTTAATATCTATTGATGATATCACAACGTGTAATTTGTTTGATAAGTAAAAAATTAATTCTTTTAATTAATTTAATAATTTAAATAAAAATATACTAATTCTTACGCATTTTGGAGGCTATTGTTTATTATAATATAAGCTTATCAGCTTAACACTTTCTTAACTGCGGCGACTATCAGCAACGTCTCTTATTATTTTATAACATATCGTGGTGTGGAAGTTTAAGTGCTCTATCCGCCATTTCATATTTTTTGTATATCTCGAGTTAATGATGCCACTTTAGGTTTTCGACCCCAAGTTTATCAAATCTGTAATCCGTTTTAGGATATCTCGTCAAGTTTCGGAGATTGCAGATTTTAAAAATTTTGGTGTCAAAAACCTGAATTAGCATCATTAACTCGAGATTTAAAAAATGGCGTATAGAGCACTTAAACTCCCGCACGACGATATGTTAATGCGTTTAAAAACAAATTAATAAACCGTCTAGGGAAGCACAAATTTGACACACATACAGACAATTTTGACATAACGTACATATGTGAAAAAAATGGCTTATTTGAGAAGTGTCACATAGAAATTTTTCATAAAACGTACAATACGAGTATCTTTATGAATATGGGAGTGAAAATATAAATACTTCCTAAATAATAGAGTTAATTAATTAATAGTAATTAAAGGCTTTAAATTTTAAAACTACATACTTAAGAAAAACCGTAACCAATAATATTTCTTTTAAAGACTAAAATATTTGCGACAAAAACCATTATTATGTATTAAAAATTTAATCTAAAACAATAGCCATTAATTTTGTTATCACAATAAGGCCCATTTTTACAACTTTTCCATAGTTAAAGGCAGGATTTTATCAGACAGATAAATACGGTTTTTTTGTAATAAGCAAACTTTAATCTAAAGTGACCGACAAAGTCATTGGGAAGATTGCCTTACCTTTAGGTTAAAGTTTATTTGTAATAACGAAAAGCATTTTATCGGCCTGATAAAATTTTACCCTTAACTATCGGCAAGTTGTAATAATGGGACTAAATATGTAATTTGTTTTTAAGTGTCTGTTAAAAAAAAAAATAATAAATTTTAAAATAATTAGATACCAAAATCCTCTATAAAAATGAAGTACATTAAAATTTAGCCTACAACCTGTAATATTTCATTAAATTTGTGCAATAGTTGTTGTGATACATGACATAAGAGATTTATGTTGTATTGTTTGGTATTTTAAATAGTTATTTTCAAATTTTTATTCATTTAAATATCTTCTTACTTTGCAGATTGTTGTGAGTCGAGTTGTTTAAATTTATTGAATGCCGATACGGGTTTCGCTGCTGTTCCTGTAACGGTGCGTGTTGTAACTGTGAAAAAAGAATTTAAAGGTAAGTAAAGCATTCCAAATAAAAAATAGACAAATTTAAAAGAAATTTGGTGCCATAAAATATACATTTTCATTATTAAATTTAATTTTGAATCAATAATATTGTACAGAATTTTTCTGATGCTTAATTCATATCTATTATCAAGCAAAAGCGCATTGAAAAAGGTTCAATATTAAAATTGATTCACTTTAGGGTCGTACCTGAATTAAAGCGTACGACGTAAATTTTTTGTCAAAATTGTTTCATGCCCATACAATTTGTATGAGAGCTACCGAAATACGTCGCGTATGTACATTATGGATTTCAAAAATCCAAGTTTGACAGTGCGTACAAAGAAAAAATTAAAATACAAATCAAAAAAATAATAAATAATAATATTTGTTTGAAATTGTTTTTCTAATACAAACAAAAGTAAAAACTTGACAAAACAATATTTTTGTTTTTCTTTATCGTTTTCTGTCTTTTATTAATGGCGTATTTCGGTAATACGGACGTATACAAACAATACTTTTTATTTGTCGTACGTTGTACGCTTTAATTCAGGTACGACCCTTAAATGTATTTCTCAATTTATTAAAATAAATTCGTAACTTTTTGAAGTCTGGAAAGTTTGCTTGAAAAACAAGCTTTTGAAGCAGGCGATTTTGAATAGTTGACTAAAAATTAATTTGAAATTGTTGTGACATGCTAATGTGAAAATCGTGCATCAACACTTGAACCATCGCAAACAAAAATATATATATTGATTGATACGGTAAATACATATTTGGTTCATTCGTAGGGTTAAAACTTCTGATTAAAAAACCGCATTCAAAGTAGCAAAAGTCGTGCAGTGCAGAAAGAAAAATTCCTAACAAACGTCGGTATAGGCGGTCATTCCGTTTGACAGCTACTATTGTTCCAATTTCGCAATACTTTAAACTTTCAATAAATCATGTTCCTGTTCCACAGTTTTATTTTTGTCCGATAGCTCAAATTAAAAAATAAGAAAATGTGACATTGATTGAAAAAAAAAGAAAAAAAAATGTGTTCATATTTTCTAAGGACCATGAATTATGTTTATCGTTGCGTTTCTGTACGATAAAATGTCTGTATAACTTTTCTACTTACTTTAGATTCTTTGCTTTGAAAATTGAAATATATTTTCTTGTAATTCTTGTTATTCTTAAAAAAAACTTAGTTTCGGCTTGTTTCCTTAAGACAAGCGGTTTTGCAATATTTGAAAATGTATACGAAAAGTACTCCAAAATATTTGAAAAATTTAGTATTTGTCATAAAAAAAAGGATAAGACTACGACTCACTACAAAGTATGTATGTATATAGAAAAAATAAAATTCCAATATGTAAGTGATTTCTATAGTAAAGTGTGAAGTTGATAAGACTTCCATCACTGGAGTCAAAATCATGTTCAGTTCAGTTGGTATACTATTTCCCTTTCATGGATTTCGTTTTCTTCTTTAAAAAATCATTGCAAAAGAAAACAATCTTAATTCATTTAATAAAAATTTAGTTTCTGTTCTAAATAAGGCCTTTTATAACAAAATAAAATTAATTTAAAAAAATATCTCAAATATTACTGGGATTTAAGCTCGTATTTACAGGTCTTTCAACACAAAAAAAATAATAATTTTAGTTCAAATTGAGTTTTAACTTTGACTCTTATAATTACCTTTCGTTGTTGTGGTTACAACTGCTCCATCCTTCTCTTTTGTTTCAGTTTTCTCGGTAGTCGAAGAAGATAAATTTTGTTTTTGGTCTACGGAAAACCAAACAAATAATTAACAAAAAAATTATGAAAATTCAAAATTTAATTTTTTTTTGTAATAAAAAGCATTAAAAAGAAAAACGACAAAAATAAAAAATAACTCGACATGCAGCAAAAAAATATTAAGTGATTTTAATACTATTATGTATTACTAATTATACATAAAAATACTACATACATATGTACATACATTTAAGAAATACAAGGCATGTTCTGAAAATTACGTGCATTAAAGTTACGTGTCTAATTTTATGCTGTTTGTGTTATTTTAAATGTTTGAAATCACAAAAAAATTGATAATTAAGCACAATTTACCATACAAGACTATTAATTATTAACTATTAAATTGAACAACTAGTACTTAATTGTACTAGTTTTTAAGTGAAATACATACGTTCAGTGAGAATTGACAATGTCATTAAAAACAAAAATTAGAAATATGCCAGATGAACTTAATAGAATAATTAATAAAAATATATGTCGGACCTCGATTATCTGTGACCCGGTTAACCGTGATGGCCAAAGATCAGTCCATTGTTTTTTCTTTGCAATGTTTTCAAATTGTTTGCTTCGATTAACCGTAATTACCTTTATAATCCGTAATGAAAAACTCTATAATCAAAATTGTTATTCGATTAATCGTGAAAATCGTTTATCCGTAATGCTTCTGGTTCCGACCGACACGCGTAATCGAGGCCCGACTGTAGTAATATTTGTTAAAATTTATTGTTTCCAAATTTACAATCTCACAAAACTAAAATATTTTCATCTAACAAATACTAATTGAATAGGCCTAATTGTGCTCTGTACGGGAATACCAATTTTGATAACTCAATTAAAATCTAAATTGGGCCAATTAAAATTTATGTGTGAATAGAGTATCAACTTATAAAGCCGGTTTCAAATTACAAAAATTCGTACATACATATTAGTACAATTTTTAGAACATGCCTGAAGTCTATTAAAAAAAAAGAAAATATGTACAAAAATTAATATACATAGGTACATATTAAATGTAATTAACTCTTATATTTAAAAAATATATGCAATTAATCGAACAATAACTTACAAATATTTTATTTTTTTAACTTTATTTTTGTAACAACATTTTAGTTGAAAAGGTATATACTACATACATACATACATACAAATAAATAAAAAAAAAATACGTATACATATACATATGTACATATATTTATTATTTTATCATTAACATACACTACATACATACATATGTTTTACAAAAAATTATATAAATTTCTTTTTAACGAACAATGCGATTACGATTATCCGTAAAGGGTTAAGATAAAAAAAAATGTTCTTATAATGGGAAACAATTTCAAACATACGTATGTATATTTTCCACCCATTTATTTTAATGTATTTTCTTCAGGTGATTTAAAATTATGAGCATGCAAAAGATTGAGTGGGTTGGTCAACAAAGCGAACAAAAAGAAGGTTGAAAAAAAAAAAATTATTGACAAAATTTATATTATAAAAAAAGAAAAAACAAAAATTAAAATTTCAGTTAATATATGTTGTATGTATGTATGTATGTACAAAAAACAAATGAAGGACTTAATCTAGTAAAAAAAACAAAACCAAATGAAAGAAATCAGCTGAAAGTTGGGCAAAAATCCATGCTAAAGCTTCCGGTATCTCTTCTCTTCGGGTAATAACAAACAATTAAAATTCTTATAAAAACAAAAAAAAAACTAAAATATTTATAATTTCTAAAATCAGCGCAAAAATGAGCAATATTTACAAAACTGCTGAAATGTAAACAATTCCGGGGGTTCGTTTTTAATTTTTTAATGATTTTTCTGGTAGCTAGTGGTAGTAGTAGTTGGCGGCAGTATTTGTCTTTTTTTATTAAAAAAATACATTATATGTATTATATATGTTTGTATGTACAAAGAGTTAACAGAAGGAGGGACTCATGATTGATTTGGTTTCCGATTTTTTTTTTATTAATTTATTATTATGAAATGGTATTAAATTGTATAAAATTTTGTTTAAATGTGGTCAGTAGCACTTGGTATTAATAAATCTTTTTTGATGAGTTGAACGCAATTAATTAATTGTGTAAAACAAAGCACTTTTTATGATTAAATGTAAACGCAGCTCAACAACTTAAAATAATTTATAAACAATTTGAAGTGAATTTTTTTTTTAGTTATAATTAATATTTAAAAGTACATATTAAACTTCAACCTGGTATTCAGCAAAATAAAATGGACGTGGTTTAAGAAGACTGTCATTTTCATACATACATAATTGGCTATTACAACCTTTTGTCACAGTTACGGCCTAGATTATCACAGCACCCAAATTGTGTGCGTCAATTTTTAACCATGAGTACCGGGACCTACAGTTTAATGTCAACTTCGACTAAATATTCAATAAATTTCTTATTGATGAAATAATAGTAATTAGCATGAACATTAACACATTCGGCTGCAATTAAATTTAGCTGGTGCCTGCCAGAGAATCAATTAAATTTTTCATATAAAAATAATAAGCGGGTATTGCCTCTTTTTATCATTGAATTAAAAAAATTGTTTAAATTAGAGTTTGGTTGTTAGTTTAACAATCCAGCAACTCTATTGCTGTACAATGGTAAAAATATATAGGTTTGACGGTTAATAAATTTTATTAGAACATAAGCGGCATTTCCCGTCATTAGTTTATGTGAAGACAAAAGAATGACGGGAATTCCCGCAGTTAAGCCGAATGTGTTAAGCTATCCTATCAGGTAATTTGCAATGACATCCAACAAAACACATCACGCACTATGCATTGTTCGATTCATTAATTTTAAGTGAGCTCAATTTCTCCAAATTCTCTCACAAACATATGTTCTCTTCAATGATACGCTTATATTAAAATCATGCATGTTCCACCTAAACTGAACCACCTTTTCATTAGATGAACCTTGCTGGGTAGATTAAAGATGGTGTTGTGAAATGACACCTTACATTGAAAATAAAACAAGGTCCCAAATGCAGGCATGGAAATAATTTTATGAATTAATCATTTAAGTACTAGAAAAATAAATATTTTTATGTATGTATGCATGTATGTATATTTTTTTGCAACACTATTAAATGTCTTTCCAACGATATTTCTTCCCTGATATGGTGATCACCGTTTTATCGTTATCAAACGGTTTTTTTAGTTTCATTGTGAAGTTATTATACGTATAATACAAATCTAAAATTTTATAAAAATCGTCGTTTTAATAATAACACAATCAAAAACGAATATATTATATGTATCAATGTCATCCATAATTATTTTTAGGCTATCTTAAGAATTTTGTAAATTGTTATTACACCCTATAAAAAATACTGTTTTAACATCAATTGTCATCCACTACAAATGTAATAAAATTTGTTTGAGCTTGATCGGATAAAAGAATGAAGTTTATTAAATATTGAAAATTTGAACAGGATAAATGAAGAATATATGCTCACATGTACATATATACATACCACCATATTCATATTATTGATTTATTGAAAACTTATTTAACAAATATTGCAGACATTTGTCAAATAAGTCCTTAATAAACGTGTTTAATTTTTCATGAATACGGCAGATAGAGTTTGTAAACTAACAGTAGGAATAACAAAAATCACTTCAAATCATAAATAGAAAAATCAAATCAAATTAATCAAACCAATTAAAAATGTTCAAGCAATAACAACAGTCACAAAAAAAATGAAATAGAAAAAAAAAATTAATCAGTATTTAAGAAACGCTTTCCAACATGCTGCAATTGAAAAAAAAAGCTTAAAATCGGATCAATGTAACATAATTAGGGGGTTAAGCATCATTTGCAAAAGTTCTTATTTTTTTTCTCAATTATTAACTCACAAGTTCTTGTTATAAAACAGTGTTGCAATTATGTTGTCTGTATTTGTGTATACAGAGTTTCATATGAAACTTATGCGTTGCACATTAAGATAGATTGAAAGAGAGAGAGAGAGTGATTAAACGTATTGCGACGGACGGCAGTGCCAGCGATTGAAAACTGTTGCAGTAAAAGACTCAATTTAACTGTTGAATAATTTATAGTTGCTAGGTGAGAGTAGTGAATCAGATTTCAAGTGCAATTTTTAAAAGCGTATTTTTATATTATTTCGTTTTTTTGTTTTTTGCAAGTTAACAACATGAAGTCCCTCAACTTCTGTTTTTATATATTTTCTCTTAAATTCCACTCATTAAAACGTTACTTTTTGTATTGGTTATTCAAAAAAAATTCTATAACTAACTATACAGGGTTCAATTTTTAGACAACAAAAACAAATAACTTAAAAAATAGACATTTAAAGAGCCATGTTATGTTTATGATGGCCTTGAAGAAGAGCTGTTAGAAGAGTGTTAACTTTGTTTTTTATCATTATCATTTAGAAACGCTTGGAATGGCTGCGACTGCGCTTTTAAGCCGGCTTTTAAGATATTATAACAGGTGCCTTCTCTGTTTTTGGGGTTTGTTTTTGCATTTTTTAAGGTATTACGAACCCATTATAAGCTGCTCGAAAGCATCTTCAACATTGCTTTCATCCAATAGATTTAGGTTTGCTATGTGTGGCATGGTAGCACTGCGTGTTAAACCACCAGGCGCTATGGGTAGATTATAGCCTAAAGATTTACGGCTGGCAGCTGATACTTTTTCACTGGTTTTAATGCGGTTTATAACTGAGCGTTTAGTTGCCGTAGTCGTCTCTTGCTGTTGCTGTTCAATTACCATTTCATTTTGTGTGGGTGACTTTTGTCCCGAAAAATAGGCTGCCACAGTTTTTTGTTTCTCTGTAATATCGGTTTTGGTCATGGCAGCTTCATACATTTTCGGCAAAGCCAAAGTATGACCAGATTTTGTACGTCTTAGCTCATTGGTAGGACTCTGATTAAATTTGGGTGAATGTCTTTGATTGTTTTGATTTTGCAGCATTACAATTTGATTCCAGGAATCTGATTTACTTAGTTTGTTTGGTCTTATTTGTTGCTGTATCTCCTGTGTACCCGTCAAGTTTTCATCGTCTTGGCGTCGTGCCATTGAGGAGAAGGCATGTATATTATTATACACTATATTACGCGGTATATAATCATCATTAGGTTGTGGTGTAGCTGGAGTTTCTACCACTGTTGGCTTTGTATTGGTTACAAGCTTGTGTGCGGTTGTTTTCAGCACTGATTTGTTTGTGGCAATGGTCTGTTGTAAGTTTTTATTTTGAGTTTTTGTAGTAAGTGATGTCGTTGATGAGGCTACAGTTCGTGCAGAGGTTACGCTATTCACTGTGGGACTCTGATAAGAATTAGGCATGTAATGATGTCTCTGTGGTGGTCCAAACTTTTTAAGTATCGGTTGATTTTCATCTTTGGGTAGGGAGGATTTTACAATATCTGGTGTATCTGGTGGAGCTGAAGATTTGTATTGTTGTTGTTGAATTTGTTGTTGCGTTTCGTATCTGGATTGTTTCTCCATTTGATAGTCTAAAGCGTTACCCAAACTTTTGCGTCTCGTTTCATTGGAAATACGTTCTCGTTGCTGGTCTAAACGTTCCAGCATTTCTTGTGATATATTTGAATGCTGAGGATTTAGAACCGTTTGATCTCTCATAATGTTGTGATGATGATGGTCCTCACTTAAAGTTTTGCGCATACTTGTAATAGTTTTCTTTTCTTGTGAGACGGTGGACGCCATTGAAATTTTAGTAGGTTGCATTGTTGGCTTTTGGCTTATAACAGGCTTTTGGTTTTCTTCTTGCTTTTGTGGCACTGTGTATTTCTGTGCTTCATTTGTAGTTTTTGATGTTTGATTGTGATTGGTAGTCTGTTGTAGCTGCACTTGTATTTGAGGTTGTGCGTCGTATGAAGGCTTTGCCGAGGGCACAGATTTTGTTTCAGCTGCAAGAGTTTCATACTGCCTATTTGTTTTCTGTGTATGGTCACCAGAAGGTGCGCCTCGGTTTACAACGGAGTTGGTATTTGTATAATTTGTTGTCATCTGTGTATTAAGAGCTTGATAAGTTGGCTCGGTGTGCGTTGGTTGTTGAAGATTTTTAGGGTTAGTGGCCTGATAGTTGCTAGACTCATTTGCAATTATAGGGTTAGATGTCCAATTAGTATTGGGAGATGGTAAATTATTGCTATAGGATACAGAGGCCGTGGTAGAACTAGCCGTAGAAGTTTCTGAAACATTTCTTTGTCTACGCAAATCAAGAGTTCGAGGAGGTTGCACAGTTTTTGAGCTCTGACGACTAAAATCTTCATCATCTGTGTTATCGTCTATAGGATATGTTACCACATAAGAGGTTTGTGTTTGACTTATATATGGTTTTGTAGAGGACTGTTGCGTAGATGTCGTGTACATGGGTTGAGTCAGAGCTTGATACGTGGGTTGTTGCGTTTTTGTTGCAAAATTACTGGTGGTGGGTGATGTTTGGTTCACATAGGGTTTTGGAGAGGACTGTTGTGTAAAACTGCCAGAGTTTATATTTCTATTTAGATTTTCCATACTCTTATAAACCCCAATTTGCTTACGTGGAGCTGGTGCTGCAATTTGATGCAGGGTATTGACATTTTGGTTTGCTTCTTGATCAATGTATACTGGCTTACGGTTGGTTTCAAATTTAGTTACTTCTGGGAATAATGGATCTACAACAGGAGCCTGATAAGAGCGACCATCTGGCGATAGACAAAGTTTTGGTGAGGTAATCTTTTCGGGACGTTTCATTACAGTTTGTTTTGGTTTAGAACTACCACCACCGGTGTTGCCTATATTCTTCATAGTGGTTAACAAATTTTTAGCTGCTCTTGAATTTTTTCCGTACAGTTCGTCATCGCTAACATGACCTGTGCGTCTACCCACTCTAACAGCCGTTTGACATTGTGGTTTTCCCATAACTCTACTTACAGCATGATATTCAAGCAAATTATTATCCGAATCAAGATCATCATCGGTGCAATCGGTTTGCTGAACAGTGTAAACACTGGGACTGGTAGGTGTACTATCGACTGGACTTACCAAATCAAACTGTTTAGCCATACGTAGTTGGCTTAGGTGTTGCTGCTCTTGCGGAGCTGCTGGAGCTGTAGGACCATACGATGGATTTTCTGATGTTAAAACTAAGGGCATCGAATGAGGATTAGTTAAGGAATCTTCTCGAGATCTTTGATATATTGAGTCATTGCTATTATAATCCACCGCTAAGGGTAAACAGGGATAACTTTGATAGTTCGTTTTTGGTTTAAGATTAGTATATGTAAATGAAATATTTTGTGGTGGTGGCAAATATGCTAAAGGGTTTTGCTGCTGTGGTGGTGGCGTTTGTTTCATATTATATGGATCAAAAGTATTGGGTAGAGACGGACGTTTTTTGAAATCTTCATTGATGTGATTTGCATTACCATTCGATGATCTCAAAGAATTATGACGTTGTACATAAGGACCTGAACTTTGAATATGGTCATATTTAGAAGCTTCCTCAAATCGGTTGGCCTTCGTTTTAAAACTGCTATTGTTCAGGCCAGGCTTAGAAGCCCAAGGCAAACCAATTGGTGATCTAGTTGAAGGCGGTGGTGATGTTATAAATGAATCATCTGGTCTGGTATTGCCATATTGACTAGGTGAGGCATTTAAACTATTGTCGGCCTGGGGTCTCGTATTCTGGTTTTGCCAATTATTAAAATTTTTAGGTAATTGAGGTATTGGTTTGTAAATAGGTTTTGTTGGAGCATCAATACTATCGATAGGTCTAAAAACAGATTGAGGTGCATGTTTAAATTCATTTATGGGTAGAGGCTTGGGCACATTCATAGTGTTAACGTTCTGTTGGCTGATGGCTAATTGTTTCTCCTGTTCCCTTAAAATAGCAGCATGTTGGGCAGCGGTTATTTGATCCTGTTCTCTTCTTTGTCGTTCGAAATGCTCTCTTTCTAAGCGTTCTCTTTCTAGTCTTTCTCTTTGTTGCCTTTGTCTTTCTAGCTTTTCGCGTTCTCTTCGTTCATATTCCAAACGATTTCTTTCCCTTTCCGACTGCCTTCTCATTTCTTCTGCCTGCCGTTGGGCTTCTTGTTGTAGCCTTTGTGCAATTTGTTGATTTGATATATAACTATTTACTGGGGCTGGGCTATTTGTGTTAGATTGTTGATTATAAACTTTATGGCTCTGATAATTTTTTCCCGTAGAGACATGATAAGGAGCCTGGGGAGGTTTGCTGGTTAAACCACCTTCGAAGGTGCTTTTGATAGAGCCAAATTTGTTGGTCCAGTTTGAAACAGAACGTGAAGTAGTCCAACCTAAACCTGGTTTATCACTTTGCTTGTTTATAAAAGCCAAAAATTTACGATCATTTTCAGTTTTTGGTTCAAAAGGTGGTACAACATTCTGTACACGTTTCTTAACACTTACTTGTACGGCACGTTTAAGACCCAAATAAGGGCCCTTGTCTTCAGCATCAGAATCTGTATCAAATTCAGAATTGTATTTATGGCTTTTTGCCAAATCTATAGTATTGGCGCGTTTCATCAAATGCTTTTTATTAGAGAATCTCGAATTTTTAGAGTTGTCCTCCGGAGAACTGTTTTGTTTCGCTCTAGAACTGACTTCTTTTAACGAGTTACCTGGTTTGCTTACTTCTGGTTTGTACTCACTGGGATTTTCAAATGTTACCGAGTATTCTCCGGAAAGAGGTCTACGTTTGCCACCATTATATACTGTTAATTTGTTTGTGTATTTCTGGGCTGTATTATCATCCGGTACAAACTGTTTGGGTCTTTGCAGTATGGGTGCCGAAGAATCTGTTAATATGGCACCCATAGAAGCATTTTTCTCTATAGGATACCATTGTGGTGGTACATTACTGTTGGCACTGTTAGCTTCCGGTGTAGTACTCTGTGATATATTGTTACTCATTATTAACATATCCTCCATATACCGTCTAGCATCGGCTAGTTCTTCACGACTAACACCCACTGTATGACGATTAACGCGGTTGCGGCGTTTATTAAAACGTGAACGATTTGAACGGTGAGCATCAGCTTCAGGTGATGAAGTTTCACCATAAAGACCATCTACACCACCATCCAATGCTGACATGGCGGCCGCTATTTCAGCCAACTTTTCTGGTGAAGTTAAACCAGCTCTTAAACGAGCCACCAATGCTAGTAAAGCTTTGCGCTTTTCACTATCTATGGATATATCTTTACCCTCATTTAAAGAATTTTCCAAACGGCTAAGTGCACAAGTAACATCTTCAATGATATTAGAATCACTTTGGATTTGCAATTGATCACGTAGACCAGCCGCTATTAAGCGTAAATCTTCCCCACTCTCAGTACCAGAATCTTCTTTTTGAGGCACACCTAATCTATCTACTTGTCTGGGATTATCATTACCTACGACTACAGAGGTACCACCTAAACTACTACTACTATTGCTATTTTTATTGAGTGCATTAGAGTCTATCCTGCCTGGAGTCTGTACAGTCACAATTGGATTTTGACTGGTAGAACTTGACGTAGAAGAAGAAGTAGATTTTTGATTTTTAATATTGTTTAGAGCGTGCATGCTACTACTTTCACTACTCGTTGCTTTACTACTAAAATTTGTTTGTACCGACTTCAGCTTTTGATTACTATAATTGCCCTCTTTGAGCATATTTTGGTGAGGTGGTTTTTCAGTATCATGCACCACCACCTGGCCCTGTAAAGACTCACCCTTCTCGCAAGTAACTGATTTATCGTCTGTATCTTTAGCTGTCTGAACTATTTCCGTTTCGGTAACAGTTTCAGAAATTGTTTTAATTTTTGATTTAGTTTTGGTTTCCGAAACTTCTTCCTTTATGGATTTTTCAACACTGCTAGATATTTCAGTTTCAGCAGTTAATGCAGAACAAGAAATTTTTTCTTCTTCCTTTTTGTTTTGATCCTTGGCGTTAACTTTTTCACTAGTTAATTTTGTTTCATCAAGATCTGATTCCGCTTCACTATAGTCAGTGACTTCCTCTATAATTTCTTCGTATTCGCTGGCACTACTCTCCTCTTCTGGTACATCTGCTGATGAAACAGGAACTGAAGTTGTAGCGTCTTTTTCGCCGGTAGGGCTTTTCTTTGTTTCTAAATGGGGAAATTGCGAAAAATCGTTTAATGTAGTAGCATCGTCTTGTTGAAAAAATTTTTTGAACAGAAGCAAAATAATCAAAACAATAATGGCAGTAAAGAAAAATATAACGGCAGGATAATGGTATACAATAGACACTAGACGTCCAATAAATTTAATGGCAAATACTAAAGGTCGTCCAAAGACCATTGTATGCATGTATGATCTTAAAAAAAGGCGACAACTTAACAAATTTAAAAAAAATCAACACAAGTGATATGTATGTACTTATAACTATGCTGAGATAAGAAAAAAAGAAAAGAAAAAGAACAACAAAACAGAACAGAACAAAAAAATAGGCCTGGTCTACATAAAAAATGAGCTAATGTGGGCTTTTGTTTTTGTTTTTTTTTTTGTGAAATGACAACAAAAAGTATATTATTTACGCATTTTACAAATAATATACAGAATTTCCATTGAAAATTGTTTGACGTTTGTGGATTGACATTCGAAAATTAACATATGGGTGATTTCATGATGAATGCTTACATCTTTCTTTTCTTTTTTATCACTTTTTCTTCCTATTCATTCACTGCCTCAATTTTGGTATATCTCTATGTATGTATAAATTATCTAAAGTTTTATTAACAACAACAATTGATTTTAGGATTGTATATCTATTGCATATCGTATGTATTATATATACAACATATGTATGTATATTAATCCAATATCAATTTTTTGTTCGATTTTTTAAAAATGGTTTTTTTCTTTTGGTATTTGAGTTAAAATTTCATATCTAGAATAGAGTAAATATAAAATATATATTTTTTTTTAATAATGATTATAAATAAAATGATATAATATAATAAATTACTATGTGGAATAAATATATTTATATTTTATATAAATTATAAATAAATTATATGAATACGGGTAGTATACCAACACCAGAGTTATGTTTTCTGTATAGCCAAATATAAAACAATAAGTATATAAAAACAAAATTTTGATTTCTAAACTGTAATTGCGAGTTTTGTATAAATGATGTGCTATTTTAATTGACAGCAGAAAACAAAGGATTTGTCTATTGGCGTTTTTGTTGGTTTTCTACAAAAATGTGCAGCTTTTTTCTTGTATATTATTTTTAAATTTTACGTTTTTTGATCTCGTGTTATTGTAATCTACATTTTTCACCGAATATTTTAAAGCAAGGCAATATTTTGTCAAGAGTAGAGAGAAACAAATTAAAAAGCAAAAATTTTTTGGTTGAAAGGGAAATGAATTTTTATCATAATATTTTATTCTAGAATTTTTTTTTTTCGTTTTGTTATTATTTGCTAAACAAATAATTCTTGACGACGCTAATAAAATGAAAACAAAAGTTGTTTTTATTATTTGTTAAAATAATAATTCCTTCCTGACATGAAAGGGCAGCGAAATATCGAATATACATAAATATTTAATGTTAAATGAAAAAAGACCTTAAGCTCGAAAAAGAGATTTATTATTATTGTAAAAAAAACTTTAAATCGCCCACGGTGTTATTTTCTGGAAGCTCGGTTTTCCGTAGTGTACAGCATTTATCACTTTGAATAAATTTTATATTATAATTTTACGCTCTTCGTAGGTCAGCTGCTCAAATTTTTTCATATTTTTAGCTGTAATAAGTTTTAACAAATCTTTTAAACAAATAACGTGGTTGATCTTTAACATAAGTTTAATAGAACCTTTAATTTATCGAGAAATATGTAAAACTATAGTTTTAGAAAACATCTGAACAGAAATTAATACATAAAAGCCTACTTCACTAGCTTTTTCTATATATGATATGATTATATCGCATATAATATACTTTTATATGTGATATCATCCCTATCACAATTGTACGATTCTGTCAAAAAAAGACAAAAAAAATTTTTTTTTGATGGATTTCCATTCAACAACAGAAAATAGTACTAAAGCTTCATACAAAACATACACATGCATTATAGTATGTGTTGCCGTTTTTGGTTATTTCTAACCAAAATAGGTAATTTTTCATTACTACTCCTATATGTATATTCCATGGAGTAGTAACATAAATTAGTTTTGAGATTACTCTCATGTATTGCATAGCTGGACATTGCAATGTTAAATGAAACATGTTTTTTTTTCATACCTTTGGGTTATGTTTGGACTAGTCCTAGTCTTTTATGTACTACCCTTTACACGCGTGTACGGAGGAGCCGCATTTTCTGCAGGGTATGTATTTAAAAAATAATAATAAATGTTACACGTTTTGTAAAAAGAAAACGCCATAAATGGTATTGCGATTTTATTTGAATAAATAAATCGTAAAATATTTTAAATTTGTATACCCTTTGCACACACACACACGTAAAAATCGTTTGTGTTAATTTATTTATTTGTATTTATTCAGCAAAAACAATGCGCAAAATATAGAGATGCATGTATTTTTTATTGCATCATAGGGAGATGATATACTTTATTTACCTTTAAACGTTTTACAGATGGAGTGAATCAAATGTACGGACGACAAATCTACATATGCATGTACGTATATACTACATATCCATTGAGATTCATAAAATTTGAAGAAAATTTAGAATAAATAGCACATCATTATCATTAATTGTATGCTTTTGTTCGTATAATGGTGGGTATTTTCTGATTTTTTTTTTTCTTTAGAATTTCAAATACTTACCTTCACGGTCAGCCATAAGTTCCCTTAAACGTGATCTTATTTTACGACGTTCTTCGTATGATTTAGCCTGCTCTAACTGTAATGTAGAGAAGAGAAATATATGTATAAAGAGAGAGAACAATATTTTTTAGAACATATTTTATTTTAATGTATTGTGTGTTCTTTAAGTAAAAAATTAATTCAAAGAGTTTTTTATTTTAGGGATAATTAAATTTTGTTGTTTAACTGTTAATTACGATGTTTGTTTCACTACATTAGGGGTATTCGTTTAATTTGCTATATACCTCTTGTATCTCTTAAACTTTCATACATTTTTATGAGCTTAAGGCTCAAATTCGAAGTCTTATCAAATAATGGGTGATCCACTTCGAGGATCCCTACTTTTTTAAAGAAAAAAAAAACACATACATACATACATAACTGGCCTTTACAACCCTGAGTCAGGATTACGGCCTAGCTTCTCGCAGCACTCATGTTGTGTGTGTAAATTTTTATCCATGAGTACCGGGACCTACAGTTTAATGTCGACTCCGAACGACGTAATAGTGTTGGTGAAAACCAAGAAACATGAATTAAAAATTACAAAGAATTAAAAAGTTCAAGAAGCCCTCTATAGAGTATACTGTGAAAAGATCTGTGTCTCCATCCTTACAAAATCCAATTTACACAACAAATGAAGTCTAATGACCACGAACAGCGAAGAGAGTTTGTGGAAGGCTTTATACAGAACACTAATATTTAATTATAATTTAGTAGGTTTGTAGAAATAAAAATATGACTTGGAATAATTTTAATATACATATTTATGCCCGTATTCATAAAAACTATTTTAGGTTTATTGAGGGTTTATTTGACAAGTATTGCATAGAAATTTGTCAAATAAGTCCTCAATAAACCTTAAATAGTTTTTATGAATACGGGCATTAACCTTTAACTACTGAGGCGGCTGTAAATTTTGCCCTCTCCTTAGATTTTTTAATTTATTTTCTTTGGTTGAGCGCTTTTGAGTCCCTGTTTTGTTACACTAAATGATTGATTTTTTTATTTTTATAATCCTATTTATATAAAAATGTATTTTCTTGTTCTTTTAAAAATAAACTTTAAAAAAAAAAAAATTTTTTTTTGCTATTTTTTTTTTTGTAAAACATAAGGTGGTAAAATTTACCCCACGTCAATAATTATGACAAAATATTTCACCTCAGTAGTTAAAGTTATTTGTTGTCTTCGCAATATTGAGGAAATACAGATATTTATAATGAAAATATATTTACTTACCAACTCTTTTAAAATTTCTTCGTCCCAAATCTCCTCTATATCACAAGTTGTATAAGTAACTGGTGAAGAAGAGCTTCCAGATTTAATCGTTTTCGTTATACGTGTATTTTTTATCTGAAAAGATTAAAAACATAAAAATATGTATGAGTATATATATGTATATATTAATATAACTAAAGATCTAAGAATATAAATAATAAAGATATGAATCAACCTATGAAGGGTGACCAGATGTAAGATTAAGAAGCAGATAGGGAAAAAAATGCAATAGAACAGCATTAATGTGAGAAACTAGGAGGAGTACATACATATGTACTATAGAAAATTTGCTACAATTTTTGTCTGACAACAGTCATTAAGTCGTATTTGTTTATGACTGATATTATAGATATATTCATATAAATTCTTGACTTTCTCGAGGTGGTTTGAGAAATGTAGGCGAATCACTGTGGTGTTGAAGAGAATAAGATGTCTGCCATCTAACTCATAAGTGCACACGCCCGTATCGTAAGGCGAGAGCTTAGGCGATAGAAGGAAATAGTATTGGATATAAACCTCTACCTGTTTCATCTCAAGACAGATATGGCCATCCTACAATACAAATAGAACTGACTTCCTGTTGAGTCTCTCGAGAAGCCCCTGCGAGGACGACAGTGAGGAATTGGTATCTCATATACTTTACTATTGCGCTGTTCTGTGTTATCTAAAGAAGATTTAAAATATAAATTTGGTTTATGAATTTGGCGATCTGGATTTAGGTTTAAATTTTAAGGATGTGTTCTTTTGACCCCAGTTTATGTAATCAAAACAGCACTAAGTGATAAGTGAACTTCTGAAGTAGAGGCTACCATCTATTCATAAACCTTTTGGTGAATTCAAAAATCTACTGGGAAGGAAAACTTTGACAACTGCTGGCAGATAAAAATTAATAAGAAAAAATTTTATTGCAAAATGATTTATTAAAAATATTTGAAAATTTTTGAATTCTATTATAATTTAATATATTATAATTTTATATTTTTAATTTAATTATTTACATATAGAATAGTAGTTTTTCGTTTTTAATATTTTTTTTTTTTTTTTTTTTTTTGAAAATGCCTGTTTTTTTGTTTTTATTTTTATTTAATTTTTTCTTTTATTTTTATTTACAAACATTTTGATTGTCATCTCGATTATTGCCGTTGTTTAAAAATATATTAATTTTTAATAGGAGCACACACATGTATAAAATGACGTCGATTTTATTTCTTTTTTCATTTTTGTTTAGTAGAAATATTCGCTTGAACACTTTGTAAAATAGTGCCCATGATGGTTATGGGATTGATCATTTAAAAAGGAAGTTAATTGGTAATTTTTGTTGCCGATTGCCAAATGTTCTTAATGAGTGTTTAGCATGATAAAATAAAGAATACAATCGTAAGAGGTGGTCAATTAAAAAAGAAATTTGAAAAAAAATATATAAACAAATAGAAAATTCATTGGCACTGCATCTTTGAGGATGCAACAAATTTTAAATAAATCATCGTGTCAAAATTGCTTTTATTTTGTGTTTTAAACAATTTGAACACAATGATTAATGCTTGTAGAAAAATATTAACATTTTGAGTGAAATATTTTATTTTATTAAAGTACAGTTGCCATAGTTAATTATAAAAAAAATACTCTAAAAAACTCGGACTCTCTCTAAGGCCCTAACTCTACACAAACTCACTACAGACGTTTTATAATTGATTGCAACAATTGTTCGACTTTACATTTCAGGGCTAATTTTTCGGTGCCTGCATCCAATTTTAAGTGTATTTAAAGTGTTCAAGGCATAGCTTTTTAGCTTTATTGTCTAAAAAGATTCTTTAAGAACTCTCGGTTTATCATGAGAATCATATTTTCACAAATGAAGCTACAAAGCCATAATCCGTTTTGTTAAGACAGAGCTATTGTCCTTTTTAAATTGCCCTTCAATAACTTTTTATCTGATTACTCTATATATTAACTAATATCGAATCCGACAACGACTATGACAATCGTAATGAGACCAATTATTTCTTATTATTATTCGTTTTTGAAGAATGTTAAAATAATGTTAAATAAATGTTAAATAAAATTTGCGCATAAAATCCAAATATATAAGACTGTTTATTGTTCGGTCGGTCACGCTTAAACTATTTAAACGATTTTTCGGAATTTGCAACATGGTTTGCTTCAACCACCAAAAGTGCCAAAAGGTATGTTTTTTTCAAAATTGCACCTGGGCGTGGTACCTCCTATACAGACTAGATAGTAATTTTTGTATATCTTGAGAAAAGTTTCTAAACTTAGCTTGAATGACTTCATGCCCAAAGCAAATCTTCAGTCAGAAGGGGGTATAATCGGCCAAGTGGGCATGGTGCCTACCATTAAAACTAAATACTGATTTTTGTATATCTTGAAAAAGGTTAAAGCTAAAGATTCTAAACTTAGTCTGAATGACTTCATGGTCAAAGCAAATCACCAGTGGGTGTACTACCTTCCATACAAATTAAATATTGATTTCTTTATATCTTCAGAAGTGTTGAAGCAAAAGTTTCTGAATTTGCTGTAATTGATTTATAGTTAACAACAAATCATCAGAAGGGAAAAAGGGTGGGCAAATAAGCGTGTTATCTCGCTTACAAACTAACTATTGACTTCTGTACTTATATATCTTGAGATGGATTAAAGCTAAAATTTCGGAATTACTTAGTAGTATCTAAAAATCATTAGTCGACAAATATGGGTAATGATAGGTGTAGCGAAACACGCCGGGTTTAAGTTAGAATTTCCATAAAATAGTTGTAAAGTTTTTTATTAAATATTTGCTAATGTAATCCTATTTGGTTGCCATAATCTAGTATGTAGTTTGTTGTCATACCAAGAGAACACCTCCGGGTACAAACCCCAGCTCTGACATCTTGAAAGCAGGAAATATTAAAAAAGCAAAAGCTCTGAGAGCAATTGATTGCCATTAAAAAGCTTCTCAAATCTGTCAGTTGAGTTGTCAACTATACAGTACACTTTAAGTTCACTTTATTTTTTAAATACAGTAGTTACGTCGTAATTTAAATATTGTTTGCATGTACATATTCTCTCAATATCAGTTAATGATGCACCAATAATAAGAAAACAAACCAAATATTTGATTTTTTAGTGCGAAGTTTTGCTTTTTCAAATCGAATGCTTTTGATCTTTTCATGTGAGTATTTAAAAATTGTAACACAAACTTTCAGGGCAGCACACATATTAATATTAATTAAACATTTTTAACCTTGTTTGTACAAATCTTCAATCTAAATCAGCTGTTCAATTGGTTAGTCATGCGTCTCTTTAAAATTTTGTATTTAAACATAATTGTTTTTTTTTTTTGTAAATTTTAAGTGCCAAATACCTTTAACAACAAGAAGAAAAAAAAAAGAACATTGAACCGCAATAAAATAATGAAGAACACATTAAATGATCATGTCTTTTCTGTTAAATAATTAAAATGTACAATTATTTAAAGGAATTTATGACAAATTGTCATCATTTGTGGGTTACTACATGTTCAGTTCTGTTGTATTATATTTTTAGTTTTTTTTTTTTTTTTGTTATGAAAAACAATTAAAATAAATTTTGGCAATGTTTATTAAGTGTTTTTTTTTAGTTTTAAATTATTGTATTAGACAATGATTCTCGTATATAAATTGATTTTTATATTATGAAAAAAAAACCAAAGATTGCATTCTTACCGGTAAAAAAACAGCTCAGTCTCTTACAATACGAATCCTCTCTAATACGGTCAGAAATGAGCGAATACATGTCGCAGAACATCTCTCACAACGCGCACAATAGGACATTTTTTAGTAATGTATCTATTGTGTTATAGGAGAGCAACCCATAGTTGTGAGGGTATACAACGACCCTACAGGTTGTATTCAAAAATTTTATAGTGCAAATTTTAACTTTTTACGATGTTTCAAAATGTTTTTTCTATAATTGGAGTCTTTCTTCACAATATGTGTTACGAGTATTATTGTTATGAAAATGTCGAATCTAAAATACTTATATGTACTTGGATTATGGATGACAACAAAACGTTGGTTAAGTTGCTAATTGCCAATAAAGGTATTACAGAAGGAAAATGAAATTTTTGTTTGCCAGCTAGCAACGCAACTTATGTATGTACATTCGATTGCCATACATAATTAAAAGTTATAATAACTTATTTAGTTTTACAATTCCTATTCAATAGAGATAAAATCTTTAGATAAGTTTGGAAGTATCAAAAGTTCTAATAACATTTAAACCTTTAGAGCCCAAGGTCCTTAAAACAGAAATAATTTCGAAAAAAAAAAATAATTATATTCCGGCTTCAAAGAATGTAATTTTCAATTGTATCAATGATCACTAAGTGTTAAAGTTTTTAAAAAATATGCACTTACAGCCATATTTATAATAAAAAATTAGCAGGTCGTTGTACACAGTGCCTAAGTTTGTCATTCCTATACGTGGAAAATCTTGCACAAATGTACAAGGTATTTAATTTTTTGGATTCTCTGACTAGTTATCAAATGGACGATATGGAAAGTTTTAATAACATCAGCCTATAGCAGGTTTTTTGTTCCATATACTATCTAGTTGCTAACTTTTCATTACACATACGGCCGATAATGATTAAACAGAACTGGTGCATGACGTTTTTTTCCATACAAATTGACACATAAAAACGCTGAAGAATGCAGTCGTGAATCTATTTTATTTTGACAGCTATTTTTCTTATGCTCGCATTTTTAGTAACATATTCTCTCAACAATGAATGAATTTTGAATTTTTTTGAAACCAACTCCAGTTTTTAATACACATTTTCAATTGCAAAGATTCGTACACTTTGTATTTTATTGACCGATAAAAAGTCATTTATAAAGTCGATTTATTAGAAAAATTATGAGTTAAGTCAAAATTATTTGGTGCTTTAAGTACGACTATATAATTATTTTTATTATATACATATGTATATATGTATGTATGTATATCATTTAAATTCAAGTTAATTAATAAAGGTCGAAAAACTAGATAAATCGTATATTTTTATAACAAATAATACGCTTAAGTGTAAGGTATATATATTATTAAGACTTTCTAATGCAAGTATAACTGTCAAAATTTAAATTTCAAAACGTCAAGTTATTAGCCATTATTTGAAAATTTCCCTAAAGATTTAAATGTGCGGTTAATCGATGATTATTATGTGATTAAACAATTTTTTTTATCTTTTAAATCTTATTTAGATAAAAAATGGCATTCAATTTCTTTTCATATGAAAGAAATCAATCAATTAAAGTCAATACACAAATAAAAATTTTAAAAATTTCTTCAATTGATTTTTATTTAAAATAAAAAACTCTTGTTTTTTTTTAGAAAACATAATTTTTTTAATTTAATTTTAAACATTTTTATACTATAATTTTTTTATATTTTATTTGGAACTCTAAAAAATTTAAATTTAGAAAACGACGTAAATTAAACGTAAAGCATGTACGACTTTTGAACATTGCGGTTAATTTTCCAAATACGCGTGTTTTTGATAAAAAAAATAAAATAAGTAAACTGTAGCAACAGCAAAATTCTTTAATTTTTATTTAATAAATTCTTTAAAATTCTCTCAACTCATGTTTAGCGTATTTTTTTCTTTTGTTTTTTTAATTTGATTTGTCTATTTTTTTTTTTTACAAAAAAACTAAAAATGTCTGTCTTCCAAATGAAATTTTAATATATGTATGTACATATACATTTGTACATACATATGTATGTATGTACCTGAATGTAAAAAAAAATATTCTGGCGCAAATATGTAAAGAAAATTGTAAAAATAAATAAAAATCTTTAAATATAGCTATGCAACGGATTTAAAATAGACTTATACATTCATACATAGTATATATACATACATATATTTTTTGTCAGTTTAATTCCACACAACACACTAAATATTTTGTATAAATTTAGAAAGTTATTTAGGGCTTCTGAACAAAAAGTATTAAACAAAACGTTTCAGCGTTTATTTTGTTTTTTATAAAAAAATGCATTTTTGCGCTGTTTTTTTTTATTATTCTTCTATTTCCTTTCATTTTGTCTGGTTGTTGTTTGTTAGTGGAAGTTGAAAGCACTATGGGTTGTGTATTTAAACTTTATTGTAGAAAATATTTTGTTCAGTGACTAAGTTTGCTTGTTTACCCGTATTTTGTCTCTGATAAAATTTAGAACAACAATTACAACAATGGCAACACTAAAAAAATGTGGGGTAATGGTGGTATCACACATGATATGTTTTTTACATATGCATGTGCTGTAAAATTTTCCATATGTAAACTTTGTACTCATCATCTGACACATATAAAACATTGAATGTGTAAAATACATATGAAATTACGTATGTATGATGTATTTTTTTTTTCGATTAGAACAGGTTCTATTTTCATAGTTCTCATATAGAAAACATAAACAAAATAGATGTATATATACACATTAAAAACTCAGCTGTTGTTTACATTTATAAGCTATGTCATATGTACGTGTGATAGCAAAAATTATGATTTGTATGTAAAACGTCAATTTTGACATACTAAATACGGAATTATATATGAATGTATAAAAAATTGACAGCATATACCTAAAAAACATGCCGTGTGATATCAGCATAAGTGCACGATGCGCATAAATAAATTAACAAACAGTAACGTTTTTATTGGTGCCGGCCGTCCTACATTTTAAACAGGAAAGACAGCAGAGAATGAAAAACTGATTGATGTTCTCATTTAGACTTTTAGAAATTTGTTCTCTTTTTCACTTTTTGTTTCCCATCAATTTTAAGTGTTGCTAAATTAAGATTTTACGAAACGTTTTATTTTTTAATAAACAAAAAAAAAAAACATGTTGGATTCCTGTACTTCAGAGTTTTTGCCAACACGAATGAATATTAAAAAACGCGAAATTTTTAATTTTGGAATAAAATTTCTTCACCTGTTAAATTTCAATACTATTTTCTTTATACTTTTTCTTTTATATACAATATAAAAAAACGCTGGCGAAATTCTAGCTGGAGAAAGTAACACGTTTAAAATTTAATGTAATATAAGTAAGAACAAACTCACAACCTCTTTAATTATTAATTTAAGACACGGTTGTATGTTAACGTATTTTAAACAATGTTGATACTAGTTAATTTTATAAATTTTTCTTTGATAATGTACCGTTTTAAAACATCATACAATTTAAATTTTTAAATGCTAGCCTAAATTTTAAGGATATAATGTAATAACTGAATAATTCATTTAAAAACATATGCATCATATATGTACGTACGAGTAATATATTCTTTTCGTGTTTTTTTTAGTATTAAAGCTAGCACACAGGGGACGACCCCTACTTTTGCAGTACATTGTGCTAATCTAGGAAAGTTGGTTATGGCAACGGAAAAAGAGTGGGTAGTATTCGTGGACATTTGATTTAAACTTATTAATATCGTAACTGGCAGTAAACATTTTCGCAAGAAGATTGGTCTATAAACGAACAGTGCGTCTAAAGAACGAATTCTCTTTATAATGCATTGTGCGATTTACTGAACAATCTATTACAAAATATGCGTTTATTTGAAATTAATGTTCTTATTTCATCAGAGCATCTCCCATGGTAGTACCGATACAACTCTTAATAGTAAGAAGATCAGATGAAAAATGCTTCTTTCGACACTCGAAAAATGTGATCGTGCCAACGGACATCTAAGGTAATTCTTATGCTTAGAACATCAAGATCATCCGCCTCCTCAATACTAACACCATAGCCATAGTCACAGATGATTAAATGGCATCATTATCAATACCACGCCTATGCCTTGCGTGTACTATCAAAAAGCGCTACAAAGGCATTAATTGAATTATATTTAAAATTGTTTCAAATATTTTTACGTTGTTTTTTTTTTTCTTTGTTGGTTAAAATATACACTTTTTGTACCTGTTATTATGTATTTTGAATTTAAATATTTATTTTCATAAAAACTTATTCAGTTCGTGTGAAAAAGAGTGTGGCTGTTTTAAAGAAAAAAATAATAAGTAAACGAGTGATCTATTTTTGTCAACATTTAAGTGATTATTTTTTCGAACGGTTTTTTTTTTTTTTGCTTTATTATTTATTTATTTTTTAATTAAGTGTAAAGGTAAAAACCATTTGATTTTTTTCTAATTTTAAATACGTGTATGTAGACAATAGAGAAAGGAAAACACACAAAAAACGCGATTTTATTTTATTGAAGAAATATAATTCATTATCATTCATTTGGTGTAGCAAGAAAATAGAAAAATAAAATAATTTTTTTGTAATTTTAAATGATTTTACAATTTTTGCCTTTTTATTTGTTTATATACATATACGTATATTACTTTTATTTACTAAATATTTTTTTAACAATTCAAACGCTCTTTTTAGTTGTGTTTGCTTGTAGAGAGCAAAATCATTTGTATTTTTCAAAATTTTACCAAATATAGTAAAAGAAAATGGAATAATATTTTTATCATATTATTTTTTCTTTTCTTTTTTTATTGCTATCGTGAGCAGCGTATAAATAAAATAAGAAAAAAAAAATGTACATCGTGTCTATAACGAAAAATATAAATATTGAAAAATTATTTCTTACGTTTTACTTGTATTATATTTTTTTGGTTTTTGGTTCAGCTTTTTTATATTGTCTGATGCTGCTGCTGGTGTGATGAAAATGCTTTACTTTATTTTTAATATGTTTTTCTTTAAATTTTATGTATTTAGGTATGTTGTATATACAAATAAGTTATTAAAAATTATTTAAATTAGTTTAACTTTTGATAATTATTTTTTTTTAATATTCTAAAAGAAATATTTTTTTTATGATTTAATATGTAAAGTCATTTAAAACTTTTTTTTAAACGTTATATAAATATTTTACTTGGAATTTTTCCTTTATATTTTTCTTTCTTTTCTTTTATTTTAATAAAATCATATATACAAATTATATATACATATATGTATATATATATATTTATTTATTTTTTCGTTTTAAATAGCAGTAGTATTATTGTAGTAGCCGCACTGTAATTTCTATATTTTTTTATTATTTTTTTATTCAACTATTTTTGTATTGTCAGTTTTGACAAGTGTGATCTTAAGCGAGTCTAGATGTGTACTGAATTTGAAAATGTGGAAAATTGAAAAATCATGCTAGAAATGATATTCGAAATGGTATTTTCGTAAAACGATTTCTTAAACGAAAAAGAAAATGCTTTCTAAATTAAATCAAGAGCATGAAAGTAATGAGAAAACTTGTACAAAAATATGTATCTCAGAGCAATATCTAATTGAATAAATTATTGTTTCTCTCAGTGACAATCACCTTGTATATTTTAGGAAATCCTTGTATAATTTAATTAAATAAAAGACTTGTTCTTAATTCCATTCTACTCGTATAATACAACTTCTTAAATTAAGACTTTTTTGTTCCTCTTTATTCAGTTTTTTTTTCTCTTTTTGACCATCAATCAATCACTCAGTAGTTTGTCTGCTTGTCTGTCCATCTCAACATACTCGTAGCTTCATTTTTTTCCAATATTTGATTGTAAAATTTGTTGTTCTTTTTGTTATAAATTTCAACATCAGCGTTATGCGTAATAAGAAAAATTATAATATTTTTAAAATAAAACAGCTGTTTAAAAACATGAAAAAAAACAAACGACAAGACCAATTCGTGGCACGCTTAACACCATGTGTTCGTGCACGAGTCATATTTATTTCTAAACTTTGGTAGAATAACAGTAAAAAAATATTTTTTCATATGCAGAACATACATATATAGTGTACTCGTATTAGTCACATCATAGTTCTTCTTTATAAATCTGTAAAACACTTATGCCCGTATTCATAAAAATTATTTTAGGTTTATTGAGGGTTTATTTTACATATTTCTATGAAATACTATATATTTCTATGAAATACTTGTCAAATACACCCTCAATAAACCTAAAATACTATTTATGAATACGGGCATTAAAATTCATTTATTAAACAATTTACCATACACATGCATATATGCTTCGTTTTACACGGTGCTCGTTTTCGGCATTAACCCTCCGTTTACCGCAAAAAAAGAAACTTGCAGTAATTTCTATAGTGGGTCTATTGGACCCATTGGTATGAAAGTAGAATGTATCTAATTAACCCGACTGGTAGTGTGCGGTAAAAATTTGGTTATACGAAATGATAATATAAAATGAAGAGTAAACATAACAGAAAAAGATCAAACGAATAAAGTCGATAAAGGATAAAGCATCTAAATTATTAATAAATTATAAAATCAATTTACCTTCGGGTCCGTCAGACCCGTCTCGTAGACAGAGAGTTAAATCAAAATCTGAAAATATGACTGCATGCGAATTTATTTCTTTTTAATTATAATTCGATATCAAACGAAATGTCTATGTACAGTGGACAGCTATATACCACATGGTTTTTCTCAATTATACACAACTTTATGGCATGAAATTTAAATCTTTTTATTAGATGCTGAAGACTCGGGTTCGAGCCCCAGGAAAAGTGATACATTTTTTTAAATTAATTTTTGTTTTTGTCAGAAACGCTTTAATTAGATCAAAGTTAACTGCAATAATTTTTTTTTTTCTGTTTTATTTTTTAATATTAGCATTAAACAAAAAAATCATTACTTAAAAACTAACAACAGCAAATTCGAAATGAAACAAACACAGTCTAAATAATAATGCCGACAAAAAGTGTTAAGTTTTTTTTTTCAATTTTTCCCTATAATTTGTGCGTTGTTGGACTTCTTTCCGTATTTAAACCCTATTTAAATTGGGCGTGGCTAATTGAAAAATTTATCAAAAATTAAAATTCTTTTCAGTTTACATTTGAGAAATATGTATGCTAATACAGGGCGAATATCTAAGAATATTAAAATTTTGAAAATCTGATAATATGTATAATAAAAAAATATACAATTTAATGCATTAGTCTTTAAAACCAGTTACCTCATCAAACGTCCTCATCATATGGAGGAAATTATACTTGAAAATATGTTTACAATGTTTTTCCTTTAATTTTTTACAATTACTGCAAAAAAACTACTTTTCTAACCAAATTTAAACAAAAAAATATTATTCTTAACTTGAATAGAGGGTTAAATCACCATAATAGTTTTTCTTTGGAATTATGCGATGCATTTCTATTTAACCCTATATGTGTTCATACGTGCAAATTTTTAAAACTATAAAGTAAATATCTATAGAATAACCAGTTTTCGATTTATTATATTTGTTTCTTCTCTTGAATAACTGTTCAATAAAATTAAATCATCCAGGTGTGTCATTCGAAAGTCTTGATCTGATTTTGTTGTCAATATATGACACAAAAGAAAAACAACACTTCTTGGAAGAATTGCCAACAATTTATTTTATACTGTTTGCAAATACATACTACAAAAATAATTTCGAACAATTAAGTTAAATTCAACTCTGAAAAAACAAAAATACTCATACTGAGCGAATTATTGACAGGTAAAAATTCGAAACGCTTATTTTCATTCTTCTGGACAAATTAAACGAATTTCTGCGATTTTTTTTAATAAACACGGCATATTTCCGTAAGTTCACATTCAGCGTTTTAAAGTTTACAAAAAAAAAAAAATAAAAAATTCCACAATCAAATCTACCAAATGATTATTAAAAAGATTTGTTTAAAATCGTCGCCGTCGTACATATCATTCATGTTGACTAATGTGGATAAGGTAGAATAAAGGGCAAAAACAAAATAAATTTGTAATTCTGTTTCATCCAAATAAGATGACAATTACAAGAACAGCAATGATGGTAAGAAAAGGAGAATATGATGTAAACTGTTGTGTGACTTTACTTCGACTAACTCATACAAATGTATGTACATACAGTAATAATTTCAGTATGCGATTTCCAAAAAAGTGTGAGTTAAATAGTTGATGTTTGGTCTTGAATATGCACAGGACACAAAGAACTCTGATGAGACTACCGTAGCTGGAGTCGAAAACAATTGTTCAGTTTGGCTAGTGTACTATTCCTTCACGGACATCATTTCTTCTTTAATTACCAAAAAATAACATTGCAGTTAAATTTGATCTAATTAAAGCGTTTTCTGATAAAAACCAAAAATTAAATTGATCACACCTCTTCGGAGATTCGAACCCGAGTCTTCGGCTCTTAACATAAAATTGCACCCGACTATGGTGCTACGCTCTAACCACCTCAACCACCGTCGTACATATCATTCATGTTGACTAATGTGGATAAGGTAGAATAAAGGGCAAAAACAAAATAAATTTGTAATTCTGTTTCATCCAAATAAGATGACAATTACAAGAACAGCAATGATGGTAAGAAAAGGAGAATATGATGTAAACTGTTGTGTGACTTTACTTCGACTAACTCATACAAATGTATGTACATACAGTAATAATTTCAGTATGCGATTTCCAAAAAAGTGTGAGTTAAATAGTTGATGTTTGGTCTTGAATATGCACAGGACACAAAGAACTCTGATGAGACTACCGTAGCTGGAGTCGAAAACAATTGTTCAGTTTGGCTAGTGTACTATTCCTTCACGGACATCATTTCTTCTTTAATTACCAAAAAATAACATTGCAGTTAAATTTGATCTAATTAAAGCGTTTTCTGATAAAAATAACACAATTAAGTTTAAAATTTTTTTAAATGATTTTTTTTTATAGTTAATAAAAATGTTTATAAGGAATGCTCTTAAAATATAAGGATTTTTTTTAACAAAGTATTAAATGAAAAGCATAAAAGTTATTTATGAAATTAAATTTCTATAATACCTCGTGTTTAGCAGTATTATCGTCATCGTTATCGCCGCTTAAATTTCTGCTATTGGTGGTCGTTTTGGTTGTAATAACTTTCGATTGACGATTCGTTGATGATGACGTTGACGCCGGCAGAGATGATTCAACACCCTTCATTATAATACTAGCACCCAAAAATTTATTAAGCAAAGCTCTGGCCTCTTGATCCTCTGCTGTATCACCCTCTTCAACAACTTTTTCAAAGAAAGAGAAATAGTGAAATAAGAAAGAAAAAAAGGAGAAATAATGAGTCAGCAATATAAGTTCAGTGACCAAATGAAAAAAAAATAATAAAATAATTTCTCTTACCATTATCAGCATTACGCATACGTTCCAAACAATCACTAACATTTGTAATGATTTTCTCCTCACCCTGGCTATTCAAGAAAGAGCGTGTTACTGTTTTAAATTCACGCTGAGTTTTTATAGAATCACATTCACTTTCACTTTCGGTTATAAAACGTCCTGAGTGGCGACTAGCAACTTCCTCAACTTCATATTCATGTTCGTTCCCATCAGAATCATCCAATACAGTAGAACGATGTTGTTGTACACGTGTAGTTGTTTTATAAGTTTCTAAAAATTTTGTTTTCTTTATTAATAGAATGTCTACAATTTGTTTTCAAAACCCTTACCATAATTATCACCTTCTTGATCATTATCGCGGCTATTTTTACGTGAATTAGTACGTAATATTAGGCCCGCTTTAGGATAATTATTAGACTTTTCTGTTAAAGTAGTAGAAGCAGCCTCTTTTTGTATAAATTTCTCACTCATTTCCTTAACTGAGCCACGCCTCACATATTTGGTAGTGGTATCAAGAAAATCATCTTCTGGACTGGAACGTAAAGCCGGGGTAGCACCTTTGACCATAGATTTGGACTGTAAACAAATATATTTTTATAAATTATAAGAGAACTTTTTGTATTACTGCTGTTGTATAATGTGACTTACAATTAAAGCCGCTTGATGAGTTTCCTTAACATCAACATCTTTAATTGATTTTATAGCACTGCTTGTTACCTCCACTTGTTCTTTTAATTTTTGTAATTCTTCAGGATTAGTGGAATAAATAAATTCTTTACGTTCCACTATAGGTTTTGTTTTATTATCGGCATAATATTTTTCTTCAACTACATAACCGGTGACTTCTATGAGAGTTAACAGATTAATTATTAAGAAAATGTGTCAAGAATACTTTTGTTTTATATAAAGTAATTTTTAAGAAGACATGCTATTTTTCAACATTATTCAGAGTTCAAATAAATTTTATTGCAAATATCAATTCATTAATTATAGTGTAAAAATCATTCAAAAATATATTTAAAGCCTCCTAAAAATATGATAATTTTGGAAAATATTTTGTTTTTACAAACCAATCCTGTTTTTACACGTAAATACGGGTACAAAAACCTTGCAAAACAAATTGTTTTCATGCAGCAATCAATTGCTTAAAAATGCACTCGGTTTTCTATTTCCTACCAAAATTGATTTATTTTTATACCTAAAATATAATAATTTATATATATAACTACCAACGACCCGTGGTCCTAAAAAAAATTAGAAAAGGTACCCAAATTTTCTGATATATGTATTTGCTATTCGTTAAGATTTAATTTAAAATAAGAAAAAAAAGTGCCAAATGTTATTATTTTAAGCCGGTGGACAAAAAAGGTACCAAGTTTTGTTCTTCACTACAAGTACTTTTTGAACTTTGTTTTGAAAAGCTACTCCTGGCACATAATAATATAAAATAATTTTCAGAAATATATGTATGCATGTCTGCTTAAAAATTTTATTTTATTATTTAACATAAAAGGACTATTTTTTAACAAAACTATTTTTTTTTTCTTGTGGGGAAATATGTATATCTTTTTGACTCACCTTCTGTTGTTTCACTGGGTTCCACTTGTGGCTTTTTCTTCTTCAAAGCTCTTATGCCAAATAATGGTAGACCGTTTTCATCTGTTGGTCCAATACCATAACTAGATGTTATACAATCATCGTCTACATATGATGATTTATTGGTGACAAGTTTTTGACTAGTGGTTAATGATTTAATCGATTTCGTATAACCTGTACGTGAATCTACACTTGAAGTTGTTGTATTGGAAGATTTTTTAGGTGTTGTTGTACCAGGAGCTTTTAAAATATTCTTACGATCAGCCCAAACTGGTGTTTTATCACCGTTTGTAGCAGTAGTAGTCGTAGTAGTCGTGGTAGTAGTTACACGTTTCGTTAAAGGCTTGTTGCCGGTAATGGTGGCAGATGCAGTAGTTGTAGTATTAGTAGCAGTGTTACTACTTGTTGTAGTGGATGATTTACGTCTAGAGGGTGAAGTTTTAGCATCAGGACTGTGACTGCCACTTGTAACTCTGTAAAGTTTACTTTGAGGACTACGACTACGTTCCTGGTTTCTTATGGGACTTTTGCTAATAGGACTTGTTTGCCTATCGGGCGAACTATGAGTAGATGAAGATTTTCGTGTTGGCGAGTCACGTGAATGTGAAGTTTCGTGGCTTATTTCCTTAACCTCCTCTTGTTGGTAATCATCTTTGTAGTAGTATTGCTTTTTAGTGGTACTGGTAACGCTTACTTTTTCACCTACACGTTCGGGACTATGCTGTTCCGGTTCTGGTTTTTCATAAGGATAACGTTTACCTGTAGGAGATTTTCTACTTGGAGGATGATAGGCTTCTTCGAAAATGTATTCCTTTTTTGTGGAAGTTTGTTTTGGAGCATTATCCTTAAGAGTTTTAGGCTGCTTGGTTGTGGTATCTGGTTCCTCTTCTTCTGTCAATGGTTTACCAGACTTGGTAATGCTGGTTTTTGTTGTGACCACAGTATTACTGATTAATTCGTTCTTTTGATTTTTCCTAATCAAACGAATTTGGGCTCTGACTCTACGTCGTATTTCATAGGATTGTATGGTTTCTAATAATTTTTCCAATACTTCTAAATCGAAAATTTCCTCCACGTTTATATCTTCGTTAGTGGAAGGAGGCCTTTGCACTGAAGGTCGTTTGTTGTGCGATGGCACATCAAATTTCACGGCAGTATTACGTTCTGTTGTGATTACTTCCTCTTCAGGCTGAGAAGATTTACGTGAATAGTGATTTTTATTGACTTCCAATGAATCACGTCGGGTATGTTCTAAAGAACTCTTGGTATGCTCCATATAGGAAGGTCTACGACCACTCATGGGACTGGCTAAAGGTGTGCGTTTGGTTGGTGTTGCCGCACCACTACCACCGTTGTTATTCTCAAATAAACTTCGTCTGGCTGCCACTGAATCTGTGGTGCTGCTGGTGGTCGTTTTTGTTGACATTTTAGGACTTTTGTTGTGGGGATGTTTTAGTGGTTTATTGCTGGGCTCTAGAACAGTTTCATCAATGTCAGACGTCTTTTCGTCTAACTGTATTTCGTTAGTATTAGTTTCTAAACAAATTACTTCGTCGGTTAATTTTTCTAAATTGTGCTCTTTTGTTTGGAATTTCAATGGCTGTAAAGGCGATGAGCTGGTAGAACTGTGTTGTGAGGTGATTGTTTTAGGTACAGGAGTTTTTTCACATTTTTCTTTGTTTAAATATTCTTCATTTCTCACTGTTACCTGTTGCTCAGTTGTGCTAATGATTATTCCATCCGCACTTACGTTTTCATCATCCGTTTTCTGTGCCGGTCTTAAGCGTACTGATGTTGTATTTTGTTTCTCAGATTTTTTATTCGTTGATTGTTTTTTCAAGTCATTAGTTTTGTCGCTGCTGCTGTTGCCGCTGCTGCTACTGAGTTTTGTTTGCTTACCGATAATGCTTTTTACTACCGTTTCAAGTGTTTTATTGTTGTTGTTTTTGTTGTTGTTACCACACAATTCATCGTAATCATTGTCAGTATTTTTATTTGTACGTTGTGTTGTTTGCCTGGGTTTGATTGACGACGACGTTATTGTTGTGCTATCAGTTGGTTGTATGCGTGACTTAATGTCTGGTCGCAATTTCTCTGTATCTTTAACGGGTGACTTGTTGCACTTTAATGGAGTTGCTGCTGTTGGTTTTTTATTTCGGCCCTCAAATACCGATGGTCTGCTTAAAATATCTTTTTGACGTCGTTCTTCAATGATGGTTGTATGCCTGGCAGTCAGAGGTATTAACTCTTCGTCATCGGTATTTGGAATGTTGTTGTCGTCGTCATCGTTATTGTCGTTTTGTTTAGGCTGTTGTTGGTATTTTTTCTCAGCTGTAAATTTTTTACTTTGATGATGTTGTTGTTGCTGATGACTCACCTTAAATTCTTTTGTGTGTTTTTTCTTTTGATTTTCAAAACATTCCACGAAATCTTCATTTGTATTGGTTAGGGGATAATCTTTATTGGCCTCATTAATATGAGGTTGCTGCTGCGGCTGTTCATTCAATTCATCTAACTCATTTTGGCGTGAAATATGTCTTGATATTGAGCGCACCAGCTCAGGCGATTTTTGTGGAGCCATTGGTTGCAGTTTAGCGGTATAGATACGTTCATTTCTAACAAATTCCTTATGATCCTCGTCCTCCAACTCGTCCTCATCCGTACCTTTATTGGTGACTTGGCTCACCTCGTTAGTTTTGCTAACATTTTCCATAGTTTTTGAAAATCTCTCTCGTTTTTCATCAACTGACAAAAGACAATCGTCGTCCTGTGGTATTTCAGCCTTATCATCGTATTGCCTTTGAAAAGGTTCCGATGCTTTAGGTTTTGTCATTTCTTCGGCTATATTTTGGAATTTTGTTACCTTTTCTATTACAGTTAAAACACTTTCTTCATCATCATTTGTTGTATCCAAACTGTTATAGTCTAAACTTGGTGGTGCCTCTACTAAGGGGTTATAGTCCATAGAATCATAAGAGCTTTCAGTTTTTTCCACTTTTATTTCTGTAATGTGACAGCCGACGTAGGCATTTTGCTCTTCCTCAAAGATGGGTATGTTCTTTACTTGAGGTTTTCGTTTAGGGCGTTCATCTTCTGGTTCTTGTATGACATCCGGATATCTAGGTTTACCTGTATCCAAATAAGCAGGTACTGGGGTAGGCACTATTTTATCTGGTGAAGGTTCCCGGGAGCTTTTAGCTTGCTGTATATCGATAACAACATTTTCCATGGTCTCACTACTAACCAAGCGATCAGAGGTACTTAAATTAATAGTTTTAGTAGCAAAGCATTTATTAGGTCTACTCCGATGTTCTACAGGTCTGGGAGAAGCTTTTGGAGAGTTATTTCTTGGTTCAGGTTTCTTTACCTTAATCAAGTTTTCACTAGTGGAACGTGACATTTTGGAATCCTTTTCTTTAGTTGTAACACGATGTACAGGAGCTGATTCCTTACGCTCGGTAACGGGCATACGACGTATTAACTTTTCAGGCAATACTGTAGAATCTATAATTTCTCGGTAAACTGAATCTTGAGGTCTCTTGGATTCAGGCGATTTTTCCTTTTTGGATGATGTATCCATCTCAGTATGTTCTATAATAATTTCTGTGTTAACGGAAATATTACTTGATCTTCGGCGTTCAGTTATGCGATTAGGGCTGTGCTCAGGTGAAGAACTATCTGAGCCATCTACCTGATCACGTTTTGGAGGCGATTTTGTTTTACGTGTTGAGGATCTTAGACGATCTTTAATTGTTGTGGTTTCTGTTTCTGATTGTGTCGAAGGTTTCCTGGAGATTTTCGGCTCCATATTGTCTTTGCTAGGTTTACGTTTCGAAGCTTCTTCTTTAGGTATTGTTTGCTTAGTAGGAGATGTTGTTCTAGGAGAAATTGATTTTTTTGTTGGTGAACTACTACGTGGTGAGGAAGAAGGTGAAATCATTTTGGTGATTTTTACCTCTTTATTTTCTATTCCATATTCTTTTTCCAAAGTTTTATCAATATGTTTAGAAGAAATACAAGTTTCGGGTTCAAAGGGTTGAGATTGTTCGTCAATATCAGCGCTGGGCTGATGCTTAGTTGATTTCTTATGCACTGTTATAGTTTCAGTTACAGTACGCATGAATTCATTGTCTTCATCGTCAAGGTCTGAGGCATCTGGAGTTTTATGTTTAGGATGTTCTTCAGGCTTTCTAGAACTAGTTTCATTAGACTTTGTTTGTTTGGTGGTTGTCTTAGTGATTTTGTTTATAAATTCTATGTCGTTATCTTCTACCTCAGTTTGTTGCGGAGGCTGTGCTTTAAGCGATTTATCTGGTGCTGTGCTTGTCTGCATAAACTCATTTAGTTCTTCTTTTTCTAATTCCGATTTTTGACTTGCGTTCTTCGTAGGCTTGTCAGGATTTTGTTTTAAAGACTTAGTTGCATCAGATTCCTTGTGTACGGTGGTTGTCCTAATAACTGTGTGCCCAAATTCGTTATCATCATTATCAACGAATTTCAGTTCTTGTGGCGTTTCTTTCTTAGTCTGACCTATTGGTACTTTAGCAGTCAGAGATCCAGGTGATTTATTTGGTACTGTACTTGTCTGCATAAATTCATTCATATCTTCTAATTCCGGTTCTTGACTTGTGTACTTTTTAGGCTCTTCAAGTTTTTGTTTTAAAGGCTCAGTGCGTGTTTTCTCTTTTGTGTTGATCTGTTTGTGCATAGTTTTCTTGACATTATTAATATACAAGGGCTCGTCTTCTTCATCACAATCTTCGATTTTAACCTGAAATATGGCCTTGTTTTCTAAGTCGTCCTTCTCAATAGTTTCATGCTTGGTAGTCTCAGTCCTGTTTGTCTCTTCGATCTCTGGTATTGGTTTTTGCTTGTAATTACCAGGAGTATCGCCATATGTATCCATTCCTAATATTTGCCTACAACGTTCTTCGAAAGTATCTCTACGACCAGTTCCTTTTTTTCTATAGGTTGGCGATGTGGGAGATGAATGGTCAGTAGTTTTTGAAATAAATGCACCGTCTGGAGTTTCTTTTCGCTCTGTTTCGTTTAATTCAACTAAAGGCACATTCCAAGGTTTTTCCGGATTTGCACAGGTTTCTGGCAACTTTTCAGTATCCTCTGGGAAAGTTAATCCAGTTATAGTTTCTGGTTTTTTATCTTGCGGTTTCTTTTCTATTGACGTTGAAGATATATTTTCTGTTTTAACATAACTCTTTTGACAAGTTTCTACGAACAACTCTTCAGTTTCAGCATCTGTTTCTTCGTCATTTATATCTTTTGATGGTTTCTGATTTTTAACATTTAGATCTTCTGTAATTGTGGAAGATCTTAATGTTTTTACGAACGCTTGATCTTCTACAGTTGTTATTTTTGGCGTTTTCGATTCAGGGCTTGGCAAATAATCTGACTTATCTCTCTGTTCCTTAGGTTTTGTAGAGCTAGCATTATGCGTAGGCGATCTTTCTTTACATGGCGATGGTGATCTATTTTCTGTGCGTTTTGGTGTTTTTCTATCGCTTTCTGTGTTTTCTCTCTCATTTGTAATTAGTTGTTGTGAGGCATTGCGTGAGAAATCTGTTGACCCAGTGAAGGTAATGTTGTCTCTGGGTTTTTCTTCGCCTCCAGGTTTGATGTATTTAGGTTCAGGTTTTGGTGAGCTTCGGTAATATGGTTTTCTTACGTTGTCATCGCCATCAGATGTAAAAAGATTGTCCTCTTGAGGGGACTTGGAACGTTTTTTCGGTTGCTCCTTTTCTGGTAAATCCTTATTATCAGAAGTTGCAAAAACTTTTTCTTTTACAACATCCGTTCTTTTTAATGTTTTCCTTGAAGTATTATCATCTTCTAGTAAAATTTGTTCTGGTTTATGTTTAGGTATAATTGGAAAGTCTTTGGGTGTTTTCGATGTCGTCATAAAATGTCGAGTTTCCTTATGCGTTTCTTCCTCATCTGTATCTATTGGTTCCTGAGGTTTGGTTTGGAGTTTTTCAAACGGTTTAGTTGGCGTCAATTTTTCTGGATAGTTTTTATCATCCACGTATTGATTAACTTCTTCTTGAACTATTTTCGTAGTTGTGTAATTTTCATCTTCACCAAATTTCTTCTGTTTTCTAGTTGGTGAGGGAGATCTCTCAGGCTTTTTCAGAGTTTTAGAAGGTGAGTTATCCCGAATGTTTTTCAAAGTATTTGTAAAAGTTTTATTATCTATAGGATGTTTTTCTTCACCAGGTTTCTTTTGTGCTCTTGTTGGTGAGCTGGACTTTCCCGGAGAAGAAGATCTCTCAGGTTTTTTCAAAGTTTTAGAAGGAGAGTTATCCCGAATAATTGTAGTGTTTTTTAGAGTACTTGTAAAAGTTGAATCATCTATGGAATGTTTTGAATCAGGTTTGTTTTTACTTCTAATTGGTGAAGTGGGTTTATTTGGAGAATGAGATCTTTCCGGCTCTTTTTGTTTGCTAGAGGAAGAGATATCTCGAGGTTTATTACTTTTGTTGCTGCTAATTTGCTCTTCCTGATAATCTTCATCACTGAATTTCTGGCAAGTTTTAATTGTCACAGTTTCGGTAACCGAAGTTTCGGGAACTTTTTCAATTTGAGTAGGAGAAACTTTTATGCTTGGAGATTGTGGTTTTTTTGATGCCTTTTTCAACTCTTTGGTTGATATTTGAAGATCATTTGTAGGAAAATCTTCTTTCTCCGTTAGATGTTTATTTTGATCAGTATCTGTTGGTTTATATAAGTTTGAAGTTTTCTTCTCTGTCTGAACGTCAGTAATATTCTTATATGTGTTTTCTGTAATCATTTTCTGAGGCCTCAAAGATGTCTTGAATGTTTCTTCATCTTTTGGCGTTGGACGAATTCTAGTCGGTAAAACTTGTTTAGGTGATTTCGGCTCATTGTATACATGTTTAGAGCTTTCTGGTTCTTTACTGGGGGAGCCTTCGCTCACTGGTTTTTGACTCTCTTTATATTGGGGTTCGTTTGATTGTAATATTTTTGTTTTAGTTACAATTTGTATTTGAGTTGTTGGCTTTTGCCTTTTATCTATTGTTAATTCATTCGGTGCCGTTTTATTTTTAGATTTTTCATGCTCTAAACAGTCCTTATCCGTAATAACTTGCTTTTGCTTGGAGTTGATATAAATTTGATTAGTCTCGATATATGTTTGATCTTCATCATTGTTCGTGGGTTTGACAGAAGTAGATTTTTGTTCGGCATGCTTGTCATTTGTTTGCGAAGAAATTTCGGTCTGATCGTTAGAAAGTGGTTTCGATTCCTTTTGCTTTCTTGGAATTAGATGCCTATCTGGACTGACTTCGGTATCAAATTGTTTAGGAAGATTCGTTTTGGGTTGTTCAGTATACTTTTGATTTGGTTTTTCTTTCGGAGTTTTTTCCTCGGGAGTCAATAAATGTTCAATTTGCTGGAATTCTTGTTCATTTTTTATAAGTTTCTTCGTGGAGTTAATAACAAGTTTACTCGCCTCTACAATAGCTTCCTCATCATCAGAATCCAAAGGTTTACGACCCCTAGGCTTAAATTCATCGGGATATTCCTCATTATCGAAGGTTTTATATGTTTTAATATTTACTGATTGCTTCGGACTACGTGTAGGTGAAACATGTTTATTTGGTGATTGTGGTCTATTTCCAGAAGGTTTTTCGGGATATTTTTGGCTAGGTTTCTGCTCATATCTTACTGGTGATTGTGAATCTCTAGGAGTTTTCATATCTTTTTGGGCTTTTTGTTTATTCGTAATTTTCATAACAAATTCGTTGGTCTCCAAAATTGTGTTTTCATCCTTTGTTGTTTTTGGAGAACGTGTGGGAGAAAGAGGTTTACTAGGAGATTGTGGTCGTTTTTCGAAAGGTTTTGCAATAATTTTCTCATTAGACCTCTGTTGATCTCTTACTGGTGATTTAACCTCTTTAGGAGAATGCGTTGGACCACAATATTTACCAGTTGATTGTCTTGGTTCAAATGAAGATTCTTGGGAATGTTTAGGGCCCGATTTGGCATCAATTAAAGTCTTTTTGTCTGGATATTGCGAATTTTCAATTTTTTCGACTTCCTGTTCTGTTATTATAAGTTTTTTTGTAGAATTAGTGATAAACTTACTTGATACTGTTTCGTCGTCATCTATATCTACAGATTTATACACCTGTGGTTTAGTTTTATCTGGATATATTTCAGAGATTACTGGTTTTGTTTTAACCATGGATTTTAATGTTTCATTTTCCACTAGTTTCTTTGGAGAACGTGTTGGAGAAACATTTTTATTAGAAGGCTGAGGTCTTCTACCAGAAGGTTCTTCAGGCTTTTCTTGATTTCTAACAAAAGGCTTGAAATCTTTAGGGCTCTTTCTATCCGGATAAGTTAACGAAACAGTGGTGTGGTTAGTTTCAACAACTGTTTGGATATTATCGCTAGGCTTTATCTTGTATGAATATTCTTCTTCGCATGTTTCACCTACATCCTCAGGTCTCCTGAGAACACGTGTTGGAGAAAGAGATTTATTTGGAGATTGAGGCCTTTTTGCAATAGGTTTTTCGGGTTTCTTTTGAATTAATGTTTTTTGAAGGGGTTTAGGTGGATACTTTGGACCTTTGAAGGGTGTTGAAGAGGAATCTTTTAAGCAGTTCGTTTCGAATCTTTCTATATGTCTAGCCACTGTTCTATTTGCAGTTGTAACATGAGTTTCATCATCTGTAACCAATTCGTCGACATCAGTAGCAAAAGGTTCATCATGAAGTTTTCCTACTTGTGGTTTGCGATAATCAGGGATGGGTTCAGGTTTTTTAAATTTAGGAGTACTTGGATTTTGTGTATCATCAGGAATTTCAATAGATTCCGTGACGGGTAATTGATTTTGGGGAAAACTGGAAGAACGGTAATTGGGCACTTCATCATTTGGCGTTTTTGAAGCGGGCACATCTTGCGTAGGTTTGTTAGGCTCATTATAAACAGGTTCTTCATTCATATCACGAGGTATTTCCTGTAGAGTTTCTGGTTGTCGAACAGGACTTTTTGAGTTCCTCTTTAAATTTTTCGTTGTTTCTATTATGGTTGTTGACACTTTCTCATTAACATTCTCAGGATATCCTTTACGGTGAATAGGTTTTTCGTTGGACGAACGTTTCTTGATATCCTCAGTTTTAGGTTTTCTTAAAGGACTTTGAGGTTGTTTTGTAAGTCTTCCCGAGATTTTATTTTCTTCAATTAGTTTGGTGGTTGTATCTTTAACAATCTGTGCAGAGGTTTTCAAGGTTGTTCTAACTGTTGCGGATGCATCACTGGGAACTTTAGTAGCAGGCTTTTTTAAATGCGGGGCATTGAAAGCTAATGGCGTTTTGGGTGAGGTTTTCGGCAATTGGTTGTTATCGCTAGTTTTCGGTTGAGATTTTGAAGGAACATGTGGGGGGCTTCTGGAATCTGGTAATGACTTTTGTGGTCTTACTTGTTGAGGCATTTTATCGTTTAGTTTAGTTTGTGGTTTAAGATTTTTTTCGGTAGTAATGGGTGCTTTTTGCCCTTTTATCGGGACCGTAGATGTTTGTTTTTCATTAATTATCAAATTTCGTGTAGTCTTTTTGACTTTCTCAATCTTTGAATCCACAACTTCTGTGGTAAAATCATCATCGTCAGCATCATGTTCCTCAATATCAACATTATCCACTATAACCCATTCCACATTAGGTTGCTGATATTGGGGCTTGCGTGGCATTTCTGATGGTTCACTTGGACCAAGTGGTTTATCACTTTTTTCGAATGTAGTATCTCCAATCACAGTTCTACGCTCATCATCAGTAACAGTTTTACGCGTTTGCCAATCATCTTGTGGTGTTTTATCAGTAACAACTGTTTGAGGTTTTCTAGAGCTAAACGATGGTGATAATGGTGATCTGTCATCATCATTATCAGCCATTACAGTTGTTGTAGTTGTTGTAATTTGGTTTTTATTATTATATGAGGGTGTACTACTTCTACTACGAGGTGCTTGTTGTGGTTGATGTGATGATGAGGGTTTTTTTACTGGTGATTTTTCTGTGGGACACAATTTAATCACATGATTACAAATCGGCGCCACTATTTATACAGTGTTTTCCAAAAGAAATATGAACGGTTTAATATTGTGTATTTGATTTTCATTTGAAAGCAGAAAATAAAGTACTCAATTGAAACTGTTTTATAAAGACCTTAATTGAAAATCCAAAAGGAGTATAAAAATATAAAAAGCATGAGCTTTTAAAATTACAAATTTATGAAGTTGTTTATAAAGATCCATAGTACTTCAAATTGGAATTATCTGAAGTTTAAACGTAAACGAAATTTTTCAGCAAAAAAAAAATATCTTATTAGGTCGGGAACGAGGATCTGGGGGTTTACTCTGTAATGTGATGTGATTTCGAATTGAAAGCTAAATGGGTTTCAACAAAAAACATTTTCGAAATAAACTTGTGGCGTTTGTACGTTTTTTTTTTTTTTTTTTTTTTTTTTTTTTTTTGTAATAAAAATATCATAGCAATATGGTTTGAAGACAAATCTTCGAGACTAGTCTTAAGAAATAGATTATATATCATCTCCTTATATAACAGCAGTTAAGAAAAATAAATAAAACTGGTCGCTGCATTAAGGTGCATATCAAAACCAAATATTCGAAGACCATCGATTGGAATTATCACAGGGGCTAAACTCTCTTTGCTAACCTTTGTTGCAACTGTCCGTTTGTCACGTCATTATATTTCACTATGATATGTGTGAACATTTCAAATTGGTACTATTTTTCTTGCAATTTTTAATATTTTTTTTCTATAATTAAAAATTTAGATACAGCATACATATATGAGCATTACTTTATTTAACTAATTTACATGTCCTTTTTGTTTGATTATTTCCTTTAGCAAGATATTTGCATTAACGCAGACGTTTTCGCAATACAGAGTACAGTGCTACCAATTGTTTGATTTAGCACCATTTTTCTTTCGTTTGGAATTTATAGGAGGGGTGTGACGAAGAAGAGAAGAAGCCGACGATTCATCCCTTGTGTGTTTGTGTTTGTAATGACCTGACTAGTCAGTCAGGAATCGATATCGGGAGCTATGGGACTTCGCTTTTTTTTGGGATGAAGTTAACCCTTCCTTTTCAGTATGCAACACTGCTAGTGCGAGGGTTGTGGGCTCCATTCCCACCATATTTTCCGTTCCAATACATATTAATATTATTATTAATATTGTATTGTAATATATTTGTATTATTTTCCTTGACCGTTTTATTATTGGTTAAAATTCGAGCTTAAGGTCGAATAAATATTTGAAATATATATTTTTCGATATTTCGCTACTTCCTTGAGTAGCATCATCAAATTTAAGAATAAAACAAAGTTGAAATATATTTAAATACACTTGGCCACCTGGCCGCTTATAGCAGCATTATCAGATTGCATTAAATCACAGTGTCAAATCATTTGCATGTAATGCACAAAATGTATAAGACCAATCCAAATAGCGCAGCGCAAACGCTTTGCAATTGGAAAATCCAATTTTTACAGCGCGTAAAGAAGTGAAGTTGGTTGGAAAACAACTGTTGTTGTTTATTTCATTTTGATTTTGTTAATTAGCTACTTTTACATTTTAGCTACTTTTAGGTAAATTTCTGATTTTTTTCTCTTTATTATGGTTAATGATCAGTTTTTATCAAACAAGGTTCTTGGCACAACAATGAGGCGTTTATTTAAGTTACTCTTTACAGCGTTAATGATAAGCGCAATATTACGTTGTGCTTAACGCCTTAATTAGGTTGGTCTGTTAATTTCTGCACAGGCCTGATATAATTTTGTATTGACTGATTATTGTTTCTTTATCAAGTGCTGCTATCGCCGAAATCTGATAGGCTGTTAAGCTCTCGTCTGTGTAAAAACACAAAGCTATTTTCTAAAAGCAGTTCGCACTTTGTGCATATACATACGTAACTTAGATGCAATTGTTGTAGAGCAAAGTTTCTAAACAGAATGTAAGGGCTTGTTTGACAAATTGCTATTCAATACTTGTCAAATTAGCATGTAATAAACTTGTTTTATATTTTATGAATGAATCTTTTTTTTTAATTTCTATAATTATTATTGATAACTAATAACAGTTCAGCAAGAAAAGTACACATTAATACCGTTGAACATTGTTTCAGTACAGTTTAAGAAAATTCCAATATTGTTTTAGTGTTTCAAGAAGTAAAATTTTTATAACTCATCGTTCATTATTCCTTTAGAGAGCACTGTATACCAAAGCATTTATAATTAAATTATCAAATTTAATTCGATTAATCGATTCTGTTCAAATACTTAACTAAAGTTAATTATTCATAAATTAGTCAATGAAAAAAGAGCAGATCAAAAAAGAGTTTTTTTGTTTGTTTTAATGGGTTATTTTTTATTGGTGTTATTTACTTAAGAACAATAATATATAAAGAATTTCATACAATTTTATTTAATTTAAATTTTAATTTTTGTAAAACAACATTCAAGTATTCATACAAAATATTTAGAATATAATTTTATATATTAAGTAGCTACGATCTAAAAAATAACATGATGTTAGTTAATAATTTACGATATATTTAATAAAAATTAATTTGCTTTTAATTTAAAATATTTTCCAAATGTCAACATGCCACCATGCCAATTATTAAAAAAGAAATATGAATTTATTTCCGTTTCCGTTTCTTTTTTGGAAGAGAGACAGAGATTCTTTAACAAACAGACTAAAGACTGCAAAATTCAAATAGATTTGTGTGTATGTGTGTGTAATTATGTGTACGCATGTGTGAAAAAAAGAGTGAGAGAGAATTCAAATCATAAGGGTGTGTGTGTACTTAGTGTTGCCAGATACGTGTAGCCAAGCAAAACCATACAAATTTCTCACTCTGTTGTTTTATGTTTATTTTTCATTATATGATTGAAGAAAGAATTCAAAGTGTTGATGTTTAGGGGAAATAGGAATTTTAATTGAAAATTTTAGTTTTAGTTTTTTCTAGTGTACTCAGGTAAAATGTATTAATCATCGAATTTTCATCTTATCTTACCATTTGTCTGAGACAATTTATATGGTCGGGACGTTGCAGTTGCTCTGTTAGTAATGGTTGTACTGGCTTTTTGCTTTGCTATTGGCAATGTATCAGACGGACCAAGTTTGTAATAATTTTTTTTAAGGCAAGGCTTTTCTATGATTTCTTCCACAACAGCTTCAGCAGTTGGACTAAGTGGAGGAGATAAACTGCTGTTCTCTTTTGTTTTTGTTTTTTGTTTTGAGCTTTTCTTGTCTGTTGTTGGTTTTGGTTTATTTGGATGTGGCTGAAGCTTGTGATTTTCAGAAAACTTGATTTTTGTGATAGTAGTTAGTGGTGGTTGTGGTTTGGATTGTAGTAGTGTTTCGTTAATAGGTATAGAAGAAGTAATAGTAGGAATAATACGAGTATGCTGGTTATCTGGAGAACATATATAGTTTCCACATTTTTCAATTAAAACATTGCTTAGAAATTCATTGCGTACCTGTGGATTTTGGCACATCTCTAGTAGGTGTTGGAGTTTTCGTCAATGTCCTGGTAGTAGTAGTTGTTGTTGTTATAATCTTGCCCGGTGAGGGAGACTTGGTAGATCGTGGTGATGTCACACTTAGAGAATCATTAGAACCATGACCAGCTTTTGTGGTAACAACACGAGTAACTACACTGCGTCCCCCAACATTGCGTGGTGGTGTATTACGCGTTACGGTAGTAGTACTAACGCGGCTTGTTTCTGATGGAGCACTGTCATGAGAGCCTTCGCGCATGTCGCGTCTAAAAGTTTTTGTAGAAGAAACACTTGAACGTGGTGTTTGTCTGCTATGGGAATCGGTAGTATAACTGTCCCTTCTGACATGATCAATGGGCGATGAGCTGCGCAAGGATGCTGCAAAGGCACGATGTGCTGAATCGACTTCCTTTTCTTTCCTTATAACACGTTCTGTAGTTTCTTTAGTAGTACTAGTGGGTGTTTTATATTTGTTGGGTGATGAAGCCCTGGGTTGAGTTTTTGAACTGGGTGTTGCTCTCAATGGTTCATTTGTACCATTTACCGGATATCCTTGTGTGGGTGAGGTCTTAGTTGGTGATCGTACCGAAGGAAATCCATGAGTAGAAACATTTTGGCTAGGCAATCCTGCTGCCGGTTTAGAGGGCGTTCTTACCGAGGGAAAACCCTGTGTAGAAAAGTCACTGCCTGTTGGTTTTTTAGGAGCAGCATAATAATCTCCTTGAGGATTATAATCTCCAGGAGTAGTTTTGTTAGGACTTCTAACTGAGGGAAACCCCTGTGTAGAAAAATCTACTTGTGCGGGTTTCCTTTGCGATCCTGGAAACTCTCCATATGGCACTTGATCACCTGGTGTGTTTACAGTATAAGGCAAATTATCTGTATTAGATGAAGTACGTGGATAACTCTGGTCATCGCGTATGATTTCATGCTCAATAACACGCTCAGTGTTCGTATTATACTTAGTAGTATGAGACTTTTGTGAACTCACTACCAAAGTTTCATCATCACCTTGTTTGTAAGGTGTGTGAATAGGCTTTATTATTCGTGAACCAGGTGGCATTTTATCCAAGGGAAAATCCTGTTCTTGGGGTTCAGTTTGTCTTTCACTGGGATACATTTTAGGCTGCTCTACAAGTTCTCTAACCGGCGGAAAGCTATGAGTAGTGAAATCATGTTGGTCATCACGGATATCATGTTCAGTTTCAATAATACGTTCAGAATTTGTTTGAGTTTTAAAGTTACTTTTCTTTTCCGAACTTACAATGACTACCTCGCCATCTTTAGTTGGAATGCGACGTTCACTAATGTTTTCCACTGCATCTGTGTAGTGGGGTACTACAGCTTCATTAGTTTTAGGAACTGCTTGGGAAGGATAGCCTTGTGCATGGCGTGGACGCTCAGTAGGATATTCTTGTGTGGGCTTATTAGGTCTAACAGAGGGAAAACCGTGGGTACTGAAATCATTAGTAACAGGTTTGGGGCGTGCAGAAGGCTCGCCATATGATTGAGGATGATCATATTCTTGAATAGTTTCCGAAGTAGTTTCCGAAGAAAATTTACTGCTGGATTTCTTAACGGAAGAGAATTTTGTTTCCACATCATCAGTAAGAGAGTCCTGCACGTAGCGCGTGGTTGATCCACTATCTACCATATCTTCACTGGGCTTTTGTGAGGGATGAGAAGACGATTTGGGTTGATAATTTTGCCTTGGTTGTTGTTGAGAATCTCGTCTTACTTGGGTTGGATTTGGAGCTGTTCGATTAGTAGGAGCACTTACGGGTGTAACTTCTTCGGTCTCGTAGCGTTTATTGCGCACAATAGTACCGTCAGGCAAACGTTTAACAGTAGTAATCATTTTCACATTAGGTTTCGGATATTCCACTGTATTGGAAATAATTTCACCCGGCTGTTGCATTAAATACTGCACATGTTGTTGGTATTCTGGTGAAGCCTTATCAATGTCGACATAACGTTTATTCTGTTCGTGCGTCTCTTGAGTTTGTACATTTTGCGAAATATTTTTCTGTTCAGTATTTTGGCGTGTTGTTGTTGTTGATTGCTCAGTAGTACGACGTTCCTGCTGATTCAAATGATGTTGACGTTGTTGCTGGAATTGTTGCTCATAAAGGCGTTGCTCATCGCGTAAACGCTGTTCTTCTTGAACCTGACGTTGCTGTAAGTCCTGTTGATATTGGCGATTGGAGTCCATTAGATATTTTTGAGGTTGAGCTTGTGGTATGGTGAAACCGTCATCATACTCCACATTTGTTGATGACTGGACGACCTGGGACGAAGAAGTCGAAGTTGAAGAACTGGTACGTACTTCAGTACGTCCCGAGTTCTCATCACCTATAACTACCTTCTCCTGCAAATGGGAATTCGAGCTCTCCATGGCCTTTTTAACAAAGTTCTTGTCATCACCTTGATGATGAGCACTGGAATGCTTTTCATTGCGTCCCTTAAACTTGGCTATGCCACCGTTAATATTCTCTACACCTAAAAGAAAAGAAAATAAAGGTTTTCAAATGCTTTAAAGAATAGATATGAATAGATTTCTTACCATCAGTAGTAGCAATAGTCTCAGCACGAAAACCTCGACCATCTGGACTTACTTCCTTTGATGATTGCACATTCCATCCCGTATTGTTAGGATTATTTAGAGTCATCGATTGAAATTTCATTTCAGTGGGTGACAACGAGTCCCTTACTTCCTTAGACTTTAAGCTTTGGAAGCTTTGATCGGCTAAGGAATCTCCATGACTTGTAGCCAATGGATCTTTACCAAAACCTGCTACCGTATTGTCAGCCATTATGTCGCCTTGATATAGATCTCTTAAACGCGATTCACGTAACTTATACAACTGAGTGCGTATCTCTTTCTTACGACAGATGTCTTCGGATTGCTGCCACTGAAAGAAAATAAAAAAAAATTAGAATAAGAATCTGAATGAGTTTAGTGGAAAATAATTTAAATTAGCAACCGTCTTGTTAAAAAAAAATCAGGATTTTATTTCTTTATTAATTTCGGAAATTATTATTCTAAATCCTTCAAAATTATTATTTTGTGTAGAGTAATATAGTTCTGCACAAATTCGAGGAATCTAAAAAACTAAATGCGTAAAATTCTAGGTATTCTTTAAGTTTTCTGTAAATTTATTTTCTTCGTATAATATAATAGGTGCTATATCCATAAATAACTGCAGAAGGTTCTCTGTCATGACTAGTGATAAGAGTACATGCCGTGGCCATGCATTGGGAAAATCATAATATTTCAAAAGTGAATATATATGTATATATGTGTATACTTTGTAAAATATATGGAACCATCTGCACACTGTATTATATTTTTAATTCGGCATTTGAAGCAGTAACCAGTAAGATTTTGCTCGTTACTTGAAGAAAGTTCAGTAACTAGTAAATTTTTACTATTAAATTACTTTCGAATAATACTTTTCTTGCGAAATAATTGTATGGTACATATAAATACTAAAAACAAATTGCTTTCAAAATATTTTAAGATGGATATTATTAATGTTTATGTAAGGTGTGCGTCACTATAAACTGTAACACATCAAAAGTCAAATAAAAACTGACTGGAGTAAGCTAGAGTTAAAAATAAAACAGTTTTATTTTGCATTTTTATTACAGATTTATATTCTGTATTATTTTATTTAAAAATTAATTTAATTTTATAAAATTTTTTATTTTATTCATTATGCCATCCATAAGCAATGTTATAGTGTTTTCGGTGATTTTTTTGGTATCAGCTGTCCATTTACATGGAAAACTAGTAATGGTTTTGGGAACAGATGTACTCTTCTTTAGTTCTCTTTTGACCAGAGCCCAATATCTTTCAATAGGCCGCAGCTCTGGGCAGTTTGGTGGGTTAGCCTCTTTTGGAACAAAAATAACATTATTTTTATTATACCAGTCTATTGCGCTTTTACTGGAGTGACATGTTGCCAAATCTGGCCAGAAGAATGTTGATATGTTGTGCTGTCTTAGAAATGGGAGCAACCTCTTTTGAAGACACTCTTTGATATAAATATCTGAGTTTATTGATCCCAATGTAACAAACGATGCACTTCTGTTGCCGCAGCTACAAATAGCCTGCCAAACTAGGAACTTTTTGGGAAATCTTGATAGTTCTTTAGTTCGCTACATAAAACTCTTGGCTAGGAAGCTGCGCAAAGTCTGCAAAAACGTAAGGTTCATCATCCATTACACAACATTCGAACTTTTGAAAAAATTCTTTTTTGAGGAGTTTTGCTCTTTTTTTGCTTCAATATTCTTCTTAGCATTTCTATCCGAAACTTTTTGGACTTTAAATGTTTTAAGGCCAGCTTTAGTTTTAACTCGGCGCACAAAACTTTCCGAACATTGCACGCGCCGGGCCACTTCGCGACCAGAAATGTTTGGAAGAGCCAGCAAAAGCTTCTCAACCTTTTTGGCTTTCGCGTCGTTCGTTACCAGTTTTGCTTTGCCTGTTCCAGGCTTTCTTTCAATTTTTAGGTCTTTGTTGAACTTTTTGACCACTCTGGAAACACATTGCCTGGTCACGTGGACTTCCCTAGCAACTTTTGTATAACTCCAATATGGTTTTTTTGAATTATTTGAATAATTTTTGTATGCACTTGTCTTTGATTATCCATTGTGAACTAACTAACAAGTCAAATTTGACAAACTGATACATTTTAAAATCTGACACATTTTTCAAAGATATTGTGATTAAGAAAAATAATTTTGATTAAAGGTGAAAAAAGTTATTAAGAAAAATGGGTGTTACACTTTATAGTGACGCACACCTTATATACTATATAAAGTATATATCGCTCATTTGCGAGAAGAGTGAGATAACTCGAAAACAACAAACTAACTTAGGACCAGTTGTTCGACTAAAGTCGCAATTTGCAACTATTGCGGCCAGCAGCTCCTGAAAAGCCACTTAATTTTGCCACTATTCTTAAGTTTAGGTCGCATTTTTCCCTTTTTTTTAATTTGTAATTTTTAACATTTTCCTTTAATCTACATCATAATTTGTACATACTTATATCTTTTTTATTTCTAATTTTAACAATCAGACTTTAAAATTGCAAAGATATTATTTAAATGTACCTAAAAACGCTAAATATTGCAGACTAAACTTTACCACTCTGGATTTTACCTACGAATTTATTATTAAAAAAGAAGCGAATAAGCAAGTAAAAGCACATTAAAGTATTATAAGTGAAAAAAAAATGTATCAAATTTGTGAAATTTACAGTTAAAAAACAGTTATCTGTGAGTAAAATTTATTTAGTATATGTATGTTTTATTTGTATATTAATAATATATGGAAGGGTAAGCTTTTTTAAATTCTATTCTTATTTTCATAAACTAATCATTTAATCGTCAGGTTTCTTATTAATAAAAGTGGTCATTCAAACTTCTTCAGAATCAGATAATGTTGATTCCCCCACATTTTCTTTCAAAAAACGAATAGTTTCCAGATATTATTCAATATAATTGGAGCTTATTCAATAGAATGGGTTAAAAAGGATGAGGAGACAAAACAGCTCTATTGCATTGCAAATTGGAGTCCTAGTAATGACCCTGTGAAAAATTACAAATGAGAAGTTTCTGAAAAGTAGAATTTTAATAAAATGCATCTGCTTTTACTTTAATACATTGTATATGTATATGTTTTAATTATATTATAAGAATATATATTATAAAAACTGTGATTTTAACATTTTAAATGAATTGTTATTTATTTCTTAAAACTATTGAATTATTTTTGTTTTTGTACTATGAATTTTTGTTTAAATAAAAACGTTAAAAAAATTTGCGACTTTTTGTGCCACTTTTTTTTTAAATCTCCTTTTTGTACCACTATTTGAAAAATCTCAACGGTAACGCTGCTTAGGGCAAAGACTTTAAAAAAAATACTTTTCTAAAGCATTATTTACAGTAATACCGTTCACTACTAAATATTTAAAATTATTTAATTTTAACTTTTGATAAGTAAATAATATACCGATAAGGTGTCGTATATTCTTGCAAAAAAAAAAAAAAAAAAATTATTTCATTATGGATTATATTCCACAAAATTGCCCAAATTATTGACTCAGGGGTTGAAATTTAGTTTTTCTTAACATACAGTCTCTGGCATGTTCTGTGTAATTTTCAAATTCAATTTTAAAGCCAACCTTCTGTCACACAAATAAAATATTAAATGTTTGTTTTTTCTTTTCAGAATGTTTAATTTGATTAAATTGAATAAGACACCATGATTATGATTTATGCTTGAAATACAACTGAAATGTTTACTTTATTTTAAATTTTTTATACTTAAACATATTTATTTATTATTTTTTGAATCATTATGTTTACATTGATTTAATTTGTCAGGAAAAAAACAATTAAATGTGTTTTTTTAACTCTTCTTTTTTCCCCCTTTTTGTTGAACTTTTACCATATGAATGTTAAAAACAGAAATTCAAACCCTGAAGTTAAAGAAATAATTTTAAGAAAAATGAATTGTTTTTGTTTTGTTGTAGTTTGTATTGTTATTATTATTTGTTTAATTATAAATGATATCACCGTATAAAAATATTTTTAATTGCTTTCTTTTATATTCGTAATATTCGCACTCAAACTCTCTTTATTATCTGACAAACACACCGTACGAGTGTGATAATTTTTATGTATTTTTTTTATTGTTCAACGTTTAAAACACGTATAAATTAAAACTCATATAAGAAATGAAACTGAAGAAGTTTTTTTTCGGGAGGTATTTTTTTATTGTACTTTTAGGATTTTAAAAGTATTCGGTATTTGTATTTCTAAATACAGACATGGAAAAAATTATATGGTACATATAGTGTTATGTTTAACACACAAAACCAAAACAAAGAATTCATTCTTAAAATTTAAATTCTGAAGTCAAGTTGACGTTCAATTTAAAAAAAAAATTTCGGAAAAACTTAAGCAATTTACCAACAGTTTAAAAAAAAAACGCTACAAGTACAGTATTTGTTACCACACTTACAAAAGGTTACCTAAAGTAGTTGTGAATCTATTGCTTTTTTATCAAATGAAATTAAAAAAAAAAATGTTTTTAAGATAATAATCGGCTTAAATAATTGTTTCGAAATGAAAACAAAGAAAACAATAGAGATCATTTACAATAGTAAAATAATCTACAAAAAACAAAAGGAAAAATAATAATAGGAGTAGTAATACAATTATAATAACCATGACAAAACTGAGAAGGCGTCTGTTATTTCCAGACCTGGAAGAAGAATTAAATTAAGCCTTTAATAATTTGCTTAGAAGGCAAACAAAAACTAAACGCCTACAACTGTTTTCCCTAGAATATACATAATAGAAATAAATTAATAAATTCATTACATTCATTCTGTTAATGTTCTTCTCTAACTGAGTAATCATTAACACTGTGAAGTGGGGAAACGTGAATAATTTCACTTTCAATCTTCGTTTAGGTTATTTCTATAAACAAATTTTAATAACAATAAAAAAATTGTGTGAAATATAATTTATTTTTATTATTGTTATTGTTATTGTTATTAATTTTTTTTTTGTGCATACGTACACACACACTAAAAATAATAATACATATATACATACATACATATCTAGTTTAAAAATATTTTTGAATAACGTAATAAATCACAGAATAAAATAAATCAAAGGAAGTATAAAACAAGGAAAAAAGGGTGAAAGAGAAAGAGATACTGAACTAAAAATTAAATCACAACTTAAGCGATGACGTGATCCTATTAATGGGGGGGATGCAAAACAACAGGTGGTTGTTTGCTTAAGTTGTTTACATTCTTATTTTTAATTCTGATATTGTTGCCTTATAACTCTTGCGTGTGATAATAAACCTATATTAGCAAAAAAATAAAAACTAATTAAAATAGACGAAGTAAGCGATAGGTTTGACTTACAGCATCATTCTAGTGGGAAAGAATTTCAACAACTTTTTAGCTGTGCTCTGGTGTAAATCTATCCATAATTAAATGTCAAACCAAACTAAACAGAAAGAAACTATTATTATTGGTCGTCAATTGAAGCAGTTTTGTCAACTCAAACTTATCAACCTCAATAAAAACATCTTTTATTAGTATTAATAATGAGAACCAAGAAACTATCTTATTGTTTTTCTATTACGTAACACTAATTCCTTTATATTTGTTACAAACTAATCACTCTAAACATAAAAATCCCAAGAACGTTAGTTAGAATACTAAAAAAAAATCGTGGGTTGACTGATTGATTGATTATATTAAGCTTAAATGGGTTTTTGATCAATGGGTACATAACACACAATTGAAAAAACAAACACTCCACATCTCAATAAGAGCAAGTAAGACGGATCAAAGAACGCAAGTGTTACGGTAGTTATGGTGTTTGCCCCGAGGATGAAATTTTCATAGTGAAATGGGGCACCCTCGAGCAGTTTTCAAGCGGATGTTCCTTCCATTAAAAGATTGTTAAAAGATGTTCAGAAATTTCGTAAACATGCTTCGAGCTTTCAGTGTTACTTTCACAAATTCTATAAATATTAGCTTTTAGTGTAAAGTATTTCATTAACGAAAGAAACCTATTAGATAATCCTCTGTTGCGTATCAAGAATAGTTGGATCTAGTTGAACAAAACATTTTCGAAAATACATTAGTTAAACGGTAACTGCACTCAACGTTGAATGTTAATGTTACACCGTTTTTGTATTACTTCTCCGCACACAAATGCCGGTGTAAAGCGCTAAAGTTAGTTGAAAATGTTCGTAATTAGCATCATAGTTTGTAAGATGTTGCGTATGAAAAATACGAGTACGTGCGAGTGTAAAGTGTACAGCAATTATTTTCACTTTATTTTATTTTTTATTTCTGTCAAATAACAATCTAAAAAGCAATAAAAATTGTGTACAATTAAATATTATTAGAAGAAAAGAAACAACTAGAAAAATTAACTATAAATTAGAGTTTGTCAAAATCTATTAAATTACGAATATATATGTATGTATATGTATATAGATTTTGACCTCGAAATGTCACGTCATTATTATTTAAAAGGTAATTTATTAGAATCAACTCGTAAAAAATTAAAAAATACTAAATATGAGCACTGTTTAAATTTGCAGTATAAAATGCAGATTTAAAATGATTATAGATATATTAATGATATAAATTTTCTATTTATTATTTACTTCGGGAAATAAAACAGATTAATTATATCTTACATGTACATATAATATTACCATTGTTGAGAGGGTACCATTTGAGAAAAAAGGCTATGAAATGCAGTGATCCAACTTACATTTATTGTTTTTTATATAAACTAACTTATAATTTATATAACAAAATTTTGCTGTTTATAATTCAGTAGACTATGAAAAAACAAACTTTCTTGCTTGAGAGTTTAGAACCAAGTGTTTTATAAAAAATACCATACAATATAAAAAAAAGTCATTTGGCCTTGAAAAAAAATCCCTTTCGTTAAGATGAATACTTGTACAATTCACAATAAAATAATTACATATTTAATTTTATGAATTCAAATACAAATTGAGAGGTAACCCATAATTCACAATATTATTGATTTTCAAAATATCAGTTATACATATCTATTTACACTATATCAAATTTAGAAAATACATATGTATGAAAAAAAATTTAAAAATGATGATACACACATAAGTATATAGTTTAAAGCATCTTTAAACAAGCACCATTTAAAAAATAATAAAAATATAAAAATCTGTTAATAATGACGAGGAAATAGAGATGATGGTGGTACTGCTGTGAAATTTTCTATTACAATGTACTATGGGCGTTACTCTAATAGCCAAATTCCGTTTGTGGCATTTAAAATGTAATTTTTCATGTTTTTTTTTTAACAATTAAAAAAAATCCAGATTATTTCACAAATGTTGGTTAAAACTTTAATTTATTAATTTAAATATTAAAAATGTAGAAAAATAACAAATTTTATAAACAGAATGCATATTCATACACGGACGGGTTAATAAATCCGTGACTTTTTCTTTGGTTTGCCTCTTAACGAAAGGAACAAAACTGCCACTACCATTGGGCACATACATATACCTCAGTTGTCTCTTGATGCGTCATTTAATTTGTGTGTTGATAGCCATTTAATACTCGTAGTGGACTGACTATCCCGTAATTGGCGGAAAAGATGGAAAAAACTGAAGTTCGTGTGCTCGTGGTTGTCAATTTTTTTAAAAGACTAAAATATGTCGAATGGATCAATAATAAATGGCAATCGTATTTAAAATGAGTTGTCAGTTGCTAAAAAAATTATCATTTCAACACTTTACTTGTAAATAAAACTTTTTTCAGCAACTAGATATTTTAAATTGCTAGTTGGTACGCAACTGAAATCCGGTTCCCATCCATAATCCACATATATATATTTTTTTTTATTCTAGAACAAAACTGTAAGATTGGGAACTTTGCACGATTAATCTAAATGACAAAAAAAAGTGGTTTACTGAATTTTGCTGTGTCCGTATAAGATGCTGGACGTTTTGAACGTTCACTTGCAAGAACTTAGAGAATTTAGAAACCATAGACATCTCACATGATACAAAATCAGTAAAAGTTTTTCACATTGAGTAAGTGGAGTTCTGCGGCTCCTTAGGTCTGAACAAGACAATATTGGTTATAAACCTAAAACAAATCCAATCTCCATCTTACATTGAACGTATGAGGAGATTGTAGGAGATTTTTAATTATGTTTCGATTGTCATAATTAGTAGTTTCAATTTCAAATGATCACTCGAAAATGAGAAAGGTTTACTAATCGACCAGAAACACCTCAACTTGCTAAAGATCACACGGCAGTCAAAATAGAGGTTTTATCAGGGTGAATCTGTGCCAAAGAAGGAAAGCTGGTTTGTCAGCTAATAAGTGCATTAGAATGCACACAGTATAATCCAACTTGACTACTTCAAAAAAGCTAAAATAATCAATGAAGAATGCATTTTGTGAAAAAGAACGACCTTACAATACAAGTGGGCACCACATATGGCAGAATTCTATAAATTGGGATACGAATTGCTTTCCGAGTGACTAATTTTTATTTTCATTAATTGGACTGGCTCAGGAAGGTGTTCCAAAATTGTACATTGACAATGCGCTTCGTCAAGAATATCTACGGTGGTGGCCATATGCTCGAAATTGTTTTCAAATGATTATGTGACTCTAAAAAGAATAAGTTGTGTGCATTAAAATTTCACGCCGCTTACTAAGAAGTTACGAACTATCTAAATCACCGCTGCAACATTAAAAGCATAAATTGCAATGCACACCCACCTGAAGCTGATTACTCTCTACTAGCGATCAAAATCCAAACCACAAACTTCACATGTGTTCAACGAACAGCTGCATACAATTATCGTGCAGTGGTCGGAGCCTGTGGTTCCGGAAATTCAACTCTTGTCAGATTTGAAAGATTCTTTTTTTTTTCTGGAGCAAAGGTCTATTTAGTTGCCTAGAGATTTTTTGTCTTTGGTTTTAAATTTTTTTTCCATTATAACTTACGCGTGTATCTGCATCAATTTCGTGTTAGCTTCAAGTTGGTTCTTAGTGAGTTAATTCATAAAAGTCCGAGAGGGACAAAAAGGGTTAGCGGTGTTTGAAAACATAAAACACGCACTTGGTATTCACATTTCATCTCATTACATTTCTATGTAATTGGCTAATTATTAAATCTAACATAATGGCTAAAACGCCATCATCATTTGGGAGGCTTTAGTACCTGGAATAATATTTTACCTGTTGTTTTCTTATCATCTTATTTGTTTATAGATCAAAAAACTGGAAAAAAAGTTGAAAAAATCTAAAGCTCAGTTTAGAATATATTTTTAGAAATTACGTCATGTGGTTTGTGTTTTCAACTTTATTTTTTAGTGCAAAAAAAGAAAATAAATAAAAATTCGTCATTACGTGTTATTTTAGCTAAAGACACATACACACATGCACAGTCAGTCACTCATATACCTACATGCATACATAAATATAAAATTTATCATTAATTTTTAAAATCATAATAGAGGTTTTTATATAAAAACCTGCAAAATACAACTTCTATTTCTAACATTAATTAGCAGTAGAATAAAATTAAAAAGCAAATCTTAATAAATTGACTTTTAAGAATACTCGTATTGTTAAAAGCTAAAAACAACAAAAATTTTAAAATCCTGATAGGAGAGTTAAAACCATAAAATAAAAACATTCTAAAACGTTTTAATTTCGCTTTCAATAAAAAAAAACCAAAAATTAATAATATTAATGAATAGAATTCAATATTTCTAATTATAATGATATTTTTCAAATGTTTGCAAAAAAAAAAATTCTAAAGATTTTAATGAAGTAATCAATTTAAAATAAAAGCTGACGTTAAAACTTTAAAAAGTTAAAAAGTTAACATTAAACAGAGAATAACTATTACTAACTATAAAATTCATTGATAGAATTCAATTAGTTTTATTAATTGTTGTGTTAATTTATAGTTTTAAACAATAATAACAACTTGAAATAATCTTTGCAAAATAATAAAATTCGAAGTATTAAACAAAGAAAAACTTTTAGTTTTCAAAATTCATTAATTTGTAGACGAAGTGACGTTATCTTATGTCATCATTTTAAAACAAAAGAAAAAACAATTCAAAACTTTCAATGTCTTTATGCAAAAAAGAAAGTTACATTCAGTCTATCTATACCATTAAATACTCTAAATCGCAGACATTTTGAGAGAACACAATACCCCAGCAGAAAATTTTTAAAATTTAGATCAATAAATAAAATAGTAAGCAATAATAAATTTTATTATAGTATTTATTCATACCGTAAAGCTTCCAAAAATGCTAACCGCTAAGGTTTATGCTGATTTTTTTTACACTATTCGCTTACTGGTTGCAAAATCTATTGCTTTTTAACGGCTTATTACATATAAAAATCATGCATTATTAATGTGATCCTTTAGAAAATATTTTACTTGTAAGCACTATTTTCTACTGGGACCTTACATTTGACTATAAACGCAATATTATTTGGTGATGTTCAATCTTTATTTATATTTTACACCAGAGAACAATTAAAAAAATTAGATTTCCCTTAATGAACATTCAAAAAAGGAGCCAATTCCTGGCATATATTAATTGGTGGCCAAATTGATGCATTCAATATCCTATAACTTTGACCGAAATTATTAAATTTTGTATTATAAATTAGTTTTTCGAACACGAGTGTGACGAAGCTTTTTATATTAGATTTCAATATTGAGTTTTGTGAGGTTTTGAAAATATTCAGCCAAGCACACAGTTCGTAATTGTTTTTAGCAGTGCTTTTTCCGATAGTTTTAATCAAACCGAGACAAAAGTATGTATGAGACCGTCTTTATGTAAATAATTTGGCAACATTTTCATGTATATCATGTGGCAACATAATATCATTTTGTATAACAAAAACACATATTTAATATTTTTAAAAATTATATTGTTGGAATTACTTAAATTCTTATTTTTCATTTTAAATTTCGTTTTGTTTTTATATGCATTCGTTTGTTTCATGTTTTGTCGGTATCTAGATTGCAACAAATCCAACAAGAGGAAGAAATATGACAATCCTACATACACAGAAAGATCTGAAAAACTGATTTCAGTTTCGATAACAACAAATTCAATTAATATTTGTTTTAAATTCCTTTGATGAAAGAAAATTGTTGAAACAATTAAAAAGTTAATTGGTTTTTTTTTAACATTCAAAGAATTGTTATTTGCTTTAGTGAAATTATTGATTCAATGAAAAATTGATTGATAGTAACTTAATTATTTATAAATTAATAACAAAGATCTAATAATCGATTCCAATTAGGAATTCAGAAATAAAAAATTGTTTAAAATTTGTTCGTCGTGGAACAAAGACCCCATTACTGATTAAAAAAAATGGTAATGGGTAATTTAAGAAAAATATGTATGTGTAATTACAGTTACTCGATTATGTAATCGTTACACTGAAAAATAAGTTGAATAAACAAATTTCAACACATAGTTAAAGAATAAAAGTAACTTAGTGAGAATTTCATTTGAAAGAGTAATAAAATTAATTCCTATAATTTCAATAGATTGTGAATTAAAGAGATAATATAAAAAATTAATATGTATAACATAAATAACTCTGATGCGACCTTCGTGTTTAACGTCGGACTCCGAACGAAAGACTTGAGAAGTTTCATCATGTCAATCAGTTACTCTTACAGTTTATGACAAAAGACTGCTTTCTTTTAAGTTGTCAGAGCTGGGGTTTGAATAATAGTCTAGTAAGCCAACACACTAACCATTAGTCTTGCGAATATTTATTTGTGTGAAAGAAATGAAAAATATTGGCACTATTGTTAACAAAAACAAAAGAGTTCATTGTTTAGCAGAAAGAAAGGCACTGCCTAATTATTTATTTAAAAGAAAAATTCGTATTTGATTAGAAAAGTTGCTTGACTGAACGTACAGGATCCACATGGAATGTTGAAAGCATATGGACTTGTTATTTTATTTTTAAATTGTTATTTTGGATTAAAGATATCATATAAAATTGTAATTTTATATAATAATTTAATAATAATAATTTTTAAAAAATTTCCAAATACTACTACCGCTACTACAACTGCAATAGGATTAATTATTAGTACCCACCCTAGGGTATCACAATTTCTTCCCCGTAGGATAATAGCATTTAAAAATAAATATAAAAACTTTAAATATTAATAAAAATAAGGACTCATACTTTTTGTATATTCTTTTTAAATTTCACATCTTTTAAATTTCTGGAAGGGAAAGTGATATTAAAAAAAGATTTTCTAACGGTTGTTTTTACAAAGAAAAAAATCAGTTAAAAAAGTTATTTCTCATTTTTTTTTTTAATTTTCTATTAAAAATAACAGTTATTTAAAGAGCTCTATTTTTCCGTCATAAAATAAAACACATTTTTATATTACAGGATAAAGAAAGCCATACAATTTATATAAATTTTTTTTTTTTTTTTGATGGAAAAATAAAAATCTCAAAATCAGATTTATTTTATGAAGTAAAAATAAAATACTTTTTTCTCGAAAAATAGCAGTTGCAATCTGATTTATCATAGTTTTTCAACATCAAAAAGATTCAGAAAGAGCACTCTAATACAAGGCGTTTGGTGTATAACACAGTATAACAGTTTAATTTTTAATTGATAACCGTTATTTACAAACTCAAGTCAATCTTAAAAATGTACAACTGCTTTGACAAACATGGCTTAGCATAATTTTTGCAGGGCTGGACCACTTAGTAGTTGTAAAAACAAAATTATAAGGTCTTAAAAAAATTTTCTCTTTCTTTAGAAATAAAAAAACCTTTAAAGCTTTTGTTATTTAATACTTAGAAATCAATTATTAATTACAATGATTAATTGTTGTTACAAGTTATAAAATAAATAAATTCATGTACTTGAAATATATTGCACTAAAATATTGTCATACTCTACTTTAAAGTTTAGGGAAAAACAAGTTTTCATAAAATTTAAATGTATTTCTATGTTTTGTCAAACCTCCTTCTGTTTGTTGCAAAAGAAATAATTTTTCTCATGATCATACGAGTAATATTTATAACGGTTTATATGCAAAACATCTTTTAACGACACTTATGCAGAGTTGTATAATAAAGTAGTAGTCCTTAAATTTGCATTATTAATTAAATAATTTAAAAAGAATTTTATTTACTTTTAAATAGAAATTTTGGTTTTCTTTTCTAACCTTTTTGTTATTTTTTTAGTTGGGATTATATGCTGTTGTTGTTGCTTTTTGTTTGTTTTAGTAGACGTCAGCAGCAAAACTTTTTCAATTTTAAAATTGCAATATAAATCCGGCAATATTTTAATAATTTATTAATTACTTTGCACTTTTTTATATAAAAACAAGTCGTTCTTCTTTTGTTATTTAAATTTTTTAAAGAATATTAGTAAAAAATAATTTCTTTTTTTATCACAGTTTTGTCGATTCTTTTTTTGTTTAATTATTGTTTTTTTTTTTTATTTGTGTACTAAAAATTTTGTTAATTCTCGTTTTATTAGTGGGTTTTTTATCTCTGTTTTTTTCTTCTTTGAGCAATAAAAGACGTACGTTTCGATCGAGCACCAAATTCAAACTGATTTTAGAAATAGCCCCGCATTAATAGACAAGACTCTGAAATTGAAATCGAATTCGTATTGAATTCTGTTTGCTTGTTTGTAGTAGAAGGAAAAACAACAATAACAAAAAAAAAAATGAAGTTGAATGATGTGATACGTTGGTTGATTTTGGTGGTTTTTATTGTTTTTTTTTCAACTGTAGTTGTTTTCAGCTGATGTGACCGTATAGGAACAAAGCGACGACAAACATGTTTCTTTTCATACCCTACTCCTATCTTTGGTTTTGTGCTAGCGTTTGTTACACCTTAAAATACGACAATCGATTAGTCAAAAACGATTTAAACGTTTAATTCAATAAGAATGCAGCGTTTTTAAAATATTTTTTATTTCCAAATAAACCAAAACTCCAGGTTTTCTTCTTTACGTAGTAAATGTTTGAATTTTTATATATTTTTTTAAGAATTATCAATGTTTTAGTATAGACTAAATTTAATGCCTAGCAGTGTTGTCTAGTTGGGGATTTTTACCCTAGATTTGGGGTATTTTTTGTTCTCTAAAAAAGTTTGGGAAATAAAAAACTTTTAGGGGAAAATTTAAGGGCAAGCATTTTAGTCAGCATTGAAGTAAAACGTATGTTTAAATGATAATTTAAATGATATTTTAATAGAAAATTCGTTCAACAGGAATGTTCAAAAGAGGTAAAAGCAAGCAACATTTGTGTTGATTGTCTATGTAGCCTAAAACTTTTAACTATTGGTTCTTACAAACATTGAGGTTAGGAAGTAAATCATATCAAGTTCGGATACACTACTATGTAAAAACTTTTCTTGGTTGTTCTTTTAACAATTTCCTTCGATTGATAAATTTATTTTTCTTTTATAAGATAATTAAGTATTTTGTCCCAAAATATCTCTTTGATAAATTTTCTTTTACAAGGTCCACGAGATATCCTCATATTAATATTCCCCGAATTACATACTCTGTTTTTGAACGCTCTTTTATAGTTGCAACGACTAGCAGTTGGAATTCTTTGCCTTTGAATTTAAGTTCTTTTTCAGGATCTTTGGAACTGTTCAGGTATCGGATTTTAGTTCATTTCCGGGATGCGTGAACGCTTTATTAATTTTTCCTATAAGTAAATAATTTTTATTTCGTCTTTAAAGATGAAAGCAAGCATTTTTATTATCGCTATATTTTTTATCGTCTTATTTAGTTTTTCTCCTAATAGTTAATAAGCATAAAATTACAATAATTTAGCAATTTTTTAACTAGCAAAGCCTTTTATTCTTCATCTTAAAAAATCTGGTTATGCTCAGCGAAATTTTTAAAAATAAACGCCTACAGAAACCTAATTAACACAGTGCACTGTACACATTTTAGAGTTCTGATATTTTTTTTTTTTTGTCTTAAAGGTAATTTAAAATACACTTTTATTGTGCTGTTTCTTTTTCCTTTTTTTTTTTCTTTTAAAATTGATCAATTAAAACTTTCTACAAAATGTTAATTTTCTTATAGATAAATCAACTGTTTTAAAATGTGTTAAAAATGTACCCTCAAAAACCAGAACAAATTTTAAATTTAAATAAGTGGATGTCTAAGTAAAAATAAAACTAAATTTATTATAAGGTGCCATATAGTCGAACTTTACTGTTCATAATTTTATTACTTGATTTTGTGCAAAAAATGTAATTTGCAAAAAATTGTTTTATTATTGATTTGTTTTTTAATTTTAGCCCACAATCGGTTAAATTTTAGAAAAAAAAAATCTAAAAAACATTTTGAGCAAAGATCGTATCGGTGTGATTATTTGGGGATGTGTATTTGTACCTAATATTTTATTCATGCAGTTGTTCCCAAACGTGTGTTAAGTATTTTTTTTATTAGCTGTGTAAACAAAATAGTTTATACCATGACTATTACACTTAATCTACGAGATTTATTATGTACTATATACATAATTACTAGTGCGGAAAAGACCGCATCATAAAATGATGACCTTTTGTCCACTAATACTACTTTGTAAAACATGAGCTTTTGTTTAAAACACTCTTAATTAATACAAAAAGAAGTAGAAGTACTACAGTTTTTCATAAACGATATAAAAATATGGATTTCTTTTTCGTTAATGTCAAGGGTGGTCAGATTCATTTTTCTCCAAATTCCATATCAAATATCATCAAATTTATATGCATTTTTAAATTATCTAAAATATTTTTTATTTATCATATAAAGCTTAAGAGACTCGTCAGGAGACTTTTTCCCAAAGATGGTATTCAAAACTAAGTATAAGTACTTGTGTTAAAATATTTTAATTAATTTAATCTCTATATTTTAATTATTTTAACACAAGTATTTATAGTTTTGAATACCATCATTGGGAAAAAGTCTCCTGATGAGTCTCTTAAGCAGAGACGAAATGGCCATAGAGACAAGCTTATTCCTAAAAGCATACATTTCATATTATTATTAAATGTATTTGACAATAAGGCGAAAAATATTTTTTGTTTTTTAATAAAAATAATTTTTTAATATTTATATTTGAGGGATTCAAATGGTTGTTTAAATTCATATATTATGAAACAATAAAACGAAAAAATATGATTGCTGTGCACAACCCGTCATAGTTTAGTATGTATATTATTTTTTATTTTTAAATTTATGACAAAATGGCCAACATAGTTCAAGAAGTCTTATTGTGTTATAACTTTTTATTCAAAGACCAACAACAAATTTTTTAAACTTTTTTAAAATTGTATGATATTATGACAATATTACTTGATAGGACACCGTTTGAATACCTCAATTGTGTGTGTAAACCTAACTAGCATAAATGTTTAAAAATAGTTATATGTAGCAAAAAAATGTTTAAGTGTCGCTGATAATTCTATATAAAATTAATATACTTTAACACACACTTGCTAAAATTTGTGACATAAGGCGTTAAAAAAAACGTCTGTTTTAAAAAAGGTAAATAGGCAAAAACAAAATCGCCAATAGTATGTTATTGTATTGACTTACATTCATTCGTTTTTTAAGTGTTAAGTTGTTTTAAGAGAAGTGAAACAAATCTAGAGACAAATTATCGATATCAATGCATTAACACAGATTTACATGCATTTACACATATTTTTGAAGAGGTTTTATATACTTCCCCCTCATTATATTAACGCTTGTTGTTTATATTTTTTTCCATATATTTTGCATATTAAACACGACATTTGCTAAATAACTTTCGCGCCTACATTTGCAAATGCAGTAACGACAACAACAAACTAAACTCATCGTTATATTGCATTAAAACATTTTAACTAACAAGTTTGGTTTTTGTTAAAGTAGTTGTTTTTAGTTTTAATCACCATTTCTAGAGAATAAAACAAAAACAGAAAACGTAATGTAACCAAAAATACTCCCATGTAAACAATTTACTCTTTCTCACCTACATCAACACACATCAGCCAAGAAACATTTATTAGACAGCTACTACATACTTAAAATGAAAAAAACAACTATATTAACTGTTAACGAAACAACTTAGAAAAGCGGGTGGTGTAAAATCGTTTAGATTTTATTTCAAGCCAAACAAGTTGTCTTTAATTGTAAATTAATATTTATAACATTTAACTTTTTAAATTATTTATAACGTAGGCTGGCAGACTGACTGTTAAACCGAGACTTGACCATTTGAAAGAAAATTTAAGAAAAAAAAAACTAATTTGATCCATAGAATAATGAGTAATTATTGATTACTTACTGTCAAGTGTAAATCTTTTTCTCGTTTGTAAATATACATATGCGGATGTACATAAACTAGTAGTTTCCTTAATTAAACAATAACAGTAATATTTAAAGTCCTCGTCACGAAAGTGTTGTCAATTTGTTGATATTTTTCTTGATCTTAGTTTGTTATAAATTGAAAAATAAAAATGCCTTGATTTGGGCATGATCTATACACATGAAATCTTTTCCTTTTTTTCCTCTTTATATATATTACAAAACTATATTGTGGGTGTGTTTTGTAAATTAATGGAATAAGAAATTGAAAAAAACTAAAAATCGTTGTTTTCAATAAAGTATATTAAACCAAAAAAGCAGGCAAAAGTAATTAGTAAGTAGAGATACATTCATTATCGCAACACAAAACAAATATTTTTTTTATTTAAAGTTTTCTTGCTTTCTTACTCCTTATTTTGATAAATTAACAATATTCTAGACGAATTATTTTCAAGAGCATATGGTAGAAATTGAAGGAGATAAGAATAAATTATGTAATATGTGGCAGAAGGGTAAAATTTAGAATCAGTGGTTTTGATTTTTTTAAAGAAAAAAACAATTCATGGAAATTTTAATAAAATATGAGAAACGGAAAAAGGGAAAATTTTCCGGTGAATATTTAATCATAGTTGTGGTTATCTCGAAAATGCATTACATTTTAATATATTTTTATTTTCCAAAAAACGGAAAAAATATTTAAAGGCTTTAAAGATATCTCAAACTGTTCATTGAAAAGCAAAGCAAGTCTTTTCTAAAAAAGTTTGAATTTAGAAGCGCGATTGGTATGATTTTGATAAAACTTTTAGAAATAACAAATACAACAGGCGTAGCTTTAGTGCAAATAATCACTCCTGTTGTAAAATCTGAATCAGAATAGCCGTTTATCAGATTTGAAGAATGATTATGATATTATTTGGTGTCATGAAATCATATTGTTTTTGTCTTGCTTCGAAGATAAGGAAAAGCCAAATTTGTATTAATTTGATTTATAATTTGTTTGCATATAGTGGTGTATACATGTACATATATGTATAAGGTTTCCTTATATTTTTATTAATATTTTAAATAAATAAATATTAATGTAAAGAAATTCTCAAGCTCAAGGTCTATTTTTAAATAAAAACTTGAGCTTGAGAATTTCTTTACGTTAAATAATAAAGTTCGAAAAACCAGAATTAAAAATAAATAAATATTCTTAAAGAAAAAAATATATTGACACTTTTGTTATCAAATTTAACTTTTACTTTATATATTGTATTCTGCGCCAAAATAATAATTTCCTAAAAGAAAAATCAAAACATACAATGCAACTCTGCCAGCTGATCGGATTATTTTTGGCAAAAAACAATAAATTTTAATTGTATGACACGTATTTCTGACACATTTCGGATTCGAGTATGAGATCGGGAATATCTGTTTTTATGACACCAAAAGTACATACTTATACAATATTTTTGTCAATTTTAATTCTGAACACAATCAGAATATATAAAATTATTACATTTGATCATGGAAATTTTATTGGCACTTGTTAACCTGCAGTTTTATAAACTACTAATGTAAAAGAAATTTTGTGTTTAAGTACCATTAGATAACCACTACAAATATATCTATACGAGCCAAATTTATAATGACAACTCAATTATAAAAAGCTTGAGTTTAAAGTATATTCATACAAAAAAAAAAACCTTGACTTAAATATTAATTTTTTTATTACAATTAATTTTTTATAAGTGCTTTTATATTTCTATGCTTTACCAAAACAATCATTTCAACTCGTCTTATATTTATTTATGCAATTGCCAATAAAATTAAACAGTAGAATCAAAAATAAAAAATGTATGTATGCAAGTTGCTAGTATGCAAATTAGCAACATAAACTTAAAAAACATATTTATTGTTACGCATGCGCAGCAAAATAATTCCCACGCAAGTAAAATAAGACATGCCGGTACATAAACAAAAAAAAAAACAAAGAACCTGACTGTGTGTCACTCATTTAAAACAACAAAAGTAATAGCATTAAGACAATTTAAAGTACATATAATGGACATCATGGCCGATAAGTAGCGTATGCCAGTTATAGACAAATAGAATGACAAACATATGTAATATGTTAATACACAGACAAACAACAAACAGATACAGCACCACATATTAATTGTAAACGCTTGAATGAAGCATGTTAAATCTTTTGAAAACGGCTACATTGACAACAGTCAATAATAAAAAAATACAAACAAAAGAAAATTTAGTACATTTTACATTTGTATGAAGTACGAGTAATTTTAGTCCGAAAAAAAGTAAACAAAAAACACCGGTGCATTTAGTGCGTATGTGTGTGTGTGTGAGTGCAATATTTTGATTCTTACCTTCTTCTTCTTCATGATTCTTTCTTTTTTATTCATTTAATAACCTACCTACCACTTAATTAATGACGTAATTTTTTGTGTTTAGTAATACAAGTATAGTGGATAAAAAAATTATATGTATGTATGTTAAGATGACAACATCTTTTGTTTACTACTAAAATCGCGTCAGCAGCAGCAATGATTCAAACATTGTCTGCAATGATGGCTTACGACTCGTTTAAACTTTTGTCTGTCCATACATACGTTGACAGTCGATTTTTTTATAGGCACTATTTAAATGGAGGTGACATATTTTATTCACTTACATACCATACATACATACATATGTATGTATGTATATCGGTTTCATTTCAATTTATTTTTTTTTTTATTTATTACGCTACTTGTATTTATTTATGTATTATTTTTTTTTCCTTCTCTGATTTTAATTTTTTTGTACTTGATTTTATTTTTTTGTTTTTACGTGCCCCATGTCTTATTTAATCACGATTGAACATTTTGCCAAAAAAATGACGACATTTTTAGTTTATGGCCACTGTACACAGATTTTTATTAAAAAGAAAAAAAAGGATTTACTTTTAATTTTTTATATGGTTAAAATTAACATCTGTTAGAATTATTCAGATTTTAAGGAATATTTTAAACTAAAACCTAGTTTTTATTAAACAATTCAGAGGATTTACAAATAAAAAGAGCTTTTAAGTATAGATTTTAATCATAAAGAGTTAAGGGAAAGAAAAACTTTGAATAAATACATATATTAAGTCAATTTTTAAAACCTTCATATATATTAAGTCCATATACGAGTACATATATTTCGTTCTATAGCAGTAATATTCTTAATTAAATGGAATAAAAACTTAAAATTAACTTAGAACTCATGTGAGTTTTGTCTTTCATAAAAACATTGCACAAATGGCACAGATATTCAGCTTTAAAATTTCCTGGGTTTTTATTATGCAACCATTTTAGTTTCAGCTGCAATTCATATGATAACCAATTCCTATGTTGTATGTGGAATCTAATCAAGTACTTTTGAAATTTATAAAATTGTTGCTTAATTTACCCTAATGGTTTTAGCAATCACTTTTTGGGTGAAGATTGTGCAGACTCCTCCAATTTTTTATGGTTTGTTTTACTATCCAGAACGATCTATTTCTTCTGCCACATCGTAATACACAAATTTTGTTTTGCGTAAAAAACTGATTTCAACATGAGAGATAAACAATATGAATGATTTTTTCTAATTTATTCAAGAGAGTTTTTGCTTAATTCCATAGTCAAAGTTTGTCAACTTTTCTTTGAAATTACGATTTTTACTTCGATTGCCAACTTTTTTTTCTACGTTTTCAGTAAAACAACAACTTAGAAAACAAAATCTAGCAGTTTTATTAAACTCTAGAACATTTTATGACTTTTTTTTGTGATCTAGCATTTACATGCTACAAATTTCTGGCATCCTTGTTCTAAGGCGACGACAATGGCTACTCTCCAGCAGCAAACCTTGATCCTTATCAGAAGACTAATCGTAAAACTCGTAAGAAAGCACAAAACCAAATGCTTTGTAAAGGCACCCAATATGAGTAATAGGAAAATATTTTTATTTCAAAGATTTTTGTGCATTTCATTTTTACAGGAAAAAAATCATTGAAGATTTTCTATTTAATTTTTATATTTTCAGATTAAACACTTAAAATTTAAATGCATGTTTAACTGAATTTGATTGGAATTATAGAAATATCATCATAATTTATGACATCAATTATTAAAAAGAGAGCAAAAAAATATCTCCCTGTTCTAAGCATTCGTATGTATAGTAATTAAAATCAATTCACTTGTGCACAGGCAAGCATAAATAAAAAATTAATTTAAATTTAAAATTTCAACTTGGAACAATTTATTGTTTTAAGTCAATTGAAAAAACAGAATAAGAAATCCAAAACCACTGAATGCAGGCTATGACAATAACCGAATCTCACTTGCAGTCACATAAATTTATAAATCAAATGAAGAAAAAATTAAATTGAAATTTAAAAATATTAAAAATATTCATACACATAATCATAAATTCATTAATTTTAATGCAGTATATCTGGAAGAATTATTTTTATTGTTATAAAACCATATTTGTCAAGCTATTTGAGATTTCAAGTGAATTAATAATATAAAGATGAGACATTCAATACTGCCAGATTCACATATTAGAAACAATTAACCCACGCTTGCTGCCTGCCTTCTATGCTATTCTCAGAATGACAGTGACACATAGTCAGAAATACTCAAGTGTCACTAGACCAGTGGTCTTCACCAGTATTACTCAGGTAAATAAATTGTTCGGATATTTTTTTAGTTTTTCTTACTCTCTTCGTGAATATTACAACCAGGGTTGCTTAATTCCACAAAAATTCTGGCAAACAGCTTCTTAAAATATACTAAAACTACCCGTATCGTTAATTCTTATTATATTAGTTTAAAATTAAATGTATTGTACTTTATTAACAGATATCACTTTTAGAATTCCTGGAAACCAGTTTTTGTTTTATTTTCCTATGAAAAACTTAATTAATTATAAAAAAATTTACAATGTTAAAAATCTTTCATAAAAAGAAATCCATACGCTTTGTTTTCATCATGCTAAGCGACAACCACAATTATTACAAAAACATGTGTGTGAGACAAAAATTGCGTATGTGTTTATGTTTTATTAGTTTTCAAGAGAGCTAAATTTGTTTGTCAGACACTGAGAAGTTATGATAATAAGCAACATAAACTTATTAATGTTTATATTTCTTTTAACTACATTTCAATTTGTTAATAGCATTTACAAACAATTCATTTCATGAATAATTTTAATAAATTAGTTTAAATTTTAAAATTAAAAGTTTTTAAAACGAAAATTTTCACAAATTTCATTCAAGTTGTTAAAAACAATACAAATGAAGAAACCAATCTCATCTCTCAGTGTATTTTTGTGTGACTCTCTTTGTGAAGACCACTGCACTAGACGTTTTGTCTTCTGAAGAATAAAAAAAATGTAACTAATAATGGTAGTAACGATGACGATCTTGTTTAGCTATAAATGGAGGGTTTATAACTTAAAAATGCTATTTTATGGTAATTTCTTTTAATAATAACAATAAAATATTGAACATTAATTTTCTTAACATCCTTCTGGTAATTAGATTGTTTTGTAATGAGCAACAAAACTACTCAGAAAATATTTTAATTAAAAATTTAATTTTTTAGTTGCAACAGTAAATTATTTTCATTGAAGTACATTAATAGAATTTTACTTATACGTTAATTGATCCTATTTATATTGTTTGTAAGGGCAAAGCTAATAAAAAATCCAATTGAGAGTAGAAACTTTGTACAAATTTGTTAATTAAAATCGATTTTCTTATTTATTTTATTTTTTTGTGTATTAGCTTCACAGAAAAAATTTAAAATCGATTTCAATTAACAAATTTGTATTACCAATTAAATTGTTTACTAGTTTTGCCCCTACAAACAATATTAATAATATCAATTAAAAAATTAATAGTGTCGAGCTTTTTGACAAAAAAAATTTTCAATTAAATATTTAATTGGGCCAATTAATCTTTTAATTAAAAATTCAGCCACATTTTAATCAAATAAATTAATTGGTATAATTAAAAAATTAATTGACGCAGAAATTTTAAACCGATTAAAAAATTAATTAATATAATTTAATTTTATTTGATCCCACTGATTTAAAATTATAAAAATATTTTAAATGCAACCCCAAATTTACACAAAATTGCAAATTATAATAATTTTTTTTATTAAAAATATTCAACTAAAAACATGAATACGATAAATACAGAGATGAGTACATATTTAACTAATACGACAAAAAAGAATTAACACTTATTTTTATTCTTTATACTAGTGCATATTTGATTTATCTATTTATACTTAAGTAATAATTGGAAATAGTATTTATGTAAATATTTATATATTGTCAATTCGTAGTGCGGGAGTTTATGTGCTCTACCCATCATTTCATATTTTTTTATATATCTCGAGTTAATGATGCCACTTTAAGTTTTCGACCCAAAATTTTTAAAATCTGCAATCTGTTTTCGGCTATTTATCTCCTAAACTAGACGAGATATCCGAAAACTGATTGAAAGTTTGAAAAATTTGTGGTCGAGAACCTAAAGTGGCATCATTAACTCGAAATATATAAAAAATATGAAATGATGGATAGAGCACATAAACTCCCGCACAATGAATTGAATAACAAAATAATTAACAATATTCTAAAAAGACATATTAAAAAAATAGCAATGTAAATACATATTTATTGTAACACACACCATAATTGTTTAAATTTAATTTAATCTTTTGGAAACTGAGGAACTAAGGAAATTCTTGATTTTAAAGCACATTAATGACCAGTGTTCATCTATTTTTCTTGCCATCTGAAACTTTAATATGAAATCCATGTCAATCTAAAATAATAATTTTTTTATATATATGCGTAACATAACTGACCTTTACAACCCTGTGTCAGGATTACGGCTTACCTTCTCGCAGTACTCATGTTGTGTGTTGACTCCGAACGACAGACCTTAGAATCAGTTACTCTCAGAAATTTTGCCAGAAGCGATAGTCGCGAAAATAAACATATTTTTTATTTAATATTCCTTTGCATCAAGAAGTCAGAGACGGGGGCTTGAACCGGAGCTGTCATTTTAGTAAGCCAACATACTAATTACTAGACCACGGCGACCACATAACATATTTATGTATATTATATGTATTATATATATTCATATGTATATTATATATATGTATGTAAACAAAAAAAAAAACAAAAAAAAAACAAAAAACAGACACATATACATACATAAAAAAAATTACGAATACATATTTTTTTGTTTGCTTTTTATGCTAGTGATATTAGGTTTTTTATCGAAAAAAATTTCATGGTTAATTACATATTTTTAATTACTTAAAAAATTAAATTGTGTGTCTTTTAATACAAGATGTATGTATACAGGAGAACATGTTTTTATGCGGACTATTTTTGTGCGATTTTATTTTCATGCGATTAACATTATATAATACATACATACATAACTGGCCTTTACAACCCTGTGTCAGGATTACGGCCTAGCTTCTCGCAGCACTCATGTTGTGTGTGTCAATTTTTATCCATGAGTACCGGGACCTACAATTTAAAGTCGGCTCCGAACGACAGACTTGAGAAGCTTGTTCATGGCAATTAATTACTCTCAGAGCTTTTGCCAGAAGACTGCTGAGAGGTAGTCGCCGAAAGAAATATTTTTTTCATATTTCTTTTTTTGAAGATGTTGGGGCCTGGAATCGAACCCAGGACCTATGTCATAGTAAGCCAACACACTAACCACTAGACCACGGCGACTACAACATTATATAATAATAAACAAATTTATCAGCAGTGTTTATAAAAGGAATATACAGAATTACGAAATATTTCGGAAATTTTTTATAGAACGTATGTATGTTGTGGACAGAAATATGGGTTACTTTTCTTTATATCGATTATTGATATGTTGTTCGTCAAAATATGTAATGGTTTGTTCAAACGATAATATGAACCACTAGGTTTACTCTCTGAATCACGGTTGAAAATCATAACGTTCACACTAGACTTTAGTTTAAATTGTTATCAAATTAGAGGTGAGAGCAATTCTTTGAGCTTCGCAACAAGATTAAAAACGAAGTACGATGGTTAGCTCCCAAAATTTGTATGGCAAATCTACTTGTTTCAAAAAAGATTATTCCAAGAACCGCGTATGAGATACAACCAACGTCACAAAAACTGATTACCTAATACCTACATGGTAAGCGAGATGGTATCTTTTAGTGGTGGAAGCCATTGTGAAACAATAAATAAATAAAATGTTTAAAAATATATACATTTGTACTTAATTTAATGAAATAAAAAAGGTTTGGGTTATTTTTGCCGTGGAACTTTTTTATGCGGTCCCTATTGACTGCATAAAAAAAAATAATTTTTATTTATGTTCCGAAAACTGTTTTTAATAGCATTTTGTGAAGTTTTGTGTAATATTTTTTATGTGATTGTATTTATACGGTCCCTATCTACCGCATTAAAACAGGCTTCTCTGTATAAAATACTTATGTCTTCTTTATATTTTAGTGTTAAAGATTTATTTAAATTACGTAAATAACAATACATATTCGAATTTTAAATTAAAAAGTAATCATATATTTTGATTATTTATATAACATACTAAACAACACTAAGGCGAAAGAAAAAAACATACACACAAACATTTTTATTTTTGTTATTCTATTAAAAAATTAATTGTATTAATTAACAATTTAATTGGAAATATTGAATGATACTAAATAATTTGTTAATTGAAATTATTTCAACAAATTTTTTTTCTGTGTTGCAAGTACGCATAACGTTTTTCATATGCTAAGGCGTCACACTCGTTTATCAAGCAAGTTTAACCAATGCTGTTCTACGTTGTAAGTTACAGATTATGACGGCTTGACATATAGAAAAAGAAGGTTTACTTTATAGTTTAGAAAACAACAATGGCGTAATAGTTGAGAACCGTAAGAGGAGCTAACTTGCCAACTACTTATATTTTCAAAATAATATATATGTAACTTATCCGGCAACATGTGGCCGAGCATTTTATGATGGAATATAACAGTTTCTTGTGTTGTTGCTTGCTCTAAACCAATAAATTGTCACCGGTAAAGATTTCTTTCAGATCGGCATATTTTTCACACTTCAAGATGTTCATACTCGTTCGTCAGCAAACTTTAATCAGCGCATGTCCTTTTATGATTATATATTGATTTTTTTTTACTCATAATACATCCTTCTGGCCAGAAGGATTATCATATTGATAATACCGGTTAAAATTACTGCTTGTGTAGCTCCCAATATTTTTACAAGACCTTCTTATGTTTAACAATAATTCGTCATCTTTAAACTTTTTCTGTTTGCCTGCTGTCTTACACCATCATTTAAGAATCAGCACTTCTGAATCAAAAAACCCATTTCTCGCATAATGTATTGATGCAACATATGAGGTACAATCAGTGTTGGATTATAGGATTTTTATTTGAGTTTTAAAAAAGTTTTTTAAAAGTTGGGGATAAATACCAAGTGTACAGAACATGTATATGTAGTACATATATAATAATAGCGTACTCTTTGCCTGCTTTGTTAGGCAAAATAAGAATTTTTTTTACTAAAAAATGTTCTACATAAGGAATGCATTTTAACCGTTCTTGAGATATATAAAAAGAAATATTTAATTTGGAGGTATCACGCTTACCTGCCCAATTTCGCTCAATTTATACTATGGAGTTTTCAGACTAAATTCAGAAACTTTACCTTTAACCGTTCTCAAGATATACAAAAGTCAAGAAGAACTTACACTCAATTAACATCATGATTTGTTTCATGCTTTAGTTGCAAGACATTGTACATGACTTTTTTTCTTGTGAGCGAGAGGTGTAGAAAAGGCAGAGGGTCTGAAAAAGAATCACAAATTCTGTTTTTCTCGCATGTTTTTGTATTTCTCTTTTTTTTAAGATAGTCATGCTTCCATAAAATCATGATGTGAGTTGCGTGTTAGAGATAATTTGAAGCTTCGGATATTTTTTATATATAAAATAAAATAATTAAACGTATATATTTTTTTATTATTATAAATTTCATTTGTTGTTGAAATGTTTTATTTCATATGTTGTTGAAACACTCACCATTTTTCTCAGCAATTCCTCGTTATTAATTTTACTTAAGTCGCACTCCAACTCCATGTTGGTAGTCTGAAAAAAAATAGAAAAGACAAACATATAAATTTAACTTAAATTTAAAAATTAAGACTCTCATAATATAATTCTCATTAAGTTCATGAAATTATCTACGCATATGATTAAAGTTTTGTCGTCAATATGCTGTAAAAACTTAGAATAAATAACTTTGCGTAAATCGGTCATATTGTAAGGTAGCAAATAACTCTAGAGTGTATGACCGGTATATAGTATATTTCTGCCCTGATACATTTTAGTCATTGGCATCCTCAACTATTAGTTGAATTTAGAAATTTCAACAAACAGTTAAAAATACAAATAGTTCAGCCCAAAAAACTGGTGAGAATAACATTCGAAAAAATTAAGTCCTATAATCTAATTTGAATGGATTGTAACCTAGGTAAATAATACAAAAAATTAGTATGTATAACACAAAGAACTTTGCTGAAGCTTTCGTAACTGAGATCGAAAACAAGTTCAGTTCTGCTAGTGTTACATGAACAGGTTTATGAAGTCTGTCGTTCGGATTCGACTTTAAACTGTAGGATAAAAATTGACGCACACAATATGGGTGCTGTGAAAAGCTAGGCCGTAACTCTAAAAAAGGGTTGTAATGGCCAGTTATGTATGTAAACATTTGGATGATCTTTCATCTTCTACCAGATCCTTTTGTAATTTCATAAGATTTTGGATCTGACAAATAATGTTATGTCGTTGTCTTTAATCAGGTAAGTTTGAGTTCAATTGATGAGTGTGCTCTGAATAAATTAATCTATTCGTCGCCGTTCTTTACAAACTGAGTGTGTCTTTTCACTTTATGGTCGATTTTACGAAAGGGTCTTAGCTTTAAGCCCTAAAGGACAAATGGCTTCACAAGCTTTATTCAAAAAACTATTATATCACAGTAAATTACAGTTTCAATTAAAAAAAAATATGATGATCAGAATGCTATTCTCGGTGGTGATCGGTATAGTGACATAATTATAATTTTTTCTGACCTCAATTAGATAGCATTTATCTTCCTGACATGTTGTTCCAACATTACGCAGCCACATGTTTACACAATGCGCTCTTCTATTGACTTTCTCAGCGAAACTTAATTAACTTAAATTAAAAATTTTTTTTTTAATCTTGGACTGGCGATTTTCTGGGGCTCTCTTCTCTTAAGCCAAGATGGAAAATTTAAATATTCAAAGTTAAAAATGTTCAATGATTGTATTTGTAGAGCGATGGAAATTTAGCTGAGGAGTATTATAGAATAACGTAAGAAGACTTTAGTCCACAACTGTCTATATCAGAATATCTCATTTTCAAAAAATAACAAATTATAGTTTAAAATGTTAAGATCTTTAAATTAAATTTCTACTTAAAATGGTTAACAGAATCAAAATTAATTTCCTATAAATGTATGTGAATTTATAAAAAAAAAACTTTCTTTCTAACACCTACATTTACTTTAAACTTTTCTATTATTTATTTTTATAATTTTTGTATTTTTAATTTTTTTTATTTGGTTTTAAAGCAAACCAAACGAACTAATTTGCAATTTAATCAGGTGCTTATGGCAACGAATAATATGTATTTGTTTTGTAGAACTGTAGCTGGAAACACCGGAAAGTAAACCAATTACAGCACAATTATGTACTTAAAAAAAATTCAATCTATAAATACTCGTAATTAGACAATATTTTTCAGGTAAATACAACAAAATAAAGTTTAAACAAAAAAAAAAAAACTTTTTTTTTATTTAATATTTATAAAGAAAAATAGACCTCCAATAACCTGGAATGATGATGTAATTTTGCAACTTGCAACTCGTTTGTAGGCATTAAAAAATAAAATAAACGAAAACATTTTTTTATGTAAAATAAAAAAAAAACAATTTCAATAAAACAAATCATATAAAATAAATAAATAAAAAATATTTAACATTTTCATTTTGTAACAAGTTTTCACTTGAGGCCACCATAATAGGAAATATTCTTCAGAACCCCCTTTTATAAATTAAATTTTCGATATTTATGTGTTTGTTATTTTATTATACCCTACATTTGAAATATGGGTATGGATATGTTCACTTTAAATTAGTTTTTGCTGTTTATAAAAATTGTAATACAGCATTGTTTTTGTAAAGCTTTTCAGTTTGTCTTACCCCAGGATTTTACACCATATACGCCCATGTGCTGAAAAACCTAAAATCTCTAAATCTCTTGAGATTCAAATCTAAAATCTCATATTTTCCTATACACATTAAGATACATTAAGGACAATCGTTAACTATGTATTTAACTCACACTTCTTACTAGAAATCGTATATTGGAATTATACTTTCTATCTGTACTGTGTAGTCGCCGTAGGCTAGTGGTTAGTGTGTTGACTTACTAGACAAGCGCTTCGGGCTCAAACCCCAGCTCTGGCATCTTAAAAAAATAAATTAGAAAGAATATTTCTTTCGGCGACTACCTCTCAGCAGTCTTTTGGCAAAGGCTCTGAGAGTAACTGATTGCCATGAACAAGTTTGTCAAGTCTGTCGTTGGGATTCAACGTTACACTGTAGGTCCCGGTATTCAACAATCAGCAATCAGTTACTCTCGGAGCTTTTGTCAGGCGACAGCTAAGAGGTGGTCACCGAAATAAATAGTTTTTAATATTCAAGTTATCTTATAGAAAAAATAGGTGAAATATGATGGGATAATATTTTAATATTTGGTCGATATTCGCTTAAATAAATAATGTGTATATACTCGTAAGTCTATATTCTATTTCTGTTATTGTGGTGAATTTGTCTGAGTTAACTACTCGTATATTTTATTAACTCAACCCTCGTCATTTATTAGTAAGGTAGAAATAGTTAACAAAATCTGGTTCAGATCGACCTATAATGCTATAACAACTTGTCGCTTTAATAAATTGAAATATACATACAAATACATTTTTCCCATATGGTTGTATTGCAGATTATCAAATAGTCGGTATTGATTGCCTATAACTTTTTAACTTTTTTAGTTGTTTAATGTTTTATTTTTAATTTACCAGTATCTGACCATAAATATAAATGAATGAATTGACATCGGAGACATTTGAGACGGACTATACATGCAGACAGGCATGAAATGCATTTGATTTACAACTACAACATCACGTTCATACTTTATAAGTTTTATAAGCTTTATAAGTCTTTGTGTTCAATTTTTTTTTACTTTTCTGATCCGATAATAAATTTTTATTTAACGATAGATGGATGTCCTTCATTGTGCGCAAACGCAAACGCAATATCAACTTGTAAATCTTAGCAGCCATAATTTGTAGAAAAAATATTATAAAAAACAAATGTTAGAAAAAAATAAATAACCAAAATTTAACAAAATTGTAATAAACGCAGTAAATCATCACAATTTATTTATTTTTTTTTAATTTAATATACACTACAAGACAATAAATATTTTTTATGATTTTCTAATTTTGTATTTTTTATACCATTAATCTTTTAAAACATATTTTAATCATAAATTGATGACTTGATTTTCAAATAAATAACCTCTTCATAAATCATCTTTTAAAATCTTTAGTAGGTGTTGGGATATAAATATTTATTATCACTTAAATTCGCAATTATAATCTAATATTGTGTTTCATTAAAAAAAAATATGAACTAGACAATAAAAAAAATATAATAATATAAATATATATATTATAAATATTTTTCTTAAACTGCTGCCTATTAGCCCTATTATTAGGGCTGGTAAATAACATTTATATGTTATACAATATATAACATTTACCATACGAACATTTTTCAGATCTCTGCAAAGCATTCACACTAGCAGAACATTGTGTATTCAGAAAAGACCTCAGAACTTAATTTACGTTCCAAAAAGTCGTCCAAATTTCTTTCAATCTAAATTCTTAATAGAATTTGGCTTTAATTAAGACAGCCTTACACGACATGTTTTTTACACTGTTAATGTCAACTTTTACATGAGTAAACAGTTACATGTCGTATGTGACTTCTAAAATATTGCTTGTGTAAAAAACACAAGGAAAGTCTTATGACAAAATTTCAATTAGAGCATGCTCTAATTTCGTATGTGCACACATATGATATTAAATTTCTATGCCTGCACAAACATTAGTCGGCGGTGAATTATGTGTAAAATAGTTTTTTTTATAAATTTTGTGTCTAAAATTTTATTATTTATTTACATATGTAATTGTACATATACGTTTGTGAGTGAAAATTACAAACCTTATTTAAATTGACTAATTTTGAAATACACAAAGAAAAACTTATGTATTTTAAACATAAAAAACATGTCGTGTAAGGGTGCCTTAAGATAGGTATTGTGTTTGTGACGAAACAAAATTACTTGAAAAAATCGATCACTGTTACTGGGATTCGAACTCGGATTTCCAGACCATATAACAATATATTTGTTGAAACAAAAAACCTGCTAAACATACATGTATTGGACTGGACCACTTGAGTCGACCTGAAGAGAACGAAAACGTTGTTAAATATGGCCATGATAACTGGTTTTTGGGCTATTAGAGAGCAGGCAGTCAAGATGGGCACTCCATTTAATTCGCACTGCCACCACAGCTGTAAGCAACCGAAGAAGAAAAAGACAGTATGTCATTTCCTTTGTGAATACTCTGCCCTATGGAGGTAGACCGCTGGCTGATGTGAGCATTGATCAGCTTATAAAGTTTATGAATTCCACAGACTGTTTATTGTTACGTGATCGTTTCTTTTAACAAGTTGTTAGCGAGAATATGGCATCAAAATGATACGGGAATGCGTTTTTAGATTTCAACCAAACTTAACGTAGTTCATATAGTTCCTTGTATATGAATTAAGTTGATACAGAACGACTTGTTTGAGGGCGATGTAAACCCAGAATCGTCAGTATTTTTATATGCATAGACAAGATATAGAACAATATGACCCAAGGAAGTCAACTTTGAGAAATAGAATGAACAAAAATATTGTCTAACAGTGGTTACACAACAAGATCAACTGAAAAACTTAACAGAACTAAAGCAGAAATACAAAATTATTTGTCAGACCCAAATTCTTATAAAAGTACCGAAAAATCTGACAGTAGGCCTAAGCAAACAGATCATACACAACGACAATTTAAACATACAGTTGCCACAAATAATTTAAGCTGTACTCAAATTTAGTATGAAATTAATTTAAATATGTCAAGAAGGCGTATTAATCAAATATTAGAGAAAGATATGCTTATAAACAGGCAAAAATATAATTTTTTCGAAATACTATATAATAACATAAAATAACCCAGTTGGCACAATCGTCCTGCACAAAATTATCGTCAAGTATGTCTTTAAGACATGTCACAGACGCTTGTCGACAACATCGCGGAGGTGTTCATGCATGATATTTTGTAGTCTATTTCCTTGAAGTTGTCAATAATAGACAAAATATTGAAAACACGCGTGCATGGTTCATACCATAACTCAGTGACATCGTCGCTCAGCCAATGGTGCACGATTTTTACGACATTTGTTTAAAAATGTCGCTGACGAATTGTTCTGGCTGTCGTCTATGCGTCCCCATCCTGGAGGATGTCTTTAAGACAGATCCAATTGGGAATTCTTATAAAAACATTCGTATCACATAATTTTTCCCATGCCTATATACATATATACCTACATAAATACATAGATATCGTCATATTAAATTATATGATTTCCAGGATTTACAAATTTTGATTTAAAGGTTTTTTGCTTCTCCTGTAAAAAAACAAAAAGTTACGCCCGTTTGCATTTAATATGACGATGTATGTTTAACCCTTTCAATACTGAGGACGTATATACTTCTGTAAGTCATAAATAATGTTCATATTTTCTAAAAATCTCAAATTGTGTAAATGTGCTCGTTTACATATTTACCTCCCATTTAATTCAATTATACAAAAATATCTTCACTGGCCTGTTATAAATATTTATACTACATAATGCCTATTTAGATCACGTACATATTACCTTCAAATAAACAAATTTTAAAACAGTGCCTTAATTTTATTTTAAAATAATTCTACAACATTCATATAAAATTAACCATAACCATCTTATATGTATGTACCACCACCTTTAATAAAACAACATAAATTAGTGTTAATTGTAAATAAATGTCAATAACAATTAGAATCCAAATTTATTAAAATGATTTCAAACATACTTATACTTGTGGGATTTTTAATTTATTTTAAAAATCCGATCAAATCAATCACGGTTTGTTGTAATGCTAATGATGTTGGTGAGACTGTTATGGATGAGAAATCTATTTGAGTTTCAACGTATATACGCGATAATTTTTTTTTTTTTTATTTAGTGACAGATTGTTGACAATTGATTCAAAATAATATTTGATTTGATTTTTCTTATTTATTAATTTTTTTTCCAAAACAGAACTTTGATTGTTGATTGGCTTGTGGTTTGTGGTAAATTAGAAAAAAAATTCACACAAAATTTAAAATCAAACTCAATTGTTTTTTTTTTTTTTTAATTTTTTTTTTTAATAATTTGTTGTTAATTAATAGTATTTTTATTTTACCCAAAACAGTTTTTCTTTAATTTTTGAACAAATTTTTTCAATTGTTTAGCTATTTTTTTTTTTTTTTTTGCAATCAGATCAGATATATTTTTGTAATTTTGTTACATTTATGAGTTAGTTGATGAATTATTTATTGCTTTTTATTATCGAAAATGAAACACAACCGGCGCTATCGAATTGTTACGATAAACTGATGATTTTCTAAATATTTTAAATGCATTTAGACTCGGTTTACTTTACTACCTTTAGTAAAAAATATACATGATCGTTTAACTTTTTTTAATATTTTTTTTTTTATAACCACTGACTTGATTGACTAACTGGCTTAAGTCTCTATCTCGCTCGGCTAGGATCTTTACAAACAAAAATAAAACTAATAAATATACAGTAATGTCACCTAAAATTTAACCTTCAATTGTTTATGCACAAAATGCAATTGCACTATGGGCTTGTGTTTATACGTAGATTTACATAATTGCATTCTAAACGCCTGTAATTAAATGACTCCGTTTTTGTTGAAGTTGCTCTCACAAAGGCAAAAATCAATTTTAATATGAGTTAAGATAATTAAGAGGGTTATTTTCTAAATCACTTAGGTCATGCGTTGCGTTTTTTAAATGAGAATTGCTTTTGTAACAAAAACAAATAATACAGAAATAATGCAGCGCATCACCTAAATAATTTATACTATAACCCCTTAAGTTTGTTTTACTTTTTGTTGCCTTACAAATCTACTAAGCTCTTTAGTATAAGTCTAAGCTCTTTCATCGCTATCATTCCAACATTAACCCTTTCAGTTTTGTGAATAAGAAAATGTTTTAAATATGTTTAGTGCGATATACGATTTATTTAAAACTTCGTGCAACTTAGATAAAACTGTGAGATTGCCGTATAATAGTGCGGTTAAATCGCATCATCTCATGCCCTTCTGTTCTGTTCTGGATAGAATAATTAACACTTCTCCAGTATCAAAAAAAAATTTTTTAAATGTTGCCAAATATATGTCAACTTGGTTCATTATTTCTAACAGCCGGTTTAACGATATCAAGAGATATCGTTCGCTTTCTTAATATCTTTTATCCTTCTGTAGAGTTCTGGTTTGTTGTTTAGTTTCTAAAAATTATTAAATTCCGCATTGCGTTTAGGGTTGTTAGACCGCATTCGTGATCGAGTAAATATCGTAGTAATTTTCTGTTTTCAGCATATATCATTCGTTATCATTCTTGTAATTTTTATTGATTTTTTATTATTGTTTTTTATTCTATTTTTATAAAATGATTTTAATAAAAAGCAAAAAATATTTTTCGCCATATAGGCAAATACATTTAATATACATAATATATGAAATGTATTGCTTTGGGGATAAGCATGTCTCTATGGCCATTTCGTCTCTGCTTAAGAGACTCGTCAGGAGACTTTTTCCCAAAGGTGTTAACCAAAAATACAAATACTTATATTCAAATAGTTATAAACTAAATGCGAATCACATTTAGTATATAAAAACCATATATTATGTATATTAAATGTATTTGCCATGCGTTGCGTTTTTTAAATGAGAATTGCTTTTGTAACAAAAACAAATAATACAGAAATAATGCAGCGCATCACCTAAATAATTTATACTATAACCCCTTAAGTTTGTTTTACTTTTTGTTGCCTTACAAATCTACTAAGCTCTTTAGTATAAGTCTAAGCTCTTTCATCGCTATCATTCCAACATTAACCCTTTCAGTTTTGTGAATAAGAAAATGTTTTAAATATGTTTAGTGCGATATACGATTTATTTAAAACTTCGTGCAACTTAGATAAAACTGTGAGATTGCCGTATAATAGTGCGGTTAAATCGCATCATCTCATGCCCTTCTGTTCTGTTCTGGATAGAATAATTAACACTTCTCCAGTATCAAAAAAAAATTTTTTAAATGTTGCCAAATATATGTCAACTTGGTTCATTATTTCTAACAGCCGGTTTAACGATATCAAGAGATATCGTTCGCTTTCTTAATATCTTTTATCCTTCTGTAGAGTTCTGGTTTGTTGTTTAGTTTCTAAAAATTATTAAATTCCGCATTGCGTTTAGGGTTGTTAGACCGCATTCGTGATCGAGTAAATATCGTAGTAATTTTCTGTTTTCAGCATATATCATTCGTTATCATTCTTGTAATTTTTATTGATTTTTTATTATTGTTTTTTATTCTATTTTTATAAAATGATTTTAATAATAAAAAAAAAAATATTTTTCGCCATATAGGCAAATACATTTAATATACATAATATATGAAATGTATTGCTTTGGGGATAAGCATGTCTCTATGGCCATTTCGTCTCTGCTTAAGAGACTCGTCAGGAGACTTTTTCCCAAAGGTGTTAACCAAAAATACAAATACTTATATTCAAATAGTTATAAACTAAATGCGAATCACATTTAGTATATAAAAACCAAACAAAAGTATTTACAAAGCAATACATTTCTGTTTTTTAAAAAATTGAAATTCTGTTCTTCCTGTTCACCACAGTTAGCCAACAATTAGTTGGCACAAAAACCTGTAGCGAATATTGGAAAAACGAAAATATTTTTATTAAAAACAAAAAATATTTTTCGCCATATAGGCAAATACATTTAATATACATAATATATGGTTTTTATATACTAAATGTGATTCGCATTTAGTTTATAACTATTTGAATATAAGTATTTGTATTTTTGGTTAACACCTTTGGGAAAAAGTCTCCTGACGAGTCTCTTAAGCAGAGACGAAATGGCCATAGAGACATGCTTATCCCCAAAGCAATACATTTCATATATTATGTATATAAAATGATTTTATTGTAAATAAAAGTTTAATTATGATATGAAATAATGGAATGAAATGTATGCTCTTAAGGATAATAGCCATTTTGTCTCTGCCTAAGAAACTTGTCAGGAGACTTTTTCCTAAAGATGGTATTCAAAACTATAAATACTTATGTTAAAGTAGTTATAGACCTAATGTGAATCATATCACATTTACTATATTTTAATAAAAGTTTAATTTTAAATTTTCTGTTTTAAATTGGTTTCTTTCTCTTGAGAGGACACCTCCCTTGTACTGACATATTTCAATAGTCTCTTCGGTGTCCGTCCAAGAGGGATTCCACTGTACTACGTTTCCACCGCGTAATTCTTAATGTCAATAAATGAACAAACATACTTGAAGAATTATAATACCACTTATTTTCCTCATAATTTTTTCTTGTCAAATTAAAAATTACTGAAAATTATCCAAAACTGGTATGTTTTCTGAAAAATCTAGTACATACTCGTAAGTACTAAAATTAAAAACTAAAGGCAGTATGTATAATGAAAAGTTAGCAAATCGATAGTATAGGGGACAAAAAACTGGGAAATTTATCACCCGCTATAGACTGGTATTATTAAAACTTTGAATACCTTCTATTTGATAACTAGTCAGAGAATCAAAAAAATTAAATACCTCGTATGTTTGAGCAAGAATTTCCACGTATAGGAATGACAAACTTAGCCACAGTGTACAACGACCTGCTAATTTTTTATTATAAATAAGGCTGTAAGTATTTATTACGAGAATAAAATATTTTTTGTTTGCATGCAAAAAAAAACATATACATATTTAATAAAGACATACATACTTATGCAGGCAGGTATTTGCATAAAGATTCAAATAGAATGATTTCAGTTCTACTCCAGAATAAGGTGCTTTGAAAAAATTTTTGGAAATAGTACAAATTTAAATCTAACATTTTACTTTTTTCTGTATAACATTTTAACAGGATTTTTTACTGATTTATTCTATTTTCTTTCAAGATAGCTTTGACATTTGAGATTTGAACCCTGCGTCTTAGGAAGCCAACACACTAGACCACGGCTACTGGTTATGCTTTCATTGCGTTTTATTCCGCTTAGGCAGCGAACGAAAGTTGTCCTTCGGAATCTTAAAACAAATATTCAAAATTTCATCAGTGTTGGTTGTTTCTTTGCCAAGCAAACAGTTTTCTGCAAAACTGGTGATAAATTATTTTTGTTTTTTTTTTAACGCAAATTGAGTAGAATCTGTGCCAGTGTGCATAAAAAAGCCTTAAGAATGTAAATTTTTATTGTTTAATTTTTTTTTTTGTTTGGAAATCTAAACTTTTTTATAAACGGAAAATGTTTTTAAACTTGTTTTCACTTATTGCACATTTGCAACAACAAGAACAATAAAATATTACTTTAAAAAATTAAATACATATTGCATTTTACGAGTATTTTATTTATCATTCAGTATTATTTACGCAATTTCTCAATGTTTACAACAAACAAACACGAAAACATAAGTCTACTGTTGTTGTCAAATCAATCATCCAGCAAGATGATCATGATAGTGCGTATAACTTTATTGATAATATAAATGAAATATAATTGTTGTTGTATATATACAATATTTTTTTTTTGTTATTTTTGTTACATGGTCATCTTCCCAAAATTTCAAATTTGGTTATAACCAGGTTACATTATTTCGGTTTCAGTTTTTATTTTATTTGTGTTTCTTTTTGTAATGCAGTAGTTTGAAATCGCTCAAAAATCAAAACAAACAAACAAAATCAAAAAATTGCACTCGTAAACACGTCCATTACAGCATTCATCTCCCGTACATACTTTGACTATTTTTTTTATATACATACATATATACGCACATTAATGCAAACATACATCTGTACAAGTATTTTACATAAATGTCAAATTTTATTAAATGCGTATAATTTTTGTATGCGGTCTGTACTGAATGTCAATTTCTAGGAATTAAAATTAAAAGTTATTTCATTGTATTTTTTAATTGTTTTGGTTAAAATCCATAAAGTATTTCACAAATGCATCGAAATTGAAGGAGAAGGAGATTGATTTTCAAGGAAATCCTTGAAAATATGGTGTATTGCCTTTTATGTCTTTCTTTAATCATTTAAAGGGCACCCACAATTTTATTGTCCTGTTGCCAAATCGTCAACTACCTACATACATATGTATGTATGTATGTAAAGGTATATAAATGAATATGTACATATACATATGTATGTATATTGCAATGCCAATAACAATGCCACAAATGATCTCAACGATTTATTATTCATTTACTATGTCTTTTTTTAACCTTTAATAAATTCGTTTAATAAACACAAATAAGGAACACACATCGCAATTTACACATTTTTGTTTCTGCTTAATTCTTAAAGTTACCTGGAAGGTTTTGCAATATTTTTTGTTTCAAATTACGACCTTTACATTGACAACATGTTTTAAATTATAAATTACATACTCTAATTTAGGCCTGCAACTTGGTTACCAAACGGAAAAATCCAAATCCCAGGATTTTGAAAAATAAATCCCGGAATTTTTCGCGAATTAAAAACACTAAGAATATTCCGAAAATCTCCTTAAAAACACAATTTTACAAATGTATGTAAAACAAGAAAAAGGAAAAGAGCTAGATTTGAAACTAGATTGTAGAACAAAATGGAAAAGTCTATGAGATGTGCCAACGGTTTTCGGTTTAGAAATACAGCTTTTTGATGACGAATTTGGTTTCATTAAACAAATTATAAACAGTTTTAACCCGATTTAATTAACTCGTGTCGCGCTTTGTCGGATAGACATGACATTGTGTAAAACAAATGTTGCATTAACATTTATACGAAGTGAAATTTTTGCAATTATTTGTGATCTTGCTTAAGATTTGTACAAATGACTTTGCAAAAGAATAATGGAATGAAGAACTTTTTATTCAGCTCTATCAAATTATAAAAAAATAGATATTTAACCACTCGATATATACTCGAAAAAATTAAATCTTGTCGTTACTTTGGGACATCCTTTATGTTAAAATAAAACAAAAATAAGTCTTAAATATAAAGTAACATTTATGAATAGGTATTTACGAGTATTTATTAAATTACTTACAAGCGGACCTGTGCCTGTTTTGTCAAGCAAAATAAAACACGAAATTTTCTATATAAGCTGTAAACTTTATCTGTTTTTAAGATATGTATACAAAAATCAATATTTAGATTATATGGTGGTTTACACGCCCACTTGTCCAATTCCGCTTACTTTCTGGCTTATGATTTGCCATGACCATGATGTTATTCAAACCAAATTCATAAGATTTACGCCCATGTGCTGGAAAACGTGCGACTTCAAATCACTTGTGATTTCAAAATCGCCAATTTTAGTTTTTCATGTGTTGAAAATCGTGCGTTTCATTTATTTTTCAAAGTTATGTTCGAAAAATGAAAACATATTTTAAGTGCCAAAGTAATAAAAACAAACATAATATAAACAAATTATTAAATAAAATTAATAATAATGCCAGCTGCGTCATTGTTAAGTTTAATTTAAAAAAAACAATATGAAAGAAAACAACGTATTAGAAAGCGTTTTCTTAGAGATGAGCAATGAAAAAGAACATACTTTTTATTTTACATTTTCTATTAAAATTAATTGTAAAATATCACTTTTTTACTTTGTATTTATAAAAAGCATATTAGATTTTATTCATGTATGCTTTTATGTTAAATTATATGCAAATTTTTAAGAAAATATGCAATTTCACTTATAGATCACATGCGTAAAAGTTTGTGACTTGAAAACGCCTAATTTCTGGCGATTGTGAACTCTAGCACACCTCTTTTGCGATTTCATATCGAGTTCGCCTATTTCATGCGATTTTCGATTTCCAGCACATGGGCGATAGAAAATAATTATTTAGTTTGTTTGAGATTATAGTTTTGGAATTGATTCAATGCCTTGAAGATGTGCAGACGTTGCTCTTGTTATGTACACTTACCCTCAACAAATCAGTATTTTTTTTGAGAATAAGTAAACGACATCTTTTGTGATTAATATATAATTTTGAGTTGCAAGATAAGCTAAATGTAAAATAAGATAATATTTTTTATGCAACAGTATAGAAATCATTTTTTTCCGAAGTTTTCCTTGCATAGTCTTGAGTTTGTTGATGAGAGGGGAAAGACAAACGAGTTGCTTTGATGACACAAAATTTGTAGAAGGGACCGCAAATAACAGTTATTAAAATTAAACTTAAAAAATCATCGTATTAGAGTCGACAGACATATATGATGTTATATACCAAATTAATCGTCTCGGAGAGCTCTCACAGAATCTGTGGTGATCTCGCATAAGTGATCATTAATCAGATTTTAACTGTTACTTTTTGACGGAAAAATAAAAGTTTAGATGAAACCTTCAAAAAGAGAATTTTATTTTTCCGTCATAAAATAAAACTCATTTTGTGAGTTTTATTTTTTCGTCATAAAATAAAATTTATTTTTTTTCACAAAATGAGTTTTATTTTATGACGAAAAAATAAAACTCACAAAAAGAGTTTTATTTTATGACGAAAAAATAAAACTCTATTTATGAGAGCTTTTTTTTAACTTTTATTTTTCCGTTGAAAAATAACTTTTTCTGCTGACCTTTTTTGGAAAAACTCTCAAAATAACCATAAAAAAATAAGTTTTTCGATATAACTTATAACCGTTACAGTCCCTGGTAGAAGTAAACTTCACTCATGTCGGCAGAGAACGAAGTTTAAAATATAAAGATTTGATTAGGTTAAAATTGGCAGACGCCCATAAAAAAGCACACTTGGGTCCTATAAGGTCCCGTTGTGATACCACAATATCCATTTAACCTGTCCACGATCGTTTTCCATTCTCTAACCAAACTGAGACTATCACGAAATTGTGAATTCTGTTCAAATCACCTCAAGTCAAACAGGATAAATGTTTGTCCGGAGGTCCTCCAGTGCGAGACAATGACGGAGAAAATGTTCCATGCTTCCTCTTCTCCTTCGTCATTACTGCTTCTACAGAAGTCATTGTGAGGTATTTTCAGCCTACGGACGTGAGTACTTATGGGCCAATGACCCGATATCACGCTATTAGGTTTCTAAGATGAACTCTGTGCAAATTTAACTCAAAATTCATTCTACACATATCCATATTGGGCCAGATTTGTCTGGTCATTAAATAAGTGGGTTCATTCTTCCATCTTTCCTCTGTGGATGAGTAAAGTCTGTGCGAGATTAGCTGTTTTCCCCTCAGCAGAGGAATACCGATCAAATATGATACCTATTGGTCGATTATGGATGGCAACCGAACTTTGGTAAAGTCGCCAGTTGCTAATATGGTATTGCAGACGGCAACTGGCAACCAATATTTTATATTTTTACTTGAAAAAAAAATTTTCGATAACTTGAAATTTTTGGTTGCCAGCTAGCAACAGAACTGCAGTTCGGTTGTTATTTATTTAACAAATGTAAATATGTTAAAAATTAAAATATAAAGCACACAAATATTAATTTGTGCCCTTTTTATTTTTCTTTGATCTCCTTCTGTGATCTTTCCGTTAAAGGATTTGTGCGTAAGCAAAAAGAAGAATATTATCTATACTGCGGCATCAATAATAAGGCAATACCGCAGTAACGATACGATACCGGAGCAACGGAACGATATGGCAACAACGGAATGAATAATAGCAAATTTTGCTTGCGCGAAAATAAGTCTTTCCGAAGCCACGGAACAGAATTAAGAATACCATCCAGTATTAAGAAAAAATATTCTTACTCCTACTGACACAATATCAACTCCAAACTCATTAAAAAAGGATTTTTAAACTAAAGTCGCGGAAAATTCATACCGCAGGAATGAATAATTTCAATTTTCTTATCGATTAATATTTCTTTCCGTTCAACTTTCCTTCCCGTGCGGAATCAAGAATAGTACCCACTATATGAACTAAATTGTTCTTTCTTTTATCTTTACAATTGAACTCTATATAAGAATAAAAAGGCTTATACTTCAACATGTATGTATGTATGTATATAAAAAAAAGTTTTGTTTATTTTTTTAACGTTTTAATCCAAAAAATGGCATATAAAAATCCTTTTACAATACTAAAATTAATTTTATATTCAGAGGGCGGGGCTACGACTAAATGTCTTGTATTGATATTTAAAATTTATTACGCAATAAAATATATAGAAATAGTAAAAGTTTTCTAAAATAAAAAATGCACACTAGTGTTTCATAAAATATACATTTTTTACGAGTCTCATTTTATATGACATAAGTCTTTATATACTAAATTACTCTATATGTTTATATAGCTAAATATGTGTATATAATATAATAATAAATGTTTAAATGGAAGAACATTAATCACAATAAAATTGGAAAAAGTGTTTAGATGTATTCGCAATAGATTTTGATAATAATGTTTAACATTAATAAAAGAAAATTGTAGAAAAAAAATAAAACTTTGTAATAAATACTTTATAAAAATAAACTTGTTAGATGTCCAATAACATGATAATTTGTTATTTCCTGAAATTTTATAATACTCTATGTATGCAATTTAGATTTTAAAAACAAAAGAAAAGGCCTCAATGTACAATTAATTTTTTATTTTATAAAATTCTCTAAGCACTTTTTTATACTTTTATTGCTTGCTAGGTTTTCTATTTGTTTTACTGTTTTCGTTTACCCTTACTGGATTTATTTATGCTTTTTATTACAAACTATACTAAAATATAGATTAAATGCTAGAATATTACTGTTTATTTGTTGTGTATTTGTTTGTTTTATTTTTCCAATTCAGTTCATTTTAAAGTTCGAGTTACTCAAACTGGTGGGTGGTTTTTGAAATGCGTTCATAAATACATATATGTATAAAGTTATGTATATGATGTGTTTATATATGTATGTGTCATTTTATATATAGAACTTAATTTAATGAATCGAGACATTGCACTCATTAGATTTTTAGAAAAAAAAAAAAATAAATAAAAAACAACGAAAATAATAAAGAAATTTAAGAAAAGATAATAATAAAAAAATCAAATGCATATTAATAAACCAATGAATGTCATTTGATGTTTAAAAATTATGATGTTATTTTTTTATTAATGATGATTAATCGGTTACACCCAAATGCACTAATTGCTGCATGCAACGTTGCAAATATGTAGGATCTGGAAACATATTGAATTGTGTTTTGTGATCAACACTATTCCAAATTACAACATCTTCCCGTCCCGTTGTTACCGAACGACCAATTGAGAATAATAGTCGTCGATCAAAGGCAATTTTCAAAAATCTCAAAACTTTACGACCTAGAGGACAATCAGGCAAATAACAAATACGTGGAAAGCCTACAGCAAAGAATGCCCGTCCTGGATGTGGATGTTCTTGAGTTTGTATGCCGGATGCAATGCTATGTAAATAATAGAAAAGTAATTATTTTAAAAGTCTTTTTCAATATCTGAACAATTTTAATTTAACTTACTCATATACGATTTGTATGGTATTCTGCCCCTCATGACCAGGTAGACTTTTACTTAAAATAGACCATGACATTGTACCATTTGGTTGATTACCAACTTTTTCTCCATAAACTATGCCACAAACAGGACATTCAATGAAGAGATTCTGTAACAAAAATGGATACATACTTTAATAAACAAATATTCTGCAAACATAAAACTCCCTAGGCTGCCTCAGTAGTCTAGTTGGTTGTGTGCTAGACTGCTTGTGCGGAGGTCGTGAATTCAATTTCAACCAAAGATTCTAGTCTGCAACACTACATGGAGCATAAAGCTATTAATGTGTTGTAATTTAAATTGAACAAAAAAGGTTTTCCATTAGAACGGTTAAAAATAAGCATTTAGAAATAAACTGTGACTTGAAATATTATTAAACATTCTACTTAATCGTACAATTTTTTAAATGATTTAAAATCGTCAAACAATAACTTTTAGGCTAACATCAATAAGCTATGGCCATTTTAAGTGGAAAATCTGAATTTTAATTGGATTCGATCACAGTTCACAATGGGTATAATCTTAATTACAAAGTTTCTTTGGATTACTAGAGATTTTATTTAAAAGTTAGAGGCTTTAGTTAGTTTTCTTTTAACAGAGTGTCAATAATTACCTTACTTAAATCACTTTGTTGTGCTATAATCATGCCATTTAAACACTGTAAATGCATTAAATGTTGACACCGGGTAAGTGCAATAGTCGGATTCTGTACACAATGTTTCAACTCTTCCATACACATGGGACATGGTTGAGTATTGGGCCATACAGGTGGCTCAACGACTTTAACAAAACGTGAGATCATATCACTAGCAGGATCTACCCCAACAATTGAACCTGCTATTAGTTGTTGAGATTGGTGTTGTTGAGATGATGATGCTGCTATATGCTGCTGAGAGGATGACGTACCAGACGCCACTACAGAAATGGAACCTGATAAGGGTATAGGTGGCGGCGCAGGTGCCCTTTCTGTTGTCACAAACGATGAGGAAGACGAAACGGAAGACACTGTTGTCGTTGAGGCTGGTAAGGAAGGCACAAAAACTTCATCACTACCCAATGAACAGTCTAGTAGATCATTTACAGATATGGCAAAATTACGACTACGTAAACTTTCTTTGCTCTCATGGCTGAGATAGGTTGAGACAGTGTCAACACTGGGTCTACGATGTGATTTCATACTATTCGTATCAGTATCTGAAGCACGGGTACGAGAACGCGATCGGTGCATGCTCATGCGACTGCTGCGATTCGATTGCAGTGAACCTTCAGAACAACGACTATGATGGCTACTCATAGAGGAAGTTAAAACATTGCTAGAATGAGAAAATGGCTGCAAGTGGTTATTCTGAATTTGTAAATGATTTGAGAATGTTGATGTAGATGATGATGTCGTCATATTATGATTGTGATTTGTTTGTTTTGAACTGCTGCTACTACCAAATATATTGAGATTATTCAAAATTTGTCGTAAATTTGCAGTGGATAACTCTCCATTACGTTTATTTGTTTTGCGATTCATTGGCTGCTGAGATACTGATGCGTTTGTGTGATTAGTATGCGGATGAGAAAGTAAATGGGTATGGCTATGGGAGTGTGGTAAAGATTGTGGCTGACGACTTCCACTTCCGGTATTATTGTGGACAAACAATCCACTACTGTCATTGTTATTTAAACGTTGTAAATGCTGTTGTGTATTATTATTGTCATTTAGAGCTTTAGCTGCTAGTTTTGGCAAAGTATTATTTCTTTTGTGCGAGTATTCCAAATAACTCATTTGTACTGCAAGAAACTTGGATTAGATAAACGCTTTGTCAGTTAGAAATTTTATTACAACTTACTTGTTAATTGTTGCGCTTGTTGTGGTGTGAGCTTTACTAAAGGGTATGGTGCCTGTTGCGTTCGCTTTATACTTCTAATTGGACCACTGGGTTGGCGTGTTTGCGTTAAATTACAAAAATTAATCGTGTATGGAAGACTGGAAGTGCCATATAAATCAAGTATTTGTTCTCCCTTAAAAAATGTAAAATAAAAAACATTAAACGTTTCGTTGGTACAGAGATTTTCAAAACTTATAAATTGTTCCACAAAAGTAAACAAAAATTAACATACATATGGTCTAGAATATTGTATTACATTCTATTTTTGTCAACATTCGGTAGTCTTCTTCTGAAATTTTGTTTTGATTTGTATGCGAGTATGTATGTAAGCTGTTTCTTAATATTTTTTAAATAAGCGGTTTTTGTTTTTATATAATACACCTACCTATAGCCCAATGCTATAAATGCTTTCTTATTGTTCGTGTGAATATTTCTTCTTTTATTTGTGCCCATTTTCAGCCCTTATTTCGTGTAAATTCATAAATAGGTGAATATTACTCATCCCACAAATTATTGTATCTTCTAACTCTAGGCTTCCTGGCTGAAGTTGAAAACTTCTTTAATTTTATTATACATATAAATTGCACGAAATTCCACTTTTGTGGATTATAAAAACCTTTGTGTGATAGTCGACATCGACAGTTTTTTATTTGGATACGCCTGTACAATTAACTCCCTTGTTTTTGGAGTGCAAGACTTATTTTACGCACTTTAAAAACTATGTATAACGTATTAACCTAATTAAAATATACTGGCTTTTAAATTATGTACATTAACTTTATCGCTTATAATAAAAGTTCCTATATGAAGAAAAAAATGTATCTAATTATAAGGCCACCCCTATAACACTATAGGTAGGTTCAAATATAACATATAAGCATATAACAGATAAGTGTTCTAATTTAATTGTTCTTTAACATCACAATTCCACCTAAGATTTTACATCAACTCCTTTTGATTATGCAATACATTTATTCTCAGTTAATAGCATTATATCTCATTTATTAGCAACAATATTTTTTACAATTACCTTAGACCAAGCATCCTCAATGATACATTGGACATGCATATTATATGGACGCCAATCTCCAGACACTGAGCCAGCCCGTTCCCATTTAGTACCTTTGCCAGCCGGTGAAGAGAGTGTGTAAAACGTTCGTCTCACGCCCACCATTGAACGGTTGGAGCCATTTTCAGTCTCTTGTGTCATGGTACGAACATTAACAACATAATTATCCAACTCGGGATCGGCATCACTGAGTAAAACACGCGTTAATTTTTTGGCATGGGCTCGCTCTAAATGCTGTGATACTGCAGGGGTGTATGGCAACCATTTGCCTCCGCGCGATTCAAATTCCCATACAACTACGGCATGGGTATTTGCATTGTTAGTTAAACTTGTGCCTCCACCTGCGCCTATACCACCAACAGTGGCCAAAGGAGCACCATTATTTACGTGTGCCATGTTCCTTTAGCCATAGACCGACACCATTAAAGGATCTACTATAAAACTCTTATTGGCAGCACTCAAACATTTTTCATTTCTTTTTTAATCTTTAAGGTTTTCTTCTTTTATTTCTGGTCGGTCTTCTATTTCCTCATAGGCTTTTTCTTTCTTTTGCAAGTAATTCGTGGAATTTAAAATTTTTTACTTTTTTTCTGTAGTAATTATGTTAACATTTTCTTTCCATTTTTTTACAATCCTTTTATTAATTTAACCCATTCACAAAGTCCAATTCAACAGTTTAATTCAGACTTCTTCTCTCTCTCTCCTTCTTTCCCTTTCCGACATTTAAAAACTCTTCAACGAATATCGAATAAAAAAAAGTAAACAAAAGTTTATATTAAAATAAAAAATGGTGGATGTATCTATGAGAAAGAAGAATTCCTAATAAACTATTTTCACTATTGCTCGACTTTCTAATTATTTTTATAACTGTTTGTATATTCTTAAAATTTATTTCATATTGCAATTTTTTTATGCACTTTAATGAACTTTTAACTTATTTTTATTATTGCTAATTTATTTAATTGAAAAATTACAATTCTATTCGCACACAATCTCTGGCTACCCACAGCAAAAATCTCGACAAATACACTCACACATGATAAACAAGAGGATGAAGAAGAAACAAACCACTTGAACAAAAACTTTACCGATAGAAAGAAAATCAAAGAGAATGTGAGGAAATAAACATTAGGGAGGGTAATGCGTGTGGAATGAATGAAATGTCAGAATGTGTTTAATTAATAACGCAAAGTTGTAAATTTGTGAACTAAATAAAAAAAATTGTTTATTAAAACTTAATTTTCGATTACTATTCCATTCATAACTATTTATAAAGCATAATGTAGGTGATAATAATTGTTTAACTCTTATGTTTTTGGTCTTCTTTAATATTTCTTAATTTTAATTTCTATTTATCGTTTTATGCTACCAAAAAATTGGCTCTTATTTAATTCGAAATCTTAATGCATCTTTAAGCACTAATTTCAATTGCTGTGGCATGATCGGTTCATATAATAATAATTGCAAAATTTTGTCAAATTTTTGTAACAATTTTATGTTAATTGTTTTTTTTTTTATTTCTATTATAATTATATAAATTACTTCATTTAGTATAATTTAAGAAATGTAAAAATGACCGCTTATATTTAATTTTATTTCTACTTTCAAAGTGTGAACCCAATCATAAGATTTATTATTCACGGTTGCATTTTCTACATTTTGTGAATTTATAAATATCGCCAGATGTCAGCACATGCTTTTAAAAATACAACTCTATCGTTTGTTTGACGTTGATTGTATTTCCGTTTTGCTCAACTCCTTTTCTTTTTGACAAGCAGACATAAAAGCTGGTCTTTTTTTGACCTGCCGTAAAAATCTGCTTTTTTCGAAAACATCTTATAAAATAAATAATCCATAATGGTTGTTAAGAAGGTACGTGAAAAGCACATAGTGAAATAAAATATTGTTTTCAAAATGTGAAACGTATAAAACTGCTTAATTTGTGTATTAAAAAATGAAGTTTAAAACTAAGTTGTGTTGTGTTTATGTTGTGTATTTTAGCCCAGACCAAAGAAGAAGCCAGTGACCAAGAAGGTTGCCCCAGCTCCTTTGGCTGTCAAAAAGCCCGTTGTCAAGAAAGTTGTCAATCAACTCTTTGAAAAGCGCCCCAAGAATTTTGGCATTGGTAAGTGTTTTTCTTACCAGAATCAATATATGTGCTATGGAAAATTTTTGATGAAAAACTGTTTTACTTTTAGGTCAAAACATCCAACCCAAGCGTGATTTGTCTCGCTTTGTAAGATGGCCAAAATACATTCGTGTACAACGCCAGAAGGCTGTTTTACAAAAGCGTTTGAAGGTGCCCCCACCAATTCATCAATTCAGCCAGACTTTGGACAAGACTACCGCCGTCAAAATGTTCAAGTTATTGGAGAAATACCGCCCTGAATCGGCTATTGCTAAGAAGCAACGCTTGAAGAAAATTGCCGAAGCCAAGGCTAAGGGTAAAGATATTCAACCCAAGAAAAAGCCCACTTTCATTCGCGCCGGTACCAACACTGTCACCAAGTTGGTGGAACAAAAGAAGGCTCAATTGGTTGTCATCGCTCATGATGTTGACCCACTTGAGGTAAGAACAAAAGCAGCAAAGAAAGTTGCATTTTTTATTTAATGATGTTAAAAATGAATTTCTTCAACTGAAGTTGTCTTTGGATACCTTTTAACAGGTATCTATTACAATTGTGTGGAAATTTGACATACTGATTGGCTTTGTCTTATAAGAAGTTTTTTATAACTACAGATAAGGAACATCTTCATTAATGTTGACTTTCATTTTCTTACAGTTGGTATTGTTCTTGCCAGCATTGTGCCGCAAAATGGGTGTTCCATACTGCATTGTTAAGGGCAAAGCTCGCCTTGGTTTGTTAGTACGTCGCAAGACCTGTACTGCTTTAGCTTTGACACATGTTGAACCCAACGATAAGGCTAACTTCAGCAAGGTCGTTGAAGCCATCAAGACCAACTACAACGATCGTCATGATGAAATCCGTAGACACTGGGGTGGTGGTATTTTGGGTTCAAAGAGTTTGGCTCGTATCGCCAAGTTGGAACGTGCCAAGGCCCGTGAACTTGCGCAGAAACAAGGTTAAGCTCCTGTCGCTTTTTGTGTTATTTATAATATAAATTACTTTTTAATTTGATATAATGGTTAATATCAAACGTGTACAACTGGAGGAATAACTGTTTTAAAGTTTAATTCTAATGATTAATAAAAACTAAATCATAGTTTGGTAATAAACTTGAAATGCACCAACGTGTTCTTATTATAAAAAATAAGGGATTTAAATGAATCAAAAAGAGCACATTTGGGTATGTTCTGAAAAACTAATTTGAGTGAAATTGAAATCAAACGAAATTTAAATTGTCATTTTAAATGGGAAACGGTTTTTATACTTCTTGTCATTTATTTGCTTAATAACCATTAATGTAACTTCTTTGAAAACCAAAACTATAAAATATTTTGCACAATTATGTTTTATTTGTCTTGCGAAACCATGGTTCTTTTTCTGTATTGCGATGCGAAAGTCAATACAATGCTCAAATAAAATGCGATCCGTAAGAGAATTTGTATTCTCTTTAGTATTCGAATTTTATTTCAAATCATTGATAACTCTAGACAAGTAAGTAAATAAACGTCAAATTAAAAGAACTTGTGGTTTTGATTAAAACAAATAAATATATACATATTTTTATTTATTTATTTCAAGAAAAATATAAAAAAAATTATTAAAATTTGATTCTGTGGCTCTATTTTTTGACGAAGAAGGAAAAAGTGAGCAAAATTAAAGAATGCAAAGAAGATTGCTTAAAAGCAAATTCGTTATTCGAAGCTTGAATGAGAAATGTAATTTATTTTATGTTTATGTTTTTCCTTATTAAAATAAATGAATAACGACATTTTTATAATAGATGAAAGGCAAGAGAAACATTTTTTTTATTCTGATACTCAATTGTCGTCGGACGAATGCGAATGCTCTTTTCCTGTCGAAAAAATTTTGCAATTTTAATATTGAATTTCGATTCACAGAATATTGAGAAGGCACATTTTCAAATCAAGAATGCGAATAAAAATTTACTTTTCGATCATCGTAACACAGAATTGCATTTGTTGTATTTATACATTTTCGAGTCGCATTTACTTTCGCATAGCACTACAGAATAAGCCCCCATTTAATTTCACTTGATTCCGTTTTGCAGAACATACCCGAATATTTGAAATTGAATAGAGGGTTCATTTAATTTACAAAATTACATTTTGTATTCGAATATAGTAATGTTCTGGCAAATATTTTTATTAAAACGATTGGTATTAAAACCCAACAAGTTCAATTGGTATTTATAATTGAATCTATTGGTTACAATTTCGTATTAGAAAAATTTATCAAAATGTATTTTTTTAATTTAATTTTAGGCCTATAGAATGAGGCTAGCAAGTTTTTTTTAGATACAACTCGTAAAGAATTGAATCAAATACAATTTTTAATATTGCAACTACAGTTATTCGAGTTATATTAGCCTGCATGTATTTACTTTGTATTCAACCTCTATTAATTGTGCTTTAAATCTAATCGTACAAAATAATTACTACTTTTTTTAGTACATCTATGTATATGCCAGCATGAAATAGCATGTCCTGACTAACTAAACACATGGAAATGATAGACCAGTTGATTTGAAATTTAGATATATTATTTCTATTAAAATGTAGAGGTTCGGTAAGGAAAGATTTTTCAAAACTCTGCCCACAAATGTGGCGAATGCCTTAAAGTTATATTTTATTTATAATAATGGAGGTTTTTTTCTGAAGAAAAAAATTTTACAGTATCTTTGACTGGAAGATACAATACAAAGTAAAGTGGTTAGAGCACTTGCGCAGAAACTCAAACGACCGAGGTTCAATCCCAGCAAAGAACAGAAATTATAAAAATAAAATTTGCGAGTTTTCTAAATTATAATTTAATAAAATAAGTTAAGACTAAAATAAAAATAAATTTAGACTAAAATTTTTTTAATCAAAAATAAATGCATTAATTTTTAATTATTTCTCATAATTTTTGAATCTATTTTATAATGTCAAGTAATATTGAATATTTTTAAATTATTTCTAAACGTAATTAAGTGGAACTGAAAATAATCGTAATTTAATGATTATTTTTCCTTCTTGTACAAAAATAATTTAATTACTAATGGTGATGATTACTAATCATTCCTTACAATATCTGGTTTAAAAAAGCGTCAAATTGGTTTTGGTAATGTTGTTTCGATTCAAACAAATTACCTTAATTTTGTTTTTTTTTTTCGGTTTCTTTGCTTTAAAAAATGTATTACTGTTGCTGATGAATCATTTTTTGTTTCTTCAAAATTGTTCACTTCGGTGATCAAAACTTACGACTTTATGAAATAAATTTTCATTGAATTTAATGGTACATATTTAAAAATCTATAAAAATTTTGTTTTTATTAAAAAAAAAATTAATCTGAAATAAGGAAACATTACATTGATACAGCCGTGTTTATAAGAAAAAAATATGGGATTATAAGGGCTTACAGTGCACGCTCGCTAATGTGAACTAATTAAAACTGGTGTTGTTCACTTTTACGAATTGTTCACATTTCCGAATACCGTGGTCTAGTGGTTAGTGTGTTGGCTTACTAAGACATAGGCCCTGGGTTCGACTCCAGGCTCTGACATCTTCAAAAAAAGAAATATGAAAAAAATATTTCCTTCGGCGACTACCTCTCAGCAGTCTTCTGGCAAAAACTCTGAGAGTAACTAATTGCCATGAAAAAGCTTCTCAAGTCTGTCGTTCGGAGTCGGCATTAAACTGTAGGTCCCGGTACTCATGGATAAAAATTGACACACACAACATGAGTGCTGCGAGAAGCTAGGCCGTAATCCTGACACAGGGTTGTAAAGGCCAGTTATGTATGTATGTATGACAATTTTAAAACAGAATTATACCATATTATCAACAAAAATCAATACATATTTATGCATTTTTTTATTTTTTAAAATAATATCGAATTATAATTAAATTTGTATATATTTATACGTATGAATATGTTTATAACTAATAAACACAGAATTTTAACGTTTCATATTAAAAAAAACAGAAAATTCTGTTCAAATTAAAGGGCTTTTTACATTTATTCATCTTTTAGAATAGTCAATGAAGCAAAAAATATGTTCACATTAAGCGGTGTTCACATTAGCGCGCGTGCACTGTATTTGACAAATATTGCATATAGTTTGTTTTTATGAATACGGCAGATAGTGTTTATATTTTCGATTTTTCATTAATATCAAGCTTCGTACTCTGTAAGGCTTCATTTAAAACATTCAATACCAAATCGACACGCTCAAATGTAGCATTTTCACCCATAAGACCAATTCGAAAAACATGTTCAACAGTAGGTCCAAGACCGCCACTAATTTCCAGATTATATCTAAAAAAAAGAAGAAAGAAATGCACACTTTTTAGTGCGTAATATTTAGGAATATTTTTAGTATCTTACTTTCTCATGGTATAATCGGCTACTTTACGCCAATCAACACCTACAGGCACTTTAATAGTATTGACTGTTGGCAATCTATCGTTGGCATTTGGTACAAACAGTTCCAAGCCCAAATCTTTAACACCCTGCTGCAAACGATATGAACACTGTTGGTGTCGACTTATAACTGTTCTTAAACCTTGAGCACTAAACTGAGCCAAAGCTTCCCTTAGACCGTATAAAAGAGTTGAGGATATCGTATGATGATAAATGCGTGGCGAGCCAAAGCAATTCCAGTATTGGCCTATTAATAATACATCGAAATAGTAGACCTTGACTTTAGTTTTGCGTTCAACCACATGCTTAATGGCACGCTTGCTAAATGATATTGGCGTTATACCGGGTGGAGCGGCAAGTACTTTCTGTGAACCTGTATAGGCGACATCTACCAACCATTCATCCATATAAAATTCGGTACCACCCAATGATGCAACTGTATCGACCACAAAGAGGCAATTATATTTGCGACACAATTCTCCTATTTCTCTTAAATTCGATTGTAAAATGCCAGTTGAAGAATCACCCTGAGCTATAAACAATATATGTGGCTTATGTCCTTCCAAGGCAAATTCTATTTCATCAACACTTAATGAACGACCAAAGCGTGCCTCAACGAAACGTACATCACCACCATATCGCTTTGCCATATCAGCGGCACGATGACCCCAAATACCAGTTGTCGCTAATAAAACAATATCACCATCTTCGATTAAATTACAAAGTGCAGCTTCCATGCCAGCATGACCGGAACCGCTTATGCACATCGTAGCATCGTTTAATGTCTGGAAAATGTACTTGATGCCCTCTTTAATTTCATCCATTATCTGTTTATAGTTATTAAGCAGCACGAAAAGTCAGCCATAAAAAAGAACAATAAGAGCAGAGAAAATCTTTAAAGAAATTTATATATCTATATCAGTATGTACATTCAAGTATGTACTCGTATGTAAGTAATAAATAAAAATAATGGACTTTGATTTTGAAATGGTAAATCATTATGAGATGATGATTAAATGTTATCACTGTAACCAATAAATTTCTGGCATTATCAATACTTATATAGGTGTGATAAATAACTAACTAAAAGAAAAAATTTGTAACGGATCTACAATATACCACAATTTTAAGAACAATCCAAAATCATTCTGTAATTTTGGAAGGTCTAAAAGTAGATCACATAATTATCCATAATGAATCTGATAGCTAATATGCTTTTATAGCCAAAATCTTTAAAGATTAAATACTGATTTCTCCTTCTTACTTTTATCCTACAAGGAGGAACTTCCAGGAGCAGTGCTGTTACAGCAACAACAACAAATTTGTAAACATTTTTGAGTACCTAAACAGACCGTGTTTTTTTAAATAAAATAGGGCTTATTTGAAAAATATCTACGGAATAATTTTTAAATAAGCCCATTATAAACCAATTTTACATATTATAAATACGGCAGTAAATTTATATGTATGCATAGTAAGTATGCATATAAATTATTAAATTCGACGTACAGTAGAAACACAAATGTACCCTTTAATATTTGACAATTTGCATAGTCATCTAATCTTTTAATATTAAATTCTAAAATGATGGCGTTATTTAAAATTATAGCATCTATAATTTTCTTAAAAGAATAATCTATTTAGATTTCAGAATTGGAGAATAGAATACATACATATGTATAATTTAGAAGATACAAATCTGATCAATTATTCTTATCTGTGGTTTTGTAAAAAAATAGAAAAATAAACAATTTCTTATCAAAAATAACAATATTTAGAAAAATAAAATAATTTGTATTTTGAATAATTTGTATTTTTTGCATGGTATAGTAAGTAATGGTGTATTGAGGCGATTTTTGTCAAAAAAAAAAGAAATTTAAAACAAAACACCTAATTCTGTTTTTACATCGTTCATACGTTCTAGGGAACACAGTGAAAATATGTATAAGGCTTGAAAAAAAAAAATATATAATTTTGTGAAATATCAAGAAAAAAAAATTTTGAATAATATAATATGAGAAAATATGTTTTCCTAATAAAAGAACAGGAACTCTATGACATACATATATATGTAGTATATTGAGAAATTTAATTTTTAGCTATCATGTGCTTCTCGGAACCATTTAACTTGAAATCAACGGTTTGAGAGCTGTCCTCCGGTCTTAATTAGCGATGTAATGTATGTACATACATATATACTTTTCTTTTTCTTCTTTATTTATATTGACATTAAGAAAATTTGATTTTAAAATTTTTTCTTTAACATATAACAAATTGAAACAAGAAATAATACATTTTCTTTAAAAAGAATTTCATGTTTTAGATATCTAATTTGCACCTACACCTATAGCGTTCCTCGATAATAATGGCGAAGAAATGCTGGTTACATTTTCCACATCATTGAAATTGACCTCTAGAATACACCCTTATTGAAATTTTTCTGTTACTCTGGAGACTAATAGCTTTTTTCTGTAAAAATAACTTGGTTGTCATTCAAACAAAAAATTATTTTTGTCTTTAATATGAATTGCAAAACAATTATAAACCAATTGTTTACTACCTCTATACGAGGTATATACAATATAAACATATATGGTATATCATAAACAAAACGTTGGCAGTGCAAAAGTCAATATTTTGTTGTAATTTATGTATATGGTTTACCAATTTATAATTTTTCATCAAGTGCATTTTGTTTATTTCTCGTGTTGTGAATATAAAAAAGATGGCGCCGAATTAAAAATAATAGGCCGTATTCCACTTGGCGATGTCGTTGTCGCCTAAAGACATTTTTGTTATAGATTAAAGGCAAGAGAAACATTTTTTCTTTATTCTATTACAAAAATGACGTTTGACTACAACGATGTCGCCAACTGGAATAAGGCCGAATAGTTGATGATTAGCACATAGTTGTTCGAACAATTGTTTTACCAACGATGGTCGATAAAGAGCATGGCATAGATTTAAAGAGTCTACAGAACCTAAATGATGATCGACCAAAAATTTATTCATGATATATCAAATCTATGACTCGTATGGTCGGGTTGTTATGATGATTATACCATGCAACCGCTTTAATTCAAAATTGTGCAAAAGACAACCCTGTAAAAGCATTTTTAGATGTACTTAGAAAATAGAATAAAATTTTAGTTTGTTTACCTACATATGTAGGAATTAACTTGTTTACAGTGCAAACAAAAAACTAAAGCAAAACGTCTTTTATTATTTATAAAAAAAAGTATACATATTTCCTTAAAAATGTTAAGGCTTTATTACTTACCTGCAAACATTCAGGATGTAAGTGACCTAAAACTGGATTGCTTAAAGAATTTAAAACTCTTTGTGAACAATTTGAGGGACCAGGTCCCATTAGAGTTTTATTCGGCACATACAATGAACGTTTTAAGGCTAAAGGAGGTGGGACTTCCATTTTAAATTATTTTCCACTTGTAACAAAGACAATATATGCAAAAATATTTCAATAAATATATTTTCTGTCTGTTTGTTGGCTCACTAAAAATATCTATGAAAAGTGCACTCAAAACTCATCTTTTTATATACCAATGTATGAATATTAATGAAACTTGTACATATTTTTCCAAAAATTCTTATCGCTCAATATTGAGCATACACATGTACATACATATATGTGCATATGAAAACCAAAAGAACCACAAAATTGTTATTAAAAATTTTTAAAATTTTTTTAATATTAATAAAATCTACAAAATTACTAGTATGTTCTCTATAAAATGGTTGAGTTTAACTAAATGATTTGAAAATATTTTGTGAGTCTACAACTTATAGGTTTTGTTTATCTCTGTATTTAATCTAAAAGGAAAAAAGTAAAAAAGAAGTATTTAAATAATAAATACAGCATTTAATCAGAGCCCGTAAATAACAGACATTTTTTATAATTTTTATATTGTATGAATGTACATACATAAGTATATGTATGCACGTATGTACATATAAACGAATATTAAAATGTATAAATGCATCTATCTGTATTATTATTTAAGCCATATACATACATACATATCGCTCACTTGCGAGAAGAGTGGCATAACTAAAAAAAAAGCGATTCTGAGATAAATGCATTTAAAGGTTTTTATTTAGCCTAACGTTAGGAAAAGTACAAAACATTTTTGGTCGCCACTTATTGAAAAAAGAGATAAAAATAAAATTTTTAGATATGTATGTTTTAAATTACAGTTCGCCACATATTTCTGCAATATTAACTCAAAAAACACATCGTCGATGGAATTAAAGAACGCTGTAACTGACAAAACCTTAAATGTTCACCAGAGCCCAAAAACTTTCATAAATGTAGAACAAATACACTGGTATTTTTCTTTTCGCAGACGGCGTAAGTGAATTTATTTTCATCGTAGAAATCTGGGACCTGGACCAATCGACGCGTATTTTTTTTCTGATGAAAATGATGTAAAATACGTATTTTCGATTTATTGTCAGTTACAGCGTTCTTTAATACCATTGACGACATCTTCTCGCAAATGTGATATGTATATTAAAATAATAGTTTAAAGAAATTTTTTTATATTAGCGATCATAATATTTAACTGCAGATCACAAGATTGATAATTTTTTCGGCATTGATGAGTTTTGTTTTAGTTTGCAACTTACTTACCTAGTTAGAATGGACTAAGGCTGTCAATCCAAAGTAATCCCTATTATTTTTTGATTATTTGTAATCGTAATCAATTAGTAATCATAAAAACTAAAAAAATCATTTTTAATTCATGACCTTTTCTTTTTGGACAAAATAATCTAATTATTAATCATTATGAATATTAATCATTACTTAAAAGTCTGGTCTTTATTATTAAAAAATTCTTAATTTGTATTAATTTTAAGTGTTAGTCTAATATTTTGATACATGCAAATTTAAAATCGACTGATTATTGTTATCAATTTAATATTTACATACATTATCAATTTTGTTTCTAATGCTTACATTGTATGTTCATATTAGTACTTGCATACATACATACATACATAAATACCTATTATAATTGATGATCATTTAAAACAATTTTAATAATAAACTAAAACATTAAAAACATATTAGCAATTATTCTGAAAAAGTTGTTTATGGGCTTCTGGGAAATACATATATACATACAATACCTATATAGGTATTTTATGATTTCTGGGAATAAAAAGAATAAGAGTATTTTTATATACATATGTATATATATGTTTTGTATGTACGTAGATGCATATGATGATATTTAATTCCTTGATCATTTTACAATTTAAATTTTTCTTTAATTAAATTTATTTATTATGAATCTCTTTCAGTACAAAATTATCATTTCAGTTGAATATAACTATGTATAATAAAAAAACATATCCCGTTTTTACTGACTTTAGAAAGAAGTTAAGAATGTTTTTGCTAAATAATAAAATTTTTGAGATAGTATGTATAATCACCTACATATGTAGATATTTATACATACATTCATACTTTACCGCCCATATATTTAATTCAAATATCTTACTATTCATAAATTTCTTCTTAAACCGTAAAATAAATTTTATGTTGATTATATTAAGCAACTATATTCGGCCCTATTCCCGTTGGCGTTTTTATTTTAAAACGAAATAAAAACGACAACTTGGTATCACCGTTGTCGTTATCGACAATAATCGAAAAATTTCGGTATTCTCTATTTAAAAACGAAGATAGAAACGATAAAGAAACGCCTGTTTTTTGTCGCTTTCATTTTTAGTAGCGACATTAAAACGAGAGGTTTGAAAAATAGAAAAATAAAATTACAACGTTGCAACAATTTGAAATTTTAGTATCAGAAATTGAAAAAAAATCGTGAAGGTTTCAAAAAAGGTATAAAACCCTTAAATTTTAATAGTTTTTGGAAGGAAGTGGCTGCAAAAATAAATCCATTTGGACCTCCATTCCGTGACGGAGATGGTTGGCACAAAATAAGTAAAACTAAATTAACAACAAAATATACGGATATTATTGCCCAAAACAGACCTACTTCCATCACTCCTATATGGATGTGAATTATTTGCAAACTGTGACAGAATTGACTTACGTAAACTTAGGGTAACTTATAATAGCATTGCTCGATATATTTTCCGCAGAGGTCGCCATGACCGTAGTATCTCTAGTTATTCGTTTCAGATTTTTAATATCAGTTTTGAAGATTTAATGAAATACAAGTGTCTGACCTTTCTGCACAAAATTATTGTTTCAAAAAATCCTCCCTACATTTATAACAGAATTGTATTTGCAAGGTCAAATCGTGGAACAAAAATTATTGTGCCGAAATATAAGAGCCTTTTGTCTCAACGGCAATTCCATGTATATACTATAAGTCTTTGGAATAGTCTTCCTAATAATCTTCAGAAAACGCGCAATGCTACCACATTTAAAAAGGAGTTACTCAAATATTTTAATTCTTGTTTTTTAAATTTATTTTTAATACTACAACAAATCTAACACCATTTCATTTGATTTTTAATTAAAACAAAAAAACGAAATTATTTGGTAAACAAAACCACATAATATTACAGGTTTTTTTTCTAGTGCTACCAAGTTTTTCTTTGGTTTTATTGTAGTTTTCGATAACTTTTTATCGTCGTCTTCGTTTTATTTCAGGAATACCATTTTAGAAACGAAGCGATATAAAAACGACAACTGAAACGACATTTAAAACGATAACGCCAACGGGAATAGGGCCGATTATTTTTCTGTAAGTAATTTTAAAGTAACTGGGTTTACATTTTTTTGAATAAAATACCGTTGGTTCGGTTTTTTTTTCCTGTAAAAAAACAAACCCACAGTTGTAAATTTGAGGAGTCTTTTTCATCAGTTCACTACATTGCAACTCTAAGCTGAAAAACTAACTTTGTTATCGATACCATACAAATAATTACTTACCAACACTTTTAAATGCATTTTATTAAAAAAAACCCGAGTGTGTTTGTGTTGTGTTTTTCTCATTAAGAAAACATCAAAATTATCAATAAATATGGGAAATACTTTTATAATTTAAGAAAAACCAATTTCCAAAGGATTTATTAAAAAAAATTAGCTAAAAATGGCAAAAAATCTATAAAGCTTTTCAAAATAAACGTCAAGAAAAAATTACTTTAACTAGAAAAAAGAAAAATTCAGAAGAAAGGTGTGCCATTCAGTGTCTGCTTTCCATCCACTACATAAAAACGAGAGAAAAAAACATTTAAAATGGAATTGGAAAGTGTTTTTTTTGTTGTGTGATTAGGTATTCTTGTCTAGTTGGCGTAAACCTAAATAAAAAAGTGTGAATATCTAAAATGTGAATTTGCAGTACAAAGACAAACAGCAACAGTAACGATATTTAGTGGTCGCTTAAGTTGGTTGCATTGCCAGCACCGCATATACATAATTTAATATTGGACGTATGAATAGATTTGTGTATGTGACATTTAGCCACACGCACTGATTTTTTTGTTATTTCTATAGCGACAAAATAACATGCCAACCCAATCTTTTATATAAGTGTATACTTTTTGATGCTGGATGCTGTGGGCGTTTTTAATAAGATGAAAAATCTATGATTTGCTTTTTATGATCTAATATTAGAGTACTTTAAATATAGCAAATAAGAAAAATAAAAACAAGCTTAAAAAATAAAAACAGTTCACATAAGTATAAATAATTAACGTGCATTATGTGATGACCTTGTAATTGCGCATAAACGTATACATTTTTAATATAAGAACAATTACCTATACTATATTTTTTATTTAGAAAAAGAAGAATAAATGCAAAAGTCAACAAATAAGAGTGAACCCAGTTATTAATTTCACATCTCATATTTAAAAAAATATATATAGTATATACATATATATATGTATGTATATATGTATAATAGAGTAAAATATATCATCCTCCCTCCCATCAATGAAAAGAAAAACAAAGATGCACATTAAAAATGCCTTATAAATTTACAATGTAAACAAAACCCTACAAGGGCTTATTAAAGAGAAAGAAAGAAAAGGTTCAATTCGTAATTGAAAGAGAGACCCAAATAATAAGAGAAAAATTGTGTGACAGTAGTGTTGTGTCATTTATTATTGTTTACAATTGCCAAATCAAACCTTACAATTATTAAACAAGGAATCGAAATAAACGTAACTCAGATTCTCTATTATTTTTAATAAATCACATATAAAATAATTAATTTGCAAGAAAACAAGAAAAATGAGTGTCTTTAACGATTTTCAACGCTTGTGGATGGAACGTTTTCCCCAGAGCTCTTTATCAGATGCATGGGAACAAGATGTTCGTGCTAGTCTAGAACGTCATAAGTTAAAAATTGCTGAATTGACCAAAGAACTGGAACAAGAGACATTATATGTGGAATATTTAGAACGTTTATTATCAGATGTTGAAAAATACCGTGAATCTGGTGGTGATCCCACTTCACTTTTTGAAGCAGCTACAAATTCTGAAGGTGCCAAATCTGCAAATAAACCTATTAAATCAGCCAATGCCGAAGAGGAAAATGGTGAAAATCATGCAATAGATCTCAATTCGGTAAGTTTATTTATAAAATACAGTGCACGCGCGCTAATGTGAACTCCGTTTTATATGAACACCGCTTAATGTGAACATATTTTTTCCTTCATTGACTACTCTAAAAGATGAAAAAATGTAAAAAGCCCTATAATTTGAACAGATTTTATTTTCTTTTTTAATTTTAAACGTTTAAATTCCTCGTTTACTAGTTGAGCGAATTCCCGAATGTGTTCTGTTGCAAATTTTGGAAAAATGAAAGCAACAGAAAAAATAACAGGAGGCAAATTTCGGTATTCCATATCGACTGAAATCTCATAAAATGTTAAAACATTTTACAAAGAAATTTCGTTCGATATCGGAAAGGGGACTCCATGGAGCAGAATTTGTATTTAGTGGCGTATACATATGTACTATTTCCCATTTTTCCATAATGACCCCTAATCTTCTAGAGTTTTTCGTTTTTTTTTTTTTTCTTAAAAAGCGATTTTTTTAAATTCAATTTTCTCAAATCCCAAAATTCCACTGGTTATACCAATCGTATGCATCGAAAGGGGACTCCATGGAGCACAATTTTTATATAGTGGCATATGTGTACTATTTCCCATTCTTCCATGATGAACATAAATCCTCTAGTGAATTTCCGATTTTTTTTCTTAAAAAGCGATTTTTTTTAAATTCAATTTTCTCAAATCCAAAAATTGCGCTGGTTATACCAATTGTATTGATCGAAAGGGGACTCCATGGAACACAATTTGTATATACTGGCATATGTGTACTATTTCCCATTTCCTCAGAAATAACTAACGATTTTTTCAAAACCAAATTTGCAAAATCCCAAAGTACCGCTGGCTATACTATTAATGGAACTCAATAGAGGACTCCCTTTACTACAATTCGTATATAGTCACATATGTGTATCAAATCGTATTTCCTCAGAAATGGCCACTTATCCTCTACAAAATTCTCATATTTCGCATAAAGTAGTTTTTTTTAAATCCAAATATCCATGTAGGTACGTGCATTATTTCTTTATTAACACGTTCGCGGACGTGAATGTTATAGCATTCATTTTCATACTGATGCAAAATGACGTGAATGCTATAGCATTCAAATTTTAAAGCCAATTTTTATTCATTTAATTTTATACAATCTTAAGTTTTTGTAATTAATACACATTCAAAATAATGACCAATTGGTTCATTAGATACTTTCGTATATATATATGTATATAACGGTTAAAATACGATGTTCTGACTACTCTTATAATATATGTCTAATTAGATTTCGGATATTACAACTAGTTTCAAAAATAATTGCCTGTATATTTTTGCAGCTCCCTAAAATTTTTTGCGTCCGCGAACGTGTTAAATTAAGATTATCAATTGATGATAATTATGTATTTATTACAAATAATAAATTGTATATTTTTATAACTTCATTTACCAGGATTTCAGCATTTTAACCTGTATGTTTCCATATTGCAATAATTATACACTAAATTATATTTATAGAAATATGAATTTATATACCTACTTATAAGTAAACGATTGCAACTACAGTGTCGGGAAAAATAGTTGTTCGTAAATACAAAATGAGCTGCATCACGAAATTCATCTTTAAAACCAAATTAACTTTACAATTTTACTCCAAATTTTGTTTTTGCGTATAGAAGAAGGTAGTGTTACAGCAAATTTGTGTATTAATGTACACAAATTATTTTATTTCAAATGATTTGAGAGCTTATTTTCCAGCTAATTTTCAGTACTTCAAAAGATGATGAATTTATTGGATTTTAGAAATGCTTTAAAGAAAATTAAATTCATGTAATAGATCATAAAAACGACGTTCATCTTGAATAGCTTTGAAGACGTCTATACATTAATTATAGTTCGTAAATTACCATCATCACCATGCAGTGTTTATAAAATTCGACTTATACAAATTTAATATTTGTATTGAAGAAATACATATTTTTTTTTATTGTTAAAAGTAATTTTTATGCACTTTATGGAAAAGTGTAAGAGACGGGTGGCAGAGTAGAAGTGGTAGCAAAATAAACTAAAAAATCAAAAACAATAACAAGTACCTATAATAATAATAATAAAACTGAATAAATATATATGTACATACATATATGCTTACATACATACATATATTGTTTATCTTATCTAGCTTTTTGGGTATGGAGTGTTATATACATATATGCATGTATATATATTTTTTTATTTTACTAATAATTATGACGATTATAGACTTACAATTGTAAGTTTATATATTTCTGAATAAAGAGAATAGTTACTCATGAAAATGTGCTCCTAAATTGTCTAATTACTCTTTTTATGCTATTAAGACTCATCTCTATATTGTATATATTTTTTGGACACTGACTGTGTGAACATAAATTTATACACTCTCTTAACGCTGTTCCTTTTTTTCATTAGAAATTGCACATTTCCTTGTTAGTGAATAGTATGCGTGCTTGCGCTCCTCGTTGTATTTGTCTATGCTTTCTTTTTTTATTATTAATTGTTATTGGTGTATGTTATCTGCATTTTATATTTTCCTCACACCAGCAACATAACACAGAATCGAATAAATATTCTCCAGTTCATATTTTTACTTTGACGGGTTAACCCGTATAAAAATTACATTTAATAAGAATAATAATGTTTAATACATACATATACATTTGTATATAATTATTAAATGTAGCTAGTGCAAAAAATAATTAAATTGAGAAAAATTAACGAAATCAAGAAAGAGAGTATACTCATACGTACATACTATATATAAAAAGATAATATAAATATATATTAATATTTAAACAAAATAAAATAATTACTTTATACGCGTTAAATTCGTGTCGGCTATAACTTTATTTAAAACAAAAAAATTATACTTTTAAGCTAAAAAAAGTTATAAAAAAATACACGAAAACAAAAAAAATTTATTGAACACATGAAATGTTAATAACCATCATCATCATCAGGGTGGAGTAGTTTGTGTGTTAGTGTATTGACGTACATACTCTACTCTTTTACATATCCATACACTTAACGAAATTCAATTAAAGGCCAATTGTTTATTGTTATCAAATGCAAATTTCTTAATCGCCTAATAAAATTGAAAAAAGGATAAAATTGAAAAAAAAGGCAATTAAAGAATTTATTTCTTCGTTTTTTACACTTAAGCTAAATAAACGAACTAACAGCAAAAATTTTATTAAAGTGAGAAACAAAAAATTATATGCAAAGTTGTCTAGTGTACACTTTTTGAGAAATAGTATAAAAGTTAATTTAGTATTTGAAAATTTATATTAATCCATTAACTTTTTACATAATGATAATTAAAAAGAATATATGGGTTTATCATATAAAATTGCGAACGTTCGAAATCGTTTGTTTTACAGAAACAGGCCGTTTGATTAAACGTTTATAAGTTGATTAAGAGTTCTTATATCTTTTGATCCAAACTATAAAAATATGCCAATTATTTATTTATTTACTTATTAAAAAAAAGTAATATAGTGGTCTAGTGGTTAGTGTGTTGGCTTACTATGACATAGGTCCTGGGTTCGATTCCAGGCCCCGACATCTTCAAAAAAAGAAATATGAAAAAAATATTTCTTTCGGCGACTACCTCTCAGCAGTCTTCTGGCAAAAGCTCTGAGAGTAATTAATTGCCATGAACAAGCTTCTCAAGTCTGTCGTTCGGAGCCGACTTTAAACTGTAGGTCCCGGTACTCATGGATAAAAATTGACACACACAACATGAGTGCTGCGAGAAGCTAGGCCGTAATCCTGACACAGGGTTGTAAAGGCCAGTTATGTATGTATGTAATATAAAATCCACTTTTGGCTAATTGAATATACATACAAGAAGTACCTATAATAAATATTTAATGTGATATGAGATAGAAAAAAAGAAATTGTATATATATTACAAATATGAGCACATGTCCGCTTAAAACATTACTTACTTACTTACTTAGCTGGCCATAACAACCCGTTAACGGGTTTCGGCCTGCCTCAACACTAGTCTCCAGGCGTCTCTGCTAAGCGCACGCCTTCTCCAGTTGGTCACACCAATTGATGACAGGGCTCCATCTACCTGGTCTTTCCAACGTAAACATAGACGTCCTCTACGCCGACGTCCAGGGACCTTCGCATCGAAAACCTTAAAACATTAGTGAAGCAAAAAAAACAAATCTAACACTGTTTTTAATTCATTGTTCCCATACTGATTACAAATTTCTTCTAAAATTTTTTTAAGATATTTTTTTCAAAATTAAATAAATAAGTACGAAGAAATTGTGTTCGTTCACTTCGAATATTAAGAAACATCAGAAGATTCAAAAATTAATCTAAAAATTTAACTAAAACAAGGGATTTTTTACTTTTAATTTTCAAATAATAGCAACTTTCTGTAGTAATTCACGTTTTTTAAGATTCTCTTAAAAACGCTGTAGGAATATGTTATAGCTTAAGGAGTTTTTGAAAAACTCTTAGAAAAGTTAACAGTTCGAAAAAGATCGTCGACATTTTGGTAAACTTTTTCGAAATTCTACAGTATTAGGATTTTGTGCTAGCCAATAAAAATAATTTATTGCAAAACCTAATTATAAGAAATCTAAACGGTAGAAAAAAGAAAAAAAAATCGTTAAAAAGACATTCACTTGAAGCAATAATACTGCATATTCTACTGTTAAATTTTTACTACACCTAGGGGGTTTAAACCGTATATAGAAATCAATACAATATTTTTATTGAGGTATTTATATACATATATAGTAGTCGCCGTGGACTAGTGGTTAGTGTGTTGGCTTACTAAGACATGGACCCTGGGTTCGACTCCAGGCTCTGACATCTTCAAAAAAAGAAATATGAAAAAAATATTTCTTTCGGCGACTACCTTGAGAGGTAGTCTCTGCTGAGGCAGTCTTCTGGCAAAAGCTCGGAGAGTAACTAATTGCCATGAACAAGCTTCACAAGTCTGTCGTTCGGCGTCGACATTAAACTGTAGGTCCCGGTACTCATGGATAAAAATTGATACACACAACATGAGTGCTGCGAGAAGCTAGGCCGTAATCCTGACACAGGGTTGTAAAGGCCAGTTATGTATGTATGTATGTATTTATATGAAATAAAATACGTTTATCAAGAACTTATTTGACAAGTATTGCATATACATTTGTCAAATAAGTCCTCATTAAACGTTTATTTTTTATGAAAGCGACAATTGAACTCGTAAGTCTAGTTAATCTTTTAAGAATAACTCGAATTGTATTTTTTTACCTGATATAATCCTAAGTTAATTTCTAAAATAAACAGTCATTTACTTAGAATCTAAATTAATTCTCTGTACCTATAAACATCAGCTGAAAATGTATGAAAAGACATATGAAAACAAAAATAAGAAAAAATACACAAAAATTATACAGTAAAAAAAAAATTGTTGTCCCAGTTTTGGTAATGCCAAATATGTGTTCATATATGTAACTATTTGCTATATACTATACATATATACTCAGGTATATGAAATAAAAACGAATGCAGTATTCCACGGATCAATTGTCTCGACAAAAATGTAAACATTTTTGGAAGGCAATTAAGCGTGGGGCAGTTATCCGGAGAATACTGTACCATTTTTTCAAAATGTTTTTTTTTTCAAAATTACTGTTGCATTTCACTGAAAGGTTGCTTTTCGAAGGAATTGATGACAAAAATTGTAAATAATCAAACTGTTATTAGTCCAATCGGTACAAAATATATACCAACATTTATTATATAAGTATTATCTAGCTCTTATATTGTTTGTTAACGAATTTTTAGTTGAAAGTTGAGGTAATATTTTAACTCGAGATATGACCATAATGTGAATATAAAAAATTTAATAAAAAGTTACAGATGAAGTTACAGATAGGGCTAATAAATTGGTGAAGGTTTTAGCACTAGTTTAGTTAAACTTAACTGAGATTTATGTTTGTTTAAAACTTAAAACCAGTAAATCAGTACTTATTTGCTCATTGATTTAAAGATTAAGGGCGTTATTTATAATGAAAAATTAGGAACTCGTTAGTATATGGGACAAAAAACTGGCAAGTTTATCACCCGCTATAGACTGATATTATTAAAAGTTGGCATACCTTCTATTTAATAACTAGGCAGAGAATCCAAAAAATTAAATACCTTGTAGGTTTGAGCAAGAATTTCCACGTATTGGAATGACAATCTTAGCCACTGTGTACAACGACCTGCTAATTTTTTATTATACATAAGGCTGTAATTCTTTAAAGCATTTACCATATAACGTATAAAATTGGGCGTTTAAACTGCTTATATCACAGACTATATAACTCTGACATGGTCATTTTAATTAATGATTCGCAAAACTTGATTCTGCAGTTATCTTATATTTTTAAATTGAGAGTTCTTTTGAAAAATTCTTTTTTTTTTAATATTTTTTATTTTTTTCAATTTGTTTGACAATTATCGTAATATTGTCACACTATTATTTTTTAAACTCTCAATCATATGTGGAGTACTGATTTACTGGTTTTAAGTTTTAACATAAATTAAACATACTTCTAATTGAATTTCGTTAAGGTGTGTAGAAATTTTGGCCTATTATTCATTATGTGTATAAAAATGAAATAAAATTTTGTTATATCAGATTGCCAGCTTTAACTCTCAACATATCTACCACTAGAAGTGGCTAAAAAAAACGTCCTATCAAAACGCCAGATAAAAATGTCATCATTTAAGGAAAAATTTAAACTGTGGCGCGGGGTAAAGTCTGACAAAATATATAATATTATTAAAAAAAAAACTATATACATACGTACATATATAAAACAATGAATCTTATTTAATTTGATATTTTCCTATCATTTCGTAATAATTGGTTGTGTAGTATTTGCTTTAATGAAAGCGATAAAATGTAGAAAAAGCGAAAGAGAGTCCGGCATTTGAATATTTTCTATTTAATTGTTATTATTTTTTATTTAATTTATTTGTAAGAAAATTATGTTTAGTTGAGTTTGTACATATGTATGTATGAGTCATATAATTTTTTTTCTAGACATATGCAATTTCTTCAACCCTTTGTTTTTTATATTTATATATTTTCGTTTATTTCATAGGCAATTCAATGATGACTTACACTATTTGTTAATTAACTTTTTTCAATTAAATTACAAAGGAGAAAAGAAATAAATATAAAAACAATAGATTGAATTCAATTAAACATTTGATTTACATGCTTATACACATGAAGAATATTTATTGTTAGCATATTGTTCTAATAGGTCAATGGTTTATTTGGTTGAATGCTCTTTTTGGTTATTACCCTACAATATTTTATCGATAGTATAGTTCTAAAACAAAAGTTTACAAACGCATAGCAGGCTGATTTTAAAATTATCTTTTTTAATGCTTTATATGTATATTTATTTCAATTATATTGTTCACTTTTTATTAAAAAATAATCTGGTATGTGATGGTCTTGAATATGCACAGGACACAAAGAACTCTGATGAGACTACCGTAGCTGGAGTCGAAAACAATTGTTCAGTTTGGCTAGTGTACTATTCCTTCACGGACATCATTTCTTCTTTAATTTCCAAAAATATTCATTGCCGTTAACTTTGATCTAATTAAAGCGTTTCTGACGAAACAAAATTATTTTACTTCACGGCCAACTTAGAGCGAGAATAAAACGAAAATTTATTGAAAAAGTGTGTTTCGCTTAAAGTTAAACATCCGTAAATCAGCCATTTTCCAACCGATTTTCAAAAACATTATTTTGTTTGAAAGGTAAATGTCTTCGAATTTAAAGAAAATTTTTAAAAATCGATTTCAAAACAAAAAACTTAAGATTTTTTGAAGATGGAATTTCGTGAATATGGGTATTTCAATATATTTGCTATTAAAAAAGGCACTTAACGAAGTGATCGAAAAAAACTACTTCACCAAAAAAGAATTGCTGTCAGAAGCCCTGCATATTTTTTTTTCTTCACTTTTGTGACAGTGAAATATTTAAAATTTTTAATTCAAATAACTTTTATGACCTTAATCTTGAACAAATATTTAAATACGAGAATAATTTTGTAGAATTAATGACCAGGAAACGTAACAGTTAAGTGACATAAAGAAGGGTTTTTTTAAAAGTTAGTTTGTGACTTTAAAACAAAAACATTTCAAATAGTTACTTTTCAATTTAGAAATAAAAGAACGTTTTATTTTTCCCTTCTTAAAATAAAACTAATTTGATGTGCTTATTTTTTCCATCAATAATAATAATTGTAAAATAATTAGTGGTAATCGCTACACCAAGTGGTGCCTTTAAACTGCTTTCAAACACTAGTGGTCATCTGCACAAGACATACTACTATAATATCCTTAATAACGTTTGTCCAGTTCTAGTAGCTTTTCTGCTAACTTTATGTGAAGCTTGTCTGTTCGAAATTGATTTCGTATTATTAATTCAAACTACTGCACAGCCAGAGAAATTTTTATAGACATTATTTACGTATTTGATTATTACGAGCATTACTATGTGAGACAGAAAAAAATTAAATCATCATATTTTAATGAACTATATAAATTGTTGGTATTAAATTGTATTAGTTAATATAGTACATAAAATAAAACACACCTTTTTACCATTATTTTTTACACTGCTATACACATGCTGCTCACAAGTAGTCACATTTTTATCATGTTCTCTTTGTTGCCGGTCATCGCAAAATTCTCTTATAACACCTCACAAAACGAAAGAAACATACATACATAAGTATCTAAAATATTAATAATTATTTTGACGTAAAATTTCGCACAGATATCACTCTCTCAGAGCTGCTAGTTTACACGAAAAAAAATGTTGATCGGAATTGCACTTTCAATATGATCTCAGTAGTTAAACAAACTGTAAGCCACTGTATAGAAATATTCCTAAATAAAGTGCTTTTTCTATAAAAACTTCTAAAAATAAAAAAATATAAGTGCTTTTTATATGAAAAATTAAACCGCAAACAACCAATAATTTTCTATATTAAGTACAAAATAATATGACTTAAACTTACAATAATTTTAAATATGCCTTTAAATGCAAAAATTGTCATAATTACTTTAAAATTTGCCCAAAATAACGAAGTATAGAATTTTTAAATACAATTTTCATAATTAATTTATTTTTCTTTCTCTTTAAATTCAGAAATCAAGCCTAAACTTGAGAGAATCTAAAAATTCTAACAAAGAGCAACAGAGTAACAGATTATCCTTGAATACGGATAACAAGTATGCGACTGGTGTTATTAATTCAACAACGGCAAGCCCCTACGGCAGTAAATCTAGTGCAACAAAAAATAATGCTTCACTAGCAGCTTCCACGGAAGAGAAACACAGTGATAAGGAAGACAAAGATGTAGGCAGTGAAAAAGATAAACGAAATAGTGATAAGAATGGCGCTTTACATCAGTGTATTAGTGAATTGGCTGCATCGATTGCAACTAATGAAGAAAATTCTGATGGTAGTCTAGCTTCAAATTCCGCTCCTGAAAGACCACCAAAGTCAACATCACATTTCGTTACAGTTATTGAAGTTAAAGAGAGTAAAACTGAACAAAGTAATAATTCGTCGTTAGATCAAAACCAAGATAATTCCGCCGGTGTTTGTGATTCCATATTAACCTCTTCCACATTTAGTAGTTTTGAACGAAAGCCCACTGCTCCCCCATTGTCACCATCTTTGGCTTCACCTTCACTTACGGCTTCTTCACATGCTTCACTCTTAGATGCAAAGAAAAAAATGCCTCCAAGGTGAGTAGACGCATCACAATAAAAAATAATTTACACTCTATACCATTAAAATTGTTGTAAATTCATTCTATTCTAGGCCACCACCCAAGAATATACGTCGAGTTGAACCACCTACTATACCCAGTTCAATATTATCATCATCTCCTAAGCGTGATTCACAGTTTTCGGGCAGCACTATACCCTTGCCATCTGTTTCAGGCGGCATGTCGTCATCTGAAAGTCCTGGAAATTCATTGGAAAGGAACATTAAACCATCTGATATATTAAGGCAAAAATCTTCTGAATCCTTAGAAGGAAAATCATATTCTCAAAACCGGAAAACGACACCCGAAATGAATAAGTTTTTAAATAATTCCGAGTTTTTAGAAGAACTGGGTCACAAAATCAATAAAACTGATAGCATGGAAAAAACAAAGCGAACTGACGTTAATTACACCCACAGTCCAACTGGTAGCTTAGGTAGAACACAACAGCAATTAACACAAAGTGGGGCAACAGCAATAAACACAACAAATCGCTCACAACAAATTTCACAAACAAAAGCATGTGTCAATACATTAACTGGGTGCTCGCCAACAAGCAGTTTAAGCAAAAATGTTAAACTTACAGCAGCTGATAGTTCATCAACTTGTAGTTTAGACAAAAAATCAAGAACATCACTGCAACCAGGTGACGTAGAGATAGTTGGACAGCACGGCCGTACAATAGGTTCTAAAGAATCTTTATCTTCTCAAGGCATATCCGAAATTGTATGTAGAATAATTTAATACATAATAATTTACATTTATGCTTAACAAATTAATTGTACTTTATATTTTTTTTTTTACTTTTTTTTTCAAAAAAGATTAAAAGCTACGAATCAGTATCTTCCTTAAGTTCTGATAGTGCAAGAGCCAATCAAATTGCTGATAACGACCCAGAACACTTGTATGACACAGTGCCTCTTGACAATGGTGACGATGAATATGTATATATTAAACCTGGACGTACTGGTTCTTCTTCTAGTCGTGATGATTTATCAACACCTGGCAGTATCATACCCATGAGTTCTCATGGCCATTTAAGTAGTCAAACTAGCGTTACAGATCCCGAATCTCCAGGACGTTCTACCAACTATGCCAACATTAATTATTTTATACAGTATGGAGAAAATTTTAAAAATATATACAATAAATGAAATTTTTAAATATTTACAGAAAAAATAACGAAACCCGTTCGAGTTCTGTAGACAGCGATGGAGAGTATGAAAATGGTATGCCTATAATGCGTACCATATCACAAGATGATCATAATATACAAACACCTGGAGCATTAAGAAAAGTAAGTTTGTGTTTTTTATACCTTACGAAAATAAAATTTTTTTATGGAAAAAGAATTATTACATTCTAATAAATTTTTAAATTTATTAGGCTTATTCGTTTAATGTGCTAAATACCTGTCAAACTTTTTAGGACCGCTTTCCGCGTTCCAGATTAAGAATTAAATTTAGATTAATCTTTCTATTCACATTTTGAGTGGGTATAATTTTATTTTTAATTGTTGTTTAATCGGTCGATTCTGGTGGTTTAAATATCATACGATACGCAAAATAAATAAAAAATACGAATTTATCTTAAAAAAGAAATTGTGAGAAAAAATTTGAAAAAATTAATTATTTATATGTTGATAAAAGCAAATATAACATTTTACGTAAAGAAATATTTTACCTAAAAACAACAATCATAAAAACTTTTGAAAAAAATTAAATAGCATTTCAAAGTTTAGTCTGCAACTCAAACACATTCAATTCAATTAAAGATGGATTAACTTAATATTAGTGCTGTTTTTTTCGAAACCTATAGCCGGTTAGATAAACTGCTTCGAAAAAAACGACATAAGTGCTTAAGAAATTAAATTGGGCATTACTCACAATTTTTATAAAAAAATATGTAATAATTTTTTTAAAAACAATTCAAACAATGTAAAAATAATTACATTCCTTCGCCTCAGCCATATTTACAACGTTTATTCTTTTATAATTTATGAAATGTTCAGAGTTGGGTTTATTGCATTAGATTTAATTTTCCACTAAATTTAGTGGTAGTGGAAAAAATAGTGCATTATCGCCTATAATATTTAGTGGTAGTGGAAATTTAGTGCATTAAATAAAACCATTTTAGTGGTAGTGGAAATTTAATGCATTAAAAAAAACAAATTTAGAGGTAGTGGAAATTTATTGCATTAAATAAAAAAAATTTAGTGGTAGTGGAAATTTAGTGCATTAAATAAAATAAATTTAGTGGTAGTGGAAATTTATTGCATTAAATAAAAAAAATTAGTGGTAGTGGAAATTTCAATAAAATCGATATATTTAATGCAATAAATTTCCATTGCCGCTAAAATTTTTATATTTAATGCAATAAATTTCCACTACCACTAAATTTATTTTATTTAATGCACTAAATTTCCACTACCACTAAATTTGTTTTTTTTAATGCAATAAATTTCCACTACCACTAATTTTTTTTATTTAATGCAATAAATTTCCACTACCACTAAATTTTTTTTATTTAATGCAATAAATTTCCACTACCACTAAATTTGTTTTTTTTAATGCATTAAATTTCCACTACCACTAAATTTTTTTTATTTAATGCAATAAATCTCCACTACCACTAAATTTTTTTTATTTAATGCACTAAATTTCCACTACCACTAAATTTGTTTTTTTTAATGCAATAAATTTCCACTACCACTAAAATGGTTTTATTTAGTGGTTAACTATTTCTATCTGCATTTAGTGGTGGCTGCAATATTGCTGCATTAATACTAAGTGGTTTAGTGGTAGTGGAAACGATAATGCATTATAAATTCAATGCAATAAACCCAACTCTGGAAATGTTATAGTATTTTAAAAAGATAACGTCAAGATAAAAAAAATTCAACTTGGCAGCATTTTTATATGTGCTTAATTTTAAAGCAGTTTTAAAATTAACCGCTTATATAAGCGGATATAAATAAAAATTTGTATGGAATATTTATATTCGGTTCGAAAAAAACACCACTATTATTAATAATAGGTATATAATCCTTAATTTAATCTCAAACTCAAAAAGTGGTCCTTATACATACTACGGTCACATACGACAAATTTTTTACTATAAAAGCGTAACCACTATTTTTTGCAACTTATTATGCAAATATTCCGTTTTATGCACACATTTCTTCAAAAATTATTTAAAAACAATATTGACATTTCATTTAATAAACGTCAGACCTTAAACTTCTGACGGATTTTCTTACGGGTCATTGTATTTTGAGAGCGCATTTGCAGAAAATATCTATCACAGATGTAGATGTTTGTTAATTGTGCTTTCAAGACATCACAAACAGCGGTACACATATTGCATGAATGCGGTGTTTTAGATGAATTTATATCCCATAGTACTCAGGTAACGAAATTGTTCGGATATTTATTTAGTTTTTCTTTCTCTCATTTATGATTATTACAACCAGGGTTGCTCAATTGAACAAAAATCCTGCCAAACTTGAAATGTACAAAAACTACCATTATTGTTAATTCTTATTATATTAATGTTAAATTTAATTTATTGTACTGTTTTAACAGATATCACATATCAAAAACTTAATTAATTATTAAAAGTATTGCAATGTTAAAAATCTTTCATAAAAATAAATCCATACGCTTTGTTTTCTTCAACCACAATTATAACAAAAATATGTGTGTGTGAGACAAAAATTGCTAATGGGTTTATGTTTTATTTTTCGAAATCGAAAATCGGTCCAGGCGTTCTTGAGTTATAAGCGTTATATAGATTTTAATAAATTCGTTCAAATTTTAAGATTAAAGGTTTTAGAAATTAATTTCATTCAGCACAAATAAAAAACCAATTTCATCTGTCAGTGTATTTTTGTGTGACTCTCTTTGTGAAGATGGATGGGTTTAGGCGTTTGCTGGCGTTCATTAGGAGGGCAGTCGGTCTTATAGGTGGCAGTGTCTTGCTATTTGTGCTGTCACTAAATTTAATAACAATAATTAAACGGAAGAAATGAATGAATGATTTAATAGTGGTTACGTTTTTTTTTTATCAAATGTCCACCTAATGTGGCCATGGCTTAAGACTCATAAAAATGTATGTGTAAAAGTTTAACAGGTATAGGAGAAGTTTAAAAATTTTTTAGATTTTTAAAATATAACTATTAAATCCATATGGACAGAGTTAGTATTTCTTGTATTTGTAAAATTACTTAAAAGAAGGATTTACAATTTTTACTTAATTTTTAAATTTCTGTTAAAGATTTTAATACTAATGTTATGTGTTATTTCTTTTAACTCGAATTTCTGCAAAGTTTTTCGAAGTAATAACGTTAAATACAAAATAGTTAAAAAGTAAAACGGGAATAATGTAATAAAAACTACACATATAATTAACAGTTCAGTAATAAATTAATTTGTATAACACAAAAACCACAATTAACCATAATTTTATTTATTTTCTTTTTAATTTTTTTTTTTCTAATATTTTTGAAATACATACCTGAACAGAATCTAGTTTCAGCAATACTTGTGAGTACCACTTGTCATCATCAAACATTTTTAGTGTTAAAGTAACATATTAAAGTATAACAGAAAAAATACTTTTCTTTGCTTAGTCCTGGTTTAAAAGATTGTTTTTGTTTTTCTATTTCTTTATATAAAAAAATGCTGGTGCTGGTGCTTGCTTAAAAAATATTGTACTAAATTGAAATTTTCTAATTTCATTCATTATTTTTATATCTGTTTATTTCTTAAAATTATAAATCATTTATTTGTCCAATTCACAATCTGTATTATATTTTTGTTTTGTGTACATACATTTCTCATTAAAAAAAAGTTGATTTTTTTTTTAAATATGTGTAACATATGCATATGTATGTAAAAAAAATATTGTTATGTTATTGAAAAATAATACATATGTAAACACACTGAATGATAAACAGTTACAACTCAAAATTTATCAAATCTCTAAAGACCACCAACATTTCATATACATCACTGTCTTTTTTATTATAAAAATATGATTTTATAGGCAAGACGGATGAGAAATATGGTATTCTCATCTTTCTTGACACATATAAGCTCATATATATTATAAGGGCAAGAAGAATGTAAAATGTAGTATTCCCAATTTGCTCCCATTCATATATTACACGACAAAAATTTATTAAATCACGGTTTTAACACATGAGAAGGGCTTGATTTATGTGAATTATGCCTGATTTTAACATTATCGTATCATTCACGGTCATGTGTATGTACTTTTATAGTGGAAAAAAAAAACTGATATAATTGCGTGTATTACCTTCACTAAAGAGTCACAATTCAAATGTACCTCTTATACTCACAACTACAGAACAAAATTAAAAAAAGAAAAATTAAGTAAACTTTTTTGTTAAAGAATTTTCCTATCTGTGGATTTGAATATGGTTGCAAAATTACAATCATGTTTTTTTTAGCAACAGATTTACAACCTGTTGAATTTTTTTTTTTTTTTTTTTTCAAAGACAAAAAAAATAATCAAATATAATTGCGCTAAATATGATTGAATAAGGAAAATGTCAAAATATCATCACATTTTAAAATTGAAATTTCATTCAATTTCAAAATCACACAATTTCGTTTTACATCACATACATACATACAATATGTATTTACCTTTTCTAAACATTTGTAAATTTTGAGTTGTCACAGTTTAGGATTTATTGTACAATATGTATAGTTTTTTCCTTTTTTTTCTTATAAAAAAAAACAAAACTTCTAGGTTTCTGGCAGTCAACGTGGTAATAAAATACGTTCTATATTGAGCACCATTATACAAAGTGAAACAATTTATGTTGCTTGTTTGAATACTATGATTCAAGTAAGTTTTCAACAAGAAACTTACATACTTTTATATTATAATAAAAATGTATTTTGTATTTCAGTATAAGAAAGCCATACATGCTACTTTGGGTACATCGCAGCCTGTTATTAAGGAGGATGAAGAAAATACGATATTCTTTAAGATCGATGAGCTATACGAGGCTCACTCTCTATTTTTGAGTGATTTAAAGTCTTTAGTAGCTCATGAGGGTGGCGATGTGCTTATTGGTGAAACATTTAAACGTCTAGCGGAAATGTTTGACCTATACAGTGCATTTCTACACAATTATAATCAGGCCATAGAAACAGTGAAGAAATGCAGTGCCAACAATCCGCAATTCAAGAAGATTGTATCCACAATTGTTTTGAATTTGCAGACTGAGCAATCGCTTACTCTTGAAGATCTATTGCATAAACCGGTGGCGCGTGTACAAATTAATGCTTTAGTTTTTAACGATCTTCTCGATTGTACACCACAAAATCATCCGGATCATCATCCTCTGAAACAGTCCCATGACACCATCCATCAATTTCTTAAGCAATTCAATGTAGTTAATCAGAAACTGCCAACAGAGTCAAATAAAAACTTACGACGTATGGTGAAAAATTCATTTATCGTCGAACTAGTTGATGGTCATCGTAAATTACGGCACTTGTTTCTGTTCAATGATGTTATCGCATGTGCCAAATACAAGGCGTCTGGCCGTGATCGTATAGATTATGAACTGAAATGGTTTATACCCTTAAAAGATGTGGCAGTTTTTGAAGAATCGGATGCTACTGCGGAACTGAAAGAATCTAGTCCAGCCAATATACTGCAGCTAAAGACACAGGCATGTACAGTGCGTGATCAATTACTAATGGAGGAGAAAGATGATAAGGCTCGTAAGGCAAATGGTCTAAGAGGTGGTGAAAAATATCGTAGAAAACTTGCCGACTTAGAGTCCCAATTGGTTTTGGCATCCCCAAATCTTGTTTTTCGTATTGGTAATAAATCCACAAATAAAACTGTGACATTCTTTTTAAGTTCGGACTTTGAAAGAACTCAATGGATTGATTCAATACTAAGTTTACAGGTATTTTGAATATTGAATTAAATAATAATTCAGTCCAAAATGCGAAATCCATCTTCATTTTAGTTTAACAATTTGATTTTTTAGTATAATTTATTAATACTAATATAAAAATATTTGGATTTTGTAATAATAGGAACGAGCATAAAAAATAATGCAATTTGGAAATAGAAGTAAAGTTGTGTTTTTATATTCTTTAATCGTGGTCTCTTTATGTTTTTTATTTTTAAGCAACAATGTAATATACCTGGCACCAACACCATAAATGCCCTCGAAATACATGCCTTTATAGTGGCTATGCAAAAAAGCATGAAAACAGAAATGGGTTCATATCTAATGCGCAACACAAATGATGAAAGTCTTTTAGTGGGTGATCTGCATATAAATGTTCAGAGTCTTAGTGGTCTAGAGCACCCGGCTGATTTATATATTCTAGTAGAAGTAGATTCATATGGTCATTATTTCCGTAAAGCGGCCACTAAAATGATATGTCGCTCTATGAATCCAGTATGGAATGAAAGTTTTGTAATAGAATTGGAGGGAAGTCAAAATGTACGTATATTATTGTATGCTCTACAAGAGAGACCCATATTAAAGGCTAAGCACGTTTTAAAGGTAAAAATTCAAACAGTTTTTTGGCATTATGTCATACATACTAAGATGCTAAGATATTTCTTAAAATTTTAGTTAAGCCGTAGTTGGTTAAAGGAAACACCACAACCACGTGTCGTTAAATTGGGCGATAATTTATTATTAAACACAACCTTACATTTTGTACCTGGCGAAGTGACATTACGTCGAGTGCCTACCTCGAAACCGGGAGCTTTATTTGGTGCCAAAATGCAACAAGTTTTAAAGTAACAACACAAAAATAGAATTTCAAACTTTTATTTATTAATTTTCTTTTTTATTGCAGACGTGAAAAACGTGACATTCCATTTATAATAAGTGCCTGCATACGTGAAGTCGAAAAACGTGGTATGTCTGAGGTGGGAATATATCGTGTAAGTGGATCAGCTTCAGATTTGGCTAAATTAAAGAAATCATTTGAAACAAGTAAGTTTTTTAACAATAACTATTGGTGGTGGTAGCGGTCAAAAAAAGGAAAATTTCTTAATGAATTTAAGTATAAATTTTAGATGCCTATGAAGCTGAACAATTACTTAAAGATGTAGATATACACTCTGTTACTGGTATTTTAAAATCATACCTACGTGAACTACCTGAAGCTTTGTTTACCGATGTGCTATATCCGAAATTTTTTGAAACATTTAATCGTTTCAGCAACAACAACGAAGCTGAACGCACTAGTGAACTTTTACAAGTATTTGAAGAATTACCCCAAGCCAATAAAGCTTCGATTAATCATATTTTAGATCACTTAATAAGGTAAGATATATGTATATTAAGAAATATTTTTGTATCTAATGTTTTCCATATGATCAGTGTTGTTTTTAAAGAATTTTATTATTTTATTTATTAACTTTCTGTATAATAATGATTTCTTAAACAACTATCTACATTTTTAGAGTGCACAATAGAGAAGTGGATAATAAAATGTCTCTGCACAATCTGGCTATGGTGTTTGGTCCCACATTATTACGACCGGGAGCTACACAAACAAAGCAAAAAGATTTACTTGCTTCTGGTACGGTTGATGTAATGGCCCAAGCCGGCATACTTTATTGTTTTCTACAGGCTCGCATGCAACATGACAAGAATCCGAGTAATATGTAAAATTAATATGCCGAAGTCTAAGACTGTAATGTGCTCTCAGTTTATATATTCAGTTAGCAAAGTGTAATCGTTGTTGTCTGAGTAAATAACTATTAAAATCACGTTTTTTTATTGTTTATTGATAATATAATTATTCCATAGCTCAAGTAATTCTAACAGGTTAATAATTATAGAAAATACGATATTTTTATATATATAAAACATACACATTAAAATTTTATATGTATACATGAAAATATATATACATATATGTATATATTTACATATATTTTGTGCATTTTATGTAAATACAACTAACACACACACACATCCATACACATATATATATTTATATATATACATACTTTATTTGATATATTGATAATGATAAATAATATTCAGTTATAAAAGTATTAGCACTAAATCTATTAAACGCTTTAAAAAAATCTGATTCCTTCTTAAAGAAAAATTAATCAAAAGCAAAACAAAAACAAACAAACAAAAAACAAAAAGAATTGGTTAAAAAAAGAAAAAAATAATAATCTGAAAGTAGTTCTCTGCTTATTTTCTTAACATGCAAGGTATAACTCAACTTAAAATGTATTACAATAGCTCCTTTAATTATCTTATAATATTATCAAATCTAATTATGAAATATTAGTATATTAGTATTACTTTATAATATACTGCTAATAATTTATGGTAGAAACATAAAGTCTATACTTATTCATTCGTTCGTATGTATGTATTTTATTTCATTTATAAATATGATAAAGGATACACTACTACACAACTGCTACTGCTTGCAAGAAAATTAATAACACTAGTTTACAAAATGAAATTTTTTCATGTACATTTGATGAGATGTGATTTTTCTTATGTATTTTCTTCCGCTGAATTCAAAAATCAAGGTTAAAATTTTTTTTTATGGAACAGTTTTTGAGATATGGTCCATTTCTCATTTTTTCGACCTTTTTTCACTCGACAAATTATATCTCGAGATAGATATGTCCTATTGGGTCGTTCTTGGTACCATATGAAAGGTATTAAGATGACGAACAAACATGTATAACTGGATTTTTGATCTGTAAAGTGGTTCAAAATATATTGATGAAAATATGACACATTTACAAAAAAATCATATTTTACAGTGCTTCTGTGCCGATGGAAAAGTACAAGTCGTCGAAAAAACATCTGGTTTCTCTTCATGTACGTGAAGATGATACTTCTACGCAAGAACTAACACCAACCAGAAGAAAATTGACCGAAAAATGACAAAGGTATAAGCTATTGAGTGAAACAATCCAAAATATTTTCCAGTTGTGATACTCATATTGAATGTATTTGGCCATTGTGGCGTATGATTGACGTATGTATTAAAATCGTTTAAACCCAATAAATTGTAAAAAAAAAATAAAATATTCGAAAAATATGGGATTTGATTGTTTCACTCAATAGCTTATACCTTTGTCATTTTTCGGTCAATTTTCTTCTGGTTGGTGTTAGTTCTTGCGTAGAAGTATCATCTTGACGTACATGAAGAGAAACCAGATGTTTTTTCGACGACTTGTACTTCTCCATCGGCACACAAGCACTGTAAAATATGATTTTTTTGAAAATGTGTCATATTTTCATCAATATATTTTGAACCACTTTACAGATCAAAAATCCAGTTATACATGTTTGTTCGTCATCTTAATACCTTCCATATGGTACCAAGAACGACCCAATAGGACATATCTATCTCGAGATATAATTTGTCAAGTGAAAAAAGGTCGAAAAAATGAGAAATGGACCATATCTCAAAAACTGTTCCATAAAAAAAAATTTAACCTTGATTTTTGAATTCAGCGGAAGAAAATACATAAGAAAAATCACATCTCATCAAATGTACATTTTTAGTGTAAACTAGTGTAATCAAAGAAACCGAAAACATATTAAATGGAAAACATAACACTTTTATAAAAGTATTGCAAATACATTTAAAAAAAAGGAATTATTATATTATAACTACTTTGTCATGCAACACAATTAAGGAATGAAAAATATTATATACAGGCAATTTAAACATTTATTTAAATATTAAAAATAAACAAATCGTCACTTAAAATATAAAATAATGTAACATCACTTTAAAATTTCAACAAGAAACAAGATATTTTAACTCCATGCAAATAAAGTTAGGAGAATACGTACATATGTATATTACTGTATGTACTTTTGTTTGATGACATGTTTGTTGTTTTGAATTTTAGAATTTAGAGCAGAAATTTCACATGCATATATAAATTATATAGTAAATCGGAATCAACCAACTAAACTTTTTGATGATACATTGTTATGCATTTGAGGTGACAAAATAATGAAAGCAATAATTATATGGTTGCAGAGGAAAATAAAAATTGAAGAGCAAAAAAAAAAAGAAGTTATAAAAATAAAAATTTAAAAACCAATAGTATATATGATTTATTTTTATATATTTTAAGAAAGGATAAAGCTAAAGTTAGTGAATTTGGACTGAATAGTTGCATGGTCCAGTCAAATCATCCATCAGAAAGTGAGCGGTACTTCCCATAGAGAGAACAGATTGACTACATATTTACATTTGCTATGTATTCGTTCAACATCAATTTCTACTTATGTTGCTTTATTCACACTCTTTCTTTTTGTTGATTGCATTTTGCATACTTTTTTATAATGCTGTTACATGTTGTGCAACGAATGATTTTTCAGTCATTTTTTTATAATATAAAAAACCAGCAAAAATTACCCGAAGGTCTTCATTCAATAGACATGTCAACCATTCGTTCACCATTGGACCCCATAGGTGATTTTGGGGCGAACAATGGCGGTATAAATCCAAGCAATGCATTGCATGATGTTCATTACATTCACTCTTGTCTTGTATTGTATTGCTTAAATAAAATAGTGACAATTGACAAGCGTATACTCATTTTGTATGAATGCATTCAAAGCTCATAAACAGGCAATCAAACTGTTCTCAGTTCCCATACAAACAAATATGTAGTAATCTTTCCGTATCTGGAGAACAATTAAAGGTATTTGATATTCTGAATTTGGCCTAGTTGACTTTACAATAAATGAAAATATTCAGTTAAAAAGTGGGTAGAAATGGACAAGTGGGCGTGGTACCTCCCATACAAACTAAATTTTGGATATTTTGAGAACGGGTAAAGTTCCTTCCTTATGTAGAAAATGTCTTATTTTATTTTGCCTGGAAAAGCAGGCACACGATAAAACACTTCAACTCCGACTCGAATTTCGTATCCCTGAAAAAATCATTGACTTGTGTTATTGTCTGCGAGTATATGAAGTTGGGAACTTTTAATTATGTTTTAATATAAGTGATTTATATTTCGGAATACGAGTACAATATAATTTTTTCATTAAGACTTCTGATATTATTATTGTTAACTGGTTCAGACCCAGCACTAATACAAGGCACTGCAACGTATAAGAGCTATTGTGTCCCTTTGGGTCTATTATCTGGTCAACATACCTACTGTTTTCCTTATGAACATCAGCAGGTCCCAAACTTTGGTGGTGGATATGTCCAATAATGAGACCATATGTGCTCTGCCGTTTTTCATCCTTGTGAGCAAAGTCTACAAACATCTACGTCTGTGACCGCCATACTCATCAGATGCGTTCCCACACTACAGTGACCCGTCAGGAAATCCGTTAGGATTTTCAGGTCTGGCCTTCTATATTTCAGGACATCAGAGTTGCTCCCAAATCGCAGCCTTGGTGTGTCTTAGACCCGACTGGGCGTTACAATGTTCCAAAAATTTGCCAGTTTCCCACTCACCAATTAGATTGAGAATAGTAGAAAGCAGTACTGCACAGCAGGGCTCCGGACCAATATAAAGCGTCGCAGACAAGCCTAGATGCCATACGATGAGAGTCAAGCGCCTTTAAGGTAGCCTGACTATCCGAGAATGTATTAATCGCCTTGCCCTTGAGCCCAATATCCAGGATAATCTCAGCGCATACGGTTATGGCCAGGATCTCAGCCTGAAAAGCACTCTACGACTTCCCTAGTGGATTTCGATTGGGTCCATAGACGCCAGCGCCTACTCCACTGTCCATTTAGAAACCATTGGTGTAACAGTTTAGGTCTAAGTCACTTCATACCAAATATCCAGTAGAATAACGTTCCCGGTACGGTACATCGACCTTGAATCTCTTGCCAAGCACAGTTCCGAATGCATGGCATCCAAGACCGAAATTGGATTTTTAATCACTATATGAATAATGGCCAGGTTCCTCGACTTACAAATATTCTTGACGCTAAACACGCAACCACCCTAATCACATTAATATGCAGTGGTGTTAATCCAACCACTGTTGGACATGTTCTCATTGCCCCGGTTATACCAAGACAGGCAAGCCGTTATATCTTGCCCAATTTCCTTATGGTGGTAGACTCCTGAGTCTTTCTCCAACAAACTATTGCCCCATAGGTGATTTTAGTACGAACAATGGCTGTATATATCCACACTATCATTCTCGGCGATAGACCGCAAGTCTTACCGAAGAAGAGCGACATGGCCTTGTCGCCTTAGTCTGGACAGCACAAATGTGCGAGATCGAAGTAAGTCTTCTAACCAGAATGACACCTAGATATTTTAAATCCCAACAAAACATAATATCGTCAATGGAATTAAAGAACGCTGTAACTGACAAAAAATCGAAAATAGGTTTTTTGCATAATTTTTATCAGAAAAAAAATACGCGTCGATTGGTCCAGGTCCCAGATTTCACGATAAAAATAAACTCACGCCGTCTGCGAGATGAAAAATACCAGTGTATTTGTTCTACTTTCATACAGGGGACAAATTATGGCATTCGATATCGAACGAAATTTCATATAATTTTAAAACAATTTACATAGAAATTACGTTCGATATCGAATGCCGTAATTTACCCCCAGGTTTTTTGGCTCTGATGAACATTTAAGGTTTTGTCAGTTACAGCGTTCTTTAATTCCATCGACGATATGTAGTAGTACCCCTTTTTGAAGGATTCACTGAGAGTCCTTGTTGAGGGCACCATTCCGCCACATCCCTTAGAGCATCAGTCATAAGGTCACATAATGTGCTCTTAAATTTCCCACGAATCGTCAAAACAAGGTTATCAGCGTAACTAATCACACTGACTCCTTTTTGAGCCAACATAGTCAACTACAACCATCCATTTTTTGTTTTCTAATTTTATTATAAACATTCGCACAACGTATCAATATAAAACATTTTTTTAAAGCAAATAACTACACAGTCCATTTTTCACTTTATACACTCAATTTAACGTAATATTCAGTATTATTTTACTCTTCTTCATCATCATTTCCTGCACTTTTGACACTACTTTCAATATCAAATACTGTCTTTTTGCTGCGCTTTAAATTACTGCTGCCTTGCAAACCACCAATTTGATCTGCAGCACGTTTTCTTAATTCATCAACATTTGTGTCATCTGTAGCGGCCCATTCGAGTACAATATGTCTACCATATAAATGTGTACTTTGGCTTAAAGCCTCAAATGCTTTTTTAGCATCACTTTTAGATAGAAAATCGACAAAACCAAAACCACGATGACAATCTTCTCCCGGTGTCATTTTTTTTGGCAAACGTACCGAACGTAATTCTCCAAAAGCCCTGGTAGTATTAAAAGTTTTAAAATATTAAAATTAAAAAATTATAATTTTGAAAATCATATGCAAAGTACTTACTTGAATATATCCCGAACTTCCTTAACCTTCGCTTGGAAGGGAATGTTACGAACTAAGATTTTTGAACCTGTCTGTTTAGATAGATTTACCCTTTTGCGTTGGCCCTGATTATTTATAGCAGATCTAGAAATTTAGTAAAAAAATAAAAAATTAAATAACGTTTTAAAAGTAATTTTAATTTGTCTTACTTTAAAATACGATCACTGCGTTTAAGCTCTACTTGATTGTTATCGATAGTAGTGAACTGCATATTTTTAAGAGCATATTCAGCTGTCGCCGATTTTTTAAATTGTATAAACCCATAGCCCAATGATGAAAAATTTTTGGGATTCGTTGGATCTTTACGTTTTGCTACTTCTACTGTATGTATAGGACCCAGAGGTTTAAAATGTTTGTAAACAGTATCTTGCTCAGTTTTAAAATTTAAGTTTCGCAAGAATAGAGTAGTGTTAGGTTCAGGTGGTTCATCGTTATCACATTCTTCGTCGCCGTCTTCAACGTTTTCCTTCATTTGGTTCTCATTTTTAACCTTAAGAGTTTCTTCTGTGCTTTTTTCTGTTGAATCATTTGTTTGTTCCGATTCACTATCTTGTTTTGGTATTAAAGGTTCACCTTTTATAGTGGTACTAAAAGTATCCTCTGGTGCCCATTCTAAGTATAATGGTAAATTTTTAAATTTACTATATGCTAATTTTTTAAAGGCTTGCCTTGCCTCTGAAGGATCACAGTATTCAATTATGGCAGTTGCACCGCTAGGTGGGAATACAATTCTACCTAAAGGACCGAATTTTGCAAAAACTTGTGTCAACTCTTGTATCGTTGTATCAGATGGTAAATTTTTTGCCAATATTATGGTTTTCGAGCGCTTAGTGTTTTGGCTATCGAAAGCATTTACACGTACACCATTATCCTCCAAAAATTTTTTCATTTCTATAACAATTTGTGTTTCACCAAGGGCTAATCGTACTGCCGCACTAGATCCACCTTCAGCAGTATCTAAAATATTTTGTTTAGATGTTTCCAATTTTTTCGCTAAAATTTCGGCAACAACATTTGCCCCCAAAAACAAAGTATTCCAGCTTACAGAATTTTGAGCTGTTTTCTTAAGTTGTAAAGCCTTTTTCTGTTTAAAACTTAGATTAGTATCATTTTCATTTTGTTCGTCTTCATCTTTACTACTTTTACCAGGTATTAAATGTAATAAACGCCCATGAAATGTTGAGCCGTCTAATTTATTAAATGCTATAACCGCATGCTCGGGCATAAGAAAAGTTACTGTGCCAAAGCCTTTAATTTTACGTGTAACACTATCTACGGGCAAATGCAATTCAGCCACGGGACCATATTGTTCAAATAGTTTTTGTAAATCATCATCAGTTACCGTGTACGCTAAGTTACGGAAGAATATTTTACCGGACTCAGATATATCTTCTTCATTGCTAACACTAGCTTCTTGACTTTTCCATTTCGAGTTTTTATCATTGATAGACTTTATTTCGTCGTCTTCTTTACCCGCCTGTTTAGCTTTTGTTATTTTATTTTTCTCTGTGAAATCGGAGAAAAATACCTGTTTACCTTTAATAAAACTTTTATTCTTTAACATGGCTTTTTGCATATCCTTTTCGGTTTTGAAGCCCACGTAACAAAAGCCATGAACTTTGCTGGGTAAACGGACCGAATACGGTTTTAGAGGTTTAAAAAATTTTATAATTTCCTGACGTTTTATTTTAAAAGGAACGTTATGTATTTTTATGGTAAACAAATCGATTTCGGGTTTTTTTGTCTTATCTGAAGATTTTACAGAATCCGTAGAAGACACCATTAAAGATCTCATATACTCCAAATCACTTATAGGTTTCTCAGCCAATTTTTCATCATCCTTTTTGGATTCTTTTTCATAACCCTCATCATCCTCATCGTTTTCGTCTTCTACTTTGTCAGACTCTAAGAAATGGTTATTATTTTGAGTTGTATGTGTTTCTACCTCGGCAGCATCATTTGCCCATAATGAACGTTTAGTTTCATGAGCTTTCATAAATTCCTGAAATTCTGGATCATCTTTGTGTTTGCCCAAAATTTCATCCAGTTTTGTCTTTGAGTTTTCCTTTTGTTTATCCTCTAATGTAGTGTCTTTGATTTTGTTCACCAAATCCATTTCTTTTTTATTATCTTTAGCATACTTACTCCACGACTGGGGCTTAGTATCACTGCCCAAATTGGCGCACATTTCAACACGTATCCGATTGGTTTGTATGCAAGTGTTATTAAAAAAATTAATAGCATCCTGTGCCTCCTGCTCGGTCTGATAACCAATAAAGCAGAATTGACGAAACTTACCATCGGAAGTATATTTAAGCTGCATATCGGTTATGGTACCTTTAGTTCCAAACAAATTTCGCAGTTTCTCTTCTGTTATCTGAAAAGTTTATTTACGCATTCAGGTAAATGTAATGAACTTTTTATATGATTCGAATTACTTACATTTTTAGGCAATTGTTTTACAATTATTCTAGACATTTTGAGTTATTTTATTTACAATTTAAACGAATAAAAATATTTTATTTTCTACACAAATTTTAAGTAAATTTTTCAAAATACATTGTTTATGTACTAAAATGAGATACACGTGAAAGATTTAAGTGATGCCATATTATTTGTTATTTTCTAATTGGTAAAAAGTGTTGCCGTTTTGGTTATTTCTTGGATGTTAAATGTATACTTTTTCCACTTTGTTTTTTTTTTTTCTTACAGCCAAAAAGGTTAATTTATTTTACAAATGTACAGTATATAGTGAAAACAAATTTTATTGTATTACATACATACATACATACATACATACATAACTGGCCTTTACAACCCTGTGTCAGGATTACGGCCTAGCTTCTCGCAGCACTCATGTTGTGTGTGTCAATTTTTATCCATGAGTACCGGGACCTACAGTTTAATGTCGACTCCGAACGACAGACTTGAGAAGCTTGTTCATGGCAATTAGTTTGCCAGAAGACTGCTGAGAGGTAGTCGCCGTAAGAAATATTTTTTTCATATTTCTTTTTTTTGAAGATGTCAGAGCCTGGAGTCGAACCCAGGGCCCATGTCTTAGTAAGCCAACACACTAACCACTAGACCACGTATTATTTTGTATAAATATAAGCTTGAAATTTTGCTTATGAAAAGCGTTTTTGTTTGTTTATTTTCTTTAAATATTTTTTCCATAAATTTTAAATTTTGCTTTCAACAAAAAAAGTTGTTTGCTTGTGTGTTGCACACAATTTATTGTTTTTCTTTTTAAAAAAAATACATAACGCTCATTTGCGAGAAGATTGGCATAACTTAAAAAACAAATTTTTTGAGTTAATAATGCAGAAATATGAGGCTAACTGTAATTTAAAACATATCTAAAAATTGTATCTCTTTTTTTTATTGAGTCGCAACCTACTACTACTTTTCTACTTTTCATATAAGTTTGCCTGAATTGAAATGTTTAAACGCATTTATCGCAAAATCGCTTTTTTTGAGTTATGCCACTCTTCTCGCAAATAAGCGATATGTGTATGAATAGTATATAATTGATTAAATCAAGTTTATATACATATGTGTGTATATTGTACATACCTATGTATATAAAAATTTGAAAGATTTATGCCCGTATTCATAAAAAATAAAATTGGTTTATAGAGTGGTTATTTGACATATTTCTATAGAGTAATTGTCAAAAAAGCAATTAATAAAACTGTTTTATTTTTTATGAATACGGGCATAAAAATATAGCAGATACAATATAAATTACATATTTTCAAAATTTATAAAAAGTAATTGTACTGACATAGGTAGAGTTTTTATCGAAAAGAAATTGGGGTGTATATTGATGTATGGGTATAGACATCATTGCCAATTAGGGTATGGGGTAAAGTTAAAAAATGGGTTATTTTGGATTTAAACAGATTGATTAGATGCAAGTTTGGTACTACCAAGAATTAATATATAAAGTTATAATAATAGAATTGTAAATACATATATTCCTTTTAAATAATTCCTTTTCGATAATAATGATTCCGTATTTGATGACAAAATTTTATTTTTTAAAGTTGTTAGGTTGTGGGGATTGAGATACCTTCCCAATAAGTTTGTCTCCTTTGTAGATGTTTTCTTGTTTAGTGTAAAAAAGGGAATAATGTTAAAGGGGCTTGTTTCTTTAAAGAAAAGAAATTGAATGGAAAGCAAACGGTTTGGTTTTTTGACAAATGGAAACGACATCTACAAATGAGACAAATTATTGTGAATATCATCAAAGTTACAATAAAAGCTTTTACATATGTAAATGAAAATGATTTTTAAATGTAAATAAATTCAGATAATTCAAATAATTTCATATTAAAATTTATATAAAACAAATATTTTGATTTTTCAAAATAATTAATTTTTAAATGAATATAACAAATAGATATAAAAACAATAATAAAAAAATAAAATAAAAGAATGAAGTATTGTCCAAATGACTTTGGACATGGGGTAATATTTAAAACAATTTTTAAAAATACGAAACAAAAACTATATGTGTTACTTTTTTTATTGTAATAATTCATTTATTTTGAATATATGTATAACTAAGTAATTATTTCCCACCTTAAGATGGATGCTTACGAACAAACTGCATATTTATAGTAAATATAATTTATTTTTCTTTGTCAATATTCTTTAATTATTTACCTATCAACGTAGATAAAACACTCATTAATTAAAAAATTTCTTCGATTTTTTTTCTCTATTATAAATATTTGTTTTTTTTTTTTTAATATTGATCCAAATTAAATAATCTCTCAGATCATCAAATTATCTGTTAAAATTTAAAGCAGTTTCAAATCTAATTTAAATTAAGCTATATTTAATATACAAAAAGTTTTTCTTTATTTTGTTGATTCATTTTTGTTTTTGTTTTTACATATAAAAGATACATTTAAATGTTATTTTATTTCTAGCATTTTGGTGTAATATTACTTTTAACTTAGATTTTAATATTTTATTTTTCAATTTATGCCTACTTATGATATTTATGATAAACCTAAAGAAATTTTTTAATAAATAATAAAAAGTACGAGAAAGTTAAATACGAAGAATAGAGATGTTAAAAATAAAAATTTATAATAATAGTAAAGTGAAAAATATATAAATATATTTACAACAAAAAAAAATATTTAAACCTACGAACAGAAAGCACACTTGTCTACATATTTTAGGGAGAAACATTAACTTTTGTTATGATGAATAAATAGTGCTTGTTTTTCTACACAAAACTACTATACCATCGAACTCGTTCGTCTTGCATAAGCAAACAGTTAATTTTAATAGTACTGTTCCTCTTAACCTTTACCCATATTATCTACATTAAAAAAATCATACTATACATAAACGATAATTTGACCAAAAATGCTAATTCGTAAATTTGTAGTACCTTCAATCAGGTAGCTCATGTTATGTTCAAACAATAATGTGTAAAACTTATGCTACGATGTGACTAATAGTCGTTTTCCGCTTGCATTTGTAATGAAATCATCTGAATCTGGCAGTTCATAAGCAACACCCCCCCATTGAAGTTTATAGGTTCGCGTACGCCATCGAATAGCAGGATTCCACAAAGCATGAAGAAATAGATAAGGTCCACTTAGCTCACGAAATAGCCAACCAATAACGAATTCGAATTTATGAAAAGGCAGAGAACCATTCTGAACAATCGATAGCATAATCCAATCTGATAGAAACCATGTAAGTATATGAACCAAATAGAAAACTAAAGGGTCCCATTTAAATATTAACGAAGCCGACCAAGATGCCAATGCTCCAAGTACCATACATTCTGACAATGGCTCTAGTAGAATTGTTGTCGGCACCATTGCTACTCTAAGCTTAGCCCAACGTATAAGACGTGCCTGAAAACTACTGATATCACAAAAACCACTGTTCTGTAAAGCTGGCTGGTTGCTAATACGCATTTTCCATCCTTGTTCAGTTATGGCTTTGGCAATGAAAAAATCTTCAGCTAAGTAACAACCAAACGTTTTTAGGCCTCCCAAATAGTCGATGACTGATTTACGTAAAAGGCAGGACATGCCCGTATGACAGTTAATTCCAAGAAAATCAGCTGATAAGTATATTCTCGACTGTACTGTACCAAAGTAAATCTTCTCAAAGGTGGCGGCAAATCCTTCGCGATCGCATGTAAATGGCATTTGATGCACCAATGCATATTTCTCACCCATATTATGAACCATATCCAACAAGGTATCAGTTTTCATTTTAATGCCACTGTCTGAAATCAAAATAAATTCGTATTTGGCAGCCTCGTAGCCCGGTTGCATATTATTAATCTTAGGATTTACTCCAACATTGGAAGCTCCCAAAAAAAGATTTGCTTCTACTCTAGGATATTTTGATATTAAACTCTCCACTAATTTTACAGCTGGATCTGTTTTATCCTCAATACAAAATAAAAGTTCATATACTGGGTAGTCCATGGTAAAAAATGTCTCTAGATTATGTTCCAAATTAGGATCAATACCCATCAAAGGCTTTATTATAGATACGCCTGGTAAAGGTGTCTCGCTAGGGAACATGCAGGATTTTTTATGTAATTTAAATTTTCCATAACAAATAGCCATTATATGGACACACCAGGTACCACACCAAAATAACAAAAAGAATATTGCAAAGCCATATACAGGTGTTGGAATTGGTGACATTGTAATTTTATGCAAAATAAGACTTTTGTTTCGATAAATTTTTAATGTTATTGCTTTTCCTGTTTGTTGATTTGTTTCTTTAATTATATTTTATGATTCACACACTCTGCCACCGATCGTCTTACGAAAATTCCACTTTTTAGTATATTTACTTTTTATAATTTTTTTCTTTTCCGTGGCGTTGTCACTTGGAGAAGACATAATAACACTTGTCAAGTTAGCGTTTCAATTTTTCGACTTTATTATCTCTCATTTTTTTCTTTTATTTATGTATACACTTTATTATTAAAAGTTTAACAAATTAATATTAAAAATAAATTCCATTTCTTTCTTTTGCGAAAATTTTAGCCACAAAAATCTCAATCAACTGCTGAGCGGCGTTGCCAACCTTTGAACCCCAAGTAGTTGGCAGCACGTGATGACAATTTCAAGTGTTGCGACTTGGTAGAAATAAAAACAAAAGCTAATCGATATTTGTAAACAAGTTACATACATATTAGTAGTTAAATGGGATTATTTAAGTTTATACTACAAATTCAAGCAAAAAGCTGTTACTCTATTTATGTTAAATACTTATTCATGTTTATGAATGCGAAACAAAAATTTTTACATAAAAATAAAAAAAATATTGTAAAATTATTAATAACCTATCTATTATAATTATTTATATTATTAATGCCAAACTAATTTACATTTAAGCACAAGTAAAGCTATTAATGAGATCAATAAAAATTTTTATTATAGAGAGTATTAATACTATTTGAGTTCATTGTAAAACAATGTACGCTATTTTAGTATATTTTTGCATATATGAATATTTATTTATTTTATTTATTTATTTATTTAAAATGTAATACAGTATTTTTTTTCTTTTTTTTCTTAAACGTTTATTTAAAGAAAATTTCTATTATAATTACTACAAATAAACAAAATAGTATAATAAACAGCTTAAATCTATACACTGTCCCATAAACGAGCTCTCTAGTATAATACATATAGGTATAAATATATACAATATATACATTTTTTAAAACTAATTATATTCTTTTTACAAAATATATACAAGATTATTACTGTTCTTAATAACAATTATTTCGTAATGAAAATTTATACAAAAAACATTACAATAACAACTTTTATAATAAAAAAAAATGTCAGGGGTTAAAAGAAAAAATTACGGTATTTAACTAAGCCACCAGTATTTACTAATATTTAAATTTGGAAATATGTTCTTATCCTCACGAAAAAAGTTCGTATCGAATCTTCTGTTCTCAGCTGTCAGTTGATTGCTAGAGATAGCTTTAATATTCTGTAATACAGTATTTATCGTTTATATGCACGCCGCTTATAAGCATTTATCTTTTATTTGCACCAAAACATGAGCAATTTTCTTTTCCTATTTAAAATTACTTATAATTTATTTTATATATGCATTTCGCTTTATAAAATGAAAAAATTTAAAAATTTGTTGTAAAAAATACTCATATATGCACGGTTAAATAATTTTTTATCGATATTTGAAATACAATTATTATTTTATATATTCAAATATATATTAAAAAATCAAAAATGCCATCCCTACTGATAAGTAAAATGTTCCATCTCTAATATGTATAAATCAGATTACAAAGAAAACATAAATACATATTTCAGTTACATTTGATTGCTTTGCGAGTTAAAGTTTGAAAAAAAAATTAAATACTACTGTGTATAAAAATAAAATATAAAAATGAGTGCAAATAAAAGAACAAACTTGTCTCTTAAGTAAAAAGTTACAATAATAGAAGAAATTAAAAATACCACAAAACAGGAACTTTGTAAAAAGCATTGCTGTTCGATAGATACAATAAATCGTATTCTCAGAAATAAGAATTCAATTCTTAAACACAGCAAAACATTTACAAATCTGTCTAGAAAAAGAAATCGGGTTGGAATATATCAGTTTCAAAATGGTTTGATCAAATATGGAAAAGGCTAAACAGTTTGCCATTGCACTAAAGGAGGACTTCGAACCAAATCTTGGTTGGCTATATCGATGGCAAAAGCGAGAAGGAATAAGTTTTAAAAAAATCATGGAGAGTCATCATCAGCTGATAAAGAAAGTGCAGAAGATTTTCAAAAAATTCTTCCAAGTTTGATTGCCGATTATGAGCCAAAAGTCATTTTTAATGCCGATGAAACGGGATTGCTTTTTAAAGCATTGCCTTCCTCTACATTGAATAGAAACAATTTTAAGGTAAATGGCATGAAAACACCAAAAGATCGCATAACAATTCTTTTAATATGTAACGCAACAGGGGAATACAAAAAAATATTTGTCATAGGTAAACCGAAACAGCCCCGTTGCTTTAAAAATAAACAATTACCATTCAAGTATTTTTCTCAAAAAAAAAGCATGGATGACACAGGAAATTTGGAAAGAAATAACGATATCTTTGGATGAAGAAATGATTCAACATAATCGAAAAGTCATCCTTTTCGTTGATAATGCTTCAGCGCATTAGGTAATAAGTTTAAAAAATGTTGAAGTTTGCTATCTACCAGCAAATACTACTTCCATCTTGCAACCTTTAGACCAAGGAATTATCCATTCATTTAAATCCTATCGGCAAAATATAATACGTAAACAAATTTTTTTCATAGAAGCTGGCAAGAATATTGAAGATTTTAAAAGATCCATAGATATTTTAACAGCCTTATATATAGTTAAACGAGCATTTTGGATTGTAACCCCAGAAACAATTTTTAATTGTTTTAAAAAGGTAATATGTATTGTGAAAAAAATTTGTATTTGTTTTCATAAAAATATACCATTTACTTTTACAGTGTAAATTTGTAACACAATCACTAGTCTCAACAGATGTTGAGAATCAAGAAGATGAGATGATGATGACAATTTTTTCAAATAGCGAATCAGAAATAAATTTGATAATGATTTACCTTGCTATGCATAACCAAATGATAGCGAAATTATTTCAGAGCTTCTATCAAGTGACGACTCTAGCGATGAAGGAAAAGAGATTCAAGAATGCGTGCCAGTACCGATCATAGGCATCGCTTTGGCCTCTCTCAATAATTTACGCTTTTTTCATCAAGAAAAAAACGGATGTATTGATGAAGTAGAAAAAATTGAACAATTCATTTTTCTAAACTGCTTCAAAAATGTGCAAAAAAAGATAAGATTTTTTTGAAAATGATTACAAAAAAAAAAAAAAAATTACTTTATTTTCTCGAGAAAAATTACTTTAAAGGAATTAAAGAGTACAAAAAGAGAACATCGAAAATCTCTTTTTTTAAGTTTTGTTTTATATATCATTCAATACTATTTTTTAAAATGTAAAAGAAAACTGTTTATGTTAAAAAATATACACATATGTATGTATAAATTGCTCTTGTTTAAAACATTAATTACAATAAGATAAAAAAACTGTATTCGTGGTAAGTTTTAGGAATTTTAAATACTGTGTAAATTCATAGTGTGTATATGCACTTCAATGCATATAAACTAGTTTTTTTTATAAGCATTGCTGATGCAAATAACCGTGTTTTTATAAATGCATTTCTCGCTTATTAGCACAAAAAATCGTACAAATTGTAAAGTGCATATAAGCGATAAATACTGTATATGTAGCCTAATAATAATTGTATTAAATCAAACTAGATTAAGATATATGAATTTTTAACAATTTTTTCAAAATTTTAGAAATTTTGATTTTTTTTACAGTTTATAGCATCAGTTGTGTAAAAATTCAAATTTTATAAAATTTGTATTGGTTGAAAATTTTACAAAGTAATAATATATCGAATAGTGTTATCTTAAACGGTTCTCAAACAGGGTGTTGCAAATTTGAATAAATTATACTGTAATTCCCAGCTGTTTATGGCAAGTAGAAATTTTTAATTTGATGAAGACGGTCTGAAGAAATAGAAAAATAGACGAAATACGAAAAATATATATATATATATAAACGCCTGGAAGAGTTTATTCAAAATTTTTGAAAAATATTTGTAAATAAAATTATAGTAGAGTGTATACGTATTTAGTGACGCAAAATTCTTCATTCTTTGATACATCAGAAGGCGTATGGAATAATTAAATACCAATAAAATATACATATTTTACAAATAAAATGTCTTATACGCTATTACGAGGACTGAGCTACAGCGGAAAAACTTTACGCAATGCTACCATTCAGTACTATATTAATACAAATACTCCAATGACATTTTATTTATTGACGGTACAACCGAATAACTATTGTATTGTGGCACAATATTCCAGACGCAGTGATTCTAAAAACCTTGAAAGTGCTTTCAAGGTTGTTAAATCAAAAGTTCGCGTAGAAGGTGGGCAAACAGACGAACATAAACACATGCACGAATAGTAGCAAAAATATAAATAAAACAACATATTTTTTTTAATGTTCTTTCGAATTTATATACTAGATAGCCAAAGCAGCATATGATTTAACGAATTTTAATAACGCACTTGTTATGTGTGTGTTTACGTTAATTTGTAATTGCTTATTTGGCTTTTTTATAATGTAAATTGTTAATTTTAATATGTACATACATATATTAATGATCTTAAGGTAATACAGATTTTTTGGGAGGTGAATGTGGACCAAATTGGGAGTTACTGTCACCTAGAGGAAATCGATTTTATTTTCCAAATGCTGTGGGCCCAGCATGGCAAGGTGCTACAACTACAATCACACTTGAGGCTCCCTTAGAATCGCTGGTGAATTTCGAAGATGACAATGTAAGTCAATAACAAACAACTTGTGTTTAATATAACTGAAAAAAGTTATGTAATTTCGATGTAATTATTTTTCCCATTTGTGACTTTAATATTCAGAACTCGGAGAAAAACAATTTGCTAACATTTAGCGTAAATGAATGCCCTTCCCTGATAAAAAAATCCCTACATGAACTATTTCCAGCACCAGAGGTGGTATCTAGTGAAAAATTAACCTTAATGACACTACGCTTTAACGGTGATACTGAACAAGGAGCAAGAAAAGTGAGTATCTCAAACTCATTCCTTTATTTTTATACAAAAACTTTCTGAAAACATACCGTCAAGAAAAATAATTAAAAAGATTTTGCGTAACCATTTGCAAAGTTGGTAGTGAGTTTTGAACGTACAGTTATAATCATTTAAATTAGTAGAGTACTCAATTCGGTTTAAACATAATTAACTTGTTACTTCAATTTGAATGTCTTTTTATATTATGGAATAAATAAATGTGTCTACTTCGTTGCGTTAATTTCATAAATATTTTCACAATTATAGCAATAATTTATTTTTTGAATTCTTAATTGGAATCACTTTAGATATTTATTATGTAAATCTATTATAATTATTATATATCGGTTTTAAGATCTTAACTTTTATCTTTTACGATTTCTAATATTAAAGAAATGATAGCTAAAATTATAATCTTTAATGTATCATTTTTGCAATTTCAGTTCGTATTAGCGGCACGTGAAATCACTGCCCGTTTAAGGCTTCATGGCTACTGGGCTGACTTTATGAATCCGTTTAGTGGTAAACCATTTTATTCTTGGGCTAGTGGAAAAAATTTGTATAAAGTTGATAATCGGTTCCGTGGCCTTAATATGAAGTTGCATAAACACAATGAGTGCGTTGTTATTAGTTCAGATGCAGAAAATAATGCAGAGAATGTATTTTCCGGCTCCATTTATAGTAATGCACCATCAGACCTCACACAGCTGAAATCACTATTAGATACACAAGTTTAGCAAATCCCTATATATTATTTGGACTATAATAATGCTACCAAATGGTTTGTTTACCTCCTTAATTTTTTGTTGATATTGTTTGTAGTCAAATAAATTAATTGTTTTACTTTTTATCAAAAAATAAAAATCATATACAATAATTTAATTTTATTGAGACCTATCAAGTTAGATCATAAAAGAAAAAAAAATAAATAAAGTTAACAGGATTGTAAAAACTTAAAACTATAACGTATTTTCTAATAAGTGTAATATATGGCTGTAGTCCTCTTGGTCTAGTGGTTAGTGTGTTGGCTTACTATGACATGAGCCCTGGGTTCGACATCCAGCTCCGACATCTTAAAAAAAAGAAATATGAAAAAAATATTTCTTTTGGCGACTACCTCTCAGCAGTCTTCTGGCAAAAGCTCTGAGAGTAACTAATTGCCATGAACAAACTTCTAAAGTCTGTCGTTCGGAGTCGACATTAAGCTGTAGGTCCCGGTACTCATGGATAAAAAATTTACACACACAACATGAGTGCTGCGAGAAGCTAGCCCGTAATCCTGACACAGGGTTGTAAAGGCCAGTTATGTATGTATGTATGTAATATGTGGCTAGTAGCTTACATAAAAAGTTGGAGCAAATGTAATAACAACGAGACAAATTACTTATTTATAAATTGTGCATTTGCTCAGCCACAGCTTCTCTGTTAGGTTCTAAAATCCTCCATCATGGCAGAGCTAGAGATTTAGGAACGCAGCTGTTTAGGGCTTTATCTTAACGCGAACTATTACACTTTTGTGAAGAGATACTCAAACTCTGCTACCTATGGAAAAACTTGAATACACCAATACCCCGATTTGCGTCGCTTCAGTTTGCGTCGCTTCGAAGTTGCGTCTTTTTTTAAGTTTGTGGAATTTCAATGTTGCGTCGTTTTTGTTTCAGTTTGCGTCGCATGGCTTCGAAGTTTCGTCGTAAATGCTTCGATTTGCGTGGTTGATATGAAAATATTTTAACAAACTTAAAGCAAAAAAAGGGGATTTCCTGTTTAGTAGAAAGCAAATTTGCAGGTGTGCGTTGTTTACATGTTAAGCGTAGTTCTTATTTTCGAATTACATATATCAGTGGTCTTCACAATTGTTATATTTTGATTTTAATAAAATCTGTTATTCAAAAAATAATAAGAAAATATATTGATTTAAATACCCTTTTTCTAAGCTAAAATGTTTAAAACCTGTATTGACTAAACGAAAATCGAATACGTAAACAATTGAAAATTCTGCTTCAATTTGCGTCGTTTCGGTTTGCGTCTCATTTTTCCAGTCCCAATTAGCGACGCAAACCGGGGTATTGGTGTACAAACTTTCTCCTTTTACGCATAAATTTTGTGAATCGCCTTGAACTGCACGAGAAGTTTGATGAGGAATAGTTTTAGTTCCCAGAGAGAAATTGTTTGGTCAAATAGATTTGTAGCAAGGTACCATTCCAACAAGCTTTTATATATCTCCCGTTTGGTTTTTACATGAGGACAACCTTTTTTTTCAATCTTCGCGTGACTACCATATTCAAGAGTTCCACTCTCATTCAATATTAGGATCCAATAAGGGCTTATCAAATGTTGGTGATGGGTGTTGTGAATAGAATATTTGACACATTAGGCGATCTTAGGATTTGTTGTTTATATTTATTTACTCTCTTTGTGTATATGTTACCAAGTTTATACTTTAGTTTTATCTACTTTAAATAACTAATAGTTACTAATGTAAACTTTTTTTAAAAACATAAATTTTATATAATTTCTACCATTTTTTGATATTACATTTACCCCCACTTTTTATGTAAGCATGCAGCGTTAATAATCATATATTACACATATTAAAATAAATCGTTATAATTTTAACTTTCCTGTTAGCTTACATTTTTTTCTTTTATGATCTAACCTGTTAATAATAATAAAATTAAATTGAATATTATTTGTTTTATTCTTAATCTAACGATTCTTTTGCACAATGACGTTCAATTTCTTTAAGTTTATTAATTAACAATTGTAATTCTTCGGTGTTACATACAAATTCTACAATAGATTCTCTTTCGCCACTCTTTTCTTTATAACGTCCCATATTAATGTAGAAGCCAATCTCTTTAGTACTATGGTCCGCAGTTGAAGACTTTACATCGGCAATTATACGCCATTGCAAATCCGTAATATGAGGAAATGAATTACACACTTGTAATTGACGTAAAAACAATGTTTTACGTTGTTCCTCATAGGTACGTGTTAATTCTTCAATTACGGCTGGATTAAGATTTTGTTTTTCCACTAGCTGCCTAAGAGCCATTACATCTAAACTGTGCTTTATGGCCAAACTATAGAGAGTAACAATGGCATATTCACTTTGTTTGGCTTTATCGCTGTTGTTTGCATATATGTCAGGGACTGGAGGAATTGCTATCGGTAAGTAGAAAAGAATAAGTATGTGTAAGAAAACAATTGAACAAATACTTACTGGCCTGTGGATGTAAAGTTAGTTTAACACTGTTTGCGATGATTTTCTTTGTAATATCTAATGGTATTGTTGTACCCAAATTACCAAGTCCCGTAATAACAGAATTGGATAAAATAATAGGATTTTTGTTTGGAAGAGTACTCATAATTTATTTATTTTGGTCAATTAGAGAAAAAATAACAAAGTAATCGATTTCATATAAACAGTGATGATAACTTAGTAAAAATATAAAAAAACCGCTAAAATAATTGTAAAACAATTTTCCGTTTTAATTTTTTCATATGGGAAGTTACATACAAGCATTTTTCGGATCATGGATAGTCTGGATTTATAATTTAGAAATTGAAAGGCAAACATTTTTCCAATTCTTTTCTGCTCTTGCCAGAAACTTTTACAAGGTGTGAATTTAATTTACTTTCTTATTGGTTTCCATAGTAATATTACAGCCCTGATGACGACAATTTTTTTTTAATTGATATAGTTTTGCAGAACAGTGCAAATATAATATAATAAACAAATATAACGGTAGTCGCCGTGGTTAGTGTGTTGGCTTCCTAAGACATGAGCCCGGGGTTCAAAACCCAGCTCTGATAGTATGAAAAAACTATTTCTTTCGGTGACCTCTCAGACTCAGCAGTCTTCTGGCTAAAGTTTTGAGAGTTACTGATTGCCATGAACCAGCTTCTCAAACCTATCGTTCGGAGTCGGATTGAAACTGTAGGTCCCGGTTCTCATGGATAAAAATTTGCACAGATAACATAGGTGCGGCGAGAAGCTAGGCCGTAACTCTGACACAGGGTTGTAATGGCCAATTATGTATATATGTAAGAAAATATAACGGATCTGAAGAGTTCGGCTATATTCAGATTAGAGAAAAGTTTGATTGCTTGTTTATGAGCTTTGAATGCGTTCACACAAAATGAGTATTCTGTTGTCAAATGTCATTATTTTATTTAATACCATATTCACATGAATAGCAAATATCGAGTTTCGCCCTCTCATTAGTGGCCGAGTCTTGTTTGAAAAAAGTAGATTCGAGATACAAATTGTGAGAGCGAACCATCGTGTTTCATTTTGAATCTTGTGAACCTCGAAGAATTTGCTATCATCTCTAATTTTGATAACAATTTATCGCTACTTTATCTGAACTAACTTACAAAACAGTCGACCCAGCGTTATTTCTCAAATAGTAGCACAAAAAGGGGACTTTGAAAAAAATAGTGGCACAAAAAAAGTATTTTTAAAAAAAAAGTTGCAGGTTTTTTTAAGTTTTAATTTCAACGAAAACTCATAATACAGAAACAAAAACAATTCAATAGTTTTAAGAAACAAATAACAATTCATTTACAATGTTAAAATCACAGTTTTTATAATATATACTCCTATAATATAATTATAACTAGGGCAACCAAAAATATGCATTAGCATATTTTTTTTTCTGAATGTCACTGACAAAACAAGCAAAATATTAATACATTTAAGGAAAAACTATGACTTTTAACCCCTATTTGTTATGGCATATTTCGTTATAAATGCATACTTTTGCATTTTTAAATTTAAATATTTGTATTGCATATTTTACAAATTTTTACATATGTTAGAAGAATTTACGTGTATAACCAAATTTTATTTTTTCAAAATAATGACTACATACTGTAACATAATTTAGGTATTATCTATTGAATGATAAGGGTACTCTTGAAAACGCTTAAAATTAAACATTGTTAAATTGGGGAAATTCGCGGGAATGGTTCATGAAGCTCCTTCTTAAACTATTGTGCAATAGTTAATGTCAATTTGATAGAAACGTCAAAGCAAAAAACAAATTACATACAAAGCTTACAAACTTTACATTTAGGGGAATAATTAGCGTTTAAAAAAATTGCTTAATAATGAATTCTAAATTGAAGAAAAATTGCAATAATTGCATGATATAAAAAATTTGTTGATTTTTGAATTATTAAATTTATTAATACCGAGATTTTAAAACTAACAGGAATATTCTGTTTTGTAAAGTTTGCAGTAAGCCAGTATCAGCAAAAAAAATATTTACCATAAAATAACACCTCGGAAGTCAGAAACATATTGAGCTCAACACAAGAAATTATGCTGGGAAACGTTTGCTTTCAAATTTGCACCAATTACTTCCGTTGATGTCTCGATGTACAAGAGCGTTTTATGACAAAGCTTTGTTTTAAAATTTGAGCGATACGATTGTTATTTATTGGAACAATAATTTTTTACTCTTTTATTTTGTATTCTTGTCAGTCTGAATTTTTTTTTTTATTTTTTGTTCATTTTGGAATTGAAATAAATATATCACTCATTTGCGAGAAGAGTGGCATAACTCAAAAAACGATTCTGATATAAATGCATTCAAACATTTTAATTGAGCCAAACTAATAGAAAAAGTACAAGGTCGCGCCATTCAGTGAAAAAAAAATTAATAACTCAAAAAGTGTGTTTTTTGAGTTATGTCACTCTTCTCGCAAATGAGCGATATGTAAATATAAAGGAATTTTTAAAAGAAGAAACATATATATATATATAAAATTGTTCAATTTAAAGAACAATAAAGGAATTTTATTTTATCTGGTTGGTGGCTAATTGTTACTTTTCATATTTTCAAATTTTTGAAAAAAAAAATATATACGTAATTTATACATCAACATATGTATGTATTATGAGTTTTATAGAGCATATTTTTAACGCTTAAAAGTGTTTTTTCAATGCATATTTTAGGCGCTTAATACTAATTTTATAGAGCATATTTTTGGTTGCCCTAATTATAACATATGCAATTTATTAAAGTAAAAGCAGATGCATTTCATTAAAATTCTACTTTTTACTTCTCTTCCGTAATTTTTCACAGGGTCATTACTAGGACTCCTCATCCCCTTTAACCAATTTATACCGCAGCTCTCATTATATTGAATGTCTGGAAATTTTTCGTTTTATGAAAGAAAATGTGGGGGAATAACATTATCTGTTTCTGAAGAAGATTGAATGACCACTTGATCATTTGCCAAGTCCTGAGTCCATTTACACAATTTTATTTTATTTTTTGTATTAATAAGAATAACTAATGATTAATTTATAAAAATTAGAATATAATTTAAAAAAGCGAACCTTGCCATATATTAATAATATACAAATGAAACATACATATAATTATTTTATTCGCAGAAAACTGTTTTTAACTTTAAATGTCACAAATTTAATAAATTCTTTTTTTCACTTACAATACTTTAATGTTCTTTTGCTTGCTTATTCGCTTCTCTTTTAATAATAAATTCCAGAGTGGTAAAGTTTAGGCCGCAATATTCATCGTTTTTAAATACATTTAAATAATATCTTTGCGATTTTTAAGTCTGATTGTTAAAATAAGAAATATAAGATATACGTTTTTATAATGTAAATTAAAAGAAAATGTTAGAAATGCCAAATTAAAAAAAGGGGAAAAAGAATAGGAATAGTGGCAAAATTAAGTAGCTTTTCAAAAGTCGCTGGCCGCAAAAAAAGTGGCTTAATTGCGACTTTAGTCGACCAACGGTAACACTGAATCGTCCTTATTCCAGATGGCGATGTCGTTGTTGTCTGACTACATTTTTGTGGCAGAATAAAGAAAAAATGTTTCTCTTGCCTTTAATCTATTACAAAAATTTCGTTATACGACGACGACGTCGCCAATACGGGCTGATAATTCGTTAGCCTAGCCCTGAAGTTTCCACTTGCGAACCGGGTGACAACCTTTTTATGCATGGTAATGATCCCAAACAAGAATTCAAGGTGACCAACAAGTGCCCTTAGAAGAATAATATTAAGTCTATGGAATTACCTCCATTATCTCGGGACCTCAATACAATAGAAAATCTACGGAGTATATAAATAAATGTTATAACGAGGAGTTTAGTTCCGAAAAATCTATACGAGATTTGGGCAGTGACGAATGAGGAATGATACGATATAATTTGACGATGTACAACAACTAATCCTTTTTACGGTACTTTTGTTTAGATTTTTTACATTACACTTTCGGTAGTAGAATCTTTCTACACACATATGTACTAAATTTCAACAAAATTGGTTACATTTAAATTCAGTCTTTAAGAATGAAAAAAATTAAAACAAGCCAATAAATTATATTTTTAAATTGTTTTATCAACTATATTACTGTCGTTTGTATTCTTCAAATTATTAGTTTTATGAACTAATTCATAAATTTTGGTCATATTAATGTTTTTAAATGCCTCCTTTAAGAGTTCTTGTATTTCGACTTCCCCATCGACAAACGTTGAGAAATCCTTATACTGAGAATTTTCCAATTTAAGGCAAGTCAACATCACAGAATTCTATTGTTATACAATGTTAAACATTTATAGCGTATATGTATGTACATGAATGATAAAATTACCTCAAGAAAGTGGTTTTTTAATTGATCCAATTGTTTATCTAATTCTTGTTCATCTTCTTCTGTATATGTTTTGATATGATCAAAATAGGGTGGCAAAAGAACATGATCAGGGATTGTAAAATATTTTCTATCCATTAGGTTGGTAGCTTCCAATTCCAGATACATTGAAGACCATATGTTTTCAAATACCTCATCCTTGGCTTTTTGCAAATAGGTTTGAGTTTCATCCTTGACATTAAATTTATGTACCACACTATCCAATGCGTTACGTATAATTTTATTTAGAAAATATTTCCCTTAAAAACAAGTTTATTAAAAAATCAAAGGGTTATATTTTGTATGTGTGCATACATACTTTCTAAGGAAACTTGTTCCACTGAAAAACCGAAATGTTCAACTTCATATTCGCGTTCCATTGCACCGCAGGTAATATTATTTAATTTCCAAATAAAATACTATGTGGAAAAGACGCGGTTCTTTTGTTAATACTTTGGACAACATTGCCATACTGAAACTTTGAAGGCAGTTCGTTATCTGTCATTTACTAAACTGATAACAATTCAGCGTTTTTTTAGTATAAAAAACGACGTCGTTTTTTTTTAGTTCTGTTTGAAGTAGCTTCCGAAAAGCCTTTATACAATGATTCTTAGTTTGATATCTTTTAATTTTTTCAATTGAATTATCAATAAAAAAATAAACATTGTTTACACTTTTTTCTCATCTTGCCATCCGCAAGAAACAAAAGATGACATTGGAAAAGAGACGTCATAAAAAACATACTGTAAATCTGGAATAAGACCCGAAAGATGTGTTGAAATAGCTTCATATCATAATATATGATGGGAGAGAAAAGAGCTTTATGTATATCTATTTCTCAACTGTCTTGCCATTAAAGTTAAGAGTTATTTGTGATCGGTACCTATTCATTAATTCATACTTATCGCTAGAAATTATATATTGGAATTATAATTTTCTCTACATACTTTGCAATGTATTAGAGAAAGCCTTGTCACTACATTCTAGTATATCTATATTTGCAAAATTTTGTTAAAAAATAAATATTACGCCAGTTTGATGACATATTATTGTTTGAGCATTTACTTGATTGCAAGTGTATGACGGTTTCGTGTGTGGCCTGCTGTATTCTATTTATTGTTGTAAGTCGACATCGACGATATGCGAGAGTTTCATATGAAGTTTTGAACGAGTTTAAAAGCAAGTTTTGATATAAACTCATACTTTGAAATGAAATTCTTTCACCATGTTTTCCGAGTGAAAAATTCCCGTTTCGAGGATAAATCTCTTAGTCTGACAACACTGTCATCATGCTTGTGCATTGCCATCACCTTACATTATTTTATCTGTTTTATTGAAATTTTTTTAACTGCATGCGTTTGTTGCTGTTTTCTTTTTAATCTAGCTAAAAAACACACACGGAATATAGTATGTGTCTAATACGTATCAATATGATTTTAAGAAATTTTAACAAAAACACAAAATGTTTAACAATAAATAAATACCAAACTATTCGTGGTTTCAAAAAAATGATTGATGTCCATCCAAACGTAAGAGAAGCTTTGGAACATAACAAACCGGTAGTAGCCTTAGAATCTACTATAATAACCCATGGCATGCCGTATCCTCAAAACTTGGAGACAGCTCTAGAAGTTGAAAATTTAGTAAGAGAAGTGGGTGCTACACCTGCAACTATAGCCTGTATAGATGGCAGACTAAAAGTTGGCCTTTCGAAACATAATATTTCTCAATTGGCGAAAATGGATAGAAAAGAGGTTATTAAGTGCTCTCGGAGAGATATGCCTTTTGTTGTAGGTAATAGTAAATGTGGTGGAACAACAGTAGCAGGTACTATGATTGTAGCTCATATGGCTGGTATTAAAATATTTGCTACTGGGGGTATAGGAGGTGTCCATCGTGATGGACACATTACGATGGATGTTTCAGCTGATTTGGTTGAGCTTGGCCGCACTCCTGTAACAGTAGTGAGCAGTGGTATTAAATCAATCTTAGATATACCACGTACATTGGAATACTTAGAAACGCAAGGTGTATGTGTGGCTACATTTGGTAGTGAACATGGAAAGTTTCCAGATTTTTATACCAGAGATAGCGGTTATCAAGCGCCTTATAACTTACAGACTGCAAGAGACGCAGCAAATCTGATACATGCTTTAGAACAACTTCAACTTGAATCGGGAATATTAATAGGGGTTCCTATACCGTATGAATTTGCCGCTGACAAAAATAGTATTACCGCAGCGATAGAGGAAGCCTATAGAGAGGCAGCAGAAAATGGTGTAAAAGGCAAGGAAGTAACACCCTTCTTATTAGCAGCTATAGCAAAGATTACGAGTGGCTCAAGTCTTAAAGCCAACATAGCATTAATAAAAAATAATGCCAAGGTGGCCGCACAAATTGCCTGTGAATTAAGTACAACTAAGTTACACAGTCATAGCGAAACTAAAACTATGGAAATGAATTCAAGAAAACCTTTAATAATAGGGGCTTCAATGTTGGATGTTAGTCTTACCATGGTGGAAAGCATACCATTGGCTTTAGATGGCGCCACTTATCATACTCATACTAAAGAATCGGGAGGAGGAGTAGGAAGAAATTTAGCAGAAGCTATATGTAAATTACATGGTTCGGCAAGTTTTATTTCCGTTGTAGGCAAGGACCAAATGGGTAAAAGCCTCTTACATTTAATACCTGAATCTGCACGCAAAGGAGTAAAGATTGATCAAAACAAAACAACATCTATTTGTTGCATTTTGTTTGATAAATTTGGAAATTGTAAAATGTGTTTAGCCAATATGGAAATACATAAATCTATAACACGCCAGCTTATAAAAGAAAGCGAAGAAGAATTCAAGTCTACACCATTAGTAGTAATCGATGGTAACTTAAGTATAGATACTATAGAAAGTATATTGGAATTATCATTGCAATACAACAAGCCAGTATTTTTTGAGCCAACAGATATGCTGATTGCAGACAAACCATTTAAATTGAATTCTACTCTTACCCAACAGATCCGAATTATAACACCGAACGTTTACGAACTAAAAACAATTGTAGAAGTCTTGACAGGTAAAAATTTTAAATGGGATCCGAACAGCTCTTTTAAGCAGTTAGATGTACTTTTAGAAGATTGCGTAAAACTCTTAAAAAATATTGAAAATAGTTTTGATTGCATTGTAGTGACTTTGGGGGCTTATGGTGTTCTAATCAATTTCCGTGGTAGTAGTTTTGACCAATGTCTATATGATAGCAAAACAGGGGCCTATATAAACCGTAACACAGACGTATTTAGAAAACGGTTTTATAATGCACCGATGATTGATAATATAGTTAATGTATCAGGCGCAGGAGATAGCCTTTCGAGCGGTTTCATTTCCGGTTTAATACGTGGCCTCAGTGTGAATGAAAGCATAGCTTTTGGTTTTCTGGCGGCTAAACGTTCCTTGCAATCACATTCAGCTGTGCCTGAAGAATATTTCCAAAATTCTAACGAGGCACAACAACTTCTTAATAATGAGATTGATGCTCTAAAATATAGAGATCTATAACATTAATTATGCAATATTTTTTATTTGTTAAGTAAAAAGTGATGCTTTTTTCCTTTTTTTATTAAACATATATTTTATTAATAAGCCCACCTGTAAAAAGAAGTAAATAAAAATTACATTTAATAATTTACTTTACAACGCAATTAAATTTGCGAACTTACAATTTAACAACTTTATCTTTTCCCCCAGAAGCCACTCTAGAGCCATCTGGAGCCCAATCTATAGCAAATACTTGATCTGCATGACCTGGTAGCTCTTGAGCTAGTTTTTTTGTTTCAATACTCCAAACTAGTATAAAAAAAGATTTTGTATTCTAATTGCATGAAAAATAGTTTATTTTAAATTTACCTTTCAATGTTGAGTCTTTACTGCCACTTAATAGTAATCGGGAATCTGCCGACCATGCTAATGTATATACAGCTTGCACATGACCTCTAAAGGTGGTCAGAAAATGTCCATCTTTAGCACGCCATAAACGTACTGACTTATCGAAGGAAGCAGAAGCAATTAGTTTTACATTAGGCGAGTATTTAACATCATTGACTACATTTTGATGACCAGTCATACGTTGTATATATTTATTTTGATTTGTCAACCATAGGAATAGTGTGAAGTCATCAGAGCAGGACACCAATGATTCAACTTCGTCTGGACATACATTTTTATAACGTTGCAGAGCCATTTCCTGTAGTTTTTCCTCTGGGAATGAGAAGTATTTTTTTCATTATTAAAAGAATTAGTTAAAATGCAATGACTTACTATTTATAGAATCATTTTGTTTATTACGATCTTGTACTGGATGAAATGGACCCGTTCGTAGAACAAAATCCGTATTTAAGGCAATGCTATTAACCCAATGTGAATGGCCAGTAAAAGTTCTACAAAGAACCCCATCAGTAGCTCGCCAGATTTTAACAGTGCGATCTTTTGAGGAAGTATAAATTAAGCCTGCTCCACCCCAACGCACTGCTGTTACTGCGGCGGTATGACCTTAAGAAAATTACTGTTTATTTAATAAATATATATACTCAAATAAAATTAGTTAGGTACCTGATATAACCATAACACACTGCCCTAATAAAGTATCCCATATGCGGCAATCGCCATCACTTCCAGCGCTTGCTAGTTTACGACAATCAGGATTTTTATGATATGGTTCCCAACTTAAACCATTCACCAACTTCTTGTGTCCCGTCAATGTTTTCCCCAATTGTTTCCCTGTTTCGGGATTCCAAACAATTAGACTGCCTGCCTTGCAAGCACTTGCAAGTTTTTTACCATCGGGTGACCAGGCTACACACATTACCCACTGTATGTGTGCTGAACATGTAAAATGTGGCGTTTCCGTATTAAGATCCCAAAGTCTCACAGTTGTATCACCAGAACCACTGGCCAATTTCGTACCATCTGGACTGAAACATATTGAAATGACAGCCTCCGCATGACCTGGCATTGAACTGGTACAACGTGTGACAGGACGTACTTTAAACACTGACTGCGGTTGGTATACTATATCAATAACATTCTCAGTGTCTACAGTTTTTAGATCCAAAGTTTCGTTTAGTGTCTTTTTAATTTCATCGTCTCCTACAAAGAACAAATATGGAGTTTTTTCTTCATTTTTCAACAGAGCATTGCAAATAAGGTTCAATTGTTCAGCAGTCACTCCAACAGGTAAATCAATAGGTGGACCAGCTTCTTCTCCCGTATCGGAGACCAAGCGGGCTTGTACTGTATGAATCTCAGTACTTTCCTTAATATTTGTTTCGGAATCTTCCGTTAATTTAAGACGTTTTGAAGACATGTTTATGGCAAAATAAGAAAATAATGAACACACGTGCAAAAACGTCTATACAAAATATAAACAACCACAGAGAGTTGCCAGATGTTTGTTGTACTGGGAAAGGAAATAAATATATAAAAAGTAGAGCTGTGATGGTCACGAACGATCGAGTAAATTGAACGAAGTGACCGAATCAGTTTTTTCGGGTTTTTTGGATCAGTCGTTCAATTTAAATTTGTTTTTTCTTTTTCTTGGTCCTTCGTTCAATATATGGTGTGGATTTTGATAGTTTGATGAAAATAAAAACATTGATTTCCTTACACAAATTAATAGCAATTCAAGAACCCTATTACCTATATAGCCGTCTGAGATTTACTCGTTCTGGAAGAACAAAATCCATTATACAAATAAAACATCACACATTAATTTTAAATTGGCAATTCTTTGTTACAGCAATTCGTCTTTGGAATGTCTTACCTCCCTTTATTAGAGAAACTGGCAACGCATTACTTTTTAAGAAAAGACTGTTTGAGCATTATTTTTAACGTAACAGTTAGTAAATGATACTCAATGATCGTTAGTAAGGATTTGAATGGAAATTTTTTTATATATTTTTTTTTTCTTTGCATTTTGTTTTTTTTTCTTTGTACTTTGTTTAGTTCATCTTTATAAAATTTTAAAACTATATTTTTGTTAATTTTCTTATATTTTTGTTAATTTTTTACATATGAAAATTACATACATAAAATATGCCAATAATTGTACTTCTATATTTTTTAAAACCTATGTTTTGTTGTAGAAGTTAACATAAATAAATTAAATCAAAAATATTTGTTTTGTTGCTTTTTCGCTGATATCGCACACCTAGTTCAAAAGTGACACAACTCAAAATTTTTTTTTATTTATGTGCATAAACTATGCAGAATGCACTTGTTTATTCGTAAAAATAATAAAGCAAAAAAAATTTTTTTTTGAGTTGAGTCACTCTTGAACTGGGTGTGCGATATGCATGTTATCAGTGTTGCTGTTTTGTTTATTTTTAAGTTGGTCAACGGTCCTTAAATGTGTAAATACGTACATTTGTTCTAAATATAAAGTGACAATAAACTTTATTATTTTGATTCTAGGATCCTTAAAAATTGGTTTAAATTATTTATTTATTGTATGAAATTTAATAGCCTAAGATCCTATTACTGGTATTCTTATGAGAATTAATATCCGTTAAGGAATATGTACAAACACTAGAGCTGCAAAACTATCGATAGTCAGCCCCATCGATAGTTTCGATAGTTTAAAAAAAACTATCGATACTATCGGTTTTCTATTTTTCTGAGAAAATTAGAATCGCAATACGAATTTTTGGATATATTTTTACTAGATTCTTCTAAAATCTAGTGGAGAAGTACAATTCAATTTGTATCGGAAGTCCAGTAAATAAAACTCTATTAAAATATAGCAAGACATACATATGTATACTATTGTAACATAAATTTCAATTTTATTACAAAATAACAAAAAAAAAAACTCAAATTATTTGCCAAACAAAAAAAAAAATTTATGAAAAGTGTAAATTTGAGATAATTTTTTTAAATTAACGTTAGCCGTAAAAGGCTTTAACGTTCAAAACGTAACACATACATTCTACATATGTAAATATCAAAATTCTAATTAAAAGGGATTATAAAAAACAATTCATAAATAAAATTAGGTACAGAAGCGTTAAATTTAGGTATTTATAAGTTATATCAGGTTTACCCAATACTTTTTGTTAATGAACAAGAGTTTATCGACCGTTTTTGGTCTTAATTGGCTTTTCCGCTTCTCTGAAACTAGGGTGCGAAAGCTTAAGGTGATCTAATAAATATGTAGTATTGCCTCTAGTTTTATAATATTTGCCACATAAACGGCATTTAGAACAATTTTTATCTTTGATTATTTCAAAATAAGTCCAAACATCTGAATACGTCCTACGTATCTTTTTTTGAATACCCTCTTCATCATCGTTGTCTACCTCAATGTTTTCGATGCCAGTTTCTATTAAACACAGACAGACATAGACACTCCTATGGATGTGTCCATTGGACACATATGTATGTACATGCATTAAAATAGTATTGTAATAATACTTCCTTTCTGATATTTGTAGCAATCTCTTTTTAAAACTGTTTTTTATTTAAATATTCTTTATTCTTTCAGAAATACTATTAATAATACCAGAAACTTTTACTTTAAAACTTCTTTGTATTATTTTTGTGCCGTCAATAATTCGCCGCTGTCGTTATATTAAGGTAGCCTAGCCGTTGCCGCTGAATAAAAATAACTAAGTTTAAATAAAATTAATTATCTTAAGTAGCTTAATAGGATAACACTTTTTTGAAATATTGACTCTATTTTATTTTACATTAAATAAATGCAAATATATTATTTTTATTGAAAAATTAGAACATACAAAAAAAACCTGCGTTGAAAAAGTTTACTTTTAAATTTTTCCGATAGTATCGCTACCGATAGTGAAACCATCGATAGTCGGCCAAAAATAAAACTATCGATACTATCGATAGTACTATCGATTGTTTTGCAGCTCTAACAAACACTAGCAGAACTGAACTAGTTTTCTACCCAGCTACGAAAGGTCTCATCAGAGTTCTTTGTGTTATACATATAATTCACATAATCTATTTCCAATAGATTGTGCTTTAAATAGAAATATGAAAATATGAATATGTATAACACAGTTTGTACATATTCCTTAACGGATGTTAATTCTCATAAGAATACCAGTAATAGGATCTTAGGCTATTAAATTGCATACAATAAGTATAATAAAGATCCACTAAAATATTCGAATTTAATTCGAAAATGTATAATTATTTATTTATTTAACTTTATTCCATTTATAATATATACATAGCCAATTGGCCAATAAAAAAAATATATTACAGATGAGTTCATTCTATGAGATAGAATATAATAATAAAAATAATAAAAAATAATACATATCTCGTATTTTTCACACTATGTTTTTATTATTTTTGGAATTGTAATGGTATGCGAGGTAAATTAAAAAACTCTGTGTTGGTAAGGTGGTCATATTTCTCTGGAGACGCATGCTCGCTTGTAGCTCGCCGGAGGGGCTGGTTTTTGCCAATCTGTCACTGTTACCTCATTACAAAAAATCCATGTCAGCTGACTAACAAGGGAATAAAATTGAGAATGAAGCTCGAAACATCAAAAACACATCATTGGACTCCTCGGCTGATGTTGTGCCGGAATTTTCCCTTCCCACAAAGAGCAAAAGGCCTCACCATGGCATCCTTATCCAGTTTATGGATGCCCCAAGCCTACTTTGCAAACCGACAATCTACCCTACTTACCGCTCATATTATTACAACATACCATATTTAAAATAACAAATCATAACGGCTTTAAACCTCCTATATTTACAAACATGCAGTGCACTTTCCATGCAATGCCCATTGCGTTATATTTTGTTTTCCTTTTATACATGTGCGATAGTTGACTACATCATTGTCAGGAAGATCCACATCACCCATACCGTAATTATATTCCCAGATTAATTCACGCTGTGCAAAGTTATAGGTATCTTTAGTTTGGGACAGTAGGGCTTAACGTCGGCCAGTAGCTTGATTAAATTGTTAATTATAATATTTACAACCGAATTGTCATTCCAACGCACCGCCGATATTTGTACTTGACTTTTGAGTAGATAGTCGAATTCTCCACGCTTACTTTTTCTACATTTTTCTTCGGACAATTCTGTTTTCTCGAATGGTTTCGGTTCCGAAAAACTTGACTCGATCAACAGCCTCATTCAGTGATAAGAAGAAAACAAATTGTCAAAGAAAACTACATGTCATTCAGGGTCAGATACGTTAGAAAGCAGATCTAAAACAGCTTGAGCACCAAGACCAATATTTTTAGGAGCTGATCCGCCATATATAATACTTGTAAATAAGTATCCATTTGGATAACATACATATTTACGCACCATGATTTTAATCCACAACAAATCGGTGTTTTCTTTATAAATATTTTGCGTAAGTGTCTGCGTACTGTGGAATTTTTATTTATATTATCTGTAAGATGCAAATACCTTTTAATGGTTTAGAATCGATTGCGACTCATAGCTTGCTTTACCATTGAAACCCAAACATCGGGTTGAGCAGAGCAATAATAATTAAAATAAATACAAGATTCTAATAAATCTATGCAATTCTTTTGGTGTGATGTTAACGGCAGCATTATTCTGATGCGCATATAAGTATGCACATTTAAAATATTAGCGATTATTGTAATAATGAAATTATTAGAATTAATGCAAGAAAAAATATCATACGGAGACATAAAACCTAAAGAAACAGAAAACAAACAAGTGTGAAGACGACGAAAATGTTAACAGCTTGTTGAATTTTAGATCACTAGTAATGGTTTTAATATTTGGAATATAGATTTGCCGAAAAAAAGCAGTCATTTCACAAAACTAGATTGGGCTCTAAGTGACTGCATCTAGCCGAAGCACAGAAGGATATTTTGATGATCTGGGCGGCCAAAATTCGATTTTTTAAAGTTAATGTTTTTCATAATTTCCGATTGTAGGGTAAAGAGATTCCGTTATCTTTTCATTCCTTTTTCCTTACATTCGTTTTCTACACGCTGTCAAAGTTTCTTGTTTCTAATTGTGCATTTGGTATTTTATTGCCTTCAAGCAAATTAAAAGTTTTAGCAGGCTGTGCAATAGCGTATATTCAGGTTAATCATTTGAACAAAATGGAAAATTGTAAAGCAGGTAAATATTATTTAATCCATTTGGTTAAATAAAATTATAATTTAAATTCATACTAGTAAAGCAGTAGTCGCCGTGGTCTAGTGGTTAGTGTGTTGGCTTACGAAGACGATAGTGCTGGGTTCAAATCTCAGCTCCGACATCTTTAAAAAAAACGAAATATGAAACAATTATTTCTTTCGGCGACTACCTCTCAGCAGTCTTCTGGCAAAAGCTCTGGAGTAATTACTTGCCATGAAAAAGCTTCTCAAATCTGTCGTTCGGAGTCGACTTTAAACTGTAGGTCCCGGTACTCATGGGAAAAAATTAACACACACAACATGAGTGCTGCGAAAAGCTAGGCCGTAATCCTGACACAGGGTTGTAATGGCCAATTATGTATGTATATATGTAAAGCAGCATTGAAAAATACCTATGGTATTTTTGTTAATTTCAATGGGTATCAAAAGTGTACTTTGCGGTTTTGTGTTTCCTTTCCGTAGACACCTCCACAATTACCTCAACCAGGTCCTGACTCGAGAATTCTGAAATGGGAAGACAGTTAATAGATTTGTCTACTAAAATTGCTGCTCTGGGCCTATTACATTTATAATAAAATAGCTTACCTCTATTTGAGATACCTTTTACCTGGCCACCGAATGCCCATGGTTCCTGTATCAGGGCCAGGAATATCCTCTCTTCTGCGAATCTCTTGCACAGGGTGGCCGATGCCCCTATAGCATGGAGCAAGTTCGCCTGAACCACTCGCATTGTACTCATCATCGGCAAAGCAGCCGCTTCATTTTGATTCGCCTTTACTGTCGGTTTCATAAGACTCCCACGAGTGTTAGGGAAAAACAGGTCACCTGCAGCAGAGTCCTTGTACTACAGGAAGGCATTCACTTAAAACCGGAGGTTACTGTGTATCCGGAGTCGGAATATTAAGAACTAAGCACCCTCTTAGCCCCGTGTCTCCCCACATGGGGCGTTAGCTGAGAACTGTGCCTCACAAAATACCCAATTAACCACGAGGAGGTGATAGTTAAGTCTTCCACCAGTAGGCTCAATTACGGCACATACCTGTGTACATGTTCTTCTCTTTGAGCGACTGATGGCTTTGGCGGCCAAATGGCACCTTATAATAAATGCGCCGTTTGAACGATAAGAACGAACGGAACAAAGGAACGAACGAAAATGATCGCTCATATAAATGAACGACTTGGGACAGCTCTAATAAAGTGTTTTTTGTTTATTTAAATATTTTATGCTTCAATGTATTACTTCAATGTATTACATTTTACATACATACGTTTACATATAATTAAATTAATTATTGATAAAATAGCGCATTTTTTAACCCTCTGCGACTGACGTGATATATTTCTTAAAATTCTAATGACGTGGTAGTCTACCAGACACCATTTCCATGGCTTATATTTTCCAAAGTTCCGATTTGTAAAACTAATAAAACCAATTTTTTTATTGTTTAGGAGTATAAGTTATTATTTATATAATTAGTTTTCTAATTTATAGCGAAAATTCGTGTTTATTGTAATTAATCGGCATTGTATGCATTTTCAAAGTACTATTTTGTGTTTGTTGGTGTCTGATTGACTACCACATCAGTCGCAGAGGGTTAATACATGTTAATTTGTTTAACATTAATTCATATGTTTTTAAATTGCAATAGTCATCACTGTTCTTTATTTACTTCATGAGACATTCACTGAACGCGCATAACGTAAAAATATCGATAATGTTATTATTTGTGTAAAGTACATGTAACTTCTAACAAAATATGGTTTAATTATTTATTTACTATATATAAAAAAATGTCGTCAAGGAATTTAACTGAAGTATTTAATATTATGCGAAATAATGCTTCAAAAAATCGAACATTGTATTCTGATGACAGAGTAAGTTATTTTATAGAAAATTAAAATATCGATTTGTAAAATTTAATAACAATAAACACCTGTAGAATGCAGATGGTGATGCAGAACTGCTCCTAAGACGCTCTGTCCTGGATGCTGAAGAAGGTTTAGAGTTGCGTGATGAATATGGGTCGCCGCCTACATGGATTGATAAATTGGAAGAGGCCCAATATATAATGACAAAGTAATTCAGAAAAATAAAAACTTGCAAATGTGATTCTATGTTTATTTTTTATTGTTAATTTTAGAATAAAACCTAAACTAGATGAACTTGGATCTCTTCATGCTCGACATTTGTTACGGCCGGCTTTTGATGAAAGTAAAGAAGACGAACTTGAAATGGAAACGTTAAGCCAGGAAATAGCCAAATTAATAACATCCACTCATCGGCATATACAGTGCATACGCTCTAGTTTAGGCGTGGGAGGAAAATGGGAGCAACGTCTGACTGCAAATGTTGTTACATATTTAATGCTAAGCCTTCAAGAGCTTACTTTAAAGTTTCGTTACAGCCAAAATTCTTATCTAAACCAACTGAATTCAAGAGAAGAGCGTTCACAAAAGTTTTTCAATGATTTTACCAACACGAGCAGTAACGAAAAGGAAAACTATGTTGAGACATTCGATAACTTTTTACAACCAACTTCTTCTGGTGGCAATAAACACTTTTTCTATGATGAAAGTGAATTAAAAGAAAATGAATTGGATGAGAATTTTCAACGCCCTATGGGAAATCGTTTAACCCAACAGCAATTACTGCTTTTCGAAGAGGAAAATTCACGATTAGCACATAGCAGAGATGAAGAAGTTTCGAAAGTTGTGAAAACTATTTACGATTTAAACGACATTTTTAAAGATCTTAGTCAAATGGTACAAGAACAAGGAACTGTTCTTGATCGTATTGATTATTCCATTGAGCAAACTCAAACCCGAGTGTCAGAAGGTCTAAGACAATTGCAAAGAGCAGAAATGTACCAACGTAAAAATCGGAAAATGTGTGCTATTCTAGTATTGGCAGGAGTAACACTTTTTATGCTTGTTTTGCTAATATTTACAAAATTGTAAATTGCATATAAATCCATTTCATATCTTATTTCTGTGTAATAAAACTTATTGTAAAAATATATTTATTATTTATGTAATCCAAAATTTCACAACTTAAAACTATTATTTTTCAGTTCCTTTACATTCTTTCGCTAACACGAGAAGCAACAGAACGTAGATTACCATATACTTTACTAGGTGGTGATCCCAAAATCAGATTACAAATTGCTCTCCGAGCTAACTGTATATTTTGATAACTGCCCAATATATGGATTTTACTATCAGCCAAAACAATACGGGTTTTTGTAACATTTTCAATAGTAAATTTAGTTCGACCACCTTTACCAGCAAGACGACCAATAGCGCGACTCATATGATCACCTCTTAAAGTTTTGACATCTTTGACTTCGAAAGATTCTACAAACAGATCGTCTAAACGTAGTAAAGCTAAAGCATCATCGACCTCAAAGCCGCATAGAAATGCTTTAACAAAATCTGCACCTTTTTGGAGGTTGGAAATGTCTGGAGTCTCTGGGCTAATACGGATTTCAACCTAAAAAATAAAGTACAGTTGTTACTAAAATATTTAACGTTGAGTCTAAAATAAAATTAACTTATACACAGAGGGGAGACAAAAAAATATTTGAGGGTTTTTGTGGTTTTGTGTTTTATAGCCATTTTAAGTGACCTACTGCGGATAAAATGCAATAGTTTCTGCTGCTGCTTTATTGTATAACTTTCGTTGATATACAGAGTATTCTATATATCAATGCATTTATTCTTACGGTATTCAGACGAATGAAAAGTTATTGGAAAGTAGGGCGCTTGGATTCTTATTATTTTATTTGTATAAAAATGTATAAATTTGAGGTATTTTTTCCAAATGCTGTAATTTTAACAAATTATTTTTTACGCCTAACCGCATAATTTTTTATTTTAACATTCTGCTTCGTAAGTTTACTTCGAAAAATAATGGCCGCCCAAATCGTTAATATACCCCTCTGTGTGGGGGTAAGATTAATTAATAGTTAACTTAATATAAAGTATTTTATATTTAATACAATATTGAGTTTCCGGATGAATAATAATAAAGACTAAAAATCGAAATCTAAGAGGAATTAAAATATTCTCGTATATAGTTTATTTTTACAGAAGTCGCATTGACGAAACTCCAATAAAGGAACCAAGTATGAAATAAGTCTCAATTTCCTAATCGTTTCTGGTATTGAGACAAAATATACTCTATTAAATAAAATTGTAACAAAATTACCTGTTTAGCTTTCATATTAAAACGTATTTGTAGTTTCATATGCTCCACTATAGGTGTAAAGATTTTCATCCAATTTTCTTTTAGTGAAGAATACCTAAAAATAATTTATTTGATATTTCTATTATGAATCTAATACATAAAAATAAATATAGCTACCTATGGGGTGGCACTGATATTTTGCGCACTTCACTCTTAACTCGTTTAGCTTTTGGAGGAAGACTTTTACGTATGGCTCCTTCAATACCCGTTGTTTCGTCCACTTGCATTTCAGTGTCATCATTACAGGATCTCTTCTTTGCACTACGCGTGGGTAAAATATCGTCAACTTTTATATTTTCCACTTCCATTTCGTTATGAAAACGTTTTAAATAGCAGAAATATAAATTTTTACGCCTTACGGAAAATTAGCAGTAGAAAACTATACATGTGGTTTTGTTTGAAAGATGTCAAAACAAATACAGCTGTACATATGATTTACAACGTTGCCAATATTTCATTTACATTCTAACGTTTTTTAGGGTACACCGTGATACACCGACTTTTTTATTTTCTTTAATAGCGTATTTACATTAGACCAAAACCCAGTATTCGAACGAAATCTAACAAATTTATACTAAATTTCACAAACAAAATTAAATTTACTTCATTTCAAAATTTTGGCGAAATTTTGTCCATACCTAATAGAAATTAGTGATGCATCTTTCATTTTTTTTTAAATTGTACTAAAAACTACTACCTTGTACCAGAAAAAATAACAATTGAATAAAACATTTTTAATATATTTCTATTGTTTTCCTTGACTTTTTTATTAATTTTATTATTAGTTAAATTATTTGAAATTAAGGTCGAATAAATATTTAAAATATCTATTTTATGATATTTCGCTACTTTCTTGCATAGCATCATCAGGAATATATATTTGTATGTAACAAAATTGCTAAGAGAGAGTTAGCCAACTTTTACTTGCGTTGACAGCTGGATGATTAAAAAAAAATAAAATCACTAATACATAAATACAAAAAACGTGTTTTCGCGTTTTGGTAGAAAAAAAAAATTGTTTAAAATATATAAAAGATTTATTTGTGGTTTTATTATTGGCTTGTGAGAATAACAGCCTGTTTCTAGAACACGAATGGTTTTTGACATTCGTCTTTTTATATGAGATACACTAACAAATTTGAGTGTTTTTGTTGTTGTTTCACATATAAAAAGACGAATGTCAAAAACCATTCGTGTTCTAGAAACAGGCTGTAACATTTTGTTTCAAAAAATATTAAATTTTTGTAAAAAAAAAATACATACATACATACATAATTGGCCATTGCTACCTTGTGTCAGGGTTACGGCCTAGCTTCTCGCAGCATTCATGTTGTGTGTGTAAATTTTTATCCATGAGTATCGGGACATACAGTTTAAAGTCGACTCCGAAACGACAGATTTAAGAAGCTTTTTCATGACAATCAATTATTCCCAGAGCTTTTGCCAGAAGGCTGCTGAGAAGTAGTCGCCGAAAGAAATATTTATTTTCATATTTTTTTTTTTAAGATGTCGGAGGTGGGTATCGAACCCAGGGCTCATGTCTTAGTAAGTCAACACACTAACCACTAGTCCACGGCGACTACAATATTTATATTATATTGTTTATAAACTATTTTTTTACAGAACAAAACTAAAATTTCCAACTTTTAAAAAAGTTTTCCACAAAAAATAAAAAAAAGAAGAGGAAGAACTTGTTTACAATAATATATTTATTTGTGTATAACGGTGAACCACAGTATTGCTTTTTTTGACAATTGTAAGAGCTGCTGAGAGGTAGTTGCGGATAGAAATATTTTTTTCATATTTCTCTTTTTAAGTCAGAGCTGAGATTTGAACCCAGCGCTATCGTTTTAATAAGCCCACACACTAACAACTAGAACACGGCGACTACATACATATATAAGTATACATCGTCTCTAAAGTATGATATGTAACTTGCCATTTTACAAGCTTTAAAAGTTTTAAACGCGCATAGCGGCTAACGCGTGTTATGTACTTCCACATTAACTAGGAAGAACTTTATCTAATTAATTTAAGCAGAATTTTATTATAAATTAATAACCATCCCCCGTTGGTTAATATTCATATCGGAATACCATTGAAGTAATAATTTTTTGAGTCTTGGCAACCCATAATATCGTTTGAATGACAGTTTTAAAAAAGAAGTTGAACTAATAAAGCTTACTAAATATATTTCCCCAATGTATTTAAATTTTATTGTTTAATAATATGAGTGAATTTATTATTTTAACAAAGATTGCTAAATTGGCAAATGATAAACAAATATCAAACAAAGCAACTACATTCAATTTCAAGAATAGAGAATGGGTATTCTTGGATGCCTATAAAAATGACACCGAAAACATTATAAACCTCTTAAAAATTAGTAAGACGTTAAAAATACAAAAATGTTTAAACATACAATAATTTTAACTTTTGAAATTTAGGTACAAGACTGTTCGAATGCATTCCGTTAGATGAGCATCTGGTAATCATCTTTAAACAGTCCAAAAACCGTGAAAGAAAACAGAATTTTGGAGAGTTGTATGACAAACTTTTTGGCTTAATATTTCCAACATTCAAAACAAATTTACCCTATACAAAAGACAATAACCTTTTAAAAACTTATGTTACCACCAAGCTTTTTGAAGCTCTGCAATCCAAGCACGACGAAAATCTTAAAGATTTAACAAACAATGTAATGGAACTACCCCTGCCAAATAAATTTCTTCCTAAGCTGTGTGAATATCAAAAAAGAAGTGTGCTTTGGTTATTGAAGAAAGAAAGGGATTGTGAATATTTTGCAGAATATTTTGAAAAATTAGTAGCCAAGGATAATGAATCTATAGTATATAAACATTTATACTCACGCTTTGTACAAACAGAGCCCCCTAAAATTGAGACATTACCACCAGGTGGTATTTTAGCTGATGAAATGGGTTTAGGAAAAACAGTTGAAATGCTAGCACTAATTTTATTAAATCCCCGTCGTGATGCAAATTTAAGTTTGAGTATGGAACATTTCTTTACTACTGCACTGACCAAACGCATATGTGTAGAAACCAAGGTATTCTGTGTATGTACTTCAAATTCTAAAAAAGAAATAATTCAATGTACAAAATGTAATTTTTGGCAACATTTTGAATGTGTTGCTGCTTACAATGAAGAAATGCCAGACGAAGGACCATATTTTTGTCCCAGCTGCTGGCAAAAGATAATTACAGAATATGGCCTTTTAAAAACTAAAGCTACATTCATTGTTTCACCCAATACAATTAAGATGCAATGGGTTTCAGAAATTCGTTGTCATATACAACCTTCACTTAAGGTTTTTGTATACGATGGTTCGTTAAAAGGCAAATGGATTAGTCCTCGTCAGTTAGCTCAATATGATGTGGTGTTAACAGATTATAATATCCTAAGGACTGAAATTTATTTCACTAAAGACAACACTAGCCAGTGTAAAACACGTAATGGACCTCGTTTCATGAGAGTTAATACCCCTATATTAATGCTAGAGTGGTGGAGGGTACTGTTAGATGAAGCTCAAATGGTAGAGTCGAATACTTCAAATGTGACTGTTGTAGCCCGTCAGATACCAGGTAATTTCCCATTTTTTTATTTTTTAGATTAGCCAATACAATTTTCTTAGTATACGTACTGATCTTATCTACATTAAAAATTATCTTATAAATATTTCTTCATTTTAAAATTTTTTAGTGATTAATTTCTTTGCGGTCCAACTGTACATTTGTAAATGTAAATTTGATTTCAAATAAAAGCTACTTTTCATAGAAATTTTTATGCGAATGTTAGTATGTATTTGATAATCGACAGAGTTTTGTAATTCATTTTTTAATACTTTTTCCTAATTTTTTTTGCTGATGAAGGTACACAAAGGAGTAGCGAAATATTGAAAATATAAAAGCACAGTATTCTTATTGCAAAAGACCTTAAGCTCGAATATATATTTAAATTTTTAAACTAAAAATGAAATAAAATTTAAAGCTTAAAGTCTTTTATTTTTATTTACCCAACAAAGTAATATATAAGCCCAAACATCATTTTACAAACCATTTATACTAAATGTTAAATAAATTCATATATAACTACTTTGCAGTTGCCGTGGTCTAGTGATTAGTGTGTTCAAATCTCAGCTCTGACATCTTGAAAAAAAAAAGAATTTGAAAAAATTATTTCTTTTGGCGACTACCTCACAGCAGTCTTCTGGCAAAAGCTAGAGTCAAAGTCGACTTTAAACTATAGGTCCCAATACTCATGGATAAAAATTAACACACACAACATGAGTGCTGCGAGAAGCTAGGCCATAATATGGCCAATTATGTATTTATGTATGTAATTACTATACTAAAAGAAAGTAAAAATAATAGGCCGTATTCCAATTGGCGACGCCCGTTGGAATGTAACGACATTTTTGTAATAGATTAAAGGCAAGAGAAACATTTTTTCTTTTTTCTGCTATAAAAATGTCGCCAGACGACAACGACTTCGGCAACTGGAATAAAGCGGAATACTTTAATTAAACTATAACAAAAAAAATTCGAAGACCAAACAAATTAATAAAAAAACTAGTAAAAATAGCAGTAATCACTCTTCGTTGCAAACGCTATTGTAAGTCCTGCAAACGTAGAATTTAGTTTACTGCGTTTTAAAGACTCTTGTTTGCAAAGAAGAGTGATTACCGCTAATATATAATTCTCAAATTGTTACCGCTACCACTGCATAATTATTATTGTAATGTGTTGCATACTAAAAAACGCCTATTCAGTGGAATTCAATTAGTAACTGTTCTTTTATTTTCTTAAAATTTATTTAACGCTTGATGTACATAGGTTTAATAAGTTTAAGTCAATATCAGTTTATATATATATACTCCCGTATTCATAAAAATAAAATTGGTTTATAGTGCTTATTTGACATATTTCTATGGAGTTATTGTCAAATAAGGAATTAATAAAACTGTTTTTTTATTTTTTATGAATACGGGCAATAGAATCCGAACTATATAAAGTATACGAAGAATATAGGGAACATATGAGTGACCATATGAAATGATAACCTAATTCCTTTTATTTTATACTAGCTTAAACCCGGCGTGCTTCACTACACTTTTTTAGTTTTCTTGCTCCCAGTCCACCACGAATCCCCAAATTATTACCCCTAGAACTATCTACCATTAACCCTCGTATATTCTCTCAATCGAATAACGTCTTTTGTTTAAAATTAATTACATATTTGACTAATAGGAAATACTTATATTAATAAAATTGCACAGTAGCTGTGTAGTCGCCGTGGTCTAGTGGTTAGTGTGTTGTTTTACTAAGACATGAGCCCTGGGTTCGTCATCCAGCTCCGACATCTTAAAAAAAGATATATAAAAAAAAAAATATTTCTTTCGGCGACTACCACTCAGCAGTCTTCTGACAAAAGCTCTGAGAGTATTTAATTGCCATGAACAAGTTTCTCAAGTCTGTCGTTCGGAGTCGACATTAAATTGTAGGTCCCGGTACTCATGGATAAAAATTTACACACACAATATGAGTGCTGCGAGAAGCTAGGCCGTAATCCTGACACAGGGTTGTAAAGGCCAGTTATGCATGTATGTAACTGCATTTATTTTTGAATAGGTAGGTAATATATTATGCCAATATGTCGTATGTTTCTCTATATTTTTGTCTTTATTTAACTTTCATTATTATTGGGTTGGCAGCCAACATGTAAAAATTGTTTTAAAATTAAGTAATAAGTTAAATGAAAATTAATACAAAATTCAGGAATTTTTTTTCCCATTTTGTAATATAAATTAATCGGTTTAGAAAGGATTTTAATATTACTTGAATTTTAATTAAATAAATAAAATAATTGAGAATATTTCATATGCGATTATTTTTGTAGCTTTAAATCGTTGGGCTGTAAGTGGCACTCCCATACAAAAATCTTTGCATGATTTATGTCCTCTATTGAATTTTATTGGCTTTGAGGCAGTAAGTGAAGCATCTACTTGGAATTATTTAGTTAATGATTTTTTACTTCATCATGAGCAATACCTCAGTAATAAGACCTATCCGGATCTGATAAATGTTTTACAAAAGTGCATGTGGCGCACATGTAAAAATCAAATTGAGAGCGAATTAAAAATACCACCACAACAAGAAGTTATGCATCTTATACAATTTAGTAATTTAGAAAAACTTTTCTATAATGAACAACATGCTGAATGTTATTCAAACTTTTTGACAAATGTTCAAAAATATACAAAGAATATGACAACCATATCACCACAAGTAATGAGAATTGTAAGGAAGTTTGTTATAAACTGATTTTAATAAATATTAGTAAAAATTTACTTTTTTTTAGATTTTACAGCCGTTTTTAAAGATTCGCCAATCGTGTACTATTCCCGTTGTGGTGTCTAATGTAAATGCTAATAATAATTTCACTACTCAACAGCAGAAACAATTTTTACAACCCAAAGAATTGCATGATTATTTGAAAAATTCAAATGAGATCTCTTGTAAAGCTGAACTACGAAGTGTGGCTTGTTGTCACAACGGTAAGTTGTTGCTTTATTTTAAAAATACTGTTTTAATGTTCGCCGAAAAGAATTAGTAAAATGCATATTCTTTTTTAAAATTGATTCAGTAAACATTTCTTATTGAAAGCTTTACACGTTTAAATCGTGTTATTCAACAATAAAAATAAATTACGTTGCGCGATGGATGTTTGGACGAAAGAATAAGAATTAAAAATAATAGGTTTTCATATAAATATGTATGCAGTTATATCTTCTGGCATTTATAAATATACGCACTTGTAGTTACGTCCGTTTGAATTTAGAAATCATTATTATTTATAATAAAATAAAATAATAAAATTGCCATTTTTGATCGTAGGAATTTAAAATTTTTCACACATGTATTTTGATAAAACGAACCATAATTTATAAAAAAACTCAATTTCAAAATTTTGTGTAGTTACGTCCGTTTGCATTTAATATGACGATATAGTACATATGTACATACTAAAGGTCTGCACGGGTATGTTTGAAACGATCTTCAAGACATTCTAAAATTTTAAAACACGCTTCCAACTCTCATTCGTAAAAGCGAAGCGAATAAAACAAATATAAAAAGTGGTTGTTGTCGTTAGAATGTTAATATTGAGAGAATGGAGCCAAGAGAGTATGGAAACATGAGAGACATGAAACATAAGAGTTAGAATGCAATGTCTTGTTTGTAATATGATAGAGAAGAATTTCTTGCACTGGTTTTGTAAGTACTAAAGAACTGAATAATAATAAGTAATGAACTGAATAATTTTTTATGTTATTTTTCTTTATATTTTTGGCTTAATTTTTAAAAATACATACTTACATATTTACAAAAACTTAAAAAAGTATAAATAAATTACATATTTAAAAAGTAATTGTTTTTTTTTGCCTTTAAATGCTTTAATATACACAGACTATTCTTCTTGCTAGATTTCAATTTGTTTTTATTCGCTTGTTTGTACTACAAACTATCGCATTTACTTCAATACATGCTTTCATTCACAAAGGAAATTCAAGACATTCCAAGACATTCGAATGTCTCCATAATAATTGAGAATTATGAGAGTAAATTTAGATTTATTGTATTCTATTCTATTTGTTTATTGAGGCTATTCGCAGTGGTGCCAACTTTTTGTAACCAAAACGCGCTGGTCTCCGTCCCCAAACGCGCTAAAACGCGCAAAATCCCAGCGTTTGCAAAAAATTATAAAAAAAACGCGCCGTTTCCTAACGCGCTAAATTACATTTTAATAAAAGTCGACCCATATATTAGAACAAATACAGTATTTATTCAAGCAAAATAAGTAATATCGGTAAACATATTTGTTTTTGAATTTAATTCCGGCACAAAAATAGATTCTTACAAACTTACAAAAAACAAAAACTTAAAATATTTTTTTGGTATATCAATACAAATTTAACTGATTTAAACATTACCTGAAATTGTACTTGGTTACTATAAATAATCACTCAAATATTAAGATAGTAACTCAGTCTTTTTTTATTTGATATTAAACTTTTATTATCTTACTGACTAAAATCATTAATAAAGAACTTTTTAATATTATAAAAATAAGGGAGAAAAGTGAAGTTAAGATTGGTCTTCACTAATTTCATTCAAATCGTCTAGCTCATCCTCTGGCCATAAAACCAGAATAATTCGAAGCGTGTAATACTTCGAATTATTATACGTGTTAATTGAATTAATTTTCGCATATACATCTAACCGAATATCATAATTTTCACAACAAGAGTTTTTTAATCTTAGGCCATATTTAATGTGCATTAAGGAATTGACTGTGTTAAGAGACATTTTATTTCTTATTTTTAATTTAAAATAATTCATTCTACTAAAAGCTCCTTTCTTATATAAAAAAGATTTATAATAAATTTATAACTATAGAAGACAGCTTGATAAAAGGATTGACATTAAGAGAATTCTTCAAATTGTGGATCTCAATCCAAAAAGATAATTAACATTGTTGTTTACCATTATACAAACTATACATACATATGTATGTATATGTATGTATATTTACTTATGTAGACAAAAATAATTTCACTAAAGTATTGTTATACAATATATAGCGAAATGAAAAAAATTTCAAATTTGTTTTTATAAGTATAGTTGTAAAAAATAATACCGGAAAATTTATGAAAAAAATAAGAAAATGTTAAATTGAAGTGGTTTATTAAGTTTATTAAAAAGGCGCCAATTTAGCGCGTTTTTATTAAGCGCGCTAAGGCGAAAAAAAAACGCGTTTTGTATGGTTAAATAGCGCTAAATCTAGCGCGAAACGCGCTAAATTGGCACCGCTGGCTATTCGTTTAGTTTCGTTTCGTTGCCTGCAAAGCGAATGGAATGAATATTTGTTTCGATGCTTGAATTTACTCTAAATTAGAGTTCAATTCTCGAATCATTCTCAATTGGCAGAAAAAAAGCAAAACATTTATGCAGATCTTTAATACATACATATGTATGTATTTATTTACCATTTAGATATATGATGCATTTTTGTTTTGCTGTTAAAACAAAAAATAAAAAAAAACAAATGTAATAGACTTTAACTCATTGTATATGATTGTATTCTGTAATTCTTTAATACACAATTGCTGTTTTCTTTTGATTAGAAGATATTAATAAAGTTTGTAAATACATTTTATGAATTTATAGGTTTAGCAGCCCTATATTTTTTAAAAGAAATATATACAGAAGCTATTAAAAATTATGAAACCGTATTAAAGCTGGCTAGCGATTACAATCATATGAATATAACGTAAGTGGCTCATTAAAACTATTTAGATATAATGATTCTTATTTTATATTTACATATGCTCGTATACTTTCAGAGTTGACAGTTTATTGCAAATACATGCCTTGCACAATATAATGCAAATAAAAATCATACATCCTGAAATGGTAGTTAATAGTTTTGAATCTTATGAAAGTCAATATAATGCCTTAGAATGGAAATATCTTAGTACCTATGCGAATAACTTAACTAACGTTAAGACAAGTTTTACTTCGGCTGTAAGTAAAATAGATACAGAAATTACAAAAGAATTTATGATTACAATGATCGAATGCCTACAAAATATCAATGCCGTTGATTTTCCTTTATTAATACAAAAAATTCAAGAAGAGTGTTTACCAAGATTTGGAGTAACAAATTCTAAATTAGTTGAAATTAAATCCATTACATCTCTCATTTTCGTAATCGAATTATGGTTTAACAAGCTAAAAGATATTCTGAAGACATTGCTAGACAGTATTGAGGAACTAAGTTATTTTAATGATAATGTGCGCTCACGAAATCAAGTTAGTCCAGCCACATGGAGGAATATTATGCAGTTGGTGAATACAGTTTATGATTGTCATTTAAGTGAAATAAGAGTAAGTACAAATTATTATTTCAATTAACATTATCATTTTAGTTTTAAATAATATCTATTAATTTATTTAGGATATTAATAAGTCTACAAAAGATACACAAAAACCAAAAAAAGGATCAGAGAAGAAAGAGATTTGTAAAATGTGTCACATACAAAATGATATGAATACGTTTGAGTGTCTTTTATTCGATAAGGTAATCGATAAAGACACAAATTTTACAGAAGGTTTACAAAATCCTTCTTTTGAAATGTGTATATGTAAAAGTAAGTTTTCAAGATTATGTCTATATGTATGTATATATACATGTATCGTCGTCCCGTAGTTATTTGGATATTTAACAGCAGTAGCAATTGCGGGCACCGAAAATTCATATATTTTTTTTAAGACCAATACTCAGGGGTAAACCCCTACTCATGCAGTGTATTGTATTGGAATATAAAGATGGTTGATAGGTTTTTTTTCATAGATGTTTGTATATTTTGCGCCGTTTTTGTTGATGAAACCTGTTGCTGTCAAATTGTCCACTCAAGAGCCAGTGTTATACCTTCACCTTCGAATGATCAAACAGCAATAGCCTTATCTGTCGGTGGATGTTTAAATGTGAATGGTGAGCGTCTTCAGTAAATTAGCTGTTGTTATCTTCCCAGAAGATGGCGCTGTACTCCTGATAATTGGTTTCTGGCGGAATGGATTAGAAATGTCAGGGGGCGGTTTCTTGCAAATGGTCTTGTTGGAGAGAGGGGGGGGGGAGGAACCTCTTATTTTTTAAATTTAATGTTTTAATCAGGGACCGTAATCATTATGAGTTTTATAATAAAAATTACACAATAATGATTATATTGTGAGTTTTAAAGATTTTCTTCAATGGTAATGATTATTTTTGAGTAATATTAATAAAAATCAGCCATAATCATTATGTTTGAGCAAAAGATATAAAACTCAAAAATAATCATTATTTATGATTTTTATTTTTTTCGCTCAAAATAAAACTCACTTTCAATTAATGACTTTTTTTGAGGTTGTTTACATTAAACAATTTGGTCAGAACTAATAAAAGAAAAAATATTAAGACATGCTTGTTCATTTTGTTATATAAAATATCATTCTTTTGCTCAAAAATTATTTTTTTTTTTTCATACATCATATATAAAGTAAACTAAAAGTGAGTTTTATTTTGAGCGAAAAAACTAAAAATCATAAATAATGATTATTTTTGAGTTTTATTTCTTTTGCTCAAAAATAATGATTATGGCTGATTTTTATTAATATTACTTAACAATAATCATTACCATTGAAGAAAACGTTAAAAATCAAAAATTTAAAAATCATGAAGTATATGCAAAGATTGTTAAAAAATAATAATAATGGTGCAAAAAATTTTTGTTTATGTCTGTTCTAAGTGATTGATTTTTTGATTTAAAAAAACGAACAATAATCATTATTTACGGTCCCTGGTTTTAATTTAAATTGTAATTTTAGAAAACCGCAAATTTTTATTTTTATAATTTTTGTCCTTCGCTGGGATTGAACCTTGGTCGTGTGAGTTTCTGTGCGAGCGCTCTACCACTTTGCCACGACCCCCCCATGAAATAACACAGCTACGCCATTGTGCTTATAAAGAAATAACTTAAAAAAAATAAAAAATAACCATGAACTGTTAACAAAGAAAAATATGCAAAAATAAATAGTGGAATATTTTTCGTACTTTTTCATTACTAAATGCATATACATATGTACGTCAAGATAATTAAAAAAAAAAAAAAAACATGACTTAAGAATTTTTTGTACTATTCGATAAAGGATTATTAGCAGTACTTCTGATAAAAATTTTGAGTCACCTTTTTCGACTAAATTTTTTTCTATAAACTGATACAGGGTGGAGCAAAAGTCACGAAGGGGCTTAAACGAACTGCATAAATTAATCGTTCTTGGGAATCTCGTGGCTTTAGTTCTAGCACTAACTGCAGCTTGTATGGGAAAAGATGTAAATTTCCCTTTAATATTCTGCGTAAAGACCGCCGAGACATTTGCAGCTCAGCAGAGCTCCTTCGAAATTTTGTTTCAGGATTCTCCTTAACACTCTCCAGAACGCGTTGAATATTTGCTTCATTAATTACAGAATGTGGTCTTCCGCTTCGTGGAAGATAATACAAATTGCAAATTTATTAGAAAATAAATTTTTACTTACTTAGATGGCCATAACAACCCGTTAACGGGTTTCGGCCTGTCTTAACACTAGTCTCCAGGCGTCTCTGCTAAGCGCGCTTTCTCCAGTTGGTCACACCAATTAACGACAGGGCTTCATCAACTTGGTCCTTCCAACGTAAACACGGTCATCCTCTACGCCGACGTCCAGTGACCTTCGCATCGAAAACTTTTCTCGCTGGAGCAGATTCATCCATCCGAACAATATGGCCGAGCCAGCGTAGCCGCTGGATGTTAATGCGCTGAACAACGCCCACATCGCCGAGGAGCTCATACAGCTCACAGTTGGTTCTAATGCGAAAATCATCGCCATGCCTTAGAGGACCAAAGATCTTACGAAGAACTTTTCTCTCGAATACTCCCAAGACCGCTGCATCGGCACAAGACAGCGTCCATGCTTCCGCACCATAGAGAAGCACCGGAAGAATAAGCGACCTATAGAGTGTTAATTTCGTCGCACGAGAGAGGTCTCTATTACTAAACTGCCTACTGAGACCGTAGTAGCACCTGTTGGCCAGTGTGATTCTTCGTTTGATCTCCAGACTGACATCATTCTTGCTGGTAATGGCGGTGCCAAGGTAGATGAACTCCTTGACCACATCGAATGTATAGTTGCCGGCTGTAACCTGGGAGCCGATGCGATCAACATCCCTACTCGTCGACAACATGTACTTCGTCTTGCTCTCATTTACCGCCAGACCCATTTTTGCAGACTCTCGTTCAATAGCATTAAAGGCTGCGGTGACATCTCGCTTGGTATGCCCAATGATGTCTATGTCGTCTGCATACGCAAGGAGCTGGACACTTGTTAAATATAGTGCCATTTCGATGTACACCCGCCTTTCCCAGAACACTCTCCATGACGAAATTGAAGAGGTCGCAGGATAAGGCATCGCCCTGTCTGAAACCTCGCACGGTATTAAATGGTTCGGAGAGGTCTTTTCCTACCTTGACGGAGCTGCAGGAGTTGCTCAACGTCATTCTGCACAGTCTTATCAGCTTTGCAGGAATGCCGAGCTCAGACATTGCGGCATATACGCGATCCCTTATCGGGCTATCGAACGCTGCCTTATAGTCGACAAAGAGGTGGTGTGTGTCGACTTGACTTTCATGGGTCTTCTCCAGGATTTGGCGGAGTGTGAATATGTAGTCAATGGTGGACTTACCAGGTCTGAAGCCGCACTGATAAGGTCCAATCAGTGAGATGGCGAATGGCTTCAGTCGTTCACACAATACGCTCGTAAGAACCTTATATGCGATAGGGAGAAGGCTTATACCCCTGTAGTTGGTGCATATAGTGGGGTCTCCCTTTTTCAGGATCGGACAGAGGGCACTGAGATTCCAATCATCGGGCATACTTTCTTCCAGCCATATTCTGCAAATGAGCTGGTGCATGCACCTAACCAGCTCATCGCCTCCATACTTGAAGAGTTCAGCGGGCAGACCGTCAGGTCCGGCTGCTTTGCTGCTCTTCAGTCGCCATATGGCAACTTTGACCTCTTCATGGCTGGGGGACGGGATCACAACGTCATCATTGATTGGGTCCGGCACAGCATCTCTAGCAACGGAATTTGTATCATCATCGCTATGCAGTAGATTACAGAAATGCTGTCTCCATAATCTCAGTGCACCATGTGCATCTGTAACCAGATTACCATGTTCGTCTCTGCAGGAGGTTGCTCCGGGTTTAAAACCAGTAGTAAGACGCCTTATCTTCTTATAAAAATTTCGAGCATCATGTCTACTCCTGCACATCTCGATTTCCTCACGATCACGCCTTTCTTGCTCCCTTTTCTTTCTTCTAAATAGGCGTCTCTCTTCCCTCCTCTTTTCTCTGTACACCTCCACAGTTGCTCTTGTAGTGGTGGACTGCAACGTTCTTCTGTAGGCAGCATTCTTTGCCGCAGTGGCCTCACGACACTCTTCATCGTACCATTGGTTTCTGTAAATTTTTACAACAATTAATTTCTCTCAATAAGAGACAAATTTACCCAAAAGTACGGGAACGCAAAAAAGCAAATATTTTACCCACTCACATAAAAATATGAAAAAACACAACTTTATGTCACACAAACACACATATTGAGCATGTACTTTCGAAAAAAATAAACTACAATAATTCGAATTATACATGTTAACTAAGACAAAAAAAAAAACTCTTTTATATAAATACTGAGTTAAATTATACTATAAGCCTTCCACAGCAGGTTTACAAATATTTTTTAATTCAACTTTTGAATTTTTTTTTAATTTTCTGAACCTTTAATTTTTCTGTTATTTTTTAAACAGCTGATTATTTGTTTACTTGCACAAACTAGCCCAAATAAAAAGTACGGGCTATTTCGTGCATGAAGAAGAAGAATGTTACTCTCTCAAAATTTCTCTCATTTACCCAAATTTTGTGTACGGGAACGCTTTTTGGTAAAATTGGGATCCCGCGGGCGCCCAATGTAGAGTTAAAAAACAGACCTAATATATTTATTTGTGTATAGCGGTGAACCACAGTATTGCTTTTTTTGACAATTGTAAGAGCAGCAAGATTGCAAAACCACAGGGTTCTATGCCATTTCCAACTTTACATTCAATTTCCCAAAAAAATATTTTTTGGAGTTACGTCAAGATAACTTCGGGACGACGATATGTATATGTATATAAATATAATTTTGGCTTACGGTTTAAATATTTTTAGTAATCATACATTTCATCAAAACAAAATATCATGATTTAAGCCATATTGAAAGAAACTGGATGTATTTGGAGAATCTGCAATTGGTTTGTAAGCGGTTAATCAAATTATGGATTGAAATGGAATATACCATAAAGGCTTATGATGAACTTAACATGTGTAAAATGCGAATTAGCTTAACAAATGACCCTAACGATAAATCAATTTTTAAAATAATGGAATGTGAAATCAATGGACGTATGATGGAGCAAAAAAGTGAGCTAATGAATGCTCAATCAAAATTTACCGCTAAATTAGCTAGATTAAGATACATAAAACATTTAGAGATTGCTAATGACCCAGGACCTTGTCCCATATGTCAATTAAAAGAAGATGATAGGGTAAAAACGGAAATTAATATTATTACATATAAACAATTTTTTAATACCTTTTCATTTTTAGTATGCCGTTTTGGAATGTGGCCATCATATATGTTTTCCTTGCTTAAAATCGATACGCATCTATGCTAAAGGTTTCCATTTAAAATGCTCAATATGTCGTAATATCCAGCAAAATAAAAAGTATGTTATTATATGTAGGTACTTTAATTTTCAAAATGTTTGCATCAGTTTAAATTTTACATAAATGTATATTTTTTATTTGCTATAGCATTTACTACGTAAGCCGATCGAAAATAAAACCATCTGATAGTGAAAAAATTAAAGGTGATTATTCATCTAAAATCACTTGTATAGTACGTTTGATTTCACAACTAAAAAAGCAGCAAGATGTAGAAGTGGAATCGAACAGAACTTTAGAAGTGGAAAAGAACGATATTAAAATTTTAATTTTTTCACAATGGGAGCCAATAATAGTGGCAATTGCCTCAGCACTTAAAGAAAATGACATTAAATATCGTTCACAATGTACACCTAAAAGCATTGAAGAATTTAAGGTATTTTTAATTATACCCTCATGTGTGATGTAAATCGAAATGAAATTTAAAACAAATGTTTAAATTGTGTTAGAAATTTATGCTTCTTTAAAACAATAGGCTCTATTTAATTTTGTTTTACATTGGAATACGCAAAAATATTTTTCTAACTTTCAGAATCCAAATCTGGGTATTACTTGCCTATTAATGCCTTTTGTTCGAGGTTCAAAAGGTTTAAATTTAGTAGAGGCTACTCATGTGTTCTTAGTTGAACCTATTCTAAATCCTGCAGAAGAATTACAGGCTATTGGTCGAGTTCATCGATTCGGTCAGAAAAGGTAACTTAACGGTAAACAATATAAAAATTATTTTTAAAGAAATCAATACAATTTTAGGCCAACTACTGTGCATCGTTTTATAGTAAGTAATTCTATTGAGGAAAATATTTATAACTTTATTGTTTCAACTTCATCTAACAAAAGTAGTTCGTCGACTGATGTACAACGCCGTTGGGAATTTGATAATTTATCATTAAAAGATTTTGAGAATTTATTTTCTTTACAACAACCGGGTGAATGTGATTAAAATCATATTGTCGTGCCGGTGTTTATGTGCTCTATTCATCATTTTATATTTTTTATATATCTCTAGTTAATGATGCCACTTTAGGTTTTCGACTCCAAATTTTTCAAGTCTGCAATTTGTTTTCGGATATCTCGTCCAGTTTCGGAGATAAATAGAGATAAATAGCCGACAGCGGATTGCAGATTTTAGAAATTTTAGTGTTAAAAACCCAAAGTGGCATCATTAACTCGAGATATATAAAATGGCTGATAGCGCACATAAACCCCCGTACGACGATATGATATCCCAATAATGGTTACATATGGTATTAATAATGTAAGTTATGCTTAATAAAAACAATTTAATGAAATAATACATATGTGTATTTAAATGATAGGATGGGATCGAATTTTGATAAAGAGAAAAGTTTAATCTATTACAAAAAGAATGCACCTAACTATAATTAAGTTGGAATAGTTAAAAAGAATTTCTTGATGAATCTCATCAAACTTACTAAAATCACCAGGAGGTAAATATACTACCTCAAATATAATTTTATGACCACCAGCCATGATTTTGACAAGTAGAAGATTTAAAAACAACCTTAAATTTAAGTTTACTTGAAGTATAAATTCCAACTCCACCACTTCTCTATCCAATCCTGTAATTAGGTGTAAAATTGTAACTAGGAATGGCAACTGCCTTATTGACAATGTCCTGAATCAACAATGTTCCCGAAACTCCAACAACATCGACCCTGAGCCAACAAAAATATTTTTTAGCTCATCAAACTTAGAGGATCTAAAAGAAAACCTTATACTACAAAAGTTTATATGAACAGCACTAAACAGTAAAACCTAAACCTAAGAAAAATGTAATCACTTATCGTCGGACCGTACCGAAAAAGTAATATGAAGCAAAATTAGTACAAAAAAAAAAACAGAGCAGCAGGGAACAAATTTAAATATAAAGAACTATGTACAAAAAGATATCTATAAAATGTATATATCTTTATACATTTCAATATAAATAACTATATAATGAAAGAAATCCAATAAAAACATTTTCCGATCAGCTAAAAAAAAGTTGTAATAAGAATAATAACAATACAACCAAATCATAATCAAGTTTCATCTCCTTATTACTCAGAAGCGTTACGGCAGCTAAACATCAGATCCTCGTGGTATCAACAGTTACACCATCACCTTTTACTAGCTCAACACATCAAAAATAATCAAGTTTCATCAGCAACGTTACGGCAGCTACCTATAGGTCGAGCTGCATTAATAAATTTAAATTTATTTATAATCAGCCGTAGAGTATTGTTCATTAAGAAAAATACGTTGATCAATAAGTTTAGCAATAATTTCTGGAACAAAAATAGATGCTATTCATGGTTTAGCCCTCAGATTCTTATAATATGCACTTATTTAACAATGATCGACTTTTTATTATTGATATAAATAGCTTTGTTTATAACTTGTTTTGTAATTTCAATATTATAAAAATGTCCAAGATTAATAACAGTCTGAGGTAAATTTCCAACGAAGTGTTTCAGTATATCATACAACCCTATTTCAGAGTTGTGTGTGTCAATTTTAATCCATAAGTACCGGGACCTATAGTTTACAGTCGAGTCCGAACGACAGACTTCAGAAGCTTGCTTAGAGCTTTGGCCAAAATACTGCTAAGAGGTAGTCGCCGAAAGATATATTTTTTTCATTTTTCTTTTTTTAAATGTCAGAGTTGGGGTTTGAACCTGGAGCTCTTGTTTTAGTAAAGCAACTCGCTGATCACTAAACTACGGCGACTACCGTTATATTGCATATATATATGCTGAGAAATATTTTTTTCATATTTATTTTTTTTTTTGCTGTTTTTTATAGGTTTCTTAACACGTTTGCGGACGTGAATGTTATAGCATTCATTTTCATACTGATGCAAAATGACGTGAATGCTATAGCATTCAAATTTTAAAGCCAATTTTTATTCATTTAATTTTATACAATCTTAAGTTTTTGTAATTAATACACATTCAAAATAATGACCAATTGGTTCATTAGATACTTTCGTATATATATATGTATATAACAGTTAAAATACGATGTTCTGACTACTCTTATAATATATGTCTAATTAGATTTCGGATATTACAACTAGTTTCAAAAATAATTGCCTGTATATTTTTGCAGCTCCCTAAAATTTTTTGCGTCCGCGAACGTGTTAAGAGTGGTTTAGTTTTTTTATTTTTTTAGTTTTCTTGCTCCCACTCCACTAGGAATCCCCAAATTTTTACCCCTAGAATAAAATTTTTTACACAGGTTAATATAAACTTTTGATGCCATGTAGCTTTTGTTACTGTTTTGCTTGTTGAAATCTGAAAGGCAACTTATGATAAGTGCGCCGTGACCCTACGTTTCACCTCGTTTCCACTGTCTGTCATTTAATTTTCCAAGTGTAAAAGGGGTCTAAATTATATGCATGCTCATATATAATAGCGGTCTGTTAAATGAGGTTTTCGCATTAACAAAAAAGGCGCATAATACATACATATGTCCATATCAATGAAAAAATCTATCTATCTTTAAATTCCAATACAATTCCCTTCACGAGTAGGGGTTTACCCATGGTACAATAATTTACATGTAACAATCATTACAATGTAAATGTAAATGATTGTACCATGGGTTTACCCCTGAGTATTGGTCTTAATAATATAAAAAAAATATGGTATCACTATTTTTACTATTACTTGCAATTGCTTGTTACGCTCACACAGTTTCTATTGGTGTAGTTTTTTGCATTTTTTTTTGTATATATTATACAAAGTAAAGAAATTTGTAGAAAGAATTGTTTACTTAATTTAGAATTTACCGTAAAAGATTGTTTCCAACATGGATACGGATCATTTACAATACTTAAAGGATAAAAATATCAATGAATTTCCCAAAATATTGGAACAATTTAATAAGGAGGTAAAAAATGGTTAATTTGTTTTGAGAGGGTGCAGCACAGTAATTTTAATTTAATTTAATTTTATAATTGGATTTTAGAAACCACAAACCGACATGTTCATGTTTTTTTAATTTATATATGTGCTATATTTTATTCATTCTAGAATGCAAATCTCTTTAAATTTGATAAATTTCATAAGAATGATTTGTGGATAACGTTGTGGAAATCGACATTCAATATATTGAACGATGAAACATTGGCGGAACATCATATACTATGCTTGAACACCATACGCATACTATCGCGCGATGAATCAAGTCTACTTAAAAATAATATTGTTGAAGATATTGGTTGTTTGCTTAAAATGGCTCATTTAACAATGTGTACGTCACTAGTTATGGGTGAGGCCTCTCAGGATCAGGAGTCACCACGTTCGGTTGGTTCATTGGATATGCTGCCAGATTTTAATCTGGAAAGAGTTGTTGAGGCCTTGAAATGTTTGTGTAATTTGGTATTCCAAAATGCAGAAATAAGACGTGATTGTCTTCGTCAAAATGTAGCGGACCTAATATTTCATAGATTATCATCTAACATTCAAGTGCCAGAGAAAATTGAATTGTTTGATATGAAACTTTTGTTTTTAATAACGGCACTAGAAACTTCGGTACGTAGTCGTGTGCTCTTTGAACTAAACGGCTTAACCTACATGACCGAATTAATGGATGAGAAACTACGTACTACAAAAGATTTTACAGATGGTCAATTAGACATTATTATAGAAATGTTAAAAGTTATGTTTAACATTACCTCGTGTACTGACAAAAGTCCAAGCGAAAATGAAATACAAAGTCTTCATTTAACCAGTGTTATACGTGATTTACTATTACGTTTTGGTGCCATGCGTAACGATCGCGAACGCCAGGTAGTTTCTCATTCTATAGACCTTCTTACAAATATTTCTAGTAGCTGTTTGAGTGAGCTAATGTTAAAGAGTGATGTTAATGCTTCATCATCAAGGATTTCTCAAGAAAATTGTCGAATTTATGAAAATCGTAATGTTACTGCTTTGGATATAATACTAAAGTTTCTTTTATATGCTCTTGAGGATTTGGAAAAAAACACATCGGGGCAGAAGGAACTAGTACAACCAGTCTTAACTATTTTAGTAAAATGTGTCTGCAGTAATTCTACCATGCGCCATTATGTGCGGAGCATTGTCTTGCCGCCATTAAAAGATGTTTACACACGTCCAGAAGAAGGCAAAGAATTGAGAAATTATCTTTGTCGCATGCTTATGAACCCCAACATGGTGGTACGCAACCTGTCCTATGAACTACTACTTGTTTGCTGTAAGAAAAATCCAAGCCGGTTAATAAAACATTTTGGATATGGTAATATGGCAGGACTATTTGCAACTGCTGGTATTTTGGATTGTCGCAAGCCAGATACCAACGAATTTTCATCAGATAGTGAAGATAGTGATACAGAGGAATATAAACGTATAAAGCACAATGTAAACCCTGTCTTAGGTTGCTATATGCCCCCGACTGTTAATCCATTAGAAGGTATGTCAGAAGAACAAAAAGAATACGAAGCTGAAAAATTAGCTCAATTGGTTGATAAACTACATCGTGGTGGAATTATACAACCATGCCGTATTAATGAAGAAGGTAAGCCAGTACCAGTTGATCATATCTTGCAACTGCAAGAGGAATTACCACAACAACAGGTACAACAGAAAGGTAAAGATTAAAACTTTAAACTAGTTACAATTAATATTACTAGTTTTAATTACATAATAAATAAACTATTTGATAGTATTCAATAACACAATATCTTCAATATACATATTATAAAATTGTATCAAGGATATCTTTAAGACATGTCACTAACGGTTATCGACAACATCGCGGAAGTGTTCGTGCACGATATTTTGTGGGCTATTTCCTTGAAGTTGTCGATGATAAACAGAACAATGACGACATGCTTACATAGTTCATACAATGTGCGTTTGGCGACAACCTCAGTGACATTGTCGCTCATCCACTTGTCCACGAAATTTGCGACATTTGTTTGAAAATGTCGTTGACTTCCTCAAGGAAGTCTTTAAGACAGAGCCAACTGGGAACTTACACAAGAAATATTTGAAAACTTTCTTAGTATGTATTATCATTTACCTCTTAAAATTTTGTAATATTATAATTTAAGTAAATTGAAAAATCGAACAAAATTTTTGCGCTATATAAAAAAAAATCGTAGGCAAAATTTAAAGCTTATATAATTATATTTGTTTTATAATTTTTATCCAAATGGATATACCGAACTTTCATCAAAAACTATCATAAATTAAAAAATCTTTTATTTCGGCTGTTGGAGCAAAACAAGAATTTGAATTATTTTAAAATCCACATTCAGATTTCGATATCGACAATTTTTCCAATAGAACAACCCAAGATATTTACATTGATGCTCATATATTAATGACCAATTAGAACAAACACCAGTTACATGAAATTGTTACAGAACGTGCCTACCCTGAGATGAGGCATAATCTGTAGAATTATACTATTGGTTATTCTAAAAATGCCTGGAATCTCCTCGTGTGCTTCATTTCAACTAAAGATGTTTTGGAATATTTCGTTTTTGAAAATAATAATAATAATAATACAATAATAATACAATCATACCAGATAGGTTACCTCATAAACAACCTGAACCCATTACATATAAATTTATCGAAGAGCCAGTAGAGGAAATTGCTGCTGCTTAAGAACCAAAATAAGTAGAATAATATGCAATGGAACTAGAACCTGCTTCGGAAACTGAACAAATACCTTCTGCTACCACTTCCACATAGAAGTCTCAAATTTCCAGCCGCTGTGGCATAGTTATCCTGGTTCATTCCTGATCATTCAGTTAAACTGTAAAGGAAAATAATTGTCACTTAAGCATATCCCATCTCTTGCAGGCTGACAATAAGATAAAACTCGGCAGTTTTAACACTCATGTGGGAGCTGGTATTCCCAAAAAAAATTTTAAATGAAAATAATAACGAATAACACTATAATAGCCTATTATTAATTTTAAAAAAGTTTATGTTTTTAAATTCATTAATTCAATTTAAATTATTAATTTTATTTTAGTTTTATATGGAAGAAAAAATTAAAAAAATCCTTAATTTCTTTTACAAACAATAAAACGTAATGAAAAAAATAATTTATTTTGCCAACCTAAGTGGGAATTGATTTACAAATGTATGTATATGTCAGAGTTGAATTAATACTTTTCCGCAAAAATCGAGTTGAATGAAATTTAAATCAATTCATTTGAATTTAGCAAAAATGAATTGCAGTTCACTTTTAATTCAAATAAATTGCAATCCATTTCCAATTCCTTTGAATTGTATTGATTTTGAATTAATTCAAATGAGTTAGAAAAACGAATTGCAGTTCATTTTAAATTCATTAGAATTGAATTGATTTTGAATTAATTAAAACTAATTAAAAAAGTATCTTGTAATTCATATTTATCAAATCAAAAATGAATTGCATTCAATTGAAATAAACGTGGTGTCTGGTTCTTTAAGTACTACTTATTTCGTTTTTGATACACTACGTGCTAATTAGAGTACATCATTGGAATTTCTATTTTTTTTTTATTTTCTTTGTGATATCCGAAATGAGAGTAATGTAATTACTTACAGTAGTCTTTTAAAAGATCATTTCAATTCAAATGAATTGGCAATGAATTGCAATTCGTTTTTAATTCAAATTAATTGGGCAAAATGAATTGCAATTCATGCTTGCTAAATTCAAATGAATTGATTCAAATTTTAAACAATTGGTTTGTTGGGGAAAATAATTCAACTCGTAATGAATTGATCTCAAAAAAGAATGATTCATTTACATTTACTCTGGTATATGCACGCATACAATACTACTTTTTTGCCTTTAAAAAAATTAAGAATTTGTCCTTTACATTTTTTAATTTTATATAATTTACAAACTATTAATTGCAAACTAAATTAATAATGTTTGATCTCATATATGTATGTATGTATGTATGTAATTGCCTGAATTATCAAATAATTCCAATTTATAATAGATAAATACAAAATAGAAATTGGCAACAAGTTTTAGTGCAAACTTGTAAAAATTATTCTTATGCAATATGTACTATTTATGAAAACTAGTGTTTTGCAAAATAATAGAGTGCATTTTTATAAAAAAGCGTTGTTGTAAATAAAAATTAACCAAAGAATAAATATATAAAATTTAATTTTAAATACTGTTACTCTTTAGCGAACGACAATTACGTTCTTAATCAAATTTAACAAATTATTAAATTAATTTCAAACAAATTGTATATAAATTTATATATAATTTATATAAATTTATACATATAAATATAATATAAATTTAATTAACGATAAACAATTATATTAAACAGCAATAATTAATGTATGTATGTATAAATACTGAATATTTTATAATTCATAAATAAAGCAAGAGAATTTAAAAATAAACAAAAAAAAAGTTAAAAGTACATAATTTAAATTTATGTTGTTCTTGTAGGAAATAAATATAAAAAAATCGTGAGTTACTTTGTTAACGACTAATATTTTACCATCTAAGAATATAGCAATACTAACCCATATATAGGATAGAGCTTCGTTGTACATTTATCACAAACCATCGTAAAAAACAGTATCGTTATAGAAGTTTTTAAGATTATAATTTAACAAGAATACTGCGGAAATCTTCATGAACAATATTTTATGACTTATTTCCTCAAATTTGTCGATTATATGAACAAGTATTGGGATCAACAACTGAATAGGCGGAATTGTTGTCCAGGTCATCGTTGAAGACTCATCTTGAGTGTTTACTGTGTCGTACAGGACGTTCCACCCTTGGTTCCTATTTTTTGGATTTCGTTTATAAAATAATGAAAACCTATCGGGTCTGTTCTGAAAAACGAATTCGAGTGAAAATAAAATCGAATGTTTTTTCAAAGACAAATAAAACTATAGTTCTGATTAAGAGAGATGTTACAGTTGTGTTAATTAATCGAATGAATAACAAAAAACTGTAAAAGATTTTCATATTTTAAAATTATAGCAGTTTGAAATTTCATTCGATTTCAATTTTACATGAATTTATATATGTATATCCGATAGAGAAACTCTATTAAAAACCAATAAAAGTCTATAATTTACATATATGTCAGTATGTATATAGTGGCACAAAATTATTTTATTTTCGATGTTGTTTACAATTACAAATGTTACAAAATAAGTCAGTTTTATATGAAATATATTTGTACAACGTGTATATACATATATATTTATATCTTACTTAAAAATGAATTTATTGTTTAAACAAGACGAAAATGTTAAACGAATTTAGAAATTGGACGACAACGAAATTCAGCTCGATGCTCTTGTTGTTGCTCTAAATGGCGTTGACTTTGAAATTTTGTGGAATTTTTACTACGCCCAGAACAAGAACTTGAATTAAGTGAATTTCTAAACTGATCACTACTACTACCATTACCACTGTTGCCCGATAGATCTAAATCGGATTTATGATAATCATGATGTTGACCTTTTGTTAGTAATTGAAAGTAAATGTTTTTAATGGGTGTACTTCCTGATGAGTTTAACTTTTTCGGAGTAGTTTTATAATTAAATCCTTTGTTAGCAATTATTCGCTCATTACAACGTTGTTGTTGTGACCGCGATTTTTCCAGTTGCTGGTGTTGGGCTTGAGTATTTTTAAATTTGTCGCAGCAAAAACTTTTTACTTCATTTTTATAGCGTTCTATTTCCTCCTCTAATTTCTTAAGACGTCTTTCATAGCAAAACCGTTCCTGGGTTTTAGTAGAATCGCTACTGGGTGTATTATTTAAGGGTATAACTTCAGATTTTGTATGTCGTATGAAATTCTTGAAGACTGTTGGTGGAGTATGTTGCTGTTGTTGTAAAATAATGTCCTTTCCACTGTTCATTTCATCTTCTGTTTTATTTAAAGATATTGCACTTCGATGTAGTCTTTTCTTTGTGGATGTTGTTTTACGTGTATCATTATTGTTGGTGTATTGCATGCCAAAATCCAACTCATTTGCAGAATATCTTCTAACATTAATTTCATCTGGTGCATTGTTAATATTATTGTTTAACAATTGATTACTGTCGGCAACATTTTGCTTATAATGATTGTGATATTGATGGTTCAAATGAGTTTTACTCCGCTGTAAAAGTCTCTCATTCTTAGGATTATATTTTTCATCATTATTTGTGAGGTCTCCCTTTGCAGAAGGATTATTTATAGATTTAGAAAGTTTTGGTTTGACTATTGGTGTTGATTTCTTTAAGGCCTTATTAATGATTGTTGTTAAATTGGCACTTGGGTGTTGCTGATTATCTACTTCAAATTGCTGAGCTTTTGAATTAAACCTTAAATTGTTCTTTTCGTCCAAATTGGTGTTAGAAGAGTTATGTTTACTTTTTGATATTTTTTTCAATTCAGACTTTTCTTGGTTATTTTGTAGTGATTTTAATTCCCTGTTGAGAAGATAATGGGAATGTAAGTTAAAAAACCTTTAACATGTTTTTGAAATCTTTAAGTGGTAGCGAAATAATAAAATAAACAAAATGAGCGCTTTTAATTCTGTCATGACATATTTATGTAATTCTTGAATTGAATGTTGTTTTTAATCAATAATAAAAAAACGGTTAAATTGTATTTGCATTTTCTTGACCAAATATTTGCCTAATGTGGTCGTATCGTGAATATTTTAGTCAAAATATTAAATCAAATAAAATTCAAATACAAATGAATGAAAGATACCATAAAAAGCAATGATAACTTTAATACTTTTAAAGACTTCTTAATAAATATTCCTAATTTTTCTATGTGTTTTGCATTTATAAGTACCTAGTTTTTACAGTATTTTTATTTGTTTCCGGTTTATTTCTTTCTCCATGCGTTTGTACAATTTCATATAATTTTGATCTGTATTCGGGAACTGTTAAACGGACATCATCACGAAACGGTGGTAATATATCAACATTGAGCTCTAATTCTGGTATAGAATTACGAAATCTAAAATAAACAATTTGATTTGAATTATAATATGAAAATTAAATATTAAATTCATTCAATATTTTACTTTACTATGAAGTGAATTACTCTATGCTCTAAAAAAACATAAATTACTGGTTATTAAATAAAACTTGTGGACTTTGACACTTGAGCTTTATTTTTATAGGCAATGAGAAAAAAACTTTAGTTCGTTATGGATTTATAGAATTTTTTTAACACTTACAACTCGATAATTGCAAAAATTATTGAATTTTTATTGTATTAAAATATTTTATATGAAAAAATCTGCTCTTCTTTTATTTTATTATTCTTTATATATTGATTACTAAAACTATATAGTTTTATTTGATTACTACTTACTTCTCTACATAAGAATGATTTAACGCTTGATTTGCTGTTAGACGACTCAAAGGATCTAATACAAGTAAAGATTTCACCAAATCCAAAGCATCACCGCTAGCTCCATTTAGAAGTTCATTTAATGTTGTTTTTCTTTAAATAAAAAGTAATGTAAATAGTATTATATTGCACTAAATTTCCACTACCACAAAATTTTTTTTATTTAATGTATTAAATTTTTACTACCACTAAATTTGTTTTATTTAATGCATTAAAATTCCACTACCACTAAATTTGATGTATTTAATGCACTAAATTTCCACTACCACTAAATTTATTTTTTTTAATGCATTAATTTTCCACTACCACTTAAATGGTTTTATTTAGTTGTTAATTATTTCCATCTGCATTTAGTGGTGGCTGGAATATTTCTGCATTAATATTTAGACGTTTAGTAGTAGTGGAAGCGATAATGCACTATAAATTCAATGCAATAAACCCAACTCTGATATTTCTATATGTACAGACTTGTATATATCGTTGGTCTCAGGTAGAAAGGCCCTAACTCGCATTTTTTCAAAACTTACTTTTTTTCAGTAAATCCAATGCATTTTAGAAATATTCCGCTCCTCACAAAGAATGTTTACAATATTATTAAAAATAAAGTTATTACAAGCAATTGTACAGCATTTAATAAAAAGTTATATATTAATAAATACAGTATCTGTTGTATTTTTACCGCCTCCTGTAAATTTTAAATTATTTGAGTTAGGGCCTTTCTACCTGAGACCAACGATATGTATGTACTTACTTTTCCTTTAATATTTGTTTATTCAATAAAACCGAACCGAAACCAGCACCAACTGAACGTATATCATGTTCAGTAATATCTGGCAAAGTATAAACAATTTTTTCAATCTAAAAATGTAAATTTTGTAAGTGAAAACACATGATTTTAAAATGTTTTTTGTAATAAAACCTGGTTTATTGTGCTGCTTCCCTGAAATATTGGTTTACCTCTAATCATTTCGGCCAATATACAACCTAAACTCCACATATCAATACCTTTTGTGTATCTAACAGAAAAATAAAATAAAATTTAGAAATAATTTTAAATTATTAATAAATTTCTCATCTCACTTTTTACTAGCAACTAATATTTCTGGTGCCCGATACCATCTTGTTGCTACATAATCCGTTAACAAAAGTTCTGATGGCTTATCACTTCCCATATCATTATTAATTCCACTACCACCACCGCCGTTTAATGAATGTTGGGCCAGAGAACGAGCTAAACCAAAATCAGCCAGTTTACATCTTGTGAAAGAGTAAATAATTTTGTTAACAAAAATATCCGTTTGTTTTTTAAGTTACATATTTATTTTACCTGCATTTGCTATCGATTAATATATTACTGGGTTTTAAGTCCCTGTGTATTACATTTCCCGAATGGATGTATTTAATGGCATTAATTAATTGGTACATTACGTAACGCTTGTGTATATCTTTTAAAATAGTGCCCCTTTTAATAATATTGTGTAGATCACTCTCCATATATTCAAATATTAGATATATATCTAAATTATTTGAAGCTCTAAAATATAAAAATTAAAATTAAAAAAACTATATATCTTATTAATAAAAATTACCTCTTTTCAGAATTTAAACACTTACTTGTAAACATTATGCAATTTCACGATATTCGGATGATTTCGAAAGGCTTTAAGAAATACAATTTCACGAAATGTACGCTGAGCATCGGTTTCATCACGAAAGGCGTCAAAAATCTTTTTAACAGCAACTGTTTCATTAGTGCGTTTATCTAAAGCTTTCCATACTATACCATAAGCACCCTTACCCAGACGCTAAAATCACCAAAATTAAATATTTTATCATCAGTTGAGATTAATTTAATTTGACAAATTAAATACCTTTTTAATATCAAATATTTTTGAGATGCCCTCGTCTATTTCTGACATCTTATGCTTATCCTGGGCTTTTGTTGTCATGGTGTATTTTTAACTATAGAAGTGTTTTTGAGTTAAGGCGTAGAGATAATATAATCAGAAAAGTTTCAAACGTATGCAAAGTGTTTCTTCTGATGTTCGTTATTGTGTTGCACATGCAATTTGCTAATAGTTCGAGGGTACTTTAAGCAATTTCTGATTGAGGGAAAATGCTTGTGTGCAATGATATGCTATGATAGTGTTGTTAAATCGATGAAAAAGATAAAAAATATATTCTACTTATAGTTTTATTCAACCTAAATGTAATATTAGCTGTCACAACTATACAAGTATACATATAATCATATACCTATGTATGTATGCAAGGAATGTATATAGTATGTAGAATATACAATTTGGAAATCTTGATTAAATATACATATAAAATATATATAACACGTATATTTAAATATTTACTAAAAGAAAAATAAAATTAAAGAACATTAGTAGTGTCACTCATCAAGTAAATATTAACAGAATGAGTTTAAAGGTACCTGATTTTTTTTTAAGTAAATCAATTAAAAACTTACGTTTTCCCAAACACATTTAGAATAATATCACATTTACTTTTTAATAAGCTAGTATTATGTACTGGCTCAAAAAAAATCTTTTTAGATAATTTGATAAAATTGGAAGTCTACAATTAAAATTTTATTTAAATTGTTTTGTCTTATTGTGTTTGTCGTACACAGTTCTTAATTACGAGTAATTAAAAAACAAATTTTATTTTTATTGGGTAAAATAGTAATAAAATAAAAAAATGAAGTATTATCAATCAAGCGCTTAAATTAAATTTTCAAAAAATTCTCTTAGTGCTGAGGAAATCACTTTTTTTCGAACAATAATAAAGGCCATGAACGTTTATATGATAATGTAAGATAAAAAGTTTGTAATCTGTCGGAACTTTAAAGCAGAGGCAAAAATTTTATAATAATTAAAATTTGGCACTTCTTACATTTGTTTGTAACTTATTTTTAAATCAAGTATGATCTATAATTTGCTAAATGTTGAATTTTATTTTAAAATTGGTTTTGCAGAATATCATATGCATAGCCTGGAATTTCATTCTCTTTGTTAAACTTTGCAATTAAAACTAATACTACACTGTCTATGCATGCATATATCAAAAATTAAATGAAATAATTCTTTTAAATGCACTAGAGCAAACTTACTTCCAAAAATATGTTTCCTTTTTCACTGGCACTTTGATTTATTAAGCCAAATGCATATACATTTCTAAGTATATGTAACAACATACATTTATTGATATGAAAAGCTAATGATAGCACATGTATATACATATACTATATGGTACGTAAATATGTATGTATATACCAAATTACACAAATTATATAAATATTTAGCACAATGACAACGAATGTCCTCAGCAAACTTGCGACTTTTTTTATTTTTCTAAACAAAAATATATTTTAGGATCTTTGGTGTTTTTGCGTTACTCTAAAAGAAAAATTCTTTTCTGTTTTTTTATGTATGTAAAATTTTTATAGAATTATTTGTTTTTTGAAAATACACTTTTTAAAATATATACAAAAAATATATTTCCAATTTGTTTTATGTACATATATTGGAGGTAGTTGACGTTTAAATATTTTATTTTTTATATATAAGTCATTGATATCTTGGTTTATTTTTTTTTTTTTTTTTTGTTTTCCGTGCAAAAATATACGGAGCTTCTAAAAAAGAGCCGGTTGGAGATATTTAGGGATAATTAAGTACTACAACAACTCCTTTCAATTGTTTTGGTTTCCTTAAGGATAGTTGTTATACAGATTTATTGTGATGGATACCAAATGCTTTTATAGTTATAAATTTTGTTTATATGACTACAATTAAGGGTACAAATTTGTGTACATATGTATGAAAGTTGTTGTTGGCTTAGCAACAAGGGAATATTGTTGTTGTATATTAATCCGGGTAATTAACATTTTTATGAATGCTTTAGTACTAAGTGTCTATGTTACAAAGTTATACAGAATGTGCTAAATTTAGTTAATTTTAACCCTATTAAAAATGTATTGACTTTTTCCAGTTAATAATAATACAATAATAATAAATAAACGGCAACCCCAACATCTCTACTCACGCTTACAGTTTTCGACGCTTGATAGAGGCAGGAGGCTTATTACATTTATATCCACCCTTATTTCGAAATATCAATTTCTTATCCATGCCATCAGTCTTTGGAACGCAATCCCATATAGATTACAGATTATTAGCAACGCTTGCCTATTCAGGAGATATATTTATTATATTATATTTATGATTAAGTTTGTTTTTTATGTATTTTCATTCTTGTATTGCTGGAAATATATATTTCTTATATTTGTCCGTTTTGTATTGCCTTTTTAAATCCAAATTGTAATAATGGTATTCTTATTGAGAAGTAATATCCGTTAAGGAATATGTTATTATTGTTATTACTTTAGGATTGTCTTAATTCTGATTTTAATTCAAATATAAACATTTGTGCTGTTGATTATACAATTATTTATTTTTTTTTTTGTTTGTTTGTTTTTGAGACAAATCTTATAAATTATATACATATGTATGTATCTACATGTGAATATATTATTAGTTTGTAAGTCTGAATCAAGGTTTTTCTTTTTACGTTATCTTTAATTAAGTTTTAGCACTATCCTATTAAATTATACTGAATTTGAATATTGTAATTTACATAATTGAGTTTTAAACTTAATATAAGACTTAGGTCTTGTGGATAAGACATTGTAAATAAATCAAATAAAAAAATATATATTAATAATAATAAATCGGGAAATGAATAGAATTAGCATTTAGACACAGTACTGCTTCTTATGAATTATTGCTCTGTGTTCTCAATGTATGAGAAATGCTTTAAAATTAATAAATTATAACGAAGTAGTTAAAATGCCGAAGGTTTTGTACATATGTATGTATGTACAATAAAATTTAGATCTTTAAAACGATATACATACATTAATGAGTATTATTAAAAGCAAACTCTCTGAAATTAATTTATATGAAAGTATGTATGATGGTGAGGGGAGAAAAAATTACAATTTTTATCTTTAAATAACATTCAAAATTAGACAGATATTTGACCGGATGTAAAATTTTCCACAAATTTCCTTACGTTCTCGAGTTGCCATATTCATGTATGTATATGCTTGAGAACAGGGTAATTCATGTTTAATATTAACATTTAATTTTTCATATATTGTATATAATATTTAATATATAACAATAAAGCCTAACTTAATTTTTTACTGTAATTAAAACAGAAAAATCTCAATTGATAATATTATTTCTTTTAACTATCCTGGATACAGTTATTTTCGTTGAACGCCAATATTAAACAATTAACGGCGTCATACTTTTACATGCGTCGTTTTACTACTAACTTATGCATTGGAAAGGGGCGAGAGCGTTAAATAAAGCAAAAGAAAGAATAGAAGAAAGATAAAGAATACAAGACATATCAAAATTGATGTTTATGTCAAATAATAATCAACTAAAACAAAATATAGAGTTGAAATAAATGTTAAGAGATGACAGTTCAAAACGCACCACCTCCAATACTCTACAACAGCAATAATAACATTGTTATTGACAAAAGCAAAAACAACAAACACTATAAAACAACACAACAGCAAAAATAAGAACACCGCTAACGTGGAGTACACACAAACAGAATAGGACAAAGCAGAACAGACCCATAAATACTCCAACTAAAATTTTATTATTATTATTTATTTTAAATTATTTACCACTTACGCTGTGACTAAATCATCTTTTTGAGTGAGAGGCCAGTTAGATTTTTTATACAATTCGTTAACAGTGTTACTTTCGGCATCGCCACCGCACAGTTATTTTTGCTTTAAGTTTATTAGAAGTTTTATATTAAAAAGTTAAAAAAAGAAAATTTAGTGTTTAAAAGTGCTTTTTAATTTGTTAATAACCAATAAGGAAATAAAAAGAATGGTTTGATATGTAACGGTGGCGAAGAAAAAGAATTGCTAGTCATATTCCTCCACTTTGATATGTAAAATATATGTATGTATGAAAAAGAAGAAGAAAAAATAAATCAATTAAATGTGTGTTAATGATTCCCCAGAAAAAAATTGTGTGCTTAAAAAAATGAAAATTATAAAAAGTGCTTCATCCATTATCTTTAACAAGAAGTAAAAAAACGAAAACTTTTGAGTTTATAAAAATAGTATTAAATAATAAATACACAAAAAGTAAATATGTAATAATATTGCATGTTACAATAAAGCAAAAAAAAAAAAAATACTACAAAATACAGCAACAATTAGCCTATACCAGAATTATATAGAATGCATATACACAGATATAATAAAATCCACTGTCAAAAAATAGTTGTGCATGTGTGTATGTTTTTTGTTTTTTATTTCTATGAATTAAAATTTAAGTGCGTGTGTTTATTTTGTTGTACGTACATAAAGTTTTAAAATGACTAAATTTTTCTTGCTTTAATTTTTGTTGTTTTTCAATAAAAACGTTTAGGCATATCTAATACACCCACCGGTATTTAATTAATTACAATGATCTTAATTAATTTTTAACAGTTTTTAATGGGATATTATTTTAGTCATGAAAACATGGCGTATAGTGTTTAGAGCGCTGGCACAGAAACTCAAACGACCGAGGTTAAATCCCAGCGAAGGACAAACATTATAAAATAAAATTAGCGGTTTTTCTAAATTATAATTCAAAAATAAGCTCTTATAACTTTGCATTGACTGAAAATTGTTTCAGTTTAAAGCTGTTAACCACAAATGCATCTCAAATTTTTAGATAATGACCACTAATCAATCAAGTCACAAACATTTGTATGCCAATAAAAACAACGTTTTTTTGTCACCCAGGGATATTTATTTAAGCCATAAATTTAACCCTCTGCGACTGATGTGGTAGTCTATCAGACACCAACAAACACAAAATAGTATTTTGAAAATTCATACCATGCCGATTAATAACATTAAACACGAATTTTCGCTATAAATTAGAAAAATAATCATATAAATAATACCTTATATTCATATCAACAATAAAAAATGGTTTTATTAGATTTCCAAATCGGAACTTTGGAAAATATAAGCCATGGAAATGGTGTCTGGTAGACTACCACGTCATTAGAATTTTAAGAACTATATCACGTCAGTCGCAGAGGGTTCATTTCATTTACTTAATATTTAAAGCAATCGCGTCCCAGCCATATGCACGATGTGTAAGTTTTTGCAAAAACTAAAACTTTATTCTTTCACACCGGAGAGTACAACAGGCCATTAGATATCGGTAAAAGCAATGTTTGCTGTTAACTTTGTAAAGAAACAATTTTCAGTCAATGCAAAGTTATAAGAGCTTTTAAAGCTGTTAAAGACAAATGCTTTTAAATTTGAGATGATCCATATCACTTTATATAGGGATGATGGTCCAAGGGGTCCTTAATGGTGTACTTAATGGTGGTATATCTGAAATAATTTTGTAACAGGAGAATATGCGATTTGAAAAATATATTTTTTTCAAAATGTCTGGGATAGATTAGTGGTCTTTATGGAAAAATAAGGGACGGCCAAAATATTACACTATATAGGGATGATGGTCAAAGGGGTCTTTAATTGAACTGTGTTGCTGCTATATGTGAAACAATTTTGGAATAGGAGAAAATGGGATTTGAAACATGCCACCAGAATTCGAAATAACTTAAACAGTTACTAGGTATGAGTACTCTTGTAGTTTTTATAATTTGTTTTGTTATATTGGTTTGTTTAGTTTAACTTATTTGTTCGTTGTCTTATTAAATGGGCATTGCGTCATAAAGCATTTATATAACATGTCGTAGTTGTCACTTTGGCTGGTGAGAGTATGACCAAACATGGCTTTTATGACTCCATTTATATTATTCTGACTTAACGAAATAAATTTTTATTATGTATTCATATTTAGTTTCTGTCGTTGTTATCAAACTTTCAGGCTTTTAATTGAGCAAATTAGACAGACAGCCAGTTTTAAAGCAAAGAATATAAATCATATAGAATGCGCATCTCAACACTTATCCAAATATTTTGTCAACATTTTTTCAGACGCGGGAAGGAAGGGCAAAAGGCAAAACAAAAGAAAAGAGCGTAACAAAACAAGAGAAACCAAAGAGAAACTAATGTCACAGTGTATGCACTGTGCTAATGTGTGTTTTATTTCTTTTGCATTGTTGTTTAGGTTTTTTCGTTCAGCCACAGTACATACAGTGACGAAATTCCAACAACTATAACAAGAACATCACACAGCAAGATAGCCACAACAAAATTTTTGCACACACAACATCACAGTGTATAAGACGATAGCCACAACAAATTTTTTACTTCGTGTTTTTTTTTTTTGCTTAAGTACCAGCGTTGCCACAATTGGTAGAATTCTACCAGAATTGGTAGAAAATTTTTCGTTTGGTAGGATGGTAGGCTGAATATGATTTTGGTAGATTTTTAGCAGAAGCTAAAAAAACTGTATTGCCCATTATAAACAATCTTAATTAAGGTGGAAGTACATAACAAGCGTTCTGAGCGCCATGCGTTGCAAGCTTATGTCAAAAAAAGTTAAAACAGTGCATTTTCATAAAGCAAGTTACAAGCAAAGCATGCAACACTGCTAACGCGAGAAAGTTGACCAACTTTTAACTTTTACAAGCGTTGACAAAAAAAATGAAATCACTAATACATATAAAAAATGTGTTTATGTTTTTATGTCCAAAAAAGAAGACTTGTTGAAAAATATAAAAGAATTAGTTGTGGTTTTATGATTGGCTTGTGAGAAAAACATTTTGTTTAAAAAAATATAAAAGTTTTGGAAAAAATACATTAAACTTAATAATAATACATCTTTAAGTGGCGCCTGTAAAGTATGGTATGTAACTTACCATTTTAAAAGCATGAAAAGTCTTAAAGCTTAAAACGCGCTCAGCAGCTAACGCTTGTTATGTATTTCCACCTTTATAAATTTCAGTCCGGAAGTTCAAGATTGATGTATTTATATTCAAGCATTAAATCTAACTTTTTGCTCACAACACTGAAACTGATTTTAAAAATACTAATAATCACATTGACGTTTCAAAAATTTCTATCGGTACAAAAGCCAAAATGTATTCTACTAAAAATCTTAACCCGGAAAAAATAAAATTGGTTTATACAGTGCTTGTGTGACATATTTCTACGGAGTAATTGTCAAATAAGCACTCTATAAACCAATTTTATATTTTATGAATACGGGCATTTGATGTTAAACATGAGATTTTGCAATTTTACATTGAATTACTAAACCAAATCAATGCTAGATTTGATTTTAATCGAGAAGATATTAAATTGTTACAATAATTACTCCTGAGTAAGTATTGTCAAAAGAAGACTTGCCTATGTAAAATGTCCCTCGTCTTAAAATTTTCTAATCTTATAGACTGTGATCCTGATATTATTATCGCACAGTGGAATCTGTTGCCATTAGAAACGGTTTAATGAGAAAAGTTTCGGTGAATTCACCAACTTTGTTCTTAATTTAATTTCTCTTCCGAATAGTTCTGCAGCAGCTGAACGAAAATTATTATTAACGCTTTCCTTAATCAACACCAAATTGAGAAACAAATTCGAAATCGACTGAAATTTCAAACAGCTAAAATTTGCAACTCTGACAAGATTTTGAATTCTTTTTTACTTATACGTACTAATTATTTATTTATGTATTGTTAAGAATATCAATTGTTTTTGTTATATGATTATTTTTTGTATATGTATTTTCGAAGAACTGAATTCTTTTCGTTATATTTTTTATTTTTGGTTATTTATATGTACCAATACATGTAATGGTGTTAATAAACATTGTTTTCCGTTTCAAACATGTATTCTTAAATAGTTTTTAAACAGAAATGGTTTTTAAACAAAAATGGTTTTTTAACATAAATGGTTTTTGGTAGATTTTGATTAATTTTGGTAGATTTTGAAAGAAATTTTGGTAGAATTAAAATGTTTTTAGTGGCAACACTGTTAAGTACAGAAACGGTATCATGCTAACAACAATATTCACATACAATACAATTTATGTGTTTGTGTTTCTTATTCATTGTGAGCTGTTTTCGTTTTTTAAATTTTAAAACTTAGAGAATAATGTTGTTGGTTCAAATATTTTTGTGTATTAAAGAATACAGTGCTCCGATACGACTATGTAAGCTAGTGTAGGGCAAAGCATATTTAATTTGTAGTTGCGCGAAGGAAAATACATTAATCTACATCGAATATATAGCGCCCTATTTAATATCGTAATAAAAGTGTAGTTAGAAATATATTTTATTATTATTATTTATTTAAGCTCAACAATTGATTTTATATTTATTTGAAATAAAAGGTTAACTAAACCAAAAAATGTAATTCCAAAAATATAAAAAACAAGTACATATATATTCATTAATGACAAATTTTCGAATGATAAATTGATGATTTTTCAATTATTTATAAGAAAATTCTATTTTTATCTTTAATTTATATATGTATGTATGAATTATATATATGTACGTATATACATATACATTTTTAAAAGAAAAGACACTTTAATTTTTTTATGTTAAAAATAAATAATAAATAAATAATAATCAAGATTAAAATTATTTTTTACTTTATACTTCAAAGCATCAAAAAGTATGTATATTTTGAGGATTTTCATCTCCATAAAAAGGCTAATAAAGTTAATTTTTTTTAAAGATTATTTATTGGATAAAATATCTAATTTTCTTTTTTTGGAACTTCCGTTTTCTGTAGTCCAAGAGCAATGTTTCCGAAGGAGAACCAATAATAGAAAGTCCAATACCTCTATTCTGTGTTGAGAACAAGTGTCGGCAAACCACTCTGGGGTCATTCGTTTACATGACTCAATAATAAAAGATTTTATACCAATTTTTTGAGGTTCAGATTTAAAGACATTATGAAATATTAAAATGTGTTTTTGCTTGCATCCATTTAGCTATCATTCTAAATTATTTTACTTCCCAAAATGGTTTATCTGCAGATTCTTTAAGTGAAATTGTTACAGTAAATGTAAATATTTTAAAAAGCATTGGTATTAATGTTTATGCCCTTATATGTGTTCAAGGCTCGACTAACCGAAAATGATTTTCCAATCTTAAAGTATCTGCTAAAAAACCGTTTTTTGAATTAAGCGATCAAAATGTTTTTTGCCTTTATGATTTCCCACACTCAATTAAATCTTTGCGGAATGGGTGGCTGAAATGTGACATAAAAACCCGGGATGGGACGGCAAGCTTTCAGGTAATTAGGGAATTGTAAGAAATGGAAGCAAATGCAAAAACAAAAATGTGCCCAAAACTAACACGGCAACATATGTTTCCTAACACTTTTGAAAAATGCTTGTAGTATTTGCCACACAAATTTTCAGCAGGCTTGTTTCTGCTGCTATTAAAACAACGTCTGAAACCACAAAATTTAAGACATGTTCCGCAGAATTGGCTTTATGAACAGCTCAGTTTATGGAAAAAATGGCAAAATTTTTGATTGTCTTAATAGTGGCTCCCTTTATCGAGATAATTGCTACAGATCTGCAATTCAGATTAACAACGAAGTATATTAATATGTATATTCAGTTCTTTTTAGAATATTTAAAAAAGGTGGAGTTTGTAGATCAAAACAAGCGTATTTTCTTTTCAAATAAAATGAAACTCACCCTAAATTCAATTCTTATGTTAACAAATGAAATTTTAAGGGAAGGTGGTGATTTATATTTCTTAATGACAAAGTCCCTCAATCAAGACAAATTAGAACACTTTTTCTGTCTTTAAATCTGAACCGCGAAAAATTGGTACAAAATCTTTTATTATTGAGTCATGTAAACGAATGACCCCAGAGTGGTTTGCCGACACTTGTTCTCAACACAGAATAGAGGTATTGGACTTTCTATTATTGGTTCTCCTTCGGAAACATTGCTCTTGGACTACAGAAAACGGAAGTTCCAAAAAAAGAAAATTAGATATTTTATCCAATAAATAATCTTTAAAAAAAATTAACTTTATTAGCCCTTTAATGGAGATGAAAATCCTCAAAATATACATACTTTTTGATGCTTTGAAGTATAAAGTAAAAAATAATTTTAATCTTGATTATTATTTATTTATTATTTATTTTTAACATAAAAAAATTAAAGTGTCTTTTCTTTTAAAAATGTATACATACGTACATATATATAATTCATACATACATATATAAATTAAAAATAAGAATAGAATTTTCTTATAAATAATTGAAAAATCATCAATTTATCATTCGAAAATTTGTCATTAATGAATATATATGTACTTGTTTTTTATATTTTTGGAATTACATTTCTTGGTTTAGTTAACCTTTTATTTCAAATAAATATAAAATCAATTGTTGAGCTTAAATAAATAATAATAATAAAATATATTTCTAACTACACTTTTATTACGATATTAAATAGGGCGCTATATATTCGATGTAGATTAATGTATTTTCCTTCGCGCAACTACAAATTAAATATGCTTTGCCCTACACTAGCTTACATAGTCGTATCGGAGCACTGTATTCTTTAATACACAAAAATATTTGAACCAACAACATTATTCTCTAAGTTTTAAAATTTAAAAAACGAAAACAGCTCACAATGAATAAGACACACACACACATAAATTGTATTGTATGTGAATATTGTTGTTAGCATGAAACCGTTTCTGTACTTAAGCAAAAAAAAAAGACACGAAGTAAAAATTTTGTTGTGGCTATCGTCTTATACACTGTGATGTTGTGTGTGCAAAGTAAGAGAATAAACGAATTCTCTTTGCTAAGTAAGAGAGTAACAATTCTTTTTGCGGGTTCCAACATTACGACCCGCCATAAGAAATTTTACTTGTACGTGAGCACATTCTATATGATTTATATTCTTTGTTTTAAAGTTACATTTCGCTTTTTTGTTGGTCATTCACTTTAAATTAAATAAAAACAGACTTCAGCGGCAACATACGCATTGTATGTTCTATTGCGGTGCATTAAAATCGGCATTATATTAAAAAGAAAGTTACAGAAGAGGAAGTGTTCACAACATTAGGATTTCTTGAACTTTAGGCATAATGACTAAAACTACCTGAAGTACTCTTGGTCTTAATTGAAAATTATAAAATTTTTCGGCTATATATTATTAGTAAATGTATGGGAAATGGAGAGGGTTCATTCGCATTTAAGAACAAACATTTAAAGAAAGGCAAAGGAATAAACAAAGATGATAATTAGGCGATTCACAAGGTTATGTATATCGCATCAGGCAAATATTTGACGAAAAAAGCGTAACCACTATTTTTAATGAAATATTAGATATACCTATTGTAAGTTGCTCTAACATAAACTAAATTTTCTAGTCGCCGAAGTCTAGTGGTTAGTTTATTGGCTTACTAGACAAGAGCTCCGGGTTCAAACCCCAGCTCTGACATCTTCAAAGCAAAAAGAAATATGAAAAAAAAAAACATTTCTTGCGGCGACTACATCTTAGCAGTCTTATGGTAAAAGCTCTGAGAGTAACTGATTGTCAAAAACAAATTTCTTAAGTCTGACGTTCGGAGTCGACGTTAAACTGTACATATACCATGGGTGCTGCGAGATACCAAGCCGTAACCTTGAAAACAGAGTTGTAATGACCAATTATGTATGCATGTATGTACTTTATTTTTATTTATTTATTGCTAAATACCAGATGAGTGTCATAAATTTATAATGATATTCAATACAATGTGGAAAAATGATCAACAAAACATTATCAATGAAATAAATAATAATAATAGTAGAAATAACAACGATAATTATTTATTAAATATGTTTGAAAATCAAAATGTGTCCAAAAACAACAGCAGCAAAAACCTAATTTTTAATAATATATTGAATAAAAATTATAATATAAACAATAAATATATTACCACAATTCAAGTTAAAAGAAAATTATAGTGTTCAAATATAAAATAAATGTAATTTAAGCGATTAAGAAGGGAAAAATAAAATTAAATTTATAAAACCATACGACCTACGTACATAATTAATTAAAACAACAACAACGGAAAAAGAACTAAAAAGACAAAATAATAAAAAGAAATGAATTTGCAAACAAACTCGCCTCTATAATAGTAAGCCATACGGTTAAAGCAGGGCTTATTAGAGGTGAGAAACAGTACTTGTAAACAAAATAGCTAAAAGTTGTCATTACTTTGTTATTTCATTGTATAATTTATTCAAATAAAAGAATAAAATATTATTAGAAAGAACGACAAAATATACAAAACAGAAAAGAAAGCTGCATTTACATATATATTGAATTGCTTGCCATGCTGTTAATTGGAGCCCTGGCATTGGGTTTAATTGAGTCTACACATTCCAACTTAGGCATTAATAGTTTAGCCTACAGCACAGTGACCAGTGGTGGTGATAGTAGCGCTGGTATAAACAGTGTTAGTAACAGTGCGGGTGGTATTAACAGTGATGTCAACAGTGTAATCGAGGCAGCGGCGATAGCAAGTGGTAACGGCGGCGGCATCTCCTCTAACGGAGGTGTTTCTTCTGCCGTTTCAATATTCTCGCAACCTACAATGAATGCAGTCACAGTACACAGTAGTGGCGGGGGCATTGGTATGATTGTAACAAATTCAAATGCTGGCGGTGCCTTATCCTGGGACAACAATGCCACAATACGTTCCGCTACAACGGGCGATTGGTCACTTGAACAATGCATTATATGGCAGCGACCCCACCACATGTATTTCCAATTAGGAAATGCCTTTTTATTTTTGGCATTTCTGGCACCACATCGACCTTTTGGCATATTGTGGTTGCGTGCAATGCTCGTTATAGGAGCTATTCTACTGGCCATGTATGGTTATTTAATTGATTGTGCTCAAGATGTTGTGCTGTGGTCATCGTTATTTTTCGGCGTTAATACTATATACCTGATAGCCGCGCTGTGTCGCCTTCGGCCAGTACGCTTCGATAGAGAAATTGACGCAGTAAGTGTGTAAATATTAAATTAATTTTTCTTTTTTTTTAATAAATATTTAACTTTAAGAATAGTACATATGCATATTATTATGACATGTGCTCAGCTACTTAAGATATACATACCTGCTCGTATTCTCATGATAAATAAAATTGTTGCTGATATAAAGTTTATTTTTGTTTAGCAAATACATACATAGCCATTTTGTTATGAGTGGGAATTTTAAAAATTTGTTTTTTTTATGTCATTGTAGTAACACCCACCTAAAGTGTGTCATTTGTAATAAGATTGATAACTCGTTAACGAATGATGTACATGCTTACATAAGTATTTATATTTATGTATATGTGAGATAATTAAACAATCTTGTATATTTTACTGCACGTGACATTTCATTTGCTTCTCTTGTTCTGGTCACGGCGCATTTAAAAAAGAGGTAATTCATACATATTATATATTTATAAAATGTTTAAGTTTAAAAACCTCTTCAAGTTAGCTCAAGCTACTACTTGTTTACATATACTACGAGTAATAAAATTATTAGAAAATTTCTCGAGAACGTAATCTTTCTGACAAATAGGAATTAATTAAGGACCTACAGTTTGTTGAATCTAATTGTTTTATTAATACAATTTTAATTCGGAAGTTATTCTGCTATACTTAAATGTTTTAAGTTAATTATCTTATAATACTAGTAATTATTATTGAATCTGAAGGCAAGTTTACGTTTAATTAATATTATACATCCATAACATAAGGCGCTTAACATGACTTCTTCACATCTATGTATCTATGTATATCTATATATTCAACATTCCAATACAATGCACTGCATTTAGTAGGGGTTTACTCCTGAGTATTGGTCTTAAATAAAAAAAAAAAATAGTAATAAGAATCATGTTATCTTTTTTCGCTTTTAAAATGTTAAAAATTCAAAAAAATCCTCAGTATTCCTGGTAAGTATAGAATACTATTTAGTACTCAATACTATTGAATAGAATTTGCCAGCACTATTGTAATGTGAATATGCCCAGTGTATTGTACAAAAAGTATGCTACACAATTTATTTAATTTTTTTATTTACGATGTTGCCACGACTTTTTTAAAATAAAAAACTATTCTTAGGGATGGGGATTTTAATTGGAATTTTTTAGTATTTCGTTACATTCTTATATAAAGTCTAACAGCCTTATTTATAATTAAAAGTTAGCAGCTAGTTGTACGTAGTGGGAAAATTTGTCATTCATATACGTGCAATTCTTACTCAGACGTAAGTTTTTTAATTTTTTAGATTCTCTGACCAGTCATCAAGTATAAGGTATGAGAAATTTTAATAGTATTAGTCTATGGCGGATGATAAATTTAAGAGTTTCTAACGATTTGCTACCTTTTCACTATACATACAGCCGTCAGTATCTTAGTACATACCTATATAGTTTCTGTTCTTTTATTAACATTGACTACATATTTAAATAAAAAAACTACATACATAAAAAAGCAGTTGTTTTGTTTACATACATAATATGTATGTATGTATATTATACATATGAAAAGTTATTATTCTTAAGTCGGGATTTACAATGTAGAAATTAAAAGGCAGACATTTCTCAATTCTCTTTTGTTCTTGCCTAAAACTTTTACAATGTAGAACTTAGAAGACAAACAGAATAAGGAAGAATTAGGAAAAGTGTAAAGGAAAAATGTACGGTACAAACAATCGTGAAGTAGAACAAATACACTGGTATTTTTCATTTCGCAGACGTCGTAAGTGAATTTATTTTCATCGTAGAAATCTGGGACCGGGACCAATCGACGCGTATTTTTTTTCTGATAAAAATGATGCAAAAAAACGTATTTTCAATTTTTTGTCAGTTTCAGCGTTCTTAAATTCCATTGACGAAATGTACTTCCAAGAAAGCTAAGAATAAAAATGAATGTATTGCAGTGCATCAGGCATTCATATCGTAAAATCTTCTTTGAAACAATTTTTGCTTAATTTCGCCTGATTCCATTATATTTTTTTAAATAACCATTAAGAGTAGATAAGTACTTATCAGAAATACCTCAAAGTTAATTATGCACTTTGTGAACAAAAAATCTGTATGATATCCTAAAGGTATGCAATTACTTTTGGTGCAAATGAGCATGCATTGCCATATACCAGTGGTTCTCTAACGGGGACCGCGAAGAACTTTGGACCATTTTAATATATGTATGTATTAACTAATTTATTATAATAAGTATGTAAAAATATGTTTAATTTCGAAATTATTAATATACATATATAATATACCTTGTCGTCTTTCTTTGCATTTAAGTAGTTAATTTTTGAAGATAGGCATACATTTCAATCGTACATAGATATGTATAATTCGTACTTATTTTCTTCTAAGTTCATATCAAACAACAAAAAAATAATTGGTACTACTCGTACTACCAAGGTAATTTTAGCGTCAACATCTTTTTTATTATATTGTTTTTCAGAGGTGAGTTACCAGTCAAAATAAGGTTTCCGCGAAGCGATAGCTACTATAGGTTATAGCGTACATTTTATAAAATAATGCTTATAGTCCTTTTACAGTTTTGTACGCTTTTTAGAAAGATATATCTGAATTACGTATGAGAGGGTGAATTACGATAAACTCTGTTGTTTCAACATAGCTTTACCATATGCACGTTCGGCAAGTGGCCATATTATTTTAAATAAAAGTATCATGGTTATTGATCGGTGTTTTAAATTAAATGTTTATTTAAATGATGTTAATTCTGGTTTTTCGACCTTTATTATTTAATGTAAAGAATTACTCAAGCTTAAGGTCTTTTTTAAATAAAAATCGTTTATTTATTTATCGATATTTCGCTACTCCTGCGTGTAGCGTCTTCAGGAAATATTTATTTTTAAATGTTTATTTCTTAGTTTTATGAAAAATTACATTTTTCTTAGAGAGCATAAAAAGTTATGCCTGCAAATTGGACTCTTAATTTCCTCCTAAAAAAAGATAAAAGGCATATTTTGCTTTTAGTTATTTTTTAATTAAATTTTTATTTATACTATTTGCTTTATAATTTTTTTATAAGATTCAGATATAAATACTTCATAAAAATGTTTTCTTTTTAATTACAACTATTCTAATTTGGATTAAAAAAGTACTAAAGAAGTTGTTTCGTATATTTTTCTATTTAAAAATTTTCCTGTGTTATATGGATATATGTATATTTTATATATTAGCCATATGCAAAAAAAAAAAAAATAATAATAAAGTAGACTTGAAGTCTTTATTTATCATACAAATTTTGAGCTACAGTCTAGTCTTCTTTAATTCTTTTTTTGCATACGGGCATAATTGTTTATAAAAGGATGTATATACATATGTATGTATGTTTTTATGTTGAACTTAACATAAAAAACGGGTATAATTTTAAAAAAGATATGGTGAACATTTACTGCTTATGTTAGTCTTTATATTAAAATAAAAATCATTTTCGTTTATAATAACATTTTTCGAATTATCACAGATCTTTTAATTATGTATTTTTGCTTTTGCACTTTAGAATGAGTGTGCATGATAAAATATGAGAGTTAATGAGCAATTACTGTTTACTAATATTTTGTTTGAAGTTGTTTTTCTTTTTAAATACTACTTATAAGAAATACAAAAACAAAACAATAGAGGTGAATACACTTAAAAAAAACTTGTGGACACTAAAAATTAGGTTATTATTATTAAATAGGACAGGCAAAAATAAAAACGGATATAAAAAATTGAACTAACTATAGGTTACATAAATACTAACAACAACTTTTTTAAACTTAGAAAGAATAAAGCAATTCATTTAATGTTTTAAAATGAATTAAGTGTTTAAATAAAATTGATTTTTAAAATTACCAATACATACTATAAATAATACATAAAAGAATAAACGTACATATCTAAAAAATGCAGAATTTTTTTTTTGGTATGGGATATTTTCTTTCAACTTTTCATATTAAGTTCAAAACTTTATAAAGGTACAAATTAAATTTAAAAAAATGTGATTTTAAATATTTGTAACTTGTAATATTCTTTTTAATCTTTTCTTTACTCTATATTTTAATATTAGTTTCGTTTTCATGCGATTAAATTGTTTTGTATTATTAATTAAAGGAGTATATACACTATCAAATTGCTTGAAATCAAGCATGTGACGTGAACATAAAGCTAACAGATTATACTATTCAATGCAATCAAGCATTAATTTTGTGTTAAATTTCCAGAAGTAAACAGCCAGTGTTGGAATAAGCAACAATAAAAAAATAACGACATATAATTAGCAAACATTTTTACTTTTATCATAAAAATTCGTTTCAAATTCAAAATTTGTCATAAAAATCAACAATACAAAAAAATTATTTTCCGATACTGTTTAATCTATGAAATCGCAACAAAATTAATTGCTTGTACCAGGAAAAAATCTAAATTTTTTGATTTTGCTTCCAACATTGTTGATGTTATCCATACATAAAAATACTACTACAATGCAGTTCAAGCAATTTTATAGTGTATTTGTATTTTGTATATGAGACATAAATATCTTTTAATAAACTATTGATATTTGTAATTGACCCGCAATATAATACAGTTGTAAACAGCTTGCTGCCATTGTAATCATATTACCTATGGCCACTGTCATGTGTATACGACGAAAAGCTTTATGTATACGTTGATAATGTGGACATTTAATTAAGTCCCCCTGTACAAGACTACCAATCTCTTTCCCACTGCCGATAGTGTCCTCAATCTTGTATTTCTCATTCATTAGACGTAGTAAAGGTGGTGCCAAATATAGCCTTACTAATACCTCAATGGCCCCCGTTAAAGCCAGTGAACCCAATTGTATCCATTTTGCCAGAGTCAATGTTTTAAGAAAACATTTCACATACAAAATGAGCATTGTAATACTGAGCACTGCATTCATAGCGAAATATTTGGGAAATAATATCTGTTGGCATTGGCCAAACATGTGGCGAGGCAATGAAAAATATAATGAAAGGCCTGTAATGAAAAAAAAAAAACTAAAAATAATAAATAAATAAGAATTTTAACATAAATGAAACGAAAACTTTATTAAAAATTTAAAACGACAATATGTTAGAAATCAATGAAATGAGATTATATCGTCAATGGAATTAAAGAACGCTGTAACTGACAAAAAATCGAAAATACGTTTTTTGCATCATTTTTATCAGAAAAAAAAAAATACGCGTCAATTGGTCCAGGTCCCAGATTTCTACGATGAAAATAAATTCACTTACGCCGTCTGTGAAATGAAAAATGCCAGTGTATTTGTTCTACTTTTATGAAAGTTTTTTTTGGCTGTGGTGAACATTTAAGGTTATGTCAGTTACAGCGTTCTTTAATTCCATCGACGATATGCATCAGTTTGTCACTATTTCACGTTGTATATTTATTTTTTACAACACCAAAATTTTGGTTTATTTACACTTAGAAAAATTGTTTGTTAAAATACAAATTATAATTATTTAAACCATATAAAAATTATTCAATAATTAAATTATTCATAACGTATTCCTCGATGCAACAAATAATATTATATCTATTACACTACAAGATATTTGTAATATATGTATGTATGCATACCTACATACATATGTATGTATGTAAGTATTTATTATTTGTGAAATTATAAATCTATTTTATAAAAGTAATTCTTTTTGGTACCTATCTGGGGTCGTATAATTTCAAATAGTCATTTAAAATTAAAAACTCACTAAGTTAAGATAAAAAATTTTGTATAAATAATGAGCACTAACAACGAGCTACTATTTGAAAGAGAATTAGAATAGAAACATTACTTTGTAAACCCTTTCTGAACTGGTAACTGGTTTGAATGCAACCTTTTGACAGAAATTAGATCCTAAATATTGCTTCAAAGAGCCGCTCGCAATAAAAATTAAAAAAAATTATATTTTATATATTCTGTATTTATAATATCTTATAAAAAACTGGGCTTTTTATTAGGTCACCAAAATTAAATTAAACAAATTATTATTTTAATTATTTTTCATCCGACGTTTCGTTGGAAGATCCCAACTTCTTCAGGGATGTTTGTATGAAACGTCGGATGAAAAATAATTAAAATAATAATTTGTTTAATTTAGTTTTGGTGACCTAAAAAGCCCAGTTTTATATAAGATATTATAAATACAGAATATATAAAATATATGTATAGGTATACAAAGGTCAATATTAATTGTGAAAACTGAATGTAAAAAAAAAAAATAGTTAATACTTAGTCAGTATAAGTATACTTTTAGGGATGTGTATATCAAAGAACTTATAAAATATGAAGTGCATACGAGTATAAAATATATATGTACTTACATACATACATACATGTGAAGAAAGCTTCTCGTTCCCTACTATAGTTGTATCTATTTAATTTTTAAATTATACATACATATGTATATGTTTTCAGTTAATGCTTACCAGAAACAAATGTCATCCATATTTGAGCACCAAAATGTGTAGAAAATGCTCCCAAGTATGCAATTAATGCCAACATGTCATTTCGCCTTGATGGTATCTCAGAAACTTGTTCTTCTTTGCCATTCTGTCTTATTTCATTGTATTGTGACTGATTGGAGTTCGATGAGCTATCAATAAGTTCCGGCCAAACTGAAAGCATTACAAATGTAACAATAGCTACTGCCACAAGATGAGCTGGTTGTGCTGTTTTGGTCAGCAATCTAAAAAAAAATTAAAACAAATAAGAAATGCGTTTTTTTCTTAATAAATGCATGAGGATTTTTAATAGAAAAGAAAAACAAGCTAGACTTAATTAATTTTAGCCTTATATGTAAGTTTGTAACTTTATATTTTAATAATGCAGGGGAATGTAAAAAAGAGAATAAGTGAGAAGATATAAATAAAGTTAATGTAACGTAAAATGTTGTAAATCTAAACTGCAGCCAGTAGTGGTAATAATGAAGCATAAATTTTAATTAAAATTCTAAATGAACATCATAGTTTATTCATCCGCATTACGTTTACATTACACCCAGTGTATTTGAAAAACGAATACCAACTAGTGGTGTACGTGCAAAAACTCATGCAATGCATTTTCATTCGTACCCTAGTACTGCATATCATCCCCCTATAGCGGTTCCCCTCTTTAGTAAATTTATGCAGCTTCTAACATTAACGTTAAGTAATGAAATGCCTTTATGTATGTACATGCATGTTGCTGTTGCTATTGTATAATGATCAACGCTAATAAACAAACATTGAAATGTTAAATGTGTTGCACACTCACTAATAGAAATCTTGTCGAGTCTAGCATAAAATCTACTGCCATAATACACACAAGAAAACCACAGTAATGTCCAGGAGAGAAAATGTATATATAAACCAGTTCCAAGTTGATTACCTCGGTTTAACTTATTATTTATTTAAAATATTATAACATTAAAGCGTATTAAAAACGCTATATTGTTATCATTTTTTTCTCTTTTTCTGAAACAACAAAGTAAATGAGAGCATTTTTGTTAATCAGGGTTATCAGATAGTTTTCAATTTTTATCCCCGATTTGGAAATTTTGTCCTCAAAACCCTAACTATTTCATCTCTAAAAATCCCCAAAAAACCTGCTTCAATAATTTTGCATGTACATACATACATACATAACTGGCCTTTACAACCCTGTGTCAGGATTACGGCCTAGCTTCTTGCAGCACTCATGTTGTGTGTGTCAATTTGTATTTATGAGTACCGGGACCTACAGTTTAATGTCGACTCCGAACGACAGATTTGAGAAGCTTGTTCATGGCAATTAGTTACTCTCAGAGCTTTTGCCAGAAGACTGCTGAGAGGTAGTCGCCGAAAGAAATATTTTTTTCATATTTCTTTTTTTGAAGATGTCAGAGCTTGGAGTCGAACCCAGGGCCCATGTCTTAGTAAGCCAACACACTAACCACTAGACCACGGCGACTACAAATTATATTTAAATATTTTATTGAGTATTTAAAAATATATATGTACATATACAATCGTATATATGTATGCATGTATTTGTTGTAGAAGTTAATTAAATTTTTAAAATCACAAATTTCATCTTTTTCTTGTTCTTCTAAATCATCTTTTTTTTATGTAACTTTTGAGTTAAAACGTTGTGGCACTTTAGCAGATTGATTTAATATATCGGAACAAAATTATTCTTCTTTGTCAGAAGAAACGCCTTAATTTGATAATCAGAACTAAACTATTAAATGCATTTAGATTTGTTGCAATGATTTCTCAATTAAACAAGAAAATAACATCCGTGAAAGAAATGGACACCAGCCGAAAGAAACACGTTTTCGATTCTAACTATGAAACTATTCTCAGATTTATTTGTGTTCTTTAAACATTAAAGGAAATTATCAACTATATAACTCATACTTTTCCCTAGAAATCCTATATTGGAATTATATTTTTCTCTACATCAGTTTGCAGTGAGTTAGTCGTAGTCTAACTATAATATTATATTCTCTTTGCATTTTTGTAGTTGTCACCGTATTTAGATGAGTCAGAATTATTTTGTCTTGTTTCTTACCGCTCTCTTATTCCATTTATCCCCTTTATTCGACATCGACAACATGTACGTCCATAGAATTTAATATGAAAGTATGAGTTTTAAACCACTTTATAAGCAAATTGTGTTTATAAACTCATACTTACTTTGATCTGGAATTTTTGCATAGTGTGTAAAGAACTATAAAATATATAAAATTAAATAAGTAACAAAAATTTTACAAATCGGTTGCCTCATTAAAATTCCCATCCTCAAATATACATTTTTATCACCATCACAGAAAAAAATCCCAATTTTGGGTATAAATCCCCTAACCTGACAACACAGTTGTTAATATACTTTTTGTTTTACAATTATTTAAAAAGATCATAAAACATATTGTATTTTTTATTACCGTCTCGACTTTAACATTGAGATGATAATAAAACTTTTCATTCAGAAACAACCCATTTTAAATAAAAACACTTCATTTTAGAACAAAATTGAGTGAGTATTTATTTGTCTTTCTCCTGTGCTAAACTGTAATTGAGTTAAAAAATATGCATATTTGTGTTTGTGGCTGTGTGTCTTTTACTATAAAATCGTTGTGGTGGAATTGAAAAAATTCAACGGCATGGCTATCATTTTTAGACGTCATTTAATGTCATACAGCCGTATTACAATTTAATGTTATACGTCACACCTCATTTATTAACAGTCATGCATGAGAAACAAAACACCAACAATTAAAATGGTGATATTTTTTACACCATAAATGAAAACTTACTATAACAGTTGTTATTATAGAAATTTGCTATTATTTTTGTATTTTGCTTTGCTATATTATTTTTTTTCTGTTTTTTTAATACACTGATCTGCAAAAAGAACGTTTATGTTCGCACTTGTTTGAGCCATAACTAAAATTAATTTCATAATGTAATAATTTTTATTTGTGTTGTTTTTTTATTATCTAGTGCAAATTTCATTATTTTAATACTTTACATCTAAAATGAATTCTGATGTTCCTTATTTTGATACAAAGGTCAAATTTTTAAAAATCGAATTTAAAGCGCCCCAATTGAGTCTAAATGTGTGACCGACCCCCACCACTACGGAGTGTCGACCCACCCATGCTAGTGTCTTACACCCTGGAACACTCCTATGGGGTCGCTATTTAAAAATTTGTTAAAATCACCATTTTTGGCACTTTATATGAAACAACCAGCGAAATGGTTATGCAGTAAAAAAAAATTACTAAATCAAGTAAATTTACTAGCAAAATAACGAAAATTTACTAAAAAAAATTAAGTTTTGTATTTCACTCAATTTTTTTACGAAATCAAAAATTTAAGACTGTACTAAAGTACATTTTTTCCATATGGGCTTTAGACAGGAAACATTAAACTATTCAAATTAACTAAATCCAGGCAGAAAGGAATTATATTATTTTTTCGAAAAAAAAAATCTTTATGTACATACATATCTATGTTAGCCTACGAACATAAGAAATCGTTGCATACAGATATGTACATATATCAAATATCCAAAATTACACCAATGTGTATGAGCTATATTTGTTTTGTTACAAAATAAATATAAAGTATACACCCTCTTATTTTTTATGTTAGAACATAACGTATTAAAAAGTATTGTGCACGGCGCACTTATCATATGGTCACTTTGACATTACAACAAGTAAAACATTAACAAAACAAAATGGGTTTTTGTTGTTGATGTGGCATACATGTCGTCGATGGAATTAAAGAACGCTGTAACTGACAAAACCTTAAATGTTCACCAGAGCCAAAAAACCTGTATGAAAGTAGAACAAATACACTGGTATTTTTCATTTCGCAGACGGCGTAAGTAAATTTATTTTCATCGTAGGAATCTGAGACCGGGACCAATCGACGCGTATTTTTTTCTGATAAAAATCATGCAAAAAACGCATTTTCGATTTTTTGTCAGTTACAGCGTTCTTTAATTCCATTGACGATATGTACATACATATGTACATTTCTAAACGTATGTACTTTAGGGGAGTAGTAAATCACTTAGATGGGAATAGTATTTGTAACAAAAACAAATTATACAAAAATAACCCAACGCATCACCTAAGTGATTTCTAAAATAACCTCCATAATTAAGTTCATATGTATGCATGTATGTATGTATGATAAACAAAATGGCGTTGTCCATGACATGCAAATTTTTTACGCCACGATTACGTATAAACGAAATGGTGTTTCAAATTAAAAAAAATAATAATAATGCTCAACACGAACATGTTTTTATGCACACAGAATTCGGATTGTCTTATCAAAATTTGCTATGCAAAAAAAAAGCGATTTACACCATCATATCAAAAATAAATTGTTTACACAAGTGTAAGAGAGAATTTTCCGTAAGAAAAATATAATTCAATTATTACGTGTGCAAACAAAAACAAATTCGATTGTTTTTAGTTAATTTGCACTTGACAACAAAATATTGTTTCTGTTTATTGAAAACGACAAAAATAAATACATAATGGAATAATGTTTGTTTTTGTTTTTTTAGTTTAAATCTTTAATTTATATATTTAGTTTTCTTTTAAGGACTTCGTTTAACATTATAAAATTGAGTTAATCATTTTGATAATTATATGTATAATTTCAAAAATTTTTTTATTTTTATAAAAAAAAGATTAGCATAATATATGTACATACATATTATATGTACTTTATTACATTTAAGTGTGGTTCCCTTAAATAATTGTAATATTTTGTTTAGCGTGCTGAATTCTTTTAAATTAAATTTATTGAAGAAAAACTGGATTTAAAAATACGATTTTTAAAGTGGGATTTTTTAAGCTAAATTTTGAAGTATTTTGTTAGTTTTTGTTATTTTCAAGGATTATTTAAGATTTGTTTATTGGAAAGGGCTTTAAATGTGAAATACGACACAATTTGTTTTCTGTGAAACAGTTTTTGCGAATAATAAGGCCGTAAATAAATATATACATATATAGTATATTTATATATGAAGTGTGTTACCAATAAAATATGGACGTTATTGCTACATTATTATTTTACTGAAAAAGAAAACGAAATACCTAATGACATAACGACTGGGATTACAACGTTTGCAGACATGCTTGTCAGATTTAAACAAGCTTCATAAATAAGTACTTAGTTAGTAGATATACATATAAGGAGTACTAGTTTAATTTTTGTTTTTTTTTTACATAAATAAATTTTCTATGCAATTTTAAAAAAATGTCTCTTTTATATACACAAGTATGCATGTGATTTTTTCAATTCCATTTTAATTTTTTTTTTCCTTTTTTGCATAAAAAAATTGCCATTTAAATTTAGCACAAACTTTTGACTTTTCATCCACTGTTAAATTTAAAAGTACTATACCTACATACATACATGCTGGTTTTATAACTACATATGCATGCATTTGTGTGTACCCTGTATGATATTTAGAGGTGTTTATATATTACAACTGCCGTCACGCCAACTAAAAAAAAACTACAGAAGAATGAAAAAAACTCACGTGTAACTTTTGCTGTTTTGTAATCTTCTAATTGCCCGTTGTGTTATATAGGTAAATTCTCTGGTTATTTGAGTACTTTTAGCCAAAATGTCATCATTATAAATTTCTTTATCCTTACAGTGATGACTCTTTAAATTTGTTATATTATTAATTGGTTTTGTTGTTGTGTTGTCTTCAAAATTTCTTTTGGTAAATTTTGTACTCAATTGTGAAATTTGAGGAAAATGTTCATATGAAACAACATTATTATTGTTGCTGTTTGTGTTTTTTAAAGAGAAATCATAATCATCTGTTATGGTGGCTGTGGTGAAAAAAGTGGCTGTTGTGGTTGGTAATGATGGTATGGGAAATTTTCCGTGACCAAAAGGACATTTTGATATAAATGATTGCTGTTGTTGTTGCTTTTCTTCATTATCTTTTTCTTGCTTTTGCTGTTGTTTGTTAATAAACACTACATTTTTATTTGTATTAGCAGCACGTTTTCTCATGGTATATTTAATAGTTTTAATAATTTTTTCTGGCATACCATTCTCTATGCACTTTTCGATTTGTTCGTTTTCTAAAACAGAATTATGGCACATTTTATTAATTTTTTATTATTATAACTTTTTAGTTTTTAAAATCATGTATTTTATTTATTAACAACTTAACTTTGAATTTATTAATTTTCTTCTTTATTTTGCTTTTATTTATTTTAATGTTTTTTTTTTTTAATTTAATCCCCTTTTCGATTCGTCTTGTTTTTAAAATTATTTATTTTTTTTTATAAAATAAAGGTGGGTTGTTGCATATTTTATAAATAATTCTATTTGGTTTTTATTAAATGCACTAAATTAACTTTTTAAATTTCAAGGAAATTATTATTAGTTTTAATATTAATTTTATTAAAATTTTTGTAATACATATTTTTTTTCTTATTCTTAATGGCAGATTGAAAATTCTCTGTGAGTTCTTATAATTCGCAGAGAAGTATCAAACCGTACGATATCTTTGCGCGACTATCACGCTTTGAATTCAAAAATACTAGTGATTTATAAATCTACTGTGTGCAGTGCTTATATTTCTTGCTACACCATACAAGACAACACAATTGTATTGTTGAATGTTTTAGTAAAGAAAACGATCACAATAATACAATACGAAATAATGAAATACTCGCTCGTCACATTAATTTTTCTATATACATGTAAATATGTGAGCAAAAATTTGTGTTCGATTAAGTGTTTTTCATTCATGCTGAATGTTATTGTTGTTGATTCTCTCTCCTGTATACTCTTAGTTATCCTCACCTATGAGAATGCATAATTTGCTGAATCGTTTTTTAATATTTTGTAAGCTACATAATTACATACATACCTATAAGTGCATATGTAAAATAACATACATGCGTTTAAAACATTTTGGGAGACCATCTCAAATGGTTTCTGATCGCGCTTTTGAATTTTTCTTTTTTCTTTAGTGGTATGAAATTAAGTATTTTGTTTCTGCACGCCCTCATACTGTTTTTATTCTTAAAAACTCGTGATTGGGAGACGTGCCCTCTTATACACAAATACAATACTACGTCTATTGTGTGTATGTACACATGTATGTACGTCAATAATATTTTTTGGCAAAATCACAAGTATGTATGGATGTATGTATGTACAATAATAAATAAAAAAAAATATAACTTATTATTTTTTTTCTTCTTTTCTTAGACAATTTAATTGCGGACTGCTTTTTTTCTATAATTTGTATGTATTTTACTAACAGAAAGTTTTATAATTAAAAAGGTAATTCCTAGGAATCTTGTCATTCTAGGTGTTAAATATTAAATTTTATTTGGGTATTGTAAACTTCTCAAAAATTAGTGTGCTGTGTGTTCATGTCAGTAAAAAATTGTACTTTACAGATTCATATGTATTATATGTACTATTGTATGGATGTATATTCTATACCGTAAATAAGCTCTACTAAGAGTCTTAATAACAGGCATCTGATATTGAGGTAGGATGGCTATTTAATTTTTATTATTTGCTAGCAGTGTTCCTGTTGTTGAAATTAAACCATAATTTATTTATTAATTTCTTTCATAATGTGAACCGAGTCTTACAGCCTGTTCATAGAACACGAATGGTTTTATATGTGAAGTGTTAGTTAGTGTTTCTCATATAAAAAGACGAATGTCAAAAACCATTCATGTTTTATGAACAAGCTGTTATTTTGTTTTATACATTTAAAGTCAAGGCAAAAAAAAAAAAAAAAGAAATTAATGTATGTACCTATGTATGTGTGTTTTGAACTACACTTTTATAAACAAATAGTTATCTTACTTTATTCTTTATACTTTGACTGTTACAAATTTTTTAAAATTTGGTTATAAGAAAGCTGTGTTTAAGTTAGGTGTAGCGTTTAAGCGAAAACAGCTTCGTTAAGATGCTCGAATGGAGTGTTTGTCTATTTTTATCGCAATAGAGTTGGGTTTTTGCATTGGGTTAGCTGGACATAAAGCGAAAATGTTGTACTTTGATGTAAGCAGGAACTACTGTATTTTATTAAAATTCAAACAAAAATTTTTTTGTGGTAAATACTACTCTATGTGACAGCCAGAAAATACTTATAGTATGGATCTTCTTTTATTAGACATTAATACAATACAAAGCGTTTGTCAAAGCCATCGAAGAATTAGTTTTCACAAAGGACATTCAAGCTGCAATATATAAAAATATTTAGAGTCGGAAGGACCACTGTTTTGCAACACATTTTTTTAAGTAATTTAAGAAGGTCCATAACAAAACGCCATAATTTCATTGTTTTTTTATATTATAACTATTTGTTTTATTACTAGCAAATATATTTAAATTTTTTATCCGAAGATATCGTTAAAAACGCAACAATATTTACATGCATATGTGTACGAGTATATGTATGTAGTATGTGCATACATTGATATGCATGTATGTATGGTCATATAATATTTTTTTATTCTTTTATTGCTTTCATGATTTTTTATTGTTAATTTGACTGGCTGATGGAAATAAAAATTTTTAATTACATTCTAGATTATGAATTTTTACGCTATTTGGTTTTCCTTATCGAGACGTTGAAATTAAAAAAGATGCGACTATTCTAAATGCAGGGAAGGAAGAAATTAATTGTATAAACAACTTATCGTTTTATTATTATGTACTTTTATTTACTTTAACTTTCATTTGTATGGGCGCGAAGGAGTATGAATTGTAATAAAAATTTACTCATTCATCTTTATCGTGCTTCAGACAAATATAAAGAATATTAAAAAGTTTATTTAAATTTTTCTTATTTTAATACACAATGTTAATGGGCCATTTTGGATAATAAAGGAAAATTATTTGTCGCTTTAAAATTATTAATAATAAAGATATTTCTCATGTAGGCTTGCGGTATAGACGCAGAATAGAAATCTTTTTATTTTCAACGGAAATACTATATGAACGTTATTATTTCTTACTTTTTCTCTTTTTTACATATGTATGTATATGTATTTTGCTGTAATAATTGAATTCTTAACTATTTAAGAAAACCTAAATTTTTATAGTTTTTTTTTATTTTTTCTATGATTGCACGCATAAGCTATTAGAGTGTATGCAACTTTTTGCACATTTGGTTGCCATATTACCTTTTTTATCAGTACACCCAAATCCCGGTGTCCTACTTCTGGTTTAAATTTTTATTAGTGTTTTTTCTTCAGTGAACATTTCTTAAAATATAAATACACCTAATTCTCTTTTTACGCGAATTTGATTTAGCGCAATTTTAAAAACACATTTCATGATTTGATTTGGTATAACGAAGCCTAAAAATATATGTATATACTTATACAGGGTTTTTCAACAGGGACGCTACCAAATTAGAGCGACAGGGACAGCAAACTACGCCATGTTTCTTGCCGCTCTTTTCATATTTCTCTTCAATAAGTGTTGCCATTTCATGATGGAAAGATATACGAGCCAACAACTAGTTGAAATTATTGAAATTTACTATCGAAATTCGGAGTCAGTGGCCTCAACGTTAAGAGCGCTACGTCCAATTTAAGGTCGTCATAATCGTCCTAGCAGATCAACAATTGAGCGTCTAGTGGAAAAATTTGAATCCATAGGCACAGTACAAAATGTTTCTGTGCCAGTGAGTGCCCATAGTGTCGGAAATATTGCTGCCGCAGAGGCTTCAGTTGAAGGAAGCCCACATGTGTCTTTCGCACGTCGTTCTGAAGCGTCGGGCATCTCTGTGACGTCTTTTGCGACAAGATCTTTGCCTACATCCTTACAAGATCAAATTGACGCAAGAACTGAAGTCGCTTGACCACCAGAAGCATCGTATGTTCGTAAATTGGGCTGAGCAACAATTTGAAAATGATTCGGATTGTCAACGAAAAATCATCTTCAGCGATGAGGCTCATTTCTGGCTGACTGCCTTCGTCAATAAACAAAATATGCGTTATTGGTCAGGCAGCAATGAGTCATCATTCCATCTCGAAAAAATTTCGGTTTGGTGGGGTTTATGGGCCGGCGGCGTCATTGGGCCATACTTCTTCCCTGATGATCAAGACCGCACGTTACTGTGAATGGGAATCGCTACCGTTCAATAATAACCGAATATTTTTGGCCCCAATTGGATGATATGGACTTGGAGGACATGTGGTTCCAACAGGACGGCGCCACAAGTTACACAGCGAATGTCATAATCAATTTATTGGAAACCAAGTTTGGAGAACGTGTTTTCCTCACGAAATGGTCCAGTCGATTGGCCGCCTCGGTCGTGCGATTTGACGCCGTTAGACTATTTCCTGTGGGGCTACGTCAAGTCTATGTCAACTAGACAGCGACGATTGATGAACTTCGTATGAATATCGAACGTGAAATTGCAGCAGCATCTGTCGATTTATGCTTGAAAACTGTCAAAAATTGGGTTCAGCGTCTGGACTTCTGCAAGCGGGCTCGTGGTGGCCATGCAAAAGAAATCGAGTGCCATATATAATGGCATCGAACGTGCTTTTACAGGAATAAAGAATTTCATTGATATCCAAAACTGTTTTTGTTTTATTTAAAAAATCTTTTGTAGCGCTCTTGTTGAAAAACCCAATTTGTATATATTTATTATAAGTATATACATATTCCTCAGAAAATATGTATTGAAGGATCTCCATAAAAATCTATAAATTTTCAGGAACTGCAAATTTAATGAATGGGTAGGTATCATCTTGTTTGTTATAAGTATTTTTTAATAAGATGTGTTAACTTTTTTCTGTAATATATTGATTTCTATGTTTTGAAATCTGGCAACTTTATTTACATACGATGTTACTAACCAAACTAAATACATAAATTATAAATTAAAATTAATGACATCAAAAATGAAACTAATAGAACTAAAGTATTAGACAAGTAGTTTAAGAAATTAATACATACATACATACATAATTGGCTATTACAACCCTGGTTCAGGATTACGGCTTAGCTACTCGCAGTACTCATGTTGTATATGTTAAGTTTTATCCATGACTACTGGGACCTACAGTTTAAAGTCGACTCTGAACGATAGACTTGAGAAGCTTATTGATTCAAAATAATTATTATAAATGCATGGTAGTGTGCTAGACTGCTAGTGTAGGGGTTGTGGGTTCGATTCCCACCACAGACCCTGGTCTGTGACTTTACACCGAGCAAAGGTCTTAGTCACTCGTCTCAGAATAATTAAATATTATATTAATATGGTATTCTAATATATGTAAATAAAAAAAAGAGATATAAATAGAAAATAAACACATGCATTGAATTTGTAAAGACAAGTTTAAATGATAGTATGTATGAGTATCATTCTTTTGACAACAAATGAATTGTTTTAATCAACTTCTATCCTATCAATCTAACTATGCGCCTGGCCTGGTTGACATCTGCACATAAGAAATTTATTGATTTGTTTCAATTATACGTACATATAAACATTCAATAGCATATATTTCATCTTGTTGGAATTACTTGAGTAAGGCAGTATGGTCTTACGCATCTTTCTTCTTTTATTTTAAAGTTTTAAAATATCAGTTTTCCAACAGACCATCGTGGGAGTTCAATGTGTGGGCATAACAACGACAGCATTGTCGGTAACGATACAGGATACAGTTTGTTTTTGACAGATAAAAAGATTAGTCGTGTTTTGAAATGTTGACTGTGGCGTTTGGCGAGACTACTATAAGCAGAACACAAGTTCAATTGAGAGAAGATGTCAATGTCGATGGATTTTTCACCATGATAACGCACCATCGATGCTTGTGCGTGACTTTTTGGCCAAAAACAAAACTGTTATCATGCCTCAACCATCGTGTTCACTGGACTTGTCCCCCGCTGACTTTTTCTTCTTCTCAAAACTGAAGACACCGATGAAAGAAAGAGTTTTGGTACGATTGAGGAGATAAACGAAAAATCGAAACAGGAGCTGTTGGCGATACCAAAAAGCGCGTTTCAGAAGTGTTTTGAGGATTGGAAAAAACGCTGGCATATGTGCATTATATCTGAGGGGGATGACTTTGAAGAGGACAAGATACTTATTGATGAATAAATAAATACTTTTTGAAAAAATTGAAAATAACGGTTATTTTTTTATCATACCTCGTACATATAGGAATCACCAGCAAAACAAAAACATACAGAATTATTCATCAAAATATATTGTATTATGCAAAACAAAAAAGATCTCTTAAAAATTTAAATTTTATTTGAATTTGAAATTTCATAGAGCCTTTGTTTATATACATATATACATATATAAGTACATACATACTTATGTATATGCAATATGTTCTGTAAATTTTCCATTCTTAAAGATCGCATAACACGAGCAAAGTATAACACATACATATCAAGAAAAATTATTGTGATTACGTGCTTTTTGTAACATTATTCAATATCCAAAATCATAATATAACAAAAGAAAAAAAATTCCAAGAAAAATGGTTTTTTTTAAAAAATGTACGAGTACTTAACACATGAACGTCCCAATGAAACACATTTAATATAGCAAAAATTGCCAAAAAAAAAGTAAATAAATAAATAAATTTCGGACAAATTTACAAATTCCAATAAGTAAAAAAAAATTATTATTTCTTTAATAAAATAAAAATTAGTTTTTGTAGTACATACAAATATTGAAATAAAAGTTTGATAACCCAATTGCTTGATTACTCATCACCGTAGATGTGACTTTGGACTATTTAAAAATGTTTTATATTAAATTTGTGTTTGTTTGGTATTTCGTAATAAAAAACTAACTGCTGTATTCATAAAAAATATTTTAAGTCTATTAAAGGTTTATTTGACAAGTATCACATAAAAATTACGGCAGTAAAATTTTAATTTTTTTTTTTTTTTTGATAATGCGATTCTAGAGCGAGTGATATTTTGTTAAAAGCATTAAAATAAAAATATTCTGTATGACCTTTAACAGTAATCTTAAAACATAGAAAATAAAAAATATCTTTTATAGATATAATAATTTTTAAAATATGTATATACATATTTAAAGTATCTTCTCATTGAAAACGAACTTCTTAACGGATAGTAATAAAAAACTAAGTTGGTGGTATTTATTTTACATTCGCTGTTTAAGAGATATGTTTGGTATTATTATCCCAATACTAAATTTAATAAAAAAAAACATCTGAAAAGTTTATATTTGCTTATATAATTGGTCCACGGGATTCATAAAATACTTTTGCATTGAGTATCGAAATATATTTGTTTTAAAATGTGCGATATATGCAATATGGCCGTTACAAATGCGTTGAGCATTTTAAAAATAGTCGTCGAAGTTTTACAAGGAGACGCGAATCCGAAATGTCCAACTTTCAATGACTCTAGAACGCCAATCATGCTGGCTTTAACAATGGATTTGGTTATGATATATAAGCTTTTAAGACAATTTTATTTGGTAACGTAACCGTTCATTCGGGAATATGCTTTTTTGCGAAGATGATGTAGCAGAACAAAAGGAAAAGTGTAACACTAAATGTTGAAAATAAGTAAATATGTATTATAAAACAGTCTGTTCTGAACTGTCAAAATAATAATAAAGAGATATTGCTAAAAAAAATAAAACTTTGAAAATGCTGAGTTTTGCCTTATATCTATCCTCTGATGAAAATAAGTATACATATTGAGAAATTAAATAAAAAATTCGTCAATGCCAAATTCGATGTAAGAATAAATAAAAAAATTTAATAATCACCTCTGTGGCAGAATTAGAATTGCCATCAATCAGAATTGAATATACATATTTAGACTCATAAAATCGTATTGATGTTGTCTTGTGTCGAAAATAAACAAAACCCATATTCGGAACAGCTGTGTTACTTTTGTTTACATTTATATTAAATTCTTTTTTGGCTTTGTTAACAATTTTTTTGTATTTAGTGGTGTTTACATTTTATTTTTGCTCATATTTTTGTAATATTTTAAATAGATAAATAATCTTATAAACTTTGATGCAAATATTAAAAAATAAAATGGTGTAGAGGCTGTATTAAATGTTTTAGTAATTTTAATGAAGAGAGCAGTCAACAATGTAGCGCCGTGGTCTAGTGGTTAGTGTGTTGGCTTACTAAGACATGGGCCCTAGGTTCGACTCCAGGCTCCGACATCTTCAAAAAAAAAGAAATATGAAAAAATATTTCTTTCGGCGACTACCTCTCAACAGTCTTCTGGCAAAAGCTCTGAGAGTAACTAATTGCCATGAACAACCTTCTCAAGTCTGTCGTTCGGAGTCGACATTAAACTGTAGGTCCCGGTACTCATGGATAAAATTTGACACACACAACATGAGTGGTGCGAGAAGCTAGGCCGTAATCCTGACACAGGGTTGTAAAGGCCAGTTATGTATGTATGTATGTATGAGCAGCCAACAAGTCAAGAGAAAATTTTTAAGGTATTGTAGAAATCCAATGGAAAATCAGGATTCAGCGTACGTTGACGTAGTTTCACAACCAAAAAGTAATTTTCAATTTTATTGTAATGATCTACAGTTTTATTGGCCCATCTCTATTCGTCTCCAATTCGACTTGTTTTTACCAAACAACAAAATAAATACAACAAAGATGCTTTAAAATGTTAAATAAATTATTATTATTATTAATTTAATTTATAGTTGCGCTAAAAATTAACCGCCTAAAATAAAAATCAAAAGAAACAGTGCAAATCAGTTAGCTGTTAGCTGATCGGATTATTTCCAACAAAAAAAAAACAATGATGAAATTAGATTTTATGACACTAATTTCTGACACATTTTAGATTCTAATATGAAATCGATAACATTTCTATGTTATGTTTCTATCACACCAAAACCATATTTTTGTCGGTTTTAATTCTGAGTATAAACACAATTCCTAAACAGGGTTGAATATTACTTTTTAAATTTTTTAACTTTTAATGCTTTTTTATTTATTTGTCAATAATATGTATGTACATAATTGGCCCGTACAACCCTGTTTCAGAGTTACAGCCTAGCTTCTTGCACCACCCATGTTGTGTGTGTTAATTTTTATCTTTGAGTACCGTGACCTACAGTTTAAAGATTTGAGAAGCTTTTTCATGGCAATCAATTACTCCCAGAGCTTTTGCCAGAAGTCATCGAAATAAATAATTTTTTCATATTTCTTTTTTCAAGACGTCAGAGCTGAGATTTGAACCCGGCGCTATCATCTTAGTAAGCCAGCACACTAATCACTAAACCACGGCGACTACACTTAGCATTTAAACATAAAAAAGCATGACTCAATTTAGAGAATTCATTAATTCGTTGAAATAAAATAATAAGACTATTAAAATTTTTATTAACATCACAATCACATTGTTGCTACAGCTACAAGTGATTTTTTTTTTAATAAATGTTCGGGACTCTGTGTGAACAAAGGGGCTTGAAATATGTAATGAATTGCTCGCAAAAGTACTTATTTTGTCTGAAGGTAATGAAAATTAAGTTTTTATTGTTAAATTGCAGAAAATACCTGTAAAAAACACGAACGCCTTTTCATTTAATAAATTGAATACAATTGTGGCGAATGCAATAAAATTTGACAGTAATGGCGTTTTCGTTTCTACAAAAATGTGTAACATTTTATTATTATATTATATAAAAATGGGATGTTATACATTATTTTTTTAACTCGTTTTATTTCAATCGATATTTTTAATTGTTGCTCTAAAGGATAGTTTTTTTAAAAAGGAATATTTTGTCAAGATGAGGGAGAAAAATTTATGAAAGGCAACATTTTTTGGTAGAAACGAAAACACCATAAGATTCAATTAAGCATGCACTAAATAAATACATACTCATACTTAGCATACGTACATACATAAGTACGAGTATATGTTTAAAGTGACACACCTCCTCTTAAGAACAGTTGTTCACGTTATTGCATGAGCTTCCAAAACCTCTTTAAATACCAGTGCTGAATAATAATACTCTCTGTGCTGCTATAGGTTTATATTCTCATCCGTTCTACATAAACTCTTATAATGTAAATATGTTTTTCTTTTAATTTACAAGACATATTCACATGTAATGTTAGATTTGTTTACATTCTCCACCATTTATAGTAAGAGCATTAATTTCTTTGCATTTATTTATTTACATGAGTACGAGAATTTTTTTTTGTATTGTTTTATGGTGTAATTGGATTAAATTGAAATAAAAAAACGGCAATTCAACACCAGCCACAACAATAAAAAATATTTGTAAAATCAACGTTTGCAATTTATATGAGAACTTACGTTTTACAATATTGATATTTTAGTTTCTCGTCTAAAGGAGAGAGAGAGAGACTAAAGGTGAATTTTGGCCTACGTGACTGGATCGGTTTCAATGATGTCTGAGCTCAGCTCTGTGTGTAATTAATATCGAATTCGTTTTTAGTACGAACCCACTGTTTGATAGTCTTGTGAGATCGTGTGTTTGTCCGCTATTTTTTCTTTTTGTATGTTGTTACTTTTTATTGTTTATATGGGATATCGGGTAAAAATTTTTTGTGTAAAAACAGATATTCCAATGAATGCCTTCATCATGTAATATTAATTGTTTCACTTGTTAAGTTGCTGTCAGAGTCAGTGCTGAAAGTGATTTAAAGGTTTATACTGCGTTAAATTCAAATGTGTCCTCAGAAGGACAAATGCCCGTCACAAGGTTTTTCAAATATCTCAGTCTAAAATTTCAAAAAACCTTGTGATTTTCCATTGCATGTGCATTTTTTTATTTTTATTACTTTTTTCAATAAATTTCGTTAATCTAAGAAAATATGAATTGTTTAATTTGACTTTTATTTATCTTATTAGGTAAAAATATCTAAAAACTGTAAGTCATACTGGCCCAAACCATAACAGTACCACCACTGTGTTTGACTGTCGTTTTATAATTTTAATATTGAAGCATTGTATTTGGCTTACGCTATACGTAAATTTGGCCATCCGGAACGAAAATACTAAATTTAAGCCAGTGATTAAAAAAAACTACAGTCAAAGTAGCAAAAGTCGTGAAGTTTTTCAATTACTGCAACTTTTTTATTTTTCATTGATGAAAAATAAACTGCTGATAAACTTATGCTTCTTAAAAATCAAACAACCCCATTTAAAGCAACAGCAAAATCTGCAGCATAAGAAAAACTGCAAAACTTTAACAGTCGAAAAGTTCGAAAGTTTTTTGCCAGTATATATTAAGCAATATTTATTTTTGTTCCGGTATTTGTGTTTTTTCACAAATCTATTGTCGTAATAAATTCTTATTATTTACGTGTATCACCTCAATAAATTTAATTCAAATATGTATGCATACCTTTTAATATCTGGTGTGAATATTAAACATTTTTTGTTAATATTAATTTATGTTATTTGTATACTTGCAAATTATAACATTTGCTTTATTTTTTACGCCAACATTGTTGTTTTTGCTTTAATACAATCTTTTATATGTCGGGTAAAATATGACGTTATAAGTATTTATGAGGATGGACATCGCACTGATAAATATTAAATAAAAAAACACAAAATTTGGGACAAATTTAACACATAAAAAAAAACTATTAATAGGTACATACATTATTCGTTTAAGTGTGAAAATTATGAGTGAAATTTTTGAACATCAATCATATTATTTTTCATTATTTTATAAATAACAATTTAAATCACACTGTAATTTATTTAATTTTGAGAAAAAATAAGTGAAAAATTGAAAGCTATTTGCAATAATTTTAATATTTAAAAATTTAAAACGACTATAGGATACTCTCCTATAAGAACTGTTTGCTGAAGATGCTGTAAATGATATTAATGTCAGTGTAGGGGGTTAGAAACTAAAACCTAAACAAAACAATTTATAGGATTTAGTAGTCATGAGTGGAAAGAGTTTCCTTGAGCTACTTTTTTGTTACACATTTTTCATTCATTAACTAAAATTGTTTATTTTTGTTTTACTCGTATAATTAATTTATTTCGTTTATATTATTTATTTATTTATTTATTTATTTTTTTGCTACAGTAACCTTTAATTTTATCATTCTATAGTACTTGCAACCATACCTACATATTCTTGTTTGCTATTTTTATTATTTTTTGTTGAATTTAGATTATTTCGAATTGTTTCAGTTTTTTTCCTATTATTATATACGTTTAGTTAGAAGGTTTTTTCTAAACAAATTGCATTGTTTTCAATTTATTCAAATCACCAATATTTGTTTTTTTAAATGATTAATTTTTGACAAAAAATAATTGATTTGAAAATGTTTGAACTTAATAATTCCCATTCAGTTAAAATGCATTTAAAACAAGTGTTATGTTATAAAAAAAAATGTTATAAAAACAATACTTTAGTTTAAATTTATTCATGGAAAATGTCTTTATTCAAAATAGCTTTTAGTTTTAAATAAAACTACTTTTACTATGCGATCTTTGCAATTATTTCTCAATCAAAGGATAAAATGAGATCCATGAGGGAATTTTACACCAGCCGAACTGAACATGTTTTCGACTCCAGCTACGGAAGTATCATTAGAGTTCTTTGTCTTCTGCAAATCATCAACTATTTAGCTCACACTTTTGTATAGAAACCAAATATTAGAATTATAGTTTTTCTACACACAAGACTCACAATTTTTTTTTTGGCAAAGAACATTAAAAAGGATTTTTAACTCAAAGGGAGATAAAATTCAACTTTTTTGATAGAAAAGAAAACAACATAAGACAAGAAAAGTTATCGTATGCAATCTACTGTTAATTTTCTATACAATATTTGAAAAAATATAATAATTCTGGTTAAATTCTACTTATTTTACATGTTTTTCGCTTCAGTTCGTTTAAATTTAAAACTCGATGATTAAATTTGTAAATTCCTTTGAATTGCTTCTCCAATTACTTTAAACATTCTTAAAAGGGTTAAATATTAATGACCGTATTCAATAACAAAATTTCATAAAGTAACCATGAGTTTATTTAAAAAAAATATATATACTGGTTTTAGGATTCACAACACTTTTGTGTCTGCTTTATAATCTGGACACAGAAAAACACAATATCCATGTATATATGTATACATACATATATTATATATGCTTATGAAAAAAATGAAAAAAAAATGACCTCTCATGTATGTTTGTATGTAAACCATGTCCAAACAAACCAATTAAAAGGAATTGACTTTTGCCATCTGTGTATGCGTTTTTAAAGCAATACAAACTAAAGAGAAGTAAAAGAAAGTGGTTGCAAATGGAGGGATTCAAGTATGTATTAAAAAAATTTGTCTGACATAAAAATTAATTGTTGGAAATGTTTAAAAAATGCTTCACGACATTCAATGTGTCTGTTCAATGAACCCCCTCCTCTAAAATCAAATATAAATTCTTTAATATTTATAAGACTGAAAAATATTCTTTTAATCATAAGGCAAAAAAATGGAATACGAGCATACTTGTAATGTTTTTAAGTACATATGTATGTATGTATGTATGTATATAGTACTTTAATAGACTGAGCTTTTTTTTAGTTATAACTATGTATGTACAAACATGCATACATATATTATTAGATGTACATATTAAAGAAAACTAGAAATTTTTAATAAAATAAGTACTGGCTTAACTATTTAATTTTTATTATTATTATTACAGGTTTATGAGGCTCTTTTTAAACCATTGCACGTAACACGACATCAATTCAAAAAAGTTTTAAACTGTATGAAAGTGATACGTGCCCTCAAATATCAGGAGGTTTATGCACAGGAAAAAGTAACAAAAGTCGATAGTCTATCACTGGTTTTATCAGGAAAGTAAGTAAATTTATTGCACACTAAAAGTACACAAAAAACAAGCAAAAAGATAAATAATAATACTCGTAACTACAAGACAATAATATAATTTTTTTTCCTTTTAAAATACATATTTATTATTACATGTCATTACTTTTAGACTAGTGGTATCACAAAATCAACGAGCATTACATATTGTATTTCCACATCAGTTCCTAGATTCCCCAGAATGGTTTGGTGTTTCAACGGATGATTATTTTCAGGTAAGTTATTAATTTTAATTACAAAATGCTTTTGATCTCAATTACGTGCAAATATTAAGATTTTATATTTATTTTCTTATAATTTTTTAGGTCTCAATTATGGCCATGGAAGAATCGAGAGTTCTAATATGGCATCGTGATAAATTAAAATTATCAATTATGTCAGAACCATTTTTACAAACTGTTTTTGATCACATACTAGGAAGAGATGTGGTCAAAAAACTAATGCAAGTTACACAGGTACTTTGTTATTGATATTTTAAACATAGATTTTGTTCTAAAAGCTAGATTTTATTTACATATGTATGTATGTATTTATAAATAAGTATGTGGATATCTAAACATTGCGTTTTGATCAAAAAATTTTTACATACACATGCTTATACATGCCAACAACTTGTGTTGAAAAACAAAATTTCTCTGAATCAAAAACTAGCGTTATTCTTACACACACACTACAATCCAGGTAATTTTCAAACTATTGAATTGGCCATAGGGACAAACTTATAACCAAAAGCAATTTATTTTATTTTTTTTTATATACTCGAATTAAGCATGAATAATGTTATATGCATACATATGTACATACTCATACATTGTGAATACAGACTTCCAAGAAATATTTTCAATTGCTGAGCCCACAATTTTGTATTATTTTTTTTTTAATCGAAATGGATTGATTATAAGATGCAGTAAGTCAATCAGCTGTCTATATAACAGCTGCCATGTTTTTATCATTATTGTTATTATCACGTCGTCATTTTACAAATAAAATAAAAATTGTTTTTATTAGTGACTGATAAGTCGAAGTCAGTTGAAATCCACAATTGATATTTAGTGGCAAAAAACGATTATTTTTTGGTCGATTATATATTACCACTTTTATAGTGAAATCTATTATGGACGCCGATTAATAAAAATAAAATACCAAACTAAGAGAGGTCACACATTGGGTTAGTTTTCTTTCTTTCTTCTCAAGATACTGTCCATATGTGTATACATGATATAATCAAACTACAATCTGCGAGTTCGATTTCTATCAGAGACTGTGATTACATCACAACTTTTGTTATTAGAATATAATTTAATATCGTAGTGTAATAAGATGAAAAAGAAATAAAAAACTATTAAATGTTTGAGAGGCAAAATTTTGAAGTAGAAAAAATAAAAAGTTTTAAACACGTCTGAGAGTATCAAAAGTACGATCATACTAACTTTCTCATCACTCCATTAGAAACTAAACAAAAGGGGTGTTTTTGTATAATTTAATATCGCTTATATATATATGTTTGTATGTATGGTATGTATATTGCTTTCATATTTTGTTATGGTTTCCTTTACAATATGTTTTTTAATACTTGCCTAAACTTTTATAAAAATGTAAATACTACTTATAATATTTGTATTTTATACTTTTGTGTACCTTTACAGGTTAGCGAGTCAATTGCCAGCAATGGATTTTTACCATCAGGTAGCTACGATGATGCTGAAGATAAGCCCATGCTAATTATGAAGAAGAGTGTGGAAGGACACAGTTTAACAGCTTTAATAAATCGGCAATTGCAAGGTAAAAAATAATTCTAGAATTAAATGACAAACAAATATTTCAAATTATCACTTAATTATTATACATGTATAGCATTTAACATTTTTATTTGGTTAAAATATTTTTAGTTTTAATTTTTCCATATTTTTAACACACAAATACAACATTTTAAATTTAAAACAAAACAAAAAAATAACAAAAAATATCTATTTTTATTGGCTTTCTTCTCATTGTATTTATTAGTGCTTGTTGTCGAAATGTGTCTTTGAATTTTATTTACTTCGAATTTAACACTCTATTACTACTAACACTGATACTCTTTTCTCAAATACTATTTTACTTATTAATTAACAACAGGAAAATGTCTTCAATTATCTTCTAATCAAATTGTTTTTATTTTCTATCAATGTTTTTGTTCTTTGTTGCATGAAAACAAAACTAAGTTTTTTTTGTTTGATTTCATTCAAAATTACTACATAATTTATAAAAATTAAATTTATGTAATAAAAAGGTGGGGGGGGGGGTTCTGGTTTGGATTATGGTGCTTTCTTTTCTAAAAATATTAAAATATAAAAATTTTTTGTGTTTTTTTTTCTTTAATAAAATTTAACAGTAAGAAATAAAAATAACACCCTCAAAAAGGTTTAATTTTTGCACCTTTGATCCACAAAAAGGCACATGGTGACATATTGCAGAGAAAACATCTGACATTTTTATTTTATTTGGCATAAGACATATTTGTTTTTTTATTTTTCTTGAGTGTTTATAAATTTAAACAAAAATGTTTAACAACGAAACTTGTAAATAAACTTTTTTATCGTCTGTTTTCGCAACTTGTCCATGCAACACCCAAATACTAACTAGCTGCTGTATTCATAAAAATATTTTAAATTCGTGAAGGGTTTATTTGACAAGTATATATAGAAATATGTCAAATAAGCATTTAATAAACTTGTAATATACGGAAGTAAAAAAATATAGAAAAAATACAAATAATATTTCACATAAATATAGTATTTTTCATCACAATTTTCAATCATTTGTAATTACTTGCCTAACAAAAGCAGAATGTTGTTAAAGTTGTTAGTCTTCATCTTCTGCCCAATTTGCAGTGTTGGTGGGAAAAACATGTAAAATTTAACAGACAACGTTTTAATCTCGTTTTTGCTTGAAATAAAAGAGTATTTTTGGAAAAGAAAGCGCCCCTATTAGTATACCTGTATAATGCAAAATATAAAGTTTTAGAATAGTGAGGTGAAATACTAAAACAGGATTGTATTTACGCCTTAACTGTAAAATCTTTAGTATTTAAATATTTAATAAAATCATATTTTCAGCATTTTACTAAAATTCTTGTTTAAAATAACTTTAGTAATTACTGAGGTTTTGGTATCCGGCCTTATTTCAGTTGGCAATGTCAACATTTTTGTAATAGAATAAAGCAAAAATGTCTCTTTTGCCTTTAATCTATAAAAAAGTGTAGCCAATCAAAATAAGGCCGCTTAATTCGTTTTGGACTTGTATTTTGTTACACTTAGCTGCTACTTAATATTATTTTGCGTTAGCAATTTAATACCGTGTTAGTAATATTTTAATTATACTTTTGGTTTTTGTAGTGATATTGTTTGTTTAATAAAATTTCCTTTTTTTTTGTTTATTTGTTTGTTTGTTTTTATCCAATATACTGTTTGTGTTTACAATTCTATTTTAGAAGAGCATGTGCCTCTTTTGGGCCGTACATACACTACTAAAACTTTTCAGTTGTATAAGCCTAACACAGGCCTCGGCCTAGTGAACAACGATGAATCCTGTTCAGCAGCTGAATATACCACCTCAGATATACCGTCGTGCCTGATTATAAAAGAATAATTTTATTTATTTTTTATGCATAGGAAACGAAAAAGAGAGAAGAGAGAAAAAAAATCCAGTCAATTGTATAAAAAATTATAATTACCTAAAACTAAATCAATTAATTTACAATAAAAAGACATTAGAAACAAATTAATAAAAAAAAGAATATTAAAAAAAACATAAAATACTACAACTAAACCAAATATTAATGTATAACATTATTATTAAACTAATTCTTAAAATTAACTAACCCACGCATAAACAGCTTAATTTAAAAAATACATAATAAATAATTAGAATTTGTACACGTTGTATATTACTCGTATACGAGTATTTAAGGTAAACCATTCCTTAAATTCCATTACAACAAACTTGTCGTTTAGACAAAAACTAAACTAAAACTCAATTAACATTCTAAATGATTATTTTGAATATATTCTTCTACTAACTACTACTATATGCATAATATTTAATGTTTTTTTTTTATTTCAATTTTTATTTGTTTGAAAAACAAAATATTTATGGCAATTTTTTTGTTTTTTTTTATTATATGGAAATAATTATGTAATTTTATGGCCAGTTGAAAACAAATATGTATGATTTAATATATACATACATACACTTATATACAGTTTCGGAATGTTCAAAATAAAATTTAAAACTTTTGTATATATGCTTACGTATGTACATATAGTATGAACATATATATGTATGTTTGTTGTATGTATATATCGTCATATTAAATGCAAACAGACGTAACTACACTTTTTGGTTTTTTTTTACAGGAGAAGCAAAAAACCTAAAAATCAAAAATTTTGCAAATCCTGAAAATTATATGATTTACAGGATTGGCATCCCTATATACAACAAATGAGTTTGTATGTAAGGTTTTCATATAAATATATATGCAGTTATGTATGTCTTCTTGCATTTAGAAATACACGCACTTTTTGCACTAACATGTATTTTGATAAAACGAACCATAATTTATAAAAAAAACTCAATTTCGAAATTTTGTGTAGTTACGTCCGTTTGCATTTAATATGACGATATGTAACGTTAATTATTTGAGTATTTTATTATTATTTTCTTATTACAATAGGATGTTAAATTATATTCCATATGCTCCTCATTGTTATACAACATGTTGAGAATGAATATTTATTTGATGTATGTAACTCGATTTGTTCTATAGATAATACAGTACACTTGTATTGTATTAAGTATGTTAGGGGCCTATGACATATTTTAAAATGCGCTGCATTTTATAAAAATCAGTATAACAGAACAGAATCTCTGGTGGGAATAGAACCACGAATTTTTTTTATTTTAAAAATTACTTTAGTTTGTCAAATGTGTTCTAGTTATTTTAAATACTAAAGTTTGTAATAACTTAAAAGATCTTTAATTAAAAATTAAGTTGCAAGAGTAATTAGTTCGAGGCTTTTTTGTGTAAATTTTTTTATTTACATAATAATTTTTAAAAGTATCTAATTTAGTTTTTATTTTTGCCACTTTCTTGCCTAATTTTATTTTTTTTTAATTGATTCTTGCCATTCTTTTAGGCACTTTAATTTTGTTTAATTTTCCAGTAAATTTTAAATCGTTTGTTATTCACTTTTTTTAACTTATCACAAAATAAAAATGTTATTCCTTTATGAAAAGTTATTAGAGTATTTTATTTAAATTCCAGTTTACACTATAATACTGTGTATTATAAATATGTAAAATATGCGGCATAATAGTGTAAACGTAATATGTTATGAAGTATCAAAAAATATCTACAGAAATTTACAAACGTATGGCTTTTGAAAGAAGAATTTGGTTTATCATTTGATCATTTGCTTACTCTTCAAATCGAATGAATATCTTAAGACTTATACGGCTGTATTTATAATGAAAAGTTAACAACTTGTTAGCATATAGGACAAAAAACTAGCAAGATTACCACCCGCTATAGGCTAATATTATTAAAATTTTTCATATCTCCTATTTGATAACTTGGCAGAGAATCCAAACAATTAATGAACTCGTACGTTTGAGTAAGAATTTCCATATATAGAAATGACAAACTTAGCCACTACATACAACGAGCTGCTTACTTTTTATTATAAATTAGGCTGATAGAATATAAACTGGCCTTAACTAACATACATACTACGTAAATATTTCATTGATAATTTTCCGGAAAAAAAAGAAATTACACAAAGCCATAGCGAAATACTGAAATCAATAAAAGTTTTATATACTTATACATACTGAAAAGGACCTTGGAATTGAATTATTATTTAAATTTACAAATTTTAGAAAAAATGTTCATTTAAATGCCAAATTAAAAAGTAGTTTTGCCCAAAATCACTGCTTTGTTATAGAGTAAATAATAAACCAACATGTATTTCCGTCGTATTTTGTTTGTTACAGATATACGAATTGAATTTCGTTTGTAACTAAAACCGTTAACGGAAAGTTTCTAAATCGCACTAATGTAAGTGCAAACAGGCTTTCAATTTTAACAAAAATCAAATCTTTAAAAGTTAGTGAATCCCACTACGGTTTTGATAGGCATTTTATATTGAATACGTATTTCGAAAACTCTTTAAAAACAATTCCTATATTTTTACTACTCTATTAATAAAAGAAACAAGAATAAGGGCTTATTTGAAAAGTAGGGAGATCAGATGGCTATTCAAACAAAACCTGATCAAAAGTAAAAGTATATCTTGGAATTGACAGAAGTTCTCTAGCCTTATTCTCCACAGTGACTCCACTTGTTATAATAATAATTGCCATACAATATTCAGCACTATTCCAGTTGGCATTATCGTTTTAAATGTCGTTTCGTTTTTAAAATGGTATTCTTGAAATAAGATGAAGACGACAATAAAAAGTTATCGAAAACTACAATAAAACCAGAGAAAAACTTGGTAGCACTAGAAAAAACCTGTCATATTTTGTGTTGCTGTTCACGAAAATTTCCAAATAATTTCTGTTTTTTAAAGTGGTGTTTTTTTCGAAACCTATAGCCGCTTAGATAAACTGCTTCGAAAAAAACCACAAAAGTGCTTAAGAAATTAAATTGGACATTACTCACAATTTTTATAAAAAAATATGAAATTATTATTTTAAAAACAATTCAAACAATGTAAAAATAATTACATTCCTTCGCCTCAGCCATATTTACAACGTTTATTCTTTTATTAATTTCTAAAATGTTATAGAATTTTAAAAAGATAACGTCAAGATAAAAAAAAAATCCAACTTGGCAGCATTTTTATATGTGCTTACTTTTTAAGCAGTTTTAAAATTAACCGCTTATATAAGCGGATATAAATAAAAATTTGTGTGGAATATTTATATTCGGTTCGAAAAAAACACCACATAAATTAAAAATCAAAAATGTTTAGTACAGAATTTTATTTTTTAAATTGCATTAAATTTGACACAGCTTCGTCCAAAGATGACAGTGGAATCTGCTTAATAATTCCTCCTCCTGTTGCTCTGGCCATGGATTTGTTGGTTACCAGCTTTTTTTTTTATTTTAAACTTTAAATCATTCCATACCTTTAAATTAAATTCTATACTTTAAAATGTTTAGTAATAGTTTGCTATTACTTTAGTTTTACTTACTCTGTGCCAACCATCTCCGTCACGGACTGGAGGTCCAAATGGATTTATTTTTGCAGCCATTTCCTTTCAAAAACTATTAAAATTTAAGGGTTTTATGCCTTTTTTTAAAAACTTTAGAATATTTACGAATATTTCTCAATTTCTGATACTAAAATTTTAAACTATTGCAACGTTCTTCTCTTTTTTTCAAACCTCTCGTTTTAATGTCGCTACTAAAAATGAATGTTACAAAAATCGTGCGTTTCTTTATCGTTTCTATCTTCGTTTTTAAAGTTGTCGTTTTTATTTCGTTTTAAAATGAGAACGCCAACGGGAATAGGGCCGATTGATTTATTTACTTTGAGAGTATGGGTACTTAATAATCTAGTCGACCAGACTATTTGCAATCTCAAGTTCCAAGTGTGTTTGAAATGGAGAATTTCATTAAAAATTCTTGTATTAACACACATCGTAGAAAATTTGGAACTCCTTTTTCAAATAGTTATACTTATACATATATGTTGATATTAATAATGAATATAATGATCATCATTATAAGGCTGAGGTAAATTAGACGATTAGGATGAGAGTAATTTGTTTAATATCAAATAATCTTTATTTTTTAATTATTTCGAATTGCAATTAATTAGTAATAATAAATTTTTTACACAATCATTACAATTCATATTAATAAATAATTTAATTGATTAATAATACTCGTAGTATTGGTATCAGCTTAATATAAAATTTTATTTATTAAAAGGCTTTATAAAATACACCAATTATATAAATAAGTTTGTATAATATGAAAATACGCAAAATTACACAATTATTTCCAAAGCAAAAAAAAGTTACCTTTATAACGAATTTTTTTACACTTGCTATATTTAAATATTAAAAAACCAACAAAAACTATGTAAATTTTAATCATTATTTAAATGTTTTACTTCTTATTTATTGCAAATTACTTATAAAATACTAAAATAAAAGAAAAAAAAAAATAGAAATAAAAACGAATTTACAAAAAATCTTATCCAACTTTATTTATTTTTTATTTCAATAGAGCGTAAAACAATAAACTGTCAACGTTAAAAAAAAATCATAATGAATGAACACTTATTATTTTGTTTACAATTTCTAAACACAACAACATAACAAAAACTTTTATATACAAACATACATACTCGTATTTTCTATTTCTAATCAGCATATTTTTATATAAATCATCATAAGAAAAGAAAATTGTCTTTTTTATACAGTTTTTTCTTTTCACTTAATTTCCTCTTATGTTCAGTTTTCTTTGATTTTCCTTCTGGGTTAAAAATTGTTAAAATTATAATTTTCTTTTTTGTTTTCAAACAACTACAACAAACTACAATGTTTACATCAATAACAACAATAATAATAGCCCTCCCACGGATATCCAAATATTATGAAACTGGTAAGTATATTTTTATTTATTTATTTTTTTTTCTAGTCGACATTAAAACGTAAATACATATAAGTATACTCGTAAATACCTTTTAATGCGAAAGATAGCGGAATTAATATGTGTTGTTAATATGTTTTATCTAAACTAAATGTCTAATTAGCAATGTAGTAGTAGGCTCCTGTATTTTTTTTAACGTATTCCTTATTTAAACGATTGTACAGAATAAATGCATGATGATGATGTTTTCGTTTAGAAATGTTACGAATAACAAAATGAAAATACAATATACATATAAATTTTTTTTGAATATTTATATTTCCATTATTCTAATAATTTTAAAATATTTTATTTTTGCAGTAGGAGATCCAAATTCATGGCGTTTGGGACGCATTGACGAGACTGATACCGAAACGGCTGTATGAGTACGTAGGAAAATTGTGTTATTATATAGTGCTCGTCGTCGACCCTGTAAGCTTAGACTTTGAAAATTAATTCGAGTATTATTAGTTATTAAGATACAAATTTTATTCAATGAATAATTAATGTACTGAAAGAAACAAACTTGTTAAAATAATTTATAATATGTATGTACTATATATAGTATTTATTGGAAAGAAAATTACCTACTGATATAGGAAATTAATAAGCTAATTGTTGTATTATTTATATCTTGAATAATTGTATTTAGAAAATGAGTTTCAAAAATAAAACGAATAATAGATTTTTTAATATTTTTGCTCTTAAGTGATTATTATTTTGAATTCCTAAAACAAGTTTTAAAATTAATAACCTTATTTCTAAATCACTTAGGTGATGTGATGTGTTACCTTATTTCTATATACATTTTATTCCTGCTATAAAAACTTATTTTCATTTAATTATAGCAACACACCACACCACCTACGCGTTTTAAAAAATGAACCCCTAAATAAAATTATAAACAAGAGTACATACTCAGTAAAAACAGAAAGGAAATAATAAAACAAAATGATTCCAAAAGATTGACATTTTCTTAATTTCATCATTACTAGAATTGAATTCATTTAAAATGTATTTTTAAATTCAAAATAAGTCGTTTGAATTGCAAGCCTTGAAAATTCGTCACGGAAGAACTTCTTCGAATATAGGAATATTCATTGGTTCTAATCATCCATTTTGCAGGAATGCAATTTAATTTATTCAAATGTTCACATAAACAAATGATATCAAATTTAAAAGCAAAACATTGCGTGAGTACAGCAATCCGCTTGAAGTTTCGGAGACAGCCTAATGTCACATTTAAAGTTGCTTTGCACTTTCATAGAATACTGCTGGTGCTTTGCGTATGGTCCTAGAGACAATAAAACTACAACTTTCCTATTTTGCTTCGTTGTGTCCTTTTAGTTAAAATGATTCTATCAAAGAGCTGCTGGGAACGATTCTAGCATGTGCATATGTCTGTGTAGGAGCACAATGTTAACCATTTTGGATGATGTACTTAAATTTATAGAGCGGTACATTTGCACAAAACGATTTTAACAATTTCTGCCAAGGAAAACCTACTGTAGGCTTATCGGGCTTTGAAAAACCCTTTGGAAATCTAGATATATTTCCATAAACCCTAAGAATAAAGGATTTTGTACTTTATTTTTGTTTTTTCCTATTTACATAACATTAAATGAATTAATAATATTAAAATTTTGAATTAATTCTTATAACAATGGACTTCATGTCACCAAAGCAATATGTTTGTCGTTTTCAAAATCAATTTTATGATTTCAACACAGTTAATTAAATTCATATTGATAGTATAATATATTTCAGCATAAAAATCGACATTAAAAATACAGAACATTATAATAAATTAAAGAAACAAAATATTGGAAATTTTTTTTTTTAATATCTGGTCGTTGCTGAATATGCTTGTGTTATATGTTTTCATTAACTCTCTGTTGGTTTACAGAAGTACTCTGTCATATGTTCTCCGATATACTTCGAATTGCAGTTTCTATGTGTTCAATATGTTTAGCAAATATAAGCTTTATATTCAATTTAACTTCTAGATACATGGTACACTGAATGGTAAAACATCTTTAGGAAATTTGAGAAATGTCTCCAACTTTTTTCATACAGAAGTAAAATCTCTATATTTTTGTTTTAAATTCATAAGTTCAAAATATTTAACAAATTTGCAATCGTTAAAAACCAGGTGCTATAATTTTTGTAACATGCTTTCTATTTTTTGTAACTAGTTTTTCTTATATGTACAGTGAAATAAGGAATAACTTTGAGAAATTTTAATTGTTTAATTGTTTTTTGTTTTTTTTATTTTTTCATGTTAAAGAAAATTATCGAGCAGACAAAATCATATACAAATTTATTATTTATTTATTTACTAAATTACAATAAAATATTAAATTATACTCTAATGTGAATATGATCATGACCATATGTCTTGATATGTTTTCTAAAATTTTAAAATTAGTTTATTTAATATTAAATTAACAAAACAGACACCTTGAAAATAAATAAAATCTTATTTTAAATTATTTGATACCAAAGCCTGACTTGTTATATTCGTAATATATATATTTTTTTATATTTAATTTTAGTGTTAAGTATGTATTTATATAATTGAATTAAGATTTTGTAAGTTAAAAACTATTGTTGTTTGAAAATAAATAAATCATACACCTATATTATATATAATTTTGTTTCTAACAGTACATATATATTTAGCGAAATTGTTATATATACAAATTATAAAAAAAATTTTTTTCATATATTTACAATTTAAGTACATACATAACATAAGAAAAAAAATTAAATAAAAAATGAAGGGTTCGAAACTTAAGTAATTACCTTGCATGTAATATGATGAAGTAGGTAAATTGCAATTTGTTAAAACTTTCAGAAGAAAACCAAAATTTATGAGTAATAATTCAAAATCATTCAATATTAATTCTAATGTTGTACAAAAGTGCCATAATTAGTTTTTTTTTTTTTTTTAATGGCCACAACATATTACATGTACGTAACATCCTTACAATAATGTAAAACAACAACAATTAATTGGTGTGTGTACCTTTATTTTTGTTATATTTTTTTATTGTAATTTATGTATAAACAATGACAAAAATTAAAAAGAAAAAATACCAACTAAGAAAATATTGTATGCAAATAAAGAAAAGTAATCGTAAAATATAATTGTGGTTTTTATTGCTGTTTTTTGCTACTAAACTAAACAAATTCTCAAACTTGGCTTGATTATGACAATACTACCTTCGAAAGTTTTGCAAACATTTCCCTAATAATATGAGTACATTCGAAAGCGATTATTTCTGGTGAAACGATACAGAACGCATAGAGTTCACCTGAAACATTTATTTTTTCGTCCTTAAACATTAAGAAAAAGTTTAGATTATAAAAAAATTAATATAATATTTTCGAAACATAGGCGGCATCAAAAATATGAGTACATTCGAAAGCGATTATTTCTGGTGAAACGATACAGAACGCATACCGTTCACCTGAAACATTTATTTTTTCGTCCTTAAACATTAAGAAAAAGTTTAGATTATAAAAAAATTAATATATATATATATATATATATATATTATTTTCGCAAATACATACACATTTGCTTATTGGAAAACTCGTTTCAGTGTTTGTTTTTTTTTATGATCTTTACCCGTTACTTTATATCCTTCACAGAGATTATTTTATGTGATTTTAAAATAAGGTCTACCGCATAAGAACTCGTTCTTTTAAATGGAATACAATTTCTTTTTGGGTAATTTGTGCAAGAAATATCCGACAGAATTTTTGATAAGGGTTCCGAATATTGTTATGGAAGCGAACCTTATTAAAATAACATTTAGCTCACCATAAACTCAAATGCAATAATCACGATAAAGTATTTAGGCGTATACGTTTAGTAACGGAACTTAATTCGTACTGATAGTCGCTCTCTATTGCTGTACTTTCTTCATTATCATAGCTTCTTTGTCGACGTTTTTCACCTACGGGACTAGTCATCCTGTTGCTATTTAAATTATCATAATTGTAAATCGACAGAAGTGGAACATCTGTATCCATTGAATTTGTTGTCACTTCTACCGATTCTATTTGCATTTCCTCCTCATAATCATCACCCTTATCTACAGGAATGTGTGAGCAGTTTTTGATTCTATTTGGTCTTTCAATTCTTTGTGAAAGGGGCATTATAAATGTTTTATAAACACGCAACAGTTCTTCATGGGTTAATTCGTTTATATTGCTCAGCCTCAAATGACGCTGAAATTCATTCAAATTCTGCGTTTAGTATTATAACTCACAAGTGTTTATTTTTATATAACTACTTACTTCATTTAAAATTCTTAAAATATCATCACGACTTAGTAATTCTGGTAGTGCATATTCCATTTCACAGATAAAAACCTTTTATAATTGTACGATTTAAGTTTTGTTTACAATTCCATACTAAATATGCAAACTACTATATAAGTTGCCAGATTGGTCATAAGTTTATATATAAATATGAATCCCCCTGCTGAAATGGAAACATATTGCAAAAAAAAAAATTAAGTACACCCTATCAAAAAACCACAAAGCAGTCAATAAATACGTTATCGGTACAAATTTTATATTTTAATGCCACACATGAACTAATATCGTGATACATGCAATAAAGAACTACATAAAATTATGGCTCGTTATTCTGCAAATTTATTATAGCTATAAAAGAATTTCAGAATCTTATAATAAACACCTTTTACTAGTTACTTTACAAAAATATTATTGAAAAACAGCGAATAATCAAAATTACTCATAAAAAATCGCCAAATTAGCATTACCATTTAACATGTGCAATTTTTCGATGTATAATAAATATAAAGTCGTTAAGCAGGTATCGCATTTGTCATCGATATCCTGCCACCTCTACTATTAACGCATATTTTTTCTGCATTTATTATAACTATACCTATTCTAAAATTAGTAGTAACTTTTTTTTTATATATTTCTATTAAAAAATGTTTAAAAAGTACGTAACGGTTTAAGTTCTATTGTTAAACAGTATTCAAATTATATATAATTTTAGATTTGAAGAAAAGGAGAGTGTTTCGTCAGTGCAACAATTGAAATCGTCTGTACAAAAAGGCATACGAGCCAAGTTGCTTGAAAGTTATCCTCTGTTGGAGTCACACATTGATCTAATTTTACCAAAGAAAGATAGTTATCGCATTGCAAAATGGTATGTAAACGTACACTATTTTAAATTCTGAATTAAAATTCTAATTAATCGTTTAGTCATGATCACATTGAATTGCTTTTAAATGGTACCGGTGAACAGATTTTCTTCCGCCATCGTGATGGCCAGTGGATGCCCACCTTAAAGCTATTGCACAAGTTTCCCTTCTTTGTAAATATGCAACAGGTAGACAAGGGTGCTATACGATTCGTGCTAAGTGGCGCAAATATTATGTGTCCCGGATTAACATCGCCAGGTGCTATGATGACGCCGGCCGAAAAAAATACAGTCGTTGCTATTATGGCTGAGGGTAAAGAGCATGCTTTAGCTATTGGTATTACAACATTATCCACGGAAGATATGTAAGTAGTTAAATTTACAATATCTTTTATGTTTTCAATTAATTTTCTAAATAATTTTAGAGCAAAAATAAACAAAGGCATTGGTGTAGAAAATTGCCATTATTTAAATGACGGTTTATGGAAGATGAAGCATATTAAATAAATTATAATTAGTCCTATTATGTTTAAAACATAATCTGCTGCTTAAGAAAAGTTAAATGCATTTTATATGTACAAAAGAAAAGAAAGTAATTGATAGAATAAATAAAGAATAGTTCTCGAATGGAGACAGACATGAATGCAGAAAAAAATTGAAAACTACGAATTTAAGTGTACGTAGGTATTTTATTTTAAAGATATACACTCAGGTGTCGTTTTATACGATAATACGTAAAAAAATCCCATAAATTGATCTTTATAAAACGATACTCTCGCTTCTTATTCTTATAAAAACTAACGTCTCGTTTCAAAATTCTGAAAAATTCAAATTAAAACAAAATCGCATAAAAAAATCAATAAAAATATATTAATTCATTAACGAAACCAAATTTAATTAGAAATAAAAACAAAGTGATCCAAAAACTAAGATCTATAACATTTTTTCAGAAATTGTTAAAATGCATACATACATACATGTAGGAAATTTATTATTCCTCTTCACAATTAAATGGCACGATTTATATTTTTTGTTTTATTTTTATTTATTATTTTAATTATTAAATATTAAAGTTACATATGTGCTTCACTTAAATCTTAGGGTAACTGATTTAATGTTTTTCAATTTGCCGTATTGTCAACTGTCCTCATCTATCTCTCAAACCCAACTCAATGACTACTTTTCCCTTTTTCTTATTCAAACACAAATTCACAAAGATAAAAAAAATACCGTTAACGCGGTGTTGCCTATTTTAACAATTTATCTATCCTCTCTTCTCCTGCACTTTAATTGTTAACCCATTCGCTCCCTTTCATCCCTACAGGACCCCTACATTCGGCCCTCCTGACCTTACATCCGACCCGGATGTACCCACTTCTTCATATGATCTGCCACCGTAGTACAATACCTACTACCTTCCGTACCTCCAATTCTCTCTACCTCATACCGACCATGGTTAAGCTTCCTCACAACCTTGTAGGGACCCAGGAATTTCGGCCTCAACTTCATACCTGCACCAAACTGCGTGCGTTTAATAGCGACCAATTCGTTGACTTCATACTCCGTATCTGGAACTCTCTTCCTATCGTAAGCCTCCTTATTTTCTCGCTGTATGCGCTGTATATTGCTTCTTGCTTCCTCCCTCGTCATATCCCTCTCTTGCTCAAATTCTTGAATGGATAAATCCTCAAAAATCTTCCTGATATCTGGGTCATCAGCTGTTCTCATGTCAACTCCAGTTAGCAGTCTAAATGGCGCAATTTCGGTGCTCCTCGGCGCTGTTTTATTGATAAACCGTTGAACTTTATCGACATGTTTGTACCAGTTGCCTGGATTCTCTATGCATAATTTTGTCAGCATGGGGACGATTGTGCGATGCATCCTCTCGACCTGCCCATTACCTCGTGGCACTCCTGTAGCGATTAAAAGATGCTGAATATTCTCCGCTTCACAATACTCCTTAAACTTTCCAGAGGTGAAAGCAGTACCTCTGTCCGTTATTACCCTTGCTGGGTTACCAAATACAGCAGATTGCTTTTTGAGACGTTCCACTACTTCTTCCGCTCCAGTGCTCTTCGTCGGATACAGCCAAACGAATTTCGAGAAGGCATCTACTACAACTAGTATGTGGTTGTATTGCTTGTGCGTAGCCTCCATGGGTCCAACGTGATCTAAATGGTATGTGACTAAGGGCCTGTCAGATTTATCTATCGGATTCAGGAATCCCTCTTTACGACCTTTTTTCGCCTCCGAAACAATACACTCAACGCAACTTTTCACTATCGGCTCCACCTTCGACCTCAAGTCAGGTATATAAAATGACTTCTCTACAAGATCCTGCGTTTTACGGGTCGCAAAATGGCCTTGGCGATGTGCAATTTCTATTATTTCTCGCTCCATGGCTTTCGGTATAACTATTAGCTCTTTATTGGGATCCTTATACATTACGTCAAACTTTAGATAGTAGTCTTCATACGATTCTTTCTCTAGAATCTTCCGGACTGCCCTAATCCAGTCATCTTGAAGTTGTGCTTCCTTTATGCGATGTCTCAGCGAATCTTCCATCATGAGGCACGACATACGACTTAAGGCATCGACGTGTTTCATCTTCGAGCCGGACCTATACTCTATCTCATAATCAAACTCTTGTAGGAATAAAGCCCACCTGGATACTCTTGGAGGAACATCCTGCTTTCTCATTGTTAGCGCAAATGCATTACAATCTGTTACCACCTTGATTTTTATGCCTAGTACGTAAACTCGCCATCTTCTAAGTGCCTCTATCACAGCCAAAACTTCCAACTCATACGAGTGGTATTTCTGTTCAGTCGGTTTTGTTTTACGGCTCATGTACTCGATAGGGTGTAGTTGTTGGTCGTCTTCTTCACGCTGTAGTAAAACGGCTCCATAACCAAACATACTGGCATCCGTGTGTATTTCGGTAACGGCTTTCGGATTGAACAATCTAAGAACAGGTGCAGTCACTAAGGAATTCCTCAACTGATTAAAAGCTATTATTTCGTTATCTTCTATTTTAAATGTTACATCTTTCCGTAAAAGGTCTGACAACGGTTTGGCTATCACGGCATACTCCGGAATGAAACGCCTGAAATACGAAGTTAACCCCAAAAAGCTTTGTAGAGTTTTACGATCGTGTGGTAGGGGAAAATTTGAGACAGCCTTAGTTTTCTCTTCCGAAGGTTTAATCGTCGAATCCTCAATTATATACCCCAGAAAGTTGATCTTCCTTTTTAAGAACTGACATTTTTTCCACTTTATATCCAGTCCGTTTGTCTCCGCGACTTTCAATACTTTTTTCAGTTTCTCAACTCCTTCTTCTTCATCTTTCGAGGGGATCACCAAGTCATCCATATAAATTATAACTGTACCATCATTTATCAATTTCCTAAAGACTGAAGAAATGTATCTACAAAACACTGCTGGCGAATTAGAAATGCCGAAGGGGACAAATAAAAATTCATAGATTCCACTATGTGTCACAAACGCAGTAAATTTCCGTGAATCTGGTTCTATAGGCACATGGAAAAATCCATTTCTAAGGTCCAGAGAGGTGTATACTTTTGCACTTTGCAGTCGCTGAATTACGTCGTCGATCACTGCCATTGGGAAATTGTCCCTTACTATCTTCTCATTGAGCTTACGGTAATCGCAGCAAAGCCGTTTGGTTCCGTCTTTTTTTGATGCTAGTACCACGGGCGCGGCGTATTCTGAACAACTTGGCCTAATAATGCCCTCCTTAAGCCATTCTCTCACCTGTTGCTCTACCACAAGTTGATCACAGTATGGCATTCTTCTAGGTCTTTGTGCCACTGGAATTTCATCCTTTAATATAATCTTCATCGTCACAGGATACGTCTCAGGTTTTGTAGGTTTATATATCTTCACCGCGTTCTCTATTTCCGTTTTAATATTCTTACTCAAGTGATAGACATCCAGTTGATCTTCATTATCATGTTCGATGAATACGGAATGAACAATCTCTTTAAACTCATCTTGTAGCTCCACAATCGAATTATCATTACCACAAATGCTCGCTTCTTCAACAACTTCCGACGGCTTATTTTTATAACGAAATTCTGCCCCATCCGAATTAACAATCATATCAACATGCTCAAAAATATTATTCCCTAGTACGACTGAATATAAAATATCGCGCTCCTTACAAACGTGAAAAGTTATCTCCAACTCAACGTCATCTACACCGACCTTTACCGTAAAATTACCCATCGTAGTTATCTTTTTACCACCTATTCCAACTAATGTTCGCGTATCCGGTTTAAGTTCAAAATCATTTAAAAGAAACAGCATGTCGTAACGGATTGCGCAGATGTCGCTGCCAGTATCAACAATAGCAGAAATAGTTTTTCCGGATATCAAAATATCCTTAAATATTCTTCTTGACGGAATAATAACATCATCAGCCAATGTATGAACATTACTATTGCTTGAGCCACCTGCTCGTTCGCCTGTATCATATCTTTCCCTTTTGATTTTACATTCAAAAGATTTATGACCAAAACCATGACACTTGAAGCATTTTACTTGGGCACTTTTGCACGCATTTGATAAATGGCCTTTGTCTCCGCATTTAAAACATCGTTTTTCGTCCTTAGGTTCGCAAACGTTCTTGGTAAAACTTTTTGGTAGTTTTCCTTTTGAGTTTAATGACTCCGGGAAACGAATCTTCTCGTATATACCAATATTTTCCTTGAGTTCGTCCAAGTTTCTAGCTTGGTACAAGATTGTCTTGTTAGACCTGTAGTCACCTATGCCATCTATAAAATATTCGATTAAGCTCTGATCATCTAATCCGATAGGGTTTCCGATTTCCCGTAAACTATACAAATATTCGCGAAAAGTCTCACTGGGTTTCTTCTTACGATTTCTTAACATTTTATGAACTTCTAGTGATGAAAGGGTTTTCCCAAATTCTCTCACTAGGGCCTGCTTCAGAGTAGTCCAATCTTTTATACCAGATTCGCTTCTAGCAAAAGTCTTGGCAGCTCCAGTCAACAGCTGTTTAGCGTATATATAATTTTGAAGGTCGTTCCATTTTACGGCGTATGAACAGTCCTCGAACTCGTTTATCCATTGCCCAATTTCCGGCAAACCGTCTCCTGAAAAAGTTGAAACCGAGTCCTGTACGTCCCTCAAAGTAAAATTACTGTAAGATACCGCTGCATCATTGGCAGCAGCCACTGAAAAAATCTCACCAGAATCGGAAATATCGCCCTCACGTTCTAAATCAAAATGACTCAACAACCTATTCTGCAAAGTAATCTTATTTCCTGTCTTAGGGAGCACTAGTTCGTCCAGTTTTGCCCTCAAACCCTCTACATTCAAACTTAAAATTTCGTCTCTGTCCATTTTGTTCGTCAACGGCTTACAAATTTAAATAATTATATGAATGAAAGTGATAATATGTAGTAATAATAAAATATGATTATTATATAATGATATGAATATAGATATAATAATATAAAATATATCAATATTAATTTTCCTTTTAATCTTTTTTTTTTCTCTCAGTGTTGTTTGCACAACACAGGAACACATAAACTATCAATTAATGTTGATATATAAAAAAAATTAAATTGATTATTTTTATTCGATTCAAATTATTACAATTTTATCATCAATTTATGATTATTTATTAAAATATTACTAAATATGTAGTAATATACAAAAGTTAATAATTGAAAAGGAAAGAAAAAAAAAATTATATTGAATCAATTTTATCAATATTGCCTCTAAATAATATATTCATTTAAATTCACCAAATCATCAAAATTTCCGTTTTACTTCTTATGAAAAAAATATTTTTTCTTTTCTTCTCAAATATTTTTTTTCTTCTCTTCTTCTATTTTATTTAAAATACATCAGATTCTATTAATTCGCCAAATTAACTGATTTAACATTCATCAAAATTTAACAGCTCATTAAATTTTATGATTTCACTATCTTACATCTCTGTCTTCTTTTTCCCTTCACAAATTGAAGTCAAATCATATACATCTTTTCTTTTTATGAATACACTATTTTATAACTCTGTTTTCTTCTTCTCGTCACAAATTTAACTCAAAACATCTATGTATATTAAAATATGAAAACATCAAAATAAAATGCAAACATCTAAAGCATTTATATCATCTTCAAATTTAGTGTATTAAAAAACAATTTAATTATCATCATCACAAGGGAAAAAATATGTACTCAAAATTTAATCTCTCAAAACTTAACTTCTCTTATGCTCTACTTTTTAAACTTCTTATGAGAGCTTTTATCTTCTATATTTTTTTTTTAAGTATCTATATTACACTCTTATACTTAGCTGGTAACCGCCTTCGTTGGCTTAAGCATTAAGCATAACAATTTATCAGCAAACTTCTCTTTCTTAAATCATCTCTTCTTTGCATTCATCTCTTCTTTTATCTCACGGCAAAAAAAAACAGACATCTCTCAGTTTAGCTACTGCGGAATTGGGGTTGTTCTACGATCAATTGGTCATCTTATGTTGTTGCATTATTTGAGTGAAACTTTTTAGTGTTGTGTTGTTGGCTTTTTTTTTCTATAAATTCTATGTAGCTGCGTTGATTTATCTTTGTGCTTTTTTAATTTGTGTGGTTTCGTTTTCTGTCCTTCGATTTCACTTTTTTTTTGTAACAAAAGAAAACAGTTATATTTAAAATTTGAAGTATTACTTTGCCTGTGTTAATGAAATTTTGCAAAGGGCACGGTTCACTATGGTATAATTTTGTTTGGTTACAGTTTTATGTTAATGTTGTTTGTGTGTTTTTTTTTTTTTTTTTGTCTGCTTTTTTCTCTCTCTTTGTACTTGCTGGTTAAATTTAAATGCTTTTTTTTTTTAAAATAACGGATTGATTTTTGTTGTATGTTTCTTTAAATATGTTTGGACTTTACAGTTTTTTCTTTTTTATTACTTCTATTGCAGATTTATATTTGTAATTTTTTTTTTTATGTTCTTTTGCAAGACTTATTTTTTCTTTAAGTCACTTCTATGTACATGTGTATGTTTTTTCGTCGTTTTACAAAATTTATTTTTAGTTTTATACGCACAACATTCTTATATTTTACAGTTTATTTCTTTAACAAAATTATGTTTTCCTTCTTATATTTTTTATTTTTGAAAAAGATAGTTTTTTCTTTTTCTTTTAATTGAACCACACAACACTTCACACGCACAAGGTTACACTAACTCCGAGTCAAAATGGTAAATCAATCCCGGTTGAGCCCCCAAAAATGTAGGAAATTTATTATTCCTCTTCACAATTAAATGGCACGATTTATATTTTTTGTTTTATTTTTATTTATTATTTTAATTATTAAATATTAAAGTTACATATGTGCTTCACTTAAATCTTAGGGTAACTGATTTAATGTTTTTCAATTTGCCGTATTGTCAACTGTCCTCATCTATCTCTCAAACCCAACTCAATGACTACTTTTCCCTTTTTCTTATTCAAACACAAATTCACAAAGATAAAAAAAATACCGTTAACGCGGTGTTGCCTATTTTAACAATTTATCTATCCTCTCTTCTCCTGCACTTTAATTGTTAACCCATTCGCTCCCTTTCATCCCTACAGGACCCCTACATACATATCTGGCCTTTATAACCCTGTGTCAGGATTACGGCCTAGCTTCTCGCAGCACTCATGTTGTGTGTCTAAATTTTTATCCATGAGTACCGGGGCCTACAGTTTAAAGTCGACTCCGAACGACAGACTTAAGAAGCTTGTTCATGGCAATTAATTACTCTTAGAGCTTTTGCCAGAAGACTGCTGAGCGGTAGTCGCCGAAAGATATATTTTCTTCATATTTCTTTTTTTTAAGAAGTCGGAGCTGGGTGTCGAACCCAGGGCTCAAGTCTTAGTAAGCCAACACACAACCACGTTGATTAATCTGAATCACTGAATAATTGTCTGTATCGTTTTGAAATTGTATTCCGTATTCCAACCGGCTACATTTTTGTAAAAGATTAAAGGCAAGATAAATCTTTTTTATTTATTTTATTACAAAAATGTCGTTAGATTGTCTCAATTGGTAAAATATAACTTTCATCAATAGAATTTAACTGCAAATAGGGAAAAAGATGAAAGAATTTTTGGATATTTCAATTTTTTCTCTTCTTGAAAAATAATTAATCGTCAATATTTGCAATTATGTAGTAGCCGTGGTCTAGTGGTTAGTGTGTTGGCTTACTAAGACATGGGCCCTGGGTTCGACTCCAGGCTCTGACATCTTCAAAAAAGAAATATGAAAAAAATATTTCTTTCGGCGACTTCCTCTCAGCAGTCTTCTGGCAAAAGCTCTGAGAGTAACTAATTGCCATGAACAAGCTTCTCAAGTCTGTCGTTCGGAGTCGACATTAAACTGTAGGTCCCGGTACTCATGGATAAAAATTGACACACACAACATGAGTGCTGCGAGAAGCTAGGCCGTAATCCTGACACAGGGTTGTAAAGGCCAGTTATGTATGTACAGTTACGAGCAGATAAATAGGTTCACATCACATTTTTTGATAAATTCGCCTTCAAATAACTTAAACAGCGGTAATATACAATAAAGCGATATTTATTACATTAAACATAAATAATCACATAAAAAGTATTTAATTATAATTTAAAAAAAATGAGAAAAATTGATATATTTAATATATTAATTGATGCCTGTCGAGCAAATAAATAGGTTCATTGAAAAGAGAATGACATTTTTATACAAAAAAGTGCAATTGCAAGAAAATTTCTAATATTTTGTTGAAAATCCCTTATTTTGAATCACCGCCGAACATCTCCGGGGCATTGATTCGACAAGTGACTGACAAGTCTCTCTCTCTTTCTAACGAAGTAATCAAAGTCTCATATTTTTGTTTTTATTGTATTTGTTGGAAACAATGATTGTAATTATTATTGCATTATGTGCTTACATTCTAATAATAATAAAATAAATTAAATTCTTCTTCTTTAAAAAAATAAAAAAAAAACAAAAGCAATAGTAAATGCAAATATAGCTGTTCGAAACGTAAGCAACTTTTTTATTGTTGTAGTCCTGTTTTTTATTTTTGCAAAAATTAATAAAAATTTTAAAACAATTATTTAAGTCCCGTTAATTGTAACAAAGAAAAAATATATTTTGGTTGATTTAAATAATTTTTAATTAGTTTTTCAGTAGTATAGCTATGGCACGTACACGCTACCATAAAGCTTTCAAATCAAAAATCATAGGACATTTTAATAACGGTGAATCCCAAATTTCTATTGCGAAAAGGTTTGGGATTAATAAATCAATAGTTTCACGTTTAATTAAAAAGTATAAATTAATTGGAACAATAGAATAAATATAGGCGGGCGAAAAAGAAAAACTTCAGCGAGCACTCGTTCGTTAGTTTAAAAATTATCCCTTTATTACTTCCCGAAATGTTCTAAAAAAGCTTGATCTTAATATTAGTGCTAGCACTGTAAGGAAACGGACCTTGGAAAATGATTTGAGAAGCTACATATATGCCGTCTAAAAAACCCGTTCTAAGAAAAAAACATATAAAAAAATTGGTTTGTATAAATTTTTCAAACTTAATCGTAAGTTTTTATATATTTTCTGAAATTTTAGGCTAGAAAAAACTCACTCTAATTGGGCCGTGGAGAAATGGAAAACAGTTTTATTTAGCGATGAGTTTAAATTTAACTTGTTAAATTCGGATGGTGTATGGCACGTTCGAAGACCAAAGGGAAAGCGTCTAGATCCACGCTATACCAAAGGTACTATCAAGCATGGGGGCGGAAGTATAATGGTGTAGACCTGATTTTCTGGCAATGGAGTTGGCTCTTTTGTTGAAATATGTACAAAAATTTACCGTTTCACTTACAGAGACATTTTAGCCAACCACATGTTAGAATATGCAGAACGGAAAATGCCACTTCGATGGGTGTTTCAACATGATAACGACCCGGAATACACGTCAAAGTTGGTTAAAGAGTTTTTATCTGAAAATGGGGTTCAAACATTATATTGGCCAGCACAATCCACTGATTTAAACCCAATAGAAAACTTGTTTGGGATCTTAAAGCGTAAAATTGGAACTCGCCTTTTTGGTAACAAACAGGCCCTTGCCTTAAACAAGAATGGGAATCGATATCCACATCAGTTTTAATAAGCCTTGTAGAATCTATGCCAAAAAGATATGCTGAGGTCACAAAAAATAAGGGATACCATACAAAGTATTGAAAGTTGCTTACGTTTTGAACAGCTATATTTGCATTTACTATTGCTTTTGTTTTTTTTATTTTTTTAAAGAAGAAGAATTTAATTTATTTTATTATTATTAGAATGTAAGCACATAATGCAATAATAATTACAATCATTGTTTCCAATAAATACAAGAAAAACAAAAATATGAGACTTTGATTACTTCGTTAGAAAAAGTTGCTTAGGTTTCGAACAGTACTGTAGGTTCGATTGTACTACCAAAAGTTAGTAAATAAAGTTAGATCTTGAAAATCTTTTGAGGTCCATAAAAAAATTGGTGGTCAATCTGACCAAACCGAGTACAGGGTTTTACTAACCTTTGGAGTATAATCCAACCTATACTGTGGATTCCGTGCGTTTTTCTTCACTGTATGGTACTTATAACGGGAAGTTTTAATTTGCCGATGTTTTGCCGATTTTTTTACCTTGAAGTGCCGATAATGCCGATTTTTTTTTTTAGAAATTTGCCGAATTTTAATTAAAAGCACAACCTTTATTAAAAATAATATAAAGCAAAACTAATTTCTATACATGAAATATTGTAAAAAAATTAAAATTACTCATACGTTTGTTGTCACAGCTAAAACGATGCATCGAAATTTAAGATTTGGGGAAAGATTTTGTTTCTACTTTTAATACTTTGTGATCCAAGTCGAGATTTCATAGAGCTTATTAATATTCTTGTACAATTTGGGCTAATATTTTTTTATTTTTATTTATTTATTTATAATATTGTGGCGATCCTCAGGTAACTCACGTTTCATATCTTTATCACATTAAGGTCTGGACTCTAAATAGGCGTCTGTACGACAGACAAGGCAGTTCCATATGAGAAAGATCTATTCAATTCCAGAAGAGTGTTTGAGATCGTTATATTGGTAGAATCTAAATGTATTATTAATTCTCAGTTCTTCCACACTTTGTAGAAGATTATCCTTAAGCAGATCTAGATAAATTTTTTTAAATAAAAAATTTTGTAAATCCTGAAATTCATATAATTTTAGGATCGATTGGCAGGATTGGCATGCCTATCTACAACAAATGAGTTTGTACGTAAGGTTTTCATATAAATATGTATGTAGTTATGTCTTCTTGCATTTAGAAATGCACGCACTTGTTACGTTCGTTTGAATTTCGTTAATAAAATTGACATTTTTGATCGTAGGAATCTAAAAATATGCACGAACATGTATTTTGATAAACCGAACCATAATTTATAAAAATCTCAATTTCGAAAATTTGTGTAGTTACGTCCGTTTGCATTTAATATGACGATATGTACATATCTATATATGTATATAATTTTGTTGTTTGTCCGGATGCATGTCTAATTCTCTTTTCGCAGCTTTTTGAAGCCGTCTAATGTCGCATAAAGCTGAAATTTTGCGTACTTAAAACTCATTTTTGAGAAAATTGATCAAGAATAACACACACAAAATGTTCTGGTTTAAAGGATATAGAACAAAACTAGCACTATTTATCTCAGAAACTGGACAAGATAGCCGAAAATACATAATGTTGAAAAAAATTATAATATTTTTGGGTGTTCTTAAATATTTCCTAAATCGTTCATGTCAGAGTAATTAATATTTGTATTAGTATTTGAAAAATCGTGTCAATTAATTGAAAACTACTACAAGTATAGAAAAATTTATTTGTAGATACTTGATTAAATAGAAATTGCTTTATTAGCGATTTAACTTTTTCTGAACTAATAGTAAAAATTCCAAAAAAAAGAAGAATTTTTTATTTAGGTATTTCAAAAACATACTTGAAACCGCTAAAAACAGAGCAATTGCTTATCCGTTTACAGGATAACGGAAACGATTACAGGTGACCTTTAGTGGTTCAGTTGTTGTGTTTCTTTGCATAATTTATGGCATAGAAAAAGTGTATAAAAGTGGTAGCAAAATAGACAAACCACCTGTTAATATACGACTGCTATATACTCGCCGTGTGTGTGAGTACAAAAAGGTCGTCAACAAAAAATAATAACAACAATATTATTATCATCTCATCATTAAAAGATGTACCAACAGGCTACAAGACAATACGTATGTATGTATGCAATGGTGGGTGAAAAGAACAACAGGCAGACTTCTCAAGTCAACAGCAAAATAAAGAAAAACACAATCAAAACAAAATAATACACAAATGTACACAGAAAACTGTTACCATTCACACGCACATAGGTATAATATATCTATGCACTCGCACACATGTGCAAATAAATTCTTTTACAACAACGGTAAAATTACAAACAAATGAATTAGACAAAAAAATGATAAACAATAATAAGTCTAATGTTTATAAAAACAAATGACGATAATAATTTTAGCTAAAAATGTGGAATTGTTATAAATTATTGATTTTTTATATAATTGAGATTAAATTCTTTTGCATTTACAGTCTCTCTCTTATTTTTTTCTTATTTGTTAAAAATCATGCGCACAGAAACACAATTGTGGATTCTTTAATAGGGAAGTAAATAATTTTGTGTAAAAATGGTACATTTTTATTTAGATCTCAATGTACATACATATTTTTTATTTGCTAAGTATACATATTAGTATGTTATTATTGTATTCATTATCTCAAAAATTTAATAAATCTAAAGTTACACCAAGTTTCATTTATTCATTCTCTTATGAAAAACCTAGCCTTGTGGCAATTAATCGGTCTCAATATACAACTTAAACGAAAAAAAAAATTAAGGTACAATATTAATAAAAAATATTTATTTGGAGTCTGAATAATTAATACTAATCATTTATTATTCCAAAAATAAGTAAAAAATGAAACTAAATTGCTTGTGGGTGCTTAGCTAGTTCAGAAGACCTTTTCCCAAAAAATCTAAGCAACCCATTTATTCTTTATTTTTGTTCACATAAATATGTATATCTCAAATTGAAATAATTCTATTATATAAGTATATATATGTACAGGCATACCCAAGTTACAATGAATAGATAGAGTTACTATATGATATCTCACACTAAGTGAGCTAATAGCTTTATTAAAAATAAAACCAAATTTACATTTTAAATATACTTTCAACACATAAAAAATATTAGCCTAATTAATCCAAAGATGACCCATTTCTTCTGAAAAAGGGCATTATTGGTATTTTATGTATGTCGTTAACGTAAATAGAAATAAGTTTTAATTTATTCGTTATAAACTGCAGTTGCCTCGGTCTAGTGGTCAGTTTGTTGGCTTACTAAGACGAGAGCTCCGGTTCAAACCCCAGCTCTGACATCTTGAAACTAAGAAATATTAAACAAAAATATTTCGGAGACTACCTCCTTGCAGATTTCTGGCAAGAGTTTTGAGACAAACTAATTGCCTGCTATGAACCAGCTTCTCAAGTCTGTCGCTTGGAGTCGACATTAAACTGTAGATCCCGGTACTCATAGATAAAAATTGACGCACACAACATGAGTGCTGCGAAAAGCTATATTTTTGTATATTATTTTATATTATTATATATCTTTTTTACCAATTTCGAAGAAATTAATTTGAGAATACGAAAACTTATCTTAAACAATTTCAATCTTTACTTAACATTCCTGGCTTTTTTTTCTAAAATGGAACTTAAAATTCAAATATTGTACCAAAGTAAAGTACTTTTTTGCATAAAAAACTTGCATTGTATTTTAAGAATTTTAGCATACTTTATAGTGGATTAGTTAAAGCATAGAACCACCAGTCGTTCACGAGAGTTTGTATAGATAGTATACCAGGAAAAAAGTGCAAAATAAAAAAGAAAAACCGTGAAAAAATTATTACCTTAGAAATTTGTATATATAAATTAGCAAAGAATAAAAAAAAAATTAAGAAAAAGTAAAAGGAAGGATATAACTTTAAAAATTAAATAAATAAAGGAAATAATATTGAATTAAAACAGGAAATTAATGTTGAAAAAATTATAAAACAAGAAAAAAGAAAATAACCCAAAACCTTGAATATCACATACTCGTAGTTTAGAGAAAATATATTTTTTTTTCTGCAAAAGGATAGACTTTTTCTGACTCTCAATGGAGTTGAGTCATCGTTGATAGTGTGTTAACATATGTATTTACGAGTACATACATACATACATACATATGTATGTATATACTTGCATGGCATTGTTGGTCGTTACTCCGTCTAGCACAAAGAAACTCTTGAAAATATTTACTCCCTCCTAACCCACAGGAAACATTTGCATTGAGATACAAAAACAAAAAAAAAAAAAAACTAGAAATTTCTTAACAATAAAATACATACAAAGAATTGTAAAGAATCCTTAAGTCTTAAATTTTTAAATTCTTTGTAGCCATTGTCGGGTAGTGGCTAACATCGACAACATCATAATCAAACATCATCATCAGCAATCAATCAACGTTATTATCAACATCTTAAATATTGATTTCTTTGTTGACAAGACAAAGTGTAAAAAATTTTGCAATTTAATTAAAAATAAGAAAAAAAAAACCCATCTTTTAATAAAACAAAAAAACGTAAGCAAACCCCTTCAAAATAAAATATGGAAGATTTATTTCTATTGATAATCAAGGAGTCGACAGGGACAAAACATAATGCCCTTCGACAAACTGCACAAATAGCATACGGTAAATATTTAATTTTTATTTTAAATACATACATACATACATACATACATATGAATATATGTATGTTTTTATTATTTTTCTTTTTATTTTAAATAACCTTAAAACATGCGTACTTTTCTTCTTCCCTGCCTTGATATCCTTATTTGTATTTCATTTCGCTTTCGCGTTCTGTCATCCATCCATCTATCCATCCTTCCGTATTAGTTACATTGCTAAAGTACTTAACCTAATACTTGTCAGCATTTTACCATTAACCTGACATTTTTTTATTTCTTTTTTATTTTAAGTGATTAGGGTGTTCGATTTAAGGCACATTTAAAACCGATTTTTGGATTAGATTAATCTATTCTCCCAGCTCATAAAGATCCCCTTTTAAATTTTTTATTATTATTTTGTATACTCCATTAGGTTTAAAGAGAGTTGTAAGAGGAGTTCCTTCAAAGGGGACGTGAACAAATTGAGAGTAAATTGTTTTACGACATTCTTTTAGGAAAAAGACTTATTTCCATTTTTAACAAATAAAGATACATATGAGGAGTCTTTCAGCCACAGTTTGCACATGGACTATCTGTTTTGAAGTATTTTTCTATGTGATCATTGACATCAAATCTTATATAATCATATCGTCGATGGAATTAAAGAACGCTGTAACTGACAAAAAATCGAAAATACGTTTTTTGCATCATTTTTATCAGCAAAAAAATACGCGTCGATTGGTCTAAGTCCCAAATTTCTACGATGAAAATAAATTCACTTACGCCGTCTGCGAAATGAAAAATACCAGTGTATTTGTTTTACATTTATGAAAGTTTTTTGGCTCTGGTGAACATTTAAGGTTTTGTCAGTTACAGCGTTCTTTAATTCCATCGACGATATAATCGCTTTGAACTTTCCCAAAAGGGTAGTGCATTGTCAGAAGCCACTGGTCTGTTAGACCAGAAGTCTCTATTCGGAGGGCTATAACAAAATAAACATGAAACACAACGTCCCTTGAAGAGAACTTGAATTTCTTTAAACATGAAATTTGCTCCAAATTTCTGTGTCAATGAAATTTTCGTACAAAGAAGAATCTGAACATCTGTCAAACTAAAAAGTAGATTTGTTCCAACACAGAATTTGATTAGAACTGATATATGTATAATTTATCCCAAGTATCAGAGAAATTTCTCATGTACCTATATACAATGTATGTATGTATGTACATACCCATAAGAAAATCAATTAAAAAGTCGACACACAGGGGAGTATTACGGTCACATAAATCTTAAAATTTGAAATAAAAGAAAAATTAAATTAATGGATACGTTAAGTTTAGATGAAACTTAACTCAAGAAGCATTCTTGACCTCTTGTTACTGTGGTTAATTTGTAGAAAATTGGTTGTTTATATAGGTATGAGTAATTCAGTTTTAGTGAGATCACATATGCAATGAATTTAGATGCAAATTTCAAACAAGATGCAAATAAGAAATTATAAATTTATGATTTCATATCTTTTTATATTTTATACACAACTTTACTCGCTGTGAACCCTAATTTTCAATTATTTTTGTTGATTTACTTTTCCATACTTGCACAACGTATTTTTTTATTTATTTTTTGTTAAAATTTTTTTTTACTTCTTACTTTTTTTAGATAAATTATATCGTCAACATGGCATACATCGAGATCCATCACATGAATTGCGTTCGGTTTGTTTTACGGCACTGCAAATGGCATTAGACACCAAACGACCAAAATTTGTAACAATGGGCTTAAACGGATTGCATGTAAGTGAAGTGAATTCTTACCCTGCAAATAATAATTGGTTACATGGTCCAATTTTTGTGAAATGGACTACTTACAAGTATGGTCCAATGTAATGCAGACATGGACCATGTTATTGACAAACAACAGCTTATTGCTTTAAGACAAGTGTTCGTGTTTAATATTCTCATACATTGTTGCCAGTAATCGTAGTAAGTCTTTAATGAAATATATTACAATGGCAACTCTGTTATCCATATGTTTATTTTAGTAGGAAATTTTGTGTATATGATACATACATATATTAAAAGAATAAAAAAAAACATAAAAAGTGAAAAAAAGCGGGAAATAAATAAATTTTGTGTAAATTATAAATACATAAATTAAAAGAATAAAAAAAGGATAAAAGGTAAAGAAAATAAAGCGGTAAATAAATAAGGTTTGTGTACATTATACTTACATATGTATATTAAAAGATTAAAAAAAGCGTTAAAGTGAAAAAAAAATAAAGCGGCAAAATAAAATTTAAAAAATTATAATTGTAAGGGTATAAAATTGGTAAAATTGTTAAATTTAAGAAAAGTTAAATATGCAGTGTAGTGCACGTCATAAAAGGCGGTTAGTGAAAGAAAAAAAGGAAGAATATTTAGAAAGATTAAATGACGTTAATGGTGCAAATGATGCAATTGAATATATAAGTGAAGAATTAATTAATAATCAATCTGCTAGGGTCGAAATTTCTGAGCAGGAAAATTTAGATGAGCCATCCATCCATAATCCTCTAGCTAAAGAATTAGGACAATGGCAATTGAAAAGTAGAACTTCAATGAAGAATATGCGAGAGCTCTTGGCAATCCTGAGAACTCATGGTGTGGATGTGCCTTTATCTCCAAGCACTCTTTTGGAAAAGACTGGCGCAGCTCCAAGCACTTCTGTTGTGCATCCCGGTCGGTATATGCATTTCGGAATTGAAAATAATTTATTGAAAGCGGCACACTTATTACAAAATTACGATGAAGTGCTCTGCGACATTAATATCGATGGCTTGCCTATTTTCAAAAGTTCAAAAACACAGCTTTGGCCGATTTTAATTAAAGTAGTTAATATTAAAAATATAAAAGTATTTCCCGCTGGTGTATATGTGGGCAAGCAGAAACCATATGACGTTACCCAATTTTTAGAAAAATTTGTAAAAGAAGTTTCGCATTTGCAACAAAATGATATACAAATCGAAAGCAAAAAAATTATATTTAAAATACGCGCTGTAATATGTGATGCACCGGCAAAGGCATTGATATGTGGAATTGCTTACCATTCATCAGCGAATGGATGTTCAAAGTGTACCCAAATAGCTAAAAAAATAGGCAATGTTTTAGTTTATAGCACAGAAGTTGCTGATATAATAAGTGATGAGGATTTTGCTAATAGGAAATATAAAGAGCAGCATCAAGTTAAATTTATTAATACTGAAACACCTTTGGAGAAAATAAATATAAATATGATAACCCAAGTACCTCTAGATCCCATGCACGTAATTGATTTGGGTGTTACCAGAAAAATGTTAAATAAACTTTTTTATAGTAATATAAACGAAAGAGTATCAAACTCGAAAAAATTAATAATATCCAAACTATTAATATCCTTTAAAAAACATATGACGAAAGATTTCACAAGATTGCCTCGAACTTTGGATGAACTATCTAAATGGAAGGCCACAGAATTTCGTCAATTCTTATTGTATACTGGTATTGTAGCTTTAAAAAATAATGTTAATGAAGATTTCTACTACATATTTTTGTTACTGCATTGTGCAATAAGGCTATTATCGTGCCCAAAAAATTTTCAAAATAACATTCAAGCCGCAGAAGAATTGTTGAAGCTTTTTGTTGAAAATTTCAGTGCTGTTTTTGGTCCTCAAAGTGTTACCTATAATGTTCATAGTTTGCTTCACATATGTGCATGCGTCAAACAGCACGGCTTGCTGTATAATTTTTCTGCATATGATTTTGAAAATCATTTGCAAATGATTAAAAAAGATGTTCGGAAACCTACCGGAATTCTGCAGCAATTGCAGAAAAGAAATATGCATCAAAATTTGATAAATGATCCAAAATCTTTAGGATTAAAAGAAAAAAGTGGGATTATTTATGGCTATTTATTAGATGAATATTTTTTGAGTGTTAAAAGCCCAAATAACATATGCCTTGTAATGCCTTTTACTCCTTTTTCAATTGTTAACTTTAAAAGAGAGGAGAATAATGAAATTGTTGTTATAGGTCGACGTTTTCAAAATATAAATCCACTTTTTGAAGACCCAATAAACTCATTATCGGCATTAGGCATATGTATTGCTGATAATGTATTGGAAGATGTAGAGGAAACCTTTAATATAAGTACAATTCACTGCAAATTGCTTTCATTGCCTTTTGAAAATAAAGTTATTTTAATACCAATTCTTCACAGCTGCGTTTAATAATCATTTCATATTTATTAGAAAACCCAACTTATTGTTATAATAATTCGAATTACAAAACATAAAATGGACAAAGAACAGGGAAATCGGAAAAAACTTATTGCTTGCAATGAACTTTTAAATTGTAAGTATACTTGTAAAATATGTATTTTTTTTTTGTCAAATTTATGTTTTTTTTTATTTTATTTAAGATCGTACAAAACAACCTACGAGTACATGCTCCTTATGCAGCGATCTAAAAGGTGGGCAGTAAAAAAGTGCTTCATAACTTTTCATATTAATAAAATTTTTTATTTTACAGAAACAATTGAAAAACAAAACCAGCTAATTGCGGGGATGATAGCCGAGCAAAACGTTTTAAAAGATCAATTTGCAAAACTGCAAGGTAATTTTAATTTTACTGTCAAGATAATTTTTTGTTTTTGTTTATTACCTCTTATAATCAACTCATTATTTATTTTCGTATTTTTATTAGCAACAACAGAACAACAAAACAAAATAATAGTGGAAATGTTGGCCGAGCACAAAATCGAATTACAAATGCTTAATAAAAGTCGCCACAAAGTTACCAAATTAACTGACGCTTTTCCACTTAAAAATGAGGAAAATCTAAAAAAAATGGAATCTGACATAGATGAATCTAATGAAGAAAGTTATGTAAGTTACTTCTAAATTAAAAAAAAAATCATATATATTTAATAATATTTTTTTTTAGATATTGGCTGTAAAGAAATTAGTTGATGGGAACATTAATAAAAATTTAGAACATATTTTGTCCAGAGAGCTATGCATGGAGTACAATGCGGACGGAATCTGTGGCAAAAAATGTTTTAAAGATTTTAAAAAGATATACAGAATTATTATAGGTAAGTATTTTGATTCCAAAATAGTATTTCATTTTATTAATTGTATTTACATATTACAGCTGCAATAGGTGAATATTCATCAAATGCTGAAAAAGAATTCAGATTAGCACTTCAAGTGGTAAAAAAACGTCATTTTCGACTTATGAGCACAAAGAAAAAACAAGAAATTAATAATAATTAAATTTATTTTATTTAAATATTATAGCTATATAAAATTAATAGTTTGAAAAAATATGAAAAAGAAACAAAAAAATTTATTAAAAAAAAACAATAATATTTATGTATACTATATATGGAATTAGCATGAATTTGTCTCTTAGTTACTTTTTATTATAATGAAATATTCAAGTTAGTACAAAACTATGTAAATGTAATTTACTTTAAAGTTCCTATACCATTTTAAAAATGAATGTATTTATATGATTTTTTATAAATAAAAATTTAAATATAATAAATTTTATTTCTATTCTGTTTTTTTCTTTTATCACGTAGTTTAAACTACCCGTGTGGAGTGCTCCATGGACTAGTTTTAAAACTACTCCTCTACTGTGCTCCATGGGTTAGTTAATGGAGTAGTTTTTAAACTACTCCTCTAGTGTGCTCCATGGATTAGTTAATGGAGTAGTTTTTAAACTACTCCTCTAGTGTGCTCCATGGATTAGTTAATGGAGTAGTTTAAAAACTACTCCTCTACTGTGCTCCATGGGTTAGTTAATGGAGTAGTTTTTAAACTACTCCTCTAGTGTGCTCCATGGGGTAGTTTTTGGGTTAGTCCGATGGGTTACATGGTCCAGCCCTAGGACATCGCAATGTTAAATGGACCATGTTTTTTTCATACATTTGGGTTAGTTTTGGAGTAGTCCTACTCCTCTGTGGAGTACTCTTTACATGCATGTATGGAGTACTCGCATTATCTGCAGGGTAAATGCAGCCACATACACATGCATACATACATACATACATACATGTGCACACACATTTATAGAAAAAGTTTAGCCACCTCGTACACTGGAATAATAACGCAAGTACAAGCAAGTGTAGTGGTAGATGCGATGTTTAAAGTTTTCTAATGCAACGAAAACAACAACGACCACGAATAATGCATAAAGGGATACTGAATGTCGTTTTGTGTAAATGAAAAAGAACAATAAGAAAACCATCATTTAAACAGTTAATGCGGTAACCTCACACATATTCAAAATACAGATGTTTGGAAAAAAATAGCAGCGATATCTGCATTTACAATTTTATGCGTTTAGCCTTTAAATACCTACTGCTGTATTCATAAAAAATAAAATTGGTTTTGACTGATTTCTGTGGAATAATTGTGAAATAAGCCCTTAATAAACTTATTTTAATTTTTATAAATATGGCAGCTAAGCTGTAATTCAAAAAATTGTTGTAAATAAAATTAGTAAACTTTACACTTACTCTCTCTCTCTCTCTCTAGTAATCTTAACCAAAATCAACCAATCAATGAAAACATTTTTATTTTAGGATTTGGATAATGTAATTTTATTATGAAAGAATGTTTTGATTTTTTTATATTCATAACTCCTTTCAATTAAGTTTCATAGAGTATGCCTGCAACTGTAATATTAATAAGAAACATATTTTTATCCCAATCAGTTGTTATTAGTATTTTGTGTTTGTTGCCTTTTCTTTATACAATTCTCATTACCTTTAGCTCGAAAATTTTCCAACTTAAAGCACTTCAAAATTCGAAATTTTAAATATATTTACACGTACATATCTGTGGCATTTTGAAAAAACGTCTTCTCTCGAAATAAGACAATTTTCCAAGATTTTTATAGTAAATATAGAATTTCCTTGTCCTTCTTTTGCTCTAATCCCCGTATTTCTACGACCTTTGGAACGCAAGATATGCAGTTGACTAATCGACCTCTTTCAGGCTTTCCCCCAATTTCAATTTGACAAAACGACTTCTTTCAGAGAATTAAAAATAATTTAAAAAATTGAATGTCTATAAAAAATTTTATTTAATTTTTATTATTATTTTTTTAATTATTTGCATATGTAGAGAAAAACAGAAGTATTTTTTTAATAAAACCGAAATATATTTTCCAGATCAACTTCTTTCATCCTTTTTTTTCATATTCCGTTTTAACAAAACAACTTGTCTTGACTTAAGCGACTAAAATAACTTTCAAATTTAATAAAAAAAATTTTGACAAAACGACTTGTATGGTGGAAGCTAAGTTTTTTCTTTAAAATCTATTTAACAAAAAGTCTTAAATTAATTTTTTGCCGTTTTAAAGAAAACAATTGCTTCTAGAGGGGGAAAAAAAGGTTGCATAATGTTCGTTAAGTGTTTGTGCCATGGTGAAATTACTTACAAGGTGGTGGCAGGTGAATATGGTACAAAAACAACAGGGAATTTGTTTTTGTTTTTTCAGCTCTTTAATGTCAAAAGCAGGTATGGTGAATTAAAAAAGCACATGTGAGAAGTGTGTGTGTGTTTTGTTAACAACCATGGTGAAATTACTTACAAGGTGGTGGCAGGTGAATATAGTACAAAAACAACAGGGAATTTGTTTTTGTTTTTTCAGCTCTTTAATGTCAAAAGCAGGTATGGTGAATTAAAAAAGCACATGTGAGAAGTGTGTGTGTGTATTGTTAACAACATACATGTCTCTACACCAAAACAAAAACACGAATACACACAAAGCAAAATGTAAACAAAACATAAATACAAACAAAACTTTTGACAGGAGCGGTATGACCAAAAAAAAAAACCCAGCTGGGTTGTCAACACCACCTTGTAAGTAATTCCACCATGTGTTTGTGCATAATATCCAAGTTCAAAATTTCTTTAATTTTCTAAGCAATGACTTCTATTAGCCTTTTTAACTGTTTTTTTGCTCTACTGAAAAGTTGTTGATTTAGAGAGAAGACGTTTTGTCAAATGTCCACAGATATGTACATATGTGTGTTCTGTATATTACAATTTTAAATAGTGAAAAGAAATTTTAAAGTACATATAAAAATAAAGTCACACTTGCCTTTTATTTTGTACCCAACTGTTTGGCCTCTATCTAGCTCTTATGTGTTGTTTTGTTTCATATTTAAACCTCGTATCTACTCGTATGTTTTTATAAAAATATTAAAAATGACTATGAGTGTAGAATTTCCTGATTTTTATTTAATACACATATGCGACAAAGGATTACGGATTGTTGTCATTGTCGTTGTGCTGTTGTGCTTTGTAATTAAATGTCAATTGTAGTCATTTATAACGATGAATAGTATTTTTGTGGTCCTTTTAAGTGGCAGCATTTTATATAAAAAAAAACAAGACTAATTTATTATAAGAGTATCATATGAGTGGTTTTGAACTACATTTTTTTATAATTATTCAGTTGGTATTTGTTTAAATCATATGTAGGTAAATAAAAAAGAAATATTCTAAAAAATATTTTTTCATAAAAAAAAGTAATAATTATTCAAAAAATTGAATTAAACAGTTTAAAAACTGAATTTTTATACTTGTGAATATGTAACTTTAATAAAATGTTGCCGACTTAAAAATTACAAGACAAATAGTAATTTGGAAATTATTTCAAGATAAATGATTTAGACCCATTATTACAACTTCTCTATAAAGTGTCCGATAGTGAAAGGTAACTTTCGTTAACGGGAGGAATAAAGTGACCTTTAAATGTTTTCCGTTATTGCATCTTACCTTCAAAATATAAGTTATATTGTTTTAAAATACGGCAATAACAGACTGGAATCGATAATTTTTGGTATTAAATTTGTTTAAAAGACACCAAATGGCAAGAACACACATGTTAACATAAATAAATACACAAAAATATTTTTATAAATTCTGCGCTAAAGGCTATGACTGACTATCTTACAAAGTCGTGCGATTATGTCAAAAAAAAATCTGATAAATTTCTGTCCTACAATAGAAAATCGCAACAAAATGTGTGTTTGGATGCCACACTGTCATACAAAAACATATTTACCAATGCAAATAAATAGAAAAATTAATATTGTTTTCAATTTCGAAAGTAAAAAATGTATATTTATGTTTGCCGCGTATACAATATAAATAAATAAATGATTTGCATTTTTTCTGTACAACTATTCCACAAAAAGCAACTCTGATCTCACAGAAACTCTCATTTTATGAAAAATTTCAAAAGATTATAAAATCGTACACACTTGTCAAAAAATCTGTTACACTTATATAATTGTTGTCCACACTATCACACAATCTGAACACACATGTAATTTTTGACATATCGAACGACTAAATCTGATAGTCAGTCATGGCCTTAAACAAGCTTAATAACAAACAAATGTGTTTTATTTTCCATTTTTATTGAATTTATTTCTTTGTTGACAAAATAAATAAATTTTTGTTAATAATTCAACGAACAAAAAATATGGCAGCCTCATTCAGTAAAATATGATGTTCTTAACTTTATCGGTCACTTTTAGGTTAAAGTTTACTTCTAATAAGCAAAAGCAGTTTATCTGTCCGATAACATCCTACCGTTAACTATCGGCAAGTTGTAATAATAATAGGCATAAGTTTGTAAAAAATTGCAATATTTTTAATTAAATATTTTATAATATTATATTTCAGCAATCTAACCTCTACACCCGCTATACTCCTAATTTTTTTGTTGATCTCTTTTGAAATATAAGCAATCAACAACACCTGTAATATACAGTCTATGCATTCGTACAATAACACAAGGGAAAAAGATTTTAGTTGCTTATGAAGTGAATGTTTGCGAAGCTAAGTTCAAATTTGGACTTGGTTTTTTTTTTTTCTATCAACTAGACTTTTCGCGATTACCATATGTATGTACGAGTATGTATATATGAATAGCTTTAAAACTGTTCAACATATTTCAAAACTCATAACGTTCCATTTATCCAGTGTATTCTAGAATCCGTATTCACTCGAAAGTGCCATATTTCAGCATTTTTGTTGTTCTTCATTTCAAATCGACATAATTTTATTCGTTTTCAATTCAAGTAGTAGTAAAGTGGTGAAAGTAAAATGAACAGTCTTTTATTCCAATATGTCATAACATTTTTAACAAAAATAAAGTTTTGGTTTTTAGTTTGAAATGTTTAATAGCAAAAAAAATTGTTCGCACAAATATTAATGCAAAAAAAAAAATGTTTTTAAACTATCCAAAATGTTTACTATACATCACATTCGAACATTCAGGTTAATCATTATTAAGCCTCAAGTTTATTTAAGAACATTTTTTTTATGAATTTATAAGTTTTTGTTCCACTTTATACAAATATATATAATACAAAATGACACAACAGTTCCTGGCACTTTGATGCCAAACTTATACTTTTTTAAGAAAAATTACTAATCCCATCATGATAACAATATTAAATTCTTTTTGTTTCGTTAAAAAAAGGATAACTTTTCGTGGGGATCGAACCCGAGTCTTCAGCATCTAATATCAAATTTTGTTAAAGGCTTTTAATAAACAATTAATTTTCTGGTTATGGACATGTGACTTTTTTTGAAACAAAAATATCCAATCACAAAAACGTACGGATTTGATAACACTAATTTTAGAATTATGGAGATTCAAAAAATTTCACGTTTTCAAAACGAATCGAAAGCTGGAACATATCTGTATATGTATGTGCCTTTTTGTTTTCTGCACTACAAGCTAGCTTGTGAGTATAAATGGATTAGCTTATGGTTAGCTGAAATTTATGTATAGTAAGTGTACACTCACCAGCTCGTAACACACCGTGTGTTAAAAAGAATTTTAACTTTTCTAAACAAATGAAATTTTCACACCAGAAACTAACTTATAATGAGTAACCTTATGGTTAGCTTAAACTTATCCGGAGTAGGTACTAATATGACAGCCCATATGACATCGTTAAAAAAAAACGTTTTTACTGAAATAAGTAAGCTTTTAAGACACTCTGACTAATTTATATAATGTTTTTAGAGTACAGTACATTAAGTATTTAAACTTAAATAGAATTAAACAATAATAGTAATAGATTGAAGTTCTGTGAATACCTGGCTCCGCTATGAACAAGAGAGTTTATGTAGTAACCCTGAGACATAATACAACATTTTATTTAGACATTAGTGAATGTAACACACCTTTGTGCAAGTAGGATATTATCATTAATATTTCAATTGCTTTGTATGCGGTATACCGTCGGCTACTAGAACGCAGAAAAGATAAAATTAAAGCTTTTTTTCAATAGAGTGAAAGTATACTTTCCTTTAAAACGGTTTCAAAGAATAATGAAACTCGTACAATGGTAATAAATATCATGACAAGCTTTGAAAGCATTAAAATTAAAAAAATTACTTTATTTATTTAAAATAAATATTTATTTGTCTTCTATGATTCATTCTTATAGAGAATAATAAAAGATGAACGTTTCTATATTGGACTTGAGCCCGAAGACGATTCAGTGTGGTTGCCAGCGCAACTATTGCGCGCTACATCTGGCATACTACCAACAACAAGTAACGAAGACACGGTTGTCAATGTTTTAAGATTATTTCTGGCAATGGCCTGTTCTCCTGCTTGTACATTAAATGGACGTCTGCTTATAGAGATTTTATCACGTTGTGGTGAATGTTGGGAACTTGGTTCTCGGGCAACAAAAGCAGCGTCACTAGCTGCAGCTTCACAATGTTTGAGAACATTTTGTACATTTTTAATTGAAGAAGCGGAGGATGTGAAGAAAACAGCACCTGCCGGTCTCATGACACAAACTCAAGCTACGGCCGTATACAATGAAGTTATACCAGTAATGCAATGGCTCTGTAGTCGCTTGATAGAACCCAATGTTACAAATTCACCCAATAAAAAAGTAGAAAATACTTGTACACTCTATTTAACGGAATGTATATTGACATTAACGTCATCATTGCCAAAAAACGTCTATGCTAATCCACATTTTACTTCATTCCTGTGGCAAAAGTTTTGTCCTACTCTAGCAGCTGCCTTAGGTTCGCCGGGTAGAGTAAATTTAGACAAAAAATTTACTTATAAGTAAGTTTACTTTATTTGGTTTGTTTGATGTGTTTTCTTTACCTCATTTTTTAAAATCATTTTATTATTTGATTACAGAGACGCATTACATATTATTGAAAATGAGGCTCGTGGATTTTTCACCGGTCCCGGCTTGGATGGTGCTCAGGCGCGTTGTGTGTATCTGACGGGTATTCAGCTATTAAGGATAGCCGGTTCTCATGGGTCTTTAAGACCTATGCTAGAAGCTTTATTTCATCGTATGCTTTTGTTACCCACACCTCAAAATCGCACTGAACCTTTAAGATGTGTTCGGGAAATTTTCAGAAGTCCAGAACGCTTAATCGATTTAGCTGTCATTCTTTATGCCGACAAAACAACAGCCCAAAGTTGCAGTGATGAAATGGCTCTCTTCAGATTGTAAGTACAAATAAATTACATATGTAATACATACAAAGGCTAGTAAATAATATATAATTATCGCAGAAACATAACGTCTGCGGACTTTTGGTAAAAAAAAAACTAATTCAAACCATTCAATTTGATAGGACTTTTAACTGTTTCTTACGCATGAAATGTTGTATATTTTAAAGTTGGCGGGGGTCCATCATACATTTAGACTCGATTAGGGCACTTTAAATGGATTAAAGTGGGATTTTTCAAAATATGACCTTTGGGTCAAAGTAAGCAACATCAGAATTCATTTTAGAGGTATTGTTCCTTAGGAAAAGTTTCTTATTTCGATTTATTTAGAATACGATTTTCCTTGGCACTTGGGCGATTTTTAAATCGACCCGACCTAATTTAGGGATTTTACCCTAGATTTGAGATATTTTTTTGTGCTTTGGAAATTTTTGGAAACAAAAAACTTTTTGAGAAAAATTTATGTGGCAAGCATTTCAGTTAGCATTGAAATAAAACAGTAAAAACTCCGCTGACTTAGGTCAGCTATGTATTAGCAACATTTGAATTTTGCCTCTGTGACCTAAAATTTGCAATTATTTCTTGTTACAAACACTGTAGATTATTTCAAATTTCTTAACAACAGCTACAATTTCTCTTGAAGTATATTTTTAAAAATGACTAAAGCTACGAAATATAATTAAAAGTATTAAAAGAATGTAGAAATGTAGTCACCGTGGTCTAGTAGTTAGTTTGTTGGCTTACTAAGACGATAGAGCCGGGTTCAAATCTCAGCTCTGACATCTTGAAAAAAAAAAGAAATTATTTCTTTCAGCGGCTACCTCTCAGCAGTCTTCTGGCAAAAACTCTGGGAGTAATTGATTTCTATTAAAAAGTTTCTCAAATCTGTCGTTCGAACTCGACTCATACATACATACATACATAACTGGCCTTTACAACCCTGTGTCAGGATTACGGCCTAGCTTCTCGCAGCACTCATGTTGTGTGTGTAAATTTCTATCCATGAGTACCGGGACCTACAGTTTAATGTCGACTCCGAACGACAGACTTGAGAAGCTCTTTCATGGCAATTAATTACTCTCAGAGCTTTTGCCAGAAGACTGCTGAGAGGTAGTCGCCGAAAGAAATATTTTTTTCATATTTCTTTTTTTAAGATGTCGGTGCTGAGATTTGAACCCGGCACTATCGTCTTAGTAAGCCAACACACTAACCACTAGACCACGAACTCGACTCGTCATGGATAAAAATTAACACACACAACATGAGTGCTGCGAAAAGCTAGGCCGTAACCCTGACACAGGGTTGTAATAACCAATTATGTATATTTTCACTTTTTGTACAATTTTCTTGTATAATTTAACATTTAAATAAACATTCGATCGTTCAATTTTTGAAGAGTAATATCATTCCTAACTTAGATGGAAGTGTGATTTGTTACAACGATACACTTACGTCTTTCATATTTGTAATAAGTAATTTGAGACATTTAGAAATCCATTATAACATAATTTTTTTAATATATTGACAGGAGAATTAAAAGGGAACTCGGGGGTATTTAACAAGAACTACAAATAATCCTTTAACGGGCCGCATGTCGCAGTTTGGCCACCCCTGTTATATCTTTATATTGAACACAAGGCTGTTTTCATTAATAAAATATTAAACTCATGTTTATTTTTAAATCTTTTCAGAATGATAGATGCCATGGAAGAATGCGCTTATGGTACTAACAACAGCACTGCCGTGGAGGCAAGTCTACAAGCCAGTGTGGAGTGTATGGTAGCTCTCTTGCAAAGTCTACAGGTTCTTTGCACCGGTGAACTGACGGAGACCATGATAAGCGATCAAATTGTAAATATAGTAAACAGCCGTTATGGCCAGTTAAAAGAAGCCGACTATACAGGACCTTTGACATATCAGTCAATGGCTCGCTTACCGGCCTCATATCGTGATGCTGTGGTTGAATTTCGCCAAAGTGTTTATGAAGCATCTTCCGGTTCAGAAAGTGATGGTGAACACAATTTGGAGAATGATGCCGCATCGAATGGTTCAGGAGATACAGAGGGACCAGAAGATGAAGAACATTCAACTACTAGTGATGAGGCTTCTAGGGCTGAACTTAATCGCTGGCCATATACTAATCTCGAGGTGCCAGTATTTCCAGTACGGGCCGATGTTGATGCAGATCGTCAACATGCTCGAGATTTTGCTAAAGCATTACATACGGACTTGATTCCTAGACTTTTACGTTTACATTCCTGCATTGAAGTTGACGAAGCTATGCAAGAGTTTGCCTCATCAGTGTGCCAGGAGAATAGCATGAACAGCTCAAACTTTGAATGTAATTACACCGTCATCAATGCTGATGGCATATATTTGGCCATCTATTCAGCTTTACTGCTTAGTTGGCAGCTTAAAAAAGCAGGCTACTACGCTGACATGCAAAAGGAAATTATGATACCCATGTCTGAGCAACAGTTTGTTACATCCGTCCAGAATACTGGTGTTTTGGTATATCTTTCCAATGCCTGGCTCTGTGAATTATATCAAAGTGTGCTGGTTTTAAATATTTTAGAGTCATTGGATGGCAACGACCAAGAAGGTGGTAATAATCGCTGTGCCTTGATAGATATGCTATGTGATGCTGGGGGTCTAGGAGCAACCCAAATGATGTCAGAATGGCACCGTTTACAAACCGCCAATGTTAAGTATACAGATGATGAACACAATCTAGCTAGGCGTGAAGCCGCTAAAAAACTTAGTAGACGTTTACTGACCTGTTGTTGGGAATCTATGGTATTGGTTTTAAGTTCCGGTTTAGGAGATTTGCCATCTTCAAATTCTAGCAAATTTGTAGCATTATCAAAACGTACTTTACGGGTTAAAAGCAAAACGGCCAAATCAAACGGCGAAGCCCTGTACGCTATGTGCTTAGATGGTCTTCATACGGTGAGTATTTACAATATTTTCACATTTTTTAGGAAATAGACCACGAATTGATGTTTTTCTGTTTTTTAAGGCTGCTACTTTAAGCAATAATTTAAATTTGCAACACTTGGCAGGCAAAATTCTTAATTTATTGGCTTCGAATGTTTGTCAAACTACAGGACCTCGTATTTCAGCTAGCCAAGCTCTGTCTATGGATGTTGTGCTCAGCGGTGGTCTTAATTTAGGTTCCTACAGTCCTGACTGTTGGCAATCAATTTTTGCAGTTTGCCGTCATGTTAGCCAGTTGGAGCACGAAATTTTTAGTATGCGGAATCCAACGGTGTCAACTTCATCGCCAAATGGAAATCGTGACATTGAAACTGGTGAGAAGTTACAGTCTAATAGTGGGCAATGCGAAAAGCTTAACTTAGCTTCAATATCTATAGATGATGATGAAACTTGGTAAGTATTGGTATTTTAAGTTTTTGAAATTTTAAAAAAATTTCTAAGAATTATATGATATTATTCCAGCGTTGATGTGTACAGCTTTTTGCAAGCACCATTGCACAGTCCAAATACAAACATAACATCGATTTTAAAAGTGTACTCGGGTACCAATGAAACTATTTTGCTCAGCCCTAGTGATACTACGAAAGTTTTGTGCGGCCTCTCACAGCAGACTGAAAATCTGTTTAGCGATGCTGCTGAACGTTTGAGTCTGCCATCGCTGTGTCAATTTTTGAAGAATCTTTGTAAAGCTTCCCGGGAACAGTTGTATAAAAATACCACCGCACGCAAAGGTAGTCGCGTGTGGTGGCCCAGTAAGGGTTGGCGCAAACATGATACTATGCCCATGTCTTTGCTTTTGCATCGTGTAGGTGATGTAACTCTTAAAGTATTTCGTAGTGCGAGGCCATTATTGCATATTTTAAAAGTATGGGCGATAACAGGACCTCATCTAATGGATACAGCTTGCCACAGGGATCGTATCATATCGAAAAGAGCCATTGAATACATACACGATATAGTAACAGCTTTGTTAGTGGAGCAATCAGAGTTACCATTTTTCCACTTTAACGAGTCTTTATTAAAGCCATTCGAAAACTTGAGCATGGATTCGTGTGATTCGGATGTACAAGATCAGATTGTGGCTTGTTTGTATGAAATTGTAGAAGCTCATCGCACAGAAATACGTTCCGGTTGGCGGCCCTTGTTTGGTACTTTACGTAATGCCCGTAGTCGTATGCTAAATGCCAGTAATATTATCGATATATTTAGAGACTTTCTATATACCGATAACACTTTGGTTTTTGTTAATGCTGGCCTCGATTGTATTTTATGTCTGCTATCCTTCCTTGAAGTACCGGGGGCAGGAGGTGGAGGAAATGGGAGTAGTGGTGGAGGTGGTGGGAGTGGTTGTGGTGGTAGTGGCAATACTGGAAATAATGTCGGAAGTGGCAATAACAACGACGAAGAAACTAATTTTAGGCCCACAGAATTTTTACATGAAACTTTGGGTTTCCTGGAACGGTGCTCTTCCATTTTAGGTTTCATGTATTATATGCCGAAATGTCCAAATTTCCATTCTATTTATAAGATAAAGGGCATATCATACACTCATATTATTGATGCCAATATACCCAATTCTATGGAAAATTTTACATATTTTGGCAACGATTACTTGCAAACGAAAAATGAGCAGCATATGATATCATATCGCTCGTTACACATTGACAAAGACGCTATAGTAAAAATTGATGAAATGGATAAACCTTCAGGGGTTTTAAAAGTATGGTTTCTCTTGTTGGATGGCCTGACTAACTCGTTAATTGTATGTCCTTATCTACATCAGGCCCCAATACTACAGACAATCTTTGAACATTTTAAAAATCTGTCAACAATACCGGGCATAGAATTCGGCTTCTATTGCATAAATCATTTGCTGATACCCATGATTCAGGATTGGTTGAGATATATCAACAAGACCGGCACATCTTGGCAAACGGTGGAAAAGAATTTTAAACATTGCTGCTGCATGACCACAGACTTAGTGGTAGATTTTATTAAAATGTCCGTTCCAGAGGCAAAAAAACAGGCGTCTAATACTAGGACCAGAGTAACACAAATTATGCAACCTTCGAACAACGCCTATTCAAAACTGAAATTCGTTACCGAACAGATTGAGGAGCAACAGCCTGTGGTTGGTGGAGTAACGGGCCAATACGATAGCAGTTCCAGTGAAGAAAGTTCTCAAGACGTAAAAGAAACCAGCACAAAGATTTCCAATTCAGCTACATTAGCTTTGAAACAGTTATTGTTGGTACTTATAGAATGTGCAGCTCAAGTACGGGAAACTGTAGCCAGGGTAGGAGTATCCTGTCTTAAACATCTCATACTCTCCACAGGCACGTTATTTAATGAATACCAATGGATGATAGCCTGCTCAGCTATACATAGGGCCTGTACTGTAACCATTGCTCCTTTGCGTCAACTATCATTTGCTTTCCACGAAAAATCCAACAGTTTTTATGGAGACTGTGCTAATGTCAAAGTAGCTGCTCGACGTGATAGCAGCGTAGAGGAACTAACACGTATATATTCTTTGGCTCAACAAGTATTTCTTTCGGATAATCAAAGAGAACCTGGCGTAAAACAGAATAATCACTTGGACAAACATTTAACAGATGATCGCAGCTATTCATTTCTTTTGTATCCTCAAAATAATGGCTTTAATTCCAATCTCGATAACTTTGTCATCAGAATACCATTTAAGACTTTGGTGGTTGGTTTGTTAGCCAACCAAATGCTTTTACAATTGGTGGCCAAATTGCTACTCTCACGCTTAAAATGTGTGCCTCAGGCTGTGTCAACTTGTATTTTCGATAATTACACCACCGCCACTCAACAATGCTATGACTACGACTTGGATTTCCGTTCCAAGGAAATACTTTTGCGTTGTTGCTTGCAGTTCCTAACAAGTGCTCTAGAGTTCGATTCCCGACCTGGTCTTAAATTTCTTATGCAAAAGGTGGCCAATATAGAGTATGCTGCTAATTTATATAAACAAATGACTTCTTCCTGGATGATTTACTATATAGCTTTAGTCGATTCCTACTTAAACGATATTGTAATTTACAACCTCGGTCCCGAAGATCTTAACTTTATTTTGGAATCCTGTTCACGTCTCAATACTACCAAAGTAAAGAAGAAGGAAAATTTTGTACGGTATTTGTTTTGCCTACAAGATGCCTGGAATTTAGTATGTGAACTATACCTAAGCAATTCCACCATACACGATTTAGAAAATGGACGCATACGCACTAATACTGATACTAGCTCATCGGTCAAAAGTATAAAGTCGATGTGCATTACAATTAATGGAAATGTTGATAACGTTAGCACTTCCGGTTTAACAGAGAACAACAATTATTCACCTCAAAAATCTAATCACACTCCAGAAGAGGAAAGTGTTACTATGACCACACTGATAAGTGAGTTTCAGCCAAAAAGTCGTACCAATCCTTTTGATACAAATCGTCCACAAAAACCCGAATCAGAGACAATATCACCAGAAATTGAACAACAGAGGGCCACTAGCATTCTCAAAGATTCCAATTACAAAAGAGCTGCTCTGGCTCAACTGGTAGTGGCCTCCATGGAATTGCTACGGTCACTGCCCGCCGAGGCAGAGGGTAATTTAAAATTGTTAATGACGCCGACAATACGTGAAGCATTCCGTTTGGTGCAGTTGCAAGGCAACGAACTAAAAATTAACCAATTTTAGGTTTTGCTTGTTGAGTTTTATTTTGACTTGTAAGTGTGTAACAGAGCTTTTGTATCCAAAAACAAATAACCCAAACCTAACCAAAAAAGAAAATTTTTCCAATAAAAAAATATATATACATATACGTATATATGTAGGTATATTTTTTGCCAAGTCTTAAATCCCCGAGCAAAATGTATCACTTTTTATCATAAGAACACTAAAAACTACATGCATACATATGTACTTATTATCGATATATAGTACATACATACATATATACCCACCATAAAGTATAAATATGTAATAAAATATAAATATATAAAAAGCATATATATTTATATACATCAACAATCCTAGCCGCCCACTACCGCCCATTAAAATAATTAAATTATATATACATCCATACATACATACATAAATTTATATATACTACATATATATATACATATACATACATATTTATAATATACTATACAAATACATGTATAATTACTAAAGAAAAAACTAAAGTGAACTGAACGAAAAATATATACTATATAGTACTATCTACACACATATACATATATGTATATACGTAACTATATACATATATATGTATGTATTGCCATAATTAAATCTAGTCATATTATCAGAGTATATACATAAGATGTGCGTCACTATAAACTGTAACACATCAAAAGTCAAATAAAAACTGACTGGAGTAAGCTAGAGTTGAAAATAAAACAGTTTTATTTTGCATTTTTATTACAGATTTATATTCTGTATTATTTTATTTAAAAATTAATTTAATTTTATAAAATTTTTTATTTTATTCATTATGCCATCCATAAGCAATGTTATAGTGTTTTCGGTGATTTTTTTGGTACCAGCTGTCCATTTATATCGAAAACTAGTAATGGTTTTGGGAACAGATGTACTCTTCTTTAGTTCTCTTTTGACCAGAGCCCAATATCTTTCAATAGGCCGCAGCTCTGGGCAGTTTGGTGGGTTAGCCTCTTTTGGAACAAAAATAACATTATTTTTATTATACCAGTCTATTGCGCTTTTACTGTAGTGACATGTTGCCAAATCTGGCCAGAAGAATGTTGATATGTTGTGCTGTCTTAGAAATGAGAGCAACCTCTTTTGAAGACACTCTTTGATATAAATATCTGAGTTTATTGATCCCAATGTAACAAACGATGCACTTCTGTTGCCGCAGCTACAAATAGCCTGCCAAACTTGGAACTTTTTGGGAAATTTTGATAGTTTTTTAGTTCGGAACTCTTCAGAAACATTGCCTCTACTATCCGCTACATAAAACTCTTGGCCAGGAAGCTACGCAAAGTCTGCAAAAACGTAAGTTTCATCACCCATTACACAACATTCGAACTTTTAAAAAAATTCTTTTTTGAGGAGTTTTGCTCTTTTTTTTGCTTCAATATTCTTCTTAGCATTTCTATCCGGAATTTTTTGGACTTTAAATGTTTTAAGGCCAGCTTTAGCTTTAACTCGGCGCACAAAACTTTCCGAACATTGCACGCGCCGGGCCACTTCGCGACCAGAAATGTTTGGAAGAGCCAGCAAAAGCTTCTCAACCTTTTTGGCTTTCGCGTCGTTCGTTACCAGTTTTGCTTTACCTGTTCCAGGCTTTCTTTCAATTTGTAGGTCTTTGTTGAACTTTTTGACCACTTTGGAACACATTGCCTGGTCACGTGGACTTCCCTAGCAACTTTTGTATAACTCCAATATGGTTTTTTTTGAATTATTTTAATTATTTGTATGCACTTGTCTTTGATTATCCATTATGAACTAACTAACAAATCAAATTTGACAAACTGATACATTTTAAAATCTGACACATTTTTCAAAGATATTGTGATTAAGAAAAATAATTTTGATTAAAGGTGAAAAAAGTTATTAAGAAAAATGGGTGTTACACTTTATAGTGACGCACATCTTACATACATATATATATCATCGTGAATGCCTGCTTAAAAAGCTTTCTTACATTTAAAACTCATATTAATAAACATAAACAAACATACATATGTACGTATACTAAGGGAAATTCTATTAACTGCAGTTGAATTTTTAAAGATAATTGTTAAGTTTTACTAACGATTCAAGGCCCAACCATAATGTGCATGATTTAGCTTAACACGTTCGCGGACGTGAATGTTATAGCATTCATTTTCATACTGATGCAAAATGACGTGAATGCTATAGCATTCAAATTTTAAAGCCAATTTTTATTCATTTAATTTTATACAATCTTAAGTTTTTGTAATTAATACACATTCAAAATAATGACCAATTGGTTCATTAGATACTTTCGTATATATATATGTATATAATGGTTAAAATACGATGTTCTGACTACTCTTATAATATATGTCTAATTAGATTTCGGATATTACAACTAGTTTCAAAAATAATTGCCTGTATATTTTTGCAGCTCCCTAAAATTTTTTGCGTCCGCGAACGTGTTAAGCAACTGTCAAAAATTAACGGAAAGTCTGTCAAAGGCGCAAATAAATTAAAGAAGATTTTTAAGTGGCCATAATGTATTTGAATGAACTTAAGATACATGTATTAATTGTTGAATATTTGTGCAATATATGCTTTTTTTTTGCGAATACTTCTAATTAAAAAGTACACAAAATTACAGCCCCGTATTTGTTTATTCTAATTAATTTGTACACAAAGAGACACAAATTGGCAAATGTTTTAATAAAATATGGAAAATGTACTCTAGAAGCATTATGTTCGAAGCATTTGCTATAATAGAAGGAAATTAATTCAGAAAAACAAGCAAACATATCCATATGCACATAAGTAGCACTTTTTCGTGGGATGCGTGGTATAGTGGTTAGAGCGCTCGCACAAAAACTCGAAGGACCCCCAGGTTTAAATCCCAGAAGGGGTGACAAAAAAATGAAAAAGTAGTTTGCGGTTTTTTCAAAATTATAATTTAAAAATAAGAGGTCCCCCCCCTCCAGGAAGACCATCTACAAAGAAACCGCTCCCCGACATTCCACTCTATTCCACCTTGCGTCAACAAAAAAAAAAAAACGAATGATCAGGAAAAAAAAAACGCTACCTATTGGGAAGTAGCAGATAACAGCTAAAACCTACTTAGCGAAGACACACTCACCACACAATAAACAGGTTTACCCCTGAGTATTGGTCTCAAAAATAAAAAAAAATAAAATTTCTGATATTTGTTTCCAAGCCTTGTCCTAAAAGTTATGTTAAAATACAATGGGCTTTTTTTGTTATAAAGCCACTTGCTCTTTTTTAAATTTTCAATTTAATTAAAAATTAATGTTGATTCCTCATCCATTTTAAAATTTTTCATTTTAATTAAGATATTTTAATTTTTTATTTAATAACAGCTGTTTCCGTGCGAAATATGCGTTCAGTTTGGCACTTTGCTTAAGCAAATGACATACAATGTATGACGAAACTTGCCGAAAAGTTTGATTAAGTACGTTATAGTTTGCCACATACGTTTTATATGTATTCGCATAATTGCTTCAGTTAGCTTAAACTAATTCATGCACATTATGGTTGTGTCTTTAGGCTGCAAAAAATATGTTTAACAATTCATATTATGAGTTAATATTTTTAGTTTGTATTCCAAAGAATTTCTGGTATAGATACAATTTCGAGGGTCTTGCATATTTCAAAAAAAAAATTTTTAACTGAGCCTGAATAAATAACTAAATATAAATCCCCATATTCATACTCGCAAAAAATAAAACAGATGTGAAATTTATTTTAGAAAAAAATTGTATGGAAAATTTGACTTAAAAATCATTTTAAATTTATTTTATTTTGTATGAATATGGTAGAAATAAGGCTGAGTTCCAGTCTTTTTTGACTCTTCTCCTAGAATAAAGTTTCTGATATAAAAAGATACTTTTTTCGGAAGAAAATGTTACATACCTCACACTACTCTTCCTAGTGATTCCTTTTCTATCTACTTGGTTGATAGTTGATTGGTTGATTCAAATTTTTTCGAAAAAATTTAACTTGTATTCAACAAAATTTAGTTTGAATTGTAAAAAATTTCTTTTGAAGCGAAAAGTGTTAATTTTAAAGTAAAAACCTATACCTAGTAAGTATATAATTTGTAATTCATATTTTATCAAATTTCAACTTCAACTTTTCAAACACATAGGCATTTCAAGAAAAAAAATATTCGAAAGTAACTGCTTTTAATAAAATTTCCTTTAGCATACTATCGACTTTAAAAAGTTTTCTATATACGTTTTTTTTTAATATTTGTTTAAACTTCCCCTAATAATTTGCTCATATTTTTTTTTAATAGAATTAGTAAATTTCAGTTTTTGTGTATAGTTATAATATTAGAATCCTAAATAACCCCAAAACTATGTATTGGTATGATTGGAAAGTGGAAAATAAATATTTGAACAGCATGAAGTGACTCAAAGTAAAAACTCAACACAGAGAATATCAGGAATTTACTATATCATATATTAATGTAACATTTAATACTTATATTGTATTACACAAAATTAAACACCCACAAGATCATTATACATACGAGTATATTGTAATATTCATAAGAATAATGATCAAACAAAACAAAATATATATCTTAATGCACCCTAGCCAGCTAACAGTTGAAAACAGAAAACAAATATTTATTACACAATCTAAAGAAATAAAAACAGCAATAATTTGTTTAAAAGTAAAAAAAGTATATATAGGAAAAGTAAACTAAACAAAGAAAAACCGTAACGCAATAGAAATAGAAATATATTTAAATTACAAATATATATTAAATTAAACATCTAGTCACTATCTTTCACTTTACTCGTAGTATTACGAAAAAAAGGTTTCAAAATCATATTAATAAAGGCCGTGATACACTATCCAATCGAGTTTACAATTTATAAAAAAAATCGCGTATGTATAACAGTGTGCCAGTGTGTGACAGATTTTTTGACAAGAAATTCTATTGAAGAAATTCAAAAACAATTTTTTCTCCATGCGATCAGGATTGCATTTTATAAGATGTTAGCAAAAATCAACTCTACATATGCTTTGCATCTTATTTTGTGTTATGGTGTGACAGAAATCGATAAAATTTTCTTGTGACATACGACTGTGTATGGTAGTGTATCATAGCCTTAACGAATATACAAATATCTGAATTTGATTTTTTTGCTGCTTTTAGTACGTTCATTTATGCTTCTATCCTTCTACTCCATAAACCGTATTGTTTTCTTCAGGCAATTGCGATCAAACACATTGTATATTTTGATATTTACTCGTACATTTGTATTAAACAGCTTAGTTTCTTAGCAAAGTATGTACCAAACATTGTTGTTACTACGATTTGATGGGCTGTTGTGCTGTGAAAATTCTTTTGTAAAGCAATCCGGCCATCCATCAAACTGCTCCTTCAAATTCGCATTTTTGTGGTTGTGTTGGTAACAAAATACTCATATGTATAGAACAATGTGAGTTTGAAGAAAATTAAAATAATTTAGATTTTTACTAAAGTCGCAGCAGAAATTTGAAGCCAGTTTGATGTGCAGCCGAGCAAATACATTCTCCAAACTTAATTTTTGTCTAGACTTTACCAAAGCGTCGAACGACCAAAACAAATTTAGATTGAACGACCTAACGAACGAACGACTGATCCAAAAGACAGGAGAAAACTGATTTGTTCACTTCGTTCATTTGACTGATTCGTTCAATTTAACCCGTTCGTTCATGACCGACACAGCTGTACTAGAATAAAAAAATATATCATTGTGCGACATTAACGCACATCTGGGCAATATAGCTAATTTTGTGCACCTTTATTGTTGAGAACATCGCTGCCAATTATAATGTTTCTTTGCTTGATGTAGTTTTTGTAGAAATACATACCGGTTGAATAAAACTTTTTAATTAAATTCACGAACTACGTATATAATCTTTTATAAATATTATACACAAATCTTTTGTAATAATTACTGAACAATTTTTTTAACTTATGATTTAAATTTAAGTAAAAACATATGATTTTTGAGACCTTTTGAAGTTGTCATATTAACAAAAAGTTAAAAACAGAACAGTAAAGAAAACAATCAAATTGTAAATATATTAGAAAATAGAACTTAACAAACTTAACAAACGATCTACGTACACGCCTGATGCATTAATGAAATAAAAATATTTTAAATTGTTTTTTTTTTTGTTTCATTTTAAAATATTCAATTCATTAAAAGAAATTAAAATATGAGCAATAATCACTTCTCGTTGTAAACGCCTTTGGAAGTGTAGGCATATATGCTCCGATTGCTTGTTTGCAAGGGAGTTGCAACGAATGGTGATTACTGCTAGTAAATATTTTATTTTCATTACTTAAATTTTAACCTTTAGTTCGGGTTAAAGTTAAAAATTAAATTTTGCATGCGTATTATATTTATTTTTTTTTTGTCTTATTTCATGAATAGGTCACGTGAAGACTAAAATTAAACAAAAATTTAAAAAAAGAGTCCTTTCTAGGTTCAAAGAAAAGTACTTGATTACCAAATAAAAAAAGGGAAAACTTTTATGGACTTTTCTATTGTTTTGGGCATATTTTCTAATGCAAAACCAACAACACATAATAAAAAAATAAAACAATATTATAACGGCTAAAAAATACAAGCAAATACAAAAACAAAATATATATTGAAACTAAAAAGAAATAATAATAAAAACTATTGCATCTTTACTAACTAATTCTACTATATATTTATATGTATACATTTATGAAAACAAAAATAAAAAAAATGTATTTCAGTTTAAAAATAATAATAAAAAAACGAAATTAATGAATGACATACATATTTTGTGTTTTTATTTAAACAATTTGTTTTTCAGATTTACAGGAGTCAATTATCAAAACAACAGTGATTAGCGAACATGTCCTGCTAATCGAAAGTGAATGAAATTAAACTTTTAAATTGCTGTACTTTCAAAATGTGACGATATTGGCATACAGTCGGATTCGGTTATAAGAAATCGTATTTGTATTTCTTTTAAGCAAAATTTTCCTTTCAAAGGACTTCGGATAAATGCAAAATTTTTTTCGTTTAAACGAACTTTAAAAATATTTTGAATTAAAAATAAAACAAATCCAATATTTTTTAGATAAATTCAGTTGCTGACACATACAAAGTTAGCAAAGTTACAATTTTAGCGATAAAGGCACATTATTCCAATAAAAAGAACTTTTGAAAATGTAAGTATGCACAAAATAAAAAAGAAGTGATGATGAAGAAGAGAATTTCATACATACATACATACATAATTGGCCACTACAACCTTGTGTCAGGGTTACGGCCTAGTTTCTCGCAGCACTCTGTTGTGTGTGTTAATTTTTATCCATGAGTACTGAGACCTACAGTTTGAAGTCGACTCCGAATAACAGACTTGAGAAGCTTTTTCACGGTGCTAACATTTTTTTTTTTTGTTGTCGATAAGTTTTTAATACTCGTAGCTAATGTTGTGCTTTTTAACACCGTGGGCTGAAAAAAATATTTTTTTTCGGTGACTACTTCTTAACAGTCTTCTCTGAGGGTAACTGCTTACCATGAAAAAGCTTCTCAAGTCTGTTATTCGGAGTCGACTTCAAACTGTAGGTCTCAGTACTCATGGATAAAAATTAACACACACAACAGAGTGCTGCGAGAAACTAGGCCGTAACCCTGACACAAGGTTGTAGTGGCCAATTATGTATGTATGTATGTATGAAATTAGTCATAGATAAGAATTTGTTAACCTTATATAGTAGTTGCACAGTGTCAAAATTTTAACACACTACATAAATACCCTGAAACTTGTACTAATTACAGAAATTTTATATTAAGGGTACTTACGAAGGGCCTTGCAAACTGTGCAAACCATGCAAAGTGTGTAAAAATACATCACATTTTTTAAATGCAACAACAAAATACATATATACATTCGCCATTTGCATCAATTGCACTGAAAAAACCTAAAGCAAATTATCTGTGTATTTTTGCTTAAAAACTTTTGACCGTGCTACAGCCATATATTTACGCATGTCAAGATAACAGCCAGAACGCGAAAATGATAATATTTCATATATAAAAAACGAGAAGCTAGGCCGTAATCCTGACACAGGGTTGTAAAGGCTAGTTATATACATATGTATGTATGTATATACAAAACACGTGCTTTCCTTTTTCGTTATTGCCTTTATTCATTATCAATTATTTTTCTTTTCGCTGCTTTAATATATTTATTATTATTTTTTTTAATAAGCAGTTTTTTTACATTTTAGGGAAGAGATGGTACATTTTTGTTGAGTCGGTATGTCCGGCAGCACCAGTGCAAATATATATCTACTTAAAAAAATACAATTAATTATAAAAGGACGCTCACGATCTATAGACATTTGAACAGCAAATTTCGCTATTATTGAATTAACGCAACTTTTCTGATTTTTTTTTACCAAATGTTAGGGCTAGTTATGAAATTTTTAAATTTGGAGCAATAGTAAAATAGTAGAAGAACATATGTGTTTGTAAAAACAATCAGAATTAAAATTTTCTACTTTATATTTTGTTTGTTTTCTTGACTAACTTTTTATTAGATCTGTTTTGCTTTTTTAAGATTATTGTAAAAATTTCTTGATGCTTCGCTATATCTACAACGTCTATTTGGTAGATTTAGCCACTCTCAAGATATAACAATAGTTGGTTTGAATGTATCTCATTATGCTCTAGGTAGCTGAATCAGTTTATGTTCCATATTTCAACCAAATATGGTCACGTCGTTTAGGCGTGATTGACCGTCAAACAAACAGACTTACACAGATATTTATAATATATATCTGAATATATGAACTAGCTTAAATCCAGAGTACTTCGATATATCTACCAATCTCTTTTATCCAAATACAAATCTAAAGCAATTTAACAACGAAAAATATTTTTTTGAATTTATTCTTGCTAAAAGCGCTAATTTGGCAATACTGAGTATTTATAAGATACTCTCTCTCTCAAAAAATATATATATACATGCCTTTTTTTAATCAGAGATGGTACACATGCAATTTTATTTAAAACTGATAATTTGTGATTATTAAAACCTTATTAAATTTCAAGAGTTTTTTCAATTATAGTTTAAGTCTAAGAAATTTATCTTGTTAAAATTTTATTAATCAAATATTAATATCTACAGTGGATAGATTTACAGTTTTCTTTTTCTTGTAATAATTTTGAAACAGGTTTAAGATGTGTAATTTAAATATGTATAATCGTATTCGTAAACCCTAAACCAATTTTTAAGACGACTTTTTTAGCAGAAAATAATTTCTTGCATATATTAACAAATGTAGGTGGAGTGTAATATGAATACTTTTAGGACGTTTTTGTTTCAGTTAAGTGAAACAAATCTTAAAAGCAATTTCTGTCTATCGTATTTATAATAAAGTATACTTTAATAAATGTTAAAATATTTCTTAAGGTACACTTCAAATTTAATTATTTTTTTTTAATAATATGTACATTACCAATATCTTCAGGTGATATTTTTTTTATGTAGCTGTTTCAAAACATAAGCTTTTAAAATAAAAAATTACTCATACAAAAGTAAATTTTCCATTTCCACACCATTTGCCAATAGAGAAATAATTTTTACCCACCAGAAGCCGAAAGAGATAAACAAACTAAAATCGACCACCCTTTGTGATCTTTTCTAAACAAAGATTTTATAAAAATCACAAAATTGCAATTGGAAGTAAGTTGCTTTAAAAACTTTAAAACTAAATTCAAAATTGCATTTTATAAAAGTTATAGCAAATCTATTAAGCTTAAATGAACAACGGAGTAGCGAAATATCGAAAATCAATTATTATAATTGAAAGATCTTAATACGAGCAAATTCGTATATTTTTCAAAACGAAAAAAAAAACAGTTAAGTTATTTTATTAAATTAAATTTTATGATTAGATTGTAAACTTTAATATTGAATTACACTTTTGCTGTTAGTATATTTTTTATGAATAATAAAATTTCTTTTTGTGCAATTAAGATGAAAATGTACAACTTTTTGGTACTAAATTATATATCATCTCTGTTTTACATTTTTTACATTTTTCTCTTCTAAAACTAAACTCTCTTTATTCATACGCTCAATGAAATATATTTTAGTCGTGTTTGGAATACTTTACGGCACAGTTGTGCCTCTGATAGCAGTCGATAGAAAGTGGTATGAAGAAATAAAAGTAAAAGAAAAGTTATACCAAAAAATAATAAGAAAAAAACATTTTAAAGAAAATAAATAAAAAAATATACAAAAGTAAATTATTACAGAAAACGTGTGATTTTTGCAAAACAAAACGGCTGTATAAGTTAAACGATTAAATATTGTTGCTAAAAAAAATTTTTTTTTACAAAAAAATAATACGGTGTAAAATTTTATCTTTGAAGAAAATGTGTGTGAAAATAAATGGAAAGTTTATTTCAACATGGTAGAAAGTAAAATATATTAAAGAAAACCGACATAAAAAATATAATAATAATAGAAATACCTACCTATGAAAAAAAATGTTTAATGAAATTAAACCAAAGGCAAAAATGTATAATCTTCCCATTGCCCAAATATGAAGTCCATCCATCTCTCTATTCTGTGTATCTTTTCTATGTATCTGTATAACAAAATAATTCCTGCAGAGTTTTATGAATAGAGTTCCTGCGTTTTTGCGTTTACAAAAATTTGTGATTATGTGTCCGTGTATTTAAAGAATTTGTCAATTTATTTGCTTATGTATAACACACGTAACCAAAAATACAATTAAATTTTTTTGCCATTTAGTTTTTATAAACAGTCTTCTTAAGAAAACTATAAAAAAAATAATTAAATGCCATAAAAATTAGAAGAAAAAAGTGATGAAGCATGTACAAAATTTTTGCATCAAAAAAAAAAAAATATTTAAATATAAGAATTTGTGTCATTAGCACAAGCAAAATAAAAATAATAGTAATAATAAATAAATGAAAAAAGCAAACAATGTAAGAACAACAACCAGCGCGAACTGTTTTGACAACTTTACATCAGTTATTTAAAAGTATTAATTCTTTGAACGAACATATACAGACCATACATCCTTAATTTATCTACAGTTGCTGACAACAACAAGATAAGATCCGGATTTTATTTTTTTTACCGAGTTTCTTTAATTAGAAGTTGTATGCCATTAGTTGTAGATTAAGAGATCTCGTACCATAAAAACATTGTTGGCAGAATCAATAAAAATTAGAGTATGTCTTAAAAATTGTAGATCATAAATAATATATGTACTTTAAAAAATCTAATTAAACTAGAGATACCTAGCGAAATTCTGCCTGTGAATATTTATTTCTTCCGAACATGTACAGCTCCTCACAATTATAATTATAATTTTATTTATTGATTTGTAATAGCAATATCAATAATAAAAAAATATATTTTGAGAAAAAAAGTTCAAGTTTATATGTTCACAACGTACAATTTCTTTTTTTTATAAATAACACTTATTTTAATGACCTTACTTATTCATAATGTGAGTTTCTGACATTTGTAATTTATTAGAAAAAAATTTCACATGAGTTGCTCAACTATTCAATGAAGAATTTTTTTTATTATCTGTATTAGTACCTAGTATTTAGAAAACTTTTACATTTTAATTCAATCTGATTTAAAATGACTATCGGGTATGTTTTGAAAAACGAATTCGAGTGAAATTGAAAACGAAAGTTTTTTCAGAGGCAAATAAAACTTAAATGAGCGAATTATTTTATAGTTTTGGTTTTCAAGGAAGTTATATTAATGGTTATTAGGCGCATAAATAGAAAAAATTATCAAAACAGTTTAACATTTTAAAAATATAGCAGTTTAAGGCCCCGATTATGGTTCACAACAGTTGTAAATTTGATGTTGTCTTTTTAAAATTGTGATTATGATTTACAACACCTATGTGTCTTACCTTATACTTTGTGTATCGTTTACAACATATATTTTTATACGTTGTAGTCAATACAACACAACATTTAGATATTGTGAACAATAATAAGGGCTTAACATTTCATACGATTTCAATTTCAATCTTTGTCTATTAAAAGAACCATATCGTTGGTCTCAGGTAGAAAGGCCCTAACTCGCATTTTTTCAAAACTTACTTTTTTTAGTGAATCCAATGCATTTTAGAAATATGCCGCTCCTTACAAAGAATGTTTACAATATTATTAAAAATAACGGTATTACAAGCAATTGTACAGCATTTAATAAAAAGTTTTATATTAATAATTACAGTATCTGTTGTATTTTTACCTCCTCCTGTAAATTTTAAATTATTTGAGTTAGGGCCTTTCTACCTGAGACCAACGATATACATATTTAATATTACATATTCAGTTTTTCTTTTGTTACATTATTTATTTTTAAAAGTTAATACTCTTTTTCATTATTTTACTTTTTTCTCGTTTAATTTTAATTTATTCATTTTTTACCATTTATTTATGTATGTATGTATTTTTTCGGTTGTGGTTTAGTGTAAATCAAAGTATCATGTACTCTAAAATTAGTAAAACTTTAAAATAAAATGTGCGCAATTAAGTTTTATTTGTCTCTGAAAAACCACTCCATTTATTATTATTGTTTCGATAATTTTTTGATATAATTTATTACTATTTTGATGTTTTCTTTTAAAACTGGTTAGCGATTTATTTAAAACAGTATATCAAAATAAGTATTTTCCTCAAAGAATTTACTAGTGAATACATTCTCTCAAGTTTTTGTTGTATTAATTGTTACCTTATTTCTTATTTTCTGAGGTTTCGCTTAATTTTTTGCGTACACATTTTGCACTGTCTCCTCTAGTTATACATATGTTTATATAAAGAAAACAAACCGCATTGATGCATTTTATCCATGCATATGAATAAGCAAAGCATAAGTATCGATCGACCTTTAGTGTGTTACAGTATCGGTCTATTAGCTTGTTGGTCGGTAGGTCGCTGGGTCGTTGTAACAACAGACTTTTACACATGTTTGTGTATTATTGTACAGGCAGACATGCATGCATGCGTGCCATTAAATGATTGCAAATATGGGTACATTCTTACATTTTCCTACGTTTATTTTAAACAAACATTGGCTCAATTAGCTGCTTTTGCTATTGTTTTGGGTTAAAAAATATTTCTCATTTCTGTTGTTATTGGTAAATATACAATTTGGCATTTAAATATACATATGTATGTATGTGTGTGGCTTTTAGATGACAAGAAAATTAACAAAGAGACAAAAAGCGGAATAATAACAAAATTGCAGGAAAGAAAATATCGGAAAACACAAAACTAAACAATAACACTGAGAGAGAAAAATAGCTGTAAAAGAGAAGAGAAAAGTATATTTGTGTTGCAGAATAGCAACAACAAAAAACGTGTTAAAATTATTATTATGTGGCTACGATTTTTCCTAGCCATAAAACAATAAAAAAAGACATTGTCAATTAAGTGCTTTTGGCCTATGTAGGTATGTACCTAAGTACTTATACGTAGTTTTTTACTTTTATATAGTGTTTGACGGAAAATCAGTTGGTCCTAAGTATGAACGCCTTTTAGAATCATACTGCTTAATGCGAATTAGAAAATTGTCAACTTTTTAAAACCTATAGACATTTTTTAAGAAAACAAATTAAAAAATTATGCATGTATGTATGTATTAAGATAATCACTTCTTGGTATCTTGTAATTATTTCTATTTTAATTTGAAAGTAGGAAAATTACTAGAATTAAGAATACATACTAATACTTGTGAATGTATGTATGTAGGTACTCATCATCCTTTCTAAAGTCACATTATTTTCAGTAAATTTTTTGTTTAGTTTTGTGAAGTTATAACCTATTTTCTTTTATATTTATCACAATACAATAGAGTTGTAGAGTAATTTTCAAGATTCAAACCTTATATGTAACATCCATTCATCAATATACGGGTAATAATACAAGCTATTTAAGCACTGAAGTTTCATTGTATACAAAAATCTAACTTTCATTGAATTATATGCTAAATAGGAGTCTGTTATAAGTACATATATTATACTATATAACATACTCAAATAAAACCGAACATTATATATTTCTCACCAGAAGTGGTCAGGAACTGCGTCTGTAGTACTGTCACCACATACCATGATTTAGGGCAATGGTCTTCGAAAATAATACTTGCTTAAAATGTGACTGTGTTGTACAACTGTGTGAAAAAATGTTAGTAACCTGAATAATTTTTTTTTTTTAATTTTTTTGCTCTTCGGGCGGTATGTGTGTGAAAAGTCAAAAACGCACGCTCCCGGGGTGCTATAGTACTGATAATTTTTTTTAATAATTTAAACAAATTGCATTGTATTTAAAATTTAATAGTTGGCCACACTTTCAAAAAAACATACAAACAAGAGTGAGGAGAATGCGAATAATAACGTGAACTATTTTTGCAGCAGCGGCAGCAACATAACGCCAACAGCATTAGCAGAAGAAGCAGAAGTATGATTTACAAATTATGTACATACATATATCAGCAGTAGTATTTAGGCCGTATGTGTATTAATTAGGAAACATTCACAGTAAAGCCGGTTAAAATAGTGAAAAAATAAAAACAAAGCTAAGAAATATAATGAAAGAAGAGCGGTGAAACAAATCTTGAAAGAATATTCGTGAGGAATACCTTATTAACCTGTTTAAAATTTTCGGGTATTTGTGTTTATTATATAATGCTAATCACGGAAAAGTTTCGGAAATAAAAAAAAATTTTTTGTTTAATAAAGGAAATTTCTTCTTAACAACTAACTATTTAAACAAAATTAAAAACCAACAATAATAATAACCTACATCCTATTCTTGCTCTTCTACTTCTTCTATATTTTTCATCTACATCTACTACTACTACACAATATAGGTATGTACTACTTTTAGCACAAAACTCTACAAACGCCCTCGCATCAAATACCTACATGCAAGCATATGCGATTTTATTTTATTTCTTGTCAAAAATAACCTAAACAATATACGCGTATGTACTATATGTAGTTATTCATACTAGTAATTTTTCTTTTAATCTCTTTAAATTTTATTCTTTTTTGTTTTTCAGTTTTTAAAATAAATGCAGACAAAAACTGAGTAGAAACATTTGACATTTCTTATTCCATTTTACTAACCCTCTCTCTTCTTAAAATAATCATACCATCTAAACTTTTATTCAAATAGTCACAGTAGTGGGCAGTATTAATAATACAAGGCTAGTAAACGCATTTTTATGGTTTTTACGGTAAGTAAATCAACATTATAATGCTATAAGATAGGATTTTTTTGTGGTGAAACGTATCTTGGGCATTTCGACAGGTTAATGGCATCGATCACTAATCAGGTGTTTTCAGAATTTAAATTACAGTTTATCAAATTTAAAACTGATATTAGCCTTCACAAATTCCTTACTTATTAATGTATATGTAAAAGAAGCAGTAGTTTCACGCAACCTGAGTAAAGGTCCATTTTTACCACAAATAATTCGAAGTTAGTAGGTTTCGTTTTTTTTTTCGTTTTTTGTAGTCGCCGTAGTCTAGTGTTTAGTGTTTTGGCTTACTAGACAAGAGCTTCGGGTTCAAACCCCAGCTCTGACATCTTGAAAAAAGAAATTTGAAATAACATTTCTTTTGGTGACTACCTGTTAGCAGTCTTATGGCAAAATCTCTGAGAATAACTAATTACCGTAAAAAAGCTTCTCAAGTCTGTCGTTCGGAGTTGACTTTAAACTGTAGGTCCCGGTACTCATGGATAAAAATTGACACACACAACATGGGTTCTGCGAAAAGCTAGGCAGTAACCCTGAAACAGGGTTGTAATGGCCAATTATGTATGTATGTATGTATGTAGGTTTTGTTCAATATTCTGCATTGGTACGTAGTATATCAATGTTATGTATTGAAGTTCAACGGAAAAGTCTTTTTTTCAACTAAATGCTAGTCTAATAAAGGGATAGAGTGAGTTGAGGCCAATATTCATGTGGTAACTATATTTTTTCTCACATGACTTAATTGTATGACTATATGAATGTAAAATGGCTAGGTCGGTAGATCAGATGGCAAGCCAACCAAAACCATTAGAGGACTACACTGAATTTACCCAAGTAGAAGAAAAGTGAAAAAGAACAAGAAGGTCAAAAAAACTTTAAACATCTGACTGCCAGACCTATGCAATCACAAAATTGTTAAATCTAATTATTTAAAATTTATTTAAACCAATTCTGATGCAAACCTAGTTCACACTTTATAGTATTAAACATTTCATACAATGGGTACAAAGCTTTAATAGCTTTATTTAAAACTTAATAATCTTTTAAACTGCAAATTAGTTTTTTTAGTCTTTCTACAAATATTAAAATTTATAAAGCTTTGTTTTCGATATTTGTTGAAAATTTAGTAAAAACTGTTATACAATGTATCAAAATGTGCCAAATATTGGCCAAAACTTATTATTTATGCACATAAAATTAAAGATCGGAAAATTTTCTTAAATAATATTGACTCAGAAGCCGAGAAAATATCGATTCTTTACCAATTCATAACCAAAATTTAAATAAAGCCTAAAAAGCTCGATTTTTGATTAAAAATCAATTTGCGCGACCACTAAACCACTTCCGAAAAATATTAAAAAATTCTCAAAAATACTTTACCAAAATAATCTTGATCCCAACATTTTTGTTTAGTGGGACACGATAGTGTACATATCCGACAACAGTTTGATTGCATGTTTATGAGCTTTGAATGCATTCACAAAAAATGAGTATACTGTTGTCAATTGTCACTATATCGTTTACGCAATACAAGACAACACAATAAATGAATGAATGTAACGAATCTTATGCATTGCATTGCTTGTCTTCTCTTACTGTTATCTAACACTCATAAAAGCAATGAATGGACAACGAATGCTATGAGTGGTTGAGCTGCCTATTGAATGAATTGCAATATATACTTTTTTCAAAGGTATTTATGTGTGTATGTAAGCACCAGAATTCACAAATGTGCTGAATGTTTTTATCTTTTTAATGTGTGAGACCATTCGTTGCATTACATGTAACAGCATTATAAAAATGAGTACACGTATGCAAAAGGCTATCAACAAAAACAAAGGGTGTGAATAAAGCAACATTAGTAGAAATTGATGTTGAATGAATACATAGCAAAAGCAACGAATGCATGAATACTTAGCAAACGTGAATACATTCAATCTGTTCCCTGGTACATACATACATATATACTAACTTACAAAAGCTCAAGGCGAATAATTAATTTCATCACTATACTTATAGAAATGCACACTTTAGGCATATGTATATTACCGAACAAAGGTATGTATGCACTTTACTTTGTATGAATTAACCACGAAACCACCTCCAATCTATACAGCAGCATCACTTTGCACACCACATTTATTTCCTAATTTTTATAGCTTTCAAAAAGACAAAAAAAGGAAAAAGAAAGAAAAGATTGCGATATTTAAGTAAAAGAAGAAAGAAAACTTTATGCTTTTCTCTCATTTATTAAATGCAATGCAAATGCCAATGTAGCACAAGAAATGCTGCCACTACTGTAACATTTTACAGTCATTGTTTTACAAAATGCGAGTATATTTTGCATACAAATATTATTTTATAATTGTTTCCTTGAATATTTTAATTTTCTTTTTTAACACGTTTTTTAATTATAAAAAAGGGAAATGTTACATTATGAAAAAAAAAATGGAGTAATAAAAATATGAATAGAGAAAAAGGGAAGGAAAACTAAAATTAATTAACATTTAAATAATTACACTTCACTAGTCGAGAGAATATGCAAATTATCAGAGGACATTTATGTACATACATATGTATATACGAGTATACTTATATATTACTAACAACCAACAAGCAGTTAAAAAACGAGGCCAAATTCTAGTTGGTTACAAAGTTTATATGTTTAAAATAAAGAGATTTTTTTTTGGCCATGAACTTAAAACAGTTTCTAAATTTTTTTTTTTTTTTTGTTGTTAAAGTTTTTAAGATAATCAATGTATATTGCTAATTGAATACAAACAATCAGACTTGATTTTCCTTAAAAGTAATATTAAAATTTAATAAAAATATGGGTGCTCCAGAAGTCTAGTAGGTAGTGTGCTAGACTGCTACTGTGAGGGTTGTGGGTCGATTCCCACCAAAAACCCTGTTCTGCAACACTACACCGAGCTTATGGCCTTTGTCACTGTTTGGAATAAAATTTTATATTGTATTGTAATTTAGTAAATAAATAAATAAAAATAATTCACTCTACTTTATTCCACAACTTTCAATAAGGGGAATATTTAGTTAAACTAGGGTCAGTGATCGTGGCCGCATTTGTTTAAAAATTAAAGGTTAAATATTGGCAACATTGTTTTTTTAAATAGATTTCTATACAAATCATAGTTTTAAAGTTTTAAAAATTAAATATATTTGCATATGGGCAATTTCAAAAATTTTCGACATTTTGATATTTTTTTTTTCGAAATTTTTTTTTTGGATGACACGAATGACGCTTTGGTCACGTGAAGGGTGATATTTTAGCATACCAAAACAGTTCGCGTTAATCATTTATTGCAAACGGCGCGAAAGTTATGGAGGTTTTAAGTTAAAATCTCTTAAAAAAAATTTAAAGTTAAATTTATTGGTTTATTTTAATAAATGTTGTATGGATGCATGAAACTCATTTCAAATTCATCAGTGCAGTCAAAATTCATCAATGCACTGATAAAATACATAAAAAATATCAATTATAATTAAAATTTCTTAACATTAAAAAAGGCGAATTTTTGCAAAAATGTGAATGTTTCACCGATTGTTATAATACGTGTTTATATAACGCATAACTAATTTACAGAAAAACAATGTTTTAACTTGCAAATTTAAAAAATAAAAAAATTATATAAGAATTATTTTTGAGGTTAGGATTTTTTTTTTTTGATCTGTAAAATTTAAAATCATGAAAATTTTTTAATGCCTATTCGGTTTTATTATCAAGCTTAAAAAAACCTATCATTTGCTGTTAATCGCGGCGGAATCTATACATAACTGCAGATGTCACAAAGCAAAATGTGTTTGAAGAAAAATGCCACTGTACCCTCTAAATATGGACGGAATTCAACCGTGTTTATATATGATCTTTAGTTCACCGCCGCACTTCATTTCCAATACTTTACATTGATTTTAAACCACGGATTAATTAAAAAAAACGCGAAACAAAATCATGAAATTTCGCAAAATTTTAATTATCTTTATAAAATTTTTGCGTTTCAAAATATTTTAACGCCTTCTTGACGTTGAGGTGCCATTTACTAAGAAGTTTAGATCACGCAATACATAAACCAGTTTTAAATAAGATTGCAAATGTCAGGCGCGAAAAACTGTCATTTTTGAAAAATTTACGCCAATTCTATAAAAGTTTGAGGTCATCGTTCTCAGCAACTAGCAGCCTGACATCGACGTGATATGGCGCAAATTTTAGCAAATTATACCATCTTTTAAATAATGTTGACGAAATGCAATTTTCTTGAACGGCGCAAAAACGCTATAGAAAAAACTGCGAAAATTGAAAAATCTGAAAATTTTGGTTTCAAAAATGAACCGCTGTACAACTTTTTCCCAAATAGTAGTATTGGCATAGCTTTTATAGTGTAAATATCTACAAAGTCTAGTGACTTTATTTTATATCAGTGGGCATCGGAAGTTTAAAACTAAAAGTAGAAAAGTGATGAAATATGAGAAAACTCTTGTAAATTTCAAGCCTGTTTTTGAGTTTTTCAATATTTGACTGCCCATAACTTTTAGAGATAAAGAACTGATGGTCTGAAATTCTGAATTTCCCAGTTTTCTAGTGTGGCCTACCATTCCCTTTTGACCGTTTTGGTCAATTCGAAAAACTGGAGAAATAATAAGCATCTGAACTCAGTTTCAACAAATGTTGAAAATTTTTGAAATTGCCCATATACATATAAACACAGGCTATATTTTAAAATATCATACGTTTTAAGTTTAATTAATTAATGCATACTCGTATTTCATACCTAAAGTTACTCGTAAATTATAAATTCTTGTATAAAAAATTAGTTTCTTCACTATTAAAAGGTGTGTTTTGAAGTTGATTGATTAAATCAGTGTTTTATTTATTTTATTTTTGTTTTTTTATTATTTTTTTTATTTTTTATTTTTTTGCATTTTAAATCAATAAAAAAATTATTAAAAATAGACACGGTCAGTAAGTTTTGCTCAGAGTAAAAAAATGTTTATTTTATTACAAAAAATATGAGCAATGAAGTTAATTTTTTATCATAAAATACAAATTATAAAAATTTTAATAATGATTCACACCGTATTATGAATGGTTTTTAAAACAACCACAGGTAAATTTGTTTTAGTTATTCGTTTGCGGTTTTTCTAAATTATAACATAAAAAATAAGGGGTCACCCCACCCTCCAAAATGTCCATCTGCAAGAAAAACCGCTCCCTGACATATCCAGTCTATTCCACCAGAAACGAATGATCAAGAGTACAGCGCTACCTTCTGGGAAGATAACAGCTAACCTAATTAGTGAAGACGGTTACCACTCACTATCAACATCCACCGACAAATGAGGCAATTGCTGTTGATCATTCAAGGCTGAAGGTATAACACTGGCCTTTGAGTGATCAACTGATAACAACTTGTCTCATTGATATATGGGCTAATCCTGCGTTGCGGACGTTACGTTCGTACGCATACTTTTGAATACTGTTGGCGCTCTGAGCGTTATATTCTTAAGTAACCTACATTGGTATGTTGGCCTTTGAGAGTACTTTCAAATGGCAGTTACAAATATTTTCTGAGTTTTATCAGTTACGATATAATTGTACTTAAATTGCCGTTGCGGACGTTACACAATACAGAAGTCGTTGTGGAGATCAATGCAAATTTTTATAAATTTTAGCGAATTTTACAGTATAAACAAAAAAACTCCAAATACATTAAAGAAAGAGGAATGCTTAAGCATATCAAACCCACTTTCGAGGCTAAAAAATAATTGTTAGTTTATTCACAATTTTGTCTTATATTTGTTGCGGACGTTACGTTGCGGACGTTGCATTTTTAACCACTGTCCTACTCATATAAATAAAAAATATTTTTGTGTTTATTTTCAAAAAATATAGATTTTATTTTTCTTTTTAAACTTGCAGTTTATATTTAGGAGATGCTGCAGTGCGTGCCATTTCGATAAAATTTTCATTAAGTGAAGAAAAGTGATGATTTGATTTTACGCCTGTAATATTTTTTATATTTAGCCATTTCTCACCTAGATATTGAGTTGTGGTTTTTATATCGTTTTCTGTAACGTATATTAGTTTAACCCTATCGATATTACTTTTGGACAGTCTGTAAAAATCGTGTGCATCCTTCAGAATAAGATTTTGAGCTCTTACTAACTGCCAAACTTTACGTTTCACGATAGCGCCTACTCCGTCTACTGCACCTTTGCCATGAGAAGTAGCGAAGAAATTCCACTCAAAATGGTTAACACCAAATTCATTCTTAAATTGTGGAATGCTACGTAAAATAAATTTGTTTTTAAACTGACTACTGCATCCATCGAAAAAAACACGGATTTTAGATACTGAATGATGCTTTTGAATAATAATTATAATTATAATAATTATAATTATTGATGTATGTGATTTCAATTATAGATTTGTGAAAACAAAACAACTTTTAGCAGAACTTGATTTTAGGACAGATCGATACCGTTGCGGACGTTACAAAATTTGATATTAAGAAATGAAACATACTTTTGTATATTTTAGAATTTTTTTTCTTACTTTAAAGAACAGTTTTAGTTTTGTTTGGAATGTTAATGTGGTGCCAAAAAAATTTTTAGTTTCTTCGTTATATATAAAAACCCTTATTTTCCGTTGCGGACGTTACAAAGCGTGGTCGTAACTTTACTCAGTTTTATTTAGTATGTTCCAATAGAGCATTTAAAGCGCTTCTTTCATAAAGTTGCAGAAAATTAATTAAAAAAACACTTTTTCGAAGATGGAGCAGCCGTGTTTTGGATGAAGCTTGTTTAACAGCAGCCAAAAAACAAGCATATTTTGGCCAAATATTAAAAATGTAAGGTTGCTGAACCTTAAGTCCTGATTTTCGTAAAATGGACTACTAGAAAAATATTTTATGATGATATTTGTAAGAGTACAAATATAGTCTATTACTCTAAATAATCAATAATAATTTTTGATCAACTTCAAAAATTTTTTGTTGGTTGACATTTTTTCGGATATGCCCATATGGAGATCAATAAAATTACAAAAAAAAAAAAAAAAATAAACAATGTATCTCTCTTCTATCTTCAATATTCCAATACAATGCACTGCATGAGTAGGGGTTTACTCCTGAGTATTGGTTTGAAAAAAAAACAAAACTCCAAAGAACGAAGTTCAACGGTGTCAAATCACACGTGATCATTTACTATTATTATTTTTTACTATTATTATTTTGACATTAACCTCCAAAACCATTATTTGGGTAAACAATTTTCTATAAATGAGGACAGATATAGAAAGCTGAGATAATTTCCTTTAAAATAAGCCCTCTTCCAGCGTTACAGGTCAACTATTCACCAATTGCAATGAATACTTCCAAAAAAATAGCATTATTTTCGGATGACCTAAACACCAAATTTTCTCGTAAAAAACCGGAAGCTCGATTTTATTTTAGAACCATGGTTTCTTTGGGAAAAGTTCTTAGAATTTCTCGTAGATTACGACCTTGCTATACGCTTTGTCATGTTTTTCGGTCCCGAACAAATTGACCCACCCTAATGAACACCCATTTTCATAATAAGCCTGAATAACTTTGACACGTTGCCCGATTGTGGTTCAAATTAAATTAGTCTGAAATTGAGATATGTCAAATAAAATACAGAAAAACACTTGACACTTAGGTGTGATTCACATTCGACTTCGGCCCTTAAAATTTTACAACCCGATATGTGAAGAAATTAGGGCTAAAATTTTTAAAATAATCAAACGTAATCAAACAAAATTTTACTAAAGTAATTATTTTTTGAACATTTTACGTAATCTCAAGTAACCCCGTATATTTTTTAATTATTTATTATGGTAATCAATTAGTGATTATAAATTTTCTACAAGACGATTATATAAGTATAATTATTACAGAAATTTGAACAAAAAACCTAAATCTAAAATTTAACGGATCTGGTTTCGTGTTTGGCAGAACGAAAAAGTTTTCAAATTGGTAAATTCTTAAATATTTATTAATTAAAAAAGCTTTTATTCAATTTCTAGATTGACGCCAGTTTGTACAGTGGACAAAAATAACGATTTGTGGGATTATTTATGTTATTAGAGTCTTATTTTATTTATTTATATATTTATTTTTTTATTATTATTCACAAAATATTGATTTTGGTACTACTTCGCTGTTTAAAATTATTTTTAAATAGAAAGTTTATGTATACAAAAATTCCCAAAGAAAGAACACTATCTTTAAAATAATATTTATACTATTCATATAAAATGTAACTAAATAATTATTTCCTATATTCTTGAAAATCTTATATACGCAAAAGCAGACTTTTAAAGTGATATTTTCATAAACTTGTCTCGAGAACATCAATTATATTTGCATATGTATTATAATAATTTCATATGTGTTTAGAATTTAAAATCACAAAAAAAATTTTTTAAAGTTAAACATTGTATATTCATAAATGTGTATGATGTTATCAGGAACTAAAGACAAAACATATTGATGTTTTTTTTTTTTTTCATTTTTTTTTATTTAATTTTTTTTGTTTATCTATTTCAAACCATATTGTTAACAAATTTAAATTTTTTTTAAATATGTAGTCGTATTTACTACGTATGTATGTATGTACGTACTCATAATCTATAAAACATTTTAATGCATGAATTAATAATGAATGAATGAGTCAATTCAACTGACAACTCTACTTATACAAGTATATGGATGGAAAAGCAGAGAGAATGGAAAAACAAATTGTTCTATGTGTTTTTTCTTTTTTTAAATAATTATAGGTAGTAAAACATGTACAAGAATATTGCATATGCTTGACTAGATTTTGTGTTTCTGCCTATCTTTAATTTTTTTTTTTTTTTGTTTTGACCATTTAAATTTGCAGTTGATTTGTTGCTACATAATGCTTATACATATTTACTCATATGTGCGTACTTTATCTTAACGAAGGTCATCACTTTTTACACACACCTTTTACACTTTAGGTATGTATGTATGTAAAATACTTCTGAAAACCTATATTTATAAAATAAAAATAAATGGTTTTTATTTACTGTGTATATGGGCAATTTCAAAAATTTTCAACATTTGTTGAAACTGAGTTCAGATGCTTATTATTTCTCCAGTTTTTCGAATTGACCAAAACGGTCAAAAGGGAATGGTAGGCCACACTAGAAAACTGGTAAATTTAAAATTTCAGACCATCAGTTCTATATCTCTAAAAGTTATGGGCACTCAAATATTGAAAAACTCAAAAACAGGCTTGAAATTTACAAGAGTTTTTTCATATTTCATCACTTTTCTACTTTTAGTTTTAAACTTCCGATGCCCACTGATATAAAATAAAGTCACTAGACTTTGTAGGTATTTACATTATAAAAGTTATGCCAATACTACTATTTGGGAAAAAGTTGTACAGCGGTTCATTTTTGAAACCAAAATTTTCCGATTTTTTAATTTTCGCAGTTTTTTCTATAGTGTTTTTGCGCCGTTCAAGAAAATTGCATTTCGTCAACAGTATTTAAAAGATGGTATAATTTGCTAAAATTTGCGCCATATCACGTCGATGTCAGGCTGCTAGTTGCTGAGAACGATGACTTTTGAACTTTTATAGAATTGGCGTAAATTTTTCAAAAATGACAGTTTTTCGCGCCTGACATTTGCAATCTTATTTAAAACTGGTTTATGTATTGCGTGATCTAAACTTCTTAGTAAATGGCACCTCAACGTCAAGAAGGCGTTAAAATATTTTGAAACGCAAAAATTTTATAAAGAAAATAAAAATTTTGTGAAATTTCATGATTTTGTTTCGCGTTTTTTTTAATTAATCCGTGGTTTAAAATCAATGTAAAGTATTGGAAATGAAGTGCGGCGGTGAACTAAAGATTATATATAAATACGGTTGAATTCGGTCCATATTTAGAGGGTACAGTGGCATTTTTCTTCAAACACATTTTGCTTTGTGACATCTGCAGTTATGTATAGTTTCCGCCTCGATTAACAGCAAATGATAGGTTTTTTTAAGCTTGATAATAAAACCGAATAGGCATTAAAAAATTTTCATGATTTTAAATTTTACAGATCAAAAAAAAAAAAAATCCTAACCTCAAAAATAATTCTTATATAATTTTTTTATTTTTTAAATTTGCAAGTTAAAACATTGTTTTTCTGTAAATTAGTTATGCGTTATATAAACACGTATTATAACAATCGGTGAAACATTCACATTTTTGCAAAAATTCGCCTTTTTTAATGTTAAGAAATTTTAATTATAATTGATATTTTTTATGTATTTTATCAGCACTTTGATGAATTTGGACTGCACTGATGAATTTGAAATGAGTTTCATGCATCTCCATACAACATTTATTAAAATAAACCAATAAATTTAACTTTAAATTTTTTTTTTAGGAGATTTTAACTTAAAACCTCCATAACTTTCGCGCCGTTTGCAATAAATGATTAACGCGAACTGTTTTGGTATGCTAAAATATCACCCTTCACGTGACCAAAGCGTCATTCGTGTCATCCAAAAAAAAAAATTTCGAAAAAAAAAAAATATCAAAATGTCGAAAATTTTTGAAATTGCCCATATACCAAACTTTTGGAATAATACAAAACTTAAAATAATTCTTAATTAAAAACATCAAAAGTCGAAAAAGTCTGCGAAAAACTTTTAAATTAAATCTATATTTTACTTTAAATTAATACTTCTCGCAGTTTTTAATAGCTAGTCGACAGTTCTCTAGGTTTCTCACTGAATTGGAAATTTAATGCATTTTCAGTCATGCAACATGTATAAATCCAGGAAACTAGATCATATGTAAAATACGCCGAAAAAGTTTAAGCTTAATAACTGAATTTGAAAAAAGATTTGGTGATTTCAAATCGTTGGAAGACAAATTTTCTCAATAAATATAGAATCTGTACCTTGCAAATATGCAAATACAGGTTATGGATATCTAGTGTAATTTTAATATGAATGCAAAATTCATTGTAGTTGGTGTGTCTGTATTTTAAAAATATTTGCCAGCCAGATTTGAAAATACTCAAAGATTCGCATACAAAATTATGTCCATGTTTAGAAGTACTTGTCGGTGCGAACAGTTATTTTCTCTTATGAAAGGAAATAAGTCTCCAACCAGATCAAGAATTACTGACAGTCACCTCGGGTCAGTTTTAAAATTAATCAATGCAAACAAAATTCAGCCTGATGTCGGAAAGGTGGTTGCAGACAAAAAGTGCCAAACATCCGGAAAGAAATATTAATTTTACATTTTTTATACTTTTCAAAATAAACCTAGTTTCCTATAAATCTTTTGGGTTTTTTTTTTGTGGCCCTGATACGATTTGAGCTTGACATGCTCGCTTTAAAGGATTGGAAATTTAATGATTTCTAGACAACATTCTTAAGGCGAATTCTAACTGAATCGAAGATTTCGGAGATAAAAAAGGAGAAACAGTTTTTGGACTGATTAAATTTTGTAAATTTGAATATCATACACAAAAGCGTATTCTAGGGTAAGTTTGACTAATGATGTGTACAATTGTTTCAGCCTTTATTTACGTTTCTTGCTTTATTTACAATTTGAGAGATATGAGGATTTAAAGATTTTGTCAAATAATACTCCAAGTTCAAGAAATGCTTCAACTTTTTCAAGGCAATAAGTGTCAAGTTTATGGCTATATTTCTTTCTTCTTTTTTTAAGACCAATACTCATGCAGTGCATTGTATTAAAATGTTGAATATGTCGATAGATAGATAAATGTTAGGACGTTAAACGACTTATGTCAATGGACAAGTTGCTATCAATTTGATAACTCAAAAGCCAGTGTTATACCTTCACCCTGGAATGATCAACAGCAATTGCCAAATCTGTCGATTTTTGTTGAATAAGAGTGGTGCGCGTCTTCACTAAGTGGTTAGTTGTTATCTTCACAGAAGATGACGCTGTACTCCGAACATTAGTTTCTTGATGTAATACACTGCGAGCGCTCTAACCACTATACCACGGCCTCCCACTGAACTGGACTTCCTCTGTTGAACAGCAGATATTTATGTACATTTTTAGGTTATTAGGTTTTTGTTTAACAGAAATCCATTAAATAAAATTTACTTTTGATAAATTAAAAAAAAAAAAACAAAAAAATATTTAAAAAATAATGTTATTTATGCAGACAGACTCTCGTTCTTATTGAAATGACGAAAAATTAAAATAAAAAACAACGTTAACATACAGAGAACGAGTACATACACAAATTTTATTTTGATTAGGCCAAATACGAGTATAAAAGGTCAATTAAATTATAATAAAATGTGATTCATTAAAAATAATTAGAATTTTTTATAAATAGGCGACGTAAGTCTACATAGTATATGTATTTCTGGTACAATTATACATATATTTTTAACGTCATATTTATACATGACATTAAATACATATGAAGCGGAATTAAACCTTAAAATTAAACAAAAATATTACCGATAAGAATTATTTCCAGTGAAATTATTTACAAGAAATATTTTTTAAAATTATAGTTGACTAGCTTTAATTAACAAGGCAATGATGATATATATTTTCCTAGAATAATTTTATTTTCATTGATTAAAAAACTTAAATTACAAAACTTAGCTGTAACCGTTCTCAAAATATAAAAAATCAGTAATTAGTTTGTATGAGAGCGACCACACCTACTGTTCAATTCCATCAACTTTCTGACTAATAATTTTCCTTGACCTTTACTTTAACTGTTCTTAAGATATATAAAAATCAATATTTAGTTTGTATGGGAAGTATCACTTATAATTGTCTGATTATGCTCAATTTCTGATTTACGATTCAGATTCTGATCAAATTAAGTAACTTTAGCTGTAACCATTCTCAAGATATTCAAAATCACGCCCATTTTTCCAATTCCACCCACTTTCTGATGTAATTTTTTTTCTTGACAATAAAATCGGTTAGAACAAATTCTGGAGATTTAGTTTAAACCATTCTTAAGATATGTATATACAAAATTAACATTTACTTCATACCCATTATAAATAGATTTTTTTAATAACTTTATAAAATACACAAAAAAAAACAATTATTATTCATTTCAGATGCCAGGACTTGTTGTTTTTAGAAGACGCTGGTCGGTAGGTTCAGATGATCTTGTAGTGCCTGGAGCATTTCTTGTAACCATACATTTTATATGGTAAGTATACCATAGTAATAAGAGCAATAAATGGAGACAATATATGTACATATATTGGCTTAAATATACCTCCCTGAGTCACAGCCAATTGCGTTCATTTAGTGGCGCATAAATAATCCTATCATTCTTAAACTAGTGGCAAAGGAATTATTGAGCGTAAAAGCTAGATGTCCAAGACATAGGCCTATTAGATCCAACTATTTACCCGCCTATATTTCGAATGTTTGAGTATTAAAATAAAGATATGCAGAATACTTTTTGATTAACATATCTGAATGCCCATTGTCGACTTAGTTCGAAAATATTAATTTGATACTCCGATTTTTTTTTGTTAATTTGCATTTTTCTCGAAAAATAGCTGGTAAATCAATCGTTATACTACGTATAATATTTTTGAAGAAATCGAATGGCCTTTTTTTGCTGTATAATTTGTTGGCTTAGCCAGTTAAATACCTTAGATAGAGCAAATCGAATATAGGAATTGTATAAGTAAATTTACCCATAAAAGGCTGCAAATGTATACATAATTCTGGATGAGTAGGAATATTAAAATAGTTTACAGCAATTACAAATATTATTAATTTCAACACATACAGTAGAATCTCACAAATTAGAACCACTTTGTGCACCAGGCAATTCGAATTTCTGAACATTTTTTTTAAGAAAATGATAAAATTATAATAAAACTAGTTGTGTATGCTTTTCTTAAACACAAAAAAATTTTTATTTGCTAACATTTAATTAATTGAACATATTAAATTCATAGAAAAACTTCCAAACAGTTTTTTATTCATTAGATATTGAATTGATTTTTAACATAAAATCAGTATGTACAAAGGTATCAAGTATAAACACTTTGAACTTCAGTTATCAACGGACCCATATTTGTACAAACATACCAAATTTCACAGGCTTTTGACCGACCACCATGAATAACTCGGTGATTTCCCGTTTAATTTTTTAATTTAATGAGCGAGAAAAATAGTTTGTGTTGAAAATACAAAAAAAAAAAGCACGAAACATCCAGAAATTAGAACCTGTAGTTCTAATTTTTAAGTATTAAATACATTGAAATAGCAGGTTCTAATTTCTGGATGGTTCGAATTTGTGGGATTCCACTGTATCACATAATAAATTTAAAGCAGTCCAAAATTTAACCAAGAATTAAATTTGGTCAATATGGGTATCAAAATTAAGGTCTTAAGGAGACCTTTCGTTTAATGTATTGTATATGTAAACAGTGTAAAAAATTGATTTATCTGCTAGTTTTCGACAAATTGGCAATTTAACTAGTAAAATCGGAGTAAAAAATCACAATTTTAGAACTAGGTCCACAATGGGCAATTTCTATTCGTATTTGTACATCAGTCGGAATGTCCCCTTAAGGCCTTTATTTTAATATTCATATTGACTATGACGAGTACACTATTCAAACTACAGAAATATGGGAGGGTCAAGAGTTGGGTCTAATAGATATATCTCGGAAACCAGAGTTTGCCGCTCAATAGTTCCTTTGCTATTAGTTTTAGAATTATCGCATTATTCATGCGCCACTAAATGAACGCATTTGCTTATGACTTAGGGAGATAAGTACATTTGTTATTATATTTTTTGCTTGCATTATTTCTTTCATTTTTTTTTTCTTTTTTCTATTTACATACTGACTGATCATTATGTTCATGCAGCGTGATAACTGTAATTGTAGCATTAGCCATTTTTGATTATGATACAAGTATAACAGATATTAAATTATTATATTTTCATCAAATTGGTTATTTAGCTATATTAAGTGGTGAGTACTATATGATTGTAATGAATATTTTATAAATGTATGTATATAAATACATATGTATATACTTACAAATATTTTCCATTATGAACCGCATTAACTATTTTAAAAAATATATATACAATTTTTTATTATTATTTCAGTTTCATTATTCATAGAATGTGGTATATGTATAATATCAATGCGTGGAAGCATATTAGACACAAATGCCAGAGCAAGAATAAATATATGGATTTATATTAAAAGCGGTAAATTTTTGACTAATAACTTATTTATTATGCATATACTCGTAGATACATACATATGTACATTGAACATATGTATGTAAATTAAGAAGAAAATAGATGATGATAGCAACGGATTTCTGTTTCTTTATAGTGGTTATGTTATTCGATATAACCTGGCTTATCTTGGGAACTGTATGGCTGGCTAACTATTATATACAATCCACAATTGTTAGTACAGAAAAGAAAATTTTTTCTGGTATGTGCGAATGTTAAATAAAATTTTACTTTTGTTTTTAACAGTAACTTGTTAACTGTTATTACTACTTTTACTTTATTTATGATCTTCTTCAGCAATAATTATCTCAAACTGGGCTCTAGTGTTCGTGACAATGACAACTGTATGGTGCACATTCGATGCAGCTGGTCGTTCATGGGTAAAAATGAAAAAGTACCAGAGATCAATGCGTGAAACTGAGTCACGTTTTAATTACAAGCGCAGCAATAGTATGAACCGTAATTGGCGTCAAAGGTAATTTGAAAATGATTTTGATAATAAGCAAACAAATCTGTTACAGAATCCTAATTTCAAAATGTTGTTTAAATGATTTTTAAATGGACGCAATTCTCTACTAAATATATAAATAAAGTTAAATTTCTGTATACTGAATGGATTTCATTAATTCCTCTTTTTCGTTCTCATAATAATTTCTCTTTGCAATAAAATAAAAAAGAAAAAAAACTTGACGGATGTAAAATATAAACTGGTTCGTTTTACAAATTATTACCAAATAAAATTATAAAATGTTTTTAAAATAAAAGAAAAAATATGTGCCTCCCATAGTAACAAGCAATATGGCAGGTTTAGAAAACTTAAACTATTTTGATTTTTTTAAAGATGAAGATTACTACATATACATATCTTTTTAAATCTTTCTATGTATTAGAAGGTTTTCTTTAGAGAGTATAACGAAAAAGTGAAATCCAAGTACAGATCCCAGATTCATTTACAATCATTTATTTGGGTGGAAAAAAATCAACAAAGCGTCTAGCAAAAAGGAAAACTAGAAAATTCAAAAATAATTTTGCTATGAAACCATGGTTCTAAAATTAATTCCCAGTTCGCGCACATCGACTTTAGATTTTAAGGTCATACTTATTAAATTGTACTCAAAAATCTATACATAGTTTTATAAGAAGCGATCCGAAAAATTATGCTCGTTTTCTTCGATTACACCGAAAGTTGGTGCGTCTGGGCTTATATGTATACAGAATACAAAGATTCCCATATTTTTTCAAAAATGCTAAAATTGTGGAAAATACAGTGGAACGAAAATAGTTGGAAAATGGTTCTAGTTCCATAAACAAGTAAAAACAAAAATAAAATTATTTTTTAATAATTTATTTGTTAAATATTTTAAATGTTTTTTTTTTAATAAACTGCAATGGTGTCAGTAAGAGTTACTAAACTTTTCTGATGGAAAAATGGCAGAATGGCAATACAAATCTGACAAAACAACTTGACTAGTGATGTAAAATAATCCATTATAACCCAAGTTATTATTTGAGTATAATTTAATAAGTATGACCTCAAAATTTAAAGTCGATGTGCGCGAACTGGGAATTGATTTTAGCACCATAGTTTCTTGGTGAAACTTTCTTAGAATTTTCTGTAGTTTTGATATTTGCTAGAAGCTTCATGCGAGAAAAATTTCATTTTTTTAAATGAAATGATTTTTTATATTCTGCACTATAGAAATATTTTTGTAAATATGAGATATTATTAATGACTCAATCAAAGAGAAAGCTCTGTTTTTTAATAAGCGATGTTTATAAAAAGAATTTGGAAATTATTTAACATTAATGGACCCAGTCTAGTGCAATACTACTAAAATTGTTTCATTTAGTGCATTCAATTTCACTAACACTAAAATTATTCGAGTTAGTGTTTCATTATTTTCATCTGTCACAAGTGGTGGCTGCAATATTGTTGCAATTGTCCTTGATGTTTGTATACCTTGAGAACGGTTAAAGGCAAAGTTTCTGAATTTAATCTGAGACTCAATGTGAATCATTTTGATTTAATTCAAATAGGGATAGCGAAGCACGCCGGGGTTAAGTTAGAACATAATAAGTTTCCAAAATTTCAACAATTTACAGAAGTTGTTTAAAGTAGATCGCATCACTTTTTGTGTAAACGAAATATAAACGTGTCAAGAGAGGTTTATTTTTGTCAACCGCGTTAATTCAAAATCGTGCAAGAGAAAACTGTGCACGATAAAGTTAATTATATAAAATTTTTCTTTGTTGCCCTAAATAGGAGTTGACTTAAAAACAATTTTTATTTAATTTGATTATATATGTATGTAAGTATATAAGTTGTGAGTAGTTAATCAACAAGCTATTGGTTTTTAGCTTTACTTTTATAAATAAAAGTATTTATCTCTTACCTTTTCTTTTAATTTCAGAAAAGTTATACGAGCCTATCAAGATAGTTGGGATCACCGTTGTCGTTTGCTTTTCTGCTGTATTGGATCATCTGAACGTAATCGAAATTCTTTTACAGACATAGCACGATTACTTAGCGATTTTTTTCGTGAACTTGATGTTGTGCCCTCAGATGTTGTTGCTGGTCTGGTGTTATTACGTAAATTTCAGCGTTTAGAGCGTGAAGCCGTTGTACGACAACGAAAAAATGGCACCTATGAGTTCTTGAGTGGTGTGCCCATTACCGAACGTACAGAATTTCTGGCTTTAAATGATGCCAAGAATTATGATTTCTTTCAAACTGTTATACACTATATGTATTTTGCCCAGGGTGCCTATGGTTGGCCTATGTATTTTATTATAAATCGTTCTAAAATGTACAATTTAATACCAGAATTAAAGTGGGTATTTTTCAGCAAAAATTTATAATAATGATTTAATTTATAATAATAATTTATTTTACAGATGTTTTGGTTGTTGTAATCCCACCACTGAGGCGGAAATTATACAAGACAATTGCTGTTATTGTAATTACGCTGCTCTCAAAAAAACTTTACAAGTTGGTGATATTGAAGTTTTCTACGTGACCTATCATGTGGATGTTGGTGAAACACCATTTTTTGTAGCTATAGATTATACACAAAAGAAAATTGTTGTCAGCATACGTGGCACTTTAAGTATGAAAGATATCCTTACGGATCTAAATGCTGAAGCTGAAGTGTTACCTTTGAACCCGCCTAGAGATGATTGGCTGGGTCATAAGGGAATGGTTCAAGCAGCAATTTATATACGTAATAAATTAGAAGAAGAAAATATAATACGGAATGCTCTCAACAAGAATTTGGAACGTAATACACATACGTTCGATTTAGTATTAGTAGGTCATTCATTGGGTGCTGGCACTGCTGCCATATTGGCAATATTAATGAAGGCCGACTATCCATCATTGCAATGTTTTGCTTACTCACCGCCCGGTGGTTTATTAAGGTTTGTATTTATTGAACAAAATTTGTATAAAAATTCGTTTTATTCAAAATAATTTATGTAAATTTAGGTCATGTTACATTTATAAAAATTAAATTAAAAAATAGCCCCCGTATTCATAAAAAATAAAATAAATCTAAAACGAGTTTTAAGACAAATTTTCCATACAAAATTTTTTTAAATAAACTTCGAATCTATTTTAGTTTTTCATGAATATGGAGGTAACTTTTTAATATGAAAGAAAATTTAATGAATGTCAGCAAAAATGCGAATTATTTCATTGAATGACGCCACATGGGAAAGTGTAAAACTCATTATTATAACTATTAAATCAAGTTATATTAACAAAAATTCTTTTATCGCACACATAAACCATACACTATCATATTTTGTTGTAATTTTATATAAAAAGAGTAAATAAATTATGTAAACTATGCATACGAACAAAATATATTGATTATATGTATATAACTTTAACGGAATTTCACATGCATTAACCAACTGACAAACAGATTAGATATGATTTATGGCTCATAATTAATTAATCGCAAAGAAATCCATTAGAATTTATAAATAGAGAAATACCAATTACATAAACAGCGTAAAATTATATTGATAAGAAAAAATATGCTAAAATATTAATATTCATAAACGAAAAATATACAAAGCAGCAGTGCATTTCATAGAGTTCATAAAAATTATCACCTTTATATCATATTGGTAATGTCGTGACTTTATAAAGGCATGGTAAACCTCTTAAAAGCGTAGCATTTGAATTTAGCTTGTTAGTTTAAACAGTCCCTTCACAGGAACTTTAGTATCTTACCACTTTTCATCTACATCTATGAATAAAAATATGTCTCACTTTTTGTATATGTTGCTTCTACACGAAGTTGCATTCTATTGAAATATGTAGTGGTTTTTGAAATGTGACCGTTTGAGTTATTACAGAGCCAAATTTACGTCAAGTGTTGAACATGCAACTGTGTGATTGAAAGCATACATACGTTGTGCTAGAGGATAAGGTGTAGTACAAAAAAATATACTCATATTTACATAGATACATAATAATTGGCCATTACAACCCTGTGTCAGGGTTACGGCCTAGCTTCTCGCAGCACTCATGTTGTGTGTGTTAATTTTTATCCATGAGTACCTGGACCTACAGCTTAAAGTCGACTCCGAACGACAGATTGGAGAAGCTTTTTCATGGCAATCAATTACTCCCAGAGCTTTTGCCAGAAGACTGCTGAGAGGTAGTCGCCAAAAGAAATAATTATTTCATATTTCTTTTTTCAAGATGTCAAAGCTGAGATTTGAACCCGGAGCTCTCTTCTTAGTAAGCCAACACACTAACCACTAGACCACGGCTGTAAAGAATGTTCTGTCAAATTTGATAGGGTGGCCAATTTGTTTCATTGGTTGTTTTTATTATTCTATGTGTATTATTATGAAAAATATGAAAAAATTAAAATTATTTAGAATCAGCTGTAAGTTAATACAGTTTTAAAATTGTTTCGACTCAAAACATAGGCATTAACGCATATGGAGTTATTGTTATAAGTGAAATCGTTTTGTGTCGAACTGATTTCAAAACAGGCATAAACTAAGCAACAGTTACATTCGAATACAAAAAGATTCTTGATGGTTTTCAAGTTTTTATACATGTAAATACAAACATACATGCATACATATGTGTATTAAATGATATTACTTTCTTCTGGTAAAATTCTTTCATCCAAGTGAATTAAATTTTTGTATGTTTTATTTGACGAAATAGCTTTCCAAATACGAAAAGATAACATATGCATACATACTTGTTTAAGAACGAATTATGACAACAGAGTTCGTATTGACAAATTGTTTTACGTTATTGAAACAATGGTTTTGCTCGCTGCCTAAGCATAAAATAATCAATTAGGAAGCGATTCCGTAAACAAGCTGCTGTACATATCATCATACTCGTAGCTTTAAAACGTCATCACATATTATTGCATTCATTTATTTTCCTTTTTTTATAGTATGCCAGCTGTAGAATATTCAAAAACATTTATAACCTCAGTTGTATTGGGAAAAGATGTTGTACCTCGCATAGGTCTATACCAAATGGAAGCCTTAAGAGCTGATCTCATTAATGCAATACAGCGCAGTATTGATCCTAAGGTTTGTACATAATTTCAAAGCATTTTTTGTTACAAGAATAAATTATGATATTCTTTTCAGTGGAAAACTATATCATGTTCAATGATATGTTGTTGCTGTGGACCTGAACCAAAGTCAGTTGTGGAGATGTCGGTAAAAGATACTCATATAAATAAATATCAAGAAGTAAGTATATGGCCAGAAGTAATGTACAGTTTATCAATAATGAGTTTGCACATTAAAAATAACCAGCATTTATTTACAATTATTCGTAATTTAACGATATTTTTATTATTAAAAATTTATTTTAATTTTATGTATAAAAAAATTATAGGTGTTCAAAGTCCCGATCTCAATCCTATAGAGATTCTATGCTTAAGTCTAATGAAAATATAGTTTGTTTCAGATAAATAATTCCTCTTTTATAAATAAATAATAAATCCTAATTTTTGTTTACTTTAAGCCTAAAATTGTTCTTAATTAAATTAATTTGTGGCAAAAATTTTACTACAGAGCAATAGTGTTTATCCTCTGAGTACTGCTGCCTTATTTTGAGATTCTCCTGAACTAAATATTTATCGCTAAAAACGTATAGACTTGAATTAGAAGTTTTTGACTACGCATACGATTCTGAAGCATTTATTGTGATTTTAAAGCTTCATGCCTATGAACGCTATAATTTTTGATATTGTATACTGTATATTCCAACGTCATTCCTATTTTAAAACATAGTATTTTAAAAAATTATAGAAAAGCCATCGTTTCTCTATCTGTTTGCGAGAAGTTCTCACATCGAAAAGTTTAAAACAAAATATTCCATCTATTCACAATTTTGAAGTAAAAAGTGCTTCTATAATTGAAAGATTTTAAAGTTAAAATGACTGCAATTTAATATATTTTTTAAATATACAATACATATATACATACATATGTATAGAGACCACGAGCTTTTGTTTATGATTTTAGATATCGTATAAATTTATTTAATATTAACGTAAAAAAAATAAGTCTACATTAAAATACAACAACTGTTTTAATTATTTTGTTTCACAAAAAAGGGTACAGAAATAGTTTTACTCCCATATTCCGAGTATCGTGCGCCAAAAAATATTCACAAACAAAAGTTGCAGAAACACTTTCATATAAGAACCTTTTTTTGTTTTTTTTTGTCAATTTACATTGAATATGTTTCAATGTCGAGCTGAGAGGAACAGAAAGGAGGCACTTGTCTCGGAAAAGAAAAATTTTCTTAGATTAGATTAGATGTTGACTCATTTAAAAATGTGCGAATGTAGCATCTGTCGCCCTGGAATTGCCAGTATGTTTAAACTTTAAAGAAATATATTCTAGGCATTTAATATTTTTTTTTTAAAAGGTTAATTTAAAGTTTATTTAAAAATTTTTTTTTATAGGAACGCGATTCAGCACGTTCGGCCTGCACTCATCCAGCTGATAGTACAATAGCATTAACAATTCATCAACCCCTATATCCTCCAGGACGCATTATACATATTGTTCGTCATCATCCCAAAGCTGATGAGTAAGTACATATTAATTAATTTTGTTTTTATTTTTTACGAGTTGTTTTTTAATTTGACTCTTGAAAGTATGTTGCTTTTATAAATAATATTGTTAATTTGCCTTTTTTCTTTTAATATTACCGCCATATAAATTTAAATTGCTCAATAATTTAATTACAGGAAAAAATATGACAGAGGTTGGAGGTAGGAATGAATATATATACTATTCATGAAGCACAACAACAATTACTAATAATATTACTCCAAATATACCATTTACCTTGACAACCATATACATATACTCTTTAAACATATTTGTTTTCTGTTTTTATCACTGTTTGTTAATTTGCGAAAAAGAAACTAAACATATTAACAGCCAAACCTTAATCAGAGCGTTGAAGGTAGTGTTTGGAAACTATAGATAGTTTTCGATAGTCTGTTAAACCTATAATAAAGTTAAATATTTACAGTGTTGTGGATGGTATATCTATTCAAAACATTTTACAATAGCAAATTGTCCTAAATTCAAACTGGTTTCGTCAGCAGTGAGTGAAGTAGGCGTTTTTAAGAAAATATTGTATATTGATGTGTTTCAATTGTGCGTTTAAACAATGCATATGTGCTATTTCATCTTGTTGGAATTTCCTGAATAAGGCAGTAAGGACTTTTGCATATTTGTTCCAACTTAAATTTTTGTACGCAATAACGCCCGATTTCAGAAATTGGAGAATACTTATACACTTTTTTGTTAAATTCTTCAAATATTCATTTTGCGATAGGTCATCTAGTACAACCAGGTTCAAAATGTGGGCATAGCAACGACAACGTTGCCAGTAACAACACAGGAAACTTTATCTAGTACTTCCCATTCTGAGAGAGAACTTCCCAAAACATTTGCGATATTGGCGGCTATGTGACTTATAACTTCTAATAGGGGGGTCGTGGCATAGTGGTAGAGCGCTCGCACAGAAACTCACAGGACCAAGGTTCAATCCTAGCAAAGGACAAAATTATAAAAATAAAAATTTGCGGTTTTCTAAAATTACAATTTAAATTAAAACGTTAAATTTAAAAAATAAGAGGTTCCCCCCCCCCCCCCTCCAGCAAGACCATCTGCAAAGAAACCGCCCCACTGACATTTCTAATCCATTCCACCAGAAACCAATGATCAGGAGTACAGCGCCACCTTCTGAGAAGATAACAGCTAATCTACTGAAGACACCGACAGATGAGGCAATTGATGTTTGATCATTCGAGGGTGAAGGTATAACACTGGCTCTTGAGTGGTCAAATTGACAGCAACATGTTTCATCAACACAAAAAAAATGCGCAAAATATACAAACATCTATGAAAAAAAAAACCTTCTATCAACCAACTTCACGTTCCAATACAATGCGCTGCATGAGTAGGGGTTTACCCCTGAGTATTGGTCTTAAAAAAAAAAAAATCAAAATCATTTAAACGCCCACCCCTAGTTGGACGAAGTCCTCGTTTTATACAATACTTATAGATACGACGTGTGTAAAGATCATATCAACCAAAGCACGATAGTTAGCTTCTTTTCTCCTTGCATTGAAGAATTCAATTTAATTGCTTGCTTAAAATATGAAACAAGTGATTTTACTCTTGTTCGTCGTCTGGGGTAGACGCGCTTAGAAGATTCATTTCAGCTGAACTTTAATCAACTTTTTCTTCCAAGTTGGGATTAAATCTTTTTTTATTTTTGACTCATACACATAGTCAACAATAACTTGAATCATTGATATTCTCATCGACATCAATTTGATTATTGTAATCACCTTCATATTTATTATTTTAAAATAACTATTTTATTTGATTACTTATTCAACACTAACCTTTTGTAATTCCTTTAACAGATTTTTGATTTTTCTTTTATCTCTTTCAAAGAAAAAAGATATTGATAGTATTAAAAATTATCTATAGTGAAATGATAGTTTGAAACTATCGAAATTCCCGATAGTACTAGTAAACTGACATTAATTTCAAACAATACACAAGCCAATAAAAGTACTCGTACTTTGCAACCAACCTCACTTCCTAATGTGCTGTTAAAATCCAATTTTTTAATTGCAAAACGTTGACGCCGCGCTATTATGGTTTGCTTCATATAATTTGTAATGGCATGAAATTTTTTGACAGAAAGACAACTCTCAACGCCCTAATTTAGGTTTGACTGTTAGATGAATTGCATGATCCATATGTATGTATGTATATAGAACAGAAATAACTGTGTGAAAATGCATGTGATTTTTTTGTTTATAAACTTAAAGTATAGAACGCAGAACCGCGAAGTTGTAAAATTTTTGGTAGCCCTTTCAAGTAAAAACAAAATCAATCTTAATTAATCCACCTTGTTTAGCAATAAATTATAAAAATATATTCTGTGTAGTATGAGGGCCATTTTTAATTTTTATATTAGTTTATAGAAATTTTGGAATAAATTATATATCTAAAATTATTTAAAAAATCTTTAATTTTTTTAGGCTCTCAAACTAAAAGCAATAATTATATACTTTTGAAAACAATTTTTAAACTCTGAAACATAAAATCGAACATACTCGTACATACATATGTATATATCTTTTGTATGTATGTATTTACGTATACAATCTGTAAATTTATATATTTTAAATGAGGGTGTCAAATTGCAACAATTTTATATTATACCTACTCGATTTTTTAATTTAGTACACAATTTGGATTTTTTTTACTTTGTTAAATCAATAGAGATGTAATGCAATTCCGAATACATATTTTCTTTTTTAATATTTATACTTTCACAATATATTGTGTTAAATAATGATTGGGCCGAATTCGGAGTGTAAATAAAATGAGAATATGGAATACATTGAAAATAAAATGTTTTTAAACTACTATTCTTTGGTTGGAGTTTTATAACTAGATGATTTCAATTTAGCACTCAAGGTGTTTAACGTATATATAAGCACTTTTAATATTATACGTTTTATTTAAGCGTATATAGACAGAAATTTGTGGAAAATATTTTTTAGATATATTCGGTTCGAAAAGAAGCATCACTTTATTGAGTAAAAACGTAAGATATACAAATATAAGAATTATATAAATATATATGTATAAACGTAAGAATTATAAATTCTCTCTGTTTCTCTGTAATACAATTTCGCCTGCTAAAAAAAGTTAAACACACAATAAAAAATATCGGAAGATGCATGATTGAAAATTGACATCTACAATGATGATGACCGATATTTTGTGGCCGCAATTAGCAAAGGTTGATATCAATGACCTTTGGTTTCAGCAGGATGGCTCCACAAGCCACACATCCGGCTAAACAATTCAGTCATTGCATGACAAATTTCCCGGTAAGATTTGGCGATGTCAATTGATCGCCTCATTCTTATGATTTGAACCCGCTGAATCATTTTCTCTGGGGCCATTTAAAAGACCGAGTTTACCTAAACAAACCACAAGCAACTGACCCTCTGTAAGATGCAATTCGGCGCTGCTTGGACGAGATAAATGAAGCTTTGTTGCGAAATATGGTTTAAAATTTTTTGAAAAAAATCTGACTTCTGCCGATGCGCTAGAGGTGGATATTTGCCAGACATCATCTTACATTATTAATTCCCAAATTTTAACTTAACATTGGTATCAATAAAACTAAATTTGTCAACAAAAAATTGTGTCTTAAGCCAATTTAAAGAATAGATATACAAAAAAAATTATTTATTGTCAGAAGCAAATTCATTTAAAAGGAAAAGATATCGAAGTACATAATTATAAAAATGAAATTAATGTCGATAAAGTGGTAAAAATATAAACTAAAAATACATTTATTTATTTGTAAATAGTGGTTTTCTTCTTTTTATTTGATTTTTTACGTTTTCGATACAACATACATATATAAATACAATGATGCACTAGGTGTTCACAAACAAAAAATATTTTCAATACAACATACAAAGTTACAGAAGTTTGTGAATTCGGCAATTGTAAATAATAGATATTTTTAGTGTAAAAGAAATACGAAAGATATAAAAACAAATATGAGAAAACTTTTTCATAAATCTGTTTTTATCAAGTAACTATTTTTATTAAATACGTTTTTAAATATTTAAAATATATATTATAAAATTATTTTATTTTATATCCTCAAATTCATTCATAAAATAAGGGTATTAAATAAATACTTAGTACATATGTATATGCATGTTAATGTTTTTAATGCGGTGTTTAATAAAACCAAATATTTTTTTTTTAATTTTATTCAAATTATTCCATCTATATATTTTCTAGAAACGTTCTAAAAAGCCGTGAACCAGTTTATCAGGCCATTTGGGCCGATAGTATCGATTTTGATGAGGTACTAATATCACCTGTAATGCTGCAAGATCATATGCCAGATAAAGTATTAGCCGCTCTTAAAAAGGTAATATTCGATGCCACAGATGACAATGCCTCGATTAACAGTTCACATAATTTAAATGCTCGTCCATAAGATTAATAAAACGCTTGTAATGAATGATAAGTGATAATTCTGAATTATGTAAAAGTAAATTATGAACATACATACAAATCTTACAATGCATATTCATACATTATATTTCTTTATTGATACTTAATTGTTTTTATTATTTATGTTCCTTAGTTTTATTTTCAAATTTATGTTTAATTTATTTTTTATATACATATATACATAAGTACATACTATATACATACATATGTAATATATTAATTTGTAAAATATTTTTTATTTTATTTTATTGTTAATTCACGTATAATCGCTATCATCGTAGTTTAAGACAATTAAGAAAAGAAAGTCTGATAATAAATATGTTTTATTATAAATTTTTACACACACATGATTTTGTTTTCTTTTTTTTCATATTTTCATTTCATAATAATCTTAATGAAAAGTAATTGTATCTTTTAATCATGAATGATTAAATAGTATTAAACTAAAAAAATAAATAAATTACAGCTAAAATAATATAGCATAGGGCATAATTGGAGCTACTTTATTGCAATATAGATCAGTTATACATACATATGCACATTCATTTTTGCTATAATTATGGAATACTTAGAGAACTCTTCAAAGATATACCCCTATATTCATACATTTATGAAGGGCTTTTCTGACAAATTTCTATGCAATACTTAATAAACCTATAAAAATGTTTATGAATGCGGCAGATAAAATTAAAAGAAAATTCTATAAAAACCGTTTAAATTTTTAAATTATTTGAGACCTTTACATACAAGACAATTTGACAATTTCGATACTTGTTAGATACGATTTTATTATAATTATCTTCAAATAATAATATGTTAATGTTTTCAAAAAAAGGTGTGTGTTTTAGTAAAAACCAATTCTATTATTTAAAATATTTATTTATATTTATATGCTTATGAGGTGGGTAGCAGTTAATAGCCCAATAAATTTGATTTGTCTGCACACATTTAAATTCATTGCTGCATGAGCACAAATTTAATACACAGAGCCATATCGCAAAGTTCAGTCCCGATGAAATCTTCCAAAAACTAATAAAAACTCTTGTTTTAATAAAACTACAAGACACAGTAAATATCAATTAAAATTTTTTTCATTTCCAATGATTTCAAAATACAAAATAATATTCGCCTTTAAAGGATTTACTCTTTTAAGGGAAATCAACTGTTGCCTAAGCTTTGTTTAGCGTCTGAACAACTTAACCGTCTTCGGTAAATTTTTTTTTAGTTATTTGCTAAAAAAAACGGAGCAAACACTTGTAGAAATCGTGTTTTACCGACAATACTAAAGTTCTGCTTATAAAATTAGTGTATACAATCGGTTAAAAAAATTGATAAATTTCATTAATTGTCAATATAATTGCATTTTTTAATATCTGTCAAAAAAAAAAACTTGTAAACACACTTGCTCTAAACTCTACAAAATAAATGGAAGTGGAATTAGATGAATTGAATTCATTTTAAATGCAGTCCTCAATTCCAATAAATTCGTCATTTTCGAAGTCATGAAAATTAACACGAAAAACAATCTATCAAATTATGTGACTTGTAATGATATTCAATTAATACGAATTAGAAGTACTTTGTCAACACATGAAAAATTGTCTTTGAATAATAATGCATGATGTTCAATTTGTTAAGTTCAATTTCTCTATATTATCGTATAAACACATATAACAATGTTAAAATGATGCACGTATCATATAAATTGAATTAGTGCATTATAGCAACAAAATGAATTTAATTAATGCAATGATTTAAATGCAAGAGAGAGAAAATGACAATTTTTTTAAACTATTTTCATTTTAACTTGTTAGGGTTAAATCCGTCACTGCATTATATTTATTATTTTGCTTTGAAGCGTTATAATATTTACCAGCATACGGGAGCAGATTTAGTTTTTAAAGTAACTAATAATGGGCAAGCCAAAAGACCAATTACAAATATTTCCTGGGAGAAAATTTCGATAGTCGGTACATCGCTACTACGCTAGACTGTTATTTACATAAAATGATTTTAATGCTCGTAGTTTTTATAATTTAATTTCATATTAGATTTTAGTCTTTACCCATCCGGTTATGCATCCTAAACAAAGGGAATACTTTTTATGACTGCCCTTTATACCAAACATAACGATACACAAATGTAAAATTTTTTATATTTTATATTGTTATAGGTTGTTACTACAAGTGGCCCACGTAAACCACATCGTCAAGCATCAAATGCATTCTCAACGACATCCAATGACTTATATCGCAGTAATCAAGATGTATACAGTTACTATAACTGTTCGAACATGGAATTGCATCAAACACATCATCAGCATCATCACGATAATAACCACATGGCATCTGGGTCTAATGTACCCACCACAAATGAAAGTCTAAATCATGTTGATACTCAAACATCCTCAGGAACACAACAGCAGCAGCATCAGTCACATCAACAGCAAAGAGTATGCCTAGAAACGTCATTTACAAATTTACACAGCCCTCTGTTGATACATAAACATACACATTTTAGTGAAAGTGTAAGTTCCAGTAAGGCTTCTTCTCTGGCAGGCAGTATATTAAGTCGAAGTCAAATCAGTTGCATACAGTATGATATATCAAGTGCTTTGGAGAATAGCATCACGACGGTAACAAGAAAAAGTCCAATTACAGCTATGCCAGCATTAGAGCAAAAACTTGAACAAGTAGAATTAGTGTTACAGCCACCAAAAACAAAATGTGTAGCTTTCGAAGACACTCCATCTCCTTTAGAAAGCTTAAGGCGTCAACATTCAGCTAGAATAGAAAAGAAACCTAAATCGCTACCCATACCACCATTAAGACGAGCTTCAGATGTTACAAATGGTGCATCTGAAACTGACGAATGGTTAGGATTGGCTCCGCTTGCTAGTCCAGAAACACTTTCTGAAATTTCTAGTATATCATCAAGAAATAGTGTACGCAATGGTTTAGGTACCAATACAGAAGAGCACTACTTGCAGAGTGCCATCAATAACAATGTAGTAGCCATTAATGATATTTTTGAATCACAATTACATACGCCAACAGTTTTAAGGCGAGCACCCAAATTTATAGAAAATCTGTCCAGTTGTGCCGATGATAGTCGTAATGTAGACCAATATAAACGTATGGGCAGAGTAATAGTCCCTCCTCCGCTTTTTCCACCCCATATCCAAGATTCTAGTGATGATGATGACAGTTTCACATCGGCTAACAGTTACAAAAAGGTCAGCACTAATGGTGGTGACCACATAGTAACATGCCATCGTAGACAAAACTCTAAATCAGCCGACCAATTAGACGACGTAATCATAGCATCAAATAATATGCAACAAGCAGTAGTAAATAATGGCCGAAAACTTACTTTTAGCGATAGCAACATAATCAATGACAATGACATCGGTGTCGATGCGGACCACAATATATGTAGCAAATGTAACAATAGTCACTGTAGCTGTAATCAATTAGATAATGAAAAAAGTGCATCACAAGATACTACATTTTATAGTGCAAATTCCTCAATTGATTGTATGTCGACAGTTACCATTCAAACTTATACTAAAGCTAATTCAAATACATATGTTATACCTGAAGGTGTATTAGAATCACATTTTCCACTACACCAGGATGCATTTACAACTACAACAGCAACAACAACAACTGAATTGTATTCTAAAAATTATGCATTGAACAACGATCAAGATTCCACTGTTTTAGTACAAAAGCAGAAGAATGCATTCCAATCTCCAATGTCAACATTGGCCAGGGGAAAAAGAAAAAATTGTATATATCCTTCCACGTTGTCATCGCAACCTCTGTATACAGCAGTAATCGGCAATGACAATGTTAAATTGTATACTACAACTACAACTAACAATACCACCACCACAAATATACCTGATTTAACAATTGCAAATGGTTCTACAAGTCCAACACCAAGATCCCGAACACCTACCGAAAGTAGTGTTTAAAGTGTTGTAATCCAGTACAATAGTACAATGTTTGTTCAAGCATTATAATATTTGTAAGTGTATTTAATTAAAAAAATTGTATTATTTTAAATAACAAAATATTTATTTATTTTAAGAAAAAAAACTGAATTTCAATGTAATATGAAAATAGGTATTGCGTTTACATTTTTTGTTTGTTTTTATATACTACATGTTGGATATAATTCTCATTTAGTGTCTAATTTTTTGAACATAAGAGTTTATAGTTTTAATTTTACATACTTTTAACTAAACTATTTCTGAACCGATTTCAATTATTTGATGTTTTAGAAAAATTAAAAACTGTGAGCTAAATAATTGATGACATGCATGAACTTGTACAGAACACAAAGAAGTCTAATGAGACTTCCGCAGCTGAACTCGAAAACATGCTTAGTTTGGCTGGTGTACAGTTCCTTTACGGATGTCGTTTTCTCCTTTTATTGAAAAATTATTGCAAACACAATATAAATTCTTAATATAATTTAGTTTCTGATCCAATTAAGGCTCTCTAAAGACGAAACAAAATTTAAAAAAAATAAAATATTTTTGCTGAAAAATGGGTTTTCATTATATAACTTCAGATTTTGAGGGTATACATATGTATTTTAAATACTGAAAATTGAATAGTGATTCACTAAGCAAGACCAACAAATTACACTATGTCATTTTAAAAGTACATATAAACATTTTACCTGTAACAAAGTCTAATATGTAAAAAACAGTTTTAAAAATATGATTTACAATTCAATCATCGACAAATATTATAATTTTGAACAAACATTTGCGTAAAAAAGTAACAAAGTAAATCCTATAAATTGTTAACATAAATATAATAAAGAACTTATAACGAATTATAACAGAAAAAACCTACAATTATTTGTTAAACGATAGATACAAAAGTATAAAATTAATTATATACATATATAAAGTAAATTATGAAATAATAAGTTGTTTGTACTTAGTAGTGTAGAGAAAGAGTATATTTAGTCATTGAATAAAAAAATAAATAAATAAATTATTAGATGATACTATTTAATTAAATAGTTATTTTAGTAAGTAGTTTATACACATACTCATACATAAATATAACTACCTATATACATACTATTAGTTTAGAATTTGTTTAGAAAATAAGTAGTGACGAATTTGTTGATCAAGTGATAAAGCCATCCGCAATTTATGCCATAATACACAAAACAAAAAAAAAAAAAAACAAAAACAAAATAATAAGATGTGCATTAAAAAAGTCCCTTCCATAACCATATGACCCAAAATTAAAATTAATAATAATAAAAAATTAATAATGAATAAATATACAAGCATTTAAAACATACAAACATATACATACCTAAACACCATAGTACTTATAGAATATTTTGGGTCGTGTAGTGTTTAATCACATAGTTATTTCAAATTATAATTCGAAATGCAGTAAAAAGATAAATAAATATGATAAAAAAAATCGATGACTGTGATGTGAAAGGATCTCCTCATTTAGATTTTAAATAAATGCCAATATATCTACATTCATATTAAAAAAATAAGTAATACGATTACTATTTATTTTGATTTTTTTTTTTTTTTCTTTTAATTGTCATTATTGGAATTTCTTTAATTTTATACATACACATAGCATATGATTAGCGAATTTCGCAAAACAATTACATATTACAATTATAATGTAAAGGGTAAATAATAAGAAATATACATTTAAAGTTTTATAATAATTTTAACATAAAATAAGAAAATAAATTCAAAATAAAATTACTGTTTTTCTATTTATTTAAGGTATGTGATGTTTTTTTCAGAGCTTGAGAACATTAAAATATTATTGGAAACAGAAATATTAGGTCTGTTTACGTACTCAATAATTTGTAGACACATACATACTTATATGTATGTGTCAAAGTTTTTACTGGATCTTGTTAGTTTACACAAATATAAGTAGTCATTTAAGCTACGGCCACATTAGGCAACTATTTGACGAAAATATCGTACCTACATTTTTTTTAATATTTAATGATAAAGTGCCGTTTTATGCTTTTAATCTAAATGAATAATATGCAAATCTAAGGTTTTTCTTTTATCTAAGACGTTTAAAATTAATTTTGTGAGAAAAAAATATATATGTACATACATACGTACATATCAGCGATGCATTTTGAGTTTTTTTTTTGTTTTGGGCAAAATTGACGATTTGAAAGAGCCAAAACAGCTTTGATAAGGCCAAATAAATGCATACTTATATGTATGACTTCAAAATCTAAAGTCGATGTGCGCGAACTGGGAAATAATTTTAAAACTATGGTTTCTTGGCAAAACTTTTTTAGAATGTTCTGTAGTTATCGTTTTTACTAGAAGCTTTATTGATGTTTTTCCACCCATACAGTTCGACCCAGCCTAATATACATGCATATGTATGTATTTATATGTACATATATTTATTATAAAGAACTACTCAAGCTTAAGATCTTTTTTTTAAATAAAAATCGTTTATTTATTTATCGATATTTCACTACTCCTGCTTGTAGCGTCTTCAGGAAATATTTATTTTTAAATTATTTTTAAATAATAAAACTAAAAAATAATTTAAAAATAAATATCGAAATATCGATAAATAAATAAACGATTTTTATTTAAAAAAAAAGACCTTAAGCTTGAGTAGTTCTTTACATTAAATAATAAAGGTCGAAAAACCAGAATTAAAATTACATATATTTTTTTTAATATTTCTATTTTTGACAAACACAAATTTACTTGCGTACATACTTTACAAATATGAACAATGTGCATTTACTATACACGCCTTTTTTCATTTAATTTTACATAATTTTTTCTTTTTAATTTAAATATTAATGAACAAAATGCATAAGTAAATTATCCCTTATGGAACTATCATTTAAGGTAAATTTATTCTAAAAATCTCGTATTTTATTTATTTTACTACCTTATTTGCGTACAGGTTCTACAAATATATACTACTTCATTTTCGTCCGCATTTCCACAATTTTCATCATCTGGTTTTACAACAATTTCACAATTTTCATTAGTGGAGTGTCCAAAACAAAAACGCCACAAATCAACTTGATTTATTAATATTGATAATTTGTCCAAATCATCAATGTCCTTAACTAATTGAACCATATTTATTAAAAATGCATTCGCAAAAAGAAGTACCGAACCATTTGATGTTATTTTTATAGTTTTTGTTATTTGCATTTTTGTAATATCCAAATAGCTAAAACATAATGCCGAGCGATTTGGACAACGATGATATCCCCATAACGTGTTTGGTATTATAACTTCACATATATTATCATATAATAAGTTAAATACATTTAATATTGCTGAATTGTCTTCATGATTTATAGTATTATTATCGTTACTAATATCATTCGATTCCTCAATGATCAAATCCAATTGGTTATTACTTTCAGTTATTGTTTCAGTTTGTTCGTTAGCCCTTATGGAATCATAAGCCTCATTGGTGTCTTCTATGGCAATATTAATGTTATTAATTTGTTTTTCTGGTAAAACGTTTTCGTTTAACTCTTCCTCCTTCTCAATTTCTAATTGTTGTGTTTCACTTATTGGCTCGTATACTTGCTGGTTAAGGGACTGATCGGGCATTTTGGTAATTTTAGCTTCGCGACTTTTTACTCGGTATGATAGCTTCAAAAAATATTTTTTTAAAATATTATTATTGTATAATGTTAAGAGATGCAAATATATGTTATATGTAAATTTTTTATTATTAGCCCAGATTGTTTTCGAAATTTTAAATGTTAAATAAAAACTTTAAATTGAAAAAACAACATAAATATGTATAAGACGCAACGTAGTTTTCCAAAAAATGCTTTTAAACGCAGCAAAATAAAATGGAATCGGTTTGAGATTACGACTTTTTACCACTTCTAAGTCCTTACGTAAATCACACATTATGCATAAGTTTATTTCATTCATTTTATCAATATCTCTAAATTCTTGGGGGGTGCGTGTTATAGTGGTTGGAGGGCTCGCACAAAAACTCGAAGGACCCAGGTTCAAATCCCAGAAGAGGTGAAGAAAAAATGAAAAAGTTAGTTTGCGGTTTTTTCAAAATTATAATTTAAAAATAAGAGGAAGACCACCCCCCTCCAGGAAGACCATCTACAAAGAAACCGCTCCCCAACATTCCACTCTATTCCACCTTGCGTCAACAAAAAAAAAAAAAAAAACGAATGATCAGGAAAAAAAAGCGCCACCTATTGGGAAGTAGCAGATAACAGCTAAAACCTACTTAGCGAAGGCACACTCACCACACAATCAACATGCAACGATGAGGCAATTGCTGTTGATCATTCAAGGGTGAAGGTATAACACTGGCCTTTGAATGATCAATGCTCAGCAATTAGTCTCATTCCTAAGGCGCTTTATAATTAATATTAATAATATATGTACTGTTCTTTACAAAAAATTCCAATACAATACACAGCATTTAGTAGGGGTTTACCCCTGAGTATTGGTCTCAAAAATAAAAAAATACATGATCTTCGTCATGGGTTCCTCTGGTGTTTCCATTACATTTTGTCTTCTAATTTGAAAGTATTTTTTAGTGCAGCATAAACCAAAAATTTGTTTTGAGGAAACTTAAAAGCTGACATAGCTGTAGCAAGGAGTAGGGAAATATTGATCAATTAATTATTATCTTTCAAACACCTTATGCTTAATAAATTTTCCTATAAATGGATACCTGTTCAGTTCGTTTCTTTAGCATAAAGTTTTATTTTACTTATGTACCTTTTATATTGCAAATTATTCATATTTTCCATTTATGTACTATATACATATATTTTCTTTACTTAATACAGTGAATACTAAAAGTATTTAAACTGAAAACACTACAACACCATCGTCCATTGTAACATAATCAATGACAAAAACAAATTCACAAAGCGGAACAACAAACAACTTGAAGAAACTTAAAGAAAGTCTTAACCTAACTTGAAACAACAATTTAAAACTGCCGGTTCAAATAACAAATAATAATTTGAACAATGATAATGAAAGCATTGTCATTTGACCAAGAACAATATGTAAATACCCTACATACAATATGAATTTAAAAATAATCCAGTGGAATATAAACGGCCTAATAAACAACTATCACGAACTATAACTTATAATAAAAGAATTTAATTCCGATATCATATCTTTATAAGAAACCCATATTCCATTTGATACAAAAAACATAGTTTACCCAAGACAATAAGTATAATCCCTTCTTTCACAACGTTTCTTGCAACAGAAACTCTAATCAAGGTGTTGGAATTTTGATAAAGAAAACTATCCTACACAAACTCATCTACTCCGATTTTAACACCAACTCTATAGCTAATTAACTCTAGTAGTACTCTCTTTTTTTAGTTACTCTAATTATAGGACTGTAATTTATGTAAATAAATAAATAAAATACATATATATTTTATTTAAGACTGTAAGCCTATTGGGTCTGGTCTATTTGATTAATATAGAAGAGCATATTTTCTAATATAAATAAAAATGAATTATACAAACTTTCGGCTTGAGGTTCTTATATATAAATTAAAAAGTTTAACACCTTTTCTTTTGTGTTTTTTTATTTAATTTATTTTTCCAATATTTCGATCAACCTCGTTGATCATCCTCAGGGAATAAATTAACTATAGTTATGTAAGATATTTGTTATGAAAGTTGTGATATTTTTCTGTTTGTGATTTTTATTAAATTTATGTTATATGTTTTAAATTGTATTGTAGTGATAATTTATTCCCTGAGGATGATCAACGAGGTTGATCGAAATATTGGAAAAATAAATTAAATAAAAAAACACAAAAGAAAAGGTGTTAAACTTTTTAATTTATATATAAGAACCTCAAGCCGAAAGTTTGTATAATTCATATAGATAAAGAAAAGGTTCACAACATATAGAATTTACATATAAATAAAAATAAAAAATTACTTGGTATATACCTAGTCAAACTTTTTTAAATGTGCGAAATGCAAAACAAGCAAAATATCTGTGTTTGCCTGTGATATGTATGAAAATTAGTATGTATGTATATACATTAAGACGATAGATTTTTTTAAATAGGTTTGTATGTATATTAAGGAAAATGATTTTGACAACAAAGACTAGCGTGTTTGTTTAGTCTTACAAACCAAGTCAACAGCAACAACATAAGGAAGATTGGTAACTAGGCTTGCTATATTTGTAAGGGCGCTTGTAGCGCTATTTATTGCAAAAGTTCTTTTTGTCAACAACAACAATTAAATAAATTTTCTTCTAAATTTACTTACCAATTCTTCTTTAGTGGTCATTTCTAAACAAGGTACTGCATTTGGTTTTAATCTTGGACGATCTCTTTGTATTTCATAAATTTTACCATTTATAATATGGTTGAAGGTATATTCAATATCTTCGGATCTAAAATGCAGATAACATATTCTGTCGCTTTGTCGCAATTGTTTTACATGCGGTAGATTCAAAACCCATTGTGCGAACAGCGATGAATTCTTCAATGAAACATTTTTGTTATTAAAAATAAATGTTATTTAGTTTTATTATATACACTTACTTTGGGCACTGAAAACATAGTTCTGTTTGGTTGATATTTATTTTTAGCATCACATAATGGCACAAAACACGTTCTCATGTTTAATTTTTTTTTCGAAATTATTTACAATTAAAATTAAAGCACTACCGCCTGCATCAGCTTAACAATTAAACCAAAATAAACCATTGACAGAGTTACCAACGTTATTTCATTTGTTAGATTATGATGGAATATACTATTTGAAATTCTTATTACTGTCTACAATATTATGTATTAATGATGAGAAATATATTAGAAAATCATTTTACTTCCAAAGAATCAAGTAAAAGAATGATTATTAAAAAGACTTTGTCTGGCCACCTTATTTATGTCAAGTGATGAGAATCACCCGATTAAAATTATGATTCGGACCTCCCTACATCAGGTTTATAATAGTGATTGTATTAAGTTTTTTTATTTCATCTTCTCTATTACCTTTTTCATATTCTGATTTTCCTCTAAAACAGTGCAAGAGATAGATAAACAAAGAGTAAAATAGAATTACAAAAAAATCACAGGAATTTTTTTTATTCTTTGCATTTTCTTCTCTCTTCGACCACAACAAAACACCTGCGTTTAAATGCATTACAACAGTCAGAATATAAATTACGTGTAAGTGGTCTGCAACTGAAGACCTCATTTTATAGTGAATGTAAATTTAGTTAAAAGAAGAAAAACTAAAGGAGACCCCCAGAATCAAAACAAACATCAGTAATAACATCACATATCCCGTTTGAAATTGTAGGTCAACAAACTAAAAAACGGGAACAATACGCACAAGGAGAGACAAAAACAACAATGTATGGACAGGTACGATCAGCTTTGAATGCCCAGGTCTAGAAATTATTCAACAAAATAAATGAGAAAAGATGTCACGTAATATTTTACAAAGCAGTTTACTTAATGCCGGACTAAGCATAGTGTTTCAGGTGGGTTATTAGTTAGTTATAATACATATTTTTGCAAAACCATTTAATAACCAATAATAATTTTGTTTTTTTTTTTTTTTTTTGTTATTCTGTATGCATATATAATTTTTTAGGTATTATGTCGTATTGTAACCTTTGGTATCAATGCCTTCATAGTACGCAATGTGGGCCGTGAAGTGTTGGGTATTATGAATGTACGTTTACTGCTGTTGGAAAGTACAATATTGTTCCTATCCCGCGAAGCCATTAATCGGGCATCACTCAGTGCGACCTCTCAACAGCGTGAAAAGTGCTCATGGGCTCAATTAATTAATCAACAATGGCTAACGTAAGTTATGTTTAGTGACAAAATATAAACTTAATATTAAAATTGTCCAAACGTCAACTTTGTCAGTTTACTTTCCCCCACAAAATTTTCCAATTTCCAGTGTACCAATATGTATAGCTATATGCCTGCCTTGCGTGTATATATGGCTCAACTGGCTGTCTGCTGTTGATAATGTGTATACCAAACAATATATGTTTGCTTGCTATGCTGTTGCCCTATCTTGCGTTATTGAACTGTGTGCCGAAGCTCCTGTATTTATTATACAAGTCTTTTGTTTTGTTAAACTTAAAGTTATTCTAAATACTCTGCACATATTTATACGTTCTATAGTGTTTCTTTGGATTGTCTTAGGAAATGCTTCAGTGGCCATTTACGCTTTCGCTATTGCTCAATTGGTTAGTGCCATCACCATACTATTATCACATTATGGATTTTTTGCATATTATATAAAACTATTTCAAGATTTTAAGAAATATTCGAAAGATAAAGGCGAAAAAAAATTGATGATAAGGAATTTGCCGTTTATTAATGAATCATTATTTGAAAATATGTATGATTTTCCATTTACAAAACTTCAAGAATTCTTGCCAGGTGTAATGGTAAATGAGGTAAGTAATAGACGTATATGTTGAAAGTTGAGGGTAAATATTAAAAGTCTGTAGTTAAAATAAGGAAAATGAATATATTTCTTAGTATTAATATTGGTATTGTTAACCATTAATCATGTTTAACTCTTATGTTCAGTTAAGCGTATCAAAAGTACAATTATACGCAATGACCACCAATTACTTAAAATATGTTTATTTTACTCATAATTTTTTATTTAGCAACATTTTCTCAATTCTGAACTACAAGTGCTTACATTGAGTTTTGTAAAACAAGGCGTTCTCAAACAAATCCTAACCGAAGGAGAAAAATACGTCATGTCAATGAGTCCAGTCTTAACTTTTAGTGAACAAGCTACCTATGATGTGGTTAATAATTTAGGTAGCTTAGCAGCAAGATTTATATTTAGACCCATGGAAGAAAGCAGTTATTTTTATTTTACTCAAACGATAGCTAGAGATGTTCCTTTACAGGAACAGGATAAGGTAATAAAAATTTTAATTTATTTATTCTTTTTTTTCACATACAACTACATTTTTTTTTTATAGGCAAAAGTTGAACAAGCAAGTAAAGTTTTTAAGAATATATCTTTAGTCGTTTCTTCTATAGGACTTTTGGCGTTAGTATTTGGTCAAAGTTATGCTCATACTGTGCTGCTATTATATGGGGGTGCTGATTTTGTAGCTGATAATTTACCAGTAGTTTTACTGAAATGGCATTGTCTGGCCATATATTTTTTGGCCGTTAATGGTATTACCGAAGGTTACATGTTTGCTACCAATACAAGCAAAGATATTGATAAATATAATTATTTAATGGCTGTATTTTCTGTAAGCTTTTTGGTTTTATCTTATGTATTAACAAGTATTTTCGGACCAGTTGGATTTATTTATGCCAATTGTATAAATATGTTTTCGCGTATATGTTTTAGGTAATTTTTATTTTAAGTTTAGTATTGTAAAATAAGTAAATGAAAATATGTACATATATACTTTTTAATTATTTTGTTTCAGTACACGTTTTATTTGGCTGCAATACAAACCATTGGGTTTTAACCCACTTGCTGGTCTTTTACCAAAGAAACTGTTTTTAACAACATTGATTTTTGTGGGCATTGTTTGTAACTATTGGTTGGTGAGTTTTACAAATGAACATTAAAAAAATATGAAAAATAGTAATAAGACTGTTACTTTTTTTTTAGTTTAAAACGTCTATTCTAAATCACCTAATTTTGGGCGTTATAGGCGTTATAATTGTTTTAGTCGTTTGGTCTTATGAAAATCGTGATCTTATTAAATTAGGCTTGTCATATAAAAGAAAACAAAAGTAAAACTGTTGTAAAAGAGTATTAATATAAATAAATTCACAATAAACTAGAAGATTTTATAATTATTTTAACCTTGCTTTTTTAACACAATTTTTATACCATTCCTTAAGCAATGTTTCCTTAGAAAATTGTTTTTTTATTACTTTTTATTGTTTTATTTAGAAAAATTGTATAACAAATAATTACTAATTTATTATAACTAAAAAGTATTTAAATAATTTATAAAATATTATTCTTAAGTACATTATAATACTAAGTACATTCTGATACAAAAAATATACAGATTACATAAAATTTTAAGCATTTACATATTATTTTGTATTTGATATTAAATGCATTTATAAAAACCAAACATTAGGACAGCCAATACATGGCCAAAATAATTCATATTTGACCAGACAAGTAGCACCGTGCCAAAGCTTTTTGTTTTTAAGAAAGTTTCAGCGTTTAACATTACCCCCAAATAGGCCAATTGTAAAATCACTAATAGACTAAATATTAAGTTAACTAAACGTACCAACAGTAGGGTTGAAGAAAAAAATCCTGCTTGAGAACGGCGAGGACACAGTTTATATTTACAATTATTTTTACATAATGTAGATTCTATGCATGCGTCGAAAACCTGGGCTAGACAACGTCTTAATAGGTTTTCAAAATAACTAAAGAAACCCAAAGATATTAAAACCAAATGAACTTTATAGTTAAAACCGTGAACTAAACATGAAACCAAATAAGTTAGAAAAATTGCCATAAAATAGGAATATTTTGAGGAACGTAAACGTAGAAATATATTTTGCTTTAACCACAAATGCATAGGTATATTCCAGCTGCGTATAGCATAAGATAGGGACCGTGGAAATTCTATGGCTAATGGATTAACTAAAGACTGAAAAGACATAAATGTAGAGGCACTGTTACTTGAAATAGCTGTCAAAAGTGTGGCTTGAGAAAGATAACATACAAAATAATGACTGCAACGTACAGAAAAGGCATCTAAGTATAAACTCCAACAGAGGCCAGAACCCATTAACTGTTTAAACCAGGGTACTATACAATTTGAGAGATTTAAGAATGCTACAGCCAGAAAAATATTTAAAATAATTCTTATTATAACCGGCACAGGTTTAAGTTTTGCATTAAAGTCAGGTTTATATTCTTTAAATGAAATCCAAGGTCCTAATATTAAAGATGCAGGATTTCCAAGATATCCTAAGAAATTAAGTAAACTATATTTTGACTTTTCATCTTGTATTTCAAAGGCTAAAGAAATTAATTTCATACTGACTACCATTTGTGGTCCCCTTATCGTTTCGTACTCATCAGAGTTCAAAAAACACTCAAACAATAACTGACATCCTATAGTATACATACACAATACAATACCTGTACGTTTATATCTGATTAGTAGCACTAATTTAAGGAACAAGCACAAATTCACAATATGTAGACTAACACATATGCTGCCTTTGGCACCCACATAAAACCATAGTCCAACTAATCCATATACTAAGGAGCTCAGATGATATAAGTATTGATGTCTACTGTTATTACATAGCAAAGATTTAATTGTCTCCCACGACAAGCGATGCAGAGTGGCACATCCTAAAAGTACTATTATATAGTGTTGCACTTGCTGTGTAGATGATTGTATGCAACCTTCGTAAACATCCTTAAATGATTCATCTGGTGGTATTGTCATTGCATCGTAATCGTAGTCTTCGTTGTCTTCCAAATCATTATCATCCAATTGGTCATAGTAGTAGTAATCCATTTTTTCCAGTCAATTATTTGTTAAGTAATAAATTACAATATTACTTTACCACTCTTAGATTTTGTTTTTTAAAATACTTTTAAATACATATAAACCATCCCATTAACACTGTTTAATAATCAAGTGCAACAGCATCAACCGATTGCCGGCACTTTGTCGTTTTTCTTTGTTTTATTTCTTCTTGTTTTCTTTTGTGGTTTCTATACTTTTTTTAACTTCCACAAGAATATTGCGTATTGATTATAAGGTGTATTTGATATACCAGCTGAATTCTTTTTTTTGACAATTTGGGAATAGAGTTGTAAATTTTTTATATAAATTGTTTTTGTTTTTTTTATACTTTTTGCTGCGATTTTTTGACAGTCAGATGATTCCTACATCAAAAAGCCATGTAGTTTTTGTTACTGTTTTACTTGTTGTAATCTCAAAGGCACCTTAGTATAAGGGAGCCGTGCACAATAACTTGGTACCATTATAAGGTAGATACCTGTTGTTTTTTATTTTTGTTTTGAGTTCAATAAGAATGCGTATTAAAATTTAAAGCTAATTTAGCTACTTTCTTCTAATTTTTACGGTTTTCTTTTTGCAATGAAAAAATATAGCTATCAGAATAATATCGTAAAAATTAAAATTGTTTACTAATTAAAAGAAACACGGTTTCAAAATTCTACGAAGAATTAATTATGTATTTATAAAGCAGTAATATATAAAGCTACTCTTGGCCAATTAAATCATATATTACAAGTAAATTATTCCCAACTGAATATAAATAAGTACCATGTATAATAAATACAATAACAAATTTATAATAATAAAAAAAAAATTTAAATTTAGCAAAAATCTTTTATTGCACCCTCTCTCAGTATATTGTATTTAGAAAACATTATTGGAAATAATTTCTGTGTCTTCTGGAGTTCCTCAAGGTAGTCATTTGTGTCCTTTATTTTATCTTCTGTATATTAACGACTTACTATCTGACATATTCGTGTAGGCCGATGACGAAAAACTTTTCCTTTATCTCAATAGTTCTGGCTTTAGCTGTTAACTAAAAAAGGACTTATCATTGGTGTGATATGAATTTAATGAATCTGAATTTGAAGAAATGTAAACATATGCAGTTTTACAGAGGTAATTTAATTATTAATAGTTTGGTACATATTCTCTAGAAAAAGTTGATACACTTCATACATCTACCTTTTCACAACACTTTGTTTTTCTTATTAATGAAAAAATAATTCCAAAAAATAATTTTGAGCAAAATAAAAAATGTATAAAAAAGATGTATTTAAACATTGAACAAAAAATATTTAATTAAAATATTAATATATTAATATTTTTTTTTTCGATTGTGTATACTAAAATGATGGCATCAAACTATTGATTGTAATTCATCTTTGACCAACATATGGTTTATCAAGCAAATTAGGTGATATAGTATTTTAAGATACACCAAATCGATTGCTCGTGTAGATGGATTCTTAAGAATTTAAATCATCTGGTAGCTGTTTTGTTCCCATTGTGTGGTGAATATGTCAAATTTCTTTACTTCAACAATCTTGTCAAGGGAGGAGCAGTCAACAATGATATCGTAGTGACAAAGAGCGAAGAAAAAAAGATTAAAAATATAGAAAAATACCAAAATAAGATTTTAGAAACATTTTAAAACGAGATATATCAGCGCCAAATGCTGCTGTAATATTTGATATTAAAATTATATTTGGCTCATAATTAATAGCAAAATAATTAAAACATATAATTAAAGTGAATAGCAAACGGTCCTTACTGTGGAACTGGAAACGCAGTAAAATTATTGTTTGAAGGTTAAGGGAATTTATTTAAAACAAGAGCTGATTCATCGCCGCAGTTCAACTCAGCTTAAGAATCAGTTAGTCAATTGATTGTGGCATTTAAAAAAGACTAAACCAAACAAGTAGAACTTGTTTGCTTTCATCTTTACAACTTTAAATTTTTCCTTTATAATTCCCATCTTCGATTTTTTTCACTACATTTTTGAATTCATTTGCTAGTGATTGTCAAGGACACAATCAGAAAAAATACTATTTGAAAAGACAACAGCATGCAACAAAAACAAGAAATAAATAAATAATAAAAGAAAAAGTTTAATCAGTGTGTATGTACATACGTATGCGTGTGTTGTTTTATTGCAGTTACCATGGAAGAAAAACGTATTGCCGATTATTTTGTTGTGGCCGGCATGCCAGAAAAACCCAAACTGCTACAAGAAAGTAATTTCAAAGATTCCAGTCATTTAAGGGCCGCCAACTCAATAGATCCCATCACAGATATTGGTGTATTCTTTCCTCTATTGGGTGAAGAGATACCTGATGATTATACGGTACTAGACAGTACACCAACGGGTTTGCCAGCAAATTTAAACTACGGTTCGCTGAGATCAACGGAATGTTTTATATATTATAGACGAGGAAAGGATCGACCACCGTTGGTGGATATAGGTAAGATAAATTTAAATGTAATCGTTGGTGGAAAAATAAATAAAGCTATGTTGTCGTGTAACCCTTTGAGGATAAGGTCTCACTCAGGCCAGATAATTTAGGATTACAATAATCCAAAGTAACAGTTTTCAAATGTCTATAGGATTAAATCATATTTATACCGTACTAAATTGATTATTTTTTTATATAATTATCTATAGGAGTTCTTTATGAGGGTCATGAACGTATTATGTCCGATGCAGAAATTGTTGCTGAAACTCCTGGCGGACGTGTGGCCAATGTTAATAATTCATCGGCTAAAACGTTTTTAACTTATCGTCGTGCTCAAGCTGAAATGCCATGCAATGAATTAGTAGTTACTGATCTTTGTGTGATCATAAGCAGTAAAGGAGAGAAACCACCACATGCCTTTTGTTTAATCTATAAGTCTTTAAATAAAGCCTTCACTGGTAGCGATGTTTATTTATGCTACAAAAAATCTATGTACCGTCCAAAACACATCAGTTATCAACCGGAAATTTTACTACGTTACCCTACCGTCGATCATAATGACTTCCCATTGAATTTATGTCCAAGTGTACCACTCTTTTGTTTACCAATGGGTGCATCATTAGAAGCTTGGCCACATGTAGCCGAAAATAAAAAACGTAAACCCACTGCTCCTGTGTTTAGTACATTTGTACTTACGGTAAATGATGGAACTTACAAAGTGTATGGTTCAGCTTTAACATTTTATGAAGATTTTAAGTAAGTTTGTAGGACTTTTTTTTTATAAAATAATAAATTTTACTTTTTTTTATTAGTGAGTCTCAGTTAACTGAACAACAGCGTGAAATGCTTGGTTGGGATAAGGAATTTGCTAAGCATCATTCTCTGCATATCATAAAAGCGATTTGTTTATTGTCACACTATCCATTTGGTGATACATTTGATAATTGGTTAAAATATTTACATGTAAGTCAAATAATCACATTCTACAATTAATAAACGTAAAATGAAACCGTATACACAATTGCAATCTATAAATACAAATTTTAGCGCTTGGCTGTTTTTGGTGTTGATTTACCCATACCTATAGAACGTTACATAACCCAGCTTTTGGATGAAGTACCTTTTCCATCACCTAGTATACATTTACAGGTAAAAAAAACATATATACATATATAATGTTGATAAAACTAATATAGTTTTAATGCTCTTTTTTTATTTCATAACAGCTTTCCAGTGAATCCAATGATCGTATCTTATTAACTCAACCGGAAGATTCACCTTTACCACGAAGTGGTGCTGGTTTTCATATGCTCTTACAAAATTTGGGCACTGAAAATTGTTTACATGTTTTACTTTTAGCTTTAACAGAACAGAAAATACTCATACACTCTTTAAGGTGAATGTCCTAAATATAGTTTAATTACATTTAACTATTTAACATACCTGTTTATGTATTTTATTTCCGAATAGACCAGCCACTTTGACTGCCGTTGCTGAAGCAATTGTATCATTATTATTTCCCTTTAAATGGCAATGTCCCTACATTCCTTTATGTCCTTTAGGCTTAGCAGAAGTCTTACATGCACCTGTACCTTATCTAATTGGTGTAGATTCAAGATTTTTTGACTTATATGAACCTCCTACTGATGTTACTTGTATTGATTTGGATACAAATACTATAAGTGTAAGTAAAAATTTGTTTATAATTTTTAAATAATTGCTTGAATTCAGAATTTTTTAATGTGAAGTTATGCGAATCACAAAAACATTTGCTCGTCAAATTGTTACCAAAAAGAGCTGCTCGAATTTTAAGGCAAACACTTTCAGAACTGGAGCAAATGAAGCCTTACAATATAGCCTGTAATAACAGTTTAGATCGTGATTTACGTAGGCGCAGGCGAGAGGTAAATTTTAATGTAATTTTTTTTAAATTTTGTGCAGTGTAATAATGTATAAAAAACAATATCTTTAAAGCTTCATTTGGAACAACGCATACAAGAAGCATTTTTATTATTTATGGCTTCTATTTTACGTGGCTATCGTGATTATTTGGTACCAATTTCAAAGGCTCCTTCTGTTGGTGCCACAGACCCTAGTGCCTTATTCCAATTAAAAGCTTTTCTACGATCCAGAGATAAGGTTCGTTGATAATTTTTTCCCTCCCATTTTAATTAACATTATTTACTATTAAATGTTTCATATAACTCACTTAATTAGGCTTATCAAAAGTTCTTCGAATTATTAATGAAAACTCAAATGTTTATACGTTTTATTGAGGAAAGATCGTTCGTATCAGATGGTGATCACGGTTTAACATTTTTTGATGAATGTGCCGAAAAGGTTGGCTCTTATGATGAAACACCATCTGATGTACGTTTGGTTGATTGGGAAACAGGCCAAAATAGTGAACGTACAAAATATATATTTCCACCAGATAGCATTGGACCCACCAAAGGTATATAAAAATATTGATATTATTCTAATAATATAGCATGAAATGGTTTGTGCTGGTATAATAATATATTCCATATAAATATACCAGAAAATGAACAGAAAATGTTTAAACCTTAAATATGAACATTTATTTATCATTAACAACATTTTTATTATTTTTTTTTTTTTTATTTATAGACCACAACGTCCAAGAAATTGTGTACAACTATGTGAGTTTTACTTTAAATCCCAATTTATTAAAATCTACAAAAAAGACTGCAATATCGAACATGATACAACAACAAATTAATGGATGCTTAGCGCCAGGGTCACCAATTGCACGACGTACAAAGCATGAAATAAAATTATCACAAAAAATGGGTAGACGTTGTCAAAGCCGTCCAGAATTATGGTCGAAATATTTATTGGCCACTTGTTATTCTTTATATTTCTTAATATTGCCATCTATGGTTTTAGACACTCGAAAAGCTGGTAAAGAGCATGACATACTGAGAGCAGCATATGATATGTTAGTCAAAGCAAGTAAAATAAAAATAAATTGTGATGAGTTTTGTTATCGTATTATGATGCAATTATGTGGCACATATAATATGCCCGTTTTAGCTGTACGCCTACATTATCTTATGAAGAGATCGGGTGTGCAACCCAATGCTTTAACGTATGGTTTCTATAATCGTTGCGTATTAGAATCGGAATGGCCAAGTGATAGCACTACTTTAAGTCAATTGCGTTGGAATCGTATTAAGAATGTAGTATTGGGTGCCGCTCACTTTAAGAGGGCTGGCAAGTTAAGAGCTTCAAAGAAGCCATTGTCAGCTTCGTATGACAATAATTTAAGTACTTTAGAAACGGTGGATGGTACTTCACGTACCAGTCTAGAATCTTCAAACTCTTCACAACTGGTAACAGGTGGTGAGGGTTATGGGGTTAACATACTAGATTTTTCAGCATTTGATAAATTACGTACAAAGCTAGGTAGTATTGTTCGTCAATCAATTGGCTCACAGGATGCTACAGATGATGTCATATCTAGTGCTGGCTTATTGATTTCTGGTGATACAAAAATATCAACGGATAATGCCGCTATGAGTAATAAATCTAATGCACAATCACCCAGTCCACAGCCAACGACCAATGATCTAACTAAAAGGCAATTTTCTAATCGAGAAAGTTTTGGTGGTGATGCTGAACTTGTAAATAAATTACAAAGACAACAAACACTCACCGATATGAATAACAAAAAGATAATGAATATTGGTGATGAATATGACGAGGATATGATGAGCAAAAATAATTTCAATGATTTAGCCAGTTCTCAAGAAGAATTAGATGATGACCACGTGCACGAAACCGAAGATGAAGATGATGATCATATTCATTCATTGCCCAGACAAATACAAAGCCCTACAAAGTAAACAATATTATAAAGACAATAAAGAAAAAATTTGTTTTTCTTATTATGAAATCATTGTACATATTACAGGATATCACCAAGAACTCCGGTTACACAAAATGATCCTTTGGGGGCTCTAAATGAAGAAGAAACTCCTATAGCTGTAACTTCAACGGAAAATCAATCAGCATCTGTTGTTTCATCCAGTTTCAATAACACTTTGTATAGTGACAAACCCATATTGTTTAAAGGACAACGTAGTGCCACATTTGATGAATCGACGCAATTAAATAAAAATATGCAACGTTCTGAAACAATGCCCGGGTCAAGTGTCGCCTCCAGTTTGGCTAATTTGGGTTCATCATTTAAATTAAATTTTGGGTAAGATTTTTAATAAAATTTTTTTAAATGATTTACAGATTGTCTTTATTAGTTTGTGTTCAAAAAGAAGTTATTTTTGTAGTAGAAATTAAAAAATTTCAATAGAGTATTAGGTATTTGAAATCGTTTTCCCCCTATTAAATAAAATAATTGTATATTATTTGAAAATCCTTTACATTAAATCACAGTACTACACTCTGTCCCGATTATATGATTAGAACTACGATGTTTTTAGTAAAAGCCACATATTTTTATACATTCAGCAAGCACAGTGCGGAAAAAAAATTGTTCAAGTTGCTAAAGTCCGCCTTATTCCGGTTGTCGTATTTCCACAGCTTTGTAGTTGATTAAAGGCAACAGATAAAATTGTTCTTTAATCTATTTTCATACATTTCATATTCGCTAAAATCTGCATTAACACTTGGCTATTGTTCTTTTCGATTTGCACGAGAATATTTCTCCCTCTGGTATAAATGTATACGTATCAGAGAACAGTTCGAATGCCTGTTTATGAGCTTTGTATGCATTAACACAAAATGAGTATACAGTTGTCAATTGTCACTATTTCATTTAAGCAATACAAGACAACACTATAAAAGATTGAATGTAACGAATATTATACATTGCATATCTTGTTTCCTCTTAAAGTCATGTACCACTATAAAAGAGCAACGAATGGTATGCATGGTTGACGTGCCTATTGAATGAAAAGCAATATCAATTTTTTTCACCTGCAAACTTGTTTAAAAACAACGAATAAATGTGCCGATTGTTTTTATTTTTTTAATGTGTGAGATCAGTGTTATAAAAATGAGTTTGCAAAAGGCAATCAACAAAAGCAAAGAGTGTGAACAAAGCAACATCAGTAGAAATTTATGTTGAAATGCAACGAATGCATGAATACATATGTACTTAGAAAACGTGAATACTTTCAATCTGTTCCCTGATACGTATACACAGCTTGGTGTGTATTAGTATATTTATTTTCATTTGATTGCATCTATAATGAATTAATACATGCTATTCAACGATGTTTTAATGATACCGACCATCGACCAAAGGCTGATTGGTTAAATGCATATGTATAATATATTCTGTTGTAAACGAATTTGTATAGTGCTATGGGATACAGGGTTGAAAGAATGCAACAGCAAAAAAATCGCTCTCTTTGTCTCTCTCACCCATAAACTATCATTTTATGGCCCCGATTATCGTTCACAACACCTAAATGTTGTGTTGTATTGGCTACAACATATAACAATAAATGTTGTAAACGATAGTCAAAGTATATGGTACAACACATAGCTGTTGTAAATCGTAATCGCAATTTTAGAAATACAACATCAAATTTACAACTGTTGTGAACCATAATCGGAGCCTAAATCAGCTGTAGTGTTCTCGTCTAAATAAAAATTAACCATTAGGATTGGTAGCTTAAACCAACAATTGGCAACAGGTTGATATCAACTCAAAAAGTGAAGAGAAAGATTAAATTTAATTTAATAAGTTTAATTCTTAACAGTGCTGTAAAGTCCCTTTCCCAGTTGAGAATTTTTTAACTCATTTTAATAAAAAAATGTATTGAGTTTCATTTTATTACAGCGATTTTCATTAATTTTAAGTTTATTTGTAATATTTTAAAAAGGTCCGGGTGTAGTACCGGACATTTTTCCTTTTTCTGATCAAATTTTCGTAATTTTTGCTTATTCCATTTGTCTTCTAAGTTCTGCATTGTAAAAGATTTAGACAAGAGCAAAAGCGAATCCAGAAGTACTTTTCTAATAATTAAAGACATACTTATGTATGTATGTATATATAAAAAACAAATTCGGCTATTTGCAAAAAATATAAAAAGAAGTTTTGTTTGAAATATTAAAGGAATTCTTTTAAATGATATTTAGCTGTCGACGTAAACAAAACGGGAAAAGATTCTGAAAACAGAAGTTTAAGTGGTTCTAATTATATGATCGACGGTGTATAAAGTTAAGTTTTGCTTCTTTTTAATCGATTATTTTTAGATTTAAAATATCAATTATCCTTACATTTATTTCTCAGTCTTACGTTTTATTGAGTTCAACACCACATAATTGTATCTTTTTAAACAATTATTTTTATTGTTTTGAATTTATTTGAAATTTTATTTAATTTTCATTATTATGTTGTGAACAATACAAAATTTCAATTTCTTTTAATTTTATAAACAAACAAAAATTGTAAAAATGTTTTCGTAGACGTTATTCACCTGCACGCTTGTCCTTTAAGAAAGACTTGAAATTGCCCACCAATATTATAGAAAATATAAGCTATATAAGGTAAGTAATAAGAAAGAGTTGATATTTTTGTACTTGAACATGTGGCTGGGTTATTACGAGTAGAAACGAAGTAATAAATATTTGGCCACATTAAAGCTAATATTACTGTATTAAATTTTTGTTATCAAAACTAAAATTAAATATATGGTGATGGTTAAAAAGGTGGTGGGTGGTAGTAAAAGCAAAAACCTCGAAATATTTCTTTTTTGTAATATTGGACTACATATTCTGATTTTTCTTGTGTGTATTGCTTTAGAGTTTTCTATTTTTATTGTTAAATATCAAAGTCATATGGTTCATTTTTTATATTCCTTTCTAGATAATAGTTTCATTCAGTTTTTATACTTTTAGAGTTAGGTTTAACATTAATAATGTTTTTATATGGAACAAATATAAAATCGAATCTGTTTTCTATATTTTCTAAATCCTTTAAACTCATTCATTCATCAGCCAACTAACATTTTTTTCTGTTGTATGTATATTTTGTGCTCATAATAAAATAATAAACGATAGAAATAATTTGCACAAATTTTTAAAATATTGTTTAAAAATTAATTGAAGCTTTACTGTTTTTGTTTTTTAAATAGTCCCAATTTTAGTGGCAAAAAATCGAATGAAATTATCCAAGGAAGCTTGAGCAGTATTAAGCACGCTGCAACTTCTATAACACGGAAATTTGATGAAATTAAAGGTGCCATATCGGCAAATACTACACCAGTGAAATCATCTTTAACGGCGCAAGGTTATAGTGACAGTGGTGTCACCGAAGAGGACATTATTGCTCACGAAGATGGTACATTAAAAATACGTAGAGTTTCTAGTGATTTAGAACATCCATGGAGTCGTTTGAGTGAATCACGCAAATCAAGTTATAATAATTTAGTTCCTCTTGGCGAAAATACATCCACAATGAATTTGAGTACAGCCTTACTAGCATTACCGGAAAATCTCTATGCCACACCACAAGATGTAAGTTTGAAAACAAAATACAGCCATTATAGTCTGTAAAAACTTTTTTGGCCTTTAGAATATGGATGATACTAATGTTTATGATGTTGTAATACAAATGACTTCATGCTCCCAATGCCATAATTGTTCGGTGTTGTTATACGACGAGGAAATAATGTCGGGTTGGTCAGCCGAAGATTCTAATTTAAATACTACATGTCACGCTTGCAGCAAGTTGACGGTGCCCTTTCTAAGTGTACGTTTTAATATTAATGATCCAAAACAAGACAATAAGAAGCCACAAGTGGATAATCTAACTATACCGTATTTGAATCCGTTGGTTTTACGCAAAGAACTTGAAAATATTTTGAATCAAGAAGGCGATTTATCCCTTATGAAGCCAAATTTTATCGAAGAACATCCGATTATATATTGGAATCTATTGTGGATAATGGAGCGTATAGAAAGCAAAACTCATTTACCCGATTTAATTTCACCTTCAATTGTAAGTTGTGTGTCTGATTAATAATAATTTAAACAATATTTTTATTATACATGCACAATGTTTTTTAATAATTTTAGGACGACAGCAATTGTGATCCCCTAAGTAAAGTGAAACATGTTAAAATACAATGCCTGTGGGATAATATTCAATTGCATAGTGAAGCTGGATTGCCTATGTACATCTTGTATAGACAGACTCAGCCAACAAGTCCACTACTCAAAGCTTTGCTAACTGATCAAGCTCAATTAAACAAAAAGTAAGTTAAGAAAGTCTTTATGGACAAAAAAAATGTTGATAAATTTTCAAATATCATTATGTGTTACTTATACTTATGGTTAATATGTATAAAATCATTAAGTAGTTTATATTTAATATATATATATATATTTTTTTGTTTTTTGCATGTTACAGTGTCATACATCAAATTGTTTCTGCCATACGATGTAATGATCTTTTAATGCCAGTTAAAAAATTGGCAAACGAACGTCATAAATTAAAGAATAGTGGTGTTGATCGTTCGCATTCAATATACCGTGATATATTATTTTTAGCTATTACAGCTATTGGTCGTTCAAATGTGGATTTAGCCACATTCCATCGCGAATATGCTGCAGTGTTTGACAAGTTAACAGAAAAAGAATGCAATATGTATTATCGTAATCAAGATTTGCCACCATCGGCAGCCACAATATTTTGTCGTGCTTACTTTAAACCATTGTTGTTACTTCCTTGACGTGAAGAAAATCTTATGCAACAACAATTCCACAGAGATCAAATGAAGAATAATACGTAATAAATATAAACAAAAAGAGAAAATCTTAACACCTACTAGTTGCAAAATAATTTTGCGATTATTAAAAGGCAATCAACAATAGATACTTAATTGTAAAAGAAATTTTTAGATTATAGATTAGTAAGAGGAAATTTTTGTTAATAGCATAGAATTTAGGACTTTCGAAATCATTATAAAGGACAAAAAAAGCACATTACTTATTAGATATAAAAATTTAAATTTATTTTTCTTTTTCTTGTTTTTTCCTTTTTAATTTTATTTCAATGGTTAAGTTTTAAAATACAAACCAATAACATTTTTAAATGGTGTAAGCAATTGTAAAACGATTAATCATCCTTATATACTTACATACATATGCATATATATGTGTTCGTTCTATTTATGTAATTGAATGGAGGGGGAAAATATTGATGATTATTTATACTTATACTGAATAAAAGTTGACTTCTATGAATAAAAAAATATAAAATGATTTTAATTAAAGAAAGGATAAATCTAATGTCTAAAGAGCAGAAAAAATGTTTGCATCATGGTATAATTACTACTTACTGACTATTTATATTAACAAACACCGTCCAATAAAAACTATTCTAAATTAAAAAAAATGGAGTACGCAAACAGAACTATTTTGAAAATCAAGTAAAAAATTTTTTTCTTGAAAAAAAAAATATATGTATATAATTATTATACATTTTCGAATTAAATTCGAATATTTTTAATGGATCTTTTATTATACTTATTGTATGAAATTTAATAGCCTAAGATCCTAATACTGGTATTCTTATGAGAATTAACATCCGTTAAGGAATATGTACAAACACTAGGAGAACTGAACTAGTTTTCGACCCAGCTACGAAAGGTCTCATCAGAGTTCTTTGTTGAATTTTAAAAATTTTCAGTTCAAAAGGTAAAATACTGGGGAGAATAACATTCAAATATAATTCACATAATCTATTTCCAATAGATTGTGCTTTAAATAGAATTATAAAAAATATGAATATGTATAACACAAAGAACTCTGATGAGACCTTTCGTAGCTGGGTCGAAAATTAGTTCAGTTCTGCTAGAGTTTGTACATATTCCTTAACGGATGTTAATTCTCATAAGAATACCAGTATTAGGATCTTAGGCTATTAAATTTCATACAATAAAAATATATAGTATATATAAAACATACATATTTATTATGAATAAACAAGACAAAACAAACATAAAAAATATTAGTAAAACACAAACAACATTTGACAGAACCTATAGCCAAAATAAAGCAATAAGCTGACGAGGAAAGAGTACCTAATAATCATAGTACCATGGACATACATATCTGTGGACATTTGACAAAACGTCTTCTTTCAAAATTAACAACTTTTCAGTAGAGCAAAAAAACAGTTAAAAAAGCTAATACAAGTTATTGCTTAGAAAATTAAAGAAATTTTGAACTTGGATATTATACACAAATACTTAACGAACATTATGCGACCTTTTTTTCCCTCTAGAAGCAATAGTTTTCTTTAAAACGACGAAAAATTAATTTAAGACCTTTTGTTAAACTTTTTTTGTTTAAATTTTAAAGAAAAAAATTAGCTTCCACCATACAAGTCGTTTTGTTAAAATTTTTTTGATTAAATTTGAAAATTATTTTAATCGCTTAAGTCAAGACAAGTTGTTTTGTTAAAATGGAATATGAAAAAAAGGTTGAAAGAAGTTGATCTGGAAAATATATTTGGGTTCTATTTTTCCCTTCAATATGCAGATAATTAAAAAATAATGATAAAAATGAAATACAATTTTTTATAGACATTCAATTTTTTAAATTATTCTTAATTTTCTGAAAGAAGTCGTTTTGTCAAATTGAAATTGGGGGAAAGTCTGAAAGAGGTCGATAAGTCAACTGCATATCTTGCCTTCCAAAGGTCGTAGAAATACGGGGATTAGAGCAAAAGAAGGACAAGGAAATTCTATATTTACTATAAAAATCTTGGAAAATTGTCTTATTTCGAGAGAAGACGTTTTTTCAAAATTCCACAGATATAATCATTGTCACACAACAACAAAATGCCTTTTGTTTTTAGTGTGGGTGTATTTTTGTAAAACTGAGAGAAAACAAATTGATTATATTTTTTATTTTACTTCAAAATAATTAACAAATTATAGACAAGACTTTAAACACAACAATACATGCGCATATACATAGATACATAATTTTGTGATTAGCAAGAATGAGACGTGTCTGGTTCACGTTCAAGATTTTTGAAACCATTCTGGGACTCTGTTGTATGGGATATCATGCTCGAGGATTTCTTAATATCAATTATATTCAAGATTATTACACTTATGTTGCTGTTTTTGGTGGATTCTCTTTAATGGCCATGTTCGGCTGCATTAGTATATGTCTTAAAGAGCCAGTTCTAGCCCTTCGTGAGGGCTCATTGAATTTGTTTGCTGCCACATCATTTATATTGGTCTCTTTAAATAGCATGTATCATGCAGAAAAAGATTTCCATTTAATGTATTTAACCGTGGAGGAACAACATCTTGAAGAAGTGGAACTTACCGAACAACCTCATCCATTTTTTAAATACTCAAAAGCCCAAAGCGTAGCTGCATTATGTTGCGGTTCACTGTTTCTATTGCATGCGATCCTTGCATTTGATGTTGCCATGAATGCAAATGAAGAAATTTACGGAGATAGTGATGATGATGATGACGATGATAGTACTCAAGATAATAGAGTTAGCGAACATTTGCTTTTCTATGTTTTTGGTAAAAAATTGCACGTGTGGTTAAATAATTTTGAATGGTTTAATACATTAGCTGATACACCAATTATAAACAAAGAAGAAGTGCTACTGGAAGTGAATTTACCCGATAATCAAAACTAACACATTAACAATATTTGGAGATTACACAACTTTGTATGGATCTGTAGTTTAGCTTCTTTTATTAAATTAAAATATTTAAAAAAAAACGCTAATATTTATTGTCATTTTGTTTCTACTCGTATAAACCTTTTTAATAGAAACGATTGCAAATTTATCAAATGAAAGACTTTATTTAAATTATTTCTTTATTATTACAATTTTATAAAAATATGTCTGCTAAAATAACGGCTTTATTGTTATTACAACTTGAACGAATGCAAGCATTTACTGACTTGCTTGTGCCTTTCGTATGGCCATTTAATATAAAATTATTTTACATCTAGAGGTCGCTAGTAATCGTAATGGTATACGTATAGATGCATGTTAATAGAAATTGGTTTAACAGCGCAGAGTTGCCATATTAAGGCCGTCGTTTAATGGATAGTGTCGTGTAAAGGTGAAGTTTCTGCATTTTGTTAGAATGACTTCGTAATCAATGACAATCTTTAATTAAAAAGTGGACAAAAATGTACAAATGAGCGATGTTCTCCCATACGAACTAAATAAATACTTTTGAAACAATGAATTGAACAAGTGGTGATTTCTGTATATCTTGTGAACGGTTAAAGGTAAAGTTCATGAGTTTAATCTGAGACTCCATAAAATTTGTGTTTCAATGCCAATGCCGAAATTTGTTTTATTTTGCCTGACAAAGCCGGTACAGGGTTCACTAGTTTAATTTTATACCTCAGACTTCTTACACTCGGAACACACGATGAAAGAATTTCAAATCAAAGTATGAGTTTATAAGCAAGCTATTCTATGGCCATAGATGTCGTCGATGTCGACTAATGGAATAAGAGAGCAATAAGAGACAAAAAATACTTGTAATTCTGATTAACTTGACAAGGAGAATAAAATTGACGTCTAGGTGTGGTTCACATTCAACATCGGCCCTTAAAATTTAACCACCCGATAACAGAATGTGTTGCGACATGACTTCGACTAATTCACTACAATTTATATAGAGAAAAATATGATTCCAATTTACAATTTCTAGAGAAGAGTATGAGTTAAATAGTTGATGATTGTCATAAATAGGTACACATCACTAAGGACTCTGATAATACTTTCATAGTTGGAGTCATAAACATGTTCACTTCGGCTAGAATTAACTTCTAACATATACATTTTTTTTTTTACAAAAAAAATCAAATATATGTACATGCAACATTATTAAGGCAAATTTCCGGGAATAAAGTAATTACGGTTTTGGGAAATTTTCAGGATAAAAATTTAAAGCTATCAGGCAGCTCTGGATATTTTTTCAAATTAAATTCAAATATTTATTGGATCTATATTATACTTATTGTATGATGTTTAATAGTCTTAAGATCCTAATACTGATATTTTTATTAAAAATCATACAATACGTTATTAATTTATATACGTAACAGTATTAACGGAAATAAGAAATGGTTTTTATCTAGTGTAAAGCAAACTCATGTAATCGATTACTTTTTATCGTTTATAAAAAATGGTTTTTGATTTTACTAGAGCGATCACATTTAAAAATAAGTGCTTTTATTTATCGTATTAGATGGCACATATTCAAAAGAGCTTTACATTAACATTTAATAAGCATTTAAACGCTGTCCAAAAGTACAAGGGTAAGAAAAAAAAATTTCCTTTAATAAAAAAATATGGAAAAAAGTTTTTTTTAATTACATAAAGAGCTCTTAATTGAGATACATATGTATACATATGTATCTAGCTGGAAACAAAACGTTGCCAACACTTGGCAACGTAAAAATTTCTCTTACTACGAAATAGTTAGCAACGATGTCAACTGTAGCAAACAAACCAAAAAGTAGCGCCGATTAACAACTTCCAATAATGGAAAATTATATTAAGCTTACACTGAGCCCTCAGTTTCCTCCCTATTATCTGTTCATCTGGTTCGCTTTTATTTAAATAAAACAACAAAAGCCAGTTTCATACTAAACGTATTTTTATTAATTAATATTTCAATTTTATTATTTGTTAAATTTTTTGAGCTTAAAGTCGAATAAATATTTTAAATATTTATTTTTCGATATTTCGCGACTTCCTTGCGTAGCACTACTAGGAAATATATATTTGTATGTGACAAAAATATTTACAAAATTAATTTTCTAATTAATTAATAAAATAATTAATAAAAAGGTCAACGAAAATAATACAGACATATTTCAATTTTTTAATAGTTTACTATTTTTGGCAGTTCCACATCTATTGTGAATTAAAACTACTATTCATTAGGATCCGTTTATAATTGTATGATACCATTTCGTTCAAGACTGATGTATCACTCAATTGTTTATCGCGTATGATTGCAGATACGATAACGTATGTGACGTTTCGAACTTAGGCCTTGCTAGGCTATTACAGTATTTTTTCAACATCTGAGATCATATCACCAACTTTAACTATACGAAGAATTACAAACATAATCTGTGTTATTGTAATCTAAACGGTAAGAATTTAATTAAACAATTTTTAAAAATTTTGAACCTTTATGTAGTACACAAAGCCTACATCAACCCGCGTAGTCTATTGATCTAGTATCCCACATACACCAAAGCTTTTATCAATCCATTTCGATAAACGTGATAATGATGATAATTTATTATTCTTTTTGGGAACATTCTGAATAAACAAATAAATAAATAAATAATTTGTAATGCTATTTTTTATTTTATAGTATATGTTGAAAAGATCGCTTTGCAACGATGCTTGATGTAAATTTATTAACGATGATATTTCTGTTCTATCAAATAGTTTTTTTTTTAACTATACAACTAATTGTTAACTAAATAAAGAGATAAAATGATTTCTTACAACACTAACATATATATATATGAATACATCTAAGCACCTACTCAGTATCAATATGGTTGAAAACAAGAAAATGGATAAGAAACAAATCGTATATAGTATATACATTAAATTGTAAACAAGAATAACCATTCGAAATACAAAGACGGCAAAGCTATTAATTTGTGAATATATGCATTATTTCATTATTAAATAACATCAGTCCAATATTACTGTATCGTCGTCTTCTACAGTTGGTGACATTGTTTTAGATTTTGATCCTCTCGATGTTGTAGGAGAGGATAACTTTTGTGTTTTCTCTTTGTTGTCACCTTTTTGCTGTAAAAACTGGCTGATTAATTTATTTTTCACTGGTGTAGAAATTTGTTGACCCCGTGCTACTGACATTAGTAAAGGTACTCTTTTTTTATCTTTTGAATTCTGATGACTCGGTGAAACGAAGTTGCACTTTTTTTCTGCAGTAGTTTTTTCAGATTGCTGGTTTGAGTTAGCTGAAGAGTTGTTTTGGATTTTTTTTGTTTTTTCTTCAGCTGGTAATGCTTTTCCACATCTTGACCGTCTTTCCTTTTCTTTTTCAGTATGTTCAATTATATCGCTTGTAGGTGTTGATATAAATTCACTCTTTGTTCCTCCAACGAGAGTTTCTTCAGTTTTGACATCTTTTTCGGCTTTAACAAATTTCGGTGGTAATATGTACTGCCATGAATTCTTTAATTTTAATGATGACAAATTCATTTTATCCAACATTTCTTGTTTAACTACCCAACACAATCGTCGTTTGCCTTTTTTCTTCTTTTTATTGTTTTCTGTAGAATCATCATTATTTTGCTCCATATCCTGTATAGTAGATGCAGTAGCATCAACAATTTGCCATTCAGCTATTTCATCGATTTTATCACGTATTACAGATTTAAGTGGCTTTCGTAAGTCACCATTTTTAACAGACTCTTCCGTTTGCTCTATGTAAGCAATATATTCATTAATCAAAAAGTTTTTCGAGTGATTATTGCCATGTATTAAGCGCGTAAGATCTTTAATCATATTATCTGTTAAGGATATGGGTTTCAGTTTGTCGACAGTAGATTTCTCTTGATTACCACTGACTGTACTGGAGGGAGAAATTGGATCGCCAGATTTTTCAGTTTCCAACTCTTCGACAATTGGGTAATCAGTAAGGAGCATTGCTTTCTTTTCCAAAGCATCCCATAGTATATTTGCACAATCCGATGGTTGATTACCATTTATATCAGCCCATATACACCCAATCAAACGAGGCTTAATTTTTTCGGTTTTCTTCTTCATTTCCTGGGCAAATTCTTGCTGCAAAATTTGCAGTTTAACTTTTTGCGCTTCCCTCGTATTATCATCGCCCATACCATACTCATCTTCATTTTGCAACTCTTCGTCGCTTAAATGACCGTGTGGTACAAACCATTCATTGTCAACTTCATAGTCATCGTCTTCGGACTCTTTTTCCTTATCATCGTCACTTCCATCTTCTAGTGACTCGCCAGGTTCTTCTTCCTCCCATTCATCGTCAGAATCGACTTCATAATCAAACATTTTCTATTAAAAAAATATTTATCGTATAAACTGATTTTTATCTTTAAATATATTTTAAACCCCACACTAACCTTATCTTGTGCAAATGGTCTTCTTGATTTAACAACTGATGATTTTTTCCGCCACGTTCCATAGTAGGGAGGCCGACGATTATCATGAAATTTATAGAATTTAACCCGCATATGCTCACGAACATAAGCTGGAGTATCCTCAACAATAGCTTGACCTACACGCTCCAATTCATCCTCTGTGTAGAAAAATCACAAATTAGTAAATGAAATGAAGAAATGCATTATTTTTAAAATTTGCACTCACCCACAATAATTACATCATCTTTAGATTCAGTTGAGGGACGCCTCCATTTACCAGGTAATATTTTTCCTGATTGTAATTCAGATAAATATAATTGCAACTTGGTTAAGGGTTTACGGCGTACTATATCATCGTATTCACTGCCGTTATCGTTTTCTTTTTCTCCGGTTTTATGCGTAAAGCCCAGCAAATTATCTAAACGACTTTTATCGTCCAGTGTAAATATTTTTCGGCAAATCGGAGCCAATTTCATGTCACCTTTTACTTGAAATGGTCTAAATGCAAGCAATTTTGTACTATCGCCGGTATTACTATCCTCATCATTTTTTAACTGATTACCTGTCGGAGTTTTAGCGACAAAGAACTTAGTAAAGGCTTGAGCTGCTTTCTTTTTTTTAAGTTCTGCTTCTTCTTTTTCTTGTTCCTTTTTTTTACGTTCTTCCTCCTTTTTACGCAATTCTTCTTCCTTAGCTTCGTTTCTTTTCCGTTTCTCTTCATTTTTTGCTTCCAGTTCAGCCAAGCGTTTGCGTTCCCTTTCCTCACGTTCTTTGCGTTTCTGTTCCTCTCTTTCTTCTCTTTCTTTACGTTTTTGTTCTTCTTTTTCCTCACGCTCACGTTTTTTCGCCAATTCTTTTTCTTCCTTCTCTTGTTGCTTTTTCATTTTCTCCTCTTGCAACTTGCGTTCTTTTTCTTCACGTGCCTTCCGACGTTGTTCTGTAAGTTTAGTTTGTTTTGGAGTTAGAGTTTTTTCTGTTGCATTTTTATTGTGGCCATCCTCTATAGTGTTTGACTTGGTTTTAACGTCTTCGATAGTGTCAGAAGAAATGAATATTGCTTTAGCTGTTATGTGGTCTCTTTCATCATCGGCTTCATTGTCATTGTCGCTTTGAGTACTTACGTACAAGTCTAACTTCTCAATAGAATCCTTTATTTCGATCGATGACTCCAAATCTTTAACAGTGCCTTCATTTTTGTCTGAACACTTTATTGTTGATGAATTCTTATTAGAAGAAATTACAATTTCTTTTGTTTCCACTTGTTTTAATTTATTATTTACAATTTTACTTGTGTGCGTTTTATTTTTTTGATCATTTTGTTGAAAAATCTTATTTAGACTTTTACTTTGCAATGTTTCTTTTTCACTTAATCCTTTTGTTGTTTCTTTTGAGTTATTTAAATCGGCGTTTAGTTTTTCCTGTTCGTCTTCAACTTTTTCATTTGGTGCCCCAAGTTCAGTGCCCATAGTAAGCGTTTCTACATCCTTAAATGTATAGTAATATGTTAAATATATATATGTATATACTTACATATGTATGTATGTAATATTCCAATATTCAAAATGTATTGTTGAGTAAAAAATATTAAAACAAAAACAATTTATAATTGACAATGCAACTTATTTTTACAAGATTTACAAAAAAAAATAACCTCAAAATATACTCTAATAGCTTCAAAAATGCACTAAATTTAAAATTATTAAAACTCTTCTTAATTTCACTTTTAGAAACTGCGTTTTGTAGTCTTTCCAAATTTACAACGATTTTCCGTTAAGTCTTAGAGCAAAACTTTTCAAATAAACTAAAAGTTCGTCAGATAATATATCTTTTGATTTATTACCCTTCCAAGTCCGATGTACGAGCTCAAAATGAAAAGATTTCGTCACTTTTATTAGACTTTTCAGAATCAGATTCAATGTTATCGTTTTTTCGCAAATTATTTTCAACACTTCCTTGTATTTCGATACAGCAGAACTGCAAGCTATTGCATCATTGAAGTGAATTGTTTTGAAGGTCTATGATGTTTGCTATAGCAAGAGAAGTTATATGTTCTATAGAATCCTATCTTTGTACATCTCTTGCAAAACCAATATTTGCACTTCTTTTGCAATACATAATTGGCCATTACAGCTGTATATCAGGGTTACGGCCTAGCTTCTCGCAGCACTCATGTTATGTGTGTTTATTTTTATCCGCGAGTACTGGGACCTACAGTTTAGTGTCGACTCTAAACGACAGATTTGGGAAGCTTTTTCATGGAAATCAACTACTCCCAAAGCTTTTGCCAGAAGACTACTGAGAGGTAATCGCCGAAAGAAATTATTTTTTCATATTTCTTTTTTCAAGATGTCAGAACTTTAACAACTATTAATTCAAAAATCGAAAAATAAAAAAATTTATATTTAACTAAAGGCCTTTTAATCGAAAAGTCTAAAATAATAATAACACATAAATGTTTACAAAAAATACTGAATATTAAAATTAGATTAAAACATCAAATGATTAACTCCGAAATTGAAATAAAGATACCAATAATCTTAGTCGCCGTGGTCAAGTGGTTAGTGTGTTGGCTTACTAAGACATGGGTCCTGGGTTCGACTCCAGGCTCTGACATCTTCAAAAAAAGAAATATGAAAAAAATATTTCTTTCGGCGACTACCTCTCAGCAGTCTTATGGCAAAATCTCTGAGAATAACTAATTACCGTAAAAAAGCTTCTCAAGTCTGTCGTTCGGAGTCGACATTAAACTGTAGGTCCCGGTACTCATGGATAAAAATTGACACACACAACATGAGTGCTGCGAGAAGCTAGGCCGTAATCCTGACACAGGGTTGTAAAGGCCAGTTATGTATGTATGTATGTAAATGTTTACAAAAAATACTGAATATTAAAATTAGATTAAAACATCAAATGATTAACTCCGAAATTGAAATAAAGATACCAATAATCTTAAATTTTTTATAGAAGTCCTTTAAGTTGTTGTTATCATATTTTTAAATGCCTTATTGATGCGTTAATATATTGTTATTGGACTAAAATAAAAAGCATTATCTTGTGTTGCAAGAACAAAAGTTGTAAATATTGTATGTACATGCATATGTAAAGAATTTAGCATACGCCCCATGGTATTCTTGTACAATGATACGCCCATGTTCTGAAAATCGCAAAACGCTTGAATTTTGATTTTCGATTTGAAATCGCCAAATAGGTGCTTACAAAACGAAAACGCTAAAACTTTGGCGATTTAGAATCGCTAATGTACCCTGGAGAATTTTTTTCAATTGTATTAAATGCAAACTTTAAAAATTTTTAAATGTTATAAAATATATAAATTTAATGTGATTTCTTGTAATTTAAAGGAATCTTGTACGTTTTCTTTTAAAATTTTTATTAAAAATTTATAATTTTTCTTTCTTTTAATCTATAACAAAAATGTCGTCAGACGACGACGACGCACTGTGTCGTGAGGGCGGCCAAATTTAAAAAAGATTAATGTTATTTTACTAAGTATGTACATTCCTATTAAAAAAATCAGAAAGAATTTTTAAAAAGAGTTAATTTTTAAAGTAGTTCTGAGCATTCAAAGTTAAAAGTAAATACACAATTATTGGAAAAAATCTGGAAAAATGCTATAACTTTGAAGGGTTAATTGATAAACAAAATATCAATAAAGCAATGTAATTTTAATTAAATTGTATATGCAGTGACAATAAAATTTGGAAACTATGATTTTTACTACAATGGGATTGTCATATGCGATGTACCGTTATTCTGAATATAAAGAAAGCGAGAAAAGTAGTAATATTATACATTTTTAACTTCAGTGGACAATAAAAAAAAGAAAAAGAAAAAAGGTATTTTGTATACTTTAATATAAGATTTCTGCCAGTAAGTTGATTTCAAAAAACTTGGTTTTACTTCCACTTTCGTCCCCTTTTAATTTTTATTCGCAATTTTCAGTGGCTAGTCAAGCTCAAATTCGTTAATTTTTTAATATTTAATATATTGTATCATTATGAACCAAATGAATGTGATAGCTTCTATTAGTATGGTTTAATTCATCTGAATTTTATAAAAATTTAATAAAATTAATTGCGTTTACAAAGTAATAAACATTGTTTTAGTTAGAGGTTAAATTATCCGATTTAATTTTTATTCAGGATAAACATATCGCTCCTTAAATACAAGTCACACATTTCAAAAAATATCAAAAATTATTTTATTGCATAAAATGCTTCTTAAACGATGAAACTTTCATGTTTCGCTAAAACAGCCGTCATTTTATGATCGAAAACACCCGTAAACCCAAAACCGTTAGTTTTGTTTTGTACCGTTTCTGTAACTGAGTTCGGCGCAAAAGTACCATATTTTTAGTTGTCAACAGTCATTCGCCACGAGCACACGAATTTTTTGTGAAAAACTACCACATTTCAAAGTACTACCTGTGTTGCAGATCACATACACGTAAGTATCTTATAATTTTTATGTGCAATAGTACAATATTTCGAAATAGGTTAGTTTTGCATTTATAAATTTGATATTTTCTCTTATTTTTGTTTAGAATACTACCATATTTTGAATTAAGTTAGTGAAGAGTTTATGAATCTTTTTATGCTAGTCTCTAAATCAGTTCATAAGTTACTGTTGGGAACAGATTATTAATGCTTTAGTTTAGGTTTTTTTATACCTTTACGAGCAATACACACAGTGTAGTTTTAAGTAAATGTTTTATAAAAATATTTTTGTTTAAAATAACACTCAAATTTTCCTAATTATGGTTGTTTAGTTTTTAAAATTTTAATGCTCTCGAAGTCAAAGTTTATATACAAAACTAACTTATTTGCATTTTTTCGAGAACCCATTCGAGGTATGTTTAAGATTGCTTTATTGAAAAATAGGCCATTTAATTACGCATATTTTGATACCAAAAAAATCTATGTAGTACACATAGTTTTTACAAAAATCATAAAATAATTAAAATTATTTTTAAAACTGACGCTCCTGTATAATTTGCTTATTTTGACTTGTGGTGCTTTTGTATTTAAGGAGCGATATGGTGTGTCCTTGCTCAAAATTGAAAAAAAAAATTATAAATTCAGAACGATCTAATGGTTTCATGTGCAAAAAAACTAATTAATTATAATTTTATTTACAATTTTTCTTCAATTATCGAAAAAGGACATTTTTGAACTGGGCTTGTCCTTACTATGAATTGGATCATATTTGGCCGAACGTTAACGTTGTTTAAGGTAATTAGTGTACAATATTTCATAATGATAGAACTATTTTTTTCTTCTGTTATGACATTTTTAATTTTCAGGATATATGGAAAGGACTCGTATCCTTGCTCTGAAATTTTCCAAATTTGCAATTTTACTATCTGTCATCAAGTCAAACAAATTTCAAGTTAATCAAATTTCAAAATTCTGGTTGGGTTCAGGGTTTGGTTGTATTGGATTAAAATTTGAAAAACGAACAAATCTCTTATTGATATTAAATTTATTTATTTAATAAATAAATAATTTTCTTTTAGTGGCTCCTTTGAAATCTTTTACTTTGTTGCGGAATAAACGAAATTTCAATTCTGGCAAGGCCTTCTCAATACTTACTGGTGTAGCAGACACTGCAATTATAATTTGAGCTGCTTGATACAATATGTAATGGCATTCCCGTTTTATGCTGCTCTCAGAATAGTAAAATGTTTTCTTTTTTGTAGCCTAGGATTTTTTCATATATTGCAACTTCATTTTCAAATAGCCTATCAGTAGAACAGGAATCTTTGCCACTCCAATAATTTGAATCAAAAAATCTTTCCGTCATTTTTAGATTAGATTTTAAATTTCTACCTTTTCAACTTGTAAATTTTGGAAAATTGCTATGGCTTTTGAAATAAGTTTTTTTTGGCATTTTATTTCTGGTTATTTTATCGTTACAAATACCTAATCGGTATTTTTCTCTATATTTTTTATATTTCTTTATAAATTATATGAACCACTCCTTGCATGGGTTCAACAGGTTCGGGTACATAGTTTTTAAAAAGAGCGTAATTAAACCCATTTGGGTTTATGATTGTAACAGAATAAAAAAAATTCTTATACCAAATCGAACAGTTGAAATTTTTAGTCCTTTTTGGTATTTTCTAATGAACTTGACAATAAACCCTTCATTATATAGCTATTCATTAAAACTGTACTCACCTTGTCTGTTTTATTTTCCTTTTCGTTACAATCTTCATTAAGCTTTTGACGTTTTTGTGGATTGAGTTCAAGAGCAACTTCTTCAATATCACTAGACAAATCTTGGACTGTATTAATAGGCGCTTCTTCTGCAGCAGAAATACTATGATTTAATTGTTGAAGATTTGATTTCTTTCGTTTATTCTTCTTGCCAGAACTTAAGGGTAGTTTGATTTGTAATTTTGAGGTACTGCCCGTTTTATCCTTTTGCACATTAGATGATTGTGGTGTTCCAGCACCTTTACGTTTATTTTTACCAATAGCTTTGGGTGTTTTGGAAGCAGACTCTTCTTTGTCAATCACTTGCGACGCACATACGTTGGCCATATCTTCATTGCTGCCCTCATTTTTATCGCCATCTCCCAAAAGTGAAATAACCACCGGTAAAATTTCAGATATTTTCTTTTTCTTAACGGCAGCGGCTGAAATTTCAACATTTTCCTTGCTTACATTCGTATCGCCACCACTAACAATTACGCACTCGTCCTCATCATCTTCATTAGACAGTTTTCGTTTCCTAGTTTCGGTTGTTAGTTGATCCGTAACAAAATCATTTCTTAATTCGTGGCTACTCTCGTCTGCTGCAGACAACGGTGTTGCTGTTTTTGAGACAACCGGAGACGTAACTGGAGCAATTATTTTAAATGGTAAACGTGCTTGTTTTAACTTTTTGGCACTGCTTTTTCCTGATACATTACTATTGGAAGCACTTTCATCTTGAACGCCCGTATTTGTTGTTTTTGGTGTACTACCACTCGTAGAATTGCGCATTATAATCGCAAATCTTTATGTCTTGCACTCTTTCAAGTTTGCAATTTAAATCAAATATTTGAAATCTTAATCTTATTAAAAAAAAACCTTAAAATGTTATAATTAAGCACAAAAAATATTTAGACAAAGCTATACTGCAAATATAAAAATGTTTTCTGAAAAATGACAGAAAAACGCGCGAAATACTAAACAAAGTGTAGTGATGCCAGATGGTATTGAACATTTGGAGACAACTTTACAGTTTAGGAAAAAATTAGTCAACGGGGAAATAAATAAATATTGTATTGATAAATATTCCTCCGATAGCCTGGTATGTGATGGAAATCGATTTTGACTAAAATTTAAATCGACTTTAATTTCAAGTTGCTATAACTTTTAAATCTGAAAAGACTTGGAATTCCTTTTTTTAACTCTTTTTCCAAAAAAAAAGTTTTTTAAAATTCATGAAACTAATTCATATTTATGCATTTTGAAAATAAAGTGATTTAATATTAAAAAATGACAACCCTGGATATATGGCATTTCAACATACTTTTCTATAAATAACCTTACACTTTCACATGAAATCTTATCATAGTGTCATTTTATTGCAACTCTTCAAATTATAATTTCGATTGCAGTTAAAAATAACAAAAGTATTTAATCGATTAATGTTCAAATGATTGATCGATTTAAAATTATCAACATCCATTATCAGTGTGACCACCATCTAAAAAATTTTTAGTGCTAAATATGGTTTAAAGTATGTAATGCTAAAAAAATATAATTCATGCTGTCTAAACTAATTGGACAATATTAATGTATATAAGAATATTATATGTTTATCTATGAACTACTAATAATTTTTCAAATTAATTTTAAAATAAAGAAATTGTTAATATCATTTAACCGTTTAAATTTGTTACTTGCCCTCCCTGTAATTTAGATGTTTAATAATTGTAATTTTATTATTGTGCTTGATCAAGGTCAGCTCACTATTTTTCCATTGCCATTTTGAAATATTACGGATATTCCAACCACCGAGGTTTCTTTTTTATATTTTATTGTCAACCAACTAACAACTAAATTACAAGGAGGACAAATAGCACATCAAACTAATTTTGTTAAATATTGAATTTGGGATCAGCAGTCATTTGGTAAAAATATTCAAGCAGTGTATGTATGTATTTATAACAAAAGCCAAATTACAATATATGAAATATTGCAATAGAAAGAAATATATTTGCTACCTTTTATTTCAAGTTTACCTTTTTTCCCTACTTTTGTAGTAGTATTAAATTTCTCCCAACAGGTACTATAAGTATCATTACTCATAAGGTAATTAAAAAATATTAATTAAATTGGTGTCTTACCTATACACCAATACACATGCTAAAAAATACTGCTAAAATTTTTAATAAATGATCTTCCTTATTATATGAGCTTCAGAAATTCGTTTATGGTATCCTCATGAATACTTGATTTTACTTGAATAAAAAAAATTTGATTGAAAATAACTTACTTACTACTTACTTAGATGGCCATAACAACCCGTTAACGGGTTTCGGCCTGCCTTAACACTAGTCTCCAGGCGTCTCTGCTAAGCGCGCGCCTTCTCCAGTTGGTCACACCAATTGACGACAGGGCTTCATCAACTTGGTCCTTCCAACGTAAACACGGTCGTCCTCTACGCCGACGTCCAGTGACCTTCGCATCGAAAACTTTTCTCGCTGGAGCGGATTCATCCATCCGAACAATATGGCCGAGCCAGCGTAGCCGCTGGATGTTAATGCGCTGAACAACGCCCACATCGCCGAGGAGCTCATACAGCTCATGGTTGGTTCTAATGCGAAACTCATCGCCATGCCTTCGAGGACCAAAGATCTTACGAAGAACTTTTCTCTCAAATACTCCCAAGACCGCTGCATCGGCACAAGACAGCGTCCATGCTTCCGCACCATAGAGAAGCACCGGAAGAATAAGCGACTTATAGAGTGTTAATTTCGTCGCACGAGAGAGGTCTCTATTACTAAACTGCCTACTGAGACCGTAGTAGCACCTGTTGGCCAGTGTGATTCTTCGTTTGATCTCCAGACTGACATCATTCTTGCTGGTAATGGCGGTGCCAAGGTAGATGAACTCCTTAACAACATCGAATGTATAGTTGCCGGCTGTAACCTGGGAGCCGATACGTTCAACATCCCTACTCGTCGACAACATGTACTTCGTCTTGCTCTCATTTACCGCCAGACCCATTTTTGCAGACTCCCGTTCAATAGCATTAAAGGCTGCGGTGACATCTCGCTTGGTATGCCCAATGATGTCTATGTCGTCTGCATACGCAAGGAGCTGGACACTTGTGTTAAATATAGTGCCATTTCGATGAACACCCGCCTTTCGCAAAACACTCTCCATGACGAAATTGAAGAGGTCGCAGGATAAGGGATCGCCCTGTCTGAAACCTCGCACGGTATTAAAAGGTTCGGAGAGGTCTTTTCTTACCTTGACGGAGCTGCAGGAGTTGCACAACGTCATTCTGCACAGTCTTATCAGTTTTGCAGGAATACCGAGCTCAGACATTGCGGCATATACGCGATCTCTTATCGGGCTATCGAACGCTGCCTTATAGTCGACAAAAAGATGGTGTGTGTCGACTTGACTTTCATGGGTCTTCTCCAGGATTTGGCGCAGTGTGAATATCTGGTCAATGGTGGACTTACCAGGTCTGAAGCCGCACTGATAAGGTCCAATCAGTGAGATTGCGAATGGCTTCAGTCGTTCACACAATACGCTCGTAAGAACCTTATATGCGATAGGGAGAAGGCTTATACCCCTGTAGTTGGTGCATATCGTGGGGTCTCCCTTTTTCAGGATGGGACAGAGGGCACTGAGATTCCAATCATTGGGCATACTTTCCTCCAGCCATATTCTGCAAATGAGTTGGTGCATGCACCTAACCAGCTCATCGCCTCCATACTTGAAAAGCTCAGCGGGCAGACCATCTGGTCCGGCCGCTTTGTTGCTTCTTAGTCGCTGTATGGCAATTTTGATCTCTTCATAGCTGGGCGACAGGATCTCAACGTCGTCATCATTGATTGGGAGCGGCACAGCATCTCTAGAGGCGGAACTTGTGTCGTCATCGCCTTGCAGTAGATTAGAAAAATGCTGTCTCCATAATCTCAGTGTCCCTTGTGCATCTGTAACCAGATTACCATGTTCGTCTCTGCAGGAGGTTGCTCCGGGTTTAAAACCAGTAGTAAGACGCCTTATCTTCTTATAAAAATTTCGAGCATCATGTCTACTCCTGCACATCTCGATTTCCTCACGATCACGCCTTTCTTGCTCCCTTTTCTTTCTTCTAAATAGGCGTCTCTCTTCCCTCCTCTTCTCTCTGTACACCTCCACAGTTGCTCTTGTAGTGGTGGACTGCAACGTTCTTCTGTAGGCGGCATTCTTTGCCGCAGTGGCCTCACGACACTCTTCATCGTACCATTGGTTTCTGCGGGGAGGACGCTCAAAACCAAGGACTGTTTCGGCAGCGTTGCGCAGAGAGTGAGCAATGTGAGACCACTGTCCACCAATACTTTCGAGAGAGGATCGGGAGCAATGGAGCTCATTAGAAAGACGATCGGAAAACGACCTAGCTGTCTCTTGTGATCGCAGCTTTTTGATGTTCAGCTTCCCTCGAACACTAGAACGTGCCATATTCACTGCGCATATGCGCAGTCGCATCTTGGCTGCGACAAGATAATGGTCCGAGTCGACATTTGGACCTCTAAATGTGCGCACGTCTAGTATGCTGGATACATGCCTTCCATCAATCACAATGTGATCGATCTGGTTGATTGAAAATAACAACAAATATTTATTCATATGCCGCCCTTACATAAATATTTCACACTAAACTAATCGATTAGCTCAATATTACACACATATCGTCATATTAAATGCAAACGGACGAAACTACACTTTTTGTTTTTTTACAGAAGCAAAAAACTATAAAATCCAAAATTTTGTAAATTCTGAAAAACATATAATTCTCAGGATCGGGTATAAGGATTGGCATCCCTATATACAAAAAATGAGTTTGTATGTAAGGTTTTCATATACATAAATATGTATGTCTTCTTGCATTTAGAAATACATACACGCACTTGTAGTTACGTCCGTTTGTAGTTCGCTAATATTGTAAAATCGCCATTTTTGATCGTAGGAATCTAAATTTTTTGAGAAGAAATATGTATTAGATTTTTCTGTAGAAGTAACAATTTTAAAGCAGCAGTGGTAGAAACTACATTCATATGAATGGATGAACCGGAATTAAACAATTGAATTTTGAATAAATGTACATTAGGGTGGGTCAATTTGTTCGAGACCGAAAAACATGACAAAGCGTATAGCAAGGTCGTAATCTACGAGAAATTCTAAGAACTTTTCCGAAAGAAACCATGGTTCTAAAATCAAAATCGAGCTTCCGGTTTTTTAAGATAAAATTTGGTGCTCAGGTCATCCAAAAATAATGCTATTTTTTAGAAGTATTCCTTGCAATTGGTGAATAGTTGACCTGTAACGCTGGAAGAGAGCTTATTTTAATCTTAATTTTATCTGTCCTCATTTATAGAAAATTATTTACCCAAATAATGGTTTTGGAGGTTTATGTCAAAATAATAATAGTTTTAGGTTTTTAACAGTTTGACTATTATTATTTTGACATAAACCTCCTAAAACTAAAATTAGAAATAGAAAGATATTACATACTCTGAATTCGTTGCTCTATATTAGACCCGGTTTGAAAGGGCTGAATAGGTACATGCAGACATAGTTTCAAACTTACAAATAAATGATCTCATTAAAAAATGCAATAAACCATATGTAAATTATTGCAATTTGACTGACTCATCAACTTTATATAATTAAATAATTTATAAAAAATTTGAATACTACTTTTTATTGTACATAAATACATTTATAACTGAAGTTTCTTTAATTTTAGTAATCTCTATTGTACATATCGTCATATTAAATGCAAACGGAAGTAACTACACAAAATTCCGAAATCGAATTTTTATTCGGTTCGTTTTATCAAAATACATATTCGTGCAATATTTTAGATTCCTACGATAAAAAATGGCGATTTTATTTACGAAATTCAAACGGACGTAACTACATGTGAGTGCATTTCCAAATGCAAGGAGACATACATAACTACATACATACATATTTATATGAAAACCTAACATACAAATTCATTTGTTGTATATAGGGATGCCAATCCTTATATCTTGATTCTAAAAATTATATGATTTTCAGGATTTACAAAATTTTTGATTTTAAGGATTTTTGCTTCTCCTGTAAAAAAACAAAAAGTGTAGTTAGGTCCGTTTGCATTTAAAATGATGATATGTTTATCAAATATATCGCCTGTGTAGACTGGTTGTAATGGTGTATGATTGTAGGTCTTTACCTGGTTAGCAAATTGTTGTTACATGCGAAACATTCCATGTTATGCCATTCACATTCCCATGAATGTGAAATCAATGTTTTTTTTTTTTCGTATTCTGTCATCCATATAAATTGTTTGCTTACGGTAGCCTATCTTGCGTAATAAAAATTTTATTAATAATTAAAAACTCTTGATTTTAAAGTCATTATGGTTAAATTCTTAAATTAATATAGATAGACCTCTCTTTACACTATAGATATGTTTCCTAAAAATCGTGTAAAAAGAGAATTAGTTTTTAAAATACTATTAAAAAATCCTTCCCTTAATTAATTTTTTGCTTACTGATTTTAATTCATTAAAACATGTGGGAGATTATACAATAATTAAAATTCTTTTTAACAAATTATCTAATCGTAACCAACATTTTACAGGTCTGATTGTAACTACGAATTACATATTAGCTTAAATAGATTCTATAATCCAATATTTGATACAGATTTCGCACAACACTGCACGTTTTAGAAATGTATTTTAATATTATATCATTGGTTTTTACGAAATTAAATTTTTTCAGTAATTCCAATACATTCTACACAAATACACCTCTTCGTCAACAAATTTGTGTTTAATAGAAAAGTTACATTTTGAATATTACAGTTTCTATTATGTTTTCACCTTCTGATGTAAAGTTACAATTCACACCTGATAAACAAGAGGGTATTAACTCGAATTTTTTAAAATTTTAGTAGAGGCCAAAAACTGTTTACTGTTATATTTTAGAATTTGAAAATCCGCATACATCATAGCAAAAAACTCAATTCGAAAATATATTTTTACTGTTTTTCCTTTAATATTGTGCAATTATCTATTTTTCAAGTTAATACCATAATTCTGGAATGTCTCTAAATTTTTGTGTACTTATATTATCAGCTCGAATAAAGGCTTAAATCAAAATAATAGAAAGGTAATCAATACATTATCACGAAAATGGTCTTAAATGTGATTTTAGAGATGAAACAGTAGTCGGAATAGATTGATATTTTCACAGTAGATAGATATCGATGTTGTTAGTTGATTTCCTGCAGAAAGTGAAACTTAAAAAATTTCGAGTTAATACCCTATAGTTGATCAAGTGCGAATTATGTGAATTAAGGCCTTTCTTCGCATTTTGTTGTTTGTATTTCATAACAAATCATTGAATCAAAAATAAATACTAAGTAAAAAATATTTTACACTAACTAAGCAAATGTATTTTTATTTAAATTTTATTTTTATTTTTTATAATTACAGATCTTTAAATATGAGTTTTAGATGCTTTTTTATGTTCATTTTCTTCTTATTTAATTCATTGATTTATATTGTTTTTTTTTTCTTCTTTTTTCATAAATTATTTATATTCTCTTTTCTTATAAATGTTTTTGGGCTTTTTGTTTTATTTTTTAAGAAAAACTTATACGAAAATTAAAAAAAGTTGTAAAATGTTTTTATTTTGGTTTATTCTCTTTTCTGCTTAATATGTTTATAATTTATTTGTGTTTTCCTTTTTTTAACTAAATCATATAATACCCTTAAAAAAATTGTGTTTTTCATGTCTATATACCAACATATTCCCACGTATATGTATGTATGTATGTTTACATATGTATATAGAATGTACATATATATTTATGTTGTATTTTTATTATGATTAGTGTTTTAATTTATTTAAATTTATAATGTATGTAAGTATGTTATACAGCGAGAATGCAGTAGCAGTGTTTGTTTGTTTTTGTTGATTTGTAGTAGGTTGTTGATTGGATTTTTTTTTTCTGTACGAACAAGAAGTGATCTATAGCGAGTGTCCAAATAAACTAAAATACATACAAATTTTTATAAAGGAAAATTATGGTTTATGTGTACTATACTATATCAGTTATTTTCAACTTTTTGTTAAATTTATAGTGTGTACATATTAATACTTTTTATAGAGATTGTATGCGTCATATTTAGATAAATTTCCAGTATTTAATAAAGGGGTACTATTATTATCCATGTTTAAATACGCAACAAAAAAAAAAATATTTGATAACTCGAATTTATTCAAAACAATACCGAAAATAAACGAATAATTTTTTTTATTTATACTACAATTAAAATTTAGGCTACAGTAATAGGAATAACTATTCCTCAAAATTTATTAAATATGTAGGTATTTTCTATAAAAAAAAAAACAACAACAAAATCTGTTTTAAATTTATTTCTACTTTAAGAAGACAGAAAAAATCTATTGTATAATTACTATATCGGTCTAAAGATTCTAAAACTGGTGTTCTTTTTACAAGAATTAACACCCGTTTTAAGAAATATGTATAGACACTAGCGGAACTGAACTAGTTTTCGATCTCTGCTACGAACGTTTCATCAGAATTCTTTGTATTATACATATTCATTTTTTATATTATCGATTTAAATCACAATCTTTTTAAATTAGATTATATGAATTTTATGTTTCTTAACGAATGTTAAAACTTATAAAAGAATACCAGTTTTAGGGTCTTAAGACCGATATAATAATTGTACAATATATTTACACAATAAATATCCACTAAATCATTCCAATTAGGATATGACAGGAAAAATATACTCATGCTCTTTGTTTTTAAGGAAAATGTTTTTCAACAAAAAAAAATCTTTTTTTAATAAAGATTTGTTAAAAAAAAATACAAAATCATTTCAAAAACTTTTAACTTTTTCTCTTTTTAAATTATTGTATTATAATTGCCAGTTACTTAGCACGTTCATAGCTAAACCCAATTTTTCCATACTAATTAATTAGTAAATAAATAAAAAAAATACATACGCATTGGAATTAAGAAGCTCATAATGAATATCAAAGAAAACAAAAAGATAATGAAAATTGTATTTAAGTTAAAAAATATACATACATATGTATATTAATATGTAGATTAAATATAAACTACATACAATATATTCAATGATACAGCGAAAAAAAGTAGAAAATAACAAACAATTTTATGTTAAAATCAAATAAAGTATTAGAGAAATAAACACTAACTAAATAATATAATAATAGATAATACATTTACATAAGAATGACATTTTTTTAGAGATATATTAATATATTTGTATAAACATAAACATAAGTATGTATGTATATATAAAATATTTCATTAAAAAAGTTGAATAGTTTATTAATAGCAAAAACAAATTAAACAAATACAATAATCTAAATGCATAATAATTAAATAAAATATTTTATTACTTAAGTTATACATATGTTTGTATGTATGTATTTATATAGTGTTTATATACTTTTTATTAAAGTATTTTATTAAAAAAAAAACTGTATGAGAAAAAAAGCTTACATTAGTATGGCTAAACGTTAAGATTCTTATTTTTTTTCAAAGAATTGATTATTTAATCATCTAAAAACATTGTGCTCTAAAGTTTATATGAAATTCAAAGTGAAAAGCAAAAGGAACTATCTCTGACATTGGCTAATTTGCAGGCTGGCAATACTAATAAATTTCTTGGAAACATACATATAAAATATGTTTAGTTAAAATTAAAAAAAAAAAAAAAAAACATACATTTACAAATCACAGCAAGCAACGTTACAAATCAAAACTGCTATTAACTAGTAGTTCATTTTATTAAAATGATAAACATATACAATGTAATTAAAATTAAAATAATAATGCAATTAGTTTAAAAAACAACCCATTTTAAATTGTTTCTAAGCAGTATGTTTTCATTGATTTAAAATACAGAAGGTATTTAGCAGATTCATTTAATAATTATTTTTTTTTTTTTTTGACAATAAAAAAGTAACTTTGTTGTATAAAATATACATACAAACAATTTAGAAATACTGAGCCCAGATTAGTTTAAATTATATTTTTAATTGACTACGAAATTTTTTGAACATCGTAATATCCTTAATGACTTGAATTGTGTTTTAGTTTGAAATATTTTTACATATACATATGAACCTTGTATTTTAAGCCCTTAACTGAATAAAAGCGTATACCGTACGACGGATAAAGAGTTTAATTTGTATACGTCCGTTATTCCGAAATACGCAATAAATAAAGTTTCTTTCTTGGGAAATATTTTTGTATACGCGTGTTAATAATAATTCTGAAATATTTTTTACACAATTTCAAGTTTTTTAGAAAAAAATTTCTAAGAGGATGAAGCAGTGGGCAAATTACGCCATTCGATATCGAACGAAATTTTTATGGAAATTGTTTTAAAATTGTATATTCGATTTCCACCACATTCCAGATTATTATTTATTATATTTTTGAAGTTTGTTTTAATTTTTCTTTTGTTCACACACTCTCAAACTTGGATTTTTGAAATCCATCACGTACGTAAACGACGTATTTCGGTAGCTCTCATACAAAATATTTGTGGGCATAAACAAATTTTGACGAAAAAATATAAACCGTACGTGTACACGTACATATTAAGGTACAAACCTTAAGAAGGTAGCTCTTAAGCTACGGTCACATTAGGCAAATATTTGATCAAAAAGATGTAACCACTATTTTATTTATTTTTCATCTTTAAATTATTCTTATTATTTTTCATCTTTAACAAACTTAAAGAAATGTTTACATGAAACAAACTTCTGCATAAAATATTTGAAAAAAAAAAACTAGAGATTATGCTTTTTTGGTCAAATATATGTCTAATGTAACCTTACCTTAAGGTTTACCATTAAATCACAGAGGAAATTCAATATTGCCTCAAAAGATAGGTACATACATACATATAATAATAGTATAATTATTTCAGGGGCAACACGACTACCGATCACAGGACTACTTTTGTAGCTCGAAGCCAACTTAGGCTAATATCTAAATTTCTTGGAGACGATGAACAGTTGTGCTGCCAATACAATAAGATGCATGAAAAAGTAGTTTAAAAAACCCAATACATGAAATAGGTATATACAATACATTAAAAATGCGAAAAAAATGTAAAGTTGCACCACTAAAAAAAAAATAATCAGTTGTTTACATTTTATTTATTTATTTATTTATGATGGATACAAGGGTATCTTACGAATTCGAAAAAATTTTTGTATTCATTAGTATTGATTTTTCGAATGGGAAATTTCTTTCGAAAGCATTTTCGATTCGAATGGGAATACAAGGTAACCCCCAAATTCGGTAAAATTATTCATTCTCTCTTATACACTTCACTCACTAAGCAGTTGTTTGGACTACTTTGGCAAAGGTTATAGAAGCAAATAAGTTTTCTTCAGACATTTTTTGTTTTCTCACAATTTCACTTAAAAAAATAAGTTTCCCTTGTTTTGGTTAGGTTATGTTCAACGTGTCAAAACAGATGTTTATTTAGTAGCTGTAGTCGTTATTATAATTAAGTAGCTGGCTACTTTTGTACTCAGCGAATTTTTTTAGTCGTGTGTTCGGTGGTGGACAGCCTTGAATGTGTTTATAGCATTAATATTAGCGGTTAGTCAAGTACATAATAATGCAATTGAAAATTTGAGGAATTTTTCAGGGCAAAAAACCTCCCGGTGAATTTTTATTTATAATTGGTCTCCTAATGAGATATGGCTATATAATTTATAGACTGTTTTACAATATTGAAGGAATGCTTTCGTTCGCTGCCTAATTATAGAACAGCACAGTAAAAGTGCATTTATTATAAATATACATTTAACGAAAAAATACAACCTCCATTTTATTGTACCACTTATTTCTTTATAATTTCTTGCTTCAAATTCAATTATATAATATGAAACGTTTACACAAAATGTAATATTTGCATAAAACAGTGGTTACACCTTTTTACGACAAATATTTGACTAATCCTGAAAGTGCCTTAAGGCATATTGCAGTACATATCGCGAAATAGGCTGCCAAACTGTGCACATTATACTTTACAATTTTTTTCTTGGAATCAAAATTAACAAACATTAGAATTTGCTTGAATTATAGCTGTAGTTTCAGACCTTTGTCAGATTTAATTTCTTTCTGAATTTAATATTTTCTACTTATGACCGAGATGATTTTTTTTTCTTTAATATGTAAAAATAACTGTACTACACCGAGTTGTTGTGGTTTAAATAAAAAGCATACATTTTTAATATGTAGAATGTCATAAATTAATAATTGCCATAAATTATATATAATATATGCACATATATTACACACAACATACATGTACATATAGTCGTTCAGAACAATACGATGTTTGTGAATAACAATACATAATTATCAATTTAAAATGGATTAATAAAGTGAATAACTATGTATACATACAGTAATGGTTTCCATCCTCTGTACACAATAGATTAAATATTTCAACTGCATACAATTTTTATATTTAGTTTCTGCACTTCTTGCATTACATACTAAAGAGGAAATTGTTATCAATGTAGCATCAAAAATGAGATTTAACTTGAACTCATATGAAACGTAACTAAACAAAACAGAACGAAACAAAAATAATTATACATCATGTTTTAATGTTTGATACTGTGACTTTTACTTGTTTTTTTTTTTTTTGTAATGAAAGTTATGGGGACTTTTTCATATATTCTTCTCCTACTCTCTTATATTAATTATTTTTTAATATATATTTTTATAAATTTATTTTTTATATATAAATTTAGTTACGTTTAGTTATTTTTATATACTTAATTTTTAATAAGGATTTTTTATGCATATATAAAATTTGTTTATATTTTTTTTTTTAATTTACGTTTTTTTTTCTTCATTTTTATTTTTAGAAATTAAAGACCTTAAATACGAAATGTTTTTCTTTTTTTTATAAAGTTGTATTTTATGATTTGGATTTTATATTATTATAATTAAGTATTTTTATATAATAAATTGTTTTTGGTTTTTTATAAGAGTTAATAAATTAATTATTCATTCATTGTTATTTTTTTGAAGTGGTTTTGTTAGGACATTTTTTTATTTAAATAAACTTGCTGTGGTTTTGTAAATGCTTTATCGTATTTTTTATTATTTATTTTATTTGTATTTCTCATACAATTTTGGTTCTGTGTTAACAATGTTTTTTATTTTTTTAGTCTCTATTAAAAAATGTGTTTGCATAATTTTTGCTAAATAAGAAATTCAAGTTTTAGCTATTATAATTCATGAAATATTTAATGAAATAACAAAAAATTAAGTATGATAATACAATAGATGATTTGTAATTTAATTTTCATTAAATATGACGATTTAATTTGATTTTTTCTTCTATTATTCATAGTTCACACTTAGAAAAATTTAATTAGAAGCAATAAATATTTAAAAGAAAACAAAAACTTAATTAATTTTTAAGAATTTACAAACAATTTTAAATGTTAAAGGTATGAATTTTTAAAGCTTTCAGATAAAATTTTCCAAGTGCTTCCTTTTAGATATTTCTATACCATGGGTGGGTGTATGTATATAATTTGTAGTAAGTAAATAGTATGTGAGTTATATTTTATCTAATGATTTTTAAGTTTAAGAGATTTTTATTTTTTCAATTTCGAAAATGTTATTTATGCTCTCTTGCTATTGTTTACGTTTTGTTATATGTAATTAGTTCATATTTATACTTTCTTTTTTATTCATAAATTTTCTATAAATTTCTTATATACGTTCGTAAGTATAACTTTGTTTAGTGTATGTGATTTTTTTAGCAATGTCGCGTAAATTGTTTTTTTTTTACCACTTTTTTTTATAAATATTTTCTGATGTGTTGAATGTAAGTAAATTTGTAAATTGTGTGTATTAATGTCCGTGTTTTATTTGTATGTAGCAGCTAGTATGTGTATGTATGTATATTATACGGTGTAAATTTATGTGCGTGTAAATTGCGCGCTTTAATTTTTACTTTTATTTTTCTTATTTTAAATAAAAAAAAATGTTGAATATATTCATAAAGCTTAGCTTGAGGATATAAATTTTTTTACACTTTTGGTTATTTCATCAATAAGAAAGAAAGAGCCAATTTTTAAGCTTGTTAAATATAAATTTATTTAAATTTTTAAGAAATAAGGATTTGCTACATGTGAAAGTAGGTTATGTTTCATATCAATGAGATATTAAGATTTGGTAAATTTACTTTTTATTAAGGACAAGCAGCCACTTCACGCTATCATTACCTGTTGCATGATCAAACTTTTTTTTAAAGTATACATTTTTGTAGAAATATTTTAATAGATGTGTTTAGAACTTAATAAGTTTAAAAAAAGAAAAAAATATTTTTCTAGAGGAAATTTTATTTTTGAAAGTTTTAAAAAGTTACTGAGGTATTTAAAAAATCGTATAGGTTTATTAAGTGCTTATTTGACAAGTATTGCACAGAAATTTATCAAATAAGCCTTTAATACAAATATACGGCAGTTAATATGAATTCCAATATGATATTTAATCTTGATCATTGATTTCAAGTTACTCAATATTATTCCCATAGAATCATTCGGTCTTATTCCAGTTGGCGACATCGTTGTCGTCTGACGACATTTTTGTAGCAGAATAAAGAAAAAATGTTTCTCTTGCCTTTAATCTATGACAAAAATGTCGTTACGCGACGACGATGTCGCCAATTGAAATACGACCTATTACTTTTGTCAAAAGATAAACTACAATTTTGTTATATTCTTTTTTTTTATTACTTTAATTTGTGTTTAATATTTTATATGCTATACATATTTAGGAAATACTGTATTTGTGTAGCGGCTGGTGGTTAGAAGAACAAAAATAAATAAATAAATAAATAAATAAAAGCTTAAAATGTAATTTCCCCATTCGAAATTTAAAACTTAAACATTAAATGAGAAATATTAAACGTAAAAAAGAAAAACAATTAACTAATTTTTGATTTTTTTATATTGTAAAGCAAGCATGTTGAGTATTTCTTTAGTTTACAGTTCATTTTTGTATGATGCATTTTATTTATTAAATAAAGAAATTTGTGCAAAATTGTACGTAAAAATTGTTTTATTTTTCCATTATTATTATTTATTTATTTTTATTGTAATTACATAAATAAATAAATTTTAAAAATTATAAATTGTAATTGATTTTAAGCTTACTCGAACTTTTTTATTTGTTTCGTAAGGTTTTTTAAGAAATACTCAAAACTTAGAGACTAGTATTTATTTATATATATAAAAAAATAATAAGAAATACATAATTTGTGCTTTATTTAGTAATTTTTTTTTATGTATATTATAGACTTTTGTTTGCTTGACCCTTTTAAGAAATAAAATAAAAAATATAATCCTCAAACTTAACTTTTTGTTTATTTGTATTGAAAAGTGACCACGGCATTTGTTATATCATAAAATTTTTCTGACTATAGTAGTAAATAGTTTTAGGCTGTAATTTTGTGTGTTTATGTGATTTTTGTTTGGTTTTTACTTAAATTTTAAGTTGTTGTTGTTGTTTGTATTTAATTCCATACACGTAAGAATGAATCCCATGAACCCGTTGCAACAGCCATACCATTCTCGGTTACACCCAGACATGAGACACGATTATCGTGTCCAGCTAATATACCCGACCGTTCGGCCTTCATTGTGTCCCAAACATTGCAGTTAAAGTCATCGTAACCAGCTAACAGCAAACGACCGCTCTTTGAAAATGCCACCGATGTAATGCCGCAGATAATATTGTCGTGCGAGTACATGGCGAGCTCTTGATCTGCGCGTATATCGAACAAACGACAAGTGGCATCGTCTGAACCTGTTGCGAATGCCTGACCGTTGGGGAAGAAGGTCACGGCATTGATGTCAGATTCGTGGCCAGGGAATGTCTGTTTACAGACTCCTTCTCGTATATCCCAAAGTTTTGCGGATGCATCACAGGCGCCCGAAACAAATGTGTGACAGCCGGGCGCCAGTGATAAAGCCATTACATCGCCGGTATGTCCCAGAAATGATGTTACCTGTTGGCCGGTTTCAATGTCCCACAAACCGCAAGTCATATCGCCCGAACTGGTGACGATTTGATTGTCATCCAGAAAACGACAGCATGACAAATAACCGCCGTGACCGGGTAGTTCACGAGAGACTCTTACATTGCCCTCGCGCGTTTTCAGGTTGTAAATTGAACACATGTTATCAAGACCGCCGCAAGCGACATAACTGCCGGAAGGCGCGTAAGCGCACGTCATAACCCACGACGATCGCAGTGGTATGGCATGGACCTTATTAGTGGTGTGCGAATCCCAAACAATCAGTTTACCGTCCTGCGAAGCTGATACTAAATTTCGTGAATCGTTGCCCCAATGCATAGCATAGATTTTCGCCAAATGGCCTCTAAGTGTTCGTCTAGTACGCATCTGTATGCGGCCGATTGGCTCCAATGATGCTGCCGCCTGGACAAGAGTTGTGTCGCAGGCCGCTTTACGGGCGTCACGTATTGCATTCTTAAGGGTTTCAGCTTCTTGTCTCAAACTATCCAACTCGTTCATCTTTGTGTCGGTTTTTTACAAAATTTGTTTTTCTTTTTGCTCTTCTGCTGCTATTAAACTTCGTATAAAAAAGATTCTGTTGCTCTGTTTTTCTTTTTCACTATTATTTTTATTTTCAATTTTATTTGTTTTACTACTACTATGTTTTAGTTTCGGTATTTTATCTTTTTTTATTTTTATTTAATGATGAAAATCTCTATATCTTTATAGGTGGTAGGTTGGTTGGAAGAAGGCCGCATATTTTTTACAATTTTTTTTTTTTTTTAGATTGAGACGATGTTTACATATGTATATATTTTAGTATCGTTGTATATATGACAGCAACGATAATGAAGACGACCGAGAGGAAGGGGTGGTGATGTTGATAAATGGGTACGAGGAAAAAAAAAAAAGAAAAAAAAAATGAAAAGGTGCGGTGTTAGTTGAAAAAAAATTATTTCTTTTTATACATTTGCAAACTTTAACAATTATTTAAAACTCACCTTAAATTTAGTAAATATATCAATTTTGGAATTACTTATATTTTGAAAACATAAGTTTTTCACAATGATTTTAATAATGATGATAAATTTTCTATAATTCCTCTCTCGCTAATTGCCTGGGAGTTCTCCACTTTTCCTATTTTTCTTGTTTTATCGTAATTTTGCTGCTCCTCCTGTTGAAAAAATAAAAACTGCTGCTTTTTGCTATATAAATGAATATTTCTCCCTTTTTTTCGTTCGTCGTCGCAGTCGTCGTTCGACGTCTTCTTGCTATCACTTCATTAAAACACTTTTTTATTTACGGGTTCTTCTTTTTTACTTTGCCTATATGAAGTGTATGTATGCATATGTATATTATTTATCAGTGTTGCCACATTTTAAAAATAAATAAATAATAAAAAATAACACTAAATAAAATATGTATTAAAGTTTCGTAAAAATATTCAAACACAAATGAAATCAAATTTTAATAATCAAAACCACAACTAAATAGTTATTTATTTCAAATAGGAACATTTAAATGAATTGAATTTTTATCCTTTATGGCAATACTGATATATATATATTTTCTTCTTTATAATGCCTGTCTCTACCAATATATGTATATACATATAATATATATATATATTTTTCAAATGTGCTCAACACTTCCCATTAAATTCGGTCGTATATTGAACACCAAGGGATGAGAATTTTCCACATAAATCTTTTCATTGCTTTTTTAGATTCAACAATTTTTTTCCTTAAAATCGTATATATAAACACAAGGAAGACATTACATTTTTGTTGTTACCAACTGGTAATATTTTTTAAATTTTATTAATTTAAACTACACTCGTAAAATACAAAAAGATTTTTCACCGACTTCGATTTTCTTTACATTTGGTTTTTTGGTACACTAAAATTGCAATTTGCACCACCAAAGGGGGGAAATCTGTTTGATTAATAATACAACGAAAAATATACATATACGAGAGAACGAACGAATAAAAAGAGAGCAATAGTACTAAAATTAACGAAACTTTTTTCATCCTCCAAATATATAGTAGTCTCAGTCACGCACACATATTGTTTAAGCTTAGTATAATAAAATAAGTACAATAAAGCAGCGAATTTATTAAAGTATAAAACCAATTTGATTTTTTTATTACTCTTCTCTCTGTCACTTCTTTTATTTTCTTCTGCTTCTCTTTAAAATTCTCGGAAGCAGAGAAATTTTTTCATATCTATATGTACGATTTTTTTCAGATTGTTAATTTTCCACACCTTTTATTTTTTTACACTTATTTTCACACTTACGTTTTGTGCAATTTTATGCTGTATTGTTATTTGCTACTTTTAACTCGTTTTTTTTAATTTTTACAGTAAACTATTGTTTATTATCAGCTAAAAAAATTACTTCTGCTAATAAGTTCTTCTATTACACACACTCCGCGGACGACGCACAATAAACGAAACTTTTGTTTGACAGTTAGGCCAACACCTATAATCTTTTTAACGAAATTTTGTACAGGGTTGTAGTTAACTTGTACTAAACTAAAAATATAGCAAATTTGCAATGTTGTGTTCTCTTGACATTTTTAAACGTTAAAAATAGCAAATTTGTTTACGTAAATCAGTCGAATGGCTTTAAATAAATTATATGATATTTCGTATTGTTAAAGATAACTAATAGCTTATGAATCAGCGTACAATTCTTTAATAAAAATATTTGTGGTTATAGGCTTATTATTAAAGTCACGAGTCATGAAATCTATTCCATATATGTATGTACAAATATATATATATATATCTATCTTTATAGTAATATGTAGAGCTATTTATTCTTATGTGGGTATGGTGCTGAAAGACTGGCCTATTCAATATGAATAATGTAATCAACTATAAAAATGCCGTGCAGACTTTATAAATTAAGTAGAGTAATACACATTTTATCGCTTATAGAAAAATCTTAAACTTTCCTAAGAAGTTTGATAACTTAATTTGAGGAAATGTTTGCAGCTCCAAATAATTGACTGAATTTAAAAATTTTACTTACAATCGAAATTCAATGTTATTCGACATCGAATGTCGTCATTTGTCTTCCATTTTTATAAAAATATAACTGAGTAAATGATTTTATCGAAATGTAAATCCCAACATTTCTTTTTCTAAAACCTGTTCAACTGACTTAGCTAATAAAATATTAATAACATCAACTGATTTCCTAAACTATAAAAAACGCTAATATTGTGTATTTTTTTAGCCAGGACTTTAATGGGAAAGAATTGTATAACATACACTCTGCATGACTTTTTACTCTTCAAAACTCGTAAGATTATTATACACTAATCTTCTTTGTTTTTTAATTGTATGTATGTATGTATAATATAAATGTATGTTGTTATACATATGTACATCAAATAACTTTATTTCAAATAAAAAAATATTAATTTATTTTTTTATACAGACTTTTCTTTATGTATTTACGCCGGTCAATATATGTATGTACGTTGCGTAGAATTATTTTTCTTTTTTTTCTATAAAATATTTATCCAAAATTTTTTGTTTTACTATTTATTCTTACAAAGTAGTCCGTGATTAATGCGTAACATTAGATGAAATGAATCACACCGAAACCGAATAATTATTTTCCGAATAAATTTGATATGAATTATCTGAAATTAATACAAATAAAATTATTTTATAAATAACAATCCTTAATAAGGACACAAAAAAGACATATATATATATAAATAAAAGTATAAAAAAATATATACATATACATTATATTCCTTTGTTTTATATAAATACAGACATAGATCTCTCTTTAATAAGGTTTTTAAAATAATGAATATGCTTTAAAAATAAATGAAATTACGCTAGTGATTAACTGCTACAATAATAATTATGAACTCCTATTGTTAGATTATAAATGTAATGTGATTAAATTTTAAGTAAAATTAACTGTCGCATCTTATGATAAGAGCATAATAAAAATTCTTAGCGAATTGCCTGTAGTTAAAAAAAAAATAGAAATCATGAATAAACAGAGAGCTATGTTTTATTATATTTGTTCGTTTGCCAATTTTAAAATATATATTTTATGAAAATTCATCGATAAAAGACGAACCAGTGTTGTAATTCGATATTTTCGGCAAGTTAACCACATCACGACGGAAAGATGATAAATTATGAGTGAATCTATTTGAAGAAAATAAAGTAAAATTAATTTCAAATCTTGAATTATAATAATATTTTCAGGTTTCAATACTTTTCTTTATTTTTGCTAGAAACATTTCGTTCTATACCACTCATTAAATCCTCAAACCATTGGGCCATAATTTGTTGCTTGTCTAGTGGTTGTGCGCGTAGAATGTTATCTTTAAGAGATCTGTTAACAAGATATAAAAAATGTTGTAAATAACTTACATATGTAATATATTGTATATAATAATAATTAATAATCTTACCTGAAGCAATCCTCATATAAAAGTATTAACACTAATAAAGGTCTCGACATAGACCATTGATTTCGGCAATCTTCTGCCATCACATTATTTAACAAAGTTGACATCATAGCTTGTAACAATTCCGAATTCATTTCAACAACCTTTTGTTTAAAAAAATAACACAAAAATGTGTCTATAATTTTTCATATTATCCTGATATTTTAAATTAAATTTACCTCTAAAAACCTAGCATTTTCCGGTGTTAAACTGCGCAATTTTTTATTTGGGAATGTAGACACTAAAAAAGAAATGAATTACAGACGTAATGAGCAAAATATATCGTAACACTCAACTACACGTATTTACATTTTAATTGCAGTTGTTTAAATATATAAGATACAATGCTATCCAGAATGGAACAACAGGTTATATAAATAGTCGAATCTGTTGGAAAGAAAATTTGTGTACATTCTGTTAATTGTTTTACATTATTATATATTAATTAACCTAAAGCTGTAAATCCTTTAGAAAGACTTTCTAGAATGTAGACAAATGCACCAGGTTCTAGGCCAGCCAGAAAACTTATATGATCTTGAGATAAACAATTCAACAAATTAAAATACGATGAAGCCAACTTGGGATATTCCTAAAACACATAAACACATAAAAATATAATATTAAAATATATATATTATAAATCTCTTTGTACGTCTGTTTGTCTGTTTGTTTGTCGGGCAATCACGCCTGAACGACTGAACCGATTTTGTTGAAATTTGGAACATAGATAGACTCAACTACCGAAAGTGCAATAGGGTGTTTTTTTTTTCAAAATTGGACTAAATATAGATTTTTGTGTATCTTGTGAATGGTTAAAGCTAAAATTTTTAAACTTGGTCTGAAAAACTTTACGGGCCAGGCAAATCCCATACAAGTTACATATTAACTTCTTTATATCTTTAGAAATGTTAAAGCTGAAGTTTCTGAATTTCGTAGTCATTAAAAAATATCAGTCGAAAAATGTGGACAAATGGTAGGTGTGTGTGGCTTAGCACGTCGGGCTTAGGCTAGTATTAAAAAAAAACTTCTTACCAACAAATCATTTTGTTGTATTGACATAATCATTTTTGCAGCAATATTAAGGACATTATCCAACGTATCATCACCATACAATTTGAAAACTCCAAAATTAACATAATTGCCACCCAAAGCATTCTTTAATATGGTAAAACATACAGAAATGCCCTTTAAACGCATAGGATATTGTTGATCTCGTGGCACATCCAAGTGTAGAATGCGATTGCCATAAATGCAAATGAGTTTTGATGCTTCACGGAATAATAAAATACCCATAGGGCTAGATACATTTCCTTGTAGACGTTGTGTACGACAGTGGACTAATTCGGCAAATAATTTAAGCACTGGTGTTGTAACGGCAGGATCATGAGCCCATAGTTCAACCGCTCGTATAAGCATAGGCAAATAATCGGAATAGTATCTGAAACATAAAATTTTTTTTAATTAATTGAATTATCAAAAATTTTACAAAAATTAAAAAAAAGTTCTTACAACCACTCGAATAACATTGTGTAAGGAACTCGTGATGTTAAAGGCTGAGCTAGACCACGCAAGTCACGTGCTAAACCAATAATAGCCTTTTTGGCCTCTTCATTGGGAAAACTGTTCGAGTCCATTAAGACTGTACCAAGATTTTCAAATTGATCTAACACAATTGAAAAAATAATTAAATTATATAGTAATTTTAAACAAAAGCTAAAACAAACTTGTTAATGGAGTAAGAAAACTATAAAATCTTTCCTCATCTTCTCCTAAATCAAACATTAGTAGACGACCAAGCGAATTGTAAAACATGGTACGACAACGCATTTCGGTTAAAGATGAATTTGTACCCAGAAATGGAAAATGTTCACTCGTATGATGTGTTAACATGAATTGAACTTCTTCTAGTTTAGCCAATTTTCGAACAGAATTAAAATGCACCGAAAGATCTGATAAAAGCATTAGAGTTTTTGTTATTATTTGCTCTGAATGGCCCCAAAATTTTAAATTTGTTATGCTAAAAATATTAAATTGTTATCATACAAAGTATATTACGTTATAAAAGATTCTTTTTAAAAACTTACATTTTACGATTAATAAAACTTAAAAGCATTTGCTCATCGCTGATGCCAAATACTTCATTCAAACGTTTATAGACATTTGTTTTCTGCGTTTGTTCACTGATATGCATCTTACGCACCTGCTCTAGAAAACTTAATATAGCCAATTCCAATTTTTCACAGCCTGCTTGTGGTAAACGAGCATCTGTCAATCGCATTAATTGAAATACTCGTATAACTAATTCAGCATCCATCGTATCATGTTCGTCATTTGTATTAACACTTAAACGGCCTACAATTGCCGAGCCAATTATGTACACTAACCATGTTAGCTGTAATTCGTGTATGCTTATATCCATGGGATTTGCATTGGGAGTTTGTAATAAATTTTCATATTCACGGGCTTTTTGATCGAAATGCTGTACCAAGAGCTGGCAAGTTTTATCATATTCACATCTTTCAATAACCGAAAGCTGTTCTAATTGCTGCTGTACCATGCACAAATCATCCAACGGATCATCAATATTATCGCGTACAATAACGGGAACGGCATCTAAACGTGATTCAACATATGCTTTTGTTACTTCGGGGGTATAAGTGCCCAATAAATGCGGTTCAGCCGATTTGACATAAGGAACTGAAGCAACCATACGTTGCCATAGTGTTAGCAAATAGTGTACACTATTTGGTGCAAATTGCCACATCTTGTCAAAGAATTTCAAACGTATATATATATATATATACATTTATTATTTTTACACAAAATATAATACAAAAAATATAACATACCTGTAATGACTGCACAGTAAATTTGGCAATTAATGCAATAGCTTCGGGATAACAAGGCACAGCAATCAATTCACCCAATTGATAATTAGATTTTAAGCGAGCCAATAAACGGCAAAATTCATGATAATTATCTGGATCACTTAAACCCTGTAAATGGTTATAAAATATTTACTAATAAACCACTTAAAAAATAAGAAATTTGAACTTACGTGTAAATTAACCAGTATGTTTTTAACGCCTTCTACTAAATGTGTAAGGAATTTTGTACGTTCAGAGTTGTTAAATAATGAACGACGCACAGAAGTCATCTATAAATAAGTAAATAAGTAATTTGTTGTCAAAAGAAAAAAAAAAGAGTTAAAAAATTTACATAATATCCGAAAAGGACAGACAAATGTTTTCTTTACCTGTACCAAACATGATAAGGAATAACTGGCTAAACCGTTGGGTAATATTTGATACAAATCAAAAAATAATTTTAATGTGTTTGCATCTAAAAATGCTGGACGCCATGATGTTGGTATTTGAACGCTATTCATGTCATCAGATGATTCGTCTGTGGAACTACCAATAAAATCAAAACTTAAACAATTCTTAGTCAGTCGCAACACATGAGAAACAAGGCTATAAGAAGATAAATAAAAATATTAAACCATATTACGAAAAGCTGTAAACGAAATACTTACTTGACATAAGCTTGTTGCGATTCATCCATAAAATTTAAGGTTTTACTATTATCGCGTGCAGTCACCAACAGATTACATGATAACAGAAATATATCAAAAAGTTGTTGATCACGGAATGATGTAGCAATTTTACGATTTTTCGAAAACGATATATTTGCATCGACTTCCACAATAGAATTCATTTCTAAAACTAATTGAGATAATATTTGCACTCCAATTGTACAGTGCTCCACAGATCCCTATTAAATCGATTTGTAAAGCAAAAAATCATTTGTGAAATAAAATTTATTAAAAAAAACAAAAAAAGAACTTGCGGACTCAATTTGATTTATAGAAATCATATTAAAAATTTAGATAATTTCATTAAAAAAAAGTTCTTAAACTGTCATCTAAAATTTTTTTTCGAAATATACTAATATTACTAGTCGCAGTGGTCTAGTGGATAGTGTGTTGGCTTACTAAGACGATAGCGCCGGCTTCAAATCTCAGCTCTGACATCTTGAAAAAAGAAATATGAAAAAATTATTTCTTTCGACGACTACCTCTCAGTAGTCTTCTAGCAAAAGCTCTGGGAGTAATTGATTGCCATGAAAAAACTTCTCAAATCTGTCGTTCGGAGTCGACTTTAAACCGTAGGTCCCGGTAATCATGGATAAAAATTAACACACACAACATAAGTGCTGCAAGGAACTAGGCCGTAACCCTGTCACAAGGTTGTAATGGCCAATTATGTATGTATGTATGTATATACTAATATTAATAAACTACATATTCACGTTTAATTCCATTATGCATATATGTACATTTAAAATGAAATAGATTGATGGAAAAGCATGTCCTGATGGACATTTTTTTGGTGTTTAAGCAACTAACAGGAAACGTTTTATATAATTAAAAAAAAAAATCAATACATCAATGTTTCAACATCTATATACTAAGTAAGAACCATTTAGAAGAAGAATATCCAATAAATATGTCTTCAACGTAAGCCAGACTGACTTTACAGTATAGCTTTCTAAGTTTTAGGTTCAGTTACTAATGACGGTGTGTTAATCTAGAGAAATAGAAAAAAAAAAAAAATTTGGATGCATTTGTGTGGTTTGCAAAGGTATATAATAATATTTTTTGAGAGAATAGTTAAGTTTGCACGAATATTTTATGATCTATATTTGCAAAGTTAAGTCGCCGTGGTCTAGTGGTTAGTATGTTGGCTTACTAAGACATGAGCCCTGCAGCAGTCTTTTGACAAAAGCTCTGAGAGTAACTAATTGCCATGAACAAGCTTCTCATGTCTGTCGTTCGGAGTCGACATTAAACTGTAGGTCCAGGGTACTCATGGATAAAAATTGACATACAAAACACTGACCTGACACAGGGTTGTAAAGGCCAGTTATGCATGTATATTTGCAAATGGGATAAAAAAATTAATTAAAAGAAAAACCAAAAACTGGATATTGATAGCATGGCCGGGAGGGTAGAGATATGGAGTGGGTAATTACATCTTTACCACTCACCAACATACTTTACTTTTGGTTTAGAAATTTAACCTATTTTTTTTAATGATTATTAATTTTTTTTTCTCTTTTTTTATTCGTGAACATTAATTATTTGGTATATGCTACCTTAATTTAAATTTTATAGATTTGGCTCTTTTGATCTTTACGAGAAACAAGTTTCTACCCCTTTGCCCTGAGCACGGTCGGTTAATTAGGTAGCATAGTTATTCAAAAAGAGTCAATATGACACAGAGCCGTTACATAAATTTAATGTAAATAACTATAAAAAAGGAGAGTCGGAAAACTCTACTCTTAATAACGTAATAATAATAATAATATTTACTGTCAGAAAACCTTAAGTGTGCTGATATATCCTTTTCTACTTTAACAAATCTGTGTGGTAAAAATAGCAAAATTTCTGCTATTCATTATGGAAATTGTCATAATTCTTTGATACAATGTCAAGTACTCTGTGTTATCTATATTGTAATCGAGGATTCTTAGGGTCACTCAAACCGTCATTAACAGAGTTCAAGCAAGCTTAGTTTATTAAGTAAACTTCCAGTTCAAACATTTTCTAAAAGAAAACTAAATGATATCTAAACCAAATATTTTTTAAACTCTTAAAAAAGTTTCCTTCATTATGCTAAATATTTTGAAACAGCTCCATATATATTTACCTGTAAAAATGTTTTAACATCTTCCAATAAATTTTGAAAGATCAATTCATTTTTGTAGGTATCAAACCAGCCATATTTTGTTATTTTTGCTAATAATGTTACCAAAGCCTGTACTACAAAATGTTGCAAATTTGGTCTATTAGCCAAATAGTTCAAAATATAGCTTCTATAAATTAAAGCAAAAAGAAATATTAACAGTGCAATAGGTATAATAAATTTCTAATAAAAAGAGAAAAAATAAAAAACAGTCTTACCTTATATCGATGCGTTGTTCTAAATTTAAACCTTGTATAAGTTTTGTTAAAGTTGTGGCTGCTAATAGTTGGGCATAACTGGAATCGGCACGATCTAATAACATCTGACACTTGGGCAAAGCATCTTGGCTGCTGACAAACTGTACCAGAGACTTTTCAGCATTCGAGCGTAGTACAGAGTCAGTAGCCTCATATAATTGTTTACATAATATTTCCAATTGTTGAATTTCCTAAAATATTGAAAATCTTAATTAAGCTTCTTTAAAGACAATTTAATTTCAAACAAATTATTTACTTTCACGGCACAGTATTAACCATAACCTCTAAAATATACATAAATAAAATGTCACTTTCATATACTTTGTCTGTTGGTCGGTAAAAAAAAAAAATATAAAATACAACCGGCGTTGTGGAGTAACTCAACATATTTTATTTCATTGCGAATAATGAACTAAATTTGATTAATATATTTTTAAACAATTTTACTTACCATTTTATAATCTTTTGTTGTATTAAATTTAGTTAAACCAAAATATGAAAAGCAAATATTCCAAGTATCCTCAACAATTAAGACTCCTGAAGGGCTGGCTGCCTGCTGTAAAAGAACGAATAAAAATGTTTCGATGAATGCTACTGCCCTTATTTTTTGCTCTCTGTACACTAAACGCTTGTATTTTACTACATAAAAATACTTTAATTTAGTTGAAAATTTATATAATACGATGATATCTTTTATTTAAAAATATTTTTTTTTTCCTACAGGATTTTTAAACAAAATATTTTTCTAATAAGTTTCTATATAAAATTTGTTGCAATTTCTCAATTCTTCTTCTTCTTAAAATCATTCACTCATAGCGAATGTAAATAAATACATATACCCAGTAAAGTTGCTTGCAGTTTTAATTTAAAAAACTTGCCAGATCTTAGGAAATTATTATTATTATTTTATTTATTACTTAATTATTATTATTAATTTATTATTATAAACAAAGCAATTCTATAAGAAAGAAATTTTAAGGAAATTGGAATATTTTAATTTACTAGAAAAAGATAGTAGGTAATTAGGACGACTTGGACTAGCTAGAGCCAGCACAAACACCTTATTAAACCCATTGTACTTACTTAGCTGGCCATAACAACTCGTTAACGGGTTCGGCCCCGTGGGGTCTCCATTTTTCAGGATAGGTAAGAGGGCACTAAGATTCCAATCGTTGGGCATACTTTCCTCCAGCCATACTCTGCAAATGAGCTGGTGCATGCACCTAACCAACTCATCGCCTCCATAACTCAATATAAAGTAGTCAAGATGTTTGAAGGTTATTGGCTAGTAATACATACATTTTTTGAAAACATTAAAATATGCAAAAAGCACTTTATGACCATTGAAAGAAATCTTACAACATAGAAACCAAAAAAATTTAATATAATAATTTATAAAAAAATTGTTTGGGTAATTTTTTCATTGAAAATAAATGTGTTCATGTTTAGTAATATAAAACTGCGTTGGTGCTATTTAGCTCGCTCTTGTTGTAGAAGAAAAATAAAATTAAATAAAAATACAGTCAGGCAAAGAAGTTTACCAAACATTATCAGCTGTCTACTTCCGGTTGCCAAAATCTTATTCTTTCTTATTTATTTTAATGTTAAGCAAATTAAATTTTTTTCTTTAAAGTACATCAAATTCAAGCAAGAAATAATACATTTTCTTTGAAGAGAATTTAATGTTTTAGAAATATAATTTGCAGCTACATAATCGTATTCCTCTATAATATTGGTGTCGAAATTTTTGTTACACTTTTCCATACCATTGAAAGTGACCTCTAAAATATGTAAAAAAAATTTAAAATTTTTCTGTTGTTCTATAAACTAATAGCCTTTGTTTGTAAAAATAACTTTTCAGAACGCTTGACAATTTGTATTTAAAATAAAACCAAATTTAGTTCTTTATTTTTTTTTTTTTTTTTAATATAAATTGCAAAACGTTTTCTTACAGAATGAAAGTAAAATTTTTTCTCAAAAAAAAAAAAAAAAAAAGAGGAAGAACTTGTTACAATAACGATGATATTTATTACTGCTATAATGTGACAATTCGAAGAGGAGCAGGGTTGCATGCTATTTCAAATTGAGACTACCTTATGATGATTATACCGTGCTCCACACAGAATTTGACGCAAATAAGATATCTTTAAATTACTTTGAAAATTATATTACACCTAGCTCTGTAGTCGCCGTGGTCTAGCGTTTAGTGTGTTGGCTTACTAAGACATGAGCCCGGGTTCAAACCCAAGCTCTGATATCTTGAAAAAAAGGAATATGACAATATTATTTCTTTCATCGGCTACCTCTTAGCTGTTTGCTGGCATAAGCCCGGGTTCAAACCCAAGCTCTGATATCTTGAAAAAAAAGGAATATGACAATATTATTTCTTTCATCGGCTACCTCTTAGCTGTTTGCTGGCATAAGCCCGGGTTCAAACCCAAGCTCTGATATCTTGAAAAAAAAGGAATATGACAATATTATTTCTTTCATCGGCTACCTCTTAGCTGTTTGCTGGCATAAGCTCTGAGTGTAACTGATTGCAATGAACAAGCTTCTCAAGTCTTAAACTGCAGGTCCGGGTACTAATTGATAAAAATTAACATACACAACATGGGTACTGCGAGAAGCTAGGCCATAACCCTGACATAGGGTTGTAATGGTCAATTATTTACGTAATTCTGTTTTTACGCGATAGATACGTTTCTCGTAAACTTGCGTAATAAAAGAGCAGAGTAGGAAAATAAACAAAACTGAACGTTTGATCTCATTTTGTTGTATTCTTTACAATGAGTAAAGCAAAAATAAAACACGAACAGTGTGAAAGATTGTCCCATTTAATTTTGTATATTGTTTTTGTCTTGAGTACTACAAATACACTAAAGGCCTGGTTAGCCAAACGTTGCTGTATTGTAATGTAACGTCCCCTAACGTAGAAACGTAAGTGCACTTATAGAACATTTAAAACGTGCCATATGTTTTGGACATAAACAACTAACAAAAAAAAAAAAAAAAACAGAAAATATATTGTGAAATAGTAATTTGTTTATAGTGTGTACTTAATAGTTTTTTATCAAATAATTAAAACACAAATAAATAAATATGGATGCGGATTTGTGTGTTGGGCTACAGTGTTTTAATTTGCTAAAAATTTCTTAAATTTGCTTTTCTTTGTAATATTCTTTCTGAAAATTTGTATAATAAATGTAGGGTTGCCAAATAGTGAATTGAAAAAAGTACATTGAGGGAAAAAAACGTACATTTTAGTAAAAAAATACATTAGATTTTTATTGAAAACTTTTTTTAAAATTCATTAGCAAAAATAAAATGGCAAATAATAATACAAATAATAAGATCGTAATTATTGTTTACAATAAAGTAATAGCCCAAAATTATTCGGATTTTTACTTTTAAATTCTAGTCTATACTATTCAACTTTTCAAATGTAAAACAATTTGGTATAAATTTTATGCCCGTATTCATAAAAAATATTTTAGGTTTATTGAGGATTTATTTGACAAGTATTGCATAGAAATATGTAATGTATATTTTATATATTCATTCATGTATTTGTAAAAACTTTTACAAATACATACTTACTAGTTTTTTTGAACTTGGTTTACAATGCCATTTTTGCCAATGTAAGAAAATTGTAAAACTTGGCACAAGTGTGTTAAAATTAGTTTCAAATATCAATTCACATTACAAACTTTCTATTAAAAGTTTGTTTGTTCATTTCCTCCTTCCATTTGAATGCGGTGTAGCCAATATAAACATACAAATACTTTTCAAAATTTTGAAACAATCTATTATTTAACAATTCTATACATTTTCTTTTAATACTTTTTCAGTAAATAATTTTAATTAAATGAGAGTTGGGCTTATTGCATTGAATTTATAATGCATTACCGTTTCCACTACCCCTAAAGGCGGGTTTAGACGGTAATTCATACATGTCAAATTTTTGTGTAGAAGAGAATGAATAGTATCATGTAAACTTTATATGTAACAAGAACGTACGACATTGACAGAAAATACGGATGAAAATTTGACAGTAGTAGGGCACGCTTTGTTTTTTTTTTTTAATTTTTGAAAAAAACAATCACTTTCATTAGATCAGAGATGCACTTTTATATTATTTTTTATTTATGTTTAATGAGTTCACAACGTATTTAAGGTTTGTGTGGACGTATATGTGCATTTTATTCTTTCATTTGACTTTGATTTGATTTTTAAGCAACCGTGTAAACGTAAAAAATACGGATGGAATGTCATAATATTCTTTCTATGATTTTACGTACGTAAAGTAAATTCAGACGGAAATTATTAACCACTAAATTAAACCATTTGAGTGGTAGTGGAAAATTAGTGCATTATCGCCTCTAATTTAACTAACACTACCACTAAATTTAGTGGAAAATTAAATCTATTGCAATAACCCCAATTCTGAAATAAATAAATTCATTCATTCATTCAATGTTATTGACAAAAAATTATTCAATAACTTCTGTAGAATTACAAAATGAAATTTTTGAATTGAGACTGAAAACATAGACCTTTTCAAAATTATAGTACTTTGGTGACAAATGTTGTTTAATATTATTTATGTTAGTTTCAAGTCTTCAGAACAAAAAAGAAATACAAAAGATTATAAAAAGTACATTAGCGTACTTTTTTAGGTGTTATGCAGGAATAAGTACATTGAACTAAAAAATATTACCCTTACTGCTTAAAAAAGTACGTTTGGCAAGCCTAAATAAACCAGCTGTTTGCTAATGTCCCGTAAAAACGGAGAGAATTTCTATTTTCTACAGATTGCTACGCGCCGTTATGTTACATTTTGTATTCGGTAAGTGCTGCCATTACTTTGCATGTAAAATAAATGATCAGCTGACACGTCAACGTTAAGATACGCTACGTTACGTGTGGCTAATTCTACCTTAACCCAACTGTGCGTAGCTACAACAGAAAATGAATGAGAAAAAGAAAAGAAGAGAAAAAAGAGCAAATTAAACGAATGTAACGGAATAACAAAGCAAGCACAAGAGCGAAAAGCTAATTGTTTCATTTGCGCTCTTTTTCATTTAGGCCCCGATTATGGTTCACAACAGTTGTAAATTTGATGTTGTATTTTTAAAATTGAGATTATGATTTACAACACCTATGTGTTGTACCATATACTTTGAACATTGTTTACAACATTTGTTTGTATATGTTGTAGCCAATACAACACAACATTCAGATGTTGTGAACGATAATCGGGGCCTTAGAAAGTATTTGTTTTGGTTTTGCTCATGTTCAATACCATTAAAAAAATTTTGAAAAGTGTATGACTTTGTTGTAACGTTTGCGAAATGTTTTGTTTGTTTGCCCACTCTGATTCAAAGTAAAATAAAACCTATGATGCACCTTGACATGATGTCGGAATGCTAAATCATCTTAGAAGGAACTAGGCTGCCATTTTTAAGGCAATTGGGCAAAGGAAACTCCCATACTTATTGTAAATTTTCATACCACTCGATTCGCAGTGCTGCAAGCTATAAATTTACTATTTTATAAATTCAATATAAAAATATGTTTTTCCGTTAAAAGCACATAATATAAAAATATGTTTTTCCGTTACAAGCACATACTACATATACATTTTAAAGCCGCGTTATACCAAATAAAATCGTGTAAAAAGAGAACGTAGTGTGCCTTTAAAATCCCGCTAAATCAAATTCGCGTAAAAACAGAATTAAGTGTATTACATTAATATTTACATATTTTATACATTTCGGAAATACCTATAATATGCTCTTGTAAAAATTCCTATAACGGTATTATAACAAAAATAATTAATAATTTATTGGTTTTGCAAATTTTATTTCGTTTTTTTTTTATTATTTTTTTGCTAACGAGATATGTTTTAAAGACAATTTTTTTATATTTCTTCGGAGTCTACCTATGTGTATTGAAGTAATTCAAGCAGTTCATGCGTAATATTTATTTCTTTTGGAATTAAGCATGAACAATACCTACCAATAAATACTCCGGTATGTGATGAAAAACGATTTCGATCGAAATTGAAATCGCTTGTAAATATTTTCAGTCATTCAAAACTTATCTGTTTTAACTATATATTTTAAAATTTTTATAATCATTGTAATGTAGTGGTAATATTAAGTAAGGTAATGAGTAAATAAAAGAGGAATTCCAAATATGAAAGGATTTGGAATTGAAATTTCATTCGATTTCAATCAATTTCATCACATACCAGAGTAATTAAATAAATAAAAAACAAATTTAATCTTGGAAAGAATTATGTATTACTCACTTGAAAAATACATTCCTCTAAGTTTATTTATATATGTATGTATGTACTATATAAAAAAAAAATAAAACTCACTAAAAAAACTATGATATAAATATATTACAATATTTGAAAATAACTCGAAACAATTTACTGTGGAGTTAAATAAATTAAAAATAAACATAAATTAATAGAAAAAAAGAAAATACATAATTGATTTTTGTTTTGTGTATCACTAAAACTAATTAAAATGATTTTAAATACTCGTATGTTGATGATTATTACTTGAGCTAAACTGTGTATCTTGAGAACTAAATGTAGCCTGATTTGATTGAGCAGCAGAATTACATTTTGGTAGTATTAGTCTTTTGTTTGCTATTTATTATTACTTATGCTATTATGACTAACTTGTGTACTTAAACTATGGTGGTTTGTAGTTTGAGTAACAAAGTTGGATAGATTAATAACATTATTATTGTGTGTAATTGCAGGCCGAACGGAATTCGATTGTATAATTATTGTTCTATTATTTGTACTCGGTTGTACAGCTTGAGAACTAACAACTAAATTATTTGCATTAGGATGAGCTACAGTGTGTGTACCCAAGGGACGAATGGAATTCGATGGTATAATTATTTGTCTGGGTTGTACACCTTGAGAACTTACAACTGAACGATTTGCATTAGGATGAACCACAATAAAATTCGATCGATTATTGGCGATTAAAGGCTTAGGAAGGACAATATTACCCCCCACGCTAGCTGGTATTGAAATATAGGGGGTGGTTGTTGAAGTTACATTGGCAGCTGAATTAGTTTGTACGCTATTAAATGTATTTAAAGCACTAATAGCGGATAGTATACTATTATTACTATTCATGTTATTAGCATTTAATGATAAGTTCATGGAATGCTGTTGATTTGTTGAATAATTGTGATCTGGAATTTTTAGGATTTGTTGTTGCTGTTGATTCGTTTGAGCTAATATTTGCGAGGACGACAATGTATTATTTTTATTGGCTGTGTCTATGAGATTATTTAACGATATACATTTTATTTTGGGTACCTCTTTCACTTTATTTTCATCTTTTAGAGTATTTTCTATGAATACATCGTTGTCTTCCAGCAATATAACACAATCATCGTTAGGATCATATGGTTCCTCTTTGATGTTTACCAAGAATTTATCATTTTGTTTATGCTGATCATCAACTCCTTTAGAAATTTCAACTTGAAATTCATTTAATGATAATACACTTAAATCGCTTTTGGCAGCCAATTCACAACGTAGTTTTATGTTTTCCTGACTGTGAAGTAGTTGGAAATGTTCTTTAACCTCTTCCAGAGATTTAAATTGAAAGCTCTTACACTTTTCACAGTAGTAGGTGAGTACCAGATTGTGGTAACGTTTTAAGTGCAAAACAAAAACATTGCCATCCATATTCTTTTCTGGACAACAGAAACAATTTTTCATGGTGGAAAATGTAAGATGATCATTGGCAAAGACTATACAAATTTTATTATATATTTCATCTTGCATTTTAAAAAGCTGTACAACAGCAACGTCTCGTGCTTTATGCTGCTGCTGTATGTGTAGAGAAATTCTGGAACGGCTTGATGAGTGAAAAGAACAGGCAGCACAGATAAATAATGATCCTGAGTGGATTTTAAAGTGATTATAGATTTCTTCAAAACTATTACACTTCTCAACACGATAATTGCACATCGAACAACTATATGACATTGTGTCTTTAATTACATGATTAGCTTGCAAATGTTGAAAAAGTTCTTGCTCAGTGGAACGAAAGTCACAATTTCTAATTAAACAGCGTAGTGTAGATTTATGGTTCATTAGCAAATTGGTAAAATTTTCTACCCAAATGGAGCTATTATTTAAAGGCCATTGATTTTTTAGTAACTGCTTTTCAATTGTTTCCATATTTTTTAAGCGTTTCTCTAAAATCTTTAGATACTCATTAATAAAATCTTCACGTTGAGTAAATAAATTCTCCTGTATCATTATAAGGTATGAATAGTTTATTTTAAAACGTATATTTTCGAAACGCATTCTACCAAAATCAGCATGATTTTCGTTAGCATGTTGCAAAGCGCTTTGCTCGTTTGAGCAGCTGAATGTACAATAGAAACATAAAATCGTATGCTGACGATGTTCTTCAAAATGTAAGCGAAAGTTTTCCAAAGGAAGTATTGTTGTTTCCGTGGTGGGGCAGTGGGGACATTCACATTCCAGAGCACAATGACGTAGCTTCATATGTTTTAACCATAAATCGAAAATACTAAAGAACCCACCACATGAGGAAATTGGGCAACGATAAAGAGTATCTAGCGAAATACCAGTATGATTTGTTAATTTACGTAAGCGTACTTTAATGGTTTCTTCATTCATTTGTTGCAATTGCATAACATCCGGTTTAGTATCGACATTATCATCTAAAACAGTTTCAACTACATTTTGGTTTACAACAGATGCCACCTCAATGGTTGGAACTGTTTCGGACAGATTTATAACATTTAAACTAGTTAAGGCATCCTTAAAGAATAAGATAATAAAAGAAAAACAAATGGTTTATTATAGCTTTCCATGTAATCAAATGAAAATATACCTCAGTTTTATTAACTTGTCCACTGTGATCGTATATATAGGGTATTTTTTCTGGATGTTTAGAAGCAACATGAATCCTTAACTTTTTCATGTTATCACTTGTTAAAGGACAATATATGCAAGAATAAATTTTTAAACTTGTGGTAAAAGTAAATTTGTGTTCACTAGAAATATGCTTTGATAACAAATTTGAATTGTAGAACCCAGTATGGCAATCTGAAAAAAACAAAAACAAACAGAATTAGAAATTAAAATAAATATTTTAAATAATTCGATTGTCATTTAATATCCCGTAACAAGCAAAACATATAACATCTCACTATTAACATTGTATTGAAATTTTTTATCATATTTAAATCGTTCTTTGACAATTCAACTATTTTTTTGCACTTTTATTCCTACAGACGTTTGTTTCTTTCGCGAATATTTATAAAAAAAAATTGTTTCTGAGATTTCTGTGTGCCTGTGACATTTGTGTATAAGTTAGGTTACCTTTGCAAAACTACAATTTCTTCGAAAATTTCGGAATATTTTCCATGTATAATAAAAATGCATACATACATACATAATTGGCCATTACAACCCTGTGTCAGGGTTACGGCCTAGCTTCTCGCAGCACTCATGTTGTGTGTGTTAATTTTTATCCATGAGTACTAGTGATGTAAAAGTATTGAGTACTGAGTGCTCGATACCATGAATATTTACCGGTACTCAATATCCAAAAGTAACTATTCAATATTTATAGGGCTATATTCTGTAGCATGTTATTGCAAGTTTTTCTTAAAAATCCTCAGAAATAACACAAGTATGTGTTTTAATTTGTTTTAAAATATTACGTTTATAGGAGGAGGCAGTTCTAATTTAGAGAAGCATTTGGACTCGAAGCACTCATTAGTTGATTTAAAGAAAACAATTGAAGTTAATGCCGTAAAAGTAGAAATAGATTCATAGAACGTAAGCTTTAGTTTAGATTTTTTTTAAACTTTTATCTTATTAGAACTTTAAACCTAATTTTTTACTTGCTACGAAAAGTGTGGGGACATGCAAGACGAAATTTCATATAAAAACTGCAGGTTAGTGATATGGTAAGCATCTTTTACTTTCAAATAAAAAAAAAAACATTAAAGTATTGAATACTCAATTTAAAAAGAACCGAGTAGTATTGAGTAGTCAAAAGTAACCGCTTGTCACATCACTAATGAGTACCGGGACCTACAGTTTAAATTCGACTTTGAACGACAGGTTTGAGAAGCTTTTTCATGACAATCAATTACTCCCAGAATTTTTGTCAAAAGACTGCTGAGGTAGTCGCCGAAAGAAATAATTTTTTTTTCACATTTTTCAAGATATCAGAGCTGATTTTTGAACCCAGCGTTACCGTCTTAGCATGCCAACACACTAACCACTAGACCACGGCTGGCACGGTAACAAAAATTGATATCCGCTTTTATTTCGCCAATGTTAAGAAAATAATATTTCGAACTTGTTTTTATCCAATATTTTTTATTTGAAAGCGAAGGAAATACACTCTGAAACAGGGTTGTAATGTATGCATGTATCTTCAAAACGTTAACAGTAAAAATCTGTAAATTTGGTCCAAATAGCCAACAAATATCATCACTCAAAAGGTGCGCGGTTAAGTCAAAGAGTCTATGGGGTTGGATAGGTGGACCTGGTACTTCTCATGCAACTTAAATACATATGTATTGACTTTTCATTTTTTTTTTTTGAGAACGGTTAAGGCGAAAGTTTATAAATTTGTTGTTTATGGCTTCATAATCAAAAAGTGGGAGGAATTAGATAATCTCATACGAATTATATGATTTATATGTATTTATATGTATATAATTCGAATAAGATTTTAAACTTCAAAATTCTGTGAGAATTTGTAAATTACGATACTTATTAAAAACGTTAAAAAAATATTTAAAATAAAAAAGAAATATATCTGAGGAAAATTGCTTTGTTCATAAAATACTTACAACGACATTTAACTTTGTAAACATTTTTATCAATTAATTGTTTTAAATCGATATGTCTTTCAGGAATGTTGTTATCTTCGTTATTTATGGGACATTTATATATTTTGCAAATATTTAGAATTGTGCTATGATGACTTTTTTGATGAATGAAAACATTAGAGGCTTCTAAGCTACGATAACAGCATACGGAGCATTGATAATTCATATGTTGATGCTTGAGACGTATATGTTGAATTAATTCATCGGGAGTAAGCGAAATATCGTTGAATGGTATAATACAGTAGGGACATTGGAGATATTCATTTGTTGTTGAATCTATGGCGTGATCGGCTAAATGTTTCAGCATTTCTTCAGAACAATTTGTAGAATAGTAACAATCATCAATCATACATTTATAAAGCCCCAAATAGTTGACAGTTTCCGGATAATAACGATATTTTTCGTATATTGTATAGCTTTCATACTGGTCAACAGTACTTTGGTCACGCTGAATTAAGGAATTGGTATTTAATGAAGCTATAGATGGTGCTTGCAAAATACTTTCGTTAATTTGTAATGGCTCAACTTTTAAATGCCTATGTGGCGAACTACTTGCGATTAAAGGAGGATTATGAAATTGATTGCATTCTGGTAAACTTTTTAATAAATTTTCTGCATGATGTATAACTGTCATGGGTGCTTGAACATTTGGCGTATCTTCATGCATTTGTTTTAATTCTTCTTCCAGATTTAATTTATTATCTTCAAATAGGTCTTCAGAGCAGGGTTCATTGCTAATAGGCACATCATCATCATCCACCTTAAACTTTAATTCAGTTTTCGTATTTGTTGAGTCTAAGTTCTCTTCAATCTCTGCCGATGCAACCGTTGGTTGTGGCGATAATATCTTACTAGTTCCTGTATTCTGGTCTGGCCCATCACTTATAGCTGCTAATATACATTTACCTACATTTGTTGCTATAGCTTTCGAGCTATGATGATGCTCTATTATATGTTTAATAATATTGGCTTCATTTAATTGAACAAAATTACAAATATCGCAATAATGTAAGTATATACACTGAGTATCTGGGGGATAACGATATCTAACTTGAACATAGGAATTGCGGCAAGTTTTTGAATGCAAAAGATGTGACTGTATGTCGGCTCTATAAGGTTTTAATAATTGACAATGTGAACACTGGAAGGCAAATTCTCCTGTATGAGACGAATAGTGATTGTAAAAATTCATAAATACATCTATAAGTTCCTCCTTGCAGAAAGGGCATTCTACAGCGTAACGTTCTAAACGACTATTTGATGTATGTGGTTGCAACTTGGCAAATGGCGTATTTATTTTAAGATCATCCATTTCGGACCAATCTAAACGTGATACATATGATTCAGTTTTATGTCTGCGTATATAATGGTTTGTCAAATCCGAAGGTTTCGAAGTGCACAAAACGCAAAAATGTGTATTACGTTCTGTCATTTGACAATCATTATTTAATTTAAGTGGCTTGTTTAATTTTTTTGTATTTGCTTCAATGGGTTTTTGTATGTTTTGAGGTTTATCATTTAGTCTTACCAAATGAACGTTTAAACGATTTTGTTTATTTCCCATGGGTTTTCTCTTAGTATGCTTTCTTATAAACTCTTGCGATATACGTTCTAATTTTACATAGCCAGGGTTTTTGATTATCATTTTTTTGAGCTTTTGAAGCTCTTCAGAATCATCACTATCGTTTGCATCTTCTGTGGATGAAGAGGACGATTCAGATTCAGACTCTATACGTAAAGATAGGCATCTTTTGGAAGGTCTTATAATTTCATCAATTGTTTTACGTCGTTTAATTTGTTCAGAAGACTGCGATTCTCTTGGACCCTGCGGGCTATCAATGTTAATGTCTTTTAGATGTGAATCTGCCAATTGTTCTGAAATTGCAGAAAGAGCATGAATACTACACCTTCTTTTAAGGCCTATAGGATGTGAATATTCCTTCTCTTTTGCCATTGCATTATTTATGCTAGAAGAAGAACTGTGGGCAGGATCGTTCTTTAATTGATTTTTAATATTTACACGAGCTTGTATACTTGAACGACGTTTATCCTCAACAGGTTTGGCAACATAATCTAATAATTTGTCAAAACCCTTAACTGTACAATTTAATTCCCGATAAACACGGTTAAGTTTATCTTCAGAATTTTCCTTTTTATGTTTATTGCTTTTAGTTTTATTGCATTCTGTGGCATTTTCTTTTTTATTTTGAGAGCCTTGTTCATTTGTGTGCTTTTCCTTTTTATGTTTATTGCTTTTAGTTTTATTGCATTCCGTTGCATTTTCTTTTTTATTTTGAGAGCCTTGTTCATTGTGTGCTTTGGGATGTACATTTGATTGCTCTGTTATGCTTGTTTCAGTATTGGTTTCCCCATTTTTTTTGTGATTCCACAAACTTGTTATTTCTTCTTTGTTAGGACTTATATACGATAATATTTTCAAACGTAATTCTTCTCTTTTCTCTTCTTCTCGCTGTTTTTCTAATTCTAAATTTTGCTGCATTTTTCTGCGTTTATATTCGCCATAACTAATTGTGGACACACTTTCGGTAGAGGTTTTAAATCGTTTTGCTTCATAATTTTGGGATGTATTTAAATTAGCTGTTTTATTTGAAAGAACATTTTGTCGGTACATTGGCAAGTTATTTATAGATTGTGGTGGGTTTGGCATTTGCTGACCGGCCTGAGACTGGCATATATCCATAATACTCTTCTCTATTTCGGGATTGTTACTAATTAAGGGGAAATTTTTTATAACCTTCAGTTGTTTTTGTATACGCGGATCTTTAAAGTTTATTTTTTTAACGGGAGGTAAGACTTGAGGGTTTATAATGTTAGAAGTTTGATTATAAACAGTAGTCGTTTGCATTTGAGATAGATTAGAGTGATTTTGAAACGGCGGAAGTTTTTCTGTATCTGAATATGTTATTTGCATTTGATTATGTTGGTGATGCAAGGACGTATTTGTCGGAGACGTAGTTGATAAATTAATTGGTGGAGGGGGAGGTGGTGTTTCTGATGGAGATAAAGTTTCGGGATTCTTATTGGCATTTGCCAGTGCAGATACAAGGGTATCAATAGATTCATCATGTAAAACAGTTTTATAAATTTTCCTTAATTTTTGTGTTTCATTTTCCTTTGTTATTTTAGAGGAATCGTTTGCCTTCACATCGTCCGTTCTTAGCAGTTCATCAAAATTAATTTCGTTTTCATTAAAAATTGAATCAATAGATTCACACAGAGATTCAGCTTTCTCTATATCAATCTGATTTTCAATATTCTTTACTACATTTTTTGATGTATCATCTTCCTTGAAATCAGGTTTGGTTATTTCTTTCAAATTACTCTGATAATCTTTTAAAGCTGTCGCAGCCTCTTTCGATGTAGAAGGTTTATCACTAAGTAACTCATCTTCACTGCCTGAATCTAAAGATATTGTTTCCAAGTGTTTTTTACTGTAAGGTTTTAAATCTTGGTTCATAATTAAACTCTCAACAACCACTTCATCATCATATTTGAAATCAGTACGTCTTTCAAATAAAATATCTGTTTCAGTAGATTTTTGACTTCTATTCGCCACATTCTCCAGTACTATTTTACTATCACCTTCATTTTTAAAATCTGAACGCCTTGTAAATAATTTAACAGATTCTTCAAGCAAATCTAAAGTATTAATATCATCTGTTGCTTTAGGATTTTTATTCAAAATTCTTTCAGTTGTGCTATCGTTATTGGTTACACTATCGTCGCTTATGTCACTTTGATGATAATTATAATTAATTGGCCCATATTCCATTTTCCTTTTCTGTTCATCTTCTGCTAGCTTATCAATTTTACTTAAAAGATCTTTTGATGCATCATCCAAAGCGTCGTCTTCTGTAATAGTAGCTTTACGAGATTGATTTGGCCGAGATTTTGATTTCTCTATATAATCGATGCTTACGATTTTTATATCATCATCACTGTCATCCTGTGGTACTTTTTCTTTGAGCTTAGAGCGATATTCTGTTTTTAATTCTGATGTTGTGGTACTCTTTCTTTTCGTACTTTTTTTATGACTTCTATCACTATTTTCTCTCTCTAATAGCCTTGATGTTAAATGATTATTTGCATTATTTTCTTCTTTATCATCATCATCGTCTGAGCATAAATTTACATAATCTTTGAATTTTAAAGGTGCAAATATTTCTGATATATTTTTAGGTATGCGCTGAAAATAGATTAAAATTGCTATTTATTGTATAAATATTATATTTAATGCGTATTTATAATTGTATGTACAATGTACATATGCATGTATATGCAAAATACATATGAATTTGTTGGTTTTTGTTATTTAAAAATACTGAGGAAAATAATTCCTATCCATCCTAGATGAAATACAATTTGATTTTTAATTTAACTTTTATTATGCTTTCTTCCGAGTTGCTTTTCGAATTTTCTGTCACTTTGCTGTAACGTATCAATCAGTGCCACTTTGATGTGCGTTGCAATAAGATAACAACCCGAAAAACACACATCAAAGCGAGCATAACGGCAGTTTCAAAATAATAGCGGCAAGATTTTAAGCTGGTCTACACAGTTTTTAGACTTAAATCGTATTGAAATTTTATGGCAAATTGTTAAAGCATTTCTTCGAAGAAAAAATCCTTCCAATACGGAACAGTTGTTTGAATTTTTTAAAGATGCCTGGAAGAACATTCCATCGAAACGTTTTAAAGAATGCCAAAACGTTGCTTGGACTTTATATTAAAAATAAGGATAATTCCACTATGTACAGAGGTAAATAGAGTGTAATTGATAGTAATAATTTATAATTAATTTTTCTAATGTTTTTTTTTTTCGGTGTTAAAGATGTTAGATCAGGGCGCATGCATTTAGATATATATGTGGGATCTTTTGCAATAAGTAATATTTTCGACACAAAATTTAAAAATGTAATGATGCAATTTTGTAGAAAATTGATTAAGTATGAAGAATCCATAAATTGTTACCCAAAAAAGGTTTATTTGTCTTCGAAATAATGAAGTAAAGTCACATGTAAATTTTAGTCCAAAATATTGAAAACTGCTTACGCACTTCTATAGTGTTTGTACGTAAAATACATAATTTTATTGCTCTGATGTAAATAGTAATTTTTTTTTTCAAATATAGACTTTTCTGCGTACTTTAAAAAATTAAAAAGTTCGCTCATAGGGTTTAAAATGACATGATAAAATTTGTTCTATAATGTGCCGTGATTGCAAAGTTCCATGATAGAAAAAGAGGTTGCTCGGGAATTCTTTTGTGCTTTCAGGGTACGCTAATTGTTAAATTGGATATTTTCGTGTTAAATGATTATTTACACTTTATAATAACTTTTATACAACTTTTAATATTTGTTTTTAATTTTTATACGTATAAGTAATTGTTTAGAAATACTGTTTTTCCTTTTTGCCTTACCACTTTATTCTCGATAAGTAAATTTTGGTATTGGGTTTTAATAGACTGCTCTATTTTATTTAAATCGCTTAAGGGATATCTAAAAAAGAAATATATTTATCCACAATAAGTTTTTTTATGACAATATAAAATAAATATTCTTACATACTTTTTCTTTTTCAATACAATCCATTTTTTTATATTTGTAAATTTGACGTATTTATTTTTATCAATGTTGAGTAGAAAATCAATAAAAGGTATATATTTCATTAGTGCTTCCAGTTTTTCATTTGTTTTGTCTTCCATTTTTTACCTGCAAAAAAGATAAAAAAAATTATACCAAATATATAACGTTCTTTTTTTCAATATTGCACTTCCTTCTTGGTAGAGTAAAAATGGATAAAAATAATAAAAATTTATGTAGTTTGTCAAGAAAATGTTTTGACATAGTGAAAATAATTTTTTTTTTTAATTTTTATCATTAAAATAGTTACTGTTTAATTCTTACTATTTTTGATTATTTATTCAGTTTTGGATATGTTTTAAGTAACAAAAAAAAACTTCCAGAATTTGTTGTTGAGAAAATGTTTTCAACTACGAGTACTAAACATAATATTATGTACATTAGAGTGTACCACCTTACAAGAAAAAAAGTTTCCCCGTACAGCCACTAATATGAAGTATTCGAAGATTTCAGTTTTTTTCGTTATATCATAGGGATTTACAGTCCGATCTTTAAGTATGATATAGACGAGAAGACCAAAAATATTGATATATCATATTAAAGATCGGACTGTAAATGCCTACGATATAACACAAAAACTGAAAAGATGATACGGATACTTCGGACAAGGCAAAGTCTCCAATTGGGGTCAACCTGTCGGCCTCCAGAACGATTCTTGTTCCTGTTAAATTTAAGTCGTTATACAGCCTCCACGCGGCCCCCTATATAGCATACTAACACCCGCTAGCTTGTTAGCTAATGTATGCGGCGTTGCCTAATCCCCTGGACTTTAAATTTGAGTTGTGCGTAGTGCTTGGACCCACCACATAAAACATTCTTCAATGCAAACTGAAACAAGAGCCTCTAAAAGGACCTCCTTTTATGTTGATGACCATGGCAAACTTTTTAAGAACTATGATTTGAGGATATGCAGCTGAAAGCTCTCGAAAGTAAGGCTGACATCACCGCCATCCAGGAAATGCGATGGATAGGGTAAGGTTGTACGAGGCAAGCAACATGTGACATTTACTACAGCTGCTATGAAAAGAGACGCGAATTTGGTTGCGGATTCGTAGTTAGCAAGAGACTTCGCCATCTTGACTCGGAGTTCACCCCCGTGAATAAAAAAATAGCTACGATCGGCATAAAGGCAAAGCTTTATATCAGCCTTATTTGAATGCACGCCCCGACGGAAGAGACACTGTCGGACAGTTCACTTTCCATTATTCCACCTCGCCGAACGGCTTGAGATCCCGTCCCGAGTGAAGAACAACAAATCAGCTGGACCTAACGATTTGCCAACTGAACTCTTGAAATATGGAGACGATGAGTTGGTTAGATGCATGCACCAGCTCATTTGCAGAATATGGCTGGAGGAAAGTATGCCCGATGATTGGAATCTGAGTGCCCTCTGTCTCATCTTGAAAAAGGGAGACTCCACGATATGCACCAACTACAGGGGTATAAGCCTCCTCCCTATCGCATAATAGGTTCATACGAGCTTATTGTGTGAACGACTGAAGCCATTTGTCATCTCACTGATTGGACCTTATCAGTGCGGCTTTAGACCTGGTAAGTCCATTATTGACCAGATATTCACACTGCGCAAAATCCTGGAGAAGACCCAGGAAAGTTAAGTCGACACACACCATATTTTCGTCGACTATAAGGCAGCGTTCGATAGCCCAATAAGGCATCGTGTTTATGTCGAAATGTCTGAGCTCGGTATTCCTGCTAAGCTGATAAGGCTATGCCTAACGACGCTGAGCAACTCCTGCAGTTCTGACAAGGTAGGAAGGGACCTCTCCGAGTCTTAACACCGTGCGAGGTTTCAGACAGGGCGATCCCTTATCCTGTGACCTCTTCAATTTTATCATGGAGTGTTTTGGGAAAGGTGTGTGTACATCGTAATGACACTATTTTTAATAAGTGTCCAGATCCTTGCGTATATGCCGACGACATAGACATCATTGGGCATACCAAGCGAGATGTCACCGCAGCCTTTAATGCTATTAAACCGGAATCTGTAAAAATGAATCTGGCAACACTGCTTCAGTCATAGGATTTTTTTTTAGAAAATTTGTCTGAGTGCAAAATGAAAAAGATTTATTGAGACTTGCGCAATTTAAATGTTCGAAAATTAGAGGAAACGCACAGACAGCACCGGAATTCAAAGGAGAGGGGTGAGTAAGAACGGCTGACTCCTAAAAATTTATTTACAATGTAGCAATACAGTATTAAAACCAAGTTGGTACATTGTATTGTTACTTTTTAATAATGTATCATATATGGCAGTGGTCTTCATCGATATTTCCCATCTAACGAAATTGTTCAATTTTATTTAAATATTACAATCAGGGTTGCTCAATAAAAAAACCCTACCAAACAGCCTGTAACATTAATCCTTATTCATTATTACTTGATAAATTAGTTGTTTTTTTAACGAAATTTGTTTTCCAATTTCAATTTTGCATTAATCATATACCGTATTGTATGTACTGATATTATTTTTAGAATTACTGTAAACCTGCTTTTGTTTTATTTTCCAATCAAAAACTTAAATAATTATAATTATTTACCAACGCTACAAAATCCTTCATTTAAAAACTCCATACGAACTCATATATAGTACCCTTCGCACACGTGGTTTCAACACGATAAGGCGACTGCACACAAAGCCAGAGCTTTGATGAATTTACTCCGAGAAATTTCCCCCAAAAACTGATCAGTCGCTTTGGAATCATCCCATGGCTACCGCGGACGTCAGATCTAACTCTTATTGATTTTTTTATGGGACTACCTCAAAATGAGGGTTTATAATGATAATCCTAATCTATTGTGGCTTTTATCAATCAGCTCAATTGAACCAAGTTTACTACAGCGTGTGGCGCAGAGCATAATAATTTCCGCATTTCCATTCTATCGTATTTAATAAAACTTTCTACCAATTATTACGTTTTTTATTTAAATTCGAAAAAATAAATCTGCTACCAAACACCCTGTATAAGATTAATAGCAATAGGTCTGAAAAATCTTGACTGTTGTGCAATAAAATATTTTAGATTCAAGAAAAAACAAGAAAGCCTTTAATTTGGTAAATTGTTTATGTACTAATATACTTTCTATAAATAAGAATATATATAGTATATATGTTTTATAAATATAATTGTGACAATTATATCATCGTACTCTAAAAAGTGAGTTTTTAAAAAATTTAACTTTATTTAATTTAGCTGTGTTTAAGCTTTTTTTTATGAAATTAAATGAAAGCTTTTTTCAGACGTTGTAAAAACTGAAAAAATCAAGCGTATTACATCTTCTAGAGTTATCTTTAACTATAACCGCTCCTTACTTAGTACGATATGTGCTGCTTGTGAACACAGTGATGAAACACATGACAGTTCCAAAAGTAAAAAATCACCTGTTATTAATTTTATTACCAATTAAAAACAACAATTATATGTATTTTTATTAATACTTGTTATTTCTTTCAAGCGGTTGTTGGAGTTTCGTCACTGTATACACTCACTCTGCTCTTGACCGAGTTGGCGGCACCAAAACTGAGCTGAAATAAAAAATCTGTTTCACTTCTGTTCAGTTTTAAAACCATGAAATTGCATCTGCCTACTCTTATTCAGCTGTCAGCAACCACTTACCATTTTACTTCTTTTTCAATGCCTGATAGAAATTTTGCTCATTTGAGGAATATTTATTTATTGATTGGTATAGTTTTAAAACATAGCGAATTTTCCCAGGTGTGTTTAGGGCGTCAATTCCTCCAGGTGTCACGTGTTGTGTTATTGAGTTGTATATAAGTTATCACTGTAGTTTTGTTTCTAATAGTTATCAAATTTTAAAGAATTCTACTGCCGCCACAATTATATGAATTTATTGAGAACAATAATTGATTGCTTTTAAGTATGTCGGCGAACATTATGATCCAATTTTTTTTCTTGTTAGTTTTATATGATTGTATTTAATTATATATTTAAAGTGTACTTAAGATAGTGCAATGCTGAATGAAATAAAATATAAACAAAAATTTTGTTAATGAATAATGTTATTGCATAAGCAAAGCAATTAAAAATTAAAACAAAAATAATAAAAACAATTAAAGGCAAATAAAACCTCAACCAGCATATTAAAATATAAACTGTCCGTTCTTTTCAAAATTTAAAGCAAACATTGCTTTCAACTTTACAATTTACTTTAAAGTAATTTAGTTCTATAAATCTGATGTAATTTATTAGAAACTAATATTGTAGTATTATAAACAATTTAACACATTTAAAGTACTTTTCGTTAAAGATCTACTCTGCAATTAAAAACATTTTTTTTCTATAATATTTTCTATCAATATAATATTTTTATTTTTTACTTTAATTATGTATATTTTACAGACCTTTAGGAAAAGTCAGATGAATAAAATATTTGTATTATTTTCCTTGACCTTTTTATTAATTTTATTATTAGATAAATTACCCGAGCTTAAGTTCGAGAAATATTTGTACCTATTTATTTTTCGATTTTTCGCTACTTCCCACTACTACTTACTTTAAAAAATTACCAAAATTAAAAAAAAAATACTGGTATCATAATAATAATCTGCATTGTTTTCTCCGCAAATACCCTGAAACTAGAGATCATTGATTGACAACGGAAAAGTGATTAATTAACATGCGTCTAAAACTACTAGCTGAAGGTGAAAAAATCTTCAGGTTAGTAGGTAACCCATTGTATAGCCTGGAAGCCCTCAACAAGAATGATCTTTCAAAAATAGAGTTGTTAATTCTAGGAAGTGTCAATTGTAAATTGCGTGTAGATCTTGAGAAATTAAATAAAATTCTTAGGGAAGGATTGTAATTGTCCTTGATAGTATAATAGAAATTACATAAGACATGAACTTTGATGAAGTACTGGAAGGAGAATTTGCAACTATTGCTGGCAGGAGCATTTGCAACTATTGCTTCTGGAAATTCAAATGTACAATATTAGCCTATTTTTGAAATGATTTTTATGCATTTCTGACACAGTAAAATCCAAAATTTGCAATCAACTTAATGCACCAAATTTTAAGACGTTGATACACACATAATAGGCCATTACAACCCTGCTGCAGGGTTACGGCCTAGCTTCTCGCAGCACCCATGGTGTGTGTGTTAATTTTTATCCATAAGTACCGGGACCTACAGTTTAAAGTCGACTTCAAACGACAGACTTGAAAAGCGTGTTCATGGCAATCAGTTACTCTCAGATCTTTTTCCAGAGGACTGCTAAAGGCCGTGATACACTCACTATCCTATCGAGTCGTATGATTTGTCAAAAAAAAAATCGTGTGTTAAAAAAGTATAACAGTGTGGCATACAAATGCGTCTGTATGACAGAATTTTTTGAAAAGTGTCTGTCCGACTTCATAATCTTTTGAAAAAATTTATAAATTTTTTTCTCCATGCAATGAGGGTTGCATTTTTTAAGATGTTAGCAAAAGGCAACTCTGCATATGCTTTGCAACATATTTTGTGTGATGGTGTGGCGCTAATGTTGCCGTATTGATGCGACTTTTAAGTGTGTGACAGAAATCGATGATTTTCTTGTGAATGAATCGTACGACTCTATATAATAGAGTATCAATGCCTTAAGAGGTAGTCACCAAAACAAATATTTTTCCATTTCTTTTTCAAGATGTCAGAGCTGGGGTTTGAACCTAGAGCTCTTGTGTTATTAAGCTAACACACTAACCTATAGACCATGGCGACACTATATCGATAGTCTGTAAAATATATAATTAGGCTTTTTTCTTTTTCTTCTCAACTTTGTTCGCTGCCGTCATTAGGAAAGCTTACTTTTACAAATTTTGTTTCGCCATTCTCTATTTTACACACACTGGGGGTCAATTCTGAATTTATGAAAAAATGAAATGATAAAAAAAATTTATCATTTGCATCACGTCAATTTATCACTTCGCATCGTCATTTATAGCGATTCTTATTCAACTTATGAAAAACAGATTCGTTATAACTTTCTCTTTTGTTCCATTCTATTCGTTTATTGAATATTTACCACATATATTTACAATAAAAAAAAATTTATTTATTTTAGATAACTTTGAAAATATTATGTTAAAAATATATCTCTATATAATATATTAGGAATAGAACAAGAACAAAATTGATAAAATATTTGTATTCTCCTTGTTTGTGTTTAGTGCTGCATATTATACCATCTTATAAAAACGACTAAGCGTTTTTTTATTGTAAATCAATATATGTTTAAAAGCTTTTGTTAAAATTAATCCTCTTACTTGGAATTAATAAATTTGAAAAAATTTTGTTAAATATGTGAATGTGTTAAATGAAATACTTAAAAAAAGTTTTAATAAAAAATTTATGTATTTATGGTTAGATATCAGCAACTATTTGTTGATGAAAAAAAATTTATTGTATGAAAAAAATATGAGATAGTTTTCATAAAACTGGAAATTAGAATCGCTTTTTTATGAAAAAGTGAAACATTTTTTCATTTTGTTTTTTTTTTTTGAAGAAACAGAACCAATTTATAGTCATACACAAAAGTCGACTCTTGGTAAAGTTAGTCTTTAAATAAAAAGTTCTTACTAAGTTTTTTGTATTGTATGTCTAAATTGACCATTTTACTTGATAAACCTTTGCTTATGAAATCCAATCAACATTATGAAGTGGCAACTTTGAGCAGCTACTTTTTTATTTTTATTTACAAGATTTATTTATTCAAGGGAAAAACAATAATCAATTTAAAAGATAGGTGCCCAGCGTCTATAGGACATAAAAGGGCAAGTTGGCAACATAAAATAAATGAGATCCTATGAATTATTTAACAATATAAAGCAAAATATAGTTTGTAGTAACAACAATAAAGCCCCTATGACACCTACTTTTTTGTATTGAATTGCTATAGAATTGAAAGAAAGAAACAACAAATGCTGGAAAGAGTGGAATATAAAAAATGTAAACAAAATATTTATTTTTGTTTTTGTATTTATATTTATTTCAATGTTGATACTTTTTGTTTTGTAAAAATAACGCTACCTTGAAGGCAAAAATACCCTAAAATCGCTTAATTGTAGAATAACACCATTAAGTTAGCAACACTATAATATTTTAAATTCTAAATGTCAATTTTACAGCCAGCCCCAGGATATCGAATCGTGTAGTTTTAAGCGACAAACAGCTGATTTGCGGCACACTAATTTTTGTGTCGCCAAAAAAATGCGATTGGTAACACAAAATTTTTTACACACATATACATAAATAAACAAAATCGGAATAAGTTTGTTTACTACATTTCTGTCAAGTTAAACTAGCACATGGTTGCATTTTTTACTGTACAATTTAAGCATTTCAGCGCTTTTTACGTGCATATTCGCGATTATTTTTTGATATAGGGTGTTTTTTATTGAGGTATAGAACTTCAAGTTGGCATCACTTTTTTAACTGGCGGCCATTTCGTCAGCTGTCAAGTGATTAATATTTAGTTTGGTTTGCCATTTCATCATGAACAGGTTGACAAAAGAACAACGCTTGCAAATCGTGCAAATTTATTTGGAAAATAATGGTTCAGTTCGCGAAGTTTACCGCAAGCTCCGCCCATTTTATGGTCGACATAATCGTCCATCAGAGCAATTAATGCGGTTAACCATGGATCGTTTTCGCACTACGTTTACTCTATGTGATAATACGTATCCGCAGAGACGTCGAACTGTGCGCACCGAAGAAACAATTGCCGCTGTAGAGCAAAGTGTTGAAGAGAACCCGAATGAATCGATTCGCCACCGTGCACAGCAATTGGAGCTTTGTCCATCAACTTTATGGAAGATTTTGCGCAAAGATCTTGGCTTGCGACCTTACAAGATCCAGCTTGTGCAAGAATTAAAGCCGCAAGACCATGCAATGCGTCGTGATTTTGGTGTATGGGCCGAAAATGAGATTGATCTCGATGCTGATTTTCATCGCAAAATTTTGTTCAGTGATGAGGCTCATTTTTGGTTGAATGGCTACGTCAACAAGCAAAATTGCCGCATTTGGAGTGAAGAGAATTTACATGAGACCCTTGAGACGCCATTACATCCACAAAAACTGACTGTTTGGTGTGCTCTATGGGCTGGTGAAGTCATTGGGTCATACTTCTTCCGAAATAATGCTGGAGAGTCAGTTACCGTTAATGGAGACCGGTATAGAGCCATGATAACCGACTATTTTGTTCCCGAATTGGATGGCATGAATGTGGATGAGTTGTGGTTCCAACAAGACGGCGCTACATGCCACACAGCGCACGTCACAATCGATTTATTGAAGGAAACATTCGATGAGCGCATAATTTCGCGGAATGGACCTGTCAATTGGCCACCAAGATCGTGTGATTTGACACCATTGGATTATTTTCTTTGGGGATATGTGAAGTCGCTCGTCTACGCCAACAAACCAGAAACGTTAGGGGACTTGGAAGCCAACATTCGTGGCGTTATTGCCAACATACGGCCCCATATGTTCGAAAAAGTGGTTGAAAATTGGACCTGTAGAATTGGCTTTATTCGAGCTAGCCGCGGCCGGAAATCATATTTACACATTAATGGCATAAAATTATTCTTCCAATAAAGCCAAATTGATGGACATTAAAACGATTTTCTTGTGTTTTATTTCAATTCGAAGTTCTGTACCTCTAAAAAAAACATCCTGTATGTTGATAATGGCAGCTTTGTTGTTTATTTGCATTACGTTGGTAACGTAAAGCAGCGACCGGCACACTTATACTAACGCATTTGCAGTTGTATGAGTAATTTGAGAGTCTTATTTTTAATACGACACTGCAAGAAAAAGTTACACTTATTTTTATATAAATCACTACGTACACTGGAGAGAGTGGCTTATATCTTAAGTGTACATACACATACTATGTATATGTATGCATATTTTAAAATTAACTCGTAAAATAAAGACAAGGCTAAAACAAAATGCAACAACCAAAAAAATATAACGAAAAATAGGAAAAAAAAAATAAAAAAAAAAATTATAAACAAAAAAATAATAGCAATAATCAACAACAAAACAGTAACAAATATCGACCATAAAAGCAATAATAATAATAAAAAAATTCACCAATAAATAAAAGATATAACAAAGAAAATAACGGAAAAATAATAAAAACAAGAAATTAAAATAAAAACCTAATGTAAATTAAGCATAAATATTAAATACAACTTTGAATGACACCATCAATGTTAATTTCATAATAATAATATTTTCATATTCCTTGTGACATAATTGAAAATGCCTTTCCATATTTAATTTTTTTGGTTGTAACAACGAGTGTTGACACACTAAGCATTCAACTTTACCAAAAAAAAATTTCTGAAAATAGAAATTGATAGTCATACATTCTATTAAACATTTTCTCTCACTGTAATATGTATAAAATAAATAAACTGTTTATTTTATGCCTATACGTGTGAGTACGTACATGTGAGAGCAAAAGAGAAATTTAGCTCGGAGCTGGCTTTTGCCGGACGCTGACGTAAAGCAAAGCGAACGATAAAGTGACAATTAGTGGGCCGCAGTTTAGATTCACAGTGAGTGACTGAGTTTCTTTCGCTTAAGTTTTCTTTCGATATCGTGGGCCTGGCTGTTAATGTAAAATATTTTAACTTGTTTTTGACACACTCCACTTTTTTATCGATAACATTTGTAAATTTTTTGGCAATTCTGTATTTATATGAATATAGTTGAACTCTTTACACCCTTTATACTTTCTTATTATATTATATTTGCAATGTTCTCCAAATCATTTTTAATACAAAAAAAAGTAGGTGTCATACGGGCTTAAATAACAGTTACATATATACATATTTTTAAATATTTGAATATCAAAAAAAAAGAAAAATTATATAGTATGTTAATTGTTGTAAACAAATAAAATTACATACACACACAATTAGAAAATATTCATACGAACAAAAATCCTCCCGAAATGAAAAATAAAATATGAAGTAACAAGCAGTGTTGCCACAACTTTTAATTATTTGTAAATAAATTTAAGCAAAAATATAACCAAAATGGAAAAAAAAATTATCAAATTGTTAACTCTGATAAAAACAATTAAGAAAATTGTCTTTACAATATTGAAAGAAAGCAACATCAGCGTCAACCTAGACTACAAAGCGCTATTTAAGTAAAAGGATTGCATATGTACATATATCTTAGTAGATATTAGCAAAAAATAGTAAACAAAAAATGTGTTGGGCACACTTGTGTTTTATTATTATTTTCAAGTTGTAAATTTATAATTCAATGAGTTGAAATAAGACTGGCTTTCGTTTGCCTCAATGGAAAAAGTAACCAAAACGAAAAAAAACTCCACATGCACACATTGCAGAAAAAACTAACCAAAAACGGCAACGCTGATAAAAGCGAAAATTACGAAAAGTAAATTTCCGACACAAACGTTCGTGTATTTATTTGTTTCATTTCTTCGTTTCTTCTAAACACTGCGACAAATTTTGAGAATATGCATGTAAAAGAAATCACAACATTTTTAAACAAAATATACTTATGTATGCTACCACGCAGTCAGTCAAAAGAAAATTGATAAAAAAAAAGGTCTGGAAATAAGGTCTTCGTGTCCGATTTTAGATTTAAAAACTGTACTTTCATTATATTAATTTTCTTTGTTGTTTGTATTGTCTATCTTATTCATTTTATCTATATACGCACATAACACATTGCAACTTACAATCGTATCAATGCCATGCCAATGTTCTTAATTTAAAAATTTTTTTTTCATTTTTTAAGAAAAAAAAACGGACATTTTTTTTGGAAATGAAAACAGAGCATGCATATGAAAATATATACAAAGAAAAAAAATATGTACATAATATGTATAACTATGTGTGTACTACATATGATACCAAAAATGAAGAGTTCTCCTACCTTTCCTTTTATTCAGTGACGAAATTCCAACAAAAAAAAAATATATGTATATATGACAAGAAATCTCCGTTAATATAAAACACCAACGAAGCACTCTAAAAACTCAAGAAAGACTGAATAAAATACATTTTGCAGTACACAAAATAACCCATAAAGGGTGATGCCCAACTATTTAGAAAACACACTTTTATAAACAGCGATTTTACAAAATTACTTTTTAGGAATTTTTTTTGATTAAACAGAATACGACCGCAACTTCAAGCAAAAACGACTCTGACAGAAAACATGCCCATAATTAATACCCTGTTCATAGAAGACGAATGGTTTGTAAAACGACGGCTGCAAATTCTGGAACTGTCATTTAGTGGTTTTACATTTCTTGAATGTAAACTTTTTAATAATTAAGTTTATGAGAGTTTTTGCTAAAAACTGAATTATATTTTGTAATTTAATTATGTTTATGCCCTTCTTCAATTTTTTTCTATATCGCTCATTTTATTTAACAAATTCCAATATCAATTTATTTACAGCCTGTTCATAGAAGACGAATGGTTTAAGGCGTTCGTCTTTTTATATGAAAAACACCAACAAATTTTTGTGGGTTTTGTTGTTGTTTCATTTTTTCCACTTTCTTTTGTTCTTATTTTTCTTTGCGTCAACAACAAATGGGTTTGTTTACAAAATGTATGAAATTTAATAAAAGTGTGATAATAGTGTTGCCAGAGGCTTTGGCATAGAAATCGTCATTTCGAGAATAAAATCATATGTTGAAGAAAAAAATCATTACATTGAATTTTTTAATTAATTTATTTTATTACATATATACATATTTATAATAAGTACTACGTATATAACAAATATGTGTGTTATGATATTTGTTTATAAATGTGGGTAGATAAATATATACTAAATAAAAAAAGCAATATTAAAATTTTTGGTGAACTGTATTTTTTCTATTATAGTACTGCGAAAGTTTCATATTTTTAATTGCATATTTTTATTTTTAAATTATAACGAGCAATTTTTTATTACCAAGTTATTTTTTGAATATAAGATATCTTCAAGCGTATTTTTATAAAGTCTGTTTCTGTATTTAGTTTTATTTAAATTGACTATTGAAAATATCCTTTCAACATTTGCAAAAGGAATGGAAAGCCAAGTAATTATCAGCCCGAATAATTTTTGTGATTCCTGACCAAAAATGTTCGGAGATATTTTTAAGGGTTGAAAATTGGTAAAAAAATTGACAAGACGTAGTTCTCTAAGCTCGTCATCCAAATACTGGATATCATTTTCATCAATTAAGTAAGGATAATTAATCCTGCCAAAACGTACTTTTCTATTTATAGTTTTTAAAGGGTCAAGACGTGAATTCTTTTTTAATCGAACATCGTTAAAGTCGAATCGTTTTAGTATTTGCTCACATAATTCAATATAAAATGTAGTAAAATTTTCAACAAAATTATTATTTTCTTCTACAGTAAGTTTAGAATTAAAAATTATTTGTTGAACATACCTATACTCCTAAATATACCTCTTCGTTTTTTAAAAAGAAATTTGTGTGTTTCAAAGTTAATTTCAGTGTTGAAATTTAGATTAACAACATATTCTGATTTTATAAAATTATCTAAAAGTTTAACATATATTACGTTTATACGTCCGACTTATTTGCAAATAAAGGTAGAATTAGCCAAACGTAACGTAGCGTATCTTAACGTTGACGAGTCAGCTGATCATTTATTTTACATGCAAAGTAATGGCAGCGCTTACCGAATAAAAAATGTAACGTAACGGCACGTATCAATCTGTAGAAAATAGAAATTCTCTGCGTTTTTACGGGACATTTGCAAACAGCTGGTTTATTTAGGCTTGTCAAACTTCCTTTTTTAAGCAGTAAGGGTAATTTTGTTTTGTTCAATGTACTTATTTCTGCATAACACCTAAAAAGGTACGCTAATGTACTTTTTTTAATCTTTTGTATTTCTTTTTTGTTCTGAACATTTAAAACTAACCTATATAATATTAAAGTACATTTGCCACCAAAGTACTATAATTTTAAAAAGGTCTATGTTTTAAGTCTCAATTCAAAAATTTTATTTCGTAATTCTACAGAAGTTATTGAATAATTTTTTGTCAATACAATTAACATGGATCTACCGTTTGATGAATTTATTTATTTCATTTTAATTTAATTTTCCACTAAATTTAGTGGTAGTGAAAAAAAATAGTGCATTATCGCCTCTAATATAACGCACTAAATTTTCACTACCACTAAAATGGTTTAATTTAGAGGTTAATTATTTCCATCTGCATTTAGTGGAGGCTGCAATATCGTTTAGGGACAGTTTAGAAGACAATACTTTACGTATATTTATAGAAAAAATATTATGACATTCCATCAGTATTTTAAAAATAAAAGTCTTACGGCAGATTTTTTTACGTCTACACGGTTGTTTAAAAATCAAATCAAAGTCAATTGAAAGAATAAATTGCACGTATACGTCCACACAAACTTTACATACATTGTGAATACATTAAACATAAATAAAAATTAAATAAAAGCACATCTCTGATCTAATGAAATGTGATTATTTTCTTAAAAATTAAAAAAAAAAAAAACAAAGCGAGCCTTACTACTGTCAAAATTTCCTCCGTATTTTCTCTAAATGTCGTACGTTCTCATTACATATAAAGTTTACACGATACTATTCATTCTCTTCTACACAAAAATTTTACATGTATGTATTACCGTCTAAACCGGCCTTTAGTTGTAGTGGAAACGATAATGTATTATAAATTCAATGCAATAAACCCAACTCTTATTTAATTAAAATTATTTACTGAAAAAGTATTAAAAGAAAATGAATAGAATTGTTAAATAGTAGATTGTTTCAAAATTTTGAAAAGAATTTGTATGTTTATATTGGCTATACCGCATTCAAACGCGGCATCTGACAGAACATTCAGTTCGATTTTGCCCTTTTGAAAGAAGGAAATGAACAAACAAGCTTTTAATAGAAAGTTTGTAACGTGAATTGATATTTGAAACAAATTTTAACACACTTGTGCCAAGTGTGTTTTACAATTTTCTTACATTGGCAAAAATGGCATTGTAAACCAAGTTTAAAAAAACTAGTAAGTATGTATTTGTAAAAGTTTATATAAATACATGAATGTATATAAAATATACAATACATATTTCTATGCAAGACATGGGCCCTGGGTTCGACTCCAGGCTGTTGAATAATATAGACTAGAATTTAAAAATAAAAATCCGAATAATTTTGGGCTATTACTTTATTGTAAACAATAATTAACATCTTATTATTTGTATTATTATTTGCCATTTTATTTTTGCTAATGAATTTTAAAAAAAGTTTTCAATAAAATCCACTGTATTTTTTTACTAAAATGTACGTTTTTTTTTCCCTCAATGTACTTTTTTCAATTCAAAATTTGGCAACCCTACATTTATTATACAAATTTTCAGGAAGAATATTACAAAGAAAAGCAAATTTAAGAAATTTTTAGCAAATTAAAAAACTGTAGCCTAACACACAAATCCGCATCCATATTTATTTATTTGTCTTTTAATTATTTGATAAAAAACTATTAAGTACACACTATAAACAAATTACTATTTCACATTTCTGTTTTGTTTTTTTGTTAGTTGTTTACATATATCTAAAACATAAGGCACGTTTTTAAATGTTCTATAAGTGCACTTACGTTTCTACGTTAGGGGACGTTACATTACGATACAGCAACGTTTGGCTAACCAGGCCTTAAGAGTAAAAAATGTTGCCATATAATTGTTTTATTGCAGCTTACTAACTCACAATAACAAGTCGTGAATAACGACACTATTTGCAAATAAAGGTGTAAGATGTTGCCACTTGTTTACATTTTAAATGTTTTTATTGTTTTAAAAAATCTGGTAGGCTTATATAAATATGGCGGAAAAAACTAAAAGCATAAAATATTAAACTTAAAGCAATAATTAAAAAATATCTGCAAAAAAAAAAGTTTAAATATTAAAATAAAATAGTTTTCAAATTGAATATTTGTGGTATACTTGGAAAAAATTTATAAAAATTAAAGCAGAAAATTTTCACACCTTTTTGTAAAAAAATGTTATAATTTTTAGGTGTTACCATACAATTTACTGACAGCGAATTTGTTTTCAAGTAGTTTTACATATAAACAGTGAGTTAAATACAATTCATTCGTTTAACTTGTTTTTTTTATAGATTTGGTGCATTCTAAGAGATCTATATTAGACACAAATGCAAAATATATTTTAATAAATAGGGGGTGACAGACATACTCTTTCAAGAGTAACACACTCTTTCAGCCTGTTTCTAGAACACGAATGGTATTTGACATTCGTCTTTTTATATGAGAAACAATAACAAATTTGAGTGTTTTTGTTAGTGTTTCACATATAAAAAGACGAATGTCAGAAACCATTCGTGTTCTAGAAACAGGCTGTTTGTCTTTGACAAAATATTATAACAATCTGTTAACTTTACGAACCATTTCTTTTTCATTAATGCTATAAACACAACAAAGGCTATCGAACACCGAACACACGACTACAAAAATCGCTGGCTATAAAAGTAGCCAAGTAGCCAGCTACTTAATTGTAATAACGACTACAGCTACAAAATAAACATCTGTTTTGACACGTTGAACATAACCTAAACAAAATATAACAAACTTATTTTTTGTAAGTGAAGGAAACAAAAAACAACAAATGTCTGAAGAAAATTTAAGAAAACTAAAAAGGTTATTAAATTATAAATTAAAAATTAAATAAAAACTGGTGTAAATAAATGAAATAAGTAAATGAAAACTAAACAAAAAATGTAAACAAATGAGTTTTTTTTTCAGTGGTGCAACTTAAATTTTTTTCGCATTTTTTATGTATATATTTCATGTATTGCGTTTTTTAAACAACTTTTTCATGCATCTTATTGTATTGGCAGCACTAAACTGTTTATTGTCGCCAAGAAAAATAGAAATTAGCCTAAATTGGCTACAGGCTACAAAAGTAGTCGTGTGTTCGGTAGTCGTGTTGCCGTTAAAATAAATATTCTCATATGCACACATGTATTCTATTTTTGACAGCTTGTAGTCGATGATCGGTAGCCTTTGTTGTGTTTATAGCATAAAAATTACGACCATGCTTGGAAAAAACAAAACGTTAAAATATTACCAAACCTTCGCACAATATATGTATGTTAACACGGCTATCTAACATTTTTAAACAAAATGTGATTAAATGATTAAACAGAATACGACCGAAACTTCACAAAAAATTGATTCTCAGAAAAACATGCTCAATATTAAAACGACGGCCGCAACTTCATGAACTGTCATTTGTTTTTATATTTCTTACAAAGTTTATGAGAGTTTTTGCGAAGAATCGAATTTATATTTTATAATTTAATCATCTTTACGCACTCTTTCAATTATTTTTTCTATAACAACACTTATTTTATTTAACAAATCACACAATTTATTTAAACTTTCAGATGTTTTTTCGATTTTCTTTTGTTCTTATTTTTCTTTGCGCCAACAAAAAAAAACAAATGGGTTCTAATCTCAAAGGCACCTTATGATAAGTGCGTCGTGGTACTTTCAAAACAACACTGGCTTGCAGTGTTGTCAGATTAGGGGATTTATCCCCAAAATGGGGATTTTTTTCTGAAATGGGGATGAAAAAATTCATTTGGGGATGGGGATTTTATTGGGGATGATCGACAAGTTTTCGGCGATTTTTACAATTTGTTTGCTTGTTTAATTATATATTATAGACTTCTTACATTCGGATCACACGATGAAAGAATTTCAATTTTCAAGACTTGCTTGTTAAAAACTCATAAAATAACGACCCGAAACACACATCGATGCAAGCAAGAGGTTGGTTTAAAAATAATGGCCTCAAGATTTAAAGTTGATCTGCACACTATCCAATTTAAGTTCTATTGAAAACTGGCAAATTGGCAAAGCGGCACTTCGAGGAAAAACCCCTTCTAATAAGAAACGTTGCTTGGATCTTATAAAAAATATTGGTAATTGCACTAAGTACAAAAGTAAATTCATCCTAATTGAAAGGAATAATCTGTTTTAATTAATAAAAAAAATTATCTATTAGTCCCAAAAGTTTGGTGAATTATTTATTTGAACATCTTAACAATATATTTGAATACATGATGTTTTTTAATTTTGATCCTGAGAAGTTTTGTGTTTTTTACATTATTTAGTTTATAATTGAAATAAAATGAAAGCAATCAAAAATATTAATGACGTTTTTCTAATGTTTTTTCGGCCTCAAAGATGTTAGATCAGAGTTATCCTATTCTATTAAACATGAATACATAAATATTAAATAAAATATATATTTATATATCAAATAAAACATACGTACATGCAAAATTATTGATGCAGTTTAGGTGGGGATTTTTGGGGACGAACTATTATAGGTTTTGGGGATTTTTGGGGATATGATTTTCGAAATTGGGGATAAAAATTTAAAACTATCTGACAACCCTGCTGGCTTGGCTTTTATTTTTCTATGCTTTCGTGGTGAGTAGTCTAATTGCCGTATTTGCAGCCAACAATAACGTAATGATAATAAAACGAGAAATTAAATTAAGCTGGCAGTGCTTTCGAACTGTAAACATTTCTGTGAAACAATAAATTCAAAGTGTACTGTATATTTTTAAAAGAATTCGCCTTATTAACTGCAAATTAATTTTTTGTTTGTACAAATAGTATTGTTCTTACTAGCGTTCAACAATCCAATACAATGTATATAGTTTATAATTATGTACATGCGAATTTTAGAATTCAAGACAACAACCGTATGCAAATAAAACGAGAAATTATGTTGAGCTGGCAGTGCTTTTAGAACTGTATAAATTTCTGTGTAACAACAAATTCAAAGTGTACTGTATATTTTTAAAAGAAATCGTCTTCTTAAGTACAAATTAATTTATCGTAATATTGGTCTTACTGGCATTCAACATTTGTAAGTTTCAATACAAGGTATGTATATATGTGGCAATTTGGAAGAGTAGCTTAAGTCGACATAAGAGAGAATTGAGTTAAGGCGTTTGGGGCATTACAGAAGCAAAGGCGCTTAAATGTGTTTAGTCCGTTTTGAAAAATTCTATTTTTTATCAATGTTATGTACGTTTACTTATTAGCCTAAGTTTTTTAAATCAATAATGCATTCAACAAAACAACTTATGTACACATAGATTTGTTTACATATTCAGATTTTCGATTTATCATATAACTTATATTTACATTAGTTTTTTTAATAAAATGTGATTCTTGTATACAGTTATCTTAAATGAATGTAAGTTCTTGAATAAATCCTCTTATGTTTACTTAAAACAACACAATACGTACTTTTTATTTCAACAGAAGCGCTTAAGTTACTTAAGGACCTGTCCAACGCATCCTTCTTCTCTAATGAACATGGTACCAATATATTAACTCATAAATTATTCGCAAAAAACATATAGAATAAAAATTACACAAAATTGAAGATATCTCAAAATTTCAATTTTCGACTTAAGCTTCTCTTCCATATTGCCACAGATATAATTATGAACATGTGAATTTCAGTATTCAAGACAAAAACCGTAGAATTAAATTGCCTATGAATACCAAAGCCTTTTTACTTACTTTAGCAAGAGTCGACTTTTGTGTATGACTATGAATAGGGGCCATAGCTTTTATTTTAAAGGTAAGTTGTAATAACAAAAAGCATTTAAAGGTTACTTTATTCCTACCATTAATGAAAGTTACTTGTAACTTTCGGACACTTTATAGGCAATGGCCCCTAGGCTAATTTCTGTTTTTCTTGTCGATAATAAACAGTTTAGTACTGCCAATACAATAAGATGTATGAAAAAGATGTTTAAAAAACGCAATACATGAAATATATACAAAATATATTAAAATTGCGAAAAAATTCAAGCTGCACCACTGAAAAAAAAAATAATCATTTGTATACATTTTCTATTTAGTTTTCATTTATTTACATAAGATTTTATTTCATTTTTTATTTATTGTTAATTAATTTAATAATTCGCTACGGCCATCCGGTATGCTTTGGCTTGAGCAAAACAGATCTTTATTTTGTAGCTGTAGTCGTTATTATAATTAAGTAGCTGGCTACTTGGCTACTTTTGCAGCCAGTGAATTTTGTAGTCGTGTGTTCGGTGGTCGATAGCCTTGAATATGATTATAGTATTATAGTCGACTTATACAACAGTCGATTCAGGTATATTCTGTAAACTGAAAACGAATAAAAGTGAAATCGGATAAAATTTCAAATCTTTATTATTTTAAAGTAAGAAAAGTTATTTTTATTTTATTTATTTTTATATATTTATATTTATATTTTATTTTTATTCATTTCCCTAATAACCATTACCATAACTTATATGATCACCTTCTTAAATCTAAAGCTACGATTACCACTACCATTATTTTTTATGAAATATTTTTTGGAAATATTTTTGTTTTGTGCAAACATTTCTTAAAAAATTGTTTAAAAAAATATTACTAAGAAAAAAAAAATAAATATAAATAAATATATATCTTTCAGCGGCTACATATTATGTATGTACTAAGAAAAAAAAATTTCGATATTTAATACATTAATCATGGAGGAATGAAAAATTTAAAAGTGAATGTTTTCATAAAGTAGTAGTTAAGTTTTTTTCGTAAAATATTTACCTAATGCAAGTCATTTTACACATGCATTACATACATACATAATTGGCCATTACAACCCTGTGTCAGAGTTATGGCCTAGCATCTCGCAGCACCCATGTTGTGTGTATTAATTTTTAATCATTACACATGCATTCTTATATCAAATTTGGCATTTTAAGATTATCTCTTCGAAAAACTTTTGCGAGCTACAAAGCAAAACACAAACAAAAACGAATTTTTTTATATAAACAAAATATTTTTTAATTTCTTAATTCATTTCAGTTATAGTACGTTATTTCTTTTGTAATGTATAGCTATTGTTAATATTTTTTTGAAATTTTTCGTTTTCAAATGCCAATTTAAAAATTAAAATTCTTCAACTTACAAAGAGAATAAATTAAGAGTCAATCTGTTTGTTGCGAGAATAACTTGTTAAGCCTAAACGTAATATTAAACTTATATGTATGTATTTTTACTCAAATGTTAAAAAAAACGCTTAAATATGACGCAATACGTTAACCCTAAACATATAAAATATGAGTATTTTTACTTAAAACTCTCACTCATTTCTCGTATAACCGTTAACGATGTGTTCATCGTTTTAGTTTTTTTTACAATAAAACATGTACAACAAAAAACCAAATACATCTCCGTAAGGACAACAAAATATTAAACATAAAATAAGCACAGTCAGTCATCTGGCGTGTGTCTATCTGAATGGTAGTAATGTTTTTCCGATTTTCTGTGAACGACCGTAAAAACGAAAGGAAATTCATCCATTTTTTTTAGAGTGAACTAAAGAACCGTTGGTTAAAATTTCAAATTCGAAATATAGCGAAAAATAACCAAAAAAGAAAAAAAAAATTGATACGAAGAAAAATCTCATAGCAAGTTGTTAAAAATAAATTAAAAAATTAAAATAAATTTCGAATGTATTTCAACAATTTGTTAAAAAAATTTTGACCTAAAACACATTTAAAATCTACTCCAATTTTTTTTAAATAAAGTGTTAATGTAAATAATGTTGTTGTTGTTAAAATTGTAAACAAATTACTATTTTTGTCATGTTTTTTTTTTTTTTTTGAATATTGTTTGTGATTGATGTTTATTCCAGAAAATGACCTATACGAGTATATACAGGAAATTGGAATATTTTTAATTAATGAAAAGGTAAGGACAACTTTGAATTTTATATTTTAAGCATCCTACATTACAAAAGATAAAAAGAAAAAAAAAAACAAAATTACAATTTTAAATAAAAACAAAATATTGTATCAAGTCTGCTTTAAACACAATAATGGTGTGAGATATTAAATTGAATCTTTTATTTACTTTTTTAATGGCATTTCTACTTTATTGCCAAGAATAATTGAAAAGGTATACAGATTTTCAATATTAGTAATAAAAATTCTATTCGCACTGCGGCAGGTCAATACAAATCTCCGGTTTTGTAGTTTAGATCTAAAGTTTAAACTTCTTCGTTATGTGTTTCAGATAGTAATGTTGCAGAAAACTACATTAAAACATGAGACATCATGTGGTCGTTCAAAATGTTTATTCTAAATGTAGCATTCTTTTAAATTTCCATAAAAATATAGGCTTTGTGAAATATCACATACAAAGTCATCTCAATTTGTTATTTTATGCAACAAATAGTCAATGAAATCTAACCAGTATTATACTTACTTACTTACTTACTTATATGGCCATAACAACCCGTTAACGGGTTTCGGCTTGCCTTAACACTAGTCTCCAGGCGTCTCTGCTAAAAGCGCGCCTTTTTCAGTTGGTGATACCGATTGATGACAGGTCTTCATCGACTTGGTCCTTCCAACGTAAACAGGGTCGTCTTCTATGTCGACGTCCAGTGCCCTTCGCATCGAAAACTTTTTTCGCTGGAGCAGATTCTTCCATCCGAACAATATGGACGTGCCAGCGTAGCCGCTGAATGTTAATGCGCTGAACAACGACCATATCACCGAGGAGCTCATACAGCTCATGGTTGGTTCTAATGCGAAACTCATCGTCATGCCTTAAAATATTATGCATGATTTAATTTTATCGTATTGCACTGTACTTAGTAGGGACCTAAATACTATTACTAATATGTTGGGTCATAAAACAAAAACTAATGAATGGTTTTGGAACAAATTTTTTTTAGTTTTATTCAAAATGTCCGGCTTTGGTCTTCACACACGCCTTTAGTGGCATTGGCCAGTAATGAATAGCTGCACCCACCTTATCATTAGGAAAATTGGCTACAGCACAAACCAGAGCTGTCTCAAAAGAATCAAAAGATGGGCAATCCTCAGAGCATATAAAAGCTTGCAAATTGTTTCAAAACCAGAACTGTGTCAGCCTTACGACCGTATGTAGAATCTTGTTGGAAAGTCCAAGGCTGGTTTTGGAACAGGGAATTGTAAAGCAGCTTCACAACTGTTTCTAAAACGGTTTCTTGGTAAACTTTGGCAGATGTTTTGACCCCTTGTTCACAGAAATGCAAGTCAATCACTCCATCGTCAGAGACACCCCACTAAACCATGACTGCGTTTGTATTTTTCGATCGTATTGTTTTTTAAAGCTGCAGTCGACAAATGCTCTGTACGCCGTTTGAAAGCTCTATGACTCAAGTATTTTTTAATAATACGACTCGTGGACTTTTGTGTGATTTTCATCTCACGGGCCATGATTTTATGTTTCCGCAGAGGATTTCGTTGAATTCTTGCTTTGACGGCTTTGATTGCTTGCTATATATTATATATATATATATATATATATATATATATATATATATAAACTGAGCCCCCAGTAAAATATTCCATAACAAAAATGTAATGATGTAGTGGTTAATTTCAGATGAGGCTTGCACAAAATAAACATGAAAAATTCCTTGCACATCATGTGTTTGTGTAAAAATTTGAATAAATTACCCTCCAGCAACAAGAATGCATTTTCTATGATACGATAATGAGTTTCTTAAACAGTTGTTTTAGACTCAAATTTTTATTATTAAGGCACTTGAGTGCCGAATATCAATTGCCTTTGGTATACAGCCAAATTAAATAAAGTCTCTTTCAGTCTCTCTTTAGCAGCAATTGTTTTAAATATAAAAAACTAAAATTAACAAAATATTTTTCAAATATATGTGTAGACAGACTTATAAAAAGAGATATGAAAGAGGCCGAAAGAATGTAAAATGATTCAACACAATTGCTATTTTCATGACATCTTCTTCCACTCTATTCCACCGTAACTAATGTCAACAAAAAAGCGAATGATCAGGAGAAAAGCGCCACCTATTGGGAAATAGCAGATAACATCTAAACCTACTTAGCGAAGACACTCATCACCACACAATCAACATATTTTTAATTAGATTTTCATTATTTATTAAACATTAAAACATATAGTATTGTTGTTTTCAATATGGCTTCGTCAAGAATATGTTATCTGCTTAATCCTAATTGTTTGTGCTATATATGTGTGTGCAATGCTACAAAATCTGTCTGTTTTAGGAAGAGAGAATTTCTTCTTTAGCCGTATAGCTCGTTTTTGGAACAATCTTCCAGCGAATATTTTTCAAATGTCTACAAACACTACTCCCCTTTTTAACCCTTCTCATAACATATTTTCGTAGATCAGCACAATGTACTTTGCTGTGTATTGTATTGGAATTTTTAAAAGGGACAGTAATATGAGTATATCGTCGTGCGGGAGTTTATGTGCTCTATCCGCCATTTCATATTTTTTATATAACTCGTGTTAATGATGCCACTTTAGGTTTTCGACCCTAAATTTTTCAAGTCTGCAATCCGTTTTCGGATATCTCATCTAGTTTTGGCGATAAATAGCCGAAAACGGATTGCAGATTTCAAAAATTTTGGTGTCACAGACCTAAAGTGGCATCATTAACTCGAGATATATAAAATAGCGGATAGAGCACATAAACTCGCGCACGACGATATCTGTACTGTCCTTTTCAAAAATTCCAATACAATGCACAGCATTTAGTAGGGGTTTACCACTGAGTATTAGTCTCAAATAAAAAAAAGGCTGGTATTCTAAAGTATAGAAGGCCAGACCTAAAAATCCTAACGGATTTCCTTACGGGTCACTGTAGTGTGAGAGCGCATTTGATGAGAATGGCGATCACAGATATAGATATTTGTAGACTATGCTCATACGCATCAGAGACCGCATAGCACATATTGTGTGTTTAGCTAGACATATGACCTCGTTGGTGGACATATCCACAACTAAAGTTTCGGACCTGATGGTGTTCATAAGGATGGAAATTGGTCTGCTGTACAGACAATAAACTTAAAGGACACAATAGATCTTATAGGTAGCAGTGTCTTGCATTAGTGCTGGGTCTGAACCACTTAATAATAATAAATAATAATTCAGTAGATGGTCTTGTCTTGTAGTCGCCGTGGTCTAGTGGTTAGTGTGTTGGCTTACTAAGACTATAGTGCCGGGTTCAAATCTCAGCTCTGACATCTTAAAAAAAAGAAATATGAAAAAATTATTTCTTTCGGCGACTAGCTCTCAGCAGTCTTATGGCAAAAGCTCTGGGAGTAATTGATTGCCATGAAAAAGCTTCTCAAATTTGTCGTTCGGAATCGACTTTAAGCTGTAGGTCCCGGTACTCATGGATAAAAATTAACACACACAACATGAATTCTGCGAGAAGCTATGCCGTAATGCTGACACAGGATGTATGTAGATGGTCTTGTTTAAGAATTATTTTCTTTGTGAAAACAACTTTTGCAATATTACTTTGTAGCGAAATTAAATTAAAAATTCATTTTAGGAATTACGCATAAGTATGAATTCCTCCTATTTCCCTTGTATTGCAGATCTTAAAAAAGTACCAATTTTTTCTTTCCGTTTTTAAAGCACAAATTATATGAAAGTTTTTTAGTGTAACACCTGTAGAAATACAATAAATTACTTTTTTATTTTTCTTTTCTTATTCAGTTCAGTTTTCAAAGAAACATTTCACTTTTAACAAAAATTTCTAAAACATTTTTCTGTGACACTTTTCTGCTTTTTTTCTTCTTTGAAATACACATTTTATATACAAACCAGTCTACCTTAAACAGTCAATAGACTGTAATAACAGAAAAAAAAAATAAAATTTCTAGATTTTTTTTGCTACTTTTTATGTTCTTTCATATTTTCATTTCATTCATTCTTGAACTCGCTCAGATGTTTAACATTTTTTGTAAATCAGTTTCAGTTCAAAAGGAAAGCTACAGTAGAAACTTGAAAATTTTCTAGCACCTGAGCAAAGGCTGACTTCATAAATGCAGTTTGCAATGCAATACTGAATACTGTATAGTGTTTCAAAATGCATTAGCCATATTTTCGGCAATGATGCAAGTTCATTAATGCATGGCAATACTTTTCAATGCGCAACATTTGCTAAATTAGTGCATTTTTTTTTATTTGTAATGCTTTACTAACTTGTGTTTGTTTATTATGGTTTGGCAGGAAGGTTTTTTTATTTTGTAGGTTTCAATGCACAATTATGGCAGTTTTACAAAAGTTTACAATTTTAGAAATTTTTAAAAATTTTATTTAATAAACAAAACTTTTGTGTATTCTTAAATATATTGAAATGTCATCGCATTATTTGACACTGCTTTAGTCTTGCCATAAAATATTTTTCTATTGCCGAATCAATTGGAAGGTAATGACAGTCAAACAAAAGGCTTTTGACCATGTCGACTATTGAAGTTGTCAAATTTTTGCTTTACTGCAGTTATTGCTATTGCTTTAATTGTGACTTCTTAATTTTTATAAGTATTAAGAAACAAGAAGCAAAAGTTATAAAAAATGTTTAAAGTTTCCAAATGCTATCTAAAAATGCAAAAATCTTTATTTGAAGTTAATAACAGTAATAGGACATATTTAATTAACATTTAAAATTTGTAAACTAATAGTAGATATTTAAAAAGGATGCCAGACACTTGTTGACATAAAAACGCACATTGTTAAATACACTGCAATCTAAAAAAAAACAGAGTAATTCTTCTGCTTTTGAGACATTTTGGACAAATATAACAGAACTTCGTACAACATTTTGAACAATGTAAGAATTTTTTTTAAGACCAATACTCATGCAGTGCATTGTATTGGAATGTGAAGATGGCTGATAGATAGAGAATTTTTTTTTGTATATTATGCGCGCCTTTTTGTTGATGAGACAAGTTGCTGTCAAGTGCCAATGAATGATCAAACAGCAGGTGCCTCATTTGCCGGTGGATGTTAAATGTGAATGGTGAGCGTCTTCAGTAGATTAGCTGTTATCTCCCCAGAAGAGGCGCTGTACTACTGATCATTGGTTTCTGGTGGAATTGACTGGAAAATATCAGGGAGCGATTTCTTGAAGAAGGACTTTTTGGATGAGGAGGGGGGAACCTCTTATCTTTTTTTTTAATTATAATTTTAGAAAACCGCAAATTTTTATTTTTATCATTTTGTCATTCACTGGGATTGAACTTCGGTCGTATGAGGTTCTGTGCGAGTAAGAATTTTCGCAAATGCGTCATGATTTAAAGAAATTTTAACATTTTTTATTACCATTTTTTACGATTTTAAAAAAATATTTGTAATATCTTATTGCACAAGCAGTTTTTATTATTTTGGTAGTTTTTTTTTTTAATTTTGTTTCGTCAGAAACGCTCTGATTAGATCAAAGTTAAATTCCATAAAGAATTTAGATTTTTGCAATAAATTTTTTTGATAGTACACTAGCCAAACTAAACATGTCTTCGATTCCAACTACGCTAGTCTCATCAGAGTTCTTTGTATCTGTACATACTCACGACCAAACATCAACTCATATTTTTCAAGAAATCACATAATAAAATTACTTTTTTCCATATGCACATACACCTGTATGAGTTAATCGAAGTAAAGTCACACAACTGTTTCTGTCATGTTCTCCTTTTCTCACCAACAATGCAATTTTTTGTAATTTTTATCTTATTTGGCTGTAACAGAATTATAATTTATTTTTGTTTTTGCTCTCTTATTCCACTTTATCCTCATTAGTCGATATCGAAGACATGTTTTGACTGTAGCCGTGGTGGTTAGAGTGCAACGCCAAAAACGAGTGCATTGCTTATTATATGCTGAAGACTCGAGTTCAAAAAAATTCATTGAAAAAATCTAAATTCTTTATAGAATTTAACTTTGATTTAATAATGGGGGGTGAGTGGTATAATGGCTAGAGCGCTACATCTACAAAGTAAGCGCTTCCTAATGTTCCACTCTATTTCACCTTAACCTTCGACAACGAAAAACGAATGATCAGGAGAAAAGCGCCACCTATTGGGAAGTAGCAGATAATAGCTAAAAAAAACCTATTTAGCGAAGGCACTCACAGCTCATCAGCTCACACTCACTCATTCAAGCGGGAAGGTATAACACTGGCTTTTGAATGATCAATTTACAGCAATTTGTCTCATTCCTAAGGCGCTTAATAATATAAGAAAACAAAATATTTGTTCTCTTGTCATAATGTACTATCCTTTCCACAAAAAATTCCAATACAATTCACAGCATTTAGTAGGGGTTTACCCCTGAGTATTGGTCTCAATTAAAAAAAAGGGTTTCTGATGAAACAAAATTAAATTACAAAATTGATCACTTTTCCCAGGACTCGAACTCGAGTCTTCAGCATATGTATAATTAGTAGTTTTTAATTTATAAATACAATTATAGGTTAATAAAATATCATTTATAATTTAAAATTATGTTGTGAAATGGCTCTCTCTTCCTCTGCTACTAAAATGAGTTTAAACCCTGTGCGTATGAGTAATATTTATTAATAGAGTTTTTTTCTTTTATAAACTATAATCACTTACACACGTATATGTACAATAATATATGAAAGCCAAATGTACACATGAACATAAAGTATACGCTCCCTAGGTACTGATAATATATAGCCACCTTTTTATAACACACTGCTCACTACTTACTTACCGCTCTCTTTTACTTTCTTTTCTAATTTCAGTTCAGTTTCAGCACGTACCAACACAAAACTATTAAATATTTATATGAATATGACAGAAATGAGAGTGGTTTGTTTGATAAAGGGAAAGAAAGTGAATACAAACTGACAGTATTAATACGAGTAGTAGACTCATAAAATTTTCAATAAAAAAGCGTCACTTTTCCACTCTATTCCCAACTACCACGAGTAGTTGTCATAATTTTAAAATTTTCTATGCGTTTCTGTCTGACAATTAATGACTCGTTAAACAAATTTTGTAAAGTTTTGCTGATAAATTAACAAAAGAAAAAAACATTTCATTAAAATTAAATAAAATAGCACAAAATGATACCTCGAGTATTTTTACACTTCTTTTTTTTTAAATTTGTTGTTAACGTAACAAAAGAAAAGTAGTGAAATAGAATACCTTTCATTAACATTTCCCCAGATACTAGGAATTTATGATCGTTATTAAAAATTTAGAAAAGCTATTATTAAGATAAAACAACAAAACTTTTTATTATCTGTGTGGGCATTTTAGAAGATGGATGGGTGGGTGGGTGGTTAATACGAGTACTTAAATTATTAAACTTGTATTTAATTTAATGTTTTTGTTTGGCTAGAAGTGAAAATTTCTCTACCACGTTTTTGTTTTTATATAAAAAGCCAAAAGTATGTATGGATATTACATTTCTAATGGTGGCCTTGTCACAAGGTTTCCGTTTTAATTTATTGTTTAAAAAACTCAAATAAGAAACATGTTTTTGAAAGCATAAATACAAATTTATTGTTTAATTTTCTACTACCACGCTGCACATTCTATTATTTGAATGGAAAATTTTTAATTTGAAGGCAATATTTACAGACAACCTCAACTCTTATCTTTAAATCTAAGAATTCAATTAGTGGTAACTTACCAATATTGCCAAAGCCGTAACCATAGCATAGTAATATAGATTTCTAATATTGATTTGTGGTGTCATAACCATAAACAGTTTTGTTCTGTTATATTTAATTTGTTTATTTTTTTCTGACAATATAAATATAAAACGCGATATCAAATTTGAATTGATTCCAGCTGAAAAATGTTGTCGCCACGTTATGTCTCTATACTTTATGGGACATCAGAATTTTTAACAAAAATGCCTGGCGATATCGTTTAAGTATGAATGTTAAAAAATTTAATAAAGGGTGGCCAAATTTGAGGATAAGAAGTAAATTGGCTATCAAATGATCAAATTTCAAGAAAAAAGTAGGGAAATTTTAACTATGGAATGATACACTCACTACCATTGTAAGGCGTCAAACGTTTGTTAATTGGCTGTTTGAAAAAGCCAAAGGAAAACAACGCATTTTTTCAACAAAAACTTCTTTAGTGACAACCGATTTTTTGTGGCTAATGTTGACATAAGAGACCTGTGGTCTCAGCAGGACCACACAATTCAGTTATTACATACATACGTAATTGGCCATTGCAACCCTGTTTCAGGTTTACGGCCTAGCTTCTCGCAACACCCATGTTATGTGTGTTAACTTTTATTCATAAGTACCGAGACCTACAGTTTAATGTCGGAGCTACAGACATGAGAAGTTTGTTCATGGGAATTAGTTACTCTCAGAGCTTTTGCCAGAAGACTGCTAAAAGGTAGTCTTTTTTTCAAGATTTCAACACTCTAACCACTAGACCACGGCGACTACCCGTCAGTTATTGCATGAGAAATTTCCCAATTGCGGTTGGAAGATGTCAATTGACGGTCTCGTTCTTGTGATTTAACACCGCTGGACTATTTTCGCTGGTGCTACTTGAAAAACAGGGTTTACATGAACAAACCACAAACAACTGACGCTCTGAAAGAGGACATTGGCACTGCATTGAAAATCAAAATCATTATAATATTTGTGAAAAGAGCAGACGTTCGCCCACGTATTAGAAATGAACATTTGCCAGACATCATATTCCATTAATTCCCATATTTCTACTTTACCATTGGTATCATTACGGTCACTCCTCACTATCAACATCCACCGACAAATGGGGCAATTGCTGTTGATCATTCAAGGGTGAAGGTATAGCATTGGGCTTTGAGAGATAAACTGATCAATGAAATTAAAAAAAATCTATGTATCTCCCTTCTATCTTCAATATTCCAATAGAATGCACTGCATGAGTAGGGGTTTACTCCTAAAAAAAACTGAATTTGTCACCAAAAAAATTTTAGTTTTTAAGACAATTTACTTCCTAACCTAAGACCTTATTCTATAACTCTGCTAAGCTAAAACTCTATCGCTAAAAATGTATGAACTTGATTTATGACTTTTTGACAACGAACACAATTCTTTAACGCGTATTGTAATTTAAAAGCTTCATTTTCACCATCGCTAAAATTTTTAATTTTATTTATTCTAACGACCATCCTGCTTTATAAACCTAAAATTTTAGCATTTTAGCTTAAGAGAATTACAGAATTGGGCCCCTGTACTCGTATAATAAAAAATGTTTCCTCTACAAGTACAAGTACAATAATAAATTACATTTTGACAGCTTCCGCATTTAAACATGTCAGTTAATTGGTTGACAACACTTTATAGTTAACTCACTCGCTTTAGTCTTAAATAGTTTGATAACAGTTCTATTTAATTTGTATAAATTTAATCATATCGTACCATTTATTAGTTTTCACAAATGAATTTATTTTATTCACAAATTAAATTAATAAATGGAAAACCTCTTTCATAGTAAACAAAATTGCCTGAAGTCACAAAATAAAATAATTTAATTTGCATTTAAAATTCTTTTCTTTTTTTTGTTCTGTAATATTGGATAACAACAGACACGTGTATTACACACGAGCTGATATTTCAAATGATATTCCATTCTGTCAAATAGATAAATATTTTGTTTTTTATAAATTTATAAAAAATATTTAAAATGAATTTTAAACAAACGTTAGCGAAACGGTGGGAGCTAGAATAAAGTTTTGCAAAACTTTAGTTTTAAATATTTTATTTTTATTTTTCATATTTTTACATAAAGAAATTGCGTACTTAAGGGCTTTTGCGCAAAAAGTTTAAATATATTCGTAAGAAAAATCCTACTAAATGTCATTCTATTGTGAGAGAAGTGAATGGCAAAGTTAGAAAAACTTATTGGGAGGCATGACAATGCCTTACAGTTGGCAAATATTTTTGTATTTCTAAAAAGCTGCTTCATACACTGAAACGTAATAATCAGAAATACTACAATAAAATATAGGCGGTAATCTCTTTTTGTTGCAAACGCCCTTGCAGGCCTTGCAAATAAGCAGTCATAGCATACGTATGTGCATACAGTTTGTTAAGATAAGGAGTACATAACATGTGTTGTGCAAATTGTGTGTTTCGCACGTCTGTCAAAAAAAGTTAAAATAATGAATTTTTATAAAACAAATTATTGGCAAAATTGGCATCGCATCTAACGTATAGAAGTTGAAAAAATTTTAACTTTTAGATGCGTTAACAGTTGAAAAGTTGACTTACATTGTATATTGTAACCGCTGTTAACGCCGTAACGCATGCTGTGTACTTCTACCTTTATTGTTGAACATGATTTGCTACGTTTGCAACACTTCCAAGGGCGTGTACAACGAAGGTGATTACCGCTTTAGTCATTCATATATGTAGCAGAACATTTTTGTTTCCTAAAACTTGTAAATTCATAATTCAAAGTATTTTATTTTTCATAATTTTAATTCTGGTTTTTCGACCTTTATTATTTAATGTAAAGAATTACTCAAGCTTAAGGTCTTTTTTTTTAAATAAAATTGTTTATTTATTTATCGATATTTCGCTACTCCTGCGTGTAGCGTCTTCAGGAAATATTTATTTTTAAATTATTTTCAAATACAGAAAATATAATATTAAAATCATATTCGGACTAAAGTGACTAAGACCATATGCTTGCTGTAGTGTTACTCAGTTCACACTATCAGTGTTGCACACTACATACATACATACATACATAACTTGCCATTACCACCTTGTTTCAGAGTTACGGCCTAGCTTCTCGCAGCACTCATGTTGTATGCATTAATTTTTATTCATGAGTATCGGGACCTACAGTTTAAAGTCAACTTTGAGATTGATTTTGACTTTGATTGAGAAGCTCTTTCATGGCATTCTATTACTCCAAGAGCTTTTGCCAGAAGACTGCTGAGAGGTAGTCGCCGAAAGAAATAATTTATTCATATTTCTTCTTTTTTTTCAAGATGTCAGAGCTGAGATTTGAACCCGGCGCTATCGTCTTAGTCAGCGTTGTCAACTTGGTGCGTTTCGCACCATTTTTGGTGCTTTTTTTAAATTTTTGTGCGAAAAATTCCTCAGCTGGTGCGTGGTGCGTTTTTTCTTAAATTTCGGTGCGTTTTTTAATTTTTGGTGGCACCAAAGTAAATTCAACACAACTTTTTGTTTCAGCGTGAGAAAAAAATCTTTGCACAATAAAATACCCCTGTTTCAATACCATTTCAATCATGAGTGCAATATTTTAACAAAAATAGTACTGATTTGTTAATTTGGAATAATTATTAAAAGATTTTAATCTCTTCTTAAAAGGTTGTATAAAGAATTTATAAAATTAATATACAAAAATATACGAGTATCATCTTATACAAATAAATGCAATCTTATGTACAAACTCTTGAAATATTTTTTTGTTAAGTTTATTTTTTAATTATATTGTAATAGGCTGTTTATGATGAGGCAATTGCGTTTGATCATTCAAGGATGAAGGTATAACACTGGCCTTTAAATGATCAATTCACAGCAATTTGTCTTATTCCTAAGGCGCTTAATAATAATATAATTAATAATAATATATGTACTGTCCTTTCCAAAAACTCCAATACAATGCATAGCATTTAGTAGGGGTTTACCCCTGAGTATTGGTCTCAAATAAAAAAATTTTGACTATAATTACAAACAAAATAAAAACATTTAACTAGCTTAAAACTGTTTTTAAATAAAACCGACTTTTTTGTTTGACTATGACTATAGCCCAATATCTTTTTAAAATATTCTATATAGAATATATGATATTAAAAAATTTGTTTAGTTTTTTATTCTTGTTACATTTTTTATTTTCTAAAACCCCTGAGCTGTTATACAACATTAATTTACTAAACTTCCTCAATAAAAAAATTCTGAACTTGGTGCGTTTTTTATTAAATGGCGCGATTTTTTCCCCATTTTGGTGCTTTTTAAAATTTCAAAGTTGACAACGCTGGTCTTAGTAAGCCAACACACTACTCACTAGACAATTCGGGCACCCAAACGGAAGAGTAATGCTTTGCAAAAGGCTGTACTTCTTTATGCCGTGATTCAGTAAAATCTTTCGTATACAATTGCCTTTCAGAGTTAGCCGGCATACATAGCAAAAAAAAAAAAAACAAATTTGAAAAAAAAACATTTTTTATTTCTCAACATAATCTCCTTTTAACTCGACTCTTAGTTTTGCTTTCTTTGTTGATAAATAGAAGTGTCTCAGTTTTGAAAATAGAAAGAAGCCATAGCCAAATAGCCAGGCATCAACTCTTTATTTTTGGCAAATCTTTCAGTATGTACCATTTTTTTAAGTTCGAACATTATTAATTAATCCAAGGAAGCTACATATGGCGAATAAGGTGTGTTGTAAAGTAAATCGAACTTTAATTCGTTGGCTTTAATCATCGCAATAGTGGTTTTGGATGAAACAATATTTTGTTTTTACGCAAATGCGTCTCTTTTCTTGAGGTTATTCACTTAAACTCTGCAATATGTTACGATTGATTTAACTTTTTGAAAATAATCACTAAAAATTGATAACAATAAGCCATGATAGCACGCACACTTTGTGAATACACCAAATATTTATAAAGAAACTATCAAATAGATTATGTGGCATGTAAAATGCTTCCATTATTAAAGCAAACGAACTTATAAATGTTTGAGTTGAATCCAATCTATTTTTCTAGATTATTAGTGCACTCTAGTAATTTATTGATGTTCACTTTTGTCTTCTTATATTAAGTGGTTTCTTTTTATTTTGATATTTAATTTTGTTTCCTTATTGTCATTTTTATTGCTATTGTTGGTTTGATGGTGGCAAATTTCTACATATTGTGTGCTATTCATTAAATAATTTGCATTTGCATTCAAATTTGTTTCTTTAATAAAACGCTGATCTTTTGTTGCCTTTTCATTCCATTTAATTTTAATTTAATTTTATTTTTATTTCATTATTGCCTTGAAATGTCTTGTAATTACGTTTTGTTATATCAACAACATGAAACTAGAAAATGAAGTCAAGTCTCAAGGTCATCATCACACACTTAAAGAAACTTCGTAGGTGTATGTTTTTAATAAAAAATTTTAGTAGTCAGCTGTAGAATGTTAGGGAAGGTTTTCTATTTTTATAAGATATTCAATATTTGTACTTCGGGTATAATTGAAAGCGTTGAATACATACATACATACATACATACTTAATTGGCCATTACAACTCTTTTTTAGAGTTACGGTCTGGCTTCTCACAGCACCTCTATTGTGGGCGTTAACTTTTATACATGAGTACCGGGACCTACAGTTTAACATCGACTCCTAACGACAGATTTGATAAGATTTTTCATGGCAATAAGTTACTCTCAAAGGTATTGGCAGAAGTCTGCTAAATAAAGGTGCTTTCACATTTGTTAAATATTTGATGGAAAAAGCGTATCCACTATATTATTAAAACAATCATTTTATTTACTGTTCTTTGTTTTCAATCTTAATGAAAATTTATATATTGGTTCTTGTGTTTATTTGTTTCTAACGACTATTTTAAAAAATATTTACAGAAGAAATTTTTGTATAAAATTTTTCCATAAAAAAGTGGTTACGCTTTTTCAATTATATATACATATACCTGTATGCACATATACATACACATTTATCAATATACAAACATACATAAGTCTTCATTTAAATAACTCTTGTCAATTCAATGTAATCAATTGTTTTATTTAAATTTCAAAACACCTACACATATGCTCATGCCATGTTAGCGTGTGTGTATTTGTCTCAAGAGACCTTACATTAATTGCTAGAAATATACCATATTGTTTGTTTTAACTCTCTTCCTTTCTCTCATTCTCACACAATTTTTTTCAGTGACATTATTAGTATTATTCTTGCCAGCAGTTATTGTATTTACTGTGTGTAGTAATAATATTGGAAATGTAAAATTAAAACCAAATAATAATCCATTCGAATTTGAATTATTTTTATTATTTTTTTAATATTAAATTACAATTTAATTGAAATAAAAGCATGAATAGAATAACAAACGAGTAGGATTAAAATAGAATTTAGTATAAAAAAGGTTAATTATTAAATAACAATAAAAACAATTGTTTTTTATTTAAAAATGTATTGGACTATCACTGTTGCCAATATACCAATTTTCTGGTTAAATCTAAAGATTTGTAATTTTTGTGTGTGTTAAAATTTAAATTTTTTAGCAGGAAATTAAGCGAATTTTGCATTAGAATTGTGTTGGTTTTTGAAGGGCTTAAACAAATTTATTAACTTTATTGAAAATTATAATTTCATTATAACTTCTTGCTAAAAATGTTGAATATTTTATCTTAATTTACCGAATGTTGAATATTTTATCTTAATTTACCATCTCGTTTAATAATCATTTTAATCCCATTTAGCATTTTTTAGCTAGTTATTTGCTATTTTGAGCTGTATTTATTAGGAACTATTTCGAATTTTGTTTTCTAACTATTTAATTAAAAAATATTTTTGAAATTGTTTATAGTGACAAAAATTTATTGCAATTAAAATTACTAGTTAACGCTGACAGGTATATATCAAAAAGAACTCAAAAAATACTAATGAATTTTAAATGAAATATTTGTAGTATTAATTAAATTTTTAATTGATTTTGCACCACAACCCGACTTGATCATATCAATTAAGAATAATTTAATTGAAAATTAAATTAAATTGACAACAAAATAAAAAAACTATGAAAGATTTTATGGAATCAAATTAATACTTTACTTAGCATTAATGCAATAAACGCTAATTAGATTTAATTTTAATTTGTTTTTAATTTGTAATAATTGTCATCATTCTTAATATATAGCACATTAAGCAATTAAAAATATAATTAAATCAAATAATTTAAATCAATTAAGTATTCCATTATCATGTATTTGTTATTTATTATATATCTTATATCTTATTTTTAAGAACTGATCACAATGCTTATATTCCATTAATGCATTTACATCGATGATGCAAAAAAAGAAGGTTGTTTTATTATTTAATTTATTTATTTATTATTTTTTTTGTTTTTCATGCTGTTAACTTTTGCTCCTTTAACCGTAAAGAACAGGGGGTGATTATTTTAAAAATAGTAACTTAAAATGATCTTTCCTTCTGATCGACATGGTCTTCCCAGCTACACTCTGTGTCGATGTGCTGAAGGTTCTTTTCCTACCATTTAAAAAGATTTGTTTATTATTTCGCTATTGAAAACCGCAAATATGTCAGATGTTATAAATTATAGAGGCATTGCCAAGTTAAGCGCAATTCCGAAAATGTTTGGAGAATTATTGTTGATTTTGTCTGCCATCACACTGCTTCATCAATATCATCTCAACATAATTTTAGAAATGGTTGCTCTTATTCTAATTATATCTTCTTATTATCTTGTTATTCAGCCCAATTCTAAATAAAAATTCCCCGGGAGTTTTTTTTCCTTCCTCCGACTTTTCTTATATAATTTTAATTGTAAAAATAGGAGAAAGGAGAAAACTGTCGGCGAAATTTTATTTAGAATTGGGCTGATTATAAGGCCTTGTGGTCGCAGTAGTCTAGTATTTAATGACTTGACTTATTAGACAAGAGCTCCGGGTTCAAACCATAGCTATGTTAGCTTGAATGAAAAAAATATGAACAAATATTTCTTTTGACGATTACCTCTTAGTAGTGTTCTTGTAAAGCTCTGAGAGTAAATTATTGCCATGAACAAGCTTCTCAAGTCAGCCGTTCCGATTTGACGTTAAACTCTAAGTCTCGGTACTCATAGATAAAAAATTGACCCCAACAATATGGGTGCTGTGAGAAGGTAGGCTGTAACTCTAAAAATGTCCACTTTAAAAAATTAACACGACTGTTCTTTATTAGAATGTTTTTTTTTTCTCGCAGAGCCGCTAATGCAATTTGCCGTATGCTTTCAATAGGATTTAAAGTTAGAAACTGTGTAGGATAGCTTAAAACCTTGACGCCATTGTTTTGTTGAAACACCCATTAAAGTGGCATTTCTTATTCAGCATGAGACATCATGATGTGGTTTAAAATATTTGTGTAGTATACGACATCCATTGTACCTTCAATTCAAAAACAGAATTCCTGTGCCATATTCATATGAAAAACAATCCCTAAGAAAAAACCCTTCTAATAAAGGACGTACTAATATGTTTATAGGCTTTAACTAATAATTAAATGCTAAAAATTTCTTAAACTTATTCAATTAAGCTGTAAAATTATTTATAACTTGGACGCACATATTGGCAACATTTTGTACAGATTTCTAGCACTGTTTTATGTTTTCTCTCTATGGACCTCTTTTTAATATTCAATTACATCTCACACCTTTGATTACTCAAACAATTTACAAGTATGTAAAGCAATAAGGAAACCGTTAAACAGATAATAAAAATATTATTATTTTTAATGTTCTCTTTGCATCATTTTCTCTCTCACATTCTTTGGGTCTGCCTGCTTCTGAAAATTAAACTCTTGCTTAAATCTTGTTTATACATATCGTTGTATGAATTAATAAAATCCCTAATGTTACGGTAGAAATAACAAACTTTTATTCTTATAAAATGTTTATCACAAAGTTGTCATTTTTGAAAGCAAGAGTGTAAAATTTTACAAACAAATGTGCGAGTATTTTGATACGGTGCATAATGATCCATCTAAATGTAGATTTTAAATTTAAAGCCCTAAGTAAGCTTTTGAGAAATTATCTGGCGACAGGAATGCTTATTATACGTATACATACTCGTATATGTGACTCTTGGGAAATAACGTGAAATAAAGGTTCATATACTCACATACATACGTATGTATGTGAGTATGTACATGTGTGAACTTACATAGAATAAAATTTTTTTTAGCTGTTTTTGTTAGGCTTTGGAGATTTTAGCATTAATGTTTACAAACTCTGTACAGTATATGTATTATTGCCTTCAGTGTTGCTGTTTTTGATATTTCCAAAACAAACTGATTATTTTTTTCTTTAAAGTCAAAGTAAACAAACAAATTAAAATAAAATTAATCATATTTCAAAGCAATGTAATAATAAATGTAAATGCTTGCCATCCAGAATCCTAATTTCTTTAATTATTTATTATTTCCTGTCATGGCAAATAATATATTAAAAGACACAAGATATTAGAATTGAAAAAATGACAGAAATAAAAATTTTGTAAATCATACATTAGAGTCACAAACAGGTTCACTTTTGGTCTGTTGTAATATCGATTAGTTTAGGAAAACATCGATTCATTAATAAAATAAATAAAAATGTGGTAATTAGTTCGTCATGGCAAATTTCGCAAAATTCACAAGAGTATTGTGCATATTGTTATAAAGAAATAATGTTTTATAGCAAAATCATTGTTACATTCGTTTTTTTTTCTGCTAATTCTTGTTAAAAGAAGAAATTATTAAAATAACAAAATACAAAAAGAAAAATCAAGTACATATGCCTTAAATTTTACAAAACTAGCGGACCTGGTGCCTGCTTTGTCAGGCAAAATAAAATACAAAATTTTCTACACTCTTTTTTTTTATTTGAGACCAATACTCAGAGGTGAACCCCTACTAAATGCTGTGTATTGTATTGGAATTATTGGAAAGGGCAGTATATATATTATTATTAATTATATTAGTATTAAGCGCCTTATGAATGAGACGAATTGCTGTGAATTGATCATTCAAAGACCAGTGTTATACCTTCACCCTTGAATGATCAACAGCAATTGCCCCATCGTTGCACGTTGATTGTGTGGTGAGTGTCTTCGCTAAGTAGGTTTAGCTTCTATCTGCTACTTCCCAATAGGTGACGCTTTTCTCCTGATCATTCATTTTTCGTTGTCACAGGTTAAGGTGGAATAGAGTGGAACGTCAGGGAGCGGTAACTTGTAGATGGACTTCCTGGAGGGGCGAGACCTATTATTTTTAAATTATAATTTTGAAAAAACCGCAAACTAACTTCTTCATTTTTCACCTTTGTTGATTGTGCGGTGAGTGTCTTCGCTAAGTAGGCTTATCTGTTATCTGCTACTTCCCAATAGGTGGCGCTTTTCTTCTGATCATTCTGAAGAAGATACATATACAAAACTCAATATTTAGTTTGTATGCTATGATTTTATGCAAGGATTTGCATTGATTATGGAGTCTTTCAGACTAAATTTAGGTACTTTACCTTTAACCGTTCTCAAGATATACAAAAATCAAAGAGAGGCTATGTTATCGCACACATGCGACTTTGGATTTTAAGCAAAACTGTATTTCAATTGTAGCTTTAATAATTGGCACAATAGTAGTACAAAATTCGATGGCATACATACATACATAATTGGCCATAACAACCCTGTGTCAGGGTTACGGCCTAGCTTCTCGCAGCACTCATGTTGTGCGCGTTAATTTTTATCCATGAGTACCAGGACCTACAGTTTAAAGTCGACTTTGAGATCGATCTTGACCTTGATTGAGAAGCTTTTTCATGGCATTCTATTACTCCCTAAGAGGTAGTCGCAGAAAGAAATAATTTTCTCATATTTCTTTTTTTTCAAGATGTTAGAGCTGAGATTTGAGCCCGGCGATATCGTCTTAGTAAGCCAACACAATAACCACTAGACCACGGCGATTCGATGGCATGTATTATTTAAAAAAAAAAAAAAACATTTTTATGTTGAAAAGTTTAACTTGAAAATTAATTACATTTTGTAGTTGGAGTTTTTTAAAAGTTAATTCAGTTATATCAACTACAATTTGATTATTAGTGTTCCAGGAAATGTATTTGCTGTTAGAATTTCGGCAATCACCTCTTAGCAGTTTTTTTGGCAAATGCTCCGAGGGTAACTGTCGTGGATAATAATTGACACACACAACATGGGTGTGGTCAGAAGCTAGGCCGAAATTTTGAAAAAGGGTTGTAATGGCCGATTATGTATGTATAGATAAAAATTTGCCAAATACGTATTTGGTGAAGAAATACAGGAGTATTTTTCAATATTTCTTAAATTGCAAGACTTTACTTTCTACTTTTCTAATACGCTGATAAGTGTTTGAATGTGTTAAAAGAAAATATTTGTAAAAAATGTATGTACGTATGTATAAATCCTGACATAAAATTAAATTAAAAATAAATCATAATATCTCAAGCTGAAAATAAAATGTAAATTTATTTATAAAAAACAAAAAGTAACACAAAACAAAAGTTACAAACAAAGTATAGTAAAATAATTTAATATCAGTTTATTACCGCTGTAACTTTTTGTCCTTTTACTTGTTATTTCACTTATTATTAGACTTCTTCAAGCGAGTGATAGAGTGAAGGAAAACACTGATATAGAACCTTATATACATACATACATATGTACGTTTTCTATTTAAGCGGTATTTGTTCTTCCTTTTTATTTTATTGAGTTTGAAATGCCCCCAACTACCTGATAATTTCTATTGTTTGTTTATTTTTTTATTTCTTTGGTATGAAAAATATATCAACATTTATTGAGTCAAATAAAATGAAAAATACTTCTCGTAAATCACATTTTAATAATAATTTTGAATACAAAATTTTATTGCCTGTCATCTCATATGACAACTTAAAATGAATGGCAACCTCGTAACTACTCACTGTTTTATAAAAAAATAATTTTAACAAGAAATTTTTAGACCCACAGGCACTTCTTATTCAACCTGCAGCAATAACAAAAATAAATGAACAAACAACATCAAACACAGAGTAAACCATTATTAAAATAAAGAAAAGAAAACATTCAATACTTAAACACGCAAACATATGTAAAGTCAAGTATTCAAAGTAAATTGAGAAAGAAAACGAAATGAAAAAAAAGTGTATAAAAACAAATGCAAACAACGACACTTACTCCAGCTGAATTTCACACGCATAAACAAATACACCTACTCATATATAGCTTTAGCAAAAATTCCTTTTAAAATGGTGTTAAATAAGGAGAGAAAGAGAACTAAAAAAACAAAAATACAAAAACAAAAAAAAAAAAACAAAAAAACTGTAATAACGAGCATACTTTTGCTTTTATTTTTTTATTAAACACATAGAGAGTAAAAAAAAAAAAACGGTACAACCGTAAAAAACCATGAACTTTAAAAGCATAACAGTGGGACAGATAATTAAAAATAGAAAAAAAATTATAAAAATATTGCATTAAAATATAATCTTCTACATATAGCACAATGACATACATTTTGTGGATTTTCAAAATAATTAAGAGAAAGTAGCAAATTTTGAATAATATTTAAGAATTTTTGCTTTGCACAACTAAAACCCAAGGTTTTTGTCTAGCTCAGAAGAATATACGTATTTCATACTTGATTTGAGTTAAACACTTAATTAATTTTGATTTCAATTTCTAATTGTAAGTGATTATTCAATTCTAAACAAAAAATATTTTTCGTCATATAGGCAAATACATTCAATATTATATGAAATGTATTGCTTTGGGGATAAGCATGTCTCTATGGCCATTTCGTCTCTGCTTAAGAGACTCGTCAGAAGACTTTTTCATTAATATGATAAATTATAATGTTGTTCCGAAATCAATTAAAAATCTGTGTAATACTGCAAATATTTTAATTAAAATTAATTTTTATTTTTTGTTATGTACACAAAATGGTGCCTTAGTCGACTAGTGGGCAGTGTCGATTTCCATTAGATACTCAGCTCAGTTTCAGCATAATAATCTTGGTCACTTTGTTTGTAATAAGTAAGAGTTCAATACATCATTATCGCCTTACATTCATCTATAATCACTACAACAAAGAAACATAAGTGTCATTGTCATCCAGTGTTGCCACTGAAAAAATTTTAATTCTACCAAAAATTCTTTAAAAATCTACCAAAATAAATCAAAATCTACCAAAAACCATTTTTATTTAAAAACCATTTTTGTTTAAAAACCATTTCTGTTTAAAAACTATTTAAGAATACATGTTTGAAATGGAAAACAATTTTTATTAACACCTTTAACACTTTTACACTTTTATTTCAGTTCTTCGAAAATACATATACAAACAATAAGCATATAACAAAAACAATTCTTAACAATACATAAATAAATAATTAATACGTATAAGTAAAAAAGAATTCAAAATCTTGTCAGAGTTGCAAATTTTAGCTGTTTGAAATTTCAGTCGATTTCGAATTTGTTTCTCAATTTGGTGTTGATTAAGGAAAGCGTTAATAATAATTTTCGTTCAGTAGCTGCAGAGCTATTCGGAAGAGAAATTAAATTAAGAACAAAGTTGGTGAATTCACCAAAACTTTTCTCATTAAACCGTTTCTAATTGCAACAGATTCCACTATGCGATAATAATATCAGGATCACAGTCTATAAGATTAGGACATTTTAAAACGAGGGACATTTTACATATGCAAGTCTTCTTTTGACAATACTTACTCAGGAGTAATTATTGTAACAATTTAATATCTTCTCGATTAAAATCAAATCTAGCATTGATTTGGTTTAGTAATTCAATGTAAAATTGCAAAATCTCTTGTTTAACATCAAATGCCCGTATTCATAAAATATAAAATTGGTTTATAGAGTGCTTATTTGACAATTACTCCATAGAAATATGTCACATAAGCACTGTATAAACGAATTTTATTTTTTCCGGGTTAAGATTTTTAGTGGAATACATTTCGGCTTTTGTACCGATAGAAATTTTTGAAACGTCAATGTGATTATTAGTATTTTTAAAATCAGTTTCAGTGTTGTGTATTAAATTTTTATGATAAAATTATATATTATATGAGTAAAAAGTTAGATTTAATGCTTGAATATAAATACAGCAATATTGAACTTCCGATATGAAATTTCTAATTAAGATTGTTTATAATGGGCAATACAGTTTTTTTAGCTTCTGCTAAAAATCTACCAAAATCAATTTCAGCCTACCATCTTACCAAACGAAAAATTTTCTACCAATTCTGGTAGAATTCTACCAATTGTGGCAACGCTGTTGTCATCATATTAATAGAATTTAATACTCTACTCTCATTGATAATATTCGTCACATTTATATTTATATTCGACTGTAAATAGAAAATTTAAAACTAAAGACTTATGCCCGTATTCATAAAAAATAAAATTGGTTTATAGAGTGCTTATTTGACATATTTCTATGGAGTAATTGTCAAAAAAGCAATTAATAAAACTGTTTTATTTTTTATGAATACGGGCATTAAAAGATAGTAAAATTAATGTTTTATTTAACTGAAAAATTTATGTAAATGTTGAATTGCCAAAAACATTAAGAGATTCTGACTGCCTTATATTTACAATTCATTCAGACACAGATAAAGCATTGTTATTACCTCCTGGTTTGTTGGTTAAATAAACAATATTGGGTTGCATTACAGTTCGCTGGCTTAGCACGGGCCTTATAAAGGTTAGTTAAAGCGCATGCAAGCAGTCAAGCACCTTGTGATAATTAATGCTTTTGTCTTTTTTTTTTAAGTACTACTATCATACGCACTTATTCATGTCTTCGCTTTACTGTGCAATAGATCAAACAGGCGACATAAGTCAACAATATTATCAATATATCCGTCTAAATCATCGATTGTACACGTTTTTTGTAATACAAATATGTACATATGCACGGATGGTTTCCGTTCCAACTTCCTTTATCCTTTTTCTGTTTGCACGTTCTATATTCAGTGGTTTTATGAGTACTTGTATTTAAATGGGCCTGTAGGTTGTTGTTGGTTATGTGCATGTAAATAGAGGAAAAAGTCTGTTTACAGAAAATGTTGCCGTTCTTACCGTTCCTAATACTATCATTTTAATATCCAAGGTGGTATCGTTTTAAGAGGAAAGGGGAGGAATGTTTCCAACTAAAATAATACGAAATAAAAAAAATTTAAATACTCGCTTATGCACCATTAAATAACAAAATAAAAAACAAACATACTCGTATCGTACAAAAACAAAAAAAATTTTAATAAAATTGAGAGTGAGAGTGAGTGTTTATTTATTTTTATTTTTCTCAGAAACTTGTGTAATTCTTTATAACAACAAAACTCTCAATAAATACATATAAATTGACATGGAATGTATGTTTTTAAATTTCTCCAATGATGCCATAACAACATATGTAGAGCCATATACCCATCATACATTCATATGTATGCAATAAATTTAAATAAAAACAAAAACAATCAAGTATGTGTTACATTTTAAAATTAATTTCCACTGTTGTTAATATATTGTTTTTGTTGTCGTTGTTACTGATGCTAATAGTAATAACTTGCCTTGTTCTTGTCATCGTGTTACTGTCTTTATATCCAAGGTGTGTTTTTGTCATGTTGCTGTTAATAAGAATTTAATAAAAAAAAGCAAACCCATAACAGAGAAGAGAGATAGGATGTTTTAAAATACAAGCAACATGCAATAACTCTGTTATCACAGGCAAATGGAAATCAGTTCCTGCTTAGTAGTTCCGTGTTGAGTAGCATGTTCAGAATCCAGATAGTGTAGCTTTTAATGTTAAAGCGAATGAGTTGGCCAATTCAGCTTTTGAACTTATTTTAAACTAATTGCTTAAAACAGCCAAAAACTTTTATTAATCGAATTGTATTCCCTATTATCCTGAGCATAAACTTAATTATATTATATTTTAGACACACTAATGCTTCCAAACTCATCAAACAAAGTATTACAAATAGCGTTTTCTCTTACATAAGCCATACTTTTTGCCTGCTTATCTAATTTTATTTCATGGACTGGTCCCTTAAGTAGTTAGTAACACTGTGTGTAATTTTTTAAGTCATGATAATATAACTACATACTGCGTAATAAAAGACCAAAAAAAGAAAACCCGTGTCTCCCAGTTTTGCTTAAAGTCACGAAATTTTTTTTATAGCTCCACTCGGTGACATTTTTGCATAAAATTGATCATTTTCTCAGGCTCATATCTTGCAAATCGTTGGAAAATTTGATTTCCTTCTGAAGCAAAGTTGTAGCTCTTTTTATGAAGAACAAAATATCGATTTTTTTTTACCTTTTTTTCCCTGTTTAGGTCCATAGGTAGCAAACCGTTCAAAATTTAAGAAAACTTTCTAAAACATATGAACTTCGTAGGAATGATTCTTAACACCGTTCAGGTAGTTCTTTATACCTTGAGAAATTTTAAAGCTAAAGTTTCTAAATTTGGTGTAATTGACTTCGTTGTCATTAAAAATCATCAGTCGAAAAATGTGGACAAATGGTAGTGGTAGGTGCAGTGAAGCACGCCGGGTTTGGGCTAGTTTTTAGATATTGTCAGTAGGTTGGCAATATCCTGGCAGATATACTTTATTCTCCTAAATTACATTTTAATTGTACAGCGATTCCAACCTGTCTTTCTTACCCTGTTACTGATGGTTAGCCGCTTGATTGGCCTAAGTTGGCTACGTATTGAGCTAGTACATGATTTAAGTCTTTTAAAGTATAGCTGTTATTGGCATGTTTGTCGAATTTGCTTTAGGCTTCCTTGTTTCATTGCAATGTCTTATACATTTTAATTCATGCCGTTTTATATAAAAATATTTGAACTTTTTTTTTATTGTTTTCATAACTGGTATTGGCAACATCATGTAAAATACGTGACTCAACGATATTGGAATGCTTAAATTTGTCTTTTTTATTCCATATTATCACTACGAATTTTAATGAGTGAATATGACTTTCAGACAATTTGTAGCAAATTTATGGTTATTTTTAAGCATTTATGGTTTGTTAATATATTGTATATCTGTGCAATATGGAAGAATAGCTTAAGTCAAGATACCCTTAAATTAATTTAGTATTTTTAATGAGTCATAAAACTCAGAGTAGTGTTAAAATGTTAAATATTATATTGCAAATTTATTGTATCATAATTGTAAAAAATTTACAAACATTTCGGAATATTTCAAAATGACATGTTTTGACTTAAGCTGTTCTTCCATATCGACACAGATATATTTATTTTTTCCTTTTAAAAAGACGTCAAATTAAAGACAATATCGAAAAGGTAAATTGTAAGTTTAAAGCAAATTAAAAGGTTTTAAAGAAAATTAGAATATAAGATATCTGAGGATTTAATATCTTAGCCTAGATTAGTTTGGGTTAGGTGGCGGGCTCTCCTACTTAGTCCAGATGTTAGTCTCATTGTGATACTTCAAAACATCTCAGCCAATCTAAGGATTAATTGGAAACCATTTCAACTTTCGGCAATTATAGTAATTTTCAGAAGAGTTCAGTATAAGATGACAGGAAAGGAAAGGTCAAGATTCTTCATTGTCTCCTGTCAAGGACCGAACACTGGCACATGAAATAAAATATGGTCTCCATCTTTCCCTCAGATATAGAGATCCTGCCGAACTTATGTGAGAGAACTCACTTAGAGCCTAACAGTTTGAATTTCACAAAAACAGTGGCCTGTAAAAACTCAATTTAGAAAAAGAAGATATTTGGTCTTAATTTTACTAATATAATGATAGTATGGGTTGCTGTTAAATGACTACTTTTATGATCCATATTATAATGTCGCTATTGAATAATCCGACAGCAATCATTCCACAGAGTCGTGGTATAGTGGTTACGGAGTTCACACAGAAATTCAAAACACCGAGTTTCAAATCCCAGCATAGAAGAAAAATTAAAAAATATTTTGTGGTTTTTCAAAAATTATGATTAAAAAAAAAAAAAAAAATTAAAGTTCCGCCACCCTCCCCACCAAGAAGTCCATCTTTAAAAAACCATTCCCTGACATTTCCAGTCTATTCCACCAAAAATCGAATGATCAGGAGTTCAGCGCCACCTTCTGGGAAGATAGCAGGTAACCTACTTAGTAGAGATGTTCACCACTCACATATTGACAGCAACTTCTCCCATTGACATAAGGCGCTTAACACCTATCTATCATCTATATATTCCACATTCCAATACAATGCACTGCATGAGTAGGGGTTTACCCCTGAGTATTGGTCTTAAATAAAAAAAAAAAATAAAAAAATTAATTCTCGAAACTAAGCTCACCTTATGACATCATTGTTTGTTAGGATCAAAAGACAGCAATTTAAATTAATTATTGATTAAATAAGATTCTTGTAATCATAATAGAACGGCGAAGCTTCACCCGTCATGCTTCAAAAAACAACCATTCATGTTAACCTGCTATTTAGATCAATTACCAAGCATTTCAGCAGTTGTTTACATCCTTTTGCTAATGAAAAGAAGTCTTAGTACTTCCTATTCAGTACTAAGTAATGAAGTATGAAGGGAATATATGGATTTACGTGAGATAAATAAGTATTAGAAGAACAATTGGGCAGAAAATAACTTTCGTAGTACTTTTGTTGATAGTACGACAGCATAGTATGCGAAGATTAATACTTGTATGCATATGTATGTACAATTTTTTTTTTCGTTAGAATAATATTAAAAAAATGTTTTCATTGTATTACAGTTAATATATCAAAGATGAAAAGATTAAGATTTAGTTGATGTAGCATTTTTAAACGTTTCACTATTAACAACTAAACATAACTTAAAGACTATCACTACGTTTATGAAATAAATCACTACTACACTCTAAAAGAATACAATTAGTAATCTTTGTACTCATAAGCATACAAACACATATTTTCACAAAAGTACTCTTCTACTTAGAAGAAGCACTCTTTTCAATTACAACTATTACCAATCATTTTATAAGCAACAACAATTTTCTTTGTATGTATGTGTGTGTGTGTGTATGTTAAAAATTTAATAATAAATGAACATTCATCACTAGACACAACGTCTAAATGTCAATATCAATAGTAGAGAGAATTAACAATTCAATTTCAATGTTATACAATGTATTAAATAATATAAAGGAAGAGACATTCACACTCTTCTACTCTTGCTAACTCTTTTCCATTATGTACGAGTAGTATTAACAAAAATACTGTTTCTGGAAAAAGAAAAGAGATAATAAAAATAGAGCGTGACGAAAGTATAAGTATATTACGTTACAAGAAACGTTTTTCTTTCTGTTGTTGTTTTATTCAAAGTCATCTTTAAATAAATTTATGTCTTGTAATCAATCGTAAATTGGTAAAATTGAAAGATAGCAGAGTAAAACTAAGCGAAGAGAGGAAATTATTATGAAAACAGAGAATAAAATATTAATAATGAGATAAAGCAAAAAAGAAAAAAAAAAGGAATTAGATATTATTATTACATTTTTATGCCTGGAAATGTTTGTCTTAAAACACAATCATATACATGTACATACTTATATACATACATATGTATATATGTATATGTTACGTAGTTATATATATTTATGGTCAAAATAATAAGTACACAAGTATGTTTTACCTATTATGTTTAATGATGATGATGGTGATAGGAGGTAAAAACTTAATTTTATTAATAAACTTAATTTTTGTTACACTTTTTTTGAATAAAAAATGTTCCTATGAACATCAAACGGCTTCTTTCTGTTATTAAACGAAAAGTACTGACACTAAAAGAAATATAATAAAAATAATATCTGTACTCTTTATCACTTTAAGTCACTATGAACTCGGTTTATTTTTGTTATTTCTTTAGTAACCGACCTTTGTTTAGAACCGATCCTTTTACAAAGTCGCCTTGTCTTTGGAACTCTGAATGTTAATAATTGGTGTTTGGTTTGAAGTGAATTTAGTCTAAACTGGTATATACATATATATGTATGACTTGTCAATTACACTGAGAGGTTACTGAGTGTTTTTCAAGCTCAGCCTCCAGTGGTTTTAGTTAATTGGACATTGGTATAAGTGGCAGTGAGCCTGCTTATGTTCTGTGTAGGAAGGTACCCGTGATACTTTATATAGGCTTAGAATAGAGCTCTGCGAATGTTTCTCTATATAATAAACATGCTAAGACAATATGCCTTTAATGATGGCATAACACTGTGTTTGAGACTACATGACATCCTCGTAGCATAGCATGTTTTTTTTTTAAATTACATTTTTACACAAAATGTTGCGTTTTGCAGTACTTTAAGTGACATCAATAATTATGCTATTTATGTTAACGTTTGTTTACAAATAGTAGCAGCAACATCGTAAGCTTAAGAAACAAATACACACAATGGATAACGAATTAATTTTTTTTACCAATAAAAATACGAATTTTTCCATAAATTGTTAAAGAAGCGAGAAGTAAGTAATAGGAATTTAGCACCAGGTTTTACTTATATCAGTGTTATTATAACGGATTTTACAATTTGTGTTCTCAGTAAAAAAAAAATAAACTAATAATCCCTGCACTTATAGTTTTGTAGTATATGTAAATTGTACTTGTATGTAGTCGCCGTGGTGTAGTGGTTAGCCGGGTTCAAATCTCAGCTCTGACATCTTAAAAAAAAAGAAATATTAAAAAATTATTTCTTTCGGCGACTACCTTTTAGCAGTCTTCTGACAAAAGCTCTGGGAGTAATTGATTGCCATGAAAAAGCTTCTCAAATCTGTCCTTCGGGGTCGACTTTAAACTGTAGATCCCGGCACTCCTAGATAAAAATTAACGCACCCAACATGAGTGCTGCGAGAAGCTAGGCCGTAACCCTGACACAGGGTTGTAATGGCCAATTATGTACTTATAGTTTTGGTCCTATGTGCGAATGTAGAGTAACATTTATATTTTTATAACAAGTATATGTATGTGAGTGTGTGTGTGTTTATTGGTAATAAAATGTATGAGAGTTTTATCATTTGTTTTGTACGACTTAGTGCAAAAGCAGTGAAATAAAAGGATGAGCTTATACTTATTTTTATGTCAATAATGAGATTTTGTTCGCATTGTGTGTAGGGAGAGTTGTACATATGTCGAAATAAGAGATGTCACGTCTTATAGTCATTTTGAGAATTTTGTTCGACAATATACACTTACACCAGTTCAGTAATTGTATTTTCGATTTTTTGAATAAAACTTTTTAAATAGTTTGGAACACTTATTGCTTTAAAACCTTCAATTGTGATACTCAAATTTCTTTATTAATTAAATTTAAATGCTGGCGAATTTAAAATATTATTGGGCATGATCTTTAAAAAACTAATTCGAGTGAACATGATATGGAATAAAATTTCAAAAGGTGAAAATATTTTATTAGTTTTCTGTTTTTTATTCATTTGTTTAATGATCATTTAAAGATCAAAACTGTAAAACAATGTCCGCAGTTAAGTTTTATTTGTCTTTGATAAAACACTAGATTCTAATTTCGCTCGAATTGGGTTTCGGAGAATATATTCGAATGCAACTGTTTAATTTTTTTATTATTAAAGCTGTCAAAATATTTGGCAGTCATGATGTGATATGAAGATCATCTGAAACCATACGTCTTCTAAATACAGGAATTTTAAATAATTGTTTTAAATAACAAACATTAAAAATTAATTCACAAAATTTTTATTTTTCTTGTTTAGTTCTAATCTAATTGCAAAACAAAATTAATTAACAAAAACGATAAACAATCGTACTGGAATTCAAGCCCGATTTTCGAGATCATAAAAAAAATTATTAAAAATTTTTATTTCCTAAATATGCTAAGCAAGGAAGTAACGAAATATCGAAAATTAAATATTTCAAATATCTATTCGACCTTAAGCTCGGATACATTAATTAAAAAATTTAAAAAAAATATATAAAAAAATACATAAGTATGTATATGTACAACTTCCTAAGGAGAATAATTCACTGTAAACACTGTAAATTTATTAAATCTATAAAAATAATGCTGTCATTTTTCAACTGACAAAGTTGTTTATTTTTCTTAAAAAAAAAAAAAATTGCCTGAGAATTTAACATTTGCTTTGTAACTTTGCTAGTTAAGCTTCTGTAAACATACACTTGTAAACACATACACAATAACACATCTAGTAAATTTATATTTTTAGTTAAAATAATAAAAAACAACAAAAGTCATAATAATAATGAACACACGCTGTGCTTTTTACCAAACTTTATAGCATTTCCCATAAGCAAGACTCGGTTCACATTGTGAAGTAACTTCCTATGAATCTTTTAAATTCTTTTTTAAACTTTAATTTCTGAACAAATTTTTAAAGTAATTTTTTCTGTCAATTTTAGTTTGACATTGACGAATTAAGCAACAAAAAAGTATTTCAGGCTAAACAAAAAGCTATTTTTCTCTTCAGTCTTAAAAATTGATTTGAGAAACTTAAACTTCCTAAGGAAATATTCTCATAATGTGAACCACGTCTTAGGGAATTAAATATGAGTGTGATGCATGACAAAGGAAGAGAGAAAGTGAAAATTAGAAAGGGGATACAAAAAACTGGTTGTTTAATAAACAAATACGAACATACATACTGGATATATTTACTGGATTAAATACAAAATGAGAAAAGCGAAAAAGTGTGCTAAAAATACATACAGATATGGCCAAAATATTAAGTACACGTACATATCGTCGCAAGAATTAAAGAACACTGTAAATGACAATAAATCGAAAATACATTTTTTTGCATCATTTTTATCAGAAAAAAATACGCGTCGATTGGTCCCAGTCTCAGATTTCTATGATGAAAAGAAATTCACTTACGCCGTCTGCGTTTTGAAAAATACCAGTGTCTTCTTTTTACTTTCATACAGGTTTTTTGGCTCTTAAATGTTTTGTCAGTTAGAGTGTTCTTTAATTCTTGCGGCAATATGTAAACTTTTAAGTCATTCGGTTACGTTTAACCTTCTTTTTTTAAGCCATTTTTAAAGACCAATACTCAGGGTTAAACCTCTACTAAATGCAGTGCATTATATTGGAATGCTGAATATATAGATAAACAAATGCTAAGATGTTAAGCGACAATGAGACAAGTTGCTGTCAATTTCATCACTCAAAGGTGAGTGTTATACCCTCACCCTTAAATAATCAACAGCATTGTTGAATGTGTGTGGTGAGTATCTTCACTAAGTGGTTAGCTATTATCTCCCCAGAAGATGGTGCTGTACTTCTGATCACTCGTTTCTTGGTGGAATAGACTGGAAATGTCAGGGAGCGGTTTCTTGAAGATGGACTTCTTGCAGAAGGGGGGGGGACCTCTTATCTTTAAATTATAATTTTCGAAAAACCGCAAATTTATTTTAAAATTTTTCTTCCTCGCTGGGATTTGAACATCGGTCGTTTGAGTTTCTGTGCGAGCGGTCTAACCACTATACTGCGACTCCCCCCAAAAGTATTTTTTCATACAGCAACAATTTCTTTTTTCATCTTCTACTTTCCATTTCTTTTGTCTACTACTCCTATAACGGTATTTATAATATATGTATAACAAAGAGACAAATTGAAAAAAAAAACAAAAACAAAACAACAGAATATAATAACCGTTAAAAAAATTAATATCTCTCTCATTCGCTTAATAATGTAAAACAGCCATTATGCGACAAAAAAACAATTTATTATGAAGAGTAAAGCAAGGAAAACACAAACAGACAAATTAAAAAACAAATTAGGCTTCTATTACACATACACTCCCAGCCAGACACATTTTGTAAGTATTCGTAGGTTGTTAAAGTAAAGAGCAATTTTTGATTACATTTCATGCTTTATATTAAAAAAATTTCTAAAGTGTATTATAAAATAGCCAGCTTATCGCCTTGGTTGGTCGCCTACTGGAAACATAAGATGTCAAGAGATAGTGGAAGCATTAAACATCAGTCACTGTATAGCTTAAAATCATTTAAATTGCGATGATTGTACAAATAAGCTGGATGCGTGATAGCCATATTAATAAATTCAAAGCAATTTAAGTGATTTAATTACAAGCTCATTTTTAAAACGTGTTATTACAAGCGATTAAAACTGATTTCAAATAAGACTGTATTAAAAAAAAAAAAATACAATGAAAGGCAGGTGCATACACACACAACTCTAAATCCAGTGTTGACGATATATAAGAAAGAATCAAAAGGAGTTGCTACAAAATAGTCAAACGAATCAATTGTGTGAACGAATCAAATAATCAATCTTTGCACAACTGCCAAAGATTTTGATTAGAAGTTTTGATGCAAAAGCCGCATTGCCCCCCTATCTCGCTTTCTAATTTCCTTTTATTACAAGCTATGTATACTGTTTTTTTTATCAACATCTTTCACAATAAATTATTTTGGTCATTATATAGGTATAAACTTTGCAAACTAAAATATAAAAAAAATAAATATTTTTTTTAATTTATCACCACAACCATTCATCACATGTCAAACTGACATCATTTTATATATTTTTCATTAGTTAACAATTTTTTACTATATTTGAGGATGTAAATTTTTTTTCTATATTCTAATGATGCATAAAATGGCACGTAAACATGTTTTCTTACCCTAAAACATACCCCAAAGAGCCCTAAATGCTACATACATATAATGTTTAATGAATACTGATGGGTTCTATTAAATATACCCACATGTACTGGTACATATGTATAAAACATACACATTCAGGTGTATGCATGTGTATATTTTTACATTAAGGTCCGCCTAAGAATATTTGATTATGAATTGTTATCTATTAGAAATCTATTTTTTTTTTGTTGAAATAAATTACAATACCGATATTGTCTGATGAATAATGAAAATTTCACACAATTATTATCAAATCAATGCATCATTATTATTAATTAGATTTTTATAAATAAAATTAATGTTTTTTTTTTTAATAAACGACATTGAGTTAAGACCAGTGTTGGAAGACGATGTTTTTATGCTAATGTGTAGATTTACTCTCTGAAACTATTTTTAGGTTCAGAAAGGTTACTCTTTACAATCAGAGGGATTGTAGTGTGGCAAAGAAATGAACGTTTTGGCTAAACGGATCACTAATTAGCTACGGAAACATACATACCTTATTGGCCATTACAACCCTGTTTTAAAATTATGGCCTAGCTTCTCGCAGCATCCATGTATGTGCGTCAAGTTTTACCCATGATTACCTGAACCTACAGTTTAAAGCCGACTCCGAACGACAGGCTCGGGAAGCTTGTTCATGGCAATCAGTTACTCTCAGAGCTTTTGCCAGAAGACTGTTAAGAGTTAGTCGCCGAAAGAAATATTTTTTGAAAATTCTTTCTTTTCAAGTTCTCAGAGCTGGGTTTTGAAGCCGGAGCTCCTACCGGAAACACTACACTTTAATGTCGAAAGACCTGCTGTTGTGTTCATTAAACGAAAATTACTTTAAGAAACTTTGTCTCTAAATACACTTTGTTTTTTAAGGCATATGGTAGATACTCTTTAATGTGAGAAGGACTATTGTTAAGCAACTAGTCTCTAGAATTCGATAACCTATTTTTTTTAGTATCGAAAGAAACAATGTTTTTTGTTACTGTTAAAAGCAATGTTTTTACGTTTGATATACACTCCTCAATAGATGAATTTTTCGTTTTAGCAGGAAAAATCGTTTTTGCTGTTTTGGATAACTCATTAGTTTCGGAATCACTTCACTTTAATTGATTGCTTGGTCTTAAGAGAATTACGGAATACTACTCTTAAGAGAGAGAAAGACTACTTTTTCTGACTACTACCTCAGAAAGACTACTCGCTAGAATTCGAAAACCTATTTTTTTAGTATCCGAAGGACTAATCATTTTTGTTAATTTAATGGTGTAAAAAGCATTAATTTTACGTGTGAGATGGCCTCCTCATTAGATTAATATTTTAGTATTGGAGGGAAAGATCTTTTTTGCTGAAAGAATAATTTATTAGTTTCAGAAGTATTTCACATTGATGGATCCTTTGTGCTTAAAGATGATACTTTGAGAAAGACTAGTTTTTTAGTGTCGGAAGGACCAATCTCTTTAATCACCAGTGTCGGGAAAATTGCTCCTTAATCTCAATAGATTTACTACTTAGCATTTAACATTAGAAGAACTATTCTTATCTATTAGACATAACACACCTATAAAACAGAAATAGTATTTTCTGGCGCTCTAAGGAGTTATCTTCAGAGCCAGAAAATATAATATAGCTTAAAATAGCACTCACTAGTGCCGAAAAAATTACTATTTAATGAGAAATTGCTCTTTCATGTCAAAAGAACGAAAATGTAGTATCAGAAAGTCTGCTCTTTAGAATTAGAATCTTCTCTTTTGTAACGTAAAGCAAATATGCCCAGTAGTGGCTGATATCAGCAAATTAAACTCACACGTATACTTACGCTCTTTTGTTTGATCGTCAATCAACCAAGAGGAAATAAGCATGTTGAGTGGGAGAGACAAACTACACTTGAAGAACTTCTGTGTCTTAGTCTTTACGTCATAGATGCCCAGTAGTGGCTGATATCAGCAAATTCAACTCACACGTATACTTACGCCCTTTGATATTGGTTGATTGACGATCAATCAAAAGGGCGTAAGTATACGTGTGAGTTGAATTTGCTGATATCAGCCACTACTGGGCATCTATGACGTAAAGACTAATGTTTGTGTCCAAATGAACTCTCTACAAATGCTGGTAAGTAAGAGTTTGTTTAGACGGCTTAGGAGAAAGGGGGCTTAATTTTTGGAATAATTTTTTTCTAAAGAACATAACATTGAAATGTTAAATAATCTTACTGCTTGCCTTCACAATTGCTTATGATACAGAAGATAGGCAAATAAATGTGATATTGACATTTAAATTCACCAAATGGTAGTCAGTTAACAAATGCAACAAATTTTTGGTTGGTCATCAAAGATGTAGATTGTAAATGTGCAAAATATATAACAGGTTTCATTCAATAGTTAACTTGTATGAAAAGATTTCAATCTGATCAAGCATGCTAAGGATAATTCCCTCCGAATTCATCAAACAGTCAAGATAACCTTGATGACAGTCTATACATTAATATCAGTTATAGAGGGTCATCGGCCTCATATATTAATGTTTTTTATTTATTTATTTATTATTCATTGTTTTGGTTTAATATTCTAATATTGAATTTGTTTTATAAATGGTTCCATTCTGCTGTGTTTCATAAACGTGTGACTCATAGTATTGCGGTTAATAAAATTTCTTGGCGTTAATACATTTAGAACAAAAACCAGGAGCTTCTTGAAAAAAACCTTTATTTTAATGACTTAAAAGTCTCCTGTGATTAACGAACAACACAAATTGAACATGAAATTTTATTTTTTAAAAATGTGCAAATCAGTTTTGTTGCTCTAAACTTAAAAAAAAAATTCCTGCGTTGTTTAAGTTTTCATACATCGTTTGTTTTTGTCTGTTGTAAAATCCCTTTCTGCAGTTATAAAGCAGTTTTCGAAAATATTTCTTCTATTCGTAGCTATAAAATAGACCTTAAAAAATGGAGAGTTTTAAAGGACATAAAATCTTCATCAAATTCAATGGTTTTATTTTACAGTAGCCAAGCAAAATTTAATCCTTTTCTATTTTTTGGTAGCAGATAATAATTCATATGGAAAACTTAAATAAATTAAATAAGAAAAAAAAAATATTTTTAGTCAAGATTATGTCATTTTAAATCAAGATAATATTACAGTGACAGACATTTTATATAGCAAAATAAGTAGACAGTTCGAGTGAAGTAATAATAATAAAAAAAAAATATTGAAAAATATTTTTTTTCTAAGCAACTGACAAATGAAAGGTATTTTATTTTAATTTTTTTATTTTGACAACTGGATACACATATCCCGCTTTATATATAAATAAATATTTATACAATATGACCGAAATCATTTTCAAATGATTGATTTTTCGAACAAAAGTTTCTTCTTTCTTTATTAAAGTTTAATATTTTGTGTTTGTTTTTTTTAACAACTTAATAGTCTTTCTTAAGCCTAGTTAATATTTTTGATTAGTGCTTCTTTCTTGTGAATTAATACCGATAAATCCCAAAGCTTTTTGATTTTGAAGAAAAAATTTAATAAAAATTGTAACATTACAGATGAACATAATGAACAATTTTGCTTAGAAATAATATTTGAGAAATGTATTTAATAGGCAATGAAACAAGTTCTAGGAAAAACAATTTTTTTTTTTAAATCAGTTCCCACTTGGGACAGAAATGAAAAAATTTAATATAATTTGTGCCCAGTTTTCAAATTTATATTTAAATTCAATTATTTTTTCACTGTTGATTTTTTTACATGTTGTAGTACGAGTTACAAAAGGTTAGCAACAGACAATTACGAAATATGTATAAGAGGCTTAACTGATTCTATTAAAAAAAAAAATACGAAGTAATGAATAAACCGAAATGTTTGAAATTTATATATCCTCATTTATTTGATATACTAACTTCAAGAATACCATTTAGGAGGGAGTTATAAAGATTTTCAATTAATGATAATGACATTTCGGACCAGGCTTTTTTAATTCCTCTAATTAAAGCTTCTTTTGCTTCGTATTGTCTGCCGGACTCGTAGACTCTGCGAGAAAGCAAGCTCCGTACATTTTTTATAATATTTAAGTCAGGGGAATTTGGTGGCCACACCAACATATTGACATTCTGGCTTTGAATCCACGCCTTTAGAAACCTGGCATTATGCATCAGGGCATTATCTTGTTGAAGTATCCAAAGAATTGGTCTAAAAATAATGGAAAAATGTGGAAACGCCTTTTTCAAGGAATTGAAATCACAGGTACCATAATATGAAATCGCCCCCCACACCATTACACTTCCCTCACAGTTATTGAGACGACTAAGGTAACGTTCTTCCGTACGTAGGTAGTGGAACTAGTAGTTGTATCCATACGAACCTTCCAAATTAAAATTTTTTTCGTCTGAGAAAACAACATGATACCATTCATTTTTATCGCTCATATGTTATCGTGCAAACTGAAGCCATTTCGCTTTACGGGCTGTATTAAGAGATGATATTTTTTTAATTTTCAATCTCTTCTTTTTTAAACATTTAAGAAATTCGAATAACATTTCTTACAGTGTTTATGATCGCTGTGATACACAATTTTTGTCTAATTTTTGCAGCAGAATTGCTCGAATTTGAGGCAGCTCCTATAATAGCTCTTCCGTTGTGGCTATTTTCGTCCGCCCTTTCATGTTTTTTCCGTAATCGTACAGATTTCTTAAAAAATTACTTACAACATTCTGGCTGCGACCAATTTTATTTTTTTATTCCTATGGCTTAAGCCGGTTTTTTTAATGCTTTAATTTGAGAAATTAAAATATAAGAGCAAAAATTAATGAACCTACCCAGCAGAAAATGTTTCAAATTTGGAAGAAATAAATAAAATTGTAAGCAATAATGGAAGCATTATATTGTTCTTTATACATTAAAGCTTCCAAATATGCTACAGAATAAGGTACTATTTTTTATTTTTTGTACTATTTGCTAACTGGTTGCAATAAATTTGCATTTCTATTGCACTTTAGCGGCTCATTTCATATAAAAATTATGCATTATTGATGGGCACGAGTAAGTGATTGTTTACATTCCTCCCTTACAAAATAGTTTATTGGTAAGCATTAATTTCTGCTGGGTATTCAAGTGTTCGGCAGTGTATGTAATAAAATAAAATTTAATGAAAACATTACTCGTAGTATTTCTCAATAAAAAATGAAACAATTTTGTAAATGTTTCGATATGGCATTACGCTGTTGCATTTTGTTTCATTTTAAAAAAGAAAGAACAAAAATAAATGGTTGCTCTTGTGTTGGTATTTCTGTTTTTACTTTTGTTTTCTAAAATAACACGCAGAAAAAATTAAATTTTATTGAAAAAGAAATATGAAAAACTATAAGAATAATAAAGTGTTGATATAAGAGAAATTTATGAAAAGAAAATAAAATTATTAAAGTAAGAAAATGGAATTACAAAAAAAGATATTCCCACAAAAATTGAAAAAGATTTAATTATTAATATTTAATTCTTTATACATATTTGCTGTAACTATTTTATACTACATATGAATGTGCATACATTTTTTTCAAATATAAAATTTGTAAATAGAAAAAGAATAATAATAGAAAAAAATTTAAATTTATAAAAAACACACACACACATATTATTTAGAATATTAAGCTTTTAGTGTTTTTTATTGTTTTGTTTTTAGCAAACCGAGTGAAATTGAGGTGAATATAAAAGAGTGCAAATACATATATAAGCATATGAATGTAAATATAAAAGAGCATTCATCCATTAATATTCAATTTTGTTATTGTAAATATAAAGTATTATTTTTTTATTTCCACATGCACTTGCATGCTTAACATTTATTTACATAAATAACAGTTTATTTATTAACAATAACGGGCTTTGTTTGCTATTTTGCTCTTTATTTCGCGTTTTTTTTTCAAGGCTTATAGAGTTGATTAAAATGTTGGTTTGCATATGAAAAAACCTGAGGTATGTATGAAGTGAAAAATTGTTTTTAAAATATATTAAATAATGTTTTCTTATTAACTCACTAGTTGCTGTATTGGTTGAGTATTAAATATTAACCATTACATACATACATACATACATAATTTTAATTTGCGTTTAAAGCTATTTTCATGAATGTGAGGGTAATTGCCTGCCACATGTGTTATAATTCGTTTTTGCGCCAAGCAATTTCAATTTGTTGCAATAATGAAATTATATAATTTGTACATTCATATAAAATACGAGTAATCTCTTATTAATTTTTGTTACACGTTTGAGAAATATTGCATTTAAAAACGCCAACAAAAATGTGACATTAATGTGGAAATGAAAGAAAAAAAAGTACCTAAAAGCATGTTATAGATAAATTGAGTAAATAAATGTATTAAATTTAAATCAGAGTAGGTAAACAAGCAAAACATTTCGTAAACGTTACCATAAAGTCAAAAACTTAAAAAATTTTTTTTAATCGTATTGTACATGAACAAAACCAAAACAAATACTTTCTAAATGAGAAAGAGCGCAAACGAAAAAAATTCGCTTTTTGCTCTTGTGCTTGCTTTGTTATTCTGTTAAATTCGTATAATTTGCTCTTTTCCTCTTCTTCTTTTCTATTTCTTCTCATTAATTTTTTTTTGTACCTACGCACATTTGAGTTAGTGTATTTGTTGTGGTCAAAACAAAAACAAGATACAAAACTAAATGGGACAATCGTTTTTATTTTGTTTTTGTTTTACTCATTGTAAAGAACAAAACAAAATGAGATCAAACGTGTCGTTTTGTTTATTTTTCTACTCTGATTTAAATACATATATGTTTGTATGTCGGTATGTATGTACCTAGTTGGCTCTGCCTTAAAGACATGCCATCTTTGAGGATGGGTGCACGACAATAGACTATCCTGCACGACTCATTTCATCAGAGACATTTTGAATAAATTTTTGAGATTTTGAGACATGACAAGACAGGAAAAAGTATGGTTTAAAATTACACATTAAAACTTTTTGCCATAAAATCTTGTTTGACTAAGCATGAACGAGAATTTAAAATAGGAATTAGCTCCCAATTTAAATAATTTGCTGTGCTTGTACTTATTTGGACTGAACATTTGCACACTTTTATTTTCTTCACTGTAATCCATTGTGATGGTATTTAACTGGTTGTCAATTTTAGGAAAAGTTCATCATCATTATCTAAACTTCTGTGTCAAATATTGCAATTTCCAATCATCTACATGTTTTCAATCAGGCTGGTACAAGACGTTTAAAAGGACTACGGCATACCATTCATTTTATTTTCTTCTAACCAAGATTTTATAAACTTTGCAGTATGGTTTGTGTCGTTGTTGTCCTGAAACTACCAAGCACGAAACATGTTCGTTCAGCATAGGACAGCATAATCGATGTTAGGACTTTTGTTGTACATACTGGTACAAAGTGTTCTTTACTTTTCGTTCATATTTATAATTTTTCAGTTATTTGTAAACTAGAACACAGATATTTTTATTTTAATGTTTTATTTACAGAAAATTTAAGAAAACTTTAATTTCGATCAAAGGAATTATTAATTTAATTAAAAGATAATTGCTAATAATTTAGAGTTGTGATTAACTTTTTCATAAGTTGTCTGTATGATCACTTACAGTTATCTCACTGTACTTTCTAATTTATTTTTGTCAACTTGGTTCTACACAAATTTCTTTAAATTTCTAATAATAATTTGTCTGTTTTGAAAAAAAAAGACAATTCTTTGCACAACTGTAAAATAAAACAACTGCCCATCCTAATATAAAATAACACCTAAAATTTAAAATATCATGTTCAGCTCTTTTAAAGTGTAGGAAATAAACGGAAATATAAAAAAAACCGTCATAATTTTAATAGTAAATTAAAGTTTAGCCGTTTAATTTTAACGTTTTTTGTAACCCTCTTTTATGACAATAATTTGTTACATTTCACCATAACTTTGATTTATTGTGCAATCAATTTAATGCGAAATCATGTTGTACATATTTCATATACAATTTATAGTAATTTTATTGCCACAATAATAATCGCAAAGTTAAAATAAAAAAGGAAATAAAAAAGTTTTATTATCGTCATCATCTATTATGGCTGTATCGTGTTTAAGTGCAAATTTTATTTAATTTGTATTACAAACAAACAAAAAAAAAAAAAAAATACAGCAAAAATTCAACAAAAAAAGTACCAAACGAGATGCATTTTACGATTATACAAAAAATAAATGCATCACAAATTAGAAGGTCACAGTTTAGGTCAATGGTAATTAAAATGGTTTCAAAAGTAATGGGCTTTGATATCAAATTACAGTCACGTAGTGTTTTAAATGGAAAATTATATTACAAATGCTTTTCTCTTTATATATATATACTCGTATACATATTTACTTAAATTTATATGTATTTTTGTTTTATAAACCTAAACGCTATGGGGTGTATTTAATAAATTCCATTTTAATTTTATGCTTTTATGCATTATTTTGAAATATATTTTGTTGTTTTCTTTCTAATAATTCCAGGATTAAAGAAACACGAAATAAAAATACAGTTCTGCTTGGTCTGTATTTAGACGAGCGAACATTTGGCAGGAAAACATCTGTTGTTTTTTTTTTTGGCGTTCACATAGACGAACATTTTGTCGTCAAACATTCCATTATTCTTGTTATTATTTGACGTTTCTTTTATATATGCAGAGTGTTGAAATATAGAAGAGTATATCAACAATGTACCAAACGCCGAGTACCAAACGATTAGCTCTTTCCCACCTGAACTTTATTGCCTAACAAAATTTTTCCCTTCCAAATTTTTGCCGGTCGCAATGCCGATTTGCTAAACAAAATCTTCTTTAAACCCAAATGGATAATCACTTTGCCGTGGTGTAGAGCCTTACACTACAAGGATTCAACTGGCTAAGGTGGCAGGGTCTTCCATGCCTGAAAGGCAGTGGAGGTGCTCCTAAGCTCCTAAGAATTATCCCAGGGCCCGGATTAGAGACAACAACATCACCTACAATATCACCCTAATTTAAACTTTACTCTGCGAGCTTCTTGGGGTTGATTGTTCTTGGATTATTTAATTGTGATGATATAACACTGGCCCTTGAATAATCAATCAAAAGCAACCGATTTTCTTGCGGTTCGCATTTTTAAAATAGGATCTTTGGTTTTTTTTTCTGACTGATATCAGATACGATATTGCTAAATTTAAATCAAAAGTTCGCTAATTCTTCTCCCCTTCCCCTCATATTTTCCTAAACTAGCACAATGTACCGCATAAGTTGGGATCATCCCCTGAGAGCTGGCCTCTTAAAAAAAAAAAAATTATAAATTTTATAAATTCTCCCAAAAGAGCTCACAATTTTATACAAAACTCTTACTACTTACTTGGGCATCTTTTTGTTATTAATGTTTAAAAACAGAAATTAATCACAAGTGACAGAATGTAAAAGATATTCCACAGAATGTATGTGAATTTCCGCTCATTACATTGTTGGTACAACAATTTTCTACTTCCCTAGATGACGTCTTTTAAAATGTAATTCAATATTGAAATTGTAAAATATTTTGGTAATTATTTTTTCACTTTTTAAGTATTTTCAAACCAAAAATGTGCAGCATTTGATTATTATTTTTGTAGATATAAATTCAGTATGTTAGAAATTTCTTTTAGATCTCGTTTTATTATAATCTGTACTTTTAATTGATGCTTTAAAAGATAATTTTTAGAAAGGTAATACTTTTTCAAAATTTGGGAGCAAAGAACACGTCATAAGTGACCAGAAATGTTTAGTTTTTGTGTATTTTCATGTGGTTCTTTATTGTCTTAGTACTTTATATATTTACTAGCCTAAATACGGCGTGATTCCTTACAGTTACTACTAGAATTTGTGAAAAAAAAATTTTTGGGAGAAACCACGCCCACTTTCTGACTGACGATTTGTTTTGACCATGAAGTCATAAAGACGAGTATACAAAAATTACTATTTGGTTTGTATCCAATATGGCTTATAAGTCCAATTGGTCCAATTTAAGAATAAAAAAACATACCCAATTGCACTTTTGGTGGTTGAAACAATCTATGCTCCAATTTTCAACAAACTAGAAACCTAGGCTTGATTACGCGACAAACAAATAAATTTACAAAGACATTTATACGCAGAAAAAAAGTGTTGTTATGACAAATACCTTTTGCAGTTGAGCCAATTTTATTTGTTAGAAATAAAGGTATTTGATTTAAATGATATTTTATTTGCCACAAAGAATTTCGGCGAATACACTGTATTTGTCGCAACAACAAAATTGCCGTTGACATAAATTAAGAGCAAAATTATTTGATCCAAATTGAATTTTCTTTAAGTTAAATGTAATTGCATTTAAAAATGCATGTCAACAGCAATTTACTAAAATCAAATGTTTTCTTATTTGCGATTACATGAGAAAAATTATTTACGCTAAATGCGGATTGCTGTTGTGATAACAGTAGTCTAGTATTTTCAAATGCAATCCGCAGTTAATTTTGTTTTATTGTTTAAGCACTTTCTCTCATTCATTTGTATTTTGTTTGGGATATTGAAAACACGTGTGTGTGAAAAAAAGGGAAGAAAGAAAATATTTGAAATGGTAAAGCAATGGGGTGTAAGTGACCAGACGGTGTTAAATTTAGTGGAATGTGGCATAAACACATATGAAAAATTAAAGATGATGGAACTAAGTGACATCAATGAAATTGTTGTTGCGACAAATGCAGTGTATTCACCGAAATTCTTTGTGTCAAATAAAATATCGTTTAAATCAAATACTTTTTATTTCCGACAAATAAAATTGGCTCAACTGCAAAAGTTATTTATCATAACAACACTTTTTTTTCTGTTTGTATCCTTTTTCTAATGGCATTCCTTATTTTAAATACATTTTCATTTACGCAAAATTTTATATAAATTTTTTTCCTAATTTACATAAAATTGTACGTCTTTTGGTAACATTTTATTATTCAATTCAAGTCGTTAACATATTTTCCCCTGGTAATAATTAAAAATGTCAAATTATTAGTCATAATTTATTCAATGTTCACCATGTTTCCAATTTTCACCAGCAACTTTTTTGCGATAGCCTTAGCAAACATTAAAATAAGAAAAAAAAAGGTGAAATTAATATGCACTTTCTCTCTCTCTGTCTTTCTTGCTCTCCATTTGTCTGTTTCTATTTTCAATCAAGTTTAATTTAATTACTGGTAATTTTCTGTCTCAGAGATTTTTTTGGAAAAAGTTTTTGTAAATAATTTGCATATAAATTTTAAATTAATTTAAATTGCTTGTTATTTAATAAATAAGTATATATTTCAGTTTTTGTAATTAAATTATAAAATTATTTATTTAATGACTAGTTGTTTTCAGCAAAATACTCGTATGCAACATAATAATAATTTAATAAAAATAAAGCGTATATACTTAAGTGCCATTCAATAATTCAAAAACAAAATATTTTAATTTCATTAAAAAATAATATATGTATATTTTTTATGCAATTAAAATGGAAACTGTCATTAGTTATAATTTTCATTTGATATTAATTGAAATGGGTGCCTCAGCAGTTTAGTGGGTAGTTTTATAGACCACGAGTTAACCTGGTCTGCTCGTAATAATTAATTAGAATATAATTTAATATTGCAGTGTATTTCAGTAAATAAATAATATTTATTTAATAAACGAGCATTTCAGGGTATTGATTAAATATTTAGCACTTTCTGTTGGCAGCAATGAACTGACTAGCAATTTCTAGAAAAATTATGAAAAATTCCTGTTTATTTGTCTCATAGTTTGGTATCCTTTTTGCAAAAAGTGAAATCATTTCTTTTTTTTTTTTTTCTTTGTTGACATAAAACTATGTAATTGCAAGTAGTATTCGGTACAGTAGAAAGTACTTCTTAGTATTATATATTGCAGAACTCAGCCTTTTGAAAAAGTCCTTTTTTCTAGTACTTTTTTTAGAACTTTAAAAAATAAAATAAAATTTATTAAAAAAAACTTTTACAAAATATATATTTTTGGTAAAGCAGAATTTAGAATTCTAAAATCTAATGCAATTGAAAGCAGGATTTGGTATAGTAAAAAGTACTTTTTTAGTACTTTTTTTTGAGCTTACATAATTCAAATTTTGTATTTTCTGTTCAATTAAATTTTTTAGAAAAATGTACTCTTTCTAGTACTTTTTTAAAGCTTTAAAATATTGAAATAAGTACTTATAATTTCATACAAAATATATGTTTTATGAGAACAATTTATAATTTTAAAATGTACTCTCTTGTGGCTTGGAAATAAAAATGGCATTTGAATAATATAACATTTTATGTGTAACATGTATTTGAAGGTAGAATTGTAAACATGAAAAAAATGTATTTTTTGTGCCTCTTACTTAAAGTTTTATATTCATAAATCTATTTGTGTAATTTTGATTATTATATATTTCTTTTTGAATTCCTAAATTCGAATATTTATTCGATCTATGTTATATTTATTGTATGATTTTTTAATAGTTTTAAGAATCTAATAATGGTATTCTTATGAGAACTAACATCCGTTAAGGATTATGTACAAAAACACTAGCAGAACTCAAGTGGTTTTCGACCCAGCTATGGAAGATCTCATCAGAGTTTTTTGTGTTATTTTATCAAATGATTATGTATTATGTATATAAAACTTTAAGTAAGAGGCACAAAAAAGAAACTTTTTTTCATGTTTAATTTTTCTGTGCTTCCATATAGAAGATTACATTTAAAATTTTTATAATGAAATAATTTGTAGTTGATACGTTTTTTTTAAGATTAAAAATGTTAATTAACATCAAATAAAATATTCTGATGTTTACTTCAAAATTTTCCTAAACATTAAAACAGATTTATTGTGATTTCTTCACTATTTTTGTATTATTGGGCGTATGAGTGACATATGCTAATAATTAATGCGATACGCCTCAGTGAACGAGTATCTTCATAATACTCAACACTAGTGATGCCAAACGAATCTGATTTTCCCCCATCAGTGTATTTGAGATTTTGAAAATTAAAATCCCGATATAACGGGAATTTCGAGATATCGGGATTTTTTTAATAATAAAAAATTAAAATTATGTACATACATACGTCTTTATAGACATTTATACAATTTTTTTCAAATAAAAATCTTTTAAAAAGATAAGAAATTAAAGCTTTTAATTCCATCAATAGAATAAAAAACAAAACAAATTGTTAGAAAAAAAGTAAGAAATAAATTGCTAAAGCATTCGGTGTTCAAAAATTAACACTAATATTTAAAGTTGTGTGCACATACATATCATCACACGTACACAGTTTTAAAGCAATAAAATAAAAAATTGTAGAATTCATTATTCAATCTTTCTTATTCAGTCTTCGATTTTAATAAATTTTTTTTCTATTAAAAAGACTTTTTAAAACAATTAAAGCATTCGGTGTGCCATGTGAAAGTCATGGTATAATTTTATTGTCAATATATGCCTCAGAGGAAATATAACGTTCACAGTTAACACTTGTTGGAAGAATTGTCAACAAGTTGTTGTATCCTGTTTGAAAATTGTTCCTCCTATCGTCACCTGAATCAAAAATATTTATTTTGCAACCAATATTTGTCTCCATTCCATCATTCCAAGTTTTGCGTGGATTTTTGCATCATATGAGTTGTCATTTATATAAGTCAACGTCTAAGAATGACTTGCAGATATAGTTTTCTAAAAGATTTTGTAAAATTTTTAGCTTCAACAGTTTTCTGGCAAGAGCTCTGAGAGTAACTGATTGCCATGAACAAGCTTCTGAAATGTGCCGTTCGGAGTCGACTTTAAACTGTAGGAGCCGGTATACTTATATACTTACATATGTATATAATTTTAACTATTTCCACAAAAATTAAAAGTCTTTGAGTCATTTTTAAAATTCTGTTTTTTTTTTGTTTTACACAAACAAGAAAAAATTTTACCAGTTATAACAGCTGTCATGTTTTCACCGTTACTGTGTTTAATACGCCGAATTTTTTCTAACGAATTTGTTGTATTGGGTGAAATTCATCGTGCGCTCTTGATGACATATTAAATGATCATTATTAACAGTTAATCAAACAGAAAATAACTTTGGTTTGTCTTGCCCTTTTTAAGCCACTTACTCATACTCAGTCTGATATATTTTTTTTAACAAATTTTAAATTGTGTTTTTTTTTATTAATTTTCATATACATCTGCTGTTATACGGAATAAAATAAAATGAAATTAAAAATTAAATTACAAATTGTTTACTTTTTTTTATTATTTTTTTTCCTTTTTTTGTTTAGCAATAAAAGTTTCTTTTTAAAATTTTGTTCTGCTAATGGCACTGCTTTAAGAAATTCTTCTGATAAAAGAAATAGAAAGAAAAGAAATTGAAATAAAAGAAATAAAACGAAAAGTCAGCAGGGCACATTGGAAGTGTGACCAATCAGTTGGTAATAATAAAGAAAATCAATTTTTATTTCATTCTTTTGCTCTTTCTAGTTCACGTTTTTTCTTTATTTACTTTTCAAAAGGTACTTTAAGGGGAAAAACATTTTGATTAAAGTCCGGGTGTTTTTTTTCTTTATTTTTATCAGTTTTACATTTAAGTACAGAATTAGAAGTGAATTGATTTCGTTTTTATAGAAATGAGTTGTTTATTTATTTTTTTATTCTTCAGTTATAAAAACAAACATTTGCAATTTAATTAAATTTTAATTTGATTCCGTTTATTTTCACAATATAAACAACAGTAGTAAAGGATAGAGTAAAAATCTAAATAACCACTGGAGCTTCAGTGTTTAAAGGTGGATTTAAAAAAAAAATTGTTTTTTTATTTTATTTTAAAATAAGTTTATTAATGCATCTCTACTTAAATAAAATTGATTAATTTTAATGAAAGCGGAAGTTTTTTTTTTTTTTTTTAACTCAAATTTCAAGTTTTCATTACTGAAATATGTATTTTTACTTATCCATACATTTATTTCAAATCTCTTTGTAGTTTTGTTTGTTTGTCGGTCAATTAATTTAGAATATAAAAAGATTCAACTACCGAGAGTTCAGTAGGCTGCTATTTTTCAAAAGTTCACCTGAGTGTGGTACCTCCGAATCAAACTAAATATTGAATTTTCTGTATAGCTTGAGAACGGTTGAAACAAAACCTTTTGAATTTGGTCTAAATGACTTCGTGGTCAATACAAATCAGCAGCAAAAAAAGAAGGCTGAATTTGACAAATAGGCGTGGTAACTTCCATAAAAGTTAAATATAGATTTAATTGTATCTTAAGAATGGTTGAAACTAAAGTCTCTTAATTTGGTTTGAATTATTTCGTAGTCAAGAAGTGTGAACAAAAAGGAGTGTTGGGTGTAGCGAAGCAAGCTGGCCTTAAGTTAGTGTACATATGTATGTACTTTAATATTTTGATGAAATTTTTTCATTTATAAATAAGTAGAATACAAAATTAAAACATATCATTAAGTGAAACATTTATGATTTTACTTATTGAGCAATTTTAGCAAAAAATTTTGAATGCTATATAATTACTGGCCTATATGATGTTTTTGTGGCGCTTGAAATCTGGTTACTTGGTTCTGGTGGGGGGTACTATTCCGAGAGCCAAAAGTTGCTACTTTTTTTGATACATTTTAATCCTTTACAGAAAAAAATAAATAATAATAGTAATATAATAAGTACTTTATTTGGTACTTTTTAAGCTTTCATAATTACTTTTTTTTAAATCAAGCAGTTTAACAAGAATACATTTTATTTTCGAAATAAGTTTTAAGGCATATTTTACTCCCTTAGAAAATAGTACTTTTTTGTTTTTTTTTTTTCAAAAGTACTTCTTTAAATTTCATCTTAATGAAATATTGAATATTATTTGTATAAAAATAATAAAAAATCTTTTAGCGGCATGGCCACACATCAAACTGGTGCTTCAAATTTTGCGTATGTGTTGGTAATAATTTATGTGTTTTTTTATATTTTTATTTGCGACCAATACTCAGGGAGTAATTGGAATTTTGGAAAGGACAGTACATATATTATTATTAAGCTCCTTAAGAATGAAACAAATTGCTGTGAATTGATCAATCAAAGGCCAGTGTTATACCTTCACCCTTGAATGATCAACAGCAATTGCCTCATCGTTGCATGTCGACTATGTGGTGAGTGTCTTCGCTAAGTAGGTTTTAGCTTTAATCTGCTACTTCCCAATAGGTGACGCTTTTTTTCCTGATCATTCGTTTCTTGTTGACATTGATTAAGGTGGAATAGAGTGGAATGTCGGGGAGCGGCTTCTTTGTAGATGGTCTTCCTGGAGGGGGGGGGACCTCTTATTTTTGAATTATAATTTTGAAAAAACCGCAAACAAACTTTTTCATTTTTCACCTCTTCTGGGATTTGAACCTGGGTCCTTTGAGTTTTTGTGCGAGCGCTCTAACCACTATACCACACTTTGCACAGCAGTACATCAAATTTATATCTTCAAACTTCATTTGAAAAGTGTTGTGTTGTGAGCAAGAAAAGACGTTTGATTTTTATTTCTTTTCATCTTTTTGTTTTGTTTTTTTTGCTTTAACATGTAAAGGGTTCTTCTTATTAAATATGGCCGACATTGATGATTGTTGCATATTGTTGCACTGGCGCCATGAATAAAAAAGCAAAAAAAAAATCCAAAGACAGTTTGAAGCGTATTTCTTTAGATTTAACTTGCCATACAGCAGGCAATAAATTCAAGAATAAAAATTTATGTATTGTCTGTACGAAGTCTAGACAAAAATAAAGTTTGAAGTATTTGTTCGGCCACACATATCAAATTGGCTTCAAATTTCTGCTGCGACGGTAGTAAAAAATCTTAATTAATTTGATTTTCTTCAAACTCACATCGATCTATACATGTGTGTACTTTTTTTAGTAACACAACCACAAAAATGAGAATTAGAAGCTGCAATTTGATGTGTGGCCGGGCTGCTTAAGGCCTTTTAATTATAATTTTTTGTTTCTGATATTTATTTAAAATAACAATAACAAACTCTTTCATTTTAATGTGAAAATAATTTGGCCATTTGTTATATACCACTTATAATTTAATTCAAATGTTTGCATTCTTTTGAATATCTTTCCATTATTATATGCTATTTTTCAACAGTTTAACTAAAAACATTAAACATGTGTTTCTTTAGTTGGCGTTAATCTACCATTTGGCAAATGAAAGCTCCTCAGTGAACTGAAAAATAAAACCGGCAACAACAATAATAAAAACAACCATAAGTAAAACAAATTACAATCATAAACTTCTTTAAGGTTTCATAGACTATTCGTATTTATTATATTTGAAGACAGATGGACGATTAAACGGACAGACAAACAATAATGCTGGGGAAAGATGAAAACGTGTATTGAATAAAATTAAAAGAAAAAAAGAAAATAAAAACAAAATTCGGCTTAATTTTATTTCTTCCCCTGCCTGCATTTAGACAGTCAGCCATTGGCACATTAATTCATAAAATTTTCTTTGTTTTCTTTCGAAAATTTTTGTGCTTTTATTTGTTTTTCTTTTATTATCAAATATTTAAGTAAATGCCTTATAATTGTTACAATCAAGGGGTCATTTATGAAATATGTTGATGAAAAAAAAAAAAAAAAATAATGAATTCAAGTGCTTGATGGCATATTTCCTTTTATAAAATTCAAAAAGGAGTGGCCATTATTTGAAAATCTGTTGTTTCAACAATGTCAAAAATTGTATAAAAAATTTATAAAAAAAATTAATAACATTTTTTGTTTAATAATTTAATACTAAATGTTTGCACAAGAGCACAATTTAAAAAAAAAAGCATTAATACTACGCTTACAGCAGGACTACATTGTCAATATAAAATAAAAAAAAATAAAAACCATTAATAACGCAAAAAATAAAGAAATAGTAGAACGGGGCAGGGAGGGGAGTTAATGTCAAACCAAAAAAAAAAAAAAAAAAAAAAAAAAAGATTACTCAAATAATAGAAATGATCATGTCTTTAGATGCTAACCTGTTGGTTTTTTTCGCTTTTTTAAAATCTCTTTCGTCAAGAGTCTTTAAATTTTGGTGTTTTAGCATATTTCTGTCATTTTTTATTAGCGTTAAATCATGTAATTTCAATATTATTTTTTTTACACGCATTTAATGTTTACTTAAGGCAAAATTAATTCCGTTTTGGTTACGTTCTTTTACATTCATTCACTATGTCCGTTACTAAGAGAATAATTTAAATAAAAGGCAAACAGAAAACCTAAATACAAGATTTGAAAAAATATTTCTGATTTTTTCTCTATTTTCAACAATATTTTTTTAATAGATCAAACGGAATTGCATATTTTGTATTTGAGCTAAAGAGCTGTACAACTACAGTTTGAATCATTCCGCCTAATTTCAAAAAATTTACTGCAGTATCTAAATATTCTAAACGACCACAGGAAGAACAGAATAATTTTTTTTAATAGTGCATTTACACCAAATTCAAATCAACTAATTACCAGATTTCAATTGAAATCTAGTCGTTCTTTACTTGATTTCCCATATAAAACAAAATCTACTTCGTTACTTGATTTCGACAAAATCTTGTTGAAATCTAGTATACTTTCCGATGGAACTCTGTATTTTTTCTAAGTTGTACTAAAAAATACAAGACTACAGTAAGTCAGGATTTACAATGTGGAAATTGAAAGGCAGATATATTTCAATTCTCTTTTACTCTTGCCTAAAACTTTTAGCATATAGAACTTAGAAGATAAACAGAAGAAGTAAAAACAACAAAAAGTGGAAAAGCAAAAGGACAAATGTCCTGTACAAACATTCGTGTACTACATTCTTCGCATTTTCGTCACTATTTCTATATATTTCGTTTGCCTGTCTGTCTTTCAATTTCTACATTGTAAATTCCGACTAAGAAACTGACAATTGAAAAGTGCCTCATAAAACTGAAACGAAAATAAATTCAAGACTTTTGAATTATTTTTCATTGAATGTAGAAAAATAAGAAAAGAAATTGTTTTATATATTTATTTTTTTATTAATTATAAAATAATAAGAAAAAAAATTATTTTATTTATTTATTTCTTAACTGGGTGTTATTTTAATGAAAATAAAATCCTGCTAGTTGTTAAAAAATTTCGGTGTAAACACTATAGATTTTAAAAGAGATTTCAAATTAAATTTACTTGATTTGAGTTTGGTGTAAATGCACTATAAAACAGAACTGAAATTATAGAAAATTAAAAAAGAATTCAATTCAAACATGTAAATAGAAACATGTGTTTTTTCATATGTTGTTGAAATATGTATGTATATTAGGTTTGTTCCTGTACTTTTTGGGTAAAGATCGGTGAAATGAGAGTAAATTACATATAATTTCTATCAATAAGAGACAAAAATATTTAACCTATTCACATAAAAATATGAAAAAATATAACTTTATGTAACACACATACATATTGAACATATACATTCACAAAAAATAAACGACAATAATACGTCTTATACATGGTATATAAATATTGAACTAAAATACACTTTAAGCCTTTCACTGTAAGTTTATAAATATTTTTTTAACCAACTTTTAAATTTTTTTAGTTTTCTGAAAGTACTTTTTATTTTTCAAACAGCTGATTATTTGCTTACTCGCACACACTAGCCCTAAGAAAAAATACGTGCCATTTTCGGCAAGAAGAAGAAAATCTCTCTTTCAAAATCTCTCTCATTCATCCAATTTTTGTATAATAATACCACAGATGGATGAAAGATGGAAAAATGAACCTACTTGCTTAATGACCAGACAAATTTGGCCCAACATGGACATTAGTAGAACGCGATTCGCGCTGAAGCTAAACAGAGTCCATCCCGGAAATTTTATATCAGTTATAACGGGTCATTGGCCTATAGGTATTCACGCCCACAGGTTGAAAATACCTCACAATGACTTCTGCAGAAGCTGTAATGACGAAGAAGAAGAGGAAACAACGGAACATTTTCTCTGTCATTGTCACACACTGTGGGATCTAAGAACGAACATTTTTGAGCGCCCTGAATTTATCGATAGATCCTGTTTAACTGGAGGTGATTTGAACGAAATTCACACTTTCGTAAAATTATCTGGTTGGTTGGAGAATGGCCAATGGTCGTAGACATGTTTAAGTGGATATAGTACAACGGGACCTTATTGGACCCAAGTGTGCTTTGCTTGGAGGCGGCTGCTAATTTTAACCTAACCTAACCTACTAGCAGTATTTTCCCTTTAGACATTTTTTTACAACATTTTGTATTTAAAACACATTTTTTTTTATTGGCCGTTGCATGTAATGTTGAAAATTTTGTTGACACTGGGGATTATAAATTTTGTCGTTTTAACAATCAAAACCAATCTCAACAACATAAGAGTTTATTATTAAACAATGAAGTAGACGATGACAATTGCCTCTCTAGAAGCCTTGTCTGCTGTTTCCAAATTATTTAATGAAGTTTTTTAAAGTGGTAAAAGCTGAGGTTTCTTTTTAAACAGTCGTAATAGTAGTTGTAACAGAAACCATTGTCAGTTAATTAAAATAATATTCAACAGCAGGCATCAGTTAAATTGCTGGCTGTTTTAATTTTTTGCAAAAAAGGATGTTTAGCATCCTTTTTATGCTAAAAGGTTTTCTTAATAATTTGGCTGAGTGGAAATTTTTCTACAAAGTTGTTGAATAAATAGATTCCCTACCAAAACAGAGAGAGAGAGAGAGAGAGATAAGGAAAAAAATGTTGTTTCAGGCGCACATTAAGAATATTTTTTTAATAAAGAAAACAGATACTGCCACAGTTTATCAAAGAACATAGTGGCTGTGGCATCACAAGCCCAGCAGCAGTTAAATGTTAAATTAGTTGCCAAAGTTTTCTGTGAAGAGAATGTTTTTTATTTTCTTTTCTTGCAAAACTTTAAACAATTCATCATGTTTTATAGATCACAACCACTATAGACTCTCTACCGGTTGGATACTTTAAAACACACAAAAACTCACACAACAATGTTTTGACAGGATGTCTGAAATACTGAAGAAAAAACTTCAGTTTAAAATACAAAAACGGCTATAGTAATAAGAAAGGTAGCTTTAAAGTTGCAGTATTCACAACATTTTATCAACAACAGAAAAAAATATAGAAGGAAACAAGTTTTAGGAACGGGAATACAGACAAAAAGAGATACTCCTACTTAAAGGGTTTGTAGAAGGAACGTTTTTCAGATTTAAATATTCTTATCACACTCGCCGTACCATTAGAAAAAATTGAACGTGAAAGTGAAGGTTGCCGGAAAGTTTTGGAGTTCTTTTTATTTAGCATTAAATTTATTTATTTTCAGAAGTCAATGGATAACAAATTCCTAATGACTATTCTATAGAAAAACATATACATATGCCCATACATACATGCCTATATAAAATAAAATTAAAATGTTAGGCCAAATAATGGAGTATTCGTGATGGAATACGTTTTTGTATAGAATGAATTTTCGTATTCGAAATGAAATTTTTTAAAACATATGGTCTTTATGTAGTCGCCGTGGTCTAGTGGTTAGTGTGTTGGCTTACTAAGGCATGGGTCCTGGGTTCGACTCCAGGCTCTGACATCTTCAAAAAAAGAAATATGAAAAAAATATTTCTTTCGGCGACTACCTCTCAGCAGTCTTCTGGCAAAAGCTCTGAGAGTAACTAATTGCCATGAACAAGCTTCTCAAGTCTGTCGTTCGGAGTCGACATTAAACTGTAGGTCCCGGTACTCATGGATGAAAATTGACACACACAACATGAGTGCTGCGAGAAGCTAGGCCGTAATCCTGACACAGGGTTGTAAAGGCCAGTTATGTATGTATGTATGTATGGTCTTTAAAAAATTAAATAAAAATGGTCTTTAAAAAAAAAATTGATCATTCAAAGGCCAGTGTTATACCTTCACCCTTGAACAGCAATTGCTTCATCCATGCATGTTGATTGTGTGGTAAGTGTGCCTTCGCTGAGTAGGTTTAGCTGTTATCTGCTACTTCCCAATAGGTGGCGCTTTTTCCCCTGATCATTCGTTTTTTGTTGACATTGGTTAAGGTGGAATAGAGTGGAGTGATGGGAGGCGTTTCTGTGTAGATGGTCCTTTTGGAGGGGGGGGGGGGGGGGGGAAACCTCTTATTTTTAAATTATAATTTTGAAAAAACCGCAAACTAACATTTTCATTTTTCACCTCTTCTGGGATTCAAACCTGGGTCCTTTGAGTTTTTGTGCGAGCGCTCTAACAACTATACCACGCACTCCTGCACAATTGAATAAAAGAAAGATCCTAGTAATTGGAATTACAACTCGGAATATTACATAGATTTAATTTTATTATCACATATTCACAGCAAATATGGTATTTGCATTTATTAGATTTATAATTAAAAATGATATATTTAAGAAAGAACAACGACTCTAAAGAGGGGTTTAGACTATCCAACAAGCCGTATGATTTAAAATTTTTATGAGAAAGAGTAGCAGCATGATAATGAAAATATTATATGTAATATAAACCATCGACACTGAAGGAAAATACGTACTAAAACTAGGCAGCTGAATGGCTTTTACTGTTTTCTGAACAATCTGAACAAAAATTTAAGTCTTCTCCTTGGTTAAATATTTTTATTTTTTTTTAATTTGAAATAATCAAAAGCATTTTTTATTTTATTTAAAAACAATCTTCGGGGTTGTTCAGTAAACTGTAAACGAATGAAATTGAAAAATAATTAAATTTCAAATCTTTATAAATTTGAAATACGAGAGGTCGTAAATAACCATTAAAATAACTTCTATGATCATCAAGAGTTTTAAATATTTAGTGCAATAGTTTGCTCATTTATGCATAAAGGCATAATCATATAGTTCTATTCAAGGCCATGCAAACAGAACAGCAGACATTTTTTTGGACACATACAATTTAGTCATTAGGAACGATATGTAACAAATACAATATACAAAACAACAAGTTCCAGTTCTCTATTACGAGTGATAAGTTGACAACTGCCAAACAAAAACAATTTAACATTTTACTTGTAAAAATCTTTTTTAAGCAACTACGAATTTTTGATACACGTAACATAACTTAAGTTCTATGGCCGTCCATAATCAACTTAATAGTTTTTAATTATTCTTCTATTTTCACTATCTAATTTAAGTATAAATAAGTGTTTTGTCAAACTAATCTCAAAACAAAATCTTATTACAAAAACTACAATAGAACTGCCTAAAAGTAAGTTTTTATTTTCCATGTGTGTTAACAGTTATTGAGCATAAAATATACGAGAAAAACTGCTTTAAATATTCATCTATGAAAACTTTTTCGATTTAAAAACTTTTTAAAACTTTGCCACAGGCTACTTTTGTTGTTATCAAAAGCAAAACAAACTTTTGTAAACGTAAGCCTAGAACATAAACAGAAAGAGAGCAAAAGAGAGCGAGTTAGAGGATTGCTAGAGACTATATACAGTGAAAAACATAAATCAAGATACCCTAATTGTTAAATATAACTTTATGAGTTTTTAACAAAATATTAATTTATTTCTATTGCACAACAAAGCACAAAAGAAAAAAAAAAGAAAAACCTATCGAATCAAACAATAAAACGAACAAAAACTAATTAAAAATTTTCGGTAACCCTTGTCTATAATAATAGATAAAAGGCAGTGAAAAATACAAAGAGAACAACTACAGCTGTTTACCATGACCAAAAAAAAAATAAGAAGCTTTTCCATAATAATTAAATTTGTTACTGCTGTGTTTGCTGTTGTTTGATTCTTTAAGCAAGAAAAAGAGAGAAAAAGAGATAGAAAGAGAGAGGCTTAATAATAAAAAGGCTGTTAAATTTAACCAAATTCTGTTTGAAATTTTTGTATTAAAATATATGTCTAGATGAAAGATATTACGAAGTTTGTTATTTTAATATTTTATAACTAATTAAATATAATTACAAGCAATTACTTATAATCAAAGCAATAACAACACAATAAAATTAGGCGAAACCTTAAACAAGACACTTCTTCGTATATAATTTTTAATAGAAAATAAAAGATAAGAAGCCATTAAGAATTTTAAAAACCATAACAATTTTAAACGACAATAATAAGTGGTATTAATAAAGTATGAGTAAGAAAACAACAAGATTCATAATAATTTTATGATAGCCCTTAATAAAAAAGTAATTTTTAGAAAAGTTATAGCCTATGCCAGCAGAAAATAGTTCTTACCAGTAAGTTATTTTGTAAGGGAGATATTGTAAACAATCACTTACCCGTGCGCATCGATAAAGCATAATTTTTATATGAAATGATCCGCTAAAATATAAAAGAAATGCAAATTTATTGCCTCCAATAAGCAAACAGTACAAAAAATCAAAAATAATATCTTATCCTGTAGCATATTTGGAAGCTTTAACGTATAAACAAAAATATAATGCTTCCATTATTGTTTACAATTTTATTTTTTGCTACCAAATTCTATTTTCTGCTGGGATGTTGCAAATATTTTAAAGGAATTTGGAATGATAACAATTATAACAGCCATTAGAAATTATAAAATAAAATAAATGATTTGTATTGGTCATGAAATGTTTAGTTATGTATAATCCTATACAAATATCCATACAGTCAACTCGAGAAAACGTGAACATATAAAAGGGTGAAAGTCTACAAACTACTCTAAAACGTGAAAAAAATGAGAAATCTTTAAAATGTGAATATTTTTTCTTGTAATTTTTTAACCCATACATTCTTTTAACTGGGAAATTTCCAAAACTTGACATTCGAAATCGTAAACAGTCTTGAAAATGTGAACTGCCTTGGTAAAAATTACTTCACGTTATCGCGAGTTCACTACATCTACACAGAAAAAAATTTTTTTTAAATAATTTCAACTAACAAATTAATAAGTATAATTCAATTTTTCCAATTAAATTTTTAATTATTACAATTAATTTTTTTAATAGCAGCACAAAAATAGAAATGTTTGTGTGTATATTTTTTTCTTTTGTCTTAGTGTTGTGTAATATTTTATATAAAGAATCAATATATGAATACTTTTTTATTTAAAATTCGAATACGTATTCTTATATACGTCATTTAATTGAATGTTTAGTATTAAAATAAAAAGAAGACATATTTTATATACATATATACAAGTATTTTAGTTTAAAAACAACATCTTGTATTAAAAATAATAATTTAAAACTTTAAGTACTTAATTAAAAATATGTAATTAACTATAAATATTTTTTCGGTAAAAAAAATCTAATATCACTACCATAAAAAGAAAAAAAAATATGTATTTGTAAATTTTGTTTTTTGTTTGTTTTTTGTTGTATGTGTATGTGTCTGTTTTTTTTGTGAACATATACATATGTACATATGTATATATAATATACATATGTATATATATGTGGTCGCCGTGGTCTAGTGGTTAGTACGTTGGCTTACTAAGACGAGAGCTCCGGTTCAATCCTCCGGCTCTGACATCTTGAAGCAAAGAAATATTAAATGTCGACGATATGCCAATATTTCGCAAGACGAGTTTGTTCAAACTATTGTCCGAATATAAAAGTCCTTCTGGCTATCTCTTGGTAAGAATTCAAATAATTTTTTCTTTTTGTTATATTTTATAACTCATGCATACATTTTTAATTTAGATTGACATGGATTTCATATTAAAGTTTTAAATGGCAAGAAAAATACATAAATGCTGGTCATTTCCTCAGTTCCTCAGTTTCCTATTATTATTTAATTTTACATAGAAAAATCAAATATGCACTTGTATAAAAAATAATAATAAGTGGTTAATTTCTTTTTTGTAGTATTGTATTTGTCATATTTATGCTCTTAGTTGTATATTTTTAATAAAAAAATTAATATAATTTTCAATTTTTTGTAAATTTGGGGGTTTCATTTAATATATCTTTCTTATTTTAATATAGCAGAATCAAATAAAATTTTAATTCTATTAATTAATTTTTTAATCAGTTTAAAATTTCAGCGTCAATTAATTTCTTAATTATACCAATTAACTTATTTAATTAAAACGTGCCTGAGTTTTTAATTAAAAGATTAATTGTCCCAATTAAATATTTAATTGAATTTTTTTTTATGAAAAAGCTCGACACTATTAATTTTTTAATTGATATTATTAATACTGTTTGTAGGGGCAAAATTAGTAAACAATTTAATTGGTACTACAAATTTGTTAATTAAAATCGATTTTAAATTTTTTCTGTGTACTTTGAATGGGCGCTACCATGCCTTTGTCCAATTTATGTTTGTAATGACATCAATTCGTTCTCAAGATATACAAAAATCAATATTTACTGTTGAAAAAGATCTACATATCTACAGTGGTTTGTGCCATCAATCAATGCTAAATGATGTTCCTTTCAAATCCATACTTTAGTAATTATCCTTCAACATGTGGGTTTCTAACATTCAAACAAAATCTTACTTTCAAAAATTGCTGTTGTATCATGTGGTGAAAATCACCTTCATCTTAAGCCATTTATATTTTAATATAATTGGCTGAGATATTTTCTAAGCTGGCAACAAGCTGAAAGTAAATTTTACAAAAATAAATTGAAGTGCCTCGTTCACACTATTAACGCCTCTGTATTACTTTTCATCGGATTATGTTAAGCCATGGGTTTATGCCGGCAAACTAATAACTCTTAAAGCCTAGGAAGCCAATATAAATGCCATACGACAAGACACATTGGAGGAAGTAGTCAAGCATATGAATTGAAAAAGCATCAAATGAAGAATTTTTTGACACTTTTTGTTCAATAAAAATTTAAGTGCGAGCTTAAAATTCATGAACATCTTGTAACAAATTTAATTCAAATACTAATTCCTTCGACACAATCAGGCATGTGAAAAATGATATGGTACTAATGTTTTTTATAAGAGTGGATTTCATGCTTAAAGGAATGCTTATACATAAGTATTTACATATAACCCTAATATGTATATAAATGTTTAAGGGGATTAAATGACAACAAAACGCACTTACCTTAATTATGAGCCAGTCCGGTAAATAATTTTAATACCCTTTTAAAATGTCAACACATTGTTTTACCCACCCTTTCATGTTATTTCTTTTGGTAATTATCAATGAAAGAAATTAACAAGATTTTAATTCTCTTATTGACAGCATTTCCTCTAACAACCAGAGTGGGCAAACAAACAAAACATTTCGCAAAAGTTTTAACAAAGTCATACACTTTTCAAAATTTTTTTAATAGTATTGTACATGAGCAAAACAAACACAAATACTTTCTAAATGAGAAAGAGCGCAAGTGAAACAATTAGCTTTTCGCTCTTGTGCTTGCTTTGTTTTTTGTTGTTTTTTTTCTCTTCTTCTTATTTTTTACTCTTCTATCCTTTTTCTTCTCATTCATTTTTTGTTGTACCTACGCACATTTGAGTTAGTGTATTTGTAGTACTCAAAACAAAAAGAATATACAAAATTAAATGGGACAATCTTTCTCACTGTTTCTGTTTTATTTTTGTTTTACTCGTTGTAAAGAATACAACAAAATGAGATCAAACGTTCAGTTTTGTTTATTTTCCTACTCTGCTAACAATACAATGGCGAGAGTAAGGCAAGTAAAAGGAAAAGAGATTAATTTTAGTGATTTCTTTTAAAGTAATTTTCAGTATAAAAGAACCAACAAAATAAACCAATTACATATATCTACATTAAGGGTAAAAATGTATTAATTATTCTCCATAAATGTCTTACTTTTAACACATTGTGGCTTTTAATTCACATTAAAGTAAAGGGAATATAAGATTGTTTGCCTTTTTAAAAATTTTCTCTTTCTCTTGTTTTCTTTATTTGTTACTTTTTTTCTTCTTTTTTATTATTATTGTTTCTGCTTAATTTAATTTCAGGACTTTGTAGGAATCATTTAAAAAGAAATTATTCATTTATTTTCTTTTAATTAACAGAGAATTAAATGAGACAGAATCAAGCAAATTTAAAAAAAAAGTTAAAAGAAAATTAAAGGGAATACCATAAACTGAAAGAGGAAGTAAAAAAAGATACTCTCATGTCATAAGTTCGTAATATACTTCCATATGTTTGCTGCTTGTTTGATAATAACTTTTTCACTTACACTCAAATGCACACGCACACACTCATGCTTAGAAAACATTGCACAAACACATACTACAGAAGTTTTATGATTATTTGCCTGAGTATCCCTAACATATGTATGTAGTTGTTGCTTTTTAAAATTAAACAAGAGTGCTTGATACAGAAATACGTACAGACAAACCTTTTTTTACATGGAAATTCTAATAAAAAATAAAATGGTTAAAAAAACTCAGTATAAGCAAATGAAAATATCAGTTTAATTTAACACTGGTAACTTTTAAAGATTAAAAAAAAGTTATAATTCATATGAAACATATTAAAATTTGTTTTTTTTTCATGTAGTAAAAATTAAGTTTTTGTTTTTGTCAGAAAACCATTTTGGAAAGTTCATATTGATTAACAAATTTGCGACTTCAATGATGGATATTGAGATATTCTTCCATCAATTCCTAGCAATACGTGAGAAGTGTCCGAAGTCATATTTGTGGAGAAATGTTTAAGCTAAGGATAAAGAATTCGTTTAACTAACCCTTCCATGAATCTAATATATAAAAATTAATGTACATTTTGATGTCACCACTAAACGCGGAAACGGATGGATTGATTTCAGCCCAAATTCCAGGGTACGTTGGGGATAGTCTGTAGAATGTTTTTGTGAATTGTGTTTATGTTTGTGCGAAATCGGCCGATTGGTTCCTGGAGATATGTCATTTAGATTTTTCTATATATTCCCATACAAATTCAATGTAAAATTTTTCCATATTATGGTTAACTTATATCTTGAGATCTGTTGAATCTAAATTTTCTAAATTTGGTCTGAACGACTTCATGATCAAGGAAAATCATCAATCAGAAAGTAGGCGTGGTATCTCTCATGCAAGTTAAATATTAATTTCTTTATCTTGAGAAGTTTTAAAGCTTAAGTTTCTGTGTTTGGTGTAATTGATTTCGTAGTCATTAAAAATCATCAGTTGAAAAATGTGTACAAATGGTGGCAGTAGGTGTATCGAAGCACTACAATAAAGTGTTGGACATTTCACCGTTTTCCCCAAAATGTAAATGGCGATGAAGAAAAATCAAATGGTGTTCATAAAGGAATTACAAACGAACCGAACTGAATATCTTTTCGACCCCAGCTACGGTAGTTTCATCAGAGTTCTTTGTCTCGTGCACATATTCATGACAATCATCAACTATAAAGTATATTTAACTCATACTTTTTATACAATATGTTAGTCGAAGTATTGCTAAACAAAACACATTCTATCATACGCTCTTTTTCTAACCATCACTGGAACTAAAGTAACTTAATTATTCACCCTGAATGTGTTATAAGACTTCAGTATGCGCGATGTAGACAAGTTTTTTTTTTTTGTTTATTCAATTACTTTAAAATCTAATACTATGCAGTAAAGAAGAATTCGTGTTAAAACAGGGATAGCTGTACATATTTATATGAGCATTTACTTTTATTTCAAATGTGCTCGTTTATTTAGAACTGTGGGTGTGGACATGTATGTTTGCCTATATTTATAAAAAGATGCTTTTAAAGGTTTCCAGTTAAAATGCTTATATCATGAGATGGGCTATCACAGGCCCTCTATATAAAATTTAATTTTTTTTATTCAATTAATAGTTTTGTTTAAAACTTCTTTACTTTACTAACAAATATTTATTCAGTTTATTGACATATTAGGGTTTTTTTTTCTACAAAATTTACAATTTAGTTTTTTAATTTTAAAATTTTAATTTTTTTTTTCTTTTCAGGTACAATACTAAGTTTAAGTTGTAAGTACATGTTATGATTTATAACCATGTTTTATTATTAATAAAAATATAAAAATACAAAATTTTTAATATTCAGATATAATAGAACCAATAAAACTTTAAAATGAATACAACACCATTCAAATTATTTTGAAATGATTTCCGGTCTTACTATAAATTTTATATCAGAGCAGAATTATAATATTTTATGTTGGTAACAATAATTAAAATTGATTTTGGTCATCTTATTTGCTTAGCTTCTGTATTACTATTATATTTTGTCTCTCATTCTGAGCATGCTCAAACCTCTTAGTTAATTTATTTATTTATTTATTCAAAATGTAATATATGTAGCCTAATGGCCATTAAAGAATATTAATAATAATATAATAATAATTTCATCCTCATTATTCCATTGTAGTGATGGAAATTTAATTAATTTAATTATATTAAATAAACCACAACTATTTGTGGTATTTCAAGGTTTAAAGAGATCTCTTAGAAAATTCTTTTGATGCTTAAATGAAAATGTATTTTTCTATCACTAGGTCGTACTGTGAATACTATAGTTTCGGTAAACTATTATTTGGATTGAATACTTTATTTTTATAGTCAAACAAAATACAATAACACTGAAAATCTATTACTGAAAATCTTTAACTCATTTCAACTGAAACAGTGCTCGTTTTGTTGAGAAACAGAACCATAGAATTTTTTGTAATTCTATAAAAATTGCACTAAATATTGCTAAAGGTATACTGAATACTTATAGTAGAGTTTAGAAGAGGGATTTACAAAAGAAAAAAAAAGAAAACTATTTCTTACATTAAGAAATTTTGTCTAACACTGGCTCCTTTGTCTGTAATGCTGGTGGCAATATTGTGTTGAAAATGTTGTGTTAGTTTTGAAAGCGAAATGCTTCTTCTTCTATATTTACACAAATTCAATAACAACTGTTGAAGCCATCTCAGAGTATGCAATCCATATATAATGCAATTAATCATTCAGGTTTCACACAACTTGCCCAGGTTTATAAAATTGTTTACTGTGTTGTTTCATCCGGCCATTGTGTAAAGTCGACGGCTGACTTTGAAATGTTAAACAACAAGATTGTGTCGTGTATGGGCCCCATAAGCAACATATGTATGTGTTGATATATATATACATATAACCGAATATGATAAATAAAGTTAACGTGTATGTGTATTAGTGTGTGTGTATTGGCATGTAAACAAAAAGTAACCATAACTCTCTATTAAGCTGATGAAGAAGTTGTGTGTAAAATAATTTCTTCTTGTGTTGGTATTTGAAGGCTTTTTATTAAATTCGTAACATCCCAGTTGGCATAATCATCATAAAGCACATTGTAGTTACAGAAATCTTCAAGAAATTATCAAATTTATCATGAATTATTATAATTGCATAATCGATAAAAATAAACAAATATTGTTGTACAATATTTTGATGTCTATTTCCTTAAAATTGTCATTCAGTTTATCTCACAGGAGTTGATGATTTTCCTTTTATATGTCCACTATTTTTTGTGTGGACAGAGTTGTTTTAAAGTACGAAAAGACTTAAAGTAACAAAAACGCTTGGGGGCCATTCACACTAATTGTTAAAGCCAACAAAACGTATACGTATTGGACGAACATGTACATTTGTTTTTTGGACACTACTCGTTCGTTAGAGGAAAGAATACTAGTAAATTGGGGGGTTGTTGTATATTGGTTAGAGCGCTTGCACAGAAACTCAAACGACTGAGGTTCAATCCCTGCGAAGTATAACAATTATAAAATAAAATTGATGAAAATTATAATTAAAAAATAAGATAAGTTCCTCCCCCCCCTCTAAGAAGTCTATCTTCAAGAAACCTGTCTATCTTAAAAATTTCAATACAATGCACTGCATTAGTAGGAAGGGGTTCACCCCTGAGTATTGATCTTAATAAAAGAAAAATAAATAAAGTGAAGAATTTGAAAAACTATGTAGTATAAGAATTATTAGTGGTAATCACCCTTCGTTGTAAATTCTCTTGCAAACCTTGCATATAAGCAATCATAGTATATATGCCTACATTTTGTTATTGTTTGAAATGGTTTGCTACGTTCGCAGCACTTCCAAGGGCGTTTGCAACGAAAAGTAATTACCGCTAATGTTCTAAATATTGGACAAAGAAAGCTAATTTGAATTTTTTAATATGAACACTTAAATGTTTTCTATCCGTAATACATTGCATTAATACAACTCTGCTTTAAACCGTCTTTATATTGAGAATTTCTGAAAAGTTTAAGGCATTGTATGGTATGTACTATAAGCAATTTATCCAAAAATTATTATATTGTTTTACTTACGCAGCTGGCTTAGTTGAAAAAATCTACTGTAAAGATTACACAAAAAGAACAATTGAAACACTTCTTGTTAAAAATTGCTGTTTTCCTTTCTAAATTATTAAACAGTTCCAATTCACTGGAAGGTAAAAATTTTACTGCTTTAAATATATATCATGACATACAGTCCCTGGCCAAATTATTAGACGCACTCTAGTTTTTTTAGTAATTTTATGTTTCTTAAGTGTTTTTATGCAATAATGGTACATTTGAACTACAATACTGTAATTTTTTATTTAAAAGAATTGTTCTATACTACATATTTTAATTTATTTTTTACATATGGTAACACTGTTGTGGTATAGTGGTACATGAACGTAAACAAGTACAAACCTGTATCAGTCGCGATCGGAATCGAGTCAGGTGCTTACGTGTTTCTGTGGCTTTATATAGTGTAATTTTTTTTCTAACGGTATTATACTACTCAGTTATTAGTTGGTTTTGTATGCAGTGTTTTAAAAAAGTAGTTGGACTATTTTATTATGGGGAGAAAAGGAGATCTTTCACCACATAAAAAAGCTGAAGTGAAGGCCCTTGTGCTTACGAAAACATTTACAAACCGGGATATATCACGAAGCTTAGAGGTTTCTGAAGCTAGTGTAAAAAAAAAGAAATCAATTAAACATAATAGAACGGTTCAATATCAGTCTCTAAATTATATTTTACATGAAATCTTGCAGTGCGTCTAATAATATGGCCAGGGACTGTATGTCATGATAGCATCTTGAGGCAACATCTCATTGTAAAATTTTCCAGCCAAATTCCTTGTTTCGATAAAATTCAACATTGACTATCAATGTATTAACAGTCATTTTAAAATCTTATTTAAATTGAAATCTGGTGGCACCCTCGAGATAGGGCACAAGCCAGACAATTCCAACTGGGTATTGTTTGTATGTGCATGTGCGTGTAAGTTTAGTCGTGCCTAAAACTTTATTGTTTTACTCATTTCGCTCGTTATCACCAGTGTTGCTAATAAAACAGTGTTGTGTTTACTAACGTTACATTATTTGGAAAAATTTTCAAAGACTGTTTTGAAGTTAAGAAAACTTTATTAAGGTATCAAGACAAAATAACCGCAAGGGAGGCGTTTTTTTTTTTTTGGCAACATAGCTTGTATTGCCATATTTATATTTATGTGGCAATTTAGAGTAAAAGTTAATTTTTCTTTTAATTGCCAAAACTGGTAACTAATTACAGTTGGTTGCGTAGAACTAAATACATATTCGATAAGTTTCAATTTTAGTTTATTGTTTAAGAAATTATTATTGAACACAACGCAAGGAAATGCTGTATTGTATTGTTTTTAGTATTTATTTGTGCGGAACGAATAGTTTTTGAAAATTTATTGGAATCACAAATTAATGTAAAAGTTTCTTGAAGAAAAAAAAAATCAAATAAAACTAAGTGTAGGGAGGCAGTACGACAAATAATTATTTTGTTTTACAGAAAAGTTGTTTGTTTTTAAAACAAAAAACAAAACAAAAAAAAAAAAAAAGAGAGAAAAAATAAACATTTTATGGGGAAACATAAATCAAGAGTGCTTTAAATGCATAAAAATATTTATAAAGGAAGTTCTTATATATATTTATACATAAGCTTTTATGTAGTGCTTCTGAAAATATTACAATTTTAGTGTTTTAACAATTTTGACCTATAAAATACAATTCATTTTAAACTACATACATGTGTATATGGAAGAATAGCTTAAGTCGACATAGGCTTAAATTAAAATAATAATTTTGTTGCTTCCTTAAACTCAGGATAGTAATAATATGTACAATATTATAGTGCATATTTGTTATATCAGTGCGTAAAATTACGAAATTTTTGCACGAACTAATTATAGTAAAATTTACATAAATTTGGGGACATTTAAAAATTTAATGTTTTGACTTAAGCTGTTCTTGCATACCGACACAGATATTATAATTCATCACAAGTATTGAACACATCAGAAACTTTACTAATGCCAATCTAGTCTGCAAAGCAAATTGCTTTAAAATATGTATATTCTCGCCTTGCTCAGGGGTAATGTGACTATCTACACTATTCTAAACATCACTTAAAGACAACTTCCTGTTATTTACTTATATATATTTTAGGAAAACTATTTTTTTCCCATAAATTGAAAGAAAAAAAAATTAATTCAATCATATTGTAAAAAGAAAACTTTTAGAAATGCCCCATGTCTCTAATGACCTCAAACATCAAGTGTTCATAAAAGGAATTATGTGGTATCAGCAGACAAGGATAATAAAAAAACATATAATGTATTTACATTATATGTATATATGTAGGTGTATATATATGAATTAAACGACCTAGAGACAGTCACCCAAATGGAGACGACATATACAAATGGAATTAAAAAAGATTAAAACGATACAATAAGTACTTGTAGTTTTTCTAATAAAACACTACTGTCCTCAGCTATTGTTATTTTCTAAAGAAGAACTATATGTGTATGTACTCTTATCTAATACGTTATATTGCTAGTGTATGTGTTATCTCTCCATTTACTGGACACTCACATGTATGTGCATGGATGATGACGTTTTGTTTACAATTGCTTAGTAAACAAAACCAGTGCTGCCACAGCATCTAATTTTTTTGTAACCAAATTGTAGTAAATTCGGATAAGAAATAACTAAAGCTTTAGGCCGAGGCCACGCAATGAGCGGCAAAGCGGTGAGCGGTAGGCCGCAGAGTGTCAAATTTGAGCTGCAAGGGGCTTATTAATAAGCGTGGTTAGTTGTTAAAATGCCATATTTTTATTTTTAAAATTTGGTAATCTATCTTGCCATAATAGCGGTCGGCTTTGTACAGATGAGATGTAGTCGACGTGGTCTAGTGGTTAGTATGTTGGCTTACTAAGACATGAGCCCTGGGTTCGACACCCAGCTCCGACATCCTGAAAAAAAATTATGAAAAAAATATTTCTTTCGGCGACTACCCCTCAGCAGTCTTCTGGCAAAAGCTCTGAGAGTAATTAATCGCCATGAAAAAGCTTCTCAAGTCTGTCGTTCGGAGTCGACATTAAACTGTAGGTCCCGGTACTCATGGATAAAAATTTACACACACAACATGAGTGCTGCGAGAAGCTAGGTCGTAATCCTGACACAGGGTTGTAAAGGCCAGTTATATATGTATGTTTGTACAGATGAAATTATAAGCTCCGCATTCACTATTGTTTATACTTCTCCGCTCAGAAATCAACTAAAAATTAGAACAAGTTCTATTAATGAGCGGCGCCGCTTACCCGCTCAGAAATGCCGCTCATTGCGTGGCCTCGGCCTTAGACAGTTTTACATATAATTCTGGATGAAAAACCATAATATGTTAATTTTGATATAACAATTAAAAATCAGGATGTTTTTCCAACACCTCCAAAGGGTGATACAAATCTCTATTGAGTTGAGGTTGGTTTAGATATGATACAATCAGAAATCTCTTTCAACTGAATACTCTAAAAATATATGCGACTTTCCTCCCTACATATGCCAATGGATCGGTCAGTATTAAAATAGTAACAAATTTTAATGAGACTTATATTAATTGAAGGTTTTGCAATTGTACTGATTAGTCAGTAAAATCAAAGTACAAGAATGGGAGAAAAGTACAAATTTTATCATCGAAGACAAAAAAAAAAAACAAAAAAAAAAATACCCAATTTTGATTAAAAATAACCAAAAATAGCAACACTAAACAAAACTAGACAAAATATTAAGTGAGAGAAGTAGGAGTAACAGAAAATTTGTTTAAGAAAGTTGTTTTGGTATGTGTTGAAATATTGAGGGTGTTCTTTGTTGTTTGTTGATATAGAAAACTGTATTTAAAGAGAGTGTTTAAGTATGAGAGGTTAAAGTGAACTGACAAAGTCAAAGTTATAATACGCAAACATCTAAAGAGAATATGTGTGTGCATGAGTTTAAAGAGGATAATGTAGTAAAATAAAATCATTGATAATATAGTTATTAATGTAGTAGTGGTGCGTTACAATTTAGTAACACACCAGAACAGAGAAAAGTACATATAAGATATACCTTATCAGAACTAAATTTTGTTAAATGAATTTAGAGTATAATCTTGCAATTCTTGACAGCCCTGCAGGAATTAAACACAAGATGAACTGAAAATGGCTGCAGCTACAGTAGTTTTATCCGAGTTCTTTGTGACATTTACACATTAAACTATTTAACGCAGACTTTATCTTTGAAATGCTATGTTGGAATTATACTTTCTCTATGCACTTTGTAAAGAGTTAGCCCATTTTCTCTCCACTATCACATTTTTTATTTGTTTTGTAATTGTCTTTGGTTTCGAACAACAAGAATTACAACAGATTTTTCTTTGTAGTCTTTATTCAACATCTGCGACCACAGCCTAAGGCGATGCCTGAGGCTGGGAAAAGAGAAAATGTTATAAAAAATAGCAACAAAAATGTTTAAATAATTTATCACTTCGCCTACATTATTCTGTTTTTACACGATTTTCTTTCGCACAATTTTTAGAAATAAATTTGTCCACGCACGTATATTATTAGATTTTATACTTACAGGTGGTTCCCTATACATCAAACTCACAGCTAATGCAAATTATCGAAATCAATCTTGTCATGGATATATTAAAATTTATATTTATTTATTTAAGTCTTTTTTCACGGTTAGTCCTCAAACCTATCTATCCTTTAATAACACGATTAGAAAAATATACTTTAAAATAAGCATATTTTTAGGCATTTTAAAAATAATTTGAATGATCATTACAGTATAAAAGAATTAATGTAACAATAATTGTTATCTACTCAAAGTGTTATACAATTTATTTAAACTTGATCAAATGAATAAAACGATTAAAATTTTATCTTTAATTATTTACTACAATTTAATGCCTCTAAGTGGCCATTGACATTGCTAAACTCTATTTGTCTTAAAAGAAAGTATTCGGAGAAAGAGAGAGAAATAAAGAACAAACGAAAGAGTTATAATAATATTGTTCTTATACACAATTAATAAATATTTGATTCTGTTTACACACTCGTATTATGTGTCATGCAGCTTTTTGTAGTCTATTGTTAACAAGTAATCAACTTAACAATAGAATTTAATTACAATAAACGTTGTTTTTTTTATAACCACATGTACTCTTTCTTTTAATTTTTATTTTTTTCCTTCTATATACTTAACTTAATACCTACAAGAAAAACTTCAATACACTTATAATCTGAAAATATATATATATATACGTATATTGCCTTTTTTGTTGGCAATGTTTTATGTCCAGCAAACACAGACGCTTCATTTCATATTTTTGAGTGGTAACTGGTTTAATGTGAAACTAAAATCAATTGAAAGAACTCAATAAGAAATAGGGGAAATTATTTTCCAATAAAATTTAAGTCTATTCTGAAGTTATTTTCAATTGTGAGTTATATACGAGTTTCTTTATGTAAATGAGGAATTTTAACACAAAAATTGCTTAAATTTTAAAATTAATTGTTCTTTGTTCAGTTTCCTTTACTTCTGAAAAATATTGAATATTAGAATTTATGATATAGGAAAATAAAAGGATAAGAAAAACAAAAAAAAAAAGATATTCGGTCATTATCGTCGAATAGGGACTGAGCTAGCTGAAATGATAGGAATTTTAAAAAGAGCTACACATTCCATATTGAGCAAAAATTTGCTCATGATGAGCAGTGCGCTTTTTCTTAGAATAGAACAAAATGTCATGAAGTTGTTTGTTTGTAGTGTTTGGCGATATTTCACCGTAACAAAGCTATTATTTTAATTTGTAATCATGGATTCACCACTTCACCCTCGAGACAATGGAATAATCAAAGTAATGAACTTTAATGGGAGAATTGTATTCAAAGCAGAAGAAGCCACTTACATCAGGCGGTAGTTTTTTCAAATGGACTTGGGATAATCTTTAGTGATTGTCTTGATTAAAGGAAACTGATGATTCTCTCAATTAAATTAAAGTTAAGGAACCTTATTCGCTAAATATAATTCCGTCAGACTATTTGCTATTTTCAAACTGGGAAAAGTTTAGCGATCTAAAAGAAAATAATTTTTCTTTTAAAATTTCTTATGTTTATATCGTTTTATTAGACCAGGGGGAAAATTACGGCATTCGATATCGAACGCAATTTATATAAAAATTGTTTTTAAATTCTACGACATTTCGCTCGATATCGAATGCCGTACCTTGTCTCCTGTTTATTTTGAGATTTATTGAATTGCATTTCAATTAGAAACAGAAATATTAGCTGGACTTAAAAAAAGCCTAAGTTTTCGGTTTAGCATGAACTCATAAAAGAGCGCCGTATAACAAACGTTTGACTTTGTGCTTACTGGGTTGTTAATGCCTTTGTGGTTTTTGTTTGTGTTCTTGGTGTTTATTGTTGCTACTTTAGGGATTTCTTCTTTTTATTAATAAAACACGAGTTACTTTTGTTAAGCTTCTTTTTCAACCATATTTCTTTTTTATTTGTAGCAATTCTAAGATCTCTCCTACATTTTTTTAAATTTTATTGATGCCTTTTCACTTTATAGAAAAATGTTATGATCTCTAATAATAAAGCTTTATCTTGCTGCTCCAGTAGACTGCTAGGCTGTGTGTTGGTCTGTTAGTTTAGGGGTCGTATTTTTGATTTCCACCCGTTCTTTTTCACTACACTGAGCGATTTACAAAAGAAGTAAAACTCGAGTTTAAAAAACTTTCTTGCAGATTCCATATTTTGGAAAAAGTGAAAGGGAAGGTAACAGCTAACCTACCAAAGACACTCGCCACTAACATTAAACTTCCAGCGATGATGGGGCAATTGCTGTGGATCATTCAAGGTTGAAGGTATAATACTGGCCTTTGAGTGTTCAAATTGACAGCAGCTTGTCTCATCAACAAAAAGGCGCATAATAACAAAATTAAATAAAATCTATCTTTAAATTCCAATACAATGCATTGCATGAGTAAGGGCTTACCCCTGAGTTGTGGCATGATGAAGAATACCCAATTTGCCATTTTTTTCTACATTTTAAATACTTTTAATAGTTTGGTTATGTTCTGATTAAATGATTAGTGGTTAATCGATTGGATACTTTAGCGAAGTGGTTGTCTATTACTAACAATAGTGCAATAAAGTGCTGTAACAATATTTTTATGTTGTATTCTCTTCTAACGCAGGCTTTGATTTAGTTGTTAGTAGGCTGTTAGGAATTATCGTTAATCATTATCGCATTTAAAAGTCAGTTTCATCTCCAAAAATTCTTTAGAAGCTCTTTTTCTTTAACTACGTTTTTTTACAAAAAGTGTATTTTATTTTTATATTTTAACTTGTAAAAAAGGGATAAATCCAGAATGTATTATAAACAAAATGAACAAAATAATTATCCGCGAATTTTTAACACTTTTAAATTTCACTTTTTTTGCAATGAAAGTGAATGGTAACAGTGAATGAGCTGCTTTTAAACAATTTTTCTTTATTTTCTCTGCTGTGCTGTTTTTCTTTTTGTTTGCAGTTTATTGATTCAAAAATTTGTTTGAACTTTTGTCTGAAAAAAAGAGAAGAAAACGAATATTAAATAATCGGTTTATGACAGAAATTTAAAAAAGAAATAAAAAAAGAAACATTTTGTTGGACAAAAAGAGAGAAGTGAAGAGGACATAATTGTTAAAATAATTGCTTTTGAAATTTAAATACTCGTTATAAGTAAATCAACAAAAAAAAAAAAAAAAAAACAATTTTGTCTGTATATTTATAACGTAAGTAGTAAGTTAATGTTGGCGGTTGCAAGTTATTTCTGTATTTTTTTTTCATACTTTTAAAACAAAGGCCACATACATTTTCAATTTTTATTTCGTTATTTCATTAAAAATGTCAACATAGGATAGAAAATTAATTTTCGTTTTTTTTTGTGTCAGCTTTTGTTCCCCTTTTTTCATAAAATTTATTCTGAGCTGAGAAATTATTCAAAAGTGAATATAACAAAATCAAAATTTTAACTTAAAATATTTATTTCTTTATCTTTAGTTATAAAGTAGCCAAACTAATTTAAAAGTAATTTTAATTCAATTTCTCCACAATTATTTTCTTGGATTTGCTAAACGTACGTTAAAGCTTTTTTAGGATATAGCCTGAAAGTGTAGGGTTTAATTCATCAGTCCTTGGCAATCGAAGTTCTTTTATAGAATTCTTTACTACGACTTGCAAAAAGAAATTTTTGAGAAGAAAATTTTATTAGAACGTTGTTGCAAGATATGCATTTAAAATGTTGTAGGACCATATTTTTTAGACAAAAGCCTATACTCACTCATAGTAACTGATTGTACGTTATTCAAAAATTTCTGTACAGTTAAAAATTAGGAAAGAAAACATTTATTATATAAACGAATTTTGTCTTTTTTTTTAATATTTTAAGCAAAAATATTTAAAATAACGAATATTCCGTTCAATAAAAAAAAAAATCATTTATTTTTTTGAAGCTCTTTAACTACAAATAACATTTTTTAAGTATTAAATTATATAAAAATTAAAAGTATAATAAGTAAATTAATAATTGTACGTAATTCTGTAGGTAAAAAATTACCAATTAAGAATAATTTATAAGCCCATTTGTTTTAAATGAAAAGTTAGTGGTCTGTTTTTTAACTGTAATTACATTTGTTTTTAATGATTTTTGCCTATCGTTTTTTAAACTTTTTATTAAGCGTAAAATGACAGTTGATTTGACAGTTACAATTTTTATGGCAAATACTTAAAAATTAAATTTCAGCTACCACAACGAAAAGAATGGGTGCATGGCATCAACACCAAAAACTAATTGTTTTTCATATATAATTAAATAGCAAAAGCAAAGACAACAACAATAGCAATTGCCATTACAAGTATGTAATACAGTAGAATCTCCATAAGTTAAACACTCAGTTAACTTCACAGTTTTTTAGCATGAAAATGTGGTTCTGAAAGTTAATTGCTGGTTTAACTTTTCATTCATTGTTAAAGTTGAAGTTATTTTTATATACAAATATTCTATTTATATCGCTACTCCTCTGTGAAGCTTCGGCAGAATTCGTTGAATAACATTTACATTTCATGATTTTTTATAATATTTTTTTTAAATCATTGTATTTCTGGGTACGTGGTATAGTGGTTAGAGCGCTCGCACAAAAACTCAAGCGACACAGGTTCGAATCCCAGCAAAAGTGAGAAATGAAAAAGTTAGTTGCGGTTTTTTCAAAATTGTAACTTAAAAATAAGAAGGCCCCTCCAAGAAGTCCATCTACAAAGTAACTGCTCCCTGACAGTCCACTCTATTCCACTCTATTCCACTTAAAACCTTTGACAACGAAAAACGAATGATCAGGAGAAAAGCGCCAACTATTGGGAAGTAGCAGATAACAGCTAAAAGAGTGAAGGTATAACACTGGCCTTTGAATGATCAATTCACAGCAATTTGTCTCATTTCTAAGGCTCTTAATAATATAAGAAAAACAAAATATATGTTCTGTTGTCATACTGTACTGTCCTTTCCACAGAAATTCCAATACAATGCACAGCATTTAGCAGAGATTTACCCTGAGTATTGCTCTCAATAAAAAAATCATTGTATTTCTGGTCATAAAATATAATGCTAACATGGAAGGTAACAATGCTGAAGTGTCCAATTATTTTTGTTTTATTCAATTAACAAACAAAATATTCAGCCACCTGAAATGAGCTTTTCGAAAGTACTTGAAACCATAAAAACAATAAAAATGCAAATCTTGTGAGTAATGCCAGAAAATGGTCAAAACCTATTCCACAAAAACAAGAGAGAAAAAAAAGAACGAAAAAATAAACTTTGACTGCTCCTTTAAACCATTTTGCATGGATTAGTATTGCAGACTTTATCTAAGTTTCTTTCTGGTAGTGATGAAAAATAAATCACCGAGTAAAAGTTGAAATTGCTGTTTGTAAAACATTTAAGACGATTTCTTTTCTACAAAAAGTGTGAATTTTTTTTTTATTATTTTTTTTAAATATAAAATGTTATAGAAGCTTTATTGGTGTCATTTTATTTCATTATTTTTCTTCAACATATCCTGTAAAGAATATTTAAAAAAACGGAGATTATTTTGAATATCTGAGCTAGAGGAATTTTTATAAGGCAACATTTTTTGGTAGAAAAAAAAAACACACATTAGAAGCTAACAACTCTTGCAATATTTCCGTTAATACTTTCGAAATTCTGCTGTAAAAGCAACAAGAAAGCAATTTAAACAATACCAAATAATGACAAATAACGAGTAAAGAAAAGTCAATATTTACAGTAAAAGAAAAAAAAAGCAAAAAATAGAAAAGTTTTTATATATAAAAAAAAAATTTAAGGTCTCTAGAAAGTAACAACAAAAATATAAAAAGAACTTTAAGAGAGTAAAAGAGAAAGTAACAGTATATAGAGAGGAAGAGAGAGAATTGTTAATAGTAGCAATCAGTGTTGCCACTGAAAAAATTTTAATTCTACCAAAATTTCTTTCAAAACCTACCAAAATTAGTCAAAATCTACCAAAGATCATTTAAGAATAAATTTTTGGGACGGAAAACAATTTTTATTAACACCACATCTATTGGTACATATAAATAACCAAAAATAAAAATATAACGAAAAGAATTCAGTTCTTCGAAAATACATATAACAAAAACAATTTAATTTCTTAACAATACATAATTAAATAATTAATACGCATGAGTAAAAAAGAATTTGAAACCTTTTCAGATATGCAAATTTTAGCTGTTTGAAATTTCAGTCGATTTCGAATTTGTTTCTCCATTAAGGAAAGTGTTAAAAATATTCGTTCAGCTGCTGGAGAACTATGCGAAAGAGAAAGTAAATTAAAAACAAAGTTGGTTAATTCACCAAAAGTTTTCTCATTTAAACCGATTCTAATTGAACTAACTTTAGCCCAAAATAATTAAATTTTTAATTCCGTTGAAAGATTTGTTTCTGTTAATCGCAACAGATTCCACTGTGTGATAATAATATCAGGATCACAGTATATAAGATTAGAACAAGTCTTCTTTTGACAATACTTACTCAGGAATAATTATTTGTAACAATTTAATATCTTCTCGATTAAAATCAAATCTAGCATTGATTTTGTTTAGTAATTTAATGTGAAATTGCAAAATTCATGTTTAACATCAAAAACTTCTTCCGGGTTAAGATTTTTAGTAGTATACAATTCCGCTTTTGTACCGATAAAAATTTTTGAACCATCAATGTGATTATTAGTATGTATTTTTAAAATCAGTTTCAGTGTTGTGTATTAAATTTTTATGATAAAATTGCCTAATATCAGCAAAAAGTTAGATTTTATGCTTGAATATAAATACAGCAATCTTGAACTTCCCTGCTGAAATTCCTTATTAACCCGGCATTACTAACCTTAAATCATGTCGCATGATTACTAACCATGGGTCTTATCGACCCTGAATTGTATTATCCATTGAAACCGTCTCAACTTATAAATTGATACAACGTATACTTCTTTTGGTAGATTATAGTCTTTTATTGTTTAATTTTAGTATACAATGGTGTAAATTAAAAAAAATATATGTAAATTAAAATTAATTATGAATTCATTACAACATAGCTAAAAAAAGTGGAAAAAAAAGTTATCCAGCCGAATTGCGCATAAAATTAAGAGTTTTGAAGATATTGACGTCAAATAAAGTGCATTTAAAACCTGAAATATAATAGTAAAATGTTAGAAAGAAAAATTGGTACAGCTAAAGCAAACATTTTTCAGTTATGTACTATAAATGTTACCTTTTATTCGGAATTTTCATCATCGAACATATCGTTATAAATGGATTCCTCTTGTGCAGAAGCAATGTAATTTGAGCACAGTGCTTCTGGCAAATATATTTTCCACATTTAGAGCACGTGGTTTTGGTTAAGTTTTAATTTATTACAATGTGAATAAATGAACATATATTTTTTGTATAACGGTATAACTAACCTGGGTCTAATCGACCCATAATCTTTGTTACATTATTGCTAACTATGGGTATAGTCGACCCATAATCTTTGTTACATTATTGCTAACTATGGGTATAATCGCCGTGGTCTAGTGGTTAGTGTGTTGGCTTACTAAGACAAAGGCCCTGGGTTCGACTCCAGGCTCTGACATCTTCAAAAAAAGAAATATGAAAAAAATATTTCTTTCGGCGACTACCTCTCAGCAGTCTTCTGGCAAAAGCTCTGAGAGTAATTAATTGCCATGTACAAGCTTCTCAAGTCTGTCGTTCGGAGTCGACATTAAACTGTAGGTCCCGGTACTCATGGATAAAAAATTGACACACACAACATGAGTGCTGCGAGAAGCTAGGCCGTAATCCTGACACAGGGTTGTAAAGGCCAGTTATGTATGTATGTATGTATGGGTATAATCGACCCAGGCTGTTTTTTAAAATAATTTATAATATATAAATGGATAATATCATAAATTTTCCTTATTTTTATTATTTATAAACGTTTAAATATAAACAAATTTAAATTACACATATATCTTGAGTTAAAATATCGTCATGTTTTTTTTTTAATTTAAAAAATTTGCGTGTCCGGGTCGATTCGATCCAGAGGTTAGTAATGGAGGGTTAAGATTGTTTATAATGGGCAATACAGTTTTTTAGCTACTGCTAAAATCTACCAAAATCATATTCAGCCTACCATCCTACCAAACGAAAAATTTTCTACCAGTTTTGGTAGAATTCTACCAATTGTGGCAACGCTGGTAGCAATTGACAAAAGTTATTTAAGACTCTGGAGACTTGTATTGTGTAAATAAATGTCTAAGTAATTTGAAACCATAACAACAACTACTAAAACAAATGAATAGTAGAAAAAGAAAAGCAACTTTTGAAAATAAATGGTTCCCAATGTGATGCCTAAGTCACACACAGAGACACAATGAAGGTAATGATGGCATGTATGTATGTATACTGTACCATTTTGCCCAATATAATAGTAGAGCTACAATTTAGTTTCTAAAGAGAAAGAGAAAGAGAGAGAGAAAACAAAAGGTTACAGCAAGTCATCATATAAACTCGTTGTTTTTTAATGCTGAAATTTTTATACTTCGCCCACCAGTGATTATGAATTTAAGTACCTTAAATGTGTAACAATTAAACATTGAAACAAATATGGTCATAATATCTGTGTCGGTATGTAAGAACAGCTTAAGTCAATACATGAAATTTTGAAATGACCACAAATTTATGTAAATTTTACTATAATTAGTTCTTGCAAAAAATCTGTAATTTTTCCTACTGATAATAGACTTATGATATAATAAATATGCACTATAATATTTTACATATTATTACTACCCAGAGATTCAGAAAGCGACAAAAATGCTATTTTAATTTCAGCTTATGTCGACTTAAGCTATTCTTCAATATTGCCACAGATAAGTATGTATGCAAGTAGCAATAAAGTAATTTTAAATTTGGCGCTTTTAACATGCTAAAGTACTTAATGATGTAAAGTCCCCTATTGTAATACGGGGCCAAACTGTCTGCTTGTTATTTTATTTTGATTTTGTTGCTCGTATCACTTAATAAAGTGTCAATTGCCAGTAAATGATGTGTCATACCAATTGATTGATTAGAAGTTTTACAAAATAATTATCCATTAATACAAAAGCAATTAAGACCATAATTAAATGCAGTTTTCAACTAATACAAAAATAAAAAATATGTAATGAACAAATAAATTTGATAAATGAATCAAAAAATAAAACCATTAATTTAACAAATTAAAGTAAATTAAACTAAAAATTTTACAAAATATTGTACTTATACATGGTGTAAGTTTGTATGTATGTATGTCTTCAAGTAGATAGTTAAATTTATTGTTTTGTTTAGAATGCATTTTAATTTAAAATGCTAAAAAAAAAACACATTTTGTGCTGAAAAGCAATTTAAAATAAACATCCATCTTTTTCAAATAAATTTTTTTACTCTTTTCTTGTGGTATTTCAAAAAAAAAAAACAAACCACTAAACCAGAACATGTTGTGTATGTGCAAGACTGTATGTGTGTTTTTGTAAACCCAATCATTAAAATAAACACCGACTCTACTCTTTAACACATACACTCTTAACTGGTATACAAGAAACACGTATTCGTTTAAGTACACCAACATGTGGTGGTTTTTTTTTTGTTTTCTTGCAGCATGTATAGAGATTTTAAAACAGTTTAAAGGCCATTCACGTTAAAATAAGATTAAAACAGCTAAAAGAAAAAAATGAAATTAAACCAAAAAATTAAGTTCAACTTCTTTATTGTTTTATAAATGAAAAAAAAAACTTTCTTAAAACATCATTTAAATAATATTTAATCAGAGCCCAAAGCAAATTACTTACTAGTATTAAGAAAACAATAGTTTCATAAATATTGAAATTAAAATTGATACATATATAGTGGGTATAATGTTTACACAAGAAGTTTCGTAATATATGTATGTACATATTGTTAGCTGAAATGCAAAAAGGCGTAACTAATACAAATGTATTATAATTTTACAGTACGGTCCCAGATTTGTATGATGAAAAGAAATTCATTCATGCCGTCTGAGTTTTGAAAAATACCAGTGCCTTCTTTCTACTTTCCTAAGGGTTTTTTGGCTCTGGTGAACATTAAATATTTTGTCAGTTACAGCGTTCTCTAATTATTGCAACGATATATTTGTGTGTTTTGTATTTTAATTGTATTAATCAAACAGGAAAAAAACCATGCTCAAACTTTTCCTTTTCTATTTTTTGTTTTAATTTAAAAAATTTAGGAGTAAAGGATACCAATTAGCTATTTAATAATTTCTTTATAATAAAGTGATTATCTGTTCCCATGCGAATTTGTTATACGGAAATTTGTCATGTATAAGTGCATAAAACATCACCGAACACACGTTAAAAGAATTTCCTTTGATAGCGAGTGCTTAGTGGTGACAAGGTAGTTGAAAATGCCATATTACTTAATTATCTGGCCAATAAACCCATATTTTTTAAGGAAACCTTTCAACGTGTTTGGTGGGTATAAACTTCTTTTCTAAGATGCCAAATTTTTATTGTTTGTATTAGCCTTTTGAGTTTACTAATAAAAAACCAAACAATAAAGCTAGAAAAAACAAAATAAATTATTTTAGCTTTTAATGACTGACAATGAATGCAAAATTAATGGCCTGTTTTTGTATGATAAACAATTTTAGGCAATCGAAAATTTATATGAAAAGTGCTCAAAATTATTTGAAAAAATTGAATGTTTTTCATACAAATTTTCTATAAGTTGGATTTTTTTTTTCATACACTCAGAAAAAAAAGTGGTAGAAAACTACCGAAATTGATACCATTTGGTATTAAAATTGAGTTAAGTCCGTTTGTGCTTACTTCGTTAACGGTTGGTATCGATTTTTTTTATTAACTTATGATATTTTTATACAATTGTTCACGATTTTACTACCGGTTGTTCTTGATTTGTTAACTTATGGTATTTTGTGCCATTTGTTCTTATTTTAAAAACGCAATAAACTTGATTTGGTACCGAAAGTTAACGAAATATTGTTCACAATTTGTTCTTAATTTGATACCCTTGGTTAATAATTTTAGAACGCCTTTTTTCCCTCTGTGTACATAAACAGGCCATAAGTTTGTTTCATTTAATTATTTAAAAACATATACCCGTATTCATAAAAATAAAACAGTTTTATTAATTGTTTTTTTGACAATTACTCCATAGAAATATGTCAAATAAGCACTCTATAAACCAATTTTATTTTTTATGAATACGGGCAATAAAATTTAAATTTTAATTAAATTTTTTTTTTGTTAGGGTAAAAAAGAAAATTAACAAAATATGTACACCTTAAAGTATGCTGTATATTTTATATATATTTATTATATTTCTTTAACAAAAAACTGTTTTTTATTCATTCATTCACTTTAATGAATCAAATATGTATTTTTTTTTAAATTTCAAGTGCATAACAATGGATGTCATTGAAATAATTCAAATAATTTATCTTATTTTTTATGGCAAAATAATTTAAAAAAAACGAATTAAAATATGCAAATTTTTTTTACACACAATAGTTAGTGGTATGTCACTTGATAACAGTACATTTTGTGAACAGGGACATTTTTTTGTATTTCAAAAACACATGGTTTGTGTGATGTGATTTTTTTGGCAATTTTCGAGCATATGCTTTTGAGAATCACAAACTTTGATCCGTCTCAAAGTGTTTATGCAAAATAGTAATGAAATTTGTATCAAAATTCTTAATAACGTTACATCAAAAGAATTTTTTAAGGGCAAAGTCAAGCCAAAGGCTTGTAATGGCCAATTATGTAAGTATGTATGTGTGTAATATAATATATAATAATATCTGTGGAATTTTGAAAAAACGTCTTCTCTCGAAATAAGACAATTTTCCAAGATTTTTATAGTAAATATAGAATTTTCTTGTCCTTCTTTTGCTCTAATCCTCGTATTTCTACGATCTTTGGAACGCAAGATATGCAGTTGACTAATCGACATCTTTCAGACTTTCCCCCAATTTCAATTTGACAAAACGACTTCTTTCAGAGAATTACGAATAATTTGAAAAATTGAATGTCTATTGAAAACTTTATTTAATTTTTATTATTATTTTTTAATTATTTGCATATTGTAGCGAAAACTTGAAGTATTTTTTTTTAATTAAACCGAAATATATTTTCCAGATCAACTTCTTTCATCCTTTTTTTTCATATTTCATTTTAACAAAACAACTTGTCTTGACTTAAGCGACTAAAATAGTTTTTAAATTTAATCAAAAAAATTTTGACAAAACGACTTGTAGGTGGAAGCTAATTTTTTTCTTTAAAATCTATTTAACAAAATGTTTTAAATTAATTTTTTGTCGTTTTAAAGAAAACTATTGCTTCTAGAGGTAAAAAAGCTTGCATAATGTTCGTTAAGTGTTTGTGCATAATATCCAAGTTCAAAATTTCTTTCATTTTCTAAGCAATAACTTCTATTAGCCTTTTTAACTGTTTTTTGCTCTACTGAAAAGTTGATGATTTAGAGAGAAGACGTTTAGTCAAATGTCCACAGATATGTTAATATTTACAACATCTTACCTTAACCCGCGTTAACTTTACTTTACTTTTATATTTAATGTGCCTTAAGATTAAAAAATCATAAAAAAAACAGAACGTTTGGCACCACTAATCTGGATTGAACAACATCAAGCACTGCAGTGAAGTATGGTACACAATTGGCGCGGCATTCATCTTGCGACTGATTCATATTCATACCCAATCGCTCATCCATGGGAGATGCTTATGATCTCCATCACCTTCAACCAATACCATGTTGTAATTTTTTTAACTCTTTAAAGTGGGTATCTAGAGAATTTGGCTATTTCTGTGCTTATATGGTCACTACGACATTGTTTTTTTAAATCAAGTTTTTTTTCATCAAATTAATGGTGCGCGATTTCAGAAAGTATCCTGTTTCCACAAAAAGTATTTCCTATTAATTCTGTTTTCTTCAAGTAAGTCTGTAATCAATAGCTTGTAATGATAATTATAACAGTGCTTCTATTTCAGTTAAATGGCAAACAATTTAAGCAGTTATAGATTTATTATAAACCACTGTGCAACACATTTCTATTACTTATCTAATACTTAAAAAGTTTTATAGCTTTAGCCATCATACATTTAGTTTGACAAACTTTTCTCTTTTATTATGTTTTGAAAGTTTTTCTGCAGTAACTCGTGGTTATTAAACCAAAAATGTTTTTAAGTCGTTTAGATTAAAAGATTTTCTTTTTGTTTTTTTTTTGTCTCTCTCTCTGTTCAGTTTACTCTGCCTTTTGGTATGAGAAGACATGTAATAGATATTTTTTCTTAATATTCTTCTCTAATATTCTACTCGTATAAATCTTTCTTATATATTTCGGTATATAATTGAATTATAAAAAATTTATAGAAAAATATCGTCAAAAATGAAAATTTTTCTACGCTTATGGCTACGCTTATGACACACAAGTGCTTGAAGTGGTTGTCTGCTTTAATATAGAAATCAGAGACACACGTGCATTGAAAAATTGCAGATAAAATGTCAGTGCCAAGAAGTGGGAAAAAGTAGAAGTATAGATTGGATATGATGTATGAGAAGATGGAATTCTGTTTTTTGTAACTGAGTACACCAGCAAAAATGATTTAAAGTGTTTGTTGCTTTTGACTTCTCCTTTACATGTATAGACTATTAATAAGATTTGTAGTCAATTTTTTCAATTGCATTGTTACTGTTGAAAATTAGCTTTCTTTTTGGAAACTTTGTTATTCTAAAGCTAAGGAACTTTGGGGTTTTTTGAGCTTTAAGACTAGGCGGCTGACTATTTATTGTGGCCAAGTTTAACCAATGCTGCTACTGAAACTGTGCTAAACAAGGGGTATGTAAAAACATATCAGCCAAGTACAGTAAATTTTTGTCTACTGTTTACGGATGACAATAACAATTTTTAATGCTTCACTTGCCAAAACGATTAACTCTACTTTAGAAAATTTTGTTAGAAAGTCATTTCAAAACACATTTTTAAGGCATATTTTTGATATGTTTTACTCACAATATATAATATAAGATTTTACATACATACATACATAATTGGGCATTACAACCCTGTGTTAGGGTTACGGCCTAGCTTCTTGCAGCACTCATGTTTTGTGTGTTAATTTTTTCCATGAGTACCGGGACCTACAGTTTAACATCGACTGCGACCGACAGATTTCAGGAGCTTTTTCATGGCAATCAATGACTCCCAGAGCTTTTGCCAGAAGACTGCTGAGAGGTAGTCGCCGAAACAGATAATTTTTTCATATTACTTTTTTTTTCAAGATGTTAGAGCTGAGATTTGAAGCCGGCACTATCGTCTTAGTAAGCCAAGACACTAAGCACTAGACCACGGCGACTACGGTTTTTATAGAACCCACGAATTAAAGCGCGATCAAACTACACATTACAACCCTTTTTCTGAGTTAGCCACTTTTTATCAATGAGCACCGGGAGCTACAGTATAACGTCGAATCAGAGTGACAGATTTGAGAAGCTTTTTCATGGCAATCAGTTACTCTCAAAATTTTTGCCTGAAATTATTTATTTATTTATTTATTTATTTATTTATTTATTAAAAACAGTAATATAAAGCCACTTTTGGCCAATTTAAATATATTACAAGAAATAATTATAATAAATATATGTAATATGAAGAGAAAATAATATTTTACAAATATAAGAACATGTCCACTAAAACATTAGTGAGGCAGAAATAAAAAAACTAGAACTGTCTTTAATTCATTGGTCCCACACAAATGGAATGTAGAAATAAATAATACTTATCCCAGCAGTGTATATGGAAGGGTTGCTCATACGAATAAACTAAGTATGTCAAAGATTCTAAGTTTCAGTCGAAAAGCATTATTGGTATGAGAAAAAATCTTAAGCTCCAGTGGCAAATAGTTCCAGAGGCGTGCTATTCTAACGATAAATGATTTTTCATAGAAAACGTTATTTATTCTTGGTATCACGATTTGAGGGTTTCTTATTGAACGAGTAAAAGAGAATTTAGAGCAAAGCTCTGAAGGCAATCCACATTTAATTAGTTTATAGAAGAAAGATAGATTCCGAAAGCGTATAAAATTCAGAAATGAACAGCCAAGAAAACGTTTCACATATGCAGATATATGTTCACGCCTATGAATACAAAAGACATAACGTATAATCATATTCACATTTCTGTTCAGTTTAGAAGTAACATAGGAGAATGTACCAGATACAATCTCTAGACCATAAAGAATATTTGACATTAAAAGTGCATGTGCTAGTCGGTGTCGAACACGAAGAGGAAGGTATACCCTAGTACAGTAGAGTCTACGAAGGATTCCAGAGATCCTACGTTGTAAATTATAAACATGATACTCAAATGTCAGACGTTTATCAATATACACCCCTAAGCATTTCATCTGATCTACAAAATCCACAGGAGATCCATTAATTGAGATATTAAGGTTAGGTAAAAAGCGGTCGGTAAAACCAAATACTTGGGCCTTAGTCTTAGACGGATTTATTGCCAAAACAAATATTTTTCTTCATATTTTTTTTTCAAGATGTCCGAGAGGGTTTGAATCCGGAGCTCTCATTCAGTAAGCCTACTAGACTACGGCGACCAGAACTTAATCAACTCCATTAAAATTTGGGTAAAGTATCTTATTGTTAACTGTAGAGATCATAGAGGATTTTAATTTCAAATAACTTTTTTAAATTTTTCTCTTATAATGCAGCATTTACATATTTAAAATAGCCTAAAAAGTTCCTTAACTTTTTTTTTAATGAGACCAACACTCAGGGATAAACCCCTACTAAATGCTGTGCATTGTATTGGAATTTTTGTAGAAAGGACAGTATATTACGACAACAGAACATATATTTTGTTTTCTTATATTATTAAGCGCCTTAGGAATGAGACAAATTGCTGTGAATTGATCATTTAAAGGCCAGTGTTATACCTTCACCCTTGAATGATCAACAGCAATTGCCCTATGCATGTTGCATGTTGATTGTGGTGAGTGCCTTCGTTAAATAGGTTTTTAGCTGTTATCTACTACTTCCCAATAGGTGGCGCTTTTCTTCTGATCATTAGTTTTTCGTTGTCAAAGGTTAAGGTTGAATAGAGTGGAATGTCAGGGAGCGCTTACTTTGTAGATGAACTTCTTGGAGGAGGGACCTCTTATTTTTTTTTAAATTATAATTTTGAAAAAACCGCAAAATAACTTTTTCATTTTTCACCTTTGCTGGGGTTCGAACCTGGGCCGTTTGAGTTTTTGTGTGAGCGCTCTAACCACTGTACCACGCACCCCCCTGTAAAAGGTATTAAAATTGAAGAAAATTGTTAAAGTAAGAAAAAAGAAATTAAAATAAAAAATTATTCCCACAACAAAGTCAACTTAAAGGCAAATTTTAATTATGATTATATGTGACACAACCGAAAAAGAGTTAGTTGAAAATGCTCATCAATATTATTTACAAAAAAAAAATATTAATTAATGATACTTTTTATATCATCCCATATTTCAAGAAATTTAAAATAAAAATAAACAAAAAATAAAAAGTAAAAACTATTTGCCACAAATCCTTGCAACTTTTCAACCAAAAGATGTAATACGTTGTGTACGTGTCTGCCTGTGCATGTGTACGAATTTGTAAAATTTAGTTCAGTTTTTAAAATTGAACAACGAGTAATACTAGAACGTACGTGTAATAGTCTCTCTGTCTAACTGGTTTGTGTAACTGTGTAACCATAATTTAAAGTTCAAATTACATTTTTTTCCTAGAAATTCTGTAATAAAAGTGAGAGAGAGAGAGAGAGAGAGAAATGCTTTTAAGCGTTTCTAAAAGCTGCTAAAAGTGACAGTGATTGACTTCATGACTGTCTGACTTTAACCTGACATTTGCAATATTTTATTTGTTATACGAGATGTTTTAGAAAAACTGGAAAAATGCAAACAAATTAAGAAATTTACGTTTAAATTTAGCTGGAAGTCATAATGAAACTTATTTTTTGTACTAAAAAATACAGATTTTTAGTTTGATAAAAAATAAGAAAATTTTTAATTCTAAAGTGTGTAAATCTTTTAGAAAAATTTTATTTTATTAATAATTTGTTAAAGCAATTCAAAAAACCCACAAGCTTCAGCAAACTAAAAAGAAAAATTTGTATCGAAAAAATGTCTGTCTACCTTAAGGAGCTTATCTTGAATTTTATTTATTGCAAGTGCATAAGCCATATACGAGTAGTACTTATATGTTAAATAAAATGCAAATATTTAGGATTTATTTAAATTTTTTTTATTCAGGATTAAAAACAAAACAAATAAAAAAAAATCAAATTTAATCCTGACAATGCTACATAAAACCGTAACAAAATAAATATATAAATTCTAAATATTTCCAAAAGATAAAGAACGTCAATAAAACTATTTATTTGTTAAATAAATGCTTCAATAGAATAACGAATGAGCCTATCATGCTCATATTTTAAGTCTTAAAACTGATGTGCTTATAATCTGAATATTAAATTAAGTAAAAAAAACATAAAATTTTTTCTAATATTTTGTCGACTCTCAAGTGTACTTATAGTAGGATTAAAAAGAAGCAATAATTTTATACAAATTGAATATTTTAAATTATTATTCTTATTTAGCACAGAAGTCATTGAAAACTTAATTGGCTGAAAAAATTGCCTACTTTTTGGCGCCGAATTGTTTTTTTAGACATATTGCTTTTGCCTTATTTTAAAAGGATTCTCTTTGTAAATTAATTTTCAGTCAGGCCTGTGAAAAAATAAGAATTTCATAGACAATTGTCCCTTAGCTTAATTCACATGTATTCTTACGGTCTTGCTATTAGTCGTCACTGAAACAGCGACTAGTGGAAATGCGTGTTGGCTTTATGCTGATGTTTTGTTTACAGTGAAAACAAAATTAATAGCAATACATACAAATACTTTATGACCGTTTGGTAATTTCCAATGCCTTATTTATCATAAAACACTTAAGAAAAATAATTCAAAAGTTTAATTTCCTTAATATACATACTTAAAAACATAATTGGCCATTACAACCCTGTTTCGGGTTTACGGCCTAGCTTCTCGCAGTACCATGTTGTTAATTTTTACCCGGGACATATTCATATTCTTCATATTTCTTTTTTTTTCAAGATGTCAGAGAAGGGGTTTGAGCATATAGTAGTACTTAAATTTTTAAATAAAATATTACCTGTAATTTTCAGTGAAAAATAGGTTTATATAGAGGATAATTCTGCTACTAACACGTTCAGTAGTGTAATTCTTATTTTCTCACCAACAGAACGAAATTTTTATTCTTGCACAGTTCTGTTTTAAATACATACACAAAAAACGTTACTAATAGTTTGCCTACTTTTAAGCGCATAAAATCTCACAAGCATTGAGAGTAAAACTTAGTCGTCTAGTAAAAGTAATCATCCCATTGTCTGTTTCCAGGCACAAATGTATGTACTTTGAAAGAATTTTCTTTAATATTCTATTATATCTCAAGACATCCTTTAAATATCTTTAATAAAGAATGAATAATCTTCTGTATAATTGTCTACCTTTAGGCACTTATTTTTTAGTTTTTGTTTTTCTTTCGATAATATTCTGAAGCTACTTTTTAAGTTGCATGAAATGGACGATATTTTGAATGTGCATATAAAACGCATATTATTCGTTTAGTTTTATAGTTGTGGAAAACCATAAAAAAATGTGTAACTTTAAGAAGCACAAGTATATTAAATATTAAATTGGAAATAAAAAAGAAACATTTTAAATAAAAATGAATCACAAATTTATGCAGACACCAGACATTTCGGCAACAGCGCCAATAGCAAAAAATCAAACCTCAAGCCAATTTGTGCTTTCAGAAACATCATACGAGACAGACAAAATCTATTGATTCCTTTCAAAAGAAAAACAATTTTTTTTTGAACACCACCCACACAATTTTCATATTTTGAAAGGGCAAAAGCAAAAAAAAAAATAAGAACTTTGTCACAAAAATTATTATTAAAGAAAACAAGAAACTTTTTATTACATTTTCTGTTAAAAGTCGTGTGGTAAGTTAATTAGTAAAGCTTGAAATTCTAGTTCCAATGATAACTAGAAAGTAATATAAGGTTATCCATTGTACGGGTTCAAAAATAAAATAAAATAAACATACATAAAGCTATGATTTCGACGAATGCTATATTTCATTATAAGGCCTGGATCTTGCCATTTTGTATGAAGTAGAATAACATTTGCATTACCGCATCCGGTTGTAGTAGTTTTCGAGCACTTTTTCGCACATTTAGTGTACGGTGTTTCGGTGATAATGGAATATATTGGTTAGAGAGCGTGCAAAGAAACTCAAACAACCGAGGTTCAAATCCCAGCGAAGGAGAAAAAAAATTAAAAAATTAATTAACGGTTTTTTAAAAATTATAATTTGAAAAATAAGAGATAAAGATAGATATTCAATAGAAATATAAAAATCAATAAGTTGTTAAAGTCTGACTGTTTCTCTCTTCTCTGGCCTTTCTTCCTCTCTAATTAGGTTTTAACTTCTTTTTTTTATTAAAAACGTTATTTGTTAATTTGTTTATGTTGCAATTTGGCTTATGAATTCCTAGAAAAATTGATCAAATATATCTTTTTTCTTTATTACCATACAAATGCATCTCTAATTACCAGATTAGTAAAGAAGATTCAAAGGTATGCTATTAAATTATTAGTAAAAAGAAAAAAGAGAAAGAAACTGAATGTTTTGAAACGTGTGTTAAACTCTCAAATATCAAATACTGTTGGTAATTAAAATATCAAAGAATTTAAAGAACATCTTTTTCACAGAAAAATTTATCAGATTCTGTTACTGATTGAGAAGAAAAAAAGAAATTCAAGAAACAAACGTATGACTCTCGTATAAGGAATCTTTTGATTTAATTTGTTTTTCTTTTGCATGCACAGTTCTGTTTTGTAAATGCATGTGAGTTACCAATTATCAAAGAAATCTTTTATTAGATATTCTAAAACGTAAGTTTTCAATTGGAAAGTAATGTGGTATCTTTTGTTTTTAGCTAATTAAACCTGAAAGTATTTCTTTTGCATTATTTTGATCAATATATGCAAGTACATTTCAGTACAGTTGTATAGATTAGTACGGAGTATATACGCCATGAAAACATAAAATATTTTACTTTTATAATTCATCTCATTTACAGATTATTTTTCGGTAAATCAAGATTTCGACTCTAATTTAAAATACCCTTTAGTTATACTGAACAATTTAGTGCCGTTAAATTCTGCTGCTTTGGATTACCCGATAATATTAAGAACTGTGGCAGCACCCAGCCTGCCTTTTGTTAAGAATTAGCAGACTGGCAACACAGACAAGAAACAAGAAAGGAAAAAACAGAAATTATTACCTCGAGTGGTGTTTTGCTACTACTAAGTATTTAAAATAGTTCGTAAATAAACAACGCGTTTTATTTAATACAACAACTAAAGTACTTTCATTTGGGTACTTAATACTAATCAATACTTTTAACGGAATAAAAAAAAACAAAGTATTGTGTTTTTGGCCGTTAAAGTTTTAGTTTTCCATATAATTACAAATAAAGGATACATCTCTTAAAGTATTGAGTACCATTACTCAATACTTTGCCAGCACTAGAAAAATTTTCTTTAGGAGAATATTAAAACTAAGCCTGTGTCAATTGTTTGCCAAAATTAAGAGCTTACTACGGCTTAGTGAGAATTATTATCTTTTTGGTTAATAAACTGAAAATTCGAGTTCAAATCCCACTAAGATTATTGATAAATTTTTATTAAATAATTTGGTAAAAGTAATTTGAATTCATTGAATAGAAAATATTAGACAAAAAAAAAACTAGGAAATCGAAATCACTTGTTCTTCTGTTTTTCAAATATAATTTCTAAGTTCATATAACAAACCTAAATATGGAAAAAGGGAAATTTCTGCTTCAATAATGAAATTCTCAGAATCAAATGCAATTTTGAAATAAATATTTGATGATGATGATGCTACATAAGCAAGTAGCGAAACATGAAATATTAATTCGACCTTACGCTCGGATTTAACTAACAGTAAAATTAATAAATAAAGGTCAAGGAATATATTACATATAAGTATGTAGATAATTCTTAAGACTACGAAATTAATCACACCAAATTCAGAAACTTTCGCTTCAATACTTTTAAAAATACGTATGTATAAAGAAATCAATTTTTAACTTGTATGGAAGGTGTTACGCCCACTTTTCCAATTTCGCACACTTTATGACTGATGATTTGCCTTGCTCTTGAAGTCATTCAGACCCAATTCCGAAACTTTAGCTTTAACCGTTCTGCAGATATACAAAAATCAGTATTTAGAGATAAATAGAAAAAAGTGGGCGTAAAAGTAGGCGTGGTAAATTTTTCTCCAGATGAAAACTTGTCTGATTTAAGGTTAATCGAAAAAAGTGGGCGTCGCAAAAATTTTTTTCCACAAAACCTAAGTTGGATCACGACGATCATTAGAAAGAAAAAATCGTAAAAATCGGTACAGCCGTTCTCAACTGATACGATGACCATTGATGATGACATTGATTTTTATTTATATTGGAGATTTATTAAGAGCTTATGGATTAGTGTGTTGGCTTACTAAGATTAGAACTCCGGGTTCAAACATCAGCTCTGAAATTATGAAATTAAGAAATATGAAAAAAATATTTTGTTCGGTGATCACCTCTTAGCAGTCTTCCGGCAAAAGCTCTGAGAGTAACTGGTTGCCATGAACAAGCTTCTCAAGCCTATCGTTCGGAGTCGACCTGCTACTCATGGAAAACAATTGACACATACAACATGGGTGCTGCGAGAAGCTAGGCTGTGACTCTGAAACAAGTATAGCATATCACGTTTTGAAGTAAAATAAAAATAGAAAAATACGTTTTGTCTTGTATTCTGCTACCAAAAATATTTGTAAATATTATAGAAACCAATTTGTTCTAATTTATGTAAAATTATCATCGTTCTTGTTTTAAAAAAAATATCAAACAAAAATATTAATAAAAACAGTAATCAAATTTAGAAGCATTTTTTTTTATTATTTAAGACCAATACTCAGGAGTAAACCCCTACTAAGTGCAGTGCATTGTATTGGAATGTTGAGTATATAGATATATGTATATAGATACATAGATGTGAAGAAGTAATGTTAAGAGCCTTATGTCAACGGGACAAATTGCTGTCAATTTGATCACTCAAAGGCCAGTGTTATACCTTCACCTTTGAATGATCATCAGCAATTGCCCCATCTGTATGTTGAATGTGAGTGGTGAGCATCTTGTTTTTATGTAGGTTAGCTGTTATCTTCCCAGAAGATGGCGCTGTACTCCTGATCATTCGTTTTCTTGGTGGAATAGGCTGGAAATGCCAGGCAGCGGTTTCGCGAAGATGGATTTCTTGGAGGTGAGGGGGAACCTCTTATTTTTTTTTAAATTATAATTTTGGAAAACCGCAAATTTTTTAATTTTTTTATTTTTCTCCTTCGCTGGGACTTGAACCTGGGTCCTTTCAGTTTCTGTGCACGCGCTCAACCACTATGCCACGACCCCCCAAAAATTGAAAGAATATTGTTAGAAATTATTTTTTTTGTGTAATTTGTGCTGCGTTTTTGGTTAAATGTTTTTAAGGTTAAACAATATATTTTATTTCATAATAACACTGAACCAACTGGCTTTGAAATAAATGGTGTCTCTTTAAAAGCCACCTGTGTCCTTTTCTCTTAAACAAAAATGCATTTGTTAAGCTGCTGGAAATTAAGATTTTTATCTCTAGTGCAGTTATTTGTGAATTTATTGTTATAAATTTAGTGTATAAAAGTATGCAGTAAAAAATATTTTTCTTAAAATATGGGCAACCGCATACAGACCCACACACACACACCCTAAAGAAACAACAGATGTAAAACAAAAGCCATGCTGTGCTGCACATATAAAAGATAAATAAAGAAAAAATACCGTTAATTTATTGTCCAATTACAGACGTGTTTTTTTAGTTTTTTTTTATTAAAAAGAAAGCTCCTGTATATACATACATAAGTGTGTTAGTACGTATTCAAGAGATCATGCAACTGTGTATGTGCAAGTGTTTTTTTATTTTTATATATTTATTTGACCACTTAAAACAACAAAAAGAACATTTTCTTTGTTTCAAATATATTTTTATATAAAGATGTTGTGTGACAGATAAAAAAAGCCAATTTGCCAAGCAAGTAACTACAATAACAGAAGCAAAATCTTATTAAGTTGATTCATCATGGAATAGTGGTGTATTTGTGCAACAGCAACATTTACTAAAAAGAAGAGAAAAACCTTTTTTGTTTTTTTCTGTGTTTCATTAATAAAATTGTATAATAATCAGACTGTTAAGAGCAGCACTTGATATCATTTTGTTCACTTTCTAGTTCCTCTGAATCACTAAGACTCTTGTTTGTATGTGGCTTCCCTATAGCTACTAAGCCTAAGACAAATAAATAAATAAATAAAAGGCAACATATACAGAGAGTCACTCACAGAGTGTGTCAGATTTGTTAACAAAATCTTCTGTAGGCTATCAAGAGGCAAGTATGGTATTGATTTAATATCCCTAAACGATATTGGCACTCTTGCTGCACTATAATTTGCTTACTTGTTTTCAATGGAGAAATTAAAGTGAAAAAGAATCCAAATGAAAGCAGAGATTACAAGATTAATTATTACTTCAAAGAGTTTAACAGTGTAAGTGGTAGAAAGAGTATAAGACTTGAATAGAATCTAGAAGAAGAATCAATTTTTTTTGTTTCTTTATGCTTGGAAAACCAAACAAACCTCAGCTTGCAGCCCCCACTTGTGGTTTATTTTTTGTGTCATTTATTTCATAGCGTACTGTTTTGTACTTTTTGAAACCATGAGATGGTCAGATAATTGTTTTTTCTTTTTCGAGTTTGCTTTCATATTAAACAAAGAAAAAGGATACAACGAGAGGTGTCATTGCACTTACTGGGTGTTATAGGTGCAAGTGAGATCTTAAGTTTTAATTACAATTTATTTATCAAGTTATTTAATTACATTTTGTTTGACGATCTAACCACCATAATTGAAGCTTCCAATTTTAGACAGTAGAAGCTGCGTTTGTTTTGCTGACATTAGCGATTAAACAACAAAATATTTTTTATTATAAAACAAATGGGCTCTTTTCTTTATTCTTATTTATTTAATTTACCCGAGCACAGTTGCACGACACTTCGACCTTTAACATCTATTGTGTTCCTTGGAGTTCATTGTTTGTTTAGCAGATCTACTGCTGCCCTTATTTTTTTGTTGGCAATATGTCTCCCTGAACTCGTTTAGTTGAACTTATTAAGAAACACACATTCAAACAATATGTTGCGGACCAAATTTTGTAGTAATCATTAAATTAATGGTATAAACGATATTATACGGAGGCAAGATCCCATATAATTGATATAAACGATGAAAAATATACATTTGTGAAGCCATTCTTCGCAAATATGCTCTTAAACTACACCGACTCGTGAGAAAATTCGTCAAAAGGATGCTATTTTCAACTTTTTGTAAATCGTTTTAAATTTACTTTTATCGGTCTAATATTATATACTATTTTAGATCATTAATTCAGGCTGATAAAAAATATACCATATTGCTTTATTTATAAAATATTTTTATGTAGAAATAAGTACGCAAATCTTATTTCTATAAAAAAAGCTAATAGCACAACAAAAACAAATGACGCCTAACATTTTGAAGAGAAAGTAACAATAACATCTGTGTAAAATTCTTTATAATATACAAACACTTGCTAAAGCATTATAGAAGCTAATAATTGAAACTTGTTTAACATTTTACATAAGACTAAAATATGTTAGCAAAAGCTACATGCTAAATACGAATTTTTCGTGTCAAATGACTTAAAAAAGCACTAGATCTAGCATGAAAATGCCATTCTAAGTTAATCATTAATTTTTCGGTTACCTCATGCTGGATAAATTTCACAAAAGATATGAAGTACAGGTTTTATTTAAACAGATCAGAAATTTTTAACCACTTTATATCACCCACACATAAGATAACATATAGTGTCCACCATTTGCAATCATAAAACATAGGTGTCCACTTTTTAGCTTCCAACATTATCTAGAAATTATATAAGAACAGTTTCTGTTGAACATAAAACCAGAGTTTAAAATTAAGCATATCAAAAATTTTTGTTGAGTATCTTCTAGCAAGATACAATATATTGAACTGGTGCTGTCAAATTCTGCTACTTTTCATTACTCGGTAATATTGAGTACTTTAATTTGGGTACTCAATACTACTCAATACTTTTAACGGATTTTATTTTTAAGAGAAAACAATTTCATAAAGTATTGTGTTTTTGGACAGAAATTTGTTTGTCCGTTAAAATTTAAATTTTCCATACAACTTCGAAGAAAAAATACAACTCTTAAAGTGTTGAGTAGTTACTTTTAAGTATTGAGTACCCAAAAATTAGTACAAATACTCGATACTCGGTACCCATTACTCAATACTTTGCCAGCACTATATATTGAACACATTAATTTTTCTCACATTGCCAGCAAGATATATTTAACTAAGCATGCTACGAAATTATTTTATTTTCGACAGTTGCGTGCTGGCGCAGCAGTATTAGCATTTTGTTTGAATTTTAATATGTGCTGTGATAGTCATATACAATATGTATGTTACAATATTGTATTCATTTACACAGAAAAAAATACGTAGTAATGGCAAATGATTTTAACCTTGCCGCAAATAGAATTTACATTCGGATCGTTCCCAATAGCAATTTGTATTTGTCGCAACTACAAAATTGCTGTTACATTAAATACAATTGAGCAAATGCAAAAATAGTTTTAACAAATGCGATTGCCTTTGTCCCAAATACAATTGAGCAAATGAAAACTGTCCTACCAAATACAATTGTCTTTGCTCCAAATGCAATAGTCTTTGTCATAAATACAATTCGACAAATGTCAAAATTTTTTAAAATTTTTAGATTTTATTTACAAACAAAAATAAAATTAAAGATTTTTCAGAAATATATACAGACGTATGTACAATGGATTGGTGACTTAGATTAAATTAAATTATAGATGGTGAGAAAAGGAGAATATGATACAAACTATTGTGTGACTTTACTTAGACTAATTCATATAAGTGTGTGTACTTGTACATACATGTGGGAAAAAATAATTTCAGTATGTGATTTCTTGAAAAGTCTGAGTTAAATAGTTGATGTTTGGTCTTGAATATGCACAGGACACAAAGAACTCTGATGAGACTACCGTAGCTGGAGTCGAAAACAATTGTTCAGTTTGGCTAGTGTACTATTCCTTCACGAAAATCATTTCTGACGGAACATAATTTTATAATGTCAACCTCAACTTTTCGAAAGCAGAATTATCTAGAGGTGAATTACTTTTATATAAATGGAGGTGAATTCATTGCATAAGTAACTCAAACTCGATTAATCAGCAATACAGTAAAGATCGTTTAAATACATTTTTGAAAGTTCAACAATCGATTAATTGTGTGAAGGTATATTATTATCTACTTAATTTAAAGAATAAATTCATAGACTAAATATGTGTAAGAGCGCTAGCTGTATAGGCCGTCAGCTCTGTGTGAAAGTATAACAATAAAGAATTTGCATATTTTAACGGATATTTAAACAAAACAATTTATTTATTAAGATTGTAAGCACAAACCTACATAAATAATCGTTTTTATTGAAAAGTTAATATAACCAACATGTTTAGGAACGTGATATGTAACAATTTTTCGAATTTGTTTGGGTTTTAAGTATTTTCCAATAAAATTTCGTATTTTTTCTCAGCAAGTCAACACTGATGTAACGAATTAAGAAGTCCCACCCAATCAAAGAGCTAAAAATGTTATTCTAATTTAGGAAAAAAGAATTATAGAATGTAAAAAACCTTCAAATAAATGTTATTCAAGGCAAAAGTATACACAAATTTTTATAAGTATTAATCTTAAATTCTTAATAAAGTACATTTAATTTACCCGAAAAAAAAACAAAGAAAAAATAGAATATATATATTAATTATTTCTTTTCTCTACCATTTTAATTTTCCCCTTTTTGGGGCTTAAAATTTAATCAATTGTAGTATTAAAACTTTTTCCCCAAGACTTTAAATTTTAATTTACAACACAGAATATATAAAAAAGTAGTAAAAAAGAGAAACGAAAAGAGATAGAGAAAAAATATTAAATTACTAAAGTTCAAAGTATCAAAGATGGACTGTGTATTTCACCTGGTTGATAAACTGAATATTACCACTGCCAGTGCTACTGCCGCAACAAAAGTAACACAAGAACCCTGACAGTAGGTCAGCTATGGTTTGTGTGTCTGTTTTTCTCTATAATTTTCTATTTTTATTGTTGAAACACAAAACTAAGTATTTAACAAATTTAATCTTGAAAAAGTCATTCAAATATAGTAAAAAATATACGAGGGTGGGTTAATAAGTCTCATCTTCTAACTGAAAGCAGAACTCGGTTTCTGCTAACAGGTTTTTGTTAGTTGACTCTTGCCAAAATTGGCAAAAACTGTGCTATTTGTTTGGCTAATGCTTTGGAGTCTTACTGATTAAAGTTTTGTTTCCAAACATTAATCAGCTAAACAAATCCAGTAGTGAAAGAATTAATCAAAAAATATTTTCAATTAATTCATAATTACTTTGATCAAAATAGCAACAATGCTAAATGTTTTTTTTTTACTGTTTGAACAATTTTTGTTCATCGGAGTAATTTCAAATAAAATAAAAATTAATTAAATGTGTTGTGTTCTCAATTGAAATCAATTTTTCAATTTTTTCTCTCTAGAGAGAGAGATTATTTTTATTAAATTTGTAATATTTTTTTGACATGAAATAGAAAATTAGAAGCGGTATACTTTTGTTTACAATTTCTAGAATTTCTCTAAAATTTTTGTTGAGATTGAAATTGCTTTTCGCAGTAAGAAATTTTCCTTTTCCTATGTTAGTAAAGGCACAATAAATTAAATTTAATTTAATTTTTGTTTGTTAAACCCTTCTGCTATTTCTTAATTATTTTTTAAATCAATTCCTAAAACTTTTTTTATAACCAGGATGTTATAAAAATATCCCCCCTTTTTTGCCTTTTTGTTGTTGTAATATTTTTGTTTTTTCTAATGTAATTACTTTTTAAATGGTAACTTTACTCTTTGCTTTTAAAATTAATTGTTTTTTAAATGGAAACATTGTCTGAAACTTTCCCTTTTTCTTAAATGTTTTTAGAAAAAACAAAGCTTTTGTTTTTAATTTTGTATTAAAAAAATTGATGGATTTTTTATTTCTATAATTTTATGGTAATCATTCATTCATACACTCATTCAGCTACTCAGTTAGTTTTTCATTTTCTATTATTAGAGAAAAACAATCAATTTATTGTATACGAGTATCTTTACTGTGCCTGTGCTACAGTTGGTTGTAATTTGTAATAAATTGACAGCATTGGGTTGCTAAAGAAAGGAAAAACTTTTAAAACTTTAAAACTAAAAAAATAATAATAATAAAAATTATTCTTTTAAATACAAGTAATTTCTGTTTCCTGGGGGAGTTGTGGTTTGTAAAAGTGTTCAGATAATAGAAAAACATATTAAAAAACTTTAAAAAGCAAAGTTTTGTACTTGCTAATGAGCAAAAAATACTACAAATTAAAAATATTGTATGTATAAAATTTGTTTCAGAAATTATTAATTTAACCCTTATAACGAGTATGTAGCAAAGTATGTATAAGAAAATACTTGTAAATTTAGGCAAACATCGATTTGTAATTTATTTAAAAAAAAATCATAATAATTTAATTCTTTCAATGTTTTGCGATTAATTTTATTTCAATGATTTCATGTACTTTTGCGTATAATAGATGCCATTTAGGTTCTATACAAAAAATATATTAAAATTTTTTTTAAAGTGAACAAAAAAGGAAAAATTTATGTTTTTAGAACTTAGTCTCACTCTTAATCAGAGTGGGCAAACAAACAACACATTTCGCAAACGTTACCACAAAGTCATAAGCTTTTCAATTTTTTTTAATGGTATTGTACATGAACAAAACTAAAACAAATACTTTCTAAATGAGAAAGAGCACAAACGAAACAATTCGAATTTCGTTCTTCTGCTTGCTTTGTTATTATATAGTATAATTTGGTCTTTTTTCTCTTCTTCTTTTCTTTTTCTTCTCATTCATTTTTTGTTGTACCTACGCACATTTGAGTTAGTGTATTTGTAGTACTCAAAACAAAAACAATATACAAAATTAAATGGGACAATCGCTTTCACTGTGTTTGTTTTGTTTTTGTTTTACTCATTGTAAAGAAGAAAACAAAATGAAATCAACCGTTTCGTTTTGCTTATTTTCCTACTCAGATCTGAATTGTTATAAAGCTAAATTTTAATTGAAAATAAATAATAAACCCATATATGTATGTCTATAGGGCAGTTAGATTGCAGATGTATGTTGATTTAATTGTCATCAAACATACTTACATACCTAATTGACCATTACAACCTTGTTTCAGGATTACGGCCTAGCTTCTCGCAGCACCCATGTTGTATGTGTAAATTTTTATCCATGAGTTTTGAGACCTGCAGTTTAAAATCGCCTCTGAAGGACAGACTTGGAAAGCTTGTTCATGACAAACACTTACTCTCAGAGCTTTTAGCAGAAGACTGCTAAGAGGTAGTCGCCGAAAGAAAGAGTTTTTCATACACACTTTCTTTTTAAGATGTCAGAGCTGGGGTTTGAACTCGGAGCACTTTTATAGTAAGCCAACACAATAACCACTAGACTACGGCGACAACAACGATGCTTGAGCTGCGTTCAAAATATTTGTCACTCTATGGGCAATAAAATTACCACCATTGCATCCTTGTCCCTAAACCAACATACAAATACATAAGAACGAAATCTTATCACGGTGATATTATTAGTCAGTGTTCTAATGTTCTAGACACACATTGGCAGAAACTTTCATCTGAAGAACACTTGAAAATATTTTTACTAGCATAGTAATATTAAGTACTAGCTGACGTGGCACAAAACAAGGCACTAAAAATTATTTACAAACTTCCCTTGCTTATATCGAACTCGGGATCTTCACCCGAGATACTCACATTAGACAATTAACAATGTAATTAACACTCAGAATCTCGCATTTATCAACATATGCAGGGACTCTGAGTATTATTTATTCAGAACACTATCTGAAGACACTTCTTAGTTTACTGTAGTACACTAGTAAAGTGTCTATATAAAACGCACTGTATCTCTGGTACAAATCAACTTCTGATAACTAACAAAGGTTTTTATATAATTTTTTTTCTTTAAATTATTTTTAAACTTATCTTATTTTACATAATATAGTAACTCATAAATTTAGTTTTTAACATTTGTCAACTGTACCATGATTGACCCTACAGGCGCTGTCCTGTCCAAATTAGGAAAAAATTTTGTGTTCGATTATAAAGAAATGCACAAATTGATGCCTTCTGAAACAGACTTTCAGAATTTACGGCAGGACATAGAGCAGCATCACAAGAAACCCAATAAATGATTATACATACATACATACATACATAACTGGCCTTTACAACCCTGTGTCAGGATTACGGCCTACCTTCTCGCAGCACTCATGTTGTGTGTGTAAATTTTTATCCATGAGTACCGGGACCTACAGTTTAATGTCGACTCCGAACGACAGACTTGAGAAGCTTGTTCATGGCAATTAGTTACTCTCAGAGCTTTTGCCAGAAGACTGCTGAGAGGTAGTCGCCGAAAGAAATATTTTTTTCATATTTCTTTTTTTGAAGATGTCGGAGCCTGGAGTCGAACCCAGGGCCCCTGTCTTAGTAAGCCAACACACTAACCACTAGACCACGGCGATTATAGCAAATCTAATTTTTCTATTGTTTATATAATTGTTGTATAACCTAGTTCACACTTTATAATATTAAAAATTTCATGCAGTGGGTACAAAGCTTTAAAAGGGTATAACTCGAGAACGGTATAAGAAAATTAATTTTTTTTCTGCTAATTTATTTAATTTAATTTATTTAATTTTAATTTAATTTATTTATTGGTTTTTTTGGTCTTTCTACAAATTTTAAAAGTTATAAAGCTTTGTTTTCTATATTTGTTGAAAATTTGGTAAAAACTGTTATATAATGTATCAAAATGTGCACAAATATTGGCTAAAACTTATTATTTTTAAACAATATTGACTCAGAAGCCGAGAAAATATCGATTTTTTACCAATTCATAACCAAAATTTTAATAGAGCCCAAAAAGCTCTATTTTTGATTAAAACTCAATTTGCGCGACCTCTAAACCACTTCAAAAAAATCTGAAAAAATTCTCAAAAATATTTTGCCTCATAGTGGTCCAAAATAAACTTGATCCCAAAAAAAAAATTTTTTTTTGGGACACTCTAATATACATATGTATGCAGGTTTGGGATATGTTTGATTTACATTTGATTTGAAAAAACATACGCATGTACATATATGCTGTGAATCTAATAGTATTCTATTTAAAAATATCATAACAATTTTCTTAAAATTACTGAAAACTTAAATTTTCCGATTTATAGATAAATAGAAAAAAGTGGGCGTAAAAGTAGGCGTGGCAAATTTTTCTCCCGATGAAAACTTAAAATGGATTAATACAACAATTGAAAGAAAAATTAGATTGTGCCGTTTTCTGATTTAAAGTAAATCGATAAAAGAGGGCATAAAAGTGGGCGGGGCAAAATTTTCTATCCACAGAACCTAAATTTGATCACAACGATCATTATAAAGAAGAAATCATCAAAATCTGTCCAACCGTTCTCAACTGATGGCATGACCAACTAACAACATTGATTTTTATTTATATAGAAGAAGAGAAATTTAACTGCACCTCCTATCTTTTCATGTACAGTGTTTAACATTTTTCTGTAACTGTATATTAAAATGAACATGTTATAAAAAAAAATATTACGCTATTGCTGTTGTTACTTTCTTCATAAAGTCTTATCACATCGTTTATTTTAATTCCTCTTTTATTTCTGTTATTTTGGATTTTTCATTGAAATATTATATGCACACGGTTTGTTATCTTATTTCTACGTAACAATTTATTAAATAAATCTTACATGTTATATATAATATTTTTTGATCTGGCTTTATTACAGGATAATTTGAATACGAGGCAATATTTTTGTTGCAAGATGAGAGACAAAAAAAAAAAAAAAAAAAAAAGAAAATGTAAAATTTTTGAATAGAAAATAATATGTCATTGGAGTTACTAAAATATAATTTGTTCACTATTTGTGAAGTAGAAAATTGGTTACATCCCACGTGACTTGGTTGACTTTTTTCTGTAGAAATGCCCATATGTGTTACTTAAAATTGTGCTTCCGTTCCTAAAGTCTCTGCTGCCTTTAACTTATTTTATTGTATATTCACATTTGTTTACTTGCCTGTACTTACACATTAAAATATAAAATATTTTTATTTATTTCCTATCTTTTTGTGCTTATATGTTAAAACACAGTTATTTGTGAGCAAAAATTTTCGTTGCAGCTAAAAAAATTAAAATTCTTTATAAAGCCAGCAAAAAGCTTACATTCTTGCCAACACTCTCTGACGCAAACTGGCAATATGGATGTTTTAGCCATTTGTTGAAAAAAAAACAAAATTTAAGCAGCAGTGCTATTTAGAAGAAGAAAAAAAAAGTAAAACGAAATAATGCAGACCAAAAGCAGCAAAATGGAACAAAATTCATTTTATGGGCCACAGAATCGTTTTTTCGTAGCATTTTATGGTTAAATTTAATGCCATTTTAAATGCATTAAAAATTAGTGTTTGTAGCACTGCTGTGTTAGTGTTAGTGGTGTAAGTGGTAACAACAACAAATTGGTTTTTTTTTTCCAACACAAATACGGTTTAGTGTTGCACATGCAACAGTTTAATAACGATAACAAACAGCATCAGCTTTATCATGGGACAAGGAAGCTCATAAAAAAATAAACAAATGTTGCTAAAAGAACATTAAATACAACAAAAACAACAAATAAAACATTAAAGAAAAATATTAAAAATTTCGTGTTTTTAGCTTTAAAACTTTATTTGTTTTCAGGGATTTTGTGTTTCAACTTTTCTGTTTCTCTTTAGTTGGAAACATTGTCAGGAATTTGTTTTTTTTTTCTTCTATAATAACTGTTTATTTTTTTTTTCTTTTTTTTTTAACTGCCAACAAATAAAACCACTTTAATTTTTTTTCAAAGAAAAACTTTCGCTTTCTTTTTTTGTTTTGTTCTTTTCTTTACTTGTGAACCGTGACTCCATTTCAAACAAAGTCATCTTAAAGATGATGATGTTCAGTATCACCATCATTTATTTATTTCATTCATTCAAGTCAAGCACACCAATTCAGTTGTTTTTTATTTCATTTGTATGATTTTATGCACCCTACATTACAGCAAGTAGTACTAAAATAAAGAGCATGCTCTTATAAAATATTTCCAATAAAAGAGTGGTTACGCTTTTCCCTTCAAATATTTGATTAATGTGGCTGTAGCTCTACACTATTGTTTGTTTTGTTTGTTAAAAATAGAAAACACTCGATTTAAATTTCTTTCGAATTTGTTTTAAAATTAAAGTCCATTTTTAATAGAATGCCAAGATCAATAATAGAATCAGAATTTTATGAAAAAAAAAAAAATTCAATCACAGATGATCTCGACAATGTCATATATTCAGATTTGCTGAATATGCAGACGACATAGACGCATTGGGCATAACAAGGGATATGTCACCGCAGCCTTTAATGCTAAAACTTAGCGAAGGCACTCACCACAATCAATATGTAACGATGAGGCAATTGCTGTTAATAATTCAAGAGTGAAGGTATAACACTGGCCTTTGAATGATCAATTCACAGCAATTTGTCTCATTCCTAAGGCGCTTAATAATATATATATATATATAAATATATGTCTTGTCCTTTCCATAAGAATCCAATACAATGTACAACATTTAGTAGGGGCTTTCCCCTAAATATTGGTCTCATAAAAAAATGGGTCTGGCGGTAAATGAAAGCGAGGTGAAGTACATGCTGTAGACGAGTAGGGACGTTGAACGTATCGGATCCCAGGTTACAGTCGGCCTTACCAGCAAGAATAATATCAGTGAAGATCAATTGAAGAATAACACTGACCAACAGGTGTTACTATAGTCTCGATAATCAGTTAAAAAGCAGAGACCTCTCACGTGCGACAAAATTACCACTGTACCAACAAAACACTCTATTAATCTTACTTACTTACCTAACTGGACATAGTAACCCATTAACAGGTTTAGGTCTGCTCAGCACTAGTCTCCAGGCGCCTCTGCTTAGCGTGAATCTTTTACAGTTTGTCACACCAATTGAGGACAGGTGTTCATTAACCTGGTTCTTCCAACGTAAACAGGGTCGTCCACTATGCGGAAGTCCGAACAATATGGGCGAGCTAATGTAGCCGCTAGATGTTAAAGCGGTGAACAACGCCCAGGTCGCCGAGGAGGTTGGTTCATGGTTGGTTCTAATGCGAAACTCATTGCCATGCCTTAGAGGACCAAAGATCTTGTAAAGAAATTTTCTCTCGAACACTCCTAGAACCGCTGTATCGGTATAAGACAGCGTTCGTGCTTCCGCACCGTAGAGAAGCACCGAAGGAATAAGCGACTTTTAGAGTATTAATTTCGTCACACGAGAAAGGTCTCTGTTTTTAAACATAATGAAGAATTTTAAATTAAACCAATTAATTTTTTAATTGAAAATTTTCCGCCAAAAATTTTTTTCTGTGTATGATTTTGTAACTGGTTTTTGTTAAATTTATTCTTTCAATAGAAAGCAGCTTTTTCATTCTTCTTACGCGATATTCTCTTATAATAAAAATTATGGGTATATATAGTGGTAAATATTTATGTAAATGTGTGGGTGTTTACAATTGTAAGTGGATGTGTGAATAAAATTATAGCGCGTGGTAGCCATTATTATTATGGCCAATGTACTTATGGCTTCCTTTTTTGTTTTTGCTTCTGGCTACCATAAACGTTTCTTTCAGACAAAAGAAAACTAAAGCCGAAAAAATGTTACAAAATCTGTATAAGATTTTGTTGAAATTCAACAAAAAAAAAAAAAAAATATTTATTCAAAGAAAAATTGTTAATTTATGTGCATAAACAATTGGATACAAAGTGTAACAACAATGGATTGAACAACACAATGGATGAAAAAATAAAAACATTCGTACTATAATTGCATTGAAAACTGTTTGGGCTCACCATACTTCCATACAGTAAGTATACTATAGAAGACATTGTAGACACCAAATTGCTGCATGAGTTTTTACTTCACCTTAAATGCAATAATTTATCCCCTTGAATTGATTTTTCAAACTAAAACTTTAAAACCCAATTAAAGTTCTAAACAAATGTAACAGAAAATGGAAAGTAATATTATCGGAAAGAAGAGTAATCTTTTATAGCATTGGCGTATGTGGAGTATTTTAGAGAAAAGCTGTGCATGCTGTAAGATCAGGTTCATGATATTTTACTTTCACTACGTGACTCTTCATATATTTTTCATTGTATTTCATTATGTGGAATGGATAAAAACACAACTAGAGTTTTAGACCTGCCTGTGTTCAGAAAAGGGAGTAGTTCTACTCAGCAAACAGTAAATCAAAAGACACGAAAAACTTCTTACAGGTCGCTACGTTTTGTAACCATGCAAGGCGTTAATTAAATAATAAAAATAATAAATTGTTACGTAAAAATAAATCAATAAACATTGCGGGTACCATGTTTCTACGAAAAACGCAAGAAAATAAATAATATGGTAGAATTGCGACTGCACAGTGTTCTGCACCGATATATTTGTTTAATGCTCTTCGAAAGTGAACAATTTAGTTGCTGGTTCCGTTATCATTCGATACAGACACCACTTTATGATTACCTGAATGTAAAAATCACAAAAAAAAAAAAAAATAACACAATTTCTTACCTCATTTCATTATCAGTTTTTATTGCGTAGAAGCTTTTTATTTCTATATGTTCTATAATGGAAGCATTATTCTTCAAGGTTTATTATAGAATTATGAAAAGCATCCACTTGTAGGATTATTTTATAATTTTTAAAAGTCCATCATTCATGTAGAACCCTTAACAAAAAAACATCTTTTGTTTGAATAAAAAGAAATTTATAATTCCGTATAATAAATGTGAAAACAAAAAACAAACAAAGAAAATACAAAAGATTTCTTTTCCAAAATATAAAACCATTAAAAACAAGACGCCGAAATAAAATATGCAGAAATGAATGTAAAAAAACACTGCTAAAACTACATTTGTTGTCTTCGAATTGCCACTTTATTTTAAAGAAGAATCATGAAATGTTATAAAATAATCTCATAAAAATAAAAATTAAAAAAGAAATTCGCTTCAAATATGTAAAATACAGCTTAAAGTGTGAAATGTGTTGTACCCTATACCACAGTTGTTATGTTTAGACCCATATTTGTATGAAATGAATATAGTAAGAGTTCAATGCCCAATTAAAATAATACTTTGAAGCAGTGATTAAACAGTCGTTAAGTTTACTAATTTCTGCAAATTTTAATTTTTCAATGATTAAAAATCAAACTGTCTCAGTTAAAAGATAAACTGCAGAAAATCAAAAACTGCAGAACTTCAACAGCCGACATATTCGAACATTTTTTTTTTATTTATTTTAATTCAGACCAATACTCAGGGGTAAACCCCTACTAAATGCTGTGCAATGTATTGGAATTTTTGTGGAAAGTACAGTATATTACGACAACAGAATATATATTTTGTTTTCTTATATGTATTATAAGCGCCTTAGGAATGAGACAAATTGCTGTGAATTGATCATTCAACGGCCTTCACACTTGAATGATCAACAGCAACCCATCGTTGCACGTTGATAGCGGTAAGTGCCTTCGCTAAGTAGGTTTTTTTTTAGCTGTTTTCTGCTACTTTCCAATAGGTGGCGCTTTTATCCTGATCGTTCGTTTTTCATTGTCAAAGGTTAGGGTGAACAGACTTTAACTTCAAGTTGATTCCTTCTGCGAAAGTTCTAGTTCATTATAATATATGTTTTTTGTCATTATTATATATGTTATTTAATGTAGTTAGATCAGTTGTCAAGCGGTCATATTGGCCTGAATGAAAGGTACAAAAATAAACATAAAAATAAGACCCATAGACACCTTCAAACCATAATGTGTTTCAAACAGTCAATATTGCCGCATCAATTGACTTCTCCATAATCACTGGTTGGTTGTTCTTGTGTCATATGCGACAATTTTGCTTTTTGAGACAACCGCTGAGTAAGAATTGAGTTTTATCGCTGAAAGCAAGTTTTACATGTGATCAAATTACATTTGTATCGTAAATAGGATATTTTATTCATAATAAAAACTAAGCGAACCACTGTTGTACTGTTAATGTGTTTTTTTTTTAATGAAATTGGTTGATGTTTTTCTTTTGTTTAGACTGCTAATGATTTTAAGTTAGTAAATAAGGTTTAAAACAAGTTTCTTTTAAAGGTTATTTGAAAACTATGAAGGAGTAGTCAGATGAGCTCGTTGAAACCTACTGAAATGGCCATCGGAATATCCGTTAAACTATTTCATTTGATATTTTTGAATACAATTATTCGTAAACAATTGAAACGTTTGCTTCTAAATAGAAAATCATGAAACAAATTTAATTTTGTTGTAATACAAACCCACTAAACCCATATTAGAAGAATTTCACATAACTCACTATATACTCCTAGCAGAAAATTTTTAAGATTTGGAAGTAATAATAGAAGCATTATATTGCTTTTTCTACATTAAGGCTTCCAAATATGTTACAGGATAAGGTATTATTTTTGATTTTTTTTGTACTACTTGCTTACTGGTTGCAATAAATTTGCATTTCTATTGCATTTTAGCTGCTCATTTCATATAAAAATCATGCATTATTGATGCGCACGAGTAAGTGATTGTTTATAATATCTCCCTTACCAAATAACTTACTGGTACGCACTATTTTTTGCTGCGCTGATGCGTTTATATTTTTAAAGATTTTTTTTGCACAGTGTAATCGCTTATCGTACTTTGATTTTATATTTCTTATAATTTGTTTTAACAATTTTTTGCATTGAAATATTTCTTTTTGTTTCCAAACGAACACTTTTCATAATCAAAAAAATATTTTTCGCCTTATTGGCAAAATACATTCAATATAATTTGAAATGTATGCTTTTGGGGATAAGCATGTCTCTATGGCCATTTCGTCTCTGCTTTGCACAGTGTAATCATAATCTTTAAAATAATATTTATTTGGCTCTTTGTAGTCACTGGAGCGTATGTGGAATATTTTTAATTAAATGTTGCTCATACTCGTACGTAAGATAGTACCAGTATCAGTACAATGCTTACTTATACATAAATAAAGACACAAATACATACGTACACACAGAATTCAATGCAATGAAATATTTATTGAAAATTGAACTTATTCGGGTAGAAACCAAGTAACACTTTTAAAACTATTTTTTTAAGAAAAAAAAAAAATCCAACATGTATTTGTTTTTGGACTTAAGAGAAAAACGTAGAAAGATGTCATAATTTATTTTTTACAAATATGTATTTAAAAAAAAAAGAAAGCAATAAAGAAAAACCATTTTGAAATTTTAAAATTTTATACTGTTTCTTAAGCATTTTAAAATTTTTGCATACTGGTTCACATATGCTCCCTCTGTTTTTTGCAATTTAATTTTTGTTTATACCTCCTGGTTTCTCCACTCCACAAATTAAAATGGTTGGCAAAAGTACGGATTAAATGCTGTTGACAATCAAATGCAAGCAACCCAACTTAACAGCTGTAAAGGTTTTGTAAACCGGGCAAATATTGAATCATTCTTGTGTAATGAGAATACGGGAAAAAGAAAATTAAAGCAGCCTAAAAAGTTTACTGTAAAAATGTTTGTGCAATGTACCACCTCCATTCGGCAAATCTTTTAAAAGTATAAAACTGGCAATTCTGTACAGTAAACGATTGCATTTCCAACTATCAAGTATTTGAGAGGTTGTCAAAAACAGAAAAAAAAAACAAAAAAAAAAAAACAAAAAAAAAAAAAAAACAAAAAAAGAAATTAATAAAAAAATTCAAATATTTTTTTTTCTTTTTTACTGTTCACTGTTGAATGCCATTAAGTGTTGTATGTAGGCGAACATGGGACCTTTAGTTGACACTGTTTTATTAGAGAATTGCATTGAAAAAACAGATATCGCCAAACTTAACTCTTTTCTTTCTACAAATTAGAATTTTGGTTTTTCGTAGATTTTTATTAGAAACAAACGACATCAAAATAATAAATTAAAAAAAAATATTTGATTAGTAATTTTTGTAAACAATTTTTATAAAATCTCATATAAGACGCACCAATAATTAACTAGACTTGCCTAAAATGTTTTAATCTATAACCCAAACTTGGTAATTTATGTAATCTTCTAGGTTTTTCTATCAGAAAAACTCTTTTGTGGCAGTGATATGCCTAATTTGGAGTATGAGGTTCACCTCATGATTAATTTAAATGCTGTTATTTAATGCAATTCTAATATATACACCATCATCGTTAAGAGGCGTTGAGATACTGCGAACCTTTGGCCTATTGTACTAATTTAGTGACTAGAAGAGAATTTTTCTATAATATCACTTATATAGCTCATAGTCTGACAACCTTGCAGAATCATTAAGGACTACACTTACAAACCCGATGCTTAGTTTGGTTCCGCACTTACTAATTAATAGGCGCCTATATGCTTTCTTCTTAAATGAATAAGTGTCATATAATCACCAATTATATGCAAACTCGATTCAAACTAATTCGTATTCAAATATACATGAAGCCTGTAGCTCCCTTTTAAAAGATATGTTATCTACCTCAGGCTATAGTGCGTTCAAAACGTATGCTTTGCTAGTTTAAATTTATTTTGCTTAGCAAGTTCCTACAGATATCTTCTCGCACTCCGCATTGGAGTTCTTTCTATATTTACCAGTAGTGTTTGCTTATTTCTCAGTATTGCCATATGTATATAGTCGCCGTGGTCTAGTGGTTAGTGTGTTGGATTACTAAGACGATAGCGCTGGGTTCAAATCTCAGTTCTGACATTTAAAAAAAGAAATATGAAATACTTAATTGTTTCTTTAGGCGTCTACCTCTCAGCAGTCTTCTGGCAAAAGTTCCAAGAGTAATTGATTGCCATGAAAGTTTCTAAAATATGTATTTCGGAGTCGACTTTAAAAATTAACACACACAACATGAGTGCTGTGAGAAGCTACGCCGTAACCCTGACGCAGGGTTGTAATGGAAAATTACGTATGTATGTATGTATTGCCACATGCCTCGGGATCCAGCAGTTCTAGTTATTTTATTCACTCGGGAAGTTCTAATCTTACTTTCAATTGCTGCAATTAGAGTGAACATCATGATATAAATACAGTGCAGGTTTCTTCACTCACAAGCGTTCTGTATATTATTAGAGTTTAATGCACTAAAATATAGATTTTTTAAAAATTAAAATTTAAAATTTTAAAATAAAATTTTTTTTTAATTACCATGAAACAGTGTAGTGACAATTTAACCAGTGGGTCCAAGTAGAAAAATTAAATTTACACTTTCATAATGTCAACCTGGCAATTTTACGAGTAGTTTTTTTATTATCTTTAGCAAACAAAAAAAAAAAACAAACAAAAAAAATCCAGAATAAAAAACATTAAAATTAAGGGTAAAAGAAACAAATTTAAAAAAGAACAAAAATACAGAAAGTTTCAAACAATTTTTTTTTAATATTTTCATGAAGTAAAGGAGAAAGTGAGAAAAAGAAATGAAAAACTTTATGCCATAAATTTTACCTGAAACTTAAACAACCAGTAGCAGCTCTTAACAAGCAGGACGACCTGGTGTGTTCTTTGATTTCCTTTCTTTTTTTATTAACATTTTTTCACTTTAAATATTTTATAATAAAAGCAATTTATGTATGTATGAGCATATAAGCATAGTAAAGTAAATATTAATGCATACGCATTCATATAAGAGACATAACAGGCATATCCGTCATACAAGAGTATCTTTTAATAATTTGCAGCAGAATAAAAAGAGAAGAGAATTTGCAAAAAAAAAATGCCACTTTTGCTGGCAACAAATTGTCATTTTCATTATTATTGCTATGGTTGCATTTGCAAGTGTTTTTTTTTGTGTTTTTTCGTTGATACATTGCATCAGTACCAGTATCTTTTGGAAGCAAAAGTTTTAATACATTTTTCATCCAAAAGTTAAAAAACTTTAACATATACAGGGTGTACAGTTTTTATAAATTTTTTTTAAACACTTGGTTTTTTTAATAATATTTAGCAACCGATTTATCGGTCTTCAGAATATCATTTCAGTATAATGTCAAACATCAATTCTGATGATAAATTGTTCAGTTTTGTTTATTCAACGTGCTTGTGATGTGATTGTCCTTTACCATCTGCTCGAACTATTCGCAATTGATGTTAAATATTGTTGAGCTCAGTATATTCTAATATTGGATGCAGCAGCTGTACCTTAGAATTTGTTTGTTATTTTGCGGCTTTGCTTATTGTCAAAGAAGCGTTATTTTTCATTTAAAAATTTATTTACACTCTATAACGTTCACAGGTGTAAACGAATCATTCATTTTTTAATTAATTCGCGTATCATTCATGCAATGAATTGGTAAAATTTTGAATTAATTCTTTTCTCCAAGAAACGAATTGAATTAAATTTGAATCAATTCATTTGAATTTAGCGAACATGAATTGCAATTCATTTTTAATTCAAATGAATTAGTAAAATGAATTGCAATTCAATTTTTAATTCAAAAGAATTGGTAAAATGAATCGCATTTCATTTCTAATTCATTTGAATTGAAATGATTTGGAATTAATTCAAATGAATTACAAAAGTAACTTGTAATTCAAATTTATAAAATCAAAAATGAATTGCATTCAATTGAAGTAAACTTGGTGTTTGGAGTTTTGTTCTTCAAGTACTACTTATTTCGTTTTTGATATACGCTGAATAACAAGGCATTCAGTATTTAAAACCTATTAATAACACGGTGCTACAAATGAGCAACTTTTTTTTATACTTGGAAAGTGACCTGGTGTACGTTGTAGGCCTTATTGAGTAGATCATAAATCAATTTTTAAAAGTTCGGAAACACCGTCAAATTTCGGAGTTATTCCGAAAAAACTATTTTCGGGTAGGTTCGAGTACTTATGACTACGTAACTCAGTTGATTTTAATCCGATTTTCAATTTTTAAACGATTTCAGAAAGAAGAAATATGTGTCTTTTTAAGTATGTACACATTTTTGTATATATATTAAATTTTTGCAGTGTTATTTTAATTTATATCCGATTTTAATTTTATTTTTTCTAAATTTTTTAACTTTGGCGCCATTTTTTTGAATTAGATTGTTCAGAAACATACCTTTATGTATATATTTTATTAAAGCTAATTTAGTTCTGAGTTAAGCAAGCTTCCAATGAATAAAATCGAGTAAAAAATAAAAAAGTTATTAAGGTTTTTCAAAAGTAAAAATTTTGTTTTTACAAATATGTATTGATCAAGATACTACATTTTCTTTATTTTTTTAAAGCTTAAATAAACGCTTATTTATTACTGCAAAAATTTAATATATATACCAAATGTGTACACACTTAAAAAGACACATATTTCTTCTTTCTGAAACCGTTTAAAAATTGAAAATCGGATTAAAATCAACTGAGTTATGTGTTCATAAGTACTCGAACCTACCCGAAAATAGTTTTTTCGGAATAACTCCGAAATTTGAGGGTGTTTCCGAACTTTTAAAAATTGATTTATGATCTACTCAATAAGGCCTACAACGTACACTAGGTCACTTTCCAAGTATATTTTCACTGTAGCACCGTGTAATTTATAAAATTTTGTGATTGAAATCAAAAAAGAATGATTCATTTACAACTCTGATAACGTTTTATATGCAACGGATGCAAAGTATTAAAGTGAAGCTTTACAATCTGAAGCTAGAACACGAATGGTTTTTGACATTCGTCTTTTTATATGAGAAACACTAACAAATTTGAGGGTTTTTGTTGTTGCTGTTAGTTTTTTAAACTACAATAACTCGAGAATTTACTATCGTTACCATGCATTGTTTTAATAGTCCTAGGACAACAGTTCTATTTAAACTGTTTAAATTCCTTACAATTTCAAATATACTTGACTTTTCTACATATATTGTGTTACTGTAATAACTATGTATGCTCGTATTAGGCTAAATTCTCAGGTAGGTATTGGCTTGGAGATAAATAATAATCGATTTTTGGTATGTTTTCTCTGAATTTGCTTAATGGCAGTAGTGAACTTTTGCATTTATTATTAACAAAAAAAAAAAAAAAATAATTGGTACTTACTTCTTTATTTTTCACCATTTTATGATATGAGTCTTCATCATCTCAATGTTTGTGCTCGATCAAGCCTATATATAAAACACAAGCCATGGTTGAGTGTCACCTTATGCTTTGAGCCCAGTTTCTGAAACAAAAAAAAAAAAAAAAAAAACAATGGGAACATTTATGAAACACTTATGATTACAGTTAAATCTCGATTATCCGGGCCTCTATTAATCGTTTACATCTATTAACCGGCATACGGATCTTTTTATTTTTTCCCTCTTTTATTCGTGCTTTAGATTTATTCTTCTATTAACCGTACTTTACATCTATAAGCCGTGCAGCATTTATATGCTTTTTATTATCTGAATCTGAATTTTGATTCTGCATTCAGTATGACGATTTGCATGTGTTTAGAATGACACTTGCATTTTATCTCTTCGCTTTTTTTATACCTTAAAGAGATCAATCGTGTTTGTGAGGTCGATCAATAGAAATCGATTAGTAGAAGTAAATAGTCGAGTACAAATCAAAAAAAGCGGCGGTAAAACTGAATTAAATCAACATTAAAGCCAAAGGGCCAATATTTTTAAATTTAAGGACAATAGACAATAGAATAAAATAAAAAGTTACTGTGAATTAATAAAATAAAAAAAATAAAATCATTTAAAATCAAAATAAAAATATGAATCGTGTTTTAATTGTTTAGATTTACCCTAAACAGTATGTTTTGTATAAAAATATGTAGTATATTTGAACCTGTAGTTACATAAACCGAATGTTTAAATAAAAAAATACATTTCTGTATGCTTGATTATATCCTCTATTAACTTGTATTTCAATTATACGTTTTGGGGCCAATCCCACAAGAGCCGGATAATCGAAAATCGTACTTTTTTTTTTACATATATTTGTTCAGAAAGCAATACTACCACCGACAAGAAGACACTGCTTATTAAGTCAATAGTTACATGGAAAACTTATAAAAATGAGAAATATAAAGGATAGTTTATTTATTTTTTTTTTACCCAAAAGATAAAAATAAATTAAATTTTCATTTAAAAAACACCACCGTTTCATTTTTACACATTAACTTAAAAGTACCCACCATACCCTGTTTTTGGTTCACTTGTGATAAAAAATTCCACTCTCGAATCTTCATTTTAAATGCTGTTGCTTTGAGAGATAAATGCAATGGATTTTGAAAAAAAAACAAAAAACTATTTCTGCTTAATTAATTTCAAAAAAAAAAAAAAAAAAAAAAGAAAGAAAACTGAATGAATAATCGAATATGACCCCAAGACCAGAGACAATGATCTGTAACAATTATGTATTATGGGTGTTTTTTTTACTCTACAATGTCTGCTAAAGAGAGCTCTTATTTGAAAAGTTATTGCAGCATCAATTACTAAGACAAACTCTTAGAAGCAGGAAACAAAAATATTGCTTTTTTTTAATAAAAAAAATTTACTGGAAACAATTTTTTATATCGAAATTAATTTGTAAGAAAACCAAAAAGAAAACAAAACTTGATAAGAAAATTAAAAGATTGATTTTTTAAGTTGGGGGATATCATGTAAATGATAAACAAATTTAAAATGCTTTTATTAAAGTCTCGTTAAGAAAAAAATACTTCATATTTAATTTCAATTAAACGCTTCATTCTGTGGTAATATGGAAGAATAATATAGAAGCCGGGTTCACACCCCAGCTCTGACGCTTTGAAAAAAAATAGAAAGATGGATAAAATATTCCTTTAGGTGACTACCTCTTAGTAGTCTTCTGGCAAAAGCTCTGAGAGTAACTGATTGCCATGAAAAAGCTTCTCAAGTCTGTCGTTCGAAGTCGACGTTAAGCTGTAGGTCCTGGTACTCTTTTTTATATGTGAGGCCAATACTCAGGGGTAAACCCCTACTACATGCAGTGCAATGAATTGGCATTTTTGGAAAGGACGGAACATACATTTTTGTTTTTTCTTATATTACTATGAAGCGCCTTAGCAATGAGACAAATTGCTGTGAATTGATCATTCAAGGGACAGTGTTATACCTTCACCCTTGAATAATAAACAGCAATTGCCTCATCATCGTTGCATGTTGATTATGTGGTGAGTGTCTTTGCTGAGTAGGTTCAGCTGTTATCTGCTGTTTCCCAATAGGTGGCGCTTAAGGTGGAGTAGAGTGGAATGTCGGAGAGCGGTTTCTTTATAGATGGTGTCGTGGAGGGGTGGGGACCTCTTATTTTTAAGTTATAATTTTGAAAAAACTGCAAACTATCTTTTTTCATTTTTCACCTTTGTTGGGATTTGAAACTGGCCAGTTTGAGTTTTTGTGCGAGCGCTCAAACCACTATACCCACGCACCCCCTGGTACTCTTGGATGAAAATTGACGAATACAACATGAGTGTTGCGAGAAGCAACCAACGAACCCAGGTAAATAATTCGTTACTGTTTAAGAGGTCAATAGAAACAAAACGTTAAAAAAATTAAACGTAAAAATATATTTATTATTAAACAAGCTGCTGTTGTTCTAACACTTCGAAAATGAAGGTTTAAAGTCAATTGCTATTCAATTATTAAAATAATTTTAAATAAAAACAAAAATAGTAAAAAGAAAAATAGTAGTCATACATGTCTACGTTTTTATGCAGGAGAGCTATACATTTTAAAAATCCGATATAAATATAAATTAAACGACATTTCAAAGTTTACACATCAGAAAGGGAGAAAGGGAAAAACAGAGATAGACTTCATATTTCAAATTTTTAAGATTCAATTACAAACAATGCAGACAACGTTAAATAACAAATGTTGCAATAATAATGAATAGAAGAATAAATATAATTTTGCAAATAATAATGACGTTGTAGAACACATACAATGTTCTTCTGTCATCTACTTGTTATGTGTTGTTGCAAGTAAAGCATAAAAACTGAATATTCCATTGCATGTGATGTCATTTCATTGCTGATTGTATGTCAAGCAGATTTTTCTTTTGCAATTTTGTTATTCTATTCTCATATGTCAGAATTCATTTGTTTTAACTGGCATTGCCTGTTTTCTTTTAAAGATTGTTGGCCCTGACTTGTAAGATAAGTAAACACTTACACTGACTGCTCGATGACATGCTTATGAAAAGGTTTTACCTTTAAGAAAATAAAATAAAAAAAAAACAAGAGCGAACAATCTTTCTCATATTTCTTCATAAACTGTTTCAATGCTTTTGTTGACTGACTTCTGGCAAATGAGGGAGAGAATTTTTTTTTGTTACACAAAAGAATCTGTTTACCAACAATCTGCCTTCCGCCAGTATTACAGAAACATTCAGTTTCAAAATAATTGAGTGCCAAAGAGAAATTCTTGCATAGAGAAATATTTGAAATTTGAAAAGTGAGTATTGTGTTTCGAACACAAAATGCTTTAGAGAGAAATTAAGTAAAGAATCTCAACATAAACGTAGAAATTGTGCTTTAGAGTTGGTTGAAGCATTCATGTAAATTAACACTCGATGTAATTAAATTGTTTTAAGGGCTATAAATTGTTTTGAACAAAAGTATTCAAAATAAAAAGAAACAAAGATAAGAAGATTAAACAGAATTTGCTAAAGTTTATATAACAACAAAAATAAATTATCATGGGCGGCAAGAAATAAGTCCCAAAAAACCAAAATGAAATAGAAGAAATAAAAATAAGCGCACGGACGAAATGGAAGAAGACCCCAAATCACATGGCTTTGCTTTGTGAAATTGTTTTTATATAGAAAGTTCTTGTTTATTACCAGCCTTCAGCCTTCGAAATAAATTTAGTAAAGACGGCTAATTTGGGGTTAAATAAACAAAATTGCCGTAAATAGAGTGTGTTGTAAAACCGAGTGAAACGGTTTTACAGTATGGTTTCTTTAATTTTAAGTTTATAAAAGTTTGGTTTCAAAATAGATGTTCAACAGCTACTACACGAATCAACAAGAATACAAGGCAATGCCAATAAGAAAATAGAGTTTTTTTTGACATATTTTAAATGTTTCTGCACAGAGCAGGGATGGAAAATGGCTTTTATGATTTTGTACCAACTATAAAAACAAAATGTACTTTTCATACCATGACGGTACCATTTTTTAATATTTATTAAAAACAGAAACTTAACAAAAGTGTGTATAAAAATTCAGAAGTACACAATAAAAAATAACATAAAAATAATAAATATTAAATACGTAAAGGTACATACATTAGTCTTTTTAATTCTTGAGATCAGTTATTAAATATTTTTAGATAATAAATTTTCTGTTATTTTAAAATCGAAGCAACATGAATTTGTTCACTTTAATAAATCTTTAGTTTGTATCAAATTGGAGACAGTGGAAACGTGTAGTCTATTTCTTTCCTTTGTTTTTATTAGGTTTTGGAAAGAAAAATCACGTTCGACGTTGGCCGACGAATGTGGAATAGATAGAATGCCTGTTACAACTCTTGAAATATCTGGAAACATTAACTCATTTAACTCATTTTTCATTTGTGATACCTTTGACTAAAAACAGAAAATACTTGAATAATTTGTTTGATTTGTTAAAATTTAACATGGTTGTTATAGCATTTGTTCTAACAACGCTTTCATAAGATCGTGTTTTAACAGCATTTTATATCTAATGAAGACGGCAGTAACAACACATGTAGTTAACAAAAATACCTAGAACAACAACGTTGCAACAAAAGCACAAAAGCTGACCATAAAAAAGAAGAAAAAAAAACGTAGAACAAATTAATGTTGCTATAAAGCGAAACGTTGATATTTTTAAATTGTACCAAGTAGGCCGCGGTAGTACCACGGTACCAACAAGGTCCAAAATGTACCAAAAAAGTTCAATTGTACCATGATTTCCATCCGTGGCACAGAGTGAATGAAATAAAATATCTGAAATCTAGATACATATACATATATAACTGAAATTACTTATAGACAATGATATCTGACTGTAACTAATCCAAGAAAGTAAAATTAGAGCTAAAGGAGTTCTAAAGAAAAAGGACCAACCACAATTGATCAGGTTGTTGAGAGAAATATTATTGAAAAATGTTTAGACGAGCAGAAGCAATTAAACCGACTTATCGTGACTTTCACCAGACATTAAACGAAGTAGAGAAATTTGCTGGTTCTAAAAATTTGGAAATTAAAGACGAGAATTAAAAGTACTCCGAGATTATCCAGGATGCTACTACTCTGATCGCCACTGCATTGCTGCAGTATATGACAAAAACTCATAGCGATCATAAACATGGAACGACAGCAGCGTTAAGTGGTGGTGCCCATATAACCATGTCTCCAGGTAATGCAACAGCAACCGGCTCATCCTTGCATATAAGTAGCGGTGCTACTCTATCACAAATCACTACAGCACCACATTCGACAGCTTTAGGTAATATAACAGCTGTAAATACGAGTGTCAGCTTAAAATCAACGTATAATAATTCTTAACAAAATCAAATAAATTCGGCACGCGACAATAATAGCGGAGGTTCAGCAGTTGGGGGCCCGTCAACTGCGGACATTATGTATGATAAAGATTTCCGCGGTAGTACTACTGGTGTACATGTCAATGTTCATCAGGTCAGTTTACACCATCATATAACAAGTAGCGCTGGCGGTGTAGGGATCACTGGAGCAAATCGTAGCAGATCGTATGATGCAAAGGATTCTAATCCCAGTAATCATCATGCTGCTTCAGTTGTTACAGATGGCCAAAAATATATGGCGCATCATCATCATCCTCATAATCAAGCAACTGCAAACATAGGCGCTAATTTAGGGAGTATGGCTAGTCATATATCTAAGAAATCTTCTAGCTACAGCAGTAGAGCGATTATCTTATGCGCTCAGAATCGTCAGATCTGATTTGAGAGCATCAATGAAGCCAAATTTGATTGAGACTGTACAACTTTAAAAGACAAGTGCAGAGTAATTTTTTTTACTATAGATTTACAGTTTGAAGTTTTATTATTTCAAATTTACGGAAGTACATATCGTCGCAAGAATTAAAGAACGCTGTAACTGATAAAAGATCTGTATGAAAGTAGAAAGAAGATACTGGTATTTTTCAAAACGAAGGCGGCGTAAGAGAATTTCTTTTCATCATAGAAATCTGGGACCGCGACCAATCGCATCTGAAAATGATGCAAAAAAAAAAACGCATTTTCGATTTTTTGTCAGTTACAGTGTTCTTTAATTCTTGCTAATATAATTTGCTTATTACGAGAATTAAATGAATACTCGTAAAATATTTATTTTTATCATTTACCCACAGGATACTTACTTATTACTGTTTCTTATAAATACCTATGTAAACAGATTCAACTATTGTAACTATTTTTGGCAAGTCCACGAGTCTGGTACTTATATTCCTTTATGAGTAATATACTCGTAGATCTCAATTAGTTTGTTAATAATATAAATGAATGAATTTATTAAAAAAAACTTAATTTTAATAATTATTTTACAAAATTTTTAAAACTCTATTCAATATTGAGTCTCTATATTTTAAAATTTAATTAGAATCTTATAAATAATTTTCCTATAAAATATTGATATTGAAGATTTTTTTTTGTAATTCATCAGTTTTATTAAAAAATTTTACAAAGAGAATTTATTTTTTTTGTTTATGTATTAAAGGAGACAAAAATCTATTTCCTTTAAACAAATTTATGACTTGATTAAGGAAAACTTCAGTTTTGTTTTTTAATTTTTAAAATTTGTTGTATATGAAGAGAAATATAAAGAAAAATAAATAATTTCTAAATGAAAAACATCTTTTCTTTTCAAATATATAAATATACTTTTTTGCTGTAATTTATTTATTTTTTTTTTTTGAAATAGAAACATATTGTTTTACATGTAAATACAAGCACAATCATAGAAACAAGATGCACACACATACTCAAATATGCATTTTGAATTCTTCCAGTTCCAGTTTATACACACTGATGTGCAAAAGTGTAACAAAAAATAAAATGCCACTACATATGTAGTGTACTGTCAGTTAAAAAAGTGAACGAATGATGGATTCTATGTTTCTTGGCCTTTAAGCTGAGGGACAATTGTCTATGAATGAACTTAAAGGTACCACCGCATAATTTAATTCTCTGCAGATGCTAAACGTCTTGTTTGTGTTAAAGAGAATTTTATATGTTCGTATTTTTGTTTTTTTTCCATAATAAAACAGCTGTTATTAATTTTAATTACATTCACAGCCTATTTCACAATAACGAGTTAGTGCTCTCTTTCGTTTGCTGGTCGCAAAAAAAATTAATTTTGGTTTCTCCATATCAGAATTGTTAGCGAACGAAACGAATAAGAAAAGAATAAGAGAAAACGTAATGATTTTCATATAAAAACTAATTTCACAATGTCGAATGCAGCGAAGGCAAATGTCAAAATGAATCACTTGCCATTTTCCTTTCGTTTAATGCAAAACACAAAATAGTTGTATACACATACTCACACACATTTCTAAAACTGCAAACTGTACAATATATACGTACAAACAGATCTTTAGCCAACAAAATGATGCCGATTCCAGTATAAAAATTTCACATGCGTACACACTTTTTTTAAAATATAAACGCACACACACACAAACTCTGATGTTTTTTAAGCTGCCCATACACATTAGAATTACAATATAAAACTGACCCAATCACAATGCAATTTGCTTAGAAGATCGAGTAATATGTGCTAAACGTTGGATGACAGCTGGAGGACGTCGTACGATATGTAACATTTTTGTATAGAAGAGTATAAATAGTATCGTGTAAACTTGATATGTAATGAGAGCGTACGACATTGAGAGAAAATACGGATGAAAACTTGACAGTCGTACGGCTCTCTTTGTTTTTTGAATACGGATAGAATTTCATAATATTTTCTCTTTGATTTTACGTACGACTTGTATTACCGTCTAAACCCGTCTTAAGGGATATGTAAAAAAATGTTTAAACATAGTTGCATTTGTTCACAAGCAAAATAGTAGTTTTTTTTCTATTTTAAAAGAAATTCATTAAAATCTTTCATCTGGCATCACTTTATTTTTACGATCGTAAAAAAGAAAAAAGGTGACTCGCAAGAGCAGGCGAAAGAAATAAAGAAACCCAAAATACCTTTCTCTCGTGTGCCTTTCGTTGGCTCAGTGACTGTTTGTTTCGACATTGTGAAAGAGGTTGTCAGTGCTTCCGTTTTGGTTATTTTTAACACAAGATGTTTATTTATTTCTTCGGTGTATAAATGTTCTATTTTGATTTTTATTTTTTTAGTGATAGGAATTTTATTATCCTGACTTATCGTATCCTTTAAAATACATTGGGCATATTTATAAATCAAATTAAATTAAAGTCAGAATTTATAAAACAGAATCTAAAAAATAGTTCATAGATAGTTGTAGGTCTTATTCATAATTCCTAACTAATGCTGTAACTGATCTCAGCTTGTATATGAAATGCAACCCTGGATATCAGTGAAATAAAATTCAAAGGTCTTATAGCAGATTGTTACATTTTTGCTTATCAGTGTATATGAAGTATTTCAAAAAATTTCTGTTTATTTAAATATCCTTACACAGCACCCACATACAGGATATATGACATATAGAAAAGCAAACACAAATACGGATTCAAATAAAAAAATAGAAACAAAATAAACATATGAACACAACGGATATGTGTGTGTGTAAATATGTATGTGCAAAGGAGTTTTTTCTTCAATATTTAAATAAAAATTATTTCTAAATAAATGAACAAAATTTAAGAAAATGCTGAAGCATAGTGGATAAACCCAGACGATCAAGAAAAATATAAAATGTCATATAAAATTATTTTAAATTAAGCATTTAAGACCCTTTTTTGTTCTTTTATGGTCACACAAGCTTAAAACGACCAGAGCAGTAGCAAAAGTAATATTTTTGAAAATTAATTAAAACTTTAAACCTAACTTAAAAATCATAAACTTATAAGCTTAAAGCTAAATTATGAAATACTCGTAAATAGGAAATACAAAATTGTTTGTGGGATTCTTCTTTTAAAAATTTCACATTAGGTCCAGGAGGGATACTAGAATAGAACAAAGAAAACAAACCTATTGGAGTATTCGTTTCTACAAAAATGTATAACATTTTATTGTTATATTATATAAAAATAGGATGTTATACATTCTTTTTTTGATCACGTGTTATGGTAATCGAAATCTTTAACTTTTTCTATAAAGTATGCTTTTTTTTTAAAGAAATATTTTGTCAAGATGGGAGAAAAAAATATATGAAAGGCAACATATATGCTTGTAGTTTGTTTATGTAATCCCGGTCATTCAAATGACCCCCGAGAAAATAATCCAAAGGCGTTAAGTCACAAGGTCGGGGCGGCTAATTCACATCGCAAAATTGCAATTGGGAAATTTCTCATACAATAACTGAATTGTTTGGCCGACTGTGTGGCTTGTGGCATCATCCTGCTATAACCAAAAGGCACTAATGTCAACAATATCCAATTGCTACCAATGAGTTATCATTGGTGATTTTGTAAAAAAATGCGTTATTTTCGTTCAGTTATTCAAAGTCAGTTTCACAAACGTTCGAAGTAGACAATGGTTAATGGTTAAAATTTCCGAACTTTTTACTAAATAATTGTAAAAGAATGATACCTCAAGTCTTGCCATTTCATCATTTAATGCCAATTAATCTTAACCCGGCATTACTAACCTTAAATCATGTCGCATGGTTACTAACCATGGGTCTTATCGACCCTGAATTGTATTATCCATTAAAATCGTCTCAACTTATAAATTGATACAACGTATACTTCCTTTGGTAGATTTTAGTCTTTTATTGTTTAATTTTAGTATACAATGGTGTAAATTAAAAAAAATATTTAAATTAAAATTAAGTATGAATTCATTACAACATAGCTAAAAAAATTGAAAAAAAAAGTTATCCAGCCGAATTGCGCATAAAATTATGAGTTTTTAAGATATTGACGTCAAATAAAGTGCATTTGAAACCTGATATATAATAGTAAAATGTTAGAAAGAAAAATTGGTACGGCTAAAGCAAACATTTTTCAGTTATGTACTATAAATGTTACCTTTTCTTCGGAATTTTCATCATCGAACATATCGTCATAAATGGATTCCTCTTGTGCAGAAGCAATGCAATTTGAGCACAGTGCTTCTGGCAAATATATTTTCCACATTTAGAGCACGTGGTTTTGGTTTTGCGTTTTAATTTTTTACAATGTGAATAAATGAACATATATTTTTTGTATAACGGTATAACTAACCTGGGTCTAATCGACCCATAATCTTTGTTACATTATTGTTAACTATGGGTATAGTCGACCCATAATCTTTGTTACATTATTGCTAACTATGGGTATAATCGACCCAGGCTGTTTTTTAAAATAATTTTATATGCATAATATCATAAATTTTCCTTATGTTTATTATTTATAAACGTTTAAATATAAACAAATTTAGATTACACATATATCTTGAGTTAAAATATCGTCATGTTTTTTTTTTTTAATTTAAAAAATTTGCGTGTCTGGGTCGATTCGACCCAGAGGTTAGTAATGGAGGGTTAATTTCAAATTTCCCAACCCCTCATATATATTCATATAGGTCACAATACCAGCCATACAAACTAAATATTAACTGTTGTATGCACGAGTATTGGGAACGAAAGGGGCAGAAGTATCTGAACTTGGTCCAAAAAGATTTGTGGCCAATAGAAATCACTAGTTAAGAAATAGGCGAAATTAAACAAATTGGCATCGTACTTTTCATGCCAAGTGAATATTGTTATACATACTTAAACAAGCATGTAAATCTGGAATAATAGAGTAAAAATTGGATTAAAAAAGGCTTTGTTTTAAATACTTGTTTTTTTTTTTTAATTAATTTAAACAAATTTCTTTTAATTAAATTTGCAAAGCAACGCGGAATAACTTCCGATTTAAATGATATCGATTAATCTGTTTCGAAACTGATTTAATGAAGTATTTATCTGTTGTACTTAGAAAACGGAAGCCATTCATAATTTTATTATACTTGTTGTTTAAAGTAAAGACTATGGTGCTTTATATTCCATCATTATTTTACACAATGCCTAATAGAAATAAGGGAAATGATAAAATAGAAATATCCTCCCCAACTCTTCAACCAAGTAAGGATTTGACTGCTATAAATTCATACGCAACCATAAATTATGTAGGACGTTTGTACAGTGAAATATCGTTAAGAAAACGATATACACACAAAATCTATATCCTGTTAGTTTAGTAATGCATCACTGTCATATTAATATTGGGTGTCTTTTTTTACAGTTACATAAAATATATTTTTAGTACAGATGAAATGGGCTTGAATGCCTAGAAAATTTCATTACATTCATGCTTAAATATGATTACCGCCACGGCTGACAACCATAAAGCGCAATATGAAACTTCAATTTTAACAAACGTTTCGTAGGATATGCGGTCGTACTTCGTTAATAACTATTCGAAAATTGATTTTCAGCTGATTAATTGTGTGTTGGTTGGCAAGAGGTAGTCGCCGAAAGAAATAATTTTTTCACATTTGTTTTTTTCAAGATGTTAGAGCTGAGATTTGAACCCGGCACTATCGTCTTAGTAAGCCAACACACTAACCACTACACCACGGCGACTACAAAATAGATCATTAAGTGAAATTATTCTTCAACAAAAGTTTTTGCAAGCAAATCAAAAATCAGTCCAATTCGAATTAGACGTAAGCATCGCTAGTGTTAGCGAATTGAGTTCACAATCATGCCCCTAAACAATTCACTATTGACAGTAACATTGTGACCGTCATCGTCTCTGAAAACATATGGACCATAAATGTATGTAATGCTGTTTCGACAAAGGCTTGTGGAATGCCCTCACTCCTAATATGACAATTAACGAAAAGAAAAATGGGCTTCATCGGTTAAAACAAGATTTGAATGGACATTTAATATCAATATAAATGTGGGCTAACTCCTAACCTTAATTCCAGCACAAGTTGAATCTTGAAAGCTTTTATGCCAACATCTTTTCATAAAATTCGCCATAAGTGTTTAGAATGGCGACAAATTGAGATTTTATTGGATTTTCTTCAACATTTCCATGTACACCATCTACAGCTTCTTCAGTGCGCTCTGTTTGGCATCTCATAGGATGCACATTATCAGTACAGATAAACGAAAACTTTGTTATTTGAGTTAGCCGGCCCAAAGATCGATTATGTAGTATGTCATAAAATGAACGAAGTGCTTGACGAATAGAAGCATTGTTTTGATAAATATAGATTGTCATGTAATGCAGTGCTGCCAACTTTAAGTTGTAAGCCTTTAAAAAAACACCCATTACTTACATATATTTTTATTATCTACATTAACATATTTTACATCATCATAAAAGAAAAATTACTCGACTGTAATAAAATTACAAATGCGTAACACTCTGTGTCTCTATTATAAAAAAATAAATAAATAAATAAAAAATTTTGTAATAAGTCAAACAGACGACAGGTTTTAAGGTTTGAACTTCTCTTTCGCCACTGTGATAAATTGTAAGTATTATTTAACCCTTAAACCTCTAATGTTGCCATTTTATTATTTTTCAAATAATGAAATTAAACAAAAATGTCTCAAAACATATCATGGTTAATACACATGGACGACACACAGCGGAATAAATAATTTTTTTTTGCTATTTCATAATTTGTTTTAACTAGAACAACAACAAAATTTATGCAAAATAAGCAAAAAATAAAAACAAAGAGGAAGACACACAGGCACATTTCAGTCGTAAAGTTGACTAAAATTTATATTTTTATAGCAAATTTTGTTTCTTCTAAAAATAAAGTCTTTACACGCATATCTTAATTATTAAATTGACATACATATAGTATAACGGAAGTGGGTATGTTGGGGTCTTAAACTATTTTTATAACTTTAACTTTATTACTGAAAATATTTCATTATTTTTCTTAATTTTTCAAATACTACAAAATGCTAGCGATAGTCATGGAATGTGTTATTTTATTTAATTTAAAATATAAATAAATATTGAAATTGCTGCAGCTTTAAGTATTAAATACATAGATGACAACAAGCAGCAGGCAGCAAGTTATCAAAATTAGAATACACACGTTTATATGAAAACAATTATTTTAAAGGCAGCACAGCAAAACCCTAGACACAAACATTTGCTGCTGCTGCCCAACTTAGAATAATTTCTATTTCTTGAGGCAGCAAAAACTGATTAGTGATGTTAATACAATATAAAATGTAAAATAAATAATAAATACGACCTAAAAAATACACCTATCCCCCGATTTGCACGGAATATCGGTTCCTGAAAAAAGCGTGTAAATAGAAATCAAATTTTTATTATGAAAAATCGTGTAAAACGAAAAAACTCTAAAATAAGTAAATTCAAATAAGTTTCTTAATTAAATTAATTTTTGTTTTATTTATACATTTTTTTCATTTATTTATCTTTCATTTACGTTAAATAAAAATAAAATATACACCTAATAAAGAAACAAAATATCCATTCAGTTTTGTAATAACAAATATGTACATGTAAAAAAGAATTACATATTTTTAAAAAAATTAGAAAATTACAAAAAATATATCAAAGATTTGATCAAATTTAATCACTATCGATGACTCTTAATATTTTTTAATTGATTGGTGACATGTCACTTTCATCACTTGATATTATTTAAGGCGATTCTCTAGGTGATGGATTGGTACTAGTTTTTTTATGGGTTGCACTCAATGCTGTCGTTTTGCAAATTTGGGATGTAGTGTTTGAAATAAAAAAAGGTGTAGCAAAATAACAAAAATTTTTGTTTTTAACAGTTTTATTTTATAAAATTTGTTCAGTTTAAAAATCGTGAAAAAGCGAAAAATAACGCTTAGATCTTGAAAAAATTCGTGTAAAAGTGAAATCGTGTAAAAAAAGTACCGTGTAAATAGGGGGATAGGTGTATTTCTTATTACAAAGAAAAAAAAAATTATTTATTAATAAAGATAATAACAATTAAACACTTTTTTCTTTATAAGTCGGTATTTATTTAATTAAATGTAAGATTTTAAAGTTATCTTTGGTATCCCGCAAGGATCAATATGCATTGTTGTGTAAAATACATGTATAATGTGATGCAAAATGCAATGAAGTGGCTGAATGTAAAACAAACCACTAAATACGTTATGGCTTATAAGAAATATGCAAATGTCTGATGCACCGAAATATCTTTGTGATCAAGCGATTTATGTTGCAGCCGTACCAGTTGAGAAATACACAGCATTTCAGAATTCAACGGTCAACATCAACGGCGATGCAAAAATCATTATTTTTTCAAGGTTTTTATACACATTGCCAAATAATTTGAGTTTATAGCAAAATTATAATTTTTTTTAAAAAGAATATGTGTAAAATTAGTAAGAAATATTTTGTTGATGAGTTTTGAAAAGTTTTTTAATACTAATAAAATACGAAAACAAATTAAAATAAATAAAAAATATATATAAGCATTCCAAACAAGTGATTTTATTTTTGCGATTTCGTACACTGAAATATTTATTTCAACAACAAATACATATTTATTATTTTATTTGTTTTTTTATTGTTTTGCTGTTGCTGCTTTCAAAATATTTATACAGCTGATAGCATTACAGGAAATATTGTCGGCTGCATTTGCTGCTGTCTATGTGTTTAATACTTTAGGTCTATTATTATTATTTTACTTTGATTTAAAAATAGGTACAGTTTAAATATTTTGGTTTAAATTTTTTTGTTTTAGTATTTTAAACAATATTATCTATCCTCAGGATGGTACACAAACAGTGATGCAGCGATAGTTTAAAAATAAAACTCTATAATTTTCATTATATTGCAACGCTAAACATAAAAATTCAAAACAAATTTTTGATTGATTATGATTTGTTTTGCTAAACAACTGAAACGAGGGAGTACAATATTAGGAAATGTCGAAAGCAGTAATTGAATTGTTTAATTATTGAAACTATATATTGGCGGTATCAAAAGCATCCAAATTTAGGAGGAATAACTGTGTTATGTCATGATAGCTAGCAGCTGTAACAGTAACGGCTTGTTCAGCTCTATTTTCAAATAGTAATGTCCAATAAACGGTCTATTTGAATGGTTTGTTTTTGACGACATTTAATCCTTGCGCAGTTGTAGAGGCCAAAACACTATTTTGACCATATTTTATATAACATTTTCGAACTACGGCAGCTAAATTTTCATTATTTTTAAATAATTATGAAGAGTTTGGTTTGGTTTGTCAACAACTTACTGCAATAATGATGGCAAATTGAAGTCTTGCGTACATTTTGGGACACTTTTTATGTATCAGTAAATAAAATGATCGGTTTTAATTATCAAAAGCACCCGAAAATATAAAATCTTCCATATATTAGCTGGATATGAGTATTTGCTGGATATGAGTATTATTTAAACGTATGCTGTTTGGTCTTTAAATTTTTCGCTTTAAATTCTGTTCTGTGCTATAAAATATTAACAGTGCGTATCGTCTTTAAAACGCACACCTTTTTAAGAGGTTGCATGTGTATATATATGTGTGTTAGTGTATATGAATATTACATTAATTTCCTTGTGCTTTTACTTTTCTCTTTCCGACAATAATGGGTAAGATTTCTACCGAGTATGATACAATTGCCAGTGTTTTTTCGATATCCCCCTCCTCTTAATCCCTTTTTACTTTATTAAAAAGGGGGAAGCAAGATTTCTTAATTTTTTCTTTATTTTCTTTTTTTCTTCTTCTTTTTTTTAACTGCTCATGTTGCTTTTTTGACATTTACAAACAAAACCTTGAGAAAGTTTTTAAGTCTCTTTTATTTTGTCATTTTGCTTGTTTTTCATTTTGTTTAATTTTGAAATACATTTTTAATGTAAACGAAGATTTTATTTTAACCAATGCCAGTGCCACTTTATAAAAGGATTTGTTTGTTTTAATTTATGTGCCATCAGCTCTGTTACTTTTTCCCGTATGTTGATAAAAAAAAGAGATCTTTAATAAAGTGTTTTAAAGTTTTAAAACTCAACTTTAATAAATTTTTTTATGATAAAGAAAAAGAATTCATTTTGGAATTTAAAATTTTTCTAATATTTTCTGGCAAAGCTTTCAGCAGGAAAATATCTGCCTTTTATTTAGGGAAAGTTTTGCCCTTTAAGAATATCGATTTCCAACTGAAGGACATGTGACAATGGTTAACATTTACTATAAAAATGGTAATTCAAACGTGGCTAGTTTTTGATTATGATTATCACAATTGACTGGCAATTGACAATTGGTCGGCAAAATTTTAAACAAATTTGAAGTCACTGAAAGCGTTACAGATGTAGTCGAGTATGCGAAAATAACGCTTTGGTAAGTAAAAATTATAGGGCGTTTTCAGCAATTGAATATATTTGATTTGCACCCTCATTTTAACACAACACAGTATGATGGGGTGATAGACCAACAGTCTTTTAACGTCAACGACAAAAAACACTCGTTCTTATAGGGTTTAGAGATTCCAGAAGTGCCTGTGTGAAACCTATCGTATCAGAAAGAGATCAAGAATTTTTTTTGAGTACGATAGTTTTTCTTGCTTTATATTTTTTGTTAAAGAGCAATCTGTTTAAAGTACATACCTCGTTTTATTTTTTTTACAATTTTTTTATTTAAAAATTAAAGAAAAAAAAAATAATGCTTTCTATTCGAATTTTATTTTCACTTCTGTAGGCATTTGTAAACATGTCTTATGGCGTCTTCTCTTAACAACAAAACAAATACATAAAAATAAAAAATAAATTTTTTTAAATTTACAAAAAAAAAGAAAAAAATAAAGGCAGTAAATATTAAAGAACTTTGTGGATTATAAGTGTTTTTATACAAATAAAATTTTTTTTGCATTAAAAAACCTCCCACACACTCTGTAAATAATTGGAGTTTAAGAAAAGCCTTTTTCGAAATTAAAAGCAAAGAAAGCTTTTCCAACGAATTTTAAACATGTAACATCTTAATACCATAATTATTTAATTTCTTTAATTTGATTACTTAATTTACTTTCGTAATTTTTTTTTTCTTTTTAATTTATAAACTTTTTTAATTTCTTGGTATTTTTGTTTTGTGTTTTTGGAAGGAAGAGTGGGTATCTTAAAAGGGTTAATCCATGCATTAAGAGACTTAATTAAAATATATATTTAATTATTCTAAACTATGATCAACAGCTTTATGGAATATGTAAATGTGTTTTCACTCCCGTTAGCTCTCTCTTTCTCTATTACACTCTTTTTCTTTATATGAGTATTCTTTTTTTTTTTTGAATAAACATGTATGTGGAATTAAAAAGTTTTTTGTTGTTTCATTTTCTTGTTTACCAGTAGCAGTGGCATAATGGTATTAGAATTTAACGTCACTGACACAGTTGGGATCAATTAATTTTGAGGCATTTAGTTTTCTTTTTGTCATGACATGTTATTTGACAACATGTATGTATGTAGTATGTGTATCTGCTGGGGAGTAATTGCGTTTCTTTTTCTTTAGCTGTGGCAAAAGAATAATTTGATTGGGGCCACAACATTAGCTTTGAATGAAATAAAAATTGACATACATACATACTAACAACCTAATTGGTCATTACAACCCTGTTTCAGGGTTACATACTAGCTTCTCGCAGCACTCATGTTGTGTGTGTTAATTTTTATCCATGAGTACTGGAACCTACACCATAAAGTCGACTCCGAACGACAGATTTGAGAAGCTTGTTCATGGCAATCAGTTACCCTCAGAGCGTGCGCCAAAAGACTGCTGAGAAGTAGTTGACAAAAAAAAATATTTTTAAAAGAAATAGAGGAGCGAAAAATATTTTCTGGTCAAGCTTTTTTTACTTCAATTTACATCCAATAAGAGTTTTAAAGCAAAGATGCCCAGTAGTGGCTGATATCAGCAAATTAAACTCACACGCATACTTACGCTCTTTTGTCTGATCGTCAATCAACCAATAAGAAATCAGCATGTTGAGTGGGAGAGACAAACTACACTTGCAGAACTCCTGTGTCTTATTTTTTTTTATCTCACCAATACTACTACCTTGGGCATCAATGTTTTAAAGCAAAGATGCCCAGTAGTGGCTGATATCAGCAAATTAAACTCACACGTATACTTACGCTCTTTTGTTTGATCGTCAATCAACCAATAGGAAATCAGCATGTTGAGTGGGAGAGACAAACTACACTTGCAGAACTTCTGTGTCTTATTTTTTTTATCTCCCCAATACTGCTACCTTGGGCATCAATGTTTTAAAGTAATAACACAAGCTGTGTGCAGGTTATATCTCCAGATTATCGACAAGCTCGCCATTCAGAAAAAAACTATATGCCAAGAAAGGGGCCGAGAGGATGTTTACTGGCCATTTTTCATCTTCTTCGTGAGAAAACACTAGTGGCCTACAATACTACTACAATACAGAGCACAAACAAAAAGCTTAAATCCAAATAAGCAGAGTGCATTCTTTGAATTTGATTGCCCAGTGAACGGCACTAAGCATTACACAAAAAATTCCTTCTTTAGTCACATGGGTAATGGAACAATATTTCCGTTGAAGTTTTTACAGCCAATTACAATATAAGTGTATTTCTGCTACCCAAAACCAAATTTCCCATAGTAATACAATGCAATGCATGTTTTTCTCATTAAGAAAGAAAGGACCTGTACAGGATGGTAATACCGGTATCTGTAAATTCTGCTGTAAAGAAAAGCATTTGTTGGATTACTTAATTAGCAACTATAAACTAGTAGTATTAATGCATAGAAAGATTCAGACTACCTTGTTGAGTAAACATAACTTATAGACACTTGCATGGAAGTAACGTACTAAGCCTGTGAATAATAGCGGTATAGAGTCTTTAACCCCGAACAATATCATCGAAATTATATTACATTGTCCTGTTCCAGAGAGTTAGGATAGACTCAAAGTAACATATCGTATATATTATTAACACTGTAGTGATCAACACAAACTAAGTGTTGTGTGGAACGCAACGTGTCTCAAAATAAACAAAACAATATAAATTCTAGGAATATCACAAAAGATAATGCTAAAAACAGGGTCAAAATTTGTGTTAATTAAGGATATGAATATAAACCGATAAGAAACACTGAAGCAAATACAAGTTACCTGAAATTGCCTTAAATTCATTTGAAAGGCATTATTTGCTTATCACTTATTGGCATAGGTCGTCGAAAATGAAAAGTAGCAAGGTTTTTGTAATTTGTTTTATTTAAATTATTGCTACTACAAGAGGTATTATTGCTTAGGTTAAAATTGATAGCCATTCTGAAAGTTTTTTAAAGCCGTAAATTGTATCCAAATCGTCTCATCCAAACAGGTTCTGTTCAGTATTCTAAAGACTGTTATAATAACTTGTTATAAGAAGGTTTGTTTGCCCGAGTCACACCAGAGAGCATCAAAATCAAATCTTCATAAATACTACTGCACTTACGAATATGTGCACTTATTAATTCCACCGTATGTGCATCAGAAAATATAAATTTTTGAAAAAGCAAATGGCTTTTGTAAACTGCAAAAAACATAAAAGAAAAAGAAAAATATTTGAACTTCTAAAAGAAAAGTTTCAAGTTTTATTAAGAATACGGATTTATTTGAAATGAAAAGCCTTTTGTTTTTTACCCTGAATAGAATTTTTTTTCTTTTTTAATAATAAAATATTCTTTCGAAATATTTCATTAGTTTTTATTTAATTTCCATTCATAATATTTTTTTCTCTTTTTCAGATTTTGTACAGAATAACGTAAAGTAATCTTTGTGCTGTGAATATTAAATTTTTAGTTTTTAAGTTTTCACAAAAAAAAAAAGACGCCGAAGGGGCATTTCTTTCAAACAGTTGAAATACATAAAATGCAAACTACTTGGTGGAAGTTTTTAATGTTTAAATAAAGTACAGGGTAAGTTTGTTTAAATTATTTAATTTAGAATGAGTTTAAAGGTAGTTATGAAAAAACAAGAACACTGTAATGTAGTTCATAAAAAATTCTATTCTTAATGAAAATGTTTAGCAGGTTTTTTTCATCAATCTAGTATAAGTTGACATTAGTACTTTATTACATATTATCATTCTCTTTTTCAAGATCTTTCATACATAGCTTCTCGCAGCACTCATGTTGTGTGTGTTAATTTTTATCCATGAGTACCGGGACCTACAGTTTAAAGTCAACTCCGAACAACAGATTTGAGAAGCTTTTTCATGGCAATTAGTTACTCTCAGAGCTTTTGCCAGAAGACTGCTGAGAGGTAGTCGCCGAAAGAAATATTTTTTTCATATTTCTGTTTTCAAGATGTCAGAGCTGAGATTCAAAATCTTTCACTCAGCTAAATTTTAAGTAAAAAATATCATTGTTGATAAAATTTTATACGCATTAATATATTTTAACTTAAACAAAAAAAAAACCTTTGAGATCTCAAAACACAAAATTTCGACTCAGGTCATTATTATACTTGTTTACGGCCAAAAAATATCAAAAAGTACCACATTCCTAGATAAGTTAGTTGAGACGTCCTGAACACGAAAAACGCTGTTATTTTTTTCTAAGTACCGTTTTTTAGATAACGGTATTTTTGTGTTTTTTGGTGTATGGTCCCCCTCTAACCTTGTGGAGTCCAACTTGAAAATTCTATCTGATAAGAAATGGCTTATTTTTTTTATTTAATTATCAATATTTTAAGCGTATTTTGGAAAAAAACGGATGAAAAATAATGTTTTTATTAAGGATTTTGTGGAAAGACAATATTTTCATTTTCATTACTCACACACTATATTCGGCGTAAATTCAAAAATAAATAATAATGGTATTCACACTGAACTTGTTAATTTGTTATTCAGTAGTTTGTCAATTTGTTAAAGTTAGCAACTGTGAACGACCCCCATTTTCAAACTTTGTTAGTCTGGTAACTTTCGTAGTAAACCTTTTGGTTATCCACTATAAGAACAGTTTATGATTTATTAAAATAAAATAAAAATTCATTTAATTAACATACTTACTCTTAATATACACGAAAATTGCCAAAACACAAATATTTTTTTTTAGAAATGTATCACAAATGACTTTTATTATTTAGAAACTGCAACAGCTGTTTGTGAGTTACCGACTAGCAACTATTTTATCAGGGATGCCGTGTCGTTAATTTGTTAAATTTTAATCTGGTAGTGCGATAAATATACAAAAACAAAATATGTGTAAAAAAGTAACTATTAACGACTAAAAAACTAACAAGCTCGGTGTGAATACCGCTAATATTATAATAAATAATTATTTATTGCCTCAGATATGTATATAAAAGTATATACTTGCTGGGAAAAGTATTCATACATCTCAAAAATTTTATTACAAATTTTCATCCAACGCCCTTTTTACCATTGTCATGTCATTCAATTTACTAGTTTTACAAAATTATTTCAAAAGTTTGTGACTTCTATTTAATTTCTTACAGCGAAAAAAAAAATTATAAGTAGAAGGCATTTACCAACAGGGTAATCTCATGTATTATGTAATTCCATTTATTTTTCGAAACCTTTACTAATCCATTACTTGCCTATTTTTATTAAATAGGTTTATTCGTACTGGGTCCTTATGATCATTTGTACAGTCCTTTGCTGATACAGGATCTTCTCTACAATAAAACCTCATTATCCTGACCAACTTTAGGTTGTCAGTCGCTGCTCAATACGATATTTCTCTACTTAATACTTCATAAGCTCTAGAGTGCCCCTTCTTTTATATATTAAGAAGTCTCATTTTCCTTCTTCAAAATTGTGGATATTTTTTTCTTTTTCAAATTTAGAACAGTTTGATAAATTAATGAACAAATCCCCATAACATGAGGGATTTCAGTATAATTACAGTGTTTCTACCCTGAGTTTCATTAACATTTTTCTGTTTGTGATTTTGTGACTTTCAAATAAACTTCTACTTTCAAAAAAAAAAAAAAAAACAAAAAAAACTACTCTATTCCTTTTAGATTTTTAACATTTGCAAACGTGCTATGGTGTTAAAATGTTAATTGGCTTTTTCTCGGTCTTCTTGCAAGTGTACGTTTTTTTCTGTGTACCTAATTCTGTTAGAGAAAAAAACAAAAAAAAAACATTTTAAATTAATGTGTGTAACAAATGCTTTACTTGACTTCTTTCTCTTTCATTTAAAATAGAATAGAAAAAAAATGTACTTTCTATGCAAACATTTAAGACTAATTAGTTTTCTACAGAAAACACTTTTAATTTATTTAAACGCAACAAAAATTAAATTTGTAAATTATCGCTTTACATTGTGGCAAACAAAAGGACACCCACCAACCAAACAGCACCATAAAACAGTAGCAATATTGCTGATAACTGGTAAAGGAAATCATTACTAAAAGTAGCAGTGCAGTAAAAATTTGCTTCCCTTGACAGAGACAGTACATTGTTTGGACGCAGAAGAGGAAAAACCGAGATGAGTTGGCAGTATTTTAACAAAATGACATATTGTTTTATAAACTCTAACATTTCCCTCTCTAAGAACCCCATGATTTGCAACAGTTAGTCATGAGGAAAATAAATCTCTGGTAATAAGGAAAAAACAACTATAGACTAAAAAAAGTTTAGAAATAAATTTACTTTATGCTGCATCAACAGCTGCTACTGCCATCACCACCCTTCAGTTATGCAGATAACTTTTACAACGCAACAATGACCTCCAGAGCTCATGCACTCTTTTCTACTATGCATGTTATAAAATTCACTGGCATATTGTTGCATGGCATATAAGAGAAGGGTTCGTAAAGGCGTATGTTTCATCAATTTTCGTATATTTTAATTAGATTTGACTTTATGATTTTCCCCACGGTGTAGTCAACCAAAAGATACAGTAATTTTTGTCATCATTTGCTAAAAATTTATATATAAACTTTTTTCATGTTAAAATTCAATGAAATACATACACGCCCTCGTTATATTGGTAAAAGTAAGTGCACAGTGGAACGTTAAGATATTCTCTGAAACGTTTTTTAATCCATTACTAGGCCTTTAGTGAAATAAATAGGAGTACATTCATTACTGGCTCATTATTACTAAATATAAGTAAATATATTGGTTGTATATTATGATCTATTGTACAGTCAGTCTGCTGATAAAGGTTCTCCTCTACAATATATTTCCTAATCTTGTCACCCTGGCCAACTGTAGTATGTGAGTTGCAATGATATTTCGCTACATAACACTCGATAAGCCTCAAAGTTCCTCTTTTTAGAATACTTTGGAGCTACAATCCAAGTATGAACTTGATTTATTTAAATTACAGTCTGTATAGGTGCAACTTTTTTTTAAAATGAGTGTTAATAAGTTCTAAATATTTTTTTTATTTATTAACTTCTAATGCTTGTTTCTTTATGTATTTCCAAGTGATCACATTTAGCAAAAGCATTGCTTTTGAAAAACAATTCATACCCAATTCAATACCCAGTGTCGCAAATAACTATTGCTGGTTTCTCAATACTTAAGCAGCTATATTTACACCACCTAAGTTCTCATCTGATTATAACAGATTATAACAGTTACAACTCAGACGGCAACATTTTTGAAAATAGAAAATGTTCTATTTTCAACTGAGCTCAGGCAAAAACAATAAAAATTAAATTGGATATGTAAATAAACTATCTGAGTCTAGCTGAATTCGCTTATGATATAAAAATCAGATGAGAACTCAGATGGGTGTAAATATAGCTTTACAAATCTATTTTACAATACTGCTCATGTGTGCTCTTTGTACAGAATTGGCATTTATGAAGTCTTTCAGGAATTGTAGAATTTTTCACTGATAATTTTTGTCGATTATAATTTCCTTAACCATAGTATTGCGGAAATCTTCGTATGAGTTGTCTTGCAATCTAAATTGTCGAGTATTCTTACAACTTGTGCTTAACGGCAGACCGATCTACGTTGTCGCCGAAACTATGGTGCATGATTTTTGCTACATTTGTTTGTAAAAATAATCGATCAGCTGTTCCAAGTGTCGTGCGGGATGTTCTATTGCCATCATCGATAATGTGATAAAGACAAGGCCAACTGGGAGAAGTTAAAACAATAGGATATTTTTTATTCGCTTAGGGAAGTTCTTGCTACGCTAATATTGCAACCAGAGTAGGAAAATAAACAAAACTGAACGTTTAATCTCCTTTTTTTGTTCTTGACAATGAGTAAAACAAAAATAAAACAGAAACAGTGAGAAAGATTGTCCCATTTAATTTTGCATATTGTTTTTGTTTTGAGTACTACAAATACACTAACTCAAATGTGCGTATGTACAACAAAAAATGAATGAGAAGAAAAAGGAAGGAAGATCAGAAAAAGAAAAGAAGAAGAGAAAAAAGAGCAAATTATACGAATCTGACGGAATAACAAAGCAAGCACAAGAGCGAAAAGCTAATTGTTTCATTTGCGCTCTTTCTCATTTAGAAAGTATTTGTTTTGGTTTTGCTCATGGACAATACAATTAAAAAAAGTTTGCAATGTGTATGACTTTGTTGTAACTTTTGCGAAATGTTTTGTTTGTTTGCCCACTCTGATTGCAACACGTTGTTTTAATTATTTTTCAACGCCAGACAGAAGCTAACTGCGGCAATTGATTTAATGTTTTGAAACAAGAAAATTAAAAAAAGCCAAAAAAAAAAAAATGCGAAGAATTAGAATTTCATTGAATTCGTTTTCATACCGGAATGTTTATGGCAATTACTTATGCCATTTTTCTCATTAAAAAAATTTACTGTTTCTAAGTATAAAAAGCAGTTATGGTCGGTCTTTACTCGTACAATTTTTCGATAATTGCAAGATGGCAGCTTTCTTTAAGTAGAGAAAATCAAGCTCGCACTGTATGTACTCTGGTGACTAGGCTTCCTTGTTATAGAACTTATTAAAGGGCTAGTAAATTCTTTCAGGTTGTTTCTAGATAATCCCAACAAAATATTCCACTGTTTGAGACTTAAATAATCTGGCAGGAGTATTTTCTTTACTTCTATCGCTAGTGTTACCCAAAAGGATTTTTGCCTTATTAATGAAATGGAATGAAGTTCTTTCTTAGCAAATTCATCTGCCCTTGCATTCCTCGGAATTTCTACATGATCTAGAACTTAGCATAAACTGGCCCTATTTACACAGTCAGGTTTGACTAAGCAATAGTATGCCTCTACACTTTCCATCACACCTTTTAATGGTATGCCTGCGAGCTTCCCCATAGACTGTAAATATTCCATTCTCAAGCCTAACCCGTATGTATACCATACAATGAACTTTCTCCTCTAGGACTATGCAGGCACTAAACTGCAATATTCCATTTCTGGATAGTTTATTAAATATATAATTTTTTAACTCTATTTATGCTGCTCTCTGGGAAGAAAATGTGCCTCAAGTCTATTGGTTCTTATCATTTTATTTCCCTCTGCGAAACTTGAGTTAGATTTTTAGTGAATTATACCACTTAACATCAGTATAAAAACTAAGTACTGCTTTTATTTTAATGCCCATAATAAAGCAATTCAAGATCTGACAAATTTTTAACTTTTGTGAAGATGAAATTTGTGCTCATACACAGAAAAATAGAAGATCGATTTCTATTACTGATTTTGAATTTAAAAAAAAAAAAATATCAATCAAATCAAAACAAACATATACATCAACATTTCTATTTACATATGTATGAGTTTCAATTAGAAAACTGTATTGAATTCACTAAAAAACTAATTGCAAAAATTAAATGATAACCCTTAGCTTTCTAATTTAAATTTTGGCTGTAAAAATTTTTTCTGTACGATTGTTTTGAAGAATAGACTCAGTTGATAAATGATCGAATTATTTTACTATATTAACAGCTAAATAAAAGTCAGACTAGCGTTGTTATGTTAAGTATTATAGTGTAAATTTATTGAATAATCCTTGTATTATCAATATGGGGGTGCGTGGTATAGTGGTTAGAGCGCTCGCACAACAACTCCAACGACCCAGGTTCAAATCCCAGCAAAGGTGAAAAAATTAAAAAGTTAGTTTGCGGTTTTTTCAAAATTATAATTTAAATTTAATTCCCCCCCTCCAAACAGGCCATCTACAAAGGAACCGCTCCCCGACATTCCACTCGATTCCACCTTAACCAATGTCATCAAAAAACGAATGATCAGGAGAAAAGCGCCACCTATTGGGAAGTAACATATAACAGCTAAACCTACTTGGCGAAGACACTCACCACACAATCAACATGCAACAATGAGGCAATTGCTGCTGATCATTCAAGGGTGAAGGTATAACACTGGCCTTTGAATGATCAATTCACAGCAATTTGTCTCATTCCTAAGGCGCTTAATAGTAATATAAGAAAAACAAAAAAATGTACGTTCTGTCATAAATGTGTTGTCCTTTCCAAAAATTCCAATACAATGCACTGCATTTAGGGGTTTACCCCTGAGTATTGGTCTCAAAATAAAAAAAAAAAATGTTAAATGTTAGATTAGAAAACAAAAAACACCTCACTATGACAGAGGGCCGATAATGAGTATATTTTGTTAATACCCGTAAAATCTATGATAGGCAGATAATCATTTCAAATACAGAATCTTACCATGGCTGTATTCCAATTGGCTAAATATATCGCCTAATAGCTAAATGTAGCCCATTGTTATAGACTTACTTGTTATGCATCAATACACACAAAATCAACACATGCCTTCAATATCCACCTCTGAAATTGAATGAAATCCCACATCCTATTTTTCCATGCAACCGCATAAAACTACTGTGCATGTCATCATTGCATAAATTCCACACTTTCACTTCAAATGAATTGGTTTTGTTTTTTGTAAATGTGATGCTGCTTAACGCCTGTATATGTGCGTGTGTTCATTTATAGTTTGTTGTGTAGGTGTTGAATATCAAAAGCCAGTGAATTAAGTCATTGATAGAGAGAGAGAGAGAGACTCTTTCGTTTGGTGGTTTTGTAGCAGCTGATATTTGCAACATTATATTGCTGTTGATTGTTGTAGATTGTTGGCCCATTGTTGTTAACGTTTTTATTATGAGTGGTAAAATAAGGCGAAAATAATGCAATTAAAATATAAACTGTTCTATAGAAAAACAAACAATAAAAGCAACCATCATTTGAATCATTATGAAGTTCTGGATTATCATTATTATCACACATATTACTGCGGCCTTTTTAAAAATGCATATAAATTACATTGAAAAATATTTAAAATCTAATCATTTTGTATATATATGTATATAAAAAAAAAATAAACCGTGCAATAGAAAGAGGAATTTCAAAATATTAACAAGAGGTGTTGTTAAAACAACCATCGAAAATGTTGTTTTATTTTTAAACAAAATAAATTTTCTATAATATTTAAAAGTATAATTTCAGGCGGATCAATTTCCTTATGAAATTGAGCAAACAAGTAAATTTAAAAGACAGTTTACACTATATACTGTGTATTATTGCTTGTAAAACAAATGGTATAGAGAGTATGATAGTGTAAACACACTATGTTATGAATTGTCAAAAAATATGTATATAAGTGGAAATTTGACATTCTTACAGCTTTCACAATTTAGTATGTTGGCTTATTAGACGAGAGCTCCGAGTTAAAACGCCAGCTCTGACATCTTGAAAGACATATGAAAAAATATTTCTTTCGGCGACTACCTCTGGAATAGAATATTTCCCTTGAAATTAAACACAAAAAGTGTCATACAGCAGTGTCAGTGCCTCTTTTTCTCTCTCAGAATTAGCAACGCTTGAGGAAGATTTTTTCGCCTTAAACGAATAAATTATTTTTTATAAAAATAAAGCATGTTTTTACAACTGGATATTTTAATTAAAACTCAAACTACAACTAAAAAATTTTATTTTTTATTGGTTCAGATACATAGTTAAACCACACACACATACATACATACACTCGCTCTTCCCAGCTCAGATATCATATAACAGGCTTATGCTTTATTTTTAAACAATAACTGTAATCAGAGAGACTAAATTATTATAATCATATCATCCTGCAATAAATGGAGAGTATTAATTAGAAGGGGTTAAAGGCATACAACACTCACTTGATTTTGTTACTGTGCAAACTCTACAGCATATTATTAAAGTATTTTACATTTCGTTTTACCTCCCCCCCCCCATCATATTCATATTTATAGAAATATTTTAAATTGTATGTTAGAACGTCATACGAGTATAACATGAAAAAGGATGAATAATGAAAATTTGCTCTAAAAACTAAGAAATATTTACTAACTTATTTAAATTATAATTTATAATGAGAAACCAAACTCATATATTTTGTTTTAAATTTGTTAAGAAGTATAGAAGCCATCTTGCACGAGTAATAGTGATGTCACAGTTGGTTATATTAAGTGTTAAATTAAATTCATATATTCTCATTAAATTTTCAATTTTATTTGGCAATTATTATGGGAAATGTTGTTAGACATGAGAATATAGAATGCTTGATGGTAATAATGTGGTTGAATTAATGCATTTTCATGTGTGTGCATAAGAAAAATATTAATTAAAATCTTAAAAAGGACACAGTTCTGTATAAATGGATATGAGAGGCACGAGCACTACGAAAAAAAAAAATATACAGGTATTAGAAATAAATCTTTTTATTTCACATCACACATATCGCCGATACACTTCCAGTGCCCTAATTACTAAGTAACTTTACCCTTTTCTATATGTTGTCGAAATGCTTCTAAATAGCCGTAGAATTTAAAGAGCTGGCATATATGTGAGAGTTGTATTCTACCTTGGAGCGAATAAAAGAAGTTTAAGTGAAGTAAAGAATTTCTTGCACTGTTTTAAAATATTGAAGAACTAGAGTGCTTCTGTCGACACTCGAAAAATGTGAACATTAAAAGCCTCTGCCTCCTCAATACTTATATTATCCAAAGTAACAGATGACGAGATTGCATCAGTATCAACATGAGAAAACAATATTAAGTCTTCCGCGTATTAAATTCTACTTTTAAGATTTTCCACAGGTCATTTGTGAGGCTGTCTTTCTACCTTCAGAGGTTCAGCGTAGGACGAAATGATCAATGATCTTGCCATCCGTGAAAGATTGGATAGGATTTGAAGTCAAATAGAGTGAGTCGTTAAGAAACATCATCATAGGATAGCTGACAGAAACAAACCCTTTTGAATTTAGCCTGAACTCGTTTGAAGAGACACCGTATATAACTAGTCTATTGAGCGGTAATTTTGGAAACTACACACCTCACCCTCTTTAGGGTGTGGCAACCTTCCAGTTTGATGTAAACACAAAGGGAAAAAGGTCGGACTAAAAAGTTTAGACAATATATGCGCAAACGTCGATGAGCACTATTTCAGGACCTATGGTTTATGTATGTTAAGGTTTTCAAAAGCCTATTAAACATAGTCACTGATACTATTTCGAACTCGGGTAGCGGTTGAACGCTCTCCGGTAATTGTGAATTACATTCAAGTAATTCGGCCAAAAAGTTTTTCTTTTTAGCTGGGTTTGTGAATATTTGTTTATATTATTTTTAACAGAGTTGGAACCAAATTGGCATTATTTCTTACTTTCTTAAGACTTGATAAAAATTCTTTTTTTTTGGAGGGGGAACAAGAGCTTTAGCATTAAGACGGTACTCGTTTAAAGCATTTTCAAGTCTTAATACTGTGGCTTAGTTGGCATTTGTCGTTTCGCCAATTCCTGAACGCTTCCTTTGTGGATCTGCTTATTAATCTGTACGACTGACTAAATTAGGACTTTTGCCTCAGGTTAAGTAAAATTCTGTTCGATAGCATGAAGACATCCATCTCCAAATTTAATCCATTCACAATCTTTCTGTCATGGTATTAATTTCCAAATTAAGAAATAAAAGCTTACGGTCAAAGAGCTGAAAGAAATTAGTCCAACGAGCTTTTTCCTAGTTATAAAGAGAGTACTGTAGCTGCAGATAAAGTCTGGAGAAAAGAAAAGTTATTGAATTGTTAAGGATGTACTATATTTATTTGCTGGGAATACTTGGAAAAAACAAGGACTATTTGATTAATTTCATAAAATTTTACTGCCGAAAATAAATTTCTCAATCGTAGATTTGTGCCATGTTTGTTTGAAAACTAATCATTTTTAAGCCTTTAGTATCAAACGCTAGTAATTTTCCTGCAAAATTGATTGGTATTGTGAGCGCTTTCATTAATTTCTTAAATTCATTTGAAAGAGCAACAAAATAGTAACACCAATAGAGTTCAAACATCCATTTTTAGCGGTATTACTTGCTTAATTAGCTTCACAGACAATTGGTGTTCTAGTTGCTTAACCAAACTGTACATAAACTTTCTTCTTTATGTGTAAACCAACAACAACCATGTGTGCTCAAGAGATATTGTATTTGTATATTGCTTTGGTTGTCTACTGATTTTCTTGTATTTTCTTTAGTGTTTAGCGAAATTAAAAAAAAAAGGAAATATAACAACAAACTAGAAAATCTAAATGAAAAATCATGTAAAACATAAGGGTTGTGTTTTGCAAAATGATTATTCGGTACTTGTAGCCACTTATTAGGAATGACTGTCTGTTTATACGACCGTGTAACTTGAATTTAAACCTCAATGCTGTTGGTGTCAGTCTAAGCGGTTAGCAAGAGAATCAGAGAGCAACACTCAAAAGTATAAAAAAATGTTTCATATTATGTCAGTCAGTGATGAATGAAATCAAACCGCAAACAGTTTTTTTCTCAAGGTTGTAATGAGACACAGAGAGAGAGAGAGGAGTAAAAGTCAAAAGTGTGAAAAAGGAATTTTTAATAAAATTCAAGTGCTTGCACATGTCAAAATACAACGATTTAACTCTTAAAAAATGCTTTTAAAACACAGACTGTTTGGCTTGTGTAAAATAATGTGGTTTTTTATGACTAAATACGTATGTAGTTAGATGAGTGAAATTTCAAACATTTTCTCTTTCTACTCGTATTATTTTCCCAGTTGTTTTATTTTTTCTTTGTTTTTATTTTTGAATGAGTATTGACGTGCAATATTTTTTGTATAAATATTGGAAAATTTTCTAATTACTTTTATATGAAATAATTAACGTTAAATAAAACAACATCATTATTTTCATTACATACACATACACACACACATACATCTTCATTTCTATTAGAGCTTTAAATAAGCCAATACTGAATAAATAAAAACGGGCAGAAACATAATTTAAATGCTTTACAACCTCTCTGCAGAGAGAGTGAGAGAGAGAGAGAGAGAGAGACAGACAGAAAGATGCTGATGAATAACATGCTTGAAATCACTTCAGCCATTTAATTAATTTGAATAATTTATTTATTGTGTGGGTATAAATGATGGAGAGTTTTATTCCTGAACACAAGTAAACTTGTTTAGAAAAATTTACATAAAAATTGTTTTAAAATTAGAAAAGCTTTGAAAGCTTTAGAAAATTACTCAAACAAAAACTATTTATATGTAATTATATATTAAATAGTTATCTAGATTTTGAAAACAATTTAAACAAAAATGTTTTAACAATTGTTTTGTTGAAGAGAATTAAATGAATAACACTGGTCGACAAAGAAAATGCCACAAAAACAAAACTTACTGACTTTAGCTTGAATCCTTCTCGAGTTACACAGTGGTGGTCCAAACCTTTGAAACTGAAACCACATTTCAACTAAACGTTGATTTTTTTAATCAAAATATCTCCCTTAAAGGCAAATTGGTATAGTGGTTGGAGCGCCCGCACAGAAACTCAAACGACCGAGGTTCAATTCCAGCGAAAGGCAAATTTTAGAGAATAAAATTTACAGTTTTTTTATAATTTAAAAAATAAGAGGTTTCGCCCCCTCTCCGAGAAATTTATCTTCAAGAAACCGCTCCATGACATTTGCAGTCTATTGCACTAAAAACGAATGATCAGAAGTACATCGCCATCTTCTGGGAAGATAACAGCTAACCTACTGGAGACGCTCGCCACTCACATTCAACATTCACCGACAAAAGAAAAAAAAAAAAAATAAAATCAGGTTTCACCCCTGAGTATTGGTTTAAAAAAAGGAAAGAGCAGTTTTTTATATTAAAAGAAAAAGAAAATTATTCTTCTTATACTTAAAATATTACAAAGAATAATTTTAACAAAATAAGTCAAAATTCACGTGTTCAAAACATTTGCAACTCTTAAACTAAAAATAGAATATTAGATCTTTATTATTTTGTGGCTTTTTCTTTGTTTTTTATTACTTCGGAACATTTTTTAGGCATGGAGGAAATAAGCTTTTCAATGTAATCTTTCCAAATTGCATTCCATTGCTTTTACAGTTCGATGAAATGTTCTTCTCCATTTCGGAATACTTTGTTTCGAATGTTACGCTTTGCAATCATCCACATGTTCTCAATCGAGTTGGGATCGGGAGATTTGTGTGGCCACGACATAATAGGTATTTGGTGTTCCTTCAAGCAGGAAAAAATATCAAATTATTAAAAAGAATGTGATTAACGTTATATCCTATAATTTTGTAGTGTTAGTTTTGTTAGTCATGAATAACAGAAAGAAGAGTTTCATATGGTGTGATCACTTCAATTTCAACTCTCGCACAGAAACTTAAACGCCCAAGGTTCAAATCCCAGCGAAGGAGAAAAAATTTAATAAAATAATAAATTGTGGTTTTTCAAAAAATTATATTAAAAAAAAAACAAAAATAACGATTGGTCAGGAGTACAGCGCCACCTTCTGGAAAGATAACAGCTAACCTTCTTAACGAAGACGCTCACCATCAACATCCATCGACAGATGGGACAATTGCTGTTAATCATTCAAAGGCGAAGGTATAACACTGGCCTAATCTAACTAATCAAGTTGACAGCAACATATCCCATTGGCATAAGGCGCTTAACAACTCACAAATCTATATACATATAATTTCAAATTCCAATAGTGTGATTTTTTATTATTGTAAAATAGCGGAATCAGTTTTTTTGATAATGTGCAATATTAAAAAAAGAAAAAATAAAGCAAACCACAAACTCTGTTGCAAATGATTTGACCACCAATGACAAAAATCAATATTTACTTTGTATGGTAGCTACCATGCCCACTAACCCGATTATGTTCACTTTCTGACGGATGATTTGCTTTGACCATAAAGTTATTTAGACTAAGTTTAGAAAATCTAGCTTCAACCGTTCTCAAGATATGCAAAAATTACTATTTAGTTTGTTGGGATGTACCACGCCCAGGCCCAGTTTGAAAAAATAAAACATATTCTATTGTACTTTCCTTGGTAGTCGCCGTAGTCTAGTGGTTAGTGTCTTGGCTTACTAGACAAGAGCTCTAGGTTCAAACGCCAGCGACTACCTCTTAGCAATCTATAGCAAAAGCTATGAAAGTAGCTGATTGCCATAATCAAGCTTTTCAAGTCTGTCGTTTAGAGTCGACGTTAAATTGTAGGTAAACTTTTCTTTAATTACACTTTGGTTTACTGCCAATCTTTTAAACTTTTTTCTCATATATCCATCCTCCTTCTGTATATTCTGTGTACTTAATTTATTTTTTTTTAATTTCTGCATAGTCTCAATTAATAAAAATTCTTCTTATTTAATACAATTTCAATCGACTGCCAATATTAGTGCCGAATTATAGAGATTTACACTTTTTTCAATGCTTAACAAGTTCAAGATGAAATCTCAATGGTCTTTGGAATTTTAATTAAAAAAAAGAGATTAAATTTGTGTAGTTTTATTACAAATAAATTTAATTACATATTACACGCATACTCATCCACACCATCTCTGATAAATGCCAACCCATTTATAACCCATTTATTCATTGTAATTACTTACTTAGTCGGAGTTTTACCTCTTTTCTCATCGAATAGAAATTGATTTCAAATGGAAAATAATTAAATGAATCCCCTGAAAGGATAAGATATGTTTCATATATTAGCCAAAGTATAATTAGATTTGTGATGGGAATATTGGGGGTATTAATAGTCTTTAGAATTGCGGTGCTAATCTAATGTTTAACAATTTCATCAAGATTTGTAAATACTCCGTAGACGTTGTTGTATTACAATGCCTACAACAAAAATCTGTTTAAATATTAAGCCATGCCATACATATTCCACTTATATGTATGTATAAGTATGTATTTGTAAACACTATGTTATTTGGATAGGCCACATGCATAATTAGGTATGTATGTTTTAAAACAGGATGTTTTATATATTATACGGCTATAAATTAGACAAGAACACAAAATAGCAATTGTGAGAATAATAAGCAGTAGATTGAGACTATATAACACCCTACACTGTACTTTCTTAAATATTGAGATACTTAAACGAATCGAGAGGGGCATACGCCAACAAACTTACTACACAGTTTACAGGTTATAAAAAAAAGAGTTCCAAAGAAAATTAACGAAAAAAAATAATAGTTTTCCAAACAAAAACGATTTGGTGATAAAAAAGGAAATACAAATATAGAGTTGGATATTTTATGGAGATTTCGGGACAGCTATTTAAACACCCAATGCAAGACTACTTTAAAGAAAAACTAAAAATTAATTTTATAAACGGACGAAATGGCATAAAGCACCACGGAGAGAAACAAATTTAAAGGAATTTTTCAAAATCACTCTGGATAGATACCAATTGTAGTATTTATAAAATACTTCAACGGAAACGAAATAGATAACAATTAGAGAAGAGAATAATATGCCAGAGAAAGAGAGAGAGATGTGTTTGACAAGACTTCGACTAACTGCTATCATAGTATACGAATATAGAGAAGGTGTTATCACAATATATGATTTCGACAGAAAAGAAAAGTGTACAGGTCACAAAGGACTCTGATAGGACCTTTGTAGCTGTAGCGAAAAGCTCGGCTTTTGCAAAATTTCATTATGGATGTCATTTTCTCTTTGGATTGAAAAATCCTTGGAAAAACAATTTAAAATCATTTAAAGAGTTTAATTCTGATATCGTCGCAAGAATTAAAGAATGATGTAACTGACAAAAAATCGAAAATACGTTTTTTGCATCATTTTTATCAGAAAAAAAAAAATACGCGTCGATTGGTCCAGGTTCCAGATTTCTACGATGAAAATAAATTCACTTACGCCGTCTGCGAAATGAAAAATGCCAGTGTATTTGTTCTATTTTCGTACAGGTTTTTTGGCTCTGGTGAACATTTAAGGTTTTGTCAGTTACAGCGTACTTTAATTCCATCGACGATATAATTAATGCATTTAGTGACTAAATAAATTGAATTAAAAAATATGATCAACAATCGAACTGTGATTCGAAAGCAGATTTCCAGATTTCTAAACAAAAGTGGCAAATATTTTTCCAAAAACAAAAGAAAAGCAACCTAATTTGGCAAAAAATATGTTCTTTTGAAACAGAACATTGCAATCAGAACACGCATTTTTGATTAGAATGGCAAAAATACTACAATAAGGCAACGAGTTGTTTGCTCTTCCAGCATCTTCTCCGGATTTAGCACGAAATGACTATTTTTTGTTTTCAAACCTGGAGAAATGGCTTAACAGAAAGAGATTACGAGTTTTATTTTTCGGAAAGGACAAACAAACAAATGAAGAAATGGTGTTTAGAGTTCATGGCGCTTAAATGAGAAAATCTATGTTCCATTAGAAAAGCACACACTTACTAAGCCAATCTTGTATCCTAAGTAGGAGAAAAGCAGACTGCTTTGAGATTGTTTTCTGGCAAAAAAGATTTCCACTGGAGTTCCATCTAATAATACTTGGTAACGCACTTAGCTATTCTCAGTGGCATTCAACCATCAATAGGGCTACGAAGTATTTTAGATATTTGTGTTAATATTTGAGAGTACATGTATGTATGTGTTTACGTTTAGGTTAAGCAACAACAAAACATAGAAAAACTCCCATTTCATCTTCAATTTCCTTCTGCCAAATTCAGTTTATTTTCCCCATAAAACCAAATTTATTAGGAAGTGTTAATACTTGTAAGTGTTTGTGTGTGTTTTTCCGTTCGTATTTTAATTTTAAATCTTCCAATTTGACAACAACATGTTGTTACTTTTTCGCGTTGCCTAAATAATGAAAAATTTCATGGCTTCAGTAAAAGCCATAAAAAACAAACTTAACAGTTTCACATCTTAAGGAAGAGTGCTAGACAGAGAAATGTCGTCATGCATGATGTGTTAGGCAGACAGACTGATGTTATGCTTGGATTGATGACTTGTAAAGAAATGATTAACATGCATAAAACATTTGTTTACACACATGGCCACCAAAAGAAGAACAGAGGCAAGAAAAACAACCGATGTAGGAGAGTGTTCATTATGTTCAAACATAGGCTTGTCATAGAGTAGATGGTAAACATGACGGCAGACAGTCTCACTGCTAAATACAATTTTATGATTTTGCCTCATCTTATAAAGATAGTTTTAAGGCTGCTAATAAAGTTTAAGGCACTTGCCTGGATATCTAAGGCGATAACGCATTTGAATTGTGAGTGTTGGTGTATATTCTCATGCTCCTTACAATTAACAATAATGCAGTGCATGTTATTCTTGTTGTTGTTTATATAATTCTATTTAAAATGCATTCAAGAGAATTATTCTCGCCAGTAACAACACCTTTTTTTAATTAACTTTCTGTTTAATTTATTTAATAAATTTAAAACAAAAATAAATATAATTTTCAATTGTCATCTTAACTAAATCATATAAGTTTTGGCCACAATTTCAGATATTTTTGTAAATACATACAGAATTTGATTTAAATTTGATTTAAATGACACTGGCCAATAATCGTAATGTTTGCAAAATACGAAATTGTTTGCAGACAAAATATTGCAGCCGAATTTAATTAAAATGTCAATAGGATAAGTATAGTTTTCTGGAGCCCAACTGTCTTACCATTGTATGTTTTCCTTTACTACTTTTAGATATGCTGACCAGTGTAATTATTCGTTTAGTTACAGATTTAGTTCTTCAAATTTTAAACAAATAAACAAATGATTTGAATGTGGTTTCCTTTATAAATTTTAATTAAAGTATACTCGTATTTAAATTTCTTCCTACAATAAAACACATACAGAATGATTGTGAGAATATGATGAGATTTGTTTATTTAAATATTTATTTTAATGGCATTATTTCTTAAATTATAAAATAATTTTATTTGATTTTCTTTGGTTATGTATTTCATAAATATTTCCTTGAAATTAAATTAAATAAATAAATTCTTAATCCATCTACATATGAGAGTACAAATAAAAACATTTTCTAGTTATTATTTAAATTTTTTATTATTCAGTTATTGTGAAAATAGCAATTAATTTGGCTTGAGGGAGCACATCAAATGATAAATATTATATTTCATTTTAATTATTAATTAATATACTGTTAGCATAAATATTAAGCGAAAAAATAGATATTTTTTGAAATTTAATCAAATGAAAATTTTTGTTCGTTTTTTAAAAAATAAAAAATTAATCAAATTATTTCATATTTAAATCACAAACGTTTTTTATTTTTGCTACTAAAAAACGAGGGAATAATTTTTATTTTTGTGTGATTTAAAAACCTGGTTTTTTGTCTTCCTACGACTAGTTCACAAACTTTTTACATTTATTTATATATCGTTATTGTATGAAGTTTATTAGCCTAAGATCCTAATACTGGTATTCTTATGAGAATTAACAACCGTTAAGGAATATGTACACACTAGCAGAACTGAACTATCAGAGAATTTAATTCGAAAATGTATAATAATTATAAATTTGCTTGTCAAGCCTAAAAGTCATAGCTTTAACATTTTAATTTAATGATAAAAATAGAAATAAAAAGTATATGTATTTTTTTGACCATTCTCAGAACTTAAAATTTATATTTCTGTTATGCTGCGATAAAGTAATATAATAATGCGACATTTTTTTCAATTTTATTTAAATATTCGTACAAACCAAAAAAGGAAAAACAAATTTATTTCAAACAATAATTCAATATTTTTGGTTTTGTGGCATCACATCTATTCAATTAAAAATAACAATTTGTGTGTGTTTCTTTTGGTTTCAAATATCATACAGATAATAATTAATAGCAAATAAAATATTGCGGTTTTAATAAATTTTAAATTCTAAATATATTGTTATTTACATATATAAAGTATAATATATAGGGTGTCTGCCATGAAGGTATATTACTTTTCTTTGCCGCCATTTTGTTAAACATTAGTCTTGACACTTCATATTTGGCAGTCGTGCAGTAGAGAAGTGGCAAATTTGTTATGGAAAAATATTCGGTAAACCAACGTGTTTTATTCGTTAGACATTTCATTAAAAAAAATCAACCATCGTTTTCTGTGACGATGAGAAATTTACGTAAAATTTTTGGAGAAACAACGTGTCAACAAGTCATACTATTTATCGTTTTGTGAATGATTTCCTAGAAAGAGGCACTGTAGCTGATAGGCCCAAGAATGGACAACAAACATTACTGCTGTTCAACAAAGTTTTTAAAATAATCCACTAAGCTCAATTCGAAACAGTGCTTAGGAGCTTGGTCTTCAAAAAAGAACATTTGCCACAATTTTGCACAAAGATTTGCATTTGTTTCTATTTAAGATTCAGTTGACACAAGAGCTTCTTCCAGAAGACCATTTACGCTGCCGTACATATGCTAATAGGATGCTGCAGCTCACCCATAAAAACAGCGATTTTCATGAAAAAATCATGAGAGACGAGGGACAATTTCAATTGAATGGATATATGAATAAACAGAAGAGTCGGTTTTAACCAATGAGAAACCCTCAAATTATTCATCAGTCACCTTTGCATCCATTAAAAGTGACAGTCTGATATGCAATTTGGTTAGAAGGAATCATTGGGCTATGGTTCTTTGAATCTGGAAACGGCGCAACGGTAACTATCGTGATATGATTGAAAACTTTTTAACGCGACAACTGCATGCTTTCGACTTGACTAACATGTGGTTTCAACAAGACGGTAACACAAAGCATACAGCCAGGATTACAATGGAAAGACTGCGAGAAGGAAGGAATGGTGATGTTAACTGGCCTCCACGGTCACCTGATTTGACTGCTTCGGACTTCTTTTTGTGGGGATATCTGAAAAGCAAGGTTTATGCAAACAAGCCAGCAACGTTGGAGCAACTCAAACAAAATATTCGTGATGATATTAATGAAATCCTGCGTGTAATGTGTGAGAATGTAATGAAAAATGTGCTCAAAAGGGCTCGCATTTGTGGGGCTAACACAGGCGGACATTTATCTGATATTGCCGACATTAAATAAAATATTTATTAATATAAGATCCATTCCATTTCATTTAATCAAAAATTATAAATAAACAAAGTAGTATATTTTCCCGGCGGACACCCTGTACGTTTACTACTACTATATTCGTAAAGAAATATATTTTAATTTTATTAAAGCCACTAATAAACGTAAAATAATTGTTTTTGAAAAAGGCAGTTTTAATTTAAATTTTTTTTTTTTAATTTATTACATTCTTTATTAATGTTTAACTCTTTAAAAGTTTTTTTTTTCAAGAAACAGCTGTATTGATTTAAAATTTTATCACGAACATAAACGAAATATGGAAATAAAAATATATCTACAAATGTATAGCAAACCTCAAGCTCAATTTAAAATAAAGATTTATTTAAAATAAAACCAAAACGCAGTAATTCAGTCATTATTCATTCAACCAACTAAAAATTTAAACAAATCTTGTTTAGTTTGCCTACAAAGGTAGAGTGTCCTTTTTTTGATTATCATTTTATTTTAATTTTTTATTTTAATATTTGTCGCATATTTGCTTTTGACTTCAGCAAATTAATTAAAACAGCTTTCATTGAACACACTCGTATTCATTTATTAACAAGAGACCTTAAAAAATACTGACTGTAGGCTTTGAGGATTTCAATGAAAAGTTGCGTTTTTTTTTATTGTTTGTGTAACGCTTTTTTAATTTTCGTCAATGATTAAACATCCCGAAAAAAGAGGTTTTTAATTAATTTGACACTTTTTTTTCATCAGATTACAAGTGGAAACCGCAGTTTTTCTTTTTCGCTTGTATTGGATACAAATACGAGTGGGTATTTGCAAAATCCCTGAAAAATTTTTTGTCTGCCAACAAAAATATCTTAAATGGCATAAAAAAAGAGAGTAATTTGTAATACGGTTACAAAAAATTATAAAAGAGCCTTTGAATTTTATAGGGTTTTAATTTACATTTAACAAGAGAATTAAATTTATTTTTTTAAATTTTGGTAAAAACTTGATAAAGCATAAAATTTCTGTGAGTGGCCAAGGGTATTATGACAACTCGACTTAAATTTGGTTGTAATTTAAACCTTCGTATATAGTTTTAAGAGAGGAGTGAACAGAGAAAGTGAACCTATTTTTATATGGGTCCGCGTCCAAATTAAAAACAAAATATTTGCTTTTGCGGATGTTTTTGTGTTGCGTACGTTTGGTTTTTGTTTTGTATTCATTTCCTTGGATACAGACACCAAAATATATCGTAACCTAAAATCCCTAAGGACGTGAATAGACACTTTGTTTTTATACCTAAAATGTAAAAATGCTTTATAAATTCAAATGATTAAATTCTAAGCAGCTAAATTTCAAAATTATTCGTCAAAAATCACTACTAACAGATATAAAGAAGTGTCACAATAATTACAGATTTTAGTATTTTGTTTTCATTGTTAATAGTTTTGAAAAAAAATGAAACTTAAAAATATAACAAGTTCAACTTTAATGTTTTTTAATATAAAATCGTAAATATGACTATTTGGTTTATACAGTTGCTGACATTGTAGCCATTGGATATGGCTGTTTGAATTGTCTTAATAAATTCGAAGCTTTTGAACATATGCTGCTCATTTGCTGTAAAAGCGATTTTTGAGGTAATGTTGCAGAATTATTTACTATATCGTATTTTGTCTTGTGGAATAATATTATTTTTAAACATTGTATACTCAGTGCTTGAGAAGATGATATGAAGTTGAAACAAATATCTGTGACTGTAACTTACAACAACGTATTATCTCAATTATTCTTTGCCTATTTTCTCTAGAAAACTAACATATATATTTTGTTTATTGACAATTTTGTTACGAATTGTCTTTGGTATTTGTTTCCTATTCAAGAGTTCGTTTATTGTAACTAAAACACCCATACTTTTCGATTTTAAAGTTTTTATTTATACCCTATAACGTTTTATAGTCACCTCACTCAAAACACTATTGCGAAGCTCGATTTTTAGTACTTACAGTTTTTCTAATAATTTCCATTGCTTCTACAATCGCAATTTCATTTGAAATTTTAAATTTTTATATAATTTTAAACATACAGTCGGGCCTCGATGATGCCATGATCCGCTTAGCCGGTAACCCCGGTAACCTATGATGGCCAAAGATCAGTCTATTGTTTGCACTTTTTTCAAATTGTTTCCTTCAATTAACCATGATTATCTCTATTATCCGTGAAGAAAACGGGAAATTCCCTTGTTTGTATACGATGGGTCAGAAGCATTCACAAGTGATTAGTTTAATTTTGAAATTTGAGAAGTACAGTTGGTTAGATATAAATTTATTTAGTATGGCATCGTTACCAGTGGTAAAAAGACAAAGAAACGTTTTAAATATTGAAGATAAAGTTAAAATAATTAACGAGAATTCAAAAGATAATGTGAGTGTTAATACGCTAGCTGAAAAATACGAAATTGTGATACAGACCGTTTATTACATTGCTATCTTGAATAAAATTTTTTAATGCAAATACATATGTTCACAAATGTTCACTTGGTAAATAATAAAAATATTAAAAAAACTCTATAATCAAAATTGTTATTCGATTAACCGTGAAAATGGATTATCCATAATGCTTCTGGTGCCGACCATCACGGACAATCGAGGCCCGACTGTACTTGATTTTTCTACATGAAGTTTGTTATTGTAATGCTTTATAATTTTTAATATTTTCGAATGTTCTTCGTGTATTTTGTTATTGTAACAATCTATGTATACAACTTAAACGCTAGAAATGGTAATAAAAACTAATTTAAAGGAATGTAATGATGATTTTGCTTTATAAAATTATTTCTTTGCCAGTGTGAAAGAATATATATTTTGATTAATTTTGTCATAATTAATTAAAAATTCAAATTTTAATCCCTGGTAGCTTATAGCCTTTCGGATTTCAGGTGACAAAGACAAAGTGTAATAAAGAAACGTATTAAGTTTCAAAAAAAAAAAAAAAAAATTTAAAACTGTGTCGTAGCAAATGTTTGATAGTGCCAGCTTGACTTCATTTCTTTCTTTCATTTTTCTTTTTGAATAAAAATTTCTATTCATCTTATCTTTTAGTGTCGATATCAGATTATTTTCTTGCAGGCAAAAGAGTAAAATATAAATTTTCCTCCTACAAAAAATTAAAAAAAAATTTAAAACAGTTGCCACGGTTACTCTCTTACTGCTTAACCCGTTTACTTTTCACTCAAACAATTATTCATCCATTATAGTATATCGCGTTAATTGATTTTCCGGGCCAAAGAAAAGATTTTCTTTTTGTGTCATTTATTTTCATGTGGTTCTCTTCGTCTATAATTCGTTATGTCTGTCTGCCTAAGTGCCTTTAAAAGCCAGTTGATATTTAACTTTCATAATTGATTACAAATGATTGAGTTGATATTGTTTTAATTATTTTTTTTTTTGGTTCCTATTTAATGAAATTGGCTACTGCGATTTTTGCAATTTCCAGAAAATGATCTTAAAAAAAAGCAGAACAAAAGTGGAAGAAATGTTATTTTAACTGTAAATGTGACAGAAATTTCAATGATTTTTAATTTTTAATGTCAATTTTTTTTTTGTTCTTTTGGGTCTAGCAATTTGGTTGTTTTCCTTTTTTCCTTTAAATTAAAAAATTGAATTATTATATATTTTTCCAAATTAAATTCGAATATTTGCTGGATCTTCTAAAATAGAATATGCATAACACAAAGAACTCTGGTGAGACTTTTCGTAGCTGGGTCGATAACTAGTTCAGTTCTTCTAGTGTTGTACATATTCATTAACGGATGTTAATTCTCATAAGAATACCAGTATTAGGATCTTAAGACCAATAAACAATTCATACAATTAAAAAATTTGAATATAAAATGCAAGAGTGTAATAATCCAAATATAGGAGAATGGTTAGCCATACAAGTAGAAAACAGCGAAGAAGTATTTGTAGGTTAAACCATGTTTACAGTCTTTGGTCAATATATAAGTACTTATCTTTAAAACAGGTGAACGGTATAGGGACATGATTAGATATATTTCTATACCACAATTAGCTGGCATTAGTCTTGCTGACCTGCAGTTTCAATTGGAGGGATTTTTGTTTTATTCAAAGAAAGTTTTGTTGAAAGAATAATTTTACGTAATGGTCCAAATTAGTGGGCACCATAGTCGTAACATTTAACTCCATTGGATAATTTTGTGTGTGCTTTATATAAACTTCTTTGTGTACATTGATATATCAGAGACGTTTGAATAGTTATTAGTAGTAAAATACAGCCACGTCACATTGCGTCTTGTCGTACCAGACGTGGCCAAACACGGTCACATGAGCGAAATCATATTTATTGGTTTAAATTTTCTTTCCAGTAAAGTCAATTTCAATGATATTGAAAATATATTTCCTTGTTTTATTAAAATTTAATCATACAAAAAAGGTAAATACTAAAATTTGTATTCTGAGATATTAACGTGGCGAACGTCATGTAACACTCAATGGAAGGAGAAACTGGCTGCCAAGAATTAATCTGTTGTGTATATCAGTATTGGAACTGATAGGCAGCCTGAGGATACTACCATACCGCAAGATCGTAGTGTTATTATGGTCCTTCGAACAATTTGGGCCTTGAAAAAGTTTATCCCTAAGCCTGCTTAGTATCCAGATTTGCCTGTTTGTCTCCGTATATATGAACCAGTAGCGCGATTCAGTGACATATTTTTACGATAATCGCATTGCTTTCAACAGTAACAACTGAATTGTCGATATGGGTATTCACTATCTTCTGTCTCAATAGCTATTGCCGTAAACTAAAGACAAAAACTTTTATTTTTTATATTGAAATTTTGTAGAGAGATGTGCCTACGCTATTAACTAGTTTCTTTGAGAACCATTTTTGTGTGTTTTTATACTCAAAGAAACTAGATGTTTGTAGCTTTCCTAACTTTCTACCCATTTTAATTACCAACTACTCAAAAACTGACTGATTTTATACTGTGCTGCCCCATTATTGTAATTTTAACATAAAGAAAACTAGAGTTGTCGGCTGTCGATAAAGTGTAATTAGTGAATCACATAATCGTTACTGCAAATAATAAAAATTGTCGACTTCTTTTGCTAATATCGTATTGTTAAAAGTTACTGAATCGCGGTACAGAAGACAGATGTCATCTACATATGTAATCCAAGACCCCAAATTTTGTGTTTAGTGTCCAGGTTATATCACTTAGAGTGGTTAAAGAAAGTTGCAACATACAATCGGGGATATCGATGAACAGCAGTTAAGAGAGAGAGAACACAATTTGTCAATAATATTCTATTTTTGATATTCTAAATCAATGGCTCGAGCAGCGTTTGTGTCGTATTCATTCTCTAAAAACATTAAACCACAAACCAAATAAATACTGATTTGGCCAAAAGCACAACTAGTTTTTATAACAAAGAGATATTTGCTTAAAAGAGATATATTTAAAGAGATATTTGTTTTTGTTTTAACGAGTGACTTGAGTTTAAAAATTTGTTGTTTTTGTTATCACTGAAACATTAGTTTTTGTTACGCCAAAATTCTATTGCTTTCTACTTTTTGCTTCTATTTTTTTTAATTTCTTTTAAAAACAACTCTATCTTTCTGGTTCGTTTCTTCCTAACATGAATTTATTTTAAACAGAAAATGTTGAAATATTTTTCGCATAGTAAACGAATTTGTTGTACCCTATATCAGCAGTAATAAAAAGTTTAACTGTAAAAGAAAAATAAAAAAAAAAATGAAAAGAAATATTTTTATAACGTTATAGCGTGGAGGTAGTAAAAGAAAAAACTAGGTAGAAGAGGACGCCTTCCAATCATCAGTTAGTCTTAGTTTGTTGTCTTTTCTGTTATTTTATTTGAAACATTTAATTTTGTGACTATTTCTAAACCATTTTTCGCACACTGAAAGGATAGTAAATTCTATTCTTTAAAATAAACAGCGTGTTTCGCGATGCTGCAGATGATTTCGTCCGCTTGTGGAAAAAAAAATTATTTTGGCTTCTTTTTATCAGAATTGTATGCGAACGATTACTTGAAGAAAGAAAAAATGTAACAATTTGCATAAAGAATGGGTTTCACGATGTTAGACAAAACAGTCAATTACGAGAATACAAACGTCATTGCATTTGACACTAGAAGAAAGAAAAAATCATCTTAATTGGTATTTATTTGTGAGATGACGTCAAATTTCTTTTCGTTCAACTTTTTTTGTTCCAAAATTGTCACTCGGGTATAAATCCGGAGAATTGACCGGATTTTTGTTATGGAAACTGTTGTGCACATCTTGCAATGTATTTTTAATTATATTATTCTTTCCTAGGTATGTATTTATAATATGATTTCATAACTGGAGTCAAAAACCCTTCGCCTTTTTTTTAAGTAAAAGAAAAACTAGAAATAGTCCTCATAGAATTGATCATGAATAGCTTGCAAAATTGCAACAAATGTTGTATATAACTAATAATAGTTAAAAAACAAGCAAATTCATGTAGCAGTTCTCTTACCTGCATTTATAAAAATACGAATATGTGTGTTTGTATGACATAAAGTGCTTATCATGCATTTGATGCCAAATACAGTTGTCTTGACAACACAGTCAGTTAGACAAATGTTTACAAAGAAGAATAATAAACACAACACATGCAGACAGACCTGCGATAATAATAATTTTGAAAGCATACACTTATAAACAGCTTCTAGGACCTGTAAAGAGCATACATTTAATACACGTTTACATATACAGGCAAACAACTTATCGCTATTCATTTGAAATTTCTTTCAATCCGATTTCTTTCACTTGTAAATCTAAGAGTCTTATTGCCATTCCACAGTTTTATTCTTTTTGTTCTTTTCGTTTTGTTTTGTCTAGTTTTTTCTCACCCAGTCACTCAGACTTTTTTATAAAATAACAATTGTATGGTTGTTGCTGTTGTTGTTGGTATTAATTTTTTTTTCCAAAAGTGTAAAACGAGTATAATGAAATGTATAAAAAAGAAATGTAAAAAGAACCAAAATTTGTTTTCTTTTGTATAATTTTTAAATGAATTTTCTTGTGGGTTTTCGTTTTTTCTAATGCTTTATTCTTACTTTTTTAAAACGTCTAAATGCAGAACATGTTTTAAAGAATTTTTTTTAACCAATTTAAGTAAAATTTGTTAAATTGATTAATTAGAGAATCTATATAAAAATATAAAAAAAGCACTCGTAAAAAGTAAGAGAAACTGTTGAAAATACATATTTCATGCCATAAAAAACTGTATAAAATTAATGATTTTTTTTTTAAATTTAAATTTTTATACTACAAGTTATAAAACACACTTTTCGATATCTAATTGCTTGATGTTTTCAGTAATTTATGATTTTAATTATTTCAATTTCTGTTTGTTGTATTCCGAAATATCCATGCGTATACGCAATATTTAATTCATATTCGTTTATAAGATCAACACTCATACGCATCGTTGCCCAATAAATCAGAGAGCAAATACACAGAGATACCAGTTGTTTTCTAGATCCCATTAATAATTTGTAAGTTTTTAGAAGAAAAATGTTTTTTTGTAATTATTATTTAAAAGAAAAAAGGGCACTGAAATGAGAAAAATAAAGAAAAAAAAAAAAAAAAAAATCCTAAAAATGTTTAATTTACAAATCCCCAGATTAAAATAAAAAAATTTTTATTTACTTGTCACAAAATTCACTACATATTTTTTGTCGACAAAACTTTAACAAGAATCAACGAATCATAAGCATGCTATGCTTAAATTTGTATGCCTTTGAAGTACTTGTATGAAGGAACAGCTTAACTTAAGAATAAAATTTTTAAATTTTCCAAATTTTTTGTAAATTTTATTAATTAAATTATGTCTTGCAAAAAATCTGTACTTGTTTACAATGAATCTATTATATACTACATACTAAAGTTTGCCGGTTTTTAAAAACCAGTTTTTTAGAGAAAATTATGATATTCGAAAACCGTGTTTTTAGTAGAAAATATATATAAAATATCAATGCATGAAAAATAATTAAATAAGAAAAAAAATTTAAATCACAGATGTAAGCGGTTTGGTTCTTAGAATCATTACGGTCCAATTGCTGCATTGGATAAACTATATATTAATTGCATAACAAATGGCTCATTTATACGAGTGTCATTGCTAACCACAAAATAATTCTTGAGTTATGAATCTTATTTATAAGTTTTATGAAACTATAAAATATGTAACTATATAAATGAATTAAATTGTATGAAGAATAAAGTGAAAAATTTTTTTTTATATAAATTCGAAACCGGTTCAAACCGGTTTTCTGGAAAAAAAATTACTATTCGAAAACCGGTTTTTGAAAATATAGGTTTTTGTTTAAAAACTAATACATACGTATAGTTCCGATACTGAATTCTTTGTAGCTGCAAAATACTGAATTAATTAGAACTTCTATCATTATTTGTTATTTATTTAATTATCTATTAACTGATTTCCTTCATACGACATTAAGGTATAATTCCTTTATATACTGTTGTCATATTTTTACCAGTTACGCCTTTTTATTATTGAGCGATGAATATGTGGATTTTATGAAATGGTATTTTGATTTCATTGTTTTTTTTTAAGCAGATTAATGCGGTTCTTCATATAAAAAGATTTTGAAGAATATCACAAAAACTTTTAGCATTATTGCATTTAGAGCAATAGAGGAAGCAAAGCTGTATTATAGCTACTACTGCTGGATACACAAAAAGTCATGAAATGCTAACAGTGTCCTCATTTTTACTCTAACTAATCAACCAAACCAATTTATATAAAGCTACATAATTAATATTGTTTTTTGATTTACTAAAGTTTAATTTTTTTATGAAATTTTTTATAAAAATTCTTTATAGAAAAGTATTTTTGACATAATGACTTGTTATTTTCTAATAAGATTAACAATAACTCAGAGACGAATGTTAAAAAATTGTTATACAGAGTCCGTTATCTGACAATGTTTAATGACTAATATGTAGGTATGAGAAAGCAGATATAAAAAACTATATAATACGATGCCCTTGACTTTTGTTCGTCTTCTTACACGAATTTTCATATAAAAAATGTCCTAATTTTCTTTGTTTTCTAAATTCATATTTTAATCTATTTGCTCTGCACGCTTATTAGTTATGATTTTGTTTGCTATAATTTATCAAATTTTATTTCATCCGAAGTAATGGTTTTCTTAACAACTAAAATTAGAAAAGTCATTCACACCGTCTTATAAGCAATTTTCGTTATAAGTGGCGTATGATTGATATTCAATTACACTTAACAGACCAAAATAACACTCATACGCCTACCGGGCAGTCTGTGTAACATGATGCTGCAGAAAACTGAATGTTTAGTGGGGGGTTTTTTTTCTTAATACATACAGTAATTAATTAAATCAGTACATATCAATAAAAAATGGACAATAAAAAATAGATAAACAGATAATAATAATAATAATTATAAATATATATCAGACAGCTAAAAAGAAATTAACAGTTTTTATGAACTTTCAAAAAAACAATAATTAATTAATAAAGTGTGTTTATTATGTTTTTTTTCCATTTTCAATATGGATATTAAGTCTTTATAATTGCTTATTGGAAATAATTATAATTAAATCTTTAGCTAAATTTACAATGGAGGCAATTTCATGGAAAATTAATTACATTTGGATGTCATGTGATTATTGGTTTCAATTATATTTTGCTTTCAAATACGCATATTAATACAGAAATAGTAATTTAATTTTTAATTACTTTTAAGTTTTTTTTGTTGTATCTTAGGCACTTACAGTCCGATATAAAGTGTGATGTATCAATGGTTTCTCGAGAATTTTTTCGTAATCTTCTTGCAAAAATACTTTATATTTCCGGCGGTACGGGGAAGTTTTTATATCTATAAAGAGTATAAAATAGTAAATTTTTATTACACAAAAGCACCCTTTTGTATGTCACACAAAAATTTAAAATTCACGATTTGAATTGAGTATTATATCTTTTTTTTTATCATTTCCTACTTAGGCCAACTTCACTTTTAACAAAAATATTACCTTTTTTTAGATTTATTTTGTTTTATTTGAATTTAATTAATGAATTAGTATTTAAAAAGACACAATTTTAACGTCAATTTCCCTCCACTTGAAGTACAAAAATTCAATTAAAAAGTTTAATTGAATAGCACGTTTAAAATGTGTGTTTTTATTAATGTTTTAAAATTTAAATGAGACACTAGATATGCACTTATTTATATAAGTACATACAAAGCTCTTCATTTTTTGTTTTCTAAAGTACAGTTAAATAAAACAGACAATGATTTTAATAAATCTTAAAAAAACATGTCATTTAAATAACCGTCTATGAATTGGTTAAAGCTGTCGCTACTTTTGACAACTTTTCCTCACATTTCAGACTGTGTCTCAGGATAACTCAACGAATATTCGTCTTGCAATTGCTGCTATTTTAGGAGATTATTTGTGTAGGCACGGTATTTGAAACTCACAAAAAAAGCATACCTCAAGGCATCCATACCCATGCCCCAATTGTCATCGTCCAACCAAGAAGTTGTATTACCGGAAAATTTCTAGTTCAATTAAGCCATAATCGGCAGTCCGGTACAGCTCTTGGTAATGTCTTGTTAAAACGATTATTGTACAACCGCCAAGGTCATGATTCTACCAGCTTATTAAAAAAAAAATACAAAAAAATTATAAGTACACCTCCAGACCTAAATGTGCGACAAAGAGCTATATTTTCCGGATACTATAGATCATTTCTGTATTCACCGAGCTCTACATACATACATAATTGGCCATTACAACTCTGTGTCAGGGTTACGACTTAGCTGCTCGTAGCACTAATGTTCTGTGTGTTAATTTTTATCTATGAGTACAGGGACCTATAGTTAAAAGTCGACTCCGAACGACAGATTTGAGAAGCTTTTTCATGGCAATTAATTACTCCCAGAGCTTTTGCCAGAACACTGCTAAAGAGGTAGTCGCCGAAAGAAATAATTTTTTCATATTTATTTTTTTTTTCAAGATGTCAGAGCTGAGATTTGAACTCGGCACTATCATCTTAGTTAGCCAACATCCTAACTACTGGACTACGGCGACTACTACCGAGCTCCATGTGTGACCTTTTTTCCTGTTGAGCGATTAAGAAATAAGATGCATAGTTAAAGAAAATTTTGTTCCAAAAATCAGCATTTCCTGTATCTGTTGCAGTATATGATAAGCATTGCGAATGTTCAACCAGTTTTAATTGCTGCATGACTTGGGCTTTATATTGATAAAAGTTCAAATCCAAATGAAAAATATGCCACAATGAGCCAAAAGATAGATCCAATTATCCAGAAAAAATTGAAATCGATAAAAACAAACAATCAGCAACACTTTCATCAACAGAAACGATATTGTGGGCAGTGCGTACACTATGCAATGAGCACAGGCATGATCACATTTGTAACGCTCATAATTTCTTAAATTTTTTTATAATCTTGTAAATCTCAACACTGTAGGGTTGGTAAACGGTCCATTTTCGTAAATGATAAACCTTTTGTTAAATAACTGACACTGCAGATTTTTAACAGCCGACAGCCTAGCAGACGAAATAGCTGTTACTTTTTGGGGCTATTTAAAATCTGGCTTTTAACACAGTGAACCACAAACATTGCAAATTTTGAAAGCTAGAATTGAATAAAAAAATGCTATTTGACGGGCAATTCAAATTTTCAAATCACAAGATTTTCGGTCAGGACATTAGTGCTGCAAAATCTTTATAGTTCACAAAGCTATGTAAGCAGTTGTTCCGATCTATTGAAAACGAAAAGAATCGAAGGCAAATGCTATTTTAACATCCTATAACTCTCACCAATTAATTTTCGAATTGGTGCCAATTTTTTTTTCTTAAAATAATAACAGCCTATCGGTAGTGGGTGGAGCCCTGAAAAATGGATATTTTTGTTTTATTTTAATTTATAAAAAATTTATTTGAATATTGATATCAAGCTATTAATAACACGAAAGTGGCTATAAGAGCTCCCCATTAAAGATTTTTTTAGAAAATAAACCATTCGTTTCATTGACTAATTTTAAAATGTATTTTCGATTTTTTTTCCATTCCTAAAAATAAACTGGCCATGTTACCAACTAAACTAAAATGTACAATTTCAAGTCTAGAAAAAAAAAAAAACATTCCATAAATAAATTTATAAATGTAAACCAATTATTTATGTTTTTGTCCCTATCAAGTACATACATATTTCACTTTAAACTCCATAAAAGTTCTGGTGGTTTATCACTTTTGACAACAACAACAACATTCATACACATGTTCGAGTATGTAAATCACAGCAGTAAATACTAAAAGAGAAAGGGAGGGCTTATGTTTTTGCTGCTAGAAATTAAGCAGAAAAGTTTTCAGAAAAAAAAAATATTTAAATAAACCCCCATATTCTATAAAACGATATCGAGAGAAATTTAAAACCAGAGTTTTTTCAATAACAAATAAAACTTCATTGCACCAATTATTTTAAACTTTTGATAATCAAAGAATTTATGGTAATGGCCATATGGAGCATACGATTACATAAAAAACAAACAAAATCTTTTCAGTTGTGAAAATCATTGCAATTTGAAATTTTGGTTCGATTTTAATTTCACTGGATTTCGATTTTCAGAACTTGGGTGAAAAATTGAACATGAAACTTGTAAATTTTTTATTTGATATGAAAATGTATAAGAAAAACAGAAAAACAAAAACACAGTAACTGGTCATTGATACAATACTGCCCACACAGCCATACACTCATTAAATAATTTTTTTTTTTTTTGTGTAAAGAGGCACAAAAAGTTGGTCAAAAGTTTATTTTTGGTTTTCAAAGAACATATTTTATAAAGAACATACATACGAATATGAGAACAATAGCAATGAATGTAACAACAGAACAAAAAAATTGGGAATTATTTACTATTTCTCTGCCAGTGACAGCAGCAACAACAAAATTCTGCTGTTGATACTGTTCATTTATTTGCAACTTTATTGTGAATTTCTTTCAATTTTTTTTTTTTGGAATTTTTATTCAAATTAAATACGATTTCAGTAACAACAATTGCTGTCATCACAATCATCATCATGTCAAGTAATCAGAGCGCGATTATTTTTTGTTGTTTATAAATAAAACAGAATAATGAGTACACAGACTGAATTACAAGCTGGAGAGATGAGTGGCGTTTCATTTATGGCACATGTTACAATTACTTGAAGTTTTATGACAGAAAATAAAAGAAATACAAATTTAAAATGAAACATGTACTCATAGAATGGCTATTAAGCCGAAAAAATTGTTAAATTTTATGTTAAAGTCTACACACATGATTCAAATATAAAACCCAAAAAATTGTTTTTCTTGATGTAGTCCCCCGGCTTGAATTTTAAACAGATACATACATACACACATAATTGGTAATTATAACCCTTTTCTAGACTTACAGCCTAGCTTTTCACAGTACCTATATTGTGTGCGTCAATTTTTGTTTTTGAGTACCGGGGCCTACAGTTTAACGTCGTCTTCGAATGAGAGACTTGAGAAACTAGTTCATGGCAATCAGTTACTACCGGAGCTTTAGGCGGGTTTAGATGGTAATACAAGTCGTACGATAGGTCAAATTTTTGTGTGAAAAAGAAAGAATAAAATCGTGTAAACTTGATATGTAATGAGAGCGTACGAAAGAGGAAGAAAATACAGATGAAAATTTGACAGTCGTAAACCGTTTTTTGTTTTTTGAAATATTGTAAAAAACTAGCACACTTCATTACATCAGGGATGAATTTTTATGCTATTTTTTATGCTTAATGTGTTCACAATGGCCATTTGGCACAATCGTAGTGCAGGACATTGTTGTTAAGGCTGGCTTTAACATGTCACTAATGGTTGTCGACAACAGAGCGTCCGTGTGTCCGTGCACGATGTTCTGAAGTCTATATTTGAAGTTGTGGATCATAAGCAGAATATTGACGACACGCTTGCATAGTTTATACAATATGTGATTGACGACAGTCTATGTGACATTGTTGCTCTGACAGTCTTGCACGATTTTTGCGACATTTGTTTGAAAATGTCGCTGACGAACTGCTCTACCTGCCGTCTATACGTCGTGCAGGACACTCTATTGTCCTGCACCCATTACCGAGGTTGTCTTAAAGATAGAGCCAACAAATACACACTTTGACATATACTTTCCCATTTAAAATTTCATGAAAGTTCGAGCCCAGCACTCCCTTTGGTCCACGGAAATTATAGGTTATGTTAAGACTACAAAACTAATAATATCAAAAATTTCCATTTTTGAAATACTTTATAACTTTTTTTCTTTAAATTTCCCAATTGCTTTCTTTTAATATATTTTCTTGATGCGTAGAGTAGTGAAATTAAGAAATGCAATTTTAACAATTTCTTAAATTTTTCTTTTAAATAAAAGAAAAATAGATTTAAAAGAGGCAAATGATAAAGAAAAAATGTGATGTTTTGTTGAGACTTCAAATAATTTATTACAAAAAAAAAAAAAAAAAAATTATTTCTGAGACTCGTAGGTGGAGCTGAAAACATGTTCAGTTCGGGTGGTGTACATTTCCTTCACGGATGTCATGTTTCTCCGTTAATTGAATAATCTTTGCTAAATTATTTAAATTAATTTAAAAGAATTTAGTTCTGAACAAACTAAAACGTTTAATGACGAAAAAACTATTTGTCTCTCTTTCATAAAGTGCTGTTTTAGCACTTTTTCCGCATTAAATTTACTTTAATACAAAATTTTTTTCATTGAATAACCCCAAATTTGATTCAATATCTCCTTTTTGATTCTTTTTTCTTAAAAACTTATAATACATATAGATAGAGGAGGCGAAAACAACTTGGCATGATGGTATAAAATTAAAAATAAATATGTAAAAGCAATATTACAATTTCATGCTGTACAGTTTCTGTTTAAATGGGCTTTTTTGGACACAACTTTTAACAAAGTTGTGGTTTTTTTTATAAACTCTCCCACTTAAAATAACAACAATGAAAATTCATACTTTCATTTGAATATTTTTATTTTATTTGTCTTCTTTTCTGATAAAATCTCTTTCATAAATAAATAAATAAATAAACAAGAGTAGATATTAAAATAAAAATAGAAAGAGACGCAAATTTTCTTTTTTTCTTGTACTTTTCCACGTTTTGTGTTTTTAGTAGTAGTTGTTACTTTTACTTGATTTTTAAGCCTCTTTTTATAACCTTCATTAACTTATTTTTATTCCAACTTTGCTTTTAAATAGGATTTAACAAAAAAGGAGAATTCATTAAAAAACGAACAGTTTGCTGAATATGAAAATCTCTCAGGATGTGGTCACACATATTACTCGTATATAAGTATCAGTTGCGTTGAAAAATTAAAATTAATTTGAATTTTTCATATAATAAGCACGATAATAAGCAAAGAAATATTTTAAATAAAATTTTAAATTATATGCCACCTGTAAAGGCAACTTTCTTCCAAACTATTAATAATTTTCACTGTATCTGTAATAAGAGTCATTAAATAATAATGAAACATAGTGGTATAGTGGTTAGAGCGCTCGCACAAAAACTCCAACGGCCCAGGTTCAAATCCCAGCAAAGGTGAAAAATAAAAGAGTGAGTTTGCGGTTTTTTTAAGACACTCACCACACAATCAACATGCAACGATGAGAAAATTGCTGTCGAAGGTGAAGGTATGACACAGGCCTTTGAATGATAAATTCACAGCAATGTTTCCTAACACCCCGTCTATACGAACCATAGATTTGGTATATCATGACCAAAACGTCGGCAGCACAAATGTCAAAATTTTGTTCCAAATTGGTGTATGTGGTGACTACGTATGGTTTACCAAATCATAATTTATAATTTTTCATCAAGTGCATTTCGTTTATTTCTGCGGTTGAGAATGTAAAAAATATGGCGTCAAACTAAAAATGATAGTTGATGGTAGCACATAGTTGTTCGAACAATTGTTTTACCAACGGTGGTCGACAAAGAACATGACATTGATTTAGAGAGTCTAGACGAGCCATATCGATGATCGACCAAAAATTTGTTAATGATATACCAAATCTATGGCTCGTATAGACGGGGTGTAAGGTGCTTAATAGTAATATAAGAAAAACAAAAAGAAAAAAAAATGTATGTTCTGTCATAAATGTACTGTCCTTTTCAAAAATTCCAGTACAGCCACTGCATTTAGTAGGGGTTTACCCTTGAGTATTAGTCTCAAATAAAAAAAGAACAAAAAAAAAAAAACATAAAGATCATGAGTAAACCTAACCGTTGCAATGTGCAACTGTTCCATTTTCTTTAACAAGCCTATGCCGAAATAGATACGCGTATATAAATGTAGCATTATGTGAATAAAGCTACGGTCACACTAGACAAATATTTGAAGAAAAAGCCGTAACCACTATTTTATGATTATTTTAAATATAATAAATAAATTTTAAGAAAATGTTTACATAAAACGATTGTTTTGCATAAAAAAAAATTATAAAATAGTTGTCATGTTGCTTTGGGTCCTAATGGGACCGTAGCTTAACATAAATAATAAATGAAAATAAAAAGTAAAAATAAAATAATAAGTACTAGATAAAAACAATTATGCATTAAGAAAAAAAAAACAAACATTGTGGTCTACGTGGTCTGTTTTTCCGACATCTTGAGAGAAAGATGTATGGCAAAATATTTCTTTGGGCGACCACTTAGAAGTCTTCTGACAAAATCTCTCAGAGTAACTGATTGCCATGAACAAGCTTCTTAAGTCTGTCGCTTGGATTCGACGTTGGACTGTAGGTCCCGGTACTCATGGATAAAAATTGATGCACACAATATTTGTTCTGTGAGAAGCTGGGCTGTAGCTCTGAAAAAGAAATACTTAAACAATACAATTCATTTATGTAATAATTACGTATACAATTTAATTCAAATTCAAAAATGATAATCGTGTTAGTTCCCAAAGTAAGGCAATGAAAATGAAGCAGCAAAAAAGCAAATTTGTTACTAGCGATCCTTAATAGCCCAACGAAAGATGTTTTAGAAGGGTATCTTCTTGACATGACGACCTTTCAAATTATTCTGAATAAAATTGTTGTTCTCGAAGGAATATACACGTCGTTTAAATCAACCATGACTGGTTCCAATATTTTATGTTTATTTTCTTTAATTAATCGGTAGAAGTACGAGTATACGAGTATGAAGAAAATTTAGGTTTCAAGGAAATACATTTACATATTTACGACAATTAGGAGAATAAGAATAAGGAGAAGTCAATTAATAGTGGATGTTTAATTAATATAAGAGGGTTTTGGAATTAAAAGCAAAGAAACGTAATAGGCAGTTAAGCGTGGGATAATTATACAAGGATTACTGTAAACAATTTTGTTCACGTTTTTATTTTACTTCAATAGCATATGAGGTAATGGGATCTTCAAGTAATAGCGTTTAACAATTGGATTATTCATAGCCTACCAAATGTTTAATTGTGCTTCTCCCGTTTGTTTTCCTAGAAGTAAAGATAAATGTAAAATAACAACAACAACAACAGTAAAAAAACCCAATGTTTACAACAGAGTAAACAAATTTTATTTCATTTTATTTATACGTTTTACACATATTGGTCAGGTATGGTAAAATTGGTACATTTGAACTTTTATTGGTACCTGAAAAGTACAATGCTACATATAAAAAACGCTTATTAAGTAAAATCGTCAAATGACTGTTCTAGCCGTTGAGTTCATTTCAATTCTAATTTGATATTGAGAGCCATAAACTTATTAAGAAGTAATTGCACACATTGTATATATTTATTTAGTGTATATATGAGTACAACCTATTGCCAATATTTTTTATATTTAGTTTTGCTAGGTTGTAGGAAACAAGAAAAGAGGTTCTGTTAAAATTTTGTCATGATTCGAGTGAACTTTCATACAAAAAAACTGAGAGTTTATGAGTTTTTAATGAGTGACTTTTAGAACAAATCCGGTCTAAAAAGTACAATTTTAAAACTTCATATACCATTTCTGGTATCATACAAAATTCACTCACCCAAAAACACACACATACGTAGAAACTCCCACAAACATTTGAAAGGCAGAGCAACATAATTCTCTTATTTTTTTTGTTACATACAAACGCATACATGACCACATTTAAAGCCTTAAATGGTTTTTTTTTTGTATTTGTAGTGACGAATGTATACTCGTAGAGCAATGAGAGAACGAGAAAGAAAGTCTGTTGTTCACAGAATGTAAATAAATGTTATGGCCAGTCCGGTTAAAAAAGACAAAAATAATAGTGAAACAACTAAACTTTTAACCACAGCTGGTGAAGATCTCGTTTAACACACAGTTACACACTTTAGCTGTTTAAATATAACTTTTAACAAAAAAAAAAAAAAAAAAAAGGAATGAAAAATTTGTTAAAGAGAGTAGTGGCTATATGAGATACCAGCTTTTTCAGTGCTTATTAAAATTTCCAATGCAACATATTTATTTTGGTGCAAGTGTCTAGTGCTTTTTATTAAAATTTTAGCGTTTTTTTTGTATAGTTTTTGGTGACACAAAATCTTATTTTAAACTGATCACAAATAAGTTTGTTGAGAAGCAATAACGCCACATTTTTGCAAGTGTTAATCCAAATTAAAGTACGTTAAAATGCAAAATTTTTTGTAAAAATGTCTTCTTAAAAATACCATGTTATGCCATGTCACGTAGCTTTAAATACAATGTCATGCCATGCCATACAAAATTATCATAGTGTCTTAGCATGTTATTCAATTCACTAAGCTGTTGTAGCTCGTTGTGTTGAATAAAATGTCTATGAATGTTTTTTGTGTATAATATTTTTAATACCGTGGTATAAGTAGTCGCTACATCACTCGGTGTTATAGGTTATATTTGGAATTTGTAAAACTATATACATTTACATTACAATGTTTGTTTAATGTTATCTGTCATTTTGTTTTATCCATATTTTCCAATAATAAACACACAATTTCTAATAGAAAAAGAAATTTACTGAATATAAAACTTTTTTGCAATAAGAACTCAGTTTTAAAAAAATGTCTAATTTATCTGCAGTTTTATTTTATAGATATAATAATTCATAGTTTTGACTACAACATATTTTATAATGTCTTCATATGTATTTGTCGAACATGTTTGAATGGCAAAACATGGCATGGCAATTTCATGATGTGACACTTGTTACAAGTACTATATTGTATAGACCATGATATGCAGGGTGTTTAAACTCCTGTAGACTAGTGGTTAGTGTTCTAATAAGGTTAGTGAAAAGTGTACATTGAAAAAAAGTGTTTATGAAACCTTTAAAGGTGTTATAATTTATAAGCATGTAAATTATTAGACCGGATGACCTGCAAAGTCGAAAATTTTGTGCTAAATAACCCTTAAACTTTCTATATTAAAGTTCAGCAATTGAGCAAACTTTTCGTAACCATATGTTTAAGGCTTTCAGTCTGAAATGAGGTTTCCTTCTTTGCTGATTTGATTTTGCGGAGGCTATTAGTAAAATAAACGCTTTAGAACTTAACCCACTACTCTCGCATTACGAGACTAGCGCAATCACTAATCACTAACGCAAATCAATTTAATTTCTAATTTTTGTATTGAGTCAGAATATAATTGGCGGATAGAGCACATAAACTCCCTCATGACGATTTATGTCATATTAGTTGCAGTCGTTTAATCTGTTAAATGCCCCTATAACTCTTAAACTTAAAAAAAAAATTTTTATGAAAGTTTTGTGCGCTATAAAAGAGATTTACCAGATTAAACAAGTTCCCCTATGGTTTATCTAGTTGTGATCGGTTTATTATTAATTTTTTTTTCCTTATGCTATAAAAATCTTTAAAATAATCGTCTTTATATAAACCAGTTTATTGTAGTCTTGACAACTTGCTGCCTGCTGTCGTCTATGTGTTTATAGCATTAACAAAACTAACGGCTTTATTTATAAAATACATATATGTTACGGTTATCTAGGGTCTTCTTGACAATTATTAAGTAACACTTTTTTTTGATTGAGGTCAGCACTTAGGGGATGACTCCTACTCATGCAGTACATTGTGCTTTATTATATTTTTCTCATTTGTCTTTAAAAAAAATACAGCGGAAATCGCTTTTCTTTGCAAATGCTATTGGAAGTATAAAAATGAAAAATATGCGTTTTTTCCCGCTTGTTGAAATTAAAAAGATGACAACTCCGTTTACCGACAATTAATATCGACATTCATTCAATTTTACCACTTTTTGGTGTATTTGTTGTAGGTTTGTCAGATTCTCTTTATTTGCAATGGAAGTAGTATTGGTGGTGTTTAAATTTATGGCCGTATTTGTGTAATATGGAATGTATTTAATATTTCTGCCGACTGTTTTTGGTTTCACTTTTCAGAAAACGGTTTGTTTTCATAAAATATTGAGTTGAGTGGTGGAATTAATAAATATTTACATACGCACACACACACACACTCACGAACACAAATATTCATACGCTTTTAAGCATATGGAAAACAAAATATTTAAATATATTTTAATGTAAACAAAATAAATACTCCTACACAAGCACACAAAAAAAAAAAAAAAAAAAGAAAATACAAAATAAATATTTATTTACAGTGAGAGATGAAAGTATAATCCTTAAGGAGAAATTTGTACACTTATATACATACTTATAAAGAGAAAAAAAAAAAATCAAACTGCAAGCAAGCAATCGCGAGAAGGTAACAAAGTAATTGGCAATTGAAAAATAAAATAGCGAAAAGTGCAGTATTTTTTTCTATAAAAACTAATATCACTGTACGAAGTATTCTCTTTAGAAGATCACTATAAAATATATATGTACATATTAGCGGGTGTATTACCATTAATTTCCTTTCATGCATTTAAAATTTTTTTTAATTTTTTATTCAAGGGAAGATGTTTAAAGACACTTGGATTTATAGAAAAGCAAAAATATAAAGGGCCATTAAAAAAGTAAACTAGCACCCCATTTCTCAGTATTATTAAAAATTTTTTTTTTTTTGGAGGGGCAACGAACAAATCAAAATTCCAAATTCTATAGGCATCTCAGTCGAATACGTATTTCAATATTTTGAAAATACTTTCTGAATTTGCTTACAGTTCACGACACCTTTCAGAACATCCAGAAATGTAAAAATTAAGGGGAATTGTGCTTCTGTTGTCTTAAGAAAAGTTCGGCCAAGTAGATCATATGCTTATAAAATACAACAAGTTCAAGAATTGAAGTCAAGTGACCATGGCTTTCATCGAATTTTTGCTGATTGAGCTCATTTGAAAGGGCCCAATGAAACTAGTTTTATTCAAGAAGTGTATTTAGTGATGGCGTACATTTCTGCTCAAATGGCTGAATCATATATGGAACGAAAAAAATTCTCAAATCTTTAACAAATTAAAATTACTGTAATTAAAACTCACTGTATGTCATACTTTACATACATACTTTCCTTTTAAAATGAGTGATCGTCATGTACCGCCATATTCTGACTGAATGAAGTTTTCATTTTCAAAAATGACGCAATTTGCCACATAATGTGCTTAAAGATCGATTTACAAATTCCTTTCCCAATGTGGTTATGTTGCCTTGGGCTCTTCTTTCGTGCAATTAACCCTTCCTGGATTATTTTTTATACACTTATGTTAAGTCATTGGTTTATGTCGCTTAATCACCAAGTCGTGGAACTCAAAATTTAAGGCATTATTGATACTATGCGGCCAAATTTATTGGTAAAAGTAGTTATAAATAGGACTGATGGAATGTACTGAATAATTCGTGGCCGCGGCAAACATATGCCAGAAATAATATTTAAAAACAAATATCTACCAAATTATAAAAATAGAAAAACACGAAAACAAAATTAATTGAAACAATACATCTATCCTGAAATATTCTTCTTTAACATTCTCAAACTCTTAAAAACACCCTTTCTTCTCTTGTTTTAATTTTAACATTCACTGTGTTTTCTTTACAAATACAAATTTCCACAACATTTTTATGGATTTATGGTTGATTTTCATTAAATAATAGTTTTTCCATATCGTTTGGCTCGTTTGTCATGTCAATGTGTGCTTAAACGTGTTTAACAAAATGCTCTACAAATATTCAAAACCGCATAAAATTAAACAAATGGGTGCCAATTTTCTTTGCAAAAAAAAAAAAACCAAAATAAATAAATAAATTTAAATGTTTTTATTTCATTCGGTTTCATGAAAATGATAACTTTGTGGCAACAAATGTGGTTAAAACTTTGTATACCAAATTTAAATTATTATTAAATATAATTGTATAAATATTTTTTATTATTTACATTTTATCTGTATAATTTTGACGAATCGTTTAAAGATATTTACTTGGTTTCTCTTGGTCCTTATATTATGCATTGGTTTGACTTGTTCCTTGTGAACAACTTTTTCGTAGCCCAACCACCAACCACCATGTTCAAATCATACAAAATCATGTCGATATTGCAATTTTTTGTAAGAAATTAAGGAACAAAATTAACCCTCTATATCTAAAAGGGGGAAAAATATTAAATGAACAGCTCTCAAAACTGTTGGTTTGTTTTTTTTTTTTGCTTTTTTCATATAACAACATGAACTTGAAATCTATTTGTCTTTTAGAAAGAAACAGGGGGTAATTTTATATTTGAGTACATATTTATTTTAATATAAATCTATGGAGTACCTCCCAATAATATCTGTTTTTCTTGTTTTAATCTGCTATAGTTTAGACAGGAATATATTTTTTGTACAATTTCTACATTTAAAACTTACAATACTGGTGTCGTCTGTTTTCAATGTAAAAGAAATTTTCCATTAATCCTTCTTTTTTTTAATTTTATATAAAGGCTTAGATTGTTTGTAACTATTTACTAATTTATTGGGTATGATAGCGATCAATATCTCGCATGTTCATAATTCATGCCTCTTTCATGCCACTTTCTTTTTAAGACATTTTTTCTTTAACGAAATATGTGTTTTCATTTATGTATGTCAACTGTAAAATGTTTTGTTTTCAGTCTATTCTTTAAAAAGGCTTTTATTTACACATACATACATAAACACAAGCTTTGCTTTTACAAAATGTACACAATCTCTCACTTATACGCTTTGCTCATGTAAACACTTTTTATTCTCTGTCAAGCTCGCGTTATTAAAAATTGTATATTTTTTTAAGCATTTCTCTCTCGTTTATGTAATTGCTCTTGATATAATTATAAGTAAATAATAAATGAAACTGTACACGTACAAGTGTGTGTGTGTGTGGGTATTTTAATAATATTTAAGAGCACTAGACGTAAGTGAATATGTGTGTACGCATATTTTTTTAAATGCAAGTAATTAATAATTATAAGATCTACTACAGAGAGATTAATTTAAAACATTTATGATAAAATTAAAAAAAAATATTTTGTTTTTACACAAACACACACATGCATTTCAAGATGCTTTATTATGGTTACAGTTGTAATCCAACTGTGAAGAGTGCGTAAAACAATTCAATTAAAATTAAAAATAAAATAAAATAAAATAAAAAACAAGACAAAATACAAAAAATAATAAATAACTCACTTCAAAAGTAATTAAAAATAAGAAAGAAAATACATTTTTCTTCCTTTATTTAAAATCCTGAAGTCAATGATAAAGACAGCCCATCAACTGTGATCAGACATGAAGGTTGTTCTTCTATCATAGATATCAGTTGTATTATTTATGAGAAATTTAATTACAAGGATACAAATTTGTTTAACACTTTACTGCTCATACTTAAAAAGAATGCAGTTGCACTTTTACAAGTGGTGGTATACAGTGGCTAACAAAAACCACACTTTCCATTCTTATGCTGCGGTGAGATTAATCAAATATTTGACACAATTTTTTTATGGAAAAATTTCGTTTTACGCGAACATTTTTTATAAATTATTTTAAAATAAATTTTAATAAGAAATATTAGTTCGATACATATTTTCTTAACAAAACTCGAAGTAATAGAAAATTAAAAAACAAATGCTTTTATAAAATAGTGCCTAATTTCTTGTCCATTTATCTATTCTATTTGAAAACTGGTAGAACTATTTAAAAACTTTCAAAATGAAAGACTGCGCTATCAGACTAACGTAACATTTACATTTATTCTATTATAAAACAAACATTGGGTTTTACAAAGCCCGGTTATATTAATAAATATAATCTGTAACACCAAGTAGTCGCCGTGGACTAGTGGTTGTTGCTATTCAGCACAACGATCTACAACAGTTTAAGCGAGTTGAAGAAACGTGTTAAGACACTAAGATGACTTTGCATGGTATGGCATAACACTGTGATTGAGACGACATGACAGCATGGCATGGTTTGCTTTTTAAAATGGCGTTTTTACACAATAATTTGCGTTTTGCAGAACAACAATATTTATTAATGCAAATAGAAGCAATAAAAATGAAAATAATAATATTTTCACAAAATAAGTAGTTGTAACGTCTTCTTTGTGAAATATTTGCCAAATGTGACCGTTGATTAATTAATGGTGGATAGTTAATGTACTCCCAATGCAGCGATCATTTGCCTTACAAACCGCTTGGTTTTATATTTGGTAGGCGAAAGGACGCTGAGAATAAATGAGAAAACTTTTGTGAAACATTCTAATAAATTTGTAAAAGATAATTAGTTTTTTGTCACCAATTTTAATTTTATTTTAATTTTTTCAAATTATTTTACTTCTGCAGTAATCAATTTCTCTTTGAGAAAAGGAAAATTTGAAATATTTATCTGTGTGGCTTGGGCGCTTATTAAATGAAATGTATGTGTATGAACATTTTTGTAAAGAAATTAATCATTTGAAAATTGGCAATATTTTGCCGCCCGCGACTGCTTGCCACTTACATTGAGCTCTCACTATTAATTGAAATAAATAGAGAAACATTTAAAATTTCGATAATTTTAAGAAGTTTTTACTATATTGCTTGTTGTAGAAACAATAAATAATACAAAGTAGTAAATGAAATGAAATTTTTCTTTGTTGTCTTAAGCAGGAATTGCCTTAAAAACAATTTCTGTTATAGGTACCTACTTATATACTTAATGTACATTTTTTAATCTTTTTAAATTCGTCGTCCGTCTTCAAACAATTTTAAATTCAGCATTAAGAAAATTATATAACATTATAAATTATTTCTCTTTATTCGTTTTTTTTTATTTCCTTTGTTTTCCCTCTATCAAACCATTCATTAAAAGTTATGGCAGCAAAAATAAACACAAACATTGACGATATAAACATTCCAATACTGGGAAAAAAAGGAGAAAAAGTTTTTTTATTATTTTTCAAACAAAACCAAATAATAAAACAAAGAAGAGCAACAAATAAGAGTAATAATACAACCAACAACAAATACAAATAACAAAATTAACATAATAACCTTTTCATGTAAAGTAGACTATATAAGTACATCTACTTATACATATACACACATACATAGTATGTATATACTCTTTAAAATTTGCCAAACCATATACACAGAAAGGAAATTTATAAATTAAAACACAAGTTCTTTGTGGGTCAAGTACGACCATATGTCACCACATTCTTCAATTGAGCCTGATTTTATTTGAAACTCAATTCAGGGGTAAAGTCAAAATTTTTTTTAACCTGCAGACTTTTATTTAAAAATCTACAGGTAAATAAAAAGCCTTTTCATAATAAAAACTTGGCATGTAATTAGCAAAGTTGGAAACAAACACGTATTAAATATCAAACTTGCGAGGTGTTTGGCAAATATTAAAAATAAAGTCCTATTGACAGCCCTTGACAACACCACAAACCACCACAACGCATACCAGGTATTTTTTTTGTCACAAGATGTTATTTTAGCCAATCCAATTGTAATGGAAATTTTTAAATTTCAAAATCGTCCACTTCTTTCTCAGAGTTTTACAACGTTTCAAGGTGTTCTTTACAATCGCTCTCCAAAATAATGGAGTGCAGTTTAAGCTATCATCGCTTTTGAAGTGATTATATTACAAAAGTATGGTCGATCTTTCTCAAAAGTTCACATTCAGTTAATAAACACTTGTAGACTGAGAATCCTAAATTAGAGGCTGATTAAAATGAGAAACAATAGTTACGAGAAAAAATCAAAATCATCTTCTACGTATTAACCAAAAATATTATTTCAAATTTTTCAAATGAAATTTTTCAAAATAAATAATCTCAGAATTATATGCTTAAGATTTTATGAAAAAAATGGAAAGCTGGATGCAAAAGTTTATTTAGAGGAGTTTTGTGTAAATCCCTTAAATTTTAAATGAAAATTGTTTTTGTAAAAAAAACAAACATTGGCTAATTTATTTATAAAGTAACCCCCTTAATAAACAAATAAATTTTCAATTTTGCAATCTTCAGTTCAATTTAAAGGTCACAAACAGTCAAACGGACGTTATGATAAGTAAAATAAATAAAAAGTATTTTTTTATTTATAATTTTTTTATATTACAGTCCTATTTTATAAAAAGACTGTTTCATTAAGAATTAAATTTAAATGTATTTCTTAGGTTTGCCAACTTTCTTTTTTAAATTAATTGAAACTACAAAAGTGTAGCATTAAGTATATGAGTACGAGTATCGAAAGCAACAGCTCAAAACAAAGTTTAACTTTTATTAAAATTTAATTCATATCTTACCGCAATTACCTATAGTTGTGTAGGGTAAAATATGTATAAAGAAAAGGAAAAGCAACAACAATAACCGTTCCATTAATGGATTTTTGTGTATTCAAAATGAGCATCAATTTCACAAACAATAATAAATTACATTAAAATTGTTTGTTTATTTTATTCGGTTCGGTTTCTTTTGCTTCGCTGTCTTGTCTCTCTTTTGCTTTCACTCTTTAACTCAGAGCATATTTTTTAAATTACTTTAATAAAAGGAGAAAGGAAAAGAGAGCGAGAGAGAGAGATAATATTTTATAATTATTCGTTATAAAAATGAATTAATGATTGAATAATATTCTGTGAATATCGTCATTGTGTATGTGTGTGTTAAGGAAGGATAGAGAGAGATAGAGTATATTTGCTTAGTAGCACAATGGGTTTCACTACGACTAGATTTGAAAATAAATTAAATTTAAATTACGTTTAAAATAAGGCTAATATAAGTTAAAAAGAAACTAAACTTATAAAATTCTGTATTAGTTTTCGACAAAAACAAAAAAAAAACTTTCTTAAGTTGGTGGATCTTTATGACTTAAAAAGAACGATACAGATTTTTTTTGTAGTACATTTAAACGCCATTTAATTTCATTTTATTTAGAACTGAAATCAAATTACACAGCAAAAATATGTAATACTTTTAAAAGCTTAAAAGGAACTTAACTGTTAAAGGCTTAGAGAGAAGTAGGAAATCTGATAAAAATGCAAATATGCAAAAATAGCATGTAGTGAGTGGTTGTAAGATTTAGTTTACAACATTTATTTTTATATGTTGAAGCCAATACAACACAGCAATTAGGTATTGTGAACGATAATAGAGGCCATAATTCTTACAATCTAATCTGAATGAGACCTATGTAATGGCAGTCGAAAACTACTTCACTTCCGCTAATGTAATACACTTTCCTTAGCGGATGATAATTCACCTAAAAATTTTTGTCTCAGAATTCTAATAGATTAATGAAACAATTTTACTATAACTCAAGATTTTGAAGATATTTTACAAATTTCAGAACACATTTATGTGATAAAATCTTGTAGAAAAATAATTTCAATTTCTAGGAATTCATATACCGCCCCACGATATTATTAACCATTAATAAACAAATTAAATTAATTTTATTTTAATACAGAAGCCAAGCCACATTTTGTTCAAAAAATGCTAAAAAAAATGTTAAAGAGTATTGAAATAAAAAAAAAAAAATCATGAAAATTTATGTTCAAATAAATATCTCTGCTAAACATTAAAGAAAAATTAATTACACTGCTAATGTCTTACGATAAGCCATTCAGTTAAAAGACTGTGAATAAGAAAAAATAATAAAAAATAGATGAAAGAATAGATAAAGAAAAGTACTAAAAAAACAATTAAAAGCATTAAAGCTTTTGCTTGCTAGATGCTGCCGTATTCATTTCAATGGCATTAAGTACGCTTTAGAGGTCTTTAATTATTTACTTTAAAGAGATTTTGATTTAATCTACTGAAGACAGACATTAAAATTTTTGAACAACAAAACAACAACAGCAAAAAATTACAAAAACATGAAGCAATAAATAAAAATGACGCATTTTTGTTTTCAAAATAATTTTCTACTGCGCATGTGCGTCACAGTTGCCCAAAAGTGTTTGTAATGTATGAAAAATTCTACGAAATTTCAATGATAAATAGAAAACAATAAATGTTTTGATTCTTTATATATATTTAACCTATAGGTACTCATAATAAAAGGCATACAATTATTAATTTATTATTGTGTTTTAATTTTGTTTCTTTTTTTGTGATTTTGTGGATTGGAAAAGTTAACAGGAAAAAACTGAAAATTAATTTTAATTATGCACTACAATAACAACACAATCAATTAATTTTGGTTTTAAACACTTATTATTTTCTCATTTTATATTATTTTTTTAATTATTTGCTGCTATTTTTCACAATTTTTAATTTTTGTACAAAAAGTTCATATTTATCTTTACAAGCAACAAGAGTGGGCACTATCTACGTCACGCAGCAAGAAAAACCAACGAACATGCGCCATGCGTAATCTGTTCATTTAAACAGATGAATCTGAAATACAATATATGAAAATGACAATAAAAAACAATAGTGGTAATCACTCTAAATTGAAAATACGCTTGCAAGTGTTGCAAACGTAGCGAACCAACTAAACCAACGACAAAAATGTAGGCAGATATAAGGAGATTGCTATGTTTGCACGAATTACATCGGGGTATGCTAAGAATGATTACCGGTAATATTTAATATTAATAACCCTCTTCTACTGACGTGATATGGTGGTAGACTACCAAACACCATTTCCACGGCTTATAAGTTCCGTTTTGTAGAACTAATAAAACTATCGTTGTACACAGTGGCTAAGTTTGTCATTCCAATACGTGAAAATTCTGACTCAAAGGTACAAGATATTTAATTTTTTGGATTATTTGACAGTTTGATAGAGTTTGTATACAAAGTTTCAATAATATCAGTCTATTGCGGGTGATAAACTTGCCAGTTTTTATCTATATACTAACGAGTTGCTAACTTTTCATTATACATACGGCCGTAAGAGTATAAGACATTATTTATATATTTATTGTATCGATTCATAGCGAAAGTTCGTGTTTAATGTTATTTATCGGCATGGTATGAATTCTCTGTTAAAACTTTAACCTGTACCTGTGTTTGTTGGTGTCTGCTACACAACCAAATCAGTCTCAGAGGGATAATAGTATTTTTATAAATATGTTTTAATTATAAATATTTATGACTAATTTATGCCGAAGGTAGACAAAAGATTGTTCATTCATTCAGTCATATACGAGTTACTAAAGTACTTCGATCTGAAGACCTATTATATAGCCTACAACTCATGCAGGGTTCTTATAGTCTTTCCCTAGTTTCGTCGTTCTGACAAATTTCAAAATGTCGGCCGATGTATATCTTCTCTATCCAATATGTGATAATCACCAAGGTGCCTCCACTTACATTGCACCACTGCTGAAAAAGCGCTCTGATTACTCGATTGTCATCGCAGAATGTGCACAAACTACTTGAAAAGATACCAATCTAATACAAACTAATGTGACCGGTTAAGGGTCCTGCCAGTAGCCTTAGATTATCCCTAGATAATTTAATGCACAACTCATATCTCCTTCCATTATAGTTGCCAAGTGGAAGGTTGGAAAGTCTAAGACCCGTTACACAAGAGATTAGCGAAATATACAAGTACTACTGAATTAATTGTTATTCGAGTACATCAAGGATCTTAAGTTGATTAAATTTATTTGTAATTTTTGTAAAACGAAAGACGTCGATAAAATTGTTTTATTCTTAAACACTTATTTTAAGTTTAAGTTATTATTTCAAAAATTAAGTTTAAAATGTTAAACATTTTCTGTTGTTTTAACAAGAAAGAGAAAAAAATCTCATTTATTTTATATAAATAAAGTAATTTATTCTCAAAACCGCTTAAGTTTTAGCTATAAAAACAATAAAAAGGCATCAAATTAAGCGACTTTGAAAACCTAATGACTAGAAAGAAGAACTGAGCCCATATCAAAAAAGTTCCATAAACACACAAATGAACAAAGGAGTCACAAAAAAAAAAAGAAAAAAAAAAAAATAATAATAAAACAAATACAACCTTTTTTAAAAAATTTCAAATCCAAATCCGAGATAATAAATTAAAAACACCCACACTCCACACTTTTAAAGAAATGAGAAAATAACTTATTTCGCAAAGCTTTTAGTCACAGTTAAACTATAGGGTTTTCCAATGAGAATGACGAAAATTTGGTAGCAATCAAAAATTTCTAGTCGCCGAACAAATATTCTTTTTAAATTGCAACTATTACATACATACATACGAGTACATATGTAATTGGCCTTTACAACTCTATTTCAGAGTTACAGCCTAGCTCATCCCAGTACCCATATTGTGTGCGTAAGTTTTTGTCCATTAGTACCGAGACCTTCAGTTTAACTCAGATGACTGCTTTTGTCTGATGACTGCAAAAGGCCATGATACACTATCCTATTGAGCCGTACGATTTGTCAAAAAAATCGTGTGTGTTAAAAAAGTATAACAGTGTGGCATAAAAATGCATCTGTAGGATAGATTTTTTGACAAGTTTGACCGACTTCATATTCGTTTGAAAAATTTCATAAACATTTTTCGCCTTGTGATCAGGGTTGAATTTTATAAGATGTTAGCAAAAAGCAACTCTGCATATCAAATGCATATTTTGTGAGATTTTCTAGTGAATGAATCGTACGACTGTGTATGATAGTGTATCATGGCCATAAGAGATCTTCGCGGATAGACATTTTTTTCATATTTCTTTCTTTCAAGAGTTCAGAGCTAGGGTTTGAATCCGGAACTCTCATCTAGTACGCCAATACACTACATACTAGACTAGACTATGGAAACCACAACTATTCAGTTCGTGAATTCTACCGACGGTATTCAAATAGCTTTTAAGTAAATTTTTGCATACAGTTTTCGTTTTTTTTAAATACACGTCAAATTTGTGATCAGGTTATGCCGAGAGTATATTTAAAGTAAATTTCTGTTACAGTTCTTTGGTCGTAAAACTTGTTAAACGATTAGAGAAATGCGGACACTTTTGGTCGCCACAGACTGCCAACATCTACCAGTGTTAATTGAAAAACCATGTGTTATGGAAACGAAAACTCCTGCAAATGAGCTTTATAAAATTCCATGTCATTTATTGATTGCTTTTAGATTTCAAACAGAACTTGTATACTTTAGGAGTGGGGGAAATACATGAAAATGATACAACAAAAATACGAAAAAAAAAAATATTTGTATAACCAGAGTGAGTGGTAGCAACAATTTTGACCTGAAGCGTTTACGTATATAAAATTAATGAAATGATTTTCTTACCAACAAAAGGAGAAATTTTAGTTTTTAGGCCTTTTTTAAGCAACTAAATTAAGCGATGATGATTTGCAACAACTTTTTATAACTTCCGTTTTTTTATTATCTTAAAAAAAACGACCTTCCAATACTCTACTCAACTTTCTTGGTGACCTTTTATTTCCTATCACTCAACAATTTTATTTTTGTTTTGGCCTTTGAGTTTGTAAAAGCCGGAGAGAAAGAGACAGACTTCATCAATATTCAATACAAATTGAGAACAGTAAGAGTTTGTAATTCAATTTCCTGTCATTGTATATAGAAATTTTGTTTTATCCTTTTCTTTTTATTTCTTCTATTGTTGGTTTTTCCAGTATACTGGCTTTTGCTGTTTAATTCACATTCAGTGGCTTTAATCTGTAATGGTCTATTTTGAAACAAGCCTTAGCACTCTATAAAGTTTTAACAGTTTTTTAAGAGATGTTGATAATGCCCAACAACTATATTAATTTTTAATATTGTTGTAATAACAACACTGATTATCTGTTAAGAATTATGGTTTTAACGATTACAGCCAAAAGCCCACTTATCCGTGCTTTAATGCTATCACGCACACACTTACATATACACTTTACCAGTTATAATTAAAAGATTTTACAACTAGAATAACACATATGAGTGTGTTAACAAATTCAATGATTGTGCTTTTTACTTTCATAACAGTAGTGGGTTAAATAATAGCAGCGAATTTGTTAATATATTCTTATTACGTTCTTTGTAATTTTAACACATAGTGCATGCCATATCATATTTTTTGTTCGTTATGACTAGGGCAACTAAAAATATGCTCTATAAAATTAGTTTTAAGCGACTAAAATATGCATTGAAAAAACAGTTTTAAGCCTTAAAAATATGCTCTATAAAACTCATAATACATAAATATGTTGATGTCAAATTTCGTATATTTTTTTTAAAAAATTTTAAAGTGTGAAGAGTAAGAATTAGCCACCAACCAGATAAAAGAAATTTCCTTTATATTTACATATCGTTCATTTGCGAGAAGAGTGACATAACTCAAAAAATGTGTTTTTTGAGTTATTATTGCAGAAATATGAGACGAACTGTAATTTAAAATATATCTAAAATTGTATTTATATCTCTTTTTTCACTGAGTGGTGACCAAAAGTGTTTTGTACTTTTCCATTAGTTTGGCTAAATTAAAATGTTTAAATACATTTATCTCAGAATCGCTTTTTTTAAATTATGCCACTCTTCTCGCAAATGTGCGATATATTTATTTCAATTCCAAAATTAACAAAAAAATAAAAAAAATTTCAAAAAATTCATACTGACAAGAATACAAAATAAAAGAGTAAAAATTAATTTAAATTATTTTTGCAATAAATAACAATCATATCGCCCAAATTTTGAAACATAAAAGCTTTGTCGTAAAACGCTCTTGTACATCGAGAAACTTCTTTCGACATCAACGGAAGTAATTGGTGCAATCTTGAAAGCAAATGTTTCCTAGCATAATTTCTTGCGTTGAGCTCAATATGTTTTTGACTTCCGAAGTTTTATTTTATGGTAAATATCTTTTTTTTGCTGAAACTGGCTTATTGCAAACTTTACAAAACAGAATATTCCTATTAGTTTTAAAAATTCAGTATTCACTAATACATTATTTAGTCTGAATGACACAAATTGCTTGATTTTCTGCATATTCTTACGAAAATTTAATTAATTTAAAAATCAACTTTTAATTTAATTTTTTATAATATGCAACTATGACAATTTTTCTCCAAAAGGTACAACGTTGAAAAATACGTAATTTTTAATTGAGAATTCATTATTAAGCAATTTTTTCAAACGCTAATTCCCATAAATGTATGTAAAATTTGTATGCTTTGTATTTAATTTGTTTTTTGCATTCTTATCAAATTAGTATTACCTATTGCACAATAGTTTAAAAAGGAGCTTCGCCAATTTTCCCAATGTAAGTTTTAAGCATTTTCAGAAAGACCCTTATTATTTAATAGATTATACTTAAATAATGTGTCAGTATATGGTCATTATTTTGAAAAAATAAAATTTGGTAATACATGTAAATTCTTCTAACATATGTAAAATTTTGTAAAATATGACAAATAAATATGAAAAAATTTGAAAAATGCAAAAGTATGCATTTATGACGAAATATGCAAAAATATTCCGTAACAAATAGGGGTTAAACGTCGTAGTTTTTCCTGAAATGAATTAATATTTTGCTTGGTATCTCAGTAACATTCAGAGAAAAAAGATGCTAATTCATATTTTTGGTTGCCCTAGTTATGACCAATGCTAGTCGATTCGACTAACACTCCCAAAAACCGACTCTATGAAGCTCAACTTTCTACTCGCCACATGTACTTTTTCCATATTTTAAGCATACATCCTTTGTCATTCGATGTATTTAGTAGATACAAAATGCGGAAATTTTCCCTTTATTTGCTTTTCTCGATGCTGTTATATCAGGGTTAATATGTTGTGTGCGTGGATTACATAAATAGCTGTTAGCAATTGCCAAGTTAGGTATTCCGAAGAACGTACACATCGGTCATCTCTAGCCAATCTGTAACTCCGTCTGTTGTTTCTTTTTGACCTCTAGTTTTATGTACTATTTTTACTGCTGGACGACCTCGTTTTCCTTTGGTTATGTCTATTCCTTCCTAGCAAAATGTTTTTTGAAAATGGTATTTATAGTCCCATGCTGAGCAGAAGGGTTACTACGTCTTTCATATGACAAAGTTAACGCTGCTATTTTTTCTCATCGCACTGTATAATTTCATTGCTAATTGTGTTTTAAGCTTTTTTATAACGAAAAGTCATTTTAAAAAGTTCGAGCGCATATAAAAAAATTAATGATTATATTGGCTGAGAAAAACGAGGTTTGTTTGAAAATGTGTTGGCTTTTATTGAGCTCTTATATATTTGTAACCTTTTTAGCTGGTTTGAGTTGGACCTTTTGCCAATTTTTATGTATAGATTTTTAATTAAAATGAATAGGTTTTGATTTTTACTTCGACGTTGTAATCATTATTATTATAATCAGCAGAGACTAATTGAAAAATGTAAAATAAATATCATATGGTGTGCTCGCTCTCTTTTGCACTTCAAATACAGTGTGAACCAACCTCTCATTTCTGATACGTTCTCTCTGCTGCCATCAGGAAGAAATATTTCCTACATCTGATTATTACTAAAAGACCAAGCGAATTAGTGCGGCTTCACACTTTAAAGTTGGTAAGTCTAATTCGAACAGAGCCATTATTTTAGTTTTTGCAGAGTTGCATTTCTCAAGTAGATAAAGGGCTACGTGGTCATGAAGTTTAATATTTTTTTTTTTTTTTTAAGACCAATACTCAGGGGTAAACCCCTACTCATGCAGTGTGCATTGTATTGAAATGTGAAGATGGTTTATAGAAGGTTTTTTTTTTCATAGATGTTTTGTATATTTTGCGCCTTTATTTGTTGATGAAACAAGTTGCTGTCAATTTGTCCACTCAAGAGCCAGTGTTATACCTTCACCCTCAAATGATCAAACAGCAATGGCCTCATCTGTCGGTGGATGTTTAAATGTGAATGGTGAGCGTCTTCAGTAGATTAGCTGTTATCTTCCCAGAAGGTGGCGCTGTACTCCTGATCATTGGTTTCTGGTGGAATAGATTAGAAATGTCAGGGGGCGGTTTCTTGCAGATGGTCTTGCTTGTAATTTTAGAAAACCGCAAATTTTTATTTTTACAATTTTGTCCTTCGCTGGGATTGAACCTTGGTCATGTGAGTTTCTGTGCAAGCGCTCTACCACTATGCCACGACCCCCCCAAAATATAATAATAATATGTTTTCTTCGTCATTCGCACATGTTTTAACATTACTGTTCATGACATTGCGTCTATTCTTTAACTGTAGTTACTAATAACTGTCTAACCTAGCGCATCGATACTTCATACTTGACGCTCTAAATCACAAAACAATGTCCAATTAAATACCCAGTAATTATATATTTTTTGTTTCTTTTTTAATTCACTTTCTGAACAAACCTCGTAGCACAATTAGAGTAAACTTTAACATTTCATTTAAGTTGCCGAATATTAACAACAGTGTTTCAAGAGATTTGCGGCTTATCATCATTACAAGCAGATTAATTTTATGAGATTTTCAAGTACAAAAACAAGAGTAATAAGTTGTAGATGAAAAAGTTTATGTGCGTTTTTTTTGTTTCTCCGCAACTCCTAGAAAAAAAAAACTTTGAAACAGAACTACAGACAGTTATGGCAACCATTTATGAGTGTCCTAATCATATAAAATATTTTTATTACTATTCCAAATGATTATTTCTTACACGAGTGTACTGTGTTATGCGTATTTCGTTTATTTTTGTAGTTTTCGCTGGAAAAAAAAACATAATTTTTCTGACTTTTTCTATTTGAGTTTTTCTGCAGTTTTTACTTTCTCTGGTAACTACAAAAACGAAAAGAACAGCAGGAGCTGCCATTTGAACGGTTGTAAGTTTTTTAATAAAGAAATAAAGTTTTTCTTAATATTTTAGCTTTTTTAAACCAACAAATATAGTTTCTGCTTTCTTTTCTTTTTTGATTCGCCAATATTTTCTCTTTTTTTTATAAAAATGAGAAAAAAAAACTCAAACGGATTTTTTAAAATATTTATATTTCGTTGCATGTTACTGATGCTGTTGATGATGATGGTGACGATGACGATGACATTTTGTTACATGTACACTGACAAAATGAAAAAAGAAAAAAAAAATACTTTAAATATTTGATTTCAATACTTTTTTTTTAATTTCTTTAAGTGCTTTGACAGCGTGGGCACGTTTTTCAATATGCCATTACAATTGTCATTAAAACTTAATTTCCCAGATGAGTTTATTTTTTGTTTTTGTTGTCGATTTATTTAAAAAACTTTTTAATGTTTGTTGTTTTTGCTGTTATAATTATCGTCATGGATATATTAGTCGGAATAAATATTTTAAAAGAATAAGAAATAAATAAAAAGTAAGTTTGAGGAACAATAGCATATCACTTGGATTGAAAATAAAAAACTTTAACTGGTCAAAACAATTTATTTAATGGCAAAACTTGTACGTACAACACCGTGCTACAGAAAAAAGAAGTAACAAATTATAAGACTTGAACCGAATGATATACATTTGAGAAGTTATCCAGACTCCAATTAATAGAGGGAAGTATGCAAATACTTAATTAACATTCATACATGCATACATACATACATACATACATAATTGGCCATTACAACACTGTGTCAGAGTTACGGCCTAGCTTCTCGCACCACTTATGTTGTGTATGTTAATTTTTATACATGAGTACCGGGTTCTATAGTTTAAAGTCGACTCCGAACGACAGATTTGAGATGTTTCTTTATGACAATCAATTACTCATAGAGCTTTTGCCAGAAGACTGCTGAGAGGTAGTCACCGAAAGAAATAATGTTTTCATATTTCCTTTTTTTCAACATGTCAGAGCTGAGATTTGAACCAGGCACTATCGTCTTAGTAAGTCAACATACTAACCACTAGACCACGGCGACTATCACTAATCCTTAACAAAATGCGTAAAAACGAAACTTTAGTATGCATAACATACCTTTTATTCTGACGATTTCAGTGGAAATTGAAAAGAATATTGAAGAATAAACTTCTAAAAGGACGTAATTATCATCCTGGAGCTCAATGGGCTTAATAGTTTTTGAGTATTTGTGCTGAATTTGGTCAGTGTATCGTCGTCGGGAGTTTATGTGCTCTATCCGTCATTTCATATATATCGAGTTAATGATGCCACAACCCCTTTTCGGCTCTTTATCTCAGAAACTGTACAAGATATCCGAAAAGGGATTGCAAATTTGAATAATTTGGGGTCGGAAACCTAAAGTGGCATCATTAACTCGAGATATATAAAAAATATGAAATGACGGATAGAGCACATAAACTCCCGCACTACGATATGTCCTTTTGTTTTCCTAATTCTCTTCCTTTTCGTATAATATTTAAAAATTAATTTTGTTTCATCATTAAAAGCCTTAATTGGATTAGAAAAAAATTCTATTAAATAAATGTAGATTGTTTTTCTAATGATTTCTTAAGCAAAGAAGAAGAAGATGACATCTTTAAAGAAATTATACAAGAGTCGTACTAAACATGTTTCGACTCCAGCTACGAAAATCTCTTTTTAAAGTTCTCTGTGTTTGGTACACATGCTTACAATAATAAATATAGAACAATATTAAGATTTAAAAAAATGTCTAATTTATGTACAGTTGTGGTTATATATAATAATTCAAACAAATGATCAGAATCATAAGATCATAAGGAACATACAAATGCCTCATGTGTTGACTTGTTAATTTTCTGTATTGATGTGTATAAAATAAGTATGAAAACAGTGCATATGTTTGACTCCAATTTGTCTAACATGTTTGAGCGGCATAACATGGCATGATAATTGCATGATGTGACACTTGCTTCTGTGTTGCATAGATCAACATGTGCAGGGTTTTCATATATATTTATGTACTTATATGTATGTAAGTATGTTTATAAATTCGTGTAAAATACATATTTTATTAATTCACTTAAAATTAACTCAGTGTCTATTTGTATACAAATTATTTAGCATGAGTTCTTATTAACTAATTTTTTTATGAATTTTCTTGATTTCTTTTAGAAGTGCATTTTTTGTTTTTTAATAATTACTTGAAATCATTAAGAAAAAGTGGTTTATTTTAGCAGTAAATGTGTGAAAAAAAAACATATTCTTATAAACAGAAAATTTTCTCGAGAAATTTCTTTTGCAGAGTGCTGTTGCAAATTACAGTACTTCGCAGAGGCTTAAAATTTAAAGTAAAATATCAAATTATTCTATATATAAAAATAAATAAAAATAGACTTTAATTTGCATGTAAATTCATAAGCAGCTTATGAATATCTTGCCATTTACATTTTTATTTTAATACCCTACTCTAACTAAAGGTTGTTTGAGGTATAAATACTTTTTGCTTTAAATAGTAGAGTATTGTGTTTGCTATCTTCAAAATTGATTGATAACAGCGAATAATTGTTAATTATTATTGTAACATTATGCTGTAGAGTATTGAGTAGTTGTTTTGATCGACTTTTATTTCTTTCAATATGCTAACGAGTTCTTTTTTTATGGTATTTGAAACCAAAAATACAGGTTTTGACATTTTATATATGTATAAATAAGTACGCCTGTATAATATACAGTGTATATATGTAATTTATAAATAAATACTTTGAATACCTTCATTTGTTCTAATTCGAATTTAACTGCTTTTTTAGACACAAAATACAATAAATAAATCCTTCCTTTTTTCATGGAAACACAAGAGCCAATAAACCTTGAATGGTTTATATTTATTTGTGAAAAAAAGAATTTAATCATAAGAATAAAATATTTAGAGATCTTTTTGTAATTTGTTGAGATAAAAAAAAAAAATAAATCCTTAACATTTATTTTCAATTTCAACAATAAATTATTTTGATAATTTTAATCTCTTCCCTAAGATAGGTATTAAGTTTGTAAATAAGTTGTTTGTTGCTTTTAAAACGAATATAATAAATAACACAGTATAGCATTTTTCAGCTCATTGATTTGGGACTCAAATCAGATATGGTGGTACAAATCGAATTCTTAAGTTCCTTACTAATAAACTAGCATATTACCCACTAGTTTGTTAAGGAACCCGGTATTTATTTATATATATCGTCGTGCGGGAGTTTATGTGCTCTATCCGCCATCTTATATTTCTCGAGTTAATGATGCCACTTTAGGTTTTTGACACCAAAATTTTTAAAATCCGCAATCCGTTTTTGACTATTTATTTCCTAAACTGGACGAGATATCCGAAAACAAATTGCAAACTTGAAAAATTTGGGGTCGAAAACCTTAAGTGGCATCATTAACTCGAGATATATAAAAAATATAAAATGGCATATAGAGCACTTAAACTCTCGCACATTTAAACTCCCGCTTAATAAACAAAAGCTCTGGGTTCATATCAGAGTGCTTACATCTTGAAAAAAAGAAATATCAAACAAATATTTTAATAGTAAGTTTTTCAAGTCTATCGTTAAGATTCGACGTTAAACTGTAGGTTCCGGTACACCGAACTTTAAATCCTTCACTTTTAACTTCTACTACTTAGTCACTTAAAATCACGTCACTTTAAATGACCAGTACTTGAATGCATTCCTAACTAACATCACGCCACTTCATATGTCCGTGATCCTAAGTAAGTAAAAAATTAACAACTAGGCAAGAACGAATTTGGTCGGTACCCTACATTTATTTATTTATTTATTTTTTATATTCCATTTTTTTGGAAAAATCATTTCAAAATTGTAAATAATTTACTTTTTTTAATAGAACCTTTAAAAATTTTGCATTTAGAGGCAAACACACTCTCGTTCACTCTTTCTGTGTCTGCTACCTTCAAAAAGCGAAATTCATAAATAAAGTTCTTTAATTCAGGGAATAAATTTGCAAATAAATAAAATCAATTGAGAATTTATGGCAAATTGAGTTAAAATTGCTATGAAGGCAGAGATAAGCAAATAATCGTTAAAAAACAACAATAGCAACAATATAATTATGGTTCAGCACTGATAACAACAACTATAGCAACAACGAATAGATAAACAATTAAAATTCCTTGAAAGCAATATTCGTTAACACTGACTCACGCCCGAATAATCAATTAATTTTCATTTTTATTGTCAATACAAAATGATGGCGGCCATTCGTATACTATAGAGAGTTATCAACAGCTGTTGTTTCCAAAAATTAATTACGCTTCGTTTTAATATGTCAAACTTTGTATGCTTGTTTTTTCATTATTTTTGTTTTTGTTTTGTTTTGTTTTCTTTATCATATTTTCAGTTTCTCATTAAAGCCTCTAATTATGGCATATTGCCATTTAATGAGGATTTAATTTGACCATTTTAAGTGTATGTGAAGTGTAAATGTTTTATTGAGTATTTCAGCAAATTCTTACATAAGAGTTTTTAAAAGAAAAAAGTTTTCCATAACTCATTATTTCATCATTATTGTAAAACTCGAACACTTTGCAAAATACTTGTATTGTTTCTGTTGAAAGTATGTATTTCATTAGGTCGTTACGAAATTCTGTTAAGCCAAGTGAAGAAGTTTTTGTATGCTTTTTTAAGGCATTGTCTTGCTGATTGTAATTAAAGACTATTATTCAATAAATACTCAGTCAGAGTAGTTACATAGTAAAATGATGACACTGGTAGAATGATGTGGCTTGAAAATTAAGTAAATAATAGAAGCGCGGTTCTACAGTTCCACAAATACCCGAACAGATCTCAAGATGGTGGCCATAGTTTGAAGAATTCTTAAAAAAAAGTCAATTTCTACTTAGGACAGCTATAAGTATGATAAGAAAATTACCGTTATTTTCAAATTTTTCAAAAAGTATTTATTGATTCATCGATAACTATATTGTCTCCTTCAAGGTAATCCCTTTCAGATATAATATATATATGCCAGCGTTTTTTTCAATCCTCGAAACACTTCTGAAACGCGCTTTTTGGTATCGCCAACAACTCCTGTTTCGATTTTTCTTTTATCTCCTCAATCGTAGCAAAACGCTTTCCTTAAATCGGTGTCTTCAGTTTTGGAAAAACGAAAAAGTCAGCGGGGACCAAGTCCGGTGAATACGGTTGTAGAGGCATAATAACGGTTTTGTTTTTGGCCAAAAAGTCACGCACAAGCATCGATGTGTGAGCTGGTACGTTATCATGGTGCAAAATCCATCGTTATTGACATCTTCCCGGCCTTCCTTAAACCGGTTATAACAAAATTGAACTTGTGTTTTGCTCATAGTATCCTCGCCAAACGCCGCAGTCAACAGTTCAAATGTCCTTGCGCATTTAATTTCATTTTTTACACAAAACTTAATACAGTTTCTTTGATCCATTATATCTGTCAAAAACAAACTGGCAATGGCTGATATTAACAACATATATGTATAACAGACATGTGTACCAACATATAATAAAAAAAGGCGAAAATCGAATATACGTTTCTCACGAAATTTGAAAATAACGGTTAATTTTTGATCAGACCTCGTATTGCAGTTTAAGAAGAAATTAATATCGTAATAACTGCCTAACTAGAATCTTACAAAAAATAACCACACATTTTAAATTATATATTACCAAACGAAATGTTCAGAGAAGTTCTGCTATTTTTAAGAGCTGGAAGCTTGATAAGTGCTAAACGGCTTTCATAAGATGGTAATACTATATCCGTATTCCACTGAAGATTTCTGAGTAAAGAAAAGAAGCAACTGTTTAGGTGTAGAGTCAGTTTCTGATATATTGTGATTTTGAAAACACACAAGCGTAGTCAAGTGTAGGTTTTACCGACATTCATTTTGGTCATGCTTAAATATCGTCAATAAGCATAAGTCTGCTATAAATGGTTTTAATACATTTTGTTTGTTAAATTGATATCAAACAATAAAAAAAAGAAGTGGATGTGAAAACCCTTTTATGTAATGATAGGTTTTATGTTGTCTTCTTCAGGTAAGCGAAGGAATTAAGTGCGCAGAGGGCTTTTTTAATGTTTTATCTTGACGACTATTATACTACTACTACTGTCTCTACTTTTTGTACTTTGCAAATATTTATTATTTTTTTTTTTTTTTTTGTTCCCCAATTATAAAGAATATTCTTTAAGTTTATAATTCTTATTACAATTATATAAAGAAAAAAGGCTTACTTTTACAAATTTAATAAGACTATTAGTAATATTGTGTCTTAAATCTCTCAATCAAAAAAGGATTGCTCAGGATCATAAAAAATTTTACATTTTAATGATTCACGTTAAAAAAACACTCTGCTGCTTTACCAAACATTTTTTTTCACGAATTCTTTATAATAAAATAAAATTCAAATTTATTGCTCATGTGACATATAAAACTGTTGAAATATTATCAAAATGTCAAGCAGGGAAGAAAAAAACTTCTTTATTTCTGTACCAATCTGCTGGCATTTCAAATGTAACAAATATTTTACATATTCCAGTACAAACTCGTATTACTTTTATTTTCTTTATATTCATTGTTGTTATTGTTGTCAATAACTCATAGTAATAACAACTATAAGTAGGGGAGTGAAGAATTAAAGAAAAAAATTCAACAAATGATTATTTTTTTTTTTAACAATAAAAATGTAAAACATGAAAATATTGTTTTCCTTACAAAAAAAAAAAAAATTATTGACATTTTATTAATAGGAACCCTTAACGTTCCTACAACAACAGCCGTAACAGCAATAACAACGGCAACGGTATTAATAGCAGCGGCATTTAAGTAAATATTTTACATTTTATTGACAGAAACACATACACACGCTTACAAACAAACACACAGGAGAACGAGCAACACCCACATGGGAAAAAAATTCAGAGAAAAAAAAAAAAAAAGAAATGGAAAAAAATTTATTCACTTGCTAACTTCGACATCCGTATTGATATTTTATATCGTTACAATATTATCGTTATAACGATATGCAAATATTCAGAAAAAATATTTAAAGGCATACATACACTCGAGAAAATATTGAAGTCAGTTAGCAAAGCGGTAAAATGATACGGAGACGATCATCTTAGATATGAAAGAGTAGAAATTGTCTAAATTTTACTTTATTTAGTTTCAGTTATGCATACATATATACAAAATTGGCCATTACAACCCTCTGCCAGAGTTACGGCCTAGCTTCTCGCAGCACTCATGTTGTGTGTGTTAGTTTTTATCCATGAGTACCGTGACTTATAGTTCAAAGTCGACTCCGAGCGACAGATTTGAGAAGCTTTTTCCGGGCAATCAATTACTCTCAGAGATTTTGCCAGAAGAAGAGAGGTAGTCGTAAAATTTTTATATTACTTTTTTTCAAGACGTCAGAACTGAGATTTGAACCCGGCGCTATTATCGTCTTAGTAAGCCAACACACTAACCACTAGACTACGGCGAGTAGTTACAGTTATAAGTGATAATATTAACATTCACACTAGATATAAATCATATAAATTTTATTTATTAAGGGTTCCAAAGCAACTCAGCAAGGAGTAGATCGATGATTTAGCTACTAGCTATAACCACAATGAAAGACACCTAAGTTCGAAGGCTAGCAGTGCTTGTAATAGGGTGTTACGAAACTAAATAAACATAAAAAAGCTCGGTAGTGATATCATTTGTCTCATAAGAATTGACGTGTGTAACAAGAATTGGAGTTTGAAATATGCGAAACACCTACGAAACCTTAAGTTACTTAGTTTTTCAGGTCTTTTTTTCATCTTTTTCATCAAATATTTGAAAATTTTATTTTTGTTTTATTTTTCTTTAACAAAAATTGAAACTCTTTTATTTTCTAGCAAATTTTTAAAAACCATTATAGTCCACAAAAAATATATATTCTTAACTCACCACATTTAGAACCTCTTGGTTATGACATCAATCAGCTGTATGTTTTGTAATGTGTACAGAGTACGTCCTGTTCTTGGTCCTACAAAGTATGCAAAAAAAAAAAAAATTATCGTATAAAGCAGTGAAGTCGTTTCGAAGAAGTTTTGCTACGAGCACTGTGACACGAAATGTTTATATATGTTATGAACCGGTTGGTTGGCGAGGATTCCGGCTAACTTGGGAGCATTCTTTTCTTCTCATTCTGGGCTGATTCCAACCCTCTCACCATCCTCGTATTCAAACATAAAAAACAGATTCTTTCTGCTTCGTATCGACTTCAAACTACTACTCTACATACCACGGAGATATTATATAGGAGATAGATGTCATCCTTCACCAGCTCACCCACACGTATGTTTCTAGAGTGTCCGGTGCATTTAAGAAGTATTCCTTATAGATCTCAGACCGCTACTAGATTTTTTTTTTCATAGATTTTGTATATTTTGCGCCTTTATTTGTTGATGATTTTGTTGCTGTCAATTTGTCCACTCAAGAGCCAGTGTTATACCTTCACCCTCAAATGATCAAACAGCAATGGCCTCATCTGTCGGTGGATGTTTACATGTGAATGGTGAGCGTCTTCAGTAGATTAGCTGTTATCTTCCCAGAAGGTGGCGCTCTACTCCTGATCATTGGTTTCTGGTGGAATAGATTGGAAATGTCAGGGGGCGGTTTCTTGCAGATGGTCTAGCTGGAGGGGGCGGGGGAACCTCTTATTTTATTTAAATTTAGTTTTAATTTAAATTGTAATTTTAGAAAACCGCAAATTTTTATAATGTTGTCCTTCGCTGGGATTGAACCTTGGTCGTGTGAGTTTCTGTGCAAGCGCTCTAGCAGTATGCCACGACCCCCCACGTCTGATATTCTCGATAAATTTTATTTCAAGAACAAAAAATCGTCTTTATCACTATTTACATAAAGTAAAGTTACAAAAAACAAAAAAACAAAAAAAAAAAAAAAAACAAAATAACAAAGTCAATATTGTTAGGGTTGCCATGTGTTCTCTAAAAATTCTTTCGTTATCGAAGAAGACTGAATTTTTAGTGGCATGTAGTACTACTGGTGCGATGGAGATTGAATCAATATTCGCTACGGTGTCGTGATTGTCCTCGGCTGGCTTAAGTGGTCTAACTAATTTGTTTCCCCACATACAACAACAGTCGTTTAATTTTAATTATTTTCACACAATTTCAATGACAAGTTTTGCATTGTTTACTAACATTTTTTTGTCTTTTTTCTGGGTGTAGCCATATAAAAAATTTAATGCCATATTAAAAAAGGTTAAAATCACAAATGAATTCTTAATTTAAGAGGAAACAAAAAAATTGGGTATTCAATAATTTTGCAAATAATCAGACAATCTTTGTCAACAATCTAATATCATTTGCTTACTGATAAGGGAGTGAAAAGCTCACACACAACCTTGTCAAACGATATGGAATTCAAAATGCCAATTTACCTGCTCACTTGGGGAGTATACAGTTATGCTGTAAATAAAACAGGCATTTTAAAGATCAATTTCTATTTGAATTTCACTTTTATTTATTCAGTAAATATCCTGAAGCCATTTTTAAAATTAATTATTTTCCATTAAAAAAAAATCCTACAGAATGAATTGGTCAACAAGCGCAACCACTTCATGTATCGCTTTTCTTTTCTATGCTGGGTTATTGCAAATTTTGTGGAAATTTTAAGAAATCTTTAGTTCAAGCTATTCTTGTGTATTTATTTGTTTAATTAAGAGAATTAACTTTTTCCAAAGAAATTAAAAATTATTATCGAAGATAACAAAAATAAAAGAAAACCAATTATTTGAAATCATTGAAATATTAAACCATGCCACCCACATTTCGTTCGGCCATCTTGCATTGAAGAGCACGACAAATAGATTTCTAATCAAAACTAAGCTACTACACCTGTTATAAAACAGTACCAGGAAAAAGTATTTGTTGTTATTATTCATCTATTATTATTCCTTAAAATTTCAATAACGATGCGTAGGCTTGGTAACAGAAATCAAGATGTTCACATTGACATTTAAAGGGTGACCAGATGAGGAAAATCATGTCATAAACCATCATAAATAGTAGACAATTACCACCATTTTAAATAATGATATAAAGGTCCAAGGTATAAGGAGGTATTCAAATTAAAGTATCTCAAATATTATACACAGTGATTCTGGGTAAAGTTCTTGCCTACACAAGATCAGTATAGCGGAGTACTAAGTGAATCTAGTAAGATAAATTAATGATACAAATGTTATTGCAAAATTTTAAAGGTTACATCGCTTATCAGATAAGTGATTAGTTATTTTGGAAACACAATTAGAATATGTAAGACAGTTTAGACAGGTAGTTTAGATAAGTTTTCACGTATTTGAGTTCAATGTCGAGCATAACTTTTGAAACCTATGAAGCGAGGAACTACAACACCAATTTGCTAACTAAAATTGGTATTATACTGACCGTTACTTCTTTAAAGCAGTCAATGTGTTTGGAATATTATGGGTTAAGACCTTGACCTTACTAGCTTCTCATTAGCCTCCAAGGGCATATGCTTGGCACGCATTGGTACACCAGATATTCTCGCGTTCACAATCATGGCAAACCGAAGCTCTAATCTGTTCTTCTTCGACACACAGACATGCCCACTTGCGGAGTAAGTCCCAGGCCAAATATTCTCTAAAGTCCCAGCAGAAAATTTTTCAAATTTGGAAGCAATAAATAAAATTGTAAGCAATAATGGAAGCATTATATTGTTTATTCATACCTTAAAGCTTCCAAAAAGGCTATAGGTTAAGGTATTATTTTTGATTTTTTATACTATTTGCTTACTGGTTGCAATAAATATGCATTTCTATTGCATTCTAGCGGCTCATTTCATATAAAAATCATGCATTATTGATGCGCACGAGTAAGTGATAGTTCACAATTTCTCCCTTACAAAATAGCTTATTGGTAAGCACTAATTTCTGCTGGGAGTACGGCTAATTCTGCCGAAGGAGCAGCTCATTCTAATACTGTGACCAGTGACGTCTTAATTCTCACACTAATTTTGACAGTATTTCCTATGTGGTCACTCTAAATAGCATAAATTATAAGTTTTATGGCAGGCCACTTAAGAATACAAAATACTTGAAAATACTTATACAACAAAAATTTATGATTACTTTTAAATAGATTGAAAAAAAACATTTTTCAAGAAGCACACTAAAATAATAACAACATACTTAATAGCCGTAATAATAAACAAAAGCATAATTTATTAGCCTTCAAGCATGTTTTAATAAAACTGATTGTAGAATAATTGAAATAATTGAAATTGGCATTAAAATATAACACTTTATTAAAACTGACTGCACAGGTACTTAAACAAATCGTTTTTATGAAATTCTCTTCAAAAGAACTTCAATTGTATTTCAATTGAAAACAACAGTTTTAACTGACATTTATTACTTTTGAAAAGAGAGATCAAAGTTTTCATTTACACTTTGAGAACAATTGAAATCCACAATATTTAAAAGAAAATAAATTAAAAAAAAAAAAAAAACGAAAACCTAAAACATGCTCTACCATTTCATTTCAGTGGGTTTGGTTTGGTGTGTTTGCGGTTAAAATTGAAATGGTATTTGACCATCGCCATTACCAATACATCATTATTATCATTATCATCAACGGTAAAATACCATAATTGCCTTGACTATGATAAGTGCACAAATGTTTTCTACAAATTTTGTGGTTTGAGGCAATTTCATTGTGCAAATAACTGGAATCAAGTAGATCAAGTGAGTAAAATATGTAGAAGGAAAACCTGTGGGATAAGAAAAACTGAACACACTCTTGTGCGGTTTTCCATTATTTCAATAAAATGGCGCCTACAAACAGGGTAAGAGAAAAGTTAAACATGTTGTTATTATTGGCTTCTAAGGTGCGGTCACATTGGATAAATATCTATTTGAAGAGAAAACCGTAACCACCATTTTTTTAAGGAAGATTTTATTGCAAATACTTTATTTTATGGAAAAAATTAAAAAAATTAATACAAAGAAACAATGGAAAATAGACATTTTGAATAGACAATGTAAGATCCTGTGTTACTGCCTTCGATTTAAAATTACAAATTGGAAACAAGTATTTTCTTTTTCTGCTATATTGGTCATATTGTGAACTTAAGCATCCAATCTTCTAGACACTTGAATGTTAGTCCAACGTATTTAAATCGGGTGTGTAGACTACGCTTTGATGTGGCAGATGCTAAAGATATTGATTCCATGCATCCAAGCGCTTTCTATGGGTTTTTGAGAAAATATTTAGGCCAGGAACAATATCCAACATTTTTTTAGGACAAATATCACAGCAAATTCCTAAATAAAAGGAAATTGTGAGAAGGGAATGAGTATAAAACTGGGTTTAGAATAAAATGCGTAAAACTCATGCTGATAAAGAAGTTGCTTCAAACAGAAAGTCATGCAGTCAATTTTAAACCTTGGCTTTGAATAGAAATAAGTGGAAAGGATTTTTGTAGACAGAAGGTCTCTAGGGATCCTTAAAGGATGTTATAATGGTGGATGAATATATATTTAAACGAAATATCAGCGAGTTTTAAATTCTTTGTACAAATTTTAACTCTTTGTTGTTGTTTAAGGCTTTAAAACTTAATGGTTGCCTTAGGAGCATTGTGGGCCCTACAAAATTTCCGGCCGTAATAATTCGATTATAATATTAAAACTTTTTACACATTTTATACATTAGATTTTTCTTATTTTTTTTTTTTTTTAATTTTAAAATTTGTAAAAAATAACAACGAAAATCAATTAAAATATTTTTAGTATTATGACGTGACGTCACATAACATGACTATCTATGTTTACCTATTAACAACATGCCAGTATATTTAGTTATAATAACCTATTAACAACATCGTAGTGCAGTATAATTCTCATCGAGTTGATGAAAATAAATACATAAGAGGCTGAGTTTTACCCAACGAAAAGCGAGTTGGTTGGCGGTCAATAAACCGATACAGACTCCTTAGGGAACCGACACGTGTCGTAGATTATTTTATTACCGTAGATTTGTTGAGTGTAAGAGCTCCCGAATTCTTCTTACATTCATACTAACCGCAGCCGACGACAAGAGCTCCCAAATTCTTCTTGTTGTCGTTATTTTTTTATTACCGTAGATTTGCCGAGTGTTAAAGCTTCCCAATTCTTCTTACATTCGTCATGACCGTAGCCAATGACAAGAGCACCCGAAATCTTCTTGCCGACGTTATTGTTTTTACTGTAGAGTTGCCAAATATTAATCCGCTTTAACGAGAAACCCAATATCTTGTATTTTATTTAGAAATACCAGCGGCCCACCGATTTCTGAAGCCAACCATCGGAATTCGACTTTCAACCGAGCAGTCACCCGCAGCCTGAACGCATTAAGTAGATTTTAAGTATAAGGTTTCGTATATAAAGCTTTGCTCATTTAATTAACACAAAGTATCCGAATGATTGTGTTTCATTTAGAAGGAAGCAGACCTTTGACTCCGATCCTGGACAACCGGAGTTATACTCCGGCTGGAAACAAAAACTACATTACAGTATTAATTAAACTAAATCAGATCAATAAAAAATTTTTTTTTGAAAATACTTTTAAGTAGCTTCCTGATAATATGAAATAAAAATTTTAATTAAAAATGTAAAGGATTAAAATTTTAATTGTCTTAATTACAAAATTTGATTGAAAACAAAACGAAAAAAATTTTTTTGAAGAAGTTGAATAAATTAGTTAAAAATAAATCACGCGATTACGAAAAATTAATCGCAGTTTTGTTTGATTTGTGGTAATTTTCGTCAGTTTTTCAATTAAAAATATAATTGAAACATTGAACTTAAATTGTAATTAAAATCAATTAAATGTGTAACGTAAGTCAAAAATGAAATATTTTATATGTGAACTTTTTTTATTTAAGAACAATACTCAGGGGTAAACCCTACTAAATGCAGTGTATTGTATCGGAATGTTGAATATATAGACATAGATAGATAGATGTGAAGATGTTAAGCAGCTTATGTCAGTGAGACAAATTGCTGTCAATTTGATCGATACAAGGCCAGTGTTATTCCTTCACTTTTGAATGATCAACAGCAATTGCCTCATCTGGACGCTGAATGTGAGTGGTGAGCATCTTTTTTATGTAGGTTAACTGTTATCTTCCGAGAAGATGGCGCTGAACTTCTGATCATTCGTTTCTTGCTGGAATAGACTGGAAATGTCAGGGAGGGGTTTCGTGAAGACAGGCTTCTAGGAGAGGAGGAGGGACCTGTTATTTTTAAATTATAATTTTTAAAAAACCGCAAATTTATTTTTTTTCACCTTCGCTGGGATTTGAACCTCGTTCGTTTTAGTTTCTGTGCACGCGCTTTAACCACTATACCACGATCCCCCCAAACTCACAAACACTCGGATTATAACATCCTGCTGTTCAATTTTTATTTTTTTTTCTTTTATTTTGTGAGCAAGAACTGCCAGGGTAACAAATAGAAAAAAAATACTTTTCCTTAACATTTTTCAGGATTTTTCTAAACTCGTTGTTGTCAATCAGTGTCATTTTATGTTTTACAGAAAACGATGGTAATGCTTTGTGATGCTTCTGAGGAGGGAAAGCAAAACTAAAACTGTATGCACCCGTCATAATAGGGTTAGAATTCAATTTTATTCACATGCATATACATAAATATCATTTAATAGCAATCTATTCTGTTTTACAATTTCTCTATACGAATATTTTTTGATTATTTCACATTTCTATACTCGTGCAATCAATAGAAAAGATGTAAAATTAGTTTAAACGCTTGTCATGTATGATGTGTGATGAGTGTGATGAGTGTGACTGACTAGTAGGTATGACAGTAAGCCGGTCTTGTCTCTCTATCAGTTTGATTATATCTAAATAAATTATTTTTATGCATATGCTTACATGCATACGTACATACATATATAGAATGAATATATTTGAAGTTAAATTTCTATTGTTCTAATGAATGTTTACAAATTGAATTGAACAACTTTCTGTTTTTAGAAATCAATTAATAAGAGTCAGTCATTTTAGTTGTCGCTTAGATTCCTTTGCTATGTTTTTGTGGCATTTAATCACTCTTATTGTTTTGTTGTGTTCAATATTGTCATGTGGCATGTGACGTAAATAACTTGAATTTACCATTGACAACTAAAAACATGTTCTTTTTGTCTTATAATTAAGAATTTTTGATTGAGAGAAACTTATTTAGAAGCTTTTTAAATGAAATTAAAAAAAATAAATTTTATTTACAAAACTTCTACATTAATTTTCGATTACGTATCAAAATAAACAGCCACGATCATAAAAACTTGAACAGATTTTCTATGTAAAACCATGGCTTTTTTTTAACCGAAATTTATGGTTTTTATGAATTCGTGTGACAACATATGAATAAGTATTTATTTATTGGTTTATATTCTCCAGCAACCAAAGCAATATTTTCTGCTAAATTTCTTAAAACAAATACTTGAAAGAAAATTCATTAAAAATATGTATTTTGTTTCAAAATAAAAAAAAAAAACAAAAATTTAAATTTAAAAGCCAATAGGAATCCGTTTACTAAGTATCTGTTGCAGTAGCATCACATATTTATCTTCCCCACCAACTTGTTGCCATTCAAAGTTTCTAAGGAAATACAAAGAAACTTGAAAGATAAAATGAAAATCGAACCGATAAACAAGCAGAGAAGCACCCTGTCGGGACTTTGTTAGCTAACTTAAATCTATTATACATAAAAATTAGTAGGGAAAAAAACAACTTCCTGGAATGTGTTTTATTAAAAATTTTATGAAAGTTCATTTCTGAAATATCGTAAAAAGGTTACGAAAAATTCAATTTAATTCGTAACAGAATTTCAACTTTGATCTCATTAAAGCGTTTCGACGAAATGCAAATTAATTATTTTATTGACAACAGCAATCAGCATACGCAACCGAGTATATTTGCTGCCATGCTATCGGTTAAATAAATATTTTGAAGGCAGCTGCATCAAAACAATAGAAAAACAAATAAAATAATGAACATGTGTTTGCTGTTGAAATAAATATTTCAGTGATACTCACTTTCTAATGTTCGAAATCGCAAAATTAAAATCGTTTGTTTGAAATGTATGTATATTATGCTTATTTAAATTTATTAATATTTTGTTACTCGTAGAACAAAAAACTTTACAGAGGTAGTAGGTAGGTAGGTCAAAAGGCAGGTTAATCAAAAACGTGATCCACTACAATTAGCACAATCCCATCAGAAAATTTTTAAGATTTGGAAGCAATAAATAAAATTGTAAGCAATAATGAAAGCACTATATAGCTTTTTATACATTAACGCTTCCAAATATGCTTCAAGATAGGTTTTTATTTTTATTTTTTGTACTATTTGCTTACTGGTTGCAATACATTTATATTTCTATTGCATTTTAGCGGCTCATTTCATATAAAAATCATGCATTATTAGTGCGCAAGAGTAAGTGATTGTTCAGAATTTCTCCCTTACAAAATAGCTTATTGGTAAGCACTATTTTCTGCTGGAATATGCCGTTTTGAAATCATTGCAGGACTAAACTGAAATTACCCAAAATAGGACAAAAGAACTACAGCCAACCAGAGCTGTCTATAAAATGGAGTAAAGCAAGGGGGTATAGGTTCGCATGTTGTGCCAAGCGATATTTCGGTGCATCAGACATTTGCATATTTCTTATAAGCCATAACGTATTTAGTTTTTTGTTTTACATGCATCCACTTTATTGCTTTTCCCATTACATTATATATGTATTTTAAACAACAATGCATATTGATCGTTGTGGGCACCAAACATTACTTTAAAATCTTAAATTTAATTAAATAAGTACAGGCTTGGAAAGTGAAAAGTTTCTAATTGTTATTATTTTTTATTAATAAATACGTTTTTTTCTATGTAATAAAAACTATTTTTTATGCCGTATTTACTTAAAATTTTATATTGTATTAACATCACTACTCAGTTTTTTGTTAAATCAAAAAATAGAAATTAGCCTAATTTGGGCAGCAGTAGCAAAGGTTTTTGTCTAGGCTTTTGCTGTGCTGCCTTTAAAATAATCGTTTTCATATAAACGTGTGTATTCCAATTTTGACAACTTGCTGCCTGCTGCTTGCTGTTGTCTATGTGTTTAATACTTAATTATTTAATTTTGCCTTCATTTTCACTGTTTTATTAGTTAATATTTAAACTGTTTAAATACAATAAAACTGAGTTTAGATTATTTAAAAGCCATTTTCGGCAGCATCTTTTGCCGTTTTACTTCTTCAAATCCGTTTAACCATTTTCTAGTAATAAAGCAATATAAGAGTATGGTCACAACTTACTAGCTCTGCATAAGTTTCAGCTGACCATAAGTTAACTATTATAAGTTAACTATTATAAGTTAGCTTATGGTGGATAAAAACAAGTTATAAACTGCCAAAATTAACACGTGCCAGCTGAAACCTCGATTCAAAGTCAGAAAGGAAAAGAAATTGCATAAAAATTAAACGCAATTATAATGAAAACATTTATTGCTTGTCTTTGGTTTTTAATTTTTTCAATAATAAGTCAAGCTTTTACCCTGAGTATTAGTGAGTTAATTCATAAAAGTCCGACAGGGCTGTTAGAAGTAACTTTAATGCTCTTAGAATTTTTATTTTTATAAAAAAAAAGAAAACAAGTTTTTTTTTATTAAAAATCTTTTAGTTGTTTTTTTATATTTCCGATGCAAAGGGTCTTACAATAGGCATTTGCGAACTTTGAAACGACTGCTTTTGAATTGTTCAACAAGATGTACATGCAAATGATACTCACGGTTTGTGTATGTTAGGCTGGCGGACGGTGCTATAAATCTGTATTAATTTTTATTTCTGTATTAATTTGAGAACAGCATCAGCCAGAAAGATTTTTACCAAACATATTCGCTTAATGCCTCTTAATATCATAAGTAACTGATTACAAACTCTCAGAGTGAAACGCACAGTGGTATACCATCGCACACTTTTTGTGCAAAATATATAAACAGTAATACCAGATTATTGAAAGTTGGTGCTGAGCTTTCAATTGGCAAAATTTTAACTAAAATTGCTTTTTTTTCATATAAAATTATTTCTATCCGAGTAAAAGTCTAAATATTTGTTACGCACACTTTCTGAAATAAACAAAAGATCAGCTGCGATCACCACCCAACCCACACGAGTTCATGGATTTGTTGGTAACAAACAGAAGGAGTACTTTTATGATAAAAAGATGTTATGCACTTGATTTCTTTCTTTGTGCAGCGCTCTAACCATTATAACACGACCCCCATATATACTAAATGGGATATAAGTAATTCTCATTTAGTGTATAAGTTTTTGCAAATAGGAATTTCTAATTTTAATACCATCTTTAGGAAAAAGTCTCCTGACGAGTTTCTTGAGCAGAGACGAAATGGCCATAGAGATATACTTGTCCCTATAAACAATACGGTATTAAAAATCAAAATTTTACAGGTTTAAAAATCTTATTAATTCTCTAATAATTAAATATGGTAATTATATAAAAGAATTGTAAATATTTTGGGTAAATTATAGAAATTTCTATTCACATTCTTCTGTCTTTAATACAAATGTTAACAGAGTTCTGAGTGTATTCGTACCAATTTGATTAGACATTTTTGTACACAATATTATATTTCATGTACATTCAGGGAATTTTAAAAAGATATGAGAAGGGAAAAATATGTAATAAAAAGCAAAAGTATTTTTAAACTGTGGAGAAATAAGAAAAAAGAAATACGAGTACGAGTATATTTGAAGTTGGAAGAAAAAGAAATAAAAAGTTAATGTCCCAACTATTTGTCTCTACTTTTCTCGTTTTTAAATGAGTATTTGTTGAATGACTTTATTTGTTGTTCGGTTGTTTGTGATAGTTTTTGCTTGTTTTCTTCCTTTAGTTGACCATTATATCCTTACAAGGACAAGCATTCATAAGACTATTATATCCAGTATAACAGTGTACGTATGTATGTGTATATAAGTGAATGCATTAGTAAATATTGTAGTTGTTACAGTCATACAGAGAATACATCCTTATTTATCCTGTTGCAACCAATTCGTAACTTAAGTTGTGTAGTTTTCTAGTCTTTTTATTGCACTTGAAATCCTTCTCAATGTTTGTGTTGGCAAACCATATAGGGATTATTAGTTTATTGCAGTTTTATAATGACACTGGATTAGAGTTTATAAAGGCATACCAACGATATAAACGAGTACGAGTATGTGAATTAAAATTGTCAATAAAAACTACATACATATGAATGTATTTGAATACCAAATTGATGTACGAGGGGTGCTGTATAATTTTTAATAGGTGGAAAACTACTTTCAAATTAATTCAAATTAAGTTGAATGTATAAATAATAAAATTGTGGTTTTTTTTTTAGACCAATACTCAGGGGTGCAGTGCATTGTATTGGAATTTTTTTGGAAAGGACATTACATATATGACAGAGCATACATTTATAGTACAATTAAGCGCCTTAGGAATGAGACAAATTGCTGTGAATTGATCATTCAAAGGCCAGTTTTATACCTTCACCCTTAAGTAGGTTTTAGCTGTTATCTGCTACTTCCCAATAGGTGGCGCTTTTCTCCTGATCATTTGTTTTTTGTTGACATTCTCTAAGGTGGAACAGAGTGGAATGTCGGGGAGAGGTTTCTTTGTAGAAGGTCTTCTTGGAGGGGGGCTCTTATTTTTAAATTATAATTTTGAAAAAACTGCAAACTAACTTTTTTCAATTTTCACCTTTTCTCGGATTTGAACCTGGGCCGTTGGAGTTTTTATGCGAGAGCTCTAACCACTATACCACTATTTTTGGCCTTTCTTCAAATTTTGGCCGATACAAAGAAACATTCGATTCTAGAGCGTCCAATATATGTCCCCCAAGAATCCAGAGTTTAGTGTGGATTTTAGGCTGGCAGCGTCATCGCTCTATATTGCTTTTAGAAAGACGTTGGTCAGACCATCACTGTCAACTACGACTGTGTTACGAGCCACACAACTAAAACAACATTGATTATTCTGCACATGCATACTTTTTTTTGGGGGTTTCTTAAGTTTCAGTTATATACGAATAACCAGTAAACCACAGGACAATAAATTTTGGATACGCATACGATGTCACAGATAAAGACAATACAGATCTTTCAAACGAACTCCCATGTTATCTGAGTCTCATGCTTATTGGCAGAAAATCTTATGAGTCGACTATAGAGAGTGTCCGAACTCTCGTCAAGTTTGTTATCTTTACTGCTGTCAACTGTAACTTTTATCAGTTCATTGGAAATTCATTCGCATTTGACTACTTACTTTGTGATACGTGACGTAATTTCACATTTAATTACGCATATCGTTGTGCGGGAGTTTAAGTGCTCTCTATACGCCATTTTATATTTTTTATATATCTCCAGTTAATGATGCCACTTTAGGTTTTCGACCCCAAATTTTTCAAGTTTGCAATTTGTTTTCGGATATTTCGTCCAGTTTCAAAGATAAATAGCCAAAAACGGATTGCAGATTTTAAAAATTTTGGTGTCAAAACCTAAAGTGGCATCAATTACTCGAGGTACATATATAATATGGTGGATAGAGCATATAAACTCCCGCACGACGATATCATTTTCAAACAGTGCTCATTAGCCATATTATTCTGAGTTAAAGGGTCTAGGATTATATTCAAGTTTGGTTTAATATTAAAAAAAAAGTATTTTTAAGGCATCTACGTGCTTTATTCTCCAATTTTAAAATATTTTGCTTTCAAAATGCAGGACTACTCCAATGATAATAATTTTGTAGTGGAGTAATAAATGGCTCACATTGCATATCTTTGGGATTTTGGTCTTAATCGTAATATTTAAAACATTTTTCAAAAAATTATTATTTGTTCTTTGTTTTTTTCTTAAGACATTTTTATCTGATTAAAAAAAATCCAATTTCATTTCATTCTTTAAATTTTTATTTTCATTTTCATTTTCATTTTTTCTTTATTTCAGTTTGAAATGAAAACTAAAAAGATGGTGACGATGATGAAGATGAAAATGCTCGCATAGCAAATGTGTCGTAAAATTGTTTCCAAAAATTAGTGAAATTAAATTGAAGTGCTTTAAAGATGTTGCAAAATGAAGCATACGAGTATACACAGTGTATGTGTAGATAAGAATTGAATGTGGCGCCTCATAAGAAGCACTCATGTCTTTATTGGTATCAGTTTCGATATTTTTATTTCTTTTTTTTTTAATTTTTATCTTTAGCGCCACACACAAACCAAACTGAATTTATGATTATTTCTTTAGATTTATTTTAATGCTTTTAAAAAATAAAATTTATTATCATGTTTGCTTATAAATGGAATTGCAAAAAAATTTTTTCTTTCTTTACTGCTTAGAAACGTGGAAAAACTTTAACAAAAATGTGGTTTTCTAAAACTTGCTTGAAATTAAAAAAATAATAATAATTTAATTGAAATAAAATTAATTATTAATTAATTTAAACTATTTTTTCTTATATTCTTATATTTTTTATTATTTTTTTTATACGGAAAATAAAAAAAATATTTTATTACTCAGCACAAAAACAGGACATTTATGAAATTAAAATGATATTTCTTAACTAACGAAACATGATTAAACTTTTATTTGTATTTCAATGAAACAATTTTTACGGCTCAACTAAATATCTGAATGGCTCACATTTAGTTACACACATGCTTCCACTTATTTATCATTTTTATCATTTTTTATTTTTACGATTTTATTCAATAAAACTCATTTTATTACCCAAATACACTCATCGTATAAACTTGGGACAAATACCAGAAACCCGCACAGGAAGTGTATATGCGGCGGTCACTTTGTTAGCAAGCAAACTAGAAAAACAAAAACGAGAAAGAGTTTAATGGCCAAATATAAAAATATTTGGCCGAACAATGTTTGACAAAAAGAGTATAAAACCGCGCATCACTTTTATGTTACCCCATAAATATTCCGGATAAAAACTGCCTTAAAATAAACAAATTTATAAGCAAATGACTGCTAAAAGGCAGTTATTTTTTTGTCAGACACACAAATTTAAACATTTCCATCACAACATGATATATTAATAGTAAAAATGAAAAATACAACAATTTAACAATACAATGTGAAATAATATTTTAACTACGAGCGGAGTTTTAAGGACCATATACCTGATGTAGGGGGCAAGAGACCAGGGTCTCTAGTGAATATAGATGCCATGATTTTAATATACTAGACACTAGTCTACTGGAACTTTTACAAAAAGTTTTTCCTCATTTTATTAGATTTCTGTTATGCTATTTAACCCTCGTACAAAAGTGAGTAACAGAGCTTAAGTTGCTCCAAGTTTACTTACTTATAAGAATACGAGTTATATCTCTTTTTGTGTTAATAATAAAATTTTGTTTCTTTTTCATTAATTTTAATGCCGAACTGGTGGTGATTTTATAATCAACTATTTTACTGGTGCTCAAAACTATAAAAACAGTTTTTTTTATATACATAAAGGGTGTCTTTTACAGAGTGTCACAACATTTTGACCACCCACTTAACAGCTGATAGTTGCTTTTTGTTAAGTTTGTTTTGAAATTTCAATGTGAATCGACTTACACTAGAGCAACGCGTTCAAATTTTTGAAATTTTTAATCGAAATAATTTTTCTACTCTATTGATGTCAAATTTTGAATTTCCATTTAAATTGTATTTCCCGATGAAGCCCATTTCTGTTTGAATGGGTACGTAAATAAGTAGAATTGTCATGTTTGGAGTGAGAAGAAAAGAATCGAAAAGTTGTTGAAAATTGGTGTTCCAGATTGAGCTTTTTACGCGCCAGTCGTGGCGGCCACATGGCAGAAATTATAATTAAATAATAATTTCATAAAGTTATCTTTCCAATAAAAATTATATTTCATTGCTTTATTATGATTTAAAATTTTGTCAATCTATAAAAAAACACCCACTCTATAATATACACTTATAAAGCAGAATTTCACAATTATTCTACATTTTCGAACTAAATTCGAATATTTTAATGGATCTTTATTATACTTATCGTATGAAATTTAATAGCCTAAGATCCTAATACTGGTATTCTTATGAGAATTAACATCCGTTAAGGAATATGTACAAACACTAGCAGAACTGAACTAGTTTTCGACCCAGCTACGAAAGGTCTCATCAGAGTTCTTTGTTGAATTTGAAAAATTTTCAATTCAAAAGGTAAAATACTGGTGAGAATAACATTCAAATATAATTCACATAATCTATTTCCAATAGATTGTGCTTTAAATAGAAATATAAAAAATATGAATATGTATAACACAAACAACTCTGATGAGACCTTTCGTAGCTGGGTCGAAAACTAGTTCAGTTCTGCTAGTGTTTGTACATATTCCTTAACGGATGTTAATTCTCATAAGAATACCAGTATTAGGATCTTCGGCTATTAAATTTCATACGATAAGCAGAATTTCACTATAAAAAATTTTACTTTTTTTTATCACATTACTCTAATAATTTTACGATTTATTGCACTGAAAGAATATCTTAAAACATTTCTTTGTAATGGATAGGATTTTAAGGGAATATGAGTTGTTAAAAAAAGAATTTGGCTCATTTTTGTCGCGTTGGCAAAAAAAAACATTATAGTGTATAAATTGTTGCAGAATATGTATATGTTCAATCTTAAATTGAAAATTGAATCTTAAGATCTGAATAGTCACATACATATACTTAAAACTGGTTTCAATAAAAGCAAAAATTTAATTTAAATTTTTTAACACACACTGGAATGAAGACGAGCCTTATATTTTGTAAATAAATTAATGCCTATGGGCACTGTACTCCTCTAGAGAGAGAACAGAATATATTTGAAAATTGTCTCGTAGTGTTTAGTTCAGGAAGAGTTAAGTATGAAAACCGATTAAGGAAACAGAAAAAGTTTGGAAACAAATTTTTTTTTACTTTTCAACAAAATAACCTTTCTGTGCTGAAGACTCGAGTTCGAGCCCCAGGAAAAGTGATAAATTTTTTTTTTTAATTTTTTTTTTTTTTTTTAATTTTACCAAAAATATTCATTGTAGTTAACTTTGATCCAATTAAAGCGTTCCTAAGGAAACAAAAATTAAATAATTTCCTTTCACCTATATACTATTTTCCCGGCCATATTTAACAGTTTCAATAATCACTAATGAAGTAAATATGACTGTTATATGGCCTGGAAATCCGAATGCGAATACCAGTAAGAGTGATCACTTTTTCAATAAATTTTATTTCATCGGAAGCACTTTAATTAGATCACAGCTAAATTTTATTAATAATTTAGACGTGTTTTTGCAATGATTTTTGATAATTAAAGGGGAAAATGATATCCGAGAAGGAATTGTACACAAGCCGGACTAAACATGTCTTCAACCCCAGCTACAGTAGTCTTATCAGAGTTCTTTGTGTCTGTACTGTATTAATGACCAATCATGACCTCTTTTTATCTCCATCATTGAATTTTTTTTTTTTGTAATTTTTTTTATTTGAGACCAATAATACTAAGGGGCAAATATCTACTAAATGCTGTGTATTGTATTGGAATTTTTGTAAAGAACAGTACATATCGACGATGGAATTAAAGAACGCTGTAACTGACAAAAAATCGAAAATACATTTTTTGCATCATTTTTATCAGAAAAAAAAAATACGCGTCGATTGGTCCAAGTCTCAGATTTCTACGATGAAAGTAAATTCACTTACGCCGTCTGCGAAATGAAAAATACCAGTGTATTTGTTCTACATTTATGAAAGTTTTTTGGCTCTGGTGAACATTTAAGGTTTTGTTAGTTACAGCGTTTTTAAATTCCATCGTCGATATATTCTTCTAATTAATTATATTATTATTGAGCGCCTTAGGAATGAGACAAATTGCTGTGACTTGATCACTCAAAGGACAGTGTTATACTTTCACGCTGAATGATCAATAGCAATTGTCTCCTCGTTGTATGTTGATTGTGTGGTGAGTGCCTTCGCTAAGTAGGTTTTAGTAGGTGGCACTTTTCTCCTGATCATTCGTTTTTTGTTAACATTGGTTAAGGTGGCATAGGGTGAAATGTCAGGGAGCTGTTTCTTTGTAGTGGTCTTTTTGGAGGGAGGGGGGCGGGGAACCCATGCATCCCCCCAAATGGATGAATCAGAATTAAATTTTTTTTTTAATTTTTGCCTTTTTATTACATTACATAGCCGTGGTGGTTTGAGCCATATATCTTGGCTTTTTAATAGGGCAACACAATCAAAAGAGACTCCGATTTGGTTAATACTCGAAATTCCGTAAAATGCGGAACGAGTATTCACCAAAATAATTTCTTTAAAACAACTTCTGCTAATATTAGGACTGTTTTCATAATTACTGATTACTAGACAATCATCAATTAGGAATCCATTTGTTTCTTTTTTGATGCCATTGGCATTTTATTTGTAAAACAGCTTAAAAACGTTTTTCTTTTTTTCTCTAAATGCTTTCCAAATATTTTACACTTTTAATTAAAAATTTTAACAAAACGAAATGCGTGAATAAAGTATTTTTTATATTTTCCTACAATAATTAGAACAAAGAAAAATACCAGTTTTGTTTCGCTCTGTTTTTTTTTTTTTTTTTTTTTTGTTAAATAATTAAGTTCATTAAATGTCTTGTTAAAATACTGTAAAACTATTTTTACTATTTTGATAAAACGCGAAAGAAAAAACACTTCTAACACTCTTAACCTTGTTAGCAGACATTCCTTTCTTGCCGCCATAAGCAAAGCCCAGAAGAGGGAAAAGTATTGTTGCATAAAAAATTAATGTGGGGAGATGGTGGAATACTTCTGATGAACACACAATATATTCTATATAAAAGACCAAAAAAGAAAAAACATTTTAAATGTTTTACAAGCAAAAAAATAGTTTTGTAATGAAAATTAACATGAAATTTAATGTTATGCTCGCTCTTCTTTTACAACATCTAATAGAAGATAGAAACAGGCAGGGAGTATAGCTTGAATTTTATAAGCTGAACATTAACATTAAAAGTAAAATTTATAATTTTAAGTGCTTTTAAAAACGTAATGTTCAGCTTAAGTGTGAGGATGCTTAATGAGTGTGACTGAACCATAAAATAAATAAAACCGATTAAATTATAATGGGTTTTTGGAAATTTGTAACATTAATTTTGTTTTTAGCCGCTTGGTTTTGTTTGTGAAGTAATTTTCCCAATTTTTTTTCTATCAATTACGAACAGTGAATATATTCAAATTAAATGCCCACAAACACTACATTCTGTTTCTTCTGCATTAATAGGAGTTATCACTTGAGTAATTGTTTTGCTAAAAAATCTACAATTTTTGCAAATGTCTGTGAATGACAGTTCTACTTTGACATATGGATACGAAAATAAATTGCTACACTTCTTAAAAATGCAACATTAATCTTCCGGTTTTACCTTTTTCTTTTTTTGCATAACAATTCTTTGGTAAAGTAGGCGCAACGTGAACTTAAGCGTTAAATCTTCAGTCATAAGTACGGTGACCATTCGTCCTTATTTTTAGAGGACAGTCCTTTTTTTTGATACGCTGTCCTCAAAAATTAAACAAAAAGAATTTGCCCTTCTTTTCAACTGATTTGTCCTTTTTTAATTAAATTGTCCTGTTTTAATCGCTATTTCATTATTTCTTTAAACTTCAAATTATAAGTTTTATTTTCCCCAAATTCCCAAAAACAAAAACATCAAATGCAATAGAAGTTATAATCAGCGTGAACTACCTGGCAACACCGAATGAGGTATGTTCAATGCTTTAACTTGTCAGCAATTTTCAAATGAACTGTGCCGAATTTAATAAAACTGATATATTAAAAAAATACATTCTACAGAAAAGTATCAATCATAGTTTTTAAAATAATTTAATTAACTATTTTTAAATATAGAAAATTTTTTTAAAGCTGTGTGAATTTCTGAGCATATTTTATTTTTATAAACATTAAAATAAGTATGTTAAAACTTATACTAGTCACTAGCAATTTTATATTATATAACATTATATAACTTATGTGTAATATATAAAATAAAACGTATACTTAGTGTAAATACTAAAAATTTTTATTTATTTTCTAAATGTCCTTACTTTTTCGTTTAAAAATATGGTCACCGTAGTCATAAGGGACCACAAGCACTTTAGCATTTATCTACTCGTTTAGAAGAGTACAAGTCAACACGCGTGCTATTGAAAATATTGTGGCTTTGAAAGAGGATCTCGGAATACCGACAAGATATCGGGCCACGCAATTGAATATCAATCCGGTTTTACAGAGAATTAGTTTGTTTGTATAAAATGCAGGGGTGCCTTTTTTCGATAGCTTGGCGCAATGTGCAAACCTAGACTCCCTTGCTTTACTCCAGTTTATAGACAGCTCTGGAAGGCTGTAGTTCTTTTCTTATTTTGGGTGATTTCAATTTGGGACCAACCACTTTAGGATTTATCTACTCGTTTAGAGGAGTATACGGCAACACGCGGTATACCGACAAGATATTGTACCACGCAATTGAGTATCAATTAGTTTTTGCAAAAAATTTTTTTGTTTTTCTTCAAACAGTAGATAGGTTGTACTGTTTATTCTGGATATGTCATGGAGCAGTACTTTTTTGAAAACGACTGATTTTCGCCCGTCAAGCGACTGCTTTGAATGCTGAAATTTTTCAGCCACCTCAGCTAACATATTTAAATCTGGAAAATATTTGGCTCCGAAAGGATAGAGTAATGACTAAGATTAAAGTTTTCTAAATCTATTGAGAGAATTGGGCAGTCTCTGACCTTGGCATTAAACAACAAATGCTCAAACCATTTTTCGCCGTCTAAAATCCATGATAATAAATAATAATTATAATGGGCGGGTGCGTGGTATAGTGGTTAGAGCGCTCGCACAAAAAAATGAAAAAAGTTATTGTGCGGTTTTTTCAAAATTATAATTTAAAAATAAGAGGTTCCCCCCCCCCCCCGCCCGCTAAGGCCATCTAAAAAGAAACCCCTCCCAGACATTCCACTCTATTTCACCTTAACCTTTGACAACAAAATCGAATGATCAGGAGAAAAGCGCCACCTATTGGGAAGTAGCAGATATCAGATAACACTGATCTTTGAATGATCAATTCACAGCAGTTTGTTTCACTCCTAAGGCGCTTAATTGTAATATAAGAAAAACAAAAATGCATGCTCTGTCATAAATGTACTGTCCTTTCCAAAAAAAGTCCAATAGAATGCACAGCATTCAGTAGGGATTTACCCCTGAGTATTGGTCTCAAATAAAAAATAAAAAAAAAAATAAATTAAAATAAATAATAACATAAAATACATACATTTTTGTTGGTGTCAACCTGACAAAAGTGAAAAGTAAAAAATTAGGCGAAAATTTGAATTTAATTGTATAAACAAATAGCGTTTAGCCTTTAAGTGACGCAATCAAATGCAAAAATCCTAAAAAAGCGTTTTGAATATTTTCACACCTTTTTCTGCTCTACGCCAGCCCATTCCTCTCTTTCTATCAATCTATCATCATTCACTCACACTCCAGTAATTACAAAATTTAAATAACTAAACAGTGTTGTTGTGTAACTTACATTGGCAAGGAGTGACATCATTACACTTCATGTCAACAATTTTTCTACTTTTTTCTTGTTTTGAATTTTTATTAAAAAAACATTTTCTTTTTTATTTTATCGTTGATATAATATGACATATGCATGCTAAGTATGACATAAACCTAAACACACATACACAGGCACTTACTTTCTTAAGTGAGTGTGTTTAAGTGAGAGGATAAAAAAAATGTATGATGATGAACAAGCGTTGGAACTTGAAAGAAAAGTAATCTGTAGATGTTTTAACGTGTGTGAGGGTGTTTGTGAATATGTGTTAAAATAAAAGAGAGGGGTAAAAAATCCATATTTTATTTAAAATGCATTTACAGGATGCTATTACAGTAACTACTAAACTCACCTAATCTATTTCTCTGTCGCTCTCTCTCTCTCTTTCTCTCACCCTCTACTATTAAGCTTAACGGATGTACTCATTTATCATGGCGTATAAATATTCGCATTTAAATATGTTTAACAGTTTCTAGAAGTTACTACATCAGATGGTGTGAGTATATTTAGTTTAAGCTGATGTTTGCTACAGTATTAGTGAGAACAGTTTTAGATGCAGCTTTAAGTTCATCTTTTCTAGTAAGCGTTTTGTGGGTTTGGTAGTAACTAGAAATTAAAAATAAATAAACAAAATAGGAATAAAAGAAAAATACGAGATCAAGATTTCTGTTTTTTTATTATTTTTATTTTATGATGACCCCTACTCATGTAGTGCATTATAAATACTAGTGTTAGGAAAATATGTTATGGAAAGCAAGAAAAATAAAGCGGCGTGTGGGAACATATAATTAATTGAAAGTAAGAATATTTGCGGGACATTATAATTTGTTAAGCGGCTCGCTCGTCCTTCAAATTCAAAAGTTGGTAGTAAGACATTTAGTTGTATATTTGACTAATTTAAAAAGATTTAAAGGATCATATTATCGTCAGTTAACAACTATAGTTTTCTTATTTAAACATGAGAGGAAATGTGAGGAAATATCAAATAAAAAGTCATAAATCATGCTTTTAAAGCATAGTCAACCAAAACTCTCAATAAATAAAATGCGTCTGTAGCACAATTGTGTAAAGAAAATGCAGATTTGGATTACATTGATTTAAAGTGTAGAGCACATTTGATATGTATGAGTAGATTTTGATACGTGCTCACAGAACATTGCGTTTGTGTTGAGTAAAGTAATACATCATGTGTAAAACAGGAGATAAGACATAATACACTGAGAAAAAAGTAATATATGCAGTGAGTAAAAATATTATATTAAAATACTCTTTTTTTGTAGAGATTTATTTACTCTCTGTAGGCTAGTAAACTTTAAAGTATGGAAATTTTCTGAAAAGTCTTCTTTTTTTTACCAAAAAGGAGTCTTAAGATTCTGCCAAAATAGAAAACTGGACAGTGTGCTCATAAAAATATCGTAACTGATTAACGAAAGTAAGCTGGAAGCGCAACGAAAATGTACATTCTGTAATATTTTTTGCTGCTCTCAACATAACAGGACATTAGAGGACAGCGAAATATCGCTTCAGTATAAAATATAGGTGCACAATAAAGCGAAAAATTGTATCAAAAGCAGTAAATTGAGCCCTTGATAATTAAACACTAAAAAAATAACACAACTTTTAAAAAAGTACGACAACATGGAAATTTTAAACTATTTTTACTTGTTTTTGAGGCCATTTTTTTATTATTATATATAAAATGTTTGTAAATAAACGAAGAAAACGTACTTGTAAAAACCTCAAATCATCGTATTGTTATAAACATTTTTGGGCTATTTTTTGTTAAGGCCATTTATTAAGTAGACGATTTTCTGCTTTTAGAAATACTGTTCTAAGAAATATTTTTTTTAGAAATATTTTCTAAAGATTTTAGTAATACTTGATTCAGAACATTAAAGTTAACGAATAAAGAGATAAACTGCCGTAACATGCTTTGCTTAAAATTAGACGGTATTTTGTTCAGTTCAACAAAGAAAGAAGAACACTGTGATCAATGTCACTGTATAAATAACTGCGTTGAATTTGTACACAAAATATTTCAAGTCTTGATATCTAGCTCAAGTCTAGCGCGTTTATATTGCATTTTTTGACGATATTTCGTTTTCTTCTTATAACATTTTGCACTACTCTTGCATTTTAAATATTGTTTGATTCGCTACACCTACCACTATCAATTGTCCATATTCTTCGACTGATGATTATTAGTGACTACGAAGTAATTCAGACTAAATTCAATAACTTTAACTGTTACTTATTTCAAAATATACTGAACTCAATAGTTAGTTTGTCTGGAAGCTACCACGCCTACTTGTTCTCCTTTTTCTACTGATAATTTTTAGTGAACAATCACACCTAAATCAGAAACTTTAACTTCAACACTTTTAAAGATTAGTATGTATAAAGAAATCTATTTTTTTTTTTATTTTGGGAGGTGTCACGCCTACTTGTCCAATTTCGCCCACTTTCTGACTGATGATTTGCCTTGCCCATGAAGTTATTCAGACCCAATTCTGAAACTTTAGCTTTAACTGTTCTGAAGATATACAAAAATCAGTATTTAGAGATAAATAGAAAAAAATGGGCGTAAAAGTAGGCGTGGCAAATTTTTCTCTCAATGACAACTTAAAATTGATTAATACAAACATTTGAACGAAAAATTAGTCAAATCGATGCTGCCGTTTTCTGAATTTAGGTAAATAAAAAAAGTGGGCGTAAAAGTGAGCGTGGCAAAATTTTATTTCCTTAAAAACCTAACTTTATTTTCAATTTTTTTGCTTTGTTTTAAAAAATTTATAAAAAAAAATTCTTTAATTTATAAAACTGAAAAAACAGTTTCGTTGTAACAAAAATTTTTTTTTTTCTTTTTTTGACTAAATTTTTATTATCTGAACTGCTTTCCAACCAATTTGCTTTCTGTGCATAGAAAACAAAACTTTATTTAAGTCTTATTTTTTTGTTTAATCTGCAAAATACTTCTTAAACTTGTAAAAATGTATGAAAGTTTTAGAGCTATAAGAAGTATTTAGTACATCAAACGAATACTTCCAATATTTTCTTTAATATTTTCTTGCTATTGCTTTGTGCTGATTTCTTGTAATGCACTTTAGATTAGAGTTCCAAAATATTTTACTAAGGGAAGCACATGCACTTGTGCAGCCACATTAACTCAAGCAATTACAAAATACTTGTGAAAATTTGAAAAAAATACATGCTTTAGAAAACAGAGAAGTATTTCTAACTACATCAAGAGAGCTTGATAGTTTAAGAGAGAAAGAGATATCTAAGGGTTGCAGAAAAGTACAAATACATGGATTTGTTAAAAAAACAAATTTGTTGATTAAAATTACATATTGTTGTTTTAAATGTTGTTGTTAAAAGAATGTAAAGTATTAAAACAAATTTCAAAAGTAAAAGTAAATTCTTCACTTTTCCCTCGCTCTTTTTCTCTTGCTCTTTTGTATGAGTATATAAATATGAGTATGAGTGCAGGTGTACCTTGGTTTTGTATCCAAAAAGATAGCAACACTTACAAAAAAAAAAAAAAAAAAAAAACCAAGAAGAAAAAGAACAGGTTTTGTATTTCTTTTCTTCACCAAAACTTTTTGAAAAGAAACCAAAATATTTTACAGCAAGCTTTTGTTCAAGCAAACTTCACACAAACATTGAAAAAAGAATTAAAAAGTTCTTTTTGTTAAAAGTAATTGTTTAACTAATAACCGTGGCTTAATTTTTTTTCTTTGTTTTTCTTCTTCTCTTTCTAGGAATTTAAAAGAAATTTAGAAAAAAAAAAACAAACTGAAGCGTAAAAACAGAAAAAACAAAAATACAAGTGGACAATAATGACAACGAGTGATAAGAAAAGATAAAAAGAACAAGAACATTTTTCCAATAAATAAACAACATGGCTTACGATAAATTGCCTTCAAATCACAGTAATATGGCAACTGCATATGGCCAGCAACAGCAATTGCCTCAGGCCCAGACATTATCCTCATCATTGGCTTTGGCCTGCTCAGAATGGTTAAATGCCACTGAATGTGCCAACATTACATTTGCCATAGGAAAACAACGTTTTGCCTCCACCACCATGACAGATGGCAGTGGTGGTGCTGGTAATGCCACTGCACCACCTGATAATTTCATGGAAATGGATTTGGAAATGGATGTTGAATGGCCTCTGGAACGGGTAGTCTCCACAATAGTGCCTGTATTTTTTGGCATTATTGGTTTTGCCGGTTTGCTGGGTAATGCTTTGGTTATATTGGGTAAGTTTTATTACTATTTTTGTTTCTTAAATTGTCTAAACTTTTGTCTATTTTAGTTTTAATTAAATCTGTTTTATTTGATTTTTAACATCCGCCTGTCTACAGCATAGGTTAGGCTGTGGCTTAAAACAGTAAAATAAACTTTTTAAATCCTTTTTTTACTCTTTACAAAAAATTAAGTTTTAATGGAACACTCTTCCAAGAGTTTATCTTGAAGCTTTTAATTTAAATTGTGGCTTTTCTAAATGATAAAGTTAAACACACATAAAATGTTTTTTATTTTTTTTTTATTTATTTATTGAAAGTTAAATTTGAAGGTCAATTTTAAAAAGCATTTTCATAAAAACTTTAAAAGGAAAAATTTTTAATTTAATTTTTTTTAATTGAAGAAAAAATTTTCTAAAGAAATATTGTAGAGAAATAAAGAGTCATAAAGAACATAAAAAAATTACCAGAGTATATAACATACTTTACATTTCATGGTCATTTCAACCCTCTTTCAGGGTTCCGGCTTAGGCAACACCCATGTTGTGCGCGTCAACTATTATTCATGAGTACCGGGACCTACAGTTTAATGTCGACCAAACAACAGACTTGAGCAGATTATTCACGGCAAACAGTTACTTTCAGAGATTTTATCAAAAGACTGGTACGAGGAGGCGAAATAATTTTTAAATATTTATTTTTTTTTGCTTTTTGTAGGATGTCAAAGCTGGGGTTTAAACTCGTAGCTCTTGTCTAGTAAGCCAACATACGAGACTAAAGTGACTACTAAACCAGCCACCAGCCCAGCAGAAATTAGTGCTTACCAATAAGCTATTTTGTAAGGGAGAAATTGTAAACAATCACTTACTTGTCCGCATCAATAATGCAAGATTTTTATATAAAATGAGCCGCTAAAATGCAATAGAAACGCAAATTTATTGCAACCAGTAAGCAAATAGTATATTGTTATGGAATTGGAAAGATAGATTTTTTCTTTATTAAGCATCTTTTATCAATTGGACAAAATACACTCAAAGGTCAGTGTTATACCTTCACCATTGAAATAATCAACAGCAATAGTTAATTTTCGTTTGTTGTGAAGTGGTGAGGATCTAGGCTAAGTTGTTGTTTGTAGGTTTTGATCCTTGCTTAGTTCTGTCTTTTACTTTCCAATAGGAGGCGCTTTCTACTGATCATTCCTTTGATAGGTCAAAGGTGGATAAAGTGGAATGTCAGGGGACAGATTTATTAAGGATGGATTTCTTGGAGGTGGGAAAGAACCTCTTATATATGCAATATTTCTTTTTTTTAATTTAATTAAAAATTTGAAATGCTGCACAAAGTACAGTACTGAAACTCGAACCCGAGCTACTTGTTTAAAAACTAGTAAATATCTATATATGTCTGTATATCTAGCGATAAATATCAAAAGTCTACTCACTGCAGATCTTTTTGATGGTGACCTGACTTACTTTCTTTAATAATCAGTTCCCATCCTAGTCGCCGTGGTCTAGTGGTTAGTGTGTTGGCTTATTAAGACGATAGCGCCGGGTTCAAAGAAAGAAATATGAACAAATTATTTCTTTCGGCGACTACCTCTCAGCAGTCTTCTGGCAAAAGCTCTGGGAGTAATTAATTGCTATGAAAAAGCTTCTCAAATCTGTCATTCGGAGTCGAGGTCCCGGTACTCATGGATAAAAATTAACACACACAACATGAGTGCTGCGAGAAGCTCGGCCGTAACCCTGACACAAGGTTGTGTTGGCCAAGTATGTATGTCTCATCCTAATCTACCTTTCAAAGAAGGTTTTTTCTGATTTCGCTTTTAAAAGATCTAAAACACATGTCCACTGCTTTTTTCAGAAGGTTCAACAATTCGTGAACATTGTTAAAATACAAATATTTTCTCTTTTACCAACATTGCAATCTCGTGAATAACTTTTCCCTTAAAATGTTTTAATTTCTAAGATTCAATAAGGATGGATACCCCTGAAAATTGCTTACATTCAAGCATACCTCCTCTAATCTTAAATAATTTTTTTCCTCGAAATTTTTTTTATATTAATTCTTGAACCTGTTCTTATTCGAGGAACTATTATTTAGTTCGTTATTAGTTTTTTTTTTCTTTCTTTGTTGAAATATATGGCAGTTTACAAAATTTTACTTTAGCTCTATACCTGTAAATCCCAATAAGCATTATTTAAGAAAACAAGCAAATTCTCTGACCGACGTGTAGTCGTTGCTATATTGCAATTTCACATTTCTGTAGTTTGTTGTGGCGTTTGTGTGGTTTTGTAAAGTTTCCCAAAGTTTTAATAACAAAGTAATTCAGTAGTACTCTTCTGTTGAGCCTCATAAATGTTTCTTGAATTAATATTAAATTGGTTACAAGAGGATTTGGATGACTAGCAATTCCCAACTTGTATGATATTAATTTGAAATAAATTTTCTTCATTCTTATCTTGATAGTTAATTCAACTTGTAGGCATTTACTGGTAACGTGTATATGTGGAGACATTTGTGATTATCCTTAATACTTTAGATTGCAAATGCTACAGCAGTTTAATAACTTTTAGTTTGGCTAACCAAACTCACAGCAGGATGTATGTTATATTTACACTGCAGTTCAGGAGGACAAAACCAATAGATTTATAATTAAAAAGTCTATAAATGACGAATACACAAAAAAAAAAAACACCGAAAATATATTGAGAGTTGAAATTCGCTCCACTTTAACGTTATAGAAAAATTTGATATTGACTAACTAAGTGATGTGGAAAAACTTAACACAAAAAATTTACCACATGCACTTTTTTCATTTATTTGAATATAAAAAATAACGATTTCATAGACTCTACTACTAATACACCCATTTAAAATAAAACACAATAACAAAACAAGTAAGTGCTCCATGAACAAGATCGGATAAGTAGCTTTGGCGTTGTAAACATTTGAACACAGGACATTTAGACATGTGGTCAATTGTTTGAGTTACTGTATATAATATTAAATCAATTATAAATCTGAAAAAAGAATTTCACTATAAAACATACTTTCTTACCTTAAACCAAAATATAAGGTTCCTTTACAAAAAAAAAAAATTTGAAAAAGTTTAACAAAAATTAATCCATACAGATTATATATATACAGATTATATACATACATAGTATATTGGATTTAAAGAAAAAACGTTAAATACATATTCTTTTTCCTAACTTATGATGTTGGAGGCGATTTGCATATTTCAAACTCAGATTCTTATTATACTCTATAATACCAATCAAAAGACTAGCATGACTTTCCAGGTATACAATAATATAAACATTTATTGCAGAACTGACCTGGGAGGCTAGAGTCCTAGTAATGCCAGACGTTAGCCCCAATTACATTAATTTATTGTTGAATTAAAAATTATACAAAAACCATAAGTTTAAAACAAATTATATAAAATAATTTGAAAGAAAAGAAAACAAAATAAAACTAAATAATGCAATTCAAAGGAAATAATTCAAAAATCCGATTTTTTTAACAAAAAATGTAAGGAATAAATTTTGTATTTAATAATATTAAATATGTGCATAAAAAAGCAAGGAAATAAAAACGCTTAATTATATGCTGCAAAACCAGATGTTTTTTGTTTAGCCACTAGGGCGTATGAGTGCGGAGTAATTTCATTGCTTCTGTAAAAAAATAAATCATACGCAACAGAGTCTATTAAAAGCATCTGCTTTTTTTTATTTATTTTTCTATTTGTTTTGTTTTAACAATTAAAGAGGATTTTCGTTTTGTAAAAAAAAAGCTTTTATCATGGAAAACAAATGCATAAATTTAAATTGTAAATTATGTTAAAAAAAAAAACTGAAATTCTACTTACATTTCCTTGCTATGCGGTTATACAAAAATGCTGGGATTTTGGTGTACCATAATTGTAACCTTTTAATTGTTTCTCAAATTTGTTTTTTTTTAAGTATCCACCAATGTTTTCTTTTCCTTTACTAAAAAAAAACAGAACAAATGAAAATTAAAAAATCTCGCTGGTTTTCAGGCTGTTCATTGTGGGTGCTCTCAATAAATTTAATTTAAATTTATTATTCAAATAATTTACATTTTTATTATCTCTGCTTTTACTTCTGTGGCATTGAACTACAAAATGAAAAACATTTATTAAGAGGAGTTACAGAAATTATTATTAAAAATGTTTCAAAACATATGCAACTTTTTAAAGGATTTTTCATTTCCATTTTTTCATTTTCTGGGAAAAAAAAGCAATAAAAAAATTGTTTCTAATTTAAAAGCATAACGTTTTGTTCGAACTTTTATTACATTTTTTAGTAATATGACACAAAAGGAAAATATATTTTTAAATTTAAAACACTTTATTTTTCAAATAATTTTGAGCATTTTTCATAAAAATTTTCAATTGTTTGAAATTGTTTGCCATACAGAAACGAGTACATAATTGGCCATTACAACCCTTTTTCAGGATTACGGCCTAAATTCTCACAGCACTCAGGTTGTGTGTGTTAATTTTTATCCATGAGTACCGAGCCCTACAGTTTAAAGTCGACTCCGAACAGCAGATTTGAGAAGCTTTTTATGGCAATCAATTATTCCCAGAGCTTTTGCCAGAAGATTGCTGACAGGTAGTCGTCGAAAGAAATAATTTTATCATAAATTTTTTTTTTTCAAGATGTCAGAGCTGAAATTTGAACACGGCGCTATCGTCTTAGTAAGCCAACACACTAACCACTAGACCACGGCGACTATTATTTTTTACTTATTATTTATTTATTGCAAATTATTCAATTTGATAGCAACTTTCGTTCCGGAAATGGTCCTCTTTAAATGTGATCTTGATCGGGCGAATTAATGTCTTTAGATTGGATTGACCAAGATTACCTTTTCCACCAGTATAAAGAAAAAATAAAAATATTATACCCTGACATATTTCGATATTTTTGCTTTTTTAAGAATCATCAGTGAAAGTGAAACTTTCCAATGCAAAAGCCAAAACAAATTTTTCTTTTAAATAATAATAATTATTTCAATTGCCATTTTCACATATAGGCTACTACACTACTGCTTGCACTGTAATTATCGAAGTGTTTAGTTTGTTTAAATATATACTTATGTGTGTATGTGTATTTACATCTTATAGCTTTGAGGCATATTTCTGTCATCTTAAAAGATGCTGTCAGCTACTTAGTAAAGATTTTATATAAAGACTGCAAACAAAATTAGTCTACTGCAATACCGCCAGTTTAAAAGCTTGTGCGGCTCTTAGGTTTTTTTGCCGAAGGCAATTTTCAGAAATTCCATGGATACTATTTTAACTCGGGATTAGCTCAATTCATGTTGTCTGAATATTCACTATTTAGCAACTGAGTTACCAACTTTCAGTTGACAGTTGCCATCTGTAATACCATTTTGGCAACTGGCAATCATAATCCACCTATAAATTTAACATTTCTTTTGAGATTATTTAACATTTTTTATTTCCTTGAAAATAGTAAATAACTTAGCAATATAGAAAATAAAAAGTTTGCTTTCATTTTGTGTTTATTTTAGAAAACGCATAACGATAACCAAAGTGGTTAAACGAAACTTTCTGAATAACAAAATCGTTTATTTTGTTGTTTAACATTTAATTAATTCGTTAAACTATTATTATTCTTTAAATTATTGTTCTGAAAATTTTATTTTTCGGTGTAGTAGTGTTTAGTACGCTAGTTTGTGGAGTGCAAGTCAACCAGTTCGGTTTCCATCAAACACAATGATTAAGAGTTTAATAAGAGAAAAATTCAGGCTAAAAACTACAAAAAGCCGAAGAAAGTTTCTATATTAGTAGATATATCTGCGCTGGATTAGCGAATTTTCACCAAATATCGTTTTTTTTTTCTTGCTGAGTTACAAAATCATTCTGTGAATTAATTTTCATTCATTTGCAATAACTGCTTGTATTTTTTTTTCTTGAAAATTCTATAAAACCATAACAGTGTACAACGCCTTTATAAATGCTGCACTCTGTATATGTAATTTCAATAGATTTCGAAAATTTTGCTTTTCTTTTCTTTTTTATTTTATTTTGTGTTTAAAAATAGTTTTATTAAGAGAAAAAGAAAAAAAAAAAAACAAATTCTTAAATGCTTATTTTTACAATCTTAGAAAAATGTACTTGAAGTGGTCTTAAGCCTACACAAGAAAACAAAGTATTTTTATCTTCCTCTTCTTTGCTTTGTCTTCTAAAATAACAAGACTTTTTAAATCTTTGCAAACTCAAGCCCACACACACATTTTTAAACAACAATTACATTCTGTCAAGGTAACAATGGATGCAAACATTTCACAGTTACAACTTAATTATTATGCTATTTCTCTCTACTCTAACCTTTTTGCTCTCTTAACAACAGGCATATATACACACGCATGGACATTGTAAACGCACAATTTAAATTTAAACCATAATTTATCTGATGTGTTATAATAATTTCCGGTTCAACTGACACCATGTCAATGTTGTACACTTCCTTAGCACACTTGTCTCTCTCTCTTTCTGTTTTACAGGCAGTGAACATATAAAAATTGTATTGCATTTGATTGTGTCACAAAACATTGTAAAAATAAAATCACAGAGAAATCGAATTGAACATTTATTTTTGCGGAAATGATTTTGAGCTGAAATAGATAGAAAAAAATTATGATTTCCTCATTTTATATATACTATATATCGTCATATTAAATGCAAACGGACGTCTCTTGTAAAAAAACAAAAAGTGTAGCTACGTCCGTTTCCATTTAATATGACGATATTTTTGTGTGTTCTTTTCTTTACTTTCTCACTCTTAAAATACGAGTATTATAGAAAAACAAAATTGTAAAATGAGTTTTTTTATGATTTTAAGAAGCAAAGGAGAAGAAAATTGACTTCTTTTTAAAGACTTTTTGTTCGTTTGTATGTATTTGGCGGTAACTACAAGACTTCTATTAAAGTTAACCTTTAAGTATCTGGAAGACAGATCATTATATTGATTTAGCAGCTAAAGAATCAATAAGTTTTTAACACTATTTTCGTTTAAATACAAACTATAGGGGTCTTCTAAAACATTCTTTTACAATCCTCACAGATTTTATGCATTCAATTATGGAAGAAAATGATAGATTCTAGGTAAGAGAAGAGAATGATTTCTTGTTGGCATAAAAAATCAAACTAGAACTAGAAACTAGCTAGAACCCTGCATTAGCAGTACAAAACCAATACATAACTACGCTCCTATTCAGCCTTTGATCAATTCTCGAAGCATTAAAATCGTGGAAAAACATGCACGATATCATATGCATGCAATGACGTAAAAAAAAACTAATCCATAAAAAGCTGTGTAACGTATGCATTTCATGCCAGGTTTACATTCGTAAGGTATGTCCCGGAAAGAACAAAAAATGTGCCCTTAAAAATTATGGTTGGTGTGCCCATACGTGAATATGTGAATATGCCCATACGTACGTTTCCTTGAAAAAAAATATATGAATTAAATGGCAATTTATTTTTGGTTTTATTTCTTTACTTTTAAATCAAAAATGAAATTCCTATGCATTCGATTCACTACTTTTAGCAAAGAAAAATAGAAAATAAAAATCAAATAGAAACTGCTGTAAAACCAAATCAAACCAAACAAATCAAATAGCAAAAAATACAATTACACTTACAAATCAATTCACAACCACGCTAACATGCGGTCTGAGAAGAACAAGAGAGAAATAAAAATAACACACTTATGTATGTACCGAATATGTAGCACTCGCAGTATTCTTTAAAACAAACAAAGAAATACAAAACAAAAGCAACTACACCGTAAGAGTGTTGCTATTTTCATCTATGTTTTCTTTTATTTTTTCCCCTTTTTGTACTTCTAATGCATTATGTCAGTGCATTGTTGTTAATGTGCCATTTCATAAGTCTCTTAAAAACACCCACACACTTACACTTCATGCTTGAATATTGTATTTAAAAAAATAAAGGTTTTTTCTTTCTTTCTCTTCTCACCGAGCGACTAAAGGTACAATTTGTTGCTTTAAAAAAACAAATTACCGGCATACTATCATAACCTGAAATTTATATACTCTATAGTTGCTCACAGCCCACCCTACTCTCACTCTCTTTACAACTTAGATAAACAAAAATTCACCACAAGCATTTAACCAACAATGACAAATACTAAGGAATATGTATTAAAAACAACCTCACCAACTGTATCTCAACATTAAACACACAAAAACACAAAAACGCATTAAAACATGTAATCGACGTCGAATAAAACGTCATATTTTTTAACAGAGAATTGGTACAAATTTGATTAAAAAAAATTGGAATGTAGTTAGCATAGAGCTTATTTATAATACATATATACATAAACTATGTCCAACGTTGCTGTCAAACATTAGCTAGCTTGTAAACAAACAGCTGTCAATCTACACAACCAATTTTAGAACTTTATTTATTGACACCCAATTTTTTTTACGGAATTTCAAAACATTAGTTGCAAATTGTAGTCGCCGTGGTCTAGTGGTTAGTGTGCTGGCTTGCTAAGACGATAGTGCCGGGATCAAATCGCAGCTCTGACATCTTGAAAACAGAAATATGAAAAAATCATTTCTTTCGGCAACTACCTCTCAGCAGACTTCTGGCAAAAGCTCTGGGAGTAATTGATTGCCATGAAAAGGCTTCTCAAATCTGTCGTTCGGAGTCGACTTTAAACTGTAGGTCCCGGTACTCATGGATAAAAATTAACACACACAACATGAGTGCTGCGAGAAGCTAGGCCGTAACCCTGACACAGGGTTGTAATGGCCAATTATGTATGTATGTATGTAGTTGCAATTTTGTTATAATTTTTTTTTTTTGTTTTTTGTTTTTGTTTTCTTTCTAGAATACAAATTTAAATGCCAAATTCAGAAAAACCTTTGACTTTTTAAAAAGGCAAAATGGTAACACTAAACAGATTAATGCGGTTTTGCAGTTTGCAGCTCATTATTCACTGCGTACAACTTTCCAGCAGAAATAAGTGCTTACCAATAAGCTATTTTGTAAGGAAGAAATTGTAAACAATCACTTATTCATGCGCATCAATAATGCATGATTTTTATATGAAATGAGCCGCTAAAATGCAATAGACACGCAAATTTATTGGAACCAGTAAGCAAATATTATACAAAGTCAAAAGTAATACCTTATCCTATAGCATTTTTGGAAGCTTTAAGGTATGAATAAACAATATAATGCTTCCATTATTGCTTACAATTTAATTTATTGCTTCCAAGTTTGAAATATTTTCTGCTAGGTTTGCATTAGGAATAGGGTTATAAAAGTTTCAAAAGATTATTTTCTGATTTCAAATAAGGATCAGTTTTAGGTCTTCACTTCTTCTTCAATCACTAAAGGTATTTAAGAGCACAACAGGCCAAATAAATCTCGCCACCTTAAAAGAGTTGGAAAAAATGAACATCCCGGATACATAAAAATGGGTTTTCTTTTTGCTTTTTATAAAATGCGTTAAATTTAAAATAAAACGCGCTAACTTGACATCAATTCCATTACAAATAGCAAAAAAAAAAAAAAAACAGCAAAGATAACCTACTCTCTTTCAAGGTTGTTCTCATCCTTTCTTTTTGTACTCACTAATACCACGAGAGCATATGAAATAAATTTCAAATCAATTTTTTATTTGAATGAACGAAATGAATACAAATGCCAACAGGTACACGAGAATAACAGCTACAATGACAAGTATGATGTTCTTGTCGTTTTAACACGGAGACGTTTTAGTTGTTGTTTTTAGCTGCTTGTTTTACACAACATACACTCATGTACGTTCTTATAACCCCAAAGGTATTAAAACAAATTGGGAATTTGTGTTCGACAGGAAAATCACATTAAAACACTAGAAAATTTATTAAAAAGAGAAAAAAAGAACACAAAAGTGCTAAAGTAATATATGAAATTAAACTTGTTTTAAAGAAGTCTTGTTTAAAACAATTGTTTTGTTTAAGAAAAACAGGGAACTCGGCAAACTATAAAAGAAAAATTCTTTTTTCATTTGTTGCGCTTATCTACACAATTTTAATGATAATTTGATTTGAATAAAAATTTTGTTAAAACAACACAAAACGAAAACATACTTACATTCACTTTAAAAACACATGAAAAACGATTGTATGAGTTTATCGGATTTTTTCATGAAAATTACTTAAATTACTTACAACAAGCGTGCACTGCTTGTAATCTAAATCAACGATATAATAATACGAGTACAAAGGTCTTGTGAATTCGGAAAATATGTTTAATGTTTAAGAGCTTATGTGTGTTGTTTACAGAGAATATAAGGTTTGTTTGTCAATAAATATTTTTTTCCATCATTGCAACTTATATCGGTAACTCCAACAGGAAGAACTCTCACTGTATTTCGTCACTGTGTTAACATGACTTATAAAATTCTTAGCTGACCAGTTTTTTCTGATCTTATTTAGTTAAGGAATAATGTCAATAGTTGTAAAAGCCCAAATAAAATTTATCATCTTTTTCATTCTTTCTTTGTTGGCGAGCACTGGTATAGGGAATTGTTAAGTCGAACTTGGCCAACTCTAAGTGATTGCACTTTTTTATGTTGCTTTTAATGCCACTATTTGTTATGCAATGGCATTGTATCGTGTCATTGCATTAGTTATACGGACATGGACATGGACTAAACACACTCCCACACAAAAATTCTTCCATTAACAGTGAAATCATTTTAAAATTCATTTGTATATGAATGTGGGTGTTGTTGTAAAATAAATTTACTTTGTGTAAGTGTGCTTTGTTTTATTTTTTGTGTTAGAGAAAAAAGAGAGAGGGAGAAAGAAAGTGATGAGAGCAATGTTGTTATTTTTTTTAAAGTATGGTTTGTTATGGGTTTTTATGTCGTTTGTAAATATTTCTTTAAATTCTCTTTTTTTAATTTTTACTTTACATTTATGAATGTGTGCAATTGAGTAAAATATAAAGAACAAATAAAAACAAAGCAAAACAAAAAATCCAATTTAGGTGTTCATTTCTCTATTGAGTCTTCGTTAGTTTGTAGTTCAGATGCTCACCATCAGTATGACCAGTAAGAAAAAAAGCTAAAAATGCAATTTAAAGCTAAAAATTAAAGCTAATAAATTTAGCTGCTTAACTAAAAAAAAAACATGACACAACACCTGCCAATTAGTCCAGTGTTCACGCTAAAAAAACTTAAGAAAAGATAATAATGATCCAATCTAAAGACGTTAATTCGCCCGATCGAGAGCTCCTTTGAAGAGGACTATTTCTAAAAAGAAAGCTGCTATCAAATTGAATAATATGCCATAAATAAATAATAAGTAAAAAATAAAATAAACAGATAAGTGAGTTGTATGACCATAGTGTGAGAACCAAATGCCGCCAAAATTAATGTCAATTTCTATTGATGTAATGGCAATTCTTTCACATCGATAACATCTTCGCATCAAATTCGGCAAGTTTGCTTATTGACACAACCACTTAACCAGAAATTGGCCTCAATCGCTCAACAGAATTTTTGGATAAAAATACTCAGCCAGCTTCAAATGACAAAAAAATAATTGAGGCTAAGGATCGTCATTTTACTTCTTACTGTAAGCCATAATTTTTGCCTAAAATGTTCCACGTAGTTGAAAGACAACAAAGGCCAACGATGGCGTTTCAACGTTTTGGCGTTTTATTATTGAAGACGTCAGGTTACAGCGGCGATGTAAAATGCATGCGAAAACTATTAATAACTTCATAGTTAATTATAACAATTTGAAATCATTGGTCTTCTGGTATTAAACGTTTAAAGATGTCTTGTTTGTTTCCTACATGCATTCATATCGTCGCAAGATATAAAGAACGCTGTAACTGACAAAACATTTAATGTTCACCAGAGCCAAAAAAAAACTTGTATAAAAGCAGAACAAAGACGGCGTAAGTGAATTTCTTTTCACCATAGAAATGTGTATCCGGGACCAATCGACGCGTATTTTTTTTTCTGATAATAATGATGCAAAAACGTATTTTCGATTTTTTGTCAGTTACAGCGTTCTTTAAATCTTGCGACGATATATACATGCATAATTGGTCATTACAATCTTGTTACAGAATTACGGCCTAGCTTCTCGAAGCACCCATGTTGTGTGTGTCAATTTTTATCCAAGAGTACCGGGACCTACAATCTAAAGACGACTCCGAACGACAGACTTGAGTAGATGGTTCATGAGAATCAGTTACTCTTACAGCTTTTGACAGAATACTGCTAAGAGGTAGTCGGCGAAAGAAATATGTTTTCATATATATTTTTTTCAAGATGTCAGACTTGGGGTTTGTTTCTTACTGAAGAGAAATATCAACACAATTTTATATACTCAGTTGTCGAATCGTAGGTATCGATACCGATAATTATCATGCAGCTAAAAATCTCTGTTATGACTTCCATATATAATTTTATTCTCTATTTCCTATTTTTCTCTTAATATATTTGTACTACACAAATAGTTACATTGGTTGCGTTCAAAGCTAAAAAGAGCCAAATGCATTTTTCAAAATAGGCAGAAAAAAGCTAAAAGCTAAATGAAGTATTTAAAAAAAACTTAGTTTAGTGGTCACACTATTCATTATTATTGTATTTACATAACGGGGTAATTGAAGGGAGTGTATGATTTTATAAGAGTGCATACATGCATATGTATTCATACGTATGTATATGTATGAACGTGTTTATGTTGATATTTGCGTTAATATAACCAAAGTGCATACATATTGTAAAGTTTATATGGATTGTTGATAGACTATCTATCTCTCTCTCTTTACTGTATTACTATTTTATTGTTTTTTATGCTACTGCCAATTTTTTGTTTTTTTTAATATAAAAATTAACAACTACATAGCAATACATTGTACATCCGTTACATAGTTATTTGTTGTAAATTTTTTAAATTTCCATAATTTAGCTAATTGACAAAAAAAAAAAAAAATAAGATTTACTAAAAACTTTCGTCAAACATTTTTTTTAATTCAAAGTCAATGGAAAACTAAAATTTATTTTCTTGAAGAAGAAATACAAGTACGTAAATAAATTCCATTTGTTCTATATCAAATTTGAAAACCTTATTTTTCTTGTGTTGCCATAACAAATAATACGAGTATGTACAACTAAGCACTATAAAAATGATGTAAATTGTGTAATATATTTACAAAAAATTTAAATTAAAAAAAATAAATTCTTTGCAAAGTTTTCTAATTATATGCAGTAAGTGAAGACATGATGTTTTTGTTATTACAAACAAATTTAATATTTTATTTCAAAAGAAAACTATATTTTTGAATTACTTTAATTAAACGCAAATTATTAGAAGAGAAATGGCAATGGTGTCCTGGAAACACCCTCAGCGAAACAATATTTTCATAATTTTTTATTTATATTTTTAGGCATTGCGTTCATTACAAAATATATAATTTTTTTAATTGAATTAAAATTCCAATAAGTGGGAGGAAATCTTAATATGAAATATTAAGACTAATATATTGCTACGAAGAGATAAATTAATAAAATTGCGTCTTATTTCTAAAAAAAGAACAAAAAGCGCAATAAAAAGAAATAACTACAACAACTGAGAAATATACTTCACTAGCTGAACCCGGTGTGCTTCACTACCCCCTCGTTATATACATATTACAAAAAAAGTATTTTGTATAGCAAACGTTATTAGTAAGTAAGTATCTGAATTAAAAGAGAAGGGGGCGGTGAAGTGGGCGTGGTTCATAGTTATATGACGACGTTAACAGTATTAAGAGCAATATATTACCAAATAAAAAAAAATACAAATTTCTACATAGAACAAAAAGTTTGAAACTTTCAAACTAAATTTGGCGTGAAAAGGGGCGTGAAAGAGGGCGTGGAGTAATAAATTATTATTTATACTTCGCCTGGAGTATAATGTGTATACAATTTGAAGTAAGTCTTTTAAAAACTATATGGGGGCAATTACATAATTTAAAAAAGTGGGCGTAAAAGTAGGCGTAAAAGTAGGCGTGGTCGACAAAAAGTAACCTATTAATCATGTCAGAGTCCCAGTTAAATGCTGTGAAAATTTCAGGAAGATCGATCCAGAGGTTTGGTCTCCTATAAGGTACAAACAAACAAACAAACAAACAAATAAACAAACAAACAAATAAACAAACACACATTCAATTTTATATATTTATATAAGAAGATAACACTTGGGTTACATTTTAAGTAAGGTTGTGCAGTCGAAGTTCGAAAAATTTTATCCGATCTATTGGAAACTATTTTTGACGACCACAGCCCTGATATTAAGCAAATGTTTATACGAGTACATACAGGCAAATGCATAGTAATAGACAATAACAGAAACATGTTAAATACTTTACATAAGAATACAAATAAAAGCTTTCAGCATTATCTCTAAATTATATAAGGAAAGTGTTTTTTAAACATAAACCACACAACTTAACATACATACATATATAGACTCTTGTGGATTAATGTAGAAAGCAGCCGAAGCTACCAGAATAGTCTAGATGTGAATTATTTTATAATTTTTTTCTTTTTTTTTCATAAAAATAATTTTTAAATAAAACATTTTAGAGAACCTTTGTAATTTTTATTATTTTTTTTATATTTTTCTTAAGAATGAAAATCTAGTTTTAGCACACAAAAAAAAAAACAGATTCCAAGGAAATCTGCATGAATCAAAAGCCTACTTCAATAGTTTAACTTGTGATTTCAATTCCATTTTCTTCAATTGTTGTTGTTGTTTTTTTTTCGCCAAAGCGAAATTGGCTTTTGTTTGGCAAAATTGTTTTCCATTACAAAAGGCAACCAACAAACAGCAGTAGCCTATTTTATAATACCACACATCTTGTCAGTTTATCTCTGATAAGCCTGACTGTCTTAGCCAAAATAATAAAGATGAGAAATATATGACCATGTTATGATTGCATATCTGGCTGTCTGTTCATCCGTCCGTCTCTATCCAATTATACATGCTGTGTGCTTTTAAAGAATTCACTGTGTTCACATTGTTATGAATTTCTATTGTTCTACGAAATGTAAAGATTTTGTTTTTTTTTTTAAGTTTTATTATTATTTTTTTGTTGTGTTTCTTTTGTTACCCTGATGTTGATACTTATGTTACTGCTGCTTATGTTTTTGTTGTTCTTTCTGTAACAGAGCCTGTATTTATTTTTAGTTTTTATGGGCTATTGTTGTTGTTTTGTTACCTACTTTTTTGTTGGCACAAGTACCAATTTTTGTTATTCAAGTGTTACAGTTTGTGACGTGCCAACATCCGTTTCATATGCCATATACTACTTGTACAGTGAAGGACGGACTGTAACAACCAGTAAGTCAGGCAGTCAAACATCTTCATCTCTCACCAAACCAGCAACAGCTGTTTGCAATTAGTAACCAATTAATTTTTCCTTTTGTTTTTTTTTTTGCGTTCATTTTAACCAACTTATTCCGCTTGAATGTATTCAAAAGAGGTGGCAATAGCTTAGCAAACGGATTCTATTTACACACGTGTATACTAACGAACCCCTAAGTCGCCTTTTTTGCAAAATATATCTATTGTTTGTATTCGGCTAAGATTCGTAATTTAATGTGCTTGTGTGGGTGTGTTTTTTTTTTGCCTTAAGTTGCTGAAACGTATGGAAGCTGATAAACATTTCCCATCTATGCATATGTACGTATGTGTTGAATGTTGCCATTTTCATTTTATTTTTCCTTCAAAGGCTGTGCTTTTTGTTTACATTTTTCGTTTTTGTTTCAATATTGGCTGCCTTAAGTAGTAATTTTCGAAAAAAAGAACAAATTTTCCATAAAATTTAGGCAGAACAGTTCAAGCATCTGGTTAATGTTTGCTAAGCAGTATTAATGATACAGACAGTGATCAACTGTTATTAAGACCCATAAAGAGATTTGACTGGAATTGTATAATTTGTACAGGGTGCTTAAGTTTAGAGAAAAAATTAATACATTTCAGAGTATTCAATTTAATGTTCGTCGATGCAAGCAAAGGCGTGCACTGTTAAGGTGTGCGTCACTATAAAGTGTAACACCCATTTTTCTTAATAACTTTTTTCACCTTTAATCAAAATTATTTTTCTTAATCACAATATCTTTGAAAAATGTGTCAGATTTTAAAATGTATCAGTTTGTCAAATTTGACTTGTTAGTTAGTTCACAATGGATAATCAAAGACAAGTGCATACAAAAATTATTCAAATAATTCAAAAAAACCATATTGGAGTTATACAAAAGTTGCTAGGGAAGTCCACGTGACCAGGCAATGTGTTTCCAGAGTTGTCAAAAAGTTCAACAAAGACCTAAAAATTGAAAGAAAGTCTGGAACAGGTAAAGCAAAACTGGTAACGAACGACGCGAAAGCCAAAAAGGTTGAGAAGCTTTTGCTGGCTCTTCCAAACATTTCTGGTCGCGAAGTGGCCCGGCGCGTGCAATGTTCGGAAAGTTTTGTGCGCCGACTTAAAGCTAAAACTGGCCTTAAAACATTTAAAGTCCAAAAAGTTCCGGATAGAAATGCTAAGAAGAATATTGAAGCAAAAAAAGAGCAAAACTCCTCAAAAAAGAATTTTTTCAAAAGTTCGAATGTTGTGTAATGGATGATGAAACTTACGTTTTTGCAGACTTTGCGCAGCTTCCTGGCCAAGAGTTTTATGTAGCGGATAGTAGAGGCAATGTTTCTGAAGAGTTCCGAACTAAAAAACTATCAAAATTTCCCAAAAAGTTCCTAGTTTGGCAGGCTATTTGTAGCTGCGGCAACAGAAGTGCATCGTTTGCTACATTGGGATCAATAAACTCAGATATTTATATCAAAGACTGTCTTCAAAAGAGGTTGCTCCCATTTCTAAGACAGCACAACATATCAACATTCTTCTGGCCAGATTTGGCAACATGTCACTACAGTAAAAGCGCAATAGACTGGTATAATAAAAATAATGTTATTTTTTTTTTTTTTTTTTTTTTTTTTTTTTTTTTTTTTTTTTTTTTTTTTTTATTCATTGCCGTTAACTTTGATCTAATTAAAGCGTTTCTGACGAAACAACAATGTTATTTTTGTTCCAAAAGAGGCTAACCCACCAAACTGCCCAGAGCTACGGCCTATTGAAAGATATTGGGCTCTGGTCAAAAGAGAACTAAAGAAGAGTACATCTGTTCAAAAAACCATTACTAGTTTTCGATATAAATGGACAGCTGGTACCAAAAAAATCACCGAAAACACTATAACATTGCTTATGGATGGCATAATGAATAAAATAAAAAATTTTATAAAATTAAATTAATTTTTAAATAAAATAATACAGAATATAAATCTGTAATAAAAATGCAAAATAAAACTGTTTTATTTTTAACTCTAGCTTACTCCAGTCAGTTTTTATTTGACTTTTGATGTGTTACAGTTTATAGTGACGCACAACTTATCAGTAAATCAACACTTGAAATTCTGAGCCCTAAGTTTCTCTTTCAGGGGTTTTCTTATAGCAGTCTCAGAAAAAAAATCGGAGGGCCTAACCCATAACCTAACAAATTTCTCAAAATTCGGCTTTACTATTTCACTTCACTCATTTAGTTTTTGGAAATTGTAAATTATTTTCTATTTCATGGAAATATGCATTAGATGTGCGTCATTTTATTCCGGTAAAGAATTAAAAGAGAAAAGAATTAAAACTAATGAAGTATTCAATGACATATTTGAAGTAATAATTAATTTGGTATTTGTTAATGAAGTTACTCGTTAAAATTATTCAATTGGAGTTGGTAGACTCATTTATTACATACCAAGCGGGAAGTGGTAATCAATGAGAATCGAGGAGGTAATACAAGGAATGTATTATCTATTGATTCCGGAAACCATTACCACGAAAGTAATGAATGTTTTTACTATCCCCCCGCAATAAGTATTAGAATTCATTATATGTAATGCATAAAGTTAATATTTATTAATAGTTTGTTCGTTATTCTCAATATTTCTTGAAATTATTAATAAAAAATTAATTTATGCATTACAAATAATGAATTCTAATACTTATTACCGGGGCACATTAAAAACATTTATTACTTTTGTAGGACATGAATGAACATTATACATTCCTTGTATTACCATATCGATTCTCATTGATTACCATTTAGGGTAAGGGAAGGTTATCAATTTTTTCCGTAAAAGAGATTACATATGTTCTTGGCTTTATTACGTGGTGGGTAAAAAAGTTTTCTGATCCAAACATTACCAAACAGCTACTTGTTTCAGTTGTCAGATCAATTCTTGAATATTGATCATTAAACTAAATATTGATGGAGTAAGCAGCTTTTAAAATTCAAACATCACTCTTTTTTTAATTGACTATCACCATTACCGGTTTCACATGGGAGGCACTATGCCCACTTGTCCAATTTGACAATTTGCTCTTTGACTCATAATTTATAATGAGTGTGAAATCATTCAAACCGAATGTAGAAACTTTCTATTGAACCATTCTCAAGGTATACAAAAATTAATGTTTACTTTCTATTGAAGGTACCATATCCACTTAAATTAACATTTTGACTAATGATTTGAATTAACTGTCACTCCATTTTAACTAAATTTAGACACTCTCCTAATGCTATCATTTTAAAGATATAGACATATACACATTTATTTTGTTTGGAAGTGGCACTGTGCAGTTGAAATTTTTTTTAGATATACAGACAAAAAAAATTGTAAGTCAGTCGCTTCAGTCGTTTAGCCGGCTTTAAAAAAGGGAAACACAATTGAGGGGTCGTGGCATAATGGTTAGAGCGTTCGCACAGAAAGTCAAACGGTTTTTCCAAATTTAATTTAAATAAAAAATAAGAAGTTCCCTACCCCCCGCCCTCATAGAAGCCATCTTCAAGAAACCGCTCCCTGACATTTTCCATTCTATTCCACCAAAATTGAATGATCTCGAGTACAGCGCCATCTTCTGGGAAGATAACAGCTAACCTACTTAAGATGCCCGCCACTAACATTCAACATTCACCGACAGTTGGGGCAATTGCTGTTGATCGTTCAAGGGTGAAATAATGTATATATAACACTGGCCTTTGAGTTGCCAAATTGTCAGCTCTTATCTCATCAACAAAAAAATGCGCATAATAAAAAAATAAAATAAATCTATCTTTGTATCTTCAAATTCCAATACAATGCACTGCATGAGTAGGGGTTTGCCCCTGAGTATTGGTCCTAAATAAAAAAAAAAAAAATTGCAGTCTCATTTTGAAATATAAGATGGGAGTTACCTACCATGAACACTTGTTCAGAGGCGCTTACTCTTTGACTAATGATTTGTATTAGCATTGAAGTCAGTTGGATTTTTTATAATTTCTTCAGCCTACAGTTACGCTCAGCAGTCCATAGAATAGAGATAAACAAACCCACTAATACACTTATATTTTTAAGTATAAGATTCATGATGTCTCCAAGCCATAACAATTAGCATCTAAAAATAACTTTTTAAATGTCAAGCAAACAACAGTTCATGAAAAAAACCATCATAGAAAATCAATTAACATTAGGTATAGGGTTTATTCATTCCTTTTACTTTTATTCAAAATTTCACACAAGCACGTGATCTCCAAGGATACGCTTATATTAAAATCAGACATAGAAATTTTACTTAAATTGAACCACATCTTCACAAATTAAACACATGATGCTATTACATTTTTCCCATGGAAATTTTATGAAAATGCTTTGCATTTCTTTTTTAATCGTCAATCGAAAAAGAGAGACAAAGAATGCCTATAAAAATATAACTGAAACTGTGTATACGTCACTCTAACTCTTACAAAAAAAAAATAGCCTTGGTAACAGACTTGATTCGAGCTAAAAGGAAAATCCAAATAAATTTTTGAAATTTACTAACTGATTATTACATTAAAATTCTATCGTTAATAAAAGCTCAAGGGCTTTTTTGAAGTACCTTTTAAAAATTCAATAGTTGATTGGAAAAAAACAAATATTTCACAATAAACTCTCATCAAGCCACTTCATTAACTCAACTGACTAAATTTACTCTACAAAATTATTTGAATACATCGTCTGTTACTGAAACTCATCTCTTTCACTTTTAACATCAAATATTCCATCAGTGGCATTTAATCGCTTTTTTCCCAGGCAATTTACAACAACAACAAAGTGACTGATGAAAAAAAAAGCACTTTAAAAATATTCATATGAACAAACCTTTGTGTACTACAAATGGTTGTTGTTGTCAGTAATGTAATGCAAACAAGTATTCGTTTGTGCAATCAAATGAAATGATGACTCAATTTCCACTTGATCGCCTCTTTAGCTTTATGTCTATGACTGTATGTGTGAGTGTGTGTCTGTGTGTGAAAGAATATAGAAATTAAAAGTCCGATTCTCATTTTGTAAAAGTTTACTCATTCATAACATCAAAAGACTTTAATGGTACACCTAATATTACCCACTTTCAGTTTCACTTTCGATGCAAATAAAACTGTTAATGATTATGGTGCTGATGATGATGATGATGATGATACGAAGCCTTTAAAAATTACTCAGTGGCATGCAAACACTTTATATCAGTCTACGTTCTACATGGCACTTTGTTTAACTATCATTCAACTGAACTGAATACTGTTTTGGCTACGATTTCAACATGCAACAAAAGAAGAATATTATTTTTTTTTTAATAAAATTTACAACTTTATTTCTATACAGCACTCTTGTTGCATGCCACACGCTTGTTGTCATCATGATTATGACTTATAATTGTTAACGTAACTTGTTACACGAGTGACTACAAGTGACAAAAGTTTTTATCAAAAACAGACGGAAATAAATGTAAAAACTCTCAACGAAAATTGTTGTTCTCTGTTGCAAAAAGCAACTTGACAAATGACTTTTAAAGTTTCTTTCTCTCTTTTGGGGCACAAATATAAGGAGGTTTTATTATTAAGTAAGATGTAAAGTGAGGTTTTTGTTTGAAAACAAAATTTGTTTATAGAAATAAATTTTAAAAAGTTTTCAACACCTTACAAACCTTGTGAGCGTAATGGTATATCCGTTACTTACAGTGAAAGAATAAAGGTTAAATCAATTAAATGATAAAGCATTAAATAGCGACAAAGCGATAAATCTATGTAGATTTAATGAAATTTTATAAAGTGATGGAAAGATGAAGCGATAAATCAAGATAATGATAAAGGTATTGTTATTTTCAACGTTATAAGCATTAAGCATTAAGACGACAGCGAGAAATCAGTATACAAACATTTAAATGAAAGTAATTCAAAGGTACAATTTTTATTATTTCTTTTTTTATTTGGGACCAATACTCAGGGGTAAACCCCTACTAAATGCTGTGCATTGTATTGAAAATTTTGTACGACATTAATTTCAAAAATTGTCACTCGTATTGGCATTTGAACTCGAATTTCCAGATCTTACTCAGGGGTAAAAAACTACTAAATGCTGTGCATTGTATTGGAATATTTGGAAAGGACAGAACTATATATATATATATATATATATATACTTTTTTTTTCTTATATTATTAAGTGCCTTAGGAATGAGACAAATGGCTGTGAATTGATCATTCAAAGGCCAGTGTTATACCTTTACCCTTGAATGATCAACAGCAATTGCCTCATCATTGCATGTTGATTGTGTGGTGAGTGTCTTCGCTAAGTATCTTTAGCTGTTAACTGCTACTTCCAAATAGGTGGCGCTTTTCTCCTTATTTTTCTCTCTTATTTTTAAAAAACCGCAAACTAACTTTTTCATTTCCCTCCTTTGCTGAGATTTGAACCTGGGCCGTTTGAGTTTTGCGCGAGCGCTCTAACCACTATACCACGCTTTATTTAGGTTTATTTTTTAAAGCAACAGAATAGATTTAAAGGAAAAATAGTGTTTGGTTTTGGTGTAGCACTTATATTTATTCGAAACTTTCTTTCTATTTCAGTGACTTCAATTTATTTAAAGCAAGTTCAAAAGAATTTATAATGAATTTTGAATGCTGTAATAGAGCGTTTATTTAGTTTAAATAGCTTTCGGCTTACTTTAAACTGTTATACCTATAAAAGATGGGTTGAAATTTTATACCAAGTATTGCTATTCTTCTAATACATTAAGTGATGTTGTGAAAAAATCTGATAAACAGGATACGTTAGTGAACATTTTTGACTTGTTTTACTTTGAATAACTCATTACAATTACATATTTATATAAACAAAAAAAAATATAATTCCAATATACTCGTACAATTTCTATAGAAAAGTGTGACTTAAATAGTTGATGATTGTCATGAATATGTACAGAACGCAAAAAATTCTGATGCGACTACCGTAGCTGGGGTCGAAAACATGTTCAGTTCGCCTTGTGTACAATTCCTTCACGGATATCGTTATGATTATCAAAAATCATTACATAAAACAATCTGAATTCTTAATAGAATTTGGCCTTGATCTAATTAAAGTGGGCATCCCTATAGCCTATAGCGAACGAATAGATAAAACAAAATCAAAAGATTCCAAATGGTGTCAATTAGACCCTTCCATTGACATCGCCATGCGAAAAAAAGTTGTTTTTAACTCTTCAATTTTTAAGCACTCTTTACGGTAATCTACCGTTTTTATTTTACAAATTTCTGGCACCCCTTAAAACAATAATTTCACAATGTAACAAAAAAGAAAACTGGCAAGTACGAGTAAAACTAAAGCATTGTCGATGGTTCGACACCCAGCTCCGACATCTTAAAAAAAAAGAAATATGAGAAAAATATTTCTTTCGGCGACTACCTCTCAGCAGTCTTCTGGCAAAAGCTCTGAGAGAAATTAATTGCCATGAACAAGCTTCTCAAGTCTGTCGTTCGTAGTCGACATTAAACTGTAGGTCCCGGTACTCATGGATAAAAATGTACACACACAACATGAGTGCTGCGAGAATCTAGGCCGTAATGCTGACAAAGGGTTGTAAAGGCCAGTTATGAATGTATTGTCGAGAACAAAAAGACTCTGTGTTCCAGAATTCTAACTTAAGGTTAAAAAACAGTTTTTAATATTGTTTTCCTCAAATTGGTTTTATCTTAGTCCGATATTGACTGATTTGTTTAGGCTCTCATTGTGCTGCCTTGAAAATACAGGATGAGAAAAAGGAATAAAATAGAAATATCCGGGATGCGGTACTTTCTTTGTAGTAAGCGTTGTCGAGTACAAAAACACTTTGACCTTGAAATGTGCTAAACGCCTTAAAAATCCTGATTTATGGTTTAAAAAATAATGATTTTTCAGTATCCTTTCATCTAAATTAGTAGTAATAACTTAGCCCAATAATGACCGATTTGTCTAGACCTTTACTGTGCTGCCTTAAAAACACAGTCTGACAAAAAAGAATAATACAGAATTTTCCCAAAAATCTGTCCATTGAGAAACATATTTGAGAGAGTATCAAATGTGTGAGAAGAGTACAAGTGTATATGCCTGAGTCATTATTATTTGCTGCTATTCAAAATATTTATATACCAAGAGTTGTTGACGGTCGCCTATGTTTAACCAATTAAGAAGAATTTAGTAACAAGAGCTTGCAGGCAGCACAGATCTTCGATTAGTCTCTAAAAACCAATTTCTCTTATAGGCCAAACGTGAATACACCTAATGTTTAAGTCATAATCTGGCACATTTTACTTTAGTATCTGCAAAACGCTCTTGATATTTAATAATTGGTCGATGGTAAATGTGTTTACATGCCCAGCTTTTAATCGATTAACCATAGAAACTCTAGACCAAAAGCATTATGAGGGGTCTCGAAGAATTGCGAATTAAATAAAACTTTTATATATAATTTTGTCAACATTTTGTACTTAAAATGGTCCTAAATTATGTATGTATGTACGTTTATGTACGTCTTCTTATATGTATATCTTCACAAATTATCATAATGTCACGCAAATACGAAATACTTCTCCCCATGAGCTTTATTCTTGGCAATAATTGCAATGTCTTGTTTATATTTTGGCAAAAAAAGTAAACACAAACACATTAGAAAACCAATTTATAACACACTTATGCTTCCTCAGCTGCTCTACCAACTCCCTTATACTCAGTCACTTCCAGTGCTAATAATAATGTATTTTATGAATCAAATTATCCAAATTTATTCAATTCATACAAATCGTATTATTACTGTGTAATCAAATGCTTCTTCTTTATATTTTGTAACATCAAAATTATTTACTTATGGTGTGTAAGTAGTACCGTTCCCCTGCACTTTGGTTTTTATTGCCAAAAATTGTTTTAAATTTTTTTTTCCTTTTTTTTTTTTTGCCAACTCATTTAGCCATTAACTTTATTACGCTGAAAAAAAAGAAAAAAAAAAAAATAACGGTCAAAGAAAATCTAAAGAAGTAGGAGTCAAATAAAACGTATTTCTGACTTGTCTCAGGATGTCACATAATCAGAGAAGGCAGAAAGAGCAGATCAAAATAATTAGAAAAACACACAAGATTATCAACAACCATTACTCAGCAATAATATTTGATTAAAGCCAAAAAGAAAAAAGAAAAACATTTGGAAAAATCAAGGTAAAAATGCTTTTTCATCGTATTAAAAAAAAGTGTTCATGACATGGGGCATGGGTCAGTTCTTAAGATCTGTTTTCGTACGGGTATTTAAAAGTGTGTTTCGAATGAGCAAATGGTCTATAATTTTAATAAAAAATAAAAATCACGAACATATTCAAGATATTTCAAATACAAATATGGCCTCAGAAAATGTATTTAAACATTTATGGATATGGATTTTAAGGTACATAAGGGTTGATGATCGCCGTTATTTAGTATGTAGTGTGTTGGCTTACCAGACGAGAGCTCTAGGTTCAAACACCAGCTCTGACATCTTGAAAGAAAGATATATGAAAAAATATTTCTTTCGGTGACCACCACTTTTCTTGCAAAAGATCTCAGAGTAACTCATAGCCATGAACTAGCTTCTCAAGTCTGTCGTTTGGATTCGACGTTAAAATGTAGGCCCCGGTACTCATTAAGAGCAAGTTACTCACACAATATATGTAAGTGCTGTGAGAACCTAGGACGTAACTCTTTAAAAGGGTTGTAATGGTCAATTATGCCTGCCTGTATCTAAGGGTTGATGAACTTCGATATAATTTTATTCTACCGCTTATAGCATTATGAGAACAGTGGTTGGGGATTTATTTGCATATTGTCTTTAGCATTTGTTTTCATAAAATATTTATCATATATTGTATTAAATTTCTTTCAGTGCTGTTAGGAATAAATTAAGAGAAATATAGGAATAAATGAAGGAGCATAAGAAAGCTTATGAGGATGTCAACACAATTTTAATATTAACTGATCATCTATACATTAGAGAGAGGATTGTAGCTTCCACTTTTACTTTCTCTCGATTGTTTATATATGTTTAGAAAAAGTTATTTTTTAGGTCTGTATTCTAAATAATGCTATCTCGTTACAAGTAAATTGTAACAAATTATAGAGCCTATAAAACAATGTAATCTAAACCTTCATTTTCTGTACATAATTATGCTACACACACATTTCATTTATTGAGAGTTTTGGTTAACTATGCTATAAAGCAGCATTGGTGTTAATAGTTTTTAACTCCTGAACACAGCCTTAAAACTAAATATCTCTTATGCCACTGTAATAATCTAGACATACATATGTATGTTATTAAAATACTATTAGAAAATTGGAATTTAAACTAACTTTTCAACATGCTGCCACAAAAGTTTCTTTAAAAATATTCCAAAAACGTTTTGCTTTTTTTTTTTTGACGGCATAAAAAAATTTTTTTTCTTATTAATTTATGGCCTAAAATGATAATTGTTTTCTTTTCCTCTCATTTCAGTGGTGGTGGCAAATCAGCAAATGCGTTCAACAACAAATCTTCTCATCATCAATTTAGCAGTCTCAGATATTTTATTTGTGATTTTTTGCGTACCATTTACGGCTACCGATTATGTTCTACCCGAATGGCCTTTTGGTAATTTATGGTGCAAATTTGTCCAATACATGATCGTTGTGACGTGTCATTGTAGCGTTTATACGCTAGTGCTTATGTCATTCGATCGTTTTTTGGCCGTAGTGCACCCAGTAACCAGTATGTCACTGAGAACGGAAAGAAATGCCACATTGTAAGTAGACAACAACAAAATTTTAGTTTTTCTTCTCATTTCCATTTTTTTATTGTATTAACAGAGCGATAATTTTGGCCTGGATTTTGATTGTAACCACAGCCATACCGGTGGCACTGGCACATTCGGTTCGAATTTATCAATTTCATGGCCACAATTATACGGCATGTGTCTTTTCTTCCGACAAAGAAGTGTGGAGTCTACTAGGTTTTCAGGTGAGTAACATTTTCCGTTCATTTTAATTTAAATAAATAATCAGTTTTACTTACAATTTCTTCTGTCCTGTCAATACCGTGTTAGAGAGCCTCAAAATCTAATGCTGAGTCAACAATTAATTGGTATAGTTCGGGCAATAGCAAACAAAAAAATTTTTTTTTAATAATTTTGTTGCTACTGTTTATTGTAAACTCTTCGTATTAAACGATTAATATTAGTCACATGAAATATGCACGTGTAACCCTCACCTCTTTCAGTTACTGTAACAGATAAACTGTGTAACAGTAATAAAGCGTGTTTTAATTGTGTTGGCCTGAAGCATTCATAATACTGTCAGTGCCTGCCTTTCTGACCGTAACTTCGTTAACTCAGACTTGGTTATGAGAGGAGGGTTAAAAATGATTTTCAGCAGTTTTCTCTGCTTCATAATAATTTATTTTCTCATATAAATTATTATTTTTTTATTTCTTTTTTATTTTTTTATCATTTAACAGTTTTGCGTGGATATGATTTATTTCTTTTTTTTTTTTCTTTTTTTGTAACTGAAATATCTTTTCACTGAAATTATATTTGATATACAGGAGTTTGCGTTTTTGTTTAATACTGAAACACGTTTGTATTGAAACGATAGAAAATTAATATAAAAAACAAATTCATCATAATATAGGGTGTATTTTTAAGCGCATGACTACTGTCAATTTCGTTAATTGTGGAGTAAATGAAAACTCTTCCAACTACATATAAACCCACCAAATTGTGTTCGTTTAATATTATTATTTACAGAATTATTTAGTTTTCATTTAACATTAATATTTGCCAAGCCACTTCCTGTCCCAAGAAACGAGTTAGAATTATCGATATTGATAACTATAGTTTGACAGATTGGACTGTTAAACTGTGTTGACATTCCTGTTCAATAGGGTTTATCCAGTAGTTATGTTTTCAAGTTCTTGAAACTAACTTTGAAAAAACAATAAATAAATCCTTTATTGTTAAAGAAGACCATCTACAAAGAAAATGCTCCCCGACTTTTGACTCTATTCCACCTTAACTAATGTCAACAAAAAACTAATGATCAGGAGAAAAGCGCCACCTATTGGGAATTAGCAGATAACAGCTAAACCTACTAAACCTACTTAGAGAAGGCACACACCACACAATCAACATGCAACGATGAGGCAATTGATGTTGATCATTCAAGGGTCAAAGTATAACACTGACCTTTGAATGATCAGTTTACAATAATTCTCATTCCTAAGGTGCTTAATAATATAAGAAAAGCAAAATATATGTTCTCTTGTCATAATGTACTGTCCTTTCCACAAAAAATTCCAATACAATGCACAGCATTTAGTAGGGGTTTTCCCCTGAGTATTGGTCTAAAAAAAAATAAAAAATATCTGGAAGTCGAGTTCAAATTCCAATACGAGTGACAATTTTTTACGTTAATTTCGTCAGAAACGCCTTAATAAATTGGCAATGCCAAAAATGCAATAATGAGGAGAAAGGGAGAGTATGATAGAATGTGTTGTGGTTGGCAATACTACGACTAACTCATTAGAAACCAGAGAACAGTTTGATTGCCTGTTTATGAGCTTTAAATACATTCACAATAGTGTCAATTGTCACTATTTTATTTAAGCAATTCAAGACAACACAATAAAAGAGTGAATGTAACGAATCTCATGTATTCCATTGCTTATTTTCTCTTAAAGTCATCTAACAGTCAAAAAAAGCAAGGAATGGATAACGAATTGTATGAATGGTTGGCATACCTAATGAGTGAAACGCAATACAGTCGGTGCTCGATTATGCGTGATGGTCGGGACCAGAAACATTGCGGATAATCCATTTTCACTTCAACTGAACTAGTTTTCGACCCAGCTACGAAAGGTCTCACCAGAGTTCTTTGTGTTATACATACATACATACATAACCGGCCTTTACAACCCTGTGTCAGGATTACGACCTAGCTTCTCGCAGCACTCATGTTGTGTGTGTAAATTTCTATCCATGAGTACCGGGACCTACAGTTTAATGTCGACTCCGAACGACAGACTTGAGAAGCTTGTTCATGGCAATTAATTACTCTCAGAGCTTTTGCCAGAAGACTGCTGAGAGGTAGTCGCCGAAAGAAATATTTTTTTCATATTTCTTTTTTCAAGATGTCGGTGCTTAGATTTGAACCCGGCACTATCGTCTTAGTAAGCCAACACACTAACCACTAGACCATATATTTAATATAGATCCAGTAAATATTCGAATTTAATTCGAAAAAATATATAATAATACAATTTTTTAATTTAAAGGAAAAAAGGAAAAAAAAAACCAAATTGCTAGACCCAAAAGAACAAACAAAAAACTGACATTAAAAATTAAAAATCATTGAAATTTCTGTCACATTTACAGTTAAAACAACATTTCTTCCACTTTTGTTCTGCTTTTTTCTTAAGATCATTTTCTGGAAATTGCAAAAACCGCAGAAGTCAATTTCATTAAATAGGAACCAAAAAAAAAAAAAAAATTAAAACAATATCAACTCAATCATTTGTAATCAATTATGGAAGTTAAATATCAACTGGCTTTTAAAGACACTTAGGCAGACAGACATAACGAATATAGACTAACAGAACCACATGAAAATAACTGACACAAAAAGAAAATCTTTTCTTTGGCCCGGAAAATCAATTAACGCGATATACTATAATGGATGAATAATTGTTTGAGTGAAAAGTAAACGGGTTAAGCAGTGAGAGAGTAATCGTGGCAACTGTTTTAAAATTTTTTTTTAATTTTTTGTAGGAGGAAAATTTATATTTTACTCTTTTGCCTGCAAGAAAATAATCTGATATCGACACTAAAAGATAAGATGAATAGAAATTTTTATTCAAAAAGAAAAATGAAACAAAGTCAAGCTGTCACTATCAAACATTTGCTACGACACAGTTTTACATTTTTTTTTTAAACTTAATACGTTTCCAAACATAATGAGGTGGTTTTTGTATATTTCTTCTTTATTACACTTTGTCTTTGTCACCTAAAATCGAAAAGGCTATAAGTTACCAGGGACTAAAATTTGAAATTTTAATTAATTATGACAAAATTAGTCAAAATATATCTTTTTCCTTCTTTCACACTGGCAAAGAAGTAATTTTATAAAGCAAAATCATTATTACATTCCTTTATATTAGTTGTTTTTACCATTTCTAGTATTTAAGTTGTATACATAGATTGTTACAATAACAACATACACAAAGAACATTCGAATATGTTGAAAATTATAAAGCATTACAATAACAAACTACATGTAGAAAAATTAAGTACAGTCGAGCCTCGATTATTCGTGATGGTCGGGACCAGAGGCATTACGGATAATCGATTTTCACGGTTAATCGAATAATAATTTTGATTATAGAGTTTTTTTTAATATTTTCATTATTTAACAAGTGACCATCGGTATACATACATATTTACATTAAAAAATTTTATTCAAGATAGCAATGTAATAAACGGTCTGTATCACAATTTCGTATTTTTCAGCTAGCATTTTAACACTCACATTATCTTTTGAATTCTCGTTAATTATTTTAACTTTATCTTCAATATTTAAAACGTTTCTTTGTCTTTTTACCACTGGTAACGATGCCATACTAAATAAATTTAGATATAACCAACTGTACTTCTCAAATTTCAAAATTAAACTAATCACTTGTAAATGCTTCTTACTCATGGTATGCAAACAAGGGAATTCTCCGTTTTCATCGCGGATAATAGAGGTAATCACGTTTAATCGAAGCAAACAATTTGAAAACATTGCAAACAAAAAACCATAGACTGATCTTTGGACACCACGGTTAATCGGGGTTAGCGGTTAACCGAATCACTGATAATCGAGGCCCGACTGTATATATTTTTTCCAAAAGTATTTATGAATGTATTTTTGCAGTCTGTTGCCCGTATTCATAAAAACTGTTTTAGATTTATTGAGAGTTTATTTGACAAGTATGGCATAGAAATTTGTCAAATAAGTCCTCAATAAACCTAAAATACTTAGTTTTTATGAAAACGGGCATGTGTGTTTAGTTTTGTTTTTTTTTTTGTGTGTTTTGTTGTTTCACATATAAAATTATTACTTCTGTAAAAACATTCGTTGCACAACATGCAACAGCATTATAAAAAAAGGGTATAGACAAGGCAATCAACAAAAACAAAGAGTGTGAATAAGGCAACATTAGTAAAAAGAGATGTTGGATGACTGCATAGCAAAAGCAACGAATGCTTGAATACTTAACAAATGTGAATACATTCAATCTATTCTCTATTGCAAACATAAAAAAATAAAATTTCAATATATGATTTCTACAGAAAACTGAGAAAATGATACTTGATGATTGTCATGAAAATGACAAAAGTGACACAAAAAACTCTGACGGGATCGAAATCTTTATCAGTCCAGCTGGTAAACAATACCTTCATAAATGTCATTTTCTTCTTTGATTTTCAAAATTAGTGCAAACAACAATCTAAATTCATTTAATAGTATTCAGTTCTTATCTAATTAAGGCGTTTCTGACTAAGTTCTTAGTTCTTAGAACTCTTATAGTTTTTGAAGTTGTTAAATAGCACCCTATAATTAATACACTTGATTTTGTATCATTTGCAACATGAAAAGGATGTCATAAAAAAGTTTAGTATGATTGTTCAAAAATTCAATATTCGATAACGAGTTAAATTATTAAACAAATAATGCGCACACTGAGTGAAATAAGTCTCCGTACAGATATTTGCAGCTTTACATGAACAGCCTCTTTTTTTTTTTTTTTTGAACCAAAAGTGAATTAAATATAAATAGAAAGTATAACACATTTAACATAAAATTCGATTTATATCTGTAGCATTAAACTGAACGAGTTTATCTATTTTTAATGATTATTAAGCCAGGGGCTATATTTCAAGGGAACAAAAGGCGGTGATATAATTCATTTATTTCAATATTTACCAATTTTATCAAATAAAATAAAAAAATATGTTTTAATATATGTACATACGTATGTATGTATGTATGTATAGCAAAATATTTCGCACAGGGAGAACTCTAAATCTCTTTTTCATAAAAATTTCTAAAGGGAAATACAAATCTCTTTTAAATTCAAAACAACTAAAACCATATAAATTTGAAATTTAAATTGTATATGAAATCAGTCAAGGGAACACAACAGAAAAAAAACATATCCGGTTTCATTATAAGAAAAATAAATTACATGTAAAAAAAAGATAGAAAGATAGAAGAAAACAATAAATCGATATTTCAAAAAAAAAAAAATGAAAAGCATTTAAAAAAAATAAATGATTTTTACTTTCACAAACTGAAATTGTTATCCCCAAAATATTTCAATGTTAAACGTAGTGAATTTCATTTGATTTCTGTTATATGAGTATTCTATTAGAGTGACCAGTACAATGCAAAGAAAGAATAATGGTATACCAGTTATAGTAGTCGCCGTGGTCTAGTGGTTAGGGTATTGGATTACTAAGACGATAGCGCCGGGTTCAAATCTCAGCTCTGACATTTGGAAAAAAAAGAAATATGAAAAAATTATTTTATTTTCGGCGACTACCTGTCAGCAGTCTTCTGGCAAGAGCTCTGAGAATAACTGATTGCCATGAAAAACCTTCTCAAATCTGTCCTTCGGAGTCCACTTTAAACTGTAGGTCTCGCTACTCATAGATAAAAATTAACACACACAACATGAGTTCCGCGAGAAGCTAGGCCGTAACCCTGGCACAGGGTTGTAATGGCCAGTTATGTATGTATGTAGTTATAGTCTTTATTCTTCTTTTCAGTACCGCATCATAGTGTTGTCATTTAACTAACAGGGTACCAACGTAACGTATATCCCGAAAAGGAAGCCAGTCTAGTAATCTCGAAAATTAGCACACAATTACAGTATGCTTATGCTCTCCATAGTTATTAAAAGTAGAATATTAGACTTGTGCTTAATAGTTCATTTAAGTGAGCACTCTTTTTAGTTTAAAAAGAAAAAATTAACTAGTTCGATTTTCTAGTTCAACGGCTCCTTCCCTTTTATATGCAGCTACAACGAAAATCTAATAATATTGTCCCGTTTTAAAGAATGAGTTCGTATTTCAACAACCATCTTCACATAATTGTCCCCTTAATGGGTTATGCGACAATAAGAGGATGCTTAATTGAGTTTTGAAATCATTATTTAATTAAAAAATTAATTATTTTAATTAAAAAATTAATAAAAATATTAATTAATTTAATTAAAAAATTAATTAAAATATTAATTAATTTAATTAAAAAATTAATTAAAATATTAATTATTTTAATTAAAAAATTAATCAAAATATTAATTTTTCAAAAAAATCAGCAATCAATTTCTTCTGATGAATATACATTCAGCGAATACGAATAAGATTAGTCTAGAAGAAATGTTACAACCACAAATTTATGTTAACGCTCATATGCTATAAAATTACAACAAATGTGTCGATGAGCATATTCAATACTGAAAATACCAAATTTATTTAAATTCAACATATAGCGCCTAAAGATTCGACAACATATGAATTCTCATACAATTTATTTGTGTCTATATGATATGTTGGATTTCAAATGATGACCAGTATGTAACATCCGTTTGTGCTATTCCGTAATCTATTCCGGTTTGAAAACACTTCATGATAATAATTTCCATCCTGAGCCGCAGAAAATGTGCTGTTGTTTATTATACGATAAAAAATCTTACCTACCTGGTCACCTTATAGCTGTAAAAAATACAAAATATAATGAAAATATAAGCAATCTGCTTTCGTGACAAGAGCAGTTTGTTACAGATTTGTTACTTGAAACCGAAACCCCCGCCACACACTGCTCTTCTATGATTTGCCATTAAACATACAGTCAAAATAAATCATCAAAGTAGAAACATATGGAGAAGATATTTAAGTTAAGCTGTAAAACATGTTACTCTTAAAAAAGGGGTAAAAGAAAATGTGTAGATAGCAAAAACTTCAAACAAAACCAAGCGAAAAGAAAAAAAAATAGTTTAAACAAATGGTACTATAAGGTATACCGAATATGCTAGAGAATGAAAATTTTCTTTCAAATCATCATAATCCTGACAGCGGATATATAAAAGTGTGGTTATGAAAAATTCTTTACGAGGAAATGCACCCGCTTGTACACCTGTTTTAACGGATATGACAAGTGAAGAGCAACAGTTTCTCTACAATTGCACCACAAAGACTAATCGACGTCAGACAGACAGATAAAACAACACCACTCTTGTTAGACTAAGTGTGCGAAAGAACGTCATTAACTGAAGTTGAAATAAAAGAACTGTGATGAGTAGCTGATGAGAACTTTAGAATGAAATGTGATGACAGCATTGGCTGGGATATTTTAAGATAATTGTTGTTGTTGTTGCTGTTGTAACAATTTTCCGGATTGCTGGTTAACGATATAAAACTAGAAAATAATGACAACAATGGTAGCATTAGCAACACTGCCAATTTAAAATTTATAAAACTGACTGCTGTTTGTGGTCTTCCCTGAGGCAACATATGGCGATAAAGAAAGAAAATTGTTTTCCTAAAAGAATCTCTCTCATACTCGAGCAAGAAGTACACTGAGAAAAAAATTAATCAAAATATTTTTCAAAACCTTATTGACCCCAATTTAAAATAATTGTTTTAATGATTCAATTATATGCATAATGGATAAATGAGCTCTATTGCTAAAATGAAGACAATTCGTGGTGCAGGAGTTTAAGTGCTCTATACGCCATTTTTTAAATCTCGAGTTAATGATGCTAATTTAGGTTTTTGACACCAAAATTTTTAAAATCTGTAATCCGTTTTCGGCTATTTATCTCCGAAACGAGATATTCTAAAACGGATTACAGATTTGAAAAATTTGGGGTCGAAAACCTAAAGTGGCATCATTAACTCTAGATATATAAAAAATATGAAATGGCGGATAGAGCACTTAAACTCCCGCACTACGAATTGTCACAACTCAGACAAAAAATATGTTTTACTTTTAATAATTTTATTTTTATATTAAAAATGTAAATTAATTCGTGATTTAATTTTAAATAAATTGTTTAATTAATTTTTAAATTTTATTATAATAAAATAGTTTTCTTCACATGAGTTGTATGGAGACAAGAGAGGATGAATTTGAATAATGATGGAATAAGACATCATTATGGACTGTTAAAGCCATCATACCATCTCGGCAGGTCTGTTCTTTACCTACATAGTAAGATATATTTTAATTTGTGGGTATTTCGCCTAAATTAGAATGGATTCCTTATGGCATAGTATAGTCACTGCATCTTTATGCGTGCAGTCAAGCCAAATGGTTGATGGATAATTTTTTTATCTTCCTCATTAATACTCAATTTTTTCCAAGAGGATAAAGAAAAATATTGTAGAATTGAAAAAAGTGAATAGTAAGTTTTCACGTATATATCTCTCATATAGTCGAAATATAATTACTTCTACAACAATTAGACTTACACAGATTTTTTTTCTTTTAACAGTGTAATGTGTTGGTACAAAAAAAGGGCTCTGTATCTTAAAGGTTAGCATAACAAAAACAAGAACAGTAAAAAAGAGAAAAATACAAAAAAAAAAATAAAAATGTAGACAAAATATAATTTGAATCCCCAGCACTAAAAAGAAGAACAATATTTTTTAACAATTCCTATTATAGACTTAAACACTGTCAGTGTTCTTTTTCATACGAGTAGATTGTCAGCATGAACTTGAAATAGAAAATAGAGATGAATATGAAAAAGTTTGTATGCCACTACGGCTGTCACTGACTGTTTCTCATTGGATTACCTGATTACTTAGAAATACAAAGAGAAGTGAATGTTTTTCTTTTTTTTATGGAAATAATTTCCGTTCTCATCATTTTATCCTGAAGTTACTTTTCGATTACAAAGAAAATTACGATGAAACAGTAGCAATCAGTCAAAAGAAAAGAAAAAAAAACAAGGAAACTTTAACAACAACACCAAAAGGATTAAAACCAACCTGAAGTAATTGTGGAAAACATGTTTTTGAGAAAGAAAGAAATATGGTTACGAAAAAACATAAATTTTAAAAATAAAAAAAACTTATTCATACACTTTAAGAAAAAATATTTTTTAACTGATTATTCGTTCTCTCTAGAGTAATCATTCTGTAGCGAAATTAAAGTTCTACCAACTCTGTTTCCATAACTCCAATCTGTCCTTCATTGGATATCTATAAATCGAAAAACAATCGAGTTGAAATTGCAATTTGATTTGTATTAGCTGGTGATTTGACTATTGCCACTTTGAATATATAGATAAGTGAATAGTTACTTTGTATGGATATGGCAGCACCAACTTAAAATATTGAAAATTATTACTATATATACATAATAATAATATAATCTAGTGGTTAGTGTGTTGGCTTACTAAGACCATAGCGCCGGGTTCAAATCTTAGCTGTGACATCTTGAAAAAAGAAATATGACAAAATTATTTCTTTCCGCCACTACCTCTCTTCAGTCTTCTGCCAAAAGCTCTGGGAGTAATTGATTGCCATGATAAAGCTTCTCAAATCTGTCTTTCGGAGTCAACTTTAAACTGTAGGTCCCAGTACTCATGAATAAAACTTAACACACACAACATGGGTGCTGGAGAAGCTAGGCTGTAACCCTGACACAGAGTTGTAATAATGAATTATGCGTGTATGTATGTATGTATTATTGGATTAATTCAGTATGTACTACATATAAAGAGAGCAAACTCCTACTTGTCCAATTCTGTATATTTTTCAAATGATGATTCATGTTGAGTACGAAGTCATGTGGATAAATTATAGAAACTTTTGCTTTTACCTCGTTTGTGAGGTAACTTGCCCAATTGTTTAATTTCTCCCCTTTTTTCATGGCCATGGAATTAGTTGAATTTAGAAACTTCTACTATTACAGTTCTCAAGACATACAGAAAAAAAGATATTCAATACAATGCCCACTTTTACGAATCCATCCATTTTTTTTACAGATGATTTGTATTGAATAGATACATATAGAAGTTATTTGGTTTAAATTCAGAAGCTTTAGCTTTAACGATTCATTAGATTTAAAAAAAGTAATCAACATTTATATATTTTGTATGGAAAGTGACCAATTATGTAATTCCATCCACTCTTTGACTGATGCTTTCTGTTGTCTATGAAGTCATTCAGACTAAGTTAAGAAATTAACACTTCAACTCCTGGTATTACCGATGGCAGACTCTTTGAACTACGTTTTCTATTGAGTAAGAAAAAACTTTAGCTTTAGTATATACATACTTTGCATGGAAGATATATTCCCACTTGTAAGATTCCGACCCTCTTTTTGCCGATGATTTGCTTAATTTTGAAGCTATTTAAACAAAACTGAGAGGATTTTTTTATTGAGCCAATACTCAGGTGTAAAGCGCTACTGATGCTGTGCATTCAATTGGAATTTTTGTAAAGGACAGTTTAGCTGTAGTATCTGCTATTGTTTATTTTGAAAATAGGGACAAATATATGTGTATTTAATTTATATAGGCGTGGCAGTTAAAATTATTTAAAAGTATGCACCCTGAAGTTCCTTTTAGGATAGAAAAAAAAATTCAAAGAAAATCTGTTTATTTTTTTATATGTCAGTACACTTCAACAAGCAAGTAAAAACACATTCAGTTATTTCGGAAATCCTATTTTTTTATTTTTTTTTATTTAAGACCAATACTCAGGGGTAAACCCCTACTAAATGCAGTACCATTGTATTGGAATGTTGAATATATAGATATAGATAGATACATGTTAAGCGCCTTATGCCAATGGGACAAAATGTTGTCAATTTGATCACTCAAAGGCCAGTGTTCTTCCTTCATCTTTGAATGATCAACAGCAATTGCCCTATCAGGACGTTGTATGTGAGTGGTGAGCATCTTTTTTATGCAAGTTAGCTGTTATCTTGGCAGAAGGAGGAATTATATTCCAGATCATTCGCTTTTTGGTGGAATAGACTGGAAATGTCAGAGAGCGGTTTCGTGAAGATGGTGTTCTTGGGGAAACTTCGTATTTTTTAAATGATAATTTTTGACAAACCGCAAAATAATTTTTTAATTGGAATTACTTATTAGATATTTATTATTTGAGTCTATTGTATAATTATTATATTGGTTTTAAAATTTTAAAATTAGTATTCTTTATGAGAAATAAGATCCGTTAAGGAGTATGTATAACAATAGCGATACTGAACCAGTTTCAACCCCGACCACGGAAGGATCTTAAGACCAACTAAATATTATTCTATAAAAGCACATTCATTTTGGCACATTCTTATAAAGTAGCATACGACTACTAGACTACTGGAGGTAGGAAGTTTAATGTAAGTACTCAAAACAAAAAAACAAAAAATAATAATAAATAAAGTTGAAATGTATTTCAAAATAAAACAAAAAATTGGAAAATTTTACTTGCAACACAAAAATCTTTTTTCATGAATACCAAGATGAAATTTATTGAAATTAAAATTTATTGAAAATTGTCAAACAGTACTACTGTATTTTCGTATTGTAACAAAATATTGTAGAACAAAATCAATATGACCCACATTGCCGACAACTTTTCATTGAGATTAATTCCAATCAAAAGTCTTTTACTTTGAATTTTATTAAAGGGTTTAAAAGGATATCCTTTCCAAATTGATATCTATAAAATATGAGTGTTGTTGTTTGTTTTCTGATTTGAAATTTTTTTTTTACTTTTTCACTGCACCATAAGAAGATTAAAACGGAAATAGAAAATAAAATCCATGTTTTATGAAAACAAAAGAATTTAAGTTTTCTTTATTTAATTTTATTTTAGAAACATTAAGAGAATGAGATACTGAAAGTATAGCAAATATTTTTAGTGTTTCTTTTTTTTTGTTTTCGACTTAAGTAATATCTTGAAATATCACACTTTAACTGAATCATCTTCCACTGTATTTATACTGACTGTGTCATCATGTTTATTTTCAATTTGCAAAACAATAATAGAAAACAAATTTTTCAAATTTTTTTTCTTGTTCTGATTCTTCTATCCATTCTACCTTTTCCCTCTATAAGTGCTATAATACTCAACGAATTTTTGTTTGTGGTTTCTTGTTGTTTCATGATTTTGACCACAAAATTTTCTTGGAAAAAAGCCATCACTACGTTTTATAAGATAATTGGGCTGATAACAACGATGATGATGATGATAATGATGACGATGATAATGAAAATGATAAAAATGAAAATCTTTTTCCTGTATTAAGTTTAGAAAATTGTTTCAAATACCCACACACACACACACACCAACTAACTTGTTTTTTCCCACCCACTCCTTTTTAAATATATTTGCTGTGTAAACGATGAGTTTGAGAATTACATTTTTAGACCCTTTTTCTGCTGTGTATTTAGGCAAGACTGAAAAAATACACAATGAATTGTAAAAAAATAGTAGGAAATAGGAAAGTCCAGATGTTGATAAAGAATGGAAGAAAAAGGTAAAAAATAAGTAAATCTAAAATACAAGTATTTCAGCTATTTGAAAACTCTTAAAGAAAAACTTTTTTATAGTATGTATATCATGGAGGTGTTGGTTTGAGAAAATACAATTTACTCACTAGATGATAAGGATGATTTTACTTATTTAAATAGAAAGATAATTACGGCTGGTAGCAGATTAGGAAAACAATAAAAACCATTTGAGAGATATCCAGTAAGCAATGATAGTTATCAGTGGCCTTTTAGTAGCTCAAATCGTTTATGACAATCATAAATGTTTTTAAACCTGACGTCTATATATTTTTATTTTATTGTGCACTACCTAAATCCCGGTCTTTTTCGCTACATTTATTTTAATTAAATAAAACGTTTACTCTATAGGGTTATGAAGAGAGTCACTTATAAATTCCAACATCGCCCACCTTGTTAATGAAGATGTATAGTGACAAACTTTAGCTTTAACCATTTTTAAGATAAAAGAAAATAAAAATCAACCTTTTCTTCGTATGAGAGATATCATGACCGCTTGTCTATTCTATTACATTTGTGACTGTAAAAGAGTGTTTTTCTTTTAGAAGTTCGCAGATTTAACTTGGCAATACTGCTTTATTTGCCAACCGATATAACAGCTGATAATTGTTTTTTGTTCAGTTTGGTTTGACATTTCATTATGGATAGACTTACATACATATGATAACAGTGCTTGCAAATTGTTAAAATTGTTTGTCAAATTAATGGTTCTGCTGGTCAAAATTATCGTGCACTTCGTTCATTTCATACATAGTTTACTTAATAGCCTTTCAGAGCGACTAATTTCAATAAAAATCTTTTGTTGTCTGAACGTGCCTACTATTATAGATACTGTGTATTCCATGAGATGCCGAACAGTGCGCACTGCAGATTTAAATCAATGAATTTGTCGTCGTTTTCAGCAATATAGTTCGTATGCTTACAGGCTGTACAGGGAAGCACTAAAGCAAATCCAAATCAATCAATTCGTCACTGTTTTCAGCATCTAAGGTATAGTCATTCGACATTATGGTAGAAGTTAGTATATTGGTTTAAGAACTTTCAAGATTCAACTTGGGAAGGAATTAATATCAAACGACTATTAATCATGTCAAATGGGATGAAGCATTGTATTGTATTTCCATTCAAAATATTTTTTCCCGACGAAGACAATTTTTAGTTGAGTGAGCAAATAAAGAAGTAGAATAGTCCCATTTGTGTACCATCATTACATTCCCGGAATATTAGTATTTGGTGCACTTTATAGGCTGGCGAATCCTTATGTCTTCAAAATTGCTGATAGTCAAAATGTTACTGTTAATGGAGAAGGTGAACGCTACAGAAACCCCATGGGAAATTTATTCGTTTAATGCCACATAGCGCGCTACAACTGATTTATTTAAAGAAACTTTAAATGAAAGAATAATTGCACGTAATGGTCCAATTAATTGGCCACAAATATCGTGTAGGTTATCCCCACTGACATTATTTTCTTTGTTGTTATGTAAAGTCACTTACATACATATATACGTCGATAAATCAGCATATTTTGCAAAAATCTTATGAAAATTAGTGTTCCAGATTACGCCTTGTACACACCACCCAAGGCGCCTAGATGGCTAAAATCTCATTGAAATATTTATGTCGTACAATATTCCATCCAATAAAGTCCGATTAATTGGTATTGAAAAGATATTTGTTTCTTTAATTACCCAGCGGAAAATTGTAATCAATGAGAATCGAGAAGGTAATTCAAGGAATGTATAATCTCTGTTGATTCCGGAAGCCATTACCTTTAGCACAGATCATATCCTACGAATGTAATAAATTCTTTTAATGTCCCACCGAAATAACTGCTAGAATTCGTAATTTGTAATGTATAAAGTTATTATTTATTAATAATTTGAAGGAATAACGAGAAATAACAATTGTTTTTAATAAAATGTAGAACAAGGAATTCCTTCCATTTCAAACTTGAAATTACCTTCTCGATTCCAAAAGTATTAAATTCTGAAGTAATATATTATTTAATTGATCATAAAATAAGGTAATCAATGTTTTCCTATTGGGTATGGTTTAAACTTGTGCGGCAGTAAAACAAAAACACCCAATTTTAACTACGAAATAATTTGACTATATTGAGAAACTTTAAACATTTCCAAGATATTAAAGATTAATTTGTATGACAGGCACCATGTTCTCTTGTCCAATTCAGGAAACTTTTTGACTCATTATATGTACTTTTACCGTTTTGAAGGCATAGAAAAATAAATATTTACTTTGTATTTATTGCATTTGATATTTGGTGCCGGCACCTTTTTATTGAGACTAAAGATTGCACCTCGTAATACCAGGTGTAGCGTATCAATTGAGAGAAGAAGTAATTTCTATTTCACGTAAAATACATACGTTGGTAGTACATTATCCACTGAATCGCACAACACATTACCAACTGTTCCGTTATGATGACAAAATCTTCCTGCGAGACATTAAAATGAATATATTTACCCTCCCATAACAAACTTTGGTAAAGCCAATAAAATGTACTGCAAAAATTTGATGTAAAACAAAACCAAATTAAAACTCGTTATTAAATGCTATGCTTTCATAAAATTTAAAAATTTAGATTTTTAATTAAAATGTTTTTAAAACATAAAAAATAATTCATAACTGAGCTTTTTATTAAAAAAAAATAGAAAAAGGGCAACAATACTTTTGCAAATAAAGAAATTATTTTAGTTTCCTTTTAATAGCAAAGGGTCCTTTTTACCTTTCTTTTTCACCCTAAAGTTTTGTAGAGTCATTATTATTAAAGGAGGGAGTATTAATTTTAATGATAATAATGATGATTTAATTTCTTTTAATTTAAACTTTTAAATACTTATTAAAACATATTTCATAACAACAACAACAACAAAAAAGACAAAAATAAAAAAAAGTTCAACAAACACAATAAAAAAAATTTTAACAAAAAAAAAACAAAAAAAAGATCAAATGGAAAAAGTTTTTTATATTTTAAATTTTCTATTTGACAAACAAAGACTGACAGACAGACAGACACCAGCTGTACTTGGCTTTTTTAAACATTTTTCACCTTTAACCCTACGGTCTTCAAATACAAGTTGCTGAAAAATTTTTTGAATTTTTAAAATGAAACTTAAAAAAGTAAATATTTAAACTGGTGGCAGAGAGGGAATGAATATAAAGTGGTTTAACAATTTTCGTTTTAATGTTTTTGTTATTAAAAGCTTTTACTTAAAAGTTTTATTTGCTTTCTCTTTTTTTATTTTTTTTTTTTTGCCTTTTGGTTTTTTTTTTTGCCTTTTGGTTTTTTTTTTGCCTTTTGGTCGAGATAACACGTTTTAGTTTTTTTTTATCTCTGTTGCTACAACTACAACAACTACATCGTATAGCAGATACATTAATTTTTAATTAAAGTTTGTCGCATTAAAAAAAAAATAAAAATTAAAAAATGCCAGTTTACTGACCTGTTTTAGTTAAACCACCTAAAGCCAAACTACTTTATCAAACGATTAAAATAGCTGGACCTACACGTTTAAGGATTTATATAGCCCTGTATGTACACAGTGTTACCATTTCCAAAAAAAAAATCATTAACGCATAATTACTTAATAATATTATAAAAAAATAATTGAAAATTTTACAAAAGCCGACTTTACCAAATTAGAGCCCCACTTATCGTTTACAACACACAAAGGTTATGCCGATCACAACAAACCATGCAGAGTTGTTTTTTCAATGTTAGCATACTTTTCCTAAAAATACATCCCTGAGTGTATAAAAATGTCAGTTGAAAACAAAAATTATTAGTAAATATTCAAAAATTATCACTAAGTGTTCGCTTTTTTAAGTATCTACCCAGCAGAAAATAGTGCTCAGCAGTCAGTTATTTGTTAAGGAAGATATTATAAACAATCACTTACTCGTTCGCATCAATAATGCATGATTTTTATATGAAATGAGCCGCTAAAATGCAATAGAAACGCAAATTTGTTGCAACCAGTAAGCAAATATTATACAAAATCAAAAATAATACCTTATCCTATAGCATCTTTGGAAGCTTTAAGGTATGAATAAATAATATAATGCTTCCATTATTGCTTACAATTTTATTTATTGCTTCCAAATTTGAAAAACTTTCTGCTGGGTATTTAAATTATTCAAATATCGTTACTTTAAGCACGAAAAGTTTACATTTAATGCTGGGTAAAGCTGTAACTAATTGCCACCTAACTGGAATATTCAAGGAACAAATGTTTGTATTTGCTTACAATTGGCCGTCTAGCCCAAGAAGATTAACTGTGTTTCCTTTTACTCTCTTCCCTTCAGTACGCCTTTTCAAACTCCTCTTCCTATTTCACAAAAGGGGTCTTAGCATTTTTATAGGCCATCTCATTTCGCTGAATACCCATATGACTATTTAAAGCTCCATTGCAAACAGCCAAACATGTTTGCTCTTCTATAAACTTAAAAAAATTATAAAAAATAAAATTCTAACTTACTACGAGTACAAGCAAGAGTAATGAATCCAATCCACTACTCGCGCATTATGCACTAGTCTACTACAGTATCCCATAATCATTTGTTTAAATGAAAATCGGATTGTATTTTTATATCATATTTTGGTAAATTCACTAGTAACCTTCAGTATCCTAATTCTGAATTCTGTACAAACTTTATTTTGTTGTTGATGTAACACAACAAAACTCGTGTACAACACTATATAACGCATAAAGTTGTTGTGTGGGCTATAAACTTATTGGGTTTAATCAACATTTTATTTTTCACCTTTTGTTTTATTATTTAACTTCGCAGCGTTTAAATGTACAAAATGTTTCAAAAACTTTTTTGTTTAATTTCTATTTCATTTAAACCTTTTTTATTTATTTATACAAAAAAAAAATCCCCATTTTAATATTTTTTTTTTTTATGTTCAAAAAAGGTTGTCAGAGTTTATTTGTTTGTTTACTGAACAAAATTAAGTTGAACTGAATTGTGAAAAGTGAATGAGAATGTTGCCTGTTTTATGACATTTTTATTGTTCCAGGCGACAAGGCGCTCGTTCAACCATTAAAGAGTAAAACAATTCCAGCTAAATAAATAGAAAATGAAATGAAAGCAATGACAGAAGAATTTTTTTTTTTTTGATAAAAGATAAGTATATTATCTTTATATAGAAAAAGATTTAATAAAAAAAATAATCTACTCTCTTCTTGAAGCTTTAAACAAATTGTGTTAATTTTTAGGCAAAATTATTGTTTTTAAAGCTCAGATTTTAAATAAGAACATACTTTAAGGAATGTATTCAATACAAGAAAATACATACATAACATACATAACTGGCCTTTACAACCCTGTGTCAGGATTACGGCCTAGCTTCTCGCAGCACTCATGTTGTGTGTGTCAATTTTTATCCATGAGTATCGGGACCTACAGTTTAATGTCGACTCCGAACGACAGACTTGAGAAGCTTGTTCATGGCAATTAGTTACTCTCAGAGCTTTTGCCAGAAGACTGCTGAGAGGTAGTCGCCGAAAGAAATATTTTTTTCATACTTCTTTTTTTGAAGATGTCGGAGCCTGGAGTCGAACCCAGGGCCCATGTCTTAGTAAGCCAACACACTAACCACTAGACCACGGCGACTACTACAAGAAAATACGTTTTGGAAATGTATTTCACTTTCTTTTAAAATAACTTAAAGTGAACACAGGAAGTAGAGGAGAAGTGAAAGCAGTAGTTAAGTCTTAAATCGCTTCTCAAAGTCATAGGTGTCTCGATTTTATCCAATGGAAAGTCAAAGAATGAGTTGCCAACCAAACAGATTAAGGTCACATATCGTGATTTTCAACCAAAGTATCAAGACCTCTTTTTCCTTCTCTACTTCACCCGTCTACAGGTTGTCGCGCAAAGTCCACTGCTGACCTGAACACAGTTGGGCTATCCGAGAGAAAAGTGATATTTTATACCTGAAGCCGCTCCAACTAGCTTACAAGCTAGCCCTATCACCAGAACTTCTGTATAGAAATATCAGGCTCAAACAGTTCTGAATTTTAAGTCTATTAAAGTGGATACCTTCTAATACACCACAGTTCTTCTCAGAAATTTTCTATATAGACGATAGCGTCAAAGGTTCCTATCGGTACACTACATTCCTCTCTAGAAGAAAGAAAGTGGTGAACCAGCAGAAAATTTTTCAAATTTGGAAGCAATAAATAAAATTGTAAGCAATAATGGAAGCATTATATTATTTATTCATACCTTAAAGATTACAAAGATGCTATAGGATAAGGTATTATTTTTGATTTTGTATATTATTTGCAATAAATTTGCGTTTCTATTGCATTTTAAAAATCATGCATTATTGATGCGCACAAGTAAGTGATTGTTTACAATTTGTCCCTTACAAAATAGATTATTGGTAAGCACTAATTGCTGCTGGGGAAGTTTGTAATGAACCGCACTACTAGTATAATTTAATCAATTTAGCCCGTGTACTAAGTTCACGAAAATAATAAACTGGCGTAACCATACGTTTAATTCCTAAAGTCTTCCAGCACACCCCGTCACCACTTGCTATAGATTTAAGGAGCAGATCAATTGGAATAACATGGGTAAGTACATTTACATAGAGACTATCTAGGGCTCGAATTGGTTGCACCCATCGACATCGCACATGTGCTTTGTATGCATTTTCATTTTATTCAATAATTATAACAATTTCGTATTTATTGAACAAGAAATAATTAAAATTTTGTAAAGGCATTTATTTCGATATTCTCTTGCCTGAACAATACATACATACATAATTGGCCATTACAACCCTGTGTCAGGGTTACAGCCTACCTTCTCGCGGCACTCATGTTGTGTGTGTTAATTTTTTATCCATCAGTACCGGGACCTACAGTTTAAAGTCGACTCCGAACGACAGATTTTGAGAAACTTTTTCATGACAATCAATTACTCGCCGAAATATTCGTCGAAACAAATAATTTTTTCATATTTCTTTTTTTCAAGATGTCAGAGTTGAGATTTGAAACCGGCTATATGGTCTTAGTAAGCCAACACACTAACCACAAGATCACAGCGACCAAAGTATTAGATATTAGAACATTTTTGAGAAAAAGAAAAAAGCGGAATTATTTTTGCCCTGAATCTACAACTAATTGTTAGCTGGCAAAAAGCAACATTAGTTAGCGTTGAAAAACAATACACAGAAGAAAAAGGAGCACAAAGAAAGAAACTGTAGTCGAAGTAATTCATCTTGCTTCTCCCATGTTTTTTGTTATATTTTCTTTCTCAAGTGACTCAATTAGACTATTAATTAATTATATATTCAGTGACCATTTAAATGTTTTTAGAGAATTGTTTCTCCCCTACCTACTAATTCAATATAAGTAGAACGCATTACAATAGAATGTTGGTGTTTATTAAAATAAAATTGCGTCTTATTATTTGTAATTATATTTTTGCTTTTCTTTTCATATTTACGCTATCCTATATACATACATATGTACTCGTATATGTATATGGGCAATTTCAAAAATTTTCAACATTTGTTGAAACTGAGTTCAGATGCTTATTATTTCTCCAGTTTTTCGAGTTGACCCAAACGGTCAAAAGGGAATGGTAGGCCACACTAGAAAACTGGGATATTCAAAATTTCAGACCATCAGTTCTTTATCTCTAAAAGTTATGGGCACTCAAATATCGAAAAACTCAAAAAAAGGCTTGAAATTTACAAGAGTTTTTTCATATTTCATCACTTTTCTACTTTTAGTTTCAAACTTCCGATGCCCACTGATATAAAATAAAGTCACTAGACATAGTAGATATTTACACTATAAAAGTTATGGCCATACTACTATTTGGGAAAAAGATGTACAGCGGTTTATTTTTGAAACCAAAATTTTCCGATTTTTCAATTTTCGCAGTTTTTTCTACAGCGTTTTTGCGCCGTTCAAGAAAATTGCATTTCGTCAACAGTATTTAAAAGATGGTATAATTTGCTAAAATTTGCGTCATATCACGTCGATGTCAGGCTGCTAGTTGCTGAGAACGATGACCTCAAACTTTTATAGAATTGGCGTAAATTTGTCAAAAATTACAGTTTTTCGCGCCTGACATTTGCAATCTTTTTTAAAACTGGTTTATGTATTGCGTGATCTAAACTTCTTAGTAAATGGCACCTCAACGTCAAGAAGGCGTTAAAATATTTTAAAACGCAAAAATTTTATAAAGAAAATAAAAATTTTGCGAAATTTCATGATTTTGTTTCACGTTTTTTTTAATTAATCCGTGGTTTAAAATCAATGTAAAGTATTAGAAATGAAGTGCGGCGGTGAACTAAAGGTCATATATAAATACAGTTGAATTCGGTCCATATTTATCGGGTGCAGCGGCATTTTTCTTCAAACACATTTTGCTTTGTGACATCTGCAGTTATGTATAGATTCCGCCGCGATTAACAGCAAATGAAAGGTTTTTTTAAGCTTGATAATAAAACCGAATAGGCATTAAAAAATTTTCATGATTTTAAATTTTACAGATCAAAAAAAAATCCTAACCTCAAAAATAATTATTATATAATATTTTTTATTTTTTAAATTTGCAAGTCAAAACATTGTTTTTCTGTAAATTAGTTATGCGTTATATAAACACATATTATAACAATCGGTGAAACATTCACATTTTTGCAAAAATTCGCGTTTTTTAATGTTAAGGAATTTTAATTATAATTGATATTTTTTATGTATTTTATCAGTGCATTGATGAATTTGGACTGCACTGATGAATTTGAAATGAGTTTCATGCATCCATACAACATTTATTAAAATTAACCAATAAATTTAACTTTAAATTTTTTTTAAAGAGATTTTAACTTAAAACCTCCATAACTTTCGCGCCGTTTGCAATAAATTATTAACGGGGACTGTTTTGGTATGCTAAAATATCACTTAATGACACAAATTTAGGCACACAGGAAGAGGAATGACGTAGAGGTTTATGTTGTAATATCGTTTTAAAATACATAACAAATACTTCCGTCCATTTTTTATATAGCCTAAAAGCATGCTTTAACATAATTAAAAATTAAAACCTAATTGTATACTTTAGAATTTCTTTATTTATAGAATTTATAACCGGATATTCTGCTTTAATTTATCAACTTGTGTTACAATATATGTAAAAAAAATTCTAAAAGTTTTTAATTTTAGCAATTTTTAAATGTTTCCTTATCTTTAACCTTGAAATATGGAAAAAGAAAGTTCTCAAACAAATGTCTGCACGTTCTTCAAAAAAAAAAAAATTAATAAATAAAAGAAAAAAAGGAAGAATTTCTTGTTACCCGCGGCCTTAAGAAAAGTCTGTAAAAGTATTTCAGTTTTATGTATTTTTTTTTTTTTCATTAACAAATAAAACTTTTTGTTTGCCCTCAGTACCACGTGTAACTCATGTGGAGCAAATAAAATAAATGATTGATTGGTACTGTTATATTAAATATCGACTCGGTCAGTTCATTAGAAAAAAAACTGAATTTTGCTTCAATATGTTTTGTTGCTATTGTTGTAATAAATTGTTTTTTCTTACTCTACTATTTATGTAATCCAGGATAGTTAATTATAGACTTTGCAGAAGGAGAAAGCAATTGAAGTGATATTATTTTAAGAAAATTCAGGAAATCGTATAATTTTTTTATCTGTTTTAACAATCAACTTTTAAGAAATTATTGAGAAACTGTTTATTAAAGGAACATTTAATTGATTGTCTACGCTTCAGGCAAAAAGGCAATTTTAAACTTAATCAGAAGTCAATGACCCATTTAACGATTCCACAAAGTATGAAAAATATTTCTTTCGGCGGCCACCTCTTAAAAATCGTCTGGCAAAAGCTCTGAAATAACTGTTTGCCATAAACAAGCTTCTAAAATCCGTCTTTCGGATTCCAAGTTAAACTGTAGGTCCCGGTTTCCATGGACAAAAATTGACGAACGCAATATGGGTGCTGTGAGAAGCTAGGCCGTACCTCTGAAAAAAGGTTATAATGGGCAATTATGTATGTATGTATGTATTGGTATTTCATAACGTATACAATTTATACATTACATTCCATTACTTGAAATACTTGATGTCAATCAACCAATAACTTTTAACCGTTGGCTGTAACATAAAAAAGAAAAATCTCAGAAAAACATGGTTTGATATCTCATGGCAACTTAATAAATGAGGCTTCGTTTCATTTGACATTAAAATCCAAACAAATATTTTTGGCAATAACATTTAATACTCACAGCGGTGACAATGACTATCAAGAAGATGTCCTTTAACATAAAAAGGATAATGAAGAAAAATCGAAATACTCGTAAAAATCATGAAACTAAAAATATAACGTTTTAAACAAAAAAAAAATAATAATGAAGTAAAAATAGCAATGTCTTCCGGTTTGTTTTTTATTTTAAATTTTTACGGAACAAAACTTACAAACAAGTGGTGGGCTTTGTTTAGGACAGACATTCAAAAATAATAAATTTTTAGCGGAAGTTGTTTTCCTTGTTTTCTACACTTCTTTCCTACTCTTCTTTCATTTTTTATTTTTATTTTTTTCCAGACTTTCCATCCCCCTTAAAATACTTTTGATGACCGTTAGCTATTTTAAACCAGAAGTGTACACTTCAGTTTTCATTCAGTGTTGTAGCAGCAGTCAATTAAAATTTAAATCGCGTTTCTCAGTTACATTTTAAGGGTCATTCAAAACAATTTCAAAGAAACATTCATATCCGACACCCACTTAACAGGAGTAGTAAATACAGCATTGATTTAAAACAAAATGAAGAGAAAAAAAATATTTTTACTACAAGACAAGATAAAAACAAAAAGAAAACTGAGAGAAGAAAGTAAAACATTGTTAAACTTTTTTAATAGAGTTTCAAATTTGTAATTTATGTCACTCCTGGCGATATCTGAGAAAAGGGCTAATGGAAGGAGAAATTTGTGGGAAACTGTACACTTGTGTAGCTTCGCATTGTTCAGGTTTCTACTCAAATCCTCATTAAATCAATCCCATAAAATGGCAAGTGATTGTTTTAACCTTTAAAAGGTAAAACATAAGCGTTATACTGCATTCCAAACAATTATTGCTATAAATTGATTGGCTTACAAACCTACTCTGGGTTTCCTTCTTTCTGGTTATCTATAAGGTTTCGTTGAGATGCCATTATTCCCATTCCGATATAGAGCTATTTTGAACTTTATCTAAATCAACTCTAGCGCAAATAGGTTCTGCCTGTAAATTATGTTGGAAGAAGGAGTTTGTTGTCTTTTCACTAAAATTCAAATATTCATATGTCATAGAATCCAATGTTGTCGAAATTATATTTAAGAACGACATAAAGACACATGCGTAGGTGTCATAAAGTCCAATGATAAATGTATATTTAATGTTTATAATCAATCTATATCTTATTTTTACAATTTCTACCTAGCGCTAAACATATGTATATAGCGCGTGTTTGCTAAAAAATTTCAATTAAAATTTCACTAATTCGTAGATTTTATTGGATACGGGGCTACTACTTATCGGTTTTTTATAAATTAAAATTTTTAAAATTTTTCTTTTTCAATAGCATTTACTACACGCATATAAACAGGGGTAATAAAATTTAGCGCCAGTGAAACTACACTGATTTTAATTAATAAAACACCTTGTACAAGATTTAATGATTACAAACTTCTAGTATTTAAAAATAAAATATTTGCACAACTTTTCAATTACACAGGTCGAAAAAAACATCACTTATTTAACATTGGCAGAATGTACAGTGGGCTTAAAAAATTAAAAACGAAATTTTATGACATAAAATTTTAATGCAAAAACCTCTGTATGATTCTGTCAGATACAAAGAATTAAAAGTCAAGACCGTATTAATATTTGTATTTTGAAGAATTTTGTCACAACAACGCTTTCAAATCGTGAAAATGTACTTTTAGAAAAATATATCTCTTCGTCCGGTCGGCTTTGTAAGCAAACAGTTATGGTTTTTCACCAGTGTTCGAAAATAAACTGTACATTATTATATGTACGGTTCACAAATCCAAGAACGGTATTTATTTTTTTAGTGTTTGTGTATTTCTACACAACCAGAATAAGTCGTTCTGATTTTTGTTTTAAAACAGTACAGTTTTAGTGTTTGTATACATTTTGGTTTAGTGATCTTGGGTTATTTTTAACCAAATTTCAAAATATTTTCTTTTTTTGCATTTTTTATCAATCATTTTAAAATTAAAAAATTGAAAAAAAAATTACAACAAGAAAATATTTTTCCTTTGTTTTTTTTTTCTATAGGTTAAGAACAGTATATTCGTTATGTAGAAAATTCAAAAATATTTTAATGTTTTTTGTTTGTTTTGAATTTCCTACACAAACACTTTTAGTGTTTCTGTACTTAATATTCTACAGTACAGAACACTAAAGTACGTTTTATAAGGTAAATTTTCGAACACTGTTTTTCACACTGATATTACTCTTCTCGGCACGACGACGAGTTGAGCTGGACTAATTCAAAATGATAAATTTGTTTAAAAATTCAAAATAATTTTCTGTCTTCTAAACCACAGTACCCTTGAATTCATAGCAACTTTGTTCCTGAATTAACTTCAAATGAATCATATGCACAACCACAGCACCCAACACAAAAGAAGCAGAAGCAATAAAAAAAAAAAAAATTTTTATTCTTCTTTATTTTTTCCTCCTGCCACATACCAACACTATCTTCCACTTTATAAATGGACCATCATACTCATGCAAAATTTTATTAGAGTGGTTTATTGGTTTATAGTGTCTTTTGATTCCATAAAGAGCTTAAAAAGGAAATGGAAGCAAGAAAGTAGGAAGTACAGGATAAATAAAAAAATAACAAACAAAACACTAATAAGTGTTTACAAGAGTGGTCTTGTGTAGTCTATGGCTGTTTTTAAATTAAACACTCAACACACAAACACCTACTCTTGTGGTCACTAGCAAGTAAACAAATAAATAAATAAAAATAAAAACAGAAATCAGAAAAAAAATTGAAAGAAATAAAATTTACATTTCAAAGAAATAAATTTAGAAAGAGATAAAATGAAAGAAAGTAAACAAAAAAAAAAAAAAACATTAACACCCAGGCGAAATTAACTCTGTTGAGGCAGAGTTTTATTGAGAGCAAAACGACAACAAAAGTATCAGTGGCAATCATTCATAAATAGGTATACCATTTACAACTATAAAATTCGTAGCGTAATTAACCAAAAGAATCTAATCCTCTCATATATGGAGCCGCCAGTGAATCACAGGCCACTTCTGGAAGGAATAAAGATTTTGACAAACCAATCGTTAGCGGCCTGTATGACGGCAAGTTGTAAAATCTTGTGGCTGATTAATTTTTGACAACGAAAATTCAGTCAAAATTGTCTTACAGCGCTCCCTATTTAGATAACGGCAGCCTCTTGATTATATCGAAAGAAATAAAGACCGATGAAGCTATTGCGTATATAACAGTCAACTTTAATAGATGTAATGGTGAATCGTTAATAATTGAAGGATTGTCTTCTCTCCGTTTACGCCAGTCTTGCTTACTGACTTAGCTATTTAACCAGAAATGAGCTTCATTACTAAATTCAATTTTTAATGTTACGCATGTTTGTCTTCAGCCAGTTTCAAATGATGAAAAACGCTACGCAATCAGAAAATATGCAACGCAAATGTTGGTTATTTGGCTTCATTTCTTGTATGATCTGTATTTTATAAGCACGATGTAAGCCAAGATAAAGAATTAAGGCCAAACGAAGACGAACCGATATTTCGTCGTCCTCTTCAATATTATTTTCCATATGCACATTATTTTGCCTTCTTGATGATGTTTAATCTAGAAAAGTAAAATTCGTATAAAAACTATCAATAACGGCCCGAAATGCTTGTTTGGAAGGTCGACTATATTGATCGCTAAGTTTATAAAGTTTTTGAACAGATTTATGTTCAAATTTGGAAGTGTTGTTCTGACGTTAAACTATTCGCAATGACTTGCTAAACCTAAATAGGCATAAATGTCAATACAATTTGAGTCTGCTGTTAAACCACACTTATTGATATCGATAGTTTTCAACAGCTTTAAAAAAACCCCCTTTACGGTAAAAACTTTTAAGTCTTTTTAATACACAGTTTTACCCACCCGGCGTTGCGCGGAATTCTAGACTTGACTGTCGAATAAACAGTGCAACGATATTTGTTTTCTTATAATGGTTTTAAATTAATTTTTGAAAACACAAAAAAGACCAAATTTCGAACATTTTGCTTAAACCTTTTCAAAATCTACAAAACGCAATATTGAGGCCCCCGTTATTGTGATTGCCCTACAAAAAACTTACTTACAAACTGATTTATTATGATACACATATTCAAATGTATGTATGTATATGAATATACAAGTATAAACCAGAGTGGGCAAACAAACAAAACATTTCGCAAACGTTACAACAAAGTCATACACTTTTCAAATTTTTTTAATGGTATTGTACATGAGCAAAACCAAAACAAATACTTTCTAAATGAGAAAGAGCGCAAATGAAACAATTAGCTTTTCGCTCTTGTGCTTGCTTTGTTATTCCGTTACATTCGTATAATTTGCTCTCTTTTCTCTTTTTCTTTTCTTTTTCTCTTCTTCTTTTTTTTCTTCTCATTAATTTTTTTTTGTAGCTACGCACATTTGAGTTAGTGTATTTGTAGTACTCAAAACAAAAACAATATACAAAATTAAATGGGACAATCGTTCTCACTTTTTCTGTTTTATTTTTGTTTTACTCATTGTAAATAATAAAACAAAATGAGATTAAACGTATAGTTTTTTTATTTTCCTACTCTGGTATAAACTAATAATACCATCAGTTAAAATATAGCAGTTTGAATATAAAAAAAAACAAAAACACAAACAACATGAAAATAAAAATCCGATCAAATAATAAAAATAAATGAACTCTCAATTTTAAAATATTGAAATAAAAAAAAAAAAAAAAAAAAATTCGTTATCTCGTTATCACTAAATTAAATGAACCGACTACTCTCATTCATTTATTGTTCATATTATTTTTAACGGGCTTTTAAAGGTTATGCCCTTCTCTTTCTATCGCTCTACAGTTTTACGTTAAAAAGGATACACAAACAAAGACAGAAAAAAAATTAAATTTTATTTTCTCAACTAAATGACAAGTGTACGAGTAACAACAGTACAGAATGATAAATATTGTTAATAATACGTACTCAACTACATATATTGTACTGGACTCTCTCTCTTTCTCTTTCTCTTTTCCTCCTACATAAGTTTTCTTTTGTTCACTAATTGTTTACATTTTAATTTAAACGTTATCTATAGTCAGGGCCACTTACTCACATACATAGACATACCGACTCGTACATTCCTTTCATTAACATTCGTTTTTTCTTTTCACACAATTATTTTATCCATTTATTTTGTATTTTATGCAATTAATCTTGTTGCTGCCATGGCTCCCTCTTTGTGATTGTTTGTGTGTTTCTGTTGAATTCTTTTTTTTTAATCAAAACTAATAAAAACCCGGCACATATTGCACTGTCTGTGCTTATTTATTTACCCCGCATATGTAATGGTCTATGTATACATATGTGTTAGCCATGTCCAGTTTTAGAAACCTTAAAAGATGTTTCACGAAAAAATAACTATACGAGCTGTAAAATAAATAATTCCGGCCCAGGAATTTTTCTAAATTAACCAACACTGTCCAAAGTATAATCCCAACAATTTATATTCATTTATAATTATTATATACCAAGTTATTTAGTTTATATTTATTTGCCACGCCTCTTTCTACCACACCGATATCGATTCCTCATCTATATATGTATAACATTTTTAATGGAATTCTCGACAACTATCCCAAGTAATGGATATTTTTAAGCTTAATGAGAAAAATCGATATCGATAGCTAAAGTTTGACAGCTGACAATGTCAATCTGTGCTCAAGTAACGTTTAAGTTATCATCAATCCTTTAATGCCAAAAAAATATACTGTTTAGTAGGGTGTATACGCTGGCGGCCGTGGTCTAGTGGTTAGTGTGTTGGCTTACTAAAACGCTAACGCCGGGTTCAAATCTCAGCTCTGACATCTTGAAAAAAAGAAATATGAAAAAGTTATTTCTTTCGGCGGCTAACTCTCAGCAGTCTTTAGGCGACTTTAAACTGTAGGTCCCGGTACTCAAATTAAAACACACAACATGAGTGCTGCGAGAAGCTAGGCCGTAACCCTTACACAGGGTTGTAATAGCCAATTATATATGTATGTATGTACATATGAATATGCTGGCGGCATGATCATTTCCTATATCTTTTGAAAAGAGGAAACACCACAGCCGTTAAGGTGAACTGCGACAGCCATCGAGCCATGCTGACGACGGTTGGTTGCAATAACACAGTGCAACTTTTCACATAGCGCACTAATATTCAATTTTTTGTACAATTTAGGCCAATAGTTCACTAGCTTTCTTATTCGTGGGATTTAACACCTCAGGAGTACTCTCTAAGGGTCTATATTAAGAAGTCATAGGTTTACGGATACAAAGCAGCAACTCCTCAAGCATTAGCACCATTGACACGATATACGACCAGAGGCCTTATTCTATAACTCTCCTAAGCTAAAACTCTATCGCTAAAAATATATAAACTAGATTTAGGACTTTTTGGCTACGAATAGAATTCTTGAACGCTTATTGTAATTTAAAAACTTCATGACTATTACCTCTACACTTTTTAATTTTATATATTTTAACGCCCAGCCTGTTTCAAAAACCCAAAATTTTAGCATTTTGGCTTAAGAAATTACAGAATAAGGCCCCAGATTATTTAAAAATGTAACCATAGCTACGGCGTTCACATTTGCTGAAAAGCATACATATTTAAAAATTAAATACCCTGAAGTTATAAGATTACAATAAAACACAATTTACTCCAACAATATTTCTGTTTTGTATTATCACTTGTTTAGTAAGGGATTTGTTATTTACGAATATGCAACACTCAACAATGGTAAATATTAGTAAATCTGTACATAACTGGTCATTACAGCCCTTTGTCAGAGTTACAGCACCCATATTGTGCTGCCGCGACCTGCAGTTTAACGTCGAATCCAAACGACAGACTTGAGAAGTTTGTTAGTGACGATCAGTTACTCTTAGAGCTTTCGCCAGAAGATTGTTAACTTTTTATATCCTTCCTTCAAGATATCAGGTCTGAGATTTGAACCCGAAGTAAGTCAACAGACTATATACTAGACTACGGCGACAACCCGTAAATATAGTCAAATATTGATATAAAAATTGTGATTCTAATGCGGCCATATTTGAGCATTATAGAGTAAGAAGGGTCATCATAATTAACCTACAGTGCAGAGAATTCGGAAAATTCTAAAATATTTTCTACCTACTGGAAGCTTTATAGTTTTGTTTAGTAAGATACCATTAAACCTTCCCTACGATAAACTGCATTCATGTGTCATATGTAATTCAGAAAGGAAAAGCCGTTTAAAAATTATTTGACGTCGGAGTCCGACGATCGGACAAACAAACGAACGTTTATACTTATGTACCTACATATATACATGCATAGGCTAGTGTTTTTCTTATTGTTGTCTCTTCTTTCATTGCAGCTCTCATTTTTCCTGTCATCGTACGTGGCTCCATTGACGTTAATATGTTTCTTGTATATGGGAATGTTGGCACGTTTATGGAAAAGTGCGCCTGGTTGCAAACCTTCAGCTGAGTCACGGTAAGTTATTATTGTTGTTTCTTTGTTTTTGTTTTTTACACATACTCGTATAACTGTTTCATAGGCATGTTATAAATTTTTACAAAAACACGTTCACGTAATGAGTGTCAACAAGAAATTAAAGCACAATAATTATTTACCGCAACAAACAAATTGAGACATTTCACTGTTCACTTACAAAACTTTTTCAATAGCAATTAGTTTTAATATTACAACAACGACGACAAGAGAAAAAAAACTACAATTTAATGGAGAAAATAATAAATATTGTGGCTTTATTACAATTATACGAGGGTGAAGCACATAAGGTAAAACAAAATTAAATGAAATAAAACAGAAAGAATCCGCCATTGTAGGTCTACTTTTTTATTTTAATTTTATTTATTCATTATTATATAAGTACCTGGCATATATTTTTTATAGCTCCATCTTTGTAAAACAAAAACTGACCAAGCTGACACTTTGATTAGCCAATTTTGCTAGCAAAAGAGTTTTGAAGACACTGGCAGTCAGTTTGCTATTTCATGTGCAAATTTTTCATCAATATGCGATATATAGCACTTTTTTCAGTTAACTCAGATAACTTTAGACAACATCCATGAAATACAAGACGTGTGACCACATCAATTGGACGACTTAGCAACACATACCGCCTATTTTAAATTCTATTATCCAATATTCTCTAGTCCTAAACGAAGAAGAAGACTCCCCCCAGAGTAAAATCTAACCCAGTTTTAATATTGATTTTAACATTAAGACATTCACGATGATCGTTTATTTGTTAAGTCTCAAAAAAAAAAAAAAAAATAAATAAATAAACACTAAACAATGTGGCATCTTGAAACCTAAAACATATGTTAAGCATTAAGCTTCAACGTCCAGAATCACGCCTATACACTTTGCTTGACCGCAAATGCTCCATAGTTTGAAGTTGGTGATCATGTGCGTCCTAGAAGTAGTTGCCTTTATTGGTACCCATGCCAGGATTTTAGCGAGTTTAAGGAAGTTTTTTGTCAAATTACTATCGCTGTCTACACATCAGCCGTGTAGCTTAAAAAGTTACTCAAGTAAAAGTTTGTTTGACACAATCAGATTAGTGTTGCCTAATCTCATAAATATTCATATCAATGAATGTTGCTTATATTGCCGGACAAAAATTATTTCAATAATAACATACACAAAAGAAAAGTTTGCCAAAAAAATTTCAATTAAAAGGTTAATTGTTTTTATATAATTTTTCCAATTAATTTTTTGAAAATTCAATTAAATTTAAAAGACATAAATATAAATGTTTACATGTAAGTTTTATTGTTTTGGGTATTATTTAATTTAGACCCATCTCAATCACAAAACTCAGCGACCTATAAGATATATAGGACCCATTGAGTCTAATGTTTTTTTTTTTTTAGCATACCCTCTCCCTTTCTTATGAATATCAGCAAATTTAACATTCTAGTTGTGATATTTTCGCCAGTGAGATAATGTGCTTCCCTATACACATCTATCGAAATTTATCAAGAACCACACATTCACATAATATCGCTGCTTTGGGAGAAGAGTGGAAAACTCAAAAAAAGCGATTTTGAGATAAATGCGCTTAAATATTTTAATTCATATAAACTTATATGAAAAGTAGAAGACACTTTTGGTCGCCACTCAATGAAAAAAAGAGATAAAAATGCGATTTTTTTATATATTTTAAATTACAGTTCGCCTCATATTTCTGCATTATTAACTCAAAAAATGTGTATTTTGAGTTATGCCACTCTTCTCGCAAATCAGCGATATGTGTTTTTCTACAAACCTCTATATCTGTGATCGTCATTCTCTTTAAATGCGCTCTCACACCACAGGTGTGGCCTTCTATACTTCAGAACAACAAACTTATTCTCAAAGTGGGGATTGATAACTGCCTTGGCTTGTCTGAGATCTGCTTGAGCATACCAATGATCCAGGCATTTGTCAATTCCCAATTTCCTGATCAGATTCATAATAATAGAAAACAGTGTTGCACAGCCTTGTTATCGATCAGAGGTACTCAAAATAACTGTATCCTATTTCCAAGCAATAATCTTTGCAAAGTGTCGTAACAGCATTTGACAAATTTAGATGTCATGCGATGAGAGACAAGCGCCCTTAAGGCAGAACGTCTGTCTGAGCCAATGTTAATTGTCTTGCCCTTGATCCCAATACCCAGCTTGTTCTCACAATGACCTAACCGGTGGAATTAACAAGTTCCGATTGGATCCATGAACACCAGCTCTACTCCGTCGATTTTTAACCATCGGTATAACAGATTAGAACTAACTCTGAACCTCAACCCTCAATCTTCTGCCAAAATACAGTTCCAAATACATGGCGTTCAACTACTTGTAGTGTTTTTCCACTAACTCAGATCAACTCAGATCTTTATCATCAAGCATAGGCTAATGTGTTTGTAATCACCATTGTAATCACCATGGTATTTATTTTCATTTCTAAAAAAAAACTTTTATTAATTTCAAATTAGACATCATATCTATAGCTACCAACAGTTGATGAATATCCTGCTAGCATTTGTACTATATAAGTGTTTTAAAATTACTTCTGAAAGTGGAGTTAATTGATTTGGCAACTGAAGTGCCTATATTTTCATTTGACCAATTCCTAGTAATAAAGTTATTTTAATTGGGTTTTTTTTTTAAATTTACATGATTGCTTATATAAATTATTTACATTCTCGATTTGCACGATTTTTTCAGGAACTTATATACATATATATCCTGAAAAATTTTGGGATATGTGTTGTTGTTGTTGTCATATATCTACTAGTGTACTTACAAGCAAAAGAAAATAAGAAAATAAAAACATTTTTTTCTCTCTAAATAAATTGTGTAATTGTATGTGCATGTTAGATGAGAGTTGGTTAATATTTGCTACGACATTGAATCCCTTTTAAGTTTATTCAAAAAGAAGTTCACAATACAAAAATAGCAACTTCACGTGTACACGCTGCTGCTTAAGCAGTAGAAGTTGTGCTATAGCGCCTACTGTTTTTGTAAAATTTTCTATTTTTTTTAGGTTAATTTCAAAATCAAATTACGAGTAATACAACTGCCAAACAAAAGTGTAAAACAACTAACTGTTAAACAGAATAAATCCAAATTAATGAATTTCTAAAATAATTAAAATTATAAGAAAAAAAAATTAATAGAAAATTAAAATTTATAACATGAAAAGTATTTTAAATTTAAACAACAAATCCACAAACTTCTACAAGTGATTGATGGCGTAACTTTGAATAAAGTAGATATTCAGTTTAAATAAAAGTACAAATATCCCTCGGTTAACATGTCTTTTGATAAAAAGAGTTTTAAGATATACAAAACAACTTTTTTAACATGAATACTACAATGCAGACTTTTCGTGGAAGGTAACCACCACATTTTAAGAAGGATACCTTTACCCCATTGAGGGAATATTAACTTTCTTAGTACATGTTTTAATAAATTATGATGTCAAAATAATATGACAACAATGGTGGATTTTAAACGTTTCTCTATTATTTAATTTATTTCAATACACACACTTATCTTAAATACTCATTTCACTGCCTGATTCTCACCATCCACTTCTTTTACTGTCAATGTCATGTCAGTATTTAATTGATCGAACAATGTGCCGCCTCCTGTATTTTATGTCTTGAAATGAAATTTCACAAGAATTTCATTTGCACTGCTTTCTCAACGTATTTTATATGCAATTTCATTTAAGCAAAATATTTTCACAACATATTTGATTAAAGAAATACTCTTTTGCGTTTATAGCTCTTGTATGAGGCATTTTTGAGTTATTTTGTTATTTGTTCTGCAACGTTAAAATGTCATTTCCATTAGGAGTTCTTGTACTGTAAATTATTCAACGAGAAAGGAAATGTGAATAAAATATGTATTTTATTGCCTGCTTAAAGGCGTACAAACAACAATGGAACTGAAAACTAGTAAAAGTGAAAATATTTATAAATCATATTCAAAAAAAAAAAAACAAAATTTTTTTTAATGGAAAACTGTAAAGTTTTTATATCGACTAGCATTTCGTAATTTTGTTTTTGGTTTTTATGAAGACCATCTACAAAGAAACCGTTCCCTGACATTCCACTCTATGCCACCTTAACCTCTGACAACGAAAAACAAATGATCAGGAGCAAAGCGCCACCTATTAGGAAGTAGCAGAAAACAGCTAAAAACCTACTTAGCGAAGGCACTCCCCACAATCAACATTCAACGATGGGGCATTTGCTGCATTTAGTAGGGGTTTATCCCTGCGTATTAGTCTCAATAAAAAAAAAAAATATATTAGAACCCAAGAAATTTTTCTGGTGTACAATAGAAATAAGTCGGGGCTCAGATATTTTTCTTACTGTTACAGTGACTTAATGTGTGGTAAAACGATCGCCTATTCTTTTCGTTTAAAAGAACAAAAAAACTAAAACTGGCGCTATCGAATTCTACACAATGGGATCGAACACGAACACTAACGCACGTGCAAAAATTTGCTTAAGATCTTCAAACAATATTTACTACTTCCAGTAAATATAAATGTTGACTATTCTCAATACAATTGCTGCAATCAAATAAAGATTTTAGGAAAATTAAGTTTTGGAAACCATAGAGAAAAAAGCTTCTTAAGCCATAGTGCATTATATTTAACCACTTCATATTTTGCTTAAGCTTATGTACGTAGGCATTTTAATTGCATATTTTAAGGCGCAAATGCAGCCATTTAAACAGTTTCGTATTAACCCATTTCCGCCCGCTGTACTATATATAGTACACAACTTAAAGTTTAAGTAAAAATTATAAAATGCAGTTTTTTACACGGGAAACGCTTTTTATCAGTAAATAAGAGTACATGCAACATCCACGTAGCTGTTGTTGAAAAATATCAATTATGGGAATCTCCATTTTGGCTAGTTATCTAGGAATCTCCATTTTGGTGATTTATTTCTTGTGAGATTGTGAATGGTCATGTAGTTTATTTTACATTTTTTTTTTACTTGATAACATCACATTCTAATAAAAGCAATATAAGACGGTTTAGTTCGTGTAGAATTTTTTGAGCTATAGCATATTAAGTGCTTCTGTACTAAGCTTAGTATACCTGAAAAAACATATATTTTTTATTTTTTTTGGTTTTTTTCTTTTACTGTACTGTAAAAAATGTTGTTTAAATCTAGTTATAAATATTGAATATTAAAAATTCTTCTTGGTTTTCATTTGGGCGTTAATGGGTTAAATGAAAAATGTAAAACATTTTAATTTCAATCAAGCTTAAAAGAATTAAAATAAAAATGCCTTTTCGCCAAATAAAGTTGTTCAAATGAAAGATATTATTTTAAAAGTACACAAAATAAATAAAAAAAAAAAAAATAATGGCATGTTCTTAAAATAGTCCTGAAGTTTTTCTTTTTCAAAATAATGAAAATAACAATAAATGTTTTTATTGCGTTAATTGCGAGCAATTGTTAGTGACCTTTGATTGTCACAAAGTTGTGCCATAGTGCATTATATGTAACCACTTCATATTTTGCTTAAGCTTATTAACGTAGGCATTTTAATTGCATATTTTAAGGCGCAAATGCAGCCATTTAAACAGTTCGTATTAAAAGAAAAATGTAAAACATTTTAATTTCAATCAAGCTTTAAAAGAATTAAAATAAAAATGCCTTTTCGCCAAATAAAGTTGTTCAAATGAAAGATATTATTTTAAAAGGACAAAAAATAAATAAAAATAATGGCAACAACAGAAAACTATACAACCAAGTATTTTAACTGACTATGTTCTTAAAATAGTCCTGAAGTTTTTCTTTTTAAAAATAATGAAAAAGAAAAACAAAAAATGTTGTTATTGCGTTAATTGCGAGCAATTGTTAGTGACCTTTGACTGTCACAGAGTTGTGTTCTTTTTTTGTGTTACAAATAAATAATTTCTTTTGTAAATAAACAAAAAGAATATAAAAGAAAATATTACAAAAACAGAAGTCTTGTAAAATAAAAGACACAACAGAAAATTATAAAACTTCACAAAATTTACAAATCTTATGCATGTCCTGTCTATTGTTTAACAAGGACGAAAGCAATACCTATAAATTATATTGTACTTTAGATATCGTACAAGTATTGATGTTGCAAAAAATGTTATTTTTACGGTTTTGTTCTTTTTTTTTTTGTTAAATAAATAGAACAATTTTTTGTTTGAAATTTTGGTAATAAATAATGGAATTACAATTTTTATTGTAAGATTTTGTTTTTCATTTAAATGAAAAAGGTCAGAGAAATAATTGAGTAATTACAAGTCAAGCCAAATGTAAAAGCCTTTGGCAAATTAAAAATTATTTTTGAAGTAATTTTTTTCTTCTTCGTCTTTTTATTTAAATAACACATAATTACAAGGCAATATTTTTTGTTTGTTGTCTTGTTTGTAATTACTTAATAATCTTTAATTATTAAATGCCAGACGGCTCAGAATTAATAACCGACTGTCTGTTTTATGAAGTCAATTTGATACGAACATGGTTTTAATAAGCTAAAGTCCAAATTGATGAGTATAGAGGAAAATGAATTTATACCAGTAACGGCTAAAGACAGAATACAAAAGATTGTTTTTTCAATCGGCTGTATACTGTCATAAGTAAGGATATTTACACTTCACCTCTTGAGAGCTCACTTTTTCAGCCATGATCTATGCTTTAGCCAAAAATGTTTTAACGTATTCAGCCCAGTTGTAAATATGTACAATATAACGAAGGAATTATGTTCCAGCTAATAAACAAAAAGCGATGAACAGATTCCAAATCAATTGGTTTGATTTTGGCAGAAGAGAGAAAACCAGAATCAGTTGTTTTAACTTTTACAGAAATTTTGAGTGAAAGAAAATGAACCAATTCACGGATTAAACAGAAGAAAAGATAAAAAGTAGAAATTTCCCAGGAATTTGGCATAAAAACATCAATAGTCCCATACAGAATCTGTGCAGGATATAGAAGTGAGGCGAATTTACTATTCGATTGTCCAGATTATAATTTCCGAGCTTACCATACTTCAACCCATTAAAAAACATCGCAGACATTAAACCAGAGGGACAAAATTGGGTTTGTATAGGCTTAGAAGCTGTCTGGTGTGATTTTAGATGTGTTGCTCCGTCTACTACCGATAGATTTCTCGGGGGAAGACTGTCAACTTCTGGCAGAATTCTTTGTGAATTGATTTAAATTTCATAATGGAATACTCTGAGGAGACTTCTACTTTGAGTTCCTAGTGATTGTGGTATTGATGGTAATGAGATTTTCTCCGTAAGTGAGGCTATTGTTAGGGTCTTGGCATAGCCTAGTGGTAACTTCTTCCTAGTTGTTCGCTCTAAAGTCGAACTGAAGCTTCTTAGTGATAGACATGCTGTCTACTACCGATAGATTTCTCGGCAAAAGACTGTCAACTTATGGCAGAATTATTTGTGAATTGATTTAAATTTCATAATGGAAGACTCTAAGGAGACTTATACTTTGAGTTCCTAGTGATTGTGGTATTGATTGTAATGAGTTGTCGAACATGCTGTCTCAAATACAGTGAGAATTGGACTCTGTGGGTGAAATTAGGCTTTTCTCCGTAAGTGAGGCTGTTGTTAGGGTTTTCGCATAGCCTAGTGGTAACTTCTTCTTAGTTGTTCGCTCTAAAGTAGAACTGAAGCTTCTTAGTGATATTTGCAGCATTTCCTTGGTCTTCCGAATTACGAGTCATAGAGCGATTATGCAAAATGAGAGGGGATCAACTCGCCACGAGGGCCTTATCGCAGAGGACTCTCTTATCTTCTACTCTTGATATCTGCTCGATTATGACCGCCATAAATGCGGAGATCTCCAGGGTTTTTTGCAGAAAAGCACAGAAAAGATGAAGTTTTATTACTACCTCTGCTATTTCTACAACTTTTTGACCGAGACATGAACAGGGCTACAAATAAATATGCTGAAGCTTTTGGGAATTTCGCATTACTCTTTGTTCAAACTCATAGATAACGTGCTATAAGATTGGGTAAATACATACATATTTCAATTCATAAAATTATTCAATGACATCAAAATGGCAATAAATAATAATTGTATGAACCAACCCAACCATTCTATTCTTTTGGACAAAATTGTCAAACGAATCAAATATTTAAATTCTATAAAACTGGCTGTCGATACCACTATACAAATGTAAATGAGAAAATTTATTTTAATTCCTTTTACCTTTCTATCTTTATTAATTTTATCATATACTGCCTATAATTATACTTAAATTTTTCCACCTTCTAAGGTATCTCTAAGAATACATTCTACCACTAACACATTTACAATTATAATAATAAGCCTCTATTTTGTATACTCGTATGTAACATATGCCATTACAAACATCGACGTAAACAATCAATGTCTACATTTGTAATTTATTATGAAAATAATTTTTTCTACTCTTTTTCTCTGCTTCTTTCTATTTTTATGGTTTGCTGCTGTACGACTCTGCTCTGCGGATAATGTTTATTTGCTGTTTATGTGCTTGCTCACTCATGACTGTTTGATTTTCTACCAACAATTTCAATGGACATTTAAATCACATGGAAATGAATTTGGAATGGGACTACTTAATTGGAAATGATGTTTCATAAATAACTTCCAATTACTTTTTTTGGAATTTGATGTGGCTGGTGTTGACATTTTGGAAATTTATATGTTTCTGAACACATACACGAACATTAATATACTACCGCTATAGAAAAGGAAAACGTCGTGTTACACGTATGGTAGTGGTGGTTGTTTTAGCATTTGCCATTTGTTGGTTACCAATACATGTAAGTACTCAGTTATTTTCTTCTCTTTCTTTTACTCACACTCACATAAATGCACACACATTGAAATGTGAGGTGAATATTGAATTGTAAATTACAGAAAAAGAACAAAAAAATAAATCACAATAACTTGATTTTATTCAATATAAGAGATGATATCGATGGTGATTGTAACTGATTTACATATGAAATCAAAAAGGATTTACGAAAATATAAATAAAAGTAAGAGACTGAAAGGGACATAAATTTGAATAAATGAATGAATAGAAGAATTATATATTTTGATGTCAAAGCAGCTGTTTTAGACACTCATTAGGGTGTCCCTTATTTTGCCATGTTATAAATGACTTAAAATAATGCCACAGAAAATGCTCAGTGTCAATTTGCTCTCAAGTGTTGATTTAAAAAAGAATAATTTTTAAACATTTTAATGACTCTCAAACAATTATTTTATTACTTCTTCCAAAAATTTTTTTAACTAATAACTACAATGTAGTTATGTAATGTAGTCACCTTGATCTAGTGGTTAATGTGTTGGCTTACTAAGACATGAGCCCTGGGTTCGACACCCAGCTCCGACATCTTAAAAAAAAGAAATATGAAAAAAATATTTCTTTCGGCGACTACCTCTCAGCAGTCTTCTGGCAAAAGCTCTGAGAGTAATTAATTGCCATGAACAAGTTTCTCAAGTCTGTCGTTCGGAGTCGACATTAATCTGTTGGTCCCGGTACTCATTTATACAAATTTACACACACAATATGAGTGCTGCGAGAAGCTAGGCCGTAATCCTGACACAGGGTTGTAAAGGCCAGTTGTGTATGTAATAACTACAATAGCGAAGTCCCTCACCACACACAATTAACATCTAACGACAAATGCGGCATTTGATGTTGATCATTCAAGGATGAAGGTATAAACACTGGCCTTTGAGTGATAAAATCAATTGACAGCAGTTTGTCTCATTCGTTAGGCACTTGATAGAAAAAAAATCTCTATCTCCATCTATAAATTCCAGTACAATACACAGCATGATTACTGATCTCAGTAAAAAAATGTTCATATATGAATATATTTTTGCTTCCATAAAAGAAATAAGTGTGTGTGTTTATCTTATATGTTAAGGGAAACCCTAACTTACCCAGTTACAATTAAAACATACACCAATAACTCAGGTAAATTTAAGCGACTCAGATACGAGTAACATTTTAATGAAAAAGGAACACACAAACAATTAACTTCTAAGCAAAAAATATTTTATGTTGGAATTATGGAATCATTACTGAAATTAATTAGTGGTTAAAAGAAATACAAGATTTTTATTTCTTTAGAATTTTGTTTAAAAAAATAAAATAAAATGAAGATGAAGGCTTCTAATACGAACTTTCGAAGTTTGACTTTTTGATAACGGCCATGTTGTTGAAGATACATTTGTTAAATGAGTTGTCATTGATTCAAAGATTATGTCTGAATTATGTTTCACCAAAATACCATGAAAGAACAGAATTATTTTATCAGAATGAGAATTTTGTTCAAAGATGAGGCTCATTGAACGGCTACATGAACAAACAATATTATTATATTTAAGATGATACGAATCCACATATAAGAGCTAAGGGCTTCCAAGACACCCAGAAAAAGTTAGTGTTTGTTGTAAATTTTTGGCTGGCGGCTTCATTGATCCATAATTTTTTGTTCACTGTCAGCGGCGACCGCTATAGGTCAACATTTGCCTACTTCTTTTGACCTGAATTGGATGATCTGGACACCAACGATATGTAGTTTCACAGCTCATGCCACATTAGATATTTTGCACCAGCGATTTAAAGGCATGGTCATCTCACTTGTAGGTGATGTGTACTTCATATGATTTTTCTTAAGTCGCAGCTAACATAACACATGCCCTCAGTCAAATTGAGCCTGTTTTATGCACCAAACTCATGAAAAATTGGGTACTTCGAATGTGCTGCAATAAGAGAAGCTGTGACGTCATTTAAACGATATTTTATTTCACGGGAAAAGTTTTCACAAACCTATTTAATGTGTTTAATAAATCAATACACCTCTTGTAGACAATTTAGAAGCTTCCAAAATATACTTAGAAGCAGCAGCCTAGAGTTGAGTGCTCTATTCTTTCTTTGTATAAAGTTATTTATACATTTATACATACAGTGCGAGCTCGATTTTCGCTACTTGAAAAAATCTGGCCTGTTGCAATTACCGAAAAAGTTGCAATAATCGGCCACTTTTTATTGTACCTGAAAATACCCTATTTTTAATTTAAAGAAACAAATTAATTATTAAATGCTAAAAAAACAGTCTTCTTATTGAAACATTGGCGTAGCGAGCAATTTTTTGTTTTAAAAAGCAAAATTATACAAATATGTTAGGCTACGCATCTGTGTGTACATACATATTCTGCGAAACAGAAAACTGATGCGTTTGGATTTGTGTTTTAAAACGTTTTTGGAACAGCACTAACGTGGGAGAAATGCTATTGAAATGGGATTCTTTGATTAAATATGATTAATTTTATAAAACTACGTTTCTGAACAAGAAATACAAACAGAAATCATTGTAAATATATTTTAAAATAATAGTGTTGCACTTATTGAGACTCATTTTTGAAAGTCGTTGCACTTATAAAGACTGTAATGTAAAAAGTTTGCCTGTTGCGCTAATCGGGGTGTTGCGTTAATCGAGGGTTGCGAAAATCGAGACTTGAAGATCTATTGTACAGTCTATAATATCCCTTTTTGACGAACTTCAAAATGCCGACCATTGCTAACATTAACAATTTCCTATCAAATATTTGATAACCACCCAGACGCCGCTTTCTACTCTGCATAAGTTGCCAGTATGTGCTTTGTTGACTCGATTGCTTCATCACAAAATCTGCACAAACTATCGAAACGCCGGTCAGAAGTCCGGTTAAAATCCTCAGGTTGTCTAATGCACGATTTAATTGTCCTTCGATTACCAATTCAAAGCTTAGAAAGTTTAAAACCCGTCCATCCCAATACCATATGTATTTACCTTCTGAAGCTTTTGGTTGTAAAACGAGAGATAGAGACTCCTTTATTCGCTTAGCTTCAGTTTGGATATTGAACCCATTTGTTTAACGAAAAAAGGGGTTTCTGAACTATTTCCGTGCTATTTTTTAATTCATCTTGTGTCCCTTTTTCATTTAAGTATATTCTGGCTTTCTTCTATTACACCATGTATTCTACTTATAAACTTAACTTTCCTGTCCCTTTACCTTTATCTAGTGTCGTGCAAGATTTCTTTGAATTATTAAAATTAATATTGTTTTGTAATTGGCCAATACCTATTGTCTTCCTTACTTGCATTTTTAATAAATCTACTGACAAATTATGGCATTTGATATCGAGCAGAATTACGTACAGTTTTAAAATAATTTTCATAAAAATTTCATTTGATATCGAATGCCGTAATTTGCCCCCTGATATCTTTAAATATATTTTTATTTTTTTTTTTATTAAAGACTGTGTTATAATCAAATTATTAGTCTGTTGCTGTTCTGTCCTCATTATAAATAAAACTTTGTTTGCCAGTTTCATTGAACTCTTTATATAACATTCGTATGCCCACACAATAAAACCCTAAAAGTAGCTGAAGAAAAACGAAATTTTTCTTCAAAACTAAATAAATTTTCCAAAATTATCCCTTTTTAACTCAACAGGCGTTGCACAAACAAACAGCGCACGAGACATTTGAAAATAAAAATTATAATAATAATCCTCTGATCTGTAGGTTTTTGCACAAAAATTATCAGAATAATGATGACTGTAGTCTGTTTGCTTGTGTGTATCTTATTATATCATATACATACACACATACATACATAAATACTTATAATAAGAGAATAAATATATTGGGAATTTTCGATTTCAGTTGTTGTTGTCAATATAACAAAAAATTATTTAAGAAAATACAATCAATGAAGAAATGAATGCATGAACGAATGAATGAATATATGAATGATAAATGTAGAATTTTATGAATAATTGTTTGGGTGTGCATGAATAAATTGGTAATCTGTCTCTTTCTTACTCACTTTTGAGTTTTATTTATTTATCGCATTATAGCTGAGTAGGCAGTCATATGATATGCACAAAACAAAGAACACACTTACTTACTCAAACTTGTAGCATTAACACTGTTACGGGCATACAAAAGTCAATGACAAATATCAACACATACAGCAGAGATCCATCCGCACTAGCTAATTTAAAAAATATTAATAAAGGGTAGTTTTCTAGAGGTTCCCAAATTTGAGTTGGCAACACTTTATATGACAACCGCTTTAACAACTGATATTTGGTTTTTGTTTAGTTTGGTTTAACATATTATTACGAATACGAATTACAATGCTTGTAAATTGTTGAAAAACTTATGGCGTAGTACATCACTTTTATGCAGTACATAATGGTCCTCCAGAGCGGCTAATTCAAATAACAATGGATCGTTTGAAGACCAAGTTTAGTCCTATTGATAAAGAGCTTCCCCTGGGACGCTGAATATTGCGCACTGCAGAAGCTATAGCCGCTGTATAGAGGAGCATTAAAAAAATCCAAATTAATAAGTTTGTTGTCGTTCTCAGCAACTGCCATTGTATGCTTCTGTTTTATTGAAGATTTTATGAAAAAATCTTGGTTTACAAGCTTTTAAAATTAAATTCGTGCAAGAACTAATGCCAAACAGCAAATGGGCTGAAGCACAAGTTGATATTGGTATTGAGTTTTCATTCAAAATTTTTTTTGAATGACATCAAGTGGTGTCATTCATATCTCATGTCCACGGAATAATGTATGATATTCTTGAAATAACAGACTTTTGGTATAGAAAGTGATAAGTTGTGTCTTCATGTTCCGTATTATCACAGTTATTACAGTCCTTCTTATAATGCTGTCCTAACCATATAGCATTGTTTTCAATCGGTCAGTGCTCCGTAAGCCCAACATTTAGACTGGAAAATTCCTTTCTCTTAAGATTTTTTTTATTGGCAATGCCAGCCTTCAGGGATTATTCTCATTAGGCTACTGCGCGGAAAGTACATTCATCAATCTGAAAACATAATTTATGCTAAAAATAATTAGTGATGGAGTGCATCTGACATCATATTCTTTCATATGTTTTCATCAATATTGTTCGCCCCAAGTAAATATTCAAATATAGAGATTCATACATACTAATCACTTACGCTAAATAATGCTACTGGTTTATCAATCTACAATTTACAAATTTAGCATAGTACGATAATTTGGAATTTTTTTGAGATTTTAATTTTTGAATTTGCATCACTTGTATAATTTATTATTTGTCACACTGTGAGTTAGAGAAATAGTTGCTCAAATTAAAAACCAATGCAAGTGAAATGAAATTGATAACATGAATGACCATGTAAATGGGTTGCATTATGATATAAAAATTGAATTACGCCTGAAAAGAAATAAAATGTTTGAAATACATAAGGAGAGAAAGGCAAACACATAAGACGGATGTTGGAAGTCACATAATAGCACAGACCAATAGAGAAGTAAAAGGAAATAAAAATGAATGTAGACACTCATAAAAAATAAATGGATGTCAGGCAAAAGAAAGCAAAATAAAGGAGTATTGATAAAAGAATTGTTGGTATTAACCCGCCCACATTGCCTGAAGGTTGAATGAAAAAAATTTAAAAAATTTTATATTTTCAGTGAATTGAACAACTTATTGCAACGTGTATGAGCAGTTGTAAAAATATAGTTTTTCTTTTTATTCTTGTTAAACTTTTTCAAAGGAAATAAAAAGTAAAGCATAAGAATAAGAATTCACACTAAATAACTCAATAAAAACTCTGTTTTTTAAGCAAACTGACACCAGACTCATACTTAAACAAGGAATACAAAGAGAGTAAATTCAATAACTTCGATGAAAAAATGATATCAAAATGAAAACAACTTTTTTTAAATATAAATATATTTTTTTTTATTTTGAATGTTTTATTGTAAAATATGTTTTTATGGGACAACCGGAAAAATATATATTTTTTGGGTCAAACTGCTAAACAAGTCATTGTAAAATGGAAGTCAAGGTTTTTCCGAAGAGAAGAAATTTTAAAAACAAATTACAGAAAAAATTAGGAAAAACGAGTTGTAGTTCCACAAAATGTCGACAAACACTACAAATTTTTTTTTGTTTTTCTTACAATAGAAGGGGCAAATTTGGATAGACAGTTTGCGCAACAGTTCCTTCTCTTTTTCTTCAATTTTGACTAAATTTGATAAAAAAATGTCGCCATAACTCAATCTTACTTGGCTTGACATCAATAAAAATTTACTGTATTTTTTCTTTGCAAACTTTTAGTAAATTATAAACACCGTTACCAATTTAGCATTTTCCATGCTAGATTTAGCATTTAAAACATCATTTGGCATATTTTTGCATTATTTTAAAAACGTTTAGAGCTTTATAGCATATTTTAGCTTTTAGCGTACCTACAACCCTCTAAAATGTATATCTGGTAACTTTTTTTTTGTTTTTTTTTATTTGAGACCAATACTCAGGGGTAAACCTCTACTAAATAAAAGACAGTACATATATTATTATTATTAATTATATTATTATTAAGCGCCTTAGGAATGAAACAAATTGCTGTGAATTGATCATTCAACCGCCAGTGTTATACCTTCACCCTTGTATGATCAGCAATTGCCTCATCATTGCATATTGAGTATGTTTATTAGGTTGATCTGTTATCTGCTACTTCCCAATAGGTGGCGTTTTTCTCCTGATCATTTAGTTTTTGTTAAAATTTGTTAAGTTGGAATAGAGTGGAATGTCGTGGAGCGGTTACTTTGTATATAGTCTTTTTGGAGGGTGGGGGGGAACCTCTTATTTTTAAATTATAATTTTTAAAAATCCGCAAACAGACTTTTTCACTTTTCACCTTTACTGGGATTTGAACCTGGGCCGTTTGAGCTTATGTGCGAGCGCTCTAACCACTATACCGCGCACCCTTTATGCCAACACTGTTTATGTCAGCCTAACTGTTTTGGTGTAACATGTTACTGTCAAACATGTTCAGTTTGGCCTATAATTTAAGCATAAATCAACTTGGAAACGAAAAACGCTTGCAGGTTATTGAATTTTATTATCAAAAGTCATGCACTTCTACTATTTTATGGTCGGTTTGGGCGTCCTTCTCAGGTGGTTATTTGAAATTTCGTGACTAAATTTCGTACCAAATCTACATTACTGAACAATAAATCACCAACACGCACACGTAGAGAGCAATTGGGTCTCTATTACTCCACTATGTGGTAAAAGTTTTGCGCAACAAGTAGGGTGTAAAACCTTTTAAAATACAGCTTGTGCAAGAACTGAAGTTACTCGACATACCACAACGGCTAACTTTTGGTGAACGGCCATTGGCTAAGTCGATTTTATGTATCGGAAAATTGTGTTCAGTGACTAAACTCATGTCAAGCTGAATAGATATGCGAACAATCAAACGTAGACATTGCAATAAATGCCAAGTCATCCCAGTGGCATCATTGGTCATATTTTTTAAAAGTCGTTGAATGATTTTAAGGATTTCAAAAATTTTTTTTGCCAAAATGTTTGACATTGCTATCATATTTGTTGATGATAAAATACTATACATTGTATATATCAGAGGAATTCATTTATATAAAATATATTTATTTAGAATGCTTTTAACATTTTTGTCTAACATTTTTAAAAAAATTTTTGCATTTTTTATTCAGTAATTTGTGGCAACACTGATTGAAACAAACATAAAATCCGGTGTGGCAGTAAATGTAGATAAAGCAAAAGGAAACAAAATTATTTTCAATTATTTCAAATCTCTTCCCATTGTGCGATATCATCATGATAGCATTGATTACTAATTTATATTTCTATTCATTTCCATCTATCCTTGTATGCATTCAAATCTCATTAAAACAAACATAACCAAAATATATTCACTGTTTCACTTCTATAGATGCTTAGAAAAATATGAGTCCCAGTTAACATTTGAAAGATTGTTTTTTTATTTTCTTTTGCAAACATCACTTCAAGTGATTCAAAATTTAGTGACTAAATACTTATGCGTTTAAAAAAGAACTCAAAACTAATTTAAATTTATGATTAAAAATAACAAATTGTATAGAAGCCGGATATATTGGGTTCTTTGGTATCCTTAAAGAAATGAGCGCATATTCGGTTTTTTAATCTTCCAGAATTATTATTAAATTTTAAGAATTTTTTTATAAATGTTGGCTGGGGTATCTGTCTTATTCCAAGAATTTAAAACCATTTTAAAACACATACACTGAGACAGGTTAAAAGAATTCTTGTTTTCATTTTAAAAGCCAAAAAAGCAGCTTGAGGCCAGAATACACACAAAAGAAACTGAGAGAGAATGAAAATATAAGTGAAAACTAGAAAATACACTTTCAAATACAATATATAGAACGAAAATATACAGTGTGAAGAAAATGCAATCAATCTTTATTTTTTACAACTACAATGCGTTTATTTTTTTTTAATTATTGTTGTTGTTGGTATGGTAATGTAATTGGAAAATACAAGTATACTCATTGGCTGCTGTTGTTGTTTCTGCAACTCTTTTTCAACTGCTACCATCACAGATGATAATAAGTAATGCATGCACACCAAACACTTAAACAGATGCAAACAAAAATATATAAAAGGGATGTGAAGGAAAAAGTATGTAAGTTAACAACTAAATGTTAGTCAAAAGCGAATATTTTATACTTTATAATGAGAAATCCGAACACAATATTCCAAATCCAACAACATCTGTTTAGCGTATGGATTCCAAATTATTAAGAACACCTGTCACAAGGGATTTCTCTGCACAGCGGTATAATGCAAAATGTTCTATTCATGAAGAACAGAGTCGTAAATATAGTTGTTGATGGGTTACTAAGTAAGTGATGATAAGTAAGCGTTCTTTAAAACTTCTAAACAACAACACATTTCGGTAGAACCAGATATCGAGATACATATGACATATATAACAACTTAAATCCAATACCCACCGAAAGCATACGTCAAATATATTTCAACAGTAAAATCTTCAAAATACCTTTCATCAACTGTCTCATAGGCAACTAGTGATGAATAAAAACTGGAAAATCAACAGCTAAGAGTACAACAGAATCGGCCATCGAATAGATGAAATGAAGAAGAAAAGTTGTGCGAGAATTCTGTGTTTCTAAAACTAAAATAAACAGCTCCAACAGGTTTAAAGGCACATTTACATTATAATACTGGATTAAATGATGTATCCAAAAATTAAAGTATTTCGTTTGATCAGGGTTGATTTTTTATGTAAAAACAGGTTTGTGAAATATTTTTTTATCCGATTTTAAAATGTCAACGAGAGTTCCATAATATTTTTCTCTGTGAAAATCAAATGATCCAGTAAAAAGGTGTAAATTGTCTTTAAAACTCTACAGCACCATTAATTCTAATTTTCTGTGTTTTTTTTTTCGCAGATGAAACCCTAGAGGAAGAAATGGGTTACACTGAAAAAAAAATATATTTAAAGTAAGATTTAGTGCAATTTTCATCAATTCTTGATTATCAAAGCGTCAGAAAGCAATTTTAATCTATTATTGGGGGGGTCGTGGCATACTGGTAGAGCGCTTGCACAGAAACTCACACTACCAAGGTTCAATTCCAGCGAAGGACAAAATTATAAAAATAAATATTTGCGGTTTTCTAAAAATTACAATTTAAATTAAAAATTAAATTTAAATAAAATAAGAGGTTCCCCCCCCTCCAGCAAGACCATCTGCAAGATACCGCCCCCTGACATTTCTAATCTATTCCACCAGAAACCAATGATCAGGAGTACAGCGCCACCTTCTGGGAAGATAACAACTAATCTACTGAAGACGCTCACCATTCACATGTAAAACATCCACCGACAGATGAGGCCATTGCTGTTTGATCATTTGAGGGTGAAGGTATAACACTGGCTCTTGAGTGGACAAATTACCAGCAACTTGTTTCATCAACAAATAAAGGCGCAAAAAAATACAAAATCTATGAAAAAAAAAAAAAAAAATCTATCAACCATCTTCACATTCCAATACAATGCACACTGCATGAGTAGGGGTTTACCCCTGAGTATTGGTCTTATAAAAAAAAAAAAAAAAAAAAAAAAAAATCTATTAAAACCCAACGAAAATTGTTATAGAATGACTAATGTTTGGCGTTGCAGACATCGTTATAGTTGTTTGAATTTTGAAATACAAATAAAAGGAATCGTGAGAGATTTTCGAAATTATTTATACGAAAATAAAATAAAATTTTACCGTTTACAGGAATGGAGTAAAGATACTCTGATACGAATGATCAGGAGAAAAGCGCCACCTATTGGGAAATACCAGATAATAACTAACCCTACTTAGCGAAGACACTCACCACATAATCAACATGTAACGATGAGGCAATTGTTGTTGATCATTCAAGGGTGAAGGCATGACACTGGCCTATGAATGATCAATTCACAGCAATATGTCTCATTTCTAAGGTGCTTAATAATATAAGAAAAAATAAATACATACAGTATGTACTGTCCTTTCCAAAAAAAATTCCAATACAATGCAATGCATTTAGTAGGGGTTTATCACCCCAGAGTAATGGTCTCAAATAAAAAAAATAAACTCTTTTCATTCAAAACGTTGCAACGTGTACAAAAAGCATGCAATCGCCTTGTAAGGACATTGTAATTGTAATTGGCAAGACATATTTTATATAAGTCTGCTCATGAATTATTAATTTATTTATTTCAATTACTTAATTTAAGTAATGGCCAATGAAAAAAGTGTTTCAAAGAACTTCCCACTTTCGTGACTTAAACGCGAATAAATTCAACATTATGTAAATTGGCTTTCATATAAACTGTTTCGATTTGATGAAAACAGTGTTTCAGTACAGTTTTACACTTGAAAAAATGTCATATATGAGGGTTCCATTTATTATTCCTTTTACTTTTATTATTCATTTTATTGAAATTTTTATACAAATATTTTTGTTTATATTAATATCAATCGATATAATTTTCCTATAGTTTAAAGCACTGTGTGTTGCTGGTATAGGGTGCATGTCATGTTATAAAAGAGTAGCTTATGAAATTTTACTTTCAGGCAGAATCAACAAATCTAACTAATGAAAGGTGAAATTACATTTTACTGACTAATGCAACACACAATCACAATAAAAGCAGGGACAGTAATAATAACGACAACAATGGAAATAGTAATGATGCCATCAATATTCATACATTCATGAGACAAAGTGTGTACATTCATATATATCGTCATATGAAATCAAAAAAGCCCTAAGTTACAATTAATTCTAAACCGACTATTTGATTGATTATGGCGCACCGTGTCAAAATATATGCACTTACAATATTTTACGCTTCTGCAATTAAAAACTACGTTCTTAATAAAAAATTTTTAAAAGCCCACCCTAACTGAGAGCGCAGAAAGTTTATAAAACAAAAACGTAACTTATGCCTTTCGAAACACAAGAGAAGAAAGGCATGTTTAAATTTTTTTATAAACAGTTTTCCTTATTTGTGTTTTAAATAAAATAACATTATGTTTCTTTGAAAAGATAATTAATTTAAGAAAGTACTTTTTCAGCTACGCCGTCTGCATTTTGAAAAATACCAGTGTCTTTGTTCTACTTTCATACAGGTTTTTTGGCTCTGGTGAACATTTAATGTTTTGTCAGTTACAGCGTACTTTAATTCTTACGACGATATGTATACAGAAGAATATAACACAGGAATGTCAAAGGATTCAAAATGGTTTATATCGACATGAAAATGTGACAAGTGAAGTGTTAGGTGTCGAACCGGTCTCTGTCCTAAGGAAACAGTCAGATGACTAGTTTGGTTTCAGTTCATTTTTATATAGGTTAATCGTTAATATTTAAATATTAAACAAAATAAAAATAAATTCAAATAGAAATGCCTATATTTAATCCAGTTAGAGAAGACAATAAGAAAACATTTCTTAAAATCACCTAAAACCATCCTTTAATTTGACTTACACCTTTTTCAGTTTCAGAATCCTCAAAGACGTAAGTTTCATATCTCTGTTTCATAACTCTCATAAAACTCGACATTTTTCTTCAAATACTAATTTTTTAAGAAAACAAATAAGCTTAATCTGAAAAAATTTTAAACAACTTTGGTTTATTTTTCATTTTAGAAAGTTTTTTGCTTCTCCTATAAAATTTGTTCAATGTAACTTAGGGCTTTTTGGATTTCATAAGACGATATGTACATATATTGTATACGTTATGTGTGGATGTGTTTGTATGTAGAAGAATGTTGAGTAATAGAAAAAGCACTTTGTTCATATATAGATATTTTTTGTTTACAATGCCACTCTCCCACATCCATACACACATACATACATACATACATACATAACATACTTCTATAAACACTTCTAAATGCACTACAATGTAATATTTTTATTGTTGCTACTGTTAATTATGACCGTGTTTTTAACAGTTTATCAAATTTTGGTTACAGTTTTCAACAACTATTAACTATTTTGAAGTTTATTTTGCTATTCCAGCCATTAAGCAAGTGGCTAAAAGGTTTTGAAAGTGTACCATTTTCAAAGTAAAAATATGAAATTTATTTTGTTTGAATATTTTTTTCTTTTTTAATTTAAAAGTGTTTTGAATAACAACTTTGTTAAAAATTTATTAATTAAAAATAAACTAAATAAAGAATAATAAAATAATTTGTAAGCAATTCAAGGTCTAGGCAACTATTAGCAGAATGAAGGAATTGGGCACAGTAAAGTGATTTATACAAAGAATTTCTGTAGCCACTTTTTAATTAATTTTAATTAAAATGTTGTTCCACTAAATTTTTAATCATATCAAACACAAAATTCACACTGTGTAACCTTAAAAAATGAAGAGAATTATGAAAATGTTTAATGAATTTTTGCAATTCACTATACAACAGCTTTCTGCATTGAATCATTTAAAATTTAAAAATAAATTATCAAATTTTTAAGCATAAGGAAAACTTAATTTGCTGAAAAAATAACGAAGTCATTAAAAATTTTGTATCCACATCACTGTGCAAATCATTGCACAAAATATCTTTAATTTCCTGATTTAATTATATTAAAAAAAAATTAAATTTCAATTCAAACTTCTAAAAAAAAATTACCAGAAATATGAAAACTTTTCACAAACTTTTGCATAAGTATTTTTTGGAAAGCACTCTACAAAATATGTACCTTCAATTTCTTTAGTTATTAAGAAAAATAAATAATAATTCTCATAATGCACTTGCACTGCACAAGAATGTTGGCATACATTTTTGTACAAACCATTGTACAATTGGCAATGTCAAATCATTTAAATTGAAAATATAAAGAATAATTTCAATTAATATATAAGCCTAAAGCCACGGTCACTTTTATCAACTATTTGACGAAAATAGCCTAACCACTATTTTGTGTAGGAACATTTTATGCAATATAAAATATATAAAATTTTGAGTGTAAAAATTTTCATTTTACAAAAGCAATTATCCTTCATATGTTTAAATTCATAAAAAATTTGCGCAAATAGATGTACACGAAGGTGTGTGTTAAAACTAAATGTTACGAGTGTAATAAAAAATTATTTTTCAAGCAAATAAATATGTTTGACGAGAATTTACTACGCGCTTAGATTTCATTTGCACAAATGATAGCACAACAGGCTTGCTAAAAATTGAAATAGCTTGAATATAATAAAGTATTAATTGTATTTTTTAACAAATTTGTAATCTCTAAGCTTATAAAAGATAAATATAATAAAAGTTGGTATTTATACTGTTGTTTTCATACTTAAATTCGTTAAAATTGGTTATAGTTAGTTACTAGGTTTAGTTTAGTTTTTGCAAAATATAAACAAGGTTTGAGGGCAAATAAAACGTAAGCTTATTGAGCTATGCAAGCAGTAGAATATATCTAGCAAAATGGTAATATGCCCTTTGTCATAAACGAGAATTATACCAACGACTTTTTAAAAATAACTGTGTAAATGGCTTGTGCTAAATATGGTTTTTGTAATTTTCCAAAATTTTAATGTACGAATAATCGTTTAACAAATATCTGTACTAGTATATGCAAAATAGAAAATTGAATGTATGTAGTATGTGCAACACATCAATGAAATTGTACTTACCTTAGAATGGATTCTCTTTAACTTCAATTTTAACACTGAGAAGAAATTTTAAGAATTTGCCGTAAAGATTTGAGCACACCAATGAGAGTTCTATAATAAAGAAAGAAAAAAGCATACAGACTATTAATTATTATATACATATGTGAGGGTACAGTACACGACTAGCGAGATATGTAATACGATAAATTTTTTAATTCAAAACAAATCCTTCTAAAGTTAAATTAAAATATCATTTCATTTGTTTTTTCAAGAACAAATGCCAGAGTTTGCCCAAAATCTACACACGCACAACACAGGTCATTTGACACATTTTTGAAGCCTTCTTATACAAAATCAATTATTAAAAATAAAATAAACAGAAATAAATTCATCAATCCATTTATTGATGACTTTTGGCATTAAAGGAACACTCTGCCCACTTATGCGTTTCATGTAACACCATTAATAATATGGAATTTCTCAGACTGTAATCATAATAAATAAAAGGAATTCTTGTGAAAAAAGGACATATTTCAAATTATTTGCACAAACGTAAATAGTATACGTATTGTTTAAAGGTACCTTCAAAGAGGTGCTTTTCAATTATCCAATTTTTTTTTTTTTTTTGCGAAATTACAGACATAAAATGAAATAAGAAAATAAGAAGTGGAAATCATTGTTGCAAGTTAGAAAAAAATAAATTTTTCACACCTCATAATACAAGCACGTGTACCGACTTGTAAACCACCAACAGAATTTTTTAGAATTAAATAATTTGCATCTGAACCAAAATTTACAAGAAAACAAAAAAATTTTAAACAATTTTTCACACCTTTTTATTGCAAAAAAATTAAAAATTACATTTGAAAAGAGTTGAAAAAATTAGATTTAATGAAGAAATTAAAAGTCAAAGAGATTTTTTTTTAACGATTACAAATTAAGACAATAAATTCATAAACACATTCAAGGCTATCGACCACGGAGTACACGACTACAAAATTCGCCGGCTACAAAAGTAGCCGAGTAGCCAGCTACTTAATTATAATAGCGACTACAACTACAAAATAAACATCTGTTTTGGTTATTTTTTTAGTTATTTTTTTTTAAGTGAAATTGTGAGAAAACAAAAAAATGTCTGAAGAAAACTTATTTAATTTTATAACAATCTTTGCCAAAATAGTTCAAACAACTACTACAGTGTATGAAGTGTATACTAAATACTACAAAAGAAGTAACCGAAGATGGTGGGTCCGGCCGGTAAATACGACTCGAGATGAAGAAGGATTTTATCGAACTTGTGTCTATGGGCTCAAGGAAAAAGATGAAGAACAGTTTTTTAAAGCATATCGGATGAGCGTAGTAAATTATTAAATTAATTAATAATAAATTAAAAATGAAATAAAAACTGATGTAAATAAATGCAAACTAAACAAAAAATGTAAACAAATGTTAATGGCATCGTTTCATAACTATGGATGTAACATAGATGTAACAAAGAACTGAACCTGATTTAAGAGCATCGAAGAAGGCAAAAACAGTTCAACTGGCTGGTAACATATTACAAAAGTATTTTACTGATCGACTATGTTCAAAGAGGTAAAACGATAAGTTCATAGTATTATTGTGGCCTTTTGGATAATTTGAATGTAAAAATCCGAGTAAAACGACTTGGCTTACAACACAATTTCTTTCTTGACCACCCAGCGTATGATTCTGTTTTATACCCCCCTTAACTTTTCTGGTTTCCAAATCTAAAAAATTAAGAACATAATGATTTACGCGATTTAATCGCCATGGTCTAGTGGTGAGTTTGTTGGCTTACTAAGACGATAACGCCGGATTCAAATCTCAGCTCTGACATCTTAAAAATAAAGAAATATGAAAAAATTATTTCTTTCGGCGATTACCTCTCAGCAGTCTTCTAGCAAAAGCTCTTGGAGTGTAATTGATTGCCATAAAAGGGCTTCTCAAATCTGTCGTACGGAGTCGACTATCAACTGTAGGTCCCTGTACTCATGGATAAAAATTAACACACACAACATGAGTGCTGCAAAAAGCTATGCCATAATAATCCTAGTGTGTCTCGGTAATATCACCCTACGGTTTTGTCCCCAGCTGTTTTAAAGAGACCATTAGAAACCTATTCCAGCCGTGGTTGGCCTGAACACTTGTTTTGAAAAAGGTTGAACAAACTTTTGGTTAATTCTTTTAAAAAAAATTATACAGAAACACTGTAGCTATGGCAAAAAAAACTCAGATTTCTAGACCATTTAACACTATCGAAGCTATAAGTTGTAACTTGAGTGTCGCTTATAGGAGTGGCTTTGTGCTTGATGTCGGTTTTAATAGTTTAAAGTTTTTAATCCTATAGTAAGAAAAGGAAATTGTGACATTGAATCATAATAATTTACAACTTAACCGACATTGATTCCATAGTATGGTCGTAAAAAGTTTACAGTGATATGTGCATCCCTCCCATCGTATGTGTAAGTATTTGAACTCATCTGTTAAAATTTCTAATAATTGTAATTGGAAAAGCTTTTAACCCAAATTAACTTCCAAACAGATTTATTTTAAATTACAATCAATTATTTTCCAATTACTTATATAGAGAATTTCCTGTGAGATCCTCGTTTTATTTTTTTTTTATTTTTTAGATAAATTGCTTAACAACCCAGTTATAGGCTGTTGATATTGAATTTCAATGAATATTATTTTATTTGAAGACATTTTTCAAAATTTAATGGGATTTGTTTTGAGGTTTATAAGAAAACAGAGGAAAAAAAAATTTTTGTTAAATTGAAAACTGTTTTCAGTCTTCGATGATTAATAAAGGCTGTCAATAAAATGTTGAAAGAAAGAAACCCCTTTTAAATAAAGAAGTACTGCCGACAAACAAACATTTAAAGTCAATCATTCAATTAAATTAAAGAAATGAAAATGAAAATGAAAATCAGACTTATTTATAAAAAAATAAAATAGAAAACCATGGCAAAGTTCTAAGACGTAATAGAATTTTTAAGCAACATTCGTTTTGCCTAACTTTCTTTAATACTTTTTTATATTACAAAATATTCAACTTTTTTTCTCTTCTCTTTCTGTCTTGTGCTTTTCATTTCCGCTTAAATAATGGCAACCGGATATTTTTTCCAACAATACAACAAATGAAATGTTTAACAAAAACAACAACTATTAATCAGGTGATATTGGTATTGAAGGCTTTCAATTTATATGGCAGTTCACATATAACGGTTATCATACAAATAATCGCACATGTCCTGGCCTATACAAATTCCTGTATAAATCCCATTTTATATGCCTTTTTATCGGACAACTTTCGCAAGGCATTTAGAAAGGTAAGAGAGGCCGGGCTGGCTATACAAATTATAACATAATAGAACATGCTATAGAAAATTAATTAACTAATGAAGAATTAATTTAATTATACAATTTCTATCTCTGTCTCTTTTACACACAGATTGTCTGGTGTGGTAGCCCACCACCTATTATAACGAATCAACAGGTTACGAAAACAACGCGTACCGCTACCGGTAATGGCACTTCAAATATTGATATGCTGTAGATAAATTATAACAATAACAACAATAATTGTAATATAAACACATACAACAACAGCACCAATATTTTTAACAGCAAAAACAACCACACCAACAACATCAATAATTCTATTAGCAACATAAAAAGCAGTTCTATCAACAACAACAGCAATTACAATATTCATGTAAATAAAGTACGATGACAACAGCCGTACATTTGTAGCACAAGGACGACGACGAGAAAGGACACCATTGACAACACCGACATGCTGTAGTTAGTTGCTTGAAGGCGAATTAAGGTGTGTATAAAACACTTGTTGCAACATGTTATAATCACTTATAAAGGAAAGGGAAAACTATATTACAGTGGTGGTAATAATAACAGTAACAGTTGTGAATATGTGTAACACAAATTTAAAGATAAAAATCTTTCAAAATTAATTTTCTCTTTTATTTTTTTTTTTTTTTTTTTTTTTTTTTTTTTTGATAAGACCAAAACTCAGAAGCTACACTCCTACTGATGCGGTGCATTGTATTGGAATGTTTTTTAAGATATAGTTCATATACTTCCATTTTAAGCACCTTATGTAAATGGGACAAAGAGAGGGTGATTTTACGTGCGCACCGTCCTTAGACATATCACATGCCGCCCGTTGTCTTGGCGGTAGTTGAATACAAGTATCCCACCACCGCCACCCAGATCCGGTGCCTTCCAATTTCAATCATTCCGAATACACGTCACTCAGAGTAGAGCCCATAACACTGAGTTAACAACATCGCCACTACCATTTCTTGGATAGTAGCAACCTACTACTACTACCCAGCATATACCACTGCCAGTAGGTGTACTTTCCGAAGGGCCGCACCCTAACCATCAGTCCGATTTGCCTCACTCCCCGAATGACAGGGGATCACAGACAAACCAGGGGCCTTCTGATGCCCGTAGTACCAGATTAGGGCATCTTTGGTCAGTCCTTGACAACGCCAGAAATGCCGCCCCGCACACATAACGGTTATCTCGGCACGAGACAGGACCTGCATACCTCGGCTGCTAGGTACACCGTGTTCCCATCCGGCCACCAAAAGCCACGCACATTTACAGAGTCCAGACCCACATCAACCAGGAACCATCTGTGCACAATTTGCGGTCTCGTGTACACAGCCGCCTTATCTGACATCAGTCCGGTCTCCGATAGCACTCGCAGCGCCATGCATCACCATTCTCTGCCTATAGGGAGCGCCAAGCCACTCAGAGCTAGGTTGAACTCCATATTCCCGATGAGTACAGGCCCCTGGTGTGACGTAAATCACCAGAACCCATTCACTGTAACCCTGGGGGGGATGTCAATGGGACAGATTGCTGTCAGTTGATCACTCAAAGGCCTTCACCCTTGAAATTATTAACAGCAATTGTTTACAAACTGTAGTCGCCGTGGTCTAGTAGTTAATGTGTTGGCTTACTAAGACGAAAGGTCCGGTTCAAGCCCCGGCTCTGACATCTTGAAGCAAAGAAATATTAAAAAAAAATACTTCTTTCGGCGACTATCTCTTAGCAGAATTCTAAAGCTCTAAGAGTAACTGATTGTCATGAACAAGCTTCTCAAGTGTGCCGTTCGGAGTCAACATTAGACTGTAGGTTCCGGTACTGATGGATAAAAACTGACACGCACAACATGAGTGCTGCGAGAAGCTATACCGTAATCCTGGGTTGTAAAGGCCAGTATGTATGTATGTGTGTATATTGCTTACAAACTTTTTAAGTTATAAACGTTTTTAGACACGGTTTATACAGTGCCTGCTCTAAGCTTTGCAAAGAATTTTAGCGTTAGAAATTTTACGCCATTTCTATTTTGATAAATCTCGAAAAAGGTAACGTGTGTGATTTAGAATTTTTATCTGTTGGTGTATCTTAAATGTCCCAAGTAAGGGCTAATTTTCAGTCATAGATCAATACCATTGACATTGCACCTGCTTATCAACCACGAATCGATGCTGAGAGAAAGATAAAAGAAATTCTGGTATATAGCAGATAACCTCTAATCTGATATTTACGAGTATAATGTGGTTTGTCATAAATTTCTTGCTGTTTTTCTCTTTTTGTAACATAAAAGCCCTTTAGAAATAAGGAAATGGCTTTTAGTTATTTGCCACCACTATAACCGCCTAAAGGTCGTTAGTTAATAAATTTAATTAAATTTTATTTAATTTTTTGCTTTTAATTGCAGATATTTAATAGAGAGAAATAGGTGAGAGAAACAAAGACACGAACGCGAGTTGTGTGCCCATAATACACAACTAACAAACACCCACCACCACCACCACCAGCACTACTCAAGCTGTAGAGAACAATAGATATCAGTAATGCCAGCAACCACCTTGTAAATGAAAAAAATTAAAACAACAAAAACCAACTTTTAAAAATTTAAAAAGAAGCAACAGTGAGAGTAAATGAATATAAATGTACGAGTATATGTGTACGAGTGTGTGCGTGTGTTAAAGTTTGAAAAAACAGGAAGTCATAAATTAAAATCGACGCCACAACCAGCCACAAAATAAAAAATGAAATAAAAAGCACACAAAATTAAAAAAAAAACATTTTAAACAGGAGGAAAATTATTAGAGAAAAGCTTAAATTTGTTAGAATAATTGAATAATAAAAAAAAAAAATAATTTGTATAAAAATTCTTACAAATTAATTGTAAATTGAACCCCAGATTCATAAAAAATTAAAATACATTTGAATTGTAAAAATTAAAAATTTGACTTGAAATCGAATTTATTTTTTATGAATACGGCCATAAAGAAAAATAATAAAACAAAAATTTAAGTCAGGTTTTCTAAAAGAATTGTTATTAAAATATTGATTAAGAATTAAAAATAAATAATTACAAGTGATTACTTTTGATATTTTTAGATTTTATCATTAAAAAAATGTCACAAAATAATTTCTTATTAAAAAAAAAAACAAATAACTGTAAAAAAGTGTGTAAAACTATATTTTTTTCTTTTTAATTACTAAATTTCAATACAAAACAGTAGTTTGCTAAGAGAAACTGTAAAAATACAAAACAATTGAAAATTGTTTTTAAATTCCTAAAAAAACAGCATAAAATAAAATTTAAAAATAAAGAAATTGTGTTATAAAATAATTATAAAATTAAGCAGAAAAAGAAATGGTGAAATTCTTTTTAGTATGTAGTACATAAGTAGTAGACTAAATTAAATATATAAATTAAATTAAAACAAAAATGTACAATTAAACTTTAGATTTTTAATAAAGAAAAACAAATTGTAGTTACAAATTTATATTTTTTTTTTCTTCATTTCATCATTGTAAATAAATTGTATAACTAAAATTTATATAAAAGATTTAAATTTGTATTTTATGGAGTCTGTTTCTATATTTTAGTGTTTAAATTTTTAATGTAATAAATAAAAAAGAAATCATATTGTTCATATGAATGTGAAACCAAAGGGGAAGTATTCTAAGTAACATAATTTATTAGAAAATGTTAAGAAAACATTAAAATTTAAAGGTGCTTTTAATAGTAATTAAAATTAACAAAAAAGAAAAAACATTTTATTTATTTCTTATTTTTTTTTTTTTTTTTTTTTTTTTTTTTGTTTTGTAAATTCCTATTTTATTTTATTGGCTTTGTAAATCGAATACTGTTTTTACACGATTTTCTTTTGCACGATTTCGATGTAACATGTTTGACAAAAATGAAAACGTTCTTACATATGTACATGCTTTTCTGACAAGTAGTGTCATATACTGACAAGAACTTCCAAAATTGTCCTAGTTATGGAAAAATTATTAAATAATTTTTTTTTCAAGTCTTTGTTTCAAGTCTTCATAGGTCATATAATAACTACGAGTAAACTACATTATTTTTATGTCCTGTGTATGTTCATCATTTAATAACTCGAGAACCACTTAACAGATTTATAAACTAATACATGCGTTGGAAAGGTGATGGTTTTTATATAGGTAGGCGGTGGCACGTCCATAAAAGAGGTTTATTTATTTACTTTAAAATGGTGCTAGCTAAAACATATCTAATTAGTCAAAACAACTTTTCCATCAATACAAATTATCAGTCAAAATGTGAGTGAAATTCGGTGATTGGGAGTGGCAACTTCCATACAAAGTTAATATGGATTATTGTATATCTAGAGAAAGGTAAAAAGTAAAAACTTTTTGAATTTAGTCCCAATAACTTTATGGTCAGTACAACTAAGTACACAAAAGTGGGCGGAATTGGGTAAATGGGAGTGGCATCTGCCATACAAGCTAAATATGGATTATTGTATATCTAGAGAAATAAAAAAGGTTTTTAAATTTAGTGGCTAATGCAAATCATCAGACAAAAAGTGGGCGAAATTGGGTAGGTTTGAGTGATAATACTATAGTAATGTCCAGTAGAGCAGGCTGTGTTACTCTAGTATTATATAATTTTCATTAAGCTTTCTTTATTAAAGTAGTGACTTTAGGAAAATACTTTTTCAAAATATGCATGAATATTTGTTTTCTATTTTTCGAAAAATTATTAATGAATTTATACGCACGTTCGGTTAATAGCACAGTGATTAGCATGTTGATGAAATAAGTTTGTAATATACCAGCAAAAAATATTAGAAGCTGTTCCAAAACTTCAAATATTCATTTTCAAATATCAGTTTTTAGCAAAACCAATTACAGTAGAATTTCACAAATTAGAACCACATTGTGTACAGGGCAATTCTAATTGCTGATTAGTTTGATATTCTGAACATTTTTTTCTTACAGAAAATAATAAAATTTGTTTAAAACAAATCAATTTTTATTTATTAACATTTAATTAATTGAATACATTAAATTTATAGAAAAAACTTTCAGAGTTTTTAATATAAAATTAGTATGTACGAGTATCAAGTATGAACACTTCACTTTGAACTTCAGTCATCAAATGACCCAAATTTATACAAACATATCAAATTATGCACACCACGAATAACTCGGTGATTCCCTGTTTTATTAAAGGATGGTTAAATTTTATGGGCCGATATTGATTTTGAATAAAACAAAAATTATTTAGGACTTTATTGTTATTTCTTTTTATTATGATAATTTGGTATAGTTCATATACGTATGGAACAAAATATCGGCCAAATGACCGCAGCGAGTTCGGCGGCATGATTAAGGTTCTATGCCGTCAATCTGTAAAATTTTCTCATACTTTAACTCATGAATTGTTGCTTCTTTATCTACGTACACCTTTTGTTTCAAATAACGCCAAAGAAAGAAGTCCAATCACATGATCTTGGCGGCTAATTGACATCGCCACCATGTGAGATAACACGGCCATTGAATTTGTCGCGCAAAATAGCCATTGTTGCGTTAGCTGTGTAGCAAATGGCACCGTCCTGTTGAAGCCACATATCCTCCATATCTATATCTTCGAATTCGGGATATAAAAAGTTCGTTATCATGTCACGATAGCGAACACTATTCACAGTAACTGCCTGACCAGCCCGATGATGCCGCCAGCCCATAAACCGCACTAAACAGCACTCTTTGTGGGTGCATTGGTTTTTCGACAATCATTCTTGGAAATGTTAAAATGTGCCTCATCACTTCTCATCACTTCTTGCCACCATTCTGACTATTGACGACATTTAGAATGGTCAAGAGGCTTTATTTCTTGAGTCAATTGCACCTTGTAAGCGTGTAAATGCAAGTTTTTATTCATAATGTTCATCAACGACGAGTTGAGGTGAACGGCTCTTCAGACACACTATTGCGAACAACAGCAATATTTTCTGCAGTACGAGCTGTACGAGCATGCTGCACTGGTGTTTTCACATCTCCTACAGACTCGATTTGCTCAAATTTTTGCACAATTTTTCCGATTGAACGCACATTTGAACGATTAAATTGACCGAAAAAATCACGAAGTGCACGATGCATATTGATTTAAACGACTAATTTCATAATAAGTCTGAATAACTTTAACGCATTGCTCGATTGTGTATCTTCATCGTTCAAATTGAGTTAGTCTGAAATTGAGAAATGCCAAATGAAATGCAGTAAAAAACTTAACGGTTAGCTGTGGTTTACAATCAACATCGGTCTTTAAAATTTAATCACCCGATATTTACTTTAATGACCGAAAAAAAAAAATAATTTGTAGTGTAGACAAAAATAAAATTAAAAAAAAAACATCCAGAAATAAGAACCTGTGGTTCTAATACTTTGAAATACAGGTTCCAGTTTGTGAGATTCTACTGTATACGAGTATTTAAGGGGGTTATTACATGTTCCGATTCGTATTGAAAATACTCTCAAAAGCAATTTTCAATTCGAAAAAAAATACACAAAAGGAGAGTTTTTAAGCCAATTTACAATACTTTCCCACCTCAAATTTGCTCACCATTTACGTCACCAATTCATTTTTCTGTTTTTTTTTTTTATTTTTTATTTTTTTTTTTTCAAAATATAGTTCATTTTGATTATTTAACAAAAATCGTCATAATAGCTGGCATCAGATACGTTGTTTTCAAAACTCATTTAATTTATTTTTTTTTATTTTGAAAGGTTAAGTATAGTACGAATTCTATAACAATTTTTGGAATGAACAAACAAAAAAAAAAAAAACATTATAAAAATACTTAAAATAGTTTTGTAAATAAATATGTAAAAAATTTTTTTGGTATTGAAGCTATTTTACTTGTAATTGTGGTATTTAATTTATAGAAAATACCAAAAAAGACAAGAAAAAGACTCTTAAAACTGTGCTGAAATTATAAACCTGGATTTGAACTTTTAAAGAGCCCCAAAGATTCAAATCTTAAAGTTAATAAAAGCAAGCATGGATAAGAGTTAACAATGGCAGTTATTAGAGGACATACATCTGTAAGTGAAATAGTTAGAAATTTTCATATTTTAGAAATAAGAAAATATATATAAATTTTGTAGGTTAAATAAAACAAAACATAGATTTTAATTGTTAAAAAAAATTTTTAAATAAATAAAAGAAGAAAATTATAAAAAAAAACAAAGAATTAAAATTAAATTTAAATAAACTGGTATGTGATGGACAACAATTTCGATCAAAAATGAAATCGGCTGAAATTGCTATAACTTCTAGATCTGAAAAGAATTTGAGTTCGTTTTTTACTTATTACCTAAATGACTATTGCCACCACCCTCCTTGATTATTAAAATTTTAAAATAAGTTTTATATGGCTTTGAAAATTGTACAGACGATTTCAATTTCAAACGAAATCGTGTTTCATCACATACCATAATATAACATAATGAACTGAAATTCTGTCCCTCTAATATTACAAATTGAAAAACCCATAGCTTAGAATACTTCCCATTAAATTAAAAAATATTGCATAATACATATGTATGTACATATGTATATAATAAAGATAAAATTTATAAAATATACGACCAACTAAATACAGGAAACTAGGAGTATTTCACGTGATTGTAATTTTGTTTTTCATACTCAATACAATACAATGCCTGTAAGCATTGGGTTGGCACTCAGAAGCATTTGACAATTTATTTGTTGAAGAACCAACTTGCTGAGTCTTCTTGAAGTACATTTAGTAACAACAAAAAAGTGATTAAACACCCACACACGCTTATAATTAAAAATTGTTAAATTTTAAATGCCATAACAAATTGTATAGCAAATGGAAATATTTTATTTATTAGAAAGACGTTAAAAATTACTCTAAGGTTAGGTTAACTAAAGGCTGTGTGATTGTGGTTATGCGTGTGAATGAGAAATTTGTATCCACTTGATCGCAGCGAGGCTTATTCAGGGTATATTGGTGAGACTTTCAAGCTGGGCAGTTACTGGATAGAATGGTATTGAAGCTTTCTTTGGAGCCGATATATCATAGTATGATGGCTTGCAAGTACTCTATAAGGCTTATAATTATCTTTTAGGCAGCAAGAACTTTCCTAAGGCACAGAAAACTTGGTTTGTAGAGGGTCATTTCCTACCTTATATAAGTAGGTTGGACGACAGATGCAGTATTTTGCAGCATTGAGATTTTTGCAATTAAAAAAACAGTGGAATGATAAAAATATAACAAGAAGTGGTTGTGGGCCGTTGACTACTTTTTTTTGTTTTTGACAGTCAAGCGGCTTTAAAGGAACTTAGGCTTTACTCGATAAAGCCTAAAGCTAAGTTCCCACTATAGGCACAAATAACACAATCTACTCCAATTTTTATCGTTGTATGTCGGCACATATCAAATAAAGTCTTACATTTTATTCTCTTAAGTGTTTGCATTATTATTTAAAGTCTTTAAAGTCGATATCAATTGTGCATAATCGGGAAAAATTTCGATAATTGCATTCCAAAAAATTGCTTGCTTGGATTGTGTTGTGTGACCAGATGTCTGCGACATCGTTGGAAACAAGATGGCTCATATTTTCCTTAAAGAAATTATTTAATGAAAATAGCTAGTAACCAATTTAATAAATTTCTTAAAAACTCATCAATGTGACAACTGGGATATGCCAACAATGGCGATTATTATGCATGCACACATACACATGGAATTATAACTGTATAATTTTACATTTCCAGTTCCGCTTTTTTTTTGTGAAGTGTGTTGCAAATTTGTTAGAAAAAAAATGCAGTTTTTCTCTTTTTTTTAGTATTTAAATTTTAAAACAATAACCAAGAAAAAAATCTTAATATTTGAGAGCAAAAGAGTGAGAAGAAGCAGAGCGAAAATAAGAGAAATACATTTACATGTTCAAAAAAGCAACAATATAAGTAAAAAAAAAATTAAAATAAATCTAAAAAAAACTGCATTAAAATGCACAAACAATAAAACCAACAACAACAACTGTAATTTTATGTAAAATATACAGCCAGGCCCACGATATCGAATCGTGTAGTTTTAAGCGACGAACAGCTGATTTGCGGCACACTAATTTTTGTGTCGCCAAAAATAAATGCGATTGGTAACACACAATTTTTTCCACACATATACATAAATAAACAAAATCGGAATAAGTTTGTTTACTACATTTCTGTCAAGTTAAACTAGCACATGGTTGCATTTTTTACTGTACAATTTAAGCATTTCAGCGCTTTTTTGGTGTATATTCGCGATTATTTTTTGATATGTTGATATGGCAGGTTTGTTGTTTATTTGCATTACGTTGGTAACGTAAAGCAAAGCGAACGATAAAGTGACAATTAGTGGGCCGCAGTTAAGATTCACAGTGAGTGACTGAGTTTCTTTCGCTTAAGTTTTCTTTCGATATCGTGGGCCTGGCTGATAAATTTCATGTTTAAATGTACAAAAACAAAACAACTGAAAAACAAAACCCCTCCTAAAAGGCCACTATGAAAAACTAAAGTATCCTTTTACAGGAAAAAGGAGCACAAATTTAAACGTAATTGTTATAAAAGCTATAAAAAACACAAAATAAAATTAAACTCAAACTTAAACTAATTATAATAGAAAACTAAAAAATTAATAAAAAAAATAAAATAAATAAAGAGAACGAAAATTATACTGTTTTTTAATTGAGTTTTTGAAATTGAAAATATAATTACAAAAAAAAATTAATTGAAAATAAAAATATAAACAAAACATTTAATTGAAGGATATATTAATTTAATTTAATGTAAACTTTTTAAGAAATATATATTTAATTAAAACAAAACAAAATTGAAATAAAAAAAAAACAAAAAGACAAAAATGTTAATGTTTTATTGGATTTAAAAATAATATTCATGCACTCCAACCAATAGATTAGTATTCGCCGTGGTCTAGAAGTTCGTGTGTTGGCTTACTAAGACGATAGCGCCGGGTTCAAATCTCAGCTCTGACATCTTGAAAAACAAAAAAAAGGTCTGGGAGTAATTGATTCCCATGAAAAAGCTTCTCAAATCTGTTGTTCGAAGGCGACTTTAACAGTAGGTCCCGATACTTATGGATAAAAATTAACACACACAACACGAGTGCCGCGAGAAGCTAGGCCGTAACCCTGACACAGGGTGGTAATGGCCAATTATGTTTGTATGTATGTATTCATGCATTCCATTAAGTAGCTAATTTCTTTAACAAGTTGTTAAATTCAGATTCTAAAAGGATAAAGCAATGCACTTAATATACTCGATGCGAGCACCATATTCATCACCATTAGTCGTTGTAAAATAGTTTGTGTATTACAGCAGGTTTGAGTGTTATAAGTGATTCAGTTTTTGAACTCTCGAACAACAATTACTTGAAAGGTGGAATTAGTCTGTTTACCACTTTCGTGAGATGTTTGATAGGATCTGACACCAGACATTTTTCTTAAATTTTATCAAACTTTTCAAAAAAATCTCACCAAACTAGTGGTTGTAACATAAATTCAGGACTAAAGCAAAGTTCTGTTATATCGGCTACTACGGTCGCTTCATTAGCGAATCTAACTTGAACTTTAGAGATTTTTTGTACAACTCGTGGAATAAATATACAGCCCAATTATAAATAAAAATTCCCCGGGAGTTTTTCTCTTTCCTATTTTAACAATTGAATTTATATGGGAAAAATGGGAGAGGGAAAAAAAACTCTCGAGAAATTTTTATTTAAAAGTGGGCTGATAGAGTCCCTATTCTATTCAATGGCCATTACCTTTCAGATCTGGAATATTTAGTCATTACCTATTAGTGCTCTGTGGGCCATCTCAGATACTTAACTTCTGGTATTCTGAGTATATTACAGCAGACTCACAGCTCTTATCGACAGGCCATTTAATACTATACACTGTCACACTTCGATAATTTATTACACATTTTAAGAACTTTGTTTCTACTTAGTTAACTACCGCTGTATAAAGTATGTAATTACATTCTCACTCATATAAAAATTTATAATTCCATTTGCCATATGTTTTCTCTGCCGTAAAAACTATAATTTTTGGACAGAATCCCATTTAATGACCTTCACCTTAAATACGATACGAAATTCCTTTTACACACAACAACTCCGGAAGAAAAAGGAAAAAATGGAGGGGGCACACTGACACAGCAGAGAAGATTTATTTTGTGTGTTTGCAGTAATAAAAACTCTAAAAACTATTTGTTTAATACTCATGACGCCAGATTTTTTAACATAGAAATATACATTTTTTTATGTTGTTGTTGTTATCTCAAAAAAGATGAATACATATGCCGTCAGCGTGTGTATATTTGGCTGTGATCAGCCACTGGCTATTAACTTCGCACTAAACTTATCAAGCCACTTATTTCAACTAAAAATGAAAAAAAAACGAGACCCATAACAGTAAAAATTAAACGTTAATGAGAAGGAGAAGCACAAAAACCAACACCTGTTGACTTGTTGTAAATTTTTTAAAGGATTGTAAACGAATTTTGGGCAAAAAAAGAGTAAATAAATGGAAATAAAATTCAACACAAAAAGAAAACAAAAGAGATGTAAAAATAATATAGATGATGATGGCCAAAAGGCCACTCTAAATGTTATTCTACAATTAATAATTTACAGGAAGCATTTTTAAATGTTCCTTAAAATAACATGAACGCAAAAGAAAAAGAAGGAACTGTAAATAAAAATGTTTTGCTGTATTATTTACATAAAACAACCACTTCCTGAACTTGAAAGGAATTCTTTGTAACGTACTGTTTTACTTTAAGCCATTATGTTGAAAATGTTTTTACTGTTCCCACAAAAAAAAAAACAAAACATGGAGCCTTCAAATCTAAAGCATATGTATGTTTTATAAGGTTGCCACTATTAATCAACAAATAGATGAATAAATCGTCGTGTGAGAGTTTATGTGCTCTATATGCCATTTTATATATCTTGAGTTAATGATGCCACTTTAGGTTTTCGACCCCAAATTTTTTACATCTGCACTCCGTTTTCGGCTATTTATCTACAAAACTGGACGAGATACCCGAAAACGGATTGCAGACTTGAAAAATTTGGGGTCGAAAACCAAAAGTGGCATCATTAACTCAAGAGACATAAAAAATATGAAATGGCGTATAGAGCACATAAACTCCCGCACGACGATATGAGTATGATTTATAATTTACATACATACATACATAACTGGCCTTTACAACCCTGTGTCAGGATTACGGTCTAGCTTCTCGCAGCACTCATGTTGTGTGTGTAAATTTTTATCCATGAGTACCGGGACCTACAGTTTAATGTCGACTCCGAACGACATACTTGAGAAGCTTGTTCATGGCAATTAATTACTCTCAGAGCTTTTGCCAGAAGACTGCTGAGAGGTAGTCGTCGAAAGAAATATTTTTTCATATTTCTTTTTTTTTAAGATGTCGGAGCTGGGTGTCAAACCCAGGGCTTATGTCTTAGTAAGCCAACACACTAACCACTAGACCACGGCGACTACAATAATAATTTACTAGAGTCATATAAACGACACAGTCCGATCGATATTGCTAAGGTATTGGTTTAGAAAATTTCACAGATTAAAAATTATTTATTAACTCAAATCTTTAAAAATTTTTTTGAAAAATATAATCAAAATGTTAGAGAAAACGAAATCGAGTGTTTTTCAACGACAACTAAAACTTAATTGTGTCAGTTGTTTGAAATTTTTGATAATCAAGGAGATTCTGTTAATGGTTATTAAGAGAAGGAATAAAAAAAAATATTAAAATCCTGTTAAATTTTAAAACTATAACAATTTGAAAGTTTATACGACTTCTATGAGTATTTCTCTCGTTTTCGGTTAACAAAACGTGTGCGCATCCGATTACCATTTAGTGGTTTCAAAATCGACAATCGACCAAGGTTAAATATATGATATTGCTAACTGAAATGTCATTTATTTAGTGAAAGGTTTGTCAGTCACGAATACGGTTCGTTTAACAATCGAAGAACATGTGAAAATAGTTGAAATGTAATACCACAAAATAAGTGATTCAAACATGGCCATGGTCATCATCATAATTGGCCTACTATGCAAAAAAAATTGGGCAAGATAATAAAGAAATTTGAACAGACTGGAAGCAATGCAATTGTGATCTTGCATGTGCATCATCCCAAAATACGCACTGCCGAAAATATCGCTTATCTTAGTGAAACTGCGGGGGATAACCAGAATTTCACTTTCCACTGCGTTCTTAACAATTAAACGTATTTTGCATTTGGATTTTGACCTCCAACTCACACAACAATTAAAGCCGACTGACCAGCCCCAACAGATTTTCAATGCTAATTTTTTTAACAATGTTCTTTTAGGGTTTCACCTTACTTCTCACTCGTCAGCAAATAAAGATGCTGCATATTGGGCTCGAAGAATCCGAGAAGTGATTATTGACAAGCCATTACATTTGGAAAAAGTGACTGGCATTATAAAATATTTTTGGGCAGTATGTTTAAAAATTACGCTGCACAATACAAAACTAGTTAATGGCAATACAATTAAATACAATAAATGTTATATTGAAATGTTGTCTACGTCATTGCCTTAAATTATTCTGCAGCAAAATGGAAAAGCAAATAAATAGTCACCACAAGTGAGTGTGAGAGTAGTAAAAGAGTTTATCTCTCACTCTCTTTCTTTCAAATAAAATGCATACCACAATAGCAACAATGAATTTTTATTATGTTTTTCCAATTTAGAGCATAAAAAGCAAAAAACTTAACGAAAATGAGAAAGAAAAGTGACCACCTTTAACCATAAAAACTATATTCCTTCTTCCTCCTTCCCTCTAATTTACAGCTTTAACTGAAAACTAATTTCCACAAAAAACGCCGTTTAAATCGGCAATAATATATTTCATTTACTTGTTGGTTATTTTTTACCTCTTGTTAGATTTACGTGTCTTCTATTTATATTTGTATTGTAGTTGTTGTTGCTATTGCTATTGCACGAGATTGTACATTTATTGTTTACATACGTAAATATGTCTTCATTAGTGGAGTTAAAAGAGCAGACAGACAAATTGACCAACTGGCTAACTAAATATGTATTAAATTCTATAAAGAAAACTATGAAAGGAATAGAAAAATCTGGTTTCTAATGCTGAATAGTCAGGTGAAATAATACGAAGATCTAGTGATAAATCTATATACTTACATACGGACATATGATGGTTCGTCCGTATATTGGCTATTACAACCCTGTTTCAGGGTAATGGCCTAGATTCTCGCAGGACCTATGTTGTGTGTGTCAATTTTTTATCCATGACAGTTTTATCCTACAATTTTAATGTCTACTCCGAACAACAGATTTGAGAAGCTTGTTCATGGCATTCAGTTACTCTTAGGCCCATTATTACAAGTTGCCGAAAGTTAAAGGTAGGATTTTATCAGACAGATAAATTGCTTTTCGTTATTACAAGTAAACTTTAACCTAAAGGTAAGGCAATCTTCCCAATAATTTTACTTTAGGTTAAAATTAATTGTTATAACAATTAATTGTTTAACTATCGACAACTTATAATAAGGGGCCTTAGAGTTTTTGGCAGAAGACTGCTAAGAGGTAGTCGCCGATAGAAATATTTTTTTTTTTTTCATATTTCTTTATTTTTAAGATGTCAGAGCTGGGGTTTAAGCCCTGAGCTTATGTCTAGACCTCGATGGTTCACAAGTATTTAAAATTGCTCATCTGTCACTATTATACATATATAGCATCAGTATGTAATTACTGTTTCATCGGCTAAATTTATATTAATAATGGGCGTGTTCGAAAAGGGCGTTAAAATTTTTTAAAATTTAAACAATTCAGTATATAATAATTCGTAGGTGTATACCTATTATTCTGCAAAAAAGAGGCAGATAGCCACTCCCAGTTTAGGATATACATTTAACTAGAAAACTAAATAAGCTACAGCAGTGAAATGGCTCGCAAATGTACTTTTTATTTATATTCGCTGTCGTTCTCGAAACAGTTTTTACACAGATTATTACTGATGGCACCGAGTTGGTTTTAATTGGGGATGTAATATAGGTAGATAATTTCAGTTTGATTTGGGGCATAACGAAAGCCAGTATGCAGACGAGGCCAGATACGATGTCTTTAGTTTTAGTAATATGAGAGAAGATATTTTAAATAGGAAGCCTAGTTATTGTAGTACTGATGTACTAAAGGATCGAAGACATTTCTTTAAATCTTGGTATACTAGAGGTTGTCAAGTCTATTTCACGTATTACAAACTTGATTGATAGACAATCGGTTCTACACTTAGAGACTTAAGATTAGAATATTTTTTGAGCAAAGTAATGACTTTTGAAACGGAAGTAACGACTATCTACTTATATAATGAAACGGTTATCAAATCTCATTTGAGTTTGACTATAAACTCAAAACTGGTTAAAAACTCTCACAACTCTCTGCGAATACTGTTTTTTATGTTCATATGAGTCTGTAATTGTAGATGATGGCCTTGCCAGGGCAGAGCTACTTTTAACAAAGAGCCTTTCATGTATGTTTAAGGCAATTTCAATTAAGAAAAATTATCCATTGAAAGCGGATAAAGTATAGATGCAGGCGGAATCTGGCTTCACCGCTAAATTCTTCTGTGCTAATCTGGTTATATAGACAGATTATCACTTAATTGTTCAAACTAGCAAATGCTGATTGTGTAATGGGTAGGCACGCAAAGATACTGTAAATTAAACGTTCCCCTGATTATACTTTCGAACTTAATTGACAGATGTGCATTAAGCGGAAGAGATCAATGATGATATACGATTACTATTTATAATACAATATAAATATTATATTCTAAGTGACTACGACCGTTGTTCGGTGTAGTGATACAGAACAGAGTCTCTGGTGGAACCGAACACACAACCCTCTCACTAGCTGTCTATCGTACTACCCACTAAACTTCTTCTACACTTACTTTTCTTTAACTTTATGTAAATTTTATATTATTGCACAACCCTCGTATTGGCAAGTCAGGTAGTAAATGATTTTGGTGAAACAGATTTATACAAATATTGGTTGAAAGACGACTACACCAACAAATATATAAAAATGTTAAATATATATATTACCAGCATCAGTAACATCAACAGCAACAACAAAATTTATAATAATAAGTACAAAAACCAGGTCGTAATTTCAAATTTAGTACAAATATTTGTACGCACTTTCTCTACAGTTGAAGAGGAGGAGCATTGGCGTCAACACCTACGATTACATTTGTTAAAATTTATGGCCGATTCTATAGTGGACAAATATATTATAAAAATTCTGTTACAATTTCAAAGGATTCTTCAGTTTCCGTTTTTCACTTGAACAGTAAGCACAAGTGTTTTGTTTCGAAGAACATCATCCAAATACAAGTGTCTAGAAAATCTGCTGATATAACAAAAATTCGAATCGGATAAAATAAAAATTGGGAAACGGAAATGTTTATTCCCGTTAAACGATGTCTATTAGGAGTTGCGATATTTTTAATCGGTTTTCTAATCAACGATTTTAAAGTGGATGCTATACGCCCCGAAGAGGGTTTAGAATTATTATTTCGACAGAGGTAGGAAGAGTATTTTAAAAAGAAATTCACAAGAAAAAAATTATTGAAAAAAAAGTAAAAATTAATAAAGTTGGTGATGAAGTGAACGAAATACGAGTATTTAAGCAGTTAAGAATGTAAAGATTTGCACTGCAATACAGAATGAGTTGTTGTGTTTTAAACTTATATTCGCCTGTGGCATTAACTTAAGGCGGACATATCACTCAATTGTAAAGGATTTTCCAATTTTGTTGGGTTATAAAATTATTTGTTTTCCAATTTTTATTTTTCTATTTTCATCTATTTTTGAATTGCAATGTGAGAAAGTGTAAGAATTTAAAAGGAGGGGTTAACAAATTAGAACACTTTTCGAACTTTTTACTAATTCCTACAGCATATGTTTTGTTTTCTTTCAATTTTCAGTATATACTGTAGACAAAGAAGAAGTGCAAAAAATATTACAACTAAACAATTTTAATAAAATTTTGTGTAAAAACAAAATGAAAATGATATTTTAAAATATTATGTCACATTGCTGGGACATCGAGAACAAAGAAAATTTCTTCCAATAGGGGGTTTGAACTACAAAATAGTATCTGAAGTCAGAGATTTGTTCACTGTTTTCTACTGTAGTCGCCGTGGTCTAGTGGTTAGTGTGTTGGCTTACTAAGACATGAGCCCTGGGTTCGACACCCAGTTCCGACATCTTAAAAAAAAAAAAGATATATGAAAAAAATATTTCTTTCGGCGACTACCTCTCAGCAGTCTTCTGGCAAGAACTCTGAGAGTAATTAATTGCCATGAACAAGCTTTTCAAGTCTGTCGTTCGGAGTCGACATTAAACTGTAGGTCCCGGTACTCAATGATAAAAATTTACACACACAACATGAGTGTTGCGAGAAGCTAGGCCGTAATCCTGACACAGGGTTGTAAAGGTCAGTTATGTATGTATGTATGTTTTCTACAACTACAATAGTTTGGGCTTCAAGAGTTTTCATTACAAAATTGTAAAGACGATAAAATGTGAATAATTTGTAGAATCAGAATCAGATCTCAGTACTCATATTTTTTCTCCCACCTCTTGTAAAAGGGGAAAAAGTGGTCAACAACTTAAGCGATACAGCTTACGGCATTTAATTAGCACCAGTTTTTTTGCAACAAAAAAAGTTTATCTTAAATGTACAAATAAATTTGATAAAGATTCTGAACTTCAAACTGTTGGGTAGAGAGAGACTTCATAGCTCTAGGAAATATTATGCCCATCTTAAGATTTGATCAGAGACTTTAAGCTAGAAGTACATAACAAGCGTTCTGACCGTCATGCGTTGCAAGCTTATGTCAAAAAGAGTTGAAATAGTGTATTTTCATAAAACAAGTTACAAGCAACGTATGCAACGCTGCTAACACCAAAGAGTTGGGCAACTTTCAACTTTTACAAGCGTTGACTTAAAAAAAGAAAAACACTAACATAAAAAAAGTGATTTCGTTTCTTGTAGAAAAAATAGAACACGAATGGTTTTTGACATTCGTTTTTTTATATGTAAACAAAAACAAATTTATTATTTGTGGATTAGTGATTGGCTTACGAGAAAAATATTTTGTTTAAAAATATATGAAATTTTTGTGAAAAAAATACATTTAAAGTTAAAAAAAAAAAAAAAGTTAAAAGCGTTAGAAGTCTAAACACGCTTAGCGGGTAACGCGTGTTATGTACTTTTACCTTTATAATGATATTAGATAAACCTACTGTACCAGATATATAGGTTTCTGTACGGTTTTAAAATCTCTCATCGTTGGTATTAAATCTCTTTACGCTGACCCATTTGTTGAGGTTTGAAAACCAAAGTTCTGGGATATATTCGTAGAACAAGAAGGATAGAGAGAGGAGAATTTCTTTCTTATACAAATTTGGTTGTCTTGTATTAAAATCCCCACTAAATCATCAAAATTCTGTTGTCATAATATTTGCAAATGAATGTAGACAATGTGAACTGCCTACACCTTCCTCAGTCCAACCTTATTTTGTTTTGACTCTTATGTAGAAGCCTAATGTTGTAGCTGATTTATTGCTGTATTGCGGTTAAACAATGCCTGACACAGCATACGACTACGTTTGTCAGTTTTAAATAAACCGGAACACATCTTACGAAAAGCTGTTCATGCCCAATATTAGAGCTAATGACCCAGGTAAATTGTCAGTAGTTTCCACAATCTGTCGCACTTTCAATTTTAAATCAGCAAACACCGTACCGTAAATTTTTAAATTATTTTCTGTGTAGAGAGAAGAGACAGTTAACAAGCTGCTTGTAAGCCAATAGTGTTAAAGGTGCAGCTAAATGTAAGATTATTTTTGACTACAATCAAAAACTGAGGACAGTAACTATCGTCGAGGTTAAATCTTACATTTTATTATAAAGATCTTTAATAATTAATTATAAGCTATTGAGTAAGACTTAAAGTCTTATATTCTTCAATAGTATGTTGCAACATAAGCAATAATGAAGGGGATTTCCTATGACCCCTGAGTAGGTAAGCATTACAAAGATAGGTGATTCATATGTATCGAATGAAAATGCTCGATGAAACACTCGATCGATTACTCATTAACTCGTGTGGGTTGTTTGATAACGAATGCCGCGTTGCCAAACTAAAAAAACTCGATCAAATTAACTCGATATCGAAAGCGACGATTAGACTCCTGGAATTAACTAAAAAAGTATCCACTAAACAGACTTATAGTCGACACTATATAAAGCAAATGGTTATATTTTAAACAATTTAATAGAAAAAATTTAAAATTTAATAGAACCTGAGTTCTAAAACTTAAAACATCCTTAAAACTGTTTCGTGTTTCGCAAAATATATACTCTACACACATATGTATATATAGAGACCTTTATAATTCCAATAGTTTTAAAACATTGTTTTTATATTTTTTTTTTTCAGAAGCAATTCCGACTGGGAAAATGTTTGGCACAGTGAGACTCATTCGCGTTGCCGTAATAAACTATTGCGCCAATTGTACTGGGCCTGTGAAAAGGATATTTATCGATTGACACGACGCAATCATAAACGTACTGATGAATCGTTTAATAAGAATACCAAGTGTAATATTTTTAAACTATCGCTTAAGCTCATAAAGTTAAAACAAAAAATATTTTTTACTTACAGCTCATTCGTTTCTGCCCGTCTGGCTTAATGCTGGCTTAGCTCAAACATTGTTGAGAACACGACGCTCCAATGCTCATTCCATAACTAGAGAATGTTGTACTAAAACCGGTTGTACCTGGGAAGAGTATGCAGAATATTGTCCATCCAATAAAAGACGGAACCATTATTAAAGGTGTTAAGAACCCGAACAAAGACAATGGTTGTGTATATTGAAGCAGGTGTAACCTGAAAGTGATGAAGGAAGAAAAATGAAAATGATTAATGAAATGATATTTTATTTTAAAAGAGTGTTTAAAATTATTAATAATATATAAATATAATTTGTAATCAGTAATAAATAATTGAGTATGAAGAAGAGAAGGCGAGAAAAGAAAGGAAAGAACAATGCATATTTCTTTTTTGGTGCTGCTGGAATAGAAATTCAAGAAAAAAATTTAATTTCAAACTGTTTTTGTGCTAAGTTTTAGCACATGATTGCTTTTCAATTTACGAGTATTTCATTGGCTTACGTTTTTCTACAAATTACTAATTTTTTTTAACATTCTTTTAATGCCTAAAATATTCTTTGGTCCCAGAGAAACTTGAAAAACAATAAACAAAGTTTAGATTAAATACTTCAACGAAATAAAAATGGATTTGGCGAACAGGTTTGAGAGACCTTCTTTTGAATTTTGATTATCGTTTTCCTAATTATCCTTTGAAGTAGTCGTAGAGTATAGATGGCTTATGGAGGAATAGTCATAATTGTAAAATCTCTAAATTGGACCGCTCTAGAACGGAGTAAATCATTTTCGTTTGGTCATCAAAAATGACTAACTTTCGTTCGTTTCGTTCTATCGTTCATGTCGTTTAGTCGGTTGATAAAATCAGAAATTACAGAAACGAGAAACAAAACACACACTCGATTGACTGAATTCAAAACACAACGCAAAGAAAATAAAACAAAACATAGCAGCTCTGACATCTCGAAAAAAAAAGAAATATAAAAAAAAAATATTTCTTTCGGCGACTAACTCTCAGCAGTCTTTTGGCAAAAGCTCTGGGAGTAATTGATTGCCATGAAAAAGATTCTCAATTCTGTCGTTCGGAGTCGACTTTAAACTGTAGGTCCCGGTACTCATGGATTAAAATTGACACACACAACATGAGTGCTGCGAGAAGTTAGGCCGTAACCCTGACACAGGGTTGTAATGGCCAATAATGTATGTATGTATAGCAAATAAGAGATTGAACAAACAAACGAACGAAGCAAAGAAGATAAAACAAATACAGAAATGAACGAACAAACGAAGCGAAGAAGATAAAACAAATTCAAGATTGAATTAACGAACGACTGATATCCATGGAATTAAAAGACCTGATAAAGCTAATTTCGGTCACAATTTTAAAATTTTTATAAATAAAAATTAAAATCTGCATATATTCTTATAAAAAAAATACCGATAATCAATTTTCGTTGCAAAAGCTCTTTCAAGTCTTGCAAACTTAGCATATCTGCCTACATTTTGTTGTTGTTTAGCTTGATTTGCTACGTTTTCAAGACTTGCAAGCGCGTTTGCAACAAAGAGTGATTACCGCCAGTAAATAAAAACATAATTATAAAATTTTATAAAAATATTTATTGAGCACAAAATGTTATTACTTTTACTCTCAGGGGCTCTCTTTATTTTTACTTTTGATTCTTTAAAGAAATAGAGGAGGGTAAATCCAAAACATATACTGATAAGAAGCATAAATTGTTTTGAAACATTTAATTACTGGTAATCAAAGAGTCGAAAAAGCCGGCTAATCTTTTAGTTGACTTTTAAATGTCTCAAGAAGCTGTTGAATTGTAATAAAAAATAAATAAAAGTGAAGTGTTTGAAATAATAAATATAATTATAAAACTTAAGACAAGAACAATTATGTTGATCAACTCAACATGTTTTATTTTAATTTTTATTTTTATTATAAAAGCTACGTTAGGATTTCCTGTAGGACCAAGAGATGGCATTGAAATACCACCACCGGAAGTGGTAAATTTCTATTTAAGAAAATGAAATTTTCTTTATTTTTATAACTATAATGTATTACAGTTAAAATTTATGAGGCGTTTTGGTTATCTGGATCAAAATCCCGATGACTCAGAGGCTTTGTATCATGAAAGTGCCATAGTGGAAGCCATTAAAAATATACAAAAATATGGTGCCTTAAATCAAACCGGCAGACTTGATGCAATAACGCTTGATGTACGTACTTTTTATTTGTTTAAAATTTTGTTTGAATGACTAACTCTCGCTTAAAAAAAAAGATAAGAAAGCAAGATTCTCTTAATTTTTAATTCAAGTTTTTTTTTATTCTTTAAATGCGTGTTTATATTTATTTTATGTTCAATGAACTTGAGTTTGTTAAGAAATTATTGTTTTTTTTATTTATTTATCAGCTGTTTACAAAGCCCCGCTGTGGTGTACCCGATATCGAAGGCAAACCATATTATCTTAGACAACAACCCATCATTGCAAAAACTTCTAGCCAGAAGTTAAGAAAGAAACGTTTTGTCTTTGGTGCCAAAACTTGGACCAAAAGGAATATCAAGTATTTGTAAGTATGGGCAAATTAGTTGTTACAGTTATTTAAAAGGGTAACCAGCAGAGTTGTAAATGAATCATTCATTTTTAAATTAATTCGCGAATTATTCATGCACTGAATTGGTAAAATTTTGAATTAATTCTTTTCGCGAAAAAAAAACGAATTGAATGAAATTTGAATCATTTCATTTGAATTTAAAAAACATTAATTTCAATTCATTTTGCCAATTCAGTTGAATTAAAAAAAAACCTATGTTAGACTTTATTCTTAACTAGCTTAAACCCGGCGTGCTTCACTACCTACCACTATCATATCTCCACATTTTTCAACTGATGATTTTTAGTGACTAACAGACAAAATTCAAAAACTTTAACTGTTACTGATTTCAAGATATACTGAACTCAATAGTTAGTTTGTCTGGAAGCTACCACGTCTACTTGTCCGCCCTTTTTTCTACTGATAATTTTTAATGACTACGAAATCAATCATACCAAATTCAGTAACTTTAGCTTCAAAACTTCTAAAGATACGTATGTATAAAGCATCAGTTTTTAACTTGTATAGGAGGTGTCCACTTGTTCAATTTCGCCCACTTTCTGACTGATGATTTGGTTTGCCCATTACGTCATTCAGACCCAATTCTGAAAATTTAGCGTTAACCGTTCTAAAAATATACAAAATCAATATTTAGAAATAAATAAAAAAAAGTGGGTGTAAAAGTAGGCGTGGAAAAATTTTCTCTCGATGAAAACTTAAAATGGATTAATACATAAATTTGAAGAAAAAAATTGTTAAATCGATGGAGCCGTTTTCTGATTTTAGGTAAATCAAAAAAAGTGGGCTTAAAAGTGGGTAGGGCAAAATTTTCTTTCCGTAAAAACGTAAGTTGGATCACGACGATCATTAGAAGGAAAAAATCGTCAAATTGGTCCAGCCATTCTCAACTGATGCGATGACCAACGAACAACATTGATTTTTATTTATATAGATATATAGATTTTAAGTGCTAAAGGGATTGTAGATTACAGATGGTGAAAAAAATGTTGTGGGTAACTAAAAATTTCGGTTGTCATCCATAATCGAACTATTAGGCAACAATACGCCTCGAAACATAGTAAGAAAAAATCGCTACGGGAAATAAAAACATCTTTCAAATTATGTCACAGTGACGAATAATACGGAGGATAACTAGAGGTCTAGCTATAGTGCAACTAAAATTAAGACCGGCAGTTCCTCTATTTTTACAAGTATTTCTTTTAATATTTAAAATTATCAACAATTTAGTGAAACATATGGATTTTAAGTGCCTACAGACAGATGAAAAGCAGCGTAAAAGATACAGAAGTGATGGAATGATGCAAAAGTTTTTTTAACCCTAAAGAACGAGTATAATTTTCTTAAAGCTGAGACGCTCATGTAAATAGAGGTTCAAATTGGGTTTGCTGTCATTCATTGAATTCTTCCAGGAGGCCGAGTTTCAGCTAATAGATTTTAGAGTTATCTGCTAGTTTGTTAGAGTGACAGGATAAGTCAAGCAGAATTAAACAAAATATTACTCAACTCCACTGTAAACAATTTTGCTGACGTTTTTTTTTTTACTCGCCTAGTTTTTTGTCGCCCTAGTCTAGTGTTGGCTTACTAGGCCATAGCTGGATATCCCTCAGTACCCCTACAACGCAATTAAAAAAAATCGGTTTTGTACATGTGTGAAAACATACGGATACAAAACTCTCAACTTCTGTCTTTCTTTCATGCATACATAAGTACTTTACTAGCCATTACAACTCTGTGTCAGGATTACGGCCTCGCTTCTCGCAGCACTCATGTTATGTGTGTCAACTTTTATATATTAGTACCGGGACCTACAGTTTAATGCCGACTTGAGAACTTTGTTCATGGTAATCAGTTACTCTTACAGATTTTTCCAGAAGTCTGTTAAGAGGTAGTCGGCGAAAGAAATAAATATTATTTTTTTAATATTTCTTTGCTTCGAGATGTCAGAGCCGGGGGAGCTCTCGCCTTAGTAAGCCAAAACACTAACCGCTAGACCACGACGACTACTTTCATGTATAGCAGAATTAAAATGCTCTTAAAATGAGAAAAATAATTTGAAGCAGAAAGCGAAAATTACAAAAAGCAGAAAAGAGAAGGAAAAAATTTCCGGTACAAACGTTCGTGTACCTTACGTTTTACTTCTTTCCCCCTCTCCTAAAAACTTCGTCTGTCTATCATTCCAAACGAGGAATACCTGTACTTCTTTCGGCAGCTACTTTTCTGCAGTCTTCTGGAAAAACCTCTGTGAGTAAACAATTGTCAGGAAAAAGTCTGTCGTTCGAAGTTGACGGTAAATATTAGGTCGATACACATAACATGTGTGCTGTGAGAAACTAGGTCGTAATCCTGAAGAAGAGTTGGGTTGGTTAATAATGATTGCATTCCTGGGACTTTTTAAACTTTAAAAATTCTCCCATATCGAATGTTGAATACAAATATTTTATTTTTTATGTTTTCAGAATTGGCAATTGGTCTTTAAAAATTCCACGTGAACAAGTTGAACGAGATATTGCTCGAGCTTTGAGTGTATGGTCTCAATATAGCAATTTACAATTTCATCGTGTTGAAGACACCTCAGCCGATATAATAGTAGGATTTGGAACGCAATATCATGGAGACAAGTAAGTAAAGACAACTGCCTCTGCAACCGTTTAAATATTTATCAGCTGCATATATTAAAGTTATCCATTCGATGGGGCGGGAAATATATTGGCACATGCTTTTTATCCCTACGAAATGGGCTCTTGGGGTGGTGATGTTCATTTTGATGAGGATGAAAACTGGAAAGAGAATGCAACAGATTTAACAAAAGGTGTAGATTTTTATACGGTAGCATTACACGAATTAGGTCACAGTTTGGGATTGGCCCATTCGCCCGTTTATAGTTCGGTAATGTTTCCCTATTACAAAGGACCTGAGCATAATGTTTTGGATTATGATGATACATTGGCCATGTACAATGCCTACTGTAGGTAAATTCCCTAATAATCCAGACGCAAAAAGAAAATAATTTAAAATAATAATTTATTTTTTAGTAAATAAAAAACTTGATGACGATGTTGAAGACATAGATAGAGAAGATGATTATGATTCCACAGAATCAAGCACAGAGCAGGAGAATACCACGGAATACAATACGACTCCTAGTGATTGGGATAGTCGTAGAAAAGAAAAGGTATTCTAAAAAACATAAAATGTAAAATTTAACTTCTAATAAACAGTATTGCTTTCAAGTTTCCCGAATACACCACTTCTTTTCTGGATCATAATGTGGAACAATCTTATCAAACGCCTATACCCAACATTTGTGAGGGTAAATTTAATGCAGTTTGTTATTTTAACAATTCCATGCATATATTTAAAGGCGAATACATTTGGCAATTATCACGCAATTATCGTGTTGTCTTGGGATATCCTAAAAAGTTCAGTGATTTTTTCAGAGAATTGCCTCGAAACATTAATCAAATTGATGCCTGCTATGAACGTTATGATAAAGTTTTAGTTTTATTTTCAGGTATGTATGTGTACTCTCAGTTGGCTTAAAATCTATAACTGATTTATTATTTTAAACAATTTTGTAGGATCTCAAATTTGGTTTTATAAGGAGGACAAGTTGTTAGAAAATAGTACCGTTACATTACAGGACTACTTAGGCAATACGATGGATAAAAACCGTATAAATGCAGTTTTATTATGGCGTAAGTAAACCAAGTAGTTTGAAAAGCTAAAATAACTGGTAGAGATCGCATGGATTTGGAGATCCACCAATTACTGGAATATATCAGGATATTCCCACGTCAGCAAAATGATATTTAATCAACTGCCACTATATTCACGTTTTTTACTAATATATTTACAAGGGTATAGGAATCTTAGAAGAGAGAGAAGCACTAGTTTTCATTTCATAAGCTGTTTAGAATATCCTTTAGTAGAGCAGGCTGGTTCCTAAGCTGGCTAATGGATAATTGTGACTTTTGTCATCTCAGAAAAAATGCCCTCTATTATAGTAGAGATAGTTTAATATGGTGAGAATAGCTGGCCTTGTTTCTTTCTTTAAAATTCGTGTTGGTGCTGAACCTGACTTATCAACACAGTTTTTTCTCAACAGAGGGGCTATTTTACTTAAAGGGGAAGAGTTTTGTCTTACTCTGTTCCCAGGACCTTTTTTGACTGACGCTAGATTGTGTTCAGAATCCCTGAGTTTGATGTCTGCAATAGCAGGCCACCAATATGCTGCTCCTACGGATTGATTGGAAAATGGGTTGGAATTTAAGAGTAGGAGCGTTGGGGGAATATGTGTCATTATTGACTTCGGGATTAGTTCTCTTTGCGAGGATCTGGGTTTTTTATATAATGTGTGGTGAGGAAAAAGAGAACCCGACAGAGCAACTCCTCTGCAGTTTCCGTTTTCTTTTTTATTATTAAGACCAAAACCCAGGGGTAAGCCCCTACGTATGCAGTACATAGTATTGGAATATGAAAGTATAGATAGATATTATGTAGATGTTAACCGCCTTCCGTCAATGGCATAAGTTGCTGTCAATTTGATCATCCAAAGGCCAAAGGCCACCCTTGAATGATCAACAGCAATTGTCCCATCTGTCGGTGGATGTAGATGGTGAGCGTCTTCGTTAAGCAGGTTAGCTGTTACCTTCAAAGAAGGTGGCGCTTTACTCCTGATCATTCGTTTCTGGTCGAATAGACTGGAAATGTTAGGGAGCAGTTCCTTGATGATGGTCTTCTTGGAAGAGGCGGGGGGTACCTGTTATTTTTTTAAATTATAATTTTTCGAAAAATTGCAATTTATTATTTTATTAAATTTTTTATTTTTTTCTCCATCGGTGGGATATGAAGCTTGATCGTTTGAGTTTCTATGCGAGCGCTCTAACAGCTTTTTTGTAGAAGAACGTCGAATATTCTTTTAATTGCTTTTTTTCCAGGGATCTCTAGGTATTTGTACTGGCTCTGATCAATACACGGTCTTCTTCCTACACACCATGACCTCATTATTTAACTTTTTATTTCATCTTCTCTGAAAGTATCACAAATTCTTCAAGTGTCCAAAGAAGCAACCAATTGCAAGAATCGAAAACCGATTCGAATCGAAAATACTCTCGAAAGCAATTTTCGTTTCGGAAAACAAACAATAATAATAAATACAAAAATTTTCCGAAATTCGTAAATGAAATACATAATAACCTCCTGGTGTTTTGCTCTCAAATATATGCCGGTGTTTTTTTGTTTTTTCGAGCGCACGGATTTTACTATCAAACGTAAAGTACCCTCTGTGTTACATACATAACATACATACATAACTGGCCTTTACAACCCTGTGGCAGGATTACGGCCTAACTTCTCGCAGCACTCATGTTGTGTGTGTAAATTTTTATCCATGAGTACCGGGACCTACAGTTTAATGTCGACTCCGAACGACAGACTTGAGAAGCTTGTTCATGGCAATTAATTAATCTCAGAGCTTTTGCCAGAAGACTGCTGAGAGGTAGTCATCGAAAGAAATATTTTTGTCATATTTCTTTTTTTAAGATGTCGGAGCTGGGTGTCGAACCCAGGGCTCATGTCTTAGTAAGCCAACACACTAACCACTAGACCCTCTGTGTTGGTATTTTAAATTTCTATCAGTACTACAACGATATGTTCTCTAATGAAATGCACACAGACATTTCAAATAAAACGAAACTTGCTCTTGTTTAGAATATAGAGAAGCTAGGCTTCTTAAGGTTCATATGTCCAACAGTATAACAATTTTCCAATACCAATATTTTTACATTTTCTTAAGAAGAATTCAAATTTCACTACAGTTCTAAACTACATACTTTTCTTATTTTCTAATTTACTTTTTAAACTACTTTAAAGCAAAAAACAATCGAACTTACATATTTGCTGATACAATATTCTGGCGTTTCAATGACGAGCTAAAGTCTCTAGATGAAGGCTATCCAAAGACAATGCAACGTTGGCCAGGTATACCTGATAATATTGATGCAGCTGCTACCTTGCCAAATGGTTTGTTACACACTTTTAATTCGTTATAGTCAAAAAGAATAATTATTTGTATAAATCTCTCATTTAGGTAAAACCTATTTCTTTAAAGACAATCGCTACTGGCTGTATAATAATGTACGTGTGCAGCCCGAACGTGGCTATCCACGTAGAGCCTCTACCGCTTGGCTGAGCTGCACAACAAAAACAACACAAATACCATTTAGAAGTAACGATACAACAGTATCATTTATTTCAGTTTCTGCTTCAACTTCTGCTTCGCAGCCGATTTCGTCTTTGCCGTGGCGATCGGCGTCTCCACCGTCTCAGACTCAGACTGCTTTCTAGCAGTTTTAGTTTTACTTTTTTTAGTCTTAACAGTAGTTTTTGTAATCTTAATTTCTAACGCATACAAATAATAACGTATAAAGCAATATAAAACACCAATAGCACAATAAGTCGAATACATTAGTAGAGGTAGAAAAGGTAATTTCTTATTTAAACCCGTCAGCCATCCAATTGGATGCTCATAGATTGGTATAAACAAGAGACCATAAATGTAATAGTCTTCTATTAGGCTCATATCCGGATAATCCTTATAGACATGTAAGTAACGCGCATACATGTATGCCATATAAGCCAAATACAGTGCTAAGCGCATAATTAGTAAATCAATATGAAATAGTAATGGAAAGATGGAGAAATGACCTACAGCACTAAGCATCATTGAGTATTTGGCATCTGTAGGCGTTACAAAGAACAGTAAACTGCATGAAAGAGAAAAGAGAAACAAAAAAGTTATTTAAAATAAGTGTTGTAACATAATTTGTCGCATAAATATTTACCAGAAGGGTATTAAACTCATTAAGATGGCTTTTTCATGTACATGCCAGCCAAACATAAACGAACAGGTAGAACAAATAACCACTGAACGCAGAAAAGTAATTTTAGCATCTCTGAAAAAGTGAAAAGAACAAAAAAAAAATAATTTTATAAATTATTTACTTGCTTGTAAAATAGCTTAAATAAATATTTTCAATTAAAAATAAAAGAAAAATATGGACTAGATTAGTTTGGTTAACCCCGACGCTATAAAGGCGCACTGGAGGATAGTTAGTAAAATACTTCTGGCTGGACCGCTTACATCTGAACAATTTTTAAGTGTGAGCACTCAGTCTTTCGACACCATTGAGATAAACAAGAAACCCGAGTTGAGCGAATATTTAAAAAAATAAAAATCAAATTGCCGATTTCATTACCTTTTACTTGTATAAGTCCATAATTTCCACAATATAGGAATCATCGTAGCTAGCGTTAGCACAAAAGTAACTAAAGGTTTCACATTTGGCAGTACAGCATGATCATATTCTTGCACCAATCCTGAGGTAAATGCAGCTGAGGAATTTGTTTGTACCCTCAATACTTTGGATGCGACCTTGTCAGCTGTATTATATAAAGCCCAAAAATTTGGAGCCCAATAGGCATGAGTTAAGCCACGCTTAAAGGGAAACAGGCGACTAAACACTTGAGGTAAATGTTGATAAAATGGACCAAATGCCATTACAAAAGGAGTCAGGCCCACCAACAGCAACTTGGCCAAGCAAAACACAGGATTCCTACTGGCATCAAAGCAATAGTAACGTAGCAAATATATACCAAATGCTGGTGCGGTATATAAAAATATGTGTTTGAAATTTAAAAGGCACGCAAAGATGAATGTACCCATTAGCATGCGTTCCTCTAACAAATAGCTTATGCTTAAGAGAAGCAAACCAAATAGAAAACCATTGTACTGAAAGTGTATGTGGTCAACAAACAGCAGACCAATGTTAAACACAAGCAAAGATTCAGCTGATAATTTATGTATTTTTACACCCAGTGAACGCAGCACTTTCATACAACGCCATATACCCCATATGTAGAGTAAATCCATAGCCATTACAGATATTCTTTGAAAATATTTACAATCCTTAGAGGCATAATTCAAGTTAGTCAAGTCCAACATTTTCGGATCCACATATTTTGCCACCTGGGCTAAAAGCCATTCAAAATAAGCAAAAAAGGGGGGATAATCCAAAGTCCATTCACTAGTTTCATCATAGTACCACTGCTGCAGTGGCAAATTATAAGTAATGGCCAACCAATTGCGATGCACCTCAAAATCTGTAGAATGACTGAAAATAAATTGAGCAAACCAAATATAAAACCATTGTACTGAAACTGTATGTGGTCAACAAATAGCAGACAAATGCTACTCACTATGCTGGCACCAACATAACTTTAACGCATGTTGCTACTACAAATAAAGGCCATAATTTTGATTCGTTTTCCTCCTCCATTTTGTTAAATTTATTTATTTCTTTTAATCTAAAAGAATTACTATAATTTGGCCGGCATTAAATTGTGTTGATATGTTATTTAGCGATGGAACTTTTTTATTTTTCTTATCAGCTGCTGCTATCGATAAACAGCTGTTGCTTTTGTGTTGCCGGATGAATAATTTAACCTTATAACGCGATAGAAATTTTGTTGATTCGTGGCTAAAAAATACGTTATAAAAATTGCATTTCAAATATAAATATATTTTTATTAATATTAATTTTATTATTGATTAAATCTTTGAGCTTAAGGTTTTGATGATACTTAAAACCAACAAAACGTTCGGGCATACAATGGTCGTTATTATATTTAATAACAAACAAATAAGAACAAAATGTATAAAATTCTGTAGCCATATAAATTTTATTTAATACTAGCTAACCCGGCAAACGTTGTTTTGCCTAGAAAAGTATTGTTTTTGTGTATATTTAAAATACAGGATCAGGTACAGGTAATATTTTAGGGAGATCGTATTCCTACTAAGCTTGGGAGCTTTATGTGTTACACTTTTTTAAAAGAGCGATAAAATGTGTCCTACCTTCTGCGGGAATATTCCTTCCTCTGCCTTTATCCCGCTCGGATTAAGCTGTATCATAAAAGCTAGTGCTGGAAGCATTCGTACCATGTTTAAAGGCTTTATGGGGAACGTAAACAGGGATTTAAGTTCACGGAAAAAGTGGGCGTGGATGTATAAAAAATAGAATACGGTCTACAGTCAGCCATACTGAATATACAGACATAATTTTATAAGAATCGGTCAGACAATCTTGGAGAAGCTTTGTTACAAACATAGTGACATCTGTATACTGTCCGCGTAAGGCAATCTCTTGATTGTGGCCTAAGCTCTAAGAGTAACTAATTGCTATGAACAAGCTTCTCAATTCTGTCGTTTAGAGACGACATTAAACTGGAGGTCTCAGTACCCATGGATAAAAATTGACACACACTTAATGGGTGCTGCGAGAAGCTAGGCTGTAACCTCGAAACAGGGTAGTAATAGCAAATTATGTATGTATATAAGAATGTGAAGTGAGTTCTAATAAGGTAAAATATAATACGTTTTTTTTAAGACCAATACTCGGGGTAAGCTCCTACTCATGCTTGGTGTGCAGTATTATATTGGAATTTTGAAGATTGTTAGATAGATATATAGATTTTTTTTCTTCGCTGGGATTTGAATCGCGGTTGTTTGAGTTTTTGTGCGAGCGCTCTACCCACTACACCACGAACACCCCCATTAACCATTACAAATTAATAGCACTGACCATTTAATATTTTAAAACATATTTGTTAATAATGTTAGACTACATAAAAGTCCTAATCAATATGCCAAGAGAATACTCAAAACTAATTCTTCCATTTAAAGACTACAAAGAAAAATATCTTTAACTGAATGCTATTTGGGTGCAAATTTTTTGACATTTATTTTCTTGTAATGTGAAGAAATTAAAGGTCAACAACAACAGCAAATGTTAAAGACATTTGAAAAATTATTACATACGCACACTTAAAAAATATGGGGTAAAGGAGGATATGTTCTTGAATCAACTGACATAAACGCGCCTTCTTTTTTTAAATCAACTTTTATGACCTTTTAGTCATAAAAGTAATGAATAAATAAGTTTTGGCTGACAAATCAACATAATAAAATAAAAATTACTTAAACATTATTGGTCAGTTAAAATTTTTTCTGCTGACCAGGTCTATCAACAACCAAAGACAGGTTTAAAAGTGCCGCTTAAATTCAATATGTCACTGTGTGTCCTCGTTGTAATCGAACACACAAAGTTGCTTATACATACATACATATGTTCAAAATAATAAGTACACGCGTATATTTTTTGTTATCTGGTTATTTTGTAATTCCATTTTACTAAATGTACCATTGCAACTTCACCACAATTTGTAAAATCTTTTATGATATCACCGAATTCAATATAAACTGTTGCAAGATTTACTCACACCCTAATGATCCGTACGAAAATCTGAGTTTCAGTTTGGGCCCAAATTGCATGTCTAACACCCACTTCAGTGTTCTCCGTTTCAAGCTTTTGCCAACTTCCCAAACCAAAATTAAATTGACAATATAAAATATAAGAAGAGCGATTTTTTAAAAGAGCCCTTGTCGCTTTAAGCTGCTTACTGTATACCACCAATGTCCAAGTTCCGACTAACTCTTCCGCCCAGAATGGCATGTAAATATTTAACCTTAGAAAACTTGATGTTGATCCCCTGTAAGCAATACAGGTGCAACAATCGTCTTTGAAGAACCAATCGAGAGAACCAATTCGACACATCTTCCGGAGTATTCCTCATAAGGTCACTCACATTCTCACAAAGTACTCTCTAATTCTATGCTACAATTTATGTAAATTGTGTTTTTATTTTGTAAAATAAAAATGTTTTACCTCAATAGAAAGGTGTCCTTAAGACTTTTATTTTGATACTCATATTTACTATGTTTACCATTCAAACTTCCAAAGCATAGGTGGGTCAATATTTGAACCAAATGGCAAATATCTCGGAAAACAAGCTTTGCCATTAGTTTTAAAATGATTGGATAATTCATGGTCCACTAAATGAACGAATTTGCTTCTAACTTAGGGCAGTAAATTGAATCCAAATATTTTACGAAGAGAAAAATCTAGATTTTTTAGGTAAGGATCAGATGAAAAGCTCTATGTATGGCGTCTGGTTAACAAACAATACACAATTAAGCATGGTGGCGGCTGCATTATGATGTGTGGTGCATTTTCTTGGCATGGTATTCAGCCAATTTTGAGGCAAGCAAAAAAAAATTTATTTGGCTATAAGTTTTGTTTTCTGTTTGTTGTTCTAAAAGGTAAAACATAAATATGTGTGTACTTGTGTAATTATTATTTTACCCATATGTGTATGTACATAGTTGGCGTTAAGATGAGCACACGACAAATGTACTTGTCAAAAACTTGTTTTGACAGTTATTAATTTATATGAATAGCTGTATGTGTGAGTATTTAATGTATTTAATTTACAAAAAAAAAATTATTATTTCATTTATCACTAACAAAAAATGTTTAAAAATAAAAAATTAATCGAATGACTGACTGATTAATTTGTTATTATGGCTAGTTTTTGATAGCCTACATTGCAAGCGTTGACGCAGATTGTATTAAGTTTGTGCTAAGGTTTGTAACAAATTTTAATGAATCTTTTTTAATATCAAGTATTTACAACCCCTTAAAGTAATATAATAACTTTTAATAATATTAACATACGAGTATGACACAATAATTTTAAAAACTATGATATATGTACATATGTAAGTACATACATACATAATTGGCCATTACAACCCTGTGTCAGTGTTACGGCCTAGTTTCTTAAAGCACTCATGTTGTGTATGTTAATTTTTTATCCATGAATACCGGGATCTACAGTTTAAAGTCGACTCCGAGCGATAGATTTGAGAAGCTTCTTCATGACAATCTGTTAATCCTAGAGCTTTTGCCAGAAGACTGCTGAGAGGTAGTCACCGAAAGAAATAATGTTTTCATATTTTTTTTTTAAGATGTAAGAGCTGAGATTTGAACCCAGCGCTATCGTCTTAGTAAGCCAACACACTAGCCACTAGACCACGGCGACTACAAAATAGAGACCTGCATGACTCAATTCATCTCTTTAACATACAGTGAATGCAGCTTAACACTGTTACAATACTTTATGTATCCACACACTAAATAAAGAATGTTAGTAACAGAGGAAGAAAATGTCATTCAACAATGTGTCACTCATAACAGCTTGTGTAGTACACACCACACAGCATATCAATAAAAAACAAAAGAGACCACCAAATCAAAAGTATGAATTCACTGAAAAAAATATACATCCACTTAAAAAACTAGCACTCATTAAGAAATTGGTTTTTGTTTTCTTGCCAGACGCCTTTTGTACAAAGATAGCTTTGAAAAATTCTGTCGTCATTGAGAGAGAGAATATGTTTAAAATGTAAATACATACATACATACTATGTATGTGCCCTCTGCTTTGCTCTTTTTTAGGAATGTTAAACTATGTATGAAAAAACAACAAAAACACAACCACAGCACAGTGAATGCATACTGTTAAGAATGTTGTATTCATTGTTGTTTTGAGTTACTGTGATTATGACTCACTCACTCAAATTAAATGGATGCAGTAAAAAATGAATTTGGTAAACTATTTAGTCTGTTAAAGAGATATCCACATTTTTACAGATTGTGAATGATGAGTGAGAGCACAACATTGAGTCATTTAAAATCATGTCCACAATTTTAGATTTTTTCACACTCATTGCAGGTCTCTACTACAAAACTATGACATAACTTAGATATACAGTGCACGCGCGCTAATGTGAACACCGCATTATATGAACACCGCTTAATGTGAACATATTTTTTGCTTCATTGACTATTCTAAAAGATGAATAAATGTAAAAAGCCCTACAATTTGAACAGAATTTTCTGTTTTTTTAATATGAAACGTTAAAATTCTGTGTTTATTAGTTGCAGGATCCCCGTTTTAGGTGTACATATACATATACATATGTATTGTGTGTACATATGTATATGTACGTGTAATTATGAACATATTCATACGTATAAATATATACAAATTTAATTATAATTTGATATTATTTTAAAAATAAAAAAATTCATAAATATGTATTGATTTTTGTTGACAATATGGTATAATTCTGTTTTAAAATTGTCGGTATTCGGAAATGTGAACAATTCGTAAAAGCGAACAACGCCAGTTTTAATTAGTTCACATTAGCGAGCGTGCACTGTATTACAAATACGAATATCGTCACCTGAAATGCAAAAGGGTGTAACAACAACAAAAAATCAAAATTGGGTTTTTTAGTGATTATGGTAGAGCAAATAAAAATAAATGTTCTCATAAATTTTTACAGTCCTAATGTCAAAAACAACGACTTTATAAAAGAAATGCAAAAGGGCGTATCAACAAAGTTGCTTTTTTCTTAAATCAAAAGGGCGCAACCCACACTAAGTCATAAGGTTCACTGTAAAAACTCTCAAATTTAAATACATTTTTTTTGTGTTGGATAATAAAAAAAATTACGATATCCTTCAGGTCTCCTACCAAATCATATTGCCCTATCTAATAATTTTAAAATCGCTTAAAAGTTTATATTTTTGGATTAGAAAAAAAAATATATATTAATAAAATTCTTTCTTCTATATTATTTCGAAAAATTTTTTGTCTGAAATTCAAATACCAAAATTTTAAAGCGATTTTAAAATTATGGTTTGTAATATCATGGCTAGATAGTCATTTATTTCAAAACTAATATACAAAATGAATATCGAGAACTTCCTCAAAGAACTAAAAGGAACTTCGTCGTTGAACAGCCTTCGCAATTACATACGGAGAGATTAAAAATTTCAAAAAAGAAGTGGCAATATCTTCAAGTTAAGAAAACATTAATACCTGCAGATTGCCACTTATTTTATGAAAACATTCCGTTTGAAGATTAACCCAGTATTTATAAAAACTAACCATAGAAAATTCTTATACTAAGTCCACATTAATTTTTGTGAATGTGCAATGAATTCCATCTTTAATTCTTTTAGCCGTTACTTAATGAAATGTTGTATTGTTTTTAAATGTTCAGTTACTTAATAAAATGTATAAACTTAATAAAATTAATGTATTATCGTATTTTAATGCTACATATACTGAAAAAGTCATAAAGCTAACTTCTATAGTTTCGATATTATGAAGTTTTTTGTCTCTCCTGTAAAATTTTAAAATGTGTTGTTACGCCCTTTTGCAATTCAGGTGACGATATGTAACTCATGAACTTCTCTTTAAAACTGTTCTCACTCCATTAACCGCACCTTTTCTGTGCGAAGTAATTTCATTCCATATAACTGCAATCAAATTCTATTATAAAATCAGGCATAGGTGCTATGATAAATTTGATTTTAAATTTCGAGCTGATCCCGTCTAGGAATGAAAACAAAAATTTTAAATCCACCATATTGGTTTTGTATTTATTTTAAAAGATTCGTTAAGAAACAAAAAATATTATCTTTCGCTCTTGGATTGTTCTTGGCTCTTTGACTTTTTAAGTCTTGAGCAACGCCATTATGTACATAAATTGTGTTGCAGGGTATCACATATGTCAGCCTAACCATCTCTAACTGGTTTATTTTCACTGTTTGTACTTGAAGTGCTCTTCTATACACTTACTCGTATGTAAGTCTAAGTAATTAGATATGTAATTAATTTCGATAAATAAACAAATTAACACCAACAACAAAATTGAGCAACGTTATTGATATTTCACATTATTGTTATTTTCAATCACAAAACAAAAAAACAAAAGAAAAGAAGACGTTATAATATATGTAAGTGGGTCAGGTCAATCAGCATGTTAAGCATTTAATCACAGAATAACTGGTGTATTTTGTCGTATTAGAATGCATCCCACCTTAAAATATCCCAGCAAATTAAAATGGTTCACGTTCACGATTTCTTAATCATTCATTTGAGATATATATACCTTTCTTTATTCCACTAAAGACTTAATTTTTTCAAGTCATCAAATGAAAAATTGGCATTAAAAATTGGCGATATTCCATAAAAACGATTTAAAAAATTGTTTTACTTAACAAATGAAGCAACGTCGTTGAATTACATTCATTCGAATGAATTCAATTTAACTAAATTCTTGTTCCACAACATGATGTGCAATAACACGCTTATGTTAATATTAGACGCATTTGCCTAAATTTAATCACTTCGTCATGTGTTGAACGAGTGATTTCATTACATTTCCCTCTACATGGGATAATTACCTTGTCCTGGTGTAGAGGCTTACACTGCACGGACTCAGCTGGCTAAGCTGGCTGAGAGTAATAGCTCTCTGTCAGGGTCTTCCATGACAGAAAGACAGTTGAGGAGCAGTTACTAAGAATTATCCCAAGGGCAGGATCAGGGAGAACAACTACATCATCTTCAATATCATTATTATATTTTATTCCTCCTCTAATTTAAACTTTACTGCGCGGGCTTCTCAGCTCTGACATCTTGAAAAAAAAAATTTGAAAAAATTATTTCTTTCGGCGACTACTCAGCAGTTTTCTGGCAAAAGCTCTGGGAGTAATTGATTGCCATGAAAAAGCTTCTCAAATCTGTCGTTCGGAGTCGACTTTAAACTGTAGGTCCCAGTACTCATGAATAAAAGTTAACACACACAACATGAGTGCTGCGAGAAGCTAGGCCGTAACCCTGACACAGGGTTGTAATGGCCAATTATGTATGTAAGTATGTTCGGGTTTCTTGGGATTGATTGCTGTTGGATTATTCAGTGGCGAAGGTATAACACTGGCCATGGAATAAATGAATTAACACCAACCGATTTCCTTGCGGTTCACATTTTTAAAGGAGGACCCTTGTGTTTTTCTGACTGATATGAGATATGATATTAGTAAGTTTAAATCAAAGGTCCATACCCTCTTTTCCCTTCCTTCCTTATATTTTCCTAGATCAGCACAATGTACTGCATTACTAGAGGTCATCCCCTGAGTGTTGGCCTCAATAAAAAAAAATTTTATATTTTGCTGGGAATTACTCGTGACATCACTGAGCCATTCATCTTTCTGTCTAATGATTGATCATCAAATATAGTGATCTATTCATCTGTTAAATTTTATTCACATATCGAGCTTCTCCTTTTATTGTTTTTTGACTTTTTTCATTTCATCGTAATCATTATCGCTGTTGTTTCTGTAAATCTTACTGTTTATTAACTTATCGATCTTTTAGAAACTGATTTTTTTCTTGTCTGCAATAAAAAATATGCAAAAAAAAGAAAACAGAAATCGAAATAGAAATTGTTATGGAATAGCAGCTCATCATCATCAATATCAACTTGTGTGTATCATCATCAACATTAGATCCGTCTCCATCATTAGCACGCTCCTGAAGGTTACATACCAATAATGTCACCAGCATGTTTGACATATAAAAACTTTGTTTTTTCTCGTTGTCTTTTTGTTTTTCAAGTATTTTAAATGTTAAAGTGTTATACCATCAACCATCTCTGAAAACAAATTCGGTGTCTGTTAATGATTGTCCGTCTTTTTGTTAACAGAACAGAATGTTTGGTTTTGTTGTTTGATCAGTCGGTTTGTTCTGTTTGCGGCAGATAGTTAGTTGTTATTGTTTTGTTGTCTTTTTATATTATTAATAATTATATATATTTTATGCAGAGGCAGCAACAATAGCAACAACCACAATTAAACAATAATAGCAGAAGTGTTCAACCAACTACCATAGAAGCTGTAGATCTCTTATATCAATATTACGAAAAATAATTTTAAATGCATTCTTCTTAATAGTAAAACAACATTTTAAAGATCAAGTAAAAATTAATTTAATAGGTAAAGATTGGCTATATGACACCCTACACCACAAGGGAATTACAAAGAATGAAGAAAGAAAGCAGTTAAGGGCCGAACGCATGCTGTAAAACAAATTTGGTTTTAAAAAACCACCAAAACTTTTCTAGAACAAATATTGTGTGAAGTTAATTTTATCTGACCGCTCATTCCGCTAAATCTACGGTAATATACTCATTTAAACATTAAACATTTTGTTTTTTTTCTCGAGCATCTAACACTCAGTTCAAAGCAACCAGAGAAAAGTGAAAATACTTTTTTATTTTCTCTTTGAATGCACTGCCTTACGGAAAGAGAATTGTTTAGGCAAGCCGCTGGGTAGCTGGCATTAATCGTCTTTTGGAGTTTCTAAATAGCACGAACTGGATTTCGTCGTACATAACCGTTTCTAACGAGAAGGTGGTATCAAAAAGGTGTGAGAGTGCTATTTGGCGGTAACCTTTTACATTTCAAAACGTTTAATAGGGTTCTTCTTTATTTCTTATGGCCAAATATTTGTAGCCTATAGGCTTTGCTCACTCTTGCTGAAAACACTGTGTGCACAAAACGTTCGCGACGATTTAAACAGCTGAGGCCCTATTCTATAATTTCGTAAGCAAAAGGCTAAACATTTGTATTTTCAATTAACTGACCTTCTCAATATTTACAAGACCTTCATCCGACCTAGGATGAAATACAACTCTCATGTATGGGCCGGTGCTTCTCGACCGCGTACAGGAAAGGGCAAAAGTGCTTACCAGCTATGGTAGGGTATCCAACTCTATCGATTCGTTGGAGCATCGGCGCAATGTGGCGTGCGTTTCATTGTACTATCGATACTACCATGGGAGGTGCTCTGATGAGATAAAGGATTTGATTCCGGGTGGTTGCATATTCTTGCGGACTACACGTACCTCTCTCAGAGCGCACCCATTTGTGGTTGATTGTTCCGCGAATCGCACAATGTATTATAGAGAGAATTCGTTCTTTGGCCGCACCTCTCGTTTGCGAAACAATCTTTCAGCGAATGTTTTTCCTGCCAATTACGATATCAGTAAGTTTAAATCAAATGTTTACAAACACTACTCCCTCTTTCCCCTTTCTCATAACATATTTTCCTAAACCAGCACAATATAATTTCTGAGTAGGGGCCGTCCCCTGAGTGCTGGCCTTAAATAAAAAAAGAAAGCTGGGTATTAGAATACACAAATTTAAAAAATTCATGAAGTTCCAAAAGTGTTTTCTTTTATAAATTTTTAGCGAAATTAAGATAAGGGGAATTAGGACTACACTTTTGAAGAGATAATACATGTTATTCAAAGGTGAATCTTCTGAAATCGGTTTAAACAAAGTAGTTAGAAGGGCAGAATGCTTTTTGAAGAATAGTAAGAAAGCAAAGAGGGTACCTCTTACTTTGACTTCCTTTCATCAATTTAACTCTGATGAAAGTCGACACCAGTGTAATTGGTTGAAACCTCGAACATACATTACTTTTGAGCTTCAGGTTGTGGCCTAGACACTAGCACAGGCAAAAACGTGCTAGTATTGTAGACTATTATAAATATCAAACTCCTTAGCATATGCGAACAGAAACTTCGTCTTTTAATAATGCACAATACTTGAGCGTAATTCTAGACTCAGAATTGAACTGTCAGCTTTAAAGTAGGATAAGCTTGCATTAGTATCAGATCCCAACATTAGATAATTATCATCACTGTCAAGCTGGAAGAGAACCAGCTCTGGCATCACCAATCGAACGACATCATTCTTTATCCGGATCCATTTCCCAAGTAGCCAATAGAGGCCGTATATTAGAGGGCTGGGATTGGCAGTCAACAAGTCTATGCACTGAGAAACCAATCTACCAAGGACATCAACTCTCTTGTTCCCCGAAATATTTCTATGTCTCAAAATCTAAGAAAAACAGATCCAATTTATTCCAAAGTCACTTATAGAGATCTTACACTAGCGAAATTGCCATGGTCTATACCAGATCGAATTATTAACCCTAAAAGCCGCCTAAGTGTCAACGAAAATTAGCAAAATGTTTAAAGGCTGAAAAACAATGAGTCGGTCACTGATACGACTGGCCTAATGGCATCCTAGAAGTTAAAGGGGGTAGATTTTTTTGAAGAAAATTTGGGAGGATATTCAGATTATTTTTTTCCTTTTTGTTTCACTTGAGTTCGTTTAGGAAGCACTTAACCCATATTTTAACAGAGCAAAAGTTTTACTACACAAATATTTTTGTTGTCGATTTACAGTCACCATTTCTTTATTATGCCATTCTACGGAGTAAGTAAAAATGAAAAAGTTGTTTACTTAAAAAAAATTTGTTGTAATTGACAAACGTTATGAAGTCAAGCAGAGGTGCTCTGAGAAACCTTAACGAAAAAATGCTATGAATGAAAATCGAACTGGAATAACAGCAGAATCACCCAAAACTTAAACAGCGCACCGTACATAAATGTTTCTAAAGCAATAACTAATAATGATGATGATCAGTCAGTGCAAAGAAGCAAAAAAAGTTTTAAATTTATTTTATTTTTATTTAAAATAACGAACGAGTATTTTAACTAGAGACCGTAAAAGTGCCATCAAATATGAGACTCCAAGTACGTGCACAAGTCAAAAGAATCGGTTTTAATAAAAGATGCACGACCATAAATTTGTTTCTTTTTTTAGGACGTTTGTTGTAAATTTATGTGTTTGTTGTCTGTCAATACGTTTTTGAGTTTGCTAAAAATTCTCGTTAAGCTGAAAGCCAAATGAATAAAAAATAAAAACAAAAAATCAAAATAGGAATAAATGTGCCTCACCCAGGCACGTTTCTGAAGGTTGCATGCTCCGTAATTCTTGGCAAAAGTTGATGGAAAAAAACACTATTAAAATTTGTTTTTCTAGTATTACTTAAAAAAATGCCATACAAGCATGATCATCAAAAAAAAAAATCCATGCACAGTGTAACGAATTAAATTATTAAAATTTAACATGAAGAAAGAAGCAATTAATTAATAAATTAAGAAATTAAAAAATGTTTGTAATATTTCTTTAAATCCTCATGAGACTCTAAGCGTATTTATAACCGCTGACCTTTCGCAAAAGTGTTATTGAATATATAGTTGGCTTACGTGGCCACACGGTGGAAAGTTCCCAGCGCCCCGTTTTGAGGATCCACCACATCACTCGTATATTCATAAGCACTTAATCAGGTTACCGTTAACGATTTTACTGACAGGTCGTGTAGTAACTACCCCTCAATAGCCTTTGAGCGATAGTTTATAAAGTACACTATTCTAATCCTTCGGTTATAGTTTTCAATCAGCTAGCAGTTAGTAAGTATAGGCATCAATCTTTAGAGCTTCCGTCTGTTTTGACCAAATAGAAGTTCACCTGCAATTTGCTTGATACAAGTAAAAGTCTTTCTTTATCGACCCCTCTATGATGCAGCCTAACTAACTGGTAGTCACGATAGATGTCACGGTTTCATGGAATTCAAAATAAAGGTTGAAAGTATTCCGTTTGTTCATACACTCTTGCACTAACCGAGAGTAGTTACTGTTTATAATACAAAGAGTCTAATGTAAAAGATATACAGTCTGTTTCAAGATATCGATAAAAGACAAACACAGTAAGAAAGCGAAACAGCACATTATTTTGGCATTTTGAAACAAGATAATAATGAAGTCATAGGCGGTATGTTTTACATTGGTTGCCCACTGCTGTAATAAGCTTAATTCCTAGCTCGGTGAATTTAGTTTGTGGCCCCCAAAGATTAGACCTGGTACGGAAAATCGCTAAAGGTAATCTGCTGCATTTATAAGACTAATGATTTTTGTTGGTTTGATATCTTCTATATTTAATACCAAGTATACTCATCCACAATACTCATCACGTTTTCGGTTTTATTTCTTCTGTCATATTCATATTAGCCTTTTAAGCTCTTCTATCTGATTTTAGCAACGCAAGAAAGTATGGTATCTTCACCTAAACTCATGCACCCCTATAGGTGAAGTTATAATCGGAAGCTGATTTGAAGATGAGACCACCTAGGCCAGCGAAGATCAATTGTAATACTGCACCAGATAGTAACCATATCTCTAACGAAGTTACGTAGCACTAAAGGTCCGATCTGGGATCCATAAGATGTCGGACAATTGTCGGACACTCCAGAAGCAAGTGTGCAATCAAAACCACTCTCTTTATCATGCAAAAACAATATAAAGATTAAAAATGTCAGAAAACATTCCCATCATAGCCGAAAGCTCACCTTGAGAGGTCATGCTGCAACTACCAACTGACCACAGCTCCTTCGCCGTCTGGAAAAAAATTTTGGCTCCATCTTTTGGAGAATAAATTTCTGGCACAGTTTTTAAGATACAGAAGACAATATATGCCATCGTATCCTATATATTCATTTCAACTGTAACACAGTTTCTCTTCATGTCGCTATGTCCCGGTACACAAATCAAAACAATGTCAAGTATGGATGCAAGGAACTCTGAATATCTTGGTTGGGATAACACTGTCCTCTTCTTCGGTTCTCTCTCAGGATCCCAGCACAGGACAACTAAATCACCTGACTCAGGGCATATATTACCGCTTGATTGATGATGTCGCCAACTGTAATTATATCTGCAAAGCACTTGAAAAATTTGAAATCCTGTACGAATCTGCAATATTGCATCTCCCTCTTCCGAAAGAAAAAAGACTTAGCACTAGAAACAGAAAATAACATGTCTTGCTATTACTGTCTCTAATAGTTTCACTCCTTAGATAATTTTGGAAGACGGTATCATAGTGGACCATATTAATTACGGCGACAAATACTTGCATCATATTCGAGATGACCCACAATTTCTCTATGGTGTTGTAAGAGTATATTCGACTTAGGCTTACAATATTTACTACAAATCATCTCTAAAGTTTATAAACTTTAAAATGCAACTTTAGAAATTTTGTTTTTATATGTAAATTATAATCAGATTACATTGACAAAGACGAAGTAAGAATGTTAATAAATCGTAATTCATTTAATTGCACATGAAACTTATTGCACTTTAAAGAAAAATCTCGTAAGCCTCTTAAAAATTTAAAATTTTTTAAATATTTTTAAATCAAAATTCCAATTTTGTTTTAATAAGATTTGACGATTAATGCACAATCAAAACGCTTTTTAGAAAAATATCAGTATTTGAAGGTTAACAAGGGGTTGGTTAACACAATAAATATCATATGTATGAAGAGAAACAACAATACCTTTCGTAAGAGGTTAAAAAAAAAAACAATTGAAAAGCACTGATATAATATCCTACACCACAATACCTCTGTAAAGAATGAAGATCACGGCTAAGAGAGATAATTTAGAGGAATTGAACTCTTTTCAAATGAATGAATCGAATTAATTAAATTTACATGTTAAAACATTTTTTTACATTTTTTACATTTATAAAATAAAACATGATTCAGAGACGTTATTTTATGTGTTGACGAAAACTATAACTTTTGTTTTACTTTAAAGAGTGGCAAATTTGTTGGAATACAGGAATGAATTTAACATGAATTCCCGTCATACATTACGTTCTTCTTGAAATACATTTTACTGTTAGGATTTTATTCGATTTTCAGTAAAATATTTCATAGAACATTAGCAAAGAATTCAATTTAAAAAATATTGCCGAAGATGTGCTATAAACAATAAAGGATTTCTAATTCGTTACACTGTTCCATTCGTTTTTATTTAATACAAAATAATAGCATTTGAATAACTATTAATGGGAATATATTTGTAAATTTGTATATACTACTTAGAAATATCCATACATATATTTGTATATATACGAGTATGTATATACTTAATATACATATGTATGTATATGTATGTATATGTAAAAATATATATGTATATTGGTTGTATAACTTAAAAATGCGAAATTTTCAGCTAATTTGGGGCGTTTACTGCAAAACAATTTTAGGATATAAATTTGTTCAAAATATTTGCCATAATTTTTTATAAACTTTTACCACATACGGTTTCATTCAATATACATAACACAACTTGTGAGGGTTTGGCTCGATTTTGGCAGCTCATAAATAAATATATGAGATTCTTTTGGTCCTTGCACACATATAAGTGCCTTATTGTCATTCTTGAAGTTGATAAGATATTTTCATAGTCAAAATGAATAGCAAATGTTTTCCCTCTACAATGACTTATTTGTGTTATTAAAGAATGTGTATTTAAAAAGATTGCATCTGTTGTGAATACTGCATTTTTAATTTATACAACAAATACTACAACGAGTACAGTTGAACTAATGTTTTTAATAATGAATACATAAATAAAATTTTACAACAGAAATTATTAACAAATTTTAAAACTTACAATAACAATAATAATAACAAAAATATTTATATCAAAAGGTTATATAATCCATAATAAATGTTAAAGAGGATTTCAATATGTCGTCACGTATTGGTTCAGAAATGGTAGAAAGAAGTAAAAAAAAAATATCGAAAAAATACAGAAACAGATTTATTTATTTAAACAAATAATTGTTTCCCAAAAGAAGCAAGAAGTACAAAAATAACGATAGCAACAAACTGGTCTACAACAACAAAGGGACTCTTATTGAAATGCTCATAAGATATGTGATAGTGCATGACTCTATAACTCCTTATCAAGCTTTAAATTAAATTGTTTTTGCTTTAATTTAAATTGTTTTAAATTAAAACAACCATAGAGTCCTCTGCCAAAGAAGATAAAATGTAGGCTGTTCTCTATTGACCTCCTTAAAAGGCCCCTTTTATATAAAAATATATATTTGGAAAAGTATTGGACACACAGATAACGCTAGCGGACTAACGACATATTTATTTTTGTTCTATTATTAAACAAGCATTGTATAAATCGTGGCAAGAATTAAAGAACGCTGTAACTGACAAAAAATCGAAAATACGTTTTTTGCATCATTTTTATCAGAAAAAAAATACGCGTCGATTGGTCCCGGTCTCAGATTTCTACGACGAAAATAAATTCACTTACGCCGTCTGCATTTTGAAAAATACCAGTGTCTTTGTTCTACTTTCATACGGGTTTTTTGGCTCTGGTGAACATTTAAGCTTTTGTCAGTTACAGCGTTCTTTAATTCCATTGACGAAATATTTTTACAAACTCCAGTTGTATAAACCGAGTGACGTAGCGTAATACAATAGTATTAAAAACGTTATGCACAACAAAAGTTCATAGACATGGTATTCAACACATGCTTAAACACTATGATGACTTTGCATGACATGGCATGACAATGTGTTTGAGACAACGTGACAGAGCATAGCATGGTTTTTTTTTAAATTACGTTTTAACACAAAATTTTGGATTTTGGCGTATTTAATATGTACCTATATTTATTAGGAATATACATATTTAAAATGTTTATTACGAGTACACATTACTCGTTATTTAGAAATTAAACACAAACAATTGTGTAATAATAGATGTTCTTTAAAAATCATAAATTTGCACATACATATTTGCTAAAGAGTTTTACATTAAAAAGTGTTAATCTTTCTAAGCTCTATGACCAATGTAATCAAATTATGACTTTTTTGATTTATTTGTAATTTTTGTAACTCTTAAACAAATTATATATTTTCTGGTACCCATCCAACACATCTATATCAGCAATGTTTTTCGTTTTAGAGCATTACAAATTTGAGTGGACAACACTGTTTTATTTGACTACACATGTCTAATGTGAACTCACTGATTTTTTATGTACTTTGTCAGCATTTTTCTAAACTAATGCCGGGTAATTTTTCATTAATAGTTGTATTAGGTTCAATTGGTGAGCTTTTTCAACACAATTAGCCTTAAAATTAAAGTAATTTTTCTATTAAAAAAAACTGAATCAATCAATCAATCCAAGTCTGTATGTATGTATATAATTTTTGGTTATAAGTATATTTAGGCAACATACATACATATTATACATATCTATCAATTAACGAGAATACAATTTTTTAGTGGCTCCTCATCTTGAAGTCACAATATCAAAAACATCAAATGGTAGTCCACATTTACACTTGTCTTTGGTCGTATTTACTGCAGGGTAGTAGGATAAATTATTGATTTTAATATAAAAAGGTTATCTGGGAAAGAAAAAAAATAAATACCGGATAACTTAAATTTAAAAACTGAACTTTTCGATAATTCGAAAATATAAAATATTTGCAACTAATTTTCATATGAAAAATAACTCATTCGGCGACTACCTCTTAACTTTTCAAGTCTCTAGCTTAGAGTCGACGTTTAGCTGGAGGTCCCAGTATTCATGGGTACTGCGAGAAGCTAGCCCGTAACCCGGAAACAGGGTTGTAATGGCCAATTACGTGTGCATATAGTATGTATGATTTTCAATTTGGAATTTAAATACTTTAATACAACAATAAATAACACTTCGTTCGTATGACACCCTATTGTCATCTGCATATTAATATTGATTCATGAGATTGATTATTTTTTGACTTGAAAATTTCAGTTTTTTTCCAAAAAACTTAACAATGATGACGGAAAATGCATCTAGTTAAGTCAGTTAAATCATGTAATAATCTATACTGATGTACTTATTTACTGCAACAGCCTTTACACACACATTCTATTAGACAAATAGATGAATAGACATGGGCACATAAACACGTATGCATACATGTCCATATGTATGAATTCGTATGTATGTATCTGTCCTACTGCCTTGTATTGTTTTTCAATGAAAAACAATGAAAAAAATAAATACAATTTCGAAGAGGCTGCAGCAACAGCAACAGTTTTAACAAGTAATCGTCAGCAGCAAAATTAAGGAAAAATTGTTAGACGAGATATTTAACATTAAAGCTTACACACCTCAGCGACATTTTCAAAATTCAAAAATAAAATAAAAATTTGACAAAAAAAATCAGAAAACCAACAAAAAAACACAAGTCTAGAAAATAAAAAAAATATCCCACAATTTTTATATCAAATAAAAGTACTACGAGTATGTATGTAGTACATTACTTATACATATGGGGACAGAAAAACATAAAAAACGGCAAAAAAATGTTTTCCCAATATTCGTATGTACATATTGCTCGTAAAACCTTGCACACACATGACAATAGAGTATAGAATGAATATTTTTCTTTTTTAATAAATTCACATTAAAAAAATATAAAAACAATAAAAACAACAACAATAACAATTAAATAAATACTAAAAAAGATTGAATTATTCACCTACAAATATATGGAGTCATGTTAAGTTCTGGTAGTGATCAGTTAAATTACTAAAAGCTGCACATGTTTACCTGACTTAAAGATTTTAATTATCGATATTCAACATGGGGCACTAAAAGATTTTTTTTTTTTGGGTTCGAATCCCATCAAAGGTGAAAAATGAAAAAGTTAGTTTGCCGTTTTTTCAAAATTATAATTTAAAAAATAAGGGAAAAAAAGTCAAATATCTGAGCATGTATGTATATATGTAGTCTAAAGTTTCGTGGAAGCTGAATACTTAAAAAAGAACCTTTACAAAAGCACGTTTAAAAGGAAATGAGGACCTATACCACTTGTCTTTCATTGGATGTACACCGAACTCATGAGGCTAATTCTAACCTATGGTGCTTTTGTTTGCTAGAGAACGAAAGACGCATCTCTTCATTGTTGCCATTACTAATTATTATTACAATAACATCCATATGAACATTGGATTGTTCGATGACTGAACATTGTTCAAGTTGAAGAATTATGCTATTAACAGAGGCTCAATTAGTTAAGTAATTAAACCCTGAAGTGTAGCTTACTAGTAACTACATGGAAAGCTTTACACTTTTACTTCGAACTTGATTACGACGTTTAAATGTCAGAGACATGGCTTCTCTGGTTGAAATCCAATATGTCGAATTTTCTATGATTCTGACGAATAAAGCAAGGTGAATTTGAGTAATGGCATGCATTATGTTAGCTTATTCTCATATACCTCCGACTTAGGAAAGCGCAACAAGAAAAAGTCTAATGGCGTCAAGTCGCACGATCTCGGTAACAATGCCCTCACGTAAGACCCGTTTTGTGTAAACCACATGTCGTTGGTGTCCAGATCATCCAATTTAGGCTAAAATAAGTTGCAAATCACTGACCTATAGCGCTAAGCGTTGAGAGAGACCTAGCCAACATCGTATTCTTTGTTTAAACCAGTGGTCTTCACCAGTATTACTCAGGTAAATAAATTGTTGGGATATTTTTTTAGTTTTTCTTACTCTCTTCGTGAATATTACAACCAGGGTTGCTTAATTTCACAAAAATTCTGGCAAACAGCTTCTTAAAATATACCAAAACTACCCGTATCGTTAATTCTTATTATATTAGTTTTAAATTTAATGTATTGTACTTTACTAACAAATATCACTTAGAATTCCTGGAAACCAGTTTCTGTTTTATTTTCCTATGAAAAACTTAATTAATTATAAAAAAATTTGGAATGTTAAAAATCTTTCATAAAAAGAAATCCATTAAATTATTACAAAAACATGTGTGTGAGACAAAAATTGCGTATGTGTTTATGTTTTATTAGTTTTCAAGAGAGCTAAATTTGTTTGTCAGACACTGAGAAGTTATGATAATAAGCAATATAAACTTATTAATGTTTATATTTCTTTTAACTACATTTCAATTTGTTAATAGCATTTACAAACAATTTATTTCATGAATAATTTTAATAAATTAGTTTAAATTTTAAAATTAAAGGTTTTTAAAACGAAAATTTTCACAAATTTCATTCAAGTTGTTAAAAACAATACAAATGAAGAAACCAATCTCATCTCTCAGTGTATTTTTGTGTGACTCTCTTTGTGAAGACCACTGGTTTAAACCCAATCAAACTAAAAGCTTCAAAGCTGCAACGAAGAACGTTGTTGGTGGTAGTTAAATTTAAGCTCTCGAATTCATTAGTCGCACTGGTTTCAATGTAAAAGTGGGCGCAGAAGCAATGGGGAATGTGTGGCTCTTGATAGATTTAGATGGAGAGAGGCATATGGTCTCAATGACGAACATATTTATCACTAAAGTTGCAAACCTGCAGTTGTTCATAAGGAAGGCAAACTTCTAAATCGTTTCACTTGTCACAATAATTGAATGACCCTGTAGATTTAGTTTCCTTGCATTAATTTATGTGAATTTCAACTCTCTGAAGTATTTTCTGCATCAAACGCAATAGTTATATTGTTACTTTGATAAAACGTTGTTGCACTTTAGTTAACATTTAAAGAAATAAAAACTAAAGGCTGTCTCTATAAACTCATAACTTTGCATACTGTAGGGCAACCTACTTAAGAACAATCAACGACAATAGTCATACAAAGAAAACAAACTTTGTGATTTGATTAGAAAATCATAAAAAAAAAATAATCTCACGATTTGACTATATCGGTCAAATAGATACAGAGATGTTGAGGAAAATACGAGTAATAGACAATCGAAATTTCAATACACCAAAATTATGCTGTTACTTGGAATGATTAAATAAAATGATAATAAATCAAAATTGAAGAAAAAAAAATTGAAGAAATATTTCAAAATTAAAATTTATTTGAAGAAAACAAAACAAAAAACACAAAAAATTACCTAATGAAATAAAAAAGATTCTTAATTAAGATTTTAAGAATAAAAACAATTTCAATTTTAAAATCGTGGTTATTGAACATGACAAACACAATTATTTTAATATTTTTGGCTCATTTTTTAAATGTTTTTTCAAACACCTCATTTAAGTTAAAAATTAAAAACTGAAATAAAAATTGAAATTGAAAAAGGTGAACTTTTTTCCAAGCAATTGTTAGTTTGTCTTTCGTTTGCCTTTAGAAGATAACAAATAACGATGAACGACAACAGCAGCAGCAGCAGCAAGTATTTAAACAACAACATGCAACAAACAATCATCGTTAGCAAAGTATTTGAAATCAGGTAAATATAATATTTGTAAATGTTAAACATTTTATTTTTAGTTTTTCTGCTTTTTTCTAATATTTTTTTCTTAATAAAAGTTTACATTTGAAATCTTAAAAGCAGCGTCGCCTCACATTTACTAAACACAGTGTGTCATTGTTTGTGCCGTCTGTGTATATGCCGAACGTCTTCTAACTGCCGGCTTACATCTGCCTTTTAGTAGCTTGACGTTGTTAAAACTAAATGACTGACTGTATGCCTGCCTGTCTGCCACCTTAAAATCGTTCATACACGGGTATCATCATCACCATTACCGTGAGCAACAGTAACAGCAGCCGTTGCAGCAGCGATTGAATTTGATTTTGCATTTAAAATATAAAAAAAAAACAATACCTTTGACCTATGGCAAGGTATACATTACACATTATACTGTTAATGTGCGATGTACTGTAATGCGATGTGATGTGATGCGATGCTATACGATGATGCGATTTTAAAATTGGGAGACTCAGAAGATACTCAGACTCAGAATTCATATAAAAGACTTCTGTAGCAAACAATTGCTTTCAGTTAAATATTTAAAGCGTTTGACGACAAAACGGTGGGTGATCTTGTCCAATATCGTTAAGAAAAACTTGGTATTACAATAATCGAAATAAACGGAATTAGAAAAAACAAAAAAAGGAAAACAAACTAGAAAAAAAACCAAATTGTGTAGAAACAAAACAGAATATGTCGACTTTATCTTGGAAATTTGTAGCGGTTATATTGTGTGCGTATATTATAGTGGCATATGCGCGACCTCAAGCTCCTGAACAACCTGAACCGGTAATATTTAATTTGTTGGACACTGAAGGTCATAAACAAAACAAATACAAAAACAAAACAACAAAAATATTGTGAATTTTTTAAAGAAACGAATTGTAAAAATTTTAAAGTAATTTAAAAAAATTTTAGAAACAACGGGTCCTTTACAGATAAATGTGAAAGAATTTTACATAAACATTTAATTTTATGTTAATGTTTTTTAAAATATTCAGGACTATCATAGAAACCAATGTTGTGGGAATTGGAATGAAAAACGTTAACAAAAAATATGTTTTAATATCAACAAATGTATTCATAAAACATATTAAAGGCCTGTGAATACGACAGTTAATGTTCGAAATCGAATTAGTTCTGACATTCCTGTTTATTTAAAAGCAGATAATAAAAAGAAATTTAGTAAACAAATATACGTATATGTATATATAAAACTCTCGGTTTCCCATCAGAAACCTAGTATCACTTCCTAAATAATTTATTGTTTTTTTTAAACTATTTTTTAATTAACTTTTGTGTCATCATTAAACGTCTTAATTAAATCAGAACTATATTCTATTAAATGAGTTCAGATTCTATTTGGAATTATTTCTCAATCATCCGTGTATTTCCAAATCGATTATCAACTGGTTTGGTTGGCGACGTCGCTATCGTCTGATGACTGTAGGAGGTTAAGTAGGTCACCTGCAAAAGAGATTTCTTGCTTTAGAAATTATTGAATTCAAACATCACAGTGTTAAATTTAGGAGCCTGTATATCTTAAGCAGTTACAGATGGCACAGCCAATGCGGCTTTATTTCAAAAAGTCCAAGATTTATACCTTCATTTTATTAGTCGCAGGAGTACAATTTGTAAATAATACGACCATACAATCGTTATTGACTTGATTTTTTTCCATACCTTTACTTTATAAAAAAGTTTTTCGTTCTTTTGATTACTTTCTAGTGTTAATTATTACAATAAATTGCTAAGCAAGTTCAGTTTCACATTTTTCTTAAGAATTTTTAAAAATTAAAAAAAAGAATGCAGAGATTATTGCTTTAGAAGGAAAAATAATCCTTAAATTGTGAAACAAACAAAAAATTTCCCAAAATAAAATTGACCAAAATTATTGGTTGTTTAGAACGCGTCTGTCCAGCGGTTTTGGCAACAAAAGAATTTGCCAGAATAGGAAAAGCGTATAGTAGCCAATATGATAAAGATAAATGCTCAAGATACATCTCTAAATTTGTACTAAAGCAGCAAGAAAAATATTACATAAAATTAAAATTATTAAATACCACGGCCAGCCGAGTAACGCAACGTAAATCCTATATATTTATATATGTATCTGCTGTAAATATATAAAAGCGCATTAATCAAAATGGGTAGAAAACTTTAAAAGGGTATAACTCGAGAACGGTAAAAGAAAATATTTTTTTTTTTGCTTTTTTAAAACTTAATAATCTTTTAAACTGCATCATTAGTTTTTTTAGTCTTTATACAAATTTTAAAAGTTATAAAGCATTGTTTTTGATAGTTGTTGCAAATTTAGGAAAAACTGTTATATAATGTATCAAAATGTGCAAAATCATTGCCGAAACTTATTATTTATGCACATAAAATTCAAGATCGGAATATTTTCTCTAACATAATTGACTCGGAAGCCGAGAAAATATCGATTTTTTACCAATTCACAATCAAAATTTATTTAGTGCCCAAAAACCTCGAAAATCTGAAAAAATTATGAAAAATACTTTGCCTCATAGTGGTCCAAAATAAGCTTGATCCCAAAAAAAATTTTTTTAATGGGACACACTAGTAATTACGTTTGAAAAACAAAGTCTTGATGAGGTGATAAAGTATGTATGGCGGCCTCCGGGAACGGTCAGCTAAAATTTATTGGATCCACCATGGATAAATATGAGTATTTAAACATGTTAAAGAGAAGATTTAAATTTTAATTAACACAGCTTAGATCGTTAGACTTAACCGTCTGATCTCAACCTTAAGATCTATTAGAGGAAAAATTCACGAACCTTTAATTATACAGCAAAAATTGTAGCTTACTAGTAAGCAATTCTGTAAGGGAAAGGTGCTATATTCCCCCCCAACATAGCTTATTATAGGAGGCATCATTTTTACATGGCAAACTCCCGCTTGGAAGCATTACAACCAGATTCAACGTAAGAGAAAATATTTGTATTAATTTTGTAAATACTTCGAATAGGAGGTTGTATTCGTAAGAGATAATTTAATTAAGTTTCGCTTACATAAATTAGTGGTATTGGCTTATTTTCTGCTTCCCAGTAAGTAATCATAGTAAGCTGAAACATCTGCACTTTAACCCGTATTCAGAAGTTGCGGGAATACTTCTGAGAGGCAGAATATAGGTAATTTCCTTTGTGATTGCCCAGACGCAGTTAGACGTTAGAAGCGCAGTCTGAGAGCCTGAGCCCGCTCGTTTTACTCCACTTTATAAACAACTCTAGCTGGCTGTAGTTCTTTTTCCTACTTGGGTGAGTTCAATTTGGTCCTGTAATGGTATTAAAATAGCTAATTGTAGCTGATCACGTTTTTGGTTGACTAGCCATCTGACCTACCTACCTACCTACCTATAAGCTAAAACATCAGCAATTAAGTTCCTTTTCAGCTTCCTAAAGTATAAAAATTTTTTTGGGTACTATTTAAGAGACTTTGGGATGTTTTATGTAGGGAAAATGAGAGAAAGATAACTGCGACGAAACTAGGGAGTTAGTAAATTCAATGTTCTATTAACTTAGTACAGTTTTAAAAAAGCGTGGCTATTCCACAAACTATTAAATTTAGAATTCACCAATTACTTTCAAAAAAGTTTAAAAATACGCAAATTAAAATCTAATTAAAAAAAATAATCAAGAAAATAACAGTTACATCTCAAATAAATTTTAAATATTACGAATAATTATAATGCAAAAAATTTGCTTAAATTTAATTAAAACTGTAATCATTTAATCATTGTGGAAGTCTCAAGTGTTTATTCGTAAATAATATAGAATTTTCTCTACTGCTTTTTAGTAAAAGGTTATATGTCAAATTTATAATTATATGCATACTGTAATACTTTATAATAAAAATTTTATGGCGAAATTTTATTTTTTATACATATTTTAAGTTTTGATTCCTAATGAATAAATTTAGAATTTTTTTTTCTTTCAAGTAAACAATTTGAAAACATTTTAATTTTTTGTAATTTAATTTTATGTTAATAAAGTAAAAAGTAATTTATTTTTTCCGAAAGCTATTATTACACAGTTAATTTTTTTTTTTTTTTTTTATTAAAAAGTTTTTAATAATAATTATTATTTTTTTTAATATTTTATTATTATTTTACAATTTTTTACTCATTAATATTTATACGAGAAACAAAAAGTGTTAGTTTTGCAAAAGGTTATTTATTTTATGAAAAGTGTAAAAAATAATTAATATTGACATTAATTATAAACGTAAGATGTTGCAAACACAAACACAACCACAATTACAATTACAACCAACCACCACCACAATTATAGCTACCAGCTAAGTTAAGCATAAAATCGTCAAATCTTAAGCAACAAATCGTCAAAGTATTTTATGAAAATCGTAAAAAAAAATCTGTCAGAAATAAAAAAATATGACCTTTTCAGGCAATCTTTTTATGATTAATATTTTTTTTTTTCAAAAACAAAAAATATTTTTCGCCATATTGGCAAATACATTTAATATAATATATGAGTATGAAATGTATTGGCTTGGGATATGATTCGCATTTAGTTTATAACTATTTGAATATAAATATTTGTATTTTTGATTAACACCTTTGGGAAAAACTCTACTGACGAGTCTCTTAAGCAGAGACAACATGGCCATAGAGACATGCTTATCCCCAAAGCAATACATTTCATATATTATATTAATATTTTTTTTTTTTTTATACATACATAACTACATAACTGGCCTTTACAACCCTGTGTCAGGATTACGGCCTAGCTTCTCGCAGCACTCATGTTGTGTGTGTCAATTTTTCTCCATGAGTACCGGGACCTACAGTTTAATGTCGACTCCGAACGACAGACTTGAGAAGCTTGTTCATGGCAATTAGTTACTCTCAGAGCTTTTGCCAGAAGACTGCTGAGAGGTAGTCGCCGAAAGAAATATTTTTTTCATATTTCTTTTTTTTTGAAGATGTCAGAGCCTGGAGTCGAACCCAGGACCCATGTCTTAGTAAGCCAACACACTAGACCACAGCGACTACTTTTTTATATAGGAAGAAAATATTTTTCAGTATATATTATTTTTTGTTTAATAACACAATGATATACGGGAGCAGTTCGAAATGTTCTTAGTGGAACAATGAAAAACGAGAACTAGATTATTCAAATTATTTTATTTTTTAATGTAATCTCGTGAAACTTCAATACACAACTATACTATACTAGCAATTCTATTCCTTCCTTCGAGGTTAAACTTTTTCTCAAATTTTCATGAAATTCAACTGATCCAATAGATTGCAATAATATTCCGATTTTATTGTTTCACTTTCTTGAAGATTGTCGATCAATAAAATACCTTTGTAATCCAGAAAACCGTTGGCATAACCTTACCAACCGATTGAAGTGTTTTTCATTTGTTTAGCGCATTTCGACCAGCTTTAGTCCATTAGTTACATAAATATATAATTGTCCATTACAACCCTGTTTTAAGGTTACTGCCGACAGTGAGACAACGACGGCATTAAATACAAGGAGTCATTGTTGAACTCTGAAATTTTGCACAGGCCCACTTTTACGCCCACCTCCCGTACAATTGAAATTTGTAAAATGCCATATTGTCCGTAATACTTTAGGTATAACTTTCAATTTTGGTATACTTGAATGTTATATTGTTACAAACATTATCGAAAAAAAATTTTGAACTATGGCCCACTTTTACCCCCACCACCCATACAACCTCAACATAAAAAGTGAAATATTTTCTAAAATATTTTAGACTTGAGAAGCTTGTTCACGGCAATCAGTTACTCTTAGAGCTTTTGCCAGAAGTCTGCTAAGAGGTAGTCACCGAAAGAAATATTTTTTTTTTATATTTCTTTGCTTCATGTCAGATGTCAGAGCCGGGGCTTGAACCGGAGCTCTCGTCTTAGTAAGCCAACACACTAACCACTAGACAACGGCGAATACCCCTGAGTATTGGTCTTACTAAAAAAAAATTTTTATTTTGTTTTAATGAAAGCTGGTCATAATTTGAATCATGGTTGAACAAAATCGAAATACTCCATATATTTTTATTTAAAGTTTGAAATTTTATGTTAAAGTCTAATCATGCTAAAATTAAGCAAAAAATTAAATGCTTGTATGCACATATTAATAATAAAGTAGATTTTATAGTACTAATACCAAAAAATTTCAAATTGGAATTTCTAAAACTCATCAAAATAAGGAATAAAATTGTCAAATCGTCTGGCAGCTATGATCACAAGTAACGTTTTAAATTTTATAATTAATTTAAAATGATCAAAACCATGTTTATTAAACTGAAATAATAATTATGAAGAGGAAGTGAATTTTGAAATTATTAAATGAATTCGAAACAAAACAAAATATGTTTTTGAAATATTACAATAACGAAATTTTAATAAATTTATTTTGTTCGTTTTTTAAATTTTCCCAGTATGAATATCAATATGAAGTCAAAGATCCCGAAAAGGAGTTATTTTTCAATAAAAATGAAGCTGGTGATGCACAAGGAAAAGTAAGTTTTTTTCTTCTTCTTCTTCTTTGTTATTTTTACAATCATACGTACATTTCAACAAAAGAAATCATAACACAATACTATTGCAAAATATAATATTTCTCCCACAGGTATCTGGTCAATATTCCGTTTGGTTACCAGATGGTAGATTAATGACTGTGGCTTATAGTGTAGAGGGTGAAAATGGTTTTGTACCAAAGATTACTTTTGATACCAACAATCCATTGGGTTAAGCCAGTTAATAAAACGTGATTTAAACAGAACAATAACTCTAAAATAAACAACAACAACAAATAATAATTGAAATGTGAAAAACGACCGCTTTACCTAAAAAAATAACAATGAAACTTAAAAAAAAATTATATAAAAAAAAAGTTAAAATAAAACACCTCCAACAAACAAACAAACAAACAACATCCTTATATTATTTATGCAAATCAACAACAACAACAGCACACACTCTTTTATAATAAATATAAAAACAAACTAAAACTAATAACTCCTCCAATTACACTTTAAATAACATAAAACACAATTCCTATTTAATCTATTGTAATATGTAAATTCTACTCTCTGTACCTTTTTTCCCTCTAAAGTTATGTTTTCTCTGCTTAAATTAATTCAAAAAAGAAAAATGAGAAAAAGAAATCAAAAAATTAGTTTAAATTACAAAGACATCTTTTCTTATTTTGTAATTCAAGTGTATGTATATTTTTTGTTTTCTTATTGTAATATTTTTTTTAACCAGATACTCAATATCTTTAGCTTGTAAGTTGTTTTTCTTTACTTAATGGAAAAAAATATATGTTTTATTTTTTAAGTCAATTTTCATTGTATTATTATTTACTCCTACTTTATATATATAAAAAAGTCAAATATAAACAACACAAACAACAACAACAAATTATACAAATTATATTACAAACAAGATCATCATCAATCAATCAACCACACACAACAACTTCTTTGTCTTCTTTGCTTTTTTGTATTTCGTTTTATTGTAAAAAGAAAAAATATTTTAATTTTCTATAAATAATTATAATTATTCCAATATGTATTGTATTGTATTGTATTCAAATATTTTTATGTACTTAAATAAATGCATATTTATTTCATGTTTTATATTATTTTCGTGGTATAAAAAGTTTAAAAAATTTAAAACAAAAAAAATAAATAAATAAATTACACTAAAAATATTGTGGCATTGTTCTTATTTTTCTTCTTTTACACAAATTAATTTTGTTTAATGGTTATAATGGTTTCTATTATTATGTAAAGCAACCTACACCAGTAAAAAAATTGAATTGGTTGAAGAAGATTGCCATTTTCATGATAGACAAATTTCAGAATTCAATTGAATGCTTTTTTTAATTCTTATAAGTTCGTTATAATTGAAATCATAAGTGAAGTGGGGTGAAGGTGTGGTGGCAGGCAGAACTTGCCCAAAGCTGGTTTTAACGTCATTCTGCACTTATTGCCTTTTATTCTCTTCATGTTATGTTGATTTCTACTAAGTGTACGATATTGGTGTCCGCAATAGTATCTTGAGGCTACAGATCTGACTCTATAGAAGTTAGATTTTTGGCAATGGGAAAAGGATACAATTTTTAGAGGTTCTGATATTTCTGCTTTCACGGAAGGTTAAAATGCAAATCGGTTGCAAAATCCCTTAGATTATCACACACATATAATGCTTTTCAAGCTGAGGTATTTGCATTCTCTAATAAATAGTCAGGTTGCTTTCAAAGCGTAAAGAGGAGCTGAAGCTTCTTAGTGATGTTTGTAGCATTTCCTTGATCTAAGTTCCGTGTCATAAGGACATTATAGAGAATAAGAGGGAGGATAAGTTTGCTAGGAGCACCTCAGCAGGAGAGGAATCTGCTACGTCGTCTATCGTCAGTCTTTGTGCAAGCCAATGCGAGAAGACTGTAATATGAGAACCTGTACCAACTTTATCCGTTTTCCATTCTTTCCATCTAAAGAAGGCACACCCTCAGCTTCCCGAGAATGAAATCCGTACGTGATTTTTACCGCTAATATGTGTACGAGTATACCGCTGTTTCTAACAGGGTATTAAATTTATTTTTTTTTTATTTTAGACAGCACTCATTGAACTCAAGGAGTTCATCTACCTTGGCACCGCCATTTCCAGCAAGAATGATGTCAGTCTAGAGATCAAGCGAAGAATTACACTGGCCAGCAGGTGCTACTACGGTCTCGGTAGGCAGTTAAGTTAACACTCTACAAGTTAACACTATACAAGTAGCTTATTCTTCCGGTGCTTCTCTAAGGTGAGGAAGAATAGACGCTGTCTTATGCAGATGCAGCGGTCCTGGGAGTGTTTGAGAGAAAAGTTCTTCCCAAGATCTTTGGTTCACTAAAGCAAGGCGATAAGTTTTGCATTAGGACCAACTATGAGCTATATGAGTTCCTCAGCGATGTAGGCGTTATCCAGCGCATTAACATCCAGCGGCTGCGCTGTGACGGCCATGTTGTTCGGATGGAAGAATCTGCTCCAGCGAAAAAGGTTTTCGATGCGAAGGTCACTGGACCTCGGCGTAGAGGACGTCCATGTTTACGTTGGAAAGACCAGGTAGATGAAGCCCTGTCATCAATTGGTGTGACCAACTGCAGAACGCGTGCACTTGGCAGAGACGCCTGGAGACTAGTGTTGAAGCAGGCTGAAACCCATTAACAGTCTGTTATGGCAGGCTAAGTAAGAGTATATTCATTGGACGACCTCTATTCATGCGATACATTGTGCTGGTCTAGGAAAATATCTTGCAGGAATTGGGAAAGAGTGAATGGTGCTAGAGCATATTTGATTTAAACTTACTAGCATCGTGACAGAAAAAATTTTTGGGGGAAGATTGTTTCACAAACGAACGGTGCGGTTAAGATCGAATTCTTTCCAAAATGTATTGTACGATTCACTGGACAATCAATTACAAAAGGATGTGCTCCGAGTGAGGTACGAGTAGTCCATAAAAATATGTGATTATTGGATATCAAGTCTTTTATTTCATCAGAGCACCTCCCATGTTAGTACCGATAAAACAATGAAACGTACGCCACACAGTGGGATTTTTTTGGCAATAAGGAATTTTTTCGACACATAAAATTTAAAAATATAATGATGCAGTTTTGTAGAAAATTTATTCAGTATGAAAAATCCATAAATTGTATCCCAAAAATTTGTTTTTTAAATAATGAAGTAAAGTCGTTGAGGTAATAAAGTCTCTGTGCCAAATTTTAAAAATTTTGGGCCAAAAATAATTTTTGGGTTTTATGGGCGGTGGGTAAAAAAAGGAAAGGAAAGGAAAATTTCAAAAACTTTGGGCCAAAAATAAATTTTGAGTTTAATAGGCAGGGAGTAATGGGCGTAGCCAATTTTGATTAAACTTTATATTTTTCTTAATTGAGTTAACCAAAGGCTCATAGCAAAAGTTCGACATTCTACGAGCACTTCTTATATTTTTTGCCAAACATTGTAGGAGCAAATCCCACTGTGCGCCACTTCGCGACGATATTCTTACGAATCGATAAAGTTGGATACCCACCCGCCCTGAAATGGAATTGAAAATCTCTTTTACTTCTTTTTATTAAAATATTTTTTTTTTTTCTCGGAGACGAATTGCAAGTGCAACACTCCAACCAAAATTTTATCTTTCTTTAGATAAAGTCGCGTCAGTAATGGCTCACCACTCACTTCTAACAAATATTCAAAGAGACTACAGAGATAACGTCACGAGGAGAAAAAGAAACCCAGGTATAGCGTTTCTTAGTATTATATAAGTAATTTTTTTTATATGTAATGTTGTTGACGTATTTTTAAATTACTTCCAAAAAGTACTAAGTATGTAACTGATAAAAAATATATGAAATTTTTTGTTTTTGTTACACTAATTAGAATATTTTAAAAATAAAACCATTAAATAAATTGCATCAACAAAGTAAATAAAAAACAATTCAATCGATTGATCATTAGAGAAGTTCAAGAGAAAATATTGCAAACAAAAATAGAAAAAGCTGCAATTTTTGTAAGATAATTAGTTTACCCAAAATTAATTTCGATATGCATATGCCTTATAAATGATTTCGAGTTTTGCTATTCATTTAAATACAAAAATATTCACATATTTATGCGTTATATTGTTTACCAACATATTAATTTATAATGATATTCAAGATTTTAAATTTCTATGCTGTTTAATAAAGTTCATGACCTTTGAAAAGCTTTTTTTTACAAGAACAGGTTTTAAGTATATAGAAATATAGGGGAAAAAATTTTTGCAAAAAAAGTGGTACAAAAGAAGAAAAGTAAAGAATAAAAAGAAGATTACTTACCTTATACTTTTGGTTTGATTGTAGAATTATATTTTCTTTATTTAAGCTTGTAGAATTTGTTTTAAGAAAGCACGATATTTTGATATTCTTGAATAATAAGTTGATGAAATGATCATATAATGTCAATAGTAATAAAGTAGGTGAAGTATGAATTCCTTAACGTATTTTAAAACATACTAAATAAACAGATAATAAATAAAAAAAACATTAGACTTTAATTACAAATTAAAAGAAGAAAAAAATTGTTAACTAAGAGCTACATATGTATGTATGTTTTCTTTTTTTTTAGGTAATTTTCTTACACTCACCTTTTCTTGTTAAAGAAATATTTGTTTATTTAGCTTTTAATACAGCTGCCTTTTGTATTTCTTAATTTGTTTATTATAATTTAATTTATTTCTGTTCTACGTTAACTTAACTCTAAATTCGTCAATAGTTTATGTTGTTTTCTTAAAGCCTTAAAATTCTATTAATTTTTTTTTTTAATTTAAAGCTGTTTGCTTTAGCTGAATTACATTATTTATAGTACGAGTACTTGAGATTGCTTTTGAAGTTGTTTTATACTATCTACGAGTTTTACTAACGTTGTGCGTATTACGGTATGCCATTAACTTTTCTATATACTCATAATGCTTAACTATGGTAGCCAGAAGACCACGAGCGTTTACTGGAGAACCATCAGGTCCATAATCAATAAGTTCATCATCCAAAGTCGTCATTGTACCACCAAGAGCTCTGAGTATAGCGTCACCAGCACATATATCCCATTTTTTAATTTTAGTTGAATGCAAATAGGCTGTGGCATTATTAGCCACTACTTGTAATACTTTATAACCAGCACCAGCTGCTGTAAGTATATTTGAATCCTCACCAAACACTGAACGCGTCAAGTCCTTAGCATCACCAGCATGTGAACGTGATACCGTAATAATAGGATGTTCAATATTGGGGCTATCGGGATGTATGGATGAGAGATATTCTGACATAGAGTGGTCAACCCAAGCCCAGGCAGTTTGCCCTATAAAAGGACTGTGTATTACTCCAATAACAGGCTTACCCTGGACAGCAACGCAAACCATAGTAGTAACGTATTCATACAGTTGTTCTAAAAGAGAAAAATATCGGGTTTTTATTCTTTATAACTAAAGTGTATTTAATTTCATAAAATTTGAGGCTTCACAAACGGAAGCAGAAAATGCTTTTCATAGTATTAAATAAAAGTTTGCTATTAATTAAAATATATTTTTGAAAAAAGTTTATTTAATTAACAAGTAAAAAAGAGATGATGAACACCTGGGAAATGGGCAACGGGATATGTTTTTACATTAAGCAATTTATTTAACTTAATGGTATTTTTTAAATTAAATTAAAATTTTGTTCAGAGTCTGTGTAAAATTAGTTTGTAGACTTTATTAAGAAATAAATGAATAAATAAACGTATAATTTTGTTTAAAGGTAATAATTTTGAACGTTTATTTACATATGAATGTTAAATAAAAATTCGTTTAATTGGGAGTTGTATTTATGGTAATAAGTGCACCCATTACTCACCTGTAAATTCTTGTGTTGCATCCAAGGGATCTATCCACACTGTTACGTCTCTGATATTCACCAACTCATCGGCTATTTCAGCAGTTTCATGCAACACTGTTGGATCTAAATCAAATGTATTTGTTTCGGCACAACTTTCTTTATCCTCTTCCGAGAATATAGTGACACGTGGAAAAATGCGATGTAAACCCTGTTTCATGACACAATGTGACCGGCCATCAGCATCAGTGAAAGGATCATTGGCACCCTCATCTGTTTTCCCTTTACTCTTCTCCTTTAAGTCTCTTGTCTTGGCCACATCTAAAATTTCCATGCCACCTCGCTGGGCAGCTTGTATGGCGCCAATCAATAGCTTACGCATATTCACTTTATTTTGATTCCTCAACATGCCATACATGACAGGACTCTGTTCCTCGGTACCACCGAAAATATAAAACAGGAGACATACTACAACTATTACTGCTATAGTAGCCGGCACCCGATGTATTTTTATAATGCGCCCATTCATGGTAATACTGTTTTTGTTGCTACTGCCGCTGCTACTGTTGGGTCTTCTGTTGTTGATTATTAGCGGCACCGTCATTCAAAAGCTGTTCTATTAAAACGTTTTTGCGGTCAAAGCTTAAACACCGTCACGTATTAAATAGAAATGATAGGAGATGCTGACTTCACAAACATTCTTGAAAAACAAGAACGGTGAAAAATACAATTATAAAAAATTATGTATTTTTATATTTGCTTAGAATACTTCTTGTTGTTGCTGCTGTTTTTTTAGAGAGAAGTCAAAAAGAAATTGATGTAAAATAAACAAAAAAAAGGAAGGCTCAAACAGCTGGGAAATAAAATTGAGTTGCCAGATTTATTTTATATTCAGAAATGGATGAGTTATCGATAATTAAAAACAAACCGTTATTAAATGAAGAAAAAAAACTGTATAAGGACGGATGCACAAGTTCGTAATTATTTAATAAAACAAGTTTTGAGAAAAAAAAATTGTATTCGTTCACGTGCCTGTAATAGTTAACAGTATTTCCAATGTTCTCCAAATTTTTTATTACTTCATATTAGCAAATCCTTATTAAGTCGACTTATTAGTTTGCTAGGGATTGCTTTACCTATTTGAATATTGTCAATTCTAAAACTCTAATTAGGAAGTTAGAATTTGTAATACCCTCATTCGACTAGATACCTATTACGTTCCTCCCAAAGTGCAATACTTCCGTTTAAAGTACACAAATTCTGATCCACTCCGAAGAATATGTACAGAATTCAACAGCTATTTTTTTATTGACTACTCTCTAAATTTAGTTTATGGACACTTAAAAATATAATAACTAACTTTTTAAATTTCTAAAAACATTTTTTATTATGTATAGAAATACAGAGTCCTCATTGTTTTTTCAACTCCATTATTAGTGTCTTTCTCTCTACTATCCGTGCTTCGTCCTTCGCTCTATTATCCGTATATCAAACACGGGTTTTTTAACGGCTATATGCAATATATGTGTATTTGTTTGTATGTATATATAAGTAATATTAATTCAGTTATTTTTTTTTGTAGATTCTCATGTGTTCTTAACTTATTTTCGTTATGCAATCTATTGGACAACTTAATGCACGACTAAAATCTCCTTCATTGTCGCCAAGTTAAAGCTATTAAAGATATTACTCTGTGATATTGTACGTACATACTAACTAAAAGCTTGGCGAAGTCACTTTTAGATTGTATGATTCTATTCTGCCATTTGTACTCCCAATTTATCAAAAGGTGTAAACTTTCACCTAATAATTAGTGAATTTCTCCATGTACTCTATATATTTCGTTCTAATCTCAAATACCTCCCTTTTTGTGCCATCTTTAATAAGCGATAGTCCTCTCTTTAAATAATTAATCCTTTCTAAAGTTACGAAAAAAATCATATATTGCTGTTGAGCTGCCCACTTATTTTCACAATGTCTTGCAGTTTCATTATTGGATAGGCCAAGACCACAATAATTATAAAAAATAATGCTAAACGAACACATGGAATTTACCATTTTTTTCTCTATTTATGTGATAGCCCTATGTCAATTATAATTACCCTTTATAGATTGTGAAGGAAGTCAACAGAAAAATACGTGTTGACAGCAGCACTGTTAGCTCTTCAATTAACGGGTGAAAAATTAAAAAAGTCACGAACTTATTGAACGTATTGGCTTCGTGATTTTTCGTTCCAAGAAGAGACATGAGAAGACCACAAAATTAGGTAATTTTAAATAACATATGTGGATCATTTAACATATATGTTATCATTTTACTGTATTTAACTTTACAACCCAAAATACCCCGACTTTTATTTTTTTTTTTTTGTTCTTTTTTTTTTGTTTTAGCCTGCCAAAATATTCTATACTTTATATTATACGTCTAAAATCGTTCGTTTTTTTTATTACCTTTTCCCCAGCAAACGAAAAGCCCCTTTATTTGAGGCATTAAAAAAAGGCATATTGTAGAACCATAAACTTAGAAAATTAGTTAAAAAATATAAAAAATTATAAGACTTGATTTAAAGAATATGTTTCATTGTCCTATTTTTAATTATCTCATTTCGATCTTTATTTATTTATTTTTAACATATTTTTTTTACAATTTATGAATTTTATTTAAAAACTATACCAAATTGAATTTATGTTTTAAATAACATGGTAGCTATTCGAGAATACTCGTGCCTTCACTATTCAGCGTAATAATTCGCAACTTTATTTTTCGTTTCTTAAGTATCTTAGATTTTTTATTAGGATTTCAAAGTTTATAATTTAAACAAGTTAAGAAAGAAAAATAGGAAATTATTAACAAGCAGAACATCATAGAGGTCGAAAATACAGTGAGTGGTTGAAATATTTTCCGTAGCTAACAATATATTTTATTTGTGTATTAAATTCTATTAATAAAACAAAGTTTAAATTTAATTGTATATATTGCTTTATAGATCTCTTTAATCGTACTTATTAAGTAAACTATTAATTTTAAAAATGTTATTTTGATTTTTGTCTCTCTTTTAATATCAAATGTACCAATAAAATATCTATAAAAAATATCTATATAAGGCCAGTTTCTAGAAAACGAACGATTTCGAATCTTCAAAAGTTTATTGTTGTTATCATACAAAATTGTGAACGTTTGAAATCTTTCGTTTTACAGAAATAGGGTGGCCAATAATTTAATTACACAGCGCTTTAAATAATTAACTAAAAAAATATATAAATACATATGTATGTATATGCAAAGATAAAGACCAACAAGTAGGTATAGCATTAATATTTTTAATTTATATTTATAAGTGTGTGTATGTATGTTTATTTAACGTCTTTTTTTTAAGTAAATAGATTCGTATGTGGAATTAATGACATAGGGGGTCATGAATGAAGTTCTTTAAAGTGCTTAAAAAATAAAAATAGATAAACTAAATATTCGTTTCTTAATTAAAATAAGTACATTTAAATAATAGTTATAAAATGTTTATGTGCTAGTCTTGTATGAATATAACATTTGTTTATATGTAATTGGAACAAAAGTGTAATGAATACTTTCAAAATTAAGATTTGTATTAAGCCGAAACAAATTAAATAAGTTCATAGGGCACATCAGTGCCAAAGTACAATATTATGTAACAGAATTTTTACAATTTTTGTTGCAAATTTTCCTATTGCATAGTGGAAATAATTGCATGTATAAAATTGCCGTATTATGGTTACATTTGATTAGTCCAGACATACAAGATATTTGTGAATGCTATTGTATGAGTCAGTAAATTGTAAAAACATACGATTGACACTAAATCGTATTATCCTACCTTTACACTCTGAAAAACCAATTTTTGATATAAGTACATATGTATAAAAAAAACTTTGTACAGTGTGTATAGAATAAGATCATTCATAACAAATTTTTAAAATTGTTTAAATGTAACTAAAACCGTAAACTGAACAGAGATATCAAAAAGAAAAAGAATGTCATTTTTACGGCTTCTAAATCATTACTTGAAATGAATTAATTTTAAATGCATTCCTAAATTCCAATATAGTCGTATTTTTTTGAAGTCACGAATATTAGCACATGTGTATGTATGTATGTATATTAAATAAAAACGAATTAAATTCGATTTCTTCGGCAGATGAAAAACATCTTTGAAACACGCATAGGCATCGAGGTTCATTGATTTCATACACGTTCAGTTTCTCAAAATTCTCGCACAAACGCACGATCTTCAATTACATGCTAATGGTAAATTATGTATTAAACCTGTGATTTTATTCAAATTTTGTCATGTAATAGTTTGCTGGTATCCCTCCCATACAGACTATCTTTCGACGCTTAGTGTATAAAAAATTCTGCCTATACTCTCCCGCAAAAAGGCACTAATAAATACATATATTTTCATTTTGAGACTGGTTTTACTATCAATTTATTTACTTCTATTATACTCGTATGTAAGAAAGTGTATTGAAGACCTTAAAAATATTTTTTGTTTTCTTTTCTTTTTCTATAGGGTGGGCAATATTTATTGCTTATATAGTGCCTTAAGTCTCTATTGTGTCTTTTTTTTTTTTTCTTTAATATAATAAATTAATTATCATTAATTAGAATTATCGTATTGATACATTTCAGAAAATGGAAGACTTTTTTTAAAGGAGTCCTATTAAGTAATTGGCTTGAGGAGTTTTAAAATTAAGTTTCTGTTTTTGACTCCTCTTATACAGTTAAATTGCGTAAAAAGCAACCATTTTCTTATTTTTTTGTCATACTTGCGGTATCCTGTTGACCGCTTGTATTACTACTAGATTTTTTACTACCAAAACCAAAACGTAAACCTTTTTTACGTTTCTTTAGCGTTGTAGAAGTAGTGGCCGCTGTATTCTCTGTTGTTATTTTGGTGCTTATATTCAATTGGGTATCACTGTGATACGAATCGTTTGATTTATTCGAATCCTTTAGAGAGCTGGTATCTTCATTTTTTAAATGCCCTAAACTTTGTAGGGTAGTTACTGAGGAAGTTAAAAGTACGTTTTTGTCTAAATTTGAAAATGTTGTTTGTATGGAAGAGCCTGCATAATTGGACGGCTGATGTTGTTGCTGCTGATGATATTGGTTTATAATTTGTCTTTCTAGAGAAGCAGTTGATTGACGTGTAGGTGATTGGTGTTTGCCTAACTGATCAGGAGCCGAATGTACCGAAGATGTTGACGAGGTAGACTGTTGGCTGGTTGTACTGTGTTGTTTAACCATTTGTTTTGTTTTTGCTGTAGCCGACGCTGGTACTGATGCCGCCTGCTGTGCCAAGGAACCATTGCTATTATTAGGGTTCTTATTGAACGCCTGCAAAGGCTGTTGTCTACCCAAGTAATTGTATAAATCTTTAGCTGCCATTAAATCAGAACTTTGGGATCTTAATAAAGGGCTGTGAAGAAATAGAAACAAACAAACGAATTGTTGATTATTGTTATTGTAATACATATGCATACTAAGAAAAATATTCAAACTACTATAGTTAGTTTTATAAAATGTTAATGATTTTAAAAGGTTTAATTAATAGTTAATTATGATAAAATATAGTCAAGCCCAAATACTAACCAAAGAGGTATAGAACGCTTACATGAGTTGCAAAGTTTTAGTTTAAAATATTAACAAGAATATATGAGGAATTATAAGAAAAATTTATTGAAAATTTTTAACATTTCAAACGTAGAATTGGTTAAGCGCGCAGACGCCACCTTTATCCTCTAGAGCTACGATAACACACAAACCTAAATGAATTGTATTTCTATTCGAATCGAAAATGCTTTCGAAAGAAATTTCCCATACGAAAGATCTATAATAAATGAATACAAAAATTGTTCGAAAATTCGTAAATTTTTACGAATTCGTAAGATTTTCGACTCGAATCGAAATACAAAGTAACCACTCTGTACAAGATAAAGTCGATGAAATTGGCATAGAAACCGATTACAAAGAACAAGAAATTCGAGTTTCGAAAACGTTCCATTGTCTTATATTGAAATAAAAGCCTACTTCAGAATACTCGTGTAAGTTCGATATTAAAATCTGTAAACATATTCATAAAATTTTAAAGTTTGAGCGGCAATTCGATACACAGTGGAATACTTTTGACGAGTGATCTGTTTTCGTTAGTTTTTTATGACAGTAGCTGAGCTTTTTTAAATGAAAGAAAAACCCACTTAACATTATTAAGTTCGATATGGACATCAGCAAATATGTTCAGGGTACTTAATCTTGGATTGTAATGCCCATGCTGTCAATATTAATTTTCATTGACAGTTTGTAAATACCTTGCGTTTGACATACTTATAGCGGGTAGCCTTTGTGAACGATAATGATTGACTTGCTTGCTTTAGTATTATGACAATAATAAACGCATTATGATAAAAGCCTTTTTGACGTTATTCAGTAGAATGTGGAGATCTACAAACATATTCATGATATGTAATATGGAAAGCAATGAAATAAATATTAAATTAAAAATACAGAACAAATTGTTAAATATTGGGAACAAAGAAAATAGGTTTAAAAGAATTTTGTAAAAAAAATGTGGAATATAATGAATATGAAATATGGAAATAATCCAATCTGGTGAAATGGAATTACAAAATATTTTCAGTATAGCCAAAGCTGAAGCCCAGCTGTCTTAATTTTCCAAATAGCTCACTTAATTTTGAGTCGTATATTTTCCTGGTATCATTCATTATAGAACAATTCATTTTATAACACTATGTGAATACCCCAAATATTTAAAATACATATTTTAATTTCTTTATATATTCTTGTTATTAAAATAAAAGTCAAATTCGCACATACATACATACATTCACACACATACATTTTTTTCTAATAAGAAACAAAATTTTTTTTCAGGGATTTTTTGGTAGCACATTTTTTTCTCTCTTTAAAAATTTAATTACAGTTTTATAATACAATAGGTAAGGAGTAGAATAGTATTTATAATAGAAATAGTAGTTGTTATCAAGTCTATTTAAATTTTTTTAATGTAGTAGTAGCACACGTAGTAGTAGTAGTAGTGGTAAAAATTTTATGTAGTAGATGTAGAAGTACTAGTAGTAGAAGTTTGTTTTTGAATTCTGAAATTGTAAAATTAGAAAACAAAAGAAAAGTCTAAAATTAGAAAACAATAACCAGGATGTTTAGGCAGTAAAGAAACAACCAATACATTAAATTTAAGCAGAGAAAACAAATTTAAAGGATAGAAATCGAAAAAAAAAACTTGAGAGTTTTAGAATTTTTAATATGGATATCCTTGAAAACTATCATGCAGGACTTTTAAAGGTTTTCTTTCAAAGAGGTTTTGATATACATATGTATGTGTGTGATAGATTAGAGTTTCTTTTAGAAATTTTTGGGATATATTAATTTTTAAATATTTATGTACAAACTAAAGAAATTAAAAAAAAAAAAATCAAAAATTACTTAAACATACCGTACAAATTATATAGTATTACAATTACTTAATATGTTTCAGAATAATATCATCACTTTAAAAAATTATTAATTTGATAATGAATGCGTTTCTATTATTTCTCGTCATTATTTAATAATTGTCTTTTCCGTATTTTTAGTCCCAAATTACGATTTTCACGTACTGCTGAAACTACAGCCACACAGCCGGCCAAACAATTCAGTTATTACATGAGAAATTGGCCGCCTCATTGTTGTGATTTACCGCAGTTGGATTAATTTCTCCGGGGCTATTTGAAAAACCGGGTTTACGTGAACAAAACACAAATAACTCACGTTCTGAAAGATGAAATTCGGCACTGAGTTGGAGAGATAAGTGCGGCTTTGTTGCAAAATATGGTTTAAAATTTAGCCAATGTACTTCCTAACCTTCAAATTTGACCACCCCTTACATACGTGTATAGTATTTACAGCTGTGTTCAAAATAATAGGAGTGCACCAATCTAATATTTCTACAGTTGAAATTTGTTAGTGTACCAATTTGCAAAACAAGTGATATTCTAACGAAAGTTACTACGGTATGTAAGAAATCGATTACAGAAGATAAACTCATAATAACTTTTATACTCATAATAAAATTTGTTCATTTCTGTGTTTGCCATGGGTTTGAGTTGTTCAAAATAATAGGAGTGCGTGTGACGTTTTAAAAATAAAACTAAAAGGACATATAATTGAAGTAAAAAAGTGTAAAGTAAGTTTCAAAAAATGGTGTGAAAACCTTATTTACAGTGATTATATTATATTTCACATAAATTTTTTTAATAGTGGGAAGAGGAAAGCACTGTTCTGAGGGAAAAAGAGAACTAATTAAATATCTTCGAAAAAAAGGCAAAACTTATAAGGAAATTAAGGAAACCTTAGGATGCTCCGATCAAATGATTTCAAATGCTCTAAAATATGAAAAAAGCCTCAAAAACGTGGGCGCAAACACAAAATATCAACTGTTGAAGACCGTCGTATTGTACGATACAGCAAAATAAATCCTTGGGCGTCTTCCAAAAAAATTCAAAAGGATCTAAATCTTGCCGTAAGTGGCCCTACTATTCGTAGAGGCCTGATGGAAAATAATTTATTTGCAATAAGCCCACGGAAAGTACCACTACTGACAAAAAAACAGGCAGTAGCACGCTTAAAGTTTGCACAAGAACACATCAATTGGCCGAAAGAAAAATGGAGAAACATACTCTGGACCGACGAAAGCAAAATTGTTTTATTTGATGGCACTGGGTCTAGACAATATATTAGACGTCCCCCCAATACAGAATATAAAGCCCAATATACACAAAAAAGAGTTAAGCATGGTGGTCCAAAAGTAATGATATGGGAAGCTTTTCGTATAATGGCGTAGGTAGGTCCAATTTACGAAATTAGAGGCATAATGGATAGAAACGTTTATGTTGGAATTTTGAAAGAGGTAATGCTACCTTATGCAGAGTGGAATATGCCTCTTAAATGGATATTCCAACAAGTTAACGACCCGAAACATACCAGTAAATTGGCAAATGAGTGGTTTCGGGTAAATGGATTTCAGATTATGTCGTGGCCTGCTCAGTCTCCTGACCTAAATCCCATAGAACATCTGAGGGCAGACGTTAAAAAATATGTTGCAGAGAAGCAGCCACCAAATGCGGCAGAATTTTGGAACACAGTGCGCGAAACGTGGCATTAAATTCCTTTAAAGAAATACCAGAATCTTATTGACTCAATGCCTCGTAGATGTGCTGAAGTCATTAAAAACAAAGATTATTCAACAAAATATTAAATCGGGGACACTATTTTTAAATAATATTTTACTTTTGTGACTTTAGCTTTAATACTACTAGGTTGTGTATAAACACTCCTATTATTTTGAACAGGGAATTTTGAAAGAAAACTTTGTTTTAGTTAAATATATTTTGTTTTAACAATTTTAATTAAATAATTTATTGGTAAAAAATTAGAAGCTGAATAAGAGATAAATTTTATCTCAAAAGAAATTAATATTTTCTTTTTTTTCTACTTAATTTTAAACTTCGGCTTTGAATGAATGGCACTCCTATTATTTTGAACACAACTGTATGTATTAAAGTATATTAAATGTTAAATTATTTGTATATATAACTAGGCCTTTAAATTTCAGCATTAAATGTGCCACGTCCCTTTATATATGTCCGTCCGCGTCTTCTTGTAAATTGCGTATTTCTGTCCAAAATCATTTTTGAGATGGACAAATCATCCATTTCTTGGATATTTTATAGCATCTGCACAGATATTTAAAATTTAAGACAATTCTTGACTACCACCAAATTCTTAGTATTTGTTTCAGGCAGCAATTTATACACCAGGTAGGTAGGTTAGAGGGTCATTTTATCAGCAACTCAATTAACTACAAATAGGACCGAAATGCCGATTTGATATCATTAGGAGGAACACAATAAAACACACTAATATAAAAAGAGCTACACAGCTAACCTGAGCTGTTTAATGAAAGTAGAAAGATGGGATCCAGCTTAATGCACTGCATCGAACTTTAGACCCCTGCAAGCCTCAAACACCTGACTGCTATAACTGTGTAATCACAGAGAAAGTTACATATAATTTCCTTCGCGGGAGTAATCCTACAACTTATGCAATAAGTTTCGAATATTTCTATTACATATTATTTTGACACTATTACACTACTACTTGTTTACGCAAAAATTTGGCAAAGCATACGACTTATTGGATATCATTCTTTAGGTGGGACGACAGACGTAGTGTCTTCTAGGCTGAGATTTTTGCGAATAAGAATGAAGGGGAGTTCACCAAGGAAATGACAAGGGGTGTTTGTGGACCGGTAATTATTTTTGTTAGTAGCTAATCGCTTCCTTTAATGCGCTCAGGTCATAGTCGATCAAGTTTAAGGTCGTCTCAGATGGTAGACTGAATCTGGAAGGAGTGCATGGAGTGGTGCGACTTTGCTGCAATTCTAGTCACTGCGAGATTTCGAATTGCTCTCGTTATGTCCATACATTGCCTGCCTCCAAAGTTTTTCTGAGAGGAGATCTGATCATAATTTATAGAATGAGCAGAGTTGTAGGGTTTCTGGAATGGGAACCTCTTTTCTAGTTTCCATGAGCATGAGGTTTGAGCTGACTGGCTACGAGCATTATTACTATTTGTTGATCGTATTACATCGCCTGTAATAACATATCACACATCTTATATTTGAACCGCAAAAGAAGACATCGTCTTAATCTTCAGAATGTGGTCAAAGTCTACGGTTAATCACAGAGATTGATTATTAACCTCGATGCGGTGGTGTATTGCTTAGTCTCATATTTCTGGACAAGAAGTGGGTACTACTTCTAAATAAAACTGACTTGAATTGCAATACGAGTATTTCTTATTGTACAATACTTGCAAGCGCTGGCTGATGCTTAGTATTACGCCTGGTGCAGGGAATATCGTTCTTTGTAGCCTGAGCGTTTATAGTCTACAGTAGACGATGTTCAGCATGTTATCATATTTCTAAACTCATTCAAATAATGCTTTTAGAAAAAAAACTTCAGAGCAGCAAAATCCACACAGACTAGCACTGATGACATTTTTGTTTTGTACAGAATTTCATTTAATCTATTAAATACAATCCCGTATCCATATACAAACTACTTTACAATCATGCTTTTGTTTTATTTTTGGTTTCAAAATTCTAATATAAAGAATGTTAGTAAAACAGCACTTGAAATACGCAAGAGGAACAACGAAAGGATATTCAAAAAATAAGGGATTAACAAATCTTTTTTTTTTTAGTTTAAGTAACAAATTGAACAAAAACAAAAAAAAATACAAACACAACACAAACCTCTGAGCCGATTTACGAGGTGGAGGTAATGGTGCACGACCTACGGGGCCACTTGGTGGTGGCGGTGGAGGTATAGACGTAATACTATGTACCGTTGTTGTCGATTGTGATGTTGTCGTTATTGATGTTGCAGCAGCAGTAGTAGCCGTTGAAGCATTTGACGAAATTGAATTTGTGTGAGCATGTTTTTTGGTACGCGGTGGTACCGGTATAGAACGATCCGAACGTTCTGATGATACTGAAGGACTATGACGATTAGAGTCATGATGTATAACACTACAAGTCCAATAATTCATTATTTATTTAATAAAATGGGTTTCAGAAATTTTAACACCAAAGCCAAAAAAATAAAAAAAAGCAGCGAGAGAATAAAATGTTTCATGTTAAAAAGAAACAGAAAATAAAAATGAATTTCTGATGTTATCTACATACTACAAGTGAGGGCGAAAAACTAGAGTGAACATATATATACCTGTCACTGTTACTTGCATGTTGCATTGTTGTTACAGCAGTTGCACCCGCTGATGATAGTGTACCAGTTGCAGTTGCTGCTGTATTGATATTACCACTATTCGTTGTATGATTATGATTCGTTACATGATTTAATATCTCAAACGATGGTTGCATTTGTGTACGTGGCGTAAGGGCTGGTGTTTGTATTACACTCGAACTGACGTGGGGTGTGGGCGGAGCATTGCCTAAATAAAATTGTACCGATTGTGTTTCATTATTATCCTCACTACCCGATGAATCTTCACGTAACGTGTTAGCGCTGCTATTCAATAATGTTGAACCACTAAGACCCGAATTACGACTATAGCCATCGATAAGACCTGGTAAAATACAAAAAATTTCTTTTTTCTTTTAATCGAATAAATCTTTGCTAAACTTATAAGGTTTTCATAAAAATAATCAAAAAATAATATGCTTTAATAAAGTATAATGATGATGACGATGGTTTTGTTAATTTTCAATTTTTGCTTTTAATTTTCAAGGTTTGGTTTTTTTAATTAAAAATGAAACTGGGTTCAAATCGTCGAGTTCGTTATCGCAAGGCATTGATCGAAATTATGATCGCGAGTAAGACGATGTAAGGCCAGAACTTGTTTTCTCTTTAAAGCACACATTGATATTTTTGATTTTGCTTTTAAAGCTCTTACAATTTTTCATTGAATAATCCTCTAGTCGGTTAAAAGCAGTTTGTAAAAGCTTGTAAGTTACACAACAAGCGTTATCATCTAAGATAAACAGATCCCTTTTAAAAAGCTTGCACATTGAAGAGAAGCAAATACGATCGAAGAACTTGGAGTTTTCTTCTAATTCAAGTTAAATACCGAAGAGTTGTGTTGTAGCCACTAAAGAGCTTTTGTCAGAAGTCTGCTAAGAGGTAGTCGTTGAAAGAAATTTTTTTTTTTTTATATTTCCTTATTTTAGATGTCAGAGCAAGGGTTTGAATCCGGAGCTCTCGCCTATTAATCCATAGATCAAAAATATGGTGGTCATTCGTATAAAGAAGTCCTATGTCTTCTAGGTCTCCAGAAAGAAAAATTTTGAGAAACTATTAAAGCATTCTCTATTCAGAAAGCGAATACATTGCTTCATTAACCTAAAAGTCTTCATAGTTTTAAATACTGTTATATCAAGTATCCGTGCTTCAAATAAACCAAAAATAACGCAGACATGATCTTATCCAAGTGTATGGAGTATCCTATGAGATTCCAGCAAATATTCTGTGCACAAAAAAAATTATATTTTCTTCTTCTCAATTTTAAAACTTTGAAAATCTGGCGGATTTGAACTAGTCTTTTTGAGTTTGTAAGTATGACGTCATTTTAACCATTACAACAGGCTTCCCTCACAAGCATACTACTATAATTTTTTTACCGACGACTTTTCCAATAGGGGTTTGCAAATTCTGACAGTTTATAAAGGCCATATTGTACTTGTCAAATTGGCTGTCATTTATTCTGTTTGTTGTGTTAAGTTAACATTGACAACTGTCACTTTTAGCAATATGCTAATGATAAAAATATTTTATCAAAATGTTTTTTAAACATCATCTTTAGCATTGTGGCCTATAGATACACCAATCTGATGAAGCCAATGGCTATCAACTTCTTTTGGCCTAATTGAACGACATGAACTCCAACGACATTTGATTTAATGCAGATGTCACTATAATTTGTGTCAATTGGACAAGATATTCGGCACGAACATGGTCATTTCATATGACGTTGATGTGTACTGGCCAACAAGACCATGCCAATCGAGTTGTTCTTGTGGTATTTACTTCAATAGCAGATCTGCACAATCATCAGAGTGGCTCTCAATTCATATTTTTGCCGCATCTATGTATTTATCACATATCTTCAACAAAACCGCGGCAGACATTTGCTTAAAGTTCTATTGCAAACATAATGGGATTGCTAGGCCTTTCAAAACGAATAAAAAATGTAGATGATACCAATTTAACAGCTGTGATGAAAATTAAATTGCACATTTTAAATAAAAACCACAACTGAATGTTATGGAAAAGCAAAGCGTTATTAAATAATTGATAAATGAGTGTTAATACAGCATTAAAAATGTACATATACAAAAAATATGATTTAGATAAAATACGAGTACAAGAAACTGTATAGTTATTAAACAAAACATAAGGAAGGTGGAAAACTAAGCCCAAATATGTATAACAGAAACAAAAAATGTTACAAATATCACACAAACATTTTTAACACTAGAAGGAAATGAAATTTTAAGGGGTAGTACTTAAGGTTTTAATGATTGAAAATTAAATACATACTTATATACATGAACAAAAATATACATATAAAATAAAAAAATTAAAACGGAAAAAAACAAAGTAAAAAAACAACTTCCAACCATCATGCCAATAACAAGTAAAATTAATATAAAAAAAAATATTAGAGAACAGAGCAGAAAGTTTGTTTGTTAATAAAATTATTTACAACAAAAGACAATAAAGAAGAAAATTTTGAAAAAATAATCGAGAGGGTCTTACCTTTTGGTGTTTCGGTTATATTCGCAACACAATATCTGTCTCGCTTAATATTCAAAGATCTTCTCATAATGTTTTACGCATTAGTTTTGAGTTCAAATTTTTAATTTGTAAACAAAATGGAATTTATAAGGGAAAAACATATTAAACAAATATTTTTTATTTAAAACCAATTTTTTTTTTTTGTGAAATAAAGGATGAAGAAACCAAGTTACAAATCAATTTTAACAGTTATGGATACTTACTACATGTGTTTAATCATTCATAGGGAATAAACCATCAATAAATCTATAAAAATACCCCTATTTAACCTGTTTCGGTGTTAACATAAAAAGAAATTCTTAAAAATAAAGCACTTCCGAATGAAAAAAAAAAACAAATTTTGTTAAAAACCTTCAACAAATTAGTAACAGATTCACTGTGCACTATACAAGAATATGAAAAGAAAAAATATTTTTTTTTTTTTGAGAAATGAAATGTTTAAAATGCTTCAAATAATTGTTCTATAGAAGTGGGTGTTCTGTTCGGGCAACATAAAACATGGGTGCATGAACAAACAAAATTATTATTATTCTCACAATCTGTTCCTGCTTTTGTGATATTTTTTAGCTTTACCGAATTTAGGAATCATTTCAAAGGGATTTATTATTCAAATATCTGCGGAATTGTCATTATTTAGTTTTGTTAAGTGTAACACGAGTAACTTTTTAATTTCTCTTGCCATCGTTGTGATGTAAATTTTGCGAGTGTTAAAGTATAACCCTTTTTGAAGAGAGACATGGAAGGTATTTTTTTTTTTTTTGCCCATAGTATTATACATTGTTAATCAATAAAATTTCTAATAAAGAGTGAAAGGAATAAACCGTTCGAAGCATTTAAAATTTTTATTATATGTGTTCGATCTTTTGAAAACCCAAAAACCCTTATATTATAAAGTTGTATCGGGATTAATGCTAAATTTGTTTCGGAGCAAAATATTGTTTATATAAATTAAGCTTAAGCAACAGTTTTTTCTGTTCGAAGGAAGCCAACCTTTATTTCTAACCTGAACATACTGTTATAAACCAGCTAAAGAAATAAACAAAAAGGAAAACCAATACAACTTGTCAAGTGCACAGTGCAATACTACATACCCTGCTCATACTTTTCCATAACAAAAACAAACCAACAAAACGTATTATAAAAGCAACCCTTTACTTAATAAAAAAATACAGTTCTTAATAATAAGTACAGGTATATGTACATTTAATGCTGTATATAAATAATTTCTAATAAGAAAAACAAAATAATTCATTAAACTTAATTAACAAAAAAAAAAAAGCCAAACAAAAAATTTTAAAAGAAAACAAACAAAAATGTAGAAAACAGTCATAACAAGAATTTTGAAAGCACCGGAAAGAATTAACGCATATCAAACGAACAGGTAGTTGATTGAAAAGGAAAGAAAGATAAATTGTGTATATAAAACTATATAAAAAATAAAAAAAACTATTTAAAATGTAAATCAACAGTTTATTTGAAAGATGCTAAAATTATTAATAATTATAAAAATTAAATAATAGTAATTAAAATAAATTTAAAGTCATACAAATAAAACAACAAAATATTCATTATTTTTGTATTTTTGTTGTTATTATTTTTATTAAAATACAATAAAAAAATAATTTTGTAAAACAAAATATAAAAAAAAAATTCCCCAATTTACTATATCATATTTTTAAAACGTGTTTTTTTTATTTTCTTTTAAACTTTGAACAAGAGTTGGTCAAATGGCTAGTTAATCAAAAACGTGATCAACTAAAATTAGCACAAAGTGCCGTTTTGAATTGAACAAGAGTTACTGAGAAAAATAATAATTAGCATGTTTTTAGGCGTTCTTAAATGTTAATTTCAATTTAATTATTAAAAAAAAAAAAAACTATTATAACATCCAATGTCATCTATTACAAGTGTTATTAACTTAATTTGAATTTTATCAGATGACTGAAATAAATTTTAATAAAATTGAACATTTGCACAAGATAGATCCATATATAAATTTATACCTGTATATATGTATATAAGCCGAATACACAAGATTTTGTATCATTGTATGTTGTATTGAAAACACTTTTTGCTTCAAGATTCACGTATCATTAGATGCCTGCCTTTAAAAACACAACAAGTACAATATTTACCAAAGCAATATGACTTTTTATTATATGGTCTGGAAATCCGAATTCGAATCCCAGTAAGAGTATAAGAAGCAGAATATGACTTTTTGTTGTTGCTGAGGTTAAAAAACGAAAACAAAATGTATAAAAACACAAACAAATTGTAGAAAATAAAGAAAAAATTGACAGTCTCATTACAATTTAAGGGGTTTAGACAGTAATACAAGTCGTACGACATGTCAAATTTTTGTGTAGAAGAGAATGAATAGTATCGTGTAAACTTGATATGTAATTGAGACTGTATGACATTGAGAGAAAACACGGATGAAAATTTGGCAGTTGTACGGCTCGCTTTATTTTTTGAAATTTTTTTAAAAAACCATCACTTCATTAGATCAGGGATGCATTTTTATGTTTTTTTTTTCTTCATTTTAAATGTATTCACAATGTATGTAAATTTTGTATGTACGTGTATGTGTATGTGCATTTTATCTTTTCATTTTACTTTATTTTGGTATTTTACCAGCCCTGTAAACGTAAAAAAATCTGTCGTAGGACCTTTACTCTCATTTTTAAAATACGGATGGAATTTCATAATATTTTCTCTTCGATTTTACGTACGTAAAGTATTACCGTCTAAACCCGCCTTTAATAAAAAAAGTAGCTCAAATACATCTCGTAATTAATGCGTCATTATTAATGATGAAAACGTCAAAAATAAAATACGAAGAAGAAAAGGACTATTCATTAAAAAAAATTAAAGTTATCTTTTATTCATATTCTTAACACTTTATCAACATTAATATCCTTTCTTTAATGAAAGCATTGATCTTTTCTTCTTATAAATAAATTTGCTGTTGACAATTAATAATTTTTTTTTTATATTTTTATTCTTCTTTTAATAATAGGCATTTACCTTAGATTAGTAGCTTGAAAACCAATACAACTTTAAAAAAAAACATGAAAAACAATTGTGTAAGTGTTCGCATTTTTACACGAAAATTACCAACAACAAGCATACAATGTTGAATTCTAAAACAATGATTAAATACTACAAGAGTCTTGTGAATTTGGCAATAATTTGTGAACTAATAGTAGGAATTAAAAAAAATATGTAAAATATTAAAAAAGACATGTTTTAAAAATACGACATAAAATGGGGAATTGTTTTTGGGATGTCTTGTATAAAAGAACAATAAAATTAAATAATAAGATTTAAGAAAAACAAAAAAGCAAACTAAGTGAGGGTTCTTAAGAAAAAATAAAGACATTCCATTAAAAAGGCTTAATAAGTAAAATGCAAATATGTTTTTTTCTTTCTTTATAAATTAAAATACAAACTAAATATAAAAATAATATTGATCTTAATTAAGATTTATATAAAAACGGAAATATTATTACAGATACAGCATTCATTTTTATTCTTTTTAAAAAAGATTCTTAATAGTTGGAAGATTCATTTGTCAGATTTTATGCATTAACTGGGGCAAATAATTTAGGAGATGATTATTTCTTATAGAAATATGTATATGTTTTAATAATAAACGAAAGTTATGTTGATCATGGTGTAACGCGTTAAAATTTCTTTTCATTTTTAAATATGAGATAAATTTAGATTTTTCGTTTAATTTTTTGTTCACTGTTTTATTTGAATTTGACTTATTCGGTAGACATCAAGGAAAAGTTTTCAAAATTTAGCTTACCTTGAACAGATTCATCATCTAAATCATCGGAACTGCTTGTCATGCGACCTGCAAAGAATAAAAAAATTGTGATATAAATAATTGTTTAAAGTAGTTTTAGTTAAGAGAGAACGACAATAAATTCACAAAAGAAAACGAAACTATTTTATCTTAAAACTGCATTTTATAACCAATTTGTTTTGTCACATAATATGTTAGGAAATAAATAAATATCTCATAATATGTTAGGAAATAAACAACATATTTAGTAAGATTTGCGTATTGGCGTACGTGTAACGAATATAGGGAGATAATCAACATTATATAAAATTTTCGTAGAATATCTAAACGAATCGCGTTGCCAATCGCGATGGCTAATCATTTAAAAGTGATTAATTCTATCGGGGCTTAATACACGGTGTTCTTCAAACCAGATATAAATGCACTGCGCTTGTTAACGACTCGAGAGTATATATTTGAAGAAATATGCGAGTTTACTAGATACTGAGTTTTGGATACTGACTGTATTTTTTTAAGAAGAGAATATTTTTACATTTAAAGGTCTATTCATTTAATTTAGAAAATTACATGTTTGATTGTTTAAAAGACAACCTGAGACATTAAAAACAAATATAAATATATAGCAAACGAAAACAAAGAACCGCTTACCTCTTGAACTCTTAATGGAAGAAATACTACTACTGCCACCATTACGACCATACAAAACACTCTCCAAGTAGGGTAAACCATTATTATTGACAATATTCATGCCTAAACATTGCTCAATTTGTTTCCATCGATGCAAACGTTCTTGCAATTCATTGGTTACCTCTCCTAATGAGTTACGAGCTTCCACAATAGAACGATCGACATCATCAATACTTTTGCCGTGTGTCGAAACGAAAGCACCTACTAAACTTGATCTCTTTTTACGTAGTTTTTCACAAGCTTCTCTAGCCGATTGCAGTTGTTTTTCGGCTGAAATGCGTTTCTTTAAATGATTTTTACTTTCTAATTCATAAGTGTACTGGAGCCATGATTGTAGTTGAGGCGGTGGTGCCCAACAATTATCGACAAGTTCAATTTCAGCACGTGATAATTCACTGCGCAACATTTCAATTTCTTTTTTTAGTTGTTGAACTTCTAAATCAGAATTTGAAGATGTTAAGGTGGGTACTTCTTTTAAACGTCTTTCCAAATCCATTTTTTCAGTTGCAACATTCTCTTGCTCCAAACGGGCACGCTCCAGTTCCTAAATAAATATATTTTATATTAAAATAAATGTTATTGAAAATTCTTGAACTTTGTTTTTAATATTTACCTTTTGCATTTCTTGCAAACTTTGTTCAGCTCTTTGTAATCCCTCCATATCCTGAGCCATACGTCGTAAATGTCTTTTTGCATTTTTATTTTGCTGATACGCATACCAACAACCAATTATTGCACTTAAAAGTAAAGTAACTAAAATATAGTCCTTCCAACGTGTACCAGTCTCTGTCGGAAAAGAGAATCAAAAGTTATTTAAAGACAAATGGTTTTTTTTTTAGTACTTATACGTACCTCTTGGTGGACCAAATAAAACTACATCCATAGCTTTCAAGGCAATTTTTTGTTTATGTATAGGATCTTTAATACCTAACACATTGCTTACATAGTGCATATTATTTACAGCTAGTCTAAAGAAAAGAAGAGGAAAATAAATAAAATCAGGCATTATTATAAAATACTGAAGAACAGCGACTTAAAAGGCAGCAACAACAAGGGCAGAATTACTCTGTTTAACGCCATATACAAGATAACATCAGTCATAAGACAAAGGAAAATCTGTTAGAAGGAAAGCAAGTTTCGATTCAAATAGAAACTGCGTATGTCTGGCAAACACAGTATGCATCATTATAAATATAATAAAACATAAAAGGGCATACATTTTCAGAAAACCTTTGAAATCATTAGGCGGACTGCCATATAAAACTCAATGAGAAAAAAAAATGTACTCAACAAACTGAACTTTCAGAAAGAAATTTTAGCCAACTATTGGATACGCATGCAGGAGTAAAACAATGATGACCATTATCAACTGATCTATTCACTATAGAGCTGGATAATATTATAAAAGACGTCTTTACAAAGAGAAGATTAATAACATGGAATCGAGGATTTGGAAAATTGAAATGAAATCTCTCTACTCTCGCACCAAAACAGAAATATTTAGAGATTTATTAACGAATGAATTTAAACAAAAAAAACGTAAAAGTAAGTGGATAGAATATCGTCGTAAATATGAATAATTACGAATTTGTATGTGCAGTATCATTACGAGAAGTAACATTTTTTTTACTATGATTTCTGAAAAAATAAAAAAGTGTGGATTTATGACGGACATAATTCTTTCATACTAAGTTTTTGCAATATAATATAATAATTGAACTTTGCAGTTGAGATAATTTTAAGACCACCGCCACTGAAAAAAAACGTATTATTACAGCAATCTGCTGGAATATGATACATAGTAGATGTCTTTGTATTTTATACAAAATTTAAACGGAATATCGAACAAATTATTTGCGAATAGAAATAGCTGAACAAGTATTTATATCAAGCTTTGTAAGTAAATCAAAGCAAGCTGTTGCCCAATCACTAAAATGTCTTTTATCTTCCAAACTAAAATCGAAAATTTATTTGTACATACCTTGGCAAGCTAGCTCCTGAGACTTTATGTTGTTTAAACAAATCCACATATTGTGGTAATTGTACAGATTGAGCCAACCAATCAGTGGTCTGTTCAGTGGTCCAATTATGAACCTAAAAATTATAGATAAATATGATTTTATTATTAATAACACAAATAAATAAATAAATAAAGAGAAATAAGTATAAAAATAAACTAATTTACCTCAGATCTTAACCAGGCCTCCCATAATTCTTTAACTGATATATGCATGTCATCATTAAAATGAAATGCTTTTTGACGTTTTTCATAACCCGAATCATATTTTAATTCCTCACGTAAAAACTGTAAATTAGAAAAAGAAACAAACAAAAACATTGTATGTATTTGGAATGGCATGCAAAGCAGTAAGTAGAGTAATAAATGGAAATAATAAACGAAATATTAATAACAATAACAATAAAAATAATAACAATAAATGAAAACTTACATCATCAGATTCACTTAAATCAATATTGCCATTATCATCGTCATCCAATTGACGATGTAAACTACGTATTGCTTCCATGCCTAAACGATCTTGATCATTATAGCAATCAAGATCATCGGCCTGACAAGCACCATCTGCTGAACCACTGCCTAAAGCACCTAAATATCAAAAAACAAACAATTCATTTGAAATTCATCAAGTACGAGTATATGATAAAAAAAAAGTAATTTTAATTTAAACAAGAAAAACTTACTAAATTCGTTACTAACAGCCTGGGACATGGCCTCACTTAATAGATTATAAGTATTTTTATGTTCAGCATGGCCACTGCTAGGAGCTGGATGATATGTATGTGAACCACCACCTCCGCCACCACCACCAATTACAGCTCCATGTGATGGATGATGTGTGCCACTGCCAGCTGTATTAAGAGCTGACGAGGCACCACCGCCGCCGCCACCACCACCACCACCAGCTTGGGATGCAGCATACTGATGTTGGCTGTGGTAATGCTGATGATGTGGCTGTTGCTGTTGATGTGGTGGTATGTGTTGATAACGCGGATGATTACTTGGTGTTGGTGGTTGTCCACCGCTGTCTTGTGCACTAAGATGGTTATTAAAACGATTACCACCAGCAGTACTATCGCCTGGTGCAGAATTGCTAAATACTAAACATTTGAATGACGTTAATGATAACAGTGTAAATGTGGTTAAGACTTTAAAAAATTGCATTTTTCTGGGAGATTTGATTACTATATGTTTTGCTAGTTAAAATATTATTTGATTTCTTTCTTTCTTTTTATTATTATCGTTAGCACTTAAAGGCACACAATATTCGTTAAATACAAAAATAAAAAAAAATTAAATTAAAAAGAAAAAAGAATTAAAAAAAGAATCTGCAATTAGAAAGAAAATATAGCAATTTTTATTAATAACATTTAATAATTTAAATTAAAAAAACAATTAAATAAATTGGCAAAATTTGAGTATTTTTAATAACAAAAAAAAAAAAAAAAAACTCGTTGCCCTCATTACTTTTAAGGTTTCTTTTTTAATTTGTCATTATTTTAACTGTTACCAATTGTAAGTAAATACATATGTACAGAATATTATAGTCATTTGCTTTAATTGTATTATTTATTTGGTCAAATTAATTGTTCAATTCAAGTGCAACGAAAAGTAAATTTAACATTTGACCTTTGGAATATCCAAAACAATTAAACAATGACTGACGTAACTGTTAAGCTTAAATATGTATGATATTTGTTTGTAAAGATTTTTTATTCAATTGTAATATATACATACATGCATACATATACATATGAATATGTGACTGTCGAAAAATCATACAATCAAAATTTGGTAAGATATTAGGTATATCCCCGAGAAGGTTCTTGGCAGTGGGTGAAATTGCATATGTAGCTGTGGTATTTCCCACACAAATTAAATACTGACTTTTGTATACCTTAGGAAAGGTTAAAGCTACAACTTTTGAATTTGGTAAAACAAAGATCTGATAGTCAATACAAATCAGCTTAAAAGTAGCAAAAAATAGCATATACATACATGTACATATGTATGTACATTAAAGCGTGCCACCTTACAAGGAAAAAAGTTTAACCGTTCCGCCTCTAATATAACGTAATTTTGCAAGAAGATTTCGAAAAACATATTTTTTTAGCCGAACCTAGGGGTCTTCTCTTCAGTTTTTTCGTTATATCTTAGGCACTTACAGTCCGATTTTAAAGTATGATGATACATATAACAATTTTTTTTGTCTCAAGAAGACTAATGTTTTGCCCTTAAGGGCTATTGACCTCAATATTGGTATTTTCGAGACAAAAACATTGAAATATAAAATTTTTTTGCCTAACATAAAAATTTTTTTTTTTCGAAATCTTGCAATGTACGTACATATGTATATACATAATTCAAATAGGCGTAGGGAAGAAGAAGGTTATTGATTTTAAAATAGAAAATTTAAAGATTTGCTCAATATTTTTTATCATATGGCTCTTTTGTATAAATGGCAGAAGGTCTGTTTATAACAGGGCTAATTAATTAATCATTTTTTAAAGAAAATTATATTTTCACTACATATTTCCACCAGCTTACCTCACACATACCTAATAAATTAATGGTTAAACAATAACAAATTTGATTGATGTTTCTTAGGCACAAAAAAAAATGAGTACTCGTGCCATAAAGGTCCATAAAGATAATAAATATTGTAAATATTTAACAACACCTAAATATGGAAGGTAAAATTTTAAGTTGCGTTTTTCAAGCTTAAAAAAATTGAATACTCCTACAAAAAAAAATTCATTAATTTAATTAATACAGGGGCAAATTACGGCATTCGATATCAAGCAAAATTCCATACAATTTAAAAACAATTTTCATACAAATTTCGTTCGATATCGAATGCTGTAATTTGCCCCCAGGTCTAAAAACTAAAGAAACATTTTTTTAAGTACAGCTTTACAAATTAAAAAATTCTTTAAAAGTCTGATGGAAATTTAAATTTTTGTTAAAAATAAATAAACAAAAATTTATTTATATTTACAATAAAGTTTGAATTGATTAAAAAAAAATCTTTAAAACATTTTAATCTTTTCATTTTGTGATGGAAATCTTCTCCAGCTACTTTTTTTCCTGCTTCTTGAGAATGAATATATTTGAATACAATTAAAGTTACAAAAGAAAAAACAAAAATTAAAATAAAATTGTAATTGTTTGTGATCGCTAAATGATTATTTTAATATTTAAACAAAGCTTAGGAAAATATAAAAATAAAAATGGTTGGGGCTTAACTCTATAAGAAAGAAAAAATAGAAATAAGAAAACAATAGTAGTCGTGTTGCAGTCGTTTTAGACACTTACACTCGAAAGCCAAATATGAAAGCCGTTAGTTCATTTACGGGCACCCTATGACTCTGCCACCCACCCTCTGATTAAAACGTTTGTAATATACTTATACATACGTATGTAGATGAGTCAATAGTTAATAAAAGCGAACATTATTTTAATACGATTTACGAGTTTTGATAATTATAAAAAAGCATAAAAAACCACAAGTCCTAAAGTCGAAAAAGATATGAAGTTTATTTTGAATGTTTTTGTTAATTGAGTTTAAAAAAAATACTACTACTACTACTTATACAGATTTACAACACATATACAGTTAAAAAAATAGTCAAAAAAAAAATATAAAGTCGAAAAATTTACTACAGTGGCGGCTGAAAGTGCAAAAATAGTTATTATTAATATTGTATTTATTTTAATTTAAATTTTTTGTTACATGCAATTGCTTGGAAATAAACTGCTCATTAGAAATTTGTTTATAAAGCTTAATCAAATATTGTCTAATACTTCTTCTCAATTGTCTAAAATTGAATTGCTAGAGATGCTACATATTTTATCTAAATTGAAGCACACACTTCATTGTATATTGAACCCGTAATTTCAGATAGAAAGAGGAAAAAATTCAATTGGGTTTGTAGTTTAGAAAAGGTTAATTGACATAAAAGTTAATGACAAAACCATAGTATTTTTTAAGCTATACAGTCAAAATATTATCGCTCGTAAACAGAAATATTTACATTTAATACTTTCACAATATTGTGTTATAAAAATGACTATTAGCGGAGCGAAATCTTCGCTGGGCCATATCCTTATCTTCAAAAAAAAATTGCAAACAATGCAGCTTTGAGCATAAAGCCATCAGGATGTGCGATTAGTTAAAAACTCTTTAAAAATGAATGCCCGTATTCATAAAAAATAAAACAGTTTTATTAATTCCTTATTTGACAATTACTCCATAGAAATATGTCAAATAAGCACTCTCTCTATAAACCAATTTTATTTTTTATGAATACGGGCAAAAAAGTTTTGCTTCTAAAGTTTGGCTTTCAATAAAGTAACTTCTGATCTTCACTGTTTTGTAGGTTTAAAGTGGGTACTGCGTATCATTAAAAAAAACTATTTTTTTTAAATTAAAAAACAAATCTGTTTTAGTTTTGAAGGTTTATATTCAATGGCTGGAAAGAAAAAAAAACAAAAACACAACAAAAATAAACGCAACCACAGCAAAGCGCACACGCAGTCATAAACATGAATTTATAATAGAAATAAAAACTTGTTTATGCTTTAGTTTTGAACAAAAATATTCTAAAATTTACCTATTAATAATACAAAAAAAATTATTTTTACTTCAGCTTTTAACATTTCACTATCTTGAACTTGAGAATAATTTTGTTTTTTATTATTAAACAACGAATCGAAGCTTCGATAGACACATTCGAAAGTGAAATGATGTAAGAAAAAAGGCAAACAAACAAAAAGCGGGGAGAGGTCAGACAAATTTAGCAAAAACAAAACAAAAGCCATGAGTTGTACCGGCAGTAAAATAATAAAAAATGAAACGGTATAAATAAATAAAAAATATATATAATTAACAAAAACAAACAAACAAAAAAGAAACAAAAATTATTCACAGATAATTTTTTTTTCTTCTTTTTTTTTTTTTTTTTGTTGCCAGACATTTTAGATTAATAAACATGACAATCTTTGATATACGATTTTGCATTAGAAAAATAAACACGTTTAGACGGCGTTATTTGTTTAACACTCCAGATAACAATTGTTTTTCTTCTCACTAAACGTGGTTAAACTGTAGTCTTTTTCTCTAGAATTCATACAAAATTCATATTGCCTACATAGAAATTAAGAAAAGAAATTATTTATTTAATTGCGTCATTAAGCCATCATTAACATAAAAAGGAAGATTTAAAACGGTGTGGATAAAAATTGGGGTTTTTTTAGAGAATTTATGCACAAAATCTTGTACTTCCCATTCGATCGTTCATTATTATTTTTAACGTTTTCTTAATATTTTTTTATTTATTTATCGCTATGCAAGCTTAAGATTGGTTAAGAATATTTTTAACCAGCAAATTAAGAACTGATTTCCCTAGAATTCAAATAATTTTTTCATAACCTGCCAATTTTTGTTATGAATTTTAAAACGTTCATAAAATACAAATAGCAACAGAATAATTACAAAAATAGAGTCTATGGCTGTGGTTTATATATTCTATTATTTTATTTATACCGATAAAATATATTTCTCATTGGACAAAAGTGAAGGATTTTGTTGTATGGTCTGGAAATTCGAGTCTGAACCCCACTAAGAGTGATCATTTTTTTTTTATTATTAATTTTGTTTCGTCAGGAACACTGTGGTTATTAATATGTACAGAACACAAAAAACTCTGGTGAGACTATAAAAGCTAGTGAACGGACGTCATCTTCTCCTGTGATTATCAAAAAATCCATTGTAATAAAACCTAAGTTCTTCCCATTTTTTTTTTTTTGTTTTCGTATACTGGGTTAGATTCCTATCAAAGACCCTGGTTTTTGTCACTCTGCTCCTTATAATTAGAATATAATTTATAATTCTATTATAATTTAGAAAATAAAATAACAAATTATATTTCTTTATCCAGTTTCTTTTTGGAGAAAATGCGCCGAACTTTTTACTACAAAAGAGGACAGTATCGAATCGAAATTATTTTTTACATTTAATTTTGTTTTCACGGAGTATTTGTTTCTATGGATATGTATTTGAAAATTTACAAATTGATTTATTGCGCTTTTCGAAGTATTGTAACGGCATAATAATATGAATAACTTTCGTACTTACTTACGTACATACATACGTACGTATGTATGTATGTATATGTATAAGTAAAGGATAGGTTAGAACTCTCCTAATTTTATTTTTAAAATAAGAATGTTATCAATATTTGCCTTTTTAATTGCTATAGAGAATTGTTGTTATTAATTTTATGAGGCCACACAATAAAATAAACTTCGAGCAACTTGTGCAAATAATAAACAAAATGCTTTTTAAGGAAATTTCTATAAAAAAACATTCTTATATTGTTACCTGAGAAACTGGGCTATAAAAAGAGCTGCTCTAACAGTCAACGTTTTATCTTTAAATGCAAAATGTACTAATTTTATATTTATTTAATAATTATCTCTATAAAATAGGTACATAAAAGAAAACTTTAAAGCATTTGAGGGAGGAGGTATATTGTGAATCATTTGTTATGTAAATAAATATGTCCACATACATACATATACACATATGTATGCGCATATAAAACTAATTAAATTGAATAAAATACAATAAATATTTTCTAAAAATATATTAAAGCAATAACTTCAGTTAAAACTTTTCCACTTCGAAATTTCGTAACTAAAATATCGCATTTTTATTAGTGTCATGCGCACTTCTTTGACTGAAGTTATCATAAATACCAAGATTTGGAATGTTTTCTAAAACCAAATGGACAGGTTTTTACCTTGAAGTTTATAATACTACACTCTCTACTTATTGTAATTATACCTATAATTTGTACTGGATACCACAAAAAATTATACTCTGGGAGTTGGTGGCATAGAAGAAACTTAGTGCAGTTTTGTATACAGCAATATAAAAAATTTATTTCATTTTTTTCTATTCTTAATTCAGGCAATTTTCTCTTAAATATAGAAATAAGTTTCACATTTTGCGTTTTAACATTTCAAATATAGCCTAATTATAAAAACATGTATTAAAAATAAATTGATGGCCAATTTAAAACTACCTGTAACACTAAGGGCCATTATTACAACTCTCCGATAAGATGTAGGGAAGTAAAAGTTAACTTTGGTTTAACCCTCACGTTAGGCGAAAGTCTATCTCCAAATAGCTTTGTTTACTTTGATGTTAATGTGTACTCATAAAAATTAAAAGTGATTTATCTGTCCGATAAAATCCGATCCTATCCTATCCTATTATCGCTAACTAGTAATAATGGCCTGTTTTTTTTCAGAGCTTGAGAAATTAAAATGAAAGACAGAAGACAGAATTATTTTTGATGTGAACTTTTTTAATAATCTGACAGATAATACAGTGGCATTTATTATTCAAATATAACTTCCGACATAGGTATGTTTACCTCAGTCATGAGTTATATGGTCTTTGTGAACAGTCCATTTTTAATTTTTTCATTAAACTGGCCGTATGGCGTTACTGTAGACTTGATTATGAATGATAGGTATAAATTCAAAAACACAAACATCTAGAAGCGCTGTATGGCAAGTTACGCTATCTTGTTGAAATCAAATTTTGTTGACGCTTAGCAGATTAATTTTTGCAAACAAATAGATATTCCGTCAGCACGTTTCTACCATTGAGCGGTAGCACTTGTGAGAGTACTTATAATCACTATGGGCAAAAATTTCATGTGTTGTGCTATGAACTCCAATTCTTTAAAATACATATTTTAGATACCTTATTATAATCCCTTAATACTGCTTTTTTGAAGATAAGCATATACGTATACTATGTACTATTTTGAAGACACTAACAAAAAGTTTCAAAAAAAGTATTGATTTCACTATGTAAACCATTTTTGGCAAAATATAAAAAAACAATAACAAACATATTAACTGAATTTTTAAATTGTCTTCGTATGTCGCCAGCATTTGCCCTGCCACTCTATATTGCCAATACCAAAAGCAATCAACAGGTCTTAAATAAAATGCTTTACTCTATCTCGTACAGAAATAAACAGAAAAAATTAATAAGTCGCAGTTGTAATAAATTTAATAAAACTTAAAATAACAGTAATATTGACAAAAAATATTGCTAAAATAAAAAACTAAACAAGCAATTAAAATAAATCATATTTTTAAGCTTCGCTATTGTTGCAAATATTTTTAATTTTTTTACTACTACATGTGTACACATATGTACATACATACATACATACTTACATATAAACATACATTTTAAGTTTATTACATACATATATAAACAATAGCAAAAAAAATATCAATTAGAATTACAAATACAACTTTAATAAACAAAATAATGAACGGCAATCAATTAACGGTAGATCATGAACGGATCAAAAAGTGATTACATACACACATGTACATCAACAGTTAATTGTTTTCTGTTTCTATTTTAATAAATTCTAATGGTATGTATTGTTTTATTCATTTAGAAGTTAAATTTTGTGTTTTTTTTTATTAACAAATAAGTAATTCAAAAACATGATATAAAGTGGCTACCATATAAAGTGAAAAACAATATTTCCCAAAGCAAAACATACATGGCTCATATATACACACACTAAAAAAAGGATAGCCCACATGGAAGAGAATAATGACGATTATGATGTTTTTTTTTTTGCACTTCTCCTGTATTTTAAAAAACAAACAAATTTATGAACAATCTTTTGAGGTTTTGTTTTTCACTACTATTTAGTTAGCAGTACTAATTTATTATCTGGGAGAATCTATTTTTTATTCTATTTCTTTTTACTTCACTTTTTTCTTTGTGTGATGCGCACTTTTTCCAACAACAAAATTTGCCCATAGTATTATCACTTGTCTCTCATATACGGCAATAGCTCCGTTTTTTTGTGTTTTGAAAATACTATTAGAAATTTACAAACGAAAAATTATTCCTCATTTATATTTTTCCTTCCTTCCTCATATTCAATTCATTACTTTAATTATTTGTTTTAAATATTTCTTGCTTTTTTTATTTCGTTATACAAACAAGTTGAAGCTTGTGATTTGCATTTGCAACAAAAATTTTCTTAACTTTTTTCGCTATGACTTATTTTTTTCACTTTGAAATTGCCAATTTATTTTTGTACAACTTGATTTTCTTTTTAATTTTACACTCTTTACAGCTTTGACTTACAATTTAATCACACTTTTCTTAACAAAACATATTGTTTAGAGGTTAGTAAACTTGTTTTCTTTTTATAAAATTTGTTTTTTAAGGTATAAAATTTGTAAAAAGTTTTCTTTAATTCGTTCTCTTAAAATAAAATATATATCCGTGCCAACAACTACGATTAAATGAAAAATACAAATGTCAAATTACAGTAAAAGAACAATGTTGACAACTGCGGGTATTATTTCTGTTTTTCTACTACCTCTAATTTATAGGGTTGTATTTTAAAGTATTATACGTTAGAGATGAGCGCGTCTGATGTATTGAAAAATGTAGTAAAAAATATAAGTACACTAAGGGACTATATAGTAATATGTTTTAAATGAATTTTGAACAGTTAAGATTCAGAGAACAAATAATCGTAATCAGATCAAATGAAACTTACTTTTAAATCAAAGTCGTAATAAGTAGGACGATATGCTTCAATTTTTGTAGGAATATAATTATATGTATATCATTTAAGAAAATATTCTAATGGTAGTGATTTAATAACTTCAGCATTTTATTTTCATAGGAAAATGTATTGTTATAATTGTAGACAAATGTTATCAAAATGTATTGTTTAAATTTCATTTTAATCTAGATTGACAGTTCGTTCACAAAATAGGGAATTTAGCCTACTTGCATGGGTAGATGAAAGAGAACTCAGATCTCGATGATCGATTTAGTGATAAAAAAGATAACAAATCAAACTACATATGACGAAATACATTGTGAACTGTGAAAATCATGCGCTGGCTTTACACAGAAAAAATTATTTTTTTGATTCAGACACGAAATTCACTGAGTTAATAAATTTTTTGTTTAATTTCGGTCCTACAAAGAAATTTGTGAATTCGAACAACAAATTTGTAATTTTTTGTTTGAAAAAAAATTGCGATATTTTCAATAAAAATGTTGCGATATTCAATAACCATTTTTATTGGAGTCACAAAAACGAATCAAACAAAAAATTTAATAGAAGTAGATAAAAGTTTTATTGAATATTACGGTTCTAAGCAAACAAAAATTTTGTCAAACCAATTAATATATTTTTTGAAAAAAAAAAATTTGTTTTAGAGAAAAAAGTTGCCAATTAAAAAAATAAAATGTTTAAAAATGAATGCAAAATTGAACAAATAATTATTCGAGACAACAAAATAATGTTCAGAAATTTGATAGAAAATTCAAAAAATTTTTTTACAAATTATTTTTATATTTTTTTATTATTAATAGTATTATTAATATTATTATTATATTATTTATTTTAATGTAATATGAAATGTATGCTTTTGGGGATAAGCATGTCTCTATGGCCATTTCGTCTCTGTTTAAGAGACTCGTCAGGAGACTTTTTCGCAAAGGTGTTATTCAAAACTATAAATACTTATGTTAAAATAGTTATAAACTAAATGCAAATCATATCCCATTTAATATATAAAAACCAAACAAAAGTATTTACAAAGCAATACATTTCTGTTTTTCAAAAAATTCAAATTCTATTTCTCTGTTCTATTTTATTTTATTTATTTTTTTGTTTATTAAATGTGTGAGCATAAATAAGTGTTGCTTACTATTTTAAAAGAATTATAAAAGCTTTAACAATGTAAATGTGCGGAAATTTTGCACATAAAGAAAGCAGAAAAATGTTAAATTAAAAGCCGCGTTTTTATTATATTATGTTTTATCAACATTGATACTTTTAAAATACATTCAAACAAAATTATTAATAGAATCAAACAAAACTTTATTTGAAAACGAAATAAAAATTGAACAAGCGTTTGTTTGAAAATATTCCTGCAATAATTTTTTCTGTGTACTTCGATGAAATCTTTTTAAGTCACCGTAAATGGTTGGTGACTTGAGCTACTTATTGGCCATTTGTAAAAACAAATTCTAGATATAATTTAAATATATATCTAATTGATATTTTTTTTTTTTTTTTGCAAAAAAAAACTAATAGAAGCACTTTAAGGTATAGTGGTGCCATTACTAGAAGTCTTACAAGATCCTTGAATCTCGAACGCTAAAGCTTTTGGAAGACCCTTTAAAAAATGTAAGAAAAGGCAGAATGCTTTGAGTTATAGTCAGGATCCCTTGTTACTTAGGCTATTATATATTTTTAAACTTCAAGAGCCTTGTCAACAATGGTTTTAACAAACTTGGGAAAATAATTGGCTTTGTGGACGTTACATGTTAACTTTATCAGTGCATAGAGGACAATTTGAAACTTTTATGTGGTCTATCAACGTGTATGTTCTTTTCCTTAATAATTCTTAAAATTATAATAAAACTAGTTACCTATTTATTAACATTTAATTAATTTATAGAAAAACTTAACAATTTTTAATTCCGATTTTTTGAATAAAAATAGTTTTAAATAAAAATCTTTAATTCAATTTTCGATATTTCGCTACTCCTGTGTGTAGAGTCTTCAGGAATTATTTATTTATATATTATTTTCAAATTCCAAAAACAGAAAATATGTACATATAAATTCCAAAAAAATTTTTTTATTTGTGAAATTCTACTGTATCTTAAATTTTAATTTATTTTAAAAATATTTAAATAAATCAGATGTACTCTTCCTCAATGCTTAGAAATCAAAATGCTAAAACCTTTCAAATGCTTTAAAACCACACTTTTAATTAAAACATCCGTTATAATTCCTTATAGTTATGCACACAAAGCTGATTTCCCTTAAGGGATAACCCTCAGTTTTTCTCACTTTGTCTTTTCATCTCAAATCACAACTTTTTAAATGTGAACAGTGAACGTTTAAAGAAAACCTTCAAAAAATAACAAATAGGAAAAGATGTGCTGTTAGCCAGGTTTTGTGTAATTGTATTTGTTATATTTTTCTCTCACATAGGAGTAATATCAAAACAGAGAGAACTGCAAAAAAATGGAAATCCTTTTAAACATGTGCCATTTGCGCTCTCACGCATTTTTTGTTTATGTTTTATTTACATATTTTTTCTTCTTAGAATAGAGAATCAATTGAATATATAACGGTAATAGCAACAGTAATAGGGTTGCCAGGTAGTATATTAAAAAAATAAAAACCGGAAATGCACAACGAAAGCAAGCAAATAGTGGGAAAAATAAAACAAAATTCCACGAAAACATCTATCGAAATGGCCGCTAAGATTCAACAGGATTTTGATTGGAATATTCATCCATTCATTCATTTGAAGAGTGATACGTAGAGCAGATTATAGTGCAAGAGTTACTAGACGTAGGTTTCTTGTTTCATTGTTCAATCAAAAGAAGCGATTAGACTACTAAAAATAATTAAAAAAAATAATATTCTATCTGATGGCCGTATTAACATATAGAGAAATTGCAAAATCGCATACGAAAACGTGTAACGTGACATGTGTCTTTCCGTGCCTACTGTAATCCAAAGACTTTAATCCCATTAAGCATTTGTGAAAGGAACTTGGCAGGTTATAAAAGTCGAAAAGGATTGGCAACAAAGTATTAAATGTGGTAAAATTTCGATGAAAATATAAATTAATAAGTTTATGAATAGGTTGTGTCAATACTTCTGTACGATGAACTAGTTTACTGTTAAAAATGTTATATATAAATACCTCTATACATACATAACGGAAAAAAATATTGATTTGCAATTCATTTGCGATAGTTACTTTTTAAAAAATCTGTATAAAACATATTTGTGTTATAAAAAGAATAAAAGGTTTGCTGTACTATTAAAAAATCATACCTATAAATATTTTTCTTAAACTATAATATATTTTTATTGCTACTATTTATTTTTGTTATAAGTACAAAAACGCCCTGTATTCCTATTGTTTTGTTATCAAAAAAATGTTTGGTCCTGTCAATGTTTTATCTTTTTTAAATTGTCCTTTTGGTCTAAACGAAGAAAAACAAATGCTAAATATAGCACCTGTTGCCGAATAAGCAAGCGATGCTGCACGATAAGAATGGTAGTTTTAGAAATTTTAAAGTATGCATTGAAGTAACAAAACAGAACTTTACAATGGTAACTCTTACTTAAACAGCCATAGTTAAATATAACGGTTTGTTTCTTCAACTTTTACTCTTACACTACCAAATATAATCTCTTTAAATCATTATTTCAATTCTATAATTTTATTCTCAGTTTCTCTCTCTTTTATTTATTAAGTGCCTTGGCGAAATAGACAATTAAATAACTTCCTGATTTTAACGCAACATATACTCCCCCCTCCCTCCTTCTTAACCATTAAAATTTTTGCTGATGTTAATATAGCAGTAATTTCTTGAATGTTACTTATAAACAGTATATAACGGGACTTATAACGCAATGCACGTTTGGAAAGTGCTAACGGATGAGGCCAAGTAGGTTAAATATTTTGGAGAAAAAAAAAAAATCAAAAATCATGATTAATGTTATTTGAAGAAATATTTTTTGGCAATGGAAAAATGAAAACGACATCCTAATGAAAGTGAAATGAAATTTAAAGGAATTAAATAAAAAAATACTTAAATTTTTATAGAATTTTATAAAATTCCGTAAAAAGGAATGAAAATCATTTAAAAAGTTTTTTTTTTTATTTACATACATATATTTTATTGTTGCTGATTTTTTTTTGCCTTTTAAAGAAAATTTTGATAACAAAATGACCTGAATAGAGTTTTTCTTTGTATTGTATTGAATTCTATTTTTTTAGTTGCCTTCTTGATTATGATGTGAAGGAGCAAAATAGTGAAAAAAATGAAAAAATATATATCCTCATCATGTTGAAAATGAAACCCAAGCGATTTCTTATAAACATACAATATTCAGAAATCACAAGCATACAAAAAAAGAAAATAAATAAAAATACAACAGAAACAAAATATTGATGATGTAAATGGGGTTAGAGGTGTAGGGAGGGGTACTTTCAAACAAATTTTTTGCACAAAATGTTGTATATATTATATGAAGGTGGTTTATTGTCTCCTACACATAATATCTCAAAAACAATATAATGAGTGGTAGTATATGAGGCGAATATGAAGCTCTGATACCTCAACCCACTCACTCATATCAACCTCCCAAAGTGTGTCAAAGTTCTAATAACAGTCAATGCTCTACTTAGTGTCGTTCTTTTTGTGCAAAAATAAACAAAAAAGAAATGTAAAATAAAATGTTTTCTAGTGTTTGTTGGTTTGTTTGTTGGCATGTGTTTTGTACAAATATTTCTTTCTGTATTTTTTTATACAAAAAACTTTCCCATTCATATTCATTGCTAGAGACCGAGTGTCCGACCAAGCATGCTGAAGGAGCAGAAGGTTTTTAAAATATCTAATTTATACCACTAGTAGTACTATAACAGTCATGTACTCCATAGGATAGTGACACATACCGTTGTACCGAACCGAAAGTGTACTTTGAAAGCAAATTTTATAGTACAAAATTTCTATGGAAAATGTACATATTGTGTGTTGAAATTATTGTGTATTAAGTTTGGCTGAGTCTATAGTTTTTGAGATGTTCATGTGCTCATAATTAACAATAGTGTGACACTGTTTCCTTTTGTACACCGAAGCTGATAAATTAAATTGTGTACAAGTTTACTATGGTTTTTTGTATTGTTAGCATGGCCCACTTCAAAGTTTTATATTAGTTTATAAAATTAAAAAAAATAAATAAAAAATAAAAAGAATTGTGACGTCTCTATTCTCTTCAAACATTTATTAGCAACAGTATTTGTATTCCAATGAGAATATCATTTTTTCAGGAGGTATGTATACATTTATGATTAATGAAAGAATGTATAAATATGTAATATTAGTACTTTGATTGGAAATAGTGTACAAACGCACTGGTTAAAATGTAATTGCATTTTATTCGTTGAAAAATCACTGAACCTATCTACTACTTTTTTATTATCTACTATTTATAAAGCAACTTAATTATTATCGTTTTTTTTCACATTTTTTGCACAAGAGAATACGGTAAACAAAAATAATTCCGTTATTTTTAAAAGTTCAATCAACAATTAAAAAAATAGAAAAAACAAAAAGGACCCACAATTTAGAAAATTGAGTCAATATGAAGGATACTCTTACATAGAGTTGTCAACTTAACGCTTTTGGCATTGGTTTTAGAGCGCTATTGAATTTTCTACTCGAAAGTTTTTATTTATATTAGTAATAAAAAAAAAACAAATATTAGGAGAAAGATGAAACGACTTATAAAAAATCATCTGAAACTTAAAAGAAGACTGATATTCAAAATAACCATAAAACGGTATCAATACCAATACAACACTCTATTGCATCAAAAACGTTATGCAGTACAACTGCTGCATTTGCTTATGAGTATTTTTTAAGGAACCAAAAGTTTTTAAAATAAAGAGAAAAGTATCCATTTATAAGATTTTAGTTATAAAAGTATATCAAATTAGCATTATTGTACTATAAGGCGAAAAAAGAACAAAATAATGATACGCAGATTAGACGTATCAGATTTGATTTGCAACCTTTTTTATATACATATGTATGTAGCTTCAAACTCTTGCAGCAATTAAACACGGCTGATTATACTAATGACGTTAATATGGAGATTGGGTACTAGAGCAACAAGATTTCTGCTGTGACTTTTTGAACAAAATTTTTGCATCAAAAAAAAAAAAAAAATTGGTTGTTTGGTGCGCATTATGGTATGGAAGTCTCATTAAGTTTCCGTCAATTCAGAGCGCTCTGATCATATGACTACTGACTTTTTATTTGGCCTGCAATTGTAGTCGCCGTGGGTTAGTGATTAGTGTGTTGGCTTGCTAGGACAATAGCGCCGGGTTCAAATTTCAGCTCTGACATCTTAAAAAAAAAGAAATATGAAAAAGAGGCTACTACCTCTCAGTAGTCTTCTGGCAAAAGCTCTGGGAGTAATTAATTGCCATAAAAAAGCTTTTTAAGTCTGTCGTTTGGAGTCGACTTTAAACTGAAGGTCCCGGTACTCATGGATAACATAACATAACACTGACATAGGGTTGTAATGGGCAATTATGAATGTATGCAATTGAAGACTATGATTTCAACAGTGAATGGTGTCAACAAAATGGTGCAACGAACCGCACAGTACGAACCATTCTGGTCTTTTTTCATGAAAATTTTTCCATTTACATTGTAACCACTGTTAACGCTGTAACACATGCTGTGTACTTCTATCTTTAATCCTGGACATACAAAAAAATATCGTTATATTTTCTCAATTTTAGCGCTTTTTTGTAGAATTTTAAAGTTGACATCGCTGCTCATATGAGTACATCACATCCATGTTCATGATAATAATAATGAATAGGGCAACCAAAAATATGCTCTAAAAAATTAGTTTTAAGCACCTAAAATATGCATTGAAAAAACAGTTTTAAGCGTTAAAAATATGCTCTATAAACCCCACAATGCATACATATGTTGATATAAAATTACGTGAATTTTTTTGCAAAAATTTGAAAACATGAAAAGTATCAAATAAAAGTAGCCACAAACCAAATAAAATAAAATTGCTTTATATTTTCATATATGTATGTATTATATTTTAATTCCAAAATTAGGCAAAAGAGTAAAAAAATAATTTAAATTATTGTTGCAATAAACGACAAATTTTGATATATGAAACGTTTTCTAGATTAATTTTTTGCGTTGATCTCAATATGTTTTTGTCTTCTGAAGTGCTGTTTTATGGTAAATATTTTCTTTGCTGACACCGGCTTATTTCAAACTTTACGAAACAGAATTTTCCTATCAGTTTTAAAATTTGTAGCTTCATGAACTATTCTCGCAATTTTCCCCAATTTCACAAATGTTAGATTTAAGCGTTTTCAAAAGTACCCTATTTATTCAATAGATTATACTTAAGTTATGTGTCAGTACGTAGTCATTATTTTGAAAAAATAAAATTTGGTTATAAATAAATAAAAATTTGGAAAATATGCCATACAAATATGAAAAATGCAAAAGTATGCATTTATGACGAAATATGCAAAAATATGCCGTAACAAATAGGGGTTAAACGTAGTAGTTTTTCCTAAAATGAATAAATATCTTGCTTGGTATCTCAGTAACATCCAGAAAAAAAAAAATGCAAATGCATATTTTTGGTTGCCCTAGTAATGAAAAACTTAAATTCGTACTTAAAAATATTGAACGTGTGCACCCAGACAACACATTCAATTAATTCCTTTCAAAACATTTGAATAGTAAAAGATATCGGGGTTTATTTATTAGAAGAAAAAAAAAAGAAAAACTATAACAAAAACATTGTTTGAAATGTGGTAGAAATGGTTTAGATCACATTTCATATTCAATTGGGATTTCTGTCAAACTATTAAAAAGTGATCCAACAGAAACAACATTCAATTCAACCACAGATTTTTATTTTCAATTTTCATACGAACGCGATTAACATACAACATATAAGCAAACTAACCAACCAACCTAATGTTCATGATTTTCCAATTTCCCCATTTTAGTTCGACTCTTTTTTTCTTTTGTATTCATTTCCACTTGAAATTGGATACGACATGAAAGCATCTCATCTTAACAAACATGCATACATATGCACATACATACATACGTACGTACATACTCGTATCGATATGTTTGAGAAGAAAGAAAAATAAATTTTAAATAAAATGATAAAATAGATACAATTTTACCTATAAAATAACACGTACGCTGCTTTACAGCAATATTAGCGCAATAACAATCAATATGTGAGTATTGCTGCTACTCGTATTCAAAATAAAAGAAAGGAGATAGATTTATATGTATGTATATGTGTGCATTTGTATACATACATATGTACATATGTATGTTGTGTGTTCTCGCAGTACTCTTCTATAAACTGATTTATGCTATTGTTATTGCTTTTTATAATTGTTATTATTGTTGCTGTTGTTTGTCAATTGAAAAGTGTGATAGTTTGATTTTATGATGTGATTGATAATGTCTCCAATATCACCAGTTGCTTTCATAATTACTTAAAAGTAAGTGCTTTCAAGACAAAATTTAAATTCAGATCTATTGCAGAAATTTTAAAATGTTTGAAATTGCAATTGAACAGCAATTTTTATGTTTATTTCCAAATTTTTTTTCCGATTTCGTCGGCTTTATAATTGCAATGTTTATAATACCGACGAAATAAATATAAATATGTAGCAAATTTATATCAAAGAAGTTGTTTAAAAAAATTAACGTACATTTTAACCATAGTTGAGTTAAGCTGCAAATAAATACTTCGAGTAATTTACCATGGGAATTTTAAGGGAAATTTTTCTTTGGGGAAAATGTATTTGAGACAATTAAGCCAATAACGTATTTATTTTTTTTAGAAAATGGTAAGACAAAATATGGGGGTTTAGAAATTAAAGTAAATAAGCGTAAAAGGCAATTAAGCGTGCGGCAATTATCCGGGGAATACTGTATGAAGTGGACACAATTTTCAAAACATATTAATATACAATAGAACATCAAACTGGAACTTCCTCATAGGCTTCCGATTCCAAAGTAAATGTTTTGCAGATTTTAGTCGAAGATGACGGGAATGATGGCAAGAACAAGTTTTCTTCAGAAAACAATTCAAAATTTAATAATAGAACTGCATAAAAATAACGAAATCAGAATAATCTGCATTTTTTTATTGATTCTAATCTGAATGCAGAACAGGAACGATTAATTAAATTTTTGTTTGCTGTTCAAAGTTTTGCAATCAATGACTGAATTCAACTTCCAACCTGATCAAGAAAACACAACTCATTACAAATAACCATTTTCTTATATCTTAATCTAATCTAGTTTCAGTTTGCTAAATTTTTCCATTTTTTAACTCTCTAGGTCCCACACACTGTAACTCTTTATTGTTGGTAAATCTTGTATCACTTAAGCATTTTTTTTAATAGAAAATACTCCGAGGGAGTTAAATCTAGCACACAAGGTTGCGTAATGAAGCAACTCTAACTTTAGTTCGCTGGTGCATTCTTTATATATTGTTTTTTTTTAGGGCAAAATATGCGACCTTTTTTTAACTTTCCTTAAAAGCTACAGTAAGTCAACATTAATACTCGCCGTTGATTTTTTTTTGTATAACTGAGACCAATACTTAGGGGTAGATATGTAGATAGATTTTTTTATTATTATTATGTGCCTTTTTTTCGATGAGACAAATTGCTGCTGTTTTGTCCTTTTAAAAATAATCTATATAAATTATCCCAAGCGCATCCGTAAAAACAAGTGCCATGGTCTTACTTTTAGGTGGAATAGTCATTGGCTTTTTTCAACACAATTCTCCCATTCAAGCCCATTATTTTGACTGTTCATTTCCTTGTTACAAATTGACGCAAAAATGTGGCTGTTTTTAAGCACTTCGGACCACTACGGTGTTCGCACAATGTGGGAATTGACGGATCAGATTCTCTCATTGAACTGAGACCTTTAAAATGAAAGAACATATTGAATTAAATAGCCAAAACCAATTTTGGCAATTCGGTGTAATCCTTCATATTTATACTCTCAAAAAAAAAAAAAAAAAACAAATCTAAACTTCGTGTTCCCTTAATTCTTAACGTACGTATGTATGTACTGTATGTTCTATAAAGTAGACGCTATTTACCAAAGCCTTTTGTTCAAACTAGTTGCGCCATCTTGACTTCAGGTCCGAGATTCTTGGCTCTCCTCTTGTACATTTAGAGCTACTGAAACATACAGTATTTTTATATTTATAGCGTAATACAAAAGGGAGTAACTCGATTGCTTGTTACTTTACAGCGAAAGTCGAAAAATTTATAAAATTCGAATAATTTTAAATATAAAATACAATACAAAAATTTTATAAAAATTGCATTAAGATCTTAAGATTTTTTCTTTTATCACATTTTACCTTTTTATAGTATATGTATTGGTACCCAATCGAAATGTTTATTAGTTTTTCTTTTTAATATTGTTTCGAGTAATCAATTTTTTACATTTAGGAAAGCATGATAGAGATGATCTTACACTGGAAGTATAATAAAAATGGACGAATCACCCATAACACTGACCAGCATTATATTAATCGCAGTTTTCCTAATTATACTTGGCATGTTATTATATCGTTATTTCGGAAATCGAGAAACATTTTGGTCACGCTCGTATAAGGAAGAAAAAATTGGTTTATCAGCTCATAAGCTTTTTAAGCCTAATGGTTATATGGTAAGTGTCAACATACAATACACTTTATTTAAACTATAAGATCAGAAATATCATTTTAATATCAAACTAGATACATTCTGGTTCTGAACTTTTACTCAGTTCCAGTGGTAGCTTTAAGCGCTTTGATACAGTAGACAAAGAAAGTTGTAAAAATACCCAAAACTCCCCTAAACACGCTACAACGCCCCTGTGGAATATATCACAAACGGAAAGTGAAATACCACCGCAACCTTTGAGACCGGCACCAGCTCCTGTGTCATCATCACAAACGTTGCCCAATACAAATCAAACGAAAATTGTAACATTTTCTGTAAATTTGGAAAACGAAGGCCCATACGTTAGCCAACAGCAATCCTCTAAGAAGACTAACGATATGTTTAGAACCAATAATATATTGACTTCGAATTTAAAGCGACCAGTAGATATCCCCGTATTGGAAGCACCGCCTCAAACCAAAATGTTTACAAATATCACCACTGTAATACCGGCTACGGCTATACCAAGGCCAGTTGTAAAGAAATCGCCACAACATAATGGCTTTTATATGGAAGATGACAATCCTCGCAACTTATCGAGTTCCGATAGTGATCCCGATCAGTTACAACGAGCTAGTAATACAAACACAAATCCTTTTATAGAAAGTTTACCCTATAAAACACCAGAAACACCAACAAACACTGCCTTAAATCCTAACCAAACAACGACCAACAGCGAGCCTGCAACCTCAATTGCGAATCCGTTTCGTGAAGAAACTAATAACACTGTACATCATATAGAAGACAATTTTACCGAAAAGGGCTTCGATTTGCCCAGATCTTTTCGTAATCGTTCATTTTCGGAAACAGAAACTCCCGATAAGGAGGAGTCAGCCACAATTTCTTTACGCAATCTAACCAATGCATTTCATAATTCGAACAGCGGTAGCCCAAATCCGGGTAATCCATTTTCACATGTGGCGCGTAAAATGAAAGGACCTCATATGTTGCAAAAGACAATATCCGAAGACTTTTTATTCCGCAAAATAGGTTCTAATCCATATGCTCAAAATGGCAATGGCGTGGTAAATGGTAATAATGTTGGTAATAACACTTGGAGTTTCGGCCGTCTGTTGATGCAAGAAGACGCCTCTTTTAATTTATGGCGTCGCAATAGTTCACAAACATCATTAGATTCGGGCAGTATGGCTTCATTAGATGGTGTTAATTTAGAACGTGCCATATCGTGTGATTCAGTTGATTCGGATATGTCCACCAATGGTTTTAATAGTGATTTGGATCAATCCACATACACGCAGATAACCGGTTATTTGTGTGTTGGCTTATATTATGACAAGTGAGTATTTTTATTTAAGTGGAATATACATAAATAAACGGGTATAACTAAAAGCTCACTTTTAATAGGACTTCTATAACAGAAGAGGGTATGGACTTGCAAGTAAGTGTACTTGAAGCTAAAGGTTTGATACTGCCTTTTAAAGTGGAATCGGTAGATACATTTGTACGAATCTATTTAGTACCAGATCAAGCTGGGGCACTGCAAACAAAGGTTAGTATAGCTAGGACGTTGGTTCCTTGAATACCTTAAAAGTATTTCTTTTGTAAGTTAAAAAACATTACACTGTTAAAATCTTAACCTTAATTTGAAGGATCAAGTGGGAGGAGCATTACAGACCTTTTTTTTTATTCATTTTCAAAAAAATGCAATATGTACTCACTAATCACTAGTTTCCTCTAAATTAGTATAAAGAGTAATGCTGAGATTTTTTTTCTGAACATGGGAAATAACAAGACATTGTGTTCTTATTGACGTCACAGTATTCTTTCTAACTGAAGCGATAAAATGCGATTCTGTGTCTTAATATCCTTAATTTTCTTATGTCTTATCTTGTCTTATCATTTTATAAGTAATGAGTTTATCAGATTTTTAAAATATTTCGAGTAACAATTTTACAGATCTCTTGTTGGGAAGTCAATATTTAAAAAACACGTTTACTTTTTACAATACTTTTATTAATTATAATATGTTATTTTATAAGTTTTTTTGAGTTGTATAATGAGACCGATTATGGCCATAAGGCTAGGTTATTCATATGAGAATGAATAAAATAAATAAATAAAATAAATAATTAATTCTATAAAATATCTTTTTTTTCTTTTTATAAAGATTGTTAAAGATTCTTTAACGCCAACATATAACGAAACTCTTAACTTTTGGTTGACTAGACAACAAACAAGACATTCGTTATGGTTTCATTTGTATCATAATGGAGCGGCTCACACATTAATTGGTAAAATTTTAATATTGTCTTAGGAAGTCCAATATTGAAACAAATTTTTCTAATTAGGTGAAGCTGAAATGGAAATTGGTGAAATGCCAAAACCCATTACGACATGGATACCTCTTACGGATTCACGTAAATGCAATGCCAAATGGGGTGAATTGATGTTTTCTCTCAGTTATTTGCCGACAGCTGAACGTTTAACAATTGTTGTGGTTAAAGCGCGTAATTTACAACTTCAAGTGCCAAGTAAAAGTGATCCAAACAAATTACAGGATATACAAAATATATTCGTTAAGGTAAGGCAAGGCAAGGCAATATAATTTAATTTTACACTTTGTTTTCCTTGCACGCTTGTCACAATTTGTTATCATTCCCATGCATTTTGTTCTCTGTTTTTTTTTTCTCTTTTTTTTTTTTTTCTTCCACTGCAGGTTTATTTAATGAACAATGAAAAGAAAATTCTTAAAAAACGCACTTCATTGAAACGTAAAGATCGTTGTCCGGTCTTTAATGAATCCGTGATATTTAGTTTACCGCCACCAAGTCTAACAACAACACAATTACGCCTTACGGTTTTTGGTGTAATTGATGAGTCTACAGTTACACCACTTGGTCATGTTGTAGCAGGTAGTTGTGCTACCGGCAAGGGTTTACGACATTGGCATCAAATGCTTTCATCTTTACGCAAGCCGGTTGCAATGTGGCATGTTTTAAGGCGTGTCACAAATCAACCGGTATTTACTGGCGGTGCAGATGCTGTGGTAGCCGCTATGCAAACTACAGCTCAACGTGCCAAGCGGAATAGTGTATTCTAAGAATATCCTATATATGTACATTATTCTTATCCAAACGCCTCCTTTTGTTTTTTCTTAAAAATGAGAAGAAAATAAAATTCATACACCCAAGTTGATATAATTTTAGTCTGTTGTATACTCGTAATTTCTGCATAACAATCCTTTTTATTAATTCCTAACAAAAAAAAACAAAAAATACTTTGAAGAAAATTTACTATGTATGTATAAAATGTGTATAAGAAAATGGCCAAATTTATGGGTTTATTTAAGAGTTAATAGGGTTTTAGAGTTGTAAATGAATTAAGGAATTGAATACTAAAACTCTAATTTTTTTATTTATTCTTAATTGCTTAAGAAATGTTTTCTATCAAGTTGATCCTCCAAATCCAACGTTCGAATAGCTGCACCTTTCTAACACAAATCCAATAATAATATTGAAACAAAAAAAGAAAGATCCGTATACTTATGTACACCGAAAAGAATATCACCAATATTTAGTCAACAAAGTGTAATTAATTAATGTGTAATTTTATTTTAAATATGCATTTAATAAATACAATCAAATATTTGTTAGATATGACAAATATTACGATTTATTTTTAACAAATTATGCAAATTAATATTTTTGTTATTATTTAAGCAATATTTTAAAAAAATAATAAGACTAAGACAACAAAACAATATGAGGCTTATAACGAAGTTTAACAAAAACATCTATTGGGAATTGTCCGCGGAAACATAATCTTTCACAAAACCCCATAAAAAAATTCAAAGATGCTAAAACAAGAGTGGCTTTTTATATTATATTTTTATATTTAGGATCTTGAGGGCCAATTGACATCAGTCAATCTGGAAATTACGCTTCCTGAAAATTTCTCTTACAGAAGAGCTCGTTTGGCCAGTGTGCTCTGGCTTGTGGCTCTGTCCTGTTTGAACCACATCTCTTCCAGGTTATAATCTTCGATTTCTCTCCAAAAATAATCAGTTAATATGCATCCAAAGCGTTTAGAATTGACTGTTAAGGCCTTTACTTTAGCGATTTCAAAAAAAAGGATGAATAACACCACTGGACACACCATACGGGCACTTTTTCGACATTTAAAGGACTTTATGATATTACCTCAGGGTTTCGAATGCCTCATATTTGGCAATTTTGTTTATTCACACAATCACAGAGCTAAAAATGGGCCTCATCGCTGAGGAAAATTCGGTTGGAAAAATCAGTATCAATGGGCAATTTGTGTATGCTTGAGTAAATTGGACTTTACGGATTGAAATGCAAATTCAAATGCAAAATTGCCCACAATGAGCACATCGAGAAATTGACAAATTCGGGTCTTTCTCCACAGTTTGAGACACAACCGCGTTTTTTTCATCTGAACGAATATTAAGATGATGCACAAGCCTTAGACCGAGGCCACGAAATGAGCGGTAAGCGGCAGAGCGGAGAGTTTTGGCAGCAAATGCAATATTACTGCGCATTAATTCTGAGCGTTTAGTTGTTAAAATGCCATATTTTTATTTTTAAAATTTGGTAATCTATCTTGCCATAATAGCTGTCGGCTTTGTACAGATGAAATTATAAGCTCCGCATTAGAACTTGTTCTATCCATATGTTTTAATTTTTTGCAGCTTACCGCTCAGCCGCTCTTTGAATGGCCTCGGCCTTACAATATCAGTAACTGATCAAGTCTCTTCGAATTTATTAACTGTAATCGGCTCGTAAAGCGTTCTTTAACTTTTTAACGGTTAATACTCCAAAAGAAAAAGTTAGAATGACGTTTACGTTTCGTAGATGTCGAATGACACGGTTTTATTTCTTTAACCTCGAATTGGATAACCCCTTACCCCAAAAAGTGGACGATGTTTAATTATTAGAAGTAGCTTTCTACATAAGTACTTGTCTATATTAAATGTCTCACTTAATACAATTAGGGGTAGCGAAGCACGTCGGGTTTTGGCAAATATTTTATAAACAAGTTAATATTGTACCAATATGCTTGTGTATCTTAAGCTTCGAGCTTAATGTTACAGTCATTTGATCTATAGTCCCCCTATAATGAACTGAATTTTTGTAGAATTTTGTTTTACAAAACTTATATGAAACAGTAATATTTTTTTGTAAGAGAATAAAAATAATTCACTATACCCATAAATTTACCCATATATACGGTCACATTAGACAAATATTTAAAAAAGAGCATAACCATTATCTATTTAGAAATAATATTTATAAATTTATTAATGAAATTTTAAGCAATAAATAATAAAAAATATTATTTGCCAACTACATATTTATTTAATGTGATCGTAACTTAAACCAACTAGAATATAAAAGAAAAACAATCCAAGTACAATTTATAATCCTTAAACGATTTCACCTTAAAAACTTTTAAACTTAAATATTTCCTGTACATACACCAACAAAAACCAGTTCATATTTAAAATACATATATAAATAATTAATAAAAAACAAATTAAAATCAAATCAATAATTAAAAAAATATTTACAAATTTTATACTTTTTATTATTACAAAAAATAATAATAAAATTAAAAGAAAAAAAACCTCTTTGTATTTATAGCCTAAACGTCCCTTTAGTTATAAACTTTGTTTTTTTATATAAACATTAACAAAAAGGAAACATTTTAAATTAAAAATAATAAATGAAATACAAAATAATAAAAATGATTTTTTTTCATATACATTTGTAGCGAAATTTATGACCAAAAGAGTAATAATAAAAAAGTATATATTTATTTAAAAAGAAAAAGAAAAGTTTTATACAATTAATCGTAAAAGAAAATATAAAATAAACCTAAATGTTGTTGAAAAGTATTTAAAAAATACATGTTGATTTATATACATACTATACGATATATAAATATATTAAAATAAATATTTATAAATATTTAATCATAATGAAATTACAAAAAAATGGTATATATATACATATATAAATAAATTATACAAAAACTACTCGTATATATACATATGTATATTTAAACTTTAACCTTAAAAGTAATAAAAATCTGTGACAAAAAATAAATTGTAATCATAAAAATAAATTCAAATTATATATGAAAAAATAAAAAGTAAAAATAAATAAATTGTTAAATTTAAATATTTGTTAACAATAGATTCCAGCAGTAAGAGAATTATTAGCGTACACTGCCTTCATGTTTATTATAATTTTATTAATTTGTTTTTAATTTTTATTTAAGCTTGAAATCTATCTTAAATAATAATTTAATATTTCAAATAATAATTTAAATATTCAAATAAGACGATACATAGTTCGGAGTTCAAACCTCAGCTCTGGCATCTTAAAAAAAAAGAAATGTAAAAGAAAAAATATTTCTTTCAGCGGCTACCTTTTAGCAGTCTTCTGGCAAAAGCTCTGAGAGTGAACGGATTGCCATGAAAAAGCTTCTCAAGTCTGTCGTTTGGATTCGACTTTAAACTGTTGTTTTTAAAAATAATTTTTTAATAATTTTTAATTCTGGTTTTTCGACCTTTATTTATTAATGTAATGAATTATTCAAGCCCAAGGTCTATTTTGAAATAAAAATCTTTTATTCAATTTCGATATTTCGCTACTTTTGCGTGCAGCGTTAAATAAATAATTCCCGAAGACGATACACGCAGGAGTACCGAAATATCTATAATTGAATAAAAGATTTTTATTTCAAAATAGACCTTGAGCTTAAATAATTCATTACATTAATAAATAAAGATCGAAAAACCAGAATTAAATATTTTAAAAGAATTATTCTTAAAAACATGGTATAAATTGGTATAAATTTTAACAAATAAAAAATACAATTATAAAAACTATTTTCGATAATAAACCATAAGCAATTTCATAAGATTGTTCTTTAACTGCAGAAGCTTTAGTTTAGCATTTATTAATTTGGATTAATATGTAATACAATTTTTAGAACACATACAAATTGCATACCAAATAATTTATACAAATTCTTCTACGATATCTGCCATATTCATAAAATTTAAAATCGGTTTATTAGAGTGTTATTTGACAAGTATTGCATTGAAATTTGTCAACTAAGTTTTGGATAAAATTATTTTTAGATTTTATGAATACGACATGTGCTTATAACATTTTTTTGCAATAATAGTTAGTTAATAGTGTGTGAATCAAAGTTATTATAAAAATAATCTTATATGTGTTTAAATTTTATTTGCCAATGAAAAATGTCAAATTTATTTATATAAAACAAAATAAAAACTAAATGAAAACCTACATACATACATATATATATGTATACATATAACGAAATAAAATTGTTAAATCTCCCCTGTTTAAGAATAAATTAAAAAAAACGACAAGTAATATTGCTACTATTGTTGATATCTAATCTATTATTATATTATTATTTAATAATTATTTATATTAAAAAAATAAATTAATTAAATAATAAAAATTTAAACAGAATCAGAAAACAAACAAAAATAAATAAGAAGAATCGTTCAAAACCACAAAATATAATATGGTTTTAATTATTTAAAAAGTTTCAGTATTTAATTTAATGCCAATTTTTTTTAATGGAAAATGTACTGCAACATTGTATCGTAATAAAAGAAGGAAAATATTCATTTCAAATTTCAATCATTGGTGATCTATTTTTATAGTTTTCCGCCTTAACCAGCCAATCAGAAAAGAGTAGAACAATCAAACAGTCAACGTAACCAGACATTACGACGTCAATCTAATAGGAGCTAAAATACTGCAAGTTCATGAGGGTTAGACAGTGAGACGAGACCTTTTAAAAGAAAACAGCAGGCGGCCAAGAACGCTTCTAAACGGCGTGTAATATTTTTGTACAACAAGTCAAGTGTAAAATTTTCTTAAATTCAAGTGGTTTTTTAAATATTTATTTTTGAATTTCTCTCCTTTTTGAATCTTTTTAAACAAAAGTATTTAAAACACATATAAGAGGACTAACACAGGCGCTTATATGATTATTTTTTAATACTCTATACAAGAAACTACAGTTCAAATTTAAGTGATAATTAAAAAAAAAGTAAATAAAAAATAAAAATAAAAGTAAAAAGTGTTTAAATTCTATTATTTTCCAAATATGTTACTTAATAAAACTGAATCGTTAAGTTTAAATTCTGCATATTCATCAGACGACATGGCTACTATTCCTAACAGCTTAAACTCTTCCCCAACATTATCATCTACTTCGACATTAAGCTTGAAAGAACGTCGTATGTTGCGTACCCCCAAATGTGCGAGATGCCGTAATCATGGTGTTATATCATGCGTTAAGGGTCATAAAAAACTTTGCCGGTGGCGTGAATGTACTTGTCCTAATTGCCAACTTGTTGTCGATCGCCAACGGGTTATGGCAGCTCAAGTAGCTTTAAGACGTCAACAGACTATGGAAGAACCCTATGAAACTAGTTCAGATGATTCTGCAACTGGTCAAACGTCTAGCACTCTGCAAAACTTATCGGTTTTAAAGCGCACACAACAGGTTTTATTGGCTCAGAAGAAGATCTATAAACAGCGCTTGAGACATGTTCAACAGACTACACTATACGCAACAGCAGCTATGGAAAGTAAGTAGACTAAAAGAATTTCATTTTTCTGAGTTATAGAGCTAGTAAAGAGGATATCTTGTTAGGAATATTAAAATTATCAAAGATGTTCCCAGCAAATTACAATGAAAGTGTTAGAAAAATAATGCTATTTTCACGACCTTTAAATCATTGAATGAATTTAATTCCGTTTAAGTGCATTCCTAAGTTCCAGTAAATGTGTCATTTTTTTTTTTTTTAAATCATGAAAGTTGGTATGAAAAACATTCTTTCAAATGAGTTGCTTTGTAATAATACATACGTATAAAGTAGAATAAAATGGAAATATTTCGAGTAGAATGTCATTTTCAATGTAATTTTACGAAGTCATGAAAATTAAAATGAAAACAAGTATTTTGCAATGATATTCAATGGAAACTAATAATTGAATTTTTTCTGGTCAGGAAATTATTCGTCTTTTATTTAGGACAGTAAAGTTTAGCAGTTAATGCCCAATATTGTCAATTAAAAATAAATTTAAAGTAGTTTTAAAGAGGAAGTACTTTTTAAAACCTGTTTTCATTTTATTTTCCAAACTATGGCCGCTATAAGGTTCAAGAAGTCAAAATTGAGAGAAGTGTAAATAGAATGAAATTGCTATCTTGAATATGAGCGGACCAGATTTGGAATTATCATTTTACTCAATACATATGTACTCTATATAAAAGTGCCATATGTCTTCGAAAATATAATCATTTTAAATTTTACTCGATGCTGATTTCCCTTACATGCATTATTCAGTTCTACAACTCAGGGTGGATTCTACCTTTCTATGCAAATCCTCTCCTGTCTCTATTTCTAGTATTAGTGCAGCAATTCCCTACTCCCGTTTCTTGCATATAATCTTCAGCGATGTCAATCAATCGCTTATATGGCCCACCCTTATTTTGCACCTGGTTTTTATCCTTCTAATTGTTTATGCTTTAATGTATTTTATTATATACTCATTCTGATTAAACTGTAAAATGTCTGTATTCCAAGTACTTGAGCTTGTCTTCCTACTTTACAGTGATATTTAGCTATAGTAATATGTCGTGGCCTTCTTTAAACTTTTCTAATTATTATTATTACTAAATTATTGTATCACACACCTGTAAATTTTTGGAAAATAACCTGCGAATTTTATAGCAAAAACTTAGGTTGTAGACCCTTAACCTCTCAAAATCGGAACAAAGTCGTAAAATTCTTTTTTTAAGACAAATACTCAGGATTAAACCCCTACTCATGCGGTGCATTGTATTGGAATATTGAAGGTAGAAAAGAGATACATAGATTTTTTTGTAATTTTTATTGATCGCCATATATCAATGAGACAAGTTGCTATCAGTTGATCACTCAAAAGCCAGTGTTATACCTTTACCCTTGAATGATCAACAGCAATTGCCCCATTTGTCGGTGGATGTTGATAGTGAGTGATGACCGTCTTCACTTCAATTAGGTTAGATGTTATCTTCCCAGAAGGTGGCGCTGTACTCCTGATCATTCGTTTCTGGTGGAATAGGCTGGATATATCGGGAAGCGCTTTTTTCTTGCAAATGAACATCATGGAGGGGGGAACCTCTTATTTTTTAAATTATAATTTAGAAAAACCGCAAATTTGATTTTATAATTTTTGTCCTTTGCTGGGAACGCTCTAACCACTATGCCACGACTGGCTACATTTCAACGGAAAAGCTTCATAAATATAACACGGATTTATATTCTTTTAAAAATATATAGCATTAGAATGGGTTCGTACCGAGATTTTAAAAGAAATAACTAGAATTAAGACGTAAAGAAAACATTAAAGTCGGAAATGTAGCCCCTACATGAGCATGAACACCAGTATACAAAATGTTATTGTCGGAATAAAAATGTGGACACTCTGAACAAAATACCAAAAGGACGATATTTGTAGGCGTGGGAAATAAATACAACAAATACTTTTAGAATTATTTTTACATTATGTATAACCCTAGTGATCACCGTAATCTAGTGGTTGGTTTGCTGGCTTATTACTCAAGAACTCCAAGTTCAAACCCCAGCTCTTACGTCTTGAAAAAAAAAGAAATTTGAAAAAAATACTCCTTTCAGTCTTCTAGCAAAACAGCTGAGAATAACTGACTGCCATGAACAAACTTCTCAAGTCTGTCGTTCAGAGTCGACGCTAAACTGTAGGTCCCGGTACTCATGGATAAAAATTGACACACACAACATGGGTGCTGTGAGAAGCTACGTCGTAACCCTGAAACAGGGTTGTAATGGCCAATAATGGCTATGTGGTAACTCTCCCATCAAGACGAGAAAGGTCAGCCTACAATATTGTATTCAGGTACAACACTAAATCTTTTTAAATATATGCATTGGTTCATTTATTCATTTTACCTAAAAAAAAACAATTTCGAATTCAATTTTTCACAGTAGCTTCTGAAATCTACTGGCACGATTAAACTTTTGTATGTTGCAAGTTGCAACACTCCGTCATGAATTGAAATCATAATTTCATTAGGTAGGTATGTATGTACTTTGATACATATGCACATTACATATATAAGAACATTGTATATACAAATGTTTTCCAAGTATTTGTTATAATATTTTTACTTCTTTAATAAATTAATATTCTTTATAACTTTTCCATTTAACCAATCAATTATAATAATAGCTTTAATTATGGATTTAAAAAAAACAATCCATTAAAATTGAATGATTCCTTCACTAAATGTGTTGTTCTTTACATAAAACACATGTCAAATGAATGTGTTAAATTCATACACAACATACATACTTTCGTATGCATGCATGTATGTATGTAGATGAGTAAGTCAAAGATGTTAAAAAAAGATATGGATGGAAACAATGTTTTTTTTTATTAATATACAACAAATGTTTTCCAAGTATTTTAGGAAATTTTCCATGAAATCACTTATAAAACAAGACACAAAGTCTGGACAAACTGCAGTCATACTGTATATTTTAGCATCTCTGCTGTAGCCATATTGTCTGCTTAAAGTTAGAATAAAATTAAAGGATCTATGCTATCGCATGCCTTGTTATTTTACTACATATACGAGATATATATGTATATGTATGTCTATTTGTAATATGATCTTTAAAATGCATAAAATTGAATGAACAAATTGTTCGAAATTGGAAACCATTTTGAAAAATATTAATATTAATCCACTTAATGTTAGTTTTCAAGTACAAAATTTGAAACTGTAGTAGAGCGTCCTGAAAAAACAAAACAGTTATAAAAAAATAATTAAAGGCGATTCTTTAATTTAAAATCAAACCTAATATGTGTTGGTGTATTCATAACCAACACTTTCATTTCGAAGTCCCTAAATACTTGAATACATATACTATATGTATGATACACATGTATCCTTTCGTAAACTGATCGCTGTCATTTGAATACATATTTGAAGTGATTAGCTTAGACAGTATGGTGCCATACTGTCTGTTCTATAAAAAATTATAAGCATATGTACTAGAAGATGTATAAAATAAAACCACAAAGATTTAATAGTATTATTTTGTAACAGAGTAGGAAAATAAAAAAAACTGAACGTTTGAGCTCATTTTGTTGTGCTCTTTACAATGAGTAAAACAAAAATAAAACAGAAACAGTGAGAAAGATTGTCCCATTTAATTTTGTATATTGTTTTTGTTTTGAGTACTACAAATACACTAACTTAAATGTGCGTAGCTACAAAAAAAAAAAATGAATGAGAAGAAAAAGAAAAGAAGAAGGGAAAAAAGAGCAAATTATACGAATGTAACAGAATAACAAAGCAAACGCAAGAGCGAAAAGCTAATTGTTTCATTTGGAACTTTCTCATTTAGAAAGTATTTGTTTTGGTTTTTCTCATGTACAATACCGTTAAAAAAATTTTGAAAAGTGTATGACTTTGTTGTAATGTTTGCGAAATGTTTTCTTTGTTTGCTCACTCTGTTTTGTAATTATAATGAAATTAATAATTTTTTTATTCAGTTTTAAGACATATTTAGTATTTCAAAAGTGTTTTCGAAGGAAAAACTAATTAGTTGTCAACTTCTTTTATGCCCTGTTCACACTTACATTGAGTCAATTTAGGCTTTGAATTATCAAATTTTGGGTTCACATATAGCACAATTTGTCAGCTAAAAGTATTTTAATTTTGTAAGTAAGAACTTAAGTTTGTAAATTTGGGAAAAAATTGAGAAATTTTCGGGTCACAAGTTACTAGCTTTTACACGAAATACGGAAATATTTTCCGCAAAACTTATTTTCCATGTTTTTTTTTTCGAAAGCATTATCTGATAAAGTTGCATTTTTTTGCAGAATACCAAAAACATTTTTGCGGTTGGAATTCACCATTGGTGGAGCGCATACGAAAGCGTAGAGCTTTTGCAGATCCTGAACTTAATCAAGTGAGTGATGTTACACTTCTTAATGCAGCCGCAGTGACACATATTATGCAGCCGACATTTTATGATTACGATTCTTTACCAGCTCCAAACAACTCTTATCCACTTACACATAATCAAAATAACCTAACATGTTCAAGTGACTTACTTGTTATTCCCTGCACTCTAAGTAAGACAACATCTTCAAGGCCCGCCTTAAAAACTGATGACAGCGAAAGGCTGCAGACGCCCATAAGTAAAAAACCAAAATTAAGTTTCTCCATAGAAGCCATTATGGGGTTTAAATAATTAAAACGTTAATTGACTATAACTTAATAATAAAACTAATTAATATTAAAATATGTGATAAAATTACTTTTTAATTTACAATAAAATTTAAAAGAATTAAAAATCGAATTCTGGCCTGTAACATGAGCTTATTAATAACGGTATTTTTTATTTACCCTCAAATTTTAAAACTTGGCAGCACTCTTATCTTGCTTAAAATGTACTGAACTAAAGGCAACTGTGGTTTATTTTAGTACCTCTTTTAGTAACTGTGTTCTTGAGTAAGCATGACATAAACAACAGAAGTTTTGTTTATACCACAAAAGTAAACAAATTCAAATTTAATTTAGTATTTTGTAGATATATTTAATGAAACACTTTAAATGTGATTAAATAAATATACGAAATGTCTGCTCAAGATCAGAGAAATGATATAATTCAAGAATATGTACCATTACTGGTGAAACAATTAACAGGCTTCGAGGTAAGTTATACAGATGGTCAATTAAATTTCGTAGCAATAACATTTTGTACATTTCTCCAAGGATGATGACATTAATATGGAACAGTGCGTCCACTTTGCTTGGAATATTATACGTAATCATCGTAACTTGAGCACTAACAGTCATGATGTGCGCCGCAAAATAGAGGGTATACAAGAGCGTTTTAAGGCCGAAAATTGCAATGAATTTGCTGATTATTTGGGTCGACTTTGTGATGAAGTTATTAAGCATCCTTTATGTGTCGATCACTATGAATTGGATGTTCATTGGTCATTGCTGGATTTCTTATTTTCTCTTGCCTATAATCCTACAGGAGCATTAAGAAGGAATAAACACAAAATTGAAATCAAACCACCTATAACTGAAGAAGCTGTAGAGGATAATGGGGAGAAGGAATATTGGAAAGGTGTATTGAAGGAAGACTTTATACCAGCTCTAGAACACAGTAATAGCGATTCAGAATTAAGTGTAAGTATTTAAATATTGTTTTCGGTATTTCGAGTTTTTAATTGTTAAAATATCGCTAGAGAAATGATTTACTGTAGTAGCAATGTAAGATGATTTTACAAAAGTCATTGTCATTAAGGTTTTTGTTCGTATATGGTATACATGTTAGTTTATTTGAGACTTTAAAGAAATAATAAGTAACTAATTAACAATAGGGTTACAAAGTAAACATAAATCTAGAATGTTTTGGAAAAATAATTATAACATTATACAGTAACAAGCTTTTGGTTTAAGGGGTTGCTCCCGGCAACGGACATTAACTAAAAATGAAGTCTTGTAATTTTTTATTATTTACAAATTATTCATTAAATTTCAAGAATTACAACATGAACAGCCCGGCTGTTCACTTGACTACACCCTATATTTAAATCTACCTGTTTTTCTTATTACTGTGACGTAGAGATTTAGTTACACTATCCAATGCTAAAAATAAAATCTTATGATCAGTATGTATTATAATAATGCACAGGTTTAAGGTTATCACTAGATATCGAATGCCATAATTTGACCCCTGGCTTGTTGCGTTTTGTTTTTATTAAAATAATAAAAAAAAAATTAGTAAAAGAAAAAAGAATTGAACAGTTTTTATTTTGTTTTAATAATTTTTACCATTTCATCACAAAGGATTGGTCCGACAACGAAAACAGTAATAGCGCTACAAATAATTTAACCACCGTTGCCGAAAAACTCAATACAGAAGAGGTTAAAAGTTGTACTTCCTTTAATCAAACCACTTTGGGTGAATTTAAACCACCGGAAAAGTCTATATTATTTAAAAAATTTGATTCCAGCAATGCTAAAGAAAAATTACAGGATACGATACAGCATTCTTGGTGGAGAACTAAAGAAGATGAACATTGTAATGCTGTAATAGAAAGTAACTATCCAGATGCCAATTTCGCTTTAAATTATAGCAAATATTTAAGTGAGAAATCTAACAATTTAATACGTTTTAATGCACCCAACACAATAACCGAACAGCATGTAATGCGCGAACTTCTCTGGATGTTTCATATGCCACAGACTTGTACAGTTTTCGCCTTAGACGAAGACAATCAGTTGAAAGTCAAGGATGATGTGACCATACCATCATGTAGTGTGGTAAGCTAAGGGGGAATGTTTGATTAAGCGAATTATTCAATACTAAAATTTGTAAACTCTATTAGGCTTCCTTTGCATCTTATCTAGAGGAAAATTGTATACCCTATATAAAAATGATGCATATTTTAAAAAATTTCCATCAGGCAATATATAGTAGTGAGGATTGCACGCCGCCACGCACATTAGAATGTTACGCGGCCAATTTAAATTTACATTTAAAACCAATTTGGCAGGAACTTTTAAACTATGAGAAGCGCTTGTTAAGTCCACAAGATTTTGAAGTCAATACTTTAATAAATATGCGTTGGACTTTGAAAGATAAATTGAATCACTTGAAATCACTGTTTGAATGCCATCAACAGGTGGTAATTAACTGGCGTCAATATCCTGCACATATAACGGCTGCCTACCTAATAGCCAGTTTAATGCAATGCTATCGAATGGAGAATAATGTGGAAAAAGGAAACTTGTATTTATCATTACTTTTGTCGTCTATTAAGATATTTTTGGAAATTATTAATACATGGTGGACAGAGGGCAGATTAGATGATTGGCAGCAAGAGTATATAGTTGAAAGGTATTGTAATAAAAAAAGTGCACAATAACTGTTTTCTTAACTATTTTTAATACTAAAACTTTCTAGGGTCAGCAATGACGATCATACCGTTTGTATGCGTGAATATTCGAAAAATAAACGTAAAGGTTTTTTTGTACCAACGAATGTTAGCAAAGTGATTGAAGAAAATAGTATTTTTCACTTAATACAAGAACATTCTATGGAAGCTGGCCGCACTTTGAATTTATTATACAATTTGAATCGTATAGGCGACCTGCGCTATAATTGCGATGCCATGCAAAACAAATTGTATAATGTTTTTATAGAAGACTTTCTAAAACAGGTTAAAACGTTTCAAGATACGGAGGAAGATGAGCTCGTAAGTTTAATGCCTGCAAAAACTATGGAAGATAGTGGTTTTTATAATGAAGCCGCTACAAATACACCAAAACCAAGCAAAAATAGCATATTGAATAAATTAACCACTGAAGATAATTTTCTTTTAATGGCCTTTGCCTTAAACACAAACGATGAAGATAATACAATAGAAGAGGAAGCTGGACCTACAGCTGCAGCTAAAAATCAGGATCAGTTTCATGATTATTCTGCTGAAGAAATAAATGCTCTTACTATATATGAACAGTTGCAAAAATCGAAATATTATTTACCTTTAGAAGAGGTTTTTATAAATTCTTTAACTCGCATATTAAAAGTACGTATCGCCTTTGCGAATTGCTTTGTTATGCGTTTATATCGTGAGGAATATAAGATTTTAAAGCATTTACAAAATATTCGTAAAGTCTTTTTAATGGAGGCCAGTGATTTAATGCATCAATTTTATAGTAAATTATTTCAGCAGGTATGAATACTCAATTTCCATCATAATAAATAAAAATTTTCACAATTACCTTTGATTAGATTGAATCTAATGAAACTTGGGCCAATCCTTCGCTACTTACCATGCAATTAGATGATATTATCTGCGCCAAATTTCCTGAAATGTCTTCACTATTTCGTTTAGAAATCAATTCAGTATTTCGTTGTCAAACCTCTAAAGTAGTAGAGGCCGTAGAGGAAATAATTGCCACCTATAATTTAAGCTGTGAATTAGCCCACATTATCAGTGCGGATGATATAAAATCGTACAATAAAGTATTTTGTTTTCTTCTCAAAGTCAAATGGGGCATTACCACTTTGGAGAAATTGCAATTTGCTCGTAATCATAAAAGACGCACACCTTATGCTAAATTTGAAATGGTCGATTTAATAATGCGACGTTTGGAACAATTACGTTTTTGGATGTTGTACGCCATACAAAGTATACATTTTCATCTTATGACCCATGTTTTACAAGCGATGGGTGAACAGTTGGATATAAAAATTAGTAAATGTGAAAATCTTAAGGAAATGGAAATGGTGCATAAATCCTATTTGAGTACAGTATGTGAACATTGCTTTCTAACCGACAATGTAAGCACTATTAAGACCGGTGTGGAGCAGCTGCTGAGTTTAGTTTCTATACTACGTTGTGAATGGTTGAGTGGCGTGAAATATATTGAAAACAATGGTCCTTTAGCTATAGACTTGGATGATAGTAGCGATGACAATATAGATTCCGATTTTGTTACCAACTCACAAATTGATGCCATGGAATATACGTACATTTGTTGTCATCAGTATTTGGCCAACATTTTAAATGACCAGGTGTATTTACAAAAGAAAACATTTTGTAAGTCTTTATTTGTAATTTATGTATAAAAATTTTGCAAAATCTTTAATCACTTTTTTATTTTTGTATATTTCAGTATCTGGTTTAAGAGCTGCCTTTAATACAAGTTTGCCTCATTGAATTTGAATATTCTTTTATAAATTTAATTATTTTATTAAAGTATTATAACTGAAGCGTTATTTGGATATTTTGTTATTTTTTAAAAGTATTAAACAAATTTTATTAAATCGAATATAAGAAATATTGGTTTTATTTTTATTATTCTTTGTCAAATTGATGATAAATCCTGGGCTAAGGAGGAATCTTGCTAGACTAACCTGGATCAAGTTAGATAAAATGGGGACCAATCAATTCTTGAAGCTTCTAGGGCTGTGTCTACTCTCACGGGCCATTGCTTAATGGGTAAGTATTCGACGAGACTATGTTTAGCTTACCTTTGTCGAGATTATTAATTTGGATCAGGATGTTGTTTGATAATATAAGAACCAGAATGATTTCGTAAATACAGTTTCGAATTCAACACTGTAGTGTATAATGTTCTTGGTTTTGGCATTTACGCAAGTTCATTAATGCATAACAATACTTTTCAATGCGCAACATCCGTTAAATTTGTGCATTACTTTTATAATTTATAATGCTTTACTACTTTGTGTGTGTTCACTGCAGTTTTGCTGGAATTTTTTTATTTTGTAGTATTTCTTATTTTAATATTATATTATTTATTACAGTTTTACAAAAGTTGAGAGTTTTAGAAATTTTTAAATATTATCTCAATAATCCAATCTTGTATGTGCTCATAAATATACTGAAATGTCATTGCATTGTTTGACAAGGCAGTGTGTTGCTTTCCCACATAAACGAATTTCTTTGCATGGTTGCCTTGCAAGCTGAATTTATGAAGTTAGTCCTATTGTCAGGTCCATTCAGCTTTAGACCTAGTGTCCTGGGGCATTACTTTGTATTTCTATTCGAATCGAGAATGCGCTCGAAAGAAATTTCCTATTCGAAAAATAAATAATAATAAATACAAATTTTTTTCGAAAATTCGTAAGATTTTCGATTCAAATCGAAATTCAAAGTAACCCCCCTGCATAGTTTAGTAAAGTTATGCTCTTTTAAGCTAAGTTGGTTAGTCAGATTTGATGTGGTATCACTAAAGTGATATTATAGATCAAAACTATGTTAGAATACTAAAAACTGTATTAGAATTTGAAATATCATGTTTAGAAAATGAATTAAAATTAACCAAATTCATAATTTGGCCTAGAATTATTGGTCAAAAACTATTTAAAAATATTTATTACAATTCAAAATATGTAAGTAAAAGAGAACTTAAAATATTTTACACAATTCCCTAAAATTTCAATTCATTTCTACACCTAAAACTTGTGTTTGTCTGAGCGTTGCTAATAGCAACCATACATTTAAATAGTCATTTGTTTGAAAAATACTTTCTTTGAAACAATATGAATAATACTATAAGAGGTAATTAAAAAAAATACCAAAATCTTGTTAAAAAACAAAACAACGTTTTCAATTATTTCCAGATGTACCTTATAGACCAAGTTTGGTGCTGCAAATATTAATGTTTTGCAATGTTTATTTATCAATAGCCTGGAATGTTGTGTATGGTTTTTATATACTCTATAATGTGAGTTAAAAAAAATTAATTTTCTTATATTAAATATTGAACAAAAAAATTTTTATAGCTTTCAAATTTATATGACTTACACGGCATTAGTGTAATAGTGGCCTATTTGATAGGGTCCATAGTGGAATGTTGTCGTTTGCGTATGAGTTATAAAGGAAATTTACATTCTAGGGTAAGTTTGTTGTTTTTTTTTACTTATAGTTTTTTAGTTTAAAATTAATTTCACATTTTTTGTTTTATTTCCAGCCTGGTGACCTGTGTACTTTTCTTATATTATCCCCTTTTGTGCAATTACCTGTATTGGTGTTTCTTACATTATCGGCTCAAAATTTCTCAAATTTAATAGCAATTATAACAGTTTGTACATTTGCTATTATGGCTTTAGAATTTATATTTGCTTTGGCCATAATATGGCCTAAAACGGAAAAGTGTATCGAATTAAATAAATAATGATTTGATTCTAAATTTAAAAGCAATTTATAATAAAAAATTTTATTTAAAAACTTAATAGCTAAATATCATTTTAGCTACACTTTCTTTTGATCATCCAAATTGTGTTTCTTTAGCAAACTATCAATGCGATCCAAATGTCTTCTCATGGTTGGCAAAAATGTGGTTAAAACTTTAAGATTCTCATCATGTTGATGACCGCTACCAATTAATTGTGTTCTAGTGGGCACCCAGCTATAGATTATCTTTAGGAAAATACATGTAATTGTAATTTTGCTGCTCTCAATTCTTTTTTATAAATTTACCTTAATTGTACTTTGTACTATAAAGCCATGATATGGTTTAAGCGTCTTTTCATAGGCATCCTGTAAATGTTTTTTCACTACTTCTGTATTCTGTTCATCATTGAGAATGTTTTCGAAAAATGTACAAATTAATTGCAGACCACGCTTGAGCCATAATAAAGCATCGGCAGCCAAATTATCTACATTAACATTCAGTATAATAATATCTTCTAAATATTTATAATTATGGGAGTCTTTTTCGTAAACTTTGCGGATTTTCTACAAACAGAAAAAGGTTAATAGTTATTATTATGGATTAGTTAATAATAAAGAAAAAAACATTGAATTTTAAAAATTGTTCTTGCATACGGATCAAGTGTTTTGATTATACTATAAATTATTTAATAAATTAAAAAAAAAAATAAAAACTATAGAGGACACAAAGAAAATATACAATTTTTAAAATTATACATGCCGGTTGTCATTTGCAATTTTTAGCAACTGGCAACTCAACTAAGGTTCGATTGCCTTCCATTATAGATCTATACAGTTCTATAGGTAATAAAAAAAACATTTTCCATGTCAGTTAAAATTATATACTTACTGTGATGTTGCCGCTCATATCACTGATAACAGGAGTAAATAGAGTGCCAAAGGAACCTTAAAGTGTAAAAGATAAACAGACTTTTAAAGCATAAAATTAACTTATTTGTAGATTTAAAGTACGATATGTCTAAAGTAAGTATTTTAAAAAAGGTTTAGCTATTAATAAAATTAATACCAACCATCTAGCATGCTAGTATTTTGGGCATGTTTAGAATTTTATTTTACAATTTTTTATTTACACATTTGGGGTATTCACAAAGTGTGGTATTATGTGTTATTGCCATACGTTGTGACTTATTTTGTTAATTAATGCCTGTATTCATAAAAAAATAAAATTGGTTTATATATTTGACATATTTCTATGGAGTAATTGTCAAACAAGCAATTAATAAAACTGTTTTATTTTTTATGAATACGCGCATAACTATATTATTAAAGATAGGTATAGACGGTAATACAAGTCGTACACCTGAATGACTTCATGATCAGGCCAAATTATCAGTAGAAAAGTGTGCGGAATAGGATAAATGGAAGTGAGTGGTACCTTCCATACAAACTAAATGCCGTATTTAGAGAACGGTTAAACTAATGTTACTATAGCAGGAACTTTAGATAGATTTCAAGTGTTTTATGTTTTCTTATAAATTTAACCCCATATGCATTAAAAACTAAACTTTTTTTGACGTCATTGTTTAGGTGTGTTTCTCATAAAGCCCATTAGCTATGAAACTAAATGAATTATAAGTTATTAAATCGTATATTATATCTAAAAAAATTACAGACTATTAATTGAATTGAATTTATAATGCATTATCACTTCCACTACCACTAAACGACTTAGTATTAATGCAGCAATATTCCAGCCACCACTAAATGCAGATGGAAATAATTAACCACTAAATAAAACCATTTTAGTGGTAGTGGAAAATTACTGCATTAAATAAAACGAATTTAGTGGTAGTGGAATTTAAATGCATTAAATAAAACAAATTTAGTGGTAGTGGAAATTTAGTGCATTAAAAAAACAAATTTAGTGGTAGTGGAAATTTAGTGCACTAAATGAATCGATTTTAGTGGTAATGAAAATTTAGTGCACTAATTCTGAATGATTAGCGGCTGGATATATTAACAGTCCGCGCCATTAAAATCTTACCTATGGTGAACTGAATAATTTATTACATTTGAAAGTACTAAAATTCTTATTAAAACAATAACAACAATTATTTACTTTATACAGGCGGGCTCAGTAAATTAAGAAAATAACATTCACTACAATATATTTTGATATTGACTTAAGCTATGTATGCATATATTAATATTATATCCATATATGAAGGTATATTAAAACGATAGTGGAACTGAGGTAGTGGAACTAAATTTCCATTCCACTATAGTGCCAATGGAGTTATATTCCATTACCACTAATTATTCAAAATTAGTGCACTAAATTTCCACTACCACTAAAATCGATATATTTAATGCATTTAATTTCCATTGCCACAAAAATTTTTATATTTAATGCAATAAATTTCAACTACCACTAAAATCGTTTTATTTAATGCACTAAATTTCCATTGCCACTAAAATTTTTATATTTAATGCAATAACTTTCAACTACCACTAAAATCGTTTTATTTAATGCATTAAATTTCCACTACCACTAAATATAAGAGGCGATAATGCACTATTTTAACCACTACCACTAAATTTAGTGGAAAATTAAATCTAATGCAATAAACCCAACTCTGTTAAATATAATATAAGTAAATAAATAAATATTTTTAATTTTTTTTAAATACATACATACATACATACATATCATCATTAGATAATAGACTTATTACTTTGAGTCATTCAATAATAAAATTTATTAATAAAACAACACTATTTCCTGAAGAAATTTGCAAGTATTACATACATAGCAAACATAGAACATATGGCCACATTTCGTAATGCTTCGAAGTAGGTTGCTACGTTTGCAAGACGTGCACGGGCGCTTGCCAGCAAGACTAATTACCGCTAATATTTATATAAAAGTGTTAACGAATAAAGAATAATTTAAGCCTTACAAATAGTTTATCTAACTGAGCTTAAGTGCTATAAATTTCACTAGGTTTTTATTGGAAATAAAATACATACAGACATATATGTACATATATTACTATATGTTGAATAAATACATAAATAAATATGCACGAAAGACGATGCTATGGGAAAATTTATTTAGAAACTTCATATAAATTTTAATTAAGAGATCTGTTAAGTGTATTTTATTTTTTGCTTTATAATTATGATACTTTTAAACTTTTTAAAATATGCTCTAAGAAAAAAATGTAATTGCTTTTTAACATTACATGATTCAGAAATAAATATAAATATACCACAGCAATACGATTATAAATTATAGTTTGAGTGAATTTTTTTAATTTACACTGGAAATAGTGCTGACCTATTTTAGCATATATGTAGTATAAAAAAAAGAAAAAATTGTTTACAAACACTTACGTATAACGTCAACAATTTCATTGGAGGCAGCTAAAAATTCTTCTGTTTCTATTTTATCACATTCACCAGCTGGAAAACCTTTTAATTTACCAAATTTAATACGTGCTTCTGTCATAATAGTTTTATAAGCTCGATCTATTACTGTGTTCGTTTAGTTTTACACTTAAGTATTTTATGAATGAGAAATTTTCTTTTTTACTAGCCGAGAGATGTTCGAAAACTAAATCAATACTTGTTCAATTAACTCAAGCATTAATATTTTTTAGTTGATTGGTTGGTTTGTTTTATTTATTTATCTTATCATTTCATTTTTTTTATATGGCTTTTGAATATGATTATTTTTGGCAAACAAAATTGATACGTTTGGTCTATTGTTTGTGCCGTGTGTGTGTATCGTTTTGATAATAATTTATTTTGTTGGTACTTACAAAATAGAGTTTAGAATATAAAAAAAGACATATAAGTAGACCTGATCACACTAGCACTAGCAGTGTTATAATGATCAATTTATAGTTTAACAAAAACAAGAAAAAAAATTGTAATTTGTCGTATTACATTTGCTGTTGTGGTAGTGTTTATGGATCGTTTGTCTTTGTTTTGTTAAACATCGTTCGAAATACCATAATGCATGTTTGAATTAATATTGAATACTTTCATAGTAGAGAGACGTATAACTTTTAATAAAAAAAAAACTGATGACGTTTCTTTGGCTTCTATATTAATAATTGTATTTAAAACATCTCTTTTTTTTAATATTAAAATCATTCATTCATTCATTGCATTGCATATATAGAGAGCAATATTTTGTTTTGATAATAAGTGTTTATAAGTCATTTATTTAATTCTTTTATATATTATATAACCAAAAGGATATTACCAAAAGACATTCTTTAAGTAACAAGTTTATTGCTTTTTAAACCGACCAATAGACCATGATTTTTGACCTCTATTAAGTTTCTTTCCTACTACACTTTAATATAAAACAATTATTTGTTTATTTTTTACAAACTACAGATTACAGTATGCTCAAAGTTTGCTTATATGCTGCAATAGTTTGAGACCAGTTTAGGTAAGCAAATTGCTGCCTGTCCAATATTAAATTTCTAATTTTTTACAATGACCGTATAAACTCATGACGAATATATAACAATCTTTTAAAACTTTTTCCTTGAACTCTTTCAAATCAAATTCGTATACTTTTTTATCTGACGGAGTTTTATTCAAATCATGCCATTCCACAACCAAACTATTCTCACATTTTCTTAACTCTATAAGTTTTAAAGGCACTTGCAAACTGTTAATAATTCTGTTGTTTTTGTCGAATTCCACTGTAAATTGTAGATTTTGAAACTCTTTACAGTCATTCCTCAGCCAGGGATGATGAGCTAAAATAATGGCCGAATTTTGGGAAAAATAAAATGAATCATTTTCTTGTTGTTCACGATAGCGTTGTAAGAAACCATTTGCTGGTTGTTTAAGTTGAGTAAAACGAGGTTTATTTAAAGATTCTTTAGACTGTTGTGCCACAATTCTTTGTGGTAAATGTTCTGTTTTGCTATGTAATGTAAACACACTATTAATATAGTCAAAATTAGAGCCCATAACACCTTGTAAATCATGGCCCAATTCAAAGGTATGACCTATTTCGTGACAAATAGCTCCCAGGCTAGAAGCATATACTCCAGCTTTAGTTTTGCGATAATTGCTTTCATCTGGTTCATGAGCTAGATTAAGCTTTTGTTGATTTTGAAAGCAGTGTAAAATATTTTCAAATTTATTGGGCCACGCATAAAAGTAAATAGAGCTAAATAAGGCCAAACCACCTGTACCTAAAGCGGCATGTCCTTTGATATGGTTTCTTATATTCGTATAAGAAAAATCTTGCGATTTTGTTACCTCATCGCCTAGATATATACTGCAACTTATAAAGGCAATAAATTTAAGTCGATTCTGGTTGCCCCAAGGCGAAGCTAATAGTTCCTTGGCAACTTGAAGCCATAAATCTTGTTCGTTTAATTGCCATATATCCTCCTGTTTTAATTGACTATGGAATATAGCACATTTGTCTTTAAAAGCAAATGTCAGTCTTTCATTTATAGCCTCCTTTAGTTTTTCTCCATAAACAGTTTGAATAAGTAGAAGATTTAGATCAATAATCCTTAAACTTAACCTTACTCTTTCAGTGTCTACCGGTTCATCCTGGGCCAGTATAAGTAAAGGCTGTATTTGGTATAATGATTCTTTTTTCCGAAATTTAATTGTTAGTGTTAATTTACTTATGCAATATATAAAATCTAATTGAACATCTCTATTTACTTCACCCAAATCGATTATAAATTTGAATTTTCCTGTATCTTTTGATACACCGGTTTCTTCATATTGAGCATTTTCCACATATAGTTTTAATTTTGCTTGTTTTTTACACTTAAAATTTTCGACTACACCTTTAATTAATAATATTTGATGTGGTATTATATTATTATTTTCTAAATTTAAAATTTTCAACAAATGTAAACAATTCTCAGATGTCATATTGAATTGCTATTTATTTTTCTCAATTGTTATGAAGAACAGTCATTGCTAGAGTTGGTATTTTTTTGTTTTGATTTTTTAATTGGAGTACAAACATTGACGATAACAGGTGCCATTTAAAACGATTATACAAGCATTAATAATAAAAAGTACTGACACATTTCTAAAAAGTAGTACTAAAGTAACCAACCGTGTGAGGAAAAAAGATCTGACACGTCAATTTACTTGAAAATAAAAAATCGTGAAAATATTTAAGGCTGCATACTTTTTTCATAAATTCCTTAATAATTTATTATAAATTAATAAAAAGCACCAATTTTAACATAAAAAGTTAAGTGATTTGTGTGTTGTTGTATTATAAAATAAACTAACTAAAATGTCTTTAACAACTACTGTGCCCTGTTACACCATCATCAATTCTCCTGATTTGGAGGTACCCAATGAAATGCAGCTAAAACAAGATTTGGAAAAGGGCGATACCAATGTTAAGATTGATACTTTAAAAAAAGTTATTCAATTGCTATTGAATGGCGAACGTTTATCGGGTCTTATTATGACAATTATACGTTTTGTTTTGCCAGTGCAAAATCATACCATCAAAAAGCTGTTGCTTATCTTTTGGGAAATCGTACCTAAGACTTCGCCGGATGGTAAATTATTACAGGAAATGATTTTAGTGTGTGATGCCTATAGAAAGGTAAGTAAAAGTTTTAAAAAAGTTGCATAATTTAGCGAGTGGTATTTATTTATCTATTTCATACGAATGTTTCACCCACGTCGTTATTTTCATACCACAGCGTTTCTTTATATATTTTGGCTATGGCCTAAAGTCTGGCAGTTTAAAATAATTGCATTAATCATATAATAAGCCTGAAATTTGATGCCAGAAATGCTTCATTTGGCCTTTAAATTTGTAGTTGTATATTCGCTTAATTTTTTTCTACTACATACTCCAAAAATATATATGCTTGTTTTATTCTACATTCTGTGGAAGTGTCACTCTCACCAGGAATATATTTTTCATAGATTAGTAACTATAGTGTACTATCATTTACTTCAATTTGCTATCCACTTAATGTTAAATGATAAATTTAATATCTCGAAATCTGCTTGCAAACTGTTATATTCCTATTTAGTTGATAGATCTCAATATGTTCGGTCTCCGGTCTAATAATTTTCTTAGCTTATTCGGAAAGGTTTCTTTCGTTTTATTCTATCTCCGTCTTGCACATGTGGATCAAATTAAGTTTAAGTTTACAAAATTGCAGCTTTCTGCGACGTCAGACGGCTTCAAAAACAACGAAATTATATATAGATATAATAAAAGGATAATTGAACGTACATATATAATTATGTTGCGGAATTAATTCCCAGATTCTTATTAAATCATAATGATAGTTTGGTTCTCTCTTCGCTATTGGTAATCCTTGCAATAATTATTAATATCCTTTTTTGACAAACATACTTAATATTGCTTGAATATTTATGTTGATGGTCACAGAATTGTCTTTGCTGGTAACCTGAGGTGTCTGGGGATTGTTTTTGAAACTTTGCTAATTGTATTGGTTATATTACTCACTTACATACAAATGTTGTAATAGTTTTGAATACTTTGCGAAAAATTATTTCTAATAATATACTTTTATCTTCTTGTGTTGAATACAGGGAGGTTACTTTGTATTTCGATTCGAATCGAATGTGCTTTCGAAAGAAATTTCCCATTCGAAAAATCAATAATAAATTAATACAAAATTTTTTCGAATATTCGTAAATTTTTACGAATTCGTACGATTTTCGATTCGAATCGAAATACAAAGTAACTAACCCCCCATTCTGGCTTACTTCCTTTTAACATCTCAAGTTTACTATGGGGTAAAGGTGGTTTCTGGAATTTATTTATTCTATATTTGGAAGAACATTGACTGAAATTTATTTTTGTATATACGATTCAATTAAGTTAGTAGTTTGCAAATAAAATTTTTTAGCTTACATTTTACTTTGAAGCGACAGGCGTTATTCTTTAAATACAAAATACTATAATAAAAGTTCCAAAATTAAATGCGGTTTTTATAATAATTTTATTCAAAACAAAAAATATTTTTCGCTATATAGAATTTTTTCTTATATGAATTCTTTGAAAAACAGAAATGTATTGCTTTGTAAATACTTTTGTTTGGTTTTTATACACTAAATGTGATATGATTCGCATTTAGTTTATAAATATTTGAATATAAGTATTTGTAGCTTTTATTAACACCTTTGAGAAAAAGTCTCCTAATGAGTCTCTTAAGCAGAGACGAAATGGCCATTGAGACATGCTTATCCCGAAAGAAATACATTTCATATATGTATTATGTTGTAAAATAAATTTATTTATTTCGTTTAGGATCTTCAACATCCAAATGAATTTTTACGTGGTTCTACATTACGTTTCTTGTGCAAACTTAAAGAACCCGAATTATTGGAACCTTTAATGCCCTCCATACGTGCTTGCCTGGAACATCGTCATTCATATGTCAGACGTAATGCTGTACTTGCCATTTTCACCATCTACAAGAACTTTGATTGGTTGGTGCCTGATGGTCCTGAACTGATAGCTAATTTTCTGGATACCCAACAGGATATGTCATGCAAACGTAATGCTTTCCTTATGCTCTTGCATGCCGATCAAGAAAGAGCTTTAAATTATTTGGCCTCTTGTATTGATCAAGTGAATAATTTTGGTGATATTCTACAGTTGGTTATAGTAGAGCTGATCTATAAAGTGTGTCATGCTAATCCCTCTGAAAGATCACGTTTCATTCGTTGCATTTATAATCTTTTAAATTCCTCATCAAATGCAGTACGTTATGAGGCTGCTGGTACTTTAATTACTTTGTCATCGGCACCTACAGCCATTAAAGCTGCCGCTGGCTGTTATATTGAATTGATTGTTAAGGAGAGTGATAACAATGTAAAGTTGATTGTATTGGATCGCTTGATTGCCATGAAAGAAAATGAGAATATGGAAAAAGTTATGCAAGATTTAGTTATGGACATTTTGCGTGTTTTGGCTGCTCCTGATATTGAAGTGAGACGTAAAACTTTGGCTTTGGCGATGAATTTGGTATCGTCCAGAAATATTAATGAAATGGTGTTGGTCTTAAAGAAAGAAGTTTCCAAAACACACAATATTGAGCACGAAGATACTGGAAAATATCGTCAATTGTTAGTGCGCACTTTACATTCTTGTTCCATTAAATTTCCTGATGTAGCTGCTAGCGTTATACCAGTATTAGTTGAATTTCTGTCGGATACTAATGAATTAGCTGCAGCTGATGTATTAATTTTCATTCGAGAAGCTATACAGAAATTCCCCGCTTTGAGAAGCTTGATTATAGGCCATTTGATTGAGGCTTTCCCACAAATAAAATCTTCTAAAATACATCGTGCTGCGGTATGGATTTTAGGTGAATATGTGGATGATAAGAATCAAATATTGGAGGTTATTGATGTCATTTGCCAGACCTTAGGCGAAATACCAATGGTTGAAGCTGAACAAAGACGTTTGACTGGTGATCAAACTGAGGAAGAGTTAAATGTTGTCAACAGTGCTGCAACTACTCAAATTGCAAACAATAAAGTCACTTCTGATGGCACCTATGCAACACAGAGTGCTTTCAGTTTGGCACCGTAAGTTTTTATTTATTTTTTGTTTTTAATTCATGATTTTGTTTAATAATAATTTGCTGTAGAATTACCAAGAAGGAAAAACGCCCCCCACTGCGTCAATATTTAATGGAAGGAGATTTCTTTATTGGAGCCGCTTTATCAGCTACTTTAACAAAATTAGTTTTACGCTACGCTGATTTGGAGCAGGATATTGTGAGTGCAGTAAATAAAACTTTAGTTTGTGTTTAATATGTTTTTTTATATGATTTCTTAAAGCGTGCCCAGAATCGTTCAACTACACGTGTTATGCTTATTATGAGTTCCATTTTACATTTGGGTAAATCTGGTTTCCCCTCTAAACCCATTACAAATGATGATACCGATCGTATATTTATTTGTTTACGCACTTTGAGTGAACGCACAGACGAAGCTGTAGAAGTCTTCAAACGTTATTGCCGTGAAGCTTTGGGCAAAATGCTGGATGCTCAATATGAAGAAGATCAACGTGTTTTGAAAGAAAAACAAAAAGCTGCCGCTAAGGTTCAACCCGATGACCCAGTTCTATTTTCACAATTATCGAATGGTCGTGAAAATCAATTGGGAGAAAACGTATTTGAGTCTAGTTTGAATCAAGCTTTGGCGGGTACTAAATCTACTAATTTGAGTGATATTACATCACCCAACAATAAACTAAATAAGGTAACCCAGTTAACTGGTTTCTCAGATCCTGTTTATGCCGAGGCCTATGTTAATGTCAATCAATATGATATTGTTTTGGATGTATTGATTGTAAATCAAACAAGTGAGTTTGTATAACATTTATTTATTAGAAAAATATTAATAAAATGCTTAAATTATAGATGACACTTTACAAAATTGTACTTTGGAATTGGCTACATTGGGTGATTTGAAATTGGTAGAACGTCCACATCCCGTAGTATTGGCTCCTCATGATTTCTGCAATATCAAGGCTAATGTTAAGGTCTCCTCCACAGAAAATGGCATTATTTTTGGAAATATTGGTTAGTACTGAAAAAAAATGAATAGAAAAAAATAAATTTAATTAATTTGCTTATTGCAGTTTATGACACTTCTATCAACACCAATGTGATAGTATTAAATACCATACACATTGATATTATGGATTATATTATACCAGCTAGTTGTACTGACACTGAATTTAGACAAATGTGGCAAGATTTTGAATGGGAAAATAAGGTTACAGTTAATACTACATTCACTGATTTACATGAATATTTGAAACATTTGCTTAAGAGCACCAATATGAAATGCTTAACACCCGAAAAAGCCTTATCCGGTCAATGTGGCTTCATGGCTGCCAATATGTATGCCAAGTAAGATGAAAAGCTTTTTATATAGTTTATTATTGAAATATGTACTTATGAATATGTTTGCTACCTTTTTTTTAAGATCGATTTTCGGTGAAAATGCTTTGGCGAATTTAAGTATCGAAAAGCCTGTCGATGATCCAGACTCCAAAGTAACTGGTCATATAAGAATACGTGCCAAGAGCCAAGTAAGTTTTTGTTTAAGAAATCCTTGCACAAAATTTAAATGTGATGAAAAACATATATTAAAAAGATTTGTTAGGGATATTAACTGATCGAAAATATATATCCCAAAAGCTTTAATTATTGTCAGTGTAATGGAAATTTAGGATTAAATTTGCAAAGGGATTATGCAAAAAAAACTCTGGCCTACTACTTTATTCCAAACTCTTAATAATGTTTAATTCAACTAATTATTTTTTGTATTATTATTTGACACTTAAGAGCTGTTTTTCAACGTGTTAGTGAAATTAAATAAATTCGTTTATCGATTATTGTCGCCACAACTGTGACATATTCATTGAACATTTGTGCATCAGATTTTATCGCGTGCAATTTTTCATAATTATTAAATTGGAAGATATTAAAAACGGTATCATCTTTGTTGGCTTAAAAACAGCGGAATGCAACAAGCTGATATTTTTCGAACGTTATGTGCTGCTCGGAGTCAAATGCAATTTCATGTATGGTGATGGTTAATTACATTTTTTTTGATGAAGCAAATGGTATGGCTGATCGTTTAAGTTTTACAAAAGACATACGGGAAGGACATTTTTCTTACTACGAGTACAATGTGAAATTATTATTCTTACTATACGAGTACAATGTGAAATCATTAGTGATAGCAAAAATCAAAAACACTATTTCGATAGTTTTGTAGCACAACTCATAAAAGAAGATTCTGTTTACAGATGAGAACAAAACATTTTGTCTGTTGAGCAGTCATTCAAGAACAAAAATATTATAACAGCTGAAGTAATTTCCAGAGTTCTAAGGACCCACTATACCGCTTCAGTGTTGGTAAGGTGGAATATGGGCTTGAAAAAAATTTATCTAATTATATTCTACGTGATGTTTTGTCTTCTAAAAGTCCCAACCTTAATTCCTTAGATAATAAATTGTGGCCAGTTATAAAGAATATATTCTGCACTACCCAGCAATATATAACATGATTAAAATAAACTGAAATCAAGGGTTCAACTCATGGCGAAGTGATTTATTTTTAGTGAGATAAAAATTTTTGTAACATAAGCGTGTAATTGAATTTCAAGTGGTTTTAGCTGCGAGAATTAACAGAAATTTAGCTCATTTAAAATGAATGAGCCGAATCAATGTGTACTGTATAAACCCAAGAAATTTTCTCATACATATGTTGACGAACACAATTTAAATTCGTTTTTATTAAATGGCTTTATAGATCATGTAAGTTAAGAACGTGTTCTTCACCCTAACTTTCATAACAATTACTCTTTTATCGGAATTTACGAATGCATTTAAAATGAATTCAATTTATGAAGTGATTTCGAAGTCGTGAACCAGCTCCATTTTATTTTATTGGGTAAATATGGAGGAGTGAACAATTGTTTAAAAACATGGGATCATTGAAAATTGTTACCCAAATGTTAAATTATATTTAAACATAATCCGATACCATTATAAAGTCTGGTGGAAAGCATTGATTTCTATAATTTAAAATTTTTATTACACCCAATTCACACCTTGATTTAAAAAAAAAAATCTTTACATCATTCCAAGTTTTTATACAGGATTTAAAAAGAAAATATATGAATTATAACAGCAAAAGTAATGAATTCAAGAAGGGATTAAAAAAGACATTGAAAACAGAAGTGGCGACTTATTATATCTCCGTTTCTTTTTTACTTCCTTTACTTACAAACAAAAATAATATTTTATTTTTATTGAGACCAATACTCAGGGGTATACCCCTACTAAATGCCGTGCATTATGTTGGAATTTTCGTGGAAAGGACAGTAGATTATGACAACAGAACATATATTTAGTTTTCTTATATTATTAAGCGCCTTAGGAATGAGACAATATGCTGTAAATTGATCATTCAAAGGCCAGTGTTATACCTTTACCCTTGAATGATCAACAGCAATTGCCTCATGGTTGCATGTTGATTGTGTGGTGAGTGCCTTCGCTAAATAGGTTTTTAGCTGTTATCTGCTACTTCCCAATAGGTGGCGCTTTTCTCCTGATCATTCGTTTTTCGTTGTCAAAGGTTAAGGTGGAATAGAGTTTAACGTCAGGGAGCGGTTACTTTGTAGATGGACTTCTTGTAGGTGGGGGGGACCTCATATTTTTAAATTATAATTTTGAAAAAACCGCAAACTAACTTTCTCATTTTTCACCTTTGCTAGAATTCGAACCTGGGCCATTTGAGTTTTTGTGAGAGTGCTGTAACCACTGTACCACGAATATGTACTTCTAAATCATGTAAATTTCATAGCCGGATCTCATAATTCATTCAAACATTTTTAATAATAAATTTTTAGCTTTATTACAATTAATTCTTAACAATTATATTTTAATAAACATATGTATCTGGTTTATTTTCCGTTTTTTCCAGGGTATGGCTCTCAGTTTGGGTGACAAGATAAGTTCATCTCAAAAGCTTTGTGTGCAAGCTTCGTAAAAACGATTTTCATTCCAATTTCGAAATAATAATTTTGAGTTTACTTTCTCTATAATCATATTACAAAGCGCTTAATTTTAAGTATTCTTTTTTTAAATAATTCTCAAGAATTATTACGTTATAGAAATTATGTGAAATGTTCTTCGTATAATACAATTACATATAATATATTAAAATTGAAAAAAAAAGAAATGAAATATTCAAATATATAAACACATAAGCATATTACAATTAAATCTTTTTCGAACACTTGCATTTTATTTCTCTTATGAACTGTAAAACATAATTCTTTATTTATTTCATTTCATGTTTGAGTTCAAAACTTTTAAAACACAATTTTCTTCATTTGTATGAGTGTTAAAATGATTTTAACAACAAAACCTTGATGATGCCGTTTGTTATCATGGATTTTTAACGCAGATTGTTTTAGCAATTGGACTTTTCATACTGTTTAACACACACTTCTACACACATTTTAATTGGATGATTTTAGTAACTTACAATAGCCATTGTCACACGCACAAGAGTCATTCAATCTAATCTTGTGCAGTGGTCAGCAGCTGCAATAAGTACCATGTTTATCAGAACACATTTAATTTCTTTGGTGAATTCTTCTTCTGTTGTTCGGTCTTTATTCATATAGTACCTTCAAAATCAAAGCGGTAAACAGTTCGAAAGGTAAGCACTTATACTAATATAAAAGTAAATTATACGATATTGGAAAACATTTCAATAGGGTTTTGTTATGTTTATAAAATCAGGTTACAGTAAAGCATTTGTAACACTGTCAGCTATAGTAGCCAAAACGAAAATGGCAAATAAAACACAAAACATGTATACAATTTTACAAAAAAGTACTCAAAAGAAAATTTTACACAAAAATTATAATAAAACTCCATATCTACACTCTCTACAGTAATTAAAATATTTGTATCATAATTTTTTTTATATATTAGCACAGTAATTACAAAAAACTTTTGACAGAATAAAATCCCAAAATATTTAATGTTTTTGTAAGTTGTAAGATGTCTTTAAGCATCTCTAACAGCTAGGAGTCTCTATCGCACCCAATACACTCAATTTTCTGCATTCTCTAAAGATATATTGGAATTTTTTGGAAAGGACAGTACATATAACATATATATTTTCTTATATTATTATTATTAAGCGCCTTAGGAATGAGACAAATTGCTGTGAATTGATCATTCAAAGGCCAGTGTTATACCTTCACCCTTGAATGATCAACAGCAATTGCCGCATCCTTGCATGTTGATTGTGTGGTGAGTGCCTTCTTAAAGTAGGTTCAGCTATTATCTGCTACTTCCAAATAGGTGGCGCTTTTCTCTTATTTTTAAATTAATTTAATTTTAATTAATTTTAAATTATAATTTTGAAAAAACCGCAAACTAACTTTTTCATTTTTCACCTTTGCTGGGATTTGAACCTGGGACGTTTGAGTTTTTGCGGAGCGCTCTAACCACTATGCCACGCACTCATTAAAGTATTTTTCTACCTTCCATTGCAAGTACGTATCATTGTAATAAATTAATTTTGTGCTCATATAAGCCCATAAATCGTCATATTAACTGCAAACGGACGTAACTACACTTTTTGTTTTTTTTTTAAGGAGAAGCAAAAAACATTAAAATTAAACATTTCATAAATCCCGAAAATCATATCGCTCATTTGCGAAAATGAAATGCATTTAAAGATTTCAATTTAGCCTACCGTAAAGGAAAAGTACAATACACTTTTGGTCGCCACTCAGTAAAAAAAAAAGAGATAAAAATATAATTTTTAGCTGTTTTAAACTACAGTTGGCCTCATATTTCTGCATTATTAACTAAAAAAATACATATTTTGCCACTCTTCTCGCAAATGAGCGATATAATTTTTAGGATCAATAAATAAGAATTGGCATCCCTATATACAACAAATGAGTTTGTTTGTAAGGTTTTAATATAAATATGTATGTAGTTACGTTTCCGTAGATTTAGAGATACATGCACTTGTAGTTACGTCCGTTTGAATTTCGTTAATAAAATCGCCATTTTTGATCGTAGGAATCTAAAATTTTGCACGAACATGTATTTTGATAAAACGAACCATTATCAATAAAAAACTCGATTTCGAAACTTTGTGTAGTTACGTCCGTTTGCATTTAATATGATGAAATGCTCTTTCAGATTTTAAAGTCTGGACTTACGGATTAAGGCCTCTTTATGTAAACGTTGCGGAACAGCTGTTCAGTTTTGCTTATCAAGCCTATGTGTAAATGATTACTCATACGTAAACGTAACGTTGCGTTGCGGGCGAATCCAATAAATTTAAAATTTTTCTCCGTTTTTACGTATCAGCTGTTTAAAAATTGTAAACCAATTCTAAACCATTCGCTGAACTCGGCCGCAACGTTTACGTTTGAGTAACGAGGCCTTTAGTGGTGCAAAACAATTTTTTTAAGATTTAGTTACCATTTATTAACTACAATGACCGAATGTAGAAACATATACTGGTTGTCTTTAACAAGCACAAAACAATCATCCAATTCCATTCTTTAAGCATATTTACCCAATTTAATTTTTAAAATATTCAAATAATCTGTTTTGTTTATATTTTCTTTAATAATAACACGGCTAGACATCTTGAGCTCAACTTTTGACATAGGTGTGATGTTAAGTAATTCAGAGACTTTTATTTTTTTCCCTATTCTAGTAATGCCTTCAGCAAAGAAAAATCTCATTTTACTAACTTTTAATATAAAAAAGATATATATTCGTATGTAACTGCGATTTTCATTCGTGGTAGTAAATTTACAAACCTGGTTTGTTTACTACAATTTTTAACAAAGCGTGAGCATCATTTCCGTTTGTTTTATAATTTAGTGAAACTGCTTATTTTTGTTCTTTTTGTACTTACCCCACTCAAAATGTTCTTATAACTGTTTAATATCATGATAAGTTCAAATTTTATTGCTTCTTTTTATTTATTTCTTCGTTTTAAGGTGCTGTTTGTAGTGTTTTTTTACAATTACAAATTAAATCAATGTTGCTGCCGCTAAAATATTCAGTTGTTTTTTGTAATAGTGAATTAGTTAACTACAGTGTTTAGTAGTATTTACATATGTATATAGTAGATGTACAATGTGTAGACCAAGAATAAAAACCTCTAACAGTAAAGGATTTGCTTATTTTATGACTTTTTCTTTAGAATTTTGCCATATAAAAAATTCTAATAAAATTATTTAAATTTAATAATTGCCTAGCCAAACCTCGGCTTTTTCGCTATCCGGGCAACGTAGTCATTTAGATTAACAGCCTGTTCATAGAACCACTCAAATTTTTTGCTGTTTCTCAAATAAAAAGGCGAATGTCCAAAACCATTCGTGTTCTATGTAAAGGCTGTAAACTTTCAAAATCTGCAAAAAATCAAAATGTAAAGAGATAAACTTTCAAAAATATAATAATATAATGTATTGGTACCGAAGTATTTTATACCAAATTTCGAAACTTCAATATTACCGATATCAATTTATATAAAAAAATCAACATTTACAACGTTTTGGAGAGGTACCATGCGCACTTTTTTCGTGACGATTTCTATAGACTATAGAGTCATTCAGACCCAATTTGTAAACTACATATTGAACAAGCATCCTGCGAGCATGGTTTCCAGCCGGCCAATGTCCAGTAAGTACAGCCATAATAACGACCTAATACGTCCAATATCAATATATTGCTGAGTTGGAAATAATTTTCAACGCAGGTAAATTACAAAATTTTTTGTTTTCAGAACAAGTTTATACAAATTTTAAAGTTTTTAATTTTATAAAGAAACTTTATCAGGACCACCCTAATAAATCTGTGTTACGTAACTTTGCCATCTTCTTCCTTACGTATTTTTTCCAAACCGAAGTATTAATTAAGTTCAATATCCTTTTCGTATCATCTTTTTTAATTTTTCAAAGTATATTTGCACTTCACATGTTACGGCTTTTCTCACTTTATTAAATAATTGTAAGAGGGTATTTTTAAATGAGTGTGCCACCTCCTCATACGTATTACATTATTTACACAGAGTCTACTTACCCGCTATGTTCTTCTTAAAATAAAAAAAATAAATATGTATGTATGTAAATATATATATTCTGTCTCTTTATTTATTTTTATTTTTTATTTTTCTTTTAGAAGCCCCTAAAGTGGTCTTCATTTGAGGGTGTAAATTGTAATTTAAAACAACATAATTTTAAGTCATTGTAGTCTGTTTTTATTTATTTTAAAATCGGCTTATAAACAGGGTAACGAGGTGATAATATATGTCTTCTTTTTTTTAGAAAATTGTAATAGATTTTGATTTATTTGAGTTGAATATAGTAGTACTTAGTCGTTTAGTATTTATTGCAGTATGTTAATGCTTGTGCTTAATATTTCGAATATTACATTCGAATGTACAATTAATTATTAAGCATTACTATACTTAATATATTACACTTAATACTGTTTTTACAAAGAATAAATATTGCAGAAATCAGCGTGTGAAACACGGTATTGTAAAAAACGCAGTATATCGTCGTGCGGGAGTTTATGTGCTTTATCTGCCATTTCATATTTTTTATATATCTCGAGTTAATGATGCCACTTTAGGTTTTCGACCCCAAATTTTTCAAGTCGGCAATCCGTTTTCGGATATCTCGTCTAGTTTCGGAGATAAATAGTCGAAAACGGATTGCAGATTTTAAAAATTTTGGTGTCAAAAACCTAAAGTGGCATCATTAACTCAAGATATACATATATAATATGGCGGATAGATCACATAAACTCCCGCACGACCATATGCTGAAGAGTGCATCCATTTTTATTTCAATGACTTTTAAAGGCCTAAAAGAAAGAAATATTCCTATGAAACATATCAAATTAATTTTCTTTCACCCGGCTTATGTTCATATCAAAATAAATAGTCTATATCGTCATATTAAATGCAAACGGACGTAACTACACAAAATTTCGAAATTGAGTTTTTCATTAACTATGATTCGTTTTATCAAAACACATGTTCGTGCAAAATTTTAGATTCCTACGATCAAAAATGGCGATTTTATTAACGAAATTCAAACGGACGTAACTAACTACAAGTGCGTGTATTTCTAAATATAAGAAGACATAAATACATACATATTTATATAAAAACCTTACATACAAACTCATTTGTTGTATATAGGGATGTCAATCCTTATATCTCAATCTGAAAATTGTATGATTTTTAGGATTTAAAAATTTTTGGTTTTAAGGGCTTTTGCTTCTCCTTTAAAAAAAAAACAAAAATAGTAGTACGTCCGTTTGCATTTAATATGAGGATATGTAATCTAGAGCATATAACATGGTGCCCTACTTTCAAATTTCAAAAATCAAGAAGGAAATACTTTCATTCGTTTTTCATTCGGTTGCATATTATTATATTTAAAACCAGTTACCAACTGACTGACTGAGTTCTATATTCTGAATAGCAATGGCATCTAGAAAAAATAAAGTGTAAATTTTAAACAGGTAGGTAGACGGTTTCAAAAATTATTCTTTTTTTGTTCTAATCTGTTACGAAGTTTAGGTTTCTGAAATTTCCTTGTAGGAAAAACTCGTTGAAATACTGTATTTGAATACGGATGTGAGATAGTAATGGATAATTCCTTAAATGGATAACTTATTACAGCATTTTTATAATATTAACTCTGTGTTATGACATTGCAAAAGCAGAATCCTACACCTTCTACTATCGATTCGTGATAAAATTTAAGCATTAGATAGCATAGTTTATGGTTGGCTGAGTTTTCTATTTAAACATTTAAATATTAAAATAGCTTATTTTGCTTCAAATTTATAATTTATATTAATTTTTAAAAATAAGAGTTGGTATTACTAAAAACAAATACTAAAATTTATTTTAAAAGGCACTACACACTAAATTAAAAATTTTTCGAGTTAAAAATTTAAAAAAACAGTGCTCATTAATTTATTTTAAAATAAAATAAAAATATAAAATTTTCCAAATTGAAATCAGCTTTTAAAGCTATCAAGGCTTTATTAAAAGGTGTGGTTAGACAATCAGCTGTCCGGTCGTTTGTTACTGGTCCAAATGCATTAAATTATACGGGTGTGGGAATTGTCCAAATATACTCGTTTTTCATTAGTGTGTTTGTTATAAAACTACCCAAACCTTGCAATCAATACGCCTAGGAAGCAATTAAAATAGTTAAAAGAAGTATTTTCTGCATTATAATACTTCATCATTTACGCGCCTCAGACTGAGTTTTTTTTGTGCTTTTCGGCAAATGGAGTACAGAAAAGAGGAGGGTATAAAAAGTCTTAATTTCGTTTTTAATCTCCTTTTTTTTAATTTAATTTTGAACACATTTCTACTTATTCAAAACAGTATATTTTTGATTAATAAAACAAAGTTTATAAGTGTAAAGCCAGTTACTTAGAATGGTAACCATTACATTGAAAAATATATTGAATTTAAAAATTTCAACAAATAGTTAAATTTGAAATTTTCAGTTCATAAAGAAAAAGACTAGTGAGAATAAAATACAAAAATAATTCACATAATCGATTATAATAGATTGTGCTTTAAATAGTAAGATTTAACAAAGAACTCTGATGAGACCTTTCGTAACTGGGACGAAAACTATTTTAAAAAATAGTGACAAATAACATTTTTAGGGTACAAATTGATCTATGTAAGCTATTTTGGATGCCTAGACACGTTCAGATTGTATTGATATGTTCAATCCTAGTAGTACTGGATTGTGTATCAATATTACATTTTTGATGTTTATTAATATGAGTTCTGAATGTATACTCTTCGAACTTACAAAACAATATCGTCTTGCATCTTTCTTAACCATTCCCATTTATCTTTTATAGTTTTCTTATTTTGAACATTAAATGTAAAATATTCGTAATTATTTTTAGTAATAAAGATTTTGTTAGCTCTTAACTGGGTTATGAGGCGATATATACATAATTTACCTACATCGCCAGATTTACGCATAATGAAAAGTTACTGCGCACAACAAGCTGCTACCAAGAATACCAATTTGGCTTAACAGCTTCTTGGCATAGAGTTTATGGAAAACAAACTTTTTATGGCCTGACAACTTAATTGAAATCAAAGCTGAAAACGGTGATGCCATGTTGTATTCTTTCAAAAGTAACTCTGAATTTAACATTTCACTAAAAAATTGTTTGTGCAAAGTAAGAAAAAAAATTGCAAATAATTAAAAAGATATTTAAACTGTTTAATACATACACACATAATTGGCCATTACAACCCTGTTTTAGTGTTACGGCCTAGCTTCTCGCATCACCCATATTGCATGTTGCAATTTTTATTTATGAGTACCGGGACCTATTGTTTAAATTCGACTGCGAACGACAGATTTGAGAAGCTTCTTCATGGCAATCAGTTACTCTCAGAGCTTTTGCCAGAGCACTGCTAAGAGGTAGTCGCCGAAAGAAATAGTTTTTTAAAATATCTCTTTTTCAAGATGTCAGAGCTGGGCCTTTAACCCGGAGCTCTTGTCTACTAAGTCAACATACTAACCACGACAATAATACTTCAGTTCATTTTACTCGTGAAAAAGCATCGCCCAGTCAGGGAAAATGGAAAATAAATTAAACCACTTTGCTGTGAGTTAATCTCATGATAACATTAAATATTTTGCAGGGAGTAAATATGTTGGTCGGAGAAGAACTAGTCAACTATTAAACCTGCTTGAATTAAAAAATTTCGGTTCAAATTTATGTAGTTATTGTCTAGAAGAGAAGGTTGTGACCACAAGACATTTGCTCCTGGATTGTCCGATGCTCTCTGGTCTTAAATGGTGGATCCTGGGATGACATCTTATGGCTTCTTTATCGAATCTTGCTTGGGATTTAGGAATATGTGAATTGTTAATGGGATGGTGATAAGGCCTTTATCTGGTGCGGTATCACAATAGGCCTTGATGGCCAAGGTGGTCTAATCATTAGTTCAGCGGCCGATTATAACTTAACCTAATCTAACATTCCTTAAGCCAAATGTAATTACGACTGTACAAAAAGATTTGGTGTTTTTCTACGGCTTTAGACTATTATTTGTAAAGCCGATTACTCTTTGGCACTTGAGCAACTGTGCTTTAAATACAGTTGTTACAAATATCAAACAGTGTTAACATTATTGTAATTTATTGTTTATTAAAATGAAAGTTAAATTTTTCTTTATTCAGCCATTTCCTTTAAAAACTGCATAGTTTCCAAAAATTTTAAAAAATTGCAATAAGCCAACCAAAATGGTAAATTGTATTGCAGTTCTTTATATAAATTTAAAATTTGTTACACAAATTTAATAAACATTAGTTTAAATCTTTTAGTTGTATTTAAGGTGGGGATAGGATTTAGGTCTTTGGGTTCTATATATTACAGTAATTTGGTTATAAAAGAAATAGTTTAATTTTAGTTTTATTACTAACTGGAAATCCTTTTTTTAGTGTTTTCTTTCTGACAAGGCAAGTAAGTAATATACTAATATTGCCATAAATTTTAACACCTCGCTTACACTAGCCATCTAGCAGGCATATCATGAAGGAAACTTTGGCAGCACAAATGTTAAACCTTTGGTCTAATTTGTATTCGTGTGGGGGGTGTATATGCATTTCGTTTATTTCTTTTATTGTGAATGTAAAAAATGGCGTCAAATTGATGGAGCCAAAAACATAACATAGATTTAGACTCTCTAGACTAGCCAAATCAATGATCGAAAAAAATTTGTTCATGATATACCAAATCTATGGCTCGTGTAGACAGACTGTTTGTAATATGTAAGCAGATACTTTTGTTGAATAAGAAATGTTTAAACAATTTATTAGATAGGCGTTAAAGCTAACATAATAATTGCCCTTCAAATGTAAAAGGCATATAAGTATATACATACATATGTATTTGATGAGATATACGATGTCCTATAAAGGAATTATAATTCAATTAAATAAATACTGAAGCTTTTGATAAAACCTTTTCACAATAGAGAGAGCAATAGAATATTAATATTTGATTTCATAAAATATTGGCATCTAAAAAATATTTAAACCCCCTTCTGTTGATTTTAGTATCTCACAATAGCCGCTGTCACACGCACAAGAGTCATCTATTCTAATCTTGTGCAGTGGCCAGCAGCTGCAATAAGAACTATTAAGAGTTCGTTAAATATTTGTATAAAATCACTAAATATTTGATTTTTTTTTTTTTTTAGATTTTCCAGGCCGAAAATTGATTTTTATAAACAATTTTATCTTGAAAAATTCTAAACCAAATTATATGTGTAAAAAATTATTGACAAAATAATACGAGTATTTTCTTGCTTTTACTTTTATTAATATGCCTGGTGGGTATTGAGTGTTACGAGTATTTCTAGTAGAAGCAGCAGTAGTAGGAGTAGCGTTTTGAAGATACTTTTAAATAAATAATCACGATAACACATGTTCAAAATTCCCAACTGTTTAATAATGACCATTACATGGGCAATAATTTTGTGTGTATATGTTGTGTGTGATACTTTTTCTTCACTGACTTTCACCAAACAGACATTCTCATTCACTCACAGTTCGCTTGAAAACACGGCAGAGTTTGATTATTTGAAACATTTTCGTAAGGTTAGCAAACAAAAAAAAAAAAAATTAAAAACAAAAAACGAAAGTCCTTGGCAAATTGTTTTTTATTTTGAGTTTTTGCTACAATTTTTAATAAATTTAGTTTTTTTTTTTGTTTATTTCTTTTCATTTGCATTTGTAAAAAAAAAAAACAAAAACGTTATCCTTGTATTGTAAATTGTTTTTGTTTTCTTGTAAGGAGCTGTAATAGCAACTTGATTGTCATAAAATATTATCCTTTATTTTTAATTGTCACACATATTCTTGATATTTTCTATGATTTTTATTTTTCTTTTTTTGCTTTTCGTTTTTTTTTCTGCCGTTCAAGTGGTGGCCACGTTTACCGTATACCCACGTAGTATTGACAATAATTGACTGAGGCTTTGTCCACCCAGTTACCTGACTTTTATAGCCAACTAATATAGCTTATTAGTAAGTTAGTTCGTTGTCTTGTTAGCTGTTGGCTGCTTGTTGTTTGTTGGTCATTCATTGTTGTTGCTGTTTTTATCTATTGTTTTTTTTTTTCTGTTTTTGTTCTTTTTTTTTAAGAATTTGTTTTAAATGAATTGAAGAATGTATGACAAGTTTAACCATCCATCCCTTCCGAATTGTGTATTGAACACAAGCCAAACACAGAGCAACATACTTGTGCTCTTGTAGGGGTTTTTAAGTCGTTTATGCATGCTTGTGTGAACCATTAGGGCGCCGCAAAGATTATATGTGTGTGAAGAAGACATTCAAATTAAGGTGAAGACATTCAAATTTTAAAGTGGGCATCATATTTTCTTAATGCCAATATTTCTATGAAAAATTTTAATGAATTCTTTAATTGTTTTATATCGACTATTGTTACAGCAGTTTATGGGTATAACTAGAGTAATTTAAAGTTAGTTTTGCGATATTTTCTTATATGATTACCAGGGAGCAAATTGCCCTGATATCCAACAAAACAAAATTTAAAATTTCATGAAATTTCGTTATTTGTCCCCAACTATGCCCCTCGTTAAAATGGTGATACGCCTAGCGATTCAACCACTTTTGACAGAACAATGAATTCAGATGAGACTTCCGTGTCTGGTCAGTTGGCCTCGTGCTCAATTCCTTCACTGATGTCCTTTTCTTCTTTGATTGAGAAATAATTGCAAAAAAAAAAATCTTAATTTATTTAATAGAAATTAGTTTCGTCAGAAACGCTTTAACTAGATCAAAGTTAACGTTAATTTAAAAAAAAAGGTCACCTGGGGCTCGAACTCGAGTCTTCAGCATATAATGAATAGAATTTAGTTCTGATCTGATTAAGACGTTTTACGATGAAAAAGAAATTAATTCAAAAGCGATCACCAATCTTACTAAGATTCGAACTGGAATTTTCTGATCATTCAACAATAAAAGAAATAACACTTGCTTGCCTTCGAACAGTATGAACATCTTTCGGAATTTAAAAGACTAGGCAAAGACATAAATTTTTAAGATTGTTTGTCTGTTTTTTTCACGAGATCAGTACTCAGAGGATGACATCTATTCATGCTGTTCATTGTACTATTGTTTAAAAAAAATATGCTATGAAAGGGAAGAATATTAGTACATCGTAGTTGATAGGAAAATAATTTTCCATATATTGTAATTCGCCGTAATATCAGGCAGCTTCAGAGTTGAAGAAAATATTAAGGGCTTCTATAGATATCATCGGAAACTGCCCAGAGACTTCAACCAGTGTCAATCGTTGAAGATTTTCTTTCAATGTATGCTTGATTGTCGATGTTAGTTTGTTTGAGATCCTCAACGCTAACCAACTACTGCTACTACTTAACTCATTACATATTGTGTAACTTAATAATAATCTCAGAATTTTTCAATTACTTGCAAAAAAATATGATTTGTCGAGCTCATCAAAATATGTCCCTATTATCGTTCACAACACCTAAGTGTTGTGTTGTATTGGCTTCAACATATAAAAACGATAGTTAAAGTATATGGTACTACACATAAGTGTTGTAAACCCAAATCGCAAATTTGAAAATACAACATCAAATATATATCTGTTGTGAACCATAATCGGGGCCATAGATTTTTATTTTTTAGGTGATTTTTAAATGCGGTTGCTAAACCCCTACTAAATGCTCTGCATTGTATTGGAAATTTTGTGGAAAGGACAGTACATTATGACACAGAACATATATTTTTGTTTTTTTTTTTCTTATATTATTAAGCTCCTTAGGAATGAGACAAATTGCTGAGAATTGATCATTCAAAGGCCAGTGTTATACCTTCACCCTTCAATGATCAACAGCAATTGCCCCATCGTTGCATGTTGATTGCTGTAAGTTCCTTGCTTGTTGGCATAATATTCGCCATTGTTTGTTTTACACTTCTGAGGGTAGTTACAGACAGAAGTACATACATATTTGGCCAATACAACCCTTTTAAAGAGTTACGGCCTAGCTTCCTACACACGCAATTGTGTGCGTCAATTTTTATCCATGAGTACCGGGATGTACAATTTAATGTCGGAACGAGCGACAAACATGAGAAGCTTTTTCATGGCAATCAGTTCCTCTTAGAGCTTTTGCCAGAAGACTGCTAAGAGGTGGCCGCCGAAAATATATTTTATATTTTCCGGAGGTAGTTATGATTTTATGGCCAACAAAATCACGTTGACCCTTTGTGGTTAGTTGTTATGGATCCACGTTTTACACATATGGCGGTTAAATAACGCCGAATACGCTTTCAAATTTGTCTCACTTCAGCAGTTAAGAAGTGAAAAAATCTGAAAGCTATAGACTTATTGACCCGTCCTCAATTCTTTTTTTAATTTATTTAAAATATGGCCAATAATTATAATCCCTTTCTCATATTGAATTAAATAAAAAAATTAAATATATAAGAAAAGTTTTGCTACATGCCACTGTCCTTTAAACAGAATTATGCCTACTTGTGAATGTTATTCTCAATATAACAGATATTCTAACCATTGCAATATTAAAATAGACATTAATAGTTGTACATGCAAGTGTATGTGTATTGAACAAATGCATACATACATATACTCGTCTTCATGTATAATACCTTTTACATGTAACGATAGAGACACATCACACATACATATGTACGAGTATGTACAAACAAGTCAAACAAATAAATGCGAGTAGAAATTGCAAAAAAAAAAAGATTTTTCAGACAACCAAACAGCTGAATAAATAAATACCTTCTTTAATTAAAACTGAGGAAAAAAAAAATAGTTTCGAAAACATATTCCATTTTGGTTGATTTAATTTTTCAAAGGTTTTCTCATTGTCTTCATAATAATGAGTGTAATGAGTTTTCTAATACTATCGATTGATTGATAATTTTGTTATGCAAAGAAATTTATGTTAAAAATAAAATTTTTTAAATCCTTTACAAAGGTTAGGAAACCTTTAAAAAAAACATATTTTTAAAATTATGTGTGTGTGTGTTTTTTTTAATATTTTTTGAAACTGAAACAAAAGCCATTAACCCTCTTATTTTTTATAAATTTTTAATTCCATTTTTATTTGATTTAGAAATAAAATAAAAAAATATATAGAGTAGTTATTGCGATTTTGTTTAGTTCTTATTAGACTTTTAAACTGTTGTTTTATTTTTATTCTCTCTCTACAACAATAAATACAAACCAGAAAGCAAAAGCATGAAGCCAGCCAATTGAAATATGACCCAAAATGTTAAAAGTACTTATTTTTGATGCCTGCCACCCTTTTGTGTCCATTCATGCAATACTTTAAATCGCTACATGTGTACATGCAAGTGTGTATGTGTTCTGTGTTCCACATTAAGTTGCAACACACAAATGTATACTTCCATATACATACTCATATCATATGTACTTAGACGAAATTGAAAATGTACAAGTTTTTATGTGGTTGTGTCCATGAACAATGCACGTCTAAAGTATAGGTTTTGTATTGGTTTCAAATCAAAAGCAGGTAAAATTTTCAGGTGAACTTGACAGGGCCTCTGCTAGCAAGCTTTCGATAATACAGTACAGTATTTAGTATAGAACATTACATACATGCACACATAATTGACCATTACAACCCTGTGTCAGGGTTACGGCCTAGCTTCTCGCAGCATTAATGTTGTGTGTGTTAATTTTTATCCATGAATACCGGGACCTACAGTTTAAAGTCGACTCCGAACGACAGATTTGAGAAGCTTTTTCATGGCAATCAATTACTCCCAGAGCTTTTGCCAGAAGACTGTTGAGAGGTAGTCGCCGAATTTTTTCGTATTTCTTTTTTCAAGATGTCAGAGCTGAGATTTGAACCCAGCGCTATCGTCTTAGTAAGCCAACACACTAACCACTAGACCACGGCGACCACGAACATTAGATAAGTAAATATAGCACTTGTCGACAAAATGAGATTTTCCCATTAGGTTGAGATTCTTTATAATGGCCGTCGAAAATTCTGCTCCCTTTTTAAAGCAACTGCTATCCTATATAAGATTATAATTCGAGATCGGTTTAGTGGATTTGAAAAAGTAAAACGGTGAAAGAAAGCGCAGAAAATTGCTACTCAATAATTTTAACTCAATTTTATGCTATAGTAACAATTTTAAAATTATTCAGAATCTATAAGTAATGTTGAAAAATAAAAAAAATATATATATAAAAAATTTCTAGATTTTTGTTTTTTTAAAGCCCATAGAAAGTTAAAAACCACAGATATATCAAATTTATATAATTGCTTTTAAAGATAATTTTATTACAAATAAACTAAGCTGGGGCTGGCGTCTATGGACCCAATCGAAACCTGTCAATTCCACTAGGGAAGTCATTGAGTGTTTTTCAGGCTGAAATCCTGACCATGACCGCATGTGCTGAGATTAACCTGGATATCGGACTCAAGGGCAAGACAATTAATATATTTTCAGATAGTCAGGCTGCCTTAAAGGCGCTTGAGTCTCATCGAATGACCTCTAGACTTGTCAAACATTGCTACGACACGTTGCAAAAATTATCGCTTAGAAACAGGGTGCCGCTGTTCTGGGTACCAGGACACTGTGGTATAAGCGGGAACGAGGAAGCGGATGCATTACCTAGGAGGGGATCTGCGACGCCTTATATTGGTCCGGAGCCCTGCTGTGCAGTACCTCTTTCTACTATTCTCAGTCAAATTAGTGAATGGGAAACTGGCAAATGTTTGGAACATTGGAATGTCCAGTCGGGTCTTAGGCACGCCAAGGCTGTGATTCGTCCGCGATTTGGGGGTAAGTCTGATGTTCTAAAGTATAGAAGGCCAGACCTGAAAATCCTAACGGATTTTCTTACGGGTCACGGTAATCACAAATGTAGATGTTTGCAGACTATGCTCACAAGCATCAGAGACAGCAGAGCACATATTGTGTGAATGTGTGGCTCTTGATAGATTTAGATGGATGTATTTAGGGAGACATATGGTCTCACTGACGGATATATGCACCACTAAAGTTTCGGACCTGCTGGTGTATATAAGGAAGGCAGTTGGTCTGTTAAACAAACAGTAGACTCAAATGGACACAAGAGATCTTATAGGTCGCAGTGTCTTGCATTTGTGCTGGGTTTAAACCAGATAATAATAATAAACTAAGCTGTATATTATGAAAATTGATAAACAAATATTAATATATAAGCTTTTAATTAAGCTTTAGGTCGATTAAATAATTATTTTTTCGATATTTCGCTACTTCTCGGCGTAGCTTCTTCAGGAAATATTTTTTATTTTAAAAAATTAAAAAAAAAAAAAATAATAAGGTCAACTAAACTTATTAATACAATAAACAAATATTTATTTTATTCATATATACTTAAATGAAAAATCTCATTCTCAATTAAATTCAAAAGGGCTTTTTTAGTTTTTTTTTCCTTCAGATAATGGATTTCGAAAATGTGGTTTTTGAGTTAATGATACAGAATTATTCTTTATATGATTTTTTAGTATCTTGTACAATAAGATCGTAATAGTATCTTGTATTCTAGCCGCTTGAGAAGAGAATATAACGTTGATGCAAACCGACATGTCTGCTTGTGTGCTATGTGTAACAACGTACATATTATCTCAGTTATGCGTCTGCATTTGTTTGTTAACTTCAGTAGGTTTTCTAGAAAAGTGACATATTTTGTTTTTTGACAATATGTATACTTAAATAAAAACTAAAACGTATCTTCTGAAAAGTTAACATGTTAATGCTAAAATAGCCATATTTTTTAAAACATACTTAGTTAAGAAATTTTTAGTTAAGGGCCCTTTTTTTTATTTAAATACAGCCACCTTTAAGCCCAACTGATTTCTCAAGAAGTGTGTGTAATATAATCGTTATAATTTTTAAACTGAAAAAAAAAAATTAAAACTAAACATACAAACATACAAATAACAGTGCGGAATAGTGGTTTATCACTCATTACAATATTATTCACCATTTGTCGTTTGCTGTTTCTCTTTATTTCTCAAGAGAGAAAACTAAAAAAAAGTAAATTTAAATTGTTATTAACGTGAGTACATACATATACACACACATACAAATGTATTTATAAGTTAACAACACTGCCTGTTTGCGTTGGTATGACTGAGTGAGTGTTTCATAAAAATGTTTGTTGTTTTTCTGTGTTTTGTTTGTAGACTATTTTGCCACCCCAATTGCCATCACTAATACCATTGCATTATCACTATTTATCAATAACACTGTAACACTGTGACTATTGAAATGCATTTTTTTTCTTTGCTACTGCTTGTGCAGCAACTACTGCTGTTGTTTAAGTGAAGCCTATTTAAAGGCGTTATATTTATGTTGTTGTATATATTTGTTATTGTTGTATTGCATTTTGTGTAAATTGAATAACAAAAGTCTTTAAGACAATAGAAGCAATAAAAAATAAAAATCACTTGTATGGCATCAAAAAATCGTATTGTATCCCCATACAGGGCCGGTCGGCCTGTTCATTTTTATATTCACTACATATAACGTAATGCATTTTATGTTTTTTTTTTAATATAACACTTTTAGTACTCGTATACTAAATATATATATAGATTCGTTTTACATTGGAATGATTTAAATTTATTATTCTCTTTTTTTTTGTAAAAAAAAAAATATTTAAAATAAAACTCTTGTTAAGCCTTTAAAACCAGTCTAGAATCTTTCAATATTTAAATCTTCTGAAGCAAAACTACGGATAAAGATAATTTGTTTTATAAAACATGGCCGTAACTCTAATAAATCAAAGTCGAAAGCCTAATGAGTTAATTAGCCTAAAAATTATTTTGTCATAAAATCCGACAATTTCCCCTACACAAACCTGTGTGAGAATGGCAGTATTAAAAATCTGTGAAGCCCTTTACAGAGCTAACTGTATTTTCAAAGACATCAAACCGAAGAAATTCAATGGCTTTGGGTATGCAGACAATTGGTTTCAATGGATTTTTGGTTCCAGAACCAATGTTGTTACAAAACCGTAGTAATTGCTAATTCTACTACCAAGTTTGTCTTTTGTGAGCCCACCTAAACCAATTAACAACCTACTTAAAGGCAAACTTTGTGCAATTTTCGAAAGGAAATAAAAATAATGTTACTCTTTAATGATCCCTCTCACAATTGCTATCATTTTTACTGCTTTTCCATCTGGAAGAGCACTAACATATTCAAAGGTGTTACAGAATCCATGTATTTTCCATTTATTAGATGAAATGAAAAGTTTGTCAAAAATCTTAGTGAGTTTATATTTCACTTTTCAGTTTTTTTTTTTATTGAGACCAATACTCAGGTTACCCGTACTAATAAATGCTGTGAATTCCATTGGAATTTTTGTTGAAAGAATAGTAAAAGACAACAGAATGTATAAGCGCTTTAGGGATGAGGCAAAATGCTGTGAATTGATCATTCAAAGCCCGTGTTATAACTTCGCCCTTGAATGATCAACAGCAATTGCCCCATTATTGCATGTTGATTGTGGTGAGTACATTCGCTAAGTAGGTTTTTAGCTGTTATCTGCTACTTCTCAAGAGGTGGCGCTTTTCCCTTATCATTCGTTTTTCGTTGTCAAAGGTTAAGGTGGAATAGAGTGGAATGTCTGGGAGCGGTTACTTTGTAGAGGGACTTCTTTGGGGGGAGACCTCTTATTTTTAAATTATAATCTTGAAAAAAACCGCATATTAACTTTTTAATTTTTCACCTTTGCTAGGATTCGAATCTGGGCCATTTGAGTTTTTGTGCGAGCGCTCTAACCACTGTACCACGCACGCGTTTGTTAAGTATTTCTTTTTAAAACTTTTTTAAATCGGGCCTGTAGTGAATTAACTAAACATTGCATCACAATCTTTGATCATTCCTAGTTAGTAATAATATTTTCAAATCAAGTTTTTATTTCTTCTTCGACTTTCTTATTTTCCAACAAAAATTATCCAAAAAGGTTCTATATAAGGTTCAGCTAGACTAGAGGTACGTTCACATTTGTTAAATATTTGATGAAAAAAGCGTAACTGCTATTTGATTGGAGCTTTTAGTATGTTTAGTGCTTACTGTTTCGAACTTAATCTATCAAAAATGTAAATATTATTTAATGTTATTGTTGGGTTTTAAATAATTTAAAAAAAGAATATTTATACAAAACAAAATTTTTGTACAATACATACATACATACATAACTGGCCTTTACAAACCTGTGTCAGGATTACGGCCTAGCATCTCCCAATACAATATGTTTCGCAATTGTATATACAATATGTTTCCATAAAGTAGTAAAGTTATGGTTACGGTTTCTTTATCAAATATTTGACAAATGTAAGCATAGCTATATAATAAAAATTTTCCTTAAAAACATTCGAAATTAATGTTATTGTTTATGAGTACGGCCATGGGCATTCTTAACTATTTTGTGTGATAAAATAGCCATTACTTGGGGAATACATGCATACATACATAATTGCCCATTACAACACTGTGTCAGGGTTACGGCCTACCTTCTCGCAGCACTCATGTTGTGTGTGTTAATTTTTATTCACGAGTAACGGGACCTACAGTTTAAAGTCAACTCCGAACGACGGATTTGAGAAGCTTGTTCATGGCAATTAATTACTCTCAGAGCTTTTGCCAGAAGACTGCTGAGAGGTAGTCCCCGAAAGAAATATTTTTTTTTTTCATATTTCTTTTTTTTAAGATGTCGGAGCTGGGTGTCGAACTCAGGGCTCATGTCTTAGTAAGCCAACTCACTAACCACTAGACCACGGCGACTATTCTTGAAATATTTATATTTTATTAAATTCATACATATGTCACGAAATCATCAAACAGAACTCATTTTTAAAAAATGCTTAATTTATCTTATTTGTAGTCAAAAAATCGTTGTAACCAGTTAAAAGTTATTAAATTGCTTAAATTACAAAAAAACTTTCTTTGAATTACAGAAATCCTTTCATTTGAAAATGAATTTATTTTTCTGTTAAACAAATTTCTTTAAAATGTAACTCCTACACAAATAAATGCACATAATTTAAAAAAACTGACCTACCCTTCACTATTAAATCGTTATAGGATTTTGCATTTAAATATTGTTCATTCTTTTTTTTTTTTTTGTGTGTTTATTTTTATGTTCAAATGTTCGATTTTATTATGAATGAAATGAAAGTGCGTCATGGTTGTTGTCTATACTAAATTCATACACATAACAATACATATTCATATGCATTTGTATATGTGTGTATCGTTTTTACGGCATTATATATGTATGCATACATACATAAGCATATATGTTGACCTTCTTATTGCTGTTATACATACAAGCATACATAAAAACACACACCTACACACATTTATATAATTTTATTTTTGTTTTATAATACGACGTGGCATATATAAACACAGTTACATATGTAACTTTACATTCGTCATTTGCCTGTTGCACATGACTTTGAGAAGTGCAACAAAAAAAAAAAAAAAAAAAAAAAAACAGGAACAAAATTAAGGACATAAAATTTTATTTTAAGAAATTTGGAAAATGTTTGATATCTTTTTTTCACGAAGTGTGTGTATGTGAGTGTATTTGTGTGTATTAAAAAATAAATCATTTAATTGAGTTATAACTTAAACACTTTATTTTGTTTTTTTACACATAATTTTTTAGGAGTGCATAATATGGTGCTTGAAAACTATGACGTTATCAATTGCAGGGTGTGGTATGAAATGTTTTTCTCAAACAAAGCCATTTACCGTCATCCTACATCTCTTCTTTTTGGCTCTTGTATTTTTTTGGTAAAACTCACAAAATAAGCGGTTCTAGCTTTTCGAAATCGAAAAATCCTATACTATCCCACCCCTATCAGAATAGTTTTAGTTTTCTTGTAAAATAACTTTCTTTCCGATTTGATTTTTATTTCTTGATCCAAAAAGACCTCCACTCTGAAATTTTTCACAACTGTAGAGAAGGAAATTATCTTTGGCATATTTTTTATTCAAATTTTTAAAAAGGTAGCTTTCGGATATATAGTTTTCCAACTTATAGGTAAAGAAAATTGACCTTTGACTTTTTCAAAAAAAAATCATATTGCATATTAAATCAAAGGTAACTTAATACCCTTTCAAATGCGACCTTTACGAGATGCGTACCTATAATACTTTTCAAGTAAATTGCAATTAAATGATTAAACAGAATTGGGGCATTACGTTTTTTTCCATACAAATTGACTCATAAAGACGCTGGAGAATGCAGTCGTGAAATAGAATGCATTTTATTTTGACAGTGTTTTTTCTTATGCTCTCATTTTTAGAAACAAATGTTACCACACTTTTATTAAATTTTATACATTTTGTAAACAAACCCATTTTTGTTGTTGTTGGCGCAAAGAAAAATAAGAACAAAAGAAAATCGAAAAAAACATTTGAAAGTTTTAATAAATTAATAAATTCTGGAATTTGTTAAACAAAATTAGTGCTATTTTAGAAAAAATAATTGAAAAAGTGCGTAAAGATGATTAAATAAATAAAGATAAAATATAAATTTAATTCTCCGCTAAAACTCTCATAAACTTAATTTTTAATAGCTTTACATACAAATGTAAAAACAATAACTGAAAGTTAGTGAAGTTGCGGCCGTAGATTTAATTTTGGGCATGTTTTCTCTAAGAGTCGTTTTTGCCTGAAGTTGCGGTCGTATTCTGTTTATTCATTCAGTAATTATAACTTTATGTATTTTTGTATTTTTTACCGATTTTCAAGACGTCATATTTCCGGATCCAGATGTGTCAGTGCCCTTTTATTTTATATTTGCCTTAGTGTTATGATATACTTTATTGATACCAAAAATCAGCAAATTGGGAAACAGTCATTTCAAAAACGGCATATTTTCAGTGAAGTTAAGGTGGTTCAACCCATATATGGAAGCAATGGAAACAGTTGTGCTTTATTTTAATTTAATTTATATCTTTAATTATTATTCAATGTAATTTTAATTAAATAGAGTAATTGATTCAATTAAATTTTATATAATTTTTTTTTGTTTGATTTTCAATTAAAGTTTTTAATTGGATTAATTAAAAATATTTTCAATTATTTATTTTCTTATTTACAATACTAAATTATTTTCTAGTTAATTCGTTGTAGTATTGTAGACCAGGATCTAGAGTGCGAATCGAACTCACACTAGCAATCCAGCACAATATCCACTATTTGGTTGTTGGTCCAACATTAGTTTAATAGTTAGTTATACAATTAAACAAATATTTTAAATAAAATTCATTTATATTTTTTTCAGTGCTACACAAAACGAAATTATACCTTTTTTTACACGAATTTGATAATGAAACGGGTTAAAAAGAACAATTATTTATATTATTCTGTGAATTTTTCTTGACCTTTATAACACAATATATCAATACTTCAATTTCCTTTAAAATTAATACTCCCTTTGCACGAGTTTTTTTGGGAACATATGAAATAGTGGTTACGTTATTTTCATTATATATTTGTGATTTAATGTGATAATACTTTTGGATTATTTATTTAGGAAAACGTTTCACTTTTTTAAGCAAAAATTAAAATCAAAAATGTAATCACTCTTCGTTGCAATTAGCCTTGCAAGTGTTGCAAATGTCGTAAACCATGTCAAACAATAACAAAATGTAGGCATTGCTTGCTTGTTTCCAAGGCTTGGAAGGGCGTTTGATACGAAGAGTTATTACCGCTTATGTATTTTTATTTATTTATAAATTGGTGTTTTTTAACTATTCTGTTGTTGTTTTTGATTTTTTTGTTTCTTATACTTAGTTAAATAATTTCTAAGGGTTTTTTTTGCCACTCATTGTAATTAAACGTAAATCTTTTTAAATTATTTTTTATTTTAGTATTCTGTATCCAAAAGAGTTAGTAAACTTTTATTACAAACTGTAAATTCATTTAAATATTTATATATTTTTTTTATTTTGTTATTAAAATTTTGTTTATTGATTTCTTCTCAACAAAGTTTTGATAATTCAAACTGATTTGAAACATAAGTATGTATATTATATACATACTTATATATATATTTCTTGGTGTTGGTGGTAAATTTCTTTGGTTTAAATCCTTAAGACTTTTATAATTTTTTTTTTAATTTCTTTTATTTATTTTTTTATATTTTTTGTGTTTTTTTTTAATTTTCCTAAATTTTTGTTTCTTATCAATGAAATGTTTTGTTTTTCACTTTTCTATATGGTTTTAACGTTTTTTTGGAATATTCTCTACCGACTTGCTAGTTTGAAATAAGAATTTCAACTAATTTTAGTTACGCTGGATGCTTCATATGTAAGCTTATAGATATGAACTAAATTATGGCAAAAGGATTTTGTGAAAAACTTTAGAGGGGTACTACAGAGCCAAACAACAGCAGCATTGAACTGCTGAATGGTAACTCACTATAGTGATGACGAATATGGCGGCGGTAGCCAGGATAATGCATATGCTAAAGCAGAAAAAAAGAAAAAAAAACGAACAAAATAGAAATATATGTACGTATGTATGTTTGTATATAAAATCATTCACAAATACAACGACCATGCAAAGGTTACCGCTTGCGAACGGAATGTCCTCTGCTTCAACCGACAATTACAATCATTTCACACACAAACTAACACAATACAACGCAGTATACGAAACACTAAAATAACACAGAAAATTGTATATGCATGTACATACAAGAACCTATAAATTTATATTCCAACTCACACACACACATACACACATTTACGTATAATTGTGTGTGTTTTTGCCTATATAGTATATGAACGATTGCAGTTTCGTCCTGGCGTCGTTAATGTTTTGTATGAACGCCACTCCTCGTTTTTATGATAATCATCATCACTCACCATCATCATCATCATCACCTGCACTATAAGTTGCAGTAACAAAAACAACAACAGTACCAACAACCTTGTTGCTGTCGTCGTCGTCATCATCATCAATATCATCGTTTGTCTTGCTACCGCTTTTATGTTATGCTATGCTATGCTATGCTGTGCTGTGTCCTATGCGCCGCTCTTCTCTATATCCTCTTATTATAGAAAGATTTTGCTCAATGAATTGAATTTTTTTTTTTTGCTCACTGCACGACTGCCTGCCAGCCGCTGATGCAAGTGTTCTTGTATTTGTTGCTGTTATAATATTAACACATAGACACACACATACACCCGTTGAAACAGCAATTATATCTGTGTCCTCGAAATCCTTTTTAGGTATGTTTTCTTTTTTGTTTGTATTGTTGTTTTAATTTCATTTTGCGCCAAAGAAATAGTCTATGGTTTTTGTTTTGCTTTTTTCCTACCATTCATTGCTACTCTTGTTCTTATTTTTTTATTTTTTTGTTAATGTTGTTGCTACTGCCACATGTTTATTATTATTATTATTTTCACTTTGTTGTAGTTGTTATCAGTTTTTGCAAAACCTGTGAATGAATGCCATCCATGACGTCACTTTAAGGGTTTATGCTGCTGTCGCATTATATTCGTATTTTTGTACGTTCGTTTGTATTCGTTTATTGCTCGTCAGTAGGTCACTGTGTTAGTAGTAACGTGTGTCGTCCCTCTTTTTTTTTCGCAAAATGCCATCAACAACTACATTAACAATCGTTCTGGCTAAGAATAGAAAGAGTAGAAGCAACAACAAAATTAAAACATGAACTTTAACGAAGTTTTTATATCATTTTTATTTTATTTTTTTTACTCTTTCAAAGTTTTTAAATATCAATGACATCAATGACGACCACAACAACGAAATGCAGAGCAGAATTATACAATTTAAGTTTAAAGTTTAAACAGTACACAATAATTGTATTGGCACAATGAATTATGTTTGCAAAAAATTAATTATGGAATTTTTATATTTAAGCAATTCTAATCTAATCTCTAATCAATCTAGCATTAAAACCCTGTTTCAGGGTTACGGCCTAACTTCTCGCAGCACCCATGTTGTGTGTGTCAATTTTTATCCAAAGTTCCAGATTTGCTGGCATTAATTAGGAAAGCAGTAGATCTGCTAGTGGTCGCCGTGGTCTAGTGGTTAGTGTGTTGGCTTACTAAGACGATAGTGCCGGGCTCAAATCTTAGGTCTGACATCTTGAAAAAAAAAAGAAATATGAAAAAATTATTTCTTTCGGCGACTATCTCTCAGCAGAGTTCTAGCAAAAGATCTGGAAGCATTTGATTGCCATAAAAAAGCTTCTCAAGTCTGCCGTTCTGAGTCGACTTTAAACTGTAGGTCCCGGTACTCATGGATAAATATTAACACACACAACATGAGTGCTGCGAGAAGCTAGGTCGTAACCCTGACACAGGGTTGTAATGGCCAATTATGTATGTATTGTATGTATGTAGTAGATCTGCTAAACAAACAGTCACTCGAAAGGACACAATAAATCTTGCAAACAATAAATCTGTCAACAGGCATCTGTCAGTTATTTTTGATGCCAAACGTTTTTAACATTCATTTGATATCTCTGCGCTCAAGACAAATGAAAAAAATTACAATCTGAATATTGGCTGATCCAAAATTGAAACTACAACACATGACTCAGTAGATTCAATTTTGAATCAATAGTTTGTTAAGAGTAGGAGGTTTTCTGCTAGATGAGTGGTAACGCGCTTGATCGCATCGCAAAAACAATCGTATGATAACTTCGCAATAGTATTTTATTCAAACGTATTGGAGGAAAGTTAAATTAAGTTTTTATACATATGCCCATATTCATAAAAAATAAAATCGTTTTGTAGAGTGCTTATTTGACATATTTCTATGGAGTAATTGTCATATGTTTTATGTTTTATGAATACGGGCAGTAGACTTGAAGTCTAGAGACTACATTGAAACATAAAATGATATTTTCTTTCAAATCCTTCAGTTTCATTCAAAAAGTCACAAACTTATACACTCGTCTATGCAAAACGTTTATAGCAGAGTCTAGATCTATTATTCAATTCAAATTGATTTTAGTTTTCATACGTTAATATTATTGCAATCAGTGATCTTTTCAGCAAGAAATATTTTAAAATTTATTTATAGAACTCAAATTATGTATACATAGATTATATAAAATACACTCATACGTAAAAATATACAGACTCTACCATACATGTACCTGCATGTACCTACCCTGTCAGCAATTAGAAGATTGCTTGCTCATAAATCACCAAAATGAGTCTTTAAGACTCCCTTAGGTGATCAAAAACTGATTAAATGTGCGGAATCATAAAATAATCGTGCAGACGTTCGAAATACGACTGCTTTTATAATTATTTTGCGTCGTATTTTATTGTTTTCTTCTGCATTTCGTTACAATGGGATTTATTTTATTTGAAAGAATAAGAGTTATGCAATTATTGTGATGTCGTGGTATAGTGGTAAGACGCTCGCACAGAAATTCAAACGACCGAGGTTCAATCCCAGCAAAGGGCAAAAATTATAAAATAAAATTTAAGGTATTTCTAAATTATAATTTAAGAAGATAAGAAGTCCATCTTTAAGAAACCGCTCCTTAGATTCCAGTCTATTCCACCAGAAACTTGTCTCATCAATAAAAAGGCCCATAATATACATATAAAAAAAGAATTCCTTCAGTTGAGATTGATGAATTCATTTTTTTTTACATTTTTAAACAAAATACAATATTTTTATTATTGTAAAGATAATAAAAAGGTAAGTAAAACTCGTTTAGTGTGCGGAATCACAAATGACTCGTTCAGTGGAGTCATAAATGACTTGTTCAGGGGAGTCGCGGCAAGGGTACATTTTTCTCCCGACAAAACAATCATTTTCGACTCAAAAATGAGCTCATAAGTGATTATTTTAATAGCCCAGAGGAGTCAAAAAAGACTCATAATTGACCAAAAATGCTGACAGGGTAAGTACCTTGTGCTGTTTCTTAGTGCATCTGAACATGTATGCATGGGTATGTGTGTGTGTTTAAATGTTTACATAATATTTGTTGAATTCATGCCATTTATTCTGTTGGCTGGTGATTCATACTTCACTTTGCTTCTTTTTTTGGTTTCTTGTTTCATTCATTCTCATGAAAGAGAGAGCTACAGTGTGTGTATGTGTTTATTTTTATTACTTTTTTTTAACTAAAACAGCATCCTTTAAATTTAAAAAAAAGAAAAACAAAGTACTTGCTTACATACACACAAACATACATACATACATTCACAAACAAATTGAAGTTCGTTTAAACGAGGCCAAAAATGTTGTCGACATAGTCTGCTATTTAGAGCAAATCTAAAAATAGAATCTTTGCCATTTTATTATTGTAACTGTTATTTGTGTTTTTAATTTTATTTTGTTGTTCTCTTCAAAAAACATTTACTCTTTCCCCATAAACATGCATACATATAAACACACACACATACACATGTACATAGAAGTTCAGTGTGCGTATATAAACATGTACGTCATCAATTACAGCTTTATGAGAATTGCATACAAAAGCAAAATACACAAATATACACACAAGTATTAGCACATGCACACAAACAGAACTTCTTTTTAGTGTTTGTTATTGTAGCTGCGTTAGGTATTTCATCTCTCATTGCATTGCACAGCAGCACTGTAAAGTTCAATGCACTTTCATTAAGTGTTTCCTTTTGCTTCCATTATTTGCTGTTGTGTGTGTGTCTTTTATATGTTAGTGATTTTGTTTGATTTTTGTTTCTGAGGAAGAAAATTCTTTTCTTTTAATTCAAATAAAAACCAGCTTCTATTACGACTTTTTGTTGTTGTTGTAGTTGTATACACTTTCATTTCTATTCAATTTTCAATTTAAAGTTTTGCTTGTATAGCAACAAAAATAGCCGAAGAACACTTAATCGTATTGGACAATTATTAAAAAGAAGGTCTATATGTACGTCATGACTGTATTGCTTGAAATCACAACAATATTTCGGTTTTTTGTTTTCTATATTTTTCGTACTAAAGCAACAAAAGTTTCATTGATTATTGTGCAGTGATGTTTCTTATGCAGAGAGAAGTTTTCATTTTAAGTACAACAGTACGTATGATTTGAATTTCTTGTTCTGTTTATCAATGAATTAAAAATATTGCTCATACGACATGTGTGGCTGTGTGAGCGTGTCAAATATTTAAATGTATGTACTCGTAATAGGAGTATAATACATAAAAGGATAACAACTAATTCTATTTTTACATGATCTATTTTTACGATTTTAAAATAAAGCGATTGACAAAAATAAATTTGCCCTGTTTTTCGCCGTTTTCTTTTTTTTCATATTAAAGTTCTGCTCTATTATCTGTGCAGTTTTATCTTGTGTGACTTTAAAAGAACATTAAGCAAAAATTGTAAATTGATGCCCAAGGTAAATAAGTTATTTAAACAGTATTTGTTTATAGATACAATAGATTTCAAATTTCAATGCCAATGCCATTTTTTCCAAATCTAAATAGCGTGAAGTTTCTAAAAAAAAATAAGGGAATTGATGCCACAAAATATATGTACATACATACATACTCGTATATAAAAAAGCCTTCACATTTTAAATGTCATTTACTAGCAACATTGTTAATAAACAACTATTTTTAGAAATCGTTATATTTTTAAATTACATATATATTTACACTCATACTTACTTACACACTCGAACTCAATAAAACAAACACGATTATGAATGAAGAGAAACATTCGGAGATAATTTAAAGATTAAATTAAAAGAACAAATCTATGGACATTTTTTTGGGTTGACTGTTTAGTGTAGCCACTTATAACAATTCTGTTAGCGGCAAGTATGTAGTGTCCTGAGGTACCATTTTGAAAATCTATCATACCATTCGCATCCCACAAAGTTTATTGTTCCTCATATTCATTCCGACAGAGAAAATCATTGGAATAAATGACCAGTATTTTGGATATTCGGAAAATCTTAACGTAGTGTCTAAGTAGAAGCATTAGAAGTTTTCAACGCTCTTTCTATCCTTTGGCCAATACTGGTAAGTGCAGCCATTATTGTACACTTGCTTCCCTATATGCTATCATGTTCAAGCAAAGTCAGCTATGCAATTCTGCAGAATCCAAAATCCTTTCATCTGCGACTTGATTTTTTAAGTTGCAGTTAAGAATACTTTTCTTAATTGATTTCATCGTTAAAGCCATCGGGACAGGACGTTCGATGTTTGCTAAAGCCAACTTGTCCGAATGTTCATTCATCTGGAAGTGACGGTGTCGAAACAAGGTCCATTGAAGGCATTCAGGTTGTTTTCGCTTTCTCTTACTAAACAGAGTGTGATTGTTTGCAATTTAACCGCAACTTTTGCAGCTTGTCTATGCAAAAGTTTGCAGACACTATCTCGTCTTCTGCCTTGAGATAAAAATGACCAGGCATTTTTAATGGTTAAGACATGCGGTTTAAAGAAATTTGAGCTACTAGGAAGAATTTAGTGATGAGTAAATTTCTGATCTAACACTATCTGTGTAAATCTTAGTGTTTAAATGGTTAAGGGAATTTTCCTCATTTCTTTTAAATCGTATATACATTTTTCTCTAAATCTTATCTAAAAGTTTTCAGGCTTTTTTAATGGACAAGGCTTTAGGATTTAAGACTATTTAAGATGTTGCTTCATGAGAGCAGTACCCATTTTCTCATTTATATTAATATATGCACACTTTCTCAACCATTGCGATGGTCTTTGTTTTCACCATCGCCGGTTACTATATCATCACGCCATAAGTGAGTATATGTTTTATTACCATTTGGCAACAGTCATAATTAATCCTTGTGGCTTTCTCAAGCCAATGTTTAATCTTGCACATCACGCTCAGTGTCCCGTTATTTCTGTTGAGGGATAAAAATTAAAAATTTTAAATAAAGGAAAGAGTTCATCATTAACACACATAATTCCATACACGTACTTTCTTCCAGTTTACCTTTTTTTTTTTAATTACTAATTAAATGCGCGTCGTTTTTGATTCTTTTACGTGACTAAAAGAATACACTTTTGTCGGGACAAAATTTTACCTACAGGCACCTCTTTACAAGTCAAGTCTGTTTGACAGAGTGGGCAAACAAACAAAACATTTCGCAAACGTTACAACAAAGTCATACACTTTTCAAAATTTTTTTAATGGTATTGTTCATGAGCAAAACCAAAACAAATACTTTCTAAATGAGAAAGAGCGCAAATGAAACAATTAGCTTTTCACTCTTGTGCTGGCTTTGTTATTCCGTTGCATTCGTATAATTTGCTCTTTTTTCCCCTATTCTCTTCTTTTTCTCTTCTTCTTTTATTTTTCTTCTCATTCATTTTTTGTTGTACCTACACACATTTGAGTTAGTGTATTTGTAGTACTCAAAACAAAAACAATATACAAAATTAAATGGGACAATCGTTCTCGTTGTTTCTGTTTTATTTTTGTTTTACTCATTGTAAAGAACATAACAAAATTAGATTAAACGTTCAGTTTTGTTTATTTTCTTACTCTGCTGTTTGATAATTTTCTGTTGGCATTTATGCCTTTTTCGAATCTTTTATCAGTCATATCCTAGTTTTATTTACTTCATTAGAGTGAATCTTTTTCACTAGGTTTTTTATAAATCAAATAAATTGACTCAGTTTATTTTTATATAAATAAAAGTAAATAATTTGTTTTCTGTTTTTGAGATTTGAACCCTCATTCGTCAGACTGGCAGTTTTCAATTTTCTATGCAAATAAAATATAATCAAAAACGGATTATACACTCATATTTTGAACACAATGATGATTAATTTATGCACAGAGGGAAAAAGGCGTTCTAAAATTATTAACCAAGGGTATCAAATTAAGAACAAATTGTGAACAATATTTCGTTAACTTTCGGTACCAAATCAAGCTTAATTCGTTATTAAAATAAGAAAAAATGGCACAAAATACCATAAGTTAACAAATCAAGAACAACCGGTATTAAAATCGTGAACAATTGTATAAAAATATCATAAGTTAATAAAAAATCGATACCAACCGTTAACGTTTTCTACCACTTTTTTTCTGAGTGTGTTTACTATACAATTTGTAATTGTATTTTGAATTAAACAAATAAACATAATTCACTGTAGACTCCCTTTTTAAACATATAATTCGTGGTTTATCAATTTTTGATCATTAAAACTACTCGAAAGAGACTCAGCAAGGTGATTTAAAGGAAACAAAATCTTCTAAATGCTAGCATTTCTCCTTCTCTCTCTCTCGCTCTCTTTTACATTAAAACCTTAGTTCAAGGAAACCTGTTGGTTATTTCGTTACCAAACAGAGACGGAGAGAAATTAAGATGAAACATTATACTCGTAAGTGTATACAAACAGTATGAGTACATATGTATGTATGTGTTTATGTTGTTAAATATGTTGCGATACATATTGGTTTTTTCTACAATTGCTGCTGCATGCTGTTCACACGTCCATACATATATTCATGTTGAAATTTTAATAGGAGCACAAAATTTCGAATTGGTAAATTATGCCATGGCTTAGTTATGCTTTAGAATATTATTATTTTTTCTTCTTTTTGGTTTATTTATAAGTGTGTATGGTGTATATGAGCGATGCTTAAAGGCTACATCAAAATAATCAACAGAATATACGAGTATATACTTTTTTAGTTTGTTTTTAGAACACCGCCATATATAGCGAGATTATATGTATGTACGTACATAAGTATTTGTGTATGTATGTATGTATAGGTTTATTGCGGGTATGCATAACGAAAGGAGTAAACCAAAGAGTTTGTTTTACGTGCAACGACATGTTGGCGCAATATGAATTGCACCAACAGCAACTACAACATTTAAACTGTTGTTATGCTGCATATGTATGTATGTATGTAGGGCGTATAGTATGTAGAGAAGGAGAAAAATGATTTTATTTGTTTGCAGCATAAGTACGTCAGCAACAGTCAAGGGTCAAAGGAAGTAATATTTTGTATTGATGTTGTTGTTTTTGTTGCTGCTACTGTTCTAGTTGTTGTCGTTTTTTTTTTACTTTTCATTGACTTGAAGTTAAATAAAGTAAATTTTCTCTCTTGTTATTATTGTTGTTGCTCTGTTGCTATTTTTATTTCCATATTTATTTTTATATTTTTTTCTCTCACAGTTATTTTCAAGCAAGGTTTCAGTAACAGTTTCTATTTTTAGATGACATCCAAGAGAAAAAAAAAATATATAAAAATTTAAATTGTTTTTTAAAGAAATTAAAGTCAATAGCTTAAAGTTGAAAAGTAATGTGTGTTATACATTTTTAATTCTTGTATTGCTGGAAATATGTATTTCTTATATTTGTCAATTTTGTATTGCCTCTATAAATCCAAATTGTAACGGATGTTACTTCTCAATAATAATACCAGATCTTGAATACTATCATTACAATTTGGATTTATAGAGGCAATACAAAATTGACAAATATATGTAATGTTTGTATTCATTTAGGTAGAACAGGACCTAGTAGATGAACTTAACTAATGGGCATATCCAGTAGCGCAATCGAAACCACATGAGCATTCGTATAGAAATATTCATAGATTTTACTATTTGTGAATACAATAGGATGCAAAAGATCATTTAGATCGAGCTATCACTGGAATATCTACTGCTTAATAATAATAAGTAGAAAAATTAATTCAGGCCGAGTCACATTGACTTTCTCAACAGATGCTAACGTATTAATGGATGACGTTGGCATAAAGAATACTTTGTTGACGGATATTGAATCAGATGTTTTTTTTCTCACGTGTTTTTGCAAACAAAGAAAATTAATTTTAAATGAATTTTTACGTTTGTACAGCCTCTATTATTTTATTTTTAATTTTTTTTTTATTTATACTTTTTATTATATGCATATATTCTTCCTTAAATTTTGAAAAGAACACAACACAATGACAGACTTAAGAAGTTTGTTTATGGCAATTAGTTACTCTCAGAGCTTTTGCCAGAATTCTGGTGAGAGGTAGTCGCCGAAAGAAATATTTTCTTTTCATAATTTTTTTTTTAAGATGAATAAGTAGAAGTTAATAGGGCAAAGAGGTAAAGGATTGTAAAGACCGTAATACACTATCCAATTGAGTCGTACAATTTGTCAAAAAAAAATTGTGTTTGTGTTCAAAAAGTATGCTCGTGTGGGCTAAAAATTCTTCTGTGTGGCAGATTTTTTGGCACATCTGTCGCACTTGGGAAGTAGCAGATAACAGCTAAACCTACATAGCGAAGACACTCACCACACAACATGCAATTGCCTCATAATTGCTGTTAATCATTCAAGCGTGAAGGTATAACACTGGCCTTTGAATGATCAATTCACAGCAATTTGTCTCACATCTAAGGCGCTTAATAGTAATATAAGAAAAATAAAATGTATGTTCTGTCATAAATGTACTGTCCGTTCCAAAAATTCCAATACAATTCACTGCATTTAGTAGAGGTTTATCCCTGAGTATTGGTCTCAAATAAATAAAAAAAAAACTTCATAATCTTTTAAAAAAATTCATAAAAATTTTTTCTCCATTCCATCAGGGTTACATTTTGTTGGATCTTAATAAATGCAGCAACTCTGCATATGTACAGTCATAGTATATTTTTGCAACTGTTTTGTATGATGGCTTGGCAATAATATTGCCATTTTGTTACGATTTTTAAAAATGGGTAGGAAATTAAACAAATTTTCTTGTCAATGAATCGTATTGTCAATGGAATATATCGTCAATGAAATTAAAGAACGCTGTAACTGACAAAAAATCGAAAATACGTTTTTTGCATCATTTTTATCAGAAAAAAAAATACGCGTCGATTGGTCCCAGTCCCAGATTTCTACGATGAATATAAATTCACTTACGTCGTCTGCGAAATGAAAAATACCAGTGTATTTGTTCTACTTTTATAAAAGTTTTTTGGCTTTGGTGAACATTTAAGGTTTTGTTAGTTACAGCGTTCTTTAATTCCATTGACGATATAATAGTGTATCACGGCCTTTAGATGTTTATTTCAATTGATAAAAATATTATTTTTTCTTATTTATCCATAATTGTCATATCAAGAGATTTTTGTGAAAGTAAGTATTGTTTTCAGTTAAGAGCCGATTTGCTTGGATTTGTCGATATGTATTTAATATTCTGTTTTCTATGAAAACAAAGATTTTTTCAATCTGAATGCATTAAAAATTTTAATTAAAATTGGTAAAACTTTAATAAAATCTCTATTATATTGTGAAATATAAACGAATTTCAAATAAAACTTGCCAAAAATCATTAATCTTATCATATAAAATACGAGTATCATATGCAAAAAAAAAAAGACTACGCAATGAAAAATTTAAAAAAGAAAAAAAAACCAAAAATTCATTTTTGGTGTATTTTTTTTTTCATTTTCTCAAACACAAATATACACACAAATACAGCTTTAGAAAAAGAAGAAAATGTTTTTAATACAGCAACAAGAACGTAAAACATTAAAAACAAAAATGTGAGAGAATGAAAAGAAATTATAAGTGAAATTTGGTACATGGTCAGTGACGTCATCGTTATAGTTGTGACGTATTAAGATAAAGTATACGCATACATACATAAATAAATAAGCATATAATTACATAAAAACATACATATTAGTATGTAAATACATATATACGTATGAATGTATGTATATGTTTTTTGCAAATTGTATATATGCAAATATACATACATACATACAAATATGTATACAATATTATGCCTATTGTTATACATACATACATACATGCCTATGTTATGCACGTAAATATTCGGTGATATCGGTATTTTTTTTTTTGCATATCATATACTGTTTTTTTTTATTTATGTTGGTTTTTCACACCGTATTTCTGTTTCCATATTTTCTTTGTATTTATCGCTTCAAAATTGGGTCAAATGACGCACATTTTCTATTACCACCTACCTATACATGCAATGAGTGCTAAAATATCTTTAGAGATGCATTTAATTTCATTAAACCTGTAATGAACTAAAGTTTTATTATAAAATAAGCAAAAATTGTTAACTTTTTAAAAATATTTTTAATTTTTTAAGCATTGATATGAAATTAATGCTCCCACACTTAGATGAATTTTTATTTTTATTTTCAGTATTATTTTGTTTTTTTGTATATGCATTCCATCCTATTCACACATGAATTCTGCTATCATTAGTGTTTATTAACAAATAAAATTTATATTCTTTTGCGTTTTTGTTTTTTTTTTTTCTGTTTTATTTTTCATATTTCATAAAAAGTAATATATCTCATATTAATGTCTTGAACGTCATTGTATTTAGTGTTTATGTACGAAAACATATAATTCTTAATAGAATACACTTTGAAAAATTACTGTCTTAAGTTTTACACCAAGGTGAATTGATTATAAGGTGCGCTTAGTTAATCAGCTGTCTAGTCGTTTGTTGCTGGTTGCAGCTGTCAAAATATATTGCACTACTCGTATATGGATGTGTGAATTTCATTATTGTGTTTGTTGTAAACTGCCCACACCGTATAATCAGAACAGTGGTCTTCACCCATATTTCTCAGGGGGGTTACTTTGTATTTCGACTCTAAAAGAAAACCTTACGAATTCGTAGAAATTTACGAATTTTCGAAAAATTTTTGTATTCGTTATTATTGATTTTTCGAATGGGCAATTTCTTTCGAAAACATTTTCGATTCGAATCGCAATACAAAGTAGCCCCCCAGGTAACGAATTTATTCGGATATTTTTTTAGTTTTTCTTACTCTCTTTGTGAATATTACAACCAGGGTTACTCAATTGAACATTTGAACATTTCTGAGTTATAACATATTTTTGTGTGACTCTCTGTGAAAACCACTGGTTTAGAAGCAAATTGGTAATAGTTTAGTCAATGTATTATAAACAAACTCTTTGCTCTACACGCCAACTTGTTTATGGATAATAAGGCTGAAAGTATATAAAAAATTTTGTTACATGAACATTAAATTACACACTATTATATGTATATACTTTTAAATAAAAATAATACAAGTAGAGTTCAGAATATCCTCAAATAATTAAATACGGATGAAGTAAGAATCTCACCAGAACAGCCCATGTTAGTATGGCTGATGTCCTGCTTCATAAACACATATTGGTTAACAATGATCGGTTCAAATCAACACGTAAGCAAAAGAGTTAATTTGAATCGAGTATCGTTTCATTACGATTGCATATTTGATTACAACTCGTAGCCCGCGTTCAAATTGGCCCAAGGGATGTTTGGCAACCATTGCGGTGCATGGAAGTCACTGTTGTCTCAGTGGCAAAGTTAAATTTCCATTTTCCTTATTACCAGTACCTTTGCTTTGTGGTGAAACACTAGAATCACGTCATTTTCTAGCGAACACTTAAAAATTCCGACAAGAAATAAAATTTGAAGGCAAAACAACGTTTGCGGGTAAACTAGGGTCACATATATCGCCGCATCACACCTAAACGCCTAAATTTCAACCAAACTTATGCAGAGGTTTGGTAGTGGGAATTAGACTAGTAGGCGTGGTAACTCCCATACAAGCTAAATATTAATTTTTATATATCCTGAGGACGGTTAAAGGTAAAATCTCTCGATTTTTTGTCTAGATGGCCTCACAATCAGTGAAAACCTTTAATCAGAAAGTAAGCGCAATTGAACAAGTAGGCGTGGTACTTCCCATACAAACTACAAAAAATCTGCTTGATTCCTTATGTAGAAAGTTTTTATTTTTTCTCCCTGGCAAAGCAGCATAGGGTCTAAATAAGAAAAAAGTAGCACAAATGTTGTAAAAATTTAAAAAGAAAAATGGAAAATCCAAAATATTTTGGATAATACTTGTATTTTTAAATATTTTTATTCAGTGTACAAACATGCCCAGCAGAAAATTTTTCGAATTTGGAAACAATAAATAAAATTGTAAACAATAATGGAAGCATTATATTATTTATTCATGCTTTAAAGCTTCCAAAGATGCTATAGGATAAGGTATTATTTTTGATTTTGTATAATATTTGCTTACTGGTTGCAATAAATTTGCGTTTCATTGTATTTTAACGGCTCATTTCATATAAAAATCATGCATTATTGATGCGCACGAGTAAGTGATTGTTTACAATTTCTCACTTACAAAATAGCTTACTGGTAAGCATTAATTGCTGCTAGGTATATACACACTTAGAGAGTCTTACTATTTAATTTCCCAAAACCTTTTATGTTTGTAAAATTGGTTGAGAACTAATTGAGTTTAAAATATTTGTGTCCGCTAAGTCCAGAACGTTTTTCCACGTTAACTTTAGGTTTTGAGGGTGATTTCAGAATTGTAATAATGGAAAAGTTATTCACTGAACAAGGCCTACAACCTATCTAGAGTAGGTAATTTTGTCTAGTTATGGGATTGTTAAAAATAAATCGTTAAAAAGTTAATTTTTTAAGAAAAAGGTAAATAAAAAATTAATGGATTATAAAAAAAAAAAATTATTTTTTTAAATAGCATTTTTGGTATGCAGGCATCTAATTGATGAAAGAAATCTTGAATTGTTATATTTAAGGATACAAGCAAATGTTGTTTTTTAATGGCAAGAATAATAAACTTTCCTCATAAGATTTTATGTCAGTGTACGAGTATTTTTCTTGTTTTATACATATCCACAAATACATATGAACATACATATGTATTTATGTATGCATTAATTTGATAAAATATTTAAAATAACTTCATAGAGATATGTATGTATACGTCTGTTTTGTTTCTAAATAGAATTTCTATGTGTGTTTGTTTTCTTCGGTTTATTCAATGATTTTATTTATTTTTTTTTTTTAATCATCAAATTTGTTCACAAAATTTGTGAAAACATTGGCATACAAACAATAACTACTTAAAATGGCTGAAAAACATATTTTCATATAAAAATTATTTCAAAATTTGTATTTTTTTTTTCTTTTTTCTTAAAATGCATAATAAAAGTAAAAAAATTAAAAGAAAATTATTTTTTTTAATTGTTATTGCTCTACAAATAAATAAACTATGAAATAAACTATTGTTGCCTGCAGATGATATAGAACAAATGCAAAACGAAAAGAAAAACAAAACAAACAAAAAAAATCTTTAATTTAATGCCAAATAAAAAATAATATTTTATTTTTTTTAATTTGTTGGCAAAATCTATGCGTTTGTTTGTGTATGTGTGTGTGTTTTAGACCTTAAGGTGAATATTTCATTATCATGAAAATTTTTTTTGTAATTTTTTTTAATAAATTAATTTTACAAAAAAAAAATTATATTGGTTTACACCTCAATACGTTTTCCTTTCGTTTGTTTAGCTGATAGTTTGACAACAGGAAGTGCTTGGTTTATGCCACATAACGAACCATTTAATAAAAACGTTTATGGGACATTTGCAAACAGCGCAATTTTATCTTTATTTTTTCTTAATTATCTGTGTGAGATTCAAAATTAGGGAAATGTGATTGCTGTGATTATTATAGAAACTGTTATAAAATGTCTATTTTTAAAAAATATTTTAGAAAAATTTAAAAAAAAATAAATTTCTTAAAATTTTTTTTTTAATTTCTTAATTTTTTGTGTCTTAAAACATAGTCAAGCAATGACTATTGACAAATTGATTTTTTTAATATTGTTAAATTCAACAGGTGATACTATTAAATAGATATTATTTATTAAACTAATTTTAATATAAAAAATAATTCATAATGAATATGTAATCACAACTTGATCTTTACTTTACAGGTTTAGTACACTGAAAAAATTAAAAATAAATTTAAATTAAAATATTTGTAGTATCAATTAAATGTTCAATTGATTTCAGACCAACACCAACATTTATCTTAACATTTAAAAATTTTAATTGGATAATTAAAAAAATTTAATTGTAAACAAAATAAAAAATTAATTAAAATTTTTATTAAATCCTTAAAAAAATACTAAAAAATTATTATTGTTTATGGTTTGAATTAATAATTTTTTTAAATTTTTTAAAATAAAAACGCGATTATGAGAAATACGAGTAGATTGCCCAAGATAAGCTCAAGTTATTTAAAAAACTTGTCTATAGACAGAATCTGATCTGACAAGTCTTAAGTATATTTATTGGAAAAATTCTATTCTACTATTATATTTTATGTATATCTCAATGATCTTTTTTTTTCTCCTACTTTCTATATATGTGGTCCGTAACACTTCTGCTGCAAAGTATTGAAAAAAATTAAATGAAAAAGTCAAATTGGTAAAAGGTTTTATATATATTTGTGAGGTATATAAGCAGTTTAAGCTCACAAAATTCGAACTTACTTACTTGGGTTGCAAAATTTCTTAAATTTGCGAATTAGGCAGAACTATTTTTTAAACAAAAGGAACAAAGACACAAATCATTAATGAAGCACTTAGGAATGAACAGGCAACAATCTTTGAGCCGAATCGTATACGAAGGGTCATTATTAATTTGCGCGAGAATCCATGTTGCTTACTCTCACATAGGCACAGTGGTATTTAGGATAATTATATTCTACGCATTAGTATCAACTGTGCGGTGCGCTGAAATGATCAAATTTTTCGTATTTCGCAAGAAGGGCCTATGAAAGAACGATGTAGGATATAGTTTAATCCATACAGAAAAAGTATTCCAAATGATAACTTCAATTAAACATTTAATTGATTTTAATTTGAATTTCAATTAATTGTTTAATTCATTATTTATTTATTTAGTATATTATTGAGACATTTTGAAAGAAAACTGACAATTGACAGAAATAAAACAGAAAATGTTTTATTTGTTATACTTAAAGCAAATATATACATACATACGTACATATTAAACCATATACAAAAACTTTAAATTACCCACCACATAGATCAATTTGCACAATGGTAAAATTTTTTTAGTTGAATTGCTTGTTGAACTGTTGTTGAAACAATCAAAATTGTTTTCCGTCAGAAACGCTTTTATTAGATCAAAGTTAACTGCCATGAATTTTTTGGTAATCAAAGAAGAAATTATGTCTGTGAAGGAATAGTCTCATCAGAGTTCTTCGTGTCCTGTGCATATTCAAGACCAAACATCAACGAGCCTTCAGCACTTAATTAAAATTGTTATTTTGATCAAAGTAATTATTGAGTCTATTAACAATTAATTAATAAGAATTTAATTTTTTTTTCTGTACACATGATTGGAGAAAGAGGCAAAAGTTAAATTTAAATATGAAGACCATACGAATTACAAAGAAAAAAAAAACACGAAATATTCTTTTATTAGAATTCCAAATACGTTTGTTAAAAAAAAAGTAGATTAAAATCTACTTGTAGCTTGTCAATTGAGTATGTGCTTTATTGATCTATCGATTTTAAAGTGTAAACCGTGCAGACGAAATTGGGAAATTGGTTTCCATATTATCAAATATTGTTATGGGGTATTCGTAGTTTACGTAGAATTTGTTATTACAGTGCACTCGCGGTAACGTAAACATTGATTAACGTCAACAAGCTTTTGTTTACATTGACTACTCTGTAACGTGAACAAACTCAAAATGCTCTATAACGTGAATCATTTTTTTATTGCTATGATTCTGATATCACAATTAAAGCATTGATTTATTAACTTTTATGGTGTGATTAGCTTGCCAATGTTTCTTGTGTTGATAGTACCACTGAAATCCATGACATTTGGCACAAAAAAATTTAAATCAAGACCATTATTTTCTCCTTAGCATAAAGTTCCTTGATTTTAATTAGTTCACGCTACTGCGAGTGCATTGTAATTGTTGAGTGAAGTGTACAATGCAGAAGTAATTCTTTTTTCAAGCACACTGTTCGTTTATTTACGATCTACTATAAATTTTTTTTTTTTTTGTTTGTTTGTTTTGTTAAGCAAACTATTTTGCCACACCCACAAGTATAGTTAAAGTTTAATTGCTTAAACTCAGATTACATTTTTTGCGGTACGTATAAGACCCCCTATCAAACAAGACTTTCTACGTTTTATATTTGGTTAAACCACTAAAATGCACAACAGCGACATCACCTTATGCTATTATTATTATTATGAATGTTACGTTATGAAAATATTCGAAACGGGCATTAAACTCCAATACGTAACGAGCTTAAAAAAGGTTCTCGAGAGCAGCTTATTATTTTTGAGAGAATGCTCTTTTGTCCCAGAGGGGATGCTGCGGCCATTAAGTAAGTAAGCAAGTAACTAGAGTTAAATCGAATTTTATTTGAAAATATTTTTAGTTAAAATAAAATTCATTTAAAAATTAGTTTTAAATAAATGTTTTTCAAATTTCTGATATTCAATACAATATTTAAACAAAATTTAATTTTTATGAATTTATTTATTTGAACCATATTGCATTTTATATGTATGTATGTATGTGTGTACTCTATGTATTATATTGTATTCTAATAAAAACAAAAAAACACCAACGAAATGTTCAAAACAAAGCAACCCACATATTAAACCATTCTAAACAATTTTGTTTAAATTTAAATTAAAATTTTTTTTTATTTTCTACCTATAGAAATTTTAAATAATAAAAAGAAAAATCTGTGTGTACAAGTGTATGAAGCACATACATACATATGTATGTATTTAATAAAAAATATATACTTCTTTTCTAATAAACTTATTTTTCTAAAAAACATCTCTCCATGAATATAGAGAAAATTCAGAAAAACTAAATGATTCTTTAAAAAATGTTTTTATTTTTTCTATTTCTGAAAAAAATTATTTTTAGAAAATGTGCCCAGATACTCACTCGTACACACAATACAATTTGTTTTTGTTATGTTTCTTATGATTTGTCTTTAATTTTCCTTTATTGTTCGTATATTTTGCACTTGTTTTTATGTTGCGAAAAACAAGAGTGTGAAAAAATGAATAATTTTTAAAAGAAAATCAAAAAGTTTTTCTTTTTGGTTTTTTTCTTGGTAGGGAGAAACAAAAATTAACTTTAAAAAGTTTTGAAGTACAGTGGTTTGCTGAAAATAAATAAATAAAAAATTTCTAAGGAGATGGCCACCCCTTTTAATGCAAAAGGAAACAGGCGCACTAAGAAACTATTTCTCTAGTTTATGTTACGCTCTCTCTCGCGCTCTCTCTTACTCTTCCTGTATTAGTTGTTTATGTACAGCATTGTTAAGGGGCCGAGTGGGTGTTTTATTTGTTTCTTTTTTTGAATTTTTGCTTTTTTTAAAGCTTTAATGAAGATCAGGAAAAATGATCTGTAGTGAATTTTTGACAAAAATATAGTCTGCCGTTAGTCGTCGGACCGTTCAGTCTTTTCGTTCAAAACAGTGCTTGACAAGTTGTGTGTTAGAACGCACACCCTTTTTTAAATTTCCTTTTAGAGGTGAGTCAGTGCCAGATGTTGCAGTTGCTCCAATTAGAGTTTAATATTTAATAAAAAGACACAAAAGGAGTTTCAATTAAAAAAAAAAAAAAAACTCAAATAAAAATTAAAAGTAAATAAAATAATACAAAAAGTGCTTGAAATAGTAATTAAATTACAAAAAAAAAAAAAAAAATCCAAGTGTTTTAAACGCAAGTATCTTCTTTGGGAATATGGACAACTCTAATTTTTCTTAATGAAACTTAAAAACAATTAAAAAAATTCAAAAAAATGTAGAGAAAAGTGTGGAAATATTTTTTTACATAAAAAGAATAAAATTTAGTTTCTGGTTTCTTTAAATTTTATAAATAAAAGTGATTGCATAATATCATATAAATATATATTTTTTTATATTGAATGTGTTATACTATCTAAAACTGTTATACGTTTATAATAGTATACACACTTTATAATAAATATTTTTTTTCTCTTATTTTAATACTGTGTGTGTACATGTATATGCGAAAAAACAAAAAAAATTAAAAATAAAATTTGAAATAGAAGGGGATACCGAAACCCATAAAAATATCGGTTGCCAGCTATACACGATTGGAATTGAAATCATTTCGCAGGCAGCATTTCAACAGTCTCATGCAAGCAACGCTATTTGAACAAAATTAATAAAAATATTTCAAAATGATAAAAAAATATGTTCATATAAAAAAAAATAAAATGCGATTTAAAGAAATTACCTGAAAAGCTAAAATAGTCAAGACGTCTACAAAATATATAAATATACATTCATATATGTACATATATGTACATATATTGGTTCTTTATTAAAAAAAAAGAAAAGAAAATACTCGTAATAATAAATGAAATAGAAAAAGGGTATAACTCGATTTTATGTTACTTTACAGGGAAATAAAAAATCTTAAAAAAATTGTAATATTTTAGTGAGAAAAAAAGACGTAACAAATTACACTTTTTATATGTATTTTAAATGTTTTAGGAAGTTTATTATTCTTAATTCTTTTGCCCTTAACGAATTGCCCTTTTTATATTGTATTAAGCCATCGATATCATATCGTCGTGCGTCAGTTCATGTACTCTATCCGCGATTTCAAATTTTTTATATATTTCGACTTAACGATGCCTTTTTAGGTTTTCGACCCCAAATTTTTCAAGTCTGCAAACCATATTCCGATACCTCCTCCAGTTTCGGAAATATATAGCCGAAGACGGATGACAGATTTTAAAAATTTTGGTGTCAAAAATGTGCCCGCACGACGACATGTATACATGTCACATTCAATTTTTTTTCATAATAGACATACATACATACAATATACATAAATGCATTATGCATATACATGTATATTTATTTTACTCTCAAAGAATTTCAGCAAAATTTTTGTATTTTTATGCTTCTTAAAACGCATTTCGTACATAAAAAAAAAGAAAACTATTTTTCAAACACAAAAATAATTGAGGTATTCATTAGGTCAGAGCTCCCTAGCATTTCCACTTTATTCCACCTTGGCAGGCATTAAAAATTAATCATCAGGCGTACAGCGCCACCTGCTGGAAGATAGCAGATAACCTACTTAGTGGAGACGTTCACCACATTTAATTAATATCCAATGACTTGTCTCATCGACAAAACAGGCGCTTAATAATTAAATCTATCCACATACTTTAACATTCCAGTAAAATGCACAGCATGAGTAGAGTTTACTCTGAGGGTTGGTCTAAAAAAAAATACTGTACACTATTACACCTAATTCTCTTTTCACACGAATTAAATTTAATACGACTATAAAATTATGGTTGTGGTTTATTTTTTTTATTGGAATTTTTTTCTTAAATCTATCGTGTAGAAGGAGAATTAGGTGTACTTATGAGTTAAGCCTGCAATGGTAAATCATTAAGTAATGGCATTATAAATACCTTAAAATATAAAAGGCAGTGACAATGAGAATTTAGTAACACTCTTGAAAGTTAATGATCAGCTCAGTTATGGAAAACAATTTCGTCGGGGAAATTTTACCTTTTTCCGTTTCTTATATTTTGAATTGAAATATTTGCGTAATATATGACTAAATTTTCTCACTTATTTCTTTCCTTTTACACAAAAACAAAAAGAACTGTCTGCTTAAATCCCTACATTCTTATTTTCCTTATTAACTGCAACAAAATTCCTCGAGTATATTCGTAATTAAAGAGATTATAAATTGCATACGATATCATATACGTATTTGCTTCCTTGTATATAAAACCCAAGAGAACAGATTATGATTTTTAACCTCCTGTCAAAATCGAAGAAACTGGTTCATATGACTGAGAGACAATTACCGGGGAGTATTCGTAATTGATCGGATTATAAATAAATATATAAAATGCATTTCATATTAATTTGTTTTTAAAAAAACAAAATTAAATACGTATTCCCTTTCTTTCATACAAAATGAAGAGAACTGATTATGGTTACCACTATCCTCTTTAAAACAATTGGTTCTGATTTTCACAACTCTTTTTTGTTCCCCTTATTTACTGGAAAAAAATCCCCCAGGAGTATTCATAATTGGATGGATTTTAGATTTTATAAAATATAAACTATGTATTACCTTCCTTTTTTATAAAATCAAAGAGAATAGATTATGACTTTCAACTTCCTATTAAAATCTATACAATTGGCGCTGATCGCTAGAAGTAAATTACCCGGTAGTATTCGTAATTAGATGGGTTATAAATCGAATTTGTTTTTCTGTCTTTTTTAACAAATGAAATTAAATACTTAGTTTTGCAACATATAAAGCACATGCATATTATAAAAATACGTTGATTGTTTCTTTAAACAATTTAAATATATAACAAAAAATATAAGAATTAACGCTGAAAATGTATTTTCAAGGTCCCTATAAAAAACAAATATTTTTTAAAAACAAATGTTCAGAAAAAAAAAACAAACAAAAAAAATTCTTTAATTTAATTGTAAAAATTGAAAAAATGGCGTCCAAGAGAAAACAGACAGACCGACTATTTTTAGTTGTGTACATACTTTATATAAATATGTATGTATGTGTATAAAATACATATAGAAAATATTAAGAAAAAATTATAATAATAATAAAAACAAAATTTTAATTTTATTTCCTTAAGTGCAAAACAACAAATTGACCCAAAAATTTTAATTCAAAAATTTCGAACAAACAAATACTTTCTATTCAAGACAACTTGTAGGAGTTGCTTTTTAAGTTTGTTCCTTTTTTCTCGTTATATATTTATAAATATAAATAAAAATAAAAATTTTAATATATTTTTTCTTTTAATCCTTAATTATAAATACCAAATAACCAACACCTCCTACAAGTAATTATATTTTTAATAAAATTTTCAGGTTATATGAGAACAAGAGCCCACGCATTTAACAGATTTCATATGATATATAAAGTTTATATGTATATGTATTTATAAACATGCATATGTATATAAATAAGTACATATACATATATATAAATATATATGCATGTATGTTGGTCGACGTGGGGTGAGGTAGATCATATGTGAAATAATCATACACATTCTATATAATTGGAATGAACTTGCGCATTGATTACAAATTCACACGATCTCTTCCATGCTCTCTCTCTCTCTCTCTCTCTCTCTCTCTGTGTCTATTGTTAATGCTCCATATATAGAAATTTGGAAAACTCAATTCATTATAATGAAAATGTTATTCAACACAATAAAAACAAAACAGTCATTTTTTGGAATATTTCGCATATATTGTGTACATATATGTATACATACATATGTTTGTATCAGTAAGTAGGTGATATGATCTTCATAGCTGATATTGTATACGTATGAACATATGTATACACAAACAAATATTCGAATGGGTGTACATATGTACCATATACATATACACACAACAAGTATTCCTATTAAAAATTGTTTACATTTACTTTTAGCCAAAAAAAAGAAACTTTTGTTAAAAAAATATAATTTTCTAAAAGCTTTTCCAAAGATTTTTAAAATGCTTACAATGAATATATACTTAATTCAGTTGTTTTTTTTTTTTTTTTTTCTTTAATTAATAATATTTTTTGGAAATAAAAAGGGTATTCACAACAGCACCTCAAAATACGTTTTATTATTATTGTGCGTTTAGTAGAAGCTAATCTTAATTCAATAGAGTACTTGCTCTATTAATACCCATAGAACTGATATGAATGGCCGAATTGCAGAAACTACCATATTATTAAGCATCTTCACCGTTTTGAAAACTGAGACACTTGAATGCTTCTTTCTGCACTTGAAATATCTGATTTTTATTTGAGCGGAATCACAGTTAATTCTCATGCCCAGAACATGCTTTCTCACTATTTATGTAAATGTACGAAAAACAAAAAACAAGAATGAGTGAATAGAATCCTACTCTGTTTTAGGGTAAAAAACTCAATCTCCATAAAACTCGACCAACGGTCAAATGAGTAGGAATTGCAAATGTTGAATTTGTTTTTATTTCGTGAAACAGGCTATTAATTTCTCAAAGCAATGAAGATCATTGTGTAAATTTATTAGGAAACTTGTTATTATTATATTTACGATATTGTATGTATGCAAATGTATGTGATATTAACTTTTATTTTATATATCTATTTACAGAGACTTAAACCTTAAACCACATAAATATGGCTGATGATGAGGTGAGGTAAGTATCAGATCCATATTTTTAAAGACAAATTTTAATTTAAAAACCTGGACTCTATTAACACATATTTTAAATAATTCAAAATTAATGGCAAATATTTTCTCCTTTTTTTTCCTTTTTATAGTAATATTCATACAGCAATATATGTACAGGGTGTTTGTCCGTCAGCAAGGAAACATTGTGAAGGTAAATATTATTTTCATATTATTGTTTACGACTATATATAATTTTAGAAGCTTTTTGCTATAATCTATGAAAAAAATATTAAACATATTTTTCCTTTTCTCCTAGACTGCTTCAAAATAATAAAACAAAAAAATAAAATTCTATGCTTTGGCTCTCTTACCGACTTTATGCATGAGCTTAAAAGAATAATGCTTAAAAAAAAAAAGAAGAGCTGTGAATTAATTATGTTTTTTTTTTTTTAATTATTTTAGAAAAAGGCAGCGGCACCGGCACCAGCACCAGCAGCAGCTCCAGCGCCGGCACCAGCGGCAGCCCCTGCTGCCGGAGCTGCACCTGCAGCTGGAGCAGCACCAGCAGCAGGAGCAGCCCCTGCGAATGGAGCTAAACCGGCTGATGGTAAAGCACCAGCTAAACCACTCACACCTGCCGAAGAGGTAAAAGCCGTTTATGTCTCTGATATGATGTTATGACCAGCTGTATGTGCGCGTGTGTATGTGTGTTGTGTCTCTCTCCTCTATGAATTTCGTCACAATGTCTCCTTGTGTCCTAGAGCTATGGATGAAATAAAAATAACGTTTAAACGACAATTACATTTAATTTTAATAAAATTTTGTTTTTAAAATCGTAACATAGGCTAAGAAGGCTAAACAAGCCGAAATTGAACGCAAGCGTGCTGAAGTACGCAAGCGTATGGAAGAAGCTTCCAAAGCCAAGAAGGCCAAGAAAGGTTTCATGACACCAGAAAGAAAGAAGAAACTCAGGTTGTTGCTCCGCAAGAAAGCTGCTGAAGAATTGAAGAAAGAACAAGAACGCAAAGCCGCTGAACGTAGACGTATCATTGAAGAACGTTGCGGCAGTCCCAGAAATCTCAGTGACGCTAGTGAAGGTATGTTTGTTCAGATCCGTTTTCTTTTTCACTCACTTTCACCCTCCTTCAAACAATCACTACATATACTTTACACGTTAAAGATTTCGTACACTTACACAAGAAATTTTTATTTAAAAATTATAAGAATTAACGCGTAATTTAGTGTTACAATTTTTTTATTTTTCTTTTAAATCATATTATAAATCTTTTAAATAGAAAAAAAAAACAAAACAAGAAAAATTAAAAATACTTTTTTTTAACCCTCCCTCTTTCCTAAACCACTCTGCCATACAAAACGTCAACGTTTTTCTACAGAACAACTCAAAACCATTATCAAGCAACATCACGAAAGAATTTGCAAATTGGAGGATCAAAAATACGATCTTGAATATGTTGTTAAACGCAAGGATGTTGAGGTACACGAACAAATCTACTATATACTACATATAGTTCAAATCACTTTAAACGCCACTAAAAACAAAAACAATATTTTTCTCTTTTTTACAAATCGCTCTTTATTCTCTTTGTACTCTATTTTTTACTCTCTTTTAAAAAAAAAACAACTTTTTTATACAACAATTTGCACTATTTTCTACACTAAAACACTTAAAATTTTTCAACTTTCAAACTTAAAGCAACAAAAGCAATTTATTAATTTTCTAATCTACGATATAAAACGACAGCAACAACAACAACCACTACTACAAAGGAAAATAGCATATATACGTTATATAAAGAAAGGGAAAACAAATACAAGTACTAGAAAACACAGTGAAAATACGATATAACAAACTGGTATATTTAAAAATTTAGGACATTTTGAATACAAAATTTTCAAATTACGATATTCAACGAAACAAACGAAATTTGTAATTTAATTGAAAAATATCAAAAAATTTTACTCAGTATCGTATGCCGTAATTTGCGCTCCCTCGGAATGGGCTCATTTACAGATTTTTTACCCAAGATTTTAGAAATATCGTAAATTCCTTAAACATTTGAATTTTATTGAATTTTATATCGGCTGTACACTGTTTTTTATTTAAGATTTCAAAAAATATTGTAATTTTGTTAAGCATTTAAATACTACACCCTTGATATGTACGGTTAAAAAGTCCTAACTTTTTGCGTAAATATTTTGAGAATTGCAAAATTGTAAATATCGTAATTTTTTCAGATGCTATATTTTATATTTCTTTCCACAAAAATAACTTTACCTGCTTGCATTTTAAGGCAATTTTAAATTACCTAAAAATCTAAGTTTTAAGAATTTCAATTTACGATATCGTAAATTTCTTGTTGAATTCTCAGAAATCGAAATAAATATCGATTAACTTTTTTCAATATTTGTTTCTAGTACACGATTATTGTATTAGTTCTCTCTTTCCTTTTTACTCGAATTAAACCTAGAAGAGTTGGTTACGTTTTCGGTTGTTTGGATAACAAGCACTCCAGTAATTTAAAATAATAACAGATACCGTAAAAAGAAAATTAAAAAAAAAAGTTTTATAAATGCACCACCACCAACAAAATTTTAAATAAAGGTTGAAGGAAATAGATATCTCTGTTAAGGGGCCTATGAAGCGTAATTACGATATTAAATAAAACAGTTTCACACACTTATACATTTTTACACCCACACATTACAAAAACACCTCTTAATTTTTTCAGTAGAATTTTAAAAAGTTATCTTTTGTTTTTAATTTCTCTGTAAAAAAAACAAATCCCTATTCTTATAATGGATTTAAAAAATACTTGCAATAGGTGCCTTACGAGAAATTTGTAAATCATATTACGATAAAATTCTTACATTGGAAGATCAAAAATATGATGTTGAATATCAAGTTGCCCGCAAGGATATGGAGGCAAGAATTACCCTTTTTTTCTTTTAAGAAAAAATCTTTTTTTTAAGTAGTTTTTTCTTTTTTTTTGTATAGGAAATACTGTTTCGAAGTTTAATTTTTGTTTTCTTTTTTTCTATTTTTTTAATAAATAAAGAAACAGTTTTTCCGTAATAGCTTCTTTTTTTTAAATGTAGATAAATATTTTTGGTAGTTTTTTTGTGTCCTTGTAAAGTAGTTTAATTTGTAATTTAACCAGCTGTTTTCTTTATATAAAAAAAATTTGGTTTAACCCCACCACAAAAGTGGTTTTTCTTATGATTTCTTATAAGCCGCCAGCTTGTTTTATAATAAGAGTAGTCTTATGAAAGCGGGGTTTCCTTATTTTTAAGAAAACGGCCTTATATTTTGTGTTGTTGTTATCCAACGTTAAATATCGCGTAATTTCCTTCTTCGCTTTATAACTATTTTATAAGGATTCTAATATGTTTTTTTTAATAATATTTTTTTGCTTTTTTAACTTTTGCTTAAAGTAGAAGCTTAAAATTAATATATATTTCTGATAAGCTTTTGCTAAAACATATGTAAATGCTTTTGATTTTTGGCAAACAAAAAAATAATAAAAATTTTTGAGAAATAAAAAAAATTCTAAATGATATACAAAATTTTTTTAAGTGTACTTTAGCGATATAGTGTTTTTGTTTTATTTTTCTTATCACCAAAGTACACATTGTTTATTTAAACTGTATATTTTAGATTTTTTTTACATTATTTTTAATTTAATAAATGAATATAGACCTATTTTGTCTCCAGCGGTTTTCAAAATTTGGTATTTAAAAAAGAATTTTTTGTATAAACATTAAAACATTTTACAATAAAAAAAAAAAAAAAAAAAAAAAAAAAAAAAAAAAAAAAAACTTTTAATACAAATACACAGAACAAAATTTTTAATTTTATATAATTAAAAAAAAAAATAATTAGCGTGTTTGAAGACAAGTGTCTAAGCAAAGTTCCAAATTAATTTTTTGTTAAAAAGGCTTTTTAAAATATAAAATACTGATATAGAAATTTTCTATTTTTTTTATCATTTAATTGGGTTGGTGAAAACATTTTCTACAAAATATTTGATCGAAAATTATTGTTTACCAAAGATTTTACAATATTATTGAAAATTACTTTCAATTTCTCTAAAAATATTTAAAATTTACACATACTGCCTAAATACGCGAAATAAGTTTAATATATTTTTAATAAAATTAAAAAAAATTACGATATTAGTTTTTACAAAAATATTTTTTATAGTTTTAGTGTTAAACTGATTTTAAATGTTTTTTTGACAAAACATACGAAAAAAATTTTTTATGATAAAAAAAATTTACGATATTAAAAAAAAAAGATTTTAATTTCTAAAGAAATTTTTATCAAATTTTTTTATTTTGATTAAATATTCAATATGTCTGATAATTGGGCATAAAATTAAAGTAGTTTCGTTATTACAGTTTGAATAAAACTTTTAAAAATTAGGCGATATTTATAATTTTTTTTTTTATTATAGTTACCCAAATGATTTTAAATAATTTTTATTGTAGCTTTACTAGAATGTTAATGAAACAAATTTACGATATTATTAAATGATTTTGAATAATTATTTTCAAAATATCCAAACAAACTTTTATACGATTGCTACCCAAAGTTTAGAAAAAAAGTTACGATCTTATAGTAACTGACTTTTAATTTCTAAATAAAAATTTTGTTTAAATATACCATGAGTTGAATATATTACCATACAGTTAAAGCTGTTCCATTACAGCAGTTTCTGTGGTACTTATAGAAAAATACGATATTAGCAGTTAAAAAAATAATAAAAAATCAAAACCTTGTTGTCGTACCCCTTACAATTAACAGAAAATAAATCAAATTTTTTCTATTACAGCCTCTTACATTGTCTGACAAAATTAAACACGTACATTATTACTTAAATAAGTTTTACACTTTACACCAAAAGTAATTACACATTTTCATTTCTTAATACGAGTATTTGAAAAAGTCCTTAGGCTTGAACAGGAGGGTCCTTTTTACCTTTTTTCTTCATTATTTTAAAATGATTTTTGTTTTTTTCATTATTTTCCTTTAAAATTTAATAATATTTTAAATATACAAAATGAAATACAGCCGAACTACAAACAATTTGCAAAGAATATTGGCAACGTTTATTCAAATTGGAGGGTGATAAATTTGATTTAGAACATATTGAAAAAGTGAAACAAGCAGAGGTAAATGGCTACAAAATGAAATCCAAACCCAAGCAAACCCAAGCCCCTTTTTTATAGTATAATTTTTTTTTTATATATATTTTGGCAATTTAATTGAATATTTAACTACTCTTTTTTAATGATTTTTAATATTGTAATAATCAAACAAATGAAAACGAAAAGCTATTCCCTTAAAATATTTCTTTCTCCAAAAAAAGTAAATAATAAAAAATGAAATTTAATGGTTTTTAATAAGAAAAAGAAGCTTTTAATAAAGGTTTAATAAGGCTTTTTGTAAAAAATAAACCTTTAATAACACACTACAAGACAACAATATAAAGTGGTTAAAACATTTTAATATCTAAAATAAAAAAAATTAAATTCTATAGAACACATAACAATTAACATTTAAATTTTACACTGAAAGAATTTTTATTTGCCTTTATTTAAATGAAATATTTTCCAAAAACTTACAGGTGAATTACAAGAAATTTGCGAAGAATATCATGAACGTATTTATTATTGTGAAAGTTCGAAATTCGATTTGGAATATGAAGTCAGAAAAAAAGATTGGGAGGTACTGCCACAATAATACAAAATGAACAAAAACGAAAGTTTTATAAAAAATATACACGTTTTATGTGATATGTTTTAGTGTTTTTTTTTGTCTTTTTCTCAGTGTAGCAGAGTTCGTTTTTTTTTTGTTTTATGTTTGGGGGTCACTTGTCTTACTTTCTTTGTAATTTTTTGTGTTCATTCAATTATCATTACGTTATACGTTACACACTTTTTACACATACAAAAAATAAAAACAAATTTATGTTTTTTTTTAATTTTACAATTTCCTGAATCCATGTATTCAAACAAAAAATAAATCCGCACAATTGCAGCTCAATTACAAAAGATTTGTCAAGAGTACTTCGATCGTATGTATATCTGTGAAGGCCAAAAATGGGATCTTGAATATGAAGTCAGGAAAAAAGACTGGGAGGTATTAAATTCTAACAGTTACTTCATACAATTTTAGTTGTTTTCGTTGTAAAATTATTTAAATTTTCAATTTAATTTTATGGGATTTTTTTTCCGCTAAAATCCCTTATTAGTAAAGCTTTTATATAGAGAAAAAAAAAACAACAACAACAATCATAAAAACCATATTCAATATGGATTTACTTACAAAAGAAAAGATTTTGATTTTTGAACAATTCAATACATAATAAAAACAAATCATACAATTCCCAAACATTTGTCCCCTTTCCACACATTTCCACACAAACAAAAACCCTACAAATCACTCTTCCTTGCAAGCCTAGCAAGTAAGCAACCTTTGTTGTTTAACATAATTTGCTACATTTGCAACACTTGCAATGGTGTTTGCAACGTACTCGTAGAGTGAATACCGCGAATATTTTGTATCATAAATTATTTTAAATAATCATAAGCAGTTGAAAAGAAAAAATAATTAATTAAAAATTTGTCGAAAATTTTAAAATATTCGTAGTTTTATTCGAATAAACTTTTCCAAATTCCTTAATTTTATTGCAGCCACAAATTGTTTCAATATTCTTGTAATTGATTTTTCATGTGCTTGCCGTATTCTCGTATGTAGTGAGAGCTCCACGTTTAAACCTAAGCTCTGACAACTTGAAAGAAAGAAATAGAAAAAAATTTGTCTTTTAGCGACTACCTTTTATTACCATTCGTAAACAAAAGCGGCAAGCATTTTCTAGCTCATGTCCATACAATTTGTAAGAAGCATTCCAGCAACGCTTTATAGTTCAATAATACATTTTTAAATTGATAGTGAAGTTAGTTGCAAAACGCAACTAAAGTGTAAAGAAGTAAAAAACAAGGTTGTTACGTAAATGCAAACGCCATTTGTTAAACTGCAATAGGCAACGGAATAAAATTAAAGAAAAAAATTAATTTTTATATGTTATTTATAAATTTTTCCTTTTGTTTTATAAAATTATGTTAAAGTTATAAACACCTAGAGTTATGCACTTTATTATTAAAATAGTCAGGGTTGTTATATAAACATATGTTGTTGGAATAACCCTGTTTTAAATGCTTCGACATAACATTGTCGCTTTTATTTAAAGAGAAAATATTATGAAATTCCATCCGTATTTTAAAAATGAGAGTAAAAATCTTACAACAGATATTTTTTGCGTTTACACATGCACACACAATTTACATGCATTGTGAATACATTTAACATGAGCAAACAAAAACATAAAAATGCATCCCTGATCTAATGAAATCTGATGGTTTTTTAAAAAATTTCAAAAAACAAAGAGAGTCGTAACTCTGTCAAATTTTCATCCATATTTTCTCTCAATGTCGTCCGCTCTCATTACATACCAAGTTTACACGATACTATTCATTCTCTTCTACACAAAAATGAGACATCTCGTACGACATTTAGCAGTCTTCTGACTGTAACTGATTGTCATGAACAAGCTTCTCAAGTTTGTCTTTCGAAATCGGCTTTAAACTCTAGATCCCGGTGCTCATAAACATAAATTGACACACACAATATGGGTGCTGTGCGAAGCTAGGCGGGAACTCTGAAAAAGAGTTCTAATGACCAATGTGTGTATGTATTGTCTTTTATTCTTGGAAATAATCAATTTTATGAATAATCATAAGGAATCCGGATAATTATTCGAATAAGCATATCCGAGTTATTCAATTATATTTCAGCCGTAAATTATTTTCAATAATAATTTGATTAATTATTGTCACACCATGTTACTGATCATTTCAAATGCTCAATTATCCTTACAAAATCCTTTGATCCTTGTACACGATAAACACTTGACATTTTTCCTTTTACATATACACAACAAATAAATTTTTGTTTTTGAATTTTTTATTATAATTATAGTACTTATACTTGTTAGTTATTGTAACAATGATGTGATGACATTTTCTCTATATATTTATTTATTTTTTTTATTATTATTTTCAAAACTGATAAATAATGTTTTGTGTTTTTATTTGTTAAAAAAAATAATTAAGGCTTAGCAAATATTTACAAAAAATTATACATCCGTATTACATATTTAATATAAAATGTATCATTACGATATAAACAAAACAAAACTGCAAATCATTTTCATAATGCCAACAGAAAAAATTATATATATTTTTTTTATTTGTTTAAGCCAACATTTTAGAAAAGCGCTCAGCACACTTGAAGCAAAATTAAAAATGCTTTTTTAAACCACCTGAAATCCATTCTAATAAGCAAAATCCACCATTTTCTCTTTAATAAATTGCACAAACAGAAATATAAGCAAAATATAAAAAAGAATAATAAAAAATTATTTATAAATATTTTTTTTTCCATTTAGAACATGCATACATAGAATATTTATATAAAAAATAAAATCATTTATTAATTTAAAATCCAAACAAAAAAAATCATTTAGTTTCTAAAGAAAAAATTTTAAATTTATTTTTGTTAACACGAAAGCAACAGTATGGCACTTTAGAGCAAAAAATGTAAAAAAACAATAAAATAAACTCAATTTCTTTTTGTTTTTTTCTTAAATAAAAAAATAAAATAAAAGAAAAAACAATATATGAAATATAAATAATAAACATCTATGTGTGGTAAAAGAAAAAATGTATTTTGTTTGTGCGTTGTTCCTTTTTTTCTTTCTTTTTGATTTTCTTTTTGCAAAATTCAACCTCAAATTTTATACTTTTAAAGCAACACTTTAAATAGCATCCCTAATTTAAAGCTCATATTTCTTTAAGTGTATTTCTTTTTTTATTTACAACTGTGTTGCTTATTTTATTGGTATTTTGTTGTCATTTTTGTTTTTCTACTTTTCTAACACAAACAAATAAAAACACAAAATCATTATTAAAAAAAAATGTTTAACATCATCAAAAGGTTTTTGTTTTGTTTTTTAATTATTGGGTCAACAAATTGAGTTTATTTTTAAATATATAAATATTAGCGGTAAACACTTTCCGTTTCAAACGCCCTTTCAAGATTTGCAAACAAGCAATCGTTTGACATGGTTTGCTACGTTTGCAACACTTTCAAGGGTGTTTCCAACGAACAGTAATTACCGTTAACTATTTTTTTATTTTGTTTTTAGAATTCCACCATTCTTTTTATTTTTCAAGTTATTTCACAAGTATTTTTTTTTGTATGTGCCATACTGTGTGCAGTACCTCGTTTAGTTCAAATCACTATTTAGTTCGCAAAGTTTAATGTTTTTATATGAAATACGTTTTTGTTTGTCTTATTTGTCTTTCACATTTTAAAATCACCGTTTTTTTTGTCGCAGTAACTTAAAGTAGTTTCTCAAACAATCACCTTAAAATTTATTTTTTAAAACACATTTAAACAAAATGTTATGCTGTTCTAAATTAAGAAGTAGAAAAATTAATTAAAAAAAAATAAAAAAAATAAAATGTTTCAACAATTAAACTAAAATATAAAGATTTTAAAACATAATAATGACAACCACAACAAGTGGAAGCTGTACAAATATAATTACTTTCATATAATCAGGCTCCTCCTCTTCTCTTGGTCACTGAAAAATTAAAAACTTCGAAGCAGTAAAGGAATAGCAAATAAATTAATTAAAACAAAACTAAAGAAAAATTAAATAAAACATTCATACAGAATTTTAAAAAACAATTACACAGAAAAAAAAAATAATAATTTAATTCAATTAAAATATTTGTAGTATCAATTAAATTTTTAATTAATTTCGGACCAACATCAAAATTTATCATATTAATTAAAAAAATTTAATTGAAAATATTTTTAATAAACTTTTTTGAAAATATCAGTTAAAATCAAAATTTAATTAAACAGTTTAATTGAATAAAACAAAATTTTAATTGAAAACAAAATCGGAAATCAAATAAAATGTTCATTGAGTCAATTGAAAATCTATTAAAAAAATATCGGAATGGTTTATTATTAAAAAGTATGACTGAGAAATAAAGCGTAAATTCAGTTTTTAATTGCAATCAAGTATGAAATAGTTTTTCTGTGTAAGGCTTGTTTTTGTACTTTTATTGTACGTCTAACGTTAATATAGAATGACAACAACACTTATACTTCGTTTCCACTTACTTGTTTCATTTTGGCACAGAGCTTGTTTTGCGCTATTTGTTTTGCCCACAACACAATTAATCGAGATGATCGCGATTTGCCAAAACTTTTACAGCTGTTGACCCTCAGTTGTCAAAATCTTTTTACTGCTTTTTCATTTTAAGACGGTAAACAAATTTGAATTTTAAATTTTTTCTCTTAAGAAGTGTAATTTTGTCTTATGAAAATTGAAAAGAAAAATTGTTATATGGTCTGGAAATCCGATTTCAAATCCCAGTAAGAGTGGTCATTTTTAAATTAATTTATGTTTCGTCAGAAACGCTTCAAACTTAAATTCTATTAGGAATTTAGATTTTGATAATCAGGGGAGGAAATAATGTCCGTTAACAGTACAGCAATTATTTTGGATTCACATTTTTCATGTTCGAAAAATTCAATGAAAAATATATCCAAAAAAATTTTTATTCTTTGCAATATTATTGAGGGAACACTTAAATATTAATTTTCCTATAAATTCATGCTTTTTTTTTTGAAAAGTTCGAGTTTTTTTTTAATGGGTGTGGCAAATGTTGCCTATTATAAGTATTTTGGAGGCCATACACTCCTATATTATATCATATTTTGAAAACGACTTAACGGATTTGAAAAAATTAAACAACAGAAGATGTTGAATTAAATTTAGAGGGCAAAATATGCCTCCATTATTAAGATTTTAATTTTGACATGTTCGCCAAACAGAAAAATAAAAAATAAATCTTTATATTTAAGTTTAATTGTAAACAAAAGAAAAAAAAATTTTCCAAAATAACCACCACAACTGTCAAACTTTATCAAATGCTGTAAATGTCTGTTTAGTTTTTTTTTTTGTTTTGTTTATATACACACACAGAAAACGAATATGAAGCAAAATCATTATTACGAAATGCTGATTTGTAGTCGCTCAACATATTTAAAAAGAAATGTGGTATTAATATTAGCGGTAATCAGTTTTCGTTGCAAACGTCTTTACTAATAACTGCATATTTTTTTTTTGTTGGTTGCCAGACTTGAAAGGGCGTTTGCCACAAAGAGTGATTACCAAAATTAATCTTTATGTACCACAGTAATGATTGCAAATGTTTTATAATTTTCATTTAAACGTTTGAAATCAACTTGCAATGCTAAAGAAGCAAAATCATTATCACAAAATCTTAAATCAAGTTGGTTTTAATGAGTTTTCGTTATTCTTTTTCTTCTGTGTGTATATATACATACGTTTCTAAGTCACTTAAAAGCTCTTGCTTACTGTGTATTTTCACTATTAATTGTTAATTGTTAAAATACCTCCTTATACTCTTAAACCAAAGCGCTATCAATCTATGTCTATCTCTGTCTCTGTCTATCTATCTCACTATTTTTTTCTGTCTGTTTTTAATAACTAATTTTCTTTTTCTTTCTTTAGATCTGTTATATATTGTAAAAAATTAAATGCTTGCATGTTAAGCTTCAGTATTAAACAAAAGCTTGTTTGTTTAGTTGTATTTAAAAAAAACAGAAAAAAAATTAAAGCTTCAAAGTTAACTGTTAAATGTAATTTAGAGTAGAAAAATTGTAAAAAAAAGCTGTTAAGAAACATGAAATTCCGAAAAAACCAAAAACAACAACAACAAAATTTAAAGTAAAATTATATAACATAACAGTAAACACTCTTCGTTTTAAACACTTTTCGTTCCAATAAGCAATCGTAGCATATGTGCCATGATTTGCTACTTTTGCAACATTTGTAAGACTGTTTCGTACCAAGAGTGATTACTAACACTTATTTACAAAAAAAAATTCTATTTTTTTCTATGTAAGCACAGACTGTCCGCCGGGAAGGTATACTACTTTGTTTTGCCGCCATTTTGATAAATATTAGTCTTAATAGATTTTATCAAAATTAATCATCAATTGCTGTGACTATGATTGAAAAAATCATAATGAGTAACATAGCACTTTTTCATTATTCAAATTATTCATCAGTCAACTTTGCATCTATTAAAAGTTACAGTCTGGTATGCAATTTGGTTAGGAAGAATCATTGGACTTACTTATTTGAAACTGGAAACGGCGTGAGGGTGATTGAAAACTTTTTAAAGCCACAACTGCATAATTTGGGATTGACTAGACTTGGTTTCGACAAGATGGTGCCTCATCGCATACAGACAGAAATACAATGGCATTACTGCAAGATCTCTTTCCACAAGAAGTTATTTTAAATAATGTTGATGTTGATTGACTTACTCGGTCGCCTGATTTGTCTGCTCTGGATTTCTTTTTGTGGGGATATCTGAAAAGCAAGATTTGTGCAAACAAGCCAGAAACATTTCAAACAAAATACTCGTGATGAAATTAATGAAATACCTCGTGTGTGTGTGATCAAAAGGCCTCGCATTTGGGAGACTAACAGATATTGTATTTCATACATAATTACTGACATTAAATAAAACATTTATCGCTATAAGATCCATTCCCTTTCATTTAAACAAAAATTATAAAAAAAGTAGTATACCTTACCGGTGAACACCCTGTATATCTACATAACGTCTAATTTAATAAAAAAAAACTTTTGGAAATTTATGAATTTCTTTTTCTCTTTTAACAGCTTTTTTTGCTTTTTTTAAATTTTTAATTTTTTTTTTAATTTTTAAAATGTTTCTCTTGATATTAATCTTTTATTATCTTCCCCTTTCTTCCCTATTTTACAAATCCTTTACAACAGATCAACGATCTCAATGCTCAAGTTAACGATCTTCGTGGCAAATTGTAAGTAATTTCTTTTGAAAAGTTTAGAATATTAAATCTCTTTATAAATAAAATATTAATTTCTGTGATTTTTATTTTTTCTTTTAAATTTACAGCGTCAAGCCTGCTTTGAAGAAGGTATCCAAATACGAAAACAAATTCGCTAAGCTCCAAAAGAAGGCTGCCGAATTCAACTTCCGTAATCAACTTAAGGTTGTTAAGAAGAAGGAATTCACATTGGAAGAAGAAGAAAAGGAGGTAAGTTAATAAACAATATGAATTATGAATTAAGAAACATTTAGGGTTGATTTACAATAACAACACTCTGAAATGTCATGTACACAAAACAATAATACTACTTATTAAACAATTACAAATATACGGGTATTTTAAGTTTTTTAGTAAACACCCAAAGATTTGTTTCTTTTTTGTAAAATTTATTTAATACAAAAACTCTCACTATACATTTTAAGACTTATTTTACTTAAAGGAAAAAAGTTTTGTTAATAAATCTCTTCGAAAAGTTAAAGAAAACCACTTTAAAACACTTTACTAGTTATTAATATTGAAAAGATTTGAAAAACACAATAATTTTCTTTAAAAATTTCTTTTAAAACTTTAATATACACAATTTTCTTTTTCTTAATAACCTAATTTAATATAAAAAAACACCCACACAAACTAGAAAACAACAAATTTTAGTATAAGTAGAACCAACAACTAATCACTTTTAAAGAACAAGAAAAACAAAACGCAAATCTTAAGAAACAAACTTGTACGAGTTATTACACTCTCTTCTGCAACCAGGCTCAGAGGGACTTAAGAACAAAAACTTTATGAAACATTTTTAATATAAAGAATGAGAGATGACAAGAACCTAAAAAAAACACCACCAATGTTGCCAGAAAATAATGTGAAGAGAATGCTAAAACCGTATAAAAATTCTAATAAAATGTCCTACCGAGGAAAAGTAAAATGCTAGTTTTAGATTTCCAAATAAATTCTTCAAAGTATTGAACTCTTAATTAGAGAAGTTGCGGTAAAAACATGTAATTCATTAATCGCGGCATTTAAAAGTTATTATTTTAATGAAACCGTGGAAACGTAGTTTGTAGGCAACGAATAAATGATTTCTAATTCTTGCTTCTTGTAAGTAGGTGTATAAACATTTAATAAAAGCAACAAAGATAAACGGTTGAATGATAGGTAGAAAAAAAGAATAAATAAAAAAAAATTACATTAAAAAAAGATTATTCTCTACGATAAACAAAATTAAATTTTTTTTTTCGAAAACAAATTCTGCTAAAAAAGGAATATTTAGCAGAATTAAAAAAAAATAAATGCTTTACAATGCCGGAAACAGCTAAATCTAGCAGTGAAAATGCTAAAATGGCAACAATGAACACCACATGCATATATAGAAAACACAGTGTTGCTTTGGTAACTTAATTGCGAGAGGACCAGTCGATCTTAAATTTTAAAAGCTTAAGACATAAACATAAGCCTCAATTACTTAGTTAACATAAAGTAGCAGTAAAGTAGCCGCCAAATAGGGTGTCATTAGTCTTAAAATAAAAACGTATCAGCTGTTTATACGTAAACAAAGTGAAATGCACAGAAAATAAAAGAACATTAAAAAGTGAGGCCAAATAACATTAAAAATATAACATCGAAAAAACATTTGAAATTATTGATTATAATAATGCAAATCTGAATTATTAAAATTCATTTATTTTTCAAATAAATTCAGTCTTTGGTATTGAAATGTATAAAAATCTTAATAAATATATGTGTTGTCATCGTCATAGTCTGGTGGGGAGTGTGTTAGTGTACTAGACAAGAGCCCTGGCTTTAACCTCAGCTCTGATTTCTTGAAATAAAAAAAGGGAAAAATATTTTTTCGGCGACCAACCCTTAGCAGTCTTCTGGCAATGGCTCTCGGAGTAATTGATTGCCATAAAAAAGCTTCTTCAGTCTGTTCTTTGAAATCGACATTACTCATGGATAAATATTAGCATGGGTACTGCGAGAAGCTAGACCTGAAAAAGTGTTGTAATGGTCAATTATGTATATGCATATACATATGTATGTACGTATGTATGTCAGGTGATACGTAACATCAAAATCGTCGAAACATAATTTGTAATGTAATAAAAATATCATTCTGGCAACGCTAAAATTAAGGATTTGCTTCAGTACATACATATAATCTAAGAATGTTTTATAAAGACTTAAGACACATACTTTCTTTAACTGTTTTAAAGTGAATAATAAAGACTTAAGACACGAGCACAGTGTTAGATCAGAGGAAACTAAAAAACAAAAGACTTGAGCAACAAACCTGATATTAAGAATAGCAAAAGCTCAAATACATGTAATTTTCTAAATAAAATTGAAAAAAATGAAAACAAACAAAAAAAATCATAAAAAATTCAAATAGATTTGAAATTTATTTCAGAAAAAATTTTATGTAAATTTTTAATTTAAAACTCAGTTTTAATTTATGAATGCAGGCATTAATATACAAATATTAATATGACTATTACAGTAATTTATAGAAAAAAAAATTGTTTTTTTTAAGCATATCCAGTAGGCACAATAGTCTCACATGACATTGTCGTCAAGGATAGCTTGAAGACATGTCACTAACGGTTGTCGACAACATCGCGGAAGTGATCGTGCACGATATTTAGTGGTCTATTTCCTTTAAGTTGTCGACGATAAACAGAAAAATGACAACATGCTTGCATAGTTCATACAATATGCGGTTGACGACAACCTCAGTGACATTGTCGCTCAGCCAGTCGCCTACGGTTTTTACGATGTTATAAAATGTCGTTAACGAATTGTTTAGGCTGTCGGGGATGCGTCGTACAGGATAGTCTCTTGTCGTGCACCCGTCCTCTAATATGTCTTTAAGAGAAAGCCAACTGGGATACCTTTCAAATCCATTATAATTTTTATATGAATACGCCAGTTTAACAGAATTATTATCCCAAATTAAATTTGTTTTCTTATTTACAACTGACTACAAAGATAAAATCCTTAAATTATATCCTATACATCATATACAACATACTCGTACATATCTATTTACTTGTACACACAACACGTTTTCTTAATTCTTTTTACAATCTATTCATATTTACAATCTAATTTTAAACAATAATACTAATGCTTTATTTTATTTAATTTTTATATTAAAAAAACAAACCACCAACAAACATTTTAGAAAAAGATTAAAGAAAATGTATTAAAAGCCAAAAAGTGTAAGATATCTAAGTGTAATATATTGTATGTACCAGTATATGTATTCAAAAGTATATGTTTTATATCAAAAAAAAGGAAATCTGGCAAAACCTAAAAAAAATAAAAATTAGTTTTTTTTTTGTAATTTGTTTTATATACTCGTAATAATTAATCAAGAGTCTAGTTTGCACACATATGATCACTTTAGTCATAGTCTTGAAGAGCACTTGATTTAAAGGCAGTCAGTGAAATGAAAGAGATGTTGCTTCCCTTGTAATTGTTTTTTAAATCACTCAAGTATTTGTTAAAAAAAATGTGTTTGTTTAGTTTAAAAAGTAGTGACTTTTTTTTAGTAAAAAAAATCCACTTCACAGCAAAACCCTTCTCTGTTTCTATTTTCTATTTTTTTTTTTTTTTATTTTAAAACATTTTTTTATGTTAAATGTTGAATTTTTGTTAAACTTTGTGAATAATATTTTGTTTCACTTTTTTCTCTCTCTCCCTCTCTCCTACGCATTTGCAGAAGAAACCTGACTGGTCTAAGGGCAAACCCGCCGATAAGGTAAAGGAGGAAGCCGAAGTTGAAGCCTAAGTGTTCCGATATATATAAATATATATGACCGTTTCCCGCCCTAATTATTATATATATACTATATATTTTTTTTTAATTACATCATTTATTATTTATTATTAAATGTTTTCTTTATCAAACATCATCAACAACAACTAGTAAAACAACAAAACAATATGAGATTTTAAAATATGTACTTCTAAATTATATATGAAAAAAAAGAAAAAAAAAAAAACTAAAAAAAAAAATAATTAAAACTGATTTTTTAACTTATATTTTATTTATTTTTTTTTTCAATTGGTGAACAAGATTTTGTTGGTTTTAAGTAAAATAATATTTTTTATTATTATTTGTTAACGGCCGTATGTATAATGAAAAGTTAGCAACTCGTTAGTATATAAGACAAAAAACTGGCAAGTTTATCACCCGCTATAGACTGATACTATTGTATTAAAACTGGTCACACCTTCAATTTTATAACTGGTCAGCGAATTCAAAAAATTTAATACCTTGTATGTGTGAGTAAGAATTACCACGTATAGGAATGACAGACAAACTTAGCCACTAGTACAACGACCTGCTAATTTTTTATTATAAATAAGGCTTTAAAATTCTAGCATTTCACTTGTTTATTTTGTTTCGAACGCTTAGTTCTACAGGCACCATGTCCTTAAAATGCTCATCCTATATATCCTCTTCTTGTAAATATATGGTACAGCTTAATTTTGGTTTTCAATGGCTTGTATATAATCTGGCTTCATGCAAACATATGTGTATTGCCACACAAGTAGTTAAAATATATTTTTGGTTTTTTTTATTTTATTTTTTTTAGGAACACGCACCAGAAACACCAGCCTAAGCTGCTTTTTAATTTTATAGAAAAACAAAAAAAAAACAAAATTGTGAATTTTAAAATTTAGAACTTTTTTTTCGTTGGCTCACCTGTAAATGCAAATTGTTGTATTATTTTTTTTATTTTTTTGAATAATAAAACATAAAGGTTTCTCTTTTTTAATTGTAAATTATATAAATAATGTATAATAAATTGATTTTTAAAAAGAAAATTTAATATTAATTTAAATGGTTTCTTCTTCTTTATTCATCCATCCGTCATTCGGTTATTACAATTTCTTACAATTTGTGCAGATTTTTATACACTTACACTGCAGCGACAATTCGCTGCAACATTTATGTATGTTTCTTTTAAGTTGTCTTCTTCAAACAGAAAGAGCCAGGAAAAAGCAATCATTGTGGATACATGACATCTTAAATGCCATTTTGAAATTTCTAGTCAAATATTATATTTTCCTATAGTAGTCGTATTCATATTGAAATATCATATAATTCGGGACATTCACTTACTAAGAGGATTTGTTTTTTCTTCATCAAACGACAGTATCTGAAAAACTGGTTAAATTTACTATACAAATGTATACAAAAATGTCGTATCGTGTCGCTCGCTATACCTCACTTAGCCGCAAATGTTATTTTTCATTTTTGTTTTTTTTTTTTAATTTCTAAAAAATAGTAAAAAATACCATTTTTAGGGTACAAATTGGTCTTTGTAAACTATTTTGGATGCCTAGACACGTTCAAATTGTATTGATATGTTTACGAAAGTTGTTCAGACTTACAATGGCTACAATATTGTCATATATTGTTAGTGAAAAATTACGAGTCCCTGTAAGTTATGCTGAAAAAAGTAAAGAATTTTTCATACATTTTTGGAAAAAAGTGCAAGAAAAAATAAATTTTTGCACAAAAAATATTTTCAAAGTTGTTTAGTAGAATCTTCACTGCATTATTGCCAAGCATAGTTAAGCAGTATCTTTAAGTTTGAGGTAGCTGTTGGCCAAAAACTGAGGACACCTTTTATTGAGTGATGCAGTGATTTTCAAAATTTTGAGGTCCATAAAAGTATACCTATATAGTGGATTCCGTGTATTTTTTTCACTGTTATAAAATAAATAAAAAAATTTGCGATTTTTCTAAATTATAATTTAGAAAATAAGAGGTTCCCCCTCCCCCTTCCAAAAAGTCCATCTTCAAAATACCGCTCTCCGACATTTCCAATCTTTTCCACCAAAAACGAATGATCAGGAGTACAGCGCCACCTTCTGGGAAGTTAAACTCAAACGCTCGCCACTCACACTCAACGTCCACCAACAGATGAGGCAATTGCTGTTGATCATTCAAGGGTGATCAAATTGACAGCGAATGGTCTCATCAACGAACAGCGCATAATATACATCTATGAAAAAAAATCTATCTTCCGAATTCCAATACATGAGTAGAGAATCACCCCTGAGTATTGGTCTTCAAAAAAATACTCGTATCCGTTGATCACTTAGTAAGGTTCCCAGATATTTAAAACACGGTACTCGTTCCTTCTCTATATTTTATATACTCAAAACGTTACTCTAGTTTGGGATTTTCTTACAAATAATATCCATAGATCTCACGTCTAGCTTTCAATTTTTCCATCAGCTGTTGTAGAGCATATCTAATAATATTAGATTAGATCTTTTGATTCCGCTATATAGACAACTCAAGTTAGCTGTAGTAGTTCTTTAAGCGTTGCATTGTAAAAACGAATGATCAGGAAAAAAAAGCGACACCTATTGGGAAGTAGCAGATAACAGCTAAACCTACTTAGCGAAGGCACACTCACCACACAATCAACATGCAACGATGAGGCAATTGCTGTTGATCATTCAAGGGTGAAGGTATAACACTGGCCTTTGAATGTCCAATTCACAGCAATTTGTCTCATTCCTAAGGCGCTTAACAATAATGTAATAATTAATAATAATATTAATTAGTGGTTAGTGTGTTGGCTTACTAAGACGATAGTGCCGGGTTCAAATCTCAGCACCGACATCTTGAAAAAAGAAATATGAAAAAAATATTTCTTTCGGCGACTACCTCTCAGCAGTCTTCTGGCAAAAGCTCTGAGAGTAATTAATTGCCATGAAAGAGCTTCTCAAGTCTGTCGTTCGGAGTCGACATTAAACTGTAGGTCCCGGTACTCATGGATAGAAATTTACACACACAACATGAGTGCTGCGAGAAGCTAGGCCGTAATCCTGACACAGGGTTGTAAAGGCCAGTTATGTATGTATGTATATAATAATATATGTATATAATATATAATTAACTGTCCTTTCCAAAATTCCAATACAATGAACAGCATTCAGTAGGGGTTTACCCCTGAGTATTGGTCTCAAATAAAAAAATATATATATTTGTTAGCATGGTCCTGCTTTATATATCAGATTTAAAATCATTTTATGGAGGATTTACCACTTTTACATTCTTCACCATGCTTCCAACTTAGTTTACAGTGTTATATTGTATTTTCGACGACTCTAACTCAATTTTTGAAAAGACTTCAGTTTTATCTTGTTCTATCGTTCCGCCTATATGAGGATGATATGGATCTTTATTTTTAATTATCCCTGTTTTCTTAATCTTTGTGTTTACCAAAATTTCGTCCATCATATGTATGTACTTACTATGTAAGTTTTTAAATACCCCATCATCCGTGATACCATATTTTGTACAAATTACACATTCCCATTATCCACGTTTTTGAAATTCCACTGTAGAAATTTCAGTTTAGTTAGTCAAAGTCGGTCCATATTAGAACTCATACTTCTCTAAACTTATTTGATGGTATTGGATTAGAAAATTTATAAAAATATGCAAATGTACAGAAAAACAAAAACAGGTATTTCTCGTATAAAGCGATGGTTTCGTTGCTAGAAAATTCCGCCTTATGTGATTCACGTTATGAAAAACTTGAGCGTTTTGTGTGTTTTAATTTCGGTTTGTTTGAAACCACGTTATATCGGCAAAGAGCTTTAAAACACCATCTTATACGAGTACGAGCATACGTGTAGATTATTTTATTTTAATTGTTTTATTCTTTATTTTTTCAATTCATATATGTATGTATGTATGTATATATAAGTAAATATGTGTGATTATAATAAATTGCTAAACATTGAGATATTTTATTTAAGAAAAATGTGAGGGACACCATATTTTTGGTATTTGCAAGTGAGTATATCATTAATAAAATTGTAAAAATATCATCGTATCTCAACTTAAAAACTAATATAAGTACATATGTAAGTATGTATGCTTGTATATATACGAGTATTATAAGCAATTAATTTGCATTATTGACTAGTCATAATCCTCATCATCACTGACCTCTGCCAAACAAACTTCCCCGACTTCTCCTTCTTCTTGGACATCAGCATTTTCCAAATCCAAACAATGTCGATTATCTAGTTGTTCTTCCAATTGCACTTCATTAAAGTCTTCAACATTATCACGTACACGCTGACGCATAAATTCCAAATCAAAAGTTGCAGCAGCATGATGCTAAAATGTTTGGGCATTGCGACAAACGCCACACCCTAAAGCAAATTCTTCACCGGTGGGTGGATGTATAACATGCAGAGGACATTCTTCACCCATAAGTTGTTTGGCTTTGGGACCGGCCGGACATTGGGGTAATTTATTTTTGGGTATATTGGTAAGGCGTTGGAAATCATCATGACAGGTGTCACAAAAGTGGGTAGTGCCGAAACAAAAGAATACTGCCACCGAACAGCAATAGCGGCATTTGTATTCTAAAAAGTCGGTACCATGTTTGGGACACATTTGTGCACGTGCCACATCTGAACAACCGCCACAAACTAATTCTTCAGGATTGAATTTTTCACCAATTTCCGCATCACAGCGTGCCTCACCGCCATAGTAGGCTTTCTGGCATTTAAAGCACACATAATATGCATAGCGGTCCATGGCTAAAGTGGTTAAATCACGACTTTCAGTGTCCTTAACCAAACCCTCATATTTAATGCTGAAAAAATTAAGCAGAAACATATTAAGAATTTTAGTTTTGTTAGGAGTGTGCATGTATACACTTATCTTACCGTATTAAGGCTTTACGCTTAACATCCTGTTTAAGGCAATTTATGGGTTCTAAAATGTCAGCCAACATGGCATGTTTAATATCGGCTTTGCATATCGGACATAATGAAAATCCAAAAGTTATACGAGGACCACTCCAACGTTTTTCCAAGACAGCCTTGCAACAGTGGTAATGGAAAACATGACCACATTCCAACTAAAAGAAAAGAACGTGTCAGCATTCTTTAACACTTCCTAATGGTATTAAGCTTACCTGTATAGAGGGAGCACATGCCAAAGCTTCCACAAAACAAATCATGCACATGTCATCTGCATCTTGTGTCAATTTCGGTTCATTTGAACCATCAGCCACATTATTCTCACGATTGTGACATACATGTTGCAGACAGGGTAGACATTTCTTTTCATTAACCACACCGCCACAAACATGACCACATTGTTTAGTTTTCAAGCATGAATTGGCTGCATATTCTTGACACTGAGCATCCGCACAAACATTGCCAATTTCCAAGAGTCCCGAATTGCCGGTAATGCCACAAAAACGACAACGGCCCACGGTGTCCTGGGAGCCTGATATAATCGTATGACTACCATCACGAAATTCCACCATGGCTTTAAGAGTCTTAGAGTCAGCCAAGGCTAAAAGCCAAAAAAGTTTAGTGCGACCGCAAGATTCATGCAGTTCTACACGAATAGCCTCTTCTTCCTCTTTGCAGACCTGTGAGGGTAAAAGAAAACTAAAGAATGTTTTGTCTTAAAACAGCTTTAACTTACAGTTCTTTTATGGCTCCGGGTTTTACGATTCAAATGCAAAAACCGATCACAATCACCACACAATGAACCACAGCTTTCACATTGTATTATGGCCGAAGTTTCACCATCATCATGATTACTACACATGGGTCGAGTATCTGAAATGGCCCATTGACCTGACGATAATTTCTCAACATGATCATTATCCAATACACATAAACTGGCCAAAGCCAACCATAAAGTGGCAGTCTTAACACAGTTCTCCGGCGTTCTAAATATCTCATCCAAACGAGTTAAATTTAAGACCGCCTCAGCTATAGCAGCTTTAGTCATTTGAGACCATTTTTCACCCAACTTGCTCTGGAAATTAGAGAAACACTTAATTAGTTTACAAACCAAAACAAACATTTTACAAACTAAGTCTGTAAACATACCGCGGCCAAGTCACGTATTAAAGCTATAATACTTTCCGCCTGTTTAGTTGGTATAATGCCATTTAAAAACCAACGATGATTTAAATTTTTAGTTGTTTCTTTTCTATTGATGTTTTCCTTAGTAAAAGATTTTTTTTGCTTTGTAGCCATATGTTCGTACTCAAAACCATATTCTGCACGTGAGAAAGTATCTTCTCGTTCCTCGTTTTCTTGTTCATCATTGAAGCTGTGCTTCATTGGCTTTAGCAGATGAACAGACAAATCCAAGGCATTGTATAGCCTTATAAAAGAGGGTGTTTTCTCCATATTCGATTTACCAACAGCGCTCTTAACCTTGACCTGTAATTGCAGAGATTTGGCTATAACCGCCAAAAATATGTCCAATAAACCCAAACTGTCCATATCAAAGTCGACTGCTATTTGATGGGCTATATTATAATCTAAAGGTGGCAAACGTTGCACACCCAAAATGTCTGCAAATGTTGAGGGGGATATCTCCGGCAATATACGCCTCAATAGAGCAGTAACCTGTCTTTGCACTCTATCACTGCCAGTATGCAAAAGACTTAAAAGATCTTTAATAAGACCATGTTGATGTGAGAGATAAGATCTGCCTACAACACTGCCCGATAAGGCCAAAACCATGCTTAACATTTCAAAGCAATAAGTATCTGGAGTACGATTACGTTCAGAAGTGACATCCATTTTAGGATCCTTTTCATTATTGGAACCCGAACCATTGGGATCTCTTAAACTGTGGGTTAAATTGACGGCATCCCAGTCTTCTTTAGCTCTACGTGCCTCCTTTTTAATGGCATGTACTATATGCACAATGACTTGTTTCTGGAGGTGAGACAGTTTACTGCGCGAGAAAAGTATGCCTACCATATGCTCTCTTAAGTCCAGAGAATCAGCCAGCATGGAATTGTTACTGGTATCCATAACTAAAGCATTATGGGAAGTACTTTTGCCTACTACACCATTACCTATGGGATTTTCCTCATTGGAAGCTGCCTCCAAGCTTATAAGCTTGCCGAATACTTGACCTGTAAAGAAATTTATAAAAGTTGAACAACGGGAAATATCAGCAAAGATTTCTGATACCATTTACCTGTTATTAAACGAAACACTCTTAAGGTCTCACTTTCACATATTTGCTGTTGGATACGCATGGCATTGGTTAGTTTTAGATTATATTTGAAAGCCTGTAACTGTGGCAAACAGTTAGCGGCCAAATCGTAAGGATTTATTAATTGATCTCCAGAACCACACATGGCTGCTGGCAAACCCAACAGCTTGATTTGTCTTACTCTTAAAGTATTTTCAGGACCAGTAAATTCCAAACGAAAATGAGTAAAATTGTCATCATTAATCTTAGCCGACAGCCAAGTACAGGCTTTAGCATCCACTTCTAAGGATTTTATAAGACTGGTATCTCCCAACGATTGGCCACCATAAAACATAACCGAGGATACCTTATTTTGTATATCCCGGCTATTATCGATATGAATTAGCAATACTTTACAGCAATAGATTAATTTATTCATAGAGATCTCAATAATTTTTGATTTATTACGATCTTCTTCATCACTTTCCCAAAAGGTTTCGGTGGAATTATCAGTCAAAGATTCAGCCATGGCTTGTCTAGACGATACAGTCACTTCAAAATGGCCATTCAAGTCACTGTAATAAATAATTTTACCACCTGCCTCGGGTACAGCGTAAGTATCTTTAGTGGCTAAACCGCCACCGTCTTTTAAATCCAGATCCTCATTTAAACCAAATACACCAGGTAGCTCGTTTTGTTCATCAGATTTCGATAAAATTTTAGAAATATTGCCAAAGACGTGTGAACTGTGCAAGAATTGATGATCTGTTTGCCTAAACCGTATTCCAAAACATTGTATGGCTATACGTTGTAGTGGTGACCCCAAAGGCAAATAAAGGGTTAAATCAGCTACCGACTGTAAGAAAGTGTGTAAACTTTCTGTAATCATGTGCGAAAATCTACCACTTGTTTGTGTATACGAAATAGGATGTTCCAAGGCCGGTTCTAAATCTTCATATTTCCCTTCCAAATGTTCACTAGCAGTAGAGGATGGTACACTCAGCGAAGACACAAACCACCACATAAGATCATGCAGACAAACACTTTGTGTCACCGAACGCAATAGCCAATTTAAAGCCTGTAATGAATAATTACGGCATGTAGCTATACGTAGGCTTCTTTTCATGGCACTGCGTAACTTTTTCAGATCATGTTTTTGTGTCATAAAAGCCATAGCTGGTCTTTGCAATAATGCACTAGCTTGAACTGTAGCCTCATTATCCAGATTATTTCTTTGATTTTGTTGTTTACCCACATCGAAATCGGAACTTTTTTCTTTTAACAAAACCTCCGTGGTTTCTGTTTCACTATTGATAGGCTTTTGCACCACTGAAGTCGCCATTAACATATGCTCGGGCACCAAACGTCTTAAATTTTCCGAAGGATAGCATATAAGTAGAGAACCTTCATTATCTGTGGTGGAGTTATTACGTTTGCGTAACACCACTTTGGTATAGTAATTTTCATCTCTTGCGGCATTGTTGGTAAGAAATTGTTGCTGTTGAACTACACCCCATCCTTGACCCATAGAATAACTCCGATGAAATCTTGATAAAGTTCCGCTTGCTGACATACAATTCAGTTGTTGGGAATTATCATAATTCGTAGGTTCCGAAGATTCGTAGGAAATCTCCGAAAGAGGCTGTAATAAGAAAATAAAATTAGCTTTTAAAAAATGTTTCAGAAAACCATTAGCAGTTCGTATAATATGGTAAAGCGCCTAATGAGGGCAAAAAAAAAAAAAAAACGCAATGAAAAAAAGTCCATAATTTCTGTATCAAGGCATCAAGGTTAGCCGTAGGAGACCTTAAAAATAAATTTCTTTCAAAATAATGCCTCTTTTAGTCAAACTTTAGAATGGATAATTCGAACAGAAGATCGTTTTCGGAACACATTTACCCTTACTGATGATATGCATGCAGTGAGGCTTTGAAAATTTTTCATATTTCAATTTTAATTTGCTGACATGTGGTTCCAACAGGACGGAGACAAATGTCACACAGCACAAGTTACAACTGATTTACATACTAAAAAAAAACTTTTGTGGAAAAAAACTTCACTTAATGGTCCGGTTAATTGTCCACGAAAATCGTGTAATTTAACTCCATTAGATTATAATCCAGAGATATCATATTTAAACACTATCATAGTCATAGAAATTTCTATCCAATAAAGCCCGTTTAATTGATCATTCATGAAAAAGATTACTATTATATTTACTTATTCACTTACCCTGTCAAAAGCATTTTCATTTGCACCTAAACCAAAGATTTCATAGGGTAAATCCTCTTTGTTAGCAGGCCCAAAAGTCTCCAAACAGGCAAACGTTTCTGGAGCCATCCACGGCTGTTCAGGAGAACAAGAACCACCAAAACTTTTGCGAAAAGTTACATTGCCTTCAAAAAATATACAATTTTAGTGCCTAAGATAAAACACTAAATCTTTTCAACTCACCTCCAAATTTATTGGTTATTCTTAAACCTTGACGACTATGACGTTGTGTTTCCGCTCGGCTAGTACTCGGCTTATTCATTTCACTCATATTGAAATGTTGATGCTCTACAACTACAGGCATTTGTTGTGGTGATCTTTTTGTTGCCGTATTTGATGTATGTGGTATTTGAGCAGTATCAGTGGGCAAATTGGTGATGTTGGAAGATAACTCCAATAGGAAGGTAGCATTCTCCCTCATAGTTGTGTAGATCTCAGAATTAGCTATTAAAGTGGTGGTTTTAATGCCAAACATATTAATATCGGCACCTGCACCCACCGAATTGGTGTTATTAAGATTATTGGTGTTTTTGTTGGTCGAAATATATTTATCCCGGCAATTGTCACACATTAAAAACCAACTAGAAGCTCCTTTGCCACCTTCACCGCAATTGCCAGCCCAGCCTTCACAAAATATACCCACACTATTGTAACCTTTGCCTTTGGCCGATTTACCACAGCCTGGATGTACAATGCGCATGTGATATGTTACGGGGATGGGTAAGAATACCTGACAGATTTCACACCAGGAACCATCATCCTTTTTCTTTTTGGTCTTTTTATTTTCCTTGTCTTTACTTGAAGGTTTTTCTTTGCCGCTATCGGCAGTAGATTCCCGGGAATTGAATCTTTCCTGGCTTAAGGAATTAGACTGGACAATATGCACACAGTTGGAACAGATATGCTCCCATAGGTAAACCAAACTACGCAGAGCTGGTGGCAAAACTGTCACAACTTCGGGCAATGATTGTAGTTTTTGCTTGTCATTCATTTCATCTGGATTATCCGAAGACTGGCCCTTACGATACTTACGATTGTTGACAGAAAAATTGCCACTTTTCGTTAATGTTTCCAAAGTCGAGGGCCTAATATTGAGATAATTACCAGCATTAGCCACTTCGACGGAATGCCTTTGTTGTGCCTTTTGTTCTTTGGAAAGTTGTTGTTTTCCTTCATTGTGATCTCTACGCGTTATAACAGTGGCACCTTCTTTGGGTAGATTGGGATGAAACTTTAGAAAACTGGCACAAGCCATGGCATCGTGGACTATACCCTCATGCCAAAGAAAAGCGGCAAATACTGCCCGTATACTCTCAGCAAATGAAGGAGGCATAGCTCTCTTGATTGGACCCATGGGATTTTTCTTCACAGTCGTGGACTTGAAAAATGCATTTTGAGATGAATTTACTCCCGCCGACCCAATGGGTTCAGGCCAAACAGGAGGACTGGAATTATCAGTGCTGCCAGTGGAACATGTTCTAACTTCACCAAAAAGTATTTGATCTTGACTTGTGCTGCCTCCCCCTGGAGTTGTAGTAGTAATTTGTAAAAGATTCATTTCTTCTTCTAAATTAGAAATATCAGATTCTTTTAAGCCCCCCGTATCAGAAGAGGAGGAAGGTGGTCCTGCTCCTGCTGACACAGCAGTTGTAGACTTTCTAGCCGAACCAGTTTTACGGGCCGAATGTTTAGGAGTTGACAATAGAGCCGCCGTTTGGCTGGGTGTAAAGTGTGTCTTCCTTATGTTGCTAAAATCAAAATGACACACCTCCGATTGCGTAGAATCATCTTTAATACTTCGAGCGGAATTACTAGAATCCTGGGTCATGGACACCTCAGAAGTTTCCATAGAACGAGCACTATTGCTGGCTGTATCACTTTGTTTGTCTTCAAGTGGTATCTTAATAGGACTGCCGGAACGTTGTGAACCATTGCCATTACTACTGGTACGGGAATCCTGACCACCCATGACTCTAACCAATTCTCTTACCGATACTGAGGCAATTTCACTCATATCCGAAGGTTTAAATGAATAATCTCTGGGTGAATTGGGTTCATTATCACCTTTAAACCATTTTTGCAAAGCCTGTAACTTAATAGCTCCTCCTCCCACTACACCAGCTATAGCGGAACCGATTTGATTTACTCCTGCATTATTAGAGGTTGCATTAAATCCCTCACTTGGCTTGGCATCTTCTATAGTACTTAATGATTGCTCCGTTTTGCTTTCGCTATCACCACATATAAACGGATTGGTAGAGACATGAGGAAATTCTGCTGCCTTAACTGAAGTCGAACTTAAAGCAAAATCAAATACATTCTTAGAAGGAGTTTCCTCTTTATCACTAGTATTGTTAGGAGGTGGCGAGTCCAAGGAAGCCGTTATGGGCTCCAAGTTGTCTAAAATTTCTCTAGCTTTGGGTTTGTTCTCACTGCTGTCAGAAATACCAGTAGGCAGAGGCGATATACTTGGTGCTTCTGCATTTGGATCCACCAAATTATTTTCATTTGTGACGGTAACAGTGTTTGAAGGCTCCACTACAGGATGCAAAAGAGTTTTAGCTAAATGGTGATTGTATTGCAAACACCAGGCCTCTGTTGGATACCAACCCATAGTGCAATGCTGTCTTATAGACTCTGTAGACAATCGCAACCATACACCATCATCATTTTCAATTTCATCTATAAATGATATAATTCCATTCAATTTAACAACACCCACTTGTTCAGACTGTAAAGTAGGATGCGAACGTATACGCAACCCTGCCGTATTTTTAGTATAAAATTTTCTCAATTTATTGGGGGTATGAGGATTTTTCATAACTCTTTTATGAGCTGGAGGCGGTATACTGCCTTCTTTTACCTCTACCCTATACACTTCTTCTAATAAGATGCCATCTATGGTTACCGTTAAACAATAACTGCCCACAGCATTGGGCGTCCAATGAACACTAAATGTGCCATCTTCCATATCCTGGGCATAAAGAGATTCTGTTACACGCGTTTGTATGGGACTGTTGTAGCGTAACTCTTCGAAAGAATAATTATTATAGGATTTCATAAAGGTAATGGCTTTAAAACACATTTTCTCCCTAATAGTAGGTTCATAGTTCTGACGCGGTGGCGGTGCAATGCCGCCATAATATGTATCCGTTTGCGAGGCCCGACGCATTTTCATATTACCGTTGCCAGTGGAGCCAGTTGGTATAGCTTTAATTTCCACCTACAAGAAAGACGCAATAGGAAATACAGTGAGTACAAAAGTGAAAAGTAAATGTGTAATAAAACTTTTTATTTTGTGTATATTCCTGTATAAGTTTAGGGGAAAGTAAGTTAATATAGTACAGGTAGTTGAATGTATTTTTAAAACTTAACTTAAGTATTAAAAAATATGTAAAAAATTGTATGGTACAAATGTTTCCATAAGAATTATTTTATTAGAGCAATAATCATACCAACTCTTTCGAAAGTAGCAAATAACAGTCAAATATAGGTAGATAAGCTAGATTTGCTACATTTACAAGATTTGCAAGTTTGTAACGAAAATGGATTATCACCTGCCACATCTACTACAAAAAAATATGTAATAAAGTGCTTGTTAATACTAATTTAAGGAATTTTTAGTTTAGTTTTTACAGATTATAATAGAAAATATTTAAATAGTATATTATAAAAAAAAATAAAAATTAAATAGTAACTGCGCTTTAAAAATACTTTAAATTAAAAACGTGTGTGTTCTCCTCGTTTAACTATCGTGCAAATGTAATCCAAGTCATAAGTGAGTCTCTTGAGCTGCTTTTGTGCAACTCTTATCCGCTCATGCTGACTATTAGCTCTCCAAAACCCTTGTAAACAAACTAGCCATCTGAATTAAACTTTTGTTCTTCGCTAATCAATATATTACGCTACTCTTTGTGCCAAAATACAGTGGCCGACAAAAGTCTACATACGACCCTTTTTTTGCGATTTTATCAGTCCAAGTGAATAAATGAAAAAAATAATGATGCAGTTTTGTTTCAAATCTATATTTATTAATATAAACCAAAATAATATTTATTCCGATATAAACTTAAAAAACTATTCAAGAAAAACTATAAAAAACATTCGACAAAAGTCTACATACGACAAGAGTGTTCACAGAAAAACTTAGCGTAAATGTAAAAAATCATCACCTATTAATAAAATTAATATTTTGTCGGACCCCCACGGGCATCTATAACTGCCTGCAGTCGCCGAGGCATCGAGTTCACCATATTTTCTAGTTCTAAGGGTCTTATGTTCTGCAATTCTTCTTGGAGCCTCTGTTTTAACATTTGGGCATTAGTAATTTGGTAGTTACGTATTTTTCGTTGTAATATCTCCCAAACGTGCTCAATAATATTTAAATCTGGGCTTTGAGGTGGAGTGTAGTGTACAGCTGTCTGGGAGCATAGTATAGCAACCAATCTTTCACAATTTGAACAGTGTGCTTCGGATCGTTGTCTTGTTGGAAGTACCAATTTCGACCAAGGCTTAGCATATCGACGGAGGGTTTTAGATTCTGTTCTAGAATAGAATTGTAAAGGTGCCGATCCATATTACCCTCAATGAACACCAACTTTAACATTTGGGCATTAGTAATTTGGTAGTTACGTATTTTTCGTTGTAATATCTCCCAAACGTGCTCAATAATATTTAAATCTGGGCTTTGAGGTGGAGTGTACAGCTGTCTGGGAGCATTGTATAGCAACCAATCTTTCACAATTTGAACAGTGTGCTTCGGGTCGTTGTCTTGTTGGAAGTACCAATTTCGACCAAGGATTAGCATATCGACGGAGGGTTTTAGATTCTGTTCTAGAATGGAATTGTAAAGGTGCCGATCCATATTACCCTCAATGAACACCAACTTTCCAACGCCAGAAGCAGCCATGGCACCCCAAACCATTACACAACCCCCACATGCTTAACAGTAAAAATTAAGTATTTAGGAGCCAGTATTTCTTTTTCACCACACCTTAGATCTACCGTCACTACCAAAAATGTTATTTAGATTCATCAGTAAACAAGACCCGCTTCCAAAAATCAAAACCTTTGTCAATATGCTTTTGGGCAAATTCTATACGAAATTTGCGGTTTTTTTTCACTTATTAATGGCTTTTTTCTAGCAGTTCTGCTAAAATAACCATTTCCATTCAATGTTCTTTGAATAGTACGGGGATTTACAATCACTTCTACTCTTGTTGCAAGCTCTTCGGCCAATTTTGTTGTATTAATTTTAGGGGTTTTGTCCATTTCTTTTAAAATAAAGCTTACATCTCTGCGAGTAAGTGCTTTTGGGCGTCCACTACGACGCTTATTTTCAACAGTTCAACTATTTTTATAATTCTTAAATATTGTCTGAACTGTAGATTTACTTAAATTTAATAGTTTTGCTATTTCTCCAAAGGATTTCTCTTCAGATCTGTACTTAACCAATAAATTTCGGATATCAATTGAAATTTCTTTACGAGAAGACATTATTTTACTTAAATACACACCGATGAAGACTAAATTACAACTTAAAGCTGTTTAAAACAATCTATAAACTTAACAAAAAAAATTTTGTAATAAATAACGGCGCTATCTCGTTATTTAATAGCAACAAACGCCTGGGTATGCTGATCGTATGTACACTTTTGTCAATGCATTTTAAATGTTTTTCTTGAGTAATTTTTCTTATGTTTATTGAAAAAACGTAAATTTTGGTCTGCTTTAATAAAAATGTATTTGAAACAAAACTGCATCATTACTTTTTTATTTAAGTATCTTGGGCTCCTAAAATCGCAAAAATATAGGTCGTATGTAGACTTTTGTCGGCCACTGTATATATATTTCTGCAAACGCCATATTTTATGTCTTATGTATTTGAGTAAGAATAGGTTTAGGTACCATTTTATGGCTTTTAACTTGCAGAAGGGTGACCTTCAAAATGTTCGCTAGTCTAAATAATGGTTATGCTTACGATAAAATAAAGAAAATAATGTCAACAAAACGTGCCGAGTGCCGAACACAAAAACAGCACTCTCTTCCAAAATAAAATATTTCCCTTGCATATATTCGTCTGCCTAAATGCCGGCAAATGGGGACACAATAATCACCAGATGAGCGAAAAAATTTCATTGGAAAAGCATTTAACGAAGTGTTGTAAAAACAAGTATTAAAAATATTTGTTTTTGCAGCACTTAAAAGTCAAACGTATTGTACCATATAAGTATTTCCATGATTGTAGCTGTTAATAGGAGAAGTTTTGCACTTTTAGGAGCAGTTTTAAAAATTCAAAAATTACACACACTTAATACCACACTCTTGTAAATGCATTGTTCTCACCTTTAATTCTGGCACCACAATAGCATCACCATATTGATCTCGTATAGTGACAGTAATCTGTGTAGGCCAACCGTAACGTAAAGGTTCAGTAATTGTATTCAGTTCACACCTATTACGAGGACAAAAGAGACAATATATTATTTAAAATCAGATAAATATAAATCTTTAAAGAAAACTTACTTATTGGGATCTAGACGAGGCTCTGGTTGTAACCAAGCGGCTAAACGAGCACCAGAGGAACCAGGAGCACCACTTATAAAATCCTTTAAAAATTGTCGTTCATTCGATTGAGAACTAAAAATAGAACAGAAAACAAAGACTAATTTTAACATCTGTATTGAATTTTAATATGTATAAAGATAACAAAAGAATTAACCAGCATATAATAAGATGATTGTCTACTAGCCCTATAGAAATTTTCTTTTTTGTAGGTAGAAACTGTGTTAAAAATCAAAAACATATTGTCAAATAATAATTAAAAGAAAATCATTAAAACTGTAAACAAATCGCCAAAGAATATTAAAGGTTATGTTTTGTGTAAACAAAAAGAGTAAATTAACCTCAAAAAAATAAAAACAACAACAAACACTGAAACAATCAAGTAAATACGAACAATTGTTATCAGTTATTGAACTTCAATTGTTTTCGTTTTCAATTACCCACAACCAGACATATCACGTTCTATCTACCTGTTTCTGTTGTTGTCGTTGCAGTCTATCATTCAAGACATTTGTAATCATTACGACAACAACCACTTTTTGTTTTGTTAAATAAATGATTGAATGAATGAATGAATCAAACTTGCATTACCTTTTTCTGTGGTTTTTTATTTATAATTTAACAGAAGTAATAATTACAATTTACTTAATTGTTGTCATCGTCATAATCATACATACACACATATGTACATACTTTTACTATGTACATATAATTTAATATTTCAATCATTTTTATCATTGATTGGCTGAATTACTAAACAATAGTCTGTAATTTATTACTTAAATAAGAGTATTTAACGTGTATTTACTATTGAAACAGTTATAAATTACAACAACAATAAAAAGAACAACAATAAAATTTATGTTATGACAGACTTTATAATAATGCATCCGCATATTATTATTTTTTTTATAATCATTTGCATTATTATTAAAAAAAAAATTCAATTTTTATATGATTTCACTATGACAGGCACAAACTATATTAGGGGCATTCACTTAAGTCTATAAAAACAAACCGCAGCTACAAATTTCGAAACAACTTAATGTCACATTCTTTATGAAGTCAAAATTTATTACCATTAAAATCTGACCGACATAGCTATTTTTCGTATTGATATAGATTTGGAGAACAGTGCATATATATGTAGTATAATAAGAAAGTCTTAGGGGTGTAAAGAGTTCAACTACTTATATTCACATCAATACAGAATTGTCAAAATATTTACAAATGCTATCGATAAAAAAATGGAGTTTGTCAAAAAGTAGTTAAAACATTTCAAATTGAAATTCACATTTGGAATTTAAAATACTATAGTGTGGCTAACTTGATACTGTTATTCTCCCATTAAGCGATTTTACGGTATTTTTGCCTTTAAGGTTTTTTTTTACGAAATAAAAAGTATCAACTTGAAATAAATATTTTGTTTACATTTTTTATATTCCACAATTGTAGTCGCCGTGGTCTAGTGGTTAGTTTGTTGGCTTACTAAGACATGAGCCCTGGGTTCGACACCAGGCTCTGACATCTTCAAAAAAAAAAAACAACAAAAAAAAAGAAATATGAAAAAAATATTTCTTTCGGCGACTACCTCTCAGCAGTCTTCTGGCAAAAGTTCTGAGAGTAACTAATTGTCATGAACAAGCTTCTGAAGTCTGTCGTTCGGAGTCGACATTAAACTGTAGGTCCCGGTAGTCATGGATAAAAATTGACACACACAACATGAGTGCTGCGAGAAGCTAGGCCGTAATCCTGACACAGGGTTGTAAAGGCCAGTTATGTATGTAAGTATGTATAACAATTCAATCCAAAAAAAATGTAGTGTCATACGGGCTTTTAATTAATAGTCCCTGTATCTTTAGGAGAAACTATAGTTTATATACAGGGTGAGCTGTCAAATGATGAAATATCAAGAATTGAGATGACACCCTTTTGCATATACTTATTTAGTTGGCAAATTGTAACCATGGAACGCTTTTTACTATTCTTAGCTTCGAAAGTTTAAAAAACTGAGCGAAAACAACAAATTTTTCAACAAAAACATCTTTAGTGATGAAACCATGCAACCAAGGTTTTTTGTGGCCACAGTTGGCTAATGTTGACATCGGTGACCTTTGGTTTCAGCAAGAAGGCGCCACAAGCGACCCAGCCGGCCAAATAATACAGTTATTGCATGAGAAATTTCCAGCTCGTGATTTGGCATTGGGTTTACTTAAACAAACCGCAAACAACTGACATTCTGAAAGGTGAAATTCGGAGCTAAATTGACAAGATATGCGAAGCTTTGTTGCAAAATGTGATGCGAAATTTATTGAAAAGAGCGGACGTCTGCTGATGTGCTGTATTTCTACTTTACATTGGTATCAATAAAACTGAATTTGTGACAAAAAAATTTTTTGTTTTTAAGCCAATTTACTTCCTAACCTCAAATTTGCCCACCCTATACATTTTAAAAATTTCAACAGGTTAGTGCCAAGCCCGTACAAATTGAATATATGAGGGGTCTTGGTATAGCGGTTAGAGCTCTGGCAAAGAAAATCAAACGACCAAGGTTCAACTCCCAGAAAAAATTTAATGAAATAATAGATTGCGGTTTTTCGAAAAATTTTAATTTAAACAAAAATAAAAGGTTCCGTCCCCCCGAGTCCACCAAGAAGACCATCATCAAAAAACTGCTCCCTGACATTTCCAGTCTATTCCACCAGAAACGAATGATCAGGAGTACAGTGCCCCCTCCTGGGAAGATAACAGCTAACCTGCTTAACGAAGACGTTCACCATCAACATCCATCGACAGATAGGACAATTGCTGTTGATCATTCAAAGGTGGAGCTATAACACTGGCCTTTGAATGATCAAATTGACAGCAACTTGTCCCATTCACATAAGGCGCTTAACATCTATCTATATATAATTTCAAATACAAATACAATTCACTGCACAAGTAGAGGTTTACACCTGAGTATTGGTCTTAATAAAATGTTGAAAATTAAATTTGTTTATATTTTCAAATTAAAGGTTGCATTTTCTAAAACTCCATAATTTGTTTTACGATTTTGACAGAGCGGGAAAAAAACCGGTAGTATGTTTATGGTAGTGTTTTTATAAAATCTTTTGTATTTTAAGCTGAACTCTACTAATATTTTGTAGACTTTTGTAAAACAAACTTTTAAAATATTTCAAAAGCCATGCGAAATACTTGACCAACAGTTCTATGGACGCATTCAAATGTCTAAAATATTGGTTTTTATTCTAGTTTGTTTTATTGTTGTAATATACGAGTGCAGCCACAAGTTATGATGAATAAGCTCGTTGTATTTAAATAAAGAAAAAATTTTTTTGCTTACCCTAGAACAGCCGTTTAAAGCGTTTATCATAAAAAAATGATTGCGAAATTTGTTTTGTAAAGTTATTAGCCGGTTAAATATCTACACTTATAACCTTACTTACGAGAAACTCTCATAGCCTCATACATAATAATACACTATTTATAATTACAAGTATGTATTTAAAAAATTTTAGTTTTCTAAACGACCACTACTGTTTAAATAAATTTAAAGGGAAAAGGGAAGTTTATGTAAATGTTCAAACAATGTGTCATTAACATCGAAACACAGCAAATAAAATATACAAATAAGTCATAAATCGCTTTAATTATAAACAAATATCGACGACAATATTAATAGCAATAACAGCAAAAATAATTATAAAACTAATAATGAACACATTGACTTTAATGGCTCATGTACATACAATTGTACATTTCATTAAATAACATATTTAGTTTGAGCATATGTTTGACACAGAAGATATTTCTAATTATACTTCCAATTATTTATTCGGTTTAGCATATTTTTATAAAATAAACAAAAGTGAAAAACGCACAGTTTAGGATGCATTATAATATGAACACTAGAAAACTTTGGAAAACTATTATATGAAAATTAAAAAGTCAAGGTATTTAGAGACATAGTCTGAATTGTGTGTGTCTTATAAAATAAAATTGAAAAATATTATTGTTATAGTCGTCTAATTTGCTTACTGTTGTCACAATGACACTTAAGTGTAGGGTAAAAATGGTGGGTATAGTTACTTTTTTTCACTACTTGTTTTAATAAATAAAGATAAGATGACCAACAATAATATAATCGAAATGCAATAGCACAGAACAAAAGAAATATGGGGATACATATTTACAAATACGAATGTATATTTATATGCATGACGAAATATAGAATTAATAATATAAAAATAAAGAAATTGATTATTTCGTGTTATCGTATTATTAAACAGAAAAGTAAAAACCAATACTATTTACGAGGATAGTGTGTAAATTATTACTTCATTTAAAATACATACAAAATAGCGAATATTCAGATACTATCTCAATTACCTTTTTCATTTTTACAAAAAGTGTATCATTTTATTGAAGGAATATGTGATATAATTAAAGGATAATTTAAAAAAATATAACAATATTTTGTTAAGGACAATAAAATTAAAAGGGCACTACTGACTTCATAAAAAATAGTTTGCAATACAACACTGCAATGTATAGCGTTCATAAACACACATATACATAGCATGGCAATACTTTTCAGAGCACAACATCTGCTAAATGTTTGTATTGCTTTTATTGGTAATGCTTTACTATTTTGTGTGTGTTCATTATACGATTAGTTTTGGCAGGTAGGTTTTTATATCATAGAATTTCATATTTTGACAGTTTTACAAAAGTTTACAGTGTTGATAATTTTTAAAAATAAACAATAAACAAACTTATGTGTGTTCCTAAATATACTTAAATGTCGTTGCATTATTTTGCCTTCTAAACAAATTTCTATGCAGTGTTGCATTGCAAACTGCATTTATGAAGTCAACCCAAAACTATGCATTTTGTAGAAACGAAAACAACTTTAGTTATTTACATTTCATTTCTTTCAGCACGAAAAGTTTGCATTTAATGATGGATAAGAAATTGCCAACTGAGTAATACATACAGAAACATTTACCTTTTTTAAAATTCTGCTAAATGCTCTTTTAACAAAGTTAAGATTGTTATATAATTTTTTTTTATTTTAAAGTACTTATATTTTTTACAATTACATATCGTCGAAAACCTAAAGCATCATTAACTCGAGATATATAAAAAATATGAAATGGCGGATAGAGCACTTAAACTCCAGCACGACGATATGATTTCCAAACACTGCATTAAATAACGGACAACCTATTTTCACCACAATTTATTATGAGTTTGTCGCCATGTCATCAAACAGCTGATAGAAATTAAAAATTTTAAATTTGTTAAAATATAGGAAAAAAGCAATTATTTAGCTAGCTTGAAATTTTTAATTTTTTCTCAAAGTCATAATACACTGAACATACTCAAAGATTTATCTCTATTCCAGAATTTTATCTTAATTAGACATATTAAATTTAATTTATTAAATGTTTTTTTTAATATTTTTACTATACTTTATACTATTTATGTATACATGTATGTGGGTATTCGCTTATGAATTCAAGTACCAATTATCGTTGTTTAGCACTAAATGATTCCAGTTCCACACGAGAGTCCAGGAGCTTTGAAGAATTTTTTGAAAATAGTATGTATTTATAACTAGCATTTAACTCTTTTTATTAAACACTTTTGTAGAATTTTTTACGAATTTTTATAATTTTCTGCCAATACTGTTGGATAGGCAATAAATATTTTTCTTATTTGTGTTCTCCTCTTTTTTTTTTTTTTTTTTTTTTTGAGCTGCTCTGTGAGTAGCTGATTGCCACGAGCAAGCTTCTCTAGTCTGTCCTTGGGTGTCGACTTTAAACTGTAGATTTCAATACTCATGGATTGAATTTCACACACAACATAGCCGGCAAGAAAAACATTCGCTGGAAGATTGTTTCATAAACGAACGGTGCGGCTGTAGAACGAATTCTCTCTGTAATATTTTAATTGCTTATTCATTTATAAGTATATTGTGACAGACTTAACAGCTTGTTAATCATAAAGACCAAGTAGTGAACGTTTGATAGTTAATCATTTTTTCACTTCCAGAGGTCTTAAAAAGACAGACTTTTAAAACAAAATTCTCTGAAATAAACTTTTTAACCTTCAAAATCATAAACTGTTCTAAGACATAAATATTTGGCGAAGATGAACACTAAGAACAATAAATAGGTGATAATTTCATTAACAAAACGGTTTTCAACAACTACGTTCAATATTTAACTCTTTCGTAAGTTCCAAACAGCTTAAAAAACACTCTATACAAACAAAATTTTTTTAAAAAGGCATTTTCGACTCAACTCATTTATGAACATATTTTGACAATTTCGGCATTTATTTTTTAACTTATATTTTATAACTATTAAGCGAACACCAACACCAAAAGCAATTAAGAGGCGATAATTAAATTGAACGAAAAGTTGTTTAGCATTTAATGTTAAAAAGAAGAAGAATTATAAAAAATTTTGATTTAAAAATAATTTGAACCTTGAATTAAGACATCAAAGTAAAAATAAATAAAAATCATTTTCTGTTTATTTTATCTATAAATATTTTATTTAACTATCACCGTTTCTATATTACTCTACTTCTCCCTCTTTCGATATTAATTTTCATTTATGATTTTTAATGCAGTCCGTCTATCACATGAAACTCTAATTTGATATGATCTCAATAGCCCAGACAAATTGGTATCAATTAATTATTTAAAAGCATTACAAAAAAGAAAAAAAGTTAAAACTGTTCCGTGAATGTATTGTTAAAAAAATAATATCAATTATTTGATTCCCTTAGAAAAGAAAGATGTTTTCTTCGATTTAAATCATAAAAACAAATAAAATCTTTTAGAAAAAGCATGTGACATCTAAAACTAGAGGAAAACCCTTTTAAAAACTGATAAGATTTGTTAAAAACAAACAAAATACCTATAAAGTCTGATATTTAAATTCAATAGAAAATTTTTAGATAATTTTCTTTTTTTGTTTTTTTAAACAAATAATGATAATAATGATGACACCAAAATAAATATTTGTAATATTTCATTTAAAGAGGAAGTGAAGATGTAGGATGAACTGATTCAAATTCTTAGAAAAATATAAGGAAAAACATTCACCACTAGATATTATTCATTAGATGTAATGAATTACACTGTGTTTCTCTCTATGCTCACAAAAAAAAACTTAGTTGGGCTCAGCTATTGTGGTGTATACTAGCGGGGGGGGCTAAAAGGTCTCAATTACAGTTTTGAGATTTTGGAATTGTGAGTTCAACGCTTTGTCGATTAATTTATTATGAATAAGACGTCCGATGGACGACATGTTCTAAAAAAGAAAAACAAATGATTTGCATTGAAAATATTATTATTTTACTAATAAATTATTTAAAGAATTGTCACCTAGAGGTGTTATATTTAACTCTGGAAATGATTATGAGTGAATTTATTTCTAAAGGCTGTAGTCAACAAAAATACCAAACCAAGCATTACAAATCTGAAAGCTTGTAACTCCAGCACCAAATCAACATTGTGAATGGTCATATAACATACATATATTACTGGCCTGACAGTACTGTGTAGTGTAAACGTAAGATTAAGTAAAAGATACAAATCAAAACAATTTATAACGGGAATGATGTTTGCAAGACATGATCTTAAGATGGCTTTAAAACACATATTTCGTTAATATGATACTTTCTGATTTATAGAAATAAGACGTGGTCTTTTTTTTTTTTCTTTCTCTACCATATTACTGTTTCTCTCGTTCTCTTTCCCTTTTACTTTTATTATTATATAGTGTGGCATGCATTAAATGATTTTTAAGTCATTGTCACAAGCCATTCATTTAAATTGAATTTCATCCACCGCATTTTAGAACACAAAAAAAGAATACGAAATAATAAAGAGACACTGATGACTATGACTTCTCGAAACAGCCAGGGGAGTCTGTTTTACAGCCGACATCAGCCACTATTAAAATAAAAATTGAAATTTTACGAGTATTTGTGTAATGGAATGGATTAAATACAACAATTTAAAATGCAATGAATCGTATTTAACAAAACTAAAAATAATAACTCTAAAAACGATCGAAACAAGTAGGCAAACTATTGGGAGGTTAATAGCCGACAGTGTAATTTCCTACACCGCAATAAATTTAATAAAGGCCATGACTGACTATCTTACAAAGTCGTGCGATTATGTCAAAAAAAATCTGATAAATTTCTGTCCTACAATAGAAAATCACAACAAAATGTGTGTTTGGATGCCACACTGTCATACAAAAAAGGTGCAAAAATATATTTACCAATGCAAATAAATAGAAAAATTAATATTGTTTTCAATTTCGAAAGTAAAAAATGTATATTTATGTTTGCCGCGTATACAATATAAATAAATAAATGATTTGCATTTTTTCTGTACAACTATTCCACAAAAAGCAACTCTGATCTCACAGAAACTCTCATTTTATGAAAAATTTCAAAAGATTATAAAATCGTACACACTTGTCAAAAAATCTGTCACACTTATATAATTTTTGTCCACACTATCACACAATCTGAACACACATGCAATTTGTGACATATCGAACGACTAAATCTGATAGTCAGTCATGGCCTTAAGCAATTTACGTGTAGAAAGCGATTTTCAGCACTTTTCAACATTTTGGTACTTTTTCAAAAAAAATATATGTTTCATTGATATTAAGTGTAGTATGGTTTTTAATTTCCTGTTGTTAAGAAAGGAAATTTTAAAAACTAAGGATTAAATAGATTCCATAAATGGGAATTATCGCATTTAGTGCATAAAATCACAAATAAAACAATTAACAGTTTATAAGCAATGTATGAGTAAATGCTCGATTACGAGAACCGTAAGAAGGCTGATTATATATTGTAGCTGTAGAATACCTTCTTTTATTATGTTTAATCTGCTAATGATAATGATTGATAAATTTTAATATGTAGAATATCTATGTATACATATATACATTATTGGCCAAATGCATGTCAGGGTTAAAGCCTAGCTTCTCTCGAAATCTATGTATAAGTAATGAATACTTAATAGAAAATTTAGCACTCAAAATCAATCCCAAAAGCGATAAGGAGAAAAAATTTATCAGAAAGAAGGACAAACACAGAGAAATATTCGTATATCGTGATAAAAAGTTTCAAATATGTATGTAGATTGACAGTCAAACTGATAAAACGTGACAATAGCGAAAATCAAAAACAAACTTTAGTATTTTTTTTTGTTACTAAAGACGACACCCCATTATCGTTTGAATGCAAAAATGACAACAACAACAATAATAATAGAAGATAACAATAACAACTACAATAACATAAAGGAAAAAAAGAATGAATGAAAAAAGAAGAAAAGGGCAAGTGAAAGAAAAAAATTATCACTCCAAGTGGAAACAAGTGCTGCTTTTTATAGCTGTTTTTTGTTGTTGATATCGTTATTTGTATTTCGTAGTTGCTGCCCATTAGTTAGGGGTAAAAGTCAATTCGGGTAATCCTATTAACAAGATAACAATCATTTAGTTAAAGAAAACTTAAAATAAAAATTTTAAAAAATTTTGAAAATAAATTGTAGAAAATTGGGACACATAAACTAAATAACTCAATAATATACGTATAGTTTCTTATGGCGTTTTCTTTGCTACCAGAAAACATCACCTCTTTGTTATTTGCTCTATCACATTATTTCGATATAGCCTTTTGTAAAAGTATGCGTTTTCCATTTCTTCCATATAAATTAAAATGTAAAAATTGCAAAGAAGAAAAAACTCACCGGAATTTTTTTTCATAATTGGGCTGATAATTGTACATTGACCAAATATGGAAATTTATGGTCTCTAAAAATACTATTAAGAGAAGAATTAATAACTTGGCGGGATACATGTACATATATACATATTAAATACAATTTATTTAAACAGCTTTCCTATTATTCATATTGTAAATCAAAAAACGATGTCGTATAAATGCAGATAATTGTACAAAACTTTAATTTCCGGAATATCTTTATACCTTCCCTTTCCATTTGACCTTCATATTTTTTTGCCTTTAATTATTTATTATTTTTTTTAAATGTTATGTATATAAACTCTTTCAATACATATTTTTTTCAAAATTAATATCAAACAATGAGATGATGTCACTGCAGGATTAACCTCTTTTTTATATTTTCATTATACAACTATTTTTCGGAGGCAAGTTACAAGTTAAATCGACCATAAACATTATCTTTGGAACATTTTGCAATGGTCTAGTGGCTACTTACATACATACATATATGCATACATACTTGGGAATGCACATATCTATGCTAAGGTGTCCGCGAAGCTATAATTTGTTTGAATCTCTAACTTAAACGTTTGATTGATTTCAAGAAAGTTACGAAAAACTGCTGAGAAATTTACTTTTACCCTTACCTTAAACACAATTCATATTGTGAGCAAGACGACAAAAGAGTGAATGCGTATTTTCATGCATCGACTGTATGACCAGTGTTGCCACTGAAAAAATTTTAATTCTACCAAAATTTCTTTCAAAATCTACCAAAATTGATCAAAATCTACCAAAAACCATTTTTATTTAAAAATCGTTTAAGAGCACATTGTTGAGATGGAAAACAATTTTAATTAACACCTTTACATGTACATATAAATAACCAAAAATAAAAAATATAACGAAAAGAATTCAGTTCTTCGAAAATACATATAACAAAAAATACAAATACAACAAAAACAATTCAATTTCTAAACAATCAAATCGAAAATACATTTATAAATACAAGAAATTAAAAAAAAAAAAAAAAAACAATTCGATTTTTTTTTAATAATCTAAATGGATATGTAGGTATAAAAATTTAAATTTTTGCTGAACACACATAGTGACCATCATTAGCTTTTACAAGCTCTTTACAGAGCATTATATTATTAATTGTATTTATTTCGAGTTTGTTTCTAAATTTGGTTTTGATTAAGGAAAGTGTTGACAATTTGCGTTCAGCTGCTGAAGAACTATGCGGAAGAGAAAGTAAATTAAAAACAAAATTGTTTAATTCACCAAAACTTTTCTCATTTAAACCGTTTCTAATTGAACTAACTTCAGCCCAAAATAATTCAATGTTTAATTCCGTTGAAAGATTTGTTTCTCTTAATCGCAATATAATAATATCAGGCTCACAGTCTATAAGATTAGAAAATTTTAAAACGAGGGACAATATAAGCAAGTCTTCTTTTGATAATACTTTCTCAGAAGCAATTATTTGTAACAATTTAATATCTTTTCGATCAAATCTAGCATTGATTTGGTTTAGTAATTCAATGTAAAATTGCAAAATTCCATGTTTAACCATCTTCGTGGTTAAGATTTTTAGTAATATACATTTTGGCTTTTGTACCGATAAAAATTTTTGCAACATCAATCAATTTGTATTTTTAAAATCAGTTTCAGTGTTGTGTATTAAATATTTTTTGATAAAATTGCTTAATATGAGCTAAAAGTTAGATTTTATGCTTGAATATAAGTACGCCAATCTTGAACTTTCCGACTGAAATTCCTTATGAAGATTTTTTTAGTTTCTGCTAAAATCTACCAAAACCATATTCAGCCTACCATCCTACCAAACGAAAAATTTTCTACCAGTTTTGGTAGAATTCTACCAATAGTGGCAACGCTGTGTATGACTCTAAAAAAAAACACCACAACAATAACAATAAACTACAACAGCGACAACAACAGTTACAACAATAAAAACTATTTAAATCTTAATAAAAACAAGTTTCTTGAATATTGTTGTTGTTATGGTTGTTTACAAACCGGGAATTTTCATCATATGGAACGATCGATGGTTGAGGAGTTTAAAACCAACCACTGACGCACACACTCTCAACCCCACACATACATTCATTCCGTAATTGTTATTCCCGAGCCAGACATAATTTTATGAAAACAAGAAACCAACAATGCCAATAGTACCCATACATAAGTACGAATATAAAAATAAACAAGATCAGCTGGAATAAAAAATAAATAAAAACATACATACAAACGATAAACACAGTAACAAATAAAACAACAATAACACTGCAACAATACAAAATTAATGGTTATTTTGTTAAACAAAACAAAGAATTAAACTTAAATGGGGAGTAAAGGCCTGGTTAGCCAAACGTTGATGTCGTAAAAACGGTACGTACGTTAACATACGTACGTATATGTGCAGTTACACAAACGTGTCATATGTCAACAGAAAATGTAAATAAAAACAAAACAAACCAAAAAATTATAAAGGCCTGCACCAATAATATTAACTTTTCGTCGTCCATTAAAAACAAAATATAATACTTTTTTATTTTATTAATATTGATTATATAATTTATTATATTTTTTTACTTATTTTTCACAAAATACAGCACAAATAAAAAATTTTAATTTTTTAATGGCAATATGAAGCCAGCTGTTTAGAGCAGTGATGAATGTTGTTAAATTAACACAATGTTAAAAAAGGTACCAGAAGTACCAAAATAAGAGCATATTATAATTACTTCTTATATTTTATGGTTCCTAAAAAATTATTCTTATACTACTACTGAATATTAAATTTTTGGTTTAAAGTAATTATTTATTGAATCGGATCCATTGGTCTATTGTGGACCGGAAACGAAAAAAGTTAATTTTTAAGTAGAACTTTAAAAAAAAAAATTTTAATTATCTCAGTAACTAGCTAGCACGTAAATCAATCATGCATCCCATATGCTTCTTTTTAGATAATCGAATAATTTTTCATTTGGTATGTATGTATATAATTCGTCTGTCGAAGATATGTTAAGTAAAACATGGGACTTTTATTTAAAAAAAAAATTAAAAACAAACTTTATATTTACATAAAAAATTAAATTATTCACATAAATATCATAAAGACTTTAAAAATTAAAAAAAATTAAAAAATTAAAGAATTTAAAAATTAATGTCTTTTTGTACGCATAAAAAAAACGATTTGTTTATAAGCATATAAGTACAAGAAAGGGCATTTGGGCCACATTGCCATTTAACATACAATAGTCCCATCACTCTCATTGAAATGTCACGTAAAAACGTTTAGAAATTCTATTTTATACAGATTCTTCCGTCCCGTCAACGTGACATTTATTTTGGATAATCATTTGCATTGTTTTCATATGCTAGAAACCAACGTACGTTGCGTTACGTTACATCAACGTTCGGCTAATTCTACCTTAAGAAATTCATTATTTTAAGAGAACCAAAAAAGGGAGTTAAACAAAGCCAAAGAGAAAAAAATGGGGATAAAGCAATTGTTATGTAAATGAGTATCAAAAATCGCCCCAAAAAAAATATAAAGAGTTTTTGTTTTTAGTTTTGGGGAATTAAGAGAAATTCACTGTACTGTGTATTGATAATATGTATGAATGTGTGTATGCTTGAATGCAACATGTAATTTAATGAGAATATCGTATACCATACAACAACAATAAGAATTATTGTAATAAAAAAAATCTATTCAACAAGAGACACCCGTATGTGTGTGTAATAGGCAGTATTTTTAATATTTTTAATACCCCACATTGATATTGGGTGTATAAAAAAATTTATGAATGAATGCATTTTAAAAACATGCGGGCAACATTACAACAAGAATTTCCTTAAAAGTCAAGTACAACCTATTCAGGTCACAACAGGCAAACAGTAATGTACTCGTTTTATTCCGAGAAATAGGCATAACTGAAAAATGATTATACAATGTATATTTTATGCTCAGTAGACTAATGTGACATCAGACTGACAATCGGGGTCAGAATTGAAAAATCTTACAATTACCAAAAATATTGAAGCTAAGAACTGAAAAGTCTGTAACAAGTCGCATTATTAGCAGAAATAGTTTTTTTTTTTTTTGATAATTCAACTTTAGTGATAACAATGTGACGTTGAAATAGGTCAGTTAAAATAGAAAACATTCCAACGGCTTTAAGTCATATAAGCAAGGCAGCCAACTAACATAGTCTGAAAGTTTCTCGTTATCTGTGAGGCTCATGGCACTTTCATGTTTAAACCACAGTTTATTGATTGTGGCCACAAAAAATCGATTATCATGGTTTTACAGCACAGAGAATTCTTGAATACAACGGTGTAAATTGTTAATAACATCACTGAAGCGAATAGTGATGTCATCTGCACATAAACCGCACTATATAGTCACGTTCTTTCTATGTAATTGGTATTCAAAGACTGGGGAGTTACTTTGTATTTTGATTCGAATCGAAAATGCTTTCGAAAGAAATTTCCCATTCGAAAATATCAATAATAATGAATACAAAAAAATTTTAAAATTTTCCAATAATTTGTAAATTTTTATGAATTCGTAAGATTTTCGATTTACCCCTCTGTTTGCATATTTGTTTGCGTACACAACCTCCTAACTAAAAATGGGTCTCAACTACATATGATTTTGTTGGAAAATGTATTGTTTTCATTTTCAAACTACCGAGGCACACATGTTGAAAATGTGTTAGGCCGCCTTTAATTTTTCGTGAAATTGGTTATCTTTATGGAAATTTCGTCACTTCAATAAGTTGATGTTCCAGATGAATCAATAACACTTTCCTATATAGCAATAATATTTGCAGCAGTATGGCTTAATATTATGGTCTATTGTAAGCAACAATACCGTGAGCCTCGAATTCACAAATTCAAAATATTTTAATATAAATATTTTAGAATTAAATTCGTAGTTTATGATTACCTGTTGTCATTTATGGTTAAAATTTATCAAGTATAATAAATAATGATAACGCTATACAAAGATCTCAAGCTTGATAAATTGGTAGAATTAAAAACAATAGCAATTTGAATCTGCATTTTCTGTCAACAGTTTATTTCAACGCCCAATATTAATTCACAAAAGAAAAAGTTAACCAAAGCATTCTCATATAATTTCATATACATACACATGTACATACATACATGTATATACATAAGTACTATAATATTTCCAACAGGCCTATTGAGTAAATGTAGGTAAAAAGTAAAACAACAACTACTACTATATCATCCACTTATAATACAAGTTTTTATGTATCCATAGGAAAAACATAAAGAAAAGTTGAAAACATGAATGCATTTTTCTCATGTAATGGTTGTTGATTAAGGCGATAATGCAATGAACAACAACACTATAATTTTTCCACAACAACCAGAGCAGGAAAAAATAGATAAAATAAACCAAAAAGGGAGACCATAAGATTATTAATACACACAAACAGCAAGAAGTCACATACAGACCCACTGTTTGCTTAAGCGATTGAGACCAATAACAAATTCACAAACAAAGCAAAAGCAACCTGCCGACATAGCCTCTTTCTTATTTTCTCTCATACGCTCCTAACTCATAGAGCTTATTTTGTAGTCACACACCCATGCGTATAAAAATGCACATACAAAAATAAAATCAATGAACAAAAAAGCTAAAAGCCGGTCCAGCCCGAATTTATAATGATCTACACTAGGTTCCTTTCTTTAAATAATTTCTGGTATTGAAATACATAATGGGTATTTGTAGAAATTATACGGGAGTACACATTTTTTCTTCAACTTCTTTTAGATTGTAAACTTATGTAATAGTTATATAAAAATTTAAGCCAATTTATTTTCTTAAAACATACATATATTTAGTAAAAATACTCGTTATAGTTTAGACTTGAAAAGAGTTTTAGAGATTGTATACTATATATATATATTTTTTTAAATAAAATACTATGGCGGAGAATGTCATTATTCTTTTTTCTATGCTGTTGAACCAAAAAAAAAAAAAAAAAATCGGCAAAGCGATGCGAATATGGTTACATTGTAATGTTAATGCGAAGACAATACAACAATTTATTCAGGTTTTTAGACCTTTCACTCCCTGTTTTAGAACTTAATGTCAATATTTAACTGACACATAAATTTGTATGTATATGTGTATGTATGTTTCATTCATGTCAGATTGTTGAAAATAACTTCAGAGGCAAACCGCGATGAGCAGGTCGATTTAAAATCATATACCAGTCATCATATTATTGTTAAACAGATGTGAAATAGGTTAAATTTTAAATACGCATATTCCTACCTAGGGGCGGATGGCATTAAAAGGCCTCTCAAACGAATGCAAAATCTAACTATTTTATATCTTTTTATAAAACATTTTTCCCTATGAAAGAAATTTTTGTTATGCATATTTTTCATTACATTAAATTATAAAATATTCTTCATTTTTAGTTAATAATAATTTGTTTAAATTCATAAGGAATACTATTTTTTACGTATAATATATGAGATCTCTTATAAGGGACTTTGTATATTCTTATTATATAATTGTAAATAAATAAATATACATGCATATGTATATCTACATAAAAAAATGAATAAAATATATTATATAAACTTAAATAACAGATAAAAAAATTGTTAATAGGTCAACCATACACGGGGTCCAACCGTTCCAGAAACAACTAAGTGATCGTAAGTTTATTGGCTTAAAAGAATCGATCGTGGATCCCTTTTTTTTAGAATGTTACAAAAATTATTACAAATTCAATATTATTTCACCACTGATTATAGAGTAAATTAAAACAATGAATGTGTACGTGATAAAAATGAATCAATATTAAGAGTACATACACATATTTAAAGAGAGTGTATGTATAAGTGATATTTATTAGTGTTTTTCTTAAAGAGATATAGAGAAAGTAAAACAGTGAGCGAGAGTTAAATAGATAAACAGTGGGCAGTGAATGAAAATATTTTTAAAACTCAATTGTAATACGTTTTGTTTCAACATCATTTAGTTTTGATTTAAATACTCTAGTGATCGCATCGTTCACAGAAAAGCGTGAGTGTCTAATAAAAAACAAATGAATAATTAGAAAGAAGAAACAAAATATATATACATATATATAACGAATAATTATTTAAAACGAAAGCACAGAAAATTAAATAAATTAAATATGAGTAATAAATTAAGAGCGTCGTTTTTAAAGAAATTTATTAAAATGGGCATAGAAAAGAATACGGAATACAATTAAAATAAAAATAAATAACGAAATGAAAAAATGGTGAAGAAAAATATATTGATTTTTATACAAAAAAATCTTAAAATAACAAAAGTATTTAAGGCTTTAAGAGAAAGTTCCAATTTCAAATAAAAAGAAAAAAGCATTTATAAAAAAATAAAATGAAAATTGAAATAAAATTACAAAATGTTTAAAATTTGAAAAGAAAGAAATTGCAATAAATTAATCACTTTTTATTTAACCAAAGAAAAAATAAATATACATACATATGTATATAGAAAATACCAATAATTATCTTTCTGCTTTTAAATTATTTACAAAAAAAAATCCAGTCACAATTTCATAATACTTTTTTTTTAATATTAATTATTTAAATATAATAAGAAAATATTAAAAACACAAATACAAAATGTTTGATAAAAATTTAAACCGTCCAAAGACCACAGTCACCACAACTGCAACAAATACATCATATCTATACCCTGCAAACACAGATGTAATGAAAACCACAATAACAACATCAATACCCAGAACAACAAGATCTAAAAAAGCAACAACAACAACAATGTGGGTCATTGTCCAGCTATGCCTTATTACATTAATAATACAAATCTTGGCGACTTTAATAGCCCCAGTCAACTGTGATAAAAGAATGCCAGCGCCAGCAGTCACCCATTACAGGCATAACCAGAATGGTGATAAACTATTGCTGCTACATCGTGCTACCCGTTTAACCCATTTGGAAAGTGATTCTTTAGTGGAGCAAAAGAGTAACAATACAGGCAGCATTAGTACAAGCAATAAAGGTGACCCAGCCGCCATTTATATGGCCTCCTATGGTTTACGAACACGCATTCAACCTCAAAAATTTTACTCACAAAAGGAACGCTCATCTGCTGCAGCCAAAATGCGTGGTAATTTTGTCAGTTTGAATTTAATTACAGAGCCACCGAAAGATATTTGTCAGGGCTTTTGCCAGTGTGTACGAAAGAATGCTTTCGTTACAGTTACCTGTGATTATCAAACGAATTCAAAGGTGAGAAAAGAAAAGTTTTCGGAATTTTTTTTTTTCTTTTTAAAGACTTATAATTCTATCAGATTCTAAGCAGATTTAACAATAATTCTAAACAAACTTCATATACCAACGTATTGTTAGCTATGCTTATCGATTACGATACCTATGATTTGACAGATGATAATGTCAAATTGTGTTGAAATTTCTATTCTGTAAGGTGTGGCAAATCATAATGAATCGTTTTACACTAAAACATACAGAACTTCGGCCACTTTACGGAAGTTCATTTTTACTGAAATGGATATGTAATTAAATACTCGTACTATTGCCGTAAATGGAAACGAGACTATCCTCAAAGCACTAACGAATAATTATTAAGGCCAGTTTGCACCACCATCTCAGTGTATACAGTGACGAAACTCTATCAAAAATAACAAGAACAACACAACTATCTTGCAGACTCTTAAAATGAAAGAGTTAGAAAATAATAGCCAAGAACACATAGTTCTGTTGGTTGTAAATTAAGACAACATTAGTAACAGGTGATTTTAATTATTTGAGCTGTCATTCGTTTCGTCACTGTGTATATTGTAATAACATCTCAAAAAAAAAAAAAAAAATAACAAAATAAAATAAGAAGTATAATAGTATGTTATGAAATGTCAAAAAATAAGTATACGTCTGACAGCAATTTGATTTGTCACTGTTTCAGGGTTGTATTTTTACAAAAGCCCAAATCATGGATGATTTTTTACATATAAATTTATGCTCCTAATTATAAAAAATATTCTACATATATTAATGGTCTATTTGACAAGTATTGCATAGAAATTTGTCAAATAAACCTTCAATAAGCCAAAAATATTTTTTTTTAATACGGGCATTAGTATTTATTTTCTTTTATGAATAACTAGCTAAAGTCCGGCATGCTACCGCTACCCTCTTTGAGTCAATTAAACGAATACGCTTAATTGCCTATAAACACTGACGTGAATACATGTGAAAAGCAATTAATTTTATACTTATACATAAACTTGGTAGACTTTAATTGTCAGGTTGTATCAAAAAAGTAGTTTGAAAGTAAACTTAACGGACATTTTATGCCTATATAAACATAATTGAGTTTAGCTGCACTTTTTAGAAAATAATTATTTTGGGTAATTAAACGAGGGAATTTTTAGGGAAATTTCTCTTTGGGGAAATTATATTTGGAGTAATTAAGAAAATGAGACAATTAAGCGAAAGTTAATTAACCGTGGAATTTTATTAGAAAATGGGAAGAAAAATATGGGGATTTAGAAATTGAAGTAAATAAGAGTGAAAGGCAATTAGGCGTGGAGCAATTATCTGGGGAATACTGTATTGCGCTAAAAGTTTATTTTAGACTATAAAAAATAAACTTGTCTTTCTACTAGCGAAAAGACGTTTTGAAAAGTTATTTGCACTTTAAGACAAAGAAAAAAAAATCCATGAAATTACACGTGATTTCATTACGACAATTTCGTTTGTTTTTCATTTTCTGAAGCACCAAAATACAGAAAGAGAATTAAAGTCTGTGACATAGCTAAATACAAAATAACTTGTTCAGTCCAATTATAAATAACAATTCTTATTTCTCCTATTAATTAAATTTGTTTACTTTCTTTCCTCTTGTTATAGAAAAACTATCAAAAAAATTGTTTTCCTTTCTTCATGCCTTTCGCTGGCAGAAAATTCTCGAGAATATTCGTAATTGAACTGATTTTTTTTTAAGTTGATTATAATGAAGGGAAATAAATAATCATTTTCTAAAACAATTAAATACTTTTAAATTCGTCAAACAATTCTTAGTAAGTGTTAAATTATCTTTCAAGTTTCATAAAAATATATATTATTTTTCTTCTTTGTTATAAAGGGTGGGCAAATTGGAGGTTAGGAAGCAAATTGTCAAGAAACGAATTTTTTGAACAAATTCAGTTTAATTAATACGTATCAATATAAATTATGATGTCTGGCAGATGTCTGCTTTTTTCACAAAATTTAGAACCAAATTTTGCAGCAAAATTGACGCTTATCTCGTCAATGCAGCGGGGAATTTCATCGTTTAGAGTGTCAATTGTTTGTGGCTTGTTTCGTAAACCCTGTCTTTCAACTGGCCCCAGAGAAAATAATCCAGAGACGTTAAATTAAAAGAACGAGGCGACCAATTGATATCGCACAAATTCCATCGGAAAATTTCTCACTCAATAGCTGAGGTACCATCCTTCTGAAACTAAAGGTCAGTGATGTCTGTCTGTCACCCTTAGCCTATTGTGACCACAAAAATCGGTGATCATGATCTCATCGCTAATAATATTTTGTTGAAACATGTGTTTTTTTTTTTCGTTCAATGTTAGTGTAGCGTTCCATAGTTAAAATCCAATCAATTCTTGACATTTCATCATTTGACATTTACCTCCTAACCACAAGTTTGCCCACCCTGTATTACATATTTAGGTATTACTCCAATTATTATTATTATATATATTTTTTGCATTTTAATTACGCCAAACTGTGATTATTATTATAATTTTGCTTTTTTTATTTTGTTTTTTTGTAACTGCCGTATGGTTTGTTTATTTATTTTTGTAATGTATACTGGTTAAAAAAAAAAATAATAAATTAATTAAATTTAAATTAAATTAAAAACAATACCAGAAACTGGGGGAAAAATTGTGGCATTTTAACATGCAACTGTAGTTGTTTTTTTTTTTTTTTTTCAATTGTTTTCATTGCAAATCTAAACGAGTTGAAAAATAACGCCAGACAATTTATAATTTGTTTGAAATTTTACGTTATTTGATACTTTGTTATTGCTAGAAAACAATTGCTTTAAAACAAAAATTATTTTAGGAACATAGAAAAGGTACGTACTGTATAGAAAAGGTACTTTTTTCAAGAAAAGCCTTTTCAAAAATGTATATACCAAATTTTTAAAAATAAAATAACAAAAGTACCGATATTAGCTCGTAATCATAATCGATTAGTGATGGCAAATTCTACTACTTTTCATTACTTGAATGTAAACTTTACTTCAAATTTAATAATAATTATTATAACGTAATGATCATAAATATTATTAATGAAATTGTAAGGAAGCATGTATATTTTTTAAGACCAATACTCAGTGGAGTACAGCAGTACTCATGCTGTGCATTGTGTTGGAATGGATAGATTGATTTGTTTTTTCATTCTTTTGTCAGTTAATCACTCAAACGCCAGTGTTATAGCTTCACCCTTGAAATGATCAACAGCAATTGCCTCATCTGTTGATGATAATTGTGTATTTTGAAGTGGTGAGGATCCTTTCTTAGTTCTGTCTATTCTTTCCTAGTACGTGGCGCTTTCTCCTGATTATTCGTTTGATTCCAAAGGTGGATAGGGTGGAATATTAGAGGGCGAATTTTTACGGACTTAGGACTACTTAGGGGGAGGAACCCTTATTATTTTTTAAATTAAAACTTCAAAAGACCGCAAATTTTTGTTCCTTTTTTCCCCTGTGTTGGGAATTGTACCTGGGCTGCTGTGTATTTTAAGCAAGCGATCTACACTACCCCATATATAACTTCAAATAGTTATAAATATTTACACTGATTCCGAATAAAGGTGTTTTTTTTAATATCTATTTGTCAGACGAGTTACATTCTCGAGAATTTTCCTACTTTTTTTATTAGTATCTGTAAACATGTAGTGGCTTGCGCTAAATTAAGGTTTCTAAACGGACAAATTTTAAAAAAGTATAATTCGAGTATGTAGGGTAAGTTCCTAAATATTTTATGTTTGAATAAAAAAAACTTAAACTGGGATATATAAAAAAATTAAAATAAATTTGAAGTAAAATTTATCATAAACATTTTTTTAAAGTACACTTCAAGTTTTTTATAATTTTTTGGAATGCAGCAGAAACGTTTTGTTTTTTAAGAAAATACATTTTAATATAATTTTTAGTCACATATTTTTTTATTCTTTACAAAATTTTGTACAAAATTTACTAAACTACGGTTTTTTTTTTTTGTCTTTTAATAAATTGAACGCTTTTGCTTGCAAAAAGCAAAAGCAAATTAAAAAATAAAATCAATTCTTTACTAGTTTAATTTTTAGTCACGCACAACAAACAAAAAGTTTAAGAAAAAATTTTTAAATTTATTAACAAATTCTTAAAATGTTTATTTTTATGGTTTTTTTTTTTTGCTTTTATTTATTTATTTCGCAATAAATTGTTTGTAGTCATTCACTCATTCATCTAAACCGGCCATAAACCACCTTAAAAACGCATATACATATTTTACACTGTATGTGCGTGTGTGTGTGTGTGTGTGTGTTAACCAAAAAATCAATATTTAAAGTGATAAACAAATAAAGCAGCAACAAATTAGCATACCGGATCAACTGGTTAATAATTTAGAACTCTCTTGCTTATTACAATGATTGCAAAAAAAAAAATCTTAAGAGAACCAAAAAAACAAAACAAAAAAAAACACCTTCAAATATACAGAAATAGAAAACCATAAATTATGTGTCAGAATAATTTGTAAATAAATTACAAGAGCAAAACCAACAAAAATAATATTGCCAAGTACTTACTTGTGATAGGAGAAGAGAAGGACGACAAATCAACTCAGAGATCACGTTCTACTAATACAACTACTCTAACGGCTTCTAGATAGCCCCCCTCACATACACCCACATACACAATTTTCTTAAAAAACATAAAAAAACTTTTTTAATTCTACTATCCTCGCTCCCTTTCATCTACGCTGACTGTGCTTTCAAATATATTTAAAATGTAAATTTTACGATTTTTCAAGAATTTTTCCATTACATTTTCATATTTCTTGCAGTAGTTGTAGTTGCTATTACTAAAAATAATTTTCTTTTATTGGGTGTTTCGTCTGCATTTTGGTTTTTGTTTTCAACAAAGTATGCAACTCTTTATTTTTATTTTGCTTATTGACAATTTAATTCTTTACATTCTCTTTCCTTTTTAATTTTTTTTTATTCTTGCTATTTTAATTGTAGGCCTGTTTTACGAGTCCCCCATCAAACTATTGTCTCTTTTTGTTTTAGCAAGTAAACATCAAGTGTTTTGCTTATAATTTGTGTGTATGTGCGTGATTCCGTATAAAGCGAGAAATTGTGAAAAAAGCAACAGAAATACAAGCACTGGAATATAATTTTACAAATTCACTCATAATAGCAAAAGTCTTAAGTAATAATAACGATTACAAAGAAGTCACATTATATTGATCATGACAAAACAAAAGACAATCAATAGTAGTGACAGAATATATTTGTCATATCTAAGTGTGTATGGGAGAGCTTATTTTTATACCTCATCAATTAAAAGCAACAAACAGAACTTGTGCTCTTAATTTTCGTTAGCATACTTGAAACTTTTTAAATTTATTTAAAATTAAAAACATTAAAGTGGGACAATAGGATTTCTGAAACTAAAATATTTTATATGCACTCGTATTTATCTAAAATCTTCTAATTTTCAATCATTTTAATATTAATTTTATTTATTTATTTAATTAAATTACAGTGCAATATTAAATTATATTCTAATTAATTAATACGAGCAGAGTGACAAAGACAATCAGCTCGGTGTAGTGTCTGCTGAGAATCGAAGTAACAACCCTCGCACTAGAAGTCTAGCACACTACCCACTAAACCACTGGGGCACCCCATTTAAGTATATTTTTTTTGCGCTTGTTTTAAGGAAAATATTTTTTTTATGTTTTTAAAGCACAACTTTAAATCTTCGATAAAACACAAACAATTTTTGAGAGTTTGAATAAAATTTTGCTCACAAAGCAAAATGCGCTAAATTCAAATACATTCTTTATTCAAATATTTTTGCATCGGACTTAAATTTTTTATGAGTCTGAGTAAAATTTCGCCAAAATAATTCGTTTATGCTTATATACACATTTCATCATACTTGAGAATGATTTGTCTGTCCGATTGCTATCAAATCACAAAGTATAAGAAATAAAATTTCCTTTCCCAAATGTCGAAATGACATTCAAGAGGGAATTGAACATGTTTGCGACGGTTTATAGAAATTATATATTGGAATTATATTTTTTCTACATACCCTGTCATGAGGTAGTTAAAGACTTCCTAAACTCATCACATTTTTATCATATTCTCCTTTTAATTGCCATCATTGCATTGTCTTTTTTTGTAATTCTTGTCACCCATTATGGATGAACAGAATTACAACAGTTTTATTATTGCTCTCTTTGCTGCATTAACCCACCCACATAAGTCGCAATCGGCGACATGTACTACTATAGCTGTGGTGGCTAGAGAGCATTATTAAGGCGTTTTAAAAACGAAACAAAATTAATAAAAGATAGATCTACACAACCTGTTTGGGATTCGATTTCAAGTATCCAGACTATATAAAATAAGCAGGTATATTTTAACTTAAATGTCAAAGCGAATTTTTAATGCAACATAAAGTAAAAGAACACATCATTTCGCCAGATTAAAGCAACTCATAATAGATTTGCAAAACCCACTTTGTTGGTTTCAATCCAGATCGCTCGTGACGTTTTTGCGCTCTATGCTCAAATGACTCGATTTCATTGCTTTCATCAGTGTTTTTGTTATTTCATATGGTACATAAGTATAAAACTTCTCTGAGTTGTGGCTGTCTTTTGTAAATAGATCTAAACTGGTTATACTAGTATTTTGAGCCACCAAAAGAAAAATCTCACTCGCTTTTTCATTGATGAGGTACTAATTTTACAGTTAAATTTTTGTAACGCAATAGAACAAATCAATCCTGTATCCCGAATTCATTCAAATTAAACTTTGCAAAATTTTCAGCATCATGGAAATCAATAATTTGCTATTATACTTATACATATCATACATATCTGGCCTTTACAACCCTGTGTCAGGATTACGGCCTAGCTTCTCGCAGCACTCATGTTGTGTGTGTAAATTTTTATCCATGAGTACCGGGACCTACAGTTTAATGTCGACTCCGAACGACAGACTTGAGAAGCTTTTTCATGGCAATTAATTACTCGCAGAAGACTGCTGAGAGGTAGTCGCCGAAAGAAATATTTTTTAACATTTTTTTTTTTTTTTTTAAGATGTCGGAGCTGGGTGTCGAACCCAGGGCTCATGTCTTAGCAAGCCAACACACTAACCACTAGACCACGGCGACTACTTATAAAATGATTGAATGATATACTTATAAAATGACTTAATTCTTTTACAATCGAATTTTTCTTTTCTCCCCATAGATAAAACAGTAAAGAAATTCTTTGATAAATATAGATTTTTTTAAACAGAGAACTTTTTGCTATACTCTTTATTATTTCTCAGTCTCTCAATTTTTATGGTCGTGATCAAAAGAAATCGTTTGAATATAATTTTTTTGTTTTGCATTTTGCATGAAATAGAGTTGTTGGTGCTCTTTCTAAAAACAGCAAGTTTTATAAGAGTAAAGAGCACACAAATTAACGTTGATAGTTGTAAGAAAAAGGGGAGTAAAGGGAGCTCTTTTTCACTTTTTTTTTCCAAAATTAAGTCTGTGTATTTAAATATGTATGTAAAGTATGGATGTGCATGTGCGTTGAGTATGCCTTAAAAGATTTGTATTTATAATTCGGTTTAAAGTTATTTTTTTTTTGTCAGCATCCGCTTTTTGTGTTGTAGTTGTTACTTTAAAAATAAAAAAAAAACAAAATTCAATTATAATAAAAATACAAGACAAATAAATAATAAATTTCAATGAGAAGATTTCCTTATTGGAGTTAAAAGCGACAAATTTATTTACAGACAAGTAATAAGAGTGAGTGAAAGAGAGGAACTGAACAATTTATATTTATTATATACATACAAGCATATGTATGTATGTAGGTATGTACCTATACATCATATTAAAAAAAGGAAAATAAATTGAAAAAGAAAAAACTTTAAATTCATTTAATTATGCTCCCCTAAACAGCAAAGGGAACACAATAACCATCATCACTATTATATCAAATAGAATACGAGTAACAACAACAACCATATAAATCTCAGAAAATCTTTTTTAGTTTATTTAGGAAGCATTAGTCAAAAGAGAAAAATAATGAAACTTTTAATTGATCTCTATTTACTTTCATTTCCTATGTTAAGGGGTGTTAAATGTTTTGCGGTATTCTATAATGGTGGTAGTGGTGAGAAATGAGAGTAACATTTCAATTGGTTTATAATTTTATCAAGAGTATAAAAATCGGGTTTATTTTTAATGGCATCAAACACTTTAGCCAACAATTAAAATCATTTAAACAACTTAAACCTTAATTGATTTAATTAATTAATAAAAGTTATTTATAAACACACATAAGTATGTATGTACGTAGAAAGAAGAGAATTGGGGAGGGTAGTATAAAACTTACTTTAATTTGTAATAAAAAATCGATGACCTTTAATAACTGCAGAAATGACTCTTTTAAGAAGAAGAAGAAGAAATTTCCGTTGTATATACTTTTTATTACGAGTATTTAGTGCAGAGTGAAAAAGCGAGAAAACACAAGATAATAAAAAACTTAAATACTTAAAATATTATTGGGAACAGTGTTAAAAACAAAACAATGATCAATTATATATCAGATTGAAAGTAAGTGGTATAATAACTAACAAAACAGCAACAGGAAAGAATAATTAAAAGCGATTATAGTATATATTATATGAGAAATAAAAATTAATTTCTATTGTATTATGGGCACCAAGCACTTTTTCTTTTAAACTCTTTTTTACACGTTTAAGGTATAGGAATTTACATTAAATTTAATAATTTTTCCATAAGTCCAATTTAGTGATACTTACATATACATACAATGTATTTTACACAGTATAGCTGCAGTTTTGTTCGATTTAAAGGAAAGAAAATTCATATATGGGTTAAACCATATCAACTCAACTTAAAATATGCCGTTTTTGAAATGACTGTCTCCGAATTTGCTAATTTTTGGTACGAATAAAGTATATCATAACACTAAGACAAATATAAAATTTAACACTAGATTTACCACACCAGTCAAAAGGACTGGTTTTGATTTATTTACCACAAATATTGACTTTGTGTGAATATTTTTTCCCAAAACTAGTATATGATTTTTATAACGACAACAAAATATAATTAATTTGATAACTTGTTTTGATTTTGTGTCCACAGATTAAAAATAAATTTTTATTTTTTCTACTTATACCGGTACCAGTCATTTTGACTGGTGTGTTTTTTTCATATCATCAATCGATTTTTGTTTAGATTTAGCATACACTACAACCTTTCTTCGTGTTCCCAACGAGAAATATTATTGAAGAGGAGGTCAGCAGTGCCTTCTTACTATTGATAGACCACCATATATTAGACTATATAAGAACTTGCACCGAATCAGAAGCTTCTAGAATTTTGGGGAAAAAGTAGACACTTTCACAAGAAAAATTGAAGTCCTCATTGGAATTCTGTATACACGTGTTGCATACGAAGCAAAAAGTTTAAAACTATCGTATGTGTGGATCAAAAAATGGGCTCCTGAATTGTTTTCCAAAAGTGTGAGTAGGCATGGGTTTACAGAAATTTTACGGTTCATTCGGTTCGATAAAAGAAATGAAAGGAGTCAACGCTTACAAAATGATAAATTTGCGTTAGTGTCGACTGTTTGGGATAAATTTATTGCCAACAGTCAAAACTGTTTCAAACCGGGACCATATATTACAGTCGATGAGTAATTGTTTCCTACGAAGGCCAGATGTAGTTTCACACAGTATACGCCACACAGACCAGATAAGTTTGGGATCAAATTCTGGCTGGCGTCCGATCTTGAAACAAAGTACGTAGTAAATGGTTTTCCTTATCTAGGAAAGGATGAGACACGAGATTTGTTAACACCTCTCAGCGAATATGTAGTAATCAGACTAATGCAGCCGTATACATGTCTTTCTTTACCCTCCAAGTTATTAGAAAAAATACTATGCTGGTGGGTACAGTACGTTGTAACAAACGGGAACTGCCAAAAATTTGTAAAGGCAAGAAAGATGGTATGGCTCGTTTTTCAATATTACTATATGCAACAAATGAATGTACTCTAATAGTTTATAAGAGTAAGCCCAACAAAAAACTCGTTTTATTGAGTCTAAGCGTCAAAATTGATACAGACAACAGCTGAAGAGCTTACTTTTGACTTTCAGTCTTCAACCCAAGATATAGCAAGTGAAGCTGATCGTCCAACATCCAATATTCAAAAAAAAAACCCCATCCAATACGTAAATGGTGCCAAATCGGGTTCTGTAATAACAATAAGACAACGATAAATTGCGATGTCTGCAAAAAATATGTGTGCGGAAAATGCACAGAAAAAAAGTTTATATTTGTAAAAAATGTGAAAATCCATAATTATTTTGAATAATAACTAAAATACAGCTCCTGACTTCTTATTTATTTTATATTTTATTAGTTCTGTTTATTAATTTATTATTTTTAATAGCAGATACAAATTCTACACATTGAAAACACTTATTTTTTAATTCCAGTCAAAATGACTGGTGTTGGTATAAATAGGTATAAAAATTTGTTGGTAAATCTAGTGTTAAGGGCACTGACACTTCTGGATCCGGAAATATGAGGTCTTGAAAATCGGAAAACAGTACAAAAATGCACAAAGTTACACTTACTTAATTGTATATAGGAGATATAGGCTTCCGACTTATAGATAAAGAAAATTGACCTTTGACTTTTTCAAAGAAAAAATCATGTCGCATATTAAATCAAAGGTAATTTAATACCCTTCCAAATGCGACTTTTACGAGATGCGTAGCTATAATACTTTTCAAGAAAATTACAATTAAGTAGGTGTAACTTTGTGCATTTTTGTACTGTTTTCCGATTTTCAAGAACTCATATTTCCGGATCCAGATGTATCAGTGCTTCCAAACTTTGTATTTAATTTAGTTCTGTGATATACTATATTTCTACAAAAAATCATAAAATTCGGAGGGGGTAGGTTAAAACCATTGGTTGATTTGACTTGGAATATCCCATATGTAACCCAAAACAAAAGACTTTGGTTTAATATTAGAACATAAAGATTGTATTACTATTAGTACTATTTTTTTGTTTAACACATAATAAACTAAAAAAACTAATTATATTATATTATACATACATATACATGCATACATATGTATGTGTGTGTATTAACAACTAACTTAAACTCGGTATGCTTTGCTACACCTACCTTTACCATTTGTTTGCATTTTTCGACTGATGCGTTTTGGTGACTACGAAGTAATTCAGACCAAATTCAGATATAGAGAAGTCAATAGTTAGTTTCTGTGGGATGTACCACTCCTACTTGTTCGCGGTTTTTCCTACTAATAATTTTTATTGACTACGAAATCGATCCCATCAAATTTAGAAACCTTAGCTTCAACCCTTCTCAAGATGTAAATAAATCCATATTCAACTTGTATGGTAGGTATCACTTCCGCCCACTCTCTGACTGATGATTTGCCTTGACAATTCCTTTAGGCTAAAATCAGATATACAATTATTACTATTTAGTTTGTATGGGGGTAGCATGTCCAGATCCAACTTAAAAAAAAACATACCCTATTGCACTTTCGGCACAAACAAACAGACATACATAGAGATTTATATATACATATGTACTTATATGTTCAAATCGAGTTCAAATCTCAGCTCTCACATCTCAAAAAAAAAAAAAAAAATATGAAAAAAATATTTCTTTCGGCGATTTCCTCTCAGCAGTCTTCTGGCAAAAGCTCTGGGAGTAATTGATGGCCATGAAAAAGATTCTCAAATCTGTCGCTCGGAGTCGACTTTGAACTGTAGGTCCTAGTACTCATGGATAAAAATTAACACACACAATATGGGTACTGCGAGAAGCTAGGCCGTAACCCTGACACAAGGTTGTAATCGCCAATTATATATGTAAGTACATGTATATATGGGTATATATTAGGGTATTCAATTATTCGACTTTTTTCTTTGGTCGATTAATCGAGTGAGTAATTATTCGGGTTTTTTTCTTGATCGATTAATCGAATAAAATTTCAAAATTGATCGATTAATTGCATTTTGTTTTATATAAAATAACATACCAATTTTGTGTATTATTAAAACGTTTTATTCAAAAAAACAAATAACCAAAAACATAGTAATGTAATAACTTTTTAAAAATTCATTAATTTTAGTTAATTATAGTGTAGAAAATGTAATGAGATCTTATATTTTATTTTCAAACATATTATTAAAACTAAACCATAAATAATAAATTAATTAATTTTAATATTTGAGATCATATACATATATAACGATTTAATATATAAAAGTAATAATTTACTACCTCGTATGCAATAAAAATATTAAATAAGTAATTAAAAATAATTCATATTATGAGTTCAAAATTAGTTAAAAAAATTATGCACTTCTATTAAAGTAGTCTTTTAAAAAAAGGATGTAATTTATATGTTTAGCTTTCAACCGATTGTTTTCTTTAGTTTTAATAAAACTCGATTTTGAGAACACTCTCTCGCTGATTGTAGATGTTGGAGAAATTGAGAGAAGTGCATGGCAAAAAATATATAATTTTAGAAATCATCCATTAAATCATTGCAGCCTCTTTTAGGTTTTTTGAAATTTTGTACACTTTTAATTGTTTCATTTAATTGTGATAATCGATTATTTTTATTTATTTCAATTAAATCTTCTGCAATCATATCATCATCTGACACATTTTGTTCCATATTTTCTAAAAACATTTTCAAAAACAATTTGTTTGCAAAATCTTTTTTTCAGATTTTGTGCAATATTTTAAAAAAATGAAAATGTACCAGAATTTAGATATAAAATAAGTGTACTAAGTAGTTTTACACGTCTTTTATTTATTCGAATCTTAAGCCTTTCTAAAAACCAATTTGAAAAAGGATGTTTGCATTTTCCATTGTATTAATAACAAATTGTATAATGCCTTCCAAATCTATCAATGTAGCAGAATCCTTGCCTAGCTCTGTAATAGCGACATCAAGTGGTTTAAGGGCTTTATTCAAATTTGATAAAACGTAAATTTCCATATCTGTAAAAGTCGTCAAACCAAAATCAGATAGAGCGTAATTTACGTATTTACAAATACGAAGAAAATTTTCAATCATGGTAGATAAAGACGACCATCGATGCTTTACATCATGTACAAGACGAATTTCTTTTTCTTTTCTTGCAGCATAACATATGTTTGCAATTTCTTTGGTTTTTCATTAGATTTATTATATATTTTACAACACTTAGGAAGCTAATTAATGCCATTTACTATTTCTATAAATAAAGTATTTTTTATATGGATTAATCGATTAATCGTAAGAAATTATTCGAGTTATTCGTTATTCGAAATTTGACTATTTTTAATTGTTCGAACAATTATTTGAACAAAATTCTTCGATTAATCGACTAACGATTAATCGTTTGAATACCCTAGTATATATGGATATATGGATTACAAATCAAAGCAAAAAAAATTCAATATCTTTATCGAGCTATATGTAAATGGCAATTTGTAATTTCATTTGATTTCAATTTAACTTGAGATCTGTTTTTAGAGCATAGTGGAAAGGCTAAAAAAAAGGCAAATTCATACATATTTCATACATATATGGAGATTTTACCGTGAACTTCCTTATTACACTTTTTAAAAAGTAGTTTCATCATATCAGATACTAAAATTTTTTATTAAGAAGCCTGAAAAAATTATCTGTTGATAAAATCGAATAAGAATTTATTTTGAAATGGTAAAAACACGAGCATATACATAGTATATACTCTTATAAGAAAAAATATTTTATTTTAACGTGTAAAACATTAATATTTTTTACAACCACACAGCTCCTCAATTACTATTTTACGATGCTTACAAGGTGAGTGGTATATTTTTGTGAGACAGTGACTGACTGAATGACTACCTGTAAGAGAACACTGATCCATTGCAACGTTGTAAACTTGTAAAGTGTGAAGAGAATTTAAATAAGAATAAAAGAATGATATTTTTCCCCTTCTTATGTTCTTGTGTTGTATGTACATTTTCAAATGAATTTTTCCCACAGTTTATTAACACGTGATCAACATAAGGATCTTTTCACTAAAATCTAAAACACAGTGACTTATCTAGACTGACTATCTTTCAATGAGCAAAACGTACGTACGTGCACGCTCGTACTACATAGAACCTGAAATATTGTAAATTGTATTCGTTTTCTTTTTTGTTTTTCTATAAATTTAATGACTTCCATTTGATCGTTGCAAACGTTTTTTTATTTAGAAAGAAATCATTCTAAACAAATGCTCACACATGTGTTGTTAGAACGTTTGTACAAACAGCCTATAAAATTCATATCTTGTAGGTTCTTTTTTTAAAAACAATCTATAGGATTCCGATTTGTATATTGAAAAGATACAAATAAACACGTTCTACAAACAACAGCAATAAAAGAGAAGAATAGAAATAACAGTGTGTGTCAAATGTGGTGGTTTAAATAGTCACGCGTATTTTTATATGCATATATACATACGTATATAGAAACATAAAAATCCTAAACAAATAGCACGTTTTTACTTTATCAAGAATGGACAACAAAAATTATCTGTTTATACATACTTATATACACAGCCTGAGAAATCCATTTAAAAAATAAATTTTAGTATTTTATCTAATTTCACGCTTTAAATAATTATATCGTTACGAAATAGAAAACGGAATAACTGACTGCAACTGATGATTTTTCTTTAAATCAAAAAACCAAAAAAGACTCAAGAAAACCTGTTAAAGTCACGTCAATTTCATTCTTTTGATTTCAATATTTGCTAATGATTTTGGGGGAAAAATTAAATTGTTTGTTATACATTCGATCACTTCTTACTTTTATACTCTTTCGGTTAAATTTATAATTTTCCATTATTTTATTGATTTTTTTTCCATTTACAATATTTGATCTGTCGGTGTCGATTTGTTTTATTTTTCCATACAGTTGATCTTTGATAAACACATACGTTTTCGTGATGGTTGTGTTAAATGTCTATGCCAAACAAACAAGAGATAACTTATAGTCTATTATTTAAAGTCTGTCTGCTTTTGTTAATTTTTAGTATTAAAAATTATTTGTTAACTGTCTATCTGTCTGTCTTTCCATCTATCTGTCTATTTGTTTAAATTGTTTTACCAAAAAAAAAAAAAAATTCTCCAAAATATATGTCTGTGTTTCAATATTTGCTGAACGTCTTTCTTTTTAAATGAAAACATCAATAATTCTTTAAGAATATCCAAACTTTTAAATATAATCGAACAAATATACAAAACTGTTCTCTTGAATTTTCTAAAATTCCTTATATCGAGCTTAAACTCGATATATTTTGTTTATGCGACAATGCTACACAAAGAGTTAGAGATATAATGAAATAAAAGCTTGACATGAAGTGTAATTTTTTTAAAAATAAGAGCTCAAAAATTAACACATATATTCCCAGCGCCCCATTTAAGGTACAGTAGCCTTAATTAGTCGCCGTGGTCTAGTGGTTAGTGTGTTGGCTTACTAAGACATGAGCCCTGGGTTCGACATCCAGTTCTGACATCTTAAAAAAAAAAAGAAATATGAAAAAAATATTTCTTTCGGCGACTACCTCTCAGCAGTCTTCTGGCAAAAGCTCTGAGAGTAACTAATTGCCATGAACAAGCTTCTCAAGTATGTCGTTCGGAGTCGACATTAAACTGTAGGTCCCGGTGCTCATGGATAAAAATTGACACACACAACATGAGTGCTGCGAGAAGCTAGGCCGTAATCCTGACACAGGGTTGTAAAGGCCAGTTATGTATGTATGTATGTATGTATGTATGTATGTATGTATGTATGTATGTATGTATGTATGTTAGAGCTCAAAAAACTGAAATAAAGGTTGTTTTTTACACAGCTTCAAAACTTTGAGTTGGCAACACTGCCTAATTTGACAACCGATTTGTTTAGTTTGGCTTGGCCTTTTATCACGCATAAACTGTACACCAAAACAACGCTTGTAAATTGTTGAAACTTTTTATTAAAATAATGGTTCTATTCGTCAAACTTATGGTATGACGTACATAATCATCTTCCAAAGCGAATAATTCAAAGAACATAGGTCGTTGTCGAACTGTGTTTAGTCTTATTTATAATATGTATCCTGTGACACGCCGAACAGTGTGCACTGGAAAAGCTGTAGCCATTGTTAAGAGAAAAAGTTCCCAATCAATTAATTTGTCGCCATTTTCAGCAACTTTTCGATTTTATAAAAGATTTTACTAAAGAATCTTGTCTTAAAAGCTTTCAAGATTCATTTTGTGCAGGCATTAAAGCTACACGACTATATATGCTCTACCAATTCGGCGAATGAGTTGAAGCACAAATTGATATTGATATTGAATTTCAATTTAAATTATTTAATGGGTTGAGAATAATCTATAAGCGTTTGTCGAAACAACATGACGTCCTCGAACCACTACTGGTTTGTTGTATTTTATATGCTGGTGGAGTCATTAGCCAATGCATCTTTAAACCTAAATTAGAGCGTAGAGCGCAACGTAATTTTGCGCTTATTATTAACGCTGTAATGAGTAACCTATCAAACCTTAATTGATAAATAAAGAGAAATAAAATCACAAAATTGGCCTGAAAGTAGCTAAAATGTAATTAATTAACAAAATGGCAGATAAAAATGTTTTGCAACTAACTTCACTTCTTTACGCGCTGTCAAAATTTATATGGGCATGAGAATTTTGATAGATAGTTATACCTTCACCCTCGAATGATCAAACAGCAATTGCCTCATCTGTCGGTGGATGTTTGAATGTGAATGGTGAAAGTCTTCAGTAGATTAGCTGTTATCTTCCCAGAAGGTGGCGCTGTACTCCTGATCATTGGGGGAATCTCTTATTTTTTTAAATTTAATTTTTTTTTCATTTTAATTGTAATTTTAGAAAACCCAAAATTTTTATATTTATAGTTTTGTCCTTCGCTGGGATTAAACCTTGGTCGTGTGAGTTTCTGTGCGAGCGCTCTACCACTAAAGCGTTTTACGCTTTAATTTAGGTGGCCCTGTTACTGTTAATGGCATACGGTATAGCGAAAGAATTATACAAGTTTTTGGTACCTCAATTAGCAGACATTATTAAATTTTTCAAAGTAGCTTCATAATCAATACTATAAATTAAAAGTTGAAATATGGTAAAAATTGGACAATGGGAGTAATACTACCCATACAAAGTAAATATTATTTTTTTGTGTATCGTGAGAACGGTTAAATCAAAAGTTTCTGACTAAATGACTTGATCGGTCAAAAAGTGGACGGAATTGGTATGGCACCTCCCATTCAAAATAAATATTTATTTGCCTTCTTCTTCAATCGTAACAGTAAAGGTACGATCACATTTGTCAAATATTTGACGAACTTTTTTTTTATTATAATTTGTTGTTTTAAATATAATTTAAAATATAAATATTACTTCCTGTTATTACCTGTTTTTGCAAAATTTTTTAACAAACATTTACAGAAAATGAAATTTTAAACAAATTAAGAAAGTTGTCCATAAAATAGTGGTTACGCTTTTTTCATCAAATATTTGCCTAATGTGAACGTAACTTAAATTTAGTCACTACAAACCATAAGTTAGAAAGTTGGTGGAACTGAATAAGTAGGCATGGTACTCCCTGATAAAGTAAATATTGATTTTTATTTTTATATCTTAAGAACGTTGAAGCGAAAATTTATAAATTTGTCACTGTCAGAGTCACTACAAATTATCTTTTAAAAAGGGCAAAAGCGAAATTGGCAAGTGGGCATGGTATAAGAAGTAAAAAAACTTTTTCATAGAAAATCAAACCAAATTTTTGTCAAAACGTCGCCATTTTTAATCATAAGAGTTAAATTTTACAGACACACGAATTTTGATACGCTGCAATATAATCCATCATAAAATAGATTTTGATTTGTTTGCATTTCTCAAACCATATGGCAATATTATTAATATTAAAATTTTTTATTAAACAAATAGGGGTTGCGAAGCTGTTTATATTTGCTTTTGTATTACAAAAGTTTCGAAAATAAAAACTTTATAAAACCTTCAAACAAAGTGTAACCATTAAATTCCCTAATGAGACATTTTGGCACCTAATTTTTTTTTTTTTTTACTTTTCATGACACATTTAATTTAAATATTTTTTTTATTGCATTTTATTATTTAATGAAGAAATAAAAAAGAAAATTTATGTATGTATTTCTTTTTTATTACATAAAAATACGAAGAAGAGTCTCTATTATAGTTGCTGTTACACATTTTACTCTGACCCTTTACGTTGACATTTTGTAATTCATTTTCTATAGATTTCTTTTTTTTGTAGATATTAAAGAAATGGCAGAAGAAAAATAAAAATAAAAAAATAACTAAAAACATTTTTATTAAAAGTATAATAAAACAAAATGAAATGACAAAATTGAAACATTATTTTGTAATCAAATTGAAAACATTTAAGCTGTCAAAATTGATAGATGAAGTCGTTTAAATATAACATTTTTGTAGTGCAACCTATAGAAGAAATATATCAAGAGCCTCTTTATTACAGAAACATTTTAAATTTAGAAATAATTTGTGAACCGGAAATAAAAATCTTTTACACACTCTAACACACCAGTTTATATGACGTCCATTTCTATGGCAAACAGAACAAAAATGAGAAGAATTTTATTTTGTTATGAAGCAGAATAGTTTTTGGTTACAAATGCACGTTCGTTCATACGTATTTCTAATTTAATTCAATTTCTTTTTGTATTTTTTTTATTTTTTTTTTTTTTTTTTTTCTTTAAATAATAATTAAATATAACTTATGTTTCCACTTTAAAATCACCAACTACATTTAGTGTCTGGAGGCCTATCAACATCATTATCGTCGTCTTGATATGTGGCTGATCATAATGATGGTTTGTTGTGCCAACGCGTGCCTTTATTACTTGCCTCTTAATCTTTTCGTTCAACTACCTTCCTCCCCCTGAGTTTTTTCACTCAAAAGAAGACACATTTCTATATTTAAAATTCTTTTAAAATATTTTTTTAAGCACAGGAATTAATTATAAGTATTTTCGTTTATTTAAAAAAAACTGTTTTTTTTCTTGAGACACTAAATAGCCACTTTTGAAAAGTATTTTAGGCGTAAAATGACTTTTAGTTAAATTTATGGGGTTTTTTCTAAAACTGATTTTAAAATGTATTGATTTTGTATGCTTTAAATCTTTGAATATCTTTTATTATGTTTTTCTAAATTTCTTTTCATATTTTTTAATAAAAAGTTGTTCCTTTTAATGTAAAACAGAATATGTTTGTTTTTATGCATTTTAAATCACTTCAGTTGTATTGAAAATGAAGCAGTTTTTTTTTCTTTCTTTTATTGTCATAAAATTGTAGAATAAAACGTTGTTTTCTTTTTTCAACTTCAAAAAATTCGTTTTGTCTGTGTCACATTCTTATTTCTTTTCTTATTCTGTTGCTATAAAAAAGGAAGGCAAGTGTATCTGTGGTAAAAGGCCATTCAACCATTTAGCCAGCCAACAAGCCAACCATTCAGTATATCAAATAATGAATTCATTTTTGTTTGTTTTTATCAATAATGACCTTAAGTTTTTAAGTTTTAATTTAAGCTGATATTTTTGTTTTTTTTTTATTTTGTTTATAAATCAATAGAACAAAAGAAAAACCTTTAAAAGGGGGTTACTTTCACTTGACAAAATTTGCATTTTTACCTTTTTAAACCTAAACTGCTGTTGACGTTTCTGCAAATCCAGTTTTTGCTTAAACATTTTAAATTCTCGTAGATAACTTCATGATATATGTATGTTTACCGGCATTCATACATACATACATATGTATTTCTTTATTGGTAGGAATTACATTCGATCAGTTGAATTTTTATTTACTTTTTTCAATGAAACTGAAAATATTGGCTTCCAATGTTTCAAGAATTTCTGTTTTAGCGCCATAAACTAATTGCATATCAAAGCCCCATAAAAGTAACACAAAACTTGTGAAATAAAGCGTATGAACCCTGACTTCTAAATCCGAATTGATTTTACCATAAATCGATTATTAAGCGCGCTCTACGAGTATTGTATGAAAATTGCGTCTTAAGGTGCGTTTAGACTGTGCTAATATTTGTGCAAAATCATAAAAATTTTGTTTGTCCTAGTGTAAACACTCAAATTTGTTAGCCACCAAATAATTTTCGACTGTTTGTTGGCTAAAAAAATATTTGTTTGTGAATAAAGCTTTGCATAGTGTAAACACTTTGTCAGCACGTCGTTACAAATATTTGGCTCGATATTTAGTTTGTTCTCACAATATTTTTGGTGGAACAAATAGTGACAAATAATTGTAGAAACGTGGGTTGCCAACAGTTATTTTTGACAGTGCTTAACATATAAAAAATGAAATAAATTGAAATGGCAATACTGGTCAATTCGTTTGTCTGATTGGTAAGTAAAAAGCGCTTTTTTGTAATTCTTTATTAACAACAACATCAATGCACCATCTGCCAAAAAACCAAAAGGAGAGGATGACGCACGACTAGAGCGAAGAAAATATATTTAAATTGATCGGCGAAGTGGAATGCCATCCTTGCATTTGGAATGCATCAAGTGCTGACTACCATAAAAAATCCATGCGGGATAGCGCATGGACTGAAAATGGCGATATTCTTAATGTTACAGCGGAGGAAGTTTCCACAAAATGGTCGAATTTGAGGATTCAGTACCGGTGCTACCTCAACAAAAGAAAAAAAACAAATGCAGACAATGCACTAAAGTGGAAATAATTCGACTCCATGGCTTTTATTGGACTTGCGGAGGTTAGCCAGCGGCAACCAACATCAACAAATTTAGATATTTCATCTGAAAGCGAAGATAAACTATTGAGCTCCAGTAGTTATTAATAATAAATCTTCAATATCACTGTCACTAAACATTTTAACTTTTCACATTGCTTCACAAACACAATTTGATACTATTTGGCAGATGGATTTCATAAACATAACAACATTATTTGACAGATGTTTGTCATACACATCGGACAAATAAAATTATTAGTGCAGTGTAAAGGGGTATACAATAGAGCTGGCAAACTATCGATAGTCGCGGCATTCGATGTTTTCGATAGTTGATTCAAAAACTATCGATAGTATCGAATTCTTTTAGAAATGTTAAATTTCACGTTCCTGTTAGCACATAGACAAAACAGTCATACGAAGAACAAACTTGTTTCATATAAAGTGACACGTTACGGTAAGTTAGCCATCTTTTTCGCTTGAAGTCAACAAGTCTGTTGTAATAGCCCAGATTTGCACTTCTTTGTATTGGTTGTATTGAACAAATTCACCATCATCCCATTTTTCAGACTGTTTCTTGAAGGCAACATATAGCGGGGATTTAAGCAGTTAATAAAATCTCGGAAACATATATCCTTTACTATACTGAATGGCTGTAAATCATTGGCGACCAAAGTCATTACACCAGTATATAGTATTTTTTTTCATTCGGAATCCCTTTTATAGGTTTTAGACTCTTTGAAAAAATATTGGATTATGCTTGATTGTTTCGGCAGTCGGTTATGAGATGGATGGGCACGTTTTAGGTTGTCAAATAGGTTTGATGTGTTGCCTCTAGTATTTTAAATTTTCGAACACAGCCGATATTGTGCATTTTCTTTATCTTTTGCTTTTAGAAAACATTTCCAAAATTCCGAATTAACTCTGCGAGTTTTTTCAACTGTATAGCTTCAGTATCAACCTCACGATTCTTTATCACGATTTTTCTTGTTTGTTTCTATTAAGAATTGCAATTAAAAATTTGTACAGTGCGAGTTAAGTTTTTGCAACTTAAAAAAACCTGGCCTGTTGCAATTTTTGAAGCCATTATGGTTTTAAGTTAGAGAAATCTGCATAAGTCAATTAAATGCAACATTTAACGATAGTATCGCTATCGAAAAAATAACATCGATAGTCCAATACAAATAGAACTATTATCGATAGTACAATCGATTGTTTGCCAGCTCTAGTATACAAATATTTGTACCAAACATGGCTGACACAAAATCTTCTGTTATTTGTGCAAATACAATTCAAACAAATATTAGTGCAATCTAAACGCATGCCCAAACATTAGTCACAAACCATACTATTAGCCCAAACCATTATTGGTTGTGTTTGGACAAATATTAGCATAGTCTAAACGTACCTTTAAAGAAATATCTTCTAATCTAGAACAAAAATATCGAAATATGATAACAAAACAAAATATGTACAAAATTGTACATCATTCGTTCTCTAAAATTAATAGTTTTTTTTTTTGTATATGATATTATAAATTAGCCCATATATTCCCAGCGCCCCATTTAAGGTTTAATTACAAAATGAACGTCTATTTTCATTTTTATCATTATTTCTTGTTATTTACCGTTAATTTAACATTATTTTGTATTTTATTAGATTTTGGTTTTCCTGCCAAAAGTTAATTTATGAAAATCATTGCAATTTAGAGAATTTTGGGAATGCCAGACACCGTAAAGATTGTTTTATATATCAGGCTAAAAATTGCAATATCTAGGCTAAAAATGTACTTGTATGTATGTACGTTTGCTCTATATATATTATAGAAATGGGCCACAATGCTATAGGAACAAATCAGGCTAACAGACTTAAAGGAGTAATACTAAAGGATATCAAGGGTATGAAAAAAATAGTTAGAGGCTCTCATCATCAAATTATAATTGTGAACTCCCAGATAACGTTAGTGCGATACAAAGATAACAACATTGTAAGTATAGCTTACACTGAAAGTCGTGTTCAGCCTCTTTGCAAAGTGAAAAGATAGTGTAATAATAAGCGGGCAATCTCATTGTTATCAAAGATATAACAAATTTATGGGTGGAGTGCACAGACTTGATCAGAATGTCGAAAAGAACAGAACAGATATTAGACTAAAAAGATAATATTGGCTAATGATGATGTTTCCTATAAATGTATCTGTCAACAATGCATTTCAACTGTACCGTCTTCCGCCCGAAGGACAGGCAAACTATGCTTATGATTTTTTATCTTTTACAAGATACTTCCTTCAGAGCTATTTAATGCTCGGTAAGCCGTCTTCTTCAGTTCACTTTGAAAACGAAACAAATAACAATCAAGCAAACGTTACCTGATACGATAAGACGAGATCAAAAGGGGCACTTAATAAGTATAATAAAAAATTAAACGCAAATAATATGCCGCCAATGCCATAAAAATACCAAGTTAAACTCAGCAAGTGTGCAGTTTGTTGAAGTATAAAATTAATTACTACTGAATTTACTTATTTTGTAATTAAAAGGTCCATAAACATAAAATACACGAGTAATTTCTTTACAAAAAACCGTAGGCATATATTCCTAATGCCCCATTTAAGGTGCGCTGTCAACTCTGTCAACAAGTAAAACAGAAAAATTATTAAAATATGTTTGTATGTTTTAGGAGGTACTTATTACAAATTGACAAATAAAAATTTTGATTTTTTCGATTTTGATATCTTGGGAATATATGGGTTAGACTGATGTTTGTATCATTTCCAAATGTTTAGTTATTCATACGAAAATCTAACGATATAGCACTATTTAGTACAAAAACTGTCAGTAACAGGATTTTTTAGGATTAAATTTCTTAAAAGAAAAACACATTTTTTTTTTTGTCTTTTTTAGTTTTTAATAAAAAGTAATTATTCCTGTCAATTTTATTTCCAGTTAAGTCCAGTTTTTGATAAATCCTATAAAGTGCCACAAAATGCACGGGTGATTATTATAAAATTGGCAGCCAAAACGCAATTTAGACTCGATGATGGTTTTCTGAATAACAACACGATAAATCGTTTTATAGTGGAGGGTAGTATGAGAGAGGGTGAACAGGTGGAAATAAATAGTAATGCATTTAGTGAAAATAATGGACCATATCCAGAAATTGGTTTCTTCAATGTTTTTGCCATAGTGATACGCAGTAAAGCATTTCAGCAAAAAGGACCAGGTAAGTGACAAAAAAAAAACAAAAAAGAAAGAAAATTTTAATTCTTAAGTAAAAAATGTTCTCTTGAAACCTTCATAGCCAGTTATAAATTTAATATAACGAATAGTAATGATGTTTTACTATTGGAGAATGCATTTGAAAAAACCAAAATACGTGGACAATTTGTGGGCATTAAAGATTTGAGAATAACCGAAAAGGCATTTAAATCAGCACAGGCCAGGGTGGGTAATATTTTTATATCATTTATAAGAAATTTTAAATGAATAAATATTTGAAATATTTTTTCCCCTTGCTTTTTAGTTGCATATTGAGTCTTCCAATATTGATAACATCTTTAGATTTGAGGCCTCTATGCAAGAGATACGTTTTGCTAATTGTACTATTGGCACCATTAATCCGGGAGCTTTTGATGTCTACGATATTAAACAATTGACTTTTGAATCGTGTCGCATTGATGCCATTAAATCGAGAGCCATTACGGAAAAGGTAATTAAAAAAAATTTTTTTTTCTTTAAAAAAAATGAAAAAGCCCTTGCATGTATTGTTGGCATATACATATGCTATGATTGTTTATTTAAAAGTCTTGCAAAGGCGTTTTCAACGAAGAGTGATTACCGCTAATAGTTCATAATTAATATTTGTTTTTACTTTTTTTTTGTTAATATGCAGTTCTATAGCCAACATGTGTCAATTACTGGAGCCAGTATTGGTTTAATTGAAAGTGATGCCATTTTTGGTAGTGGCATAAATGAGTTAAAAATTGCCAATAATAAGTGAGTTTTTGTTTTGTTTTTAATTTTCTGTTGTTATTGTTTTTTTTTTTTTATAAAATTTGATTAATAATTGTTTATTCAGTAAAAATTTGTATTACGAGTGCTATTACAACAGTAGGTGGCTGGCTGTTTTACTAACCATTTAATTGTTTTCTTTACCTTGAAATTTATTACAAACAAGCGTAATAGACAAAAAAACGAAAAATTTTATGTAATAATCGATTATATAGTTTTTGATGTTTTTTATGACTTTTTTGTTTGTTTATTAAAAGGGGATTTAGACGGTAATACAAGTCGTACGGAAAACCAAAGAGAAAACCATATGAAATTATCTCCGTATTTTGATAATGAGAGTAAAAATCTTACGTTAGATTTTTTATGTTTACACCATTGGTAAAAGACCAAAACAAAGTAAAATTAATACATAAAATGCACATACACGTGCACACAAAATTTACATAAAATGCATTCCTGATCTAAAAGTATGTAATGAAATTTAACAAACTTTAAAAAAACGATGAGAGCCGTACGACTGTAAAATTTTCATCCCTATTTTCTCTCTATATTGTATGGTTTCATATTGTAACTCTCCTAAGCTAAAACTCTATCGCTAAAAATTTATAAACTTAATTTAGGACTTTTTGGCTACAAATACAATTCTTGAACGCGTATTGCAATATAAAACCTTCACGCCTATTACCTCTAAACTTTTTAATTCTATATATTCTAACGCCCAGCCCGTTTTAAAAACCCAAAATTTTAGCATTTCAGCTTAAGAGAATTAGAGATTAGAGCCCCAGTCCCGTCACAGAAATCTATTCCGATCGAAAGTGGAATGAATTCCGTATTTTGATTCTTTAGAAAAGAGTTAATCAATAGTTCTAAAATGGTACTAATTTTAATAAAGTCTGCTTTGATCATGATAATGCGTTTTTAGAGTTAATTAATTTTTAATTATTTATAACAGACTTGAGAGAATTACAGAATAGAGCCCCAGTCCTGTCACAGAAATCTATTCCGATCGAAAGTGGAATGAATTCCGTATTTTGCTTCTTCAGAAAATAGTTAATCAATAGTTCCAAAATGGTACTAATTTTAATAACGTCTGCTTTGATCATGATAACGCGTTTTTAGAGTTAATTAACTCTTTTTAATTATTTATAACAGACTTGAGAGAATTACAGAATAGAGACCCAGGCCTGTTACAAAAATCTATTCCGATCGAAAGTGGAATGAATTCCGTATTTTGCTTCTTCAGAAAATAGTTAATCAATAGTTCCAAAATGGTACTAATTTTAATAAAGTTTGCTTTGATCATGATAACGCGTTTTTAGAGTTAATTAACTCTTTTTAATTATTTATAACAGACTTGTCTGTTGTTTATTTTATTATTATTTTTTTTTCAATAACAAATTAATACAGTCGTTATATATATTTAAATATAATTTGTATTTTTAATTTTGCAATTTATTTTAATTCATACAGAATCGATACCATTTACGACAATGCTATACACGTGATATCCGCTTATGTAACCATAACGGGAAATAAAGTTAAACACCTGGGCAACAATTGGTTACACGTTGAGAAATGGTCAAAATTTGTGGTAGCAAATAATCAATTCGGTGTATTTGGACGCATGCGTTTAGACAATGAACAGAACTCTACATCGTGTAGTTTTGAGGGTAATTCCCTGACCGAACCACAAGATGGCTCTTTAAATTTCACTAAACCCTATTGTAAAATACGTGAAGTTTCAGTAAATTTACCCTGTCGCTGTGATCTCAAGTGGTTAGAAAAGTTATCGGACAAAGATTTGCGCACCGAAATCTATTGTACCATCGATGATAAGTTGGGCAATTGTTTTAATGCATCCACATTTAATTTCATGAAATATCTGAAGGAGGTATGCGATGAGGATAAAACTGTATTGGATTGTGTGGCGAATCAAAATTTGAAAAAGATCGAAGGACGTTTTTATACTCCCGAAGAATTGGAAAGAAAAAATCAACATTTGCCTAAATTGATTATGATTTTAGTGGGCACTATAATTTTATTGATTTTGGTGGTGGTCGTTTTTATTTTCTTTATTTGCCATATCCGTAAGACAAACGCAAAACAACGTAATGAAAACATAGGTGGGCGTAATCATGTGCATGAATTTTCAGCAGAAGAACGCAGTGTGATTGATCAAACGTTGCAATTGATACAGAAAAAATATCCTGAAATTTATAAAAAAATCCATGAAAAAGTTCAGATATTATTTATATCCGATTTAACGGAAGAGAAATGTGTCAAGACCACTAGTCAAATTGTTAATCTCCTGAGTACAGTTAAGGAACCAGGCAGTGATTTTATGGCCTTCAATGGTATACTCACTGAACATTTACAGTCACCTTTGCCTTCAGCTCCTCCCACTCTTCAGCAGACACCTATATATTCCGAACCAAGTTTATCAGGTCTAGATGAGGGTTTCTATACATCCACCACATTTTCTCATATAGATAGCAATGCTGCTGCGGCAGCTGGACTGGGCTCAATACCCGAACATATCTATGCTGAGCCTAGTTGTGCACAACAACCTTTACTGCCTAACGAATACGCCTCACCTGCTGATGGCCATTTAACAACGATGGATCTCTATACAGAACCGATTAACGAAAGAGGTAATTCTTTAGTACATTTAAAAGGACTTTATCCAACGACCCAACTCCCATATTCCTGTCCAATATCCCTTCACACGCAACAGCACACATTAAAATAAAGCATGTTTTTAAAAAAAAAAAAAAATTGGGAACAAGTAAGTTATCTTTTTCTATATATTTTTGTAGCAGTTTAGAAATTATTATTTAGAGCTTTTTGTGTAGTTTTGGTTTTATTACAGTAAAAAAGCAAAGTAAGCAAATTGCAATATAAAGAAGTCTTTCTATGTTTACAGTAAACTAATAGAGCTTTGGAGGCTTTTCTATTAAACACACAGCTTTTTTATTTATTTAAAGCTTTAAGAGGAGTTTCTTAATATTGTTAAAAAAAGTTCATTTTTAAATATAAAATAAGAAATCCCTTTTGGCAGAAACTTATTTTTACAGTAAATTTTTAGCGATTTTCTTAACGAATTTTAAAGGTTATATTAAATACCAGTTTTCATAAGTACTAATTTTTTTAGCATTCAAAAAATTAAAAATAAACTCTTTTACTTCACTATTAGACCAATTATTATAACTTGACGTTTGTTAAATAAAATAAATAAATAAAATTAAATTAAAAATAAACTTTAATCTAAAGTGACCGATAAAGTTATTGTGAGGATTGCCTTACCCTTAGGTTAAAGTTTACTTGTAATAACAGAAAGCAATTTATCTGCCTGATAAAATCTTGCCTTTAATTAACGGCAAGTTGTAATAATGGGCTCTAAAATACTAACTCCCATATTCATAAAAAAATAAAATAATTTTATTACGGGCTTATTTGACAAATTTCTATGAAATACTTGTCAATAAATATTTTTATGAATACAACAGTAAATTTTTTCGTATTCTTAGAGAATTTAGCAAAAAACTGTTTTTTTTTTGTAATAGGAAATCAAAAACGTATTTTAACAAATAGTATATTTTTGTTTAATGTGAATTTAAAAAATAAAAGTTCGAAACAGTGTTCGAAAATAAACTGTACATTATTACATGTACGGTTCACAAATCCAAGAACGGTATTTATTTTTTTAGTGTTTGTGTATTTCTACATAACCAGAATAAGTCGTTCTGTTTTTTGTTTTAAAACAGTACAGTTTTAGTGTTTGTATACATTTTGGTTTATTGATCTTGGGTTATTTTTCCCCAAATTTCAAAATATTTTCTTTTTTTGCATTTTTTATCAATCAGTTTAAAATAAAAATATTGAAAAAAAATTACAACAAAAAAAATATTTTTCTTTGTTTTTTTCTATCGGTTAAGAACAGTATATTCGTTATGTAGAAAATTCAAAAATATTATAATGTTTTTGTTTGTTTTGAATTTCCTACACAAACACTTTTAGTGTTTCTGTACTTAATATTCTACAGTACAGAACACTAAAGTACATTTTATAAGGTAAATTTTCGAACACTGGTTCGAAATATAAAACTTTAAAGAAAATTTATTAAAACAATTTGATTATTGTATACTAAAAATAAACATGTAGTTAAGAGCTCTCTAAAGTACAAATACATACATATATACTTATAGTATGTATATAGTTAAAGCTACATATTACAAAACCTTTATCATACTAATCAAACTCCCTCCTTCTTTTTTTCTGTATAAAATTTTAGAATCAAATTTAACTGCACCCTATGCTGTAACCACATCATTAGCGCGAACTTACCAAAGTCCCTATAGACCTTTACAATATGCCACACCCATGCGTCAAAACCATCAACAACAACAACGCTCATATCCAGATATTTTACAACAACAACGTCATCAAAACCCAATGCCATCAACATCCTCAGGTCATACCATCTCGAATGTACGTAAAATAGCTCAAGATTTACAGGGTAAAACAAATTTTAATCCCATTGCAAAACCGCGTAACATGCATTTAGTAACACCACCTACTTACACAGCTCCCGATAAGAGTCATAAGCAATTATTAAATAAAAATACCAATTTAACAGGTTTAACAGCAGCAGCTGCTGCATCAACAGGTATGGATATGGTGGATAATATTAATATTGAGTTGGATATGAGAGGAGCTACAGCTTTGCCGCCAAAAACAAATGATTCTGGTTCTAATCATTCGGGTGGCAGTAATGAAACTGTACAAATTGAGGATGTTATAGAATATGTAGATTCTTAAATAGGGAGAAGGGGCAGTAAGTACAGTTATATGTTATAAGGCAGTCACGTTATTATTTTTATTTTTGTTTTTTTTTTTTTTTGCTTAAGAAATAAATTTAAAAAATAAAATAAAGCAGGCTTGTGATCAAAAATAATATCATTTCTAAAGAAAATTATTATTTAAATGTCTTAACCAATAAAATATGTATATGTATATTTTTAAGTTATGTAGGATAATTTTTTCAAGAAAATTGTATATTAAAAAATGTTTTTTTTTATATTTCCTAAAGGCACCCTTACACGATATGTTTTTTACACGTGTTTTTTTAATTTAAAATACATAAGTTTTTTGTTGTGTATGTCAAAATTAGTCAATTTACATAAGGTTTATAATTTTTACTCACAAACGTATATGTACAATTACATATGTAAATAAATAATAAATTTTTAGGCACACAATTTATAAAAAAAAACTATTTTACAAATAATTCATTGCCGACTAATGTTTGTGCAGGCATAGAAATTTCATATCATATGTGTGTACATACGAAATTAGAGCATGCTCTAATTGAAATTTTGTCATAAGACTTTCCTTGTGTTTTTTACACAAGCAATGTTTTAAAAGTCACACACGACATGTAACTGTTTACTCATGTAAAAGTTGACAGTAACAGTGTAAAAAACATGTCGTGTAAGGGTGCCTTAAGGTACGGTCACAGTAGACAAGCTTTAATTAAAATTCGTATTGTTTTTAAATAATTTTTAAAGGAATTTAACGAAAATTCTTTGTCAAATTCTGCATAAGGTGACCGTAACTTTAGTATTAGTTTTCCATATACTTTTTTTATAATTATTAATTAAAGAAATAAAAAAAATTAATATAGAATTCGAAATTTGTTGTATTTTGTAAATTAAAAAAAATATATATATATTAAATAAGAAAATTTCTTCCTATATTTGTTATTAACAAAATAGTTTGTATTTATTTTTATAAAAAAAAAACTGAAAATAATGTATTTAAAAAAAATTACCAAAATGTGTGTTCCATTTGAAGTCGTCAACATCGTGTTGAATTTTAATGTCACAATCATTTTCTGCCTAAAATTTTAAAAATAAACTGCAACTAGTGCAAAACTTTTTAAAGTTCTCATCATAGTCGAGCAGTAAGCAACGTCTATAGGCACACGACAACCATGGTTAGACTGTGTTCTACAACTAGGTTTCAGAATGTAGAATATAAGGAATAGTTGCCTCTTCTGGCTAAGAAAACTGCATAATTTAGGCTTTTATTTTTGCTCCAAAAACTTTCACATTTTAGCCCAAGATTGATGTTAAAGTGTACACTACAGGCTGAGCGAAACTAAACTACTAACCATTGCTTGTCATTTTTTAAGGGCATTCAATACTTTCGCATTTGACAGAGCTCTAGGACATCTTACTTTTAATGTCTGTATGCACGCACCTGTATAAAGTTCTCACACCCATTTTTTTATTTGAATTGAAATAAATATTTGTTTCATCATAACACGCCTTATTTATTGTATATCAGAACTAAATTATATGAATGAAATGATTTTCAGTTGTATTATTTGGAATTTTTTATTTCCTTTGATATTTAACGATTATATAGAACCATTTTGACTATGTTTTAATAAATTTAAACAATTTAGGACTAATTTATCTGGTAGCTGTGCTTCTGATAAGTTACGTTGACCAGTTTCTTACAGTTACTCCTTTAATGGCCAACTGATGATCTGCTTTAGATTGCACTGTAAGAAATTCTCATGCATCATTTTTCATTTCTTGCACAACATGTTTAAATTGGGTAGTATTCATAAGCTCATCGATAAATGTTAATATGGTCAATAGAAATATCGATTTGCAATGATATTAAATAAGGATGGTTAGGACGGTAGGGTTAGATGTTGACAATTTCAAATGGAATTTTAGTGGATCCAACGTTTACTAGTTTTTAATTGTAAATATTTAACAAAGTTATTTTTTAAGCCTTAAAGGAAAAAAAATCTGAGCATTTCATTTATTGGTTCACTCTTTGGTTATTTAAGAAAAACTATTTTTAAAATAAAAAATAAAAATTCTAGCTTTTATATAATTGTATTTATAGTCTTAAAGAATTATTTTAATTTAAAGATACTTTTTTTTATATAAATGTATACTCTTTGAAGGTGTATTTTAAAGCACTTCCTTTCTAATATTCTCTGTAATCAATACTTTCTTTAACTTTAAAGCTCTTACAAAACAAAAACAAAGTAAATGGGGGGTATTGAGTAGGTCAGGGAATTGTATTACTATTTCTGTTTAAGATATGCAAAAAAATAGTCATTTATATGTATAATTTTATTCTTTTATTTTTATTTTATTTTGTTATTTAAAGTAATATGAGATATGTATGTATGTAGTTACACTTATGAAATAGAACCGAAAAAGAAAAAAAAAAAAACAATAATGAATCCTATAAATAAAACGAAATTATTCTCGAAGAAGAAATTTTAAACCAAATGTTAGAGTATGATTTTTATTTTTTTTTTCATTAAAACAAAAAGAAAACACTAGTTCAGTGAGTTTTAAAAGCGAAGAATCTTATTACATACATACATATGTATGTATGTATGTATGTATGTATGTACACATGTAAGTTTAGAATTTCTGTAAAGTGAGGTATATACATATAGGTACAGTATGGAACTTACATGTTGAAAATTCATTAGCTTTTACTAAATGTTTCGACTGATATGCTCAAAATTTGACTGGCGAAATTAAGAAAATAACACTGTGCTACACCAAAAATATGCAGAGGTTCTGACAGCAATTCTGTTTTGTGGAAACCCATAGAGTACTAAAATAGTTTTAGTTTTTTCAATCACTTCGTAAAGTGTCTTTTTTAGTAGCAAATATAATGAAATACCCTTATTCACCAAGTTACAACTATCTAACACACTACAGACTAGACTACGGCGACCACTATGATGATTTTCAATAACAAATACTCTTTTAAAAATACTGTTTGAATTGGTTATGTACATTTATACATATATACATATGTACATATGTATATATCAAATAAGAGGGAGAAAATTCAAAATTATAATGAAATATTTAAAGAACCGGGATATATGTTCTGAATCGAATAATAAAATGAACTGGTAAAAGAAAGGAAAAATATATACTACATGTCAAATTGTCTGAAACATTGTTGTTAATAGGGACGCGCTGCGGGAACGAGTCGGGAATTTCAATCCCGACAACATAGTGAAAAAGATGCATGAATGCGAGCAACTATGTACCACAATACGGAACTACATCGAGCACATACTGCGAACAAAGAAGAGGGATCTTGATATATTCCGGCAAGATGAAATGAGAAGAGAAGCGTATGGCTTGATGCTGGCTCCAATTCTGTCGTCCCCAGACATGGGAGAGTGAAAATGATATTTATGAGAACGTCGTTATGGACCTCCCCATAGTGATGCGTAAAGAGGTTCGGGGAAGGTATTCTCACCAAAGGAGAAGGATTGATTGTTTCAGTGGATTCATCATCCGAAGCAGCTGGTGATGACCAGCTGTAAGTGCGAAGGCATTTTAAACCCTACATCATAAACAAAAAAAAAATAATATCTGTTGTAGGGGCAATATGTAAACATTACAAATTCATTTTGTGATGAATCTAAATATAAATGCACTTTCGATTTACAAAAATTATTAAAACACTCGTAATATTAATTATTTACTGAAATTTATGTATCTGTTTATATCAATAAGTTTAGTTGACCTTATTATTGATTAATATATAAACTTTTAATATATAATAAATATTTCCTGAAGAAGCGAAATATCGAAACAATAATTATTTAATCGACTTAAAGCTTAATTAAAAGTTTATATATTAATAAAGGGAATTAAATATAAACATACATATGTATGCTTTTTAACAAAACGTACTTGCTAAAGTATAAATACAGATTTTTTTTATTTTTTATTTCGGGAAATTAAAAATCCAATCCCAATTTTCCAGGAGATAGGAAAAACAGGAATATAAAAATTATAACAAAAAAAAAAATCCTGTTTTACTTGGATTGCTGTACCTGCTCACCACTTTCGGTGACATTACTTCTTCCTGAATTCTGCGCTTTTTTAAAAATATGCTGAGGTTGTAAATAAAAACTCATTTTATTCTCAGAAATTAACAAAAAGATTATTTCTAACGGCCACTTATCACACTCTCATTTATATTTATAAATATGTATTTTTATTAAAACAACAACAACAACAATTTCAACACAACATCTTAATCCGAGAAAGTTTAAAGAGATTAAGTGAATAAGCAAATAATGTGGCTGTTTAAACTATTGCCCATTGACCTTAATTTACAAACGTAGACAATAGACAACTGCAACAACAAAAATAACAAAAAAAAAACAAAATACACATGCGAGTACATTTATAATGATAATTTTGGGATCCGCATTATAATTAAATTAACATTAATTAACAATTTTTACATTTCAGCTTTTCTAAACGCACAAGAACAACAGCAACAACAACAACACATTTCTGTTTTATAATTTCCTTTTGTTTTCAAACATTTTTCATTCATTCATAAATTTTCTGTGGTTGTTTTGCTTTTTTTTTATTAATTTATTCTTTCAATAAAAAGAGAAAAACAAAAACAAACAAAACCGCGACAACAACAATAACAAAAAACAAAGCAGCCCTAACAATAAAACTATACACACAAGCCCTTTTTAACAGCCCTCTTATTAAAACCGCAATGTAAACTTTCATTATAAATTCTCACAGTTACACAATGTAACAGCCCCCACCAGCCCCCCCTGAATAAAATAATAAGCTTCTTAAAATCCAATAGAGCAAAAACAATAAAATGTAAACAAAAAAACACAAATACAATACCAAAAAACAATACCAAATACAAAATCCGTTTTGAAAAGAAAAGCGTTTAAAAAAAATTCACTAAGAATCTAATAAACTCAACCATAAACATGTCTCTTTAGAAATAAACCAAAACATAAACAAATACGAGTATAAAAAATACACTGATACCAAAGAATATAAATCATATAGAATGTGCATCACGTACAAGTAAAATTTCTTATGGCGGGCATAGATGCCAGATTTGACGATTTATCGTCATTTTGACGATTTTTAGTGTCAAAAATGATCCTTTGACGATTTGACGATTTTTGTCCTAATTTTGACGATTTTTAATATAAAAAATTTGCAACACTTTTTCTTAGTATTTTATAATTAGTAATTTACCCAACATTGTGTTTATCAACAGCGAAGTCTTTCTTATAAAGAGTAAAAGAGAGCTATTGAGGTTTTTCATTATTGCGTTTGTTTTTGAATAAGCGTTGTTAATTTCATATATTTATGTTTGTATATTATTCAAATAGGACCTATTTACCCATCCAAAAAAATGTAAACGAAAAAATATTAACCCTTAATTGCATGAATTTTTTTTATTTTTCTCAAATAAATCACTGATAAAATTCATGCACAATTTTAAGAAAAAATACATATTTAAAAATATTTTATTATAAATATCTAAAACTACAGTTCAATGGCTATAATCTAATGCCGAAATATTTCAGCAGCGACCAATTTACACTAAAGTTTTTGTACATTTCTTTTCTTTTTCTTCAAAAAAATTTATGATGGAAATTTCCATCACTATGCAATGAAGGGTTAAATTGTAAAACAACAAGTGCCAGCAATATTTTAAACGTTCTGGTGTTTTTCAACAAGAGAAAAGTTTAAAATGTTAAGATATCTCAAAAAAGCTGGTAAGTTTAAAGACACATGCCTTAAAACGTTTATTAAAATGCAAATTTTTATACATACATATATAGATAAAAGAAATGAAGATTCCCAAGAAGACCTGGAGGAACCACAATGTACTTCATTGATAAGTACTTATAATAATACCTAAATTATTGCTAATTGGAGTTGTTTATTCTTAGCTAAATAGTGTTTTGGAAAAACTAAAACCTAATTTATGTACATATGTAGCTGACAGTATTAGTTTTATATTCTGGCTTAAAATTATTTTGCAGATGGAACCAAGAAAAAGATTTATTTTATTCTTTATATTTTTCTATTTTAATACTGCGATTTATATTTTTTTTTAACTCATATCGATCTCTTAATCTTAATTTTTTGGTTTTACTTATTGTTTATGAATTATATTTTAAAATAAACAAAATATTTAACTAACAAAAAGTTTTATTTTATTTGACGAATTTTTGACGATTATGAGAAAGCCATTTTGACGATTTTGACGATTTTTTACTCAAAATTTGACGATTTCAACCCTCATTTATCTGGCATCTATGATGGCGGGTCGTAATGTTGGAACCCGCAAAAAGAATTGTTACTCTCTTACTTAGCAAAGAGAATTCGTTTATTCTCTTACTTTGCACACACAACATCACAGTGTATAAGACGATAGCCACAACAAAATTTTTACTTCGTGTCTTTTTTTTTGCTTAAGTACAGAAACGGTTTCATGCTAACAACAATATTCACATACAATACAATTTATGTGTGTGTGTGTCTTATTCATTGTGAGCTGTTTTCGTTTTTTAAATTTTAAAACTTAGAGAATAATGTTGTTGGTTCAAATATTTTTGTGTATTAAAGAATACAGTGCTCCGATACGACTATGTAAGCTAGTGTAGGGCAAAGCATATGTAATTTGTAGTTGCGCGACGGAAAATACATTAATCTACATCGAATATATAGCGCCCTATTTAATATCGTTATAAAAGTGTAGTTTTATTATTATTATTATTTATTTAAGATCAACAAGTATTCTTATGTTTATTTGAAATAAAAGGTTAACTAAACCAGAAAATGTATTTCCAAAAATATTAAAAAAAAAACAAATATATATTCATTAATGACAAATTTTCGAATGATAAATTGATGATTTTTCAATTATAAGAAAATTGAAAAAATTTTATTTTTAATTTATGTATGTTTAAAATATACATATAACTGTATGTATATATTCATTTTTAGAAGAAAAGATACTTCAATTTTTTATGTTAAGAATAAATAATAAATAAATAATAATCAAAATTAAAATTATTTCTTAGTTTTTACTTTGAAGCATCAAAAAGTATATTTTGAGGATTTTCATCTCCATAAAAAGGCTAATAAGGTTACATTTTTAAAAATTATTTATTGAATAGAATATCAATTTTTGGAACTTCCTTTTTCTGTAGTCCAAGAGCAATGCTTTCGAAGGAGCAGCAAATCCAATACCTCTATTCTGTGTTGAGAACAAGTGTTGGCAAATCACTCTGGGGTGATTCGTTTACATGACTCAATAATAAAAGATTTTATACCAATTTTTTGAGGTTCAGATTTAAAGACATTATGAAATATTAAAATATGTTTTTTGCTTGCATCCATTTAGCTATCATTCTAAATTATTTTACTTCCCAAAATGGTTTATCTGCAGATTCTTTAAGTGAAATTGTTACAGTAAATGTAAATATTTTAAAAAGCATTGGTATTAATGTTTATGCCCTTATATGTGATGAAGGCTCGACTAACCGAAAATGATTTTCCAATCTTAAAGTATCTGCTAAAAAACCGTTTTTTGAATTAAGCGATCAAAATGTTTTTTGCCTTTATGATTTCCCACACTCAATTAAATCTTTGCGGAATGGGTGGCTGAAATGTGACATAAAAACCCCGGATGGGACGGCAAGCTTTCAGGTAATTAGGGAATTGTAAGAAATGGAAGCAAATGCAAAAACAAAAATGTGCCCAAAACTAACACGGCAACATATGTTTCCTAACACTTTTGAAAAATGCTTGTAGTATTTGCCACACAAATTTTCAGCAGGCTTGTTTCTGCTGCTATTAAAACAACGTCTGAAACCACAAAATTTAAGACATGTTCCGCAGAATTGGCTTTATCAACAGCTCAGTTTATGGAAAAATGGCAAAATTTTTGATTGTCAGATCTGCAATTCAGATTAACAATGAAGTATATTAATATATTCAGTTCTTTTTAGAATATTTAAAAAACGTGGAGTTTGTAGATCAAAACAAGCGTATTTTCTTTATAAATAAAATGAAACTCACCCTAAATTCAATTCTTATGTTAACAAATGAAATTTTTTTTTTTTTAATTTTTTTATTTCAAATAAATATAAAATCAATTGTTGAGCTTAAATAAATAATAATAATAAAATATATTTCTAACTACACTTTCATTACGATATTAAATAGGGCGCTATATATTCGATGTAGATTAATGTATTTTCCTTCGCGAAACTACAAATTACATATGCTTTGCCCTACACTAGCTTACATAGTCGTATCGGAGCACTGTATTCTTTAATACACAAAAATATTTGAACCAACAACATTATTCTCTAAGTTTTAAAATTTAAAAAACGAAAACAGCTCACAATGAATAAGAAACACAAACACATAAATTGTATTGTATGTGAATATTGTTGTTAGCGTGAAACCGTTTCTGTACTTAAGCAAAAAAAAAAAACACGAAGTAAAAATTTTGTTGTGGCTATCGTCTTATGCACTGTGATGTTGTGTGTGCAAAAATTTTGTTGTGTGATGTTCTTGTTATAGTTGTTGGAATTTCGTCACTGTATGTACTGCGGCTGAACGAAAAAACCTAAACAACAATGCAAAAGAAATAAAACACACATTAGCACAGTACATACACTGTGACATTAGTTTCTCTTTGGTTTCTCTTGTTTTGTTACGCTCTTTTCTTTTGTCTTGCCTTTTGCCCTTCCTTCCCGCGTCTGAAAAAATGTTGACAAAATATTTGGATAAGTGTTGAGATGCGCATTCTATATGATTTATATTCTTTGCTGATACATATGTTAGCAAGAGGTCAACAATATAATATTTTTTTTCGTTTTTTTCCAGCATGAAATTCTTTCTCATAAAATCTAAAAGATTTAAATGAAAAGAGAGAGTAAAGCTTAAATAGCTTAAAGAGAAAAGTACGAGTGCAATCAATGTTTTTGAATTTGAATACAAGACTTCAGAAAGCAAAAAAAAACGCTTATTTTACTAAGTCTTACATACATACATACATACGGACATAAGTATGTATATCAGAGTGAGCTAAGAGCGAGCGATTCTAGAAATTACAAAACGCTACATGCAATACCAGTAAGGAGTTGTTTTTGGCTATGAATTTTTTTTAGTAATTTAAATTATTAAATTTGTTAAACTGCTATCCATGAGTATAGAGACCTAAAGTTTAATCTCGACTCTGAACGAAAGAATTGAGAAGCTTATTCATTGGAATCACTTACTATTAAAGCCAAAAGACTGCTAAGAGGTGTTCGCCGATAACAATATGTTAGAGTTGAGGTTCGAACCCGGATCTCTCGTCAAAAAAGCCATCCTTAACATAATATCGAACTTCCTGCTCTTTTCTCGGTCCTATGGCTTTTAAACTCCTGTATTTGGATATTTGGGCTTCGATTTTATTGCTATAACTATAAATTTATAATTTTTGAACATGAAGTGGGCCTCCTAAACGGTAGAAAATATCCTATGAATTTGCCCAGAATTTCATGCAAGCTCAGGATTTAAGCCAAGACTTCTTTGGTGACCTTTGTGAGGTTGCGCACAAACTTTGGCTTTGGTGAAGTGACCTTTTTTTTCCTCTATATTTCCTCTCTTTTCTTTTCTTTCCTGCCATAATGTGCTGTAGATTTTTCTGTTGAGAGGTTGGGCCCAGTCTTGTTACTGAAGGTACCGGTAAAAATTTCTTGTGTCGTTACTGACAATGCTACACTTTAAACTTGATTGTGTAAGAGACGGCCTGTCGTAAAATTAATATTTAAAAAAATTAAGAATAAAGTGTAGGAGCATTGCTAAATTTTTTTAAATCAAGCCTTATAACATATGAAAAATTTTAGCTTAAAAAAATTACGAAAGCCCACACTGCATTATTCAGGAAATTTCAACAAGTTGAAATAACACATATGCAATGTTTAAATGCATATTTGAAACAAAAAAGCACTATTCCACTTACAGCTGACGAAATTAATGTGATTTTGGAATTAAACTCAATATTGTGAATAACCTACTACGTAATCGGCCGTATGTATAATGAAAAATTAGCAACTCGTTAGTATATGGGCCAAAAAACTGGCAAGTTTATCACCCGTTACAGACTGATTTTATTAAAACTTTCCATACCCACTATTTGATAACTAGTCAGATAATCCAAAAAATTAAATACTTTGTAATTTTAAGTAAGAATTTCCACATATTGGAATGATAAACTTAGCCACTGTGTACAACGACCTGCTAATTTTTTATTATACATAAGGCTGTTAATGTTTAACAGACTATCGAAAAGTATCTATAGTCATTGATAGTTTGTAAAAAAAAACTATCGCTTACTGTCGATACTCGACATCAGTATTAGTTTCCGATTATTAACTGAAACTGTTTTGACTACAAAAAAAATTACACACTTAACAACACTGCTGTGTATGAAAGAGAGAAGGAAAGAATAAAAGAGCGAGCTTTTATGTAAATATAGTGGGCAGCCAATAAAGCCCCCCACTTTTAAACTCAACACTTGAAAAAATACCAACAAAATTAGCAATGCGCGCCAACAGGAGACAGATTTACTGGCAATTATTTTGTGCCTAAACAAGTGATCATCAACTTACTGATCAGTGTAGATTTAGACGTTTGCGTTCATAGAACTACAAGTTAAAATAAAGAAAGAATAAGACGACGGCCTATTTTTTTCATTTAAACGCAAATAACGAAGAAACGAATTATAATTAAAATAAATTAAGAAAACTGCATTTTTGTTAAAAGTTCTTTAATTCTTTGTAAACGTTTTAAATTTTTTAAGTGAATAGACATGATAAACCAATAATAACTGCAAAATGTATTAAAAGTGAACTGAAAACAAAAATCGCTAAGTTGGCATGTACATTCATTTGCTGGTGTGTAAATAATATTTTCTTAATTTTTTCATTTAAAAATTAAACAAATTTTTGCGACTTTTTTATTATTCAGTTATAAAACGTTGTCTAATGATTTATTTCTTTTTTTTATTTAAAATGCCGTCTTTGTGTTTTCCGCTAAATATTTAAGCAAAAATATATGAGTTTTTTTTAAGTATACATGTGTGTGTTAAGAAAAAAAAACAATTTTGCATGTTTAATAATTTTTTTTAACGCGTATACGAGTACGTAATCGTTGTTTATATTGTGTGTGTGTGTGTGCGTGTGTTTATTTAGCATAATCACATTTAAATGTCAGTTGTCCTCTCTTTGCATCTTTTTTCACGCTCCCTCTCTTTACTCTAGTTATTCTAATTTTATTAATTTACCTTTTGGGTACGAGTAAACAACGACACAGGTATTAGTAGTTGGAAATGCAAAAAAAAAAATTATTTAATTAAAAACTAAAATTAAAACACAAAACAAACTAAAAAAGAAAACAATTACAATGAAATATAAAAAATAATATTAAAAACAGCAGTTTATCATTGAAATAATTATTATAAGTATATATGAATATGTAAATATTCATATTGTATATATGTATGAGTTCGCATTGTGCATTTAATTAAATTTTTGCAAAGCTCTGCCATTTAATTCAATCTGGAGTATGTTGTTGTTGTGTGTGTCTGCTTACTTATTGTAAAAAAAGAAAAAATGAAAAACAAAAATACTTTAAAGTGCTTTCTTTCAAGTGCAACTGCAGTGCTTTCATTAATTCTTAAGTAAAACAAAAAACACAGTTGGAAATTACAACAATTTTTTTGTGCCCCCGGTGGAAGTTTGAATGTCAACTGGTGAAAATCGGTCCGCTTTATTGAACCAAAGTAGAGTATTTAAACGTTGACATAAATCGAAACTTCAAAATTCCCACTTTTTTTAAATTTTACCATTTATCGGACAAATTAGAATTACGACTAACGGCCTATAGAAAATATATATAAAGCATTATGAAATCTAATGCAGTTGTTGAATTTTGAAATTTTTTCACTCTCTATCGGAAAGAACGGAAGGAAGAAACTTTTATAAGGTATTTGTGTAACATGTGTTTATAAGTTTCCAAGTTTTCTTATATTTTGTTTATTCAAAATTATGCGCCATCTGTCGATCAGTAACGAAATACATATATAATAATAAAGAAAAGCGCTTACTATCTATACAAAATATGTACAGAGTTTTCTCGCAGTTTACAAAATTGTGCGCCATTAATTATACAAAAACGATACCTTACATACAGTCCGAGATTTACATAATCCATGTACAGAGTTTCACAAAAATCGGTGTATTAGTTCTTGATTTTATCGATTTCTCGCATATACACATGCAAGTTTGCTATCTATATGGAGATTGGATGCCTACGCTGTAAATTGGCAACGCCAATTGACATACTTTTTTCGGAATTTATCTGTGATTTTACGATTTTATCAAGAGTATGATTGTACAATTCCTTTCATATATGCTTTGTATTCATAGAGAACGCTTTTTAAGTTTTTTAGAACTTTCAAAAAACAAATGATGGTTCCAAAAGTAACAATCAGCTGTTATTAATTTTAACTAATACTGGAAAATAACAATTATGCATATGTATTTTTGCTAGTACTTGCTATCTTTTTCATTTAAATGGTAGTAAAATTGTTGCGTTTTTCTTGTTATTTTGTTGGAGTTGCGTCATTGTATACACTGTGACTTTGATAAATCATCATGAATAAGTTTACGCTTTAATAACTCTACCAAATTATACACATTTACTGTAAACTTTACAGTTTACAATTCACAAAACTTTGTTCAGAACACATTTGGGACTTTATGAGCTGATACCAATATACAACACGTACCACAGGATCCATTACAGCCAATGTGATTTACACTCTGCTAGCACTTTGTTGGACCACACAGAAAAAAATACGTAGTAATGGCAAATGATTTTAACCTTGCCGCAAATAGAATTTACATTCGGATCGTTCCCAATAGCAGTTTCTATTTGTCGCAACTACAAAATTGCTGTTACATTAAATACAATTGAGCAAATGCAAAAATAGTTTTAACAAATGCGATTGCCTTTGTCCCAAATACAATTGAGCAAATGAAAACTGTCCTACCAAATACAATTGTCTTTGCCCCAAATGCAATAGTCTTTGTCATAAATACAATTCGACAAATGTCAAAATTTTTTTAAATTTTTATATTTTATTTACAAACAAAAATAAAATTAAAGATTTTTCAGAAATATATACAGACGTATGTACAATGGATTGGTGACTTAGATTTAATTATATCTAAAATATTAATACAATACATAATGAGGCAATTGAGAGCACAATATAATAATACATACATATATAATATTATATAACATTATAAATAATATAATATACATACATTATAGTACATAATACATAAACTTTATTTATATACAGACTCCGAACGACAGATTTGAGAAGCTTTTTCATGGCAATCAGTTACTCTCAGAGCTTTTGCCAGTCCAGTAGTTTTTTGAGTGGTAGTCGCCGAAAGAATAATTTTTTCATATTTCTTTTTTTCAAGATGTCAGAGTTGAGATTTGAACCCGGCACTATCGTCTTAGTAAGCCAACACACTAAATACTAGACCACGACGAAGATATGCTCCTGTAAAAAACTCACACATATTTGCTTTTTTTCACACGCACGTGTTTTTAATACCGCAAACAAAATTCAAACGAATGAAAGAAAATGCTTAAACAATAAAACGAAACTAACTGCGGATTGCATTTGAAAATACAAGACTACTGTTACCACAACAGCAATCCGTATTTGGCTTAAATAATTTTCTCATGTAATCTCAAATAAGAAAACATTTGATTTTAATAAATTGCTGTTGACATGAATTTTTAAATGCAATTTCATTTAAGTTAACGAAAATTCAATTTGGATCAAATAATTTTGCTCTTGATTTATGTCAACTGCAATTTTGTAGTTGCGACAAATACAGTGTATTCACCGAAATTATTTGTGGCAAATAGAATATCATTTAAATCAAATACTTTTTATTTGGGACAAATACAATTTCCTCAACTGCAAAAAGTATTTGCCATAACAACACTTTTTTTTCTGTGCTAGTGTCAATCTTGTTACCAGCAATGCTAACATAGTGCTTTTGGCACTATTTGTAGTTAAACAAAGATTCAAAAGAATTTCGTTTGATTTTCTTCATTTTTGACAGGAAACAAAATATACTAATCAGTTTTGACAGATTTTATAAGAAAAAAGTGAAATTTTTATATATGTCTTTCTACCCACAAGTGTTTTCTTAAGATAATGATGAAATAAAAATTTTTTAAGCAAATACGAATAAGTATTTAATTCTTTAAAATCATCTCCTTTGTTTTATTATGTTTTTTTAAAACAAATATTGATTTGTCAGCTAAAAAGCTGGTCTGTTTCATATTCATTATGTTTATGAAATATGTATGTACTTATGTATATATGTATGTATACTGGTACTTATGTATGTGCAATGTATGTATTTTATAAATATTTATTTTATTACTAAGTAATTTAGTTTTTAAAAACCATTTTTGCTGATTTAGACACAAAAATGTTTTTGACCCAGTAATGGGCTGATTTAAAAAGAGAAAAACATGTATGATAAGTATTTTTAGTACTCGTTTTTTATGATTGATCGCAGTCATCCAACCAATAATTAGCTTTGATTTCAATAACGATTATTTTTACTACTTGAAAGTAATAAAAAACGAACAAATTAATGAAAAAAAAGAAATAAGAAACCGTAAAATAGAAAATGACACCCCATCTAACTTGAGGAATGACAACAAAGACACCCAACATGATCGACTTCAATGACATTTTTATTTGATCAATTAATGTAAAATGGACAGACGGACGACCACAATGATTGCAATATGCTTAAGGTGGATCTTTGTTTGTAAAACCTAAAAACCACACAAAATAAACAATAAAATATGAAATGGAATCGCATATGATCAAGCATAGCCGGTGATACAACACCCTACAACACAATATGATACTTTTAGCTACATATTTGTATTATAGATTATTTGTGAAGGATTGCTGAATAAATTCCTTACAGTAGTTAATAAAAAATTTTATTTGGTTTATTTGAATTATAAAAAAAAAAATTATGAAAGTTAGTACCAAATTTCGTCGTAAAACTTTTCAAATTGGCTAAAAAAAATTTGAACAAATTTTATTTGTTGATTTTATATGACAGCTAAAGTAATGAAAAACGTAATATTTTGTGTTAAAATATCATTAAAAAAAAAAACCATACTGTGTCATGTCATGTAGTCTCAAGAAAAAAGTCTCATGTCATGTCATGCCAAGTCATCACAGTGTCTTAGCATGTTTTCCAAATCGGTTAAGCTTTTGTAGGTCGCTGTGTTTTTTTGCTTTTCATTGTATACCGTGATGAACAACGTACTTAAAGGTATCGAAATTAATCTCACAGTGTGTAAGATTAAATTAAATACAAGCACGATAGGGCATTTATAGAAACAAAATATCAAATTAGTGGGTCAAACTTGAACAAATTTTAAATGTCTTAAGAACGAAAAATTCACTCTCGCAGAATAACTAAAACATCTTTAGGTACTAAAATCGTCACTACCTGTAACAAAGTAGGGTATTAAAAACTGTAAAAGAAAATATGTAAAAAGTAAACTCGATAAAATGTGGTAGAGGAAGGTCAAGTTTGTTAGTCAAAGGCAGATAATAGAAATTTTAAAAGAAAAAAAAACGTACAGATTTATTTACTTGTACTCTTTACAATTTATTTATTCTCTTATAATTTAAAAATATTTCTACTGAAGCTGTTGCATTGCTAATGTTGGTGACAGCCAAACAATACGTGGAATGCCAATCGTTAAATTACGCCCCTTAAATGGTCAGTAACTATTTCATGATTATTATGTTATTTATTACACTATAGACTGACGGATGGATGGTTATTTAGAGATATTGTCACCAGACATATAATACTTATCATCACTTATGCATATGGTATGAGTATATAGTTGTGTACATATAAGTATAAGTATATGCATATTCATATGGTTGGTTGTTATTCATTATAATTGTATTCAATATAATATTTGCATACTCTATGCCATAATATCATAGTTAAAGATCATCTGACTGACTTTTAAATGCTTAAAACACAGATTGATATTCTCTGACATAAAAATGTATGTATAGGTATGTATCTACATCTACATACATATGTACATTTGCATATATGTATACCCGTATTATGCATATGAAGTGGAAATTTCATTTATTTATTTTTTCACACTTTACGTTAATTTAGTTACACAAATGTTGTTGCTTTTCATTTTTTTCTGCTTAATTGTAATTTAAAAATATATTTATTTTTTAATTAAATTTCAGAATTTCAAAAAAAAAGACCGTATGAATCTGGTAGCAGAAAAAACTTTCATTAATAGCAGTATGAGATTATTTGAAACCAAATGATTTAAAAAAAATTTTTCAACAATTCCAGAATATACTTTTAATAAAGCTTAAAAAAGTTAAATATTTTTGATTAAGAACTTAATGAAATCCAAAAACTCTTTAATTAAATAGGGATACATGTAGATTAATAAAATTTAGATGGCATTATTTAAAATAAAATTAATCACGATTAAATAATATGTAAGTCAATAGCTCTTATTACACCCTATCACAACAATAATAGTATGGACACCTTTTAAGACCAACATCGAAATTATGATCAAATAACCGATCGTAAATCAATAGACGCAAAGATGAGGTCTCTTTATTACAAACGATACCTACCTATCTTTACTACAAATAGTCATATAAAAATACGAATATGTATTACACAAAGAACTCTTATGAGACCTTTCGTAGCTGGGTCGAAAACTAGTTAAGTTCTGCTAGTGTTGTATATATTCCTTAACGGATGTTGCATCTCATAAGAATACCAGTATTAGGACATGAAGACTATTAAAAATCATACAATAAATATAATATAGATCCAATACTGACAGCAACTTCTCTCATCAACAAAAAAGGCACATAAATAATTAAATAAAATCTATCTATGTATGCATCTTCAAATTTCAATACAATGCACTGCATGAGTAGGGGTTTATTCCTGAGTATTGGTCTTAAAAAAATGTATATAGTATATAGATACAATAAATATTCGAATTTAGAATTTGAAAAATATATACCGGTATGTGATAAAAAACGATTTTGATCGAAATTGAAATTGAATGAAATTTCGAGTGGCTATAACTTCCAAATCCTTGCATATTTGGAATTAATTTTTATTCATTACCTTACTGACTATTGTCACTACATCCTTGGTTATTAAAATTTTAAAATAATTGAAACAGATAAGTTTTATATGACTTCGAAAATACAAACGATTTGAATTACGATCGAAATCGCTTTTTTTCACATACCGGATAATAATTAAAACAAATAAATAAATAAAAATACAATAAATAAAATATATTAATATGTATGTGAAAACAAAATAAATTTATATTAAATTGTCTGAAAAAAAGTAGCTCAGCTGGTATGCCAAAAGCACCTCATAATAAATACGTCAGGGTAGAAGTAATAATTCTTTATTTATTCTATTACAAATTTTATAAAACGTGTATGTACGTATGTAAATAGATATGTACAATGTACATACATATATACATACATATATCTTATGTACATCTGTATAAAGCACAAAACATTTGTGAAAATATGAATTTATTTATTTAAATAAAAAAAAATGTAAATGCAAGCTTATTTACGATTTTGTATCTCTTCCAAATTTTGATTTTAACTACCACATTTACTTTATTTTTGTCTTAACCTACATCAAATATGTCAAATATTTGATAAAATAAGTGTAACCACTACATACAATATTTTAGGGTAATATTTTATACAAACAATTTGTTTTATGTAAGCATTTCATAAACAAACTGTTTAAAAACATATACACACACACAAGAAAAATGTTCAAATTTAACAATAAAAAACAAAATAAATGTTTTAATTAAATATTGGTTACCCTCTATTTTTTATCAAATATTTGACAAATGTAAACCTACCTTTACTCTCTGTAAAATTTGAATATTTAATTTATATAATACATAATTACTTTTGAAAGATTAAATTATATTTTTAAATAATGAGTAAATCTTTCTTTTAAGATAAAACCTATTTTGTAACCCTTAAATTGTGATGTTGGTCTGCAGGAACACTTGGAAACTTTACGTTAAAATAAATTGCTTTAGAAATTAAGAAATATAAATAAAATTTTAAGAAAACCTAATCACCCACCATTTTTTTACATTGAAAAAAACTTATTTAGTTGAAAAAAAAAAACACAAACAAATATTAATATTCATATTATAGTCAGTAGTCTAAGCTTGTGTAAATATTCTCTTTTTTTTATTCCTGGAATTTCTTTGGTAATACGATCCGAAATTTTCATATTTGCAAAATAAATATATATGTATATATACATATATATTATTTGTCACAAAATCTATGTACACGTATGTATGTATGAAAAGGAAATTCATAATTTTATGAATCACCCAAAACAATAATTTTGAAAACCAACTGTATTTGTTTTTCATTTCATAAGCAATAGTTGAAAAATAATGTAATACTGAAACTCGTCGTGAGACACATTCTTTGGTCATTCTTATCGGGAAAAAAATTAGATAAAGAATTCAATACCGTCATACTGCAGAACAAAAAACAAAAACGAGCAAAAAAAGTAATAAAAACCTCAACTGATAAGATAAACACACACACATTATGTTTCACATACGAGCACATACACACATAGAATATAGTCTTATAAAGGTACTAATAAAGAGTAATTATACGAGATTTGTTTAAAAAATGAAGTAAAGTTTTTAAATTTTACAAATTTTACTTGATTTTTTAGAGCATAGGACCAAATTCAGTTTCGTTCAATTTATTTATTTAAAATGCAATTAGCCTAATATTTGACGGGAACAAAAAGCGTAACCAATATTTTATGAAAATATTTAATTTTTTTGAATTTTCCATTTTTTTCAAGTTTAATTTCAAACATGTCTGTCTAACAAATATTGATTAAGCTTTTACGTCACATATTTGTGGAATGTGACACAGATTCAAATCAAATGTTTACATACAGTAGTTCCTCTTTTCCATAACAAACTTTCTGAATATTAGTACAATGCACTACATACACTGCCGCTCACTTGAATAGGTTTACTATTTTCATTACATTCAAATTAATTTTTTTCTAAAAGTAATTAAGTTTTTAGTTATATTATTTTCTAAAATGGTAAAATATTGGATTATGTGTGTTTATAATAAAAAAAAATTGTTTCAATAATTAAAAACTGAATTTTAGTCATTTTTTTCCCAAAACGAATTTTCAGTACAATTTTTTGGGTTATTTGAATAGGTTCACTATAATTAATTTAAAAAATTAAAGAAAAAAATGATTTTATTGTAAACTTTTTTTAATTTTTTAAGATTTCTTACAATGTTTGATGATTTATTAAGGAGTATATCCTCCTTTATTCAATATAACTTCAAGAATACCATTTGGGAGGGAGCTATAAAGGTTTTCAATTAATGATAATAAAATTTTTGGACCAAGCTTTTTTAATTCCTCCAATGAAAGCCTAATTGGTTTCGTATTGTCTGCCAGACTCGTAGACTTTGCGAGAAAGCAAGCCCCATACATTTTCTATAATATTTAAGTCAGGGGAATATGGCGGCAACTCCAACTTATTGACATTTTGGCTTTGATTCCACACTTTTACAACCCTGGCATTGGGTATCGGGGCATTATTTTGTTTAAATATCCAAAGAATTGGTCTAAAAATAGTAGAAAAATATGGAAACACCTTTTCAAATACTGTTTTGTAGTTATTCGCGTTCATTTTTGATGTGAGGAATTGAAGCACAAATGTACCATAATATGAAATCGCCCCCCACACCATTCCACTTCCCTCACAGAGACGAGACGACTAAGGTAGCGTTCCTCCTTATGTAGGTCGTGGGAATAATAGTTGTATCCATTCGGACCTTCCAAATTAAACATTTTTTTCGTATGAGAATGCAACACGATACCACTCATTTTTATCGTTCATGTGTTCTCGTGCAAAATGAGACCGTGTCCTTTACGAGCAGCAATAAGAGATGGTTTTTTTTAATTTTTAATCTCCCTAAATGTTTAGAACGTCGAATAACACATCTTACAGTGCTTATGATAGCTGTGATACCCAATTTTTGTCTAATTTTTGCAGCAGAATCGCTCAAATTTGAGGCAGCTCTTACAATAACTCTTCTGTCCGCTTCTGTTGTGGCTTTTTCGTCAGCCCTTTCATGTTTCTATACTAAACGGACAGGTTTCTTAAAAAATTACTTACAACAATCTATCTGCGACCAATTTTTTTGTCGATGTTCCTATGGCTTAAGACAGTTTAATTGAATGCTTTAATTTTATCTCTTCTTTCTTCAGTTAATCGCTTGCTGCTCCTTATTTTACATAAAAAATGTAACAAATTATTGCAGTGACTCAAAAATATTTAAAATTTTAATTATGCTGTCGATGATCAAAAGCAAACTAATTTTATTCCTAGTGAACCTATTCAAGTGACCCAAAATCTACACCTGTTTTTGCAGCATTTTTAAGTAAAATCAAAAAATAACAAATTTTTATTTATTTTACCGTTATTCTTTTCTTCCTAAAATATGATTATTCATAATATCTCTTAATTTAAGTGAAAAAAAAATTATTCTCCTAAAGTTTATATGAAGAAAAATTAAAATATAAGAGCAAAAATTAATAAACCTATTCAAGTGATCGGCAGTGTACATACATATATGAATAGGCGTCATCCAAAAAGTATAAAAATATCGTTTTTATAGTACTTTAGCGTACAAATATCGCGAATACGAAGGCTATCTTCTAAAAACGACTAATGCCATTGAATTCAGCGTACTCGAATTAGCTTTACCAGTAGGGTGCCCATCTTGTTAAAAAAAAAAGGGATTAAATTCCAGCACAGTGTAATCAACAGTAGCCGATTTCCATGCTGTTTGCATTTTTAAAGTAGGATCTTAGTTTTTTTCTAACTGATATCAGAAACAAAATTAGTAAGTTTCAGTCAAAGATCCACATCTTCTTTCCCCCCTTCCCCTCACATTTTCCTAGACCAGCATAATTTACTGAATGAGTGCTGGGGGCAAATTACAACATTCGATATTGAACGAAATTTATATCAAAATTGTTTTTAAATTGTATGAAATTTCGATCGATATCGATTGCCATAATTGAGCGTAACTTAAGTGTTTTATGAGTACAATGAAAAAAATATATATATTTAGGTAATTTACAAATAAATCATTTTATTTTTTCAACAAACCTCGTATGTTAGAGGAATGGCCCATATAACATAAATGATTATTAATATTAAAACAAATAATAAATGCCAGTTAAAATATTATTTCAAAACTTGCAAGATATCAACGCTTTGAATGTTAAAATTAGTGAAAAATAAATTAAAAGTATTCAGTCAGTTAGTGGTTCGTTCATTCGCTCTTAATCCAAATCATTTCCTAAATAATAATAAAATTTTTTTAAATTTATATCTATTTCAAAATATTAAAAAAGAAAAAACATTTTTGTTTGCTTTTTACAGTTTCTATCGTAAGTCTATAATATCACCATAGGTCTCGCTAAAACTTAAACTTTATTTTACTCCATAGAAAAACGACATGTGAATTATATTACGAATGGCTTGTCTAAATAATGCAAAATGTCAACGATAATACGTAATAATAAAAGCAACAAAAACTTTAAGAGAACAACAAGAAAAATATCATGGCATTTAAATTTATTCACAAGTAGTGTTGTATTTATAATCATATTACACGGATGTCTACAATTATTGTTGGTGGCATCAACATCTTCAACTAAATTCGATTATTATGGCAAGCAAATGGGCCAGCAACAGTTGGAAGAGACTAATGTAACCTGTATACCATTCGATACACAATTTACATGCGATTGTCATAATGTCGATCAGGTAAGTAGTTTATATCGAATAAAGACTAACTTTACTGAGACAATTTAAATCATTCTTATCCGACTATATCGACGATGGAATTAAAGAACGCTGTAACTGACAAAACCTTAAATGTTCACCAGAGCCAAAAAACTTTCATAAATGTAGAACAAATACACTGGTATTTTTTATTTCGCAGACGGCGTAAGTGAATTTATTTTCATCGTAGAAATCTAGGACATGGACCAATCGACGCGTATTTTTTTCTGATAAAAATGATACAAAAAACGTATTTTCGATTTTTTGTCAGTTACAGCGTTCTTTAATTCCATCGTCGATATGAACCTCTGAATATTAATGTACTTTCGGAAATGATTAATAAATGTTAATCATTAATAAATTTTTTGGCACCCGTATTCGTATAATTAATTAGATTGTGCCAATGCATGTTGCATTTATGTTTAAAACAGTTCCTTATAGTTCACGGCTCACATATCTCGGAGAAGAATGATTTAAATTATTTCGGTAAAGTTAAGGCCTCGTTACTCAAACGTAAACGTAAACGTTGCGGAACAGCTGTTCAATTTTGCTTATCAAGCCTATGTGTAAATGATTACTTATACGTAAACGTTACGTTGCGTTGCGGGCGAATCCAATAAATTTATACGTATCAGCTGTTTAAAAATTGAATTCGCTGAACTCGGCCCCAACGTTTACGTATCCGCAACGTTTACCTTTGAGTAGCGAGGCCTTAACTTTACCGAAATAATTTAAATCATTCTTATCCGACTATATGAACTTCTGAATATTAATGTACTTTCGGAAATGATTAATAAATTTTATAAAATTCAGTTGATGGTGTTGGCACCCGTATTCGTATAATTAATTAGATTGTGCCAATGCAGGGTTGCATTTATGTTGAAAACAGTTCCTTATAGTTCACGGCTCACATATCTCGATATATCTTTTTAACCATTAGTTCTTTTTTTAATCAGTGAAAGTAGACTGAGTTATTTAGTTTTCATTTATTGAACACTCTTCTTTCTACCACGCCCATTTTTAATAAAATATAAATATAGAGGTTTCTTTGCAAAAGGTTAAGCAGTTTCTGAGTTACTTATATGTATGTACCTCTCAATGAGAATAAAGATTTCCAACACATGTTTGTAAATTGGTTGAATGATTCTCGAGTTATTAAATGACAGATATATACATATCTGTGCCAATAAATAATAATAGCTTATGTCAAAATTTTGTGTTTTGAGATATTAAAGGTTTTGTCTTAAATAAATAGTGTTTGGGTGTGTTTGGTAGAGCGCTTGCACAGAAACTCACACGACCGAGGTTCAATTCCAGCGAAGGACAAAATTATAAAAATAAATATTTGCGGTTTTCTAAAATTACAATTTAAATTAAAAATTAAATTTAAATAAAATAAGAGGTTCCCCCCCCTCCAGCAAGACCATCTGCAAGATACCGCCCCCTGACATTTCTAATCTATTCCACCAGAAACCAATGATCAGGAGTACAGCGCCACCTTCTGGGAAGATAACAACTAATCTACTGAAGACGCTCACCATTCACATTTAAACATCCACCGACAGATGAGGCCATTGCTGTTTGATCATTTGAGGGTGAAGGTATAACACTGGCTCTTGAGTGGACAAATTAGCAGCAACTTGTTTCATCAACAAATAAAAAGGCGCAAAAAAATACAAAATCTATGAAAAAAAAATCTATCAACCATCTTCACATTCCAATACAATGCACACTGCATGAGTAGGGGTTTACCCCTGAGTATTGGCCTTAAAAAAAAAAAAAAAAAATAAACGCGTATAGTTTTATTAATAGTGACATTAGCATTTGAAATTTAGCTGAGTAATACATCTTAAAGAAGAGAATAAGAATCGTAATAAAATGACAAAGCACTTATATCAACTAAAGCCATTATTATTTACTGCCACAGATATTATGACAACTTGTTATTGTACATGTAGATCAATTGAAATCTATGTATATATTCTATTCTAATTCATTTTATTTTAATTCTTGTTTTTTCAGCATTTATTCCTGCCACATTTGATTGGTTCAGCATTTCAAATGGAAATACGAAATTGTAAATCGTTAACGATAAATTCAAATGCTTTACAAGAAACTCAGGGTTTGCGTAAAATAACTTTTAAAAATATCGAACATTTAGTTTTAAACAAATATGCCCTATCGTTTCCATTATATAGCAGTAGTACACCATTAATAATATCATTTGAGAAGGTAAGTGGTAAAAGGTGCAAAAAAACATGTAATTGTGGTCGCATGTAATTCAATTAGAGTATATCTGAAACGTCTGTACTCGTACTCGTATATGAAGAAGACATATTCTGTGCAAATTATTCAAATGTATTTCAATTAATTTATGTATATTTTTTGTCATAAAACGAAAGGAATCTGTGTGATATACAAATTTCTATTGCATTTCTTTTTATAAAAATTATGTTGTTTTTTTAATTTAATTGACTGGTTTATGTAGTATTCTAAAGAAATTACAAAAAATTATTAATTCAGAAGGAAATTATGAACGCTCATGGTCGACCGAGCAGAATACCCTATTATAGGATACTACTGATATTTTCCACAAAGTGGCATAAGAAAGGATCTTTCAAAAAAAAAGTTGAAAAATTTAATTTCATTTCATGTACATACATACATGACCTAACTCTTGCGCAATCAGGCTATTTAGCAATCAAAACTATTGTACAATCATGGTTGATTTGCAGACAACTTCACTCCAGAACGCATGGTCACAATTGGATTTTTCAATTAAAAAATCTGAATCGGCGCTATTTAGGTTATCTCATACGTTTTTGCTAGATATATTTAAATTAAATTTAAATTCTAAGACATTTAAAATATGGAAAATAAAGGAAATCATAGCAAATTTCTTGAAAATATTTTTAAAATTCCAAGTTGTAGTTTAATTACAGATGCAAATGATCCCTATGGTATAAAAAGTGTTTTTAATTAAACACTTTCAATTTAAAAATGCACTGTAATAGTGAACGTGTTACAAATTTCGCTACAATCCTAGATATTATACGGCAATAAGTTTTCATGATGTAGAGGGTATAATAATTTTTAATTAAAATATCTTGCGAATATTCATATACAGACTGTTGATTTACGTCATAAAACGTAGTAATGCATGCTTGCGTGGGTTGCATTTTTGTTTAACAAATAGAATTTTTGTTTTCTTTTTTTTATCTTTTATAAAAACTAAACTGGCAATTCGTATTGCACTTAAAAGAATAATTGTCAAAACTGATACTTTCCTAATCTATTTTATTAATTTATATTTGCATATACTTACATACATACATACATATGTATGTACATAATGTGTGTGTACATACATATATATTTTTTATATATTTGTTTTATTATTTCAGGTTAAAGTTAAACTAATCGACTCACATGCCATTAATGGCCAGATTGAGGAGATCATATTTACTGACAGTTTTATTGAAACAATAAATCCATTCGGTTTTACCATTTTAAAATCAAATGCTTTATTGCTTAAAATGGATAACGTACAAATAAATAGAATTGAATCACAGGTAAGTAAAAGAAGAAAATAAAAAATAATAGGAGTATTTTAAATAAAATATACAAATATTATGTAATCAATTTAAAAATAACCGAAAGCAATATAAGACAAATATGTAGATTAATATAGAAATTAATAATAATTAAGTGTTCGAGCATAAATTGATTTTAATTTTATTCAAAAGTTCCATTGTACATAGTTTGTAGCCTTTGATACACTTTTCCAAACTTTTTCCCAAATAAGTTATTCCAGCTCAAATGCTGTTCTGAAAGTCAATTATAGTAGACAACTTCTAAGCCTAGAAAATGGATCTGAACAGCAATCGTATTGCCACAGCAGAAGTAAATATGTCTGAAGTAGCGCTTATGGTCTTTGACATAAGATACAGCTGAGTTTTGGCGCTACTTTGATAAGATGTTGTACCCAGTTGAGTACCATATAGCTTCCCCAATGGTGTGATTTCAGTGCTACTGTACAGCAAGTAATCTCCCCGAAGGTACGAATAGGCTTCTGGAGTTGTTCCAACCAGCAGCTTGTGCTCTCGGAACAGTTCTGAGTGGCCTGGCACTTTAAGTAGGAAGAAGATGTTACTATGTAGACACTTTCGAGGTATAACTAGAAACGCTTTAATGTAGTACTAAGGGAATAAGGTAGTCAAACTCCACTGCAGCTTGACCCCTTTTGAAAACTGATTTGGCAGGAGTCTTAGCTGATGGCACCAGGTCGAGGAAAAGGTGAGCCTGGAATATGTTTATGGGATCCCTGCTTGGTGTTGAATGTGGCCCTTCGGGGAGTACACTTAGTGGTTGTGGTGGTAAGCTGGATAAGCAAGGAGTGCTGCAGCTTTTACAGGCAAAGGTAGTAATAAAATTGCAAATTGGTGGTGGTGTGTGAAATCCTGACGCTAGATCGTGGTAAATAGTGGCATTGGGTCAGGTGTCAGGTTTCCTGCCTTGTTGGAGTTCTGCCCAAACTCGTTGTATCTTTGATTGGCACTGGTCGCTGCATTGAATTTCACCCCTGCCTTTGAGCAGTGTATGGTATGTCTACGGATGATACACACATAAAGCTTAGAATTTCCTGTACATTGAGTAAATAGCCTCTACAGACAAAATTAGCTTGTGGTAACTTATTCTCTAGTTAGGTCATTTAGTCGCTACACTAAGAAACGGACTACCACTTTTTTTATATTTTGGACGACGCCAACTGACAGGTGCTTGTTGACAGTATTGCTCTTTCAGTTAAGCAGCAACATTCAAAACTCACAAATATTATTTTATTCTAATATTTTATTAATGTTTTCGGACTATAATTAATTTTGTTTCAAATACATTATTTTTTCTTCCTTTTTAGGCCTTCAAAAAATTTGTAGTGGAACGAATTGATTTACAAAATTGTGTATTTTTATCAAATGTGCCATCGAAAGCTTTCTATGATGTAGAAGTTTCACAAAATTTATTATTAAATAATCTTAAATTTAAAGAAGTTCATTCCAGGGCATTTTCATTTAAAAGTAAGTATAAGACGAACAAAATAATTATATTCCTTTTTTAGAATGATAAAAAGTAATACTCTTTTGTTTTATGGTATCATTGCAGTGATCTCTAAATTAATTTTAGCCAATAATTATTTTGAAAGCGTAGACGCTGAATGGTTAGAAGTTTATCTTAAAGAAAGTTCAATTATCAGAGATAATTATTTTGGTAATACCAGTCAAATAGCTTTTAAAGGTAAATTTTTAAAAGAAACAATAACTAAAATGATTTTAAAACAAATTCTCTTTTTTTTGGTTTTTATTGCAACACATTAGCTATAACAGTCCATCGTGATTATATGGGGAGTGAAAAATTAGAGTTGCGTTTTAGCAACAACACCATACATTTTCCCCATGCTGTTCATCCTCTGGACTTTAATGACAAATTCACTTTAAATTTAAAACAGTTGAATTACGAAAATGCCTATTCCTGCCATGAAATTGATTATAATCAACAACCACCCAAAGCCAAACAAGAATTCTTTAATCATTTTAAAGATTTCATTTATTTTAAACAGAACTCAAACTCTCATAGTGAATATAGAGTTTTAAGTAAAATTATTGAAATTGATTGTCAGCAAAAATCGTATTGGTTGTATGTTACAATAGGCATAGTTTGCATTTTAATTTTGCTGGCTATTATAGTCATAGCGGTGTATATATACTTGGCTAAAAAGCGAAAGGCCAAAAGAAAAATGGATATTATACAGCCTGAGCCGAGAACTTATAAAGAAACTCAAATTGTATATCAAATCGAAAATGCTGGACTTCTTAAGACTGACTTTTAAGACAAAAAGAAACAAAAAAAAAAACAAACCACAAAATATATGTATTTTAAATGAAACAATGCAGCTTTATCCCCTCATCCTTTCCCTTCCCCTTTTTATTCACCATAAATAATAGAAAAGATGCTAAGATATACTGAAATTTCACCAAAAAAAATTTTTAATGAAAATATTAATATAACATATGTATGTAGGGCGAGTATATTGTAACATAAAGTAATATTATATTGTAACGTTTATATGTACTTACATATGTATGTATATGTGTGTCTGATGAAGAAAAATGTTACAAAACCCTTTAAGCCAAATTATTATTCTTTTAATTGTAATTTTTAATTTATAAAATTTATATGTATGTATATTACAATAATTATATACCTATATATGTACATAGTATGTATAATTTAGTATAATAAAATTGTTATTAATATTAATTTTATGTTAAAAATATATAAGTTTAATAAAGAGTTCTATCGAGAAGCATTGTATTTGCTGGTATAGCCATTACAACAACTTTTTTTTTACCAAAAAACCAAGAATTAAGAGTTATTTTTGATTTTTATATTTTTAGATAGAAAATAAGAGTTATTTTTAATATTTATTTTTTTAAATGAAAAATAAAAGTTATTTTTGATTTTTATATTTTTATATCAATAATAAAAATCAATTCAAAATTCGTGACATAGGTAATATGTCAAAGAAAAGCGTTTAGATACTTCTGCTAATTTATTGGAATATTGGGAGAGCAAAAAATTTGTGTTTCCATGGCTTCGAAAATTAGCTTTAATTGTTCATTCTGTATCTGCCGCTCAAGTCAGCGTAGAAAGGTCATTTTGAGCACTCAGATTAATATTGGGAGATTTGAGATATAATTTATCTGAGGAACATTTAAAATCAATTATGATGGTAAAATTGAACACCTGAAAACGACCTCTTAACACTGACTTGAATGGCAGCCAAAACTTATAAGCTATTTCTATACATTCATGTTTTTATAGCGGATAATGGATAAGTCACATAATATATTATATTCATATAGAAATTTGGATGAAGCAGCATACTATAATACATACGGCATCAACAAATAAATAAGAGTGTTGAATTGATTTTTATTATTGATATAAAAATATAAAAATCAAAAATAACTTTTATTTTTCATTTAAAAAAATAAAAATCAAAAATTTAAAAATCATGCAATATGTTGGATGCATTTCGCCTAAAAATCATGGTGGTGTAATTAAAAGTTTTCTACAATGTTCATTTATGTATGATTTATTTCTTCAAAAATTGAAAAATAACTCTTATCTCCGGTCCCTGCAAAAAACAGTTGGCTTTTCATATTGTTCCCAAAAGTTTAACGAAAACTTAAAAATCGTCACAAAAATGATTTACATATTTTAATTTATTTAAACCCAAAAAAAACACAAACTTTTTTAACTAGATTTGAAAATTTAGTGACAGCAGCAGCTTATTCAATGCGCCTTGGTCGTCATTAAATATACAAATAAAAAATAACCATAATCGCTATTCGTTGAAAACGTCCTTGCAAGTGTTGGAAACATAGCAATCCATGTGAAGCAATAACAAAATGTACGCATATACAAGTATGCTACGATTGCTTGTTTGTAATTCTTCCAAGGGCGTTTCTCTTATCACAGGGTGATAAGACAAGGTATGCCGTAACTCTAAAACAGGGTTGTAATTGCCAATTATGTCCTTCAGGGATGATTTCAAGATGGCATACTCCGAATCTGCCAAATTTGCAGAATTCTTTAGTTCACCAGGCTGAACTATATGCAATTAAGCTAACTTTGAAAATGCTCAAGCAAAGAAGTTCTGTTGGTGGAATTAGGATGTCATCTAACATTTAGACTGTTTAGTAGACGCTATACTTTGATTATCTGGAAGGTTTTTTCGCAAAAAGGCACAGAATAAATAGACTTTCATCACCTCCTGTGCTATTTATAGAATCTTTTAGCCTCCATATAATAGAAGCAGGACGCTGAAAGTTTTGAAGAGCCCCTGTCAATCTTTGACCAAGATCAAAGCGGTGTATATGGTTCATTCGGTGATCGGTAACTACGCTGAAAAGTTGGGTATCTCCTATAACTCTTTCTTTAGAAATTAAGGGAACACTTATAAAATTGAGACTATTATGAATTTTCTTTCTACTTCATTACAGGTCTGATTGGCTGTTATTCTTTTCCCGCTTAGTTAAATTCAGTGTAGTCTTATAATGGTACTAAAACGGTACTGGTTGTAGTTGATCGTCGTTTGGTTGATCAGCTATCTGACCTATCTATGCAATTTGTGAATAATTTAAGAAAATGCAAAGTGAGAGACAACCGTTTCTGTACGCCTGGATTTTTTTTACAATATGGAAATTAGAAGGCGAACAGAAATGATTAGCATATCTTTCTTTCGTACACAGAAGTATTAGAATGACAATAAAATGAGAAAAATAATATGAAGCAATAAGCAAAAGTTACCAAAATTAGAAAAAAGAAACTAAAAACAGGTACAAGTACAAACATTCGTGTACTGCTCTCTTAAATTTTTTGCCCGTCTGTTTGCCTTTCAATTTCTACATTATGAATCCTGAGTATGTGCCTAAATATCTGCCTATGAATGCATTCATATGTATTTGTTATTTGTTTGTTTTAATATTTTTTTCTCTATATTGAAGAATTAAACTTTCCCTTAAATTGGCATTTCTTTATGTTGTTAAAAAAATTAAATATTTTTCTTTTTTACTTACCCTATAGGTAGATATGACTCCAAGGCCTGATGTATAGTCAGCTCGGGTTCAGCTAACGCTAAGCCTTTCGAGAGTAAAGCAAAGTGTGTACTTATAGTTTCACTAATACTCGTTAAATCCTCAACATCCTTGTCATCTTGAAGAAAATTTAATTTCAATTACTTCGTTAATAAATTACTATGATAAAATTAAGTTAAGTAGTTAAATTACTTTTTTCTTAAGGGCGAAGTAATGGTTACGATTACGATTATTTATGGTTTTGCATGATTACTATTTGATTGCGATTAGAAATAATCAAAAAATAATCAGAATTACTGAAAATTACTACAAAATAATCAAAAGTAATCTCAATTATTTTCAACGATTCTTTTTGTAATCAAAAAGAATCACAAAGAATCGAAACAGACTCAGCAAGGTGATTTCAGCGGAAACAAACTTCCCAATGCTGGCAGAGTTATTCTGACATTTAAGAAAAAATAATTACCTGGTAAACTTAAATTTTTCTTCATTAAATTTGCACTGCACATGCCACCCAAATACGAGAGTTCTTGTTCTATGCGTACCAAACATGAATTATTGCCATTTAACTAAAATTAAGAATAAACATGATTACCGCTATTATCTTACAGTTTTAATGGTTAAAAAGTTTGGTTCAAGTTTTGTTTTTTATTTTGTTAAAATATTTACCAATACTGGATTATCATAACCCACAACTAAACACTTGAAACCATAACGATTCACATGAGGATCTTGGGCATATAAAGAAGATGTTTCTAGGGAAAACTCCACACAATTACCAGGTAGAATCATAACATTTTGTAGCCAATTTGTTGGTCTAAAAAAACAAGAAATTCTAACGAATTTTTACATCACTGATTTGATTATATAAAATCAAAACTCACGTATTAAATTTCTTCACCACAAACCAATCGGGTTCATTTTTATTTTGATATTCCTTTGGTGTAGCTAGTGAGTAACAGGTGGTCACTAAATTGGCATTTTTCGCTTGCAAACCTCGATTTGTTTTCACATTATTATCCAGTATATCAAAGTAGTCGTCATGATTGTTTGGTGTTTCCGTATTAGCAATAGACCGTACTGGCAGTGATACCAGTAAATAATCCTCCAATTGGGCTGTACCACATTGGCTATCAAATTCAATAGTTAACCATTGGACACAAGCGGGAAACTCAACACGATAACAGTTAATAGAGGCGCTCCTATACGGATGTTCACTTTCTACTATGCAGTAATGATTACTAGTTGTAGGCATATCATTTGGGGGATTATCATTGGACGGATTAACACTCTCTTCTTTATTATTAAGCTGTTCTAGTTTTTTATTAAATGATTCAATAATAGGTTGTAGGCGTGGCATATTCATATTGTTTGGGTTCGGAGAGTCCTTGTTGGCACTTAATTGATTAAGAGCTGCTATATGAGGCAAAATGTCTTTAATAAGACCCAAAATTTGTACTGAACTCTGTTAATTTAAAAATGATATGTTTATATTTGCATATACATATATGTATATAAGTTTAAATTCATTCACTTCCAATAAAATAAACTCACCTTGGCATCACTACAGGCCAAATTGGCTATATGAGCATATACCAATGGCAATAAAGTATGAAATAAATTCGATGCGGCCATATTAAAAACATTTAATATTTGCGTAGCTGCCATTTGTGCAGGTGTCTCCTCTGATTCGGCTCTACCCAAAGCTCCAGGATTATATTGAGAAGCACCCATTATACTTTCTACGGCTTCTGCTCCCACACGTTCGTTACCATTGAATTTTGCTATCTGACCATTACGGAAATTTAAATCGTGTATAGAGGATGATTCTTCTATCATTAAATCTTTGGGATGTATTTCTGTGGCACCAATTTCAATTTCCATTTCAAATGGATTTGTTGAACGCTTCTCAAATTTTAAGGTTTCTATAATGCCTTTGGAAAACGATTCTAAACGTTTAGATAAATCTCTAGCAGTTGATATGCCTCCGGCTTCAGCTGGTAAATGGGAAGTACGGGAATTATTGGCCCAATTTATATCCATATGCTCTTCTATGGGTGTTATATTATGTTCGGAATCTATAGTTTGCGAATGATTAGAGGAATTATCTGAAGGAGATAAAGAAGCCGCCAAAGTGTTACGTGCCAAAACCAATAGTTCTGTGCATTTTTTTGTTATATCCGAGGCAATTTGCAAAGCTGTATCACGCATAGTGGTTTCGTTTGTGCTTGCTGATTCATTAGGACCATTTATGAGGCAATTATTAGCTGCACCACTGTTATTAGCTGTTGCATTTGAATCTTGTTTAATAGGTGTGCTATAGTAGAGTATACAGGGTATTTGTCCTCGATGAGCATTGGTGCCATTAAAGCTCAAGTCGCAAGCATAGAAATAAAAGGTGGTGCCACAAGGTCCTCGTATTGAGGGTATACCACCATCCCCCGAACAAGTACGATGGCCTTGGGAGCAAAATCGTAAAGCATAACGAGTGTTTTCCTAAACAAAAAACCATAATAATAATAAATTTCTTTTTTGAACTTAAGGTCTTTTTATATTAATATTAAATATTTATTTATTTTCAATATTTCGCTGCCCCTTCGTGTATCGTTGTCAGGAATTGTAACCTATCTATGTAATTCATGCCCTATACCACAAAACAATTATTAAACAGCGTCTAGTTTGAAAGGTTTGATTATTTGATTTTAACATTGGATTATAAATTATTTCTCTAAATGAAATGCTTCCGGTAGTCTCTAATCAATATTCCTGTCAGAGTTATTAAAACCTGCATAATGGATGCAGTAATAGATGTGATATAAAAGACACAACACTTCCCACGAAGTCATAGAGAAGGCAATGAATAGAAGGGGTGTGGACCCTACTAAATCTAAATGAATGGCAGAAGTCCTTCGTACCAGATATGCGGAGACTAATGAAAGCTATAAGGATACAAGAGAATCTCCGCAAGGTAAGGTTTTCAATTTCTGTCATTAATACGAAGTCTGGTTACGAATGCACTGTCGAATTAATTGTTGGAACAGGCCTAGTCTGCTAGACCCCTGTGGACCACATTGTTCTGATACTAAGGGGCAAATTTTAGAGGAGCGATTCATGTGAGAAGGGATCCTTTCGAAGAGTAAAGTAAAATATCTAGGAGTAATACTAGACAACAGGATAACAGGGAGAGCTTACAAGAAGGCTAATGATTAAGAACGCTTGTAGAGTAAACTTAGACTGTAATCCAAAAATACTGTACTGAATTTATACCGTGGTCAGACCGTCAGACCAGTTGCGACCTATGAGGGCATTGTATAGTCACACCAAAGACAGGTTTGGGATAATACGGAGGATCACTACAACTTCTACAATAAGAGTGTATGAAGTAGCTTGGTGGCTGCATACTCCTTGGGAGAAAAGAATACTGATGATAAATAGAGAGGTAAAACACCAAAAAGTACAACACAAATGTCTCTTAGAGAGTGATTTCGTAGACGCTAGACGTCGTATATAAAAAAATGTTAACCACATGTTCTTTCAATGAAATACGTCATCTTGCGACCAGTTCAATCTTGGATAGAGCCATAGCAGCCCACAAATAGCCTAACTTGCTGGCCAATTCAGGATCATGTCTCTAATGATGAGGAGAAATTAATCGAATTACAGTTTAAATATAAAAATTGAAACGTAATGAGCCTTAATATATTTGGTTATTTTTTTTAAATTTCGTTTAACTTACCTTAATTAAAAGCGATCTTTCAAATTTGATTTCAGCCATATCATTTTGTACTATAGACTGATCATAGGTGCCAGAAACTGATTCCAAAGTTTCCCATTTGTGTTGTGAAGGTTGTTGAACATCCCCGGAATTATCATATAACAACTCCAATTGATATTCATAGCTTCCCGAACCAGAATAAACCATACAGCCTGCTATAGCTATGCCTGAACGATCTACGGAAAAAGCAATAGCGTCAGGACCAAAACTACCTGTATTCCAAGTGCGCGTTAAATCACAACGAGCAAAACGAGAGCCGGACGAATGTAAAGTACGTGGTGGTATAAACATTTTATCATACTAAAAGAACAGAAATTCATACAAGTGCCTACATAAATACAGTAAATACAAATATAGTAAAAAAAACTTACATCTCCTATGGCGGTCTGATACACAATTTCAGCCAACACACGAGCTAATAAATGGCAACAATTATCGACTAAACCCTGATTAAAATCTTTAGATATATAACTGTTTGTGGTGTAATTATACGGAACTGTACGATTATAAATATTTTCCAAACGATCGCGTATAGGATTTGCAATTATGTCTAGCAAACGCATTAAAACATCCTTAAAGGTCCAGGAATTGCTTAAAAAGTCGCGTTTCTCTTGTTGAGTACGATAAATCATCTGCTCTACCAAAATGGGATATTGATGAGAATCAGTAGAGGATAACATAGGCAAACCAGAATTATCACTAGGGCTAATAATAGATTGGCGATCGCCATTTTGACTCAGCAAAGCAAATGTTGAACGCAATTTGACGCTGGGTGAACACAACCCAGCTAAAATGGCACTCAACAAACGAGAATGCAAAGTGCCTTGTTTATCCATTTCTGATAAAAGATCACACAAGCAATTCCACTTTAAAGTTGAAGTAGGATAAAAGACACCGAAGCAATTAACAAAACTAACATGGCATTCGTCGAGTATTTCCAAAGCCATTGCAAGGGCCTCCTCATTGGTTATATCCTGAAATAAATCATCACAAAATATACCAATTAACATGGCCCGAACATTACCAATACATTCGGCCAACTGGATATTTTCCATATTGGACTTTTTCGAAGTCATTTGACTGCCGGTCATATTATTATCATTGAAATATTTTGCTATGGAGGAATTTGAAGGTTTTGTAAATTTGTTGAGATCCTTATCTAAGCGATTATTTAGAGATTTCTGAGCACCATTGACTATATAATCGGTTATATCTTCCAATTGTGCATATTGAGGATAGATTTCGTTAGTGTACTTCCTTAAAAGTCTTAAACAGGATTTGTTAACTTGAATGAGATACTCCAGAGACTGTTTAACCTGCAAATGATGAGACATATCTCGCTGTTCTCGCAGATATCCTTTAAAAGCATCCCAAGACCAATTTAGCATTAATACTAGACTTTCAAAACATTCCTTAGTTACTGAATTGGCAAATTCTTTGGTTACTCTTTTCACTGGATCTATATCCACTGGACTGGGAGAGGGTTTGCTCTCCTGAGTTATTAAACGATAAAGTATAGCAGGTATTTGACCAGAATTAACATCTGTGCCATTGTTGGCCTTTTTAGAGGATTTAAAAGTAAAAATTACTTGATCTTCGGTGGTCACCGTGGCCTGACCACAGGAACCACAATCTGACGAGGGCCCAGCTATGCGTGCCCATACCAAGTACCACCTACCAGCAGTTATATTTAAGGGTTTCGGCAACAAAATGTGAAATTTACTACGAGCTGGACATTCAAACGGTACTTCTTTAGTTTCACTTATGAGTATTCCTTCCTTTTCATAGCCTCCGCCATCGGTACCCACATCGTAGAGTTTTAATTTGCAAGAATATTCACCACGGCCGCCAAACATGCCAAAACCATCTGGAAAAAAAGTAATTTATTACACCTACTCTACGCCAAATTTGTATTAAATTATTTAGCACAATATTAATAAAATCACAGGTTCAACACATAACGGAGTTCAAAGTTCATATAACTTTAGCATTAGCAAGCCATTAATGCCAATGCATGTTTTAAAGATGTTCTTTTTCTCAATGAGACGATTTTATGGGAATTTAGGAATGCATTTAAAATAAATTTAATTCGTGAAAATTACATTTACCTTTAACCACTTTAGTGTTTTTATTTTTATTTTTTTTTTATTTTTTAATATTTTTATTAATTTGCAAGTAAATGTTTAGTTTAGTTGTTTAAAAAAAACTGCAACCTTTAAAACATTTTCTCTTATTATGGAAATGTATGTACAATATATGACAAGATAAAAAGCCCGTCTTAAACGAATACAATCAAGTATATTGAAATGTTTTTATCATACTGACATGATACCAAATAATTCCGACTATATTTTAAATAAACTTACATATCAAGATATCCGTATCAGCTGAAAACCTTATGGCTTCCACACTATGTCCAGAATAACCCCAACCACCACCAAAATTATCAAATCGATTAACAACTTGGTATTGATTATCTTTAGCATCCTTATTTTCATTATTCTCTTTAGGTGTAACATCCTCAAAGCAAGCTGGTCTGGAAATTAAATAGAAAAGAATTAATTTGAAAATTTACAGCTACTTGCGCAAAACTATTACATCACATCTTGGGCCGAGGTTAACACATCTAAGCAGGCTAAAAGGTTTAAAGATGCATGCAGACGTGAAATTTTTGAATCCAATTTATTCGGTAACGATAATTCGGGAGTTAATAAAGCCATGTAATTGGAAGAGTTCTAAAAAACAAAATGTAAATATTAATATAGAAGTAATATAAACAGAGATATAAAAAGCATATCCGATAGCGAGTAAACTTAATTAAACTACTGTTGTTACTTTACTCGATATCGAAATGACCTTTGACACTTTTTGATTCTTACCAAACTACTAGAGTTTATTTCGCTAGCTAAGACATTATAACTTAAAACTTTCTTTTGATTACTATCATAAACCCATAAAACATTATACATGGGGTCCATGGTAAACGCCAATTTCGAGTAGGTTTTCTCACCCACAGCCAAAGAACATGATGTAGAATTTAAAGATGCTGCCGATATAGTATTAAGAGAACCTCGTTGTTTCTCCTTACGCTGACTAGATGAAGCATTATGCATATGATTGTCTTGTAAATCGAATAATTGATTACGAGCCTCATGCATGCTGCGCGACATTTGCTCATTAATGGCATTTGAGGAGCTGGGACCCATTTGTACCATATTTTGATCAATTTGATTTTGATTGACTTCCGGCAAAATCTTTGGTTTATTGGCATGTTCCATTTTAACAAAATCCACTTGATTATAATAATGGGCACTACAATTGCCATCACGACGATTAATTGAGATTATACGAAAGGTCAAGGGAATGGTAGGTATCATTACTAGAATAGAAAAATAATAGAATTTTATGAAAAAAAAAATCTCGTATGTGTCTAAAGCAGTACTTACAGATGGTTTTTTTATTGGCGGCCACATTCATTTTTGGTAACATTTGGGTTGTAATTAAAGACTCATCGATTTTAATAAAAGTCTGATCACCACTGGCTCCAATCCAAGTGGCCTTTTTACCAAAACTAGGTCCGATGCCACTAAATAAATTAAATATAAGATCTATTCATAAAAGTCTATCCTGGAAGATATAAAGATATTCTGACAAACTTACAATACAACACCCGGTGTACAGTGCCATAAAATCTTTTGTCTTTGCTGTATAAGCTGAGCCACTGTGGATTTCTCCGTTTGCTGGTCATTAATAGTAAAGGTTTCTCTTACATTGAGAGTATTAGTTAACTTTTCCCTTTCCGTATTACTGGATGACTTTTGCTGAAAATCATGTGGCAAACGTCCTAACTGACCCTTTTGGAAATTTCCAAATGTATAGACTAATCCCTTATAGGTTAGTAGCACTGTATGATTACTGCCAGCAGCCACTTGGCATATATTACCGGTAACATTTATACGTACTGGACCACTAACAGGCTGCATATCTCCTGTACCCAATTGGCCAAATTGATTACTACCAAACGCATACACTTCACCGGATAGAGTTAGAACAATGGTGTGATGTAAACCGCATGAGACTTGTACTACCGGTGATGTTGAAGGCATAATGAGAAGTTGTGGAGCCAGAGGAGCAACTCTAGGAGGGTTTTCTTCCGTGTGACTGGAGGCATCTTCTGTAGATTTCTTTTCTTTGCGACGCATTATAAGACTTTTCGAACGTTGACGATTTAATTGTTTATTAGAGTCTTTAGTATCTGAAACTAAACTTTTTAAAATTAATAATTTTGAAATTAAATCAGTAACTCAGGACCAATTGACTATTCATAACGTAAGACATTTTTCTTTTAACATATTAACAAAATAAAATATTAAAAAAAACAACTATTTATTAGTCTATTCCACAATTACCAATTTCAGCTTCCTGTACTGCAATACAAGAAGCGCATAAACCACACTTTGAACAGCCGGCATCACCATGACCACAAGCACAAGGTCTGTTAAAAAAAATACAAAAGAATAAATTATTAATAATAAATAAGTAAACAATTTGAACAGAGTATATTTTAAAACGTACGCTCCAGCTACTCTCTCTTCCAGGGGCACATTCAAAGCCGACACACACGATATATTGTAGCCGGTACATTCACGACAAGCTACACAAACACGACACTGGCCTTGTATTATGTTGTGATCATCATAATCGCATAAATTTGAAAAATCAAATTTTAATTTCTTCTGCGGAGTAGATGATTTACTCGTAAGACTTTCTGTAGTGGATGTAGCAGTTGAATCTTTAGCTTTACTATAGACATGTCCACATTGTCCTTTATTATTTAAGCCAAAAGTAAACACTTGACCCTTGGCATTTAGAGCCACGCAATGAGCTTTACCCAAAGCCACCTTTTGTATATGTTGATCAGAAAAATCTGAAACAAAACCCTGTGCATCACAGTGTACAGTATCCTTGCCAAACATAATCAGTTTGCCAGTTTTAGTAACAAAAGCTGATGTACCATTGTTACAGGCAGCCTGCACAATAACATGACCCTCAATTTTTGCCATTTTCTTGGGTTTTACTGCTTTCGGTTGTCGACGATTTTTAGAAATATCACCATCTTCTCCTCTACGAGCAGTACCGGCAAAGTAGACAGTGCCATCATCATTCACTAAAAGGGCATGTATGCCATCATGGCCTACAGCTATATGAGTAATACGAGATATTTTCGATATAATTAACTCAGTCAATTTCATTATAGGAGTGCGACCCACGGACTTTAAGCCCAAAGCAGCCGATTTTCCGTAATAGTATACTTTGCCATTGGTGGCACTGACCAAACCAAATTCTTTGCCGCACATTATTTCCTGTAAATCTACATCATTTGGTATTTTGGGTTCAAAAATATTATACGAAGCTTGTATCTTCAATATTTGATTTTGATTTAAAACGTCCTCCTCAAAAGTGGCATAACCCAAAGTACGAAATCGTTTACGAGACAACTGTAACGGCAACTCTACCGGCAAAGAATTGTCACGTTCGTTATTTCGATTTTGATGACCAATATTTAAACGGCGCACTACCAGAGAATCCTAACAAATAAAAATAAATAATATTTAAAATTTAGCAACTGAACCAATAGAAAAGAAACTCACATCTCGATTGGTACAAATCGCATTTAAAGAATCCTCATCAGTGAATAGGGTATAATTAAAACCTTCTCTTATTGGCAACATATTTACAGGATTCATACTTTTTATGGTCAATGTTTCAGTATTGACCAAATGCAAATGATCGGCATTGCGTTTAGAATTTCGTCTATAATAAAGTTGGCCATTACTATAACCCAACCAGCCTGTCTTCTCCTTGGTGAATTCATCATTTTGCATATAAATATGACCCTTGTAAGAGCCATTATAACCAGTTCCAATCTTAAGTAAGGATCCACCCAACAACAGATACAAATAAGTGCCATCTGAGGCTAAAGCCGGTTCCGTCAGACCACCCATGGGCGCCTTAATAGAGAACTGAAAGATTTACGTGTAATTTCATTTTGGTTATAACTTCAAAGTGTTATTGTTCAGAACCCGTATTTAAGGTCTGAAACGATGCAACTAAAAAAGCCTACTTAGTATCGCGCCATTTCTGGCGTTAGTCTTTCGATTATGGATGGCAACCGAACTTTAATTCTGTTATCAGTTGCCAAAAAAGGTATTACAGATGGCAACTGATAATCAATATTTTAAAATTTTACCTGTAAAAAAATTATCCATTTCGGGAGCCAAAATTTTCTAGCAACTCAAGTTTGGTTACCATACATAATCGACCGGCTGTGACGTAAGTCGCCTACCATTCTCACAAAGTCCAAACTGTCAAATAAAGCAAAAAGTCTGGTGATAAAACCTTGATGCTTTATAAGTCTTTAGTTTTTTTTAAGCAAAGTAAAAATTGTAAAAGAGTAAATAATTGTTAAACCAGCGAGTATCTTTAGTAACATCCATAATGTTCTCTTTTAAATACAAAATGATAAAGAAATATAATCATGCACTTGTGTTTGAAGATCTGTTGTGCCCTTTATTTGATCGTTAAAAATCAAAATCTTTACGTCATTTGAGGCCGAGTCACATAGAATCCGTCATACATTGTATTTTGCCTTTTTCAACTGACAGCAACGTAATAAAGTATATGGTAATTACATTGAGTACATGGATATTAAATCAAAAATAAAAACTTAACTTTTCTAAAGGAATATTTTTGTAAGATAATTTATAAAAGTAAATTTATAAATCCAACAATTTATTCCTCTTCAGTTTTTTTAGGTTTTCCTGTTTACTTTTTGTCTATTTTTCTTTTTTTTAATTTTATTTTGAATTTTTATTTTTGATTCAAAATAGTCGACGTATGTACGCTAAAAGTTAAAAGTTGCCCAACTTTTATACGTTGCTTTAACGGAGAAGTACTAAATGAAACAAAGCTTATAAGAAAACATGTATTTTAACTTACTTGTCAGTTGAAAAAGGCAAAGTACAACTTATGACGAATGCTATGTTACTCGGCCTTTAATCACTTGTTTAATCATACATAATCCGCTGACTTTCTGAATGACGGTTTTCATTTATTGTGAAGTCACTCAGACCATACTCAGAAACTTTACCTTTAACCGTTCACAAGATAGACAATAATTAAAATTTAGTTTGTGTGGGAGGTACCACACCTGCTTGTTCAATACCAATTAAATTCTGAAATTTTACCATTCGCTGCTTTTTTATTAAGTGTTAGATAACATTAAGAGAAAACAAGCAATGCAATGCATGATATTCGTTACATTCACTCTTTTATTGTATTGTCTTGTATTGCTTAAATAAAATAGTGACAATTGACAATAGTACACTTATTTTGTGCGAATGCATTTAAAGCTCATAAACAGGCAGGGACCGCAAATAACAGTTATTGCTTAAAAATTAAACTAAAAAAATCATCGTATTAGAGTCGACAGACATATGTATATGATGTTATATACCAAATTAATCGCCTTGGAGAGCTCTCACAGAATCTGTGGTGATCTTGCATAAATGATCACTAATCAGATTTTAACTGTTACTTTTTGACGGAAAAATAAAAGTTTAGATGAAACCTTTAAAAAGAGAGTTTTATTTTTCCGTCATAAAATAAAACTCATTTTGTGAGTTTTATTTTTCAGTCGGAAAATAACCGTTATTTTTCGAGTTTTATTTTTCAGTTAAAAAATAAAACTCTATTTAGGATTTTTATTTTTTCCGTCATAAAATAAAACTCTTTTTTAATACAAATTTTATCTTTAATCGAATCCCGTTGCTTGTGGTATCTTTATTTTATTGTTTTTTATAGCTGAATACCTAAAATCTCAAGTTAAACGATTTTTAGGGTGCTTTAATATTAATAAAAGTTAAATTTACACAATTACAACCGATAATGGCCGGAACTTGCTAAAAATGTTACAAATATTTGACTAGGAGGATGAAAGCGGCTTCGATGACTGCGTCCATTACGACGTTCTGCACGGAACAAAATATGATAGAAATGACATTTGTAATAGTTTGCAGACGATAATGTGTCAAATCAGAATTAGGTGTAAAAAAAATTTTTATAAAAACGAGTTTTATTTTATGACCGAAAAAATAAAACTCCTTAATAGAGTTTTATTTTATGACGGAAAAATAAAACTCAAAAAACAACTGTTGTTTTCTGACTGAAAAATAAAACTCACAAAATGAGTTTTATTTTATGACGGAAAAATAAAACTCACAAGATGAGTTTTATTTTATGACGAAAAAATAAAACTCTATTTATGAGAGTTTTTTTTTAACTTTTATTTTTCCGTTGAAAAATAACTTTTTCTGCTGACCTTTTTTGGAAAAACTCTCAAAATAACCATTAAAAAATAAGTTTTTCGATATAACTTATAACCGTTACAGTCCCTGTAAACAGGCAATCAAACTTTCCTCTGATATGTATGTATATTTTTGATTTATAAAACTAAACTTGTATGAAAATTCTTTTTACAACCTATTATAAATCAAGGCGGATTGATTATAAGATTCGTGTGTTTCTGGTTGAAGCTTTCAAAATGTATTACGGTATATGGAGGTGGGAGCTGTCCAGTTATAATCTGTTCGTCTTTTACAAATCAAAATTGTTTTTATGATCAAATACACATACATACATACATATGTATGTAAATATTAGAAATTTCTGATTTACCTCATCTACTAAGGAGTTAATTGGTATTCCTTTTGTATAAAAATCGGGACAAGTAGGCTTTGCCAAAGCTGCACTAATGACAGTGCGTTGCAACATGCCCAGTACAGCTGGCATTTGTATGCGATGAGAAGAAATATGACGTGGTGACATGATTAAAGCTGCTATAGCTTTAAGCATTTTACCAGTATCACCACGAGCTATACAAAGACCCACTAAAGCCGAACAAGCCACAGCGGACCAGTCATCTTCTTGGCTAACGCCTACTGCTACGTCTCTCTCAGCTGTTGTGGTAGTAGCCAAATCCAATAATAAATCATACAAAGGATTTATTAATTCTTCCGGTTCATTTTTAAATGATTCCGGCTGTTGTCCTTGTATAACATCCAAGAGAGCTTTTAAAGCCTTAGAGCACAACATGGGCTGTATATGTCTTGCCTCCGATATCAATTCAAATAAGCTACGTAAGCCAGCACCCACTATTAATGGAACTGAAATCACTTTTATTTCTTTTTCACTGCATTCCTCTGACTCAGATTCCACATCACTGTTAGCCGAATCTTGTCTTGATCTTTTCTCCCCGCCACCAACACCTTGTTGTGCTATTCCCGCGACACCATTCGCTTGTTGCAAGCCGTTTAATGTATGGCAAGAGCATTCTGTTTGATTGCCTGACAAACAGGTTCCAATACAATGTAGACAACATGTTGTATTAATATTGGGTAAATTTCGTACATTTCCACTCAGCTCATATAATAATAATCGTCTTGTTTCTGCTTCTAATACTGTAGAACGTATCGCTGAAAAGACTGCAAACTGTGAAGCATTCGATTGTAGTTCTATGTGAGTTACGGGAAAAGCTGGACATAAAAGAAGTTGTTCCTTAACAAGAGGTGGATCTAACGGATTGACAACGCGTAAATCAGAATTTCCCTCCAGTATGGCTATTGGCGCCTTTTTATCTTTGTTTTTACGCTTTCCTATGGATTTACGATCATTATGGGTTTTCCTAAAATAAAAAACAATAAATCATGAATTGGAAAATATTTAGATATCTTAAATCCGTACACTCAGATTCTACTGCTTACGGATTCTACTGCTTATGAATTAAGAAAACGAAAAGAAATAAATCAAAAGACAGTCAGTGGTGTCAGAGAATTAAATTGTAAAATGCTAATGTGCGACCATTCTTAATGAAGCAATATAGTGTTTTTGTAATTGTAATTGGAGGAACAGAGAAGATTGGTTTAAAAATTAATTTTAAAATTTCATTGTTCATACAAACATGTAAAGTAGGTATTAAAAAAGTAGATTTTATAATTTAACATACGCCTAAATTCAGCGTCAAAATTGATTCAACATTAGCAACCTTTTCCATTTTTTATTATAATAATCGGGTATGTTCCAGATTTCGATTCGTTTTGTGAACGTGAAAATTTTTAAATCCCCATAATTAAAAAATTGGTGTTCTCAAATCTGCACGTTATTGTGATTCGATATTTTTGTTCAAAAAAGTTAAATATCAATAATCAGAAAATAAATGGTTTGTTTATAAGCTTTTAACAACATAACATAATCAGATTTGAGATTTTTCTTAAAAAAATATAAGTTTCGCATCAAAAAAAAACTGAACTAAAATTTTTGAGCTAAACATGAGTCTCAATAATGACTATGCTTTAATTATAAAAAAAAATTTCCATTCCGCAATGTTCAGTTTCGTATGTTCTTGTTACCCATATGGTGGTGGTGTACAGTCAAAGTTTTAGGTAATTTAAAGTCATTTTTTTTTTGCATTAAGTTTTTTTTTTTATTAAATCGAATAATTAACACCTAAAGCTAAAAACCAAAATTTAGTATTTACTAAAAATGTTACCACGTATTAAAATAATAGACCATCCGTTTTACTTTCACCAATCCTTTACTACCCGAATAGAAAACGAATAAAAATATGTGGATGTGAAATGCAGAACAACAAAAATGATGAAGAAATCCACTTTCGAATGAGTTTGGATTCTAGAACACATACGAATGTTATTGTACTGTTGCTGTATTTTTGTATATACATATTTCGCTGGAAGTGAAATGGGTTTAAAACGATTTTAGATTTCGATTAAAAACATTATTTCAGGGACAGCATTGTAATAAAAGGAATTGTAAAATTATCGCTTATTTTGACTCATTTCTGATGTTGACTGTACTTAAGCGGTGCTTATTAATTGTAAAATTATCTCTTATTTTGACTCATTTCTGATGTTGACTGTACTTAAGCGGTGCTTATTAAGAAAAACAATATTGGCCACAAAATTAGAACTGATGAAAATATGTACAACCCATATAACTAAACTGTTCAAACATATACCTACGTCAACTTAAAAGAGTTTTATTATAGTTTTATTATATTGTATTAACTTTTATTATATAAAACTGATTTTTATTAACAAAATTTAAAAAAATTAAGTCGATTTGTACTTAATTTTAAACATGTATTTTCAAAACTATTGGGAAGATGACTATAATCTCTGGAACCATAGCCGAAAATCTAGTAAACTCAATTCATGTGGCACACACCTAAGTCCAACAAACACACACCGTTATGGAACAATCTGAAAATAGTACTATGCTCCTTGTAAGAAGAGTAAAAGGGACTTTTACATACATACTATAAACATACTATGTGCCTACATATGTATTTATGAGTACGATTGTCTATAGAAAGTGATAAAAATAGATTGTTTATATAAAATACCTCTATACGAAATACTCTTTATTTAATAAATCAACCCACATTACCATTAAGACTGATTTGTCTTAAAGATTGACCTTCATTCATACATAATCAACAGATTTTTGAACTACTTTTATGACCTGACACAACACCAAATTATGTCAATATGTAATACGCAAGTACAATGACCGACTTCTTATCAATGAAATGGGTTCAATGACACATACTGCGAGCAAAACAAAAGAAAATAAAAAATAAGAACAAGACAGACATGCAATTTACCAGCTGTAGTAGTAAAAATACAGCTGGTGATATGAAGACAGGATAATGTGATGTAAACAAAAAAATAAAAAAAACCACCGAATCACTTTTTGTTCGGCAGAAGAAAAACGACAGCAATTTTGGTTATGTTTCTTCGTGTCCCAAATAAAAATTATTTTTTTTTAATATATTAACAGAATTTTTTTTTTAATTTAGAGAATATTAAAAAGTTTTAACGAAATAATTTAAAAAGCATTGAGAATACACAATTTCTTTTATTATTTTTCTAATTTTCTTTTATAATTACAACATTATTAGCAAATTTTTATTTGAAAAATCAATAACTCACGTCTGCAAGTGACTGGCGTTTTTGTGAGACTTCTTTGTCTATACACCAAAAAAGGATATTTCATAAATTTTCCAATAAGAATTATTAATTTATTATACTTATGTTTTCTTATAAAATAAGTACCCAAATCAATTTACCTTCTAGTATTTAATGTATACAAATCATAAAAATTTCCACCATATTTAATAGGATTAAGTAATCCAACCATTTTTTTTTTTTTCTTTTGGTTAAAACCTAAATTTGACTTTAGAAAATACTATTCGTCCATGTATGTTTTTATACTTTTTACACTTTTACTCTAAAAAATTGTATTTATTTATGTTTTTATTTTTTTTATAAATTTCTCACAACTCAATTTTAATTTTTTCAAATTCGAAATATTCGCGTTCTTTGAAAAGTACTTTTAATTCTGTCGTTCGTTCTTACAGGACTAAACGAAGAGTCTAATCGTTCCTACACAACAACCCCATTATGGACAAAAATTATGAATGAATATTTGCACTTGCAACCACCAGCGATAGATAAACAAACAAAAAACAAGAATGAAGTCGGCTGATTGTGTCGTTAATTAAACACAATGACAGCGGTAAGCGTGAACACAGAGATAAAAAGTTGTTGATGAAGAGATTTGTTGTTCAACTTATTTTCAATAATTTCCATAAAAATTTACGAATTTCAAAATTTGCATTTGTTTCCAAATGCGGAATTCTAAAAAAATTTTTTTTTGTAATTTTGATTGTTTAAATAAGTAGTAAAGAAATTTGTAATTTGTCAAGAATAAATGATCTGGAAATCCGAGTTCGAATTCCAGATAGATTCGTGATATTTTTTTTAATCAAATCCTATCCTAGAATTTTTTTTAATTTTTTACTCCAATATAAAGACAATTCCTAGAGGCAATTATAAACCTTAATCAAAACGGTGTAATGGGAAAAGTGGCGCGTATAAGGGTTTAGAAAGCTAATTGCTTTACTTCTCGTACTCCTTCTGCTGGACATTAAAAATTTGTTTAATTTCCAGGTGTCGTTTAAAACGTAAAAATTTCGTATGAAATGAAAATTTTTCACGTGAAATTATTTTCCAACTTTATAGTTATTTTTTTTTTTTTGTTTCATTAAGGCCCAGTTTTTAACTTCATATTTAAATGTGAAATTAGTTAATTTTAATTTAAACTTAAATGGCATTTAAATACAGTTTCAGTTTTTCAGTCATAAATTTAAGTTTGTATTTAATTGCGATAAAAGTACGGTAGCATCACCAAATGTAAATAAGCTTTGCAGAATTTTTCGCAGAAACAGCTGTGATTGGCTGCAACAAAATAAAACACCAGAAATAAAATAAAAATACTATTGATAAACATCAATTAATAACAATGAACGTAATTAATATATATTAATTTTATTATTTAAAGATGAGTTTTGTTCATAATATGCCCATGTTTTATAAAAAAATTAAAAACATTGTTGATTGTTTCATTTTTATTTGCAAAACGTAAAAACAAGATGGCGAGAACATGTGTTTATATGTAAAACTTAAATGAAACTTAAATGGACAAGGTTGGTCATTTAAATGGCATTTAAGTTTCATTTAACTTTGCGCAGAAAAACTCAAAGTTGCATTTAAATGGCATTTAAATTTAAATGCCATTTAAATATGAAGTTAAAAACTGGGCCTTAAAATGTAAAATTCCTAATATTGAAATCAATCAACCAGTTGGCATCACTTTGTTTAAAAAGATTTATTAGCGCCATATTTGAAAATAAGAACCAATACGGCAGCTCTTGTTTTGCATTACTGTTCCTTTATAAATTTTTGTAAGGATTAGAAAAATAATAAACATTTTGTTAAAGATAATTCAGAGAATACCGTTTGAAATGAGTAGTACAAATTGTGTTCCGAAAAAAATTACCAAAAGACGATATACGAGACGTAATAGTTGTAAGAATGTAGAAAATCATTTAACTGTTGTCGACACACCCCCACCTACGGAAACAAAATCACTACCTATAGCAGAGGAGCTGCAACCATCGAGGAAAGCCGAAGTAGAATGGTTACACAAACAAGCCTATAGTTTTATGAAATGTTTTAAACATGACTATAAGCATTTTACCAATCTGTATAAGTGTGTCTTGCATGAGGAGCAAGAAAAGGAACAGCGTAATATCAGAGAGCTGGACGAGCTGAAAAAGGAGTACATTAGGTTGCAAGCAGAAGAAACAGAAATGAAACGTAAACGATGGTGTCGTTATTGTCAATCGGAAGCAATTTACTTAAGTTCTACAAGTACAAATTTTTACTGTTCCAAAAAGTGCGAACAGAAACATTTTTTCAATGTACAGGAGCCATTTAATGCCTCTCTCTAGGTTTAAATGTATAAATCAATTATTTAGTTTTAATTTCATAATTTATTTATACTTTATAGGTTATTTTATCTAAACTTGTCTTTAAAATTGTGTTGTGAAATATCTTTTTTTTTTTTTGAAAATTTGAATTTAGTTTAAATACTGAGTATTAAAAACCAATGGAAAACAAAATAAAAGCTTTGTTGTTCAAAATCTATTATATATATGAAATTTGTTTTTCCTTAGTTGTGAAAAAGTGAATTTAAGTTGGCAGCAAATTTACAAAATTAAAAGAAAAGCCAAAATTAATGTTCTCTATTGTACTTTACCTAAAAAATCTGGTACCTCTATGAAGCCGTGACTACACTACCATGTACCTAACCATAGTATTGCCAACTAAAACTTTAAGAGAAGAATATAAATTTGGATATATTTGTTGTGAATTCTTTAATTGCTGTAAAAAAAGTGTAAGATTATTGTTTTTTTTATTAATATTCCCTTTTAAAAAATTATTAACTTAATATTTCTCACCAAATTGTATATTACCTCTCATAATTAATTTGGTGTATTTGTGCAGTTCATTTTAATTTGTATATTGACAACATTGGAAAACCGCAAAAAAAGCTGTAAGACAGTGTTTGTTGAAAAAGAATTTTGCCAATTTGAAGCACATTTTTAACTAAATAAAAAAACTATTAACTTATTCAACTGATTATTTATACATTAGGAAAATAAATATGGATTTTAATACGCTGCTACAACAGGCACAACGCTTAACAAATGAGACTCAAACCTCTGAGGAATTACCGCGTGTGGAGCGAACAATTTCGCAGGTTTTGGAAGCCACCAAAGAATTACATTCGCGTGTAACACAAACGGGAGCACAAGATATACAAGCGTATGTGATGAATATATATATTTCTGTATACGTTTTTAATGAATCTTTTGAATGATTACAGACATATTTTACTGGGTTCGAAAGGCATTGATTTGCCTAAAATTTCTCAAAAACTTGAATCGTTAAATGCCCGCAAGACATTTGAGCCATTAGATCCCATAGCCGATACAGACATACAAAGTTTTCTGAAAAATGAAAAGGAAAATGCGATTCTTTCAGTCATAGAAGAGGTTCACAAAAATGTAAGAGCCGACATGTTTTTTAATTGTTTTAAAAACCTTTAAATGTAATTTGTACTTTCAGTCCTTTTCAAGTGCCCAAAAACGTAAGTGGGAACATATTAAGGCTGAATGGCGCCAGGAAAAAATGAAAATAATGAATGCTTTGGTGGGTCCATCTCAAAACTGGATAGATATACAAAAAATTCCTGAGCAGACTGTCATTAATGAAACATTTGGCAGGCGTTCCTGTCTCAATAGAATTGTGAGTATATTTATGTATGTAACCACTGCAATATCAGCTAAACTTGCTTTACTTTGGTAGAGGTTCACAATTCAAAAACCTTTTTATTGTTTGTTGGCTTTATAAGTTCTCGAAGTTATTCGAGAAATTAATAACATACTTTTAGGTTGATGTCTTCGACCTTTTTTAACTATGTTTGCTTTTTGTTATCATCTGCCTATGGAAGCCTTGTTTCATATCCTTCATAAATAATACTAAATTAAAATAATAATTTTGGCTTGTGAAAAAAGAAACAGTGAATAAAATTTCATTTCAGGAAATGGCGTATGCCCGTGAGGTTTACGAATACAATGCCATTGTTATTAAAGGTGCTTTCCGTCCGAATTTGGTACAAAAATTCGCTAAAGTAGCACAAACATTCGAAGATCCTAAAGTCAACGAAATCTGGGAGATTATGAAATATATGGTGGATGTGACACCTATCTCACGCAACCGTGATCCCATGCAAAGTCGTCAACAAGTCACACAATTTGTGGAACAAGCTAAGAAATATTTAGAAAATCGTTATAAAGTCTATATGACTACGATTATAAGTGGCAATTTGAGAGAGGCTCAAAGAGGTGGTGTACCCAGTATCTTCAATTTAGTGTCTTCATTTGTAAGCTTAACTTTCAATCAGGGTAATTGTTTTGGATTACAAGATGCTACCATAGAGGGAAAACCATTGTGGCCTATGGTTTACTATTGTTTAAGGTGCGGCGATTTACCATCGGCTTTAAAGTGCATCCAAATGGGAGGGTATGTTTTGTATTTACTTTAAATTACAAAAAAATTAAAAAATAAAAACTTCTATAATTTAAGAGCCGGTCATGAGGACTTTATACAAGTGTTGGAAGATAAAGTCAATAAACCAGAGCAGAAAATCAATTCCAAATTAGAGGGACAATTGAAACTACACTATTGCAACAAAATAAAAAATTCAACAGATCCTTATAAGAAAGCTGTAAGTATTCAAACGATTTGTCATAAAAATACTACATTTTACCCTTATCATTCTAGGTTTATTGTATTATAGCTGGTTGTGATCTCAATGAACAACATTTAGAGGTGGCCAAGACAACTGATGATTTCTTATGGATCCAATTATCCATTTTACGTACAGATATCACCGATAGCTCTGAAGCTTTAACCTATTCTGGCTTGCAGACAATGATTTTAGAAAAGTATGGTGAAAAGCATTTTAATGCTGGAGAACAACAGCATTTATACTTCCAAGTTTTAGCATTGACTGGTCAATTTGAAGCTGCCATAGAATTTTTATCGCGCACTGAAAAGTATCGTGTACATGCTGTTCATATAGCACTGGCCTTAAATGAACTATTTTTAATATCAGGCCCTCGCAATGTACAAGAACCACTAAGTAAGTTATTATTAAGAATATTTTTAGTTTATTTTTTCCATGATTATTAATTTGAAAATGAAATTTTAGTATCAGTAGATATTGAAGATCCAGTACCCATGCGCCGTTTAAATATAGCTCGTTTGATTATGTTGTATGTTAAAAAATTTGAAATCACCGATCCTGCTGAGGCTTTACAATATTTCTTCTTTTTGCGTAATCTTAAAGATCCTGAGGGACGTAATTTGTTTCTGGTGTGTGTCAGTGAATTGGCGGTAGAATGCCGGGACTATGATTTATTGTTTGGCAAAATGATGCCCACAGGCATGGTTTGCGGGTGAGTAACCTTTTAACTTTCGGAGCAAATAATTTTAAATAATAATTAATTTTCTTTTGAATACTCTAGAGGTTTATTTCAGCAATTTGATTGTGTAGATTTCGATACACGTGCTGCTGCTGGCATGGTAGCTGAGGAATTAGTACGTAAAGGCATGTTTGAAGATGCCATTAAACTTTACGATATTGCTAATGTAGGTTTTCATTCTAATTGAGTTTTATATGTGCCGTTAAATTTTAATTTATTTGCTACTCTACTTAGATGCAAAGCCAATCTTTGCGTTACCTTTCAATGCTGCTCTCACAAGTTGTACATCAAAGTTCCAAAAAGGGTTCTTTAAGAGAACGTTTATCCGTAATGGCCGCTGATTTTACAGAACGTTTAAGGGGCAGTCGCATAGAATGTGAGCCTCAAATTTTGAACAACTTTCATTTACTCAACGAACTGGTAGCCTTTTTCGATTACTATCATGAACGTAAATTTCAAATTGCTTTAGAGGTTTTGGCCAACACAAAATTGGTGCCAATGTCTATGAACGATTTAGATGAGTGTTTAAATAATTTTAAACGTTTAAGTGGTGAAATTTGTAAAGTATATCCTGATATTTTATTAGCAGCCATGGATATTTTATATTCCCAATACAAAGCAATAAAGGGTAAAGATACTGGCATGCTGGATACTGGACGAGATAGTGTAAGTGCTTACCACTTCTACACACGTTTATATAGTTTTAATTGATTTTCCCTTTTGTTCTATTTAGCAACTACAATATTTAAGACAAAAAGCTAAAGCTCTAACTAATATGGCGGCCACAGTACCATATCGTATGCCAGGCGATACAAATAAACGTCTAGTACAAACAGAAATTTTAATGCATTAATAATGGAGTTACACTTAGTCAATAAATTTTTTAATAAAACAGTTGCTCAGGTTTTTTTTTTCATGCAAAGTAATTAAATTCTATAATAATTATTTCTATTAAGGGCAAAATTATTGTCAATACCTATTGTTTCATCATGTAAAGTTGAATAGAAAAAGAAAAATATACAGAAACATCAAAACATCCAAATTCTTAACTTCAGTTTATCAAGCATTTGCAAACGTCTTAATCTCTAATTAAGTTGGGAATAATAACGAGCGGTTGTGGATAGCAGTGCTGCGGACCAATATACGTTGCCCAGGGTTTTTTCATAGTCAAATGCCGTCAATTTTACAGTGTCTAGCTCTGCAAAACGTTAGCCTTTATAATATTTTACGGGTTTAGATATCTTACAAGGGACCAGTCTGCATTTTGAATACTCGTATCATATACAAATTTAAGTATATAAAACCCCTTAATATAAAACATATTTTATATACCAGGATGATACTCAGAAAAAAAAGTCAAACAAGAGGCCTCTTAATACAAGTAATGCAATAGTTAATGCTTAAGTATTTTCACAATTTCTTTAACTTTATTTTTATAGAACTTTATTTATTGCAAGCAATTAGTTTTTGTCTTTTATAGCCGTTTATTTGCTATATTTCATAAAAAATTTACAATATAAATAAAATATTTATCAAATTTATATGCTTTAATAAAAATACAACAAACATTAATACTCAAATGTGTCTTTTTTTGAATAGAAATGCATCAAAATAAATGCAAAGTTATTATAAAAAAGATTGTTGTGCGTCAGATTGGCTTAAAAGCTTAACACGACAATTAAAACTTAAACCATTTAAAAACATTATTATTGTATATAAAGGAATGCAAGAATATTGCATATCCATTAAACTCTAATATTCTACAATAACAATGCACGAACGCACATAATTTTACTTTCTTCTTAAGCTGCTCCTCAGAAATTTAAGTTTCTGATACATTACGCATAATTATTTTTTTAAATGTAAAGATAGGCCTAATATGTGGTAATATTGTATATAGTATAATATACAAATGTGTATATAAAACATTGTATACTACTGTATTTTGGATATATTATTATACTTTTTTTTGTCATGAGACAAGTCCACAAAGCAATATTTTTAACCCATATATTGATAGGAAGCACATACAGGCTCTTGGTGACCAGCATGTGGTGATGACTGCAAAGACAAACACTGTAAATGACATGAACGACACAAAAGGCGACCATCCAAAGGATAACATCGTTTATCAGGTTCATCTGTCAACTGCATACCACAATCTTCACAGATATAACAATCGACATGAAAGTCTTTGTCCATTGATACAACACGTACAGTTTCATCGGTACCTTCTACAGGTGTAATACCTAAAATTAAAGTCAATTAAATAGTTGCAAGCAATGTACTCACAAAAGGAATATACCTTTGCCACAGCTGGCACATTTTGGAGCAAACATGCGATGATAATCATTAACACAATAAATTTTATGATCAACATCCACAGTAAAGGGAACACCATCTAAACACTCATTACAAATGCAGCAACGAAAACAGCCTGGGTGATAAGATTTGCCCATAGCTTGTAGAATCTAAATAAAAATAAAAATGTGCTTCAGCAAGGAGAAAAAATAAAACAAAGTAAGGCAGGCAGAGGGTATACAGTTTTACAAAATGAAAAAAAATTGAAGGAAAAATTTCTATCCTTCTTAGAGTTTCGTTTTTATATTTATATGTATTGTAATAAACAAACCAAACTTTACTTACCATTTCCATTATTAAATGACCACAAATTGCACATTTTTCAGCTGTCTGTTGAAAACCCGAATACTATCAAATATGAAAATCAATATTTTTAATTTAAATGAAACTCTTCAAATGATATACATATTTATAACTTTAACTTGCCATATAATCTTCTTCACAATAAACACGACCATGTACATTATAAAATGCTTTGCCACGCAATGCCCGACCACACGAACAACAAATAAAGCAATTGGTATGATATAAATTACCCATAGCTTGACAAGCTTGACCGGCTCCCTTAACTTTTTCACCACAAGTATGACAAATGCCTACAAATGACACCTTGTTATTAAAAGTATTCAAATTGCAACATGAAGCCTTACCAAAATATTCGCCCTGTTCTTCACTTTGTTCAATTTCCTCTTCAAGTTGTCGTGTTAACTCCTCTATTTTGCGTTGGGCTTCAGAAGGACCAGCTGGACGTGGTGGTGTAACACTATAAGGTAACAAATTCTTAGCTAAACCACCTGAAGAGCAACAAAATCGGAATTTTCATACAACAAAAATTTATTGTTTAATTTTTTTTTTTTTTTTTAATTTCTGCTTACCGGTACTACTTGTTTGAGAGGGTGTCGGTGATATTGCAATATTGTTTCCTGTTACACTACAAGTATTATTACCCGCCTGTATGGGTGTAAATAGTTTACTATTATTTACTGAACCTGTTGGTGATATTCTACGAGCTTCAATAGCTGCTGCTAGACTCGATTTTTGGTGAGGATTTTCTACACAATAGGATGGCAGTGGTTTTTGTGGTTTCATCGTGGACGTATTATTTAGATTCGCTGTCATGCATACGTAATCAGAACTATTGATTTCTTCAATATAGTTTGGATTGACAGAAACATTTATGCCAGGCGAGTGATGCTGCAGAAAAAAACAAGGAGGATAAAATATTTTTTTTGTTTACTTAGAAAAACTAAACCAAACAGTAGTCGCCGTGGTCTAGTGGTTAGTGTGTTGGCTTACTAAGACATGAGCCCTGGGTTCGACACCCAGCTCCGACATCTTAAAATAAGAAATATGAAAAAAAATATTTCTTTCGGCGACTACCTCTCAGCAGTCTTCTGGCAAAATCTCTGAGAGTAATTAAATGCCATGAACAAGCTTCTCAAGTCTGTCGTTCGGAGTCGACATTAAACTGTAGGTCCCGGTACTCATGGATAAAAAAATTACACACAACATGGGTGCTGCGAGAAGCTAGGCCGTAATCCTGACACAGGGTTGTAAAGGCCAGTTATGTATGTATGTATGTAGAAAAACTAAAAAGATGATGGTTTCGGCGAAATCCAGAAGCAATGTCTGGCATATACAATGTGTGGAGAAGTAAGGCTAAATTATTAATTACTTCATTTGATTAAACAATTTTTTGTATACTTATAGCGTCCATTGCGGATGCTTGCAGATACTTGCGACTTATATAACTGTCGTTAATTTTTAGTGTTGTAAAACAAATAAGAAATGAGTGTGCAGTATGGGATTAATTTTTCTGATTGAAGTAATTATGTATATAAGAAAAAGATATTATACAAAAACAGCAATCGTTAAGAAATTTAATATCAAAATTAAGACTATAAAATTAGAAGTCTATTACCCTACATAAATAAATAAATCTAGCCCAGTTCTTAATACAATGCCAGATCTGAAAATAATGTAAGATCTGGTAAGCGCATAAAGAAAGCTTTGCAAAACTAAAATTTAATTGTTAGTGACAACTTCAAGCAAAAACTCAAACAATTTTGTCGATGGCATTGGTCGCTATCCGTTTTCCACTTATTTGTATGTTATTTTACTCTCCCGTATTTTAAAATGAAGTGTTTTAAGGCATTATTCGACGATTAAAAAAGAATTTAAAACTTTTGTAGAGCTATGTATGAATGTTTTTTGAACGGTTAATAAAGTTAAGGTAAGAAGATGGTAAGATAGTAAAATAAACCAAGGAGTAAAATTTAAATTTATTGAACCCCGTAATTAGCCTGCTGAAGAATTCCGCATTACTTTACAACTTTTAAAATATCTATGAACTTACCATAGTTTTTAGAGGCGTATGTTGATGTAGTTTAAAATCATTAGAACTGGATGCGGAACTAGTGTAGGATTTTGATGGTGATATTAGAGTATTATTCATATGAGAGGGTAGCGAGAGATTACGATAACGTTGTGTAGGAGAATTTGGTTCATCAATCGTAGCAAGACTACCACCGGATGTCGTAGCAACAGCAGAACTCTTTAAAGACGAATTTGAAGTGCTGCGTCGGTGCATGGGTGAGGCTAAGAGATCTAAATTTGAAGTGTTAAGGCCTAAAGCACCGGAATGTTCATTAATACTTTGTGATTTTTGCTGCAGTAGTTGTTGTTGTAAAGCACGTGATGTTAGATTATTGTGATGTTGTGGTGAAGCTAATACATCTAAATTTTGATGCTGGTAAATGGTGGCAGTAGCTGGCGAAGCCTGAGGTTGGGCTCTCTGACCAGAATTCGGAATGATGTGCATATTTTCATAAATAGGTGCTGACTCTGGATCGGGTACTGGTGTATGAGCATATCGACCGGAAAGAACACTTGCATGAGGTGGTAACTGAGTTTGCATTATCATATAATGACCACGTTGTATGGTCGATGATTGACTCAAAGAAGCTGGACTTTGTGGTTGAGCCCGTCTATTAATACAATCAAACTGTTTAGTGGTGCTGGCTGCATCAGGAGAGCCATGCTGATAGAACTCTAAATTTTCATAAACTGGCGATTGCCTTTTAGCGTTAGTAATTTCATAATGTTCATGAGCGTCACCACCACCATTTATTGGCATATCCGTATTTAAACGGGATAAATGGTGTTGTTGTTGCTGCTGCAAGTGCAATTGCTCAATTTGCTTAGGTGTGGCATATTTTGAAGCCGCTATAATATTGCTACGCTCATACATCCTATACTCTTCACCCAACTGTTGTTGCTGGTGCTGTTGTTGGGCCTGTGATCTTTGGCTTCTTTGTCGAGAGACATCATTGTTGATTGGAGAGGCTGCATTATTTAGCCCACTATTATTATCATTAGTAGTATTGCCACTAATGTGCAAACGTTGGATTAAAGTCTCATAATCAGATTCATTTGTTGTGTGTGTTCTCAAAGCCATTTCTAGTAAATGATTTATTGATTAATGCAATATACAGCCCTTTCTTAACGTTTTAATGATATCATATAATACAATACGTTTTTAATAATATGAACAACGCCCTTTGTGTGGGGTATAAAAGTTTATTGACTTTAACTGTCCTCTTTTTCAAATAATTTTGTCAATTCACCTGGACTTAAAGGAAAAAAAAAACCAAGAGATACCTCCGAAGTAATGAAAATGTTACTAAAATTTAAGTGTTGCTACAACATTAAATACCAATAAAAAATGTGATGCCAGATCTAATCGATGGTTTGCGTTTAAAAAAAACTGAAAGTGGAAATTAAATTACGTTTTTTAATACAAAATTCTTTTCAGGAGCATTATTAAAAAAATATATTTTTACATGAAAGCCGCTCAATTTTCCATTATAAATTTTTAACTCTATAATCACCTCCTTTCTCTCCAATAAACTCATTATTGATGTAAAATTTTTTAATTAAAGTGTGTACACAGTACAGAAATTAGCTCGAAAGAAACTTTAAGTTAATGTTTGGGAGGGTGATGGGAATACCCATGATTGAATTATATAATTATAATTCATGATTGAATTTATAATTTCGTAATGTAAACCCGGTGCTTAATACGAAAACATATAAAGAACAAATATTTTGTTTTAAATTAAGGCAGAAGAACATAGCATACGTTATGACGTTAACAACAGTTGCAATGTACAAGATGTTAACGCATCTAAAAGTTAAGGTAGAAGTACACAGCATGCGTTACGGCTTTAACAATGCCAGTTACAATTTACAATGTAAGTGAACTGTTTAACTGGAAACACATTCAAAAGTTAAACGTTTTTCAACTTCTATACGTTAGATTATATATTCTAACTTTTATTGACAGACTTGCGAAACACACAATTGACGCAACGTATGTTATGTAATTCCACCACAGCGGTGTAGATATACAATGTAAGTCAACTATTCAACTGTTATTGCATCTAAAAGTTAAAATTTATTCAACTTCTATACGTTAGACACAATGCCAATTTTGCTAATAACTTGTTATATACAAATTCCTTATTTTAAATTTTTTCGACGGACGTGCTAAACACACAATTTGCACAACGCATGCTATGCACTTCTACCTTTAACATTTTTTCAACTTCTATACGTTAGGTGCGGTAACGGACCACGTTACCACCACCAAAATGTTGTAGTCTGTACCATGATAAGTTTATTATCAAGAGGGAGGAAATATTTCACTATTACCATCACATTTAAAAGTTTATAATATATCTCATCATCGTAAACTCATTCACAATTGAATAAATATAATTACAAAATAATTAATAATTAGTAAAAAGATCTGGCAGCCTTAACTAGCACACATATGACACTTGTTCTAAACTCTACCTGCTATCATTTAATCTATTACAATCTCAAATTCATTGTGAGTTGGCAACTCTATTGTAATTAATCAAACAGCTGTAACTCAGTCTTTACTAATCATCAAATATGGCTGTACGTATTCATTTCTAAAGTTATCTCGAAGCTGGTTAGACAAATTTGTTATAGCTTTCACATAAAAATTTTAATAATTGCTAAGTTTGGTAAAAGATATGCAAAATGGATTTTGGTACTTTATTGCATATCGCCAAGAAAAATAGTGAAAAAAGCAAAAATGATGTAAGTAAAGAAAATGTTGAAGGAAAAAAAATGTTTGAGTCGTACGCACAGGAGATGCCTGTGCATTGACATTTATTTGTGTAAAAAAATACGCAACTAAAAAACAAGTATTTGTTAATTTAAGCATATGTTTTGTATAAATTTCTTCATTATTTTAATTAACACTTGTTGTTTTTGTTTATTGACATTTCTGGTTTTGTTTTTTTTTTTCTATAGGGAAAATATTACAGCACAAAACTTGCTCCACCAAAAAAGGAGACCAAAGAAAAGAAATTATCGGAAAATATACAAAAATTCTTACTACAAAGAGAACAAGAGGAGAAAAGGAAACAGCAAGAGCAGCAAGAAAAACTTAATCAACTATTGGCGATGCGAGATGAAAAATCCAAAAATAAAATTCGTAAAATGTTAAAAGTTACCAAATCGGCAAATCGTTCTGTATTGGAGGATGCAGTCAATACAGAACATACTGCCATAACCATGCAAGGACCCGAACAGCCAGATCAAGATGATTATGGCTATGTATCCACTGAGGCCAATTCATTTTATCAGAAATATATAGATAAGGTAATTATATATTTTTGTTGAAAGATCACCTGAGCTGGAAGAGGGGCTCAACGTTCATTGAAAGTTTTACATCAATGAATTGCTCACTTTTTCAGTTAGTAATACTTACACACAAATACTAAAATTGTTAGTTTTTGATTATTGTTTATTTGGAAAACAAGATAAGTGTACGTCTTGCAGAATACTGACTGGGATTTTGTAATAATTTCGAAAACGAAACGATCTTTATGTAGTAATAAATATACCTATATAGTTCGCATAGTAAATTAATTATTTATTAGGAAAAGTAGCGCAAACATTAATTATTCAGGATCGATTACATCATTTATCTGGAAATATGTAATTTGGCAAAATATGCTTTAAATCTGTCAAAAACACAAACAGTTAAGTTTGAAACTTGAACAGTCCAGATTTTGTGTGTGTAATTCTTTAATGACCACTATAGTAAAATCAAGGAAATATAATAAATAGTCAAGGAATAATACTTAACAAAAATCTGTCTTTTCAAACATCACAAAAATATCTTGGTGGAGTAAAAAGTTTACGTGAAAAATAAAAATATATTTTAAAGTATTGTGCAGGAAGTCAATTTTTTTCAATTTCTTCCAAAATCAAATAATTAAATTGATTATAATTAAAAATATATTTTTGAACTGAGTATACCTCAATTAACCGCTTAAATAGAATAATTAATATTGTATAAATTTTTCAGGTAAACTTTTTTCCATGAACAAAAACAAAAAAGGAGAACTAAAATACTAACTTGTTCACAAAGGGATAAAATCGTCAGGGATAATTTGGTAGAAATTTGATTTAATGATGGGTTTTATTACAGGCAGATAGCTACCTGCTCAAATCTTAATTTTTATTTTGTATCTTAACACATTTGGGTTTTTCCGGACGAATTATCTCATTATTGAATAATTTTTAACTTACATTACAACTACCTAGTGAAACAAAAGGAACCCTTAAATCAATTTTTTTATAGGGACAAAATACATTATATTGTCTAAATAAATACACTCGAACATTTTAGAATCAATTTAATATTCTAAGGCCCATTATTACAACTTGCCGTTAGTTAAAGGTAGGATTTTATCAGGTAGATAAATTGCTTGTTATTACAAGTAAACCTTAAACTAAAGGTAAGGTAATCCTTCCATTAACTTTATCGGCCACTTTAGGTTAAAGTTTATTTGTAATAACAGAAAGCAATTTATCTGCCTGATAAAATTCTACCTTTAACTAACGTAATAATAGGCCTAAATAAGGCACTTTTGTGTTAAGCATGTATCTTATTTTTTTATTAATAAAAAAAATTTGTTACTACTGAAAAAGATGTCAACTTTATGGCAACAGGACATATTAATATAACAGCACACTCTGTCAATGCCTCAAACTAAGTAAGCGTGTTCTTAATTCTAAATCTCAAAAGTGAATGGATTAGTCTCATTTCAAGTAGTTCAGGTTCAGTAACTCTGGTTAGTTCAAAATATAAATTTTCTGTGATTACTAAACTTTCCCAAACACTTTTTTATATATCAAATGTAAGGATTTTGTTTTTCAACTTATTCATTTGCTTTGCAAGTAACTTATTAATTGATTAGCAATTTTTCGTCTTAAAAATAAAGATTTTAGATTTTTTTTACTTTTTTTTAATACACACATTGATAGAAATTTTTTCCATTATATTAAAAAACATTTTTAGGTTAAAGATGTAAAGGAAGACAAAGGCTTCGCTCCCAGTAGACCACAATCACTTAAAGATCTCACAGGTACAAAAGAGCGCGTTAAAGCTGCCATAACACGAGAAATTGAGGAAAAAAATAGTCATACACGCCATCGTGTAAGTCATATTAAAGAACCATCATCATCCTCTAGTTCTGCTGGTGTAAATGTTTCAAGATCATCGAAGCCACTGTACGATCCTGAAGCTGAAAGATGTCAAGAAGAAGAGGAACGAAAAAAACGTGAGGAGGAGAAGAAAAAGATGAAAAGTCGTAAACCACTACCACCTCCAATGGATTTTCAGGCGTTACTTAAATTGGCCGAGAAGAAACAGCATGAACCCATTGATTTACCAGTTGAGGTTGAAAAGAAAAAAGAACCAGAGAGATTAATGACTATGAAGGAAAAACAAGAAATGGAAGAAAGGCAAAGAGCAAAAGAAGCCAGAGAACGTAGAGAAAGGGAACGGAACGAAGAGTATGCAAAGGGTAAAAAACTAGATAAAGATAAATCGTCTTCAACAGTGGCACCACAACGTATGGAACCTAATGGCAGGATACCAAAATTAAATCAACCAAGTAGTGCTACGGGCAATAGCAAATCATCTAGTAATACATTAGTTGATAAAAAAGGTTCTTCGAATTTGTTAGATAAAAAACTATCTTTAGCTCCCACTGCAGCTAAAACTTCTACTTCCGTTAATGGCAAAACTTCAATGTCACAATCAACAAGTGCTAAATCTAGTAACAAATTAAGTGCCTCATCATCAAGCAGTAAATCAACAGCGTCAACAGTCACCAGTAAAAATCCCTACAGTGCAGGTGTAAATAAGCAGCCATATAATGGTCCTACTAGAGAATTTCCTCCCCGTGACATGAGTGCAATTAAATCTAAAGAATTCCCACCGCGTGATATACAAAAAACGCGGCAATTCCCCCCATCGGATGTTCGCAGGGGCCCAGCCCATGCTTCTAATAAACACACTGACAGTAAAAAATCAGTAGCTTCCAAAAGTAAGTATAAAACTATATATTATCAAGAAAAAAAATTTTATAAATTTTGTTTTGCTTCATAGGACGCATTTTAGATGATGATGATGATTCCGAATATGATTCTGAGTTGGATGATTTCATTGATGATGGTGATGAAGAAGAAGATTATTCATCACATATTAAAGCCATTTTTGGTTATGATAGATCAAGGTATGACTTTAATATTCTATTGTAGTATTTTGTAAAACTAACTTATTCTTTTTTTTTTTTTTTTTGTTCCTATTAAAGATACCGGGATGAAGACTTTGATGACCGTAATATGGAATCGAATTTTGCTCAAGTTCAGCGGGAAGAGTATATTAGTAAAAAAATAGGTATGTCTTATATGGCTACACCCAGAATTGCGGTTTTAATAAAAGTGTATTATTTTTTCAATAGGCATCCAAGAAGATTTGGAAGATATGAAAATGGAAGCTATGGAAAAGAAACGTAAAATGATGATGAAGAAAAGACGCTTACATTAAAATTTAGAATGTATTTTTCGTTTTGTTATTAAAAATAACATTTTTTTATTAATTATAGAGTTATCTTAGCCAACGCTTCTCAAATTACGCATCAAATATTTTATATTATTACTGTATATGAATGTACATTGTACACATTATGTTAAATAGTTAAAATTTAGATTTAATACCAAAAAAGCATTAATATATTTTATAGTAAAATAACCTATTTGCAATTACAAAAATAAACACGTAACTCATGTTATACCCATATATCGTATGCATATGAAAGGACTTTGTCGACATAACCTAAGTGGTGGGTACTTACATGATGGTCTTGAAAAATAAAATAATCTGTTGTAATGTCGACATACATACATACATAACTGGCCTTTACAACCCTGTGTCAGGATTACGGCCTAGCTTCTCGCAGCACTCATGTTGTGTGTGTCAATTTTTATCCATGAGTACTAGGACCTACAGTTTAATGTCGACTCCGAACGACAGACTTGAGAAGCTTGTTCATGGCAATTAGTTACTCTCAGAGCTTTTGCCAGAAGACTGCTGAGAGGTAGTCGCCGAAAGAAATATTTTTTTCATATTTCTTCTTTTTTTTTAAGATGTCAGAGCCTGGAGTCGAACCCAGGAACCTTGTGTTAGTAAGCCAACACACTAACCACTAGACCACGGCGACATAACTAGATTTATTATGGAGAGGCATGATTTGGATATAAATATGTATGTTGGATTGTTTATTCTTAATTTAAATTAAATTTTATTAAAAGAATTTAGATAATTTTTGCAATGATTTCTTAATCAAAATGGAAAATGACAGGGGTCAAGTACATGTAATCAATGTCAACTGACTTATGTGTGGAAATGGAAAAATAAAAGATAATTAGAAAAACAGTTGAGATTCTGATTACTCGAAACAGATGACAAAAAAAGTCAATGATGACAAAAATGAAATGAAAAACTGAGAAGTGTTATGTAGTTGACAAGAAAGTATAATTCCAATATACGATTTCTAGAAAAATAAATGTGAGTTAAATGTTGATGATTGTCATGAATGTGTACAGGGCACAAATAACTCTGATGAGACTAATGTAGCTGGAGTCGAAAACATGGTTGGTGTAGAATAACCTCATAGATGTAACTTTCTCTTTTGATTCACAATTCATTGCAAATATAATTTAAATGAAGGCGTTTGGTGATGAAGCACTATTAGTTGATGAAAATGATTAACAATCTAACTGGGATTTGTACTCAGATTTTCAGATCAATTAAGACCAAAATTCGATATACATATGTACATATTTTTTAACTTCGCAAAACGGGTATATGCATTTTCACATGGAAACCCATATTTTAATTTAAAAGTTACAGAAATAACGAATTTTATTAAATACTAAAATTTACAACCCAGTAACAGTAATCTTGAATTTCTCCGCGAACTTATCATAAGGTGCTTTTGAGATTGCAATAAGTAAAACAGTAACAAATACAATAGGGCTTTTTGATGTTGGTCAGGGTAAAGGACTGTCAAAAATACCACAGCAAAAAGTATAAAAGAAAAAACATTTTTTTATAAAGCAATGAAAAAATTTATATCTCTATTCACAAATTATCTGAAAAAACAAATAACAGCCTGTTTCTAGAACACGATGGTTTCTGACATTCGTCTTTTTATATGTGAAACAATAACAAAAACACTTAAATTTGTTAGTGTTTCTCATGGTGAAATTACTTACAAGGTGGTGGCAGGTGAATATAGTACAAAAACAACAGGGAATTTGTTATTGTTTTTTCAGCTCTTTAATGTCAAAAGCAGGTATGGTGAATTAAAAAAGCACATGTGAGAAGTGTGTGTGCATGGTGAAATTACTTACAAGGTGGTGGCAGGTGAATATAGTACAAAAACAACAGGGAATTTGTTTTTGTTTTTTCAGCTCTTTAATGTCAAAAGCAGGTATGGTGAATTAAAAAAGCACATGTGAGAAGTGTGTGTGTGTATTGTTAACATCATACATGTCTCTACACCAAAACAAAAACACGAATACACACAAAGCAAAATGTAAACAAAACATAAATACAAATAAAACTTTTGACAGGAGCGGTATGACCAAAAAAAAAACCCAGATGGGTTGGTAACACCACCTTGTAAGTAATTCCACCATGTGTGTGTGTTTTGTTAACAACATACATGTCTCTACACCAAAACAAAAACACGAATACACACAAAGCAAAATGTAAACAAAACATAAATACAAACAAAACTTTTGACAGGAGCGGTATGACCAAAAAAAAAACTCCGCTGGGTTGGCAACACCACCTTGTAAGTAATTCCACCATGCACATGTGCTTTTTTAATTCACCATACCTGCTTTTGACATTAAAGAGCTGAAAAAACAAAAACAAATTCCCTGTTGTTTTTGTACTATATTCACCTGCCACCACCTTGTAAGTAATTTCACCATGCTTATAATCACTACGCCATGGTGAATATATTAAAATTTAATGGTATGGCAGCACTGTTATTTATTCGTAATTACCTGCTGTCAATTTTTTAGACAATTTTTATTGAGTCCGCCGCGTGTAAAGTTTTTTTATATGAATTGCTCGAATTAAATGAAATAAAACTTTAAAATCCAAACAAATACTAATTTAAAACTATAAAATATTAAAAAATATTAACTGAAACTAAAGAAAAAAAAAAAATTATAAAGAAAGGGATACCAATTTTGTATTTGTTGTTCGTTTGTGTATAGATTGTGAGTGTGCAATTGTGTTATATTTTTAGGAATGAGTGAAACGCGTGAACAAATTTTGGAAGAAATTAAAATACAAGGTGATTTGGTACGAAAATTAAAAGAAAAGGTAGGTGTTGGACCAGGAAAAAAACATACGAAATTTGCATGAAAATGAAATAATAAAAATGAAATAAATGTATTATATTTCCATATAATATATGGATATTCTCCTGTATATGTATGTTAGTCCTTTTTTGAGGTGGGGGTGGTAAATATGTAATCATTACTATCTATCTAAAGTACTAACTCTGTTACTTATATTTCCATAATCAAATATACAACTCTATTGAGTGGGCTAAAGCAAATTGTCTTGTGCAGTTGTGTGTTCTCATTTATATTCAAAAATGTGTGTATCATAAAGTTTAGGAAAAAAAATAAAGAGTTGCAACATCGTTTACCGATTTCATCATCGTAACTAATGTCTTTTAGTGTTACACTCATTCCATCCAAAAAATCATTCATTTTTATCCAGCAATCAAGCATCGGTTTTATAACTGATGCTTTGTTTGCTATTGGTTTGTTTACAAATATTAAAACGTTTGTGTTATAAAAAATATATATATATAAAAACAAAAATTATAAATAATGACTGAATTACAAAAGTAAATTAATTTGTTTTTAATAAAAAATATATTAAAAAAACAGCAAATGATTATTTTTTTAACATAATTCAGCGAAAAGAACCCGACTTTTGTGCAAACGCAGGAAGCGCACCATTTTGTAGGAAAAGGTCTTGAGAGAAATTAAGGAGGTGGATAACACCTTTCCGTTCTCTCGGGATGATATCATGATAATCATATCTGATAATTTAAAAAAATTATCAAATAAAAGATTTACTACCGCCGTTTCCATTTTCTTGTTTGTCAGTAATAAAAATGGTGCATTGCAACATTTCTGTTTCATAATGAAAATGTAAACAAATCACATAGTTGCATTGTTTCGGAACTTTGCAATGCAAAGTGTAAAGACTATAAAGAATTATATGAAAGAATAAATATTTATTTGTATTTTATCCCTGAATTCCATTTGATGTATGTACCTATAATTGAAATAGGGCAACATTAAGTCTACCATTTCAGCATTGATAATATCAGTGGGATATTCAACAATTTTACGCAAAAAGCTGGTATCTGACATTACTTTCAATGACTCATCCCAGGAGCTTTGCAAAAATTGTTTTTCCATATCAGGTTTTACTGGTTTCACACGTTTGCGGAATAATATGCATACACAGTCCATAATTAAAGTAATCAAATAGGGAGGTTTACCTAATTTACGTACAGTAGCAATATCAGCTGATTTAATTAGAGCTGTGTCGGTCGCGAACGAACGGGTTAAATTGAACGAATCAGTCAACTGAACGAAGTGGATCAGTCGTTCGTTTGGTCGTTCGGTCGTTCAGTCGTTCAATCTAAATCTTTTTTCTTTGTTTTGGTCGTTCGTTCGGTCGTTCAATCTTAATTTGTTTTTTTTGTTTTGGTCGTTCATTCGCGCAATCTAAACTTGTTTTTTCTTTGACGTGGTCGTTCTGCCGTTTAATCTAAATTTATTTTTTCTTTGTTTTGGTCGTTCGTTAGCATTTATTTTGTCGCATTTTTTATATGCATATTGTCAGTATTGCCATTTTGTTAATTTTTAACTAAAATTGGCCATTGTTTCTTAAATGTGGAAATACGTACTTTTATTAAATTGTTTTTACTTTTTTTTAAATCTACAGGAACATTTGTTCTAAATATAAAGTGACAATAAACATTATTATTTTGATTATAGAGTTACTTAAAACATTTTTTAAATAATATATAATAATAAAAAATAATATATCGTATTTTTCACACAATTTTTTATTTTTTTTGGAATACATTACATAAAAAATTTTCCGTATAAATTGGAATATCATAACATCCCATTGAAATAATAGTAATTTATACTAATGACATGTAGTATAATTTAGAAAATAATATTCTAAATATAAATATGTATGTATGTTTATTTTAAAGTATAATTTGTTACAATTTTTATTTATACACATAAAATTAAAAAAGTAAAAACAATTTATGTAATAAAAGTACGTATTTACACATTTAAGAAACGATGGCCAATTTTGATTAAAAATAAACAAAACAGCAACACTGATAACATGCATATCAAAAAATATGCAACAAAACAAATATTGAACGAATGACCAAGCAAAGAAAACACAAATTTAGATTGAACGACTGAACGACCAGAACAAATGAACGAAGTGAACGATCCGGATCACTTTTAATGACCGAACGAAAATGACCGCTCATTTAAGTGAACGATTTGGCACAGCTCTACTTTGCATATGTAAAAAATAAATACCGCAGTAGAACTGTATACAAACTTTGTATTCATACATTTTGGAAGTCAGCCTTTGTTTCTTTGTTAGTTTGTATGGATAAATACACAGACTGGATATGTAATACTATGTTCACACTTGTGTTTTTGAACGCGTTTAAGCAAAATGTTTTAATAACTAAACATAACCGTTCACATTATATTTGAGATGTTTAAGAATGACGTTTTATCAGCTGATATTGGTGCTTGTACAAAAAAATTGAGAAAATTAAAAATATGTCTACGAAAAATTGGAAGAATACAATTATGGAATTCTCAACATTAATGATTTATTTAAGGGTGAACAAAGGGTGTATAAACGAAAAAAAAACCGCGCGTCATACGAAAAAATATAAATATTATTTCAAAACAACTAATTCTCTTGTTATTATTGTTGTTGCTTTTTTAGTTTTTTCTAAATGTGCCGCCATTTTACACTATGGTAATGTGTTTAATAACCATAAAAATGGACAGTTTATATCATGGTGGAATTACTTACAAGGTGGTGTTGCCAACCCAGCTGAGTTTTTTTTTTTGGTCATACCGGTCCTGTCAAAAGTTTTGTTTGTATTTATGTTTTGTTTACATTTTGCTTTGTGTGTATTCGTGTTTTTGTTTTGGTGTAGAGACATGTATGTTGTTAACAATACACACACACACTTCTCACATGTGCTTTTTTAATTCACCATACCTGCTTTTGACATTAAAGAGCTGAAAAAACAAAAACAAATTCCCTGTTGTTTTTGTACTATATTCACCTGCCACCACCTTGTAAGTAATTTCACCATGGTTTATATTGTTTTGATGAAACTGTCCATTTTTATGGTTATTAAACACATTACCATAGTGTAAAATGGCGGCACATTTAGAAAAAACTAAAAAAGCACCAACAATAATAACAACAGAATTTGTTGTTTTTTCACATTATTTATATTTTTTCGTATGACGGGTGTTTTTTTATACAGTCTTTGCTCACCCTTAAATAAATCATTAATATTAAGAATTCCATAATTGTATTCTTACAATTTTTCGTAGACATATTTTTAATTTTCTCAAACTTGTTTACAATTTTGTACAAGCACCAATATCAGCTGATAAAACGTCATTCTTAAACATCTCAAATATAATGTGAACGGTTATGTTTAGTTACTAATACATTTTGCTTAAACGCGTTCAAAAACACAAGTGTGAACATAGTATAAAGCTAAATTTACAGTATTGACCATAAATCGACCTCCAGCAAGAAATTTCTTATAATTGTATCGATTTTAATTTATGTATGTATGTTTATATCCCAATTGACTATAAATCAGTGTTGATGCTTTAAGACAATCGTGTCTACATTTAGTTTTTTAAAACTTTGAAAACCAGTTTTGGTAGCGTAGTTTGTTTGCAGTAAAATTTGGCAAGAAAAGAACTTAGTTTTATATGTCATATTACTCGTAATTAAGTATTTTATGTGAATATTCGAGAATCCTTGGATAACAAGCAAATGGCAGTATGTGCCTTCCTTCCTTACACTACAAAGAGTTTAAATATTTGGGAATAGTACTGTCCATTGGATATAATAACTCTTTGACTTTGAAAAGCTATTTAAGATTAGATTGAGTATTTAGAGTGAATGGAACCGTTTAGAAGCTGCATACTCTTTTAAGGAAAGAACTATTCGCTGGTATACAGATGGATTAAAGGCTGAAGATGGCACAGGAGCGGGAATATTTGGACCTGAAACGATATATTCTGAGCCCTTTGAGAAACTCGCTAACATTTTCCAGCGGAGGTTCATGCCATTGAGAGATGCGCTCAATTCAACATGGAAAAATGTTACAAAAGGCAGAAGATGGCCTTACTATCTGACAGTCAGGCTTTCATTTGAGCATTTGGCTCCTATGAAATTAACTCTGAAGTTAGTATGGGACTGTCTGGTGAAACTAAACCGGCTGAGCAGGGACAATAAGGTCAGCTTATGCTTGGTCCTAGGCCGTGTTGGTATATAGAGAAGAGAAATGGCAAACAAATTTGACAGAAGAGCAGCATCCATGCCACTGATGTTCCCTATGATGTTGGAAGGGCATACTGAAGGCGAGTAAGGAAAAGGAGAGACAAATACTGTTCTTGGGCTGGACAGGTCTGAGACTTTCCAAATTGCTACTTCGCTTATGATCAAAGAAGACTTGAGTCTTGCATTAGATTCTCTTGGGACAACCTAAGATTTTAACGGGCCTTCTGAAAGGGCACTGCAGACTCAAAGGGCATTTAAATAGAATAGGAATAGCTTCGTGCGGTATATGCAGATTCTGTGAGGAGGCGATCGAGTCATCAGAGCACATACTAGCCAATTGTGCAGCATCGATGCACAATAGGAAGACATAACTTGGTGATTATCAAATATCAGAAGGGGAATTGACAAAATTGAAAGCGCCGAAACTGGGGGAGATACTATAGAAACCCTAGTTATGTGGTGAGCTGTACAATGAATCTACTGGTTGAAGTACTTTTGGTACCTCATTCATGAATGAATCATTCTTTTCTTTCACTTATGAATAGATGTAATAGATGAGTATGTGAAATAATTGTTAGTTTTGTTTGTAATCAAAGCATTTTCCTAACTTTTTAAAATCTTAAAATTTGCCAAAGTACACAGTCAGTTCTTTCTTATAAAAAAAAAAATACTATAAATACTGAAAAAAATTTATAAAAGCTTTACTATAAACAAAAATACATATTAACTTTCTGCACTCCTTCTTCAAAGAATTTTTTACTTTTACGCCTGTTTATATATTATATCATCGAATACGAATTTAAAATTTGACACACTAACTATTTAAAATCCGTAAACAAACTGGGCTTTAGACTAACAAAATTAAACACTTTAGGAAAGATAGGCATGAAGCTTCTAAGTCATAATATTCTTTCAGAAATTGCATTTATAGCAAATATGTACTTACTAATAAAATTTTAAATTTATAGCGTTGAGGATTAGCTTAAGAAAAAAAAAAAAAAAAATAAATAAACAGCTAACATGATTCAAGATTATAAAATATTTACATTAATATGTAATTGGCCATTACCACCCTCTATCAGGATTACAGCCTAGCTTCTCGCAGCATCCATTTTGTTTAAAGCCGACTCCGAACGATAGACTTGAGAAGGTTATTCATGGAAACCAGTTATTCTCGGAGCTTTTATCTGAAGACTGCTAAGAGCTAGTCGCCGAAAGAAATATGTTTTAGTATTTCTTTTTTCCCAAGATGTTAGAGCTGATGTTTGAACCCGGAGGCCTTGTTTATAAATACCGATTTACATAATACATACAGATTATAAAATATTTGTTTAGCCGGCATTAAAAACCTTTATAATCCTTATAATCTGCCATACTCATTTCTATGAAGTAGAATATTTTATAATGTTACCGAATTTTATGTGTTAGAGTACTTACTAAATTGTTATGTTACACCTCCAAATATAAGTGTTTGGCAAATATTTCTTTCTTTTACACCAACACTTTTATCCACCCATGTCCATTGTCGTCCGTCTGACCCGATTCTATTAATTTTTGTTTCATCGGACCATGTTACACTCATCTAGTCTTCAAAAGTGAATTTTTCATATTTTTTCGCGAACTCTAGGCGTCTTAAATTAAATTTGGGGGTGGCTCATAAATGGCTTGGGGCTGTTTTCGCGGGAGACAACTTGGAGTACTTCGCCGAATTAGAGGCAAAATGTGTGCTAAAGATTATATAGACATTTTAGAAGACTCATACATTCCAAGTCTCGACATATTTGGTTTAGATCCGGGACAGAATAGCATCTTAATGCAGAACAACGATCCTAAGCATACCGCGAAGATAACAAAACGTTGGTTTGAAGAAAATGGGATCAAGCTTTTGGATTGGCCTCCTCAGTCGCCGGATCTAAACCCATTAGAACACCTGTGGTCCATATTAAAGGAAAAAATTTTTGCTCAAAAAGACCCTCCAAAGACCGTAGACGAACTCTGGGAGCTTGCTGTTGAAGCTTGGGAAAGTATTGACCCTAATGTCTTGACGAATTTAGTGAAAAGTATGCCAAAAGTAATTAAGGCAGTTAAAAAAGCAAATGGTGTACATACCAAATATTAGGACCTAAAATCAATGGAATATTCAACAACGGTCATAATTGTTCACATGTGAATTTTTAAATTAATACTTATTTTTTTTACTCTTAACACACATTCTTTTAAAATTTTTTTCTTTTTAAGTTTTTTAGATGTACATTATTCTATATAGATAAAAAAAATTAAAATATACTTGAATAAAACATACTTTTTTTGATATATTATAAATTTTATTAATTTTGTGAACAATTTTGTCCCTTACTGTAGTTGTCAATTTTTACTTTGTTTTATGTACATTGTTTTTGTTTTCATACTTTTTGTTTTGGTTTTTTTGACAGTTAACTACCCTAACAAGCATCAAAATGCTGTGTTGTTTTTGTTACTGTTTTACTTGTTGTAATCTCAAAGGCACCTTGTGATAATTGTGCCATGACATTTTTGTTTTCCTAATTTTTGTTTGTTTGTGTGGGTGTGTTATCAGCGTTGTAAACAAACATTACTACTTTTTTCAAATTTTCTTTTTATACGCACATGGCGGTTTGTTCATATCTCTGAGCAGTATCAGCTTCAGCAGCAGTGATTAACCCAATGGCCTTGACTTTTTGTTTTCGTTATGAAAATGTCATTTATCTTCGCTTCATAAATTATGTTAAATTTTCTTTTTGCATTTTGTAGATAAATAAGTCACAGAATTTAATACTTTAATATTTGTGTATTGAATTTTTTTTAAATATCAAATTTTTGTATTAATTAACTAAAAAGCAAAAAAAAAAAATCAAAATAAAATTATTGGATACGTTGTACACAGGGGCTAAGTTTGTCATTCCAATACGTGAAAATTCTTACTCGAAGGTACAGGGTATTTAATTTTTATTTGATTATTTGACTAGTTATCAAATAGAGGGTATGGAAAGTTTTAATAATATCAGTCTATAGCGGGTGATAAACTTGCCTGTTTTTTGTCCCATATACTAACGAGTTGCTAATTTTTCATGATACATACGGTTGATAGAGTTTAAACAACTTTTGGGTACATTTAACACGTTTATTTTATTACAACATTGATACATACGGTTATGTTCTGGAAAACGAATTCGAGTGAAATTAAAATCGAGTGTTTTTTCCAAGACAAAAAATAAAACTTAATTGTGCAAATTATTGTATAGTTTTGATATTCAAAATAGTTGCATAAATGGTCATTAAGCGAATAAATTCAAAAAAATATCAAAAGAATTTCACGTTTACAACAATTTGAAATTTCATTCGATTTCAATTTCACTCAAATTCGTTGTACAGGAATATACCCGACAGTCTTTCAAAAATATTTACATTTAACACGTTTTTATTATTGGTTGCCAATGCATTAAACAGTTGTAAACGATGGTAATCGAAACTAAGTAAGTAAGTATTGACTTCTCAAATGTATTGTAGGTATAAACTATATACAGTATTCTACGCGTAATTGTCTCGACAAAAATGTAAAAATTTTTTGACAATTATGCGTAGGAGTCATTTAAACGTATACGGTTAATTACCTCTTTGAGGTAGTTAAACGAATACGCTTAATTGCCTGTGTATGTTTGATCTCGTAAAACTCTCTTTTACATCGAGGACGTTCTTTCAACATCAACGGAAGTAATTGGTGCAAATTTGAGCGCAATCGTTGCCTAGCTTAATTTCTTGCGTTGAGCTCAATATGTTTTTGACTACCGACGTGTTGTTTTATAGTTAATATTTTTTTGTGCTGACAATTGCTTATTGCAAACTTTACATACATAACTGGTCTTTACAACCCTGTGTCAGGATTACGGTCTAGCTTCTCGCAGCATTCATATTGTGTGTGTAAATTTTTATCCATGAGTACCGGGACCTACAGTTTAATCTCGACTCCGAACGACAGACTTGAAAAGCTTGTTCATGGCTATTACTTACTCTCAGAGCTTTTGCCAGAGGACTGCTGAGAGGTAGTCGCCGAAAGAAATATTTTTTTATATTTCTTTTTTTTTCTTTTTTAAGATGTCAGAGCTGGGTGTCGAACCCAGGGCTCATGTCTTAGTAAGCCAACACACTAACCACTAGACCACGGCGACTGCAAACTTTACAAAACAAAATTTTCTTATCAGTTTTATTCGCTCTAACATATTATTTGACACGGATTGCTTGATTTTCAGCATATTCTTATACTGCATTTACACCAAACTCAAATCAACTAATTACCAGATTTCAATTGAAATCTAGTCGTTTTTTACTTGATTTCCCATATAAAACAAAATCTACTTCGTTACTTGATTTCGACAAAATCTAGTTGAAATCTAGTGTACTTTCCGATGCAACTCTGTATTATTTCTAAGTTGTAATAAAAAATACAAAACTACAGTAAGTCGGGATTTACAATGTAGAAATTGAATGGCAGAAATTTTTCAATTCTCTTTTGCTCTTGCCTAAAACTTTTACCATATAAAACTTAGAAGACAAACAGAAGAAGCAAAAACTACAAAAGTGGAAAAGCAAAAGGCAAAATGTCCTGTACAAACATTCATGTACCACATTCTTCACATTTTCGTCACTATTTCTACAAATTTCTGTCTGTCGTTCAATTTCTACATTGTAAATCCCGACTAAGAAACTGACAATTGAAAAGAGCCCCATAAAACTAAAACAAAAATAAATTCAAGATTTTTGAACTATTTTTTATTGAATGTAGAATAATCAAAAGAAAAATTGTTTTATTTATTTATTCTTCCATTGAATATAAAATAATAAGAAAAAAATTGTTTTATTTATTAATTTTTTTATTTGCTGTTATTTTTATGAAAATGAAATCCTGCTAGTTGTCAAAATATGTCGGTGTAAACACTGTAGATTTTCAAAGTGATTTCAAATTAAATTTACTTGATTTGAGTTTGGTGTAAATGCACTATTATGAAAATTGTATTAATTTAAAAATCAAATTTTAATTTCATTTTTTATATCACACAATTATTAAAATTTTTCTCCAATATGTATAACGTTGAAAAATACGTAACTTTTAATTTAGAATCCATTATTTAACAATTTTTTTAAACGTTAATTCCCCTAAATGTAAAATTTGTATGCTTTTTTGACTTTTCTATCAAATTGAATATTGCATAAGAGTTTACAGTGGAGCTTCTTGATTTATTCACGCAAAATTCCCCAATTTTACAAATGTTGTTAATTTTAAGTATTTTAAAGAGTAAAATTGGTAATACACGTAAATAAATAAATAAATTCTTCTAACATACATACATATCGACGATGGAATTAAAGAACGCTGTACCTGACAAAACCTTAAATGTTCACCAGAGCCAAAAAACTTTCATAAATGTAGAACAAATACACTGGTATTTTTCATTTCACAGACGGCGTAAGTGAATTTATTTTCATCGTAGAAATCTGGGACTTGGACCAATCGACACCTATTTTTTTGCTGATAAAAATGATGCAAAAAACGTATTTTCGATTTTTTGTCAGTTACAGCGTTCTTTAATTACATCGTCGATATGTACAAATTTGTAAAATATGCCGTACAAATATGAAAATAATTGAAAAATGCAAAAGTATGCATTTATGGCGAAATATGTAAAAATATGTCGTAACAAATAGGATTTAAATGTCGTAGTTTTTCCTAAAATGATTTAATATTTTGCTTGTTTTCTCAGTAACATTCAGAAAATGAAATGCTATAATGCATATTTTTGGTTGCCCTAGTAATAATTAAAATTATTGTTTTAAGTAGTTCTTTAAAAAGATTAAGATTATAATGTTGATCTAATGTTGCATTGCGTAGTCTTGAACGAATTTTTTTGCTAACATACATAAAAATGGTAAATATTTACCCCTAACGTCTCCAGATACAGACAAATCAATTATTTTGGAAATTTGAGTCTCTAAATCATGACCTCTATTAGTTGGGCTCTTACATTCTTCGATGTCACTGTTTAGTTTCTTACCACTGGAAATAGGGCCTGCTTCAAACGCCTCATCCGGTGAGATATTATCAATTTAAAGTGAAACGCTATATTAATGCTTTTAATTCAGATTTTAATAACATCATGTCCAAATTATTATCAAAAACTATTCTTGTATTGGATTTGGATTTTTAAAAACATTTTATACAACTGAATACGTAGTTCTTCTTTCAATAAAAAATAAAAAAATTGAGCTTCTAACGAAGCAGTATTATAAGGGAAAGTTGTTAAAGTTTAGCTAAATTTAGCGAGTTTCAATTTTGAAGCAAAACATTTTTGTTACTTTATTTAGCTCATACCAGAAGTAGCCTAGTACTCCGTGTAGATTCTCTTAACACAACTTATTAGTTGTTATACTTATTCTGTTATATATATTCTCGATTACAAACCTGTTTTCAAGTAATGCTGTAATGCTCGAAATATTACATTTTTTCAATTTGTTAAGAATTCGTTCACTTATTTTTATAGTATAAGTATGTACGTAGCTTATTGGTAAACAGTTTTCTTAGGGAGGAGGGAACCTATATTCTTCCTAACAAAGCTTATTACGTAAGTCATGATTTTTATATGGCGAGTTCTCACTTGGAAGTAGCATTACAGTCTGGTAACAAAGTAAGCTGCATAATTATACAAGATATTGATTAGAAACTGATTCTATGTAATGGATAACACTACTTATGTAGAAATATTTAAATACATATTTATATATATGAATGTATTTAAAACTAAAACCCATGTTATTGTAATTTAAAAATCGAAGATGTGTATGATCAACATAAGAATGTCTCTTTTTGTTTTATTAATTTAACTATTCAATACGCACTTTGTCCTTTTTTAATGTTTTACTAGTATAACACAATTTGTTTTTTGATTTTTTTTTGTACATACAATACTACACACTAACAAATATGCTTCAGCTTTGTTTTGTTCATTAATTTAAACAATTGATTTTAAACAATTATCTAATTAGACAAATATATACATACCAAATACATCCTTTATTACTAACAATTTCATTATTTTGCATTTTATGTAAATACTTACGTCCGTAACATTTGCATTCAAATTCTTGTTAAACTTTTTGTGCATTTTGTTTATAAATAGTGTTGTGCTCATAGTTTTATGTAATACAAGAAAAAAGAGAAAAAAGAGAGATCATTTTGAAAAAAAAGAAAAAAAAATTATCATGAAAATATATAAAAATAAAAAATCTGATAAAAACAAATATCGAACCAGTTCTAATTCAGTTTCATTATTGTTATTATCGTTTAGATCTAAAAAATTCGAAATAAAAAATTATGACCACAAACTAAAGCTCAACATAAATTGAAAATTATAAAAATTAAAAATACATACACTCTTCTGTTGAATTAAATTTTTTAATTTGTAAATAAAACTAAAGTAATGTTACGCTCAATTATCACTTTAACACCGCGTTTTCACCATCACTTTTCAAATACTTTTATAAAATGTCGTTTTTTGACATCGAAAGTTGATATAAAGACTTATAAACCATTGAACAACAATAATAATAATGATACTGATGAAGGAGTTGGTCGTAATAAAAATGGTGGTAGTGGTACCATAAATCATCGGCAACTGGAATTGGACAAGGTTACCATTTCATAAATTAAGACATAACTTAATAATTATAAAAGATTTTTATAAATTTACATTGCTTTTACTTTTTTTTGCAAATTCTCGTTTACAGATTGATGAGGAAGTTGCACGTTTGTTGGCTCTAAAAGCCAAATTGGGTGATGAGCCTCAGCAAAACCAAAAGCTTATCTTAAAAACACCCAAAGGTACGCGAGATTATGGTCCACAACAAATGATGTTGCGTCAAAACATACTGGATAAGATAATTGCCGTATTTAAAAAACATGGTGGCGAGGCTATAGATACTCCTGTATTTGAATTAAAGGTTAAAAGTTCATAAATTTACATGGAAATATAAAATAAAAATATTTAATTTTTCTCTCTCTTTAATTCTTATAAATACAGGAAGTTTTAACTAGCAAATATGGTGAAGATTCGAAATTAATTTATGATCTCAAAGATCAAGGTGGCGAAATTCTTTCGCTTCATTATGATCTTACAGTTCCTTTGGCTAGATATTTAGCCATGAATAAAATATCAAACATTAAACGTTATCACATAGCTAAGGTTTATCGCCGCGACACGCCTTCCATGACAAGGGGTCGTTATAGGGAGTTTTATCAATGTGTAAGTATGTTTCGCCTACTAATTAACATTTTTTCTAAAGAAATTTGTCAGAAGCCTATAACTGCCAAAAGAAATCTTACTTGTGAGCTTAATACTGTCTAAAACAATGTCTCGCATTGGCTTTAATGTTTTGACGTGTAATTATTTAAGTTTTCACAACGTTTGTCCACACCTTTAAGGCAAATATATTAAAAGGTGTGGTTAGTCAATCAGTTGTCTATATATGGCGGGCGTTGTGTAAACGAATTTATTTTGTTATAAAACTGCCCGCACCTTATAATCTATTTACCTTGGTCCATTAATAAGGTCAACTCAATTCTTAAAATAAAATTGTTGGTATATATGTATGTATGTGTTTGCATTTTTGTAAAATTTAGATGACCTTATAAATAGGCCTTCAAACCATACCTTGGGAATAATGATTAGAAATCCTAATGATTAACAATTGGATTAGAAATTTTAATTGTGCTGGAAAATTGATTAATTATGATTAGTTAGCCATTTTAGACGATTACTAATTGATTAGAATAGAAATAATCAAAAATCTAATCACAATTAGTGACGATTAGCATTTCTAATCAAAACTAATCTAAAAAATAATTGATTAGATTTCTTGATTATTTTTGATTAGATTTGATTAGATCAACTATTTTTAATTATTTTTGTGAAAAGAAAATATTTATTTATCACAATTGTTGCTATATTTACATAATGTAACAGTTTTTGAATATTGCATAAAATTGCATTATATATTGCCACATACATATATATTTACATACTATTTACATTTATACATACTATACATAAAATAAATATAAAGAACGAGTTTTACAGAAAGTAAAAAAAAAACAAAAATGCATATTCAATAAGTTCTGTAAAAAAAGAAAATAGGTATACATATTACAATTACGTCGTTTTAAATGTATGCTGATTCTGCTTATATATAATTTACAAAAAATTGACATTAGACTTCATTAATACCAACTTTTCAAAAGAAAAGTCTTACAATGAATTTCGTCTTGGACTATTGATGATGCCTGCAAATGAGAATAGTCGTTCAACGGGTGCTGACGACGTCAGTGGGGTGTTAAACGATAGCAATGCTTCGTTCAAAACATTTTATTTGGTCCAACAACAAAGTGAACCAGCTGTGTCAAGTGTTCAGTTTAAGAACAGGGTGCACCGTATGCAATTTTATGCAATATTCAAAAACTGTTACATTATGTAAATATAGCAACAAATGTGATAAATAAATATTTTCTTTTCACAAAAATAGTCAAAAATAGTTGATCTAATCAAATCTAATCAAGAAATCTAATCAATTATTTTTTGGATTAGTTTTGATTAGAAATGCTAATCGTCACTAATTGTGATTTTATTTTTGATTATTTCTAATCTAATCAATTAGTAATCTGAAATTTTTATCAAAATTCAATTCTAATGATTAGATTATTTTATTTTTCTAATCGTAATGATTTCTAATTCTAATCGAAATTCCCCAGCTATGCTTCAAACCTATACGACAATAAATATTTCTCGGCCTCAATTTAATTTTATTTATTATATTCAAGATATTTATCGATACTTATTAATTGTAACCTTTTTTGCTAGCTGAGTAACTTGTAAAGAAATTTCTCTTGCTGGCTCTAAAAAAAAAAAGAAAAACAAATTAAAATAAAATTGTTTTCAGGATTTTGATATTGCCGGCTCGTATGATCCTATGTTACCAGATGCTGAATGCATTAAAATTGTTTCTGAAATTTTGGATACTCTTGACATTGGAGATTATGTTATCAAATTAAATCATCGACAATTATTGGATGGCATGTTTGAGGCCTGTGGTGTACCAGCTGATAAATTCCGCTCCATATGTTCAGCTGTTGATAAATTGGATAAAGTAATAATATAATAAGAGAAATACGCATATTTCAGAAAATTTTATATTATTTTAAAATTTATAATAATTTCAGTCACCATGGTCGGAAGTACGCCGTGAAATGATTGAGGAAAAAGGTTTGGATGAGAATACAGCCGATCAAATTGGTGAATATGTTCGTTTGAGCGGTGGTGCTGATTTAGTTGAAAGACTTCTAAGCGACTCACAACTTAAGGCTGTAAGTGCAGCTGTTAAAGGTTTAGAGGGCATGCAGCTTTTACTTAAATATTGCAACGCTATGGGACTTTCAAATAAAATAAGTTTTGATCTAAGTTTAGCCCGTGGTTTGGATTATTATACGGGTGTTATTTATGAATGTGTTTTAAAGGCTGAACCAAAACTCTTAGAAAATGGTACCTCCGAAGAACAGGGCACTGTAGGCTCAGTAGCTGGTGGTGGCCGTTATGATAATTTGGTCGGCATGTTTGATTCCAAGGGAAAACAAGTGCCCTGTGTGGGAGTTTCAATAGGCGTAGAACGTATATTCTCAGTGTTAGAAGCAAAAGCTATTGGGAGTGGTAATAAGCAGCGTACAATTGATATAGAAGTGTTTGTAGCATCAGCTCATAAAGGTTTGCATGAGAAACGTTTACGCATTTTAAATGATTTATGGAATCAAGGCATTAAGGTACATCAAATATATTGAATTTATGTAATTTTATAGACATACATCTCAAAACATTATTAACAACAATATCTTTTAGGCTGAACATTCTTACAAATTAAATCCAAAACTTTTGTCACAACTTCAACACTGTGAAGAAGAACAAATACCCTTGGCTATTGTCTTTGGTGATTCAGAATTGGAAAAAGGTGTAGTTAAGCTACGTGAAGTTACTAGCCGTAAAGAAGAAGACATTCCATTGGCCAATTTAGCCGATGAAATCAAGAAGAGATTACGCCAATAATGTATCTATTCGCATTGACTCAATGTTAGCAAATAGTTTTCATTTTATTTATTATACATTGCAGTGTATTTATGAAGTTTGAAGTTTGAAATTTTATTGAGCCTTTTTTTAATTTTCATTACAAAGAAAAATATACAAATAATTACAATAACAGAGAGAGAGAACTTAAGACTATAATGTAATATCCTAATTTACTTAAAAATGAATCCAGCACCAAGCTTTACAAAAATGGGAAAGTTATTTATAATAATTACATAATATTGTAATAATAAACGCTTCTGCTCGCAAAGCTTTCTTTTTTGATATGAGAATATTGTATCATACCAAATTTTCTTAGAACTTAAAATATACTTAAAATTAATTAAAATTAAAAGAGAAAAAAATAAAAAAGAAAAAATAATAAAATAAAAACAACGTTAAACAATAAAAAAGAGTTTAACTATCCTCTATGAGTACCGAGCAAAGTCTTATCATAAAATTTACATCGAATTGAAGTGTTAATGTCAAAACATGGAGCATTTTCAGATATATAACCCAATAGGTGATAAATAATTAATGTTGGACCAATTAAAATTGCTTTGACTTGTGTAAATTCCTCTTACAACAGCATTTTGATGATTCTTAACCCTAGTCACAAATCTTTGAATTATGTCACAAACATATAAACCGATGGGAATAACTTTTGATTCCGAATAAATAAAGACATTTGAAAATCTTCTATTTTGATAACGGAAATTTTTCCCGATACAACATCTTAAAATTTTCCTTTCAAACGCTTCAAATTCTTTTAAAACAGAAGGCGAAATGGTAAACCAAACGGGAAAAGCATATAAAAATACTGGTCTTATGCTAGTTTTATATAACAAAAGTTTTGTTTTAACCGATAAGTGTCTGTTTTTTAATAGCCTTGAAAATATCCCCATTATTTTATATGCCTTTCCAACAGCGGTACGAGCATGCTTATTGAATTTCAGAAGATTACTAAAATTAACTCCCAGGTATTTTATATTATCTCTTATAGGAATCTCTACTCCATTTAGGTACAAACGAAGCAATTTACTTTCAGGGACTACGAAACTTTTGCATTTACCAGAAGCATTTCGGATGCATATTGGAAGGTCGTAGAGAGCGGTTGTCTTTTTGTCAATTAAAAAAAAATTGAAATATATTAAAATTAAAAAAAAAAAAAAATTTTTTTTAATTCGTTAATTTCAAATAATTTTTGAAATCTAATATACATAAGTATATTTTAAACTCTATGGATCCCACTCCACCAGTTACGGATACTTTTGTTCCGTCGGATAAATTGCCTCCTGACAAACCTTTGTCGAAGGATATAAATAAATTATTTCTAAAGTCTGACTTATCTAAGAACGCCAATAGTCAATCTCTCTGTGACGCCAGTAAAAGAACTTTTCAACTGAATTCAGGTAATATTCAGGTATGTGATAGAAAACGAACGGTTTTCAAGTAAAAACGAAAGTTTAAAACGATCGAATTGGTATTAGGTGTGACAGAAATCGATCGATTTCATTTTCCATTTTTTTGTCAATTCCATTTGTTTCTTTTAAAAAACTTCAACTCTGTGCTATTATTTTTCATAAATCGACACTGTGTTATTGTTTTGACATTTATTAATGACATTTTGTTTTTTTATTTTTTTATAATTTTAAAATATTTGTTAAAAAAAATGGCTTTTGTTGTGGCTGCAAGTATAATAGTTATAAATGAACACAAAAGAAAAGAAAAAATCAAACGAAAACAATTACGCGACGCATCGAATCCATTGGACTTACCAGACAATTGGTATTACTATAAAATTTGTATACCACTTGAGGTAATTTCATTTTAGTTTTACAGAATACTTTCGAGTTAATAAGGATGCTTTTTTATGGATAATCAATTAGATTGGAGATAGTTTTCCATCCACAAAAATTCCCTTAGCTATCCAGTTAGCAGCCTCTTTAAGATTTTTGGCTGAAGGAAGCTTTCAGCGTTCTGTGGGAAATGATGCAATTGTTTCCATGCCCCGCACAAGCTTTGGTAAATTCTTTTTAAAAATGCTTGCACATTGCAAAAAATGGATCAAACTACAGATGGATGTTGAGGAAGTTCGAAAATCAAAGACATTTTTCAGATAAATTCGGATTACTCGGTGTTATTGGCTGTATATACGGGACACATCGTCGAACTTGTTAAACCGGGAGATATCTTCCTGTCATATTTTTTCCCTAAAATACTTATGTTTAAATGTTTTTAGCGACAAAAATATATTCAACTTACATTTCCTCAGTAATCAACAAAAAATTTTTTTAAGAAAAAAGTTGTTTGTTTGAAACAGACAACCAAATGAATATCGGTTTAAAAACAATAAAAAATAGAAAAGTGCTGTTTCTGTCACACTCTTTTTTAACAACTTTTTCATAGAACGAAATGAAAAATGAAATCGAATTCGATTTTAAGCAAAAACGAAAAGAAATCGAAACAGAATTATGTATCACACCTTTTTTCGATTTTAATTCGTTTTAGTGTCGTTTCGTTTTCTATCACATACCTGATTATTCAATCACCGAGTTCAAATATAAAGATAGCTGAGAATAGAAGAATTCCGGATAGTTATGTTGAAAAGGGAGCTCAAATGTTTGATATCCCCGATTTAAATTTTGATATGGAAAAAGAAATGCTTGATGAAGACCCACTTCTTTCGGCAATTTCTGAGGACGATGAATTTTCGCAATTTAACAATCGCAAAAGGAAGAAAACTAAGGTAGATTTAACTAATTTTAAATTGAATAGGAAACAAAATATTACACATTCTGAAGGAAAAACATATACTCCTAATTCACAAAACAGATTTTCTTTATTAGGGGAAATAGAATTTGAAAAAAGTCAAGCTGAAACTCTTAGAAATAAAACTGTTACTGCAGTTAATGCAACTAAGAATAGTTCTTTTTGTCCACCTATCTTTTTGTTTAATGTTAATGTTGAAAATTTAGTTGAACAGCTAAATTCAAAAAAAATTGTTTATAAAATTGTTAATAGAAATAAATTTAAAAGCAAACTTTTCGTAAAAGATGCAGCTGTCCATACAGAAATGATGCAGTTGCTAAAAAATAAAAATGTTGAGTCATACTCATATACACCGATGGAATTTAAACGATCTAAGCTAGTTTTACGTGGAATATATCATAAAACAGATTTAAATTTGATAAAAAATGAAATAAATTTATTAGTGCCTGATACAGTAGAAAACGTCTCGAAATTTTCCACAAACTTCTCAAAAAAGAATGGCTTTGATACAGGTTTATTTTTAATAACTTTATTTCCCGGTAAAACAGCAACAGAATTATTGGGGATTAAATACATTTTTAATCAGAAAATTACATGGGAATCTCCAAAGACTAAGTTTCAGGAAATTCAATGTTGGCGTTGTCAACATTGGGGACATACTTCCCGAAATTGTAATAGACCTTTCGCTTGTGTCAAATGTGAATTTAATCATGCTCCAGGAGAATGTCAATTTGTTCCTGACAAAGAAAATTTACCGTTCTGTGTAAATTGCAAACAACATGGACATCCATCTAACTTCAGAGGTTGCACGGCCTACAAAAAGTTTTTGGAAATGAAGGGAAAAATGAAGAACATTGTTAAGGAAAGAAATCAAAGAGCATCCTCTAACTTATTTAATGCTATAGGACAAAGAAGTTCTTATGCTGATTTATTTAAGGGAAAGACTCCAATCGTATTAGACAAACCAAAACCGAATTCGCCATTAGTAGAAGAATTCCTTAGAATTGCTAAAATGATTTGCCAACCGGATACTGTTTCACTTGAAAGCAAAATTGAGAAATTTTTGAATGAGTATAAAACTATGTCAAAGGAGGATGCTAAAAGACGTTGTTTAGCATTGTTAGATGACGTTAAAAATTCTTATGATGCATAAAATTTTTAATCTTTTAACTTTTAATGTTCGATCTCTTGTGGAAGTAAGTAGGAGGATAGATCTGCTTAACACATTAAGGAGAGAGGATATAGATGTAGCTTTTGTCCAAGAAACTCATCTTGGACAAAGACATAAGGTTTTGTTAAATGATTATACATTTATTAGAGATAAAAGCTCGCAAAGCGTGGCCATAGCTATTAAAAAAATGTTTAAGCTTACAAAAATTGATTTAGATTTAAGCTTTCCGCATATCTTCACTTCTATTGAAGTTAAGATAAATGACGAAATTATGAATATTTTACTTGGTTCAATATACATTCCCTGCAACTTTAATTCGTCGATGCTTAAAGAAGGGTTATCCAGTTTATTGAATATTTCCCAAAATTATGACATGTTTTTTATCGGAGGCGATTTCAACTCTCGACACTTGCCATGGGGTGACAGTATAATAAATGCTAATGGCAACATATTCTATAATTTTTTGCAACAAAATACAATTAATATTGTTCGCATTTCTACTCTTTCGCCTACTTATCCCAGTTCGGCTTCATTTCTAGATCATTTTCTTGTTAGTACAAATTGCATAGATCATTTTAATTCAAATTAAAAATAAATATCATAAATATTTTATATAAAATATAAAATCAATAAAATGGAAATATCTGGCAACATCGTGATGTCTAATTGATTTTTTTTACTTCGGCGTGTTTCACAATAGAATAATTAAGAATTTTATAGTTTAAAATAGTTTAAAATCTTCGACTTAATTTTTTATAATTAAATTTTGGACATATTAATTAAAATACGTGATTCAATAGTAATTTTATTATTATTTCACATTACTTTATAACACGTCATACTTTTATAACCTCACTTTTTTTTTGTGGACACCATGTCATCTTGTGATAATAATTCAATCTGTGGTCTTACTTCCTGTGGCAAGAATGTTACAAAAAAAACTGGCGGCATTGCCTGTACCATATGCAGTAAATGGTTTCATACAAGCTGCGCAAAACTTTCCACTGAAGAATTTAACCTCCTTGCAAAATCCAGAACCAAAATATTTTACAAATGCAACGATTGCTCATCCAGTATTTCCGAGATTGCTGAATTTAAACATGAGTTTAAAGAATCAAATACTAGCATCCATCATAAACTAGACACCTTACTACTGAAAATGGACAATTTTGATGTTCAAATAAAAAAGTTAAATCAAGATGTCTCAAGCTGCAATAAAGTCATCAAGTGTATGGAAGAAAAAAATAGCAAACAATTTGAGCAAATTGAAGACAAATGTGAAATTTTACAAAAACGATTTAATAGATTTGACATTATTATAAATGGATTACCAAAGAAACACATTCATCCCAGAGAAGTAGTGTTTAAAATCTTCCAGATCCTTAACGTGACAGTAACAGAACAAGATATTAATTTTTGCAGCTATATTAATAATAAGATATCTGTTCTGGTAAAATTCAATTGTATTTCGAAAAGGGATGCTGTTATGCATAGCTACTTTAAACATGGTAGGCTTCTTGAAGCAGATTTTTTAAACAACAATGGCCAAAAACAAATTTTTTTGAATGATCATCTAACCAAAAGCGGTAGAAATTTACTTCGTTTCTGCCGTCATCTTAAAAAAAATGATATCATATGCAAATTCAAGTTACTTAATTCGGATCTTCCAAGAGTTAAAGTGCATTTGAAAGACTCGTCTGAGAAAATATATAGCTACAGAGAATGCTTTGCTTTTTTCAACCAGGCTGATGAACCAATACATATGTTTAATCCCAACTCATCGGATAGCAACTTACCATCCTCACCGGCTACTAATATCATAGGTGATTTGCAACTCTAATCTCTTTTGTTTTTTTTTTTTTTCTTTTATTATCATTACCTTTTTGATCTCATGTACATATATTTATATTTGTAATATATGTGTATATATACACATATATGTATATATGTACGTATATGTGTTTATATATATATATATACCTCAGGATCTGTATTATCATTATTTTAAGTCTGAAGATCTTTAAATTTTTGTTTTGTTTTTATATAAATGAGTACACATACAGTCTGCTATGAATGATGCAACAGAAAATTTGTTTTCCGTCTCATGGTGGGTGGTATGCCTTTCTCATTTTTTTCTTTTTTACTTAATTATTTTTTTGAGTTATACGCTGAATTAAATTTTGAACTTTGTTATTTATACTTAGTGTTACATCATATTAACCCAATCGTCTTTTTATTGAAAATGCTTGTACTAAGCACTGTATACTTTCGCTCTATGGGTATGTGTGCAATCCTTAATATATTTTCATTATCTTTTTTTTCTGTTTTGATGTCCCTTAACGGCAACATGGGTCCGATTTTCAGTAATAGTACCGATTTAAAAAATATTTTCTCTAATTGCAGAAGTAACTTAAACATTGCTCATGTCAACTGCCAAAGTATCAACCCACGGTCTCAACAAGCTAAATTAGATGAACTTCGTAGTGTTTTAACTGACTCCGGCATACACATTTTTGGGCTTTCTGAGACGTGGTTGAAGGATGATATGCCTGACACTTCTATTTATGTTCCCGGTTATACTCTTTGCCGCAGTGATAGACCTTATCCCACCAGAGGTGGCGGTGTCGGTCTCCTGATAGCTAACTCCCTTAAATATAGGACAATTTTTTCATCAAAATTCTACAATAGCTGTGAGGCTTTGTTAATTGAAATCTCGTGTGCTGGTACGTCCGTATTGGTGGGTACTGTCTATCTACCTAATGGCGATCTGACTGCATTTGAGAGTCATCTGGGTAGTTTCCTAATGCAATATAGCAATATTATTCTTATGGGTGACTTTAACACCAATTTATTTGAACCTACCAAAGCGGATAAGATGAGGTCTTTGTGTACTAGACTTGGATTATCCTATTTTCACAATTCTTTACCAACACACTGGGATATTAACCACAATACTACTTCCCTTATAGATTACTTCCTGGTGGACAAGACCTCTCTAATTTCTACGTCAGGACAAGGGGCATTACCCTTTCTTCAGTCAAATCATGCTCTAATCTATATATCGCTATCAATTTCCTTTGTGCCTATTGATATGTACATTGAGTACCGTAATTATAGGAACCTGGATCTTAATATGGTCAGTTCACATGTTGATCTCTTTGACTTTTCACGCTTTTACCTTGAGAGCTGCGTTGATACTAAGTTGGATATAATGAATGGGCTTTTGTCTGAATTATTTGAACTGGTCCCGACTGTCAGATTTAAAGTTAAGAATGGGAGAGATCCCTGGATGAACAGAAGGGAAATTGTTGAGGCGAGGTCCTATCGGGATTCTGCTTATGTCAATTATAAGAATAATAATGATGAAGGGAATCGTGCTGAATACTGCAAGCGTAGAAATAAGGTCAAATCCCTAATACGTAAATTTAGAAGGCAGTATCAGATGGCTCTTTTCGATGGTGCAGATAGTAGGAAAATTTGGAGATTATTAAACCGATCAGAACGATCGAGAATTAATTTAAGTGAATCCTCTGTTGATGTGGATGACCTTAATAGGTCATTTGTCATCGGTAATGCTTCTCCGGAGCCTTTTGATTTCAGCTCTTTTAATGGACATCTGGATGGTTTTTCTTTTCAAGTTGTAGATGAGGTGAAACTACTTTATGCAATCTCCAGAATCAAGTCCAATTCAGCTGGTAGTGATGGATTTCCAATTAAATTTGTTAAACTTATCTTTCCACATATAATGAAGCCCCTTCTACATATGTTTAATGCAATTATTACTTCATCTACTTTTCCCGAGAAATGGAAGCTTGCCCGTGTTGTACCCATTCCCAAAGGAGATACAAATGATAATTTTCGCCCCATTAGTATATTGCCCGCTCTCTCTAAGGCTTTGGAATTTATTTTGAAGGATCAGATTATGGATCATATCTCCAGGAGGAATCTTATTTCAGATGCACAATACGCCTATAGAGATAGACATAGTACTACTGGTATGTTATTGGGAATGACGGACACTATTAGGGAACACTTGAACGAAGACATGGACTGTGTTATGGTTTCAATTGATCTTTCCAAAGCGTTTGATCGTCTTGATCATGGAATTCTTATTCATAAATTAAGGGAAAGGTACAATTTTTCTGTAATGGCTTGTAAACTTATAAATTCGTATCTGTGGAACAGGACACAATTTGTTAATTTCCAGAATAAGACCTCTGACATTATTCCTGTTTATTTTGGTGTACCACAGGGATCTATCATCGGCCCCATTCTGTTTCTTCTTTATTTAGATGACTTTTTGGACTGTCTGGACTTGGCCCAAGTGAGACCGTTTATTTATGCTGATGACATTCAGCTGTTATTTAGTAAACATAGGGATTTCCCGGATGTCCTCGAAAACGTCATCAATTTCACACTCTCGAACGTGCATGAGTGGATGGTTTCCAATGCCTTTTTGATCAACGCAAGCAAGACCAAGGCTATTATGTTTCGCAGAATGCATAGGAAGGTTGTTTATCCCAGAATTATAATCTCTAATGATTTAGTTTCGTATGTTGAATCTATAAAATGCCTCGGAGTGAATGTTGATCAATTTTTAAATTTCGACGAACATATTAATATTATTTCTTTGCGAGTAAGTCGCGGACTTAGAAAACTTTACCACATGGGCGTACATCTTCCCACTAGAGTTAAGTATATGCTGGCCCACACTCTGTTATTATCCCATATTAACTATTGTATTGAGGTTATTTCTGGCATTCAACCTTACAATTTGAACACAGTAAGGCTAATCGTTAACCGAATTGTGAGATTTGTTTATGGCATACCTTACCATGATCATATCTCAGACTCAGTGGCAAATTTTCTTGGCTGTACTTTTGAGCAATACCACCGCATGAGAAGTTTGCTTTTCTTTTACAAGGTAATTAAATATGGTACTCCTGCGTACCTGTTCAATAAATTTTCCTTTACTCGATCCACGAGGAATCCCCAAGTTATCTTTCCTCGTATAATGTGTTCCGTTTTTGAACGCTCTTTTCTTGTGAGGATCGCTAGGTGTTGGAATACTCTACCATCCAATTTACGTTCCTTTTCTTACTCTTGTGCTCTGTTCAGGAGACAACTTCTACTTTTATTTTGATACTTTTACTGATTTTTTTTGCTACAACCAATACATTTTTTTTAAGGATTGCATACCACCCTTTCTTTAACTAAGTATGTTTTATTTTATTTACTTTTAACTACTCTCTACTTATTATAATCTAACTTTAAGTTTATCTTATGTTGCCTATATTGTTTATTTTGTAAACATATTAATACGCTTTGGCCTTGAAGGCTTTTTGTATTGTTTCTTGAAATAAATAAATAAATAAAATAAATAAAATTATGAAGTAACCAGCCTTCCAACATTTTCAGACCACTTTCCTTTAAAGCTTAGGTTAAAAATGTCACACTTTGAAATAGTTTTAAGACCCCCTTCTTTATTCACTTCTTTTAAAAACACAAATTGGGACAACTTTCGTAATGATGTTCGACGTGATATTATTTTAAATTTTCCAGAGCATAATAAAAACCTGGCAAACTCTGAGATAGATAATTATATTAAATATTTTTCTGATATTATCAACGCTAATTCAAATATGCATTCCGAAAGGATAAATCGTGACAATCGGAAATTTTTTATTTCAAATAATATAAAATTTCTGTTCAAAATTAAATATAATTGGCAAAAGCACCTAAAGAAGTTGTTTCATCGTAATTTAAACCGTCACTGCCCTGAATATTTACTCTTAGCTAAACAAATTCATTTACTGAACATCATTATTAAAAGACAGGTTGAATTAGATCAAGCTAAATTATTCGAACACAAAATGAGGAATATTAAACCTGGCCCTACTGCTCATAAAAAACATATAATTTAATATGTTACAAAAAAAGACAATTGCCACAAGATATTTCTGTTAATGGAATTCACTTAGAAAATGACACTAAAAAACTAAGTGCATTAAAAGATTTTTTTTCTGAAATTTATAGTGAAAAACAATATAACTTTGATACTTCCTTAATTGTTGATGAAGTTCAAACAGTCTCTGCCGGAGTTAAGAATGTCAATTTGAATTTAGCGATACATTTTCTTCTTTGAATAATTTAAATAATAGTAATTTTGTAAATTTGCAACAGGTCTCCGTAATAATAGGGGGCGTAAATAATAAATATTCAAGTGGATTGGATAATATTTCGAATTATATAATTAAAAAACTGCCATTAAAAGCTATGCAATTTCTGACTATTATATATAACAACTGTTTAAATAATTCGTATTTTCCTGTCATTTGGAAGAAGTCAAAAATTGTTCCTATTCGGAAAAAATGTAGCGATACTGATATAAATAACCTGCGACCAATTTCATTACTTTCAAATTTAGGTAAAATATTCGAAATTATAATTCGTGAGAAGATGGATTTAGATGTAAGGTCTAGCTATATTCCAAACTTACAATTTGGGTTTAAACATAGTCATTCCACTTTAGACGCTTTATTAAAATTTCAAAACGATGTCGTTGAAAATCTTCGTGGAAGGAAGTGTACATTTGCCGTTTCTTTAGACGTAGAAAAAGCATTTGATCACACGTTCCACGACGGAATTCTTTTTAAGATGATTCAAATTGGTTTTAGCACTCCTTTAACTCTTTGAGGTTTGGTGGTTAGTTATCTAACCACCTATTGTTGCTTGTTTAAACTTGTTATCATTCAATCCATTGACAAATTATTTAATAATAATGTATCAATAAGTTTAGTTGACCTAAATAAATAATAAAATAAAATAAAAATAATAAAACATTAATCAAACCAAAAATGCAGCTGTTCTCTTAAAAAAATTATATCGGTAAGACCGTGGCTGAAAGAGTTAATTAAATTATTTAAAAGTTTTCTTAGTAATAGATCTTTTAAAATATTTTTTAATAATAATTTATCAGAACAGGGTGAAGTAAAATAAACATATTTATGTATGACTTTCCTCATATTATAGATCAATCCATAGGGATATTATATGCCGATGATTGTTTATTATATGCACATGATGAGTCCCCATATAGAGCGCTAGACAATGTCTCTAGGCATCTATCGACAGTCAAACAATTTTATAATAATTGGGGTATTAAAATAAATACAGTGTATTTATGATGGCACTGTTTTACAGAAAGAAAGACATGGCTAACAGATTGCATATAAGTTTGTAAAGCCTGCAAGAAGCTAAATTTGTTCACTTTTTTAAAACAAACCTATAGCTTTACCAAACTGGATGAATAATAATAAAAATAATAAAACTTGTGGAATAACATCGAGTTATATATTTTTGTTTTATTTATTAGGGTTAAAGGCATTACCTACATAAGTTTTTATATTTAAAGTTTTTTGTTTTTGTTATTCTGTGCTAAAGTTATCTCGAAGCTGGTTGGACAAATTTGTTATAGCTTTCACATAAAAATTTTAATAATTGCTAAGTTTAGTAAAAGATATGCAAAATGGATTTTGGTACTTTATTGCATATCGCCAAGAAAAATAGTGAAAAAAAGCAAAAATGATGTAAGTAAAGAAAATATTGAAAAAAAAAATCTTTTTTGAATCGTACGCACAGAAGATGCCTGTGCATTGACATTTATTTGTGTAAAAAATACGCAACTAAAAAAAAAGTATTTGTTAATTTAAGCATATGTTTATTATAAATTTCTTCATTATTTTAATTAACACTTGTTGTTTTTGTTTATTGACATTTCTGGTTTTGTTTTTTTTTTCTATAGGGAAAATATTACAGCACAAAACTTGCTCCACCAAAAAAAGAGACCAAAGAAAAGAAATTATCGGAAAATATACAAAAATTCTTACTACAAAGAGAACAAGAGGAGAAAAGGAAACAGCAAGAGCAGCAAGAAAAACTTAATCAACTACAGTTATTTCCGCTTAATTGAGTCTCTAAAAATGCACGACTTTTGGTGCAATTAAACGGGAAACTCAATTAAGCGATACTCGGTTAATTGATTCGCCGACGCAATTAAAACGAAAATCACTTAATTAAGCCAGACGAGCAATAAAGCGAAACATCCACGTGTATAGAGAAAATGAAATTCATTTTTTTATTTATTAAAAAATAGTGTTAGTTTATTGAGACAAAACAAAAAAAATCAGGTACGTTCATCGTACAATATTTAAAAAGCAACAAAAATTACAAAATTCTATATAAAAAGAGATCAAAATTTAAAATAATTACATTACATAAGTGCATTAGGGTGTCCCAAATAAAATTAAAAATTGGAATTCTTGGGAAGATCATTCTTAATTTGGATACTCACAAGGTAAAGTATTTTTGGGAATTTTTTCAGATTTTTCGGAAGTGGTTTAGAGGTCGCGCAAATTGATTTTTAATCAAAAATCGAGCTTTTTGTCAATATTGTCAAAGCAAATATTCCGATCTTTAATTTTATGTGCGTAAATAATAAGCTTCGGCAATAATTTCGCACATTTTGATACATTATATAACAGTTTTTCCTAAATTTTCAACAAATATCGAAAACAATGTTTTATAACTTTTAAAATTTGTATAAAGACTAAAAAAACTAATGATGCAATTTAAAAGATTATTAAGTTTTAAATAAGTTACCAGAAAAAAAATACATTTTCTTTTACCGTTCTCGAGTTATACACTTTTAAAGCTTTGCACCCATTTTTAATACTATAAAGTGTGAACTAGGTTGGCATCGGAATTAAATATACAACAATTTTATAAACAACAACAAAAAAAATTAGATATGTTATAAATCATGTATTGGGGTTCTTGTGATGCTGCTCTATGCCCTGCAGTAAATTCTGAAAGTCTGTCTCATAAGTTGTGATATTAAAATATTCTGATATAAAAATATTGAACTTTGTGTTTTGCTTCCTGGAATGCCTTAAAAAACAGATAAGTGCAGGACGGTAAAATAGCGGTTTTTGATTAGTGCTTGAGATAAATTTTATGGCTTGAGATAAAAGGTTTTATGATGGAATCTAACTGAAAATGTCCAATTTATGTGTGCGGACACCACAAGCTCCAATACAGGACGGCGGATTGGGGCATGCGTTTTACATACATAACTGGCCTTTACAACCCTGTGTCAGGATTACGGCTTAGCTTCCCGCAGCACTCATGTTGTGTGTGTCAATTTTTATCCATGAGTACCGGGACCTACAGTTTAATGTCGACTCCGAACGACAGACTTGAGAAGCTTGTTCATGGCAATTAGTTACTCTCAGAGCTTTTGCCAGAAGACTGCTGAGAGGTAGTCGCCGAAAGAAATATTTTACTTCTCCAAAAATTAAAAAAACACGTCATATTTTTGGCATGTCGCCATCATATGTTGGAACTAATTGCTGGATCAGCGCTTAAGGCCCTTAATATTGAGGATCAAATTACATCCCCACAAATTAAAATTTTCGTCACTCTTCAGCAAAGGTGGGCTAAAAACAATTTTTCGGATTGTACGAACCACGAAATTGTTGGAAAAATTATCCCAATTAATTATTATTGATACGAAAAGATCTAATAATTTTTGTAAAAGGGCAGCTAAAGAATATACAACTAATGGAAGATTATAAAGAAATAACAACTGAGCCTTACTTTTGGGTGATAGACTTGAGCACCATCCAACAATCAAGTCTCCTGGAGCTATTAACCGAGCTCGCTGGATGATGAAAATTATATACTCTTAAAAAATATGTATTTTTCGAAAGCAGCTACAACCTTTCATTCAAAATTCAGAAATTGATGCCTTCTGAAACAGACTTTCAGAATTTACTGCAGGGCATAGATCAGCATCACAAGAATCTTAATAAATGATTTATAATAAATCTAGTTTTTTTATTGTTTAGATAATTGTTGTATAACCTAGTTCTCACTTTATAGTATTAAAAATTTCATACAGTGGGTGCAAAGCTTTAAAAGGGTACAACTCGAGAACGGTAAAAGAAAATTTATTTTTGTTCTTATTTAAAACTTAATAATCTTTGAAACTTCATCATTAGTTTTTTTAGTCTTTACACAAATTTTAAAAGTTATAAACCATTGTTTTGGATATTTGTTGAAAATTTAGGAAAAACTGTTATATAATGTATCAAAATGTGCAAAATTATTGCCGAAACTTACTATTTATGCACATAAAATTAAAGATCGGAATATTTTCTTTAACAATATTGACTTAGAAGTCGAGAAAATATCGATTTTTTACCAATTCATAACCATAATTTAAATAGAGCCCAAAAAGCTCGATTTTTGGGTAAAAATCAATTTGAGCGACCTCTAAACCACTTCCAAAAAATCTGAAAAAATTCTCAAAAATACTTTGCCTCATAGTGGTCCAAAATAACCTTGATCCCCAAAGAAAAATTTTTTTTGGGACACACTAATGTGCATGCGAGTGTACATTAAATGTTATAAAAAATATTATACATACATAAGTAAAACTATGATTAAAAAAATCAGTCATCAACATTTGAATTTTAGATTTGTTAAGGCTTTCGATGATTCGTTTTTCTATATCGTCCATGACAAAAATTTTTTTGGCGCAACATAAATGGTTTTACGTTAGTGGAGAAAAAAATTAAGCAGACGAAATCAATTAACTGAAACATTTGTTTGTGTTTTTCGCAATGCGGTCTCATTTTATGAATCAATTAAACGGGAGGCGCAATTAAGCGGAACTCAATTAAACGGGTACTTTTACATAGGAGGTTATACAGAATGATTTCGATTCATGATTTTTAGTACAATTAAGTGGGAAACTCAATAAAGCGGGGCTCAATTAACAGAAAATAACTGTATTGGCGATGCGAGATGAAAAATCCAAAAATAAAATTCGTAAAATGTTAAAAGTTACCAAATCGGCAAATCGTTCTGTATTGGAGGATGCAGTCAATACAGAACATACTGCCATAACCTTGCAAGGACCCGAACAACCAGATCAAGATGATTATGGCTATGTATCCACTGAGGCCAATTCATTTTATCAGAAATATATAGATAAGGTAATTATATATTTTTGTTGAAAGATCACCTGAGCTGGAAGAGGGGCTCAACGTTCATTGAAAGTTTTACATCAATAAATGCAGGGATGCATTGGCCTGTAAGGTTTAGAATTGCTCACTTTTTCAGTTAGTAATACTTACACACAAATACTAAAATTGTTAGTTCTTGATTATTGTTTATTTAGAAAACAAGATAGGTGTACGTCTAACAGAATACTGAGTGGGGTTGTATAATAATTTCGAAAACGAAACGATCTTTATGTAGTAAAAAATATACCTATAGTTCGCGTAGTGAATTAATTATTTATTAGGAAAAGTAGCGCAAACATTAATTACTCAGGATCGATTACATCAATTATTTGGAAATATGTAATTTGGCAAAATATGCTTTAAATCTGTCAGCAGCACTAACAGTTATGTTTGAAACTTGAACAGTCCGGATTTTGGGTGTGTAATTCTATAATGATATCTATTGTAAAATCAAGGAAATATAATAAATAGTCAAGGAATAATACCTAACAAAAATCTGTCTTTTCAAACATCACAAAAATATCTTGGTGGAGTAAAAAGTTTACGTGAAAAATAAAAATATATTTTAAAGTATTGTGCAGGAAGTCAATTTTTTTCAATTTCTTCCAAAATCAAATAATTAAATTGATTATAATTAAAAATATATTTTTGAAATGGGTATACCTCAATTAATCGGTTAAATCGAATAATTAATATTGTATAAATTTTTCAGGTAAACTTTTTTCCATAAACAAAAACAAAAAAGGAGAACTAAAATACTAACTTGTTCACAAAGGGATAAAATCGTCAGGGATAATTTGGTAGAAATTTGATTTAATGATGGGTTTTATTACAGGCAGGTAACTACCTGCTCAAATCGTATAGTGTTTTCGTTTCTACCAAAAAATGTTGCCTTTCATAAATTTTTCTCCCTCATCTTGACAAAATATTCCTTTTTAAAAAAACTATCATTTAGAGCAACAATTAAAAATTTCGATTAAAATAAAACGAGATCAAAAAAGAATGTGTAACATCCTATTTTTATATAATATAAAAATAAAATGTTACACATTTTTGTAGAAACGAAAACGCCATTAATTTTTATTTTGTATCTTAACACATTTGGGTTTTTCCAGACGAATTATTTCATTATTGAATAATTTTTAACTTACATTACAACTACCTAGTGGAACAAAAGGAACCCTTAAATCTATTTTTTATAGGGACAAAATACATTATTTTGTCTAAATAAATACACTCGAACATTTTAGAATCAATTTAATATTCTAAGGCCCATTATTACAACTTGCCGTTAGTTAAAGGTAGGATTTTATCAGGTAGATAAATTGCTTGTTATTACAAGTAAACCTTAAACTAAAGGTAAGATAATTTTTCCATTAACTTTATCGGTCACATTAGGTTAAAGTTTATTTGTAATAACAGAAAGAAATTTAACTGCCTAATAAAATTCTACCTTTAACTAACGTAATAATAGGCCTAGATAAGGCACTTTTGTGTTAAGCATGTATCTTATTTTTTTATTAATAAAAAAAATTTGTTACTACTGAAAAAGATGTCAACTTTATGGCAACAGGACATATTAATATAACAGCACACTCTGTCAATGCCTCAAACTAAGTAAGCGTGTTCTTAATTCTAAATCTCAAAAGTGAATGGATTAGTCTCATTTCAAGTAGTTCAGGTTCAGTAACTCTGGTTAGTTCAAAATATAAATTTTCTGTGATTACTAAACTTTCCCAAACACTTTTTTATATATCAAATGTAAGGATTTTGTTTTTCAACTTATTCATTTGCTTTGCAAGTAACTTATTAATTGATTAGCAATTTTTCGTCTTAAAAATAAAGATTTTAGATTTTTTTTACTTTTTTTTAATACACACATTGATAGAAATTTTTTCCATTATATTAAAAAACATTTTTAGGTTAAAGATGTAAAGGAAGACAAAGGCTTCGCTCCTAGTAGACCACAATCACTTAAAGATCTCACAGGTACAAAAGAGCGCGTTAAAGCTGCCATAACACGAGAAATTGAGGAAAAAAATAGTCATACACGCCATCGTGTAAGTCATATTAAAGAACCATCATCATCCTCTAGTTCTGCTGGTGTAAATGTTTCAAGATCATCGAAGCCACTGTACGATCCTGAAGCTGAAAGATGTCAAGAAGAAGAGGAACGATAAAAACGTGAGGAGGAGAAGAAAAAGATGAAAAGTCGTAAACCACTACCACCTCCAATGGATTTTCAGGCGTTACTTAAATTGGCCGAGAAGAAACAGCATGAACCCATTGATTTACCAGTTGAGGTTAAAAAGAAAAAAGAACCAGAGAGATTAATGACTATGAAGGAAAAACAAGAAATGGAAGAAAGGCAAAGAGCAAAAGAAGCCAGAGAACGTAGAGAAAGGGAACGGAACGAAGAGTATGCAAAGGGTAAAAAACTAGATAAAGATAAATCGTCTTCAACAGTGGCACCACAACGTATGGAACCTAATGGCAGGATACCAAAATTAAATCAACCAAGTAGTGCTACGGGCAATAGCAAATCATCTAGTAATACATTAGTTGATAAAAAAGGTTCTTCGAATTTGTTAGATAAAAAACTATCTTTAGCTCCCACTGCAGCTAAAACTTCTACTTCCGTTAATGGCAAAACTTCAATGTCACAATCAACAAGTGCTAAATCTAGTAACAAATTAAGTGCCTCATCATCAAGCAGTAAATCAACAGCGTCAACAGTCACCAGTAAAAATCCCTACAGTGCAGGTGTAAATAAGCAGCCATATAATGGTCCTACTAGAGAATTTCCTCCCCGTGACATGAGTGCAATTAAATCTAAAGAATTCCCACCGCGTGATATACAAAAAACGCGGCAATTCCCCCCATCGGATGTTCGCAGGGGCCCAGCCCATGCTTCTAATAAACACACTGACAGTAAAAAATCAGTAGCTTCCAAAAGTAAGTATAAAACTATATATTATCAAGAAAAAAAATTTTGTAAATTTTGTTTTGCTTCATAGGACGCATTTTAGATGATGATGATGATTCCGAATATGATTCTGAGTTGGATGATTTCATTGATGATGGTGATGAAGAAGAAGATTATTCATCACATATTAAAGCCATTTTTGGTTATGATAGATCAAGGTATGACTTTATTATTCTATTGTAGTATTTTGTAAAACTAACTTATTCTTTTTTTTTTTTTTTGTTCCTTTTAAAGATACCGGGATGAAGATTTTGATGACCGTAATATGGAATCGAATTTTGCTCAAGTTCAGCGTGAAGAGTATATTAGTAAAAAAATAGGTATGTCTTATATGGCTAAACCCAGAATTGCGGTTTTAATAAAAGTGTATTATTTCTTTTAATAGGCATTCAAGAAGATTTGGAAGATATGAAAATGGAAGCTATGGAAAAGAAACGTAAAATGATGATGAAGAAAAGACGCTTACATTAAAATTTAGAATGTATTTTTCGTTTTGTTATTAAAAATAAAATTTTTTTTTATTAATTATAGAGTTATCTTAGCCAACGCTTCTCAAATTACGCATCAAATATTTTATATTATTACTGTATATGAATGTACATTGTACACATTATGTTAAATAGTTAAAATTTAGATTTAATACCAAAAAAAGCATTAATATATTTTATAATAAAATAATCTATTTGCAATTACAAAAATAAACACGTAACTCATGTTATACCATGAAAAGTGGTGGGTACTTACATGATGGTCTTGAAAAATAAAATAATCTGTTGTAATGTCGACATAACTAGATTTATTATGGCGGGGCATGATTTGCATATAAATATGTTGGATTGTTTGTTCTTAATTTAAATTAAATTTTATTAAAAGAATTTAGATAATTTTGTCAATGATGGAAAATGACCTGGGTCAAGTACATGTTATCAATGTCAACTGACTAATGTGTGCAAATCGAAAAAAAAAGATAATTAGAAAAACAGTTCAGATTCTGATTTTATAGTTGTTATGTAGTTGACAAGAAAGTAAATTTCTAGAAAAATAAGAGTGAGTTAAATGTTGATGATTGTCATGAATATGTAAAGGGCACAAAGAACTCTGATGAGACTAATGTAGCTGGAGTCGAAAACATGATTACCTTGGTTGGTGTAGAATAACCACACAGATGTAACTTTCTCTTTTGATTCACAATTCATTGCAAATATAATTTAAATGAAGGCGTTTGGTGATGAAGCACTATTAGTTGATGAAAATGATTAACAATCTAACTGGGATTTGTACTCAGATTTTCAGATCAATTAAGACCAAAATTCGATATACATATGTACATATTTTTTAACTTCGCAAAACGGGTATATGCATTTTCACCTGGAAACCCATATTTTAATTTAAAAGTTACAGAAATAACGAATTTTATTAAATACTAAAATTTACAACCCAGTAACAGTAATCTTGAATTTCTCCGCGAACTTATCATAAGGTGCTTTTGAGATTGCAATAAGTAAAACAGTAACAAATACAATAGGGCTTTTTGATGTTGGTCAGGGTAAAGGACTGTCAAAAATACCACAGCAAAAAGTATAAAAGGAAAAACATTTTTTATAAAGCAATGAAAAAATTTATATCTCTATTCACAAATTATCTGAAAAAACAAATAACCTGTTTCTAGAACACGATGGTTTCTGACATTCGTCTTTTTATATGTGAAACAATAACAAAAACACTTAAATTTGTTAGTGTTTCTCATGGTGAAATTACTTACAAGGTGGTGGCAGGTGAATATAGTACAAAAACAACAGGGAATTTGTTTTTGTTTTTTCAGCTCTTTAATGTCAAAAGCAGGTATGGTGAATTAAAAAAGCACATGTGAGAAGTGTGTGTGTGTATTGTTAACAACATACATGTCTCTACACCAAAACAAAAACACGAATACACACAAAGCAAAATGTAAACTGGGTTGGTAACACCACCTTGTAAGTAATTCCACCATGTGTGTGTGTTTTGTTAACAACATACATGTCTCTACACCAAAACAAAAACACGAATACACACAAAGCAAAATGTAAACAAAACATAAATACAAACAAAACTTTTGACAGGAGCGGTATGACCAAAAAAAAAAACTCCGCTGGGTTGGCAACACCACCTTGTAAGTAATTCCACCATGCACATGTGCTTTTTTAATTCACCATACCTGCTTTTGACATTAAAGAGCTGAAAAAACAAAAACAAATTCCCTGTTGTTTTTGTACTATATTCACCTGCCACCACCTTGTAAGTAATTTCACCATGCTTATAATCACTACGCCATGGTGAATATATTAAAATTTACTGGTATGGCAGCACTGTTATTTATTCGTAATTACCTGCTGTCAATTTTTTAGACAATTTTTATTGAGTCCGCCGCGTGTAAAGTTTTTCTATATGAATTGCTCGAATTAAATGAAATAAAACTTTAAAATCCAAACAAATACTAATTTAAAACTATAAAATATTAAAAAATATTAACTGAAACTAAAGAAAAAAAAAATTATAAAGAAAGGGATACCAATTTTGTATTTGTTGTTCGTTTGTGTATAGATTGTGAGTGTGCAATTGTGTTATATTTTTAGGAATGAGTGATACGCGTGAACAAATTTTGGAAGAAATTAAAATACAAGGTGATTTGGTACGAAAATTAAAAGAAAAGGACCAGGAAAAAAACATACGAAATTTGCATGAAAATGAAATAATAAAAATGAAATAAATGTATTATATTTCCATATAATATATGGATATTCTCCTGTATATGTATGTTAGTCCTTTTTTGAGGTGGGGGTGGTAAATATGTAATCATTACTATCTATCTAAAGTACTAACTCTGTTACTTATATTTCCATAATCAAATATACAACTCTATTGAGTGGGCTAAAGCAAATTGTCTTGTGCAGTTGTGTGTTCTCATTTATATTCAAAAATGTGTGTATCATAAAGTTTAGGAAAAAAAATAAAGAGTTGCAACATCGTTTACCGATTTCATCATCGTAACCAAGGCCTATTAATACAGGTCATTGCATCTCTCAGGCTGATTTTATGTAAACATATCTATATATGTCAAAGTTTGTTTACATTTTTATCTTTTTTGTTTTTATTTGTATGTTTATGTTTTTAGTCAGTGTTGCCATATTGGCTATATCTAACCAAAGTTGGCTACTTTTTTCTTACATACATATTTTCTTTTTTTTTATGAAGAAAATTGTATTTTTATTTTAAATGAATAATAATAATAATAAAAAACGTTATGTGTATCTTTAATGATGATACAGTTTTAACTAAACATTGTAATATTTTAGGTTCAAGCAGGATAATATTGTTACGAATTTTCCTTCATAGTTCGTTTTGTACTTTTCGATTTTATTTACACTCTATAATAATATTTTATTTACACTCTATTTTCTTAACTAAAAAGAGTAATGTGAAGCCTTATTTATAATACCTACAGTTTTTCTAGTAATTTTTATTGTCTCTATTGCTTAGTATTTAACTAAAACCACAGCAATAATAAATCTTTTATAATTTTAGACGTACTTGATTTTCCGACATGTATTTTGTTATTGTAATAATTTTTGTATATAGCCCAAATGCTAGATATAGTGAAAATACTAATTTAAGGGAATGCAATTATGATTTAGTTTTACAAAATTATTTCTTAGTAACAATATGTTTTATAGAGGAAACTTTCACTTTATTTTACAGTTTATATCATAGATCAAATGTTGAAATTGAATTTTATATGTATAAAATTAGCCGACATTTAAATGTTTAGTTTTAATTTATTGAATTTTTTTATTGAAATTTGGTTACTAAAAACAAAAAATATTTTTCGCCATATAGGCAAATACATTTAATATACATACATACATTAGCCAACAATTAGTTGGCACAAAAACCTGTAGCGAATATTGGAAAAACGAAAATATTTTTATTAAAAACAAAAAATATTTTTCGCCATATAGGCAAATACATTTAATATACATAATATATGAAATGTATTGCTTTGAAGAAGAAGGAAGAACAGAATTTAAATTTTTTAAAAAACAGAAATGTATTGCTTTGTAAATACTTTTGTTTGGTTTTTATATACTAAATGTGATTCGCATTTAGTTTATAACTATTTGAATATAAGTATTTGTATTTTTGGTTAACACCTTTGGGAAAAAGTCTCCTGACGAGTCTCTTAAGCAGAGACGAAATGGCCATAGAGACATGCTTATCCCCAAAGCAATACATTTCATATATTATGTATATGAAATTTGGTTACTAAATTTTACGGACTGTGGCAACACTGATTTTAATTTCTTTTCCACCATTTTTTACAAAAACTTTTTATCATTTTGACATATATGGATGGATCACACAACACAAAATGCGTGTGGTTTTTTCTATAGTTGTATTGTTGTAGAGATGCAATGACCTGTATTAATGGGCCTTGATCGTAACTAATGTCTTTACAATTACAATTTTTTTGTACAAGCATCAATATCAGCTGATAAAACGTCATTCTTAAACATCTCAAATATAATGTGAACGGTTATGTTTAGTTATTAAAACATTTTGCTTAAACGCGTTCAAAAACACAAGTGTGAACATAGTATTACATATCCAGTCTGTGTATTTATCCATACAAACTAACAAAGAAACAAAGGCTGACTTCCAAAATGTATGAATACAAAGTTTGTATACAGTTCTACTGCGGTATTTATTTTTTACATATGCAAAGTAGAGCTGTGCCAAATCGTTCACTTAAATGAGCGGTCATTTTCGTTCGGTCATTAAAAGTGATCCGGATCGTTCTCTTCGTTCATTTGTTCTGGTCGTTCAGTTGTTCAATCTAAATTTGTGTTTTCTTTGCTTGGTCATTCGTTCAATATTTGTTTTGTTGCATATTTTTTGATATGCATGTTATCAGTGTTGCTGTTTTGTTTATTTTTAATCAAAATTGGCCATCGTTTCTTAAATGTGTAAATACGTACTTTTATTACATAAATTGTTTTTACTTTTTTAATTTTATGTGTATAAATAAAAATTGTAACAAATTATACTTCAAAATAAACATACATACATATTTATATTTAGAATATTATTTTCTAAATTATACTACATGTCATTAGTATAAATTACTATTATTTCAATGGGATGTTATGATATTCCAATTTATACGGAAAATTTTTTATGTAATGTATTCCAAAAAAAAATAAAAAATTGTGTGAAAAATACGATATATTATTTTTTATTATTATATATTATTTAAAAAATGTTTTAAGTAACTCTATAATCAAAATAATAATGTTTATTGTCACTTTATATTTAGAACAAATGTTCCTGTAGATTTAAAAAAAAAGTAAAAACAATTTAATAAAAGTACGTATTTCCACATTTAAGAAACAATGGCCAATTTTAGTTAAAAATTAACAAAATGGCAATACTGACAATATGCATATAAAAAATGCGACAAAATAAATGCTAACGAACGACCAAAACAAAGAAAAAATAAATTTAGATTAAACGGCAGAACGACCACGTCAAAGAAAAAACAAGTTTAGATTGCGCGAATGAACGACCAAAACAAAAAAAAACAAATTAAGATTGAACGACCGAACGAACGACCAAAACAAAGAAAAAAGATTTAGATTGAACGACTGAACGACCGAACGACTGATCCACTTCGTTCAATTGACTGATTCGTTCAATTTAACCCGTTCGTTCGCGACCGACACAGCTCTAATGCAAAGTTCCGAAACAATGCAACTATGTGATTTGTTTACATTTTCATTATGAAACAGAAATGTTGCAATGCACCATTTTTATTACTGACAAACAAGAAAATGGAAACGGCGGTAGTAAATCTTTTATTTGATAATTTTTATAAATTATCAGATATGATTATCATGATATCATCCCGAGAGAAAGGAAAGGTGTTATCCACCTCCTTAATTTCTCTCAAGACCTTTTCCTACAAAATGGTGCGCTTCCTGCGTTTGCACAAAAGTCGGGTTCTTTTTTTTTTTTTTTTTTTATTTTTTTTATTTATTTAAGAAGTATTAAAAATACTTTTTAAGTTGCATTCAAATTATAAATTAATCAAGTTATTATCAAATTTTACAAAATTTATACATTTTTTAACAAAAACTTTATAATTTTGTTCTTGCTTTATGTTCAAAGGTAGAGCATTAAATAATTTCAGTCCCTTGTAGAAGATAGTTTTTTGCATCCTTGTTGATGGTGCCCTTTGAATATAGAAATCATCAGAATTTCTCAGTCCGTACGGTTGAGCTTCAGCTACATATCTCAGTTGCTCAGTCAGATATTCCGGTGCATTTCCTTCTTTCATTTTCTTAATAAATTTTAGGGTAGAAAATTGAAGCCTTTGTTTAATTGTCATCCAACTTAATTCATTCAGCATGTTCTGTATATGGGAGTAGCGATCACATTTCAGAATTACCCTCATAGCCTTGTTTTGAAGTTTTTGCATCCTCTCTATATGTGTGTTGTTACAACAACTATATATAAGTGTTGCTCCGTATTCAAAATGAGGTTTGATTATTGTATTGTATACATTTATTGTCGTCTCTCTGGATATTTTACTTCTAATTCTTTTTAGAAATCCAACTTTCATACCAATTTTGTTACATATGTAGTCAATGTGCTCATTAAACATTAATTTTTTATCTATAATAAAACCAAGGTATTTTATGGAATCTACTTTTTCTATTATTGTATTATTTATTGTAAAATCTTGGCTATTATTTATATTTATTTCCATTAATTTCGTCTTTTTCTCATTTAGTTTTAATTTGTTCATTTTTAACCATTTATTAAGTGCATTCATATCATGTGTCAAATTTGATCTGCATTTATCATCCTCGTCAGCAATTGTGTATATTAACGTATCATCAGCATATAACACAATTTCACACTTATTCAATACATTCGGCATATCATTTATATAAATTATGAATAAGAGAGCTCCAAGAATAGATCCCTGAGGGACCCCAAATTCATTTTTAATTTCTGATGATAACGTGCCATTAACTTTTGTGATTTGTCTTCTATTACTTAGGTATGATTTAAACCATTTCAATTCTTTACCTTTAACTCCATACAAGTATAATTTCTCTAACAATATTTGTCTGTCAATTGTCTCAAATGCTCTTTTAAAGTCAATAAAAATCGCCATAATTTTTCTTCTATTTTCATCACCTTTTAATCGGCTTACCACATAATTTACTGTTGATTCGCAGGAATAATTTTTTCTGAAACCAGATTGAAACTTCGATAATATATTATTATTTTTTATATATTCTTCAAGCTGTTCTTTTACAACTTTTTCTAAAATTTTCTCGCACGTACTAAGTGTATTTACTGGTCGAAACTCTTCACATTTTAATGTTTTGTTTACTTTTTCTATTGGTGAAACTATAGTTTCCTTCCATTTGTCCGGGAACACTCCTGTTTCAAGTGATTTATTAATGATTTTTAATAATTGTATACCTGGGGATGGGATGTTGTGGTTCTAAAAGAATTAAAGTACGGCTGACTTTATAATTCTGCTTTCCTTTAAACACAATTTTTAAGGGAATCGTCAAAACGTTTGAAAATAATATCTGTTTTATTATTTTTATATCTTCGTAGTTTGATATTTTAATATAAAAAAATTCACACAACGTTGTTTATACTGCCACTTATTATAGTAACTCAAAAATAAATGGTAGAATTTATTTATTCAAAATTTTAATAAAGTTTGCACATAAAGAAAACTATTTATGCTGCTGTTAATTGTATGTAAGTTAACACTTCTGTATTGTGCATACATATGAGACAAAATAAAAATTTATATCTTCAACTTTATACTGTATTAAAAAATATATTTTTATTTTATTATCATTTATTTAAAAGTATCCACAAAAATTAATCACTTTTAAAGAAAATAGTTCAACTCTTTACAAATTCACTTGTTGAAATTAATTGCTCTTTTTTTATTTTGTGTGTCAAAACCAACGATTCGCCTTATGCTTGCGCTTCTGTCAAGCATAAGGACGACAAAAATATTACAATGATGTTGCCAGATAACCGGCAAAGACGTGCGGCAGACGCGTCATGTCAACATACCGCCCGCCTTGCGCTAATAGTGCAACAAAATTTATGAAAGCAAATTTATTAGGAATAATCCCAGTATAATATAAAAAAGGAGCAATTAAATTGATTATATATGTAAATACAAAAAATCGAAAAGTTAGAATTAGATTAAGTAAAAGTATACAAAATATAGATAGGTAAAGATGATTATATAAAGATGATTATAATATAAATATATAAAAAAAAACCTCAACAGGGCAAACATTTCAAGATTAATTAATGTATACATATACAAAATAACTCAAATTTCGTTTTAATTTAAGAAAATACATAATGAAAATTCAATTCAAATGTAAAGTAAAATTATATAAATTTAAGAAAAAAATAAAGCCCCTTTAGGACTATTGGTAACTAATAATAATAATCGAGATACAGTATTTATACTCGCCGTTCACACTCGCCAAAGTAGACAAAACCAAAAATTGTATCCTGTACATAAATTGACCCAGGTCGTCCCTTTGCCGGACCCAAAAAGATTTTGTTCTGCACATCTGCACCCAATATTATATAGTATGGCCGACTTTTGAACCACCGCTTCCGGGCATCACCATCACACTCCCTAAACGACGATACTACGTCTGCGCTAGGGCTACAACCATATCTTTTTTCTTCCACCAGGCAGGTCACGCTAAATCTTTGGTCTTTTCGATTTTTGTTGCCCACTTGAATTATCGTCTTGTTTTGACGAACGATGCATCCCAAGATGTTTGCTGCGTATGCCGTGATACGGGAGGTGGATATATTTGGGTCAATGAGAATTCTTACATGTTGAGCTTCCTTCTTAGACGGTGTGATAACGCTGATCACAGCGGTCATAGATACCCACAATTTATTGCTGGGCAACGGGTGTAGCCAGCTATGGTGATCCTTTCTGCAGCGATGACACCGATCAATGTTTTGACATTGTGCTCGATTATGGGACTGTGCTAGACAGTTGTAACATAGAGATTTTTGGGCCACGACTCGGAGTTTCTCCTCAACATTCATTACAATAAAGCGGGTGCATTGCCGGATTGCATGAAGTCTGTCACAAATAGGGCAGCGAAAGTTGGTGTTAAAGCCTTGAGACATTTTAAACTGTATCGAAAAAATAAGATTTAGTTATATAGGGCTACGATTCAATAATAACGATTTTGATGTTAAGTACACGCAGGTAAAGTCACTAGTTTGTGGATCGGTCGCGTGATAATTCCGTTTTGTGTTTTTAGATCGACTACTCGGATTCTACCATCGGTACCAGAATGTACTTTTACCACGCGCCCTAACCGCCACTCAGTAGAACACGTTGGTTCATTTTTTAGAACCACGAGATCATTTTCTTTCAAATCTACTTGAGCGACCTTCCATTTGTTGCGTTTATGTAGCTCGTTTAAGTATTCATTTTTCCATCGGCGACAAATCTCTTGTTGTAACGCCTTGACTTTACGCCAACGGTTAACAATATTAAGGGCAGAATTTAACTCCTCAGGCTCTGCTGGGGAAAGGATTGAAGATCCTATCAAAAAATGCCCTGGGGTCAGAGCCGACAAGTCTTCAATATTATTGGATAAGGGGCCGATGGGACGAGAATTAAGACACGCTTCTATTTTTGCCAAAAGTGTAGAGAACTCTTCAAAAGTATATTTTATTTGAGCTGCTGTCTTTTTAAAATGTAATTTCAAACTTTTCACGCCTGCTTCCCATAATCCTCCCATATGTGGGGCGGCGGCAGGGATAAAACGCCAGTCAAGATTCTGATGACCATATTTCTCGACTGCAGTGTCACGAAGCTCTTTTACATGCTTTAAAAAATTTGCTTTTATTTCTCGTGCAGCGCCAACGAAATTACGACCATTGTCAGAAAATATACAATTAGGGCAACCACGACGAGCAATAAAACGATCAAGAGCAGCTAAAAAACCAGGAGTGGACAAATCGCTAACAGCCTCTAAATGAATCGCCTTGGTAGCAAAACAGACAAACAGACATACATAACCCTTAAGGTGCTTTTACACTATTCTACAAGTCTTAAGACTTTCATTGGATTTTGTCGAAAGAAAATCTAATGGTTTTTGGTCTGACTGTCAAAAAATCAAACGTAAAATGTTTTTATTACATTTTGCTTTTACACTATCACATTTAAAATAAAATGGAAACAACAGCTGTTTGTGCTTTTTTCTTTCTCCAAGGATGAACACGTTGATACGACAATATATTTTTTATTAATATTTCATAATAACAGCCATATTTAATTATTTTTTACAACAAATATTTGTAATTTATTTTATGTTAAAGAGAAAGAACTTCAAATGTTAACTATATTTTGTATTTTTGCAGTTATTTAATAAAAAAAAGGAATAAGCAAAATTATGGCTAAAAATTTTCAGTTTTCCAACCCTGATTTTTTCTTATATTTGCGTAAAAAAGCAACTCTGATAAAATGAAAAGTCTAATGGTTTAGAAAAATTTCTAAAAATTATGAGAGCCATACGACTGTCAAATTTCTATCAGTATTTTTCGACAATTCATTACAAATTGTATTCACACTATTATACTTTTTCATTTTATTTGAGTTTTTGACGTGTCGTTATACTCAGTGGGATAGTGTAAAACCACCTTTAGTAATTCTGCAGTATCGACCGGTAAAGCTTTTAATCTCGAATGGGCCGGCAAAATCTACTCCTGTATTGCAGAATGGGCGACTTAACGTGGTTCTTTCTTTGGGTAAGGCTGCCATGATTTGTGTTTGTAGATGTTTTCTATGTAACACACACGTCTTGCAGTTATGAATTACGGTTTTAATAAGATTTTTTACCTTTATAATCCAACACTCCTGACGAGCTACATTTAACACCAAACGAGGGCCCCCATGATATGTTAGTTTATGAATAAATTCAATATATAACCGAGCCAATCTGCAGCCATAAGCCAAGATAATAGGGTGTCGTTCCCCGTATGACAAGCAGGTTGCAGATACGAGACGACCATTAGCACGAAGTATATCATTTTCATCTAAGAATGGAGTAAGAGTTAGTAAAGGGCTATGAGTGTTAATTTTCTTCTTCATTTTTAAGTCGTTGACCTCATTTGGAAAATGGAGCTGCTGGGAGAGCAAAAAAAGTCGATTTCGGACGAAAAGTAATTCTTTAGCCGTGATTCGACGTGAGTCACAAGCCGTTTGCACATGTTTGCATAAATTACAAAACCGAAACATATAGGCAATCACGTGATAGGCTCTGGCTAAGTTAGAAAAACGATCGAGAATGTCGTCCTTTTCTGACGATCTAGCAATAAATATCTGCGTGCTTTTCGCTTCTTCAGTAGTCTCAAACACCGATGGTCTTCCGGGCCACATGGAGCTATCTAACTTGAGCCAACTAGGGCCATGCCACCAAAGTGTGCTTTTACGCAACTCCAAAGGAGTCAGCCCCCGGGTTGCTAGATCGGCCGGGTTCTCATCAGAAGACACGTGATACCAATTTTTGTTACCTACTTTTTCTAGAATAGTGGCCACTCTGTTGGCCACGAAGGTTTTCCAACTACACGGTGGTTTTCGGAGCCAAGCCAGCACTATAGTTGAGTCGGACCACAAATGTAAATTATGTGAACTGAGACCTAATGCAGGAATTACGTTGTCAACGAGATTGGCCAATAAGACTGCTCCACACAACTCTAAGCGAGGCAAGGATGGCTTTTTAACAGGCGCTACTTTTGTTTTACATACGAGCAACTGAGTGTGAATGCCGTTTGGAGTATTTACTCTAATGAACAACGTTGCTGCATACGCCAATTCTGATGCATCGCAGAACCCGTGGAATTGAGTCTCACACGCTGTAGAGTATTGAACCCAACGAGATAGTTTGATAGTTTCAATATCAGTATAATTTTTTACAAATGTTTGCCATTTTTGAAGTGCTACTGGTTTAATGTTCTCATCCCAATCTATCTTATCGAGCCACATTTGCTGCATTAAAATTTTTGCGACGATGATTATTGGAGCCAACCACCCAGCTGGATCGAACAACTTAGCTATAGTCGACAGAACTTCTCTTTTTGTATAGGAGTTTTTCATAATAATTTTTTCTGCCGTAAAGAAAAACGCATCCTCTATAGCATTCCAGTGGATCCCTAACATTTTTGCGGTGCTTTTATCATCGAGCGACAAAAAGGAAGTAGTGAGCAAATGTTCCAGAGGCAAATTTTTCAAAATCTGTTTTGAGTTCGAAGTCCATTTTCGCAGCTCAAACCCGCCTTTACCTAGTATGCCAATTAATTGGTCTCGTGCCAACAAGGCATCTGGTATCGAATGCGCCCCAACTAGAGCATCATCGACATACATACATTCGCGTAAAATTCTAGCACCTAATGGGAAACTTCTTTCTTCGTCCTGAGCCAACTGAAGAATCGTCCTTAGGGCCAAATAAGGAGCACAATTTACGCCAAAAGTGACTGTTTTTAATTGGTAATCATCAATTCTATCGTTTTCTGAACTACGAAAAACAATTTTCTGAAAACGCCTATGCTCAGGGGTTACCAAAATCTGCCGGTACATTTTTGAAATGTCCGCATTAAAAACAAACTGAAAGAATCGCCATTTCAAAATTAAATTTACTATTTCAGCTTGCAGAACAGGGCCAGTGTACAATATGTCATTTAGGCTTTTGCCATTAGCTGAGGGACTTGAAGCATTGAAGACTACTCTTAATTTTGTTGTTGTACTTTCTGGCTTAAACACGCCATGATGGGGTAAATAATAACCCGAACCACTATCAGCATTTTGTAACTTTTCCATATGTCCGAGAGCTAAATATTCTTTTAGGACCTCATCATATTGAGCCTTAAAATCAGGCTTGCGTAGTAAAGATTTTTCATTTCGTATGAACTGACTTACCGCGATATGTTTATTGGGACCTAGCGACAGAAGATCACCTTTGAAGGGCAGACTTACAATATATCTCCCATCAGGATCTCTAGTGGTAGTAGTATGGTAAATCTCCTCGCACCTTTTATCATCTTCAGACAAAACGTGCCTATGAGAAACCTCTTCTAACTCCCAAAATTTGGTCAACTGGTCGTCAATAGAGACACTAGTTAGATAAGACTTTCTAATTTTTTGCGGAGGGACACTATCAGTAGGACCTGTTACTATCCAACCGAAGATTGTTTCTTGAGCGACTAGAGACCCAAGAATGCCGTGCTGAACACCTCCACGAAGAATTAAGGGGTACAAGTCACCCCCTAACAATAGATCTACCTCACCGCTTTCATAAAATCTTGGATCAGCATATTGAAGTTCTGGTAGATCAAAATTATCTAATGGAAAAAACGAGTGAGTTGGAATGTTACCAGTAACACGTTGAACTACAAGCGCTTGCACCTCCAGAGATACTTTTGGATCAAAGCGAGATACTATATCAAACGTTGCTGCTTTACTAGATCTACTAATAATATTTCCACCTAACCCTGTCACTTCTGCTGACACGGGAGTTGTGGGCAACTTAAGCAGCTTTTGAATTTTTTCAGATATAAAACTTTCATCCGAACATGGGTCTATAAGGGCACGCACTTTGTATTCATATCCCCAACTTGTAATATTAACCCAAACAGTAGCAAGCATAACTTTTTTCGACACCGCTGTATGGTGTGACTGAACTACGTTTGTTGGACTATTAGAATTAGTGGACTGTATTTGACTTGTTTTATTCAGCCTTTCACTTTGGTTTGATTGGTCTAGATTTTCTTTATTAAATTCCCTATGCATTAGCGTATGGTGTTTTTTCCTACACTTGGAACACCCATTTGGACTACGGCACTCACTATATAAATGGCCTATAGTAAGGCAGTTGAAACAAAATCGAAATCTTTTCAGCGTTGAGACACGATTTCTGTAGTCCATATTCAAGAATTTATTACAATGATTAATTTTGTGGTTACCATTACATAGTTTACAATTAAGGGAGTCTACTTTGATATGATGGGCCTTAAACTGCCTAATTTTTTGTGACCCTTGTATATTATTAAAAGCCGCTGTTTGAGAACTACATATTACGTTATTTGTTGCTAAAACGTCAGAGACACTTTCCAAGGCATGAAATCTATCATTAAGAAAACTATTTAGTTCATCCCATTTGGGAACCTCTGTCTTATTTTTCACTGATTGCTCCCACAAATTAAGCGTGCATTCTGAAAGACGTGAAGAGCATAGAAAAACGAAAATTGGGTCCCACGTCCCTATGTCAACGTTATACAGTTTGAGTATCGCTATACAGTTATTAATTTCTCTTTGAAGTTTTTTAATTTCTGCTGAAGTATCCTGGAGACACGAGGGAAGATTAAAAAGTACCTTTAGTTGTCTATTTATTAATACTCTTGTGTTTTCGTACTGAGCCTTTAGGTTGTCCCAGGCTATTTCGAAATTTTCACCAGTTAGAGCAACATTTCTATTAATGTCCCTGGCCTCTCCATCCGTTTTTCTAAACAGGTAAAATAGTTTTTCTACTGGGCTAAGCTTCGTATTATTTATATATATAGCGGTGAACATATCCCTAAATATAGGCCACGAAACGTAATCTCCATGAAAGACTCCAGTGTCACAAGGAGGTACGGATATAGAGCTACACTGATTGGGAGCCACTGTATCAAAACTTTCTTCTTTTCTCATTAACCTACGCTTAGCCTTAGCCAGAATATTAATGCACCGTATGTACGACTTTCTCACTTGCGGGTGTTTTGATTGGACCACTATGAGTTCCTTTTTCTTTTCTACTGTGTCTACAGAGCATTCATCGTATAAATTTTTGTATTTTATCCAGGTTTTCTCTAACTCGTTTTTCTCAAATTCGAAGGCATCCTCTGTGTATGTGGAGAAATCTTCTTCACTCCACATAGCCTCAAAACTCATAAGTTCATCGGCTGAACGCATATACTTTTCAAAAATCGACATTTTATTTGAAAAGAGTTACAGAACGGCAGACCGATCAACAGAATATATTTTTCGAATTAAATAAAAATTTATATATTTATTGTAGATGCCAAAGAGATTACACCAAAAAACGGATTTTTGCAAGAGACACTTAATTATTCAAAAAAGAAAAGGCACAAGAAAAGAAAAAACAACAACACCTTATTTCTGTACCGTAATATAACAGGCTTTTCTTTTTTATTTTTCAAGATGTAGAGAAAAATATAAGAACAACTTTTTTCTTTCTTTTTTTTTTTTTTGTTTTATAACGGACCACTACCAACTGTAATAGTTAGCCTTGAATATCGCGCTTTTTGCTTTCAGGTTCTCTAACCTCACTTTTACCGAGCCACTTGTGACAAACTTTGCCTCGAGTAACTTTCACCAAAAATGTCTTAAAAATTTCAAAGAACGTACCTTTTGATATTTTGTTTCCCGGAGAAGGACCAAAATGTATACCTGGGGATGGGATGTTGTGGTTCTAAAAGAATTAAAGTACGGCTGACTTTATAATTCTGCTTTCCTTTAAACACAATTTTTAAGGGAATCGTCAAAACGTTTGAAAATAATATCTGTTTTATTATTTTTATATCTTCGTAGTTTGATATTTTAATATAAAAAAATTCACACAACGTTGTTTATACTGCCACTTATTATAGTAACTCAAAAATAAATGGTAGAATTTATTTATTCAAAATTTTAATAAAGTTTGCACATAAAGAAAACTATTTATGCTGCTGTTAATTGTATGTAAGTTAACACTTCTGTATTGTGCATACATATGAGACAAAATAAAAATTTATATCTTCAACTTTATACTGTATTAAAAAATATATTTTTATTTTATTATCATTTATTTAAAAGTATCCACAAAAATTAATCACTTTTAAAGAAAATAGTTCAACTCTTTACAAATTCACTTGTTGAAATTAATTGCTCTTTTTTTATTTTGTGTGTCAAAACCAACGATTCGCCTTATGCTTGCGCTTCTGTCAAGCATAAGGACGACAAAAATATTACAATGATGTTGCCAGATAACCGGCAAAGACGTGCGGCAGACGCGTCATGTCAACAATAATATATCGCCTGTTATGTGCCAACTGTCAAGTATCATTTTATTAGAAATTTTATTAGAGTCAGTTTTGTTCTTCATTTTTTCTATTATTGCCTTAAGTTCTAAAATATTAATTGTACGGAATTTAAAATTACTTAAAACATTGCACCTTGTTGAGTTCTTATATTGCACATATTCAATTGAATCTCTTACATCCTTAATACTATTCACAAAATATTCATTAAATTTATTAGCTATAATTTGGTTGTCATTGTATTCCACTTGATCAAATATCACCGACTTTATTATATTTCGGCTTTTATTAAATACAAGGCTTTTTATTTCTCTCCACATTTGCTTCTGATCTATTGCACTGCTTATTTTCTTATTAATGTATTTATTTTTTTCATCTTCAATCATGACTTTATATTTGTTCCTTATTCTTTTATATTTTTCCCATGATTGAGTATTATTTTCTAATTTTGCTTGCATATATTTTAAGACTTTCTCTCTTTTCATGTCCTGTAATTGTCTATTAAACCATTTATTAACTGTATTACATTTTTGCATTTTTCTTTTGTTAGTAAATTTTTGTATTGTTTCTATCAAACTTTTTTCGACCATTTTTACAATGTTATCAATATCATTCGATTCTATATAATGCAATTTATTGGCTAATTCATTTTCAAATAAATTTTTCTTGTAATTACACACACACACTTCTCACATGTGCTTTTTTAATTCACCATACCTGCTTTTGACATTAAAGAGCTGAAAAAACAAAAACAAATTCCCTGTTGTTTTTGTACTATATTCACCTGCCACCACCTTGTAAGTAATTTCACCATGGTTTATATTGTTTTGATGAAACTGTCCATTTTTATGGTTATTAAACACATTACCATAGTGTAAAATGGCGGCACATTTAGAAAAAACTAACAGCCTGTTTCTAGAACACGAATGGTTTCTGACATTCGTCTTTTTATATGTGAAACACTAACAAAAACACTCAAATTTGTTAGTGTTTCTCATATAAAAAGACGAATGTCAAATACCATTCGTGTTCTAGAAACAGACTGTAAAAAAGCACCAACAATAATAACAACAGAATTTGTTGTTTTTTCACATTATTTATATTTTTTCGTATGACGGGTGTTTTTTTATACAGTCTTTGCTCACCCTTAAATAAATCATTAATATTGAGAATTCCATAATTGTATTCTTACAATTTTTCGTAGACATATTTTTAATTTTCTCAAACTTGTTTACAATTTTGTACAAGCACCAATATCAGCTGATAAAACGTCATTCTTAAACATCTCAAATATAATGTGAACGGTTATGTTTAGTTACTAATACATTTTGCTTAAACGCGTTCAAAAACACAAGTGTGAACATAGTATAAAGCTAAATTTACAGTATTGACCATAAATCGACCTCCAGCAAGAAATTTCTTATAATTGTATCGATTTTAATTTATGTATGTATGTTTATATCCCAATTGACTATAAATCAGTGTTGATGCTTTAAGACAATCGTGTCTACATTTAGTTTTTTAAAACTTTGAAAACCAGTTTTGGTAGCGTAGTTTGTTTGCAGTAAAATTTGGCAAGAAAAGAACTTAGTTTTATATGTCATATTACTCGTAATTAAGTATTTTATGTGAATATTCGAGAATCCTTGGATAACAAGCAAATGGCAGTATGTGCCTTCCTTCCTTACACTACAAAGAGTTTAAATATTTGGGAATAGTACTGTCCATTGGATATAATAACTCTTTGACTTTGAAAAGCTATTTAAGATTAGATTGAGTATTTAGAGTGAATGGAACCGTTTAGAAGCTGCATACTCTTTTAAGGAAAGAACTATTCGCTGGTATACAGATGGATTAAAGGCTGAAGATGGCACAGGAGCGGGAATATTTGGACCTGAAACGATATATTCTGAGCCCTTTGAGAAACTCGCTAACATTTTCCAGCGGAGGTTCATGCCATTGAGAGATGCGCTCAATTCAACATGGAAAAATGTTACAAAAGGCAGAAGATGGCCTTACTATCTGACAGTCAGGCTTTCATTTGAGCATTTGGCTCCTATGAAATTAACTCTGAAGTTAGTATGGGACTGTCTGGTGAAACTAAACCGGCTGAGCAGGGACAATAAGGTCAGCTTATGCTTGGTCCTAGGCCGTGTTGGTATATAGAGAAGAGAAATGGCAAACAAATTTGACAGAAGAGCAGCATCCATGCCACTGATGTTCCCTATGATGTTGGAAGGGCATACTGAAGGCGAGTAAGGAAAAGGAGAGACAAATACTGTTCTTGGGCTGGACAGGTCTGAGACTTTCCAAATTGCTACTTCGCTTATGATCAAAGAAGACTTGAGTCTTGCATTAGATTCTCTTGGGACAACCTAAGATTTTAACGGGCCTTCTGAAAGGGCACTGCAGACTCAAAGGGCATTTAAATAGAATAGGAATAGCTTCGTGCGGTATATGCAGATTCTGTGAGGAGGCGATCGAGTCATCAGAGCACATACTAGCCAATTGTGCAGCATCGATGCACAATAGGAAGACATAACTTGGTGATTATCAAATATCAGAAGGGGAATTGACAAAATTGAAAGCGCCGAAACTGGGGGAGATACTATAGAAACCCTAGTTATGTGGTGAGCTGTACAATGAATCTACTGGTTGAAGTACTTTTGGTACCTCATTCATGAATGAATCATTCTTTTCTTTCACTTATGAATAGATGTAATAGATGAGTATGTGAAATAATTGTTAGTTTTGTTTGTAATCAAAGCATTTTCCTAACTTTTTAAAATCTTAAAATTTGCCAAAGTACACAGTCAGTTCTTTCTTATAAAAAAAAAAAATACTATAAATACTGAAAAAAATTTATAAAAGCTTTACTATAAACAAAAATACATATTAACTTTCTGCACTCCTTCTTCAAAGAATTTTTTACTTTTACGCCTGTTTATATATTATATCATCGAATACGAATTTAAAATTTGACACACTAACTATTTAAAATCCGTAAACAAACTGGGCTTTAGACTAACAAAATTAAACACTTTAGGAAAGATAGGCATGAAGCTTCTAAGTCATAATATTCTTTCAGAAATTGCATTTATAGCAAATATGTACTTACTAATAAAATTTTAAATTTATAGCGTTGAGGATTAGCTTAAGAAAAAAAAAAAAAATAAATAAACAGCTAACATGATTCAAGATTATAAAATATTTACATTAATATGTAATTGGCCATTACCACCCTCTATCAGGATTACAGCCTAGCTTCTCGCAGCATCCATTTTGTTTAAAGCCGACTCCGAACGACAGACTTGAGAAGGTTATTCATGGAAACCAGTTATTCTCGGAGCTTTTATCTGAAGACTGCTAAGAGCTAGTCGCCGAAAGAAATATGTTTTAGTATTTCTTTTTTCCCAAGATGTTAGAGCTGATGTTTGAACCCGGAGGCCTTGTTTATAAATACCGATTTACATAATACATACAGATTATAAAATATTTGTTTAGCCGGCATTAAAAACCTTTATAATCCTTATAATCTGCCATACTCATTTCTATGAAGTAGAATATTTTATAATGTTACCGAATTTTATGTGTTAGAGTACTTACTAAATTGTTATGTTACACCTCCAAATATAAGTGTTTGGCAAATATTTCTTTCTTTTACACCAACACTTTTATCCACCCATGTCCATTGTCGTCCGTCTGACCCGATTCTATTAATTTTTGTTTCATCGGACCATGTTACACTCATCTAGTCTTCAAAAGTGAATTTTTCATATTTTTTCGCGAACTCTAGGCGTCTTAAATTAAATTTGGGGGTGGCTCATAAATGGCTTGGGGCTGTTTTCGCGGGAGACAACTTGGAGTACTTCGCCGAATTAGAGGCAAAATGTGTGCTAAAGATTATATAGACATTTTAGAAGACTCATACATTCCAAGTCTCGACATATTTGGTTTAGATCCGGGACAGAATAGCATCTTAATGCAGAACAACGATCCTAAGCATACCGCGAAGATAACAAAACGTTGGTTTGAAGAAAATGGGATCAAGCTTTTGGATTGGCCTCCTCAGTCGCCGGATCTAAACCCATTAGAACACCTGTGGTCCATATTAAAGGAAAAAATTTTTGCTCAAAAAGACCCTCCAAAGACCGTAGACGAACTCTGGGAGCGTGCTGTTGAAGCTTGGGAAAGTATTGACCCTAATGTCTTGACGAATTTAGTGAAAAGTATGCCAAAAATAATTAAGGCAGTTAAAAAAGCAAATGGTGTACATACCAAATATTAGGACCTAAAATCAATGGAATATTCAACAACGGTCATAATTGTTCACATGTGAATTTTTAAATTAATACTTATTTTTTTTACTCTTAACACACATTCTTTTAAAATTTTTTTCTTTTTAAGTTTTTTAGATGTACATTATTCTATATAGATAAAAAAAATTAAAATATATTTGAATAAAACATACTTTTTTTGATATATTATAAATTTTATTAATTTTGTGAACAATTTTGTCCCTTACTGTAGTTGTCAATTTTTACTTTGTTTTATGTACATTGTTTTTGTTTTCATACTTTTTGTTTTGGTTTTTTTGACAGTTAACTACCCTAACAAGCATCAAAATGCTGTGTTGTTTTTGTTACTGTTTTACTTGTTGTAATCTCAAAGGCACCTTGTGATAATTGTGCCATGACATTTTTGTTTTCCTAATTTTTGTTTGTTTGTGTGGGTGTGTTATCAGCGTTGTAAACAAACATTACTACTTTTTTCAAATTTTCTTTTTATACGCACATGGCGGTTTGTTTATATCTCTGAGCAGTATCAGCTTCAGCAGCAGTGATTAACCCAATGGCCTTGACTTTTTGTTTTCGTTATGAAAATAGGTGTGTTCAAGAAGTTAAAATTGTTACAAATTTGTAACAATTATTACTGGAAAGTGTTCATTAACTCCAAAAATTTGCAACGAGAGAGCGTCGAAAGAGAGTAAGAAATTGAGAGAGAAAAAAATTCTTGCAAATTGTTACTAGTAAAATTTTTACTTGTAAGAATTTTTCAAACAGCTGTTTTCTGTTTATGTTTACAAATTAAAAAGAAAAAGCTGAAAATAAAGAAATATTTTATGAAATGTAAGAAACTGCAAATAAATGTAAATTTTTAAACGGATATAATGTATTTATTCTATTGAAAATCAGTATTTGTTTGGGTTGGGATCAGCAGCACCAAAATAAGATTCCTTTAGATTAAGTAACACAGGGTTGAAAACATTAACGTCAGCGGATGTTGGAGGAAATGGAAGTAGCTTCCAACTTTAGACTTAATTGTTTTTAATATGTTTATCAGCTAATTTATGCAATAGTAAAACCTTCATCAAATGATTCGGTCTGTGATAACGATGTTGAAACAGTTGAGTGTTTGGTGCTAGCTCGAAAAGCTCTAAATATGCAGTTAAATATAATGAAAGAATATAAGAATTCTTCGAAAAAAATTAAGAAATTGCATAAAAGAGCATTTTGAAGATGTAATACAGACATGCACAGATGAGAGGTTTAAGAGGGACTTTAGGATTTCGAAAGATATACATACATATACATACAAACATTTAGAGAATTTTTCCAAAGGAATTTTTTCGATTTATTTATTTCACTTTTCACAGACCAGCTGATAGTTTTAGTACTGTAAATATTATAAGTACTTAGATACTCGGTAATCTGCATTATGCCGGTAGACAACCCAATTAGTTCGTAGATTTATCACAAACAAAATACGCAAAATAGAAGGATTTTTTAATTAAAATCTTTTATACAATGTAGTTTTATATAATTTATATTTTTTGTAGTCGCCGTGGTCTAGTGGTTAGTGTGTTGGCTTACGAAGACGATAGTGCTGGGTTCAAATCTCAGCTCCGACATCTTTAAAAAAAGAAATATGAAACAATTATTTCTTTCGGCGACTACCTCTCAGCAGTCTTCTGGCAAAAGCTCTGGGAGTAATTAATTGCCATGAAAAAGCTTCTCAAATCTGTCGTTCGGAGTCGACTTTAAACTGTAGGTCCCGGTACTCATGGGAAAAAATTAACACACACAACATGAGTGCTGCGAGAAGCTAGGCCGTAATCCTGACACAGGGTTGTAATGGCCAATTATGTATGTATGTATGTATGTATATTTTTTGAACACATTTCTGTATTAACACTGTGTATTCAATTCTGTTGAAAAAAAAAACAGCAGCATTTTTTATGAATCAGAGGCTCTTTACGAATGAAGAAAGAAGTACATAACACGCATGTTGAACGTTAGGCGTTTGATACTTGGTACACTTTAAAAACCCTAAGTTACACACCACATGTTTGAGGCGAGCGTTCGAATTAATATAATATCTAACATTTTATGTCTCTATCTTTTTAACTTTTTCAATAAATTTTTTTTGCGCGTTAGAGGCGTTGCAAACTTTATTTGTGTAACCCGCTTTACGAAAATATACTGTTCCCACTTTTTTAACAGAATTATCAAACGTTTAAAGTGGTGGTATGAACTTTTATCTTAAGGAATTTATACTTTTAATATATATTCAAAAGATTTTCTGTTTCTTATCAAATTCTTCATTAACTTTATTAAAAATAAACAATTTAAATATTTTAAAAATCGTATTTTTTTATAGCAATGTACTTATATAATTTTCCTAGCAGTAGTTATTAAGTACTCATGTATTCCTATACATTACAACACTATTTTTGCTTGAAAATTTTTACTGGTAAAGTGTTCATTTACTTTTTAGAATTTTTGAGAGCAATTAAGCAAAATTTCTTTTTACTCTCTAGTTACTAGTTTTTGCAAGTAAAGTAAACGAACACACCTAATGTCATTTATCTTCGCTTCATAAATTATGTTAAATTTTCTTTTTGCATTTTGTAGATAAATAAGTCACAGAATTTAATACTTTAATATTTGTGTATTGAATTTTTTTTAAATATCAAATTTTTGTATTAATTAACTAAAAAGCAAAAAAAAAAAAATCAAAATAAAATTATTGGATACGTTGTACACAGGGGCTAAGTTTGTCATTCCAATACGTGAAAATTCTTACTCGAAGGTACAGGGTATTTAATTTTTATTTGATTATTTGACTAGTTATCAAATAGAGGGTATGGAAAGTTTTAATAATATCAGTCTATAGCGGGTGATAAACTTGCCTGTTTTTTGTCCCATATACTAACGAGTTGCTAATTTTTCATGATACATACGGTTGATAGAGTTTAAACAACTTTTGGGTACATTTAACACGTTTATTTTATTACAACATTGATACATACGGTTATGTTCTGGAAAACGAATTCGAGTGAAATTAAAATCGAGTGTTTTTTCCAAGACAAAAAATAAAACTTAATTGTGCAAATTATTGTATAGTTTTGATATTCAAAATAGTTGCATAAATGGTCATTAAGCGAATAAATTCAAAAAAATATCAAAAGAATTTCACGTTTACAACAATTTGAAATTTCATTCGAATTCAATTTCACTCAAATTCGTTGTACAGGAATATACCCGACAGTCTTTCAAAAATATTTACATTTAACACGTTTTTATTATTGGTTGCCAATGCATTAAACAGTTGTAAACGATGGTAATCGAAACTAAGTAAGTATTGACTTCTCAAATGTATTGTAGGTATAAACTATATACAGTATTCTACGCGTAATTGTCTCGACAAAAATGTAAAAATTTTTTGGCAATTATGCGTAGGAGTCATTTAAACGTATACGGTTAATTACCTCTTTGAGGTAGTTAAACGAATACGCTTAATTGCCTGTGTATGTTTGATCTCGTAAAACTCTCTTTTACATCGAGGACGTTCTTTCAACATCAACGGAAGTAATTGGTGCAAATTTGAGCGCAATCGTTGCCTAGCTTAATTTCTTGCGTTGAGCTCAATATGTTTTTGACTACCGACGTGTTGTTTTATAGTTAATATTTTTTTGTGCTGACAATTGCTTATTGCAAACTTTACATACATAACTGGTCTTTACAACCCTGTGTCAGGATTACGGTCTAGCTTCTCGCAGCATTCATATTGTGTGTGTAAATTTTTATCCATGAGTACCGGGACCTACAGTTTAATCTCGACTCCGAACGACAGACTTGAAAAGCTTGTTCATGGCTATTACTTACTCTCAGAGCTTTTGCCAGAGGACTGCTGAGAGGTAGTCGCCGAAAGAAATATTTTTTTATATTTCTTTTTTTTCTTTTTTAAGATGTCAGAGCTGGGTGTCGAACCCAGGGCTCATGTCTTAGTAAGCCAACACACTAACCACTAGACCACGGCGACTGCAAACTTTACAAAACAAAATTTTCTTATCAGTTTTATTCGCTCTAACATATTATTTGACACGGATTGCTTGATTTTCAGCATATTCTTATACTGCATTTACACCAAACTCAAATCAACTAATTACCAGATTTCAATTGAAATCTAGTCGTTTTTTACTTGATTTCCCATATAAAACAAAATCTACTTCGTTACTTGATTTCGACAAAATCTAGTTGAAATCTAGTGTACTTTCCGATGCAACTCTGTATTATTTCTAAGTTGTAATAAAAAATACAAAACTACAGTAAGTCGGGATTTACAATGTAGAAATTGAATGGCAGAAATATTTCAATTCTCTTTTGCTCTTGCCTAAAACTTTTACCATATAAAACTTAGAAGACAAACAGAAGAAGCAAAAACTACAAAAGTGGAAAAGCAAAAGGCAAAATGTCCTGTACAAACATTCATGTACTACATTCTTCACATTTTCGTCACTATTTCTACAAATTTCTGTCTGTCGTTCAATTTCTACATTGTAAATCCCGACTAAGAAACTGACAATTGAAAAGAGCCCCATAAAACTAAAACAAAAATAAATTCAAGATTTTTGAACTATTTTTTATTGAATGTAGAATAATCAAAAGAAAAATTGTTTTATTTATTTATTCTTCTATTGAATATAAAATAATAAGAAAAAAATTGTTTTATTTATTAATTTTTTTATTTGCTGTTATTTTTATGAAAATGAAATCCTGCTAGTTGTCAAAATATGTCGGTGTAAACACTGTAGATTTTCAAAGTGATTTCAAATTAAATTTACTTGATTTGAGTTTGGTGTAAATGCACTATTATGAAAATTGTATTAATTGAAAAATCAAATTTTAATTTCATTTTTTATATCACACAATTATTAAAATTTTTCTCCAATATGTATAACGTTGAAAAATACGTAACTTTTAATTTAGAATCCATTATTTAACAATTTTTTTAAACGTTAATTCCCCTAAATGTAAAATTTGTATGCTTTTTTGACTTTTCTATCAAATTGAATATTGCATAAGAGTTTACAGTGGAGCTTCTTGATTTATTCACGCAAAATTCCCCAATTTTACAAATGTTGTTAATTTTAAGTATTTTAAAGAGTAAAATTGGTAATACACGTAAATAAATAAATAAATTCTTCTAACATACATACATATCGACGATGGAATTAAAGAACGCTGTACCTGACAAAACCTTAAATGTTCACCAGAGCCAAAAAACTTTCATAAATATAGAACAAATACACTGGTATTTTTCATTTCACAGACGGCGTAAGTGAATTTATTTTCATCGTAGAAATCTGGGACTTGGACCAATCGACACCTATTTTTTTGCTGATAAAAATGATGCAAAAAACGTATTTTCGATTTTTTGTCAGTTACAGCGTTCTTTAATTACATCGTCGATATGTACAAATTTGTAAAATATGCCGTACAAATATGAAAATAATTGAAAAATGCAAAAGTATGCATTTATGGCGAAATATGTAAAAATATGCCGTAACAAATAGGATTTAAATGTCGTAGTTTTTCCTAAAATGATTTAATATTTTGCTTGTTTTCTCAGTAACATTCAGAAAATGAAATGCTATAATGCATATTTTTGGTTGCCCTAGTAATAATTAAAATTATTGTTTTAAGTAGTTCTTTAAAAAGATTAAGATTATAATGTTGATCTAATGTTGCATTGCGTAGTCTTGAACGAATTTTTTTGCTAACATACATAAAAATGGTAAATATTTACCCCTAACGTCTCCAGATACAGACAAATCAATTAGTTTGGAAATTTGAGTCTCTAAATCATGACCTCTATTAGTTGGGCTTATGTAGATATATTTAAATACATATTTATGTATATGAATGTATTTAAAACTAAACACATGTTAATGTATTTAAAAATCGAAGTTACATATGTATGATCAACATAAGAATGTCTTTTTTTTTATTAATTTAACTATTCAATACGCACTTTGTCCTTTTTTAATGTTTTACTAGTATAACACAATTTGTTTTTTGATTTTTTTTTTGTACATACAATACTACACACTAACAAATATGCTTCAGCTTTGTTTTGTTCATTAATTTAAACAATTGATTTTAAAAAACTATTTAATTAGACAAATACATCCTTTATTACTAACAATTTCACTATTTTGCATTTCATGTAAATACTTACGTCCGTAACATTTGCATTTAAATTCTTGTTAAACTTTTTGTGCATTTTGTTTATAAATAGTGTTGTGCTCATAGTTTTATGTAATACAAGAAAAAAGAAAAAAAAAAAAAACGAGATCATTTTGAAAAAAAAAAATTTATCATGAAAATATATAAAAATAAAAAATCTGATAAAAACAAATATCGAACCAGTTCTAATTCAGTTTCATTATTGTTATTATCGTTTAGGTCTAAAAAATTCGAAATAAAAAATTATGACCACAAACTAAAGCTCAACATAAATTGAAAATTATAAAAATTAAAAATACATACACTCTTCTGTTGAATTAAATTTTTTAATTTGTAAATAAAACTAAAGTAATGTTACGCTCAATTATCACTTTAACACCGCGTTTTCACCATCACTTTTCAAATACTTTTATAAAATGTCGTTTTTTGACATCGAAAGTTGATATAAAGACTTATAAACCATTGAACAACAATAATAATAATAATACTGATGAAGGAGTTGGTCGTAATAAAAATGGTGGTAGTGGTACCATAAATCATCGGCAACTGGAATTGGACAAGGTTAGCATTTCATAAATTAATACATAACTTAATAATTATAAGAAACATTTTATAAATTTACATTGCTTTTACTTTTTTTGCAAATTCTCGTTTACAGATTGATGAGGAAGTTGCACGTTTGTTGGCTCTAGAAGCCAAGTTGGGTGATGAGCCTCAGCAAAACCAAAAGCTTATCTTAAAAACACCCAAAGGTACGCGAGATTATGGTCCACAACAAATGATGTTGCGTCAAAACGTACTGGATAAGATAATTGCCGTATTTAAAAAACATGGTGGCGAGGCTATAGATACTCCTGTATTTGAATTAAAGGTTTAAAGTTTATAAATTTACATGGAAATATAAAATTAAAATATATTTAATCTTTCTCTTTCTTTAATTCTTATAAATACAGGAAGTTTTAACTGGCAAATATGGTGAAGATTCGAAATTAATTTATGATCTCAAAGATCAAGGTGGCGAAATTCTTTCGCTTCGTTATGATCTTACAGTTCCTTTGGCTAGATATTTAGCCATGAATAAAATATCAAACATTAAACGTTATCACATAGCTAAGGTTTATCGCCGCGACAATCCTTCCATGACAAGGGGTCGTTATAGGGAGTTTTATCAATGTGTAAGTATGTTTCGCCTACTAATTAACATTTTTTCTAAAGAAATTTGTCATAAGCCTAATAACTGCCAAAAGAAATCTTACTTGTGAGCTTAATACTGTCTAAAATAATGTCTCACATTGGCTTTAATGTTTTGCCTTTAAGGCAAATATATTTAAAAGGTGTAGTTAGTCAATCAGTTGTCTATATCGACGATGGAATTAAAGAACGCTGTAACTGATAAAAAAATCGAAAATACGTTTTTTGCATCATTTTTATCAGCAGAAAAATACGCGTCGATTGCTCCAAGTCCCGATTGCTACGATGAATATACATAAGTTCACTTACGCCGTCTGCGAAATGAAAAATACCAGTGTATTTGTTCTACATTTATGAAAGTTTTTTGGCTCTGGTGAAGGTTTTGTCAGTTACAGGTTTTGTCAGTTACAGCGTTCTTTAATTCCATCGTCGATATATGGCGGGCGTTGTGTAAACGAATTTATTATTCGGTTTGTTTTAAAACTGCCCGCACCTTATACATAATCAATTTGCCTTGGGCCTATTAATAAGGTCAACTCAGTTCTTTAAATAAAATTGTTGGTATATTAGTGTTTGCATTTTTGTAAAATTGAGATGACCTTATAAATAGGCCTTCAAACCTATACGACAATAAATATTTCTCGGCCTCAATTTAATTTTATTTATTATATACAGTGGTGGCCATATAATTAGAAACGATGTTTAATCAAAATGAAATCAAAGTGTAACTTCTTTTAAAACCATTACTAAAAATTATAAGCACCGCTATTCGAAAAGCACACACTCCACATTATTGCCGCTGCAAAAAAACTTTGGATTTAAAGCTTGCACTTTAAAAAAATTTTGATTAATTTCTATGTACTTGGTTTTTAGCTGGCCACGTAATTAGAAACGGTCAAGTTTTATTTAATTAATAAACTTTTTTTTATTATGAGTCCTAAATTTAAAATTCAGTAGATCGTATTTAAACAACCTTAATACGTTTTAGTTTTCAAAACTGGAAAAAACAAGTGATGTACTCCATAAATAAGGGAGGGCATCTACAAGGTGTATCCAATGGAAAAACTGTCAATGTGGGCTATCGCACGAAGGAATTCATAATCCAAACAAGTGAAATTTGGTGCAGTTTACTTCTAAAATTACACAAAAGAAGTTTGCAACCCCAGCCAGGAAGCCCAGTGCTAGAAAAACTCTTCAAGTAGAAGATAAGATTATTTGCAGCATCAGTAAAGGTAACCAATTTCTGAATTCACACAAAATTGGGATGAAACTGGGCAAGAAATGAGAAAAGAAATATTTACACAGACAATAACAATGCGTTTAAAAGCATTTTGGCTTTCGTAGAAGTATTGTATAAAAGAAACCGCATGTCGCAAAAAAATATTAAGAAACAATGACGCTTTGCAAGCAAAATGCTCAACAAAGATGCATGTTATCAGAAATAGAATTCTTACAAGCAATGAATTTAAGAATATTTTGTTTTCACCTGACGAAAAATCTTACGTAAGATGTTCCTCAGTAAAATCCTTAAGACTTTAGGTACTTTGTTAAAACAGTGGTGGTGTATTATAACTTGGGATGCAATTTCGTGGTGTGGTGTGAACCCATTCTAAGACTAAAGGGAAAAAGTTGATTAATATCAATATAAAAACAATTTAAGAAATGTAATAGAACAATATTTCTTTTGAGAAAATGCTCGTTCTCAACATGATAACGACTCAAATCAAAATTCTAAGTTATTGACATACTGGATTTCGTATAAAAATATTGAAATTTTGTACTTATCATCGTAAAATTTTTATCTAAACCCAATTGAAAACTTATAGGCAATTGTAAAAAGGAATCACACGAACAACAGTCCAAAAAATAAAAAGTCTTAGAGTTCCAAATGATGCAGCAAACCTAGTGAAACATGTCTCTATAAACACATCAGCATTTAATACAAAATTTACAAAGAAGACAAATATAAACCAATATTTTCAAAAATTAAATATGTAAGAGAATATCCTATTAGAGGATAGGTCAATTTTTGTTTACTTTTGTGGAAAAAGTTTTAAGTTTGGTTAAAACATTTGTGTCGTTTCTAATTATAAGACCAACATAAAAGTGCTATATTTCGTTTAAAGTTAATTTTTTTTAAAATGTTATCTCAGCTGTAAATATTTTTATTATAAATTCAATGATGATTGAATACTTTACAATTTATAGTATTTAGTTTTGGTATTGTGAACATAATTTTAAAAATATATTAAGAAAAATGTGTGCTGATAAGTCGTTTCTAATTATATGGCCACCACTGTACAAAATATTTATCGATGCTTATTAATTGTAACCTTTTTTGCTAGCTGAGTAACTTGTAAAGAAATTTCTCTTGCTGGCTCTAAAAAAAAAAGAAAAAAAATTAAAATAAAATTGTTTTCAGGATTTTGATATTGCCGGCTCATATGATTCCTTGTTACCAGATGCTGAATGTGTTAAAATTGTTTCTGAAATTTTGGATACTCTTGATATTGGAGATTATGTTATCAAATTAAATCATCGACAATTATTGGATGGCATGTTTGAGGCCTGTGGTGTGCCAGCTGATAAATTCCGCTCCATATGTTCAGCTGTTGATAAATTGGATAAAGTAATATTGAAGAGAAATACGCATATTTCAGAAAATTCTATATTATTTTACAATTTTTAATAATTTCAGTCACCATGGTCGGAAGTACGCCGCGAAATGATTGAGGAAAAAGGTTTGGATGAGAATACAGCCGATCAAATTGGTGAATATGTTCGTTTGAGCGGTGGTGCTGATTTAGTTGAAAGACTTCTAAGCGACTCAAAACTTAAGGCTGTAAGTGCAGCTGTTAAAGGTTTAGAGGGCATGCAGCTTTTACTTAAATATTGCAACGTTATGGGACTTTCAAATAAAATTAGTTTTGATCTAAGTTTAGCCCGTGGTTTGGATTATTATACGGGTGTTATTTATGAATGTGTATTAAAGGCTGAACCAAAACTCTTAGAAAATGGTACTTCCGAAGAACAGGGCACTGTAGGCTCAGTAGCTGGTGGTGGCCGTTATGATAATTTGGTCGGCATGTTTGATTCCAAGGGAAAACAAGTGCCCTGTGTGGGAGTTTCAATAGGAGTAGAACGTATATTCTCAGTGTTAGAAGCAAAAGCTATTGCGAGTGGTAATAAGCAGCGTACAAATAATATAGAAGTGTTTGTAGCATCAGCTCATAAAGGTTTGCATGAGAAACGTTTACGCATTTTAAATGATTTATGGAATCAAGACATTAAGGTACATCAAATATATTGAATTTATGTAATTTTATAGACATACATCTCAAAACATTATTAACAACAATATCTTTTAGGCTGAACATTCGTATAAATTTTGTAGATAAATAAGTCACAGAATTTAATACTTTAATATTTGTGTATTGAATTTTTTTTAAATATCAAATTTTTGTATTAATTAACTAAAAAGCAAAAAAAAAAATCAAAATAAAATTATTGGATACGTTGTACACAGGGGCTAAGTTTGTCATTCCAATACGTGAAAATTCTTACTCGAAGGTACAGGGTATTTAATTTTTATTTGATTATTTGACTAGTTATCAAATAGAGGGTATGGAAAGTTTTAATAATATCAGTCTATAGCGGGTGATAAACTTGCCTGTTTTTTGTCCCATATACTAACGAGTTGCTAATTTTTCATGATACATACGGTTGATAGAGTTTAAACAACTTTTGGGTACATTTAACACGTTTATTTTATTACAACATTGATACATACGGTTATGTTCTGGAAAACGAATTCGAGTGAAATTAAAATCGAGTGTTTTTTCCAAGACAAAAAATAAAACTTAATTGTGCAAATTATTGTATAGTTTTGATATTCAAAATAGTTGCATAAATGGTCATTAAGCGAATAAATTCAAAAAAATATCAAAAGAATTTCACGTTTACAACAATTTGAAATTTCATTCGAATTCAATTTCACTCAAATTCGTTGTACAGGAATATACCCGACAGTCTTTCAAAAATATTTACATTTAACACGTTTTTATTATTGGTTGCCAATGCATTAAACAGTTGTAAACGATGGTAATCGAAACTAAGTAAGTATTGACTTCTCAAATGTATTGTAGGTATAAACTATATACAGTATTCTACGCGTAATTGTCTCGACAAAAATGTAAAAATTTTTTGGCAATTATGCGTAGGAGTCATTTAAACGTATACGGTTAATTACCTCTTTGAGGTAGTTAAACGAATACGCTTAATTGCCTGTGTATGTTTGATCTCGTAAAACTCTCTTTTACATCGAGGACGTTCTTTCAACATCAACGGAAGTAATTGGTGCAAATTTGAGCGCAATCGTTGCCTAGCTTAATTTCTTGCGTTGAGCTCAATATGTTTTTGACTACCGACGTGTTGTTTTATAGTTAATATTTTTTTGTGCTGACAATTGCTTATTGCAAACTTTACATACATAACTGGTCTTTACAACCCTGTGTCAGGATTACGGTCTAGCTTCTCGCAGCATTCATATTGTGTGTGTAAATTTTTATCCATGAGTACCGGGACCTACAGTTTAATCTCGACTCCGAACGACAGACTTGAAAAGCTTGTTCATGGCTATTACTTACTCTCAGAGCTTTTGCCAGAGGACTGCTGAGAGGTAGTCGCCGAAAGAAATATTTTTTTATATTTCTTTTTTTTTCTTTTTTAAGATGTCAGAGCTGGGTGTCGAACCCAGGGCTCATGTCTTAGTAAGCCAACACACTAACCACTAGACCACGGCGACTGCAAACTTTACAAAACAAAATTTTCTTATCAGTTTTATTCGCTCTAACATATTATTTGACACGGATTGCTTGATTTTCAGCATATTCTTATACTGCATTTACACCAAACTCAAATCAACTAATTACCAGATTTCAATTGAAATCTAGTCGTTTTTTACTTGATTTCCCATATAAAACAAAATCTACTTCGTTACTTGATTTCGACAAAATCTAGTTGAAATCTAGTGTACTTTCCGATGCAACTCTGTATTATTTCTAAGTTGTAATAAAAAATACAAAACTACAGTAAGTCGGGATTTACAATGTAGAAATTGAATGGCAGAAATATTTCAATTCTCTTTTGCTCTTGCCTAAAACTTTTACCATATAAAACTTAGAAGACAAACAGAAGAAGCAAAAACTACAAAAGTGGAAAAGCAAAAGGCAAAATGTCCTGTACAAACATTCATGTACTACATTCTTCACATTTTCGTCACTATTTCTACAAATTTCTGTCTGTCGTTCAATTTCTACATTGTAAATCCCGACTAAGAAACTGACAATTGAAAAGAGCCCCATAAAACTAAAACAAAAATAAATTCAAGATTTTTGAACTATTTTTTATTGAATGTAGAATAATCAAAAGAAAAATTGTTTTATTTATTTATTCTTCTATTGAATATAAAATAATAAGAAAAAAATTGTTTTATTTATTAATTTTTTTATTTGCTGTTATTTTTATGAAAATGAAATCCTGCTAGTTGTCAAAATATGTCGGTGTAAACACTGTAGATTTTCAAAGTGATTTCAAATTAAATTTACTTGATTTGAGTTTGGTGTAAATGCACTATTATGAAAATTGTATTAATTGAAAAATCAAATTTTAATTTCATTTTTTATATCACACAATTATTAAAATTTTTCTCCAATATGTATAACGTTGAAAAATACGTAACTTTTAATTTAGAATCCATTATTTAACAATTTTTTTAAACGTTAATTCCCCTAAATGTAAAATTTGTATGCTTTTTTGACTTTTCTATCAAATTGAATATTGCATAAGAGTTTACAGTGGAGCTTCTTGATTTATTCACGCAAAATTCCCCAATTTTACAAATGTTGTTAATTTTAAGTATTTTAAAGAGTAAAATTGGTAATACACGTAAATAAATAAATAAATTCTTCTAACATACATACATATCGACGATGGAATTAAAGAACGCTGTACCTGACAAAACCTTAAATGTTCACCAGAGCCAAAAAACTTTCATAAATATAGAACAAATACACTGGTATTTTTCATTTCACAGACGGCGTAAGTGAATTTATTTTCATCGTAGAAATCTGGGACTTGGACCAATCGACACCTATTTTTTTGCTGATAAAAATGATGCAAAAAACGTATTTTCGATTTTTTGTCAGTTACAGCGTTCTTTAATTACATCGTCGATATGTACAAATTTGTAAAATATGCCGTACAAATATGAAAATAATTGAAAAATGCAAAAGTATGCATTTATGGCGAAATATGTAAAAATATGCCGTAACAAATAGGATTTAAATGTCGTAGTTTTTCCTAAAATGATTTAATATTTTGCTTGTTTTCTCAGTAACATTCAGAAAATGAAATGCTATAATGCATATTTTTGGTTGCCCTAGTAATAATTAAAATTATTGTTTTAAGTAGTTCTTTAAAAAGATTAAGATTATAATGTTGATCTAATGTTGCATTGCGTAGTCTTGAACGAATTTTTTTGCTAACATACATAAAAATGGTAAATATTTACCCCTAACGTCTCCAGATACAGACAAATCAATTAGTTTGGAAATTTGAGTCTCTAAATCATGACCTCTATTAGTTGGGCTTATGTAGATATATTTAAATACATATTTATGTATATGAATGTATTTAAAACTAAACACATGTTAATGTATTTAAAAATCGAAGTTACATATGTATGATCAACATAAGAATGTCTTTTTTTTTATTAATTTAACTATTCAATACGCACTTTGTCCTTTTTTAATGTTTTACTAGTATAACACAATTTGTTTTTTGATTTTTTTTTTTGTACATACAATACTACACACTAACAAATATGCTTCAGCTTTGTTTTGTTCATTAATTTAAACAATTGATTTTAAAAAACTATTTAATTAGACAAATACATCCTTTATTACTAACAATTTCACTATTTTGCATTTCATGTAAATACTTACGTCCGTAACATTTGCATTTAAATTCTTGTTAAACTTTTTGTGCATTTTGTTTATAAATAGTGTTGTGCTCATAGTTTTATGTAATACAAGAAAAAAGAAAAAAAAAAAAAAAACGAGATCATTTTGAAAAAAAAAAATTTATCATGAAAATATATAAAAATAAAAAATCTTATAAAAACAAATATCGAACCAGTTCTAATTCAGTTTCATTATTGTTATTATCGTTTAGGTCTAAAAAATTCGAAATAAAAAATTATGACCACAAACTAAAGCTCAACATAAATTGAAAATTATAAAAATTAAAAATACATACACTCTTCTGTTGAATTAAATTTTTTAATTTGTAAATAAAACTAAAGTAATGTTACGCTCAATTATCACTTTAACACCGCGTTTTCACCATCACTTTTCAAATACTTTTATAAAATGTCGTTTTTTGACATCGAAAGTTGATATAAAGACTTATAAACCATTGAACAACAATAATAATAATGATACTGATGAAGGAGTTGGTCGTAATAAAAATGGTGGTAGTGGTACCATAAATCATCGGCAACTGGAATTGGACAAGGTTAGCATTTCATAAATTAATACATAACTTAATAATTATAAGAAACATTTTATAAATTTACATTGCTTTTACTTTTTTTGCAAATTCTCGTTTACAGATTGATGAGGAAGTTGCACGTTTGTTGGCTCTAGAAGCCAAGTTGGGTGATGAGCCTCAGCAAAACCAAAAGCTTATCTTAAAAACACCCAAAGGTACGCGAGATTATGGTCCACAACAAATGATGTTGCGTCAAAACGTACTGGATAAGATAATTGCCGTATTTAAAAAAAATGGTGGCGAGGCTATAGATACTCCTGTATTTGAATTAAAGGTTTAAAGTTTATAAATTTACATGGAAATATAAAATTAAAATATATTTAATCTTTCTCTTTCTTTAATTCTTATAAATACAGGAAGTTTTAACTGGCAAATATGGTGAAGATTCGAAATTAATTTATGATCTCAAAGATCAAGGTGGCGAAATTCTTTCGCTTCGTTATGATCTTACAGTTCCTTTGGCTAGATATTTAGCCATGAATAAAATATCAAACATTAAACGTTATCACATAGCTAAGGTTTATCGCCGCGACAATCCTTCCATGACAAGGGGTCGTTATAGGGAGTTTTATCAATGTGTAAGTATGTTTCGCCTACTAATTAACATTTTTTCTAAAGAAATTTGTCATAAGCCTAATAACTGCCAAAAGAAATCTTACTTGTGAGCTTAATACTGTCTAAAATAATGTCTCACATTGGCTTTAATGTTTTGCCTTTAAGGCAAATATATTTAAAAGGTGTAGTTAGTCAATCAGTTGTCTATATCGACGATGGAATTAAAGAACGCTGTAACTGATAAAAAAATCGAAAATACGTTTTTTGCATCATTTTTATCAGCAGAAAAATACGCGTCGATTGCTCCAAGTCCCGATTGCTACGATGAATATACATAAGTTCACTTACGCCGTCTGCGAAATGAAAAATACCAGTGTATTTGTTCTACATTTATGAAAGTTTTTTGGCTCTGGTGAAGGTTTTGTCAGTTACAGGTTTTGTCAGTTACAGCGTTCTTTAATTCCATCGTCGATATATGGCGGGCGTTGTGTAAACGAATTTATTATTCGGTTTGTTTTAAAACTGCCCGCACCTTATACATAATCAATTTGCCTTGGGCCTATTAATAAGGTCAACTCAGTTCTTTAAATAAAATTGTTGGTATATTAGTGTTTGCATTTTTGTAAAATTGAGATGACCTTATAAATAGGCCTTCAAACCTATACGACAATAAATATTTCTCGGCCTCAATTTAATTTTATTTATTATATACAAAATATTTATCGATGCTTATTAATTGTAACCTTTTTTGCTAGCTGAGTAACTTGTAAAGAAATTTCTCTTGCTGGCTCTAAAAAAAAAAGAAAAAAATTAAAATAAAATTGTTTTCAGGATTTTGATATTGCCGGCTCATATGATCCCATGTTACCAGATGCTGAATGTGTTAAAATTGTTTCTGAAATTTTGGATACTCTTGATATTGGAGATTATGTTATCAAATTAAATCATCGACAATTATTGGATGGCATGTTTGAGGCCTGTGGTGTGCCAGCTGATAAATTCCGCTCCATATGTTCAGCTGTTGATAAATTGGATAAAGTAATATTGAAGAGAAATACGCATATTTCAGAAAATTCTATATTATTTTACAATTTTTAATAATTTCAGTCACCATGGTCGGAAGTACGCCGTGAAATGATTGAGGAAAAAGGTTTGGATGAGAATACAGCCGATCAAATTGGTGAATATGTTCGTTTGAGCGGTGGTGCTGATTTAGTTGAAAGACTTCTAAGCGACTCACAACTTAAGGCTGTAAGTGCAGCTGTTAAAGGTTTAGAGGGCATGCAGCTTTTACTTAAATATTGCAACGCTATGGGACTTTCAAATAAAATTAGTTTTGATCTAAGTTTAGCCCGTGGTTTGGATTATTATACGGGTGTTATTTATGAATGTGTATTAAAGGCTGAACCAAAACTCTTAGAAAATGGTACTTCCGAAGAACAGGGCACTGTAGGCTCAGTAGCTGGTGGTGGCCGTTATGATAATTTGGTCGGCATGTTTGATTCCAAGGGAAAACAAGTGCCCTGTGTGGGAGTTTCAATAGGAGTAGAACGTATATTCTCAGTGTTAGAAGCAAAAGCTATTGCGAGTGGTAATAAGCAGCGTACAAATGATATAGAAGTGTTTGTAGCATCAGCTCATAAAGGTTTGCATGAGAAACGTTTACGCATTGTAAATGATTTATGGAATCAAGGCATTAAGGTACATCAAATATATTGAATTTATGTAATTTTATAGACATACATCTCAAAACATTATTAACAACAATATCTTTTAGGCTGAACATTCGTATAAATTAAATCCAAAACTTTTGGCACAACTTCAACACTGTGAAGAAGAACAAATACCCTTGGCTATTGTCTTTGGTGATTCAGAATTGGAAAAAGGTGTAGTTAAGCTACGTGAAGTTACTAGCCGTAAAGAAGAAGACATTCCATTGGCCAATTTAGCCGATGAAATCAAGAAGAGATTACGCCAATAATGTATCCGCATTGACTCAACGTTTGCAAATAGTTTTCATTTTATTTATTATACATTGCAGTGTATTTATGATGGCACTGTTTTACAGAAAGAAAGACATGGCTAACAGATTGCATATAAGTTTGTAAAGCCTGCAAGAAGCTAAATTTGTTCACTTTTTTAAAACAAACCTATAGCTTTACCAAACTGGATGAATAATAATAAAAATAATAAAACTTGTGGAATAACATCGAGTTATATATTTTTGTTTTATTTATTAGGGTTAAAGGCATTACCTACATAAGTTTTTATATTTAAAGTTTTTTGTTTTTGTTATTCTGTGCTAAAGTTATCTCGAAGCTGGTTGGACAAATTTGTTATAGCTTTCACATAAAAATTTTAATAATTGCTAAGTTTGGTAAAAGATATGCAAACTGGATTTTGGTACTTTATTGCATATCGCCAAGAAAAATAGTGAAAAAAGCAAAAATGATGTAAGTAAAGAAAATGTTGAAGGAAAAAAAATGTTTGAGTCGTACGCACAGGAGATGCCTGTGCATTGACATTTATTTGTGTAAAAAAATACGCAACTAAAAAACAAGTATTTGTTAATTTAAGCATATGTTTTGTATAAATTTCTTCATTATTTTAATTAACACTTGTTGTTTTTGTTTATTGACATTTCTGGTTTTGTTTTTTTTTTTTTCTATAGGGAAAATATTACAGCACAAAACTTGCTCCACCAAAAAAGGAGACCAAAGAAAAGAAATTATCGGAAAATATACAAAAATTCTTACTACAAAGAGAACAGGAGGAGAAAAGGAAACAGCAAGAGCAACAAGAAAAACTTAATCAACTATTGGCGATGCGAGATGAAAAATCCAAAAATAAAATTCGTAAAATGTTAAAAGTTACCAAATCGGCAAATCGTTCTGTATTGGAGGATGCAGTCAATACAGAACATACTGCCATAACCTTGCAAGGACCCGAACAACCAGATCAAGATGATTATGGCTATGTATCCACAGAGGCCAATTCATTTTATCAGAAATATATAGATAAGGTAATTATATTTTTTTGTTGAAAGATCACCTGAGCTGGAAGAGGGGCTCAACTGTTTATTTAAAGTTTTACATCAATTAATGCGGGGATGCTTTGGCCTGTAAGGTTTAGAATTGCTCATTTTTTCAGTTAGTAATACTTACACACAAATACTAAAATTGTTAGTTCTTGATTATTGTTTATTTAGAAAACAAGATAGGTGTACGTCTAACAGAATACTGAGTGGGGTTGTATAATAATTTCGAAAACGAAACGATCTTTATGTAGTAAAAAATATACCTATAGTTCGCGTAGTGAATTAATTATTTATTAGGAAAAGTAGCGCAAACATTAATTACTCAGGATCGATTACATCAATTATTTGGAAATATGTAATTTGGCAAAATATGCTTTAAATCTGTCAGCAGCACTAACAGTTATGTTTGAAACTTGAACAGTCCGGATTTTGGGTGTGTAATTCTATAATGATATCTATAGTAAAATCAAGGAAATATAATAAATAGTCAAGGAATAATACCTAACAAAAATCTGTCTTTTCAAACATCACAAAAATATCTTGGTGGGGTAAAACTTGTACGTGAAAAATAAAAATATATTTTAAAGTATTGTGCAGGAAGTCAATTTTTTTTTTCAATTTCTTCCAAAATCAAATAATTAAATTGATTATAATTAAAAATATATTTTTGAACTGGGTATACCTCAATTAATCGGTTAAATCGAATAATTAATATTGTATAAATTTTTCAGGTAAACTTTTTTCCATAAACAAAAACAAAAAAGGAGAACTAAAATACTAACTTGTTCACAAAGGGATAAAATCGTCAGGGATAATTTGGTAGAAATTTGATTTAATGATGGGTTTTATTACAGGCAGGTAACTACCTGCTCAAATCGTATAGTGTTTTCGTTTCTACCAAAAAATGTTGCCTTTCATAAATTTTTCTCCCTCATCTTGACAAAATATTCCTTTTTAAAAAAACTATCATTTAGAGCAACAATTAAAAATTTCGATTAAAATAAAACGAGATCAAAAAAGAATGTGTAACATCCTATTTTTATATAATATAAAAATAAAATGTTACACATTTTTGTAGAAACGAAAACGCCATTAATTTTTATTTTGTATCTTAACACATTTGGGTTTTTCCAGACGAATTATTTCATTATTGAATAATTTTTAACTTACATTACAACTACCTAGTGGAACAAAAGGAACCCTTAAATCTATTTTTTATAGGGACAAAATACATTATTTTGTCTAAATAAATACACTCGAACATTTTAGAATCAATTTAATATTCTAAGGCCCATTATTACAACTTGCCGTTAGTTAAAGGTAGGATTTTATCAGGTAGATAAATTGCTTGTTATTACAAGTAAACCTTAAACTAAAGGTAAGATAATTTTTCCATTAACTTTATCGGTCACATTAGGTTAAAGTTTATTTGTAATAACAGAAAGAAATTTAACTGCCTGATAAAATTCTACCTTTAACTAACGTAATAATAGGCCTAGATAAGGCACTTTTGTGTTAAGCATGTATCTTATTTTTTTATTAATAAAAAAAATTTATTACTACTGAAAAAGATACCAACTTTATGGCAACAGAGCATAATATAATAGCGGGACTGGACAAAATATAAATTTTCTGTGATTACTAAAATTTCCCAAATATTTTTTTCATATTAAATGTAAGGATTTTGCTTTTTTCGCCGTGGTCTAGTGGTTAGTGTGTTGGCTTACTAAGACATGGGTCCTGGGTTCGACTCCAGGCTCTGGCATCTTCAAAAAAAGAAATATGAAAAAAATATTTCTTTCGGCGACTACCTCTCAGCAGTCTTCTGGCAAAAGCTCTGAGAGTAATTAATTGCCATGAACAAGCTTCTCAAGTCTGTCGTTCGGAGTCGACACTAAACTGTAGGTCCCGGTACTCATGGATAAAAATTGACACACACAACATGAGTGCTGCGAGAAGCTAGGCCGTAATCCTGACACAGGGTAGTAAAGGCCAGTTATGTATGTACATATGTATGTATGTATTTTGCTTTTATTTATTTATTTATTCATTTAATATCAATACATAGAAAGCCCAAGGGGCCAATTATACATGTATTGTAGATTAATATCTATGTTGTATAATAGAAAGATAATAATAATAATAAGTAAATACAATATAATTAATATAAATATATATGTACATACCGTTTAAATTAATTGATATTCATTTATTAATTTTATTTATTTAAAAATTTTCAAATAATACAAAAGGTAAGTAAGTACATGGGAAAAGTACAAATAATAGATAATTATAAAAATTATAGCTAAAAGTGTTTAACAAGTTGGCTCCCCAGCCACAAATTAAGAAAAGAATAATATAAAATAATGATATGTATATATATATATACATATGTATGGTCCAATGCAATAGTAGACTATCCAGAAAATTAAGAAAAATATTTGTAAAAGAGCTCCAAAAGCCAGTTCAGTTGCGAGCAGAAAAAATGCCCTAACAATTTTAACCGAAATGCATTATTAGAGTAAGAAAATAGATAACCTGGAATTTTCAAGGACAAGCTAGATACATACGGTTTTAACCATGTTTCAGAAATAGCAATCAGATCAAAAGTTTCGCACATAATATTCTTAAACTCATCAAATTTGGTAGAAGTTCTAGAAGGTCTAATACTTTGACAATTAATATGACCAATCTTCAAATGTTCAGAAAAGTTACGCAAAGAAGACTTAATAATAGCACTACTACTTACAACGGGACCAATATTATCATTACCCATGGTCATACAAAAAGGTAGTGGGGAACCAAATGAAAAAGACTATAAAAATAAGCTTCATATGAAAACAATTATGTAAATATTCCATGTATATACAACTATCAAATACAATGAAAATGAGATCACAAAAGTAATAATATGAAAAGTATTATAAAATTAGGTAATATGTAGTTAGCAAGATTTAAAAAAAAATAAATATTACAAAAGTATACATTATAAGGATATCAATATAGAGAAGTGAGTATCAAGGAATATCTATAAACATGTTAATAAGATGTAAAGATAATAGAAATAAGATAAGAGTTATATTCAAATGTATAGGATATCAATAAACATGTATAATAGTAAATTTAATAAACAAGTAATAATAGAATATAAGATAATAATAGAGATAATGTGTTAAGTTTGAACATAATCACCATTCATCCCAACATCATCAGATTTATTCCAAGAAAATTCCAAAAAGTCAAAATGTCGATAAAAGTCACTAGCCAGGAAAATAGAAGAAGTATCATCATTAAAAGTAATATTGACTTTAGATCGATCAGTATGCAATAGGTTAAATTTCTTAATTTTCTTCTGTTTACGAAGTTTACGACAGTAATAACATAATTTAGCTTCTCTAGGAGTTAAATGATCATTTAGATCAGGGGTGAGCAACCTTTTTAATCAACGGGCCACTTTATATATTAAAATTTTTTGGAGGGCCGCAAATAATGAAACACTTACTAATAATTTTCGAAACTTTATTTATAATTAAAATTAGAATAAAAAAATATAAAATTTAATATATAAATTTTTATGCAAAAAAAAAAAAACACAAACAAAGAAGAACAGAAAAAACGAAATTACTTGGAATTTTTAATGAGAAATTTGGCACTGTCTTTACGATACAACCTGATCAATATCAGCTACACATACACAAGTTTCTAATCGTGCATTACTCAGCCTTGATCGGTGGTAATTGGTCGGTGGTCGGATTTATAAACATTCTCGATGTTTACTGAGAGAAATAAATTTTTTACATCAGTATTATTCTGCATGTCCATCACTTCCATTTGAAAGTCTTCGGGAACCGTATCCACATCGATATTTAATGGCTAGGAAAACATTTTCATGGAAACTGCTGTCTTCTCTGTTTCTTCGTAATTGAAATTCGTTGATTAATGTGTCTATATATTGTGTGTATTTTTGAGAAATAGTAACATTTGTTTGGCGGGCCGCATAAACATGTTAAAAGAGCCGCAAGCGGCCCGCGGGCCGCGTGTTGCTCATCCCTGATTTAGATAGATCCTCTTATTAATTTCAGTTTCTATAGCATCCGATAATTTAAGTGATTTCACTCTAAAATAGTTTCTCATAATATTATCCCGTTTAACTGCACTGTTTAATTTAATTAGAACCGAATAACCATTATTCGTAAAGGAGCAGCTATTTATATCAGTGTCATGAATATCTACTTCCAAAGTCTTGAATATTCTCCGGCAAACATTAAATATATCAGGCTGATGCTTGGGTAGTCCATTTATAACAATATCACATCGATTTATACGTTTGTATAGTGAGTTATTTTGATTAACAATGTGTTCAATAATTAATTTATTAGTTTTACATTGTTTTTCCATATCATTAACTCTCCCCATAACATTGTTTTCCAGTTTAGATACAGTAATGTTGTAACTATTCATTTCAGCTTTTAATTCGTTTAACATGGTGAAAATCTCTTGTTTGAGCTCAACTAAAACCTTATCAAATTTATCTTGTACACCACGCAGCAAATCATCATTATTATTATTGCTAGTTTTTACATTTTTACAAGGGCAATTTGAAAAGCCAATAACGCCTTTACTTTTTATAATTATGTCCAATAATTCAGATGAGACACCAACACAAGCAGCATGATACCACCTGTGACATACATTGCAATTTAAGCTGCCTTGTGTCTTAGTAATATTTTTACCACATGATGATACGGCACATATAAATTTATCGCCTGGAGCCATGACTAGAATTTATTATATATATATATATATATATATATATATATATATGTATATATATATCTCCTTAATAATTCTTATTTGTTACTTTTAATTATTTATTATACAGTGGCCGACAAAAGTCTACATACGACCCCTTTTTTTTGCGATTTTATCAGTCCAAGTGAATAAATGAAAAAAATAATGATGCAGTTTTGTTTCAAATCTATATTTATTAATATAAACCAAAATAATATTTATTCCGATATAAACTTAAAAAACTATTCAAGAAAAACCATAAAAAACATTCGACAAAAGTCTACATACGACAAGAGTGTTCACAGAAAAACTTAGCGTAAATGTAAAATATCATCACCTATTAATAAAATTAATATTTTGTCGGACCCCCACGGGCATCTATAACTGCCTGCAGTCGCCGAGGCATCGAGTTCACCATATTTTCTAATTCTAAGGGTCTTATGTCCTGCAATTCTTCTTGGAGCCTCTGTTTTAACATTTGGGCATTAGTAATTTGGTAGTTACGTATTTTTCGTTGTAATATCTCCCAAACGTGCTCAATAATATTTAAATCTGGGCTTTGAGGTGGAGTGTACAGCTGTCTGGGAGCATAGTATAGCAACCAATCTTTCACAATTTGAACAGTGTGCTTCAGGTCGTTGTCTTGTTGGAAGTACCAATTTCGACCAAGGCTTAGCATATCGACGGAGGGTTTTAGATTCTGTTCTAGAATGGAATTGTAAAGGTGCCGATCCATATTACCCTCAATGAACACCAACTTTCCTACGCCAGAAGCAGCCATGGCACCCCAAACCATTACACAACCCCCATATGCTTAACAGTAAAAATTAAGTATTTAGGAGCCAGTATTTCTTTTTCACCACACCTTAGATCTACCGTCACTACCAAAAATGTTATTTAGATTCATCAGTAAACAAGACCCGCTTCCAAAAATCAAAACCTTTGTCAATATGCTTTTGGGCAAATTCTATACGAAATTTGCGGTTTTTTTCACTTATTAATGGCTTTTTTCGAGCAGTTCTGCTAAAATAACCATTTCCATTCAATGTTCTTTGAATAGTACGGGGATTTACAATCACTTCTAATCTTGTTGCAAGCTCTTCGGCCAATTTTGTTGTATTAATTTTAGGGTTTTTGTCCATTTCTTTTAAAATAAAGCTTACATCTCTGCGAGTAAGTGCTTTTGGGCGTCCACTACGACGCTTATTTTCAACAGTTCCACTATTTTTATAATTCTTAAATATTTTCTGAACTGTAGATTTACTTAAATTTAATAGTTTTGCTATTTCTCCAAAGGATTTCTCTTCAGATCTGTACTTAACCAATAAATTTCGGATATCAATTGAAATTTCTTTACGAGAAGACATTATTTTACTTAAATATACACCGATGAAGACTAAATTACAACATAAAGCTGTTTAAAACAATCTATAAACTGAACAAAAAAAATTTTGTAATAAATAATAGCAACAAACACTTTTGTCAATGCATTTTAAATGTTTTTCTTGAGTAATTTTTCCTATGTTTATTGAAAAAACGTAAATTTTGGTCTGCTTTAATAAAAATGTATTTGAAACAAAACTGCATCATTACTTTTTTATTTAAGTATCTTGGGCTCCTAAAATGGCAAAAATATAGGTCGTATGTAGACTTTTGTCGGCCACTGTATATATATAAGGGAATAATTTTGAGGTTATGTTACACACCAAGCACACCAGGAAAAAAAAAGCCAATTATGGGATATAAAAGCACGAATATATGTATATCAGGAAGAATTTATACGGATACTTTCTCGTAGAATTTCAGAAATACGGAACACACTATTTATAAGAACTTAGACTTTGTAAATTTACTTTTAGAAAATCTGCTAACACGAGCTAAATTAATACTCAACTTTTTTGTTCAGTGTTGCCATCTCAGAATCAACTTATTCATTTGCTTTGCAAGTAACTTATTAATTGATTAGCAATTTTTCGTCTTAAAAATAAAGATTTTAGATTTTTTTACTTTTTTTAATACATACATTGATTGAAGTTTTTTCCATTATATTAATAAACATTTTTAGGTTAAAGATGTAAAGGAAGACAAAGGTTTCGCTCCCAGTAGACCACAATCACTTAAAGATCTCACAGGTACTAAAGAGCGTGTTAAAGCTGCCATAACACGAGAAATTGAGGGAAAAAATAGTCATACACGCCATCGTGTAAGTCATATTAAAGAACCATCATCATCCTCTAGTTCTGCTGGTGTAAATGTTTCAAGATCATCGAAGCCACTGTACGATCCTGAAGCTGAAAGATGTCAAGAAGAAGAGGAACGAAAAAAACGTGAGGAGGAGAAGAAAAAGATGAAAAGTCGTAAACCACTACCACCTCCAATGGATTTTCAAGCGTTACTTAAATTTGCCGAAAAGAAACAGAAACTTACCAGTTGAGGTTAAAAAGAAAAAAGAACCAGAGAGATTAATGACTATGAAGGAAAAACAAGAAATGGAAAAAGGCAAAGAGCCAAAGAAGCCAAAGAACGTAGAGAAAGGGAACGGAACGAAGAGTATGCAAAGGGTAAAAAACTAGATAAAGATAAATCGTCTTCAACAGCGGCACCACAACGTATGGAACCTAATGGCAGGATACCAAAATTAAATCAATCAAGTAGTTCTACGGGCAATAGCAAATCATCTAGTAATACATTAGTTGATAAAAAAAGTTCTTCGAATTTGTTAGATAAAAAACTATCTTCAGTTCCCACTGCACCTAAAACTTCTACTTCCGTTAATGGCAAACTTCAATGTCACAATCAACAAGTGCTAAATCTAGTAACAAATTAGGTGCCTCATCATCAAGCAGTAAAGCAACAGCGTCAAGTAGTAGCAATACCTCAACAGTCACCAGTAAAAATCCCTACAGTGCAGGTGTAAATAAGCAGCCATATAATGGTCCTACTAGAGAATTTCCTCCCCGTGATATGAGTGCAATTAAATCTAGAGAATTTCCACCGCGTGATATACAAAAAACGCGGCAATTTCCCCCATCGGATGTTCGCAGGGGCCCAGCCCATGCTTCTAATAAACACGCTGACAGTAAAAAATCAGTAGCTTCCAAAAGTAAGTATAAAACTATACTCGTATATTATCAAGAAAAGACAAACGAAAAAACAACAATTTAATAATATTTTGTTTTGCTTCATAGGACGCATTTTAGATGATGATGATGATTCCGAATATGATTCTGAGTTGGATGATTTCATTGATGATGGTGATGAAGAAGAAGATTATTCATCACATATTAAAGCCATTTTTGGTTATGATAGATCAAGGTATGACTTTATTATTCTATTGTAGGTCGTTGTCTTGTTGGAAGTACCAATTTCGACCAAGGCTTAGCATATCGACGGAGGGTTTTAGATTCTGTTCTAGAATGGAATTGTAAAGGTGCCGATCCATATTACCCTCAATGAACACCAACTTTCCTACGCCAGAAGCAGCCATGGCACCCCAAACCATTACACAACCCCCATATGCTTAACAGTAAAAATTAAGTATTTAGGAGCCAGTATTTCTTTTTCACCACACCTTAGATCTACCGTCACTACCAAAAATGTTATTTAGATTCATCAGTAAACAAGACCCGCTTCCAAAAATCAAAACCTTTGTCAATATGCTTTTGGGCAAATTCTATACGAAATTTGCGGTTTTTTTCACTTATTAATGGCTTTTTTCGAGCAGTTCTGCTAAAATAACCATTTCCATTCAATGTTCTTTGAATAGTACGGGGATTTACAATCACTTCTAATCTTGTTGCAAGCTCTTCGGCCAATTTTGTTGTATTAATTTTAGGGTTTTTGTCCATTTCTTTTAAAATAAAGCTTACATCTCTGCGAGTAAGTGCTTTTGGGCGTCCACTACGACGCTTATTTTCAACAGTTCCACTATTTTTATAATTCTTAAATATTTTCTGAACTGTAGATTTACTTAAATTTAATAGTTTTGCTATTTCTCCAAAGGATTTCTCTTCAGATCTGTACTTAACCAATAAATTTCGGATATCAATTGAAATTTCTTTACGAGAAGACATTATTTTACTTAAATATACACCGATGAAGACTAAATTACAACATAAAGCTGTTTAAAACAATCTATAAACTGAACAAAAAAAATTTTGTAATAAATAATAGCAACAAACACTTTTGTCAATGCATTTTAAATGTTTTTCTTGAGTAATTTTTCCTATGTTTATTGAAAAAACGTAAATTTTGGTCTGCTTTAATAAAAATGTATTTGAAACAAAACTGCATCATTACTTTTTTATTTAAGTATCTTGGGCTCCTAAAATGGCAAAAATATAGGTCGTATGTAGACTTTTGTCGGCCACTGTATATATATAAGGGAATAATTTTGAGGTTATGTTACACACCAAGCACACCAGGAAAAAAAAAGCCAATTATGGGATATAAAAGCACGAATATATGTATATCAGGAAGAATTTATACGGATACTTTCTCGTAGAATTTCAGAAATACGGAACACACTATTTATAAGAACTTAGACTTTGTAAATTTACTTTTAGAAAATCTGCTAACACGAGCTAAATTAATACTCAACTTTTTTGTTCAGTGTTGCCATCTCAGAATCAACTTATTCATTTGCTTTGCAAGTAACTTATTAATTGATTAGCAATTTTTCGTCTTAAAAATAAAGATTTTAGATTTTTTTACTTTTTTTAATACATACATTGATTGAAGTTTTTTCCATTATATTAATAAACATTTTTAGGTTAAAGATGTAAAGGAAGACAAAGGTTTCGCTCCCAGTAGACCACAATCACTTAAAGATCTCACAGGTACTAAAGAGCGTGTTAAAGCTGCCATAACACGAGAAATTGAGGGAAAAAATAGTCATACACGCCATCGTGTAAGTCATATTAAAGAACCATCATCATCCTCTAGTTCTGCTGGTGTAAATGTTTCAAGATCATCGAAGCCACTGTACGATCCTGAAGCTGAAAGATGTCAAGAAGAAGAGGAACGAAAAAAACGTGAGGAGGAGAAGAAAAAGATGAAAAGTCGTAAACCACTACCACCTCCAATGGATTTTCAAGCGTTACTTAAATTTGCCGAAAAGAAACAGAAACTTACCAGTTGAGGTTAAAAAGAAAAAAGAACCAGAGAGATTAATGACTATGAAGGAAAAACAAGAAATGGAAAAAGGCAAAGAGCCAAAGAAGCCAAAGAACGTAGAGAAAGGGAACGGAACGAAGAGTATGCAAAGGGTAAAAAACTAGATAAAGATAAATCGTCTTCAACAGCGGCACCACAACGTATGGAACCTAATGGCAGGATACCAAAATTAAATCAATCAAGTAGTTCTACGGGCAATAGCAAATCATCTAGTAATACATTAGTTGATAAAAAAAGTTCTTCGAATTTGTTAGATAAAAAACTATCTTCAGTTCCCACTGCACCTAAAACTTCTACTTCCGTTAATGGCAAACTTCAATGTCACAATCAACAAGTGCTAAATCTAGTAACAAATTAGGTGCCTCATCATCAAGCAGTAAAGCAACAGCGTCAAGTAGTAGCAATACCTCAACAGTCACCAGTAAAAATCCCTACAGTGCAGGTGTAAATAAGCAGCCATATAATGGTCCTACTAGAGAATTTCCTCCCCGTGATATGAGTGCAATTAAATCTAGAGAATTTCCACCGCGTGATATACAAAAAACGCGGCAATTTCCCCCATCGGATGTTCGCAGGGGCCCAGCCCATGCTTCTAATAAACACGCTGACAGTAAAAAATCAGTAGCTTCCAAAAGTAAGTATAAAACTATACTCGTATATTATCAAGAAAAGACAAACGAAAAAACAACAATTTAATAATATTTTGTTTTGCTTCATAGGACGCATTTTAGATGATGATGATGATTCCGAATATGATTCTGAGTTGGATGATTTCATTGATGATGGTGATGAAGAAGAAGATTATTCATCACATATTAAAGCCATTTTTGGTTATGATAGATCAAGGTATGACTTTATTATTCTATTGTAGTATTTTGTAAAACTAACTTATTCTTTTTTTTTTTTTTTTGTTCCTTTTAAAGATACCGGGATGAAGATTTTGATGACCGTAATATGGAATCGAATTTTGCTCAAGTTCAGCGTGAAGAGTATATTAGTAAAAAAATAGGTATGTCTTATATGGCTAAACCCAGAATTGCGGTTTTAATAAAAGTGTATTATTTCTTTTAATAGGCATTCAAGAAGATTTGGAAGATATGAAAATGGAAGCTATGGAAAAGAAACGTAAAATGATGATGAAGAAAAGACGCTTACATTAAAATTTAGAATGTATTTTTCGTTTTGTTATTAAAAATAACATTTTTTTAATTAATTATAGAGTTATCTTAGCCAACGCTTCTCAAATTACGCATCAAATATTTTATATTATTACTGTATATGAATGTACATTGTACACATTATATTAAATAGTTAAAATTTACATTTAATACCAAAATAGCATTAATATATTTTATAATAAAATAATCTATTTGCAATTACAAAAATAAACACGTAACTCATGTTATACCATGAAAGGACTTTGTCGACATAACCTAAGTGGTGGGTACTTACATGATGGTCTTGAAAAATAAAATAATCTGCTGTAATGTCGACATAACTAGATTTATATGGAGGGGCATGATTTGGATATAAATATGTTGGATTGTTTATTCTTAATTTAAATTAAATTTTATTAAAAGAATTTAGATAATTTTGTCAATGATGGAAAATGACAGGGGTCAAGTACATGTTCTCAATGTAAACTGACTAATGTGTGCAAATGGAAAAAAAAGATAATTAGAAAAACAGTTCAGATTCTGATTTTATAGTTGTTATGTAGTTGACAAGAAAGTAAATTTCTAGAAAAATAAGAGTGAGTTAAATGTTGATGATTGTCATGAATATGTAAAGGGCACAAAGAACTATGATGAGACTAATGTAGCCGGAGTCGAAAACATGATTACCTTGGTTGGTGTAGAATAACCACACAGATGTAACTTTCTCTTTTGATTCACAAATCATTGCAAATATAATTTAAATGAAGGCGTTTGGTGATGAAGCACTATTAGTTGATGAAAATGATTAACAATCTAACTGGGATTCGTACTCAGATTTTCAGATCAATTAAGACCAAAATTCGATATATGTACATATTTTTTAACTTCGCAAAACGGGTATATGCATTTTCACCTGGAAACCCATATTTTAATTTAAAAGTTACAGAAATAACGAATTTTATTAAATACTAAAATTACAACCCAGTAACAGTAATCTTGAATTTCTCCGCGCACTTATCATAAGGTGCTTTTGAAATTGCAACAAGTAAAACAGTAACAAATACAATAGGGCTTTTTGATGTTGGTCAGGGTAAAGGACTGTCAAAAAAATCACAGTAAAAAATATGAAAGGAAAAACATTTTTCTTAAAGAAATGAAAAAATACTACTTTCTCATAAATTATCTAATAAAAAGTAGAACAGCTGGTATGTCAAGTGCACCTTATAATCACTACGCCATGGTGAATATATTAAAATTTACTGGTATGGCAGCACTGTTATTTCTTCCTAATTACCTGCTGTCAATTTTTTTAGACAATTTTTATTGAGTCCGCCGCGTGTAAAGTTTTTCTATAAGAATTGCTCGAATTAAATTAAATAAAACTTTAAAATCCAAACAAATACTAATTTAAAACTATAAAATATTACAAAATATTAACTGAAACTAAAGAAAAAAAAATTACAAAGAAAGGGATACCAATTTTGTATTTGTTGTTCGTTTGTGTATAGAGTGTGAGTGTGCAATTGTGTTATATTTTTAGGAATGAGTGAAACGCGTGAACAAATTTTGGAAGAAATTAAAATACAAGGTGATTTGGTACGAAAATTAAAAGCGGCCAAGGAACCCAAAGAAAAGGTAGGTGTTGGACCAGGAAAAAACATACGAAATTTGCATGAAAATTAAATAATAATAAAAATGAAATAAATGTATTATATTTCCATATAATATATGCATATTCTCCTGTATATGTATGCTAGTCCTTCTTTTGAGGTGGGGGTGGTAAATATGTAATCATCATCATTACTATCTATCTAAAGTACTAACTCTGTTACTTATATTTCCATAATCAAATATAAAAGTCTGTTGAGTGGGCTAAAGCAAATTGTCTTGTGCAGTTGTGTGTTCTCATTTATATTCAAAAATGTGTGTATCATAAAGTTTAGGAAAAAAAAATAAAGAGTTGCAACATCGTTTACCGATTTCATCATCGTAACTAATGTCTTTTAGTGTTACACTCATTCCATCCAAAAAATCATTCATCTCTATCCATCCATCATCCATCTAATTGCAATTATTAACAGCCATTGTTATGTTCGGTCTACCACATCATTACTTGTTTTTGTTTCTTTGTTAGTTTGTAGGGATAAATACACAGACTGGATATGTAAAGCAAAATTTACAGTATTGACCATAAATCGCCCTCTTTCAAGAAATTTCTTATAATTGTATCGATTTTAATTTATGTATATATGTTTATATCCCAATTGACTATAAATCAGTGTTGATGCTTTAAGACAATCGGGTCTACATTTGGTTTTTTAAAAATTTGAAAACCAGTTTTGGTAGCGTAGTTTGTTCGCAGTAAAATTTGGCAAGAAAAGAACTTAGTTTTATATGTCATACCTATTACTCGTAATTAAGTATTTTATGTGAATATTCGAGAATCCTTGGATAACAAGTAAATGGCAGTATGTGGCTTCCTGGATCTAGTGGCTGCCTTTTCCAACACTTCTAAAAAAGTCATGAAAGGGCCCTACACTACAAAGAGTTTACAATTTGGGAATAGTAATGTCCATTGGATATAATAACTCTTTGACTTTGAAAAGCTATTTAAGATTATATTGAGTATTTAGAGTGAATGGAACCTTTTAGAAGCGCCATACTCTTTTAAGGAAAGAACTATTCGCTGGTATACAGATGGTTTAAAGGCTGAAGATGGCACAGGAGCGGGAATATTTGGACCTGAGACGAAATATTCTGAGCCCTTTGAGAAACTCGCTAACATTTTCAAGCGAAAGTTCATGCCATTGACAGATACGCTCAAAAAGGCAGAAGATGGCCATATTATCTGACAGTCAGGCTTTCATTCGAGCATTTGGCTCCTATGAAATTAACTCTGAAGTCAGCTTATGCTTGGTCCTGGGCCGTGTTTGTATATAGGGAAGAGAAATGGCAGACAAATTTGACAGAAGAGCAGCATCCATGTCACTGATGTTCCCTATGATGTTGGAAGGCATACTGAAGGCGAGAGAGGAAAAGGAGAGGCAAATACTGTTCTTGGGCTGGACAGGTCCAAATTGCTACTTCGCTTATGATCAAAGAAGACTTGAGTCTTGCATTAGATTCTCTTGGGACAACCTAAGGATTTTAACGGGCCTTCTGAAAGGGCACTGCAGGCTCAAAGGACATTTAAATGCAGATTCTGTGAGGAGGCGATCGAGTCATCAGAGCACATACTAGCCAATTGTGCAGCATCGATGCACAATAGAAAGACATAACTTGGTGATTATCAAATATCAGAAGGGGAATTGACAAAATTGAAAGCGCCGAAACTGGGGGAGATACTATAGAAACCCTAGTTATGTGGAGAGCTGTACAATGAATCTACTGGTTGAAGTACTTTTGGTACCTCATTCATGAATGAATCATTCTTCTTACTTTTCTTTCACTTATGAATAGAACAGAATCATCCGATGAGTATGTGAATTAATTGGTAGTTTTTTTTGTAATCATAGCAGTTTCCTAACTTTTAAAATCGTAAAATTAGACAAAACTACACAGTCAGTTCTTTCTTATTAAAAAAATACTATAAATACTGAAAATAATTGATAAAAGCTTTACTACAAACAAAAATACATATTAACTTTCTGCACTCCTTCTTCAAAGAATTTTTTACTTTTACGCCTGTTTATATATTATATCAACGAATACGAATTTAAAATTTGACACACTAACTATTTAAAATTCGTAAACAAACTGGGCTTTAGACTAACAAAATTAAAAACTTTAGGAAAGATAAGCATGAAGCTTCTAAGTCATAATATTCTTTCAGAAATTGCATTTATAGCAATATGTACTTACTAATAAAATTTTAAATTTATAGCGTTGAGGATTAGCTTAAGAAAAAAAAAACAGCTAACATGATTCAAGATTATTAAATATTTACATTTATATGTAATTGGCCATTACCACCCTCTATCAGGATTACATCCTAGCTTCTCGCAGCATTCATGTTGTTTAAAGTCGACTCCGAACGACAGACTTGAGAAGGTTATTCATGGACACCAGTTATTCTCAGAGCTTTTATCTGAAGATTGCTAAGAGCTAGTCACCGAAAGAAATATGTCTTCGTATTTCTTTTTTCCCAAGATGTTAGAGCTGATGTTTGAACCCGGAGGCCTTGTTTATAAATACCGATTTACATAATACATACAGATTATAAAATATTTGTTTAGCCGGCATTAAAAACCTTTATAATCTGCCATACTCATTTCTATGAAGTAGAATATTTTATAATGTTACCGAATTTTATGTGTTAGAGTACTTACTAAATTGTTATGTTACAATTTTTTTTATAATTAAGCTGGAGAGCCAACATGTAAAAATTGTGTAAAGTTATGTATATAAAATTATTCATTTCTGCTTACTAAGGTAATTTTTTTTATTCAGAAATGGATTTTCTTTATTTCAATTAAATCCATATTAGAGATACATAAATATATACATATTTATATATATATAGAAATACATAGCTTTAATTTTGCTCAATACTGTATGTTTCCATTTTTGCTAGTCAGTAGTTAACAATTGCAAAAAAAAAAAAAACACTAAAATAAAATTGATTACTCATTTACTTATTTCGATTCTATTTTATTGAGTGAGACTTAAAAACTTGATCACAAAAGTAAAAAAATGAAAGTTATATTTGCTATTTACTTTATTGTTTGTTTGGAAACCACTTTTTATATTTTACCATTATTTATTAATCATAGTCATTTGGCAAATTTAAAAGAACATAAACACGATTATATAGTAGAAGTTAACTTTTTTACCTGCTTGCTAAAATCAGCTGTTTTAGCTGGTTTACCGTTATATATTACATGACATTTTTGTTTTCCTAATTTTTGTTTGTTTGTGTGGGTGTGTTATCAGCGTTGTAAACAAACATTACTACTTTTTTCAAATTTTCTTTTTATACGCACATGGCGGTTTGTTCATATCTCTGAGCAGTATCAGCTTCAGCAGCAGTGATTAACCCAATGGCCTTGACTTTTTGTTTTCGTTATGAAAATGTCATTTATCTTCGCTTCATAAATTATGTTAAAATTTCTTTTTGCATTTTGTATATAAATAAGTCACAGAATTTAATACTTTAATATTTGTGTATTGAATTTTTTTTTTAAATATCAAATTTTTGTATTAATTAACTAAAAAGCAAAAAAACAAAAAAAAAAAAAAAATCAAAATAAAATTATTGGATACGTTGCACACAGGGGCTAAGTTTGTCATTCCAATACGTGAAAATTCTTACTCGAAGGTACAGGGTATTTAATTTTTTTTGATTATCTGACTAGTTATCAAATAGAGGGTATGGAAAGTTTTAATATGGCATTTTCAGTTTAAATGAAACTTTTTTCAAAATAAATGAAACCTTTTTCAAAATGAACGCAACCGTTTTCAAATTAAACGAAACTCTTTTCAAAATAAATGAAACTTTATTCAAATTCATTTAAACATTTTTCAAATTAAATTAAACCAGTTATAGAATTTAATAAAAAACAAAACGAAAAAAACAATCATTTTTAATAATGCCAGAAACCATAAAACCCAAGAAATTCGAAATATGGTGGATAATAGAGACTGTACGCTTAAATTTTTATCACCTTATTCTCCTATGTTGAACCCGATAGAGAAAACATTTTCTAAGATAAAATTCCACGCCCGATCATTATTAAAGTGACATTACCAAAGAACATAACATAGTAAGTGTATATAATTGAGGAAAGTGTCGCACAAATTAATCAAAATTATTGTTCGAACTATGTTATGGATATAATCATGTTAATTCCTAAAGCGATCAGTGGACAAATTCTTCATTAATTTTAACAAGTATTAATAATATCAGTCTATAGCGGGTGATAAACTTGCCTGTTTTTTGTCCCTTATACTAACGAGTTGCTAATTTTTCATTATACATACGGCTGATAGACTTTAAACAACTTTTGGGTACATTTAACATGTTTATTTTATTACAACATTGATACATACGGTTATGTTCTGGAAAACGAATTCGAGTGAAATTAAAATCGAGTGTTTTTTCCAAGACAAAAAATAAAACTTAATTGTGCAAATTATTGTATAGTTTTGATATTCAAAATAGTTGCATAAATGGTCATTAAGCGAATAAATTCAAAAAAATATCAAAAGAATTTCACGTTTACAACAATTTGAAATTTCATTCGATTTCAATTTCACTCAAATTCGTTGTACAGAAATATACCCGACAGTCTTTCAAAAATATTTACATTTAACACGTTTTTATCATTGGTTGCTAATGCATTAAACAGTTGTAAACGATGGTAATCGAAACTAATCTATGTATGTACATACGTTATGGTTTTATTGTCACATATTTTATATAGAGTATTGACTACTCAAATGAATTGTAGGTATAAACCAGTTAGTGTTCGAAAATAAACTATACATTATTATATGTACGGTTCACAAATCCAAGAACGGTATTTATTTTTTTAGTGTTTGTGTATTTCTACACAACCAGAATAAGTCGTTCTGTTTTTTGTTTTAAAACAGTACAGTTTTAGTGTTTGTATACATTTTGGTTTACTGATCTTGGGTTATTTTTCCCCAAATTTCAAAATATTTTCTTATTTTGCATTTTTTATCAATCAGTTTAAAATAAAATAAACTGTACATTATTATATGTACGGTTCACAAATCCAAGAACGGTATTTATTTTTTTAGTGTTTGTGTATTTCTACACAACCAGAATAAGTCGTTCTGTTTTTTGTTTTAAAACAGTACAGTTTTAGTGTTTGTATACATTTTGGTTTACTGATCTTGGGTTATTTTTCCCCAAATTTCAAAATATTTTCTTATTTTGCATTTTTTATCAATCAGTTTAAAATAAAATAAACTATACATTATTATATGTACGGTTCACAAATCCAAGAACGGTATTTATTTTTTTAGTGTTTGTGTATTTCTACACAACCAGAATAAGTCGTTCTGTTTTTTGTTTTAAAACAGTACAGTTTTAGTGTTTGTATACATTTTGGTTTACTGATCTTGGGTTATTTTTCCCCAAATTTCAAAATATTTTCTTTTTTTGCATTTTTTATCAATCAGTTTAAAATAAAATAAACTATACATTATTATATGTACGGTTCACAAATCCAAGAACGGTATTTATTTTTTTAGTGTTTGTGTATTTCTACACAACCAGAATAAGTCGTTCTGTTTTTTGTTTTAAAACAGTACAGTTTTAGTGTTTGTATACATTTTGGTTTACTGATCTTGGGTTATTTTTCCCCAAATTTCAAAATATTTTCTTATTTTGCATTTTTTATCAATCAGTTTAAAATAAAATAAACTGTACATTATTATATGTACGGTTCACAAATCCAAGAACGGTATTTATTTTTTTAGTGTTTGTGTATTTCTACACAACCAGAATAAGTCGTTCTGTTTTTTGTTTTAAAACAGTACAGTTTTAGTGTTTGTATACATTTTGGTTTACTGATCTTGGGTTATTTTTCCCCAAATTTCAAAATATTTTCTTATTTTGCATTTTTTATCAATCAGTTTAAAATAAAATAAACTGTACATTATTATATGTACGGTTCACAAATCCAAGAACGGTATTTATTTTTTTAGTGTTTGTGTATTTCTACACAACCAGAATAAGTCGTTCTGTTTTTTGTTTTAAAACAGTACAGTTTTAGTGTTTGTATACATTTTGGTTTACTGATCTTGGGTTATTTTTCCCCAAATTTCAAAATATTTTCTTTTTTTGCTTTTTTTTACCAATCAGACAAAAACAAACAAAAAAAATATTTTTCCTTTGTTTTTTTTTTCTATAGGTTAAGAACAGTATATTCGTTATGTAGAAAATTCAAAAATATTATAATGTTTTTTGTTTGTTTTGAATTTCCTACACAAACACTTTTAGTGTTTCTGTACTTAATATTCTACAGTACAGAACACTAAAGTACGTTTTATAAGGTAAATTTTCGAACACTTAACAATTCATATAAAAAATTTGTACATAATAAAAATATTTGAACATAATAAAAAAAAATATATAAAAATTAACTTTGAAAATTATTATATCTAATAAAATTGACAACATTTTTTCGAAATATATTTAAGTTTTCAATACTTTTAATATTGTTTGGCATATTATTGTAAATAATTAGACCCTTATAAAATAAAGATTTCTGCATTGCTGTAGTGCCCGCTTGGTTTATTCTGAAATCTGTTGTAAGGTTGAACATCGCCAATATACCTCAGTTGGTCAGTTAAATATTCTGGTGCTTCATCCCTCTTCATCTTCTGTATGAATAAAATTGTGTTTAGTTGTAATCTTTGTCTTATGTTGAGCCATCTTAATGTGTTTAGCATCATGTTAACCGAAGTATATCGATTGCATTTTAGAATAGCCCTCATTGCTTTATTTTGTAGCTTCTGCAATCTTGAAATTTGTTTTTCCAAACAGCACGTATATAAAATAGTAGAACCATATTCAAAATGAGGCTTTATTATCGTATTATATATTTTAATTGCCGTAATTATAGATACTTTATTTCTTAGTCTTCTGAAGTAGCCAATTTTTTTACCAATTTTCCTACATACATATATGTATATTCTAAATGCTCTTTTAATTTTAACTGTTTATCGATGACAAAACCCAAGTATTTAATTTCATTAACTTTCTCTATCGTAACATTATTTATTACAAATGATATATTCGTGTTCATATTTATTTCCATTATTTTTGTTTTTCTCTCATTTAATTTTAGCTTGTTCATTTTTAACCATAAATTTACATTTTTAATGTCTTTTTTTTAGTTTTGTATAACATTTTTCTTGGGTTTCGTCTTTTGAAAAGATAAGAGTGTCATCGGCGTATAATACAATTTCACTGTTTTCTAGTATGTTCTGCATATCGTTTATATATATTAAGAATAGAAGGGCTCCTAATATTGAACCCTGTGGGACTCCGTATTCATTTATTAATTCACTTGATTTTATATTGTTCACTTTTGTTCTTTGTCGACGGTTTGTTAAATATGTTCGAAACCAGTTCAGCTCATTATTACGTATACCGTATATAAAAAATAAAAAAATGTAGCTTCTTACGAAGCAGTTTTGTAAGGAAAAGTTGTTAAAGTTTAGCTTAATTTAGCGAGTTTAAATTTTGAAGTAAAACATTTTTGTTACTTTATTCAGCTCATATCAGAAGTAGCCTTATTAAACAGTACATTTTAGTACTCCGTGTAAACTCTCTTTACACACCTAATTAGTTGTTGTTTTAGTTATTCTATTATATTCTCGAGAACAAACCTGTTTTCAAGTAATGCTGTTATGCTCGAAATATAAAATTTTTTTTCAATTTGTAAAGACTTCGTTCACTTATTTTTATAGTATAAGTATGTACGTAGCTTATTGGTAAGCAGTTTTCTTAGGGAGGAGGGAACATATATTCTTTTTAACAAAGTCGCCGTGGTCTAGTGGTTAGTGTGTTGGCTTACTGAGACATTAGCCCTGGGTTCGACACCCAGCTCCGACAGCTTAAAAAAAAAGAAATATGAAAAAAAATTTCTTTCGGCGACTACCTCTCAGCAGTCTTCTGGCAAAAGTTTTGAGAGTAATTAATTGCCATGAACAAGCTTCTCAAAATCTGTCGTTCGGAGTCGACATTAAACTGTAAGTCCCGGTACTCATGGATAAAAATTTACACACACAACATGAGTGCTGCGAGTGTTGGCGAGTTCTCATTTGGAAGTAGCATTACAGTCTGGTAACAAAGTAAGCTGCATAATTATACATACATACATAACTGGCCTTTACAACCCTGTGTCAGGATTACGGCCTAGCTTCTCGCAGCACTCATGTTGTGTGTGTCAATTTTTATTCATGAGTACCGGGACCTACAGTTTAATGTCGACTCCGAACGACAGACTTGAGAAGCTTGTTCATGGCAATTACTTACTCTCAGAGCTTTTGCCAGAAGACTGCTGAGAGGTAGTCGCCGAAAGAAATATTTTTTTCATATTTCTTTTTTTTTTTTTTTTTTTGAAGATGTCGGAGCCTGGAGCTGCATAATTATACTAGATATTAATTAGAAACTGGTTCTATGTAATGGATAACACTACTTATGTAGATATATTTAAATACATATTTAAGTATACGAATATATTTAAAACCAAACACATTTAATGTAATTTAAAAATCGAAGATGTGTATGATCAACATAAGAATGTCTCTTTTTTTTATTAATTTAACTATTCAATATGCACTTTGTCCTTTTTTAATGTTTTACTAGTATAACACAATTTGTTTTTTGATTTTTTTGTACATACAATACTACACACTAACAAATATGCTTCAGCTTTGTTTTGTTCATTAATTTAAACAATTGATTTTAAACAATTATCTAATTAGACAAATACATACAACATACCAAATACATCCTTTATTACTAACAATTTCACTATTTTGCATTTCATGTAAATACTTACGTCCGTAACATTTGCATTTAAATTCTTGTTAAACTTTTTGTGCATTTTGTTTATAAATAGTGTTGTGCTCATAGTTTTATGTAAGACAAGAAAAAAGAGAAAAAAGAGAGATCATTTTGAAAAAAAAAGAAAAAAAATTATCATGAAAATATATAAAAATAAAAAATCTGATAAAAACAAATATCGAACCAGTTCTAATTCAGTTTCATTATTGTTATTATCGTTTAGATCTAAAAAATTCGAAATAAAAAATTATGACCACAAACTAAAGCTCAACATAAATTGAAAATTATAAAAATTAAAAATACATACACTCTTCTGTTAAATTAAATTTTTTAATTTGTAAATAAAACTAAAGTAATGTTACGCTCAATTATCACGGTAACACTGCGTTTTCACCATCACTTTTCAAATACTTTTATAAAATGTCGTTTTTTGACATCGAAAGTTGATATAAAGACTTATAAACCATTGAACAACAATAATAATAATGATACTGATGAAGGAGTTGGTCGTAATAAAAATGGTGGTAGTGGTACCATAAATCATCGGCAACTGGAATTGGACAAGGTTAGCATTTCATAAATTAATACATAACTTAATAATTATAAGAAATTTTTATAAATTTACATTGTTTTTACTTTTTTTGCAAATTCTCGTTTACAGATTGATGAGGAAGTTGCTCGTTTGTTGGCTCTAAAGGCCAAGTTGGGTGATGAGCCTCAGCAAAACCAAAAGCTTATCTTAAAAACACCTAAAGGTACGCGAGATTATGGTCCACAACAAATGATGTTGCGTCAAAACGTACTGGATAAGATAATTGCCGTATTTAAAAAACATGGTGGCGAGGCTATAGATACTCCTGTCTTTGAATTAAAGGTTTAAAGTTCATAAATTTACATGGAAATATAAAATAAAAATATTTAATCTCTCTCTTTCTTAATTCTTATAAATACAGGAAGTTTTAACTGGCAAATATGGTGAAGATTCGAAATTAATTTATGATCTTAAAGATCAAGGTGGCGAAATTCTTTCGCTTCGTTATGATCTTACAGTTCCTTTGGCTAGATATTTAGCCATGAATAAAATATCAAACATTAAACGTTATCACATAGCTAAGGTTTATCGCCGCGACAATCCTTCCATGACAAGGGGTCGTTATAGGGAGTTTTATCAATGTGTAAGTATGTTTTGCCTACTAATTAACATTTTTTCTAAAGACATTTGTCAGAAGCCTAATAACTGCCAAAAGAAATCTTACTTGTGGGCTTAATACTGTCTAAAATAAAGTCTCGCATTGGCTTTAATGTTTTGCCTTTAAGGCAAATATAGTTAGTCAATCAGTTGTCGATATATGGCGGGCGTTGTGTAAACGAATTTATTATTCGGTTTGTTTTAAAACTGCCCGCACCTTATACATAATCAATTTGCCTTGGGCCTATTAATAAGGTCAACTCAGTTCTTTAAATAAAATTGTTGGTATATTTGTGTTTGCATTTTTGTAAAATTGAGATGACCTTATAAATAGGCCTTCAAACCTATACGAGAATAAATATTTCTCGCCCTCAATTTAATTTTATTTATTATATACAAGATATTTATCGATGCTTATTAATTGTAACCTTTTTTGCTAGCTGAGTAACTTCTAAAGAAATTTCTCTTGCTGATTCTAAAAAAAAGAAAAAAATTAAAATAAAATTGTTTTCAGGATTTTGATATTGCCGGCTCATATGATCCCATGTTACCAGATGCTGAATGTGTTAAAATTGTTTCTGAAATTTTGGATACTCTTGATATTGGAGATTATGTTATCAAACTAAATCATCGACAATTATTGGATGGCATGTTTGAGGCCTGTGGTGTGCCAGCTGATAAATTCCGCTCCATATGTTCAGCTGTTGATAAATTGGATAAAGTAATAATATAATAAGAGAAATACGCATATTTCAGAAAATTTTATATTATTTTACAATTTTTAATAATTTCAGTCACCATGGTCGGAAGTACGCCGCGAAATGATTGAGGAAAAAGGTTTGGATGAGAATACAGCCGATCAAATTGGTGAATATGTTCGTTTGAGCGGTGGTGCTGATTTAGTTGAAAGACTTCTAAGCGACTCAAAACTTAAGGCTGTAAGTGCAGCTGTTAAAGGTTTAGAGGGCATGCAGCTTTTACTTAAATATTGCAACGCTATGGGACTTTCAAATAAAATAAGTTTTGATCTAAGTTTAGCCCGTGGTTTGGATTATTATACGGGTGTTATTTATGAATGTGTATTAAAGGCTGAACCAAAACTCCTAGAAAATGGTACCTCCGAAGAACAGGGCACTGTAGGCTCAGTAGCCGGTGGTGGCCGTTATGATAATTTGGTCGGCATGTTTGATTCCAAGGGAAAACAAGTGCCCTGTGTGGGAGTTTCAATAGGAGTAGAACGTATATTCTCAGTGTTAGAAGCAAAAGCTATTGCGAGTGGTAATAAGCAGCGTACAAATGATATAGAAGTGTTTGTAGCATCAGCTCATAAAGGTTTGCATGAGAAACGTTTACGCATTTTAAATGATTTATGGAATCAAGGCATTAAGGTACATCAAATATATTGAATTTATGTAATTTTATAGACATACATCTCAAAACATTATTAACAACAATATCTTTTAGGCTGAACATTCGTATAAATTAAATCCAAAACTTTTGGCACAACTTCAACACTGTGAAGAAGAACAAATACCCTTGGCTATTGTCTTTGGTGATTCAGAATTGGAAAAAGGTGTAGTTAAGCTACGTGAAGTTACTAGCCGTAAAGAAGAAGACATTCCATTGGCCAATTTAGCCGATGAAATCAAAAAGAGATTACGCCAATAATGTATCCGCATTGACTCAACGTTTGCAAATAGTTTTCATTTTATTTATTATACATTGCAGTGTAGTTATGGTGGCACTGTTTTACAGAAAGAGAGACATGGCTTATAAATTGCATATAAGTTTGTAAAGCCTGCAAGAAGCTAAATTTGTTTGTTTTTTTAAAACAAACCTATAGCTTTAACAAACTGGATGAATAATAATAAAAATAATAAAAGTTGTGGAATAAATTTATAAAATATATTATTTAAAATCGAGTTATATATTTTTGTTTTATTTAATAGGGTTAAACGCATAACCTACATAAGTTTTTATATTTAAAGTTTTTTGTTTTTATTTATTATACAAAGTGAAGGTAAAGGTTGAACTTCATTGTCCATAAAGAGATAAAAAAATGATTGCAAATATGTCTGTAAATTTAAATAAAGAAAAAAAATGATTCTTTATAGTTAATTTATAGGCGTAGTATTCTACTGACTAGTTGACTGAGCATTCATTAAAACTTAGTCGTCATACTGTTTGAGGAAATCTTTTTCTGTTTTCAAATTTGAAGAGGTGGCCGACATAAATCCTTAGTTAACTTGAAATTTTAAATAAAATACTTTTTCGCCATCAAAGTAAAATTAATTATACATATCGTCATATTAAATACAAACGGACGTAACTACACAACATTTCGAAATTGAGTTTTTTTTTTATTAATTATGGTTCGTTTTATCAAAATACATGTTCGTGCAAAATTTTAGATTCCTACGATCAAAAAGAGCGATATTATTAACGAAATTCAAACGGACGTAACTAACTACAAGTGCGTGTATCTCTAAATGCAAGAAGACATAATACATACATATTTATATAAAAACCTTACATACAAACTCATTTGTTGTATATAGGGATACATACATAACTGCCCTTTACAACCCTGTGTCAGGATTACGGCCTAGCTTCTCGCAGCACTCATGTTGTGTGTGTTAATTTTTATCCATGAGTACCGGGACCTACAGTTTAATGTCGACTCCGAACGACAGACTTGAGAAGCTTTCTCATGGCAATTAATTACTCTCAAAACTTTTGCCAGAAGACTGCTGATAGGTAGTCGCCGAAAGAAATATTTTTTTCATATTTCTTTTTTTTAAGATGTCGGAGCCGGGTGTCGAACCCAGGGCTCATGTCTTAGTAAACCAACACACTAACCACTAGACCACGTCGTATATAGGGATGCTAATCCTTATATTTCTATCTAAAAATTATATGATTTTCAGGATTTACAAAATTTATGATTTTAAGGTTTTTTGCTTCTGTAAAAAAAGGATAGTTACGTTCGTTTGCATTTAATATGACGATATACAATACTTTTTTAATTATAAAATTAAAAAAAAATATATTTAGCATAGCTTTATGCAGCCTACAAATTTATGAAGTCTTTCAAATAACAAAATTTTTTCTTGTAAAAATCGTTGAATAGTTCCTAAATTCTCCAGATTTTTTTAAATAAAATTTAACACAATTTTATTTTCTAGATATCTATAAAAATATTGGGGTACGCACATAAATGCTGTAGTAACAGTACAACACTGCCGCATAACAAAACTTAACCGTAAATTAATGCAAAACTTGGCATCTGCATACATACATATATGGCGTCAGTAAATTTTTTGATGCAATAGTGTGTTGGATTGATATTAATACCGTTTTATGGTATCTCTTCTAAATTTTTAGCTGATTTTTTTAGAAGTTTAAGTCGTTTCATTTCTGCCCTTGCATTTTTCAATAATATTCGTTATGCCTTATTTTGGAAAACATTTTATGTGTATGCATATACATATGTATATATCTATGCAAAAATGTGTTTATTTGTTTGCAAAATGTACACTCTGGGAAGATATTGCGCAGTTGCAAAGCATCTGCAACATTTAATCGCGTATCATCAACAAAACTTCGACAACTGCCACAGTGTGTCACAAATTTACAGAATTTGCCAACGTATCCAGAATTACCAACTGTGGCTTTTTAAGAATGCTCGTTCGATTTGTCATTCAGCTTTTTTTACCATGCATTAGTTAAGACTCGTAAAAATATCAGGCCCAAAAATGTAGAGAGTGATTAATTGGGCATATTAAATAAAGTACTTTGTACCTCTACATTAAAAAAAATATATTACGCTAGCTTTAAATATTTCTCCAGTTTCAAACGACGAATAATAAACTCCTTCCTATCTTTTAAATTTTATAATTGAAAGTTTTCCCTTTCATCAGATTTCTTAGTTAGAACATAAACATCTACATACACTAAAGTGAAATCTTTCACTAATTGCACATTTTCTATCGATATCATTTTAGGCTTGATATTTATGCTTATTTTCTTTTTCTTACACCATCTACATTCAAGATGGGCGATGATATCATATTTTTGTCGCTTCATCTCCTAATCATCGTAAATAATTGGTAATTTTTTTTTTGTATTTTTTATTTGCAGTTAACTAAAGATTTTATTTGCTGTTTAGAATTATTTGATAATAAAAAATGCCCGACTTATTTGTAAATACATTTGTAAACGCTTCGAGGATTTTAAACCCGCCCAAAAAGCGTGGTAAACCGAGAGGCAGAAAACCTAAAGTTAAAAAGCCTACCGTTACAACGGTAATGTATGATCCTACAAATCAAACGGTAACAAATATCAATCAATTACCGCTTACAACACAATCAACTCAAATTTACAACGATTATGTTAACGAATATCACCAGCAACAACAGCAACAATTATATCAAACAGCAACCCAATATAGTTTAGGTTATGAAGACATAGCCGGTATAACCAAGGTAAGTGAAAATGTAGTCAAATTTATTGAAAACAATAATGAATTACCTACGGGTAAAGAGAGAGGATGGAAGCAAAATTACACAAAATAAAACTCTGACAAAATTTTGATTGAAATCCAGAATTGTTAAGTGTTTGTATTTTTAAGTTAAATTTTTATATATTTTTAATTAATAGATACCATATTTTTACAATTAGTGTAAGAATACATTTTCTTTAATAATTTTCTTTTTTTTTTATCTTTAACGCATTGCTGGTATACTTGTATTGTTGTTATATGTTAAAAAACTGCTTCTCTTAATCTGCAACTTAATCTTCCATGTGCCGACACAAAAAATCGGCAGTTTGTTCTTCATTCTTTTCACAGGCTATGTAGGCTTGCAAGACTATTTCTCTTGGGAATCCTAAGGCCACTAAACGATCTACAGCTTGTCTTTCGTTCTCGGTTAGAACAATTTCAACAACATCCTCCCGGGGTTCGGCTCCACCTCCTTCGGAAGCTTCCACGCCAGCTTCTTCATTTATCATGGAGACAAATTCGTCTTGATGTTCTCGTATAACAGCCAACAGTGCAGGATTGGTTTCCTCAATGCGAGCCAAAACACTGCTCAACAATTCAGGGCGCTGACGTATAACTCGACGCATTTGGGTAAAACGTGGATCCTCACGTAAAAAGTTTAAAGGATTGGCTGCACCGCCTCCACCACCGCCGGTAGCTGGAGTAGCACCAGAGGCTGGTGTACCGGTAGCCGGGGTAGCTTGTTGTGGTGGCATACTCATAATATCTGGAATATCCGGTATGCCCTCGATAAGGTATTCAATAGCTCTATCAGGATTATTAAAGCTAGCCATCAAAGCACGTCGTACCTCTGCTTCGGGATATCCCATGCTCATTATTTCACGTACCATATCTTCATTTGCAGCTGCTGTAGGGGATATATCCAAAACATTGCCAATTCCTTGTGGGGACTGTTGAGCTGTACTCTCAGTACTTGTATCTGTAGTTGCAGCTGCTGTTGCTGTCCCTTTTTCCTTATCTTGCGATTTTTCTTCAGTCTTTGGTTGTGATGCAGAAGCGGCAGCTGACGTTGTGGTAGCGCTAGAAGAGGCTGAACTCTGTTCAGTAGATTTCGAGCTTGTAGTGGTAGTTTTTGCTACATCATCTGGTTTGGTCGTAGCTGGCGTAGTAGTAACGGCGGCTGTAGTAGCTGCTGTAGATGTTGGTGTTATTCTGCACATTACCACCAAGAACTTCCGTTCATCAATACTATACGTTTTCAAGACTTTCTCATTATCCAGAACACGGCCCGCATATATCAATTGCTGTATTTCTGCTGGCGCATTCACTTCCGGCATCTTCTGCAAATGTGCTTTTAGATCCCAAACTGTTTTGGAATCATCGAATTCTACATAAAATGTTCTCTGGTCAAGCGTTTTAATAGTTAATTTCATTATTATAAATCTTTTTTAATTTAAACAACGTGTTTTCTTTTAAACGTGTTCACTTTATGTATTTGTTAACTCTTTTATTGCAAAAATCGCAGTCAATTGCAAGTAAAGAAATATTTTTCTTTAGATTTTCCTCAAATAAATGATTTTTTCCAATGGAATTTCACACACTCGCACACGATATATGATGGCAGCTTAAAATAGGGACGATGTGTCAGCAATTGTTCAAAAACATATGGCTTTGACAGTATAGTTGTTTTGTTGCCTTAATTTTTGCACAACATAAACACACAAATGAGAAGGCGAAATGCACAATAAATCTATTTCACAAGTACCAAGGCGAATTCATTATTAAGGTGCCCTTTTCATTACAACAAGTACAACATTCGCAAAAACAAGATGGTTTTTGTTTTTGTCTTTTGTATATTTAGCTGTAAATAGCAATTTTGTGGAAAAAATAAACGAAAAGCACAAAGAAAAAGAAAACAATAGGTGTGTTTTGGTACATATCTGTCAAGAATTGCGTAAAACAGAACAAAAAGTGCAAAATCTTGTTTTGTATTTTAAATAGTTTAAATTTAATATTTACATAAAAATATGCAAATAAAAACCAACTCCCATTTCCTCGCACTTGCCTTTTCCGACATATACAGCAATATTTCATTATTACAGTTTTTAATTAATTAACTATAACTCAACACTTTGTTTGTAACCTTTTTATTTTAAATAAATTTTAACATTTTTAACTTGAGTTCTCTTTTTTAGCCACACAAAGAAATAGAGAAATATTAAGTTACATATCCATAAATAAATTTAAAAGACCTCACGTTAAAAAATCATAAATTTTTTTCACATAAAATATTTATCACAATATATTTGTTTATTTAAAAAAAATCAAATTGGCAAATATGTCTTCACAATGTATTTGTTTATTCAAACAAAAAATCAAATTGGCAATCAGCTTTGTTTACAAGAAAAAGTACATAATTAAGAGACAGTTAAATACACAAATATTTAAAAAAAAAAATAGATCAGCTGATATATCAAAAGCACCTTAATAATGAATTCGCCTTGACAAGTACAGTGCTGTTATCGATATATTGCTATATTTAAGGTATACAGTGTTGCTTTCTGTGTTAGAGATTGTTGTCATTAAAAGCGTTGCCATGTAAGTAAAACGAAAAAAGTGTTGAATATGGTGGAACTAGTTGGACGGATTTGTTTAAAAATTGTTATTATTTGAGGTTATATGAGAAAAACATAAACAACTATAGGTATTTGATATCATTATTTGTTCTATAACACTTTGTTATCTATACAGTAAATAGTAAAAATAAACAAATATTTTAGGGTGCTTTTCTTTGATTATTTTCCTTAAACTATTAAATTAGCAAATACTGAAATAATGACAAATTATATGTTGTGTACATGTGCATGTATACACCTAAGTAAAATCAGCACAGAAAGTTTATAAATTGTTTTAACATACATACATATGTACATATTTTTTCAATTTAATTCAAAGTAAAAACAGTTTCAAATAAACTGGTCATACAGAGAAGAAGAACCAGATTTGTCCAAATTTAGACATTAATTTTGCTTCACACAATTGTTTGTCATTCACAAACCACTACCTCAATTATATGAATAATACAATAACTGAAATAGCAAACTTTTTAATTAGGGGTTGTTATTTTATTTGTTTTTTTTTTCAAAAATCATATCACAGATCACATGTTTGTTCTTTTTTATTTTGGGTTATGAATAACATAATAAGGAAAAATCGCAATATGTATGTATAATAGAATTTATTATGCTCTTCCTTCTAAGGGAGGATATATTATTTCAGTGTAATTTTCAATCAAAAATATTTTTTTTCCTTCAATTTGAAGTTTAGTAAAATATGTATCAATAATCATTAGCTGGTAAAGAATTTATTATCTTGATGTAAATAAAGAGTATAATTTATGTACACAAAAAAGTATTTTTAAAAAAACCAACTGCTTATCTTGGTTGACCAAAGTTTGCAGTACCCATGACACGTGTTTAAGCATTAGCTGTGTTGTAAAGAATGTGGACTCTTTTCCATATAATACAACGTAACAATTTTCAACATATTAGTTTTGTACTATACTGTATGCACATACCCTACAAGACCAGTGACGTTTATTTTAGTCATTTATGACTAAAAGATCTATCAAAAGTTTCTATCAAATTCTTAAGGGCAATGTGACATGTGATTTTGCATTTCACTTTAAGTTGTGAATGCTGCCATCTATTATAGAATATACTATGTATATCTGTGCTGCTCACTCTACTGCTATTTAATTATCAGAGGTGACATAAATATTAGTCATAGATGTTCAATTATTCATGATGAATACTTATATAATTAATATAAGTATAAGGCCCATTATTACAACTTGCCGTTAGTTAAAGGCAGGATTTTATAAGACCAATAAATCGCTTATTGTTATTACAAATAATTTTTAATCTTAAGTGACCGATAAATTTATAGGGAATATTGCCTTATCTTTACGTTAAAGCTAACTAGTAATAACAAAAAGCAATTTATCGATCTTATAAAATCCTGCCTTTACCTAACGGCAAGTTGTAATAATGGGCCTAAGTCGTATTAATTTTTTTGTTAATATAAAAAGCGTTTATTCATATAATTTTTAATCGATTCTGGAGTTGGTGGCCAAAAACGAATAAAAGATATTGAAGAGCTATGATGCGATGCTATACATTTCTATATATGTATGTATACTCACTTGATAACTTAAAAACAGATTTTATATTGTTTATTTTTCAGATAAATTTCATAAGCTTCCAAATTCTCTCTATTTTTTGGTAAATACAAAACTTTAGTTGTCAAATTATTAAATTACAATTTTTATTAGCTGTTTCAATCTTTTCTGTTTTCATATCTAGATCTTTTATGCCATTTTTAAGTTTTCAATCAGTAGTAACATTATTCTCAGTAACGATATTGTTGAAAAATGCTTCCATTTAAAATTTTTTAATGTTTTTCAAAACTCTGAATTCTTGGCTTTCGTTCTATTATCCTATTCTATAGTGGTAATTTAATGCTTAAAAAATTTGTTTTCAAAATTTAAAATTATGAACAAAAACTGAACCAAAGGGTTCACGCGTATGCCGAGACAGACTTTTAAAGGAATAAATTATATTTTTTTTTTGGGATAGAAATAATTATGTGGTACAAATTTTTTTTAAAATACGTAAAGTATTTAGATAAAATTATATATTATGACGTCTATTACAAAATAAATATTCAAATTATTTTTTACAGTTTATAAAAGAAAAAATTTTAAAAACTAAATAGGCGGGTACGTTCTGGAAAACGAAACGAAAAAAAACGGAGTGAAATTAAAATCGAGTATTTTTCAAGGGCAAATTAAACTTAATTGCGCAAATTGTTTTATAGTCTTGATATTCAAAGAGTTACATTAACGGTCTTTAAGGGAATGAATAAAAAAGTACGTAAAGATTTTCACGTTTTCACAGTTTTTTATAATTTCACTCGATTTCAATTTCATTCGAATTTGTTCTATCAGAAGTACTTGAAATTATTAAAATTACTTTAAGAAAGATATTTTGGGGAATATCCTTCCATTGTTCAATTAGAGTTTCTTTTAGCTCTTTTAGGCTGTTATATGTTAGATCATTTATATACATACATACATACATACATACCTACATTCATACATCATATATCACATGTTTTAGAATGACCCAGAGGAGGCTATTCCATAACTTTAATATATATATATATATATTTTTTTTTTTTAAAGAATTGTTGTTTTTTCTTTTTTGATTGTGTGTTGAGGTGCCTTGTCTAGCTGGAAAGTAAAATTATTGCCATAACTTTCTTTCGCATACTCGCACAGAACATAACCTAATAAAACTACATAGCTCTCTGCATTAATTTCATAAGGTATAAAACAAATTGATGAATAACGTGAGGTAAATCCAAATGCAACCAAAGTCATATGTGACCCTCCTTCTCAAGCCTGTCGTTCGGAGTCGACTTTAAACTGTAGGGCCTGGTACTCATGGATAAAAAAATTAACATAAGTACACAACATGGGTAGTGCGTGAAGATAGGCCGTAACCCTGAAACAGGGTTGAAATGGCCAGTTATGTATGTATGTATGTTAGAAAATGAATTACTATCAGTGATATGCTTTGAGGTAAAATTTTGTTTCCTGCTAGGATCAAATCTTTGGGCTAAGCTTAACGGGCATTTTTGTGGCTGAAAATTATTCTTTCCAGTCTCGTAGTTATTTCTAATCCTGTATACTAAGCAGTTTAGACATCTGAGGCCATAAACTTTATTTTAATACGAAACTCTTACAGAGAAACCTGTTTTTATGCGGTAGATAGGGACCGCAACAAATTAATCACATTAAAAAAAATTACACAAAACTTCACAAAATGCCATTAAAAATAGTTTTCGCAACATAAATAAAAATTATCTTTTTTTATGCAACCAATTGGGACTCAACCCAAAACTTTTTTATTTCATTAAATTAAGTTCACATGTGGATATTTTTAAACATTTCATTTACATATCTACTCGATTTACATACAAAAATAAACTTAATCATTACCAAAATACCAACTCGCTTACCAGTAGGTAATCAGTTTTTGCGACGTTGGTTGTATCTCATAAGCGTTTAGCGCCATAATCTTGTTAGAAATACAAATTTTGGGAGCAAACTATCTTTTTTCATTTTTAGTCTTGTTGCGAACCTCGAAGAATTGCTATCCTCTAATTTGGTAACAATTTGCACTAAACTCTCGTGTGAACATTGGGATTCCCAATCGTGGTTCAGAGAGTGAACCAAATAGTTTATATTATCGTGTGAACCATTACATATTAGGATGAAAAATATATCAGTGATCGATATATAGAAAAGAAACCTATATTTTTGTGAACAACATACTCGTACGCTCCATAAAAGATTACCAAAATATTTAGTAATTCTGTATATTTCTTTTACCAACACTGTTGATAAATCTGTTTATTATTTTTAACTATCATAAAGAGACCAGAAACTACCGTAAAAATAAACATCGCACAAAAAATAAATCGCTTAAAAAAAGAAATCGCATAAAAAGAGTCGCATAAAAAGAGTCGCATAAAAATAGTCCGCATAAAAACAGGTTTTACTGCATCATTTTTATAAGGAAAAAATACGCGTCGATTGGTCCCGGTCCCAGATTTCTACGATGAAAATAAATTCACTTACGCCGTCTGCGTTTTGAAAAATACCAGTGTCTTTGTTCTACTTTCAAACAGGTTTTTTGACTCTGGTGAACATTAAATGTTTTGTCAGTTACAGCGTTCTTTAATTCTTACGACGATATGTATTGTAAGGCAATTCAAAGTATAATATTGGGCTTTTGAATAGGATTCAGAATTCTTACATACAAATTCTGTTTATGAGAATTTTATATGATTTACAATACTTTGTTATTAAAGAATTGATTCTTTAAATTGTGGTGATTCTTTATAATGGTGTCGCATTTATAAGGGTTGCAGTTGTGCAACTTGTAAGTGTTAAAAGATTTCCAATAATAATTTCTATTACTGGTTATTAGATTGGTATTTACTTGTATAAGAGGACTAAAAAATAAATCTCAGTTTTAATAAACCATTTATTAAAGCACTTTTATTAAGAATTTCGATAAGGAACTGTGGTTATTCAAGCACATAAAAATATTTTCACAGATACAGATCTACACGCGTTTGTTCACATGATTAACACCCGCTAAAGTCGATAATTTTTCAACACTTAAAATTGAATTCGAAAGATTTTCATTAAAAAAAAAACACGTGCGAAATAAATGACTTTTGATTTCCGGTTTAAAGTTAAAAAAGAAACATTTTCAAAGTTTAAATAAAAAAAAAAAAAAAAACAAATTTCCGTTTTTTATTTGGATAATTTCTAAAGAAATTGAAAGAAAAAGTTTGCAAATAAATCTTTCAGCAGGCAATTCTTTTTTTGTATTTTATTTTTACTTTAAAAATTTTAACAAGGGTCGCCAACCATTGGACTGATTTAGTGAATGTTTTAATTTGAAAAACAAAATCCTTAATTTATTTTTTTAAAACTTATCATTACTTCCATTCTTTGTGCTCCAAATCCTTTAGCTCCTCCTGCTACTCGTATTGTATAAAAATGTAACTAATATGGTAATTAATGTGCCATATTTCCTTCTTAAAGCAAAACTATTATAGCCTTAGGAAAGAGTTTGCTACACTTGTCCTTAGAGAACCAGAAAGTGAGAGTGAGAGAAAACGAGTGTAAGTATGAAAAAGTTTTGTACATTGTAAGTCACGTCTGCTATTTGTTGTAATAGAAAGTGACCAAGAGTAAGAGTAATAAATCAGTGCTACTATTTGCAGGGTAGTGAGTGGTTAAAGGGTTAGCCTATTTCCCCAAGGAGTGATAAGTTAAATTTGAAAGCAGCTGAACTTATATTTCTTCCCAAAAGTGGAATCGTCCCATTAATGAATATAGTAGTATTTCTTCATTTATATGTTGAAGAATTTAAATTAAAATGCCATAAAATCAAAACAGTTTTTTGTGTACTTTTTGGCTTAAAAAATTACACTTTTTTTTGGCATAAAAGGAAAATAAATCTTTGTTTAAAGTATTTTTTCATGTTTTCAAAATGAAAAATGCTTTCGTTTTCCAACACAAGTACGAGTACATATTAAGCACAACAAATGATTATTTAATGAAAAAGTCACATGCTCGTACACATGTACATACATACATATTCGTATATACATACATAAATTAAAATCAAATATAAGTTAGTTTGCTATTATTGTCATATAAGATTCATAAAATTCTCAATCTGCTCCTCCATGCTTAGTTTAATAAAAAGCAAAAACCACAAATTAAAACGTAAACAAACATGCGTATAATTGTGATAACTTTCAAAATTTAGCCTTTTACACTTTCCAGATGCAATTCTCTGCTCTTTTAGGGGATAATCAGAATCTAATAATCAAAATAGTTAAATTATTCATGATCATATTGCAAGTCTTAAAAAATAGTTTTATACCGTTTTTTGGCAATAGTACACAATTGTTGTTATTAGTTATGCATTGTGATGTTATATTTTGAACAGCCAAAAAGTAAAGTATTAGCGTTTGCTCTTTTGAATAAATTAAACTCATCATTAGCTTCATACAATTCTCCTTCTGGCGAGGTCATCCCCAGGGGATCGGTGGAAGTCTACACTGATGGTTGTAGGATTGGAGATAGACTGATTATTGTAGCGTTTTTCAGGCCGAAATAATGGCTATATGTCACGTTGCAAAAGTTATACTTCAGAGTGGCACTCCTACTGCTACTATCACCATATTATCTGACAGCCAGGCGGCATTATATCTTCTAATATATAAAATTCTCGTGTCGCGGCGTTTGTTGCCAAACTCCTCCGAAATTACTCGACCGATTTTCATGAAATTTTGTGTGTATATCCGGTAGGTCAGAGAATCGGGCAACATCTATTTTTCATACCCGTAAACGTTAAGCTGACCCGCGCCAAGGGAAAATTTATGCCTCACCTAAATAACGTCTGAATTTGTTGAAATTTTAAACTAAGATGTGCGTCACTATAAACTGTAACACATCAAAAGTCAAATAAAAACTGACTGGAGTAAGCTAGAGTTAAAAATAAAACAGTTTTATTTTGCATTTTTATTACAGAAAACTAGTAATGGTTTTGGGAACAGATGTACTCTTCTTTAGTTCTCTTTTGACCAGAGCCCAATATCTTTCAATAGGCCGCATCTCTGGGCAGTTTGGTGGGTTAGCCTCTTTTGGAACAAAAATAACATTATTTTTATTATACCAGTCTATTGCGCTTTTACTGTAGTGACATGTTGCCAAATCTGGCCAGAAGAATGTTGATATGTTGTGCTGTCTTAGAAATGGGAGCAACCTCTTTTGAAGACACTCTTTGATATAAATATCTGAGTTTATTGATCCCAATGTAACAAACGATGCACTTCTGTTGCCGCAGCTACAAATAGCCTGCCAAACTAGGAACTTTTTGGGAAATTTTGATAGTTTTTTAGTTCGGAACTCTTCAGAAACATTGCCTCTACTATCCGCTACATAAAACTCTTGGCCAGGAAGCTGCGCAAAGTCTGCAAAAACGTAAGTTTCATCATCCATTACACAACATTCGAACTTTTGAAAAAATTCTTTTTTGAGGAGTTTTGCTCTTTTTTTTGCTTCAATATTCTTCTTAACATTTCTATCCGGAACTTTTTGGACTTTAAATGTTTTAATGCCAGCTTTTATCAATTGCTTTTGCAGTTCGATAAAGATTATCAAATATAATTGAAATAAAAAAATGTTTCCTAGAGCAAATTTATGTGGCAAAACAACGTTTGCCGGTCAACTAGTATTATATAAAATAGTATACAATCATTTGGTGTGTCCACCCTTAGCTTTTTTAATTCTTTTTAGCATACTTTTTACTAAATTTGCCATAGCAGGCTCCCAAAGTTCATCTGCCATCTTTGGTGATATACATACATATATGAAATAAACTGCCTATATTCGCCGTGGTCTAGTGGTTAGTATGTTGGCTTACGAAGACAATAGCGCCGGGTTGAAATCTCAGCTCTGACATCTTGAAAAAAGAAATATGAAAAATTTATTTCTTTCGGCGGCTACCTCTCAGCAGTCTTCTAGCTAAAGCTCAGGGAGTAATTGATTGCCATGAAAAAGCTTCTCAAATCTGTCGTTCGGAGTCGACTTTAAATTGTAGGGTCCCAGTACTCATGGATAAAAAAAAATAACACACACAACATGAGTTCTGCGAGAAGCTAGGCCGTAACCCTGACACAGGGTTGTAAAGGCCAATTATGTGTGTATGTATATAATAATAATGAATTTTTGTTACTTTCTTTCACCTTCTTATGAATTTTTTTTATTGAGACCAATTCTCAGGGAAAACCCCTACTGATGCTGTGCATTGTATTGGAATTTTTTGGAAAGGACAGCACATTTATAACAGAACATATATTTTTTTTTTCTTATATTAATAAGCGCCTTAGGACTGAGACATATCAACAGCAATTGCCTCATCGTTGCATGTTGCTTGTGTTCTGAGTTTCTTCGCTAAGTAAGTTTAGCTGTTATCTGCTACTTCCCAATAGATGGCGCTTTTCTCCTGATCATTCAGTGGAATGTTATAGAGCGGTTTCTTTGTAGATGATCTTCTTGGATAAGGGGGAAAGGGGAACCTCTTATTTTTTAATTATAATTTTGAAAAAAACCGCAAACTAACTTTTTTCAATTTTAACCTTTGCTGGGCCGTTTGAGTTTTTTTTTGTGCGAGCGCTCTTATCACTTTATTATTGGTTAATTTGATAAAAGAAAAGTTTGATACGTTAAAACAAAGCGAAGTAGATAGCGTGCAGCTTGAATTTTAAGTGAAAAAATTGTTTATAAAAAGTAAATTTATATAAATAAATATCAATGTTGTTCGTTGGTCATGTCATCAGTTGAGAACGGCTTTACCGATTTTGATGATTTTTTCTTTCTAATGATCGTCGTGATCCAATTTAGGTTTTTATGGAAAGAAAATTTTAGCCCGCCCAATTTTACGCCCACTTTTTTCATTTAACTAAAATCAGAAAACGGCCTCATCGATTTGACAAATTTTTCTTTCAAATGTTTGTATTAATCCATTTTAAGTTTTCGTCGAGAGAAAAATTTACCACTTTTACTTTTACGCCCACTAAAGTTTACGCCAGCTAAAGTTTTGGAATTAGGTCTGAGTGACTTCATGGGCAAGTCAAATCATCAGTCAGAAAGTGGGCGAAATTGGACAAGTGGGCATGGCACCTCCCATACATGTTTAAAATTGATTTCTTTATAAATACGCATCTTTAGAAGTGTTGAAGATAAAGTTTCTGAATTTGGTGTGATTGATTGCTCAGTCTTTAAAAATTATCAGTAGAAAAAAGGGCGGTCAAGTAGACGTGGTAGCTTCCAGACAAACTAACTATTGAGTTAAGTATATCTTGAAATCAAAACAGTTAAAGTTTTTGAATTTGGTCTGAATTACTCTGTCACTAAAAATCATCAGTCAAAAAATGTGGACAAGTGGTAGGTGTAGCAAAGCACGCCCGGTTTAAGCTAGTACTGTAAATAGTTTTTTTTTATATTTCTTTATTATTATATGCAGTTACTTCAAAAACACCAAACACTTTATTATTAAAATAGACGAGGTGTTTATGTAAATACATATTGTTTAAATAACCATGTTTTTAAAATTGTGACAAAAAGTTGACACTTTTATTTAGGGATGGCTCTAAAGAAGTCATTATGTTCAATATTTCAATAAACCTGGAAATAATTATGTCTTTAAATGTCAAATCTTACTGCCAGTACCAAATGTTCACGTGTAGACCACGTGAAGAAATAATTTATTAAAATATATATTAAAAAAATTGAGTGCCATACATATGTTTTAGGAAGATCACTATTTATTTTTTACCATATTTAAATTTAAATATAGTTTTTAAAATACATGTTTACTGATATATGTATATATTTACATATGTATATGAATAATTACAAGCGTAAAATATTTTAAATTAAGTTTTTAAAAATAACTGACTTCCAAAATAATGCCATATTAAATGAAATTCACCACATTGCTCTGCTATGAGTAATCGTTCGTTGTTCATTAACATAGTAATCGGGAAATCTAACACATCCCCAAAAAGAATAACAAAACATGTTGGCTAACTGTCAAAATAAGAAAAACATTTTAAAGAGTATGTTGTTTGTGTATTTATGTGCCGCTATTATTGGAAATACAACAAATTTTTACCAATTGCAGCATATGCATACATATTATTTTCCGTTTTAATATTTAGAAGAGAAAACTGGGAAATAAAATAAAATTAAAACGCAAAATTCAAGGAAGCATTAAAAACAATGAAGCTGAAAATAAAAACTTTAAACAATAAATGTCTTGTAATTGAAATTGAGGAAACAAAAACAGTTTATGATTTAAAAAAGGAACTTGCACTGTATCCAGATATTGGAGTTAAGCCAGAACTGCAAAAACTCATTTACACCGGTAAAATTTTAGAGAATGAACAAAAATTGAGTGACTGCAATATAGATGATAATAAGTTTCTAGTTATAATGGTTTTAAAAACACCATTATTGCCACCAAAAGACTCTGGCTCACAGCAGCCGCAAACAAAAAGTGTGGAGCCTTCTACGCCGAAAAAAAAGGAAGAGAAACCCAAAGTTGCTGAAGAAACAAAAAGTCCACCACAGAGGAGCACAAACTCAGAAGCTAAATTTAAGACACCTACAGGACAAAGTGGTAGGACAAGAGAAGCTTTAGTAAAACAAATTGTAGAAATGGGTTATCCTCAGTCTGAAGTGCGGAGAGCTTTGGCTGCCAGTTTTTATAATCCTGAACGTGCTATTGAATATTTAATTGAGGGTATTCCTACCAGTCCTTCTACACCGGAAGGTGAAACTTGTACCGATACAGATGCTAATTTATCAATGTCACCATCAGAAATGCTTCGCGGTAATATCGGTTGTATAAGATTACGCTCTAGATTACATCAACATCCACGACTTATAGGTGATTTCATCAGAAGAATTGCACGAACAAGTCCTACTCTGTTAAGCCTATTTAACGAAAATCCACAGGAAAGCTTAAATACACTAATTGCGAATGAAGGTGAAGAAGAAGAAATGGATGATGACACTGAAGAACACTTGGACTTTTAACTTCGTTTTATGATATATTTCCAAGAAATACTTGACGTGATCTTATAGGATTGTATCTAATGAAAAAAACCAGGATTCATTATTATTTATTGAATATTAAAATCTTTTGTAATTATTTGCCATTTTTGTAGAACGTGTAGTGTAAATTAATGTATAATATAATAATTACTTTATTGACCTCTTTTTACAAATAATAATAAATCTCTTTTCGAGCTTAAGGTCTTTTTATATTAATATTAAATATTTGTTTTCAATATTTCGCTTCCCCTTTGTGTAGCGTCGTCAGGAATTATAATTTTAACAAATAATAAAAATATTTGTCATAAAAATTAAAGATTTTTAAATTCACCCTAAAAAAATTTTTTGAAAAAACAACAACTCGGCTCTGTCTTTAAGATATCCTCGAGGATGGGTGCACGACATTAGCCTATCCCGCACGACGCATACACGACAGTCACGACAATTCGTCAAGTGACATTTTCAAACAAATGCCGTAATAATCATAGACGACCGGCTGAGCGACAATGTCACTGAGGTTGTGTTCAACCGAACATTGTATGAACTATGTATACAAGAGATATACGGATTGCAGACTTGAAAAAATTGGGGTAAAAACCTAAAGTGGCATCATTAACTCGAGATATATAAAAATATGAAATGGCGGATAGAGCACATAAACTCGTCACAAATAGAGGGGTGTTCAATAAAATAGATTCACCATGATCTAACACCTTTGAAGCAGGCAAAACATTTGAAAAACGTGATTAATATTTTTGTTTGTTTTTATTTTATTTCAATTACATACATATGTACATATAAAGTAAATAACATGAAAAACAGAAAACTTCTCAAGATCAAAAAGTAGAAAACCATGTAATTATTCATAAAATTTGCTAAAATCAACTAATCTTGCCTGTTCAATAAAACGGCCTAAAATAACTGTTTTTTCTTTATTAATTAAATCCAATTATTAATTTCAATTACCGCTTATCTACCTCTGTTCTTATTAGAATTATCCTTATTTTTAATAAGGTCCAAGCAGCGCATTGATTCCGCAAGTCTTTACGACGTATCGATGTTACACATACAAAAAAAATTATATATATTTATTAAAATTATAAACCGATTAACAAAAAATATAAAAAAATTACAAAAAGAAAAACATCAATTCATGATGGCACATTTATAATATTTATGAAATAACAATGAATTCAAATTTCTGTTATTTAAGTTAGATACGACAGTTTCAACTATTACTTATTCTCTATCATTTTCACCATTATCATCAGTAGGTTCTACATCAGAATTCGACTCCGAATCATTATTCGATTTTGTATCATTATTCGATTCTAAATCATTATTTGATCCTGAATCATTATTCGGTTCTAAATCATCAGTCATCAAGTCATCACTATCAGTAGCACCAAGTAATAAACTTGAGAATTCATCCCGATATTCTTTAATTAATCTTGAAATAGATTAAATATTCTGGGCTTATTTTAAAGAAATCGGGTATATAATAACAATCAGAATTACCACAAAAAATTCAAATGCCGTCTTTGCTAAATTGTCATCATTATTGAAAGAAAATTGATCTTCCGGTAAGGGGATGGCGGGAAAATCATTAACTAAATATTCAATAGCACGTTCAGGTTTATTAAAAGTGGCAGCCAAGGCATGTAAGCTGCAGGCTGAGGATAACCCAAGCCTACAAAATTTGTCTTACTAGAGTTTATTTTTGATTATCACTTGGTTCTGTAGGTGTCCTCAATTCCGGTTCTTTGGCTGATGCAATGGCGGATGTACTATTACTCACTTCTGCTTCCTCCGACCTAGAAGGCTTGGCACGTTTTGAAAGCTTATGTTGGTAAAAGAAACACCCTAGCTGGGTTTTGAATTACACTGTACAACAATTTCAAACTTTTTGCAAAATTGCGGGGTTCGGTAGAGGAGACTAAAAAATATATATGTATGTTCGTGTGTTGGCGTTTTGTCACATCACATCGGAATTTTATTTTAGAGACGGTTAAAATCTTCCATCTCTGACAAACTCTTGCACCTCCTTACATCTGAGGTGTCTGGTATGTTCAGCAACTTTATAGAAAATATCACGACAAATATTTTCTTGGAACATACATATTAACCCTCTAGCAAAGTGTAATTATAAATAGATTAACATAATAAAGTGGGAGTGACTCCTATGTGCCACAAAATAGAATAAAACTATTGTCATCTGCTCTAATTGATATTTTATAAAAAAAGTAATCTAAAGAAAATTACTCAAAAATTGTCAGAGCATAGACGAAATAGATCGATTTCTAAAATTAAAACTACAGTATTCCACGGATAATTGCCTTGACAAAAATGTCAACATTTTTGGGCAGTAATTGTACTTTTGTAGTCGCCGTGGTCTAGTGGTTAGTGTGTTGGCTTACTAAGACATGGGCCCTGGGTTAGACTCCAGGCTCCGACATCTTCAAAAAAAGAAATATGAAAAAATATTTCTTTCGGCGACTTCCTTTCAGCAGTCTTCTGGCAAAAGCTCTGAAAGTAATTAATTGCCATGAACAAGCTTCTCAAGTCTGTCGTTCGGAGTCGACATTAAACTGTAGGTCCCGGTACTCATGGATAAAAATTGACACACACAACATGAGTGCTGCGAGAAGCTAGGCCGTAATCCTGACACAGGGTTGTAAAGGCCAGTTATGTACGTATGTATGTATGTAATTGTACTTATACTTATACTTATACTTATACTTATACTTATACTTATACTTATACTTATACTTATACTTATACTTATACTTATACTTATACTTATACTTATACTTATACTTATACTTATACTTATACTTATACTTATACTTATACTTATACTTATACTTATACTTATACTTATACTTATACTTATACTTATACTTATACTTATACTTATACTTATACTTATACTTATACTTATACTTATACTTATACTTATACTTATACTTATACTTATACTTATACTTATACTTATACTTATACTTATACTTATACTTATACTTATACTTATACTTATACTTATACTTATACTTATACTTATACTTATACTTATACTTATACTTATACTTATACTTATACTTATACTTATACTTATACTTATACTTATACTTATACTTATACTTATACTTATACTTATACTTATACTTATACTTATACTTATACTTATACTTATACTTATACTTATACTTATACTTATACTTATACTTATACTTATACTTATACTTATACTTATACTTATACTTATACTTATACTTATACTTATACTTATACTTATACTTATACTTATACTTATACTTATACTTATACTTATACTTATACTTATACTTATACTTATACTTATACTTATACTTATACTTATACTTATACTTATACTTATACTTATACTTATACTTATACTTATACTTATACTTATACTTATACTTATACTTATACTTATACTTATACTTATACTTATACTTATACTTATACTTATACTTATACTTATACTTATACTTATACTTATACTTATACTTATACTTATACTTATACTTATACTTATACTTATACTTATACTTATACTTATACTTATACTTATACTTATACTTATACTTATACTTATACTTATACTTATACTTATACTTATACTTATACTTATACTTATACTTATACTTATACTTATACTTATACTTATACTTATACTTATACTTATACTTATACTTATACTTATACTTATACTTATACTTATACTTATACTTATACTTATACTTATACTTATACTTATACTTATACTTATACTTATACTTATACTTATACTTATACTTATACTTATACTTATACTTATACTTATACTTATACTTATACTTATACTTATACTTATACTTATACTTATACTTATACTTATACTTATACATACATACATACATACATACATTTTAATTCTTATGAATTGTGGCAATGAATTAAATTTCTCCAAGTAATCTAATAGGAAAATTAGCTGCAAAATAAAAGTTCGGCTCAATTAAAATAATAATAAAAAAAAAATATGGCAATTTAATTAGTAAATAAATTAATTGGTTTTTTCTTTTCTGTAATGTTCTAAACACCCACTTCATTTGGTGAAAAATAAAAAGAAATGGGGAGGTTGTTAATTGAAAATGAGATTTGTAATTCACCGAATAATTATAAACGAGTACTACTCGCGTAAGAGATGTTTTTAATCTTTAGCAAATTATTTTTATCCCGTATTTCTCAAAGAACTGGCAAATGAATGGGGAAAAAATAGAATTCAATTTAATCATGTGATGAGCTTGATTTTGATTACATGCTGGCACGTGCATTGTTTTGTTTTTGTTTTCTCGCTCTCTCTCTTTCTCTTATTCTTGTCCTGGTTCCTGCGAAATTGTGCACTCGTACTTGAGTTGATTTGAAATTAATTTTTAAATGTTTCAATTTTCATACTCACAGACGTATTATGTACATACGAGTACAAACGTTGAATAGGCCAATAATGTGACTTTCTGTTATTCTCCCTGTCTTAGTTTATATGGATCTCTGCTTGTGGCAGGCAATCAAGTTGTGGCCTTTATTGTATACAAATTTGAGTTCCATTATGCATTCAGCCATCCGTACACACGGTTAAATTAAAATAATGCGTTTTTAGTCTCTTCTTGTCATTTTTTTTTCTTTGCCAGATTTTTATTGTTTCTCCCGTCCTATTATTTGTTTGCATGCTTAATTATAATTAGGAAGGACTCTTTACATTATTGTGTTATTCTATCTCTTCTTTATATACATATATATGATTTTCCTTATTTTTTTACTTCAACCCACCACCACTACCATCATCATCTTCATTACAATCCTGGTACCAATTGAAATTATCATCATCATTATCTTCATAATTTTCGTAATTTTTCTTTGCCTTTTTAGTAAGAGAGCTGGTTCTTGATTCTGTTCTTGTTTAGCTGTGCTCTTTGTGGCTGTTCTCGTTATACATTCGGTTTCAAAGATAATTATATATAGCGCTTAATTGAGTGCTTAAATGCGTTTGTTTTCAAAAGGGCTTCATTTATAATGCTTGTTGAGTAAATTGCACTATGGGCCTCTTAATTTGTTAAATGGAAAAATGTATATATGACAAATTCTTATACTAATTAAATAATTTCTATCACCATAATAAAATTAGGTCAGATACAGAGACTTGCATTTCTCGGTGTAACGGGGGCAATAAGAACATATCCAATAGCGACTCTGAAGGCTCTGATTTGTTAAATAACACTTTACATTTATGTGACGAGGTTGGCCATGTGTGTTCGGCAGTAAAGGTTTTCAGTGATATTCATACTGAGATCACGGCCATTACCATGTATTGAGATCAACCTGAACAGTGGGTTTAATGATAAATCAAATATGTAATATTTATGTTTTTAATTATAAAATAAAACAATTGATATACATACGATGTATAATCAAAAAATAACCGTTATTTTCAATTTTTTCAAAAAGTATTTATTTATTCATCAATAACTATCTTGTCCCCTTCAAAGTAATCCCCCTCAGATATAATACACTTATACTAGCGTTTTTTTCAATCCTCGAAACACTTCTGAAACGCGCTTTTTGGTATCAGCAACAGCTCCTGTTTCAATTTTTCTTTTATCTCCTCAATCGGGGCAGAAAGCTTTCCTTTCATCGGTGTCTTCAGTTTTGGGAAAAGGAAAAAGTCAGCGGGGGCCAAGTCCGGTGAATATGATGGTTGAGGCATGATAACGGTTTAGTTTTTTGCCAAAAAGTCACGCACAAGCATCGATGTGTGAGCTGGTGCGTTATCATGGTGCAAAATCCATCGTCTTTGACATCATCTCGGCCTTCCTTAAACCGGTTATACTACAATTGAACTTGTGTTCTACTCATAGTAGACTCGCCAAATGCCACAGTCAACATTTCAAATGCTCTTAAGCATTTCATTTCATTTCTTACACAAAACTTAATACACATTTTTGGAAATTAGAAACCTGTTTCAGGGTTACGACCTAGCTTCTCACAGCACCCATATTGTGATCGCCAACATGAGTACAGTTTTACATCGAATCCGAACGACATACTTGAGAGGCTTGTTCTGCCAGAAGACTACTAATGGGCAGTAGCCTAACACATCAATACAAGAGAAAAATGTAGTGTCATAAGATCTTAAGGCTAATCACCCTTATTCTGCGTTTCGATTACGTTTCCGCATTCAGTTACGCTCGAATCGAAAATAGGTATTCTAAAAAAAAACCTAATCGAAAGAAAAAGAAGAAGAGAAGAGTATGTTCAAGCCAGCTGCTTTGTTATGAAACGTATGAAATAGAAACATAAAAATAAAATATTTTAGCTTTAGGTCGTTAAATTTTTTATTTAACAACTAATAAAGGTCAAATAAAAAACAAAAATTATCACATTTTTATTTAAAATAAAATATACTTAGGCTAACAGGAAAGATTGGCTGGCTCATCATCATCTTCTAATCTGAATCTAAATCACTAGATGGATGCTCCAGTTTTAACATTCGCAGCTTGATTTCTACCTTCTTTTTTAGCAATTCCTCTTTAATTTTATGGTGGCGCCGCTGTTCTTCTAACTGTTGTGCAGCAATGTCAGACTGCTTCTCTAAAGAGCGATTTATGCGCCGTAAATGCGTAGACATCTCGTCATACCTTTTCAATATGGTTTCATTGAATTTCCTGACATCGTTGTGAAATTCTTTCTGGACAGTTATTTGCTCTTTCAGCAAAGACGAAGTGTTTTCTTTTGTACTAAGCTGCTGACGCCTTTTTGAAGTAGTAGCTACATCAGCAAGATCTTCAGACCGAGCGGAAATATCCATTTCGGTAGGTCGCGTATCATCTGGCATCTCGCTGGCCACTCAAAAATCCACTGTACCGCTAATGCCACTTGTACTTGTTACCAAGCCCGTCAGCTGAATTACTTTTTCCTCAAGGTGGCTAATGCGCTGTAAGCGACAGTTGCCTCCTCCGGTGCTCATCATTTCCTTTTTGTTTGTTGTCAACTTGCGTTTTATATAACTTTTCCAGTCAATCCACACCTTAAAAAATATTTTTAATATGCATACATATGCAACTAAAACGTCATACTTTCTTCCATGCAGCGTCAGTTTTTATTGGTGGATCTATTGCGTCAAGTGCATTTGCAACTTCTTCCAAGAATGCCTCTACTTCTTCCTTGGGACGCTTATGATACCCAGACGCAATATCATCCTTCGTTGCCATTAAACTCGCCAGCTTTTCATACTGCTCAGGTGTTGTGTTTTTTGACCTGAAATAAATTAAATAAAGCTTTAAGGTTAAAAAAAAACAAAATGTATTACAAAATAAATTTATAGCATTTTATACTCACATTTTATTTAATTATACACTTTTTTAACTACAAAAACAAAAATTAAAAAACTTTCCGTTAGTAAATAAACAACTTGAAAAAACGTAGCTACGATCGTAACGCAGAATACATATAGGGTGTTTTTTTATTGAGGTATAGAACTTTAAGTTGGCATCACTTTTTTAACTGGCGGCCATTTTGTCAGCTGTCAAGTGATTAATATTTAGTTTGGTTTGCCATTTCATCATGAACAGGTTGACAAAAGAACAACGCTTGCAAATCGTGCAAATTTATTTCGAAAATAATGGTTCAGTTCGCGAAGTTTACGGCAAGCTCCGTCCATTTTATGGTCGACATAATCGTCCATCAGAGCAATTAATTCGGTTAACCATGGATCGTTTTCGAACTATGTTTACTCTATGTGATAATACGCATCCGCAGAGACGTCGAACAGTGCGCACCGAAGAAACAATTGCCGCTGTAGAGCAAAGTGTTGAAGAGAACCCGAATGAATCGATTCGCCACCGTGTACAGCAATTGGAGCTTAGTCCATCAACTTTATTGAAGATTTTGCGCAAAGATCTTGGCTTGCGACCTTACAAGATCCAGCTTGTGCAAGAATTAAAGCCGCGAGACCATGCAATGCGTCGTGATTTTGGTGTATGGGCCGAAAATGAGATTGATCTCGACGCTGATTTTCATCGCAAAATTTTGTTCAGTGATGAGGCTCATTTTTGGTTGAATGGCTACATCAACAAGCAAAATTGCCGCATTTGGAGTGAAGAGAATCCACATGAGACCCTTGAGACGCCATTACATCCACAAAAACTGACTGTTTGGTGTGCTCTATGGGCTGGTGGAGTCATTGGGCCATACTTCTTCCGAAATAATGCTGGAGAGTCAGTTACCGTTAATGGAGACCGGTATAGAGCCATAATAATCGACTATTTTGTTCCCGAATTGGATGGCATGAATGTGGATGAGTTGTGGTTCCAACAAGACGGCGCTACTTGCCACACAGATCAATTAAAAATTTTATTTTTTTATTAAACGATCGACTATGGCTGGAGTTGCCAGGTATGAAAAATGGTATTACAGCTGCCAACTGTCACCAAATATATTATAATTTTACTTGTAGAAACTATTTTTCAGAATGTGAAAAGTATTGGTTGCCATCCATAATCGATCCTTCCCGTTTTTCTTTCCAACAACATTTTTTCTAAACATTTTCCAGTAGACCCTTGGCCGTAGTATTTAATCTTTAAAAATGTAGCATATTCTCAATGTACTCGTATAAAAATGAAATGCTATAACAAGCGCACTAACCCACGGTGTAGTGTATTTTCCTAAATGTATTCCTGTATGTACATGCATATAATCGTGTATTTATATAATTTACTGTTTTGCTGTTAATTATTTTAATTGAAATGTTCTTTATGTTCATCATTAAATGTATAAAATTGTTGCAAATTAATGATATAAATGAAAATCTGATGTGATACCACCACACAGCTATTTTGGCCAAACAACCAACCAACCTTCCACCCATCCATCCAATCATTTATTCATTTAAATACATACATACCTACATAAATATTTATCCAACAAGCCAAGAACCATCCAAACAATTAAGAAAAATGAAAAGAAATGCTAAGTCGACAACAGCAACAACAACAACAACAACATTTAGTTGTGAAAAAAACGAACGCCAAATTACACATTCATAATGAGTTCACATTTATTTAAAATGTACAATTAAAAGGTAAAATAATTACTCATCTTTCTAATAAAATGCAGTCAGTCAGTGTAATGAAATGTTTTGCTTAATAAATTGTAAATAAACATTTTTGTTACAGATTTGCCAACTACAATTTATCAAGAGCAATTGTTTTACCGTTGTCTTATTTTTTCTCATTCTCTTGCTCTTTGTATCACTTGTATAGAATAATTAAATTTATGAGAGCACGATAATAAAGCAAGAAGGAGACATATATCATTGATTCTTATCGCTGATATTGTTTTTACTTGTTTTGCTGTTATTTGTGTTTTGTTTTCGTACCTCTACATATGTATTTCTTATTGTATATAAAAATCATGGTGTGAAATATTGTAGAAACGTTCTGTTTGTTTACATTAGTTTGTTAGGTCATTAGACAAGTTAAACCGCAAAGTGGTTTGTTGTTGTTATTGTCACTAAAAAAGAAAAAAAAACTTAAATGCATTTATTAAAATTCCATAATCTGGCAAGACTGAATTTTTTTCTATTTATAAATTATAATCAGATTAAAATAAAAACAACCCCTCTTTTGTTGACAGTGAAGGGCAAAATAATCGACTCTAATACTCGATCATGCTTAGGTGATAGAAATTTTTTTTTACTGATTATTTTGGATCGTTTTAAAAATCACAAGTTCATTTTAGCTATAAAACCTAGAAGTCTGTTCAAACTTGTAAAAAATACTGAGCATGATTTACTTTTTCGTTCCATAAATTTGACAGAAAATAATAGTACTATAGGTAGGTATGTATTCACGATTTTACGAAATTTGTCGCTTTTATTGCTTGAAAGTACTCGTATACATAATTGTTTTGTTATTGTGCGAATAAAAAATATATGTGTTTGTGAAAGTTTAAAAATTAAAGTATATTGTGCTACAGCATGGTGAAATAAAATAAAACTCGTTTGTTCATATTAGATTTGTTTAGGTACTTTTTCAGCAAATTATATTACGGTAAGACAGAAACTTACTCTTAAAAATAAAAATATCTAAGAAATAAATAGACAGAATTCTAGTAAGAATTATTATAGTCAAAGCAGCTGATGTGGTGTATGTAAAAGACTGCAAATAAATAAATAAATTTTAACATAATGTAACTTATTTTTACTGCAGGACATATATTCATATGTATCTACTTACCTAGTGGCAGAAACTAATGCAACTGAATTAATGTTAAAGCATTTCCATAAAAATATTGTAAAAAATCTAACTCAGAATTTTTAAAGATAGCTGTTAGAACTCTTGAGAGTCATATTAATTTATAAAAATTGATTTATTAAATAAGAATTCTTTACTTCTAAGAAAATCAAGTAAAAATTGAAATGCTTCAAATTTGTGGTGGCAAAAACTAAAGCAAGTTATATAATTTTTATTCAATATTCTAATATATTTTAATAAATTAATGAAATGTCCTTTACTTTGCAGAACAGCAGCGCATTGACGGGGTATTGAGGTTATTAATGTTTGAATTTCGCTTCCTGAAATGCTTTCCAACACTTATTTTATTAGTAGGAAAAACTTTCGTTTATTCGTCCTTGTTCACGATTCAATTTTTTATTCACAATGTCCCACGAGTTCTCTATAGGGTTAAAATATTTCGAAGTACGCTTCGGACCCTTATCGTGTTGAAAATCCATCCATCTGTTGCAAACCGCAACATGACAGTTTTCGAAATATTTTTGTAGCGGTACCGGTCCATAGTCTCGCTAATTTTATACAGAGTCTCGATTCTAATGAATTTGCTAAGACGCATTTACACTGGAGTGTTGAAAAATGGTGTAAAAACCTGTTTTTCGATGAGTCTAAATTTAACTTGAAAGGATCTAATTCAATTGGTTCTAATTCAACACATGCGTTTGAAGGCCTCCGAACAAGCAGCTAGGCCCTAAGTAATTCAAGGGAACTGTAGTGGAGTGGGGGTGTTTTTCACTCAATAGAATCAGTCAATCAATCAATAATCTGTGTTTTTATTTACTTCACAAATTCTTACTAGTAAAACATTTTTTTCTCTTTCTTTCTATTTCCTAACTAAGTATTTGGATAAATAAAAACGATCCAGTAAAAGCATTGGCAAATTTTTGATTATGCAAACACACAAATAGACCTATTTATACATGAATGTACATATGTATATTGTAATAAAATTTATTACATTAAATTGATTTAATTACCATTCACAACAATGTAAATGTTGTGTTGTATTGGCTTCAGTTTTAAAAACACAACATAAAATTTACAACTATTGTGAACCATAATCGGGGACCTAATTTTTAAATTAATTTAAATTTTTAATATATAAACTCACGATTATTATTGGTCATTAATGTTATAAATAAATAAATATTTACTATTATCTGCAAGCACTTGTTTTTCTTACCGTACAAAAATCGTACTAATCTTTTACTTATATTGCTAATATTTTATACAATTCTGTATATTGCGAATGTTTAAAATGCAAAAAAGGGTTAAATTTTTAAATGAAAACAAATCCTACACAAACGCACACTCACACATGCACAAACAAATACAAAAGGCACCAAATTGTTGTTCTGTATGATACTTTTTTTCGAGTTTCTTATTCGTTAGCAAAGCCATTAATTAAAAGCTTAAATGAATGATTGATTAAAACACATACAAAACTAAAGTAGAGGGAGATATTTTTTTTCTTGTTAGAAGTACAACAAAGAAAACTCTGTATATAAGTATACACACAACTGTGTTCTCTTACTCTAACTCTATTCTCTTACTGCCTGCTAATCAGTTTTCATTTTCATTGTTTATATGTATATTCCCGTACCTGTTTATTTGTCAACCATACCATTGCTTTACTACCTGACACCTTTTTGTCAACAACACCTTAATAGTATATACACATTTAGATATATGTACATAATGTGTATATGTCTGTATATACATATTAATAAGTATTTAATACATAGTTTTTATATAGTTTGTACATATGTATGTATACTTATGTATGCACGAGTATATACCTGTTCTTTTATTAATAATTTGCTCCTCCTACACATTAGGTGCCTATGTTTATGCGCATCTCTGTATTTGTGCTCCTGTTTTGTAGGCTCTTTTTTCGTTGTTGTTGCTTTCCTTTATTACGTTAAGCTTAACCAATGAAGTATAATTTCCTTTTACGTACACACACACAAAACATACTCATATACACCGAGGGCTAGAAAGAGATGAACTAATATTATTAGTATTACAACTACGTACATAGAAAACTACTGATATAAATATACAAACAACCCCTATATTAGGAAATGTATTGCAAAGTTAAAGAGAACGTAAGTGTGAAGGGAATGATTTAATGATGTGTTAAGAGAAATTTTAAAAGAGTGTAACAAGAGAATTTTTATGTAAACACGTGCTTTTGGGGTTTATTTTTTATCATTTGCAAAGTAGTTTGCAAGCTGTTTTTCTATACAAATAAAGAAATTTTTATTACCTAAATATAGCATAAATTCTTTTCTAGTTACACCAAACTCTTAAAAGAATCTTAATATAGATAGGTTTTGAAGACGTTAATGGTTGTTAAACAACATGTAACCATTAATAAGTTTTGTTGCTAAACTGGGAATATATTGAATTAACTTTAGAGTTGGGTTTATTGCATTAGATTTCATTTTCTACTAATCGTTTGGAATTAGTGCACTAAATTTTCAGTAGTTCGCGGTTATTACTTCAAAATGCCCCTAGTATTGGCTGCAATATTGCTGCATAATGAATGCCAAACCATTTATTAGTAATAAAAATGATAATAAATTCAATGCAAAAACACAACTCTGATTAACATGATATGTTTGACAAGTCAAGTTTGTCATTCCGTTGTATACTATTGTTTCTAAATTCGATAACACCAAGGTATTTGACTGCCAGATATATCAATAGTAGAAGCTAATGTTACAATAACCATATACGGACTATTCACTTTTTTGTAGATCGCTCAATTCATAAAAAAATTCAAATTCACAGCGTGTCAAAATTTCCATAATTTTTTTACCGGATTTCTTTTTTTATAAAAAGCATTAAATATTCGGTTTAAAATATATTACCGTCTGAAAATAAGCTTGACAAAGCCACTGTACCGACAAGTTTAACAAAACCCCCCCATGTTTTAGTGCAAGCACAAATATAAACACTTGCGCATAAAGAGAGCAACGAAAACCCTACTAATGCCACCTTAACAGGAAAAAATGCCGGTCTCACTGAATTTTTTTGCATGTATTTCCTCTCTTTGTTTTTGTTTTGCTTTCTTTGATTACATACGTTTCTACTCTCGTTTTGTTTTAGGTGTGTTGGTTAAACGTATAAATAAATGAAAAATTGCATTGCCAACATAAATTTTTTGAATAGAGGAACTAAACAAATTGATTCTTCATTCGTCGTAGTTAAGTCGGCGCAAACGGACGTTGATAGCGGTAGTATTATAGTGTGAAAAGAACACAACATATTTCTAAAAACATTTAGAAATTAAAGAAAGCGAATTTGCTTTTTTGACTAAAAAAATAACTACAATAAGTGTTTGAAAAATAAAGAGAATTACATAAAAACCAAAGCGGCAACAATAAAGTGCATTCACTTTAAATAACAACAATTGCATGTACACACACATACATACATACTTAAAATAGATTAACAATTCTTATTTGTGCACATAAAAAAGTGTCTTTTTGCTATAAAAGTGTCATTGTCATTATCTTTTCTCTTGTATGAAAGCAACAACAGCAACTACTCAAAGTCATTAGTGATCCATCATCAAATTAGAATCACTTAAAGAGTACGGGTTTACGTATTTGTGTGTGACTTTTTTTAAAGAGGCAATGACATAAACAACAACCATTTTTATTTGTGTGTAGCAAAAAGTGTCTGTCAAAAAAGTGTGAAACTGATTTAAGTATTACAAAGAAATTTTTTAAAAGCAATTTAAAAGTGTTACTTTTTCTGTAGGAAAAAATAAAAAAAAAACTCAGTTTAAATTTGAAAATTTGCAACAAATTGCAGTTTAAATGTGCAAAAATTTATTTTCATGCAATTAGTGCATTATTGTTGCTGTTATCGATTATATGTATAGCGAAATATATAAACGATCAATTGCTCCGTTAAATAAAAGTGGTACTGTTTTTTCTTTCTTATACACATCTATCAACCTCTCTCGCGCTCCTAAGAAAACATTGCTTATTAACATCATTCCATATTAATTATTTGACGCTAATTACTTATACAGTTAAATTCACTGAGTGAAAATTCAAAACAACAAATAAACAAAACCAACATCTCTAATAAAAGTGCGTGAAAATTTCATCTTAACTAACAAAACTGTTTTGTTTATACGTTTACTTTTTGCAAAATTGTAATTGGCTTGGAAAGAGAGGGGGAAAATTAAAGAAATAATACAATATTTTAATCCATTTACGAGTAATAATTGTGTTTTGAAAAAAGTGTTTGAATTTATATAGAAAAAGCGAAATCAATAGAAAATAATCAAGAAAGCAGAAAATAAGTGTGAAAAATCAATTTAATATAAATAAATAAAAGAAAAATTGTGTTAATTTTATCTACATAAATAAATAAATTATAGTTTAAAAAGAAAAAAAAATCATTGTTATTGTTTATTAACGAATTCTTTAGTTAGTAAAGAAAAGCAGCTGATACGTTTTTTAAAGAATAACAAACGTATTAAATTAAAACACAGCAACAACATATACTGCTAATATTTTCAATTTAAACAGTTTTTCCACTAACGCTCTAAGTTTTCTATGTAAGTATTCTAAAGTGTTTTTAATTAAATAAAATACATACTCGTATATAAATACACTTAAAGATACAAATATGTACCATATACTGCAACAGTGATAATAATGATTTTTAGCTATGGGTTAATCGAAATATTGCCTGTTGAGGTTTAAATTTAAAAAAGAAAGAAATGCATCACAAAGGAAGAATACTATAGTGATAACTGGATTTACGAGTTTTTTTCTTAAAACTCATGAAAGAATTCTGCTGTCCACAAAACATAGTTTTTCCAAAAAGAAAACAGTATTAAATCATTGGTTATTGTTGATTTTTAAATATAAGATCAATTAAGTCACGCACGTCACACGATTTGTCTGTACGTAACAAGATATAACAACCTTTTCTGAATTAAAAACATGTGTTTCATTTAATTGATGCTATATTTTAATTTACTCTTAGACTTTTTCTTCAATGTGGAATAATTTTGCATTTTTTTGGACTCTGACAAACATAACATAAGTTATATACTTTTTTCTGAAATACATATTTCATAAATTATCTAATATGTTTTTATTGAGGATTAGAGACTACTGTACACTGTTTTATATTTAAAAAATATCGAATTTCTGTTAGATTAAATATGAACTGTTTGTAATAGAAAAATCTGAATTTATCTGTACGTGACATAGATACAGTGGTGTTCAATAAAATAGATTCACCCTGATCTAACATCTTTGAGGCCGAAAAACATTAGTAAAACGTGATCAATATTTTTGATTGCTTTTATTTTAATTCAGTTATTAAGTAAATAATATGAAAAACTCAAAATTTCCAAAGATCAAAACTTAAAATACCTTCATAAATATTGTAAAATAACTACTTTTGCCTTTAAAAAAAAAGATTCACCAAATTTGATGGCCTAAAAACTTCTTCTTTATTAATTAAACCAACTTATTCTCTTCAATTATTGTTGATTTACAATACTTAGTGGAATTATCCTACATTTTTAATAAGGTCCAGGCCGCGTTCTGGAATTGAGACCATAAGTCTTTAAAATGTTTCGGCTGGAATGTTCTTATAGGAATCTTTGAAAAATTTCCACAACTGTTCTTTATTGGAAGAATTTCATTCTTGAAGGAGCCCTTTGACAATTCGCCATACAATTTTAATAGGATTTAAGTCTAAAAACCGTGTAGGCCACCTTCGCGCCATTATTTTCAAACCAACCTTTTGCTCGCTTTAGTTTGTATTTCAGGTCGTTATCTTGTTGAAACACTCATCAAAGTGAAAATATTACGAAATTCCATCCGTATTTTAAAAATGAGAGTAAAAATCTTACGACAGATATTTTTTGCGTTTACACGGTTGGTAAAATACTAAAACAAAGTAAAATGAAAACATAAAATGCACATACACATGCACACAAAATTTACAGACATTGTGAATACATTTAACATAAACAAATGTGAATGTGATAGTTTTTTAAAAAATTTCAAAAAACAAAGAGAGCCGTACGACTGTCAAATTTTTATCCGTATTTTCTCTCAATGTAGTACGCTCTCATTACATATCAAGTTTACACGATACTATTCATTTTCTTCTACACAAAAATTGAACATGTCGTACGACTTGTATTGCCGTCTAAACCCCCCTTTAAAGTATTTGTGTAGTAAACGGCATTCATTGTACTTTCAATTTTAAATACAGGTCATGTGCCATAGTGTGAAAAACATCAATGCATTATAGAGAAAATTCGGTCTTTAGCCGCATAATTCTCTTATGAAACAATTTCTCTGCAAATGTTTTTCCTCTGAATTATCAGGTTCAAATTAAATGTCCGAAAAAAAGAAATTCTCCGATGAATAAATACAACTGTTAAAGTATTGAGAAGTGACTTCTTAGTATTGAGTATCCAAAAATTACAATACTATAAGTAGTCGATACTCGATATGCATTATGTACTCAATACTTTGCGTGCACTACTCCTCATTTAAAATTAACTCCGATAACATTACCCCAGCAGAAATTAATGCTTACCAATAAGCTATTTTGTAAGGGAGAAATTGTAAATAATCACTTACTCGTGCGCATCAATAATACATCATTTTTATATGAAGTGAGCCGCTTAAATTCAATAGAAAAGCAAATTTATTGCAACCAGTAGGCAAATATTATACAAAATCAAAAATACCTTATCCTATAGCATCTTTGGAAGCTTTAAGGTATGAATAAACAATATAATGCTTCCATTATTGCTTACAATTTTATTTATTGCTTCCAAATTTGAAAAAAGCATAAAACGTAAGACAGCGTTAACGTGTGATGATGTGATCGATCTTTCAATTTAAATTAATTTCGATCTCGTAAATTTTTTTTTAACCTGTTAATCTGCGGGGTTCGGCTCTGGTCTTCTTAAAAGAAAAGTGCTTTGAAGTATTTTATTGCATCAAATACAAAAGACATGTGAGTGCTTAAAAGCAATTTTAACTTCATTTTGAGTTTGAGAACAGCTTCAAATAAAAAATTAAAATAGAAACTAACCATAATCACATCCTTTTACAATTAATCTTCTCAATTTCAGTCTCCGTTACTTACACACTAGTTTTCATTAAAGCAATAGACGTTTTCCAGAAAATCGTTAAAGTTGATTTCCGTTGCAATAATTAAGAAAAACTACTACAGTTCAAACGTTTTCAATAATAAAAATATCATTTCTTCTCAGCTATTTTAGTGTCAATTTATGCATTTGTAATAAGAAGGATGTTGGAAAAAATGAAACCACTTTTCTTTCTCTTTTACCAACACAGAGTTGATTAATAAGAAAACAAATTATATTGAATTGGATTTTATTTATTATGTGTATCAGTAAGTGAGTGAGTATATGATATGTTGGTTCTACAACTCGATCATGCAATTTAATAAATTAATAATTAAAAAAAAAACAATTAATTGGCGGCATGTACCAATACAATAATAACAACAACTATATTTAAAACTACAAAGAATTGCAATTTAATTAAAAGAAACAAAATATCGCAGAGATATATAAAAATGAAAGAAAATAAAAAGAAAAATATCATTTCGTATGAACTCCTCATGCCTTATAATGAATGGATTGTAGTGTGGTGGAATAAAATAACCAATAAAACATACATTTATAGAAAATAACGAGGGTTTATTGCAAATTTCTTAAACATTTGATAATAATAATAACGAATATTTAAAAATGGATTTGTTTAAATTTTTCATTTTTTATGAACTAACGGATCTCTCATTAGAAATGAGTTTACCGTTTATTTTTTACGGTAACAAGGTTCAACCGTAATATGGACTATTTGTGAGCCGTTTTGAAAAGGCGGACAAAACGTGTGTTCAGCTTGGCGCAGCACAGCATACCTAAAAACAGCATTAAACACAGCCCAGCTGACGTGGTCTAGTGGTTAGTGTGTTGGCTTACTAAGACGATACCGCCGGGTTCAAATCTCAGCTCTGACATCTTGAAAAAAGAAATATGAAAAAATTATTTCTTTCGGCAACTACCTCTCAGCAGTCTTCTGGCAAAAGCTCTGGGAGTAATTGATTGCCATGAAGAAGCTTCTAAAATCTGTCGTTCGGAGTGGACTTTAAACTGTAGGTCCCGGTACTCATGGAAAAAAAAAAAATTAACACACAACATGAGTGCTACGAGAAGCTAGGACGTAACCCTGACCATAGATACCCAGTAGTGGCTGATATCAGCAAATTAAACTCACACGTATACTTACGCTCTTTTGTTTGATCATTAATCAGCCAATATATAATATATATTATATATATATAGTATATATATTTATATATAATAAGACACAGAAGTTCTGCAAGTGTAGTCTCTCCCACTCAACATGCTGATTTCCTCTTGGTTGATTGACGATCAAACAAAAGAGCGTAGGTATACGTGTGAGTTTAATTTGCTGATATCAGCCACTACTGGGCATCTATGACCCTGACACAGGATTGTAATGGCCAATTATGTATATATGTATCTATGTATTAAACACAGCTAGTTTCTTAAAATGAATCGGCCAAGAGAGGTTTGTCTTTTTTTAAGAGAGATATGTCTTGCAATTAAGTTGTTACGGTCGTGTTTTAGTATGCACGTGCAGTGTTGCCTGTAAGTGATGAGGAGGGAAAATTCTGCTCTAATGTTCCACAGAATAAAAATAAAGTGCCAGATTTAGATTTTTAAAAAATTCTTCAATGTATTGGACTTTGAAGCAAAACTGTTGTAGTAATTTAATGCAATTGACGATAAATTCCCAACGCTTTCAGAGTCCTCCTTCTGTTATACCAAGTCCAAATTGTCCTAGAAGACGCACAGGAAGTGATGGAACTCTATTTGTTTTGTACTTTTTCACGGAAAAACTTGGATGCCTTTTCTTTAATTCTAACGGCAATACGCCCTCTTAATATTGTGAAGCAAATCAAAATACACTGATTAAGTCGTGTATTGCGCAATGAATGAAAATACTTTAACAAGAATATTTTCTGATTCTGGTTCCGCAGCAAAACGCAGAAGGGAAAGTTCGAAACTACAGTTGGCTTCATAAAAGTGTGTACACATATGTATCATTATGAACCACACAGTATTGCCCTTCCGCAATAAAACTTGATTTGTTTACTTTTGCTGATAGAAAATTATTATTTTTAGCACAAAACAGGGTAATCCATATAAAGACGATAAAAACAGAAAGAGCAGATAATTGTAGACAAAAAAAAAATGGCAAAAATATTGAATATTATATTTTCAAAAGTTGATGAATGTTTTTAAATTATAAGCTGAAAAGAAAATACAAAAATGTGTGTATCGGTGGAAAAAACATAGTATGTATGTGATCATTATATCACTGCAAATAGCAGATATATTTCTTATATTTAATTTAATTTCGGTGAACGAAAATAAATTCCTATTCGCCTAGCTTTCTTTGTTTTTCTCAAGAAATTCGTGTTACCAAAGCCAAATCAATCTGTCAGTTGTTACTTTTTTGAGCCAAAAAGTGACATTACATGAACTCAAATTGGCTTGACGTTAATATTTATACGAAATTCGTGTTCTATGAACAGGCTGTTAAAGTAAAAGCCATGACCATACTGTTCTTTTTACTTACATACATACATACATAATTGGCTGTTACAACCCTGTGTCAGGGTTACCGTCTAGCTTCTCGCAGCACTCATGTTGAATGTGTTAATTTATATCCATGAATGCCGGGACCTACAGTTTACAGTCGTTTCCGAACGACAGATTTGAGAAGCTTTTTCATGGCAATCAATTACTGCCAGAGCTTTTGCCAAAAGACTGCTGAGAGGTAGTCGCCAAAGGAAATAAGTTTTTCATATTTCTTTTTTTTCCAAGATGTCAGAGCTGAGATTTGAACCCGGCGCTATCGTTTTAGTAAGCCAACACACTAACAACTAGACCACGGCGACTACGGTTCTCTTTAACTTTACTGTTCTTTTTAAGCCTTATCTAACAACAAGTATTGCCAACTTAAGTTTAAGTTTCTTAAAAATATTGCCACTTATTTTGTATGAGACATACGAGTACAATAATTTGTATGAGTTTGTGGTTGTTTAGTATGTGTAATTATTTTCATTATATCGTTGAAAATGTTGTTGATACAATTGTTGTTGTAGTTGTAGTTGTTGTCTTGGTTACATACAAATATTTTGTTGGTATTTTAAATATATTTGACCATTTTACAAATAAATACGATTACGAGCAAATAAATTGTTGTATAAAGTGAGTAGTGCAGCGTATAGCCGACAACACATTAAAATTGCCAATACAACCTTAACAACAATTACAAAATAAAACAACGACACGCCGCCTTTAAGAAAACAAAATAAGAAAAAGAAAAAGAGAACCGAAACAAAACTTAATTAACGCTTAAGTCTTAACAGAAGTCTTGTTTTTTTCTACTAATTAACGACTTTTCTTTAAACTTTAGAAAAAATAATATAAAAAAACACAGTTTTTTGTGTACGTGTTTTTTTTTCAACTTCTGGCATAGAATGTTTGTGTTGGTACTTAAATTTGCTAATGTTCGTTTTTGCCATGTGTAGAGTGTGGCAAACGTGCATGCTTCTGTTGTTGTTGCTGATTTTTTTTTTTTTTTTTCATTAAAATAAATTTTTATGCAATTAATGCCAAATGCGTGTCTGTCAAGTTATTAAGTATCTTTTGCTGTTACTTTTTCTTTTTTGTTAAAACTTCCCCTCCTTTAAACTTCTCTTTATTTGTAACTCTTTTGACTTTGTATTTGTAAAATCCTGCTTTGCCAACCGATAAATGCATTTGTTGGTTTTAAATCTTTTTTTTCTTCAAATCCGCGTTTTTGTTTTCTTTTCATTTTTGGTAAAGCTAGGCCGTAAGTTTTCTCCACCTCTTTCACTCTTTTTTTTGTTTTTTCCGTATTTTATCTTTGTAGACTTGAAATATGAACAATACTTTGCTGTACAATAACAACAAAGTTTTTATTTTTAATTAACAACTACAAGGTGTACTCGTCTTAATTAACATTTAAATCATAATTAAATTATTCATAAACCTACAAACTGCAATATTACTTGCAATATATTACGTGAACTATCTCAGCTTAAAAGTAACAAAAAAATTTATTTAAAAATTAAAACGCTGAACAGATAAGAAAAATGAAGTAAAATGTTGTGATTTTTAACATTTCTATTAAATAAAATATTTTGCAGAGAGCAAAACAAGGGCTATCATTCATATTTAATGAAATGGTAAAGACAAAACATTGTTAAAATGTTAAAGTTTAACAGTTTTTATTGTTCCTAAAGTGCTACAAAGCCAAAGCATAAAAGTTCAATTGTCGTCAGTCTAAGGCAAAAGTAAACATTAGTCATTAAAGGTAGAAGTACGTCGCTAACAGCGATTACTATGAATGTCAACAGTTCAACTGTCAACGCATCTAAATACTAAAATTTGTCCAACTTCTATACGTTAGATACGCTGTCAATTTTCCGACAAATTTGCTTTATGAAAATACACTATTTCAACAATTTTTTTTGACAGACGTGTGGAACCAGAGCTGGCAAACTATCGATAGTCGCGCTATTCGATGTTTTCGATAGTTGATTCAAAAACTATCGATATTATCGATAGTATCGAATTGTTTTAGAAATGTTAAATTTCACTCTTCCTATTAGCACATAGACATAATAGTCATATGAAGAACAAACTTGTGTTATATAAAGTGACACGTTACGGTAAGTTAGCCATCCTTTTCGATTGAAGTCCACAAGTCTGTTGTAATAGCACAGATTTGCACTTCTTTGTATTGGTTGTATTGAACAAATTTACCATCATCACATTTTTCAGAGTATTTTTTGAAGGCAACATGTAGCGGGGATTTAAGCATTTAATAAAATCTCGGAAACATGTATCCTTTACTAATACTGAATGGCTGTAAATCATTGACGACCAAAGTCATTAAACCAGTATATAGTAGTTTTTTCCATTCGGAATCCCTTTTATAGGCTTTAAACTCTTTGACAAAATATTGGATTGTGTATGATTGTTTTGGCAGTTTGTTATGAGATGGATGGGCACGTTTTAGGTTGTCAAATAGGTTTGATGTGTTGCCTCTAGTATTGTAAATTTTCGAACACAGCCGACATTGTGCATTTTCTTTATCTTTTGCTTTTAGAAAACATTTCCAAACTTCCGAATTACCTCTCCGAGTTTTTTCAACTGTATAGCTTCAGTATCAACTTCAGTATTTTTGCTTTCATTATCACGATTTTTCTTGCTTGTTTCTATAAGGAGATGCAATTAAAAATATGTACAGTGCGAATTAAGTTATTGCAATTTAAAAAAAATCTGGCGTGTTGCAATTTTTGAAGCGATTATGGTTTTAAGCTAGAGAAATCTGCATAAGTAAATTAGATGCAGCATTTAACGATAGTATCGCTATCGAAAAAATAACATCGATAGTCTAATAAAAAAAGAACTATCGATACCATCGATAGTACCATCGATTGTTTGCCAGCTCTATGTGGAACCCACAATTGGCGCAGCGCCTGCTATGTATTTCTGCCTTAATATTTATTATGCGTCTATCAAAATTTTCTCACAGTTTAGTTGTACTGTGTTAGTTTTATAATAATAATCGTAAGACCAGTTTTGTGGACTTTCAGTTTTGATTCGTACATAAAAGCGTATTTTTAATTAGAATTTATTTTATGATTTTTTTTTTAGAATTCGAAAAAATGTATAATAATTCAAAATTAGAATTTTTTCAAATACGTTCTGGCTCAGCAATTTGAAATTTTCAGAAATTTAGTGAAATTTAGCCATTACCACTAAATCTGTTTTATTTAATGCATTAAATTTCTGCTACCACCAAAATCGTTTTATTTAGCGGTTAATTATTTCCATCTGCATTTAGTGGTGGCTGTAATATTGCTGCATTAGTACTGAGTCGTTTAGTGGTAGTGGAAGCGATAATGCATTATAAATTTAATGCAATAAACCCAGCTCTGGAAATTTTATTCTATTTCAATTTCAATTGATTTAATTTTACAGAACATATCCGATAATCCCTATATTTTTCATAAGTAAAATCTACTGATGAACTTGAAAAAAATTTGTTGATATCCTTAGCACAGTGTAATCGCAATAGAGTGAACACATGGTGATATGAACTACTTGATATTACGAACTCCCGTTTTTTTTTCATTAGTTACTCTATAGAGTGAACAATGCCGAACTCAGTAGAGTGAACTTTTGTTTTTCTTACACAAAATTGACAAAGACACCAAAGTTATCGGTCACTTCGGCAACAACATTTGGAAGAACTAACTTCAATTTTAGATATGCTTCAAACTGCTAATCCAAACGTGAGTTTGTTTAGCATTCACCAAACCTACATTTATGAAAAGTTTTATATTTGCAGGACGTTTTTACTAATGATGACATTACGGAATGGAACAATGCTGTAAGTTCACTTCCAATTTCCGCTGAAGGCGTTCCCGATGCCATTTCTGAGACTGGCACTGGCATCGAGGAAGTACCAGTAGTAAAACCAGACATTACGCAGGCCGTGCAGGTTTTTGAAAAAGCTATTGACTGGGCAGAAAATAACAGATCCGCGATCTATCGGTGAAAAAAGCTAAAAATGCTTGTACAAAGCAAAAAACTCTTGAAAATTACTTTACTTCTTTATAATTAAATAATAACATTTTATAAGTATAGATTTTTTTATATAAAAAAGTGTTTTTTATAGACTCTTTAGAGTGAACATTTCCAATAGAGTGAACTGGCCTTGCACTAGTTCACTTTATTGCGATTCCACTGTATTGAGGACAAATTATTTTGCAAGAAAAGAAACAATTGAAGTCCCCAAAAATTCTTTATTCCTGTCTCCTATTCACAGATAGAAAGTATTGATGAAAATCATATTTTACCATTTAAGACAATACGATTTACAAAAGTATTCAGTGATTCAGATTAACCATACATGTTTAAAGATATTCCTTAAAATATTTAGAGCTTTTGATCACTGTCTGGTTTTTTTGTAATGAAAAAGTTAATCTTATATTGTTCGTTTATGCTGAAATTTCTAAATGGTTGACAAACGATATTTATGTACACCTTCACTTTTATTCATTTTTAGGTTTTGTATTTTATGCTACAATTTAAATTTACTGCCATTGGTTACATCGAGACAGACAATTTCGTTTGAAGAATACAAATTTAAAAGAGAAAAAAGTCATAATTCTTGTTGCATATAGTAAATGTGAGGACTATATGAACGGTTATATAAAACCAAAGTTTTAAATCGGTCGTAAGACAGAAGAGCATTTTGTTACAGATTTCATATAAATCTGAAAAATTCAAGTACAGGATGGCTGTATTAGCACAGAAGTATTATAATAGGAAACTCCGTTAGATGTTTATAGTACTTAAAATGATTATAAATCTGATTTTACAATTTCAAAACTCAATTACTCGTACATTTGATCAGTATTATCAAATCCTATTTTCAAATTATTTAATTCCATCTATTTTTAAAATTATTACATACATACACATATACATAATTGGCCATTACAACCCTGTGTCAGGGTTACGGCCTAGCTTCTCACAGCACTCATATTGTGTGCGTCAATTTTTATCCATGAGTATCGGGACCTACAGTTTAAAGTCAATTTCGAACGACAGATTTAAGAAGTTTGTTCATAGCAATCAGTTACTTTCACAGCTTTTTATAGAAGACTGCTAAGAGGTGGTCGCTAAGAGAAATATTTGTTCATATTTTTCTCTTTTAAGATCTCTGAGCTGTGGTTTGAACCCAGAACTCTCGTCTAATAAGCCAACGCACTACAATACGAGGCTACGGCGACCACGACTATAAAAGTTTAGTAACATAAAATCTTGATGATGTTAAAGTATTAAAATGTTAAAAAAAATTGGAGTTTAATCATTTTGGGCAAAATTTTCGATAAGAAAAAAAAAGTTTGAAGGAAATTAGCAGTTTTAAATTTATCTGGAAATAACAAAAAAAAAAATAATTAATAATTATGTTCTGGAATCGAATTTAGAACCTGTATGATTGTTTTTTTATTTTTGAAGTGCAAACGACCCTGATGTTGTGTTTTACATAAACCTAGAGGGAAACAATATAAATTTAAAACTGATATCGTTTTAAAATAGCGATTCCCATGATTGTCTGGTATTATTGTACAGGGTTATCCACTTTTGGATTTCTTTTTAAATGCTTAAACGTTAAGGGATTTTTGGTGTAGGCAGGGACTTTGACGTAGTCCCTCCAAAAAAGAGACTCCCAAAAGAGAGTCTTACTGCGTTAAATCGCAAAAATTTTATGGCCAACTGATATGACCAAATATAGAAAAGTTAAGCGACTGGATACATTACATATTGTCTGTCAGGCTAAAATCGGCCTCGTTGTTTGGCTCGTGGCACCGTGTTGTTGAAACCGCCTATCATGTAGTTAATAATCTTGAATTACAGGCCAAAAAATGCCGTATATGGTACGGTTATAAACATTAAATCTAGGTATAGCCATAATGCACATCAAATAATCACTTTCTCTAGATGCATTAACTTTTTAATAATCAATTCTCTGTCCTCCAAACCCCATATGCGGTAATCATGCTTTAAATGTAGCGCTAGTTATAGCTGCAAATTAAAATGAACAATACGTCATAATGAGCCAGATGACTGCCCCAATTTCTGAGAATTTTTCGAAGTGACAAATTCGAATTATCTGGCATTAGCAGAAGCGGTATTTTCGGCATTGAGTTACACTTCCAATGACAGATGCTTAAGAGTTGTCAGCCTTAACATACCGGAAGTTTGCAACCTCTTAATGGATCCAACTGATACAGAGGTACGCTCAGGATAAAAAAGTACTGAAACATCTAATATTTTATGTCTTTAAGATGCTAAAAAGTATTATTTTGTTCTCTCTTCAATAAGTATGAACGATAGGCATTTTTGCCAAATAATTCGAATTTGCTAGAGTTTTATAATTAAACCCTAAAAAATGAGACTTTCCGTTTTCATTTAAAACTTTTTATCCCTTAAAAGTTTACTCATAATTCGTGTTTTTCTCTTGGGTGATTATTGAAGTTAATCACAGCATTGTAACCCAGCAATTTAGTTTGTTGCGCTGGACACCGTGTAAGAAATAAACTTCATCGAAAAATCAGCATTGACAGCCTATTTCTCTTATGCCCAATTACTCTATCTATGGTACGGGTAGCTAACCAGTATTTAACTTTTGCATATTTTTTCAACTGCAACTTCAAACTCAATATATGTGCCTTACCAGACAGACAGATTAAAACCGCTAAATGGATAACCCGATATTACCATTAATTATTCTTTGCTTTTTTAAATCTCTTTCTTAAAAAAACTTAAAGAATTTGAAAAGAAATTAATGTATCTGTTGAAGAAAGAAAAAAACGAAATCGTTTAAATGAAGTGTTTTCCCACAGTTGTTAAGAATTTATTGAAAAATTTAAACATTTGTTCAAAACATTTACTTTGCATACCCACTAAATAATTGTAATAGTTTTCTCAAAAATAATGGTAAAATTTCTAAAAAAAATTATGTTCTCTTTTACTTTAATGGGATGCAAAATTTCAAACATTTCATTAAAAATAAATTTAATTATAATTTTCACATGATTTATTTCTCTTCTTCTTTTTCTACTAAATTGGGAAATGAGCAGCATCATCACATTTGATTTTTTTGATTTTTTTCATTTTTTTGATTATTTCTTACCAACAATTTATCGTTTGTTTTTTTCTATTGTACGAGATAAAATAATTAAATTTCAAAATCAAATTAGTAGTTACAGTAGTGGAGGTGGTGTAACAGTGGTAGTTGTGTAAGCAGAAGTAGTAGCACTGCTACAGGTAATGGTGGTGGTAAATCGGCAATAATTTTAAGAGTAAGTGATGCTCTTTCAATGAATATTTTTATTGCTGTCATTTACAGCAAACACAGGGTAGTTTTTGGTTACGTTTTGATTTTTTTTTTCATTTGTTTTAATGGTGGTTCAAATTGATTATTTCTTCTTTTCATTCTTATTTTTAATATTTTTTTTCTCATTCTGTCATTATTATTTTATACCAGTTTAACAATATGGGAATTAATTTTTTAATACGCATTAAGGAAGGAACTTCACACTCACACATACACATACATACATAAATATTTGAATGCACTTTATGTGTTGTATTTAATTTTAACGTGTCTATTCCGGTTTTCTTTGGCTTTGAAGAAAATGCTTTCGCTTGTCTTGTTATGGTAGTGGTGGTTTTTTGTTCTATTTTAATCAAATAACACAATACACGTGATGTTTTCTTTTTTTTTTTTTTGTGCTTCGACTTTCGTAAACATCATCAGCTGGTATTTCGATACTCTTCATAAGCAATATATTGCATGCCGGCTCATGTTCGGACTCTCTTTTGATTTTGCTTTGGGTTATTGTTGTGTGGTGTTCCTTTTTGTAATATTTTTTTATTCCAATTTTTTTTCTTGTTCCGTGTGTTCAATTTTTATAATTGCGTTGAAATTAATTTGCGAATTACACGATTGCACAATATAATTGGAGTTTCCTTTTGGTTTTTTTAAGTTTATTGCGCTGCCAAAACTGCGTTGGTTTGCTTTTTATTTTTTTGTGTTTTTTTTTTTTAATGGCATGTCAGAAAGGTTTCATGCTGTGAGATGGGGAAGGTATGCTAATAAGAAATTAACAATTATTCGAACTTGAAATTTAAATCTCGAAATTTTTGTGACTAGACTACGTTCTGAAATGAATGCATGTGCTGATTAACATTGTTTTTCATTCGTTTCAAGAAAGATTTCATAGATATTGAACTGAGTTTTTTGCTAAAAAAATAATTAGTAAGTTCAGTTGTCGCATTATCAGCTATAATAGTGCAAAATGCCAAATATATAAAAATCTTCAAATGATTTAGGTCGATCGGTTAATAAAAATGCATGAGCTAGTCTGTCACACCTTCCATAAACATTTAAACTAAAAATGCATGACGGTCTTGGCTGCAGGTATTAAAGACGTTGTTTTCTTACAAATTGTTTTCTGGTTCAAAATTTAAAGTCTTATCTAATTAGCCACAAACTTGATGCACACAATTGTCAGGCGACCAGGAGAACAGGCATTTGAACAGTAGCATTACGATAATCTTAATTTACTGAAAAGGGTTATAATTAATCGTGATTATAACCATAATGAATGAAAAAAAAACACGAATAAAACCAACAAAAACAATTAGTTAACGTTCACTCGTTTTCTTACTGTGTAAACTATGGTAATACTGGCAAAATGAAATTTTGACTGTTCGAGTACGCTTTATCAGTCAATAATGTCACTGCTGCGATCGGTGTTTAGGATGCGCTTTGAACTAAAAAACAACTGCATTTGTCCAAAAACAAAGTTCTTTTGCACTAGGACAACACACGGTTGCCCACACGTATAATTTTTATGGCAAAAATTCGAATTGTTTTCTTAGGGCTCTGTTCTCTGAAATTAGCAGCGAGTGATTCTTTCTTGTTTCCTAAGACTCACAAAAAAATTCGTTTTTGGATGTGGTAAAAAGCTGAAGAAACATGTTGAAGTTGCACGTTGAAAAATACTACATAGTGTGTCAAAATTGAAAAATGAACTTTTAATTTATTTAAACTTTTAGAAATTTTCCAATCAATATTTTTTATGTATAAGTTCTTAGCTCTGTAACTGACATAATTTTTCAAACAATGTAGAAGCAAATTATGGTGTTTTCTTAGACAGAAAATTTGAATTGTATTTTTGCCATTGGTCTTAAAAATGTCTTTTAATGTTCCTACAGAGAAGGGAAGTCGGCCGCATATGGTGCTAAGGCTATTAAATGCCCTTAAAAACATCTGATTTTGTTTCTTCTTTAAAACAATTTTTCTCATTTACAAAAAACGGGGCTGTTTTTTTTAGTATTTATCTATGTTTTATTCTTAATATAGAGATGATCACTCTATGACGGTGTCAATAACACATGTAACTAATGAAATTAATTATAGATTTGACACACATTAGTTAAGAATTCTTTTCTAAATTTAAATTAATTTTTAAACCAGGAAAATTCTTGACAAGTGCTACATACTTAGTATGTTGAAGTTACCAGTCAAAACTAAAATAATTTGGCAACCGTAAATTTAAAATATTAGAGTTGGTTAATACTGCATAAGCTGGTTTAACACTATTATACTGGATATAACGACATGTCAAAAATCGGATAAAATGAGAAAGTACAGGGTGTTTTTTTTTAGAGGTATAGAACTTCGAATTGAAATAAAACACAAGAAAATCGATTTAATGTCCATCAATTTGGCTTTATTGGAAGGATAATTTTATGCCATTAATGTTTAAATATGACTTCAGGCATGTGGCCGCCGCGGCTAGCTCGAATAAAGCCAATTCTACAGGTCCAATTTTCAACCACTTTTTCGAGCATATGGGGCCGTATGTTGGCAATAACACCACGAATGTTGGCTTCCAAGTCCCTTGACGTTTCTGGTTTGTTGGCGTAGACGAGCGACTTCACATATCCCCAAAGAAAATAATCCAATGGTGTCAAATCACACGATCTTGGTGGCCAATTGGCAGGTCCATTCCGCGAAATTATGCGCTCATCGAATGTTTCCTTCAATAAATCGATTGTGACGTGCGCTGTGTGGCATGTAGCGCCGTCTTGTTGGAACCACAACTCATCCACATTCATGCCATCCAATTCGGGAACAAAATAGTCGGTTATCATGGCTCTATACCGGTCTCCATTAACGGTAAATGACTCTCCAGCATTATTTCGGAAGAAGTATGGCCCAATGACTCCACCAGCCTATAGAGCACACCAAACAGTCAGTTTTTGTGGATGTAATGGCGTCTCAAGGGTCTCATGTGGATTCTCTTCACTCCAAATGCGGCAATTTTGCTTGTTGACGTAACCATTCAACCAGAAATGAGCTTCATCACTGAACAAAATTTTGCGATGAAAATCAGCATCGAGATCAATCTCATTTCGGCCCTTACACCAAAATCACGACGCATTGCATGGTCTCGCGGCTTTAATTCTTGCACAATCTGGATCTTGTAAGGTCGCAAGCCAAGATCTTTGCGCAAAATCTTCCATAAAGTTGATGGACAAAGCTCCAATTGCTGTGCACGGTGGCGAATCGATTCATTCGGGTTCTCTTCAACACTTTGCTCTACAGCGGCAATTGTTTCTTCGGTGCGCACTGTTCGACGTCTCTGCGGATGCGTATTATCACATAGAGTAAACATAGTTCGAAAACGATCCATGGTTAACCGAATTAATTGCTCTGATGGACGATTATGTCGACCATAAAATGGACGGAGCTTGCCGTAAACTTCGCGAACTGAACCATTATTTTCGAAATAAATTTGCACGATTTGCAAGCGTTGTTCTTTTGTCAACCTGTTCATGATGAAATGGTAAACCAAACTAAATATTAATCACTTGACAGCTGACAAAATGGCCACCAGTTAAAAAAGTGATGCCAACTTAAAGTTCTATACCTCAATAAAGGGTATAATAGTGTAAAAACAATAATTAATTAAGTGTCAAAAATACTCATGGAAAATTTGACAGTCGTATGGCTCTCATAATCTTTAGAAATTTTTCTAAACAATAAGATTTTTCGTTTTATCAGAGTTGCTTTTTACACAAATACAAGACAAAAACCAGGGATGGAAAACTGAAAATTATTTGCCATACTTTTACTTCTTCCTTTTTTTAAATAAATAATTGCAAGTTCCTTCTCTTTAACTTAAAATAAATTACAAATATTTGCAGTAATATGTAATTAAATATCTCTCATGCTATGAAATGTCAATTAAAAAAATATTGACGTATCAACATATCCATCCTTAGAGAAAGCGAAAACACAAACAGCTGGTTTTCATCTTATTTGCAATGTGATAATGTAAAAGCAAAATGTAATAAAAAGATTTTAAGTTTGATTTTTAAAAAATCATTGGATTATGTTTCGATAAAATCCAGTGAAAATCTTACGACTTATAGAATAGTCTAAAAGTATGGAAAATTTTAAAAAATAAAATAAAATCTCTTTAATTCATTTGTAAATTAGCGTTCCTTCCCCTAACATAAGTATTGCCCATTAACGTTTTCATAAATTCTTTGCCTCTTTAGATTATTTTCATGTATTTGTGTGCGTGTATGTGCGTTTACGTTGCTTGCTGCATGTGACTGCGAATGAGTGGTGCGGAATTGTGGTCGTGGCTGCCTGGTGTCGTATCAATTGCATCGCTCCGTTATAAAAATCAACCTTTTATTTAATTGATTTGCCACACTATGTGGTACATTCAACTTGAATCGAAAATCTCTTATAAGCGATGATTTTGCTGTTGTTATTGGTTTTAATTTTGCAAACTTGAAGAAACTCGAAATGCAATCATGAGTTTTTTAGTTACGCACACACAAACAAACATTCACTCTTAACTTGGTTTGATCGCTCTTTTTTTTAAGGCGAATTTTTAATTTTTGTTTTTTTTTTTTTTGGAGAACCGCTCGGTAACCTTTATTATAATAAAGAGTAGAAGAGTACATATTTCTTAGCCTTTTATATTCTTTTTGATTTTGTTCGCCGCGATTATTTTATGTTGTGATGTTGATGTGTTTCTTAATTCTAACCGCAAATTGTAGCATAAACATTTCTGTTAATTGGGTTGAACGTACACGATCTTTTTGTTTTAAATGTGGACTATTATTGCTTCTCAACTACCACTACTATTGCTATACCATCGAAATCACAACAACAATAAAGAACATTTACAGTGACAATGTTGACGATGATTATGAGGAGGACGATGAGGATTACTCGTACTACTAATGATGCTTATTCGCGTCATTATACGATTTTAACTGCGGCCTAAACACTTTCAGTTAAGAAGCCAATTAAAATATTTCTGTGTGCCACCAAAAAAAAAAAAAAAATAAATAAATAAAGAACAACAAGAAACAACAACACAAATGTATGATTGTGTATTTATGTAGTTCCCTTCCTCATATACTCGTTTACTCCATGCCGAATTAAAGAAAAAATGATGACAACAACTACATCACCTCTCATCTCTTCGTTTATTTCATTTTTTGAGAACAGTTGCACTCTACATTTTAAAGAGGTCTCATATACAACTGCTGGTCATGGTTATGGCAGGCTAAATATTATGTGGCATATATCCAACAATTTCATTATTATTTTAACGTGGTGTTGAATGCTAGACTGGATAAATGACAACTAATTTGACAGACATAACTGTTAAAGTTCAGTAATCCATATTGAAACAAAAATGAATGTGTGTTTGTAGGATTTTTTTTTTAATTTTCTACAAAATAGGCTATATAAGTATCAAATATTCTAATTAGGCGGTGCCACACCCGTACAAATTAAATATACATTTGTCAATTTCTTCAAAACGGCAATAATAAGAGAATCTAAATTTGGTAAAAATAGCTTCACAGTTAATGCAAATCATCAATCAAGAAGTGGGCGTAATCGGATAAGCAAGCATGTTATCTCACATTCAAAGTAAATATTGATTAACTAATTGAAGTGTGAGTTAGCGATATTTTAGCAGAAGTTTCTAAATGTAATTCAAATATCTTTGTAGGCAAAGAAAAGGGCGGGTGAATGGTAAATGCATATATATTTTCCAATTTTTGCAAACAGAAAAAAAAAGAACATGGAATAGTCGTATAGAACTGCATAATCGTTCTAATGTTCTAAAACCCTTTTAATAAATCTAAAGGAAGTATCCTATACACCCCCAAAACTAAATCAAATTAAGATCAATCTGCTTGAAAGATTTCAGAACCATTTCTTGATATGACTTGTTACGATTGTAAAGCTTTTGTCCGTTGGTGTCAGCCAGCTTTTTTTCAACACCCTTTTAGTTTTTTTTTTATTTATTTTATTTTTATGTTTTGGAAACTGAACTGAATACGTTTTGTGACTGTGTGATCGATGAGCTGTTGCATTCAACGAGAATCATTCGTGTCGGTCGTTTTTTGTTTGTTTTCCTTTTCTTTTCTTTTTGTTGTTTTTATTATTATTCTTAGAGCGGCAGACTAAACGACCAAATGACTAAGTGGCTGGCTGATTGGCTAGCTGCTTGAATGGTTTTGGCTGCTTGACTGGGTTGATTTTCCATAACTAAGCCTGACTTTTTTTTTCCTTTTTGTTTTTGCGAAAATATATTGCTGTGTTATGGGATGTCTCCTTTTGACCAGTTTTAATAGTTTTAAAGCCACACTGTTAAGTTCTGGATACTAGAGCGCGCGCTCAAATAAATGCAGATGTCAATTAGAGCCTCATTAAAACCCATAAGCACTCCATAACCTATATGACTACTACTACTGTTCACAGTAATCAACTAAAAATTGCTCTGAAACTCCAAAATAATGGCACACAAAGAAGAAAAATTAAAAGTTTAAGAAATACAACAGTAGAAAACTAAATGAAAGGAAAGTAAAGGCTAGTTAAAATCTGCTTTAAAAGTGAGTGGATCAATGAATGGGTTGGTTGTTCACTTACTCTCTCATTCTGTCTTTTGCTTACTGCTTTACCGTCTTTGCCAACGAAACTTGAATTGTACGAGTGTGGCTGTATGTCTGTGTGTGAATTTGTTGGCTTTGTGACAATGCTTATGTTTTGCGAATGATGATTTAAAAATTTTGTCACATTTTCGTTTTAGGATGTTGGTATTTTTTAATGAGCTTTTTTATTTGCTTGCTGCTCCTTTAGTTATACGATATATTTCGTTAAAATCCTTCACTGTTAACGAACTGCCCTTATTAAAAGAAGAAATATATACGGTTTCTTTTAGTGTATTTCGGTATGTTTTGTATGCCCTGTACCACACCACTCCCCAAAGCTAATTACGTATGAATGTGTTTTAATGATGTCCATGTTATCACGGTGATTTTTATGAATTCTTGTGGGAATATTCACTTAAATAAAAAAAAAACAAAAAAGAAACGCAAAACTTTAACTCCAGCTTGTTAAAATTCCACATAAAATCATACAACAATAACCTCAAAATAACTATGAAAAGTAAAACAAAAACAAAAAATACAGACAGGAATTTAAAATCAACACACAAACACATATTTTTCAATGAATATTGCCAATTAACGAAGAAAAAGCATAACAAATACTTGTAGAGTATATTCCTCTTCCGCTCTAAGGCGTTCTTCTATTATGTGCTTGTGGGTGGATTTCTTTTTTTCTAATTAAAATCGTTAAAATTAATTACCAACAACTACAATAGCCTCATTGACAATCATTAACATGTTGCACTCACTTACCTATTAAATTTCCACTCTCTTTCTTCTGCTTTTGTTTACTTTCATTGTTGTTGCCAACCTCTTGAATATTTTCTTGCTCATTATCTTTACAAGATGAGTGTTTCAAGTACTCGTAAATTTTTTTCTGTTTTGTCAGAGATTTATTATCGTTTGCAATTGTTTTATGCCTTCAATTAAATGCTGCTGTGGTTTTTTTTAGAAGAGCATTCTGTCCTCATCAGCGTATGTTAATAGCAATGGAAAGTACTTTTAACGTTTGATATGCTAATAATAAAAAATAAAAATAAAAAATTAAAAATTTTTTTTTATTAAAACTGTAGATTTTTATGTTAAAAATGGATGTCTGTATATTATGATTTTTTTGCAACTTCTCTCTGTCCTATGTTTGTACTTCTCTTAATATTTCTTTCCAAAATAAAATTCGAATTCTATTATTTTACAGAGAAAACAAAATGTTCAAAACTTGTACAACAATTGCCATAAGATAGCACATTCGTGTGACTGTGTTGTATCAACTATTGTCACTGTAAAAATCGCCCTCACTCCACAGTTTAACTGTAACCTAGTTTTTTTAACGATCTGCTTCATTAAAAAGCAGAAAAAAACAATTTAATACGTTCTCATAAACAATATTTGTACACATACTCGTACATATGTATGTACTATATACTGTATATAATATAAAAAATATGTAAATTCGGTACAATACAGTACAATATATGTATATTGTGTCAAATGGGTACATTGTGCCAATCGTGTGCTCATTCATATTTTCCGCAATTAGAGATTTGGATCAAACCATATTGTTGAAGAAGAACGTTTTGTTGAAACACCTCGTTTTCGCATTGATTTTCGTAATGTGAGTAAGCTGAGGGCAAATTATCTCTTTGCATATGCTCAAATTTCTTTCCATAGAAGATTTCCCCTTCGTAAACTCCAAGTTTCTGAGTATGCCGAGCCACAGGAAGTTCATATCAACTGTTTTCACTCCTCAATTGTGATAGGAATCCTGCTATATTCGCAACGAATTTGTATATCAATTGCAGTACTCATTTGGTATGTTTAATGGAGAATTAATTCAACTACCTTTAGAAAGAGGAGGTATGACTACTGAGTAGTTGCTTAAAACACACATTCATTATGTTCCAATGGGTAATATGCTCGTCCTCTTTCTTACTCACACCACACACACTTTGTTTTTAATAAGACCTCAACAATTTCTATTAAACTTCAAGTGAAAACTTTGTTCGAATGTTAATGCTACGGCTACTGTTGTAAACCTAATAAGGCGGGGGATGGTGAACTTTATTTCGTCGAAATGGGAATGATGAACTTTATTTCCTAGTCGCCGTAGTCTAGTGGATAGTGTGTTTGCTTACTAAGGCAATAGTTTAGGGTTCAAAAGTCAACTCTGACATGTTGAAGAAAAGAAATATGAAAAAATTATTTCCTTCGGCGACTACCTCTAGTCTTCTGGCAAAAGTTCTGGGAGTAATTGATTGCCATGAAAAAGCTTCTCAAATCTGTCGTTCGGAGTCGAATTTAAACTGTAGGTCCCGGTACCCATGGATGAAAATTAACACACACAACATGGGGCTGCGAGTGCTGGATGCTAGTGGCACAGGGTTGTAATGGCCGATTATGTATGTATGTATATATGTAAAAGTAATTCCTTTAAATCAAGGGGAAAATTTTGGTTTAACCAGACATGCAGACTGGCAGTCAGATCGTTGAGAGTAGGCGTTAAGAAATTGGCGCAATGATAACAGATCTCATACAAATTTTAAATGTACGGAAAAACACTCAAGTAAATTTATCCATCAAACGAAAATATATGTACTTAGTTTATCTAATGACTTATAAAGTTAACAATTTGTCATTGTTACAAACAAAGTACATACAATATATGTAAATGTGTAGATTAAAAATTTTTTCAATTATTTGTTAATTACTTCAATTTTGTGTTTTTTATTTCTTTTTTATATTACATACATACATAAAATTTCCTTTCATAGAAAAAAGAGTACAATCTTTTTCCCTAACTTTAAAATGTGTTGCCAACCTGTTGGGCAAAACATATGTTTACAGTTACTAACGACCTATGGCAGTTATATTCACTGAATTGTGTGTGTATGTTGGGCTCTATAAATTTTATGCATAAAGTGTTCCATAATCTATCACACGATATCTCTTTCTCACTCGTTCGTTATGCATATACATACTATATAAGTATGGTTGTGTGTATTTGTATAATTATAATCTAATATTTCTTAATATTTTAATAATTATTTGTTTCTATTTTGCGCAAATAACACAGAAAGTCATTAACATTTATTTTTTTCTATTATTATTGTTGTTGCTTTTATTGCTGCTGGTTTTTCTTATGATTTTTATTTTTTTTTTCAATTTTCGCTATTTTTATTTGTAAACACATTTTAATTAATAAATTTAAACAAAAACTGAGTCGAGAAGTGATACAAAACATGTTTATTAAATTAAATTAGTTTTTATTTTTTTTTTCCTTTTAATTATTTATTTAATAATTAATAAATAAAAATAGCAATTGTTGTAAATGATTGTAACGCGATTATGAGATATGCATAAAAATCTTTTTCTTTTTTTTTAATTAAATTTTAACATTAATAGCGTTGCAAGATGTTTAATTGGTTGCAACTGGTTGGTTTGGTTGATTGCTTGAATGAGTGTGTCTACTGTTGGCGTATTGGTTGGTGGTGGGCAGAGGCAGTTTGCTTATTGATGGTGGGCATGAGAGTTAAGATTTTATGATCAAATATTCAATATTTTCAATTCTCAATTCATTACGATTTACAATTTAGATGAATATTCAATATTATTTTAATGCAATTAAAAAAATAATAATAATTTTAATTATCGTCTGTGGGTCTGTCTCTCGTTGTCTGCTGCTAATATTTTTTTGCAGCAATACTTATATTGGATAGATAAATAAGTTATTGGCGGCGTTTGGCAAAAAAAAAAAAAAATGATGCAATAAAAGGGGGCAGACGATGAGAACAAAATCGATATTATCTAATGGGTGGTAAGTAATGCAGAGAGGGTGTCTAAAATTCTAAAGAAACTACAGAATAATGTATTAAGACAGCGATTGGTATTAAAAATGACTAAAAGGGGTTTTTTTTTTCTTAAGCATTAATCGTGATATTAGAGTCATACGCAATAAAATAAATGATTCACGTTATAGAGCTTTCTGAGTTTGTTCGCGTTACAGAGTATTCAGTGTAAACAAAAGCTTGATCCCGTTAAGCGATGTTCACGTTAGAAGGTGTGCACGTTAGCGCGAGTGCACTGTATTTCCAATTAAATCTTCTGAAATAGCTGAGATGTGCTGTATAAAATTCTCAGTAATAAAAAAAACTAAAAGAAATCACTTACACTGATCTTAATGACATACCTAAACTATCAGCGTTGCCTCTAATAGCCACTCGTCGATTTCCAAGCACCATTTTTTTAAATTTGCTTGAAGTGTCGTTGATTTGCTGATGTTTTTGGTCATTTAGATAGTACATACTGCCAGCTTTAAACTCGTTATACTACTCCTAAAGGTTCTTTTATAATAGAGTCTAATCCCCGAAAGCTAGCAGCATTCTCAATGATTCATCTTTCCGAAAACTAATTTTAATATCAGTTCTTTGTTAAATAAATAAATCACTTTTACAACCTCACGAAACGAAACGTATGTATTTGGCTATCAATTTACAGAAATAAAAAATTATCGATTTACCTTACTTTTCAATTTGATTAAAATTTTTAGAAAAAAAAAAACTATCATATTAAGTTTTAACAGAAAAATATATGTATATAATTTCTAGTATAAATCACATTGTAAAGCAAAAACTAATTTTGACACCCAATAAATAAAATGTGCCATAGCGTATGCAACTTTCTTGATTAATTATTTATTTATTTTATTTTTTGTAAATTCATTAATTGAACCAGCATTGTAGCAAAAATATTAAACAATTATTTATTAATAAAGTGCATTTAATTAAGCTTTATTTTTTTATTTGATTTTTAATTTCTTACCATATACAGATACAAATATACATTCAAATGTACTCATAAATACACTTGTGCTTAGAAATAAACAAAAGTATGTAATTTTCTTATTAAAATTAATTAATTTTTATATGTATTTTTTTCAGTTTTATTGTACATACATATTTCTATTATTATTTTTATTGCTAAATTGCAATTAAGTTTTAATTGCTATTTTCTTTAATTAACAATTTTTATGTTTCTTTTTTTCTTAATAATGATTTATTTTTCTTACATTTTAACAATTTAACTATAAATGAAAAAGAACCAAACAATGGCAACAATGAAATACAATTTTAATATGAATGATCAACGGCAATCACACCTCACTTGCTATGCCGCACTGTTTGGTACTAGAAAAGATTTAACACTCTCTCGTATAAACTGTCAAATTCAAAAAAAAGGAAAAATAATAAAATATTCTTACTTAAATTGTTGTTGTTATTAATATTATTATTGTTGGCGTGACGGTAGTGTGCCTCCGTCGTCAACGTCATTGTCTTCGTTGTTGTTGTTGGTGGTTTTTGAGTATATTTTTTTTATTTCTTATTTATTTTGTGATTATTTTTACTGACTGCATTGCAATTTTGTTTATGATGTGTTGTGGCATGGAGTTGCCAGATGGTTATTTTTGTCTAAATCTGCTAGGGAAAATCAAGTTACCTAATGTGCATGTGTGAATTGATTACAAGGTGAATTTGGCATACCAAATTTTTTTTACAAAATTTTTATTAAATTGTTTTTCTTTCTTTTTATCAGTCACAGAATGTCATATTGTTTATGTGAATTTTATACTTGCTGTAATCCCCAAGGCACCAATTAAGTTAGTCAATGATAGGAAAATTCTGTTATAAGAAAATGTAAAAACCAGCATTTGCTTTTTTATAACCGTAATTTTCCTTTTAAAGGACTTCGGATAATTGCAAAATTATTTTGTTTAAACGAATTTTAAAAATATTATTGAAATTAAAATAAAATAAATTGATATGCTTTGGAAAAATTCAAATTCTAACGGAGTTAACAGACAAATTATAAACAATTTTAGCAATAAATGAACATTCTTGCCATAATAAATACTTTTGAAAATGTGGGTATGCACAAAATAAAAATGAAATGAGCCGGTGCTAAATTTTTTTTGTCGTCGATAAATTCTTAATACTCGTATTTGCAATTCAGCGGTTTTTCTTTAAAACTCATTTTCTTTTAAACGGAGTTAAATACCTTGGAATTTAATAGAAAACAACATTTATTTTGCTTATATCCGATTTTTTCTTTTAAGCGGTGTTGTTTATATTTATATTCGACTGTATATTGTTGTTATTAACGATGTTCTATCCCTATGTGGAATGGCTTATTTAGACATCAAGAATTTTGAATTCAAAAATCATTTTATTTTTTCATTATTGAATATACTTTTCCTAGTTTCCAGATATTGAACTTGCATTCAAATTATTATCAACAAAAAATTTTAAATGCCTTCATTATATGTATATTAAATACCTTTTTATGCTTACAAAACAAAAGTCTGGCTACTGTCTTTAATTTGATAATGTTTTTTTTTTTCGATGAATTAATAAATCAATCTGGCTTGGATATGGCTGTTGCAGTTTTTATTATTTTTTACTTTGTTTGTTGCCTCCTTTCTACTTCAGTTGTTTAATCTCATGCATATGAATATACTGCATATGTGTGTGTTCTACAAGAAACAAAAAAAAATAAATATAAAAACATTTTAATTAAAATTATTTTAATGAAAAAAATAATACACTTAACGCCAAACGTAGGCAGAAAATTTAAAAAAAAAATTGAAATTAAAAAAAAAGACAGATATCCCAAGTCATATAGCTGACAATCAAGAGTGTATGTGTGTGTTTGTATACATACATACAATGTGTAGTGGTCGTTTGGCGGTTGGCTAATTCACACACTAACTCTACTCATGTTTTTTTTGCAAACGTTGGCAAGTCGTGCGCTTTTTAGCAACAAAACAACAGCAACAACACATTAAAACATTATTTGTAGAAAAACAACAATAAGAAAAACGCTAATTAGTAAGTTTTTCTATTTTAATTATATAAATAAAACACATACAAACGTACATACGCGAACAATGTTGTTTTATTGTAAACAAAAATATGTACGTGAAAATAACAGCAGCAATTTAACAACAGCATAAGAAAAATTCTAGAAAAAACAATTCTCAACTGCCATCCAACAAGGATGGCAAGCAAATCTTTTAATTAATTTATAAGTTTTTTTTTACCTTAGTATAAGATTTTACACAAACTTGTACACATATGCTGTATACATACTACTGTGAGTAAATGAGTGTCATTGGTATGTAGAATGATGCAAATTAAATATTTTAATTGTTTATTTCATACCCATAAAATTGATCATTATTTTCTGCATTTAAAATAACACGTCACAGACTATAAAAAAAGTAAAAACACAAAAATAATAGACTTTTCGATGGTTTTAATAAGAATAAGAAAAAACACACACACATGCACACATGAAAATAACAACAACCATGAATAGCAACTAGAACAATAGCAACCTGCTAATACTGTTGACATTAACTAAATGGGAAACTAATCTGACTCTAAACAAATTAAGCATTTTAGTTGCCTTACAATTCACTTAAAGCGTAAGAATAGCACATATAATTGTAAAGTATTGTCAATTGGAAATCCCTTCTTGATACGCACAATGGGTAAGTGATTTCAAATTGCGTGAAATTGAATTTATTTATTATTTTTAATTAAGAACTAATTTTTTGGAAATCTTCCCTATAATGAAAATTAGAAAATTACTTATAAAAAAACTTTAAAGAAATTATTTTCCTTTTTAATAATTATAATCTTATGACAAATAATCAGGTATTTTGATTTCTCTTACACCATTTATTTATATTTTTAGAAATATGTATACATTTTTAGATAGCCAAATTTAGCCAAACTGATAGGAAAAGTACAAGACACTTTTGGTCGCCACTCAGTGTAAAACAGAGCGATATGTTCATTCGCCCTCTGAGAATTTCATTTATTGAATACGAGCAAATCCAAAAATGTTGTCGTGTGACAGTTTTTCCATAGAGAGATTGGAATAAAAAAGCTCATTGTATAGAATAACTTCATTATAGAGAGGCTTGACTCTATTTCTAGGAGTTTGTATAAGAACTTCACTAATAAAAAGCATTATTTCTTAAACCGTTTAAAAGATTTGAGTGGTCTTGAAAATCAAAAAAAAAGTTATACTCAAAGTAACACAAGAAAACCTGTCCCCGTATTTTTATATTAAACATGTTGTTTTTAATAATTTTATAAAAATTAATTTAAATTTAATTTAATTTAGAAAACCAAACAGGAATTTTTTATCTTTAGTATGAAAAGGCAATTTAAACACAATGCGCAATAGCTTACAGAAAAATCGGTTCCGTGTACTAAATGATGTAAAACGTGTTTTAGTGTTCGATTCAAGTTACATGTGTTCAACATGAATTAACTACTCATCACGCACTATGGTCGAACGCTAACTGATATCAAACGCTAATGGACTGAATTATTTTGAGTTTTTATTCAAAATATGCTATTTCTCGTAGCAATTAATCCCTGGGACGGAAAATAAATATGTACGTATCTGGGGTTTCTGATTTTTTTCTGTTTCAGATTTGCGTTTGATCAGAAATTGCCAGAAATTTTCTTTCTATTCCAAAACCAGGTTATTTAGAGTTTTATGTTTTTTTTAATAAAAGTAAAGTCCTTAATGCATAATTAAACTTGATTTTTAAATTCTTCTGTCTTTTTAGTATATTTTAAATTTCCTTAGTAATCAGTCCCCCATCTGGAGTCCAGTAGTAGGTTAAATTTGCCTTACAGATAAAAATCTCTGCTTTAAAGATAACTTATAATTTTTCCCTTTGCAGTTCATAGTGCAACACATGGTCTAAATTTTTTTTACATCATAAAATATAAATCGTCTGTTTTACTTGCATTTCTTTATTTACAAGTGATTAATTAAAAAAAAGTAATTCTTGTGCATTTTTTTCCATTTTCATAAAAAACAAAACCAAACTATAACGAAAATGAATAAAAAAAATTAAAAAAGTAGCAAAAAAAAAAAAACGCGAGCAAAACATCAATGTCATTAAAGCTTCTTCTTCCTACACAAATACAAGACGGAGTCATTCAAGTTACCCAACCAGCCAGCCAGAATGCAAGTCAGTAGAAGAAGAAACAGCAACACAATTGGAGATCATTAAAATTCCTCAAGTGACATAAACGAACCAAAAGAAGCAGAACATAATAATGATCAGTACAATATTGTTGTTGTATTTTTTTTAAACCCAAATGATAATGATAATGTTGCCAACTAAAAAAAAATAACAAAAAAGTAACAGCAGCAGCAGTAATGTGTCTTCACTAATTACATATAAAATGATGCTCATTTCGCGTATGAGTTTATGTTTTTTTTTTTGGCCCGGCAAAGCAAATTAGCTTCTTTACGTTGTTTTTTATTATTTTTTTCAATGTTGTGTGTTTTACTTGCTCACCTTAACCATTATACCAGCGCATATCATACCAAACCAATGCTGTTAAAAATATTAACGAACTTTTATACGAGTAAACCAGTAAATGAAATGTCAGTGTTTAAAGAAGGAAATTGTTGTTACAACAACAATAGCAATAAAACTGTAATAAATGAGATCAGGATATGATGATTTAAACTTAATTTAACTTAAATAGTGAAGAGAATAAAAAAAAACTAAACATTTCATATGAAAATTCTTACAAAATTTTAATTTAAGTAGACAGACTTGCAAAGGATAAAAAAGAAAGAAAATAAAGACAAAAAACACAGATAAAACCAATTTAATTAAAATAACTTTAAATAACTGGCATTACTTTACACTCAAGTCCACACACATATGTATTTACACAGTACACGCATATTTTCAAAACAAAATACAGTAATCCCTCGCATTGCGCGGTTTCTGACTGCGCGGTTTCGGAGTTGCGCGTTTTTATTTTTACCACCAAAATTTCGCATTGCGCGGCAAAAGTTTCGCAGTTGCGCGGTTTTTTTTTTGCGTAATATTATATATTTCGTGCAAAATATGTACATAAATACAATTTTGCAGATAATAATAATGATGAAATTGACGATAGTGAAGGTGTAGAAATTGTTGAAAAAACAAATTTTGTAGCAAAGCACTGGCAGAATTTTTGAAGCGTGGCAATCAACTTGGTGAAGTTGACGTTTGACGGAAGCTTTAGCGCCGTATAAAGAACTCTAGAGTTCAAGAGATACTATTAAGCAATCACTATTAACAAGTTTTTTTATGAAACCATTAAAGGAAAATAGAACAAATTTATCAGAAGATGAAAATTAACTTATTTAAAGACTTTTTTAATTACATATATACATTTTAATTATGTACATACATACATACAATGAACAGATTTTAAGATTTTTTTTGTTTAATTTTTATGAATTTATTTATAATTTTAATTTTTTTTTTGTTTATGTTAATATTGAATAAAGTCTTTTTTTTTAGTTATCTACTTGGATTACATTTAAAATTTTCATGATAATTTTAGGATTTGGAACGTATCCCCCTAATTTCATACAAAATAGGGTTCACAGTGCGCGATTTCGGCTTGCGCGCTGTTTTTTGAGAACGTATCTACCGCGCAGTTCGAGGGATTACTGTACTGTACTTGCGACAGCAGCAACTGTCAGCGGTAGTTGGAAGCGCTCATGAAAGATACAGTGGTAAATATGACAAATTGTGACTTACTATGTACTATGTATTTTATGCCTCAGTACAGGTAATACTCGTACAAGGGGAAAATATATGTATATTTGTAGAAAAAATCAGTATTTTAGTTTTCACTATAGAATTTTGAAATTTTGGTATTTTTTCTAATGAAGTGAGTGGAAAGCTTTTTATTCAATATACTAAATAGATATGTCTGCTTGTTCGTTTCCATACTTGTAGTGCTTCATCAATTGTTACTCCTTGAAGCAGGGGGTCGTGGTATAGTGGTTGCAGCGAGGTTTAAATCCCAGCGGAGGAGAAAAATTAAAAAAATAAATTTGCGATTTTTCGAAAAGTATAACTCAAAAATAAGAGGTCGCCTCTCCCCCCTATCCAAAAAGTCCGTCTTCAAGAAACCGCTCCCTGACATTTCCAGTTTATTTCACTAAGAAACTAATGATTGGGAGTACAGCGCTATCTTCTGGGAAGATAACAGCTAACCACTTAGTGAAGACGCTCACCACTCACATTCAACATCATCCGACAGATGGGGCAATTACTGTTGATCATTCAAGTGTGAAGGTATAACACTAACCTTTGAGTGTTCAAATTGACAGCAACTTGTCTCTTAACATTTATCAATCGATTTACTTATTCAACATTCCAATACAATGCACTGCATAAGTAGAGGTTTGCCCTCTTAAACAAAAAAAAAAAAGATCGGGATCAGTTACTATTTTTTGGCTGAAGGACAGAAGGAATGAACACATTGTCAGCACAGTTCACATCTTATGTTATAAAAAAATGAATGTCAAGGCCAATATTCTCATTTCAAGCGTATAAGATATCCAGAACTACGTTCCTTAGTAATATATTTTGGTTTTGCTTCAAGAAATTGTAAAAAGTTTTATTCTTTTGGTTTTTGAATATCAAACACTTATTTGTCGTAGAAATAAAAATCTCATGACCTGTCGTGAGGATTTTTAAATATATACTTAGCCATCACTGTGATTTCCAATTTTACATGTTTTGCTCTATTACCGATTAACAGTTTTCGTTTTTCCCCGCTTCTAAGGTGATGCCTACTAAAATTTTTTAAATTTATTTGTATGTAATTGCTTTCTTTAACCATTTGTATCTGTATTGCAAATTAAATAATTATTTTTAATCGTTAAAATTATTTATCTTTTAAAATATGTAAAAATCATTCCTTAAATGATTTTATTTGCCCATTATTCTCATACCAAAGATGTTTAACGGATTTGCCAACTATTGTAACTAATCAAAATAACTGTTCTCTCCCATGATATATGGTTTTGTTTTACAAAAGAAATTCTTTTGTCTCGTTTGTATGACGATTAACAGCATCTTTGTGAGCATCAATGCTTATAAAGTCTACGAAAATATGTAATAGACGAACCCACCAACACGTGCATTACCACGGCAATTATTCAATAATCACGAATAAATTCATTTCATCAATTAAAATTAAAAAAAAAACAAACTTAAAGAAAACGGTTTAAAAAAACCTGCAAATTGTAACCTGAATTACTAAGACGAAATAGCAGAAAATAAAAAAGTAAATAGTTTAGCAAAACTTAGCTTTTTTTTGTTAAATAATTTTTGTGTAATTTTGTAATAAATCCAATTACACAAAATATGGCAAAAAACAAACTAGTTTAAGCCACGTTAGATTTAATAAGAAAACGTTAATTATTGTTAACAATTTATAACGAATAAAGTTGATTTTGTTTTTTTTTTGTTCATAACTTTAAGACAAATTACTTGTAATTTGCGTTTTTCAATTAATAAATTATTTATAAATATAAATATTAATTCAAGTTGTGCTCTTTTTTTCTTTATAATAAAATGTTTAAACACTTAATAAATGCACTTAAAGAAAAAAAACGGAATAATTAAAATCTTATTTGATTTAAATTTATGATTAATAATTTGGTTTTTTTATTTGTATGAGCAAGTAGCCTGTCTTTTCATTTGAAAAGTATGGTTGCTCTCACTTCTATCGTTCTTTATATTTTTTCTGGTGATACTGTTGCCACTAATTAAAAATTAACAACGATATCGACAACAAAACCAACATAATAATTACAGATTTTTAATTAACAGACCAAAAAGTAAATGAATCAGCTAAATATTGGGGTATGAGTGAGAACAGACTGAATGCCAGTCTAAAAGGCATTACAGAAACAGAAAAGCAGACAGATAGTCAGACGGACCGACATAAGAGTCAACATGTGACAAGGTGGTTGGTTGGTTGGTTTGGCTCTTTGGTTGCAATATTTTTTTTTGCAATTCTTTTTATTGTTGCGACTTTTTGTATTTTTGTTTTTTAATTACTTTGTATATCATGATTTCTTCTCTTTGTTTTTTTTTTTATTATTACTATTACATATTAATGATCTTGTTGTTTTTATTTTCTTAATTCTTTTTTATTTTTTTGCTACCATTGCTGTTGATTTATATTTTTTTTTTTTTGAATTTAAGATAAAGAAAGTCACAGTTTTTGTTATTTTCATTCTTACTTTTCTGTTCTCTTCGAATTCTTAAGTGTACAGTTAAGCATAATTGGCAACATATAAGCAGCAAGCTTAGTTGCCAATTAAAATTCTTTGGTTAAAAGAAGTTGGCAATTTTTCTCATTAAAATGTAAAATACTTTTGATATGTAGTATATTTTAAGTTTAAACTCATTTATGTAAATATGACAAAAAAAAAAAATCATAAAAAATATGTCTGTCTTTACTAGTTATATACGACAATTCAGCGATAACTAATATTGTCAGAGTTTGTAATATTCTCACTGATATTTTTAAAACATCTTGTAGTAAACTGGAAAACAGGTAAAGAATCAGAGTTGTAATCAAATCAAGTCAAGAGATCTATTCTAGATTTAAATTCTATTCTCGAAATCAATTGAGTTCAAGCCATATACACAACATGCGAGATTTTATAAAAGTTCTTTGAGCTTTCAAACCGACAAAACGGCAATAGCCAATTAGATCTCGACAACAGCAACGCCTTCAGCTCACTTTGCGAACAAACAACGATCAGTCAATGTAAAATTTTAAACTCTATCCAAACTGCTTACCACAAATAAAAAATAGTAAAGAATGTATGTTTGAACGCAGCTGTTCCAAATGTGTCAAAAGAAAATGCCGCTAATTTAAAGAATTGTTAGTGATTAGTTAAGACTTGGCTTAATGTTATTCATGATAGTCTGAAAAAAGTCTTTTGAAAATATGATGTTATTCATCTGTCAACAGAATGCCCATAAAATTCTTAGTCAGTTTATTATATTTTTTTTAAAACAATATGAAATTGTAAAAGACTTGGACTTAAGATGTGACTGCCAAACGCTTCTATAACTGTATTTAATACAATGGAGTAGAGAAATATTGTTGGCTTACTAAGACGATAGCGCCGGGTTCAAATCTCAGCTCTGACACCTTGAAAAAAAAGGAATTATGAAAAAAGTATTTCTTTCGGCGACTATCTTTTAGCAGTCTTCTGGCCAAAGCTTTGGGAGTAATTGATTGCCATGAAAAAGCTTCTCAAATCTGTCGTTCGGAATCGACTTTAAACTGTAGGTCCCGGTACTCATGCATAAAAATTAATACACACAACATGAGTGCTGCGAGAAGCTAGGCCGTAACTCTGACACAGTTTTGTAATGTTGTTGTTATTGTTACAAAAATTGTTTGAAAATGTTCTTCAAAATATTAGAACATAAAATAAAAATATCTATTTTCTGATTTTTAAGTCAAGTCAATCAATCGACAAAAATCAAAGAGAGTTTCATATTATTTTTTTATCTCTTTATCCCTTTTTTAATTTTTAGCATATATCGTAAAAATAATAATTATAATTGAGCTGATAATGATCCAATATAAAGATGTAAATCTGACTGCAGAGTTTACCCTTAGTTCGCTTTAATTGATCTACTGCAAACAATGACGTATATGCTCGTCATATGAACTGAACTTTAATTTTGATCTAAATTAAAAAACTTTTTCCGATAGAGGTCTACTTTCACTCTCTTCATAACGATTGACAATCATCATTTATTGAAAACAATTTGAATGGATGTCAATTGATTCTATAAATCTTCTTCTTCTATTATTTTGATCTTTAATTTTTGTTGTTGATTACCAGCTTGTGTATTGTCGTTATTTATAATTCAAATTAATTGCCGGTATAGTTGGCAGTTGGCACAACAACAAAGAAAAATGTCACTACGAACAAACAGAGGCAGACATAAGAAAACATTTAGGCGCTACGGGGATCTTAACAAGCGATACATTAAAAAAATACAATGTATTACAAAAAAATTAAACAATTTATTTAATTGAGCGCAATTTAAACAACTTTAAATAATTGATTTTATTATTGTCTAAAATTTTTGTAAAAAAATGTTATATGTATTTATTTTTTATGATTACCAAATGCAATCAACTTAATTAGATATAATTACAATAATTATCCAACTAAATAAATACTAAACTGTTCTAGTTTTATTGGGGTTTATTGTTTTTCTTTTTCTCAATTTAATAAAATACCATATTTGTGTGGCATGGAATGTACTTATACGACAGATATTTATGTTATTTTCTAAGAAATTCATTAAAAATTGTTATATATACTATTGACTATATATGGTGAATTATTACTTTGTGTATGTCAACTTTTGCTAATTGTGCATTGTACTCTTTACGTAGTTATCTCTGGCAATGACAATTTTTCTATTATAACTGATCTGTTTTACCTTGTAAAGTTGTATTGTTTAACAAAAGTATGGCAACTTTAAAAATATAATGAAAAATAATTAACTGTTTAATATAGATTAGAAAACAAAATTAAGCCATATAAAGAAGATAAAAATCAATTCATTATTTTATATTGCCATTTTTTTCCTCCTAACAAATCTTAAAGGCATTTTAAAGAAATAGGCTCAATTAATAAATAAATAAATAAAAAAACATAATAAACGTGCATACACATATGGTGAGAATAATAAGTACACAAGTATCTTTTAGCTTTTTTGATAAAAAAAAGAACTTTTACCGTGTTTCCAGAAAGCGAGAGAGCTCAATGAGAAGATATTCTCCCTTTGGATAGCTTTGTTCTAAACGTTCGTCTTTTTTCATCAGAAAAAAAATTAAATTTTTTTCAAATAAATAAATTTTAAAATATTATACTTAATGATGTAGATACGAGGTAGATCATTTGAAAAGTTTAGAAAAAGCCCGATATATTAGTGCTCTGAAGTCGACAGTACGTGGGTAAGGCTTCCAATACTGAAGGATTTTATTTTTTCCGGACTGCCCTAGAGTTAATATGGTTAGTGCTACAAACAATGATTAGTTACTTTTGCTGATGGACGCAAGTTTAACCCGTTTAGATCAGATATAAAGTATGTGTGTGAAGAAACCAAACACTGTTCTAATTCCAAATGGTTTTCCTAGAATTATTAAACATAGCAGATACAGAAGTCGGAATTTTTACTTTTGTTTAAGATAATATGAAGAAAAATATAATATATTAGAAATATACTACAAAGTTGGAGGTTAATTGGTGCACTCAGAAAAAAAACTAGAAAACTACCGAAATTGATACCATTTGGTATTAAAATTGAGTTAAGTCCGTTTGTGCTTACTTCGTTAACGGTTGGTATCGATTTTTTTTATTAACTTATGATATTTTTATACAATTGTTCACGATTTTACTACCGGTTGTTCTTGATTTGTTAACTTATGGTATTTTGTGCCATTTGTTCTTATATTAATAACGCATTAAGCTTGATTTGGTACCGAAAATTAACGAAATATTGTTCACAATTTGTTCTTAATTTGATACCCTTGGTTAATTATTTTAGAACGCCCTTTTTCCCTCTGTGTGTTAAGGACTTATTTAGAAATCATATGTTGCAGGTCCGAATATAGGAACGAGACAAAATTAGTTCAGATTATGTAAAAGTTTTGTTGGAATCTATCAAATTCCTTTTAAAACCTGTTGTGAATCAAAAAGGATACTCCAATAAGTATTAGATATGATTACTTTTACTTAGAAAAAATAGAATTTTTGATTTATGAATACTGAATATATAAAAGTTGAGAGTTATTCTCGAACTCAGGAAGCGACCATAAACTTGAAAGAAAAGAAGAAAGAATGTTTTTGAGCGCATTACTAAACAAAATATACGTGTACTTATTATATTTAATATATATGTACCTCTATACGTACATATGTATGTATGTACATGCATTTATGTTTAACATTCATTAGATTAGCTTGTATTTCTGTGACGGTTGTTTTTTGCTTCGCTGCAAATGTGCTCCACATAAAGACATAATTGCCAATTGTCAACTCTGTAAGTACACCACTAAAAAAACAAAAAACAATTTATTTCACAGGCTGTATTAATAAAAAGAGCAAAATACAGAGAGAAAGAGAGAAAAGAAAGAAAAAACCAAACTAACTAAATGATAATAGTCAAAGAAAAAAAGGGGGAACTCCTTCATCTTCTACAACACAATTTACAAAAACAGCCGGTTTCTTTACAAGGGTGAATGTGTGTGAGTTGCTATGTGTACAAGTGCATGAATTTAAGAAATTGTGCTCCATTTGAGTGTCAGTAGAATTCTTTGGTTATTTTTTTTTTTTTTGAATTGCTTTGTTTTGCTTTTGGTACTGCTGTATAGGCTTTAGTGAGTGTGTTTGAGCAAATGCTTGTATAACAATTTTAGCTTCATTAACGTAGCTGATACCCTTTTATTTTATTAAGTTTTTTTTTATTATTTTTGTTCTTTAGGCCTAAATTGTATGGTGCAGAAAAATATATAAAAAATAAAATTAATGTAGAACTTGCAACATGTGCGTGAGTTTTGCACTTTTTGTTCTTGATGTTGTTGTTTTCTTAATACAACATGTTATTGTTTAATGGCTGCCTCTAGCTGTAGCTTTATTAGCAGCAATGGTTTAACACACAGACTTGAGTATTTTTAATATTGTTTTTCTTTTAAAATTTTTTTTTTCATCCATTTGCCTATCCTTTTATTTTAAATGCAATAATTGGCTTCAATGAGTTTTGTAATTGATTTTTTTTGTTTTTTTTTTCTAATGATGTCGTGCATTTACGTTGCTGTTGCCTTGATGTTGCTATTTTTTTTATGATAATTAATATACTTTCTGTTATGGTTGATCAAGTGGGAGAATCGATCCCTGATAGTGCTTCGAACAGACCCACTGCTGCCAGATGTGATGATTTATCATCATGTTGCTGATTTTAGTTGCCAAAATTACTTCAGGTTGATTTGACAGTTTTTGGTTTTAAAATGACGATTGTCGTTAAGTAATCTGACAAAAAACTTTACCTTTCAAAAAAATATTCAGCTGAAGTGTCAAAGAATGTTAAAATTTTGTAAATAACTGAGATGAAAGACTATTAGATTCTATAGTTATTATAAATTAAAAGCTCTGCTAATGAAAATTAATTACGGGTCATAAACTTTTGGAAATACATATATATGGGAAGTAGAGAGACTCTAGTTACTTATTTCCCTTTTTAAAAAACTATCTAAAAAGAATTAAAATTTTACCACATTATTCTGTTACTGTGGAATGAATATTTAGTCAAATACATTGTACATTAGGCATATAACTTTTGGCATTTTTAGATAATACATATCAAACTTTAATTATATAACTATGTTTATTTCATTTTATTGTTTGTAGTAAGCCAAGGTCCAGTGGTTAGTGTGTTGGCTTACTAAGACATAAGCGCTGGGTTCGAAACCCAGCTCCGACATCTTAAAAAAAAGAAATATGAAAAAAAAAATATATATTTCTTTCGGCGACTACCTCTCAACAGTCTTCTGGCAAAAGCTCTGAGAGAAACTGATTGCCATGAACAAGCTTCTCAAGTCTGTCGTTTGGAGTCGACATTAAACTGTAGGTCCCGGTACTCATGGATTAAAATTTACATACACAACATGAGTGCTGCGAGAAGCTAGGCCGTAATCCTGGCACAGGGTTGTAAAGGCCTTGGCCTTCTACCAAATCTCGTACGTCAGACAAAGTATATGTCTGCCTTGCTCATGTAGAACTTCTTAGCGTCAGACACATACGGTGGCGCTTTCTCCTAATTATTGGTTTGATAAATAAAAGGTGGATAGGGTTGAATGTCAATGGCTTTGATAAGGATGGACTTTTTTTTTTTTTTGTTATTAAATACAGTTTTTGTTATTTTTATAAGTAAAAAATGATGCATAATTGTTTAAAAGAAACCGTTATTAAAATTGTTAGGTTGCAAACGGTTTTTTTTAGACAAAATTGGTAGGAAATTTTTATTTTTTTTAAAGTGCAAACACTACTACTACTAGGAATCGGTTGCCTGGAAAGGTAATACTGTTCAGCAAGCGAGCCACTTAATTTTTTGGAAATATGTTATGTAACCTATTTACTTATAGATTCGTTTTAACCTCTTGCTACCGTTCTTATAAAAACTACATAAAAACACTATCGAAGTCGTCTATTCGTCTCTTCTTCCCTATTTTCCTTTGTTTAAACACTTTTAAGTCTCTGTAATTTGTGCAAACATTTCTTACTTATTTTTTAACCATTAAAATTAATCTAAGAAGGCTTAATTATGTTTGTCTAGTTAACGCTTCTGTTGCCAAATCATTAAGAAGAAAAACAACAACATAATTGTACCACCATCATTAAAATGTAAGAAAAAGCACAACAATAATATTGTTTTATTAATAATAGAAATAATAATAATTTGTTATTTTTTATTTTCATTTTTTGTTTCCTTCTTTTCTGTGACTCTTTATGAATTCTTTTATTTCCTCAAAAGCAAAAATACAATAATTATTGCCGGCACGAGTTCTTTCCGTTAATATTATTGCATGTGAATACGAGTATTTTTGTATTTTGGCTAATTGTGTTTTCTTTCTCTTTTTCCTTTCAAGTGTTTTATTAAGTTGTGGTAAAATTTTGTTTTGCCATTCCAACTGATTTTTTTTTCACGTTGTTATTTTGCTTTCGATTATTCTTCTTTAACGTTCATAATGCAATAATTACAATTAACCAGCCATTAGCGCTTAATGGTTTCAAAGTAAAATAATAGAAAACACAGAAAGAAAGAAAAAAAAAAAAAAAAACGCTGTTATAAGACAAACGCAAGACCACAAAGTATTTGCCAATACAGTTGAGTAGTAAAAGAAAAACGGCAATTATTGATGATGAAAAACTACATTCCATGGGTTTTAAACAATTATCGATAATACCATAAAGGAAATAATTAATTTGTAAATAAACAATAAAATAGTCAATTGTTGTTGTTGTTGTTGTTGCTTATATTGCTGTTGTATTATTAAATTGAATAGTAGTTGTACATTTAAATACTACATACACAGAAGAAATTAATACAAACGCTGTTTTTACGAATAATTGTTAATATCGTTATATGAAATTTAAAAAGTCCTAAGTTACATTGTGAAAATTTTACAGGAGAAGCAAACAGCTTGCTATAATGAAAAATAAATCAAATTTTTTCAGGTTAGGTTTATTTTTTTATTAAATAATTATGCCTGTATGCAAAACAAATTAAAGTAGATTTTAAATCAAAGTTTGTATGGAAGATAAAGACTTCAATGCAAGTCTACTTTAATATTATTCACATAGTATTTGAAGAAAACTCTAGTTATAACACTTTATATCAAAGGGACTTGTTATATTTTCATCAGGATCAGGATCCAATTGACACCATTTTGAACCCTATGATAGGTCTCAGATGTAACTTAAACTATTCAGGACAGTGTCATTTACAACTATGCTTGCCCTAATCGTGGTTCTTAAAAACATAGCATGAAACTGCATTAAAAAACATTTTATTAAAAAAGCTTTTATAATTTAGTTATCTTTTTAAAGAAACACAATGATCTCTTGTTAAAAATACAACCAAGGGAAACAAACTTTTTATTAAAAAATATAGACATGCCCTTCTTCTCTTGGGTTTGTTGGTTATATTTTTGTTGCAAGGTGTAAGTTTTATAATCGTTTTATACATTTTTTGGGTTGGGAGCTTTTATAATTTGTTAGTAAAAACGTTGATTTTAATTGCAGAAGTGTAAAATTTTGCCTGGACATGTATTTTGACACCGTGTACCATCATCTATCAAAAAGTCGATTTTGAATTTTTTGTAACTTAGGGCTTTTTAGGTTTCATATGACGATATGAATGCATGTATCTATTTGTTCATTGATGCCCAGTTGGTACAATCGTCGTGCACAACATTGTTGTTAAGGATGGCTTTAAGACATGCCACTAATGATTGTCGACAACTTCTCGGCGTTGTTCGAGCACGATGTTTTGTAGTCTATTTTCTTGAAGTTGTCGATTATAAACAGAATATTGAAGACACTATTGCATAGTTTATACAATATGTGATTGACGACGGGCTCAGTAACATTGTCGCTCTGCCAGTCGTGCACGATTTTTGCGACATTTGTTTGAAAATGTTGCTGACGAACTGCTCTAGCTGTCATCTATACGTCGTGTAGGACACTCTATTGTCGTGCACCCATCCCCGAGAATGTGTTGAAGACAGAGCCAACTGGGTTTCATTACTCCCTAACAGTGTTGCTCATCAAAGAATAATTTGAAAAATTTTGCCTTAAAAATGTAAACTTTTTAAAGTCTTTCGCTATAATACCAATCCCAATGGTTAAGGAAGAAAATAGCGTCAATTATTTAGAAATGGTTGAGTCATCATCACAATCCATTGGCAATAATGTTATCCACTAAATGACATCAATGAAATGAGAAGACTCAAGAGAAACCAAACTATTTTACCTAACTATGCGGTGTAACAAGAAAAGGTCCTTGTAAATTATACTCGCACCATAGTTCTGGTGGGTAATGTCGTGTTACAAGAATTTGCTATTTATTTTTAAAAATTTGTTAAATACTTGAAAAATTTTAACTGACGGGAAAAAAATTCTTTTCTTTAGTACATAGATAAATTTCTCTTTGTAGATAATTTTGGTTCAATATTAAAAAAAAAATAATACAATAACACTCAAAACAGTAGAGTTTTTCTTGAATTTTACTACATTTTGTGAAATTTATTTTCCATCCCTGATGCGAATTTTTGGAGTAAAAAGAAAAATTAATTGAATTTTAAAACATTACTATTTTGCACGCACATGCTTAACATACATACATATGTACATACATACACACATATAAATATTTATGTATGTATGTGTGTCTTTTTCAAACATACAAAGTTGTAGCAACGAAAAATAATACAGTTTTTTTTTAAAATGTCCATAACAAATAATTAAAATATAAATTAAAAACCAGAACGAGTATTAATCACAACCACAAGTGGTTAAATACGTTAATTACCCACAGTAATTGCAATTGAAAGACGAATAAAAAATACAAAAAAAAAAAAAAAAAAATTACAGAACACCTCAAGCCGCTTTAAATAGAGGCAGACAGTTCACACACTACACCACACCATATGTGTTGAAGAAAAAAGAAAAACTACATTTTCAAATTGTAGATAAAATTTAAGTGTAAGATTTTGTTCAGTAATTTATTTATTCATTTGTTTTCTGTTACAAATTCAAAACTGTTGTTGATAAATATGCAACCGTTTTAATTAATTAATTAATTACGCAAATATTTCACTTTATTTTTTGTGCTTAACTTTCATACAATTTTGCGTTTACATATGCACTTATGTTTACATACATATGTACGTTCGCCTTTACTTATTGGTGTACTACATTGCATTGCATTGCATTGCCAACTTTACGTTATAAATACTGCTCATACACGTAATTAAATAGTGGCAACTAAATATAGGCATAAAATAATGTAGCTGCTTTTGCCTCATCATCCATAATGGCATGTTTTATAAACACATGATTAGATTTCTTTAAATTCGATTCAATTCGTTACAACTTGCTTTTCTCCACACTCTTACACACACACACACACACGATCACAGCCACTTACAGGGTATATACTCTTAAACAAGAGTGCATTCCCCACAACATACTTTCACACGTAAAAGGCCTGATTTAACACTTTGCAAAAAGAAAAAAAAATTAATAATAATAAACGCAACAAAAAATAGAGAAAAACGACAATTACAAGTTAATTAAAAGCTTGCCTGATGATAGAGAGACAGTAAAGAAACGTAAAACATAAAATACGTTCAACTTAAAAACAGAAAATTATGGCCTAAACGATTAACAAGAATGAGTAGAGGAATGCATTTGTATTTTATCAGCCACAGGTCGTGAGAAGTATTTCATGGAATTTCAATTATTATTTTAAAACTTTTGCAAACAAAGTTTGCTTTAATTAATAAATAGAAAACAATTTTATCTAATAGTAATTTATTGGGAAATTTATATCAAACATTTGAAACATAACTTTTTAAATTTAATTTTAAAACTATTTAAAGGAAGGAAAAACAAACACAAACAACGGGGGCGAAGGACGAATTTTTTTTGTCTCTTATAATAAAACTTATCTGCATATGGATATGAAATATGTACACATAATCAAAGCGTTGAACGGAAATTCGTTATACGCGGCGGTTTCTGTTCTAGATTTATTTCTTAAAATTTAGAACTCTTTAAACTGTTAGACGCCTTTCACACACAAAATGTTATTTGGCCATGTGTTTTGGATTATTTTTAAACTTCCTGATCATTACATCTTATTTGAGTGCTCCTTTGATCTACTCTCTTACTGATAAACCTTCTTATTGTAAGCAATTACAGAAGCAAAAGGGTTGTTATTTTAATTTAAATTGTGTTTGAAGTCAGTGGTGAAGTTCAGATGCCGGGTCATGCAAATATTTTATTTGAAATATTTGAAAAATTGGCCTAAATTAGCGGTAATCAGATGTGATTAGCAATGAAAAAAATTTACAGAAAAAACATTTTTCAATTTCTACCTTAGACAGTAGAAAAAATGTAATATAAGATGTGCGTCACTATAAACTGTAACACATCAAAAGTCAAATAAAAACTGACTGGAGTAAGCTAGAGTTAAAAATAAAACAGTTTTATTTTGCATTTTTCTTACAGATTTATATTCTGTATTATTTTATTTAAAAATTAATTTAATTTTATAGAATTTTTTATTTTATTCATTATGCCATCCATAAGCAATGTTATAGTGTTTTCGGTGATTTTTTTGGTACCAGCTGTCCATTTATATCGAAAACTAGTAATGGTTTTGGGAACAGATGTACTCTTCTTTAGTTCTCTTTTGACCAGAGCCCAATATCATTCAATAGGCCGCAGCTCTGGGCAGTTTGGTGGGTTAGCCTCTTTTGGAACAAAAATAACATTATTTTTATTATACCAGTCTATTGCGCTTTTACTGTAGTGACATGTTGCCAAATCTGGCCAGAAGAATGTTGATATGTTGTGCTGTCTTAGAAATGGGAGCAACCTCTTTTGAAGACACTCTTTGATATAAATATCTGAGTTTATTGATCCCAATGTAACAAACGATGCACTTCTGTTGCCGCAGCTACAAATAGCCTGCCAAACTAGGAACTTTTGTGAAAATTTTGATAGTTTTTTAGTTCGGAACTCTTCAGAAACATTGCCTCTACTATCCGCTACATAAAACTCTTGGCCAGGAAGCTGCGCAAAGTCTGCAAAAACGTAAGTTTCATCATCCATTACACAACATTCGAACTTTTGAAAAAATTCTTTTTTGAGGAGTTTTGCTCTTTTTTTTTTGCTTCAATATTCTTCTTAGCATTTCTATCCGGTACTTTTTGGACTTTAAATGTTTTAAGGCCAGCTTTAGCTTTAACTCGGCGCACAAAACTTTCCGAACATTGCACGCGCCGGGCCACTTCGCGACCAGAAATGTTTGGAAGAGCCAGCAAAAGCTTCTCAATCTTTTTGGCTTTCGCGTCGTTCGTTACCAGTTTTGCTTTACCTGTTCCAGGCTTTCTTTCAATTTTTAAGTCTTTGTTGAACTTTTTGACCACTCTGGAAACACATTGCCTGGTCACGTGGACTTCCCTAGCAACTTTTGTATAACTCCAATATGGTTTTTTTGAATTATTTGAATAATTTTTGCATGCACTTGTCTTTGATTATCCATTATGAACTAACTAACAAGTCAAATTTGACAAACTGATACATTTTAAAATCTGACACATTTTTCAAAGATATTGTGATTAAGAAAAATAATTTTGATTAAAGGTGAAAAAAGTTATTAAGAAAAATGGGTGTTACACTTTATAGTGACGCACATCTTAATTTAATCACTTCATACATCTTGTCCTATTGTTACACGGGTTTTTTTTTCAAAATTTTGTATGAACAAGATTAACAAAAATTTATAATAAATTATGGAAGGAATTTTATCAAGTATATATTAAAATTAATTTTTTTGTTGGTTAAAGAAAACCGTAAATTAGTATACTTTTATACATTTTTAAAAATATTTTTAAATAGTTAACATATTATTTAATTACTTATTAGATGTTTTAAAATAACGCGATTCACCAATACAAATAAATACACCTTTTTACAGAAATTTTGTGTTTTAGCATGAATTCCTAAAAAAATTTTTAATCCTAATTTTGACAGAAACTTATCATAAATACGGTAACTCCATGTTATGGCTTGTCTGCTTTACCGGAAATGACGGATTCTAATTATCGCTTTTTTTTATATCGATGTACATATTTCAACTTGAGCACAACATTTCGTTATTCATTATGTTGTGCTACTTATGTATATCTGACATATCTACTGATGATAGCAATTTGGTCCACTTCATAATAAACGTTCACGTAGCGTTGAATAGTGGCAGAATTAATTTTTATTTCTAACTTTAATTAAAATTTTTATATGCTATGTATTTAGAGATTAAATTTTAATTTAAACTAATTTTAATATTCTTTGTAATAAAAATAGAAAGTTTCTGTTTTATAAATATGGATTTCGCCATTACTTCTTTCGCACGGTTTTTTTGTGTGAAAATAATTGGAGCTATTTCTTTTTATAATATAAGATTTTTAAAGAAGTGGATCTTATTCCCAAATTTCCCATTTGCCACTTGAATTTTTTTTTTAATTTTTTTTTTGCACGCTTTTCTAAGGAACGCATCTACCGTGTAAAAAAGAGTTGGGTGTATTATATATGTATATGTACAGTAAAGCGTACTACCTTATAAGGAAAAAAGTTTCCCCGTACCGCAATTTAATATATTAGTAAAGTATTTTTGTAAGGGGGTTTTGAAAAAAAAAATTACCGAACGTAGGGGTCGCTGTTTTACTTTTTTCATTATACCTATCTTAGGCATTTACAGTCCGATCTTAAAGTATGATATATAAATTTTTTTTATCTCGAGAAGACCAATATTTTGTCCTTAAGGTCCATTGACCTCATTGGTGTTTTCGGGACAAAAACTTTAAAATATAATTTTTTTTTTGCCAAACATAGTGGTTGATTTTTATTTTTTTCGTTATCTCTTAGGCATTTACAGTTCGATCTTAAAGTATGATATATCAATGTTTTTAATCTTCACTAGAAGAAAAAAATTATCTTTTCAAAATAATTTTTCCAAGTATATATGTACAGTGCTGTTTATTTAGCGTTTTTTTATTTTTGTTTTATTTTTCATACACAAATGCACTTGACTGCACTTTTAAGAAGTTGTGGCATTTTATTAAAGTCGACATAAACAACAAACCATTTTATTTATAATCTTTTTGCTAAATAAACAGGATATTAATAGTCAGATTTATTTATTTTTTTCTCTCCTCCTATCTTCTTTACCTCTTGTAATAAACGTTACAAATTATTAACAGAGTTGCATTTTATACACTCAAACTAGTTTGAAGGCATGCATTCAATTCATATATGTATGTTTGTAGTGAAACAAGTAAGCATTTGTACAAGTAAATAATTTCCATATCACTGAACTTGTGTGCAAAATACCATTCCCCCTTCTTCTTTCGAATCTGACTTTTATATTTAAATAAAATAACAGAAAAGAGAAAAGTGTATGCAAAACTGCATTACCCAGATTTGTTAGCAATTGAATTAAATTGTGAATCCTGTTGCAATACAACACATTCGTTCTACACACTCACTCACCCAGTGCCTACCATCACCGACAACACAATCTGTAAATGCGGTTTCCACACGGTTAAACTTTTGAAATAAAAATTACCTTTTAAAAAAATATATCTCATGAAAGTTTATTATGCAAAAACAGAGAAACAAAAACAATATTGTAAAAAATGAAAAATAAAAAAAAAAATTATACGCAATTGTTGTATGCCGAATATTTATAAAAAGTAAATACAGTGTAAACCACTGATAATGAAAATGATTCATTTATAATACGTATTAAGAGCATGAAAAGAGAAGAAAAAAAAATCAGGTAAAATATTTCTGCATCAGAGATATTCACTCGTACAGATAGATGTGATGACCGACCATCATATGCACATCATTAACCAGTGAAGCATTTTTAATTTGGTTAAAATGCATAAAATGCACTCAGAGAAAATAATTTGTATTACATAAATTAAAAAAAAAAAAAAACAGAAACAAAGAAAACTAAAGAATCTCAAAAAGCTGAAGAACTCTTAGTCATCAGTGTTACCAAAACTTGCTAGGTAAAGAATGCTAAAGTTTGTTGAAAACAATGTTAAATTGACTGCTGTGACTATAACAGCTGGGTATGAATAAGGTATTGCTTTGAAATTAAGTAAATGTCATAAGAATTGTGAAACTTTAGTTACACAATATTAGACTATTATTCGTCATGTGGTAAATAGGCGGTCACTTCAGGCTCTCTCTTTACGTACTCTTTTCATGCGAAGTCTTCTATGAACTCAGTTCAACTCAAAAATCAATATTTTTCGTTCCATTCTCCCGACATGAATTGGTTCCAATTTAAACAATTAAAATTTATAATTCTTATCTTTACGTGCTTGTTTTAGACTTTTACACTTTTATATATCGTATTTTGGTAACATAACATAACATAATATTTTTATTAGATTATTGGTGTTTTCTATTCCAGAAAAATATGTAGCAATTCTCTATTATATTTTAAAAAGCCAATATTTTTCCTTAGGTAGAAGTAACAAAATCTTGTGTGTATTTAAGTTTGACTTTAATATTTCAATTTAAGCATTTTAAAGTGTTTAACAAAAACTTTCCCCATACTTATAAGATTTCACCACAAATTTTTTTTTTGCAGTGTATTTGTTTGTCATCCTTTTTCTAGGCTATATTTTTTATATTAATGTGTTAGTGCAAGTGCTTCTCTTATGACCATTACATTTTCTTGTTGTTTTCTTTTTTTCTTTCTCTCACTACTACGAGTATTTCAGTGTTTGTGTTTAAGTCGGCGTTGCCAATCTCCAATTTTAATATTTTCGTATTTTCGTTAATTTTACAAATATTTTACGCCATTAATTAGCAAATAAATATTTAAATATTAAGTATTAATTTGTATTATTGAAAATCCTCAATTATTTTTTTTATTATTGAAACACAGCAATAAAAATGTTTGGGCGCATGTCTTCTTGTTTTGGTTAATAAAATTAAAATTTTGGTTGATTTTTGTTTTTCTTTTTTGTAGAAAAATTCTAATTAATAAAGCTTGTAAAAAAGGCTTTTTTGAACTGTAAATAATCATTTATTACAATATCTATGTATTGAAAGAATAGCAAGAAAAGACATCAAAACATTTTTTTCTTAACAATAATAGAAAAATTATATGAAAACTAAAGCGATATGGCTCGAAAACTAACTGCTTTTGTTAGTATAAAAAAACGTAAAATTTTTGCTTTTTGTATTACGATAGATGTAATCGGATTTACATATCGTCGTGCGGGAGTTTATGTGCTCTATACTCCATTTTATATATCTCGAGTTAATGATGCCAATTTAGGTTATTGACACCAAAATTTTTAAATTCTGCAATTCGTTTTGGGTAATTTATCTCCGAAACTGGTCGAGATCTCCGAAAACGGATTGCAAACTTGAAAAATTTGGGGTCGAAATCCTTAAGCGACTCATTAACTCGAGATATATTTAAAAAAATATCAAATGACGGACAGAGTACATAAACACCCGCACGACGATTTAAGTGTATACAAATGAATAAAACAACAATTTCTTCTTTCTCTTCTCCAGATGCATACTATTACACTTAGACGTGATTAGGTGTCTTTGGGCCACTTTAGTACTAGTTTTTTTTTTTTGTATAGAGAAAGTCTCAACAATGAACAGTAATCGCTTGTGCCCTTCCACAAAGATGCTTTCAATTTGTAAGTGGTGCCTTTAATTACTATTTTACCTCAGCTGTAGATTTGTTCCTAAAATCTTGCTGTTCTACTAGCTATATTAGTAACTTTAAAACAATTAACGCTCCATTTTCTACAGAGTTATTTATAAAATTTATGTATGAAAATTATACACGTACATAAAAATATACTTCAATAAAAGCGCTAAATTTCAATTAATAATCAATCTATTTTGTGTAATTTGCAAAACTTTGGATAATTTCCAAGCTTTGTCGATACAAAATTGAATTCGAATTCTGGCAATACTGGTAAATGTTTATGTATGAGTATGTTATTTTGTTTTTATATATTGTATGTAGTTGCTCTCATTGCTGTCGGTGTTGTTGTTTTAAATGTCATTAACGCATTGTCAATTTTAAACGTTCGTTAATTTAACATAAACTTAAAGTGAAATACAACAACATTTGGCTGCCAAGACGGATATTATGGGCATTTAATCGTATATAAATATTATTGACACATTTCAAAAGAATTACACGCACACGCTTACACACATGCTCACATATGAAGTAACAATAAAAACAAAACAAAGAAAAAACAAAAAAGAACATAAGAATGACTTGTTGTAAAAATAAACAGACTTAAGATTTGAATAAAATTAAAACGATATGCTTTATTTGGTAAAAGATAATAAATTTTTTTGTTCTTTAAAAATAGTTTTTTCTAAAAAAGGGCTACGTTAGTTACCAGAAAACTAAAACTAAAAGAAAAATGCAAAATTTTTTAGTTTGGCAACAGACGTATGACATGCGACACGTCAACTTTATGTTAAAAATAATTAAATTTGTTGTTACTGTTTTTTATTTCATACAATTTTTGTTGTCTGCTTACTTTAATTTTTATGTTTAAGGGCTTACGTGTTTGTTAAGCCTATTTTGTGCATGCTGTTGCATGGTCATCAAACAATACGACAGCGGTAACAACAACAATGACAACGACGATGTTAATAACAAAACATGAAATTTCAACATCAAATGCAATGCAATATTGCACTTACACACAAACATATGTACATGCATATGCTTGCACTCAAAATCACTGAAAATATTTTTTAGTTACCTTTTGCCCCTTTTACCCTATTTTTTGAAAAATGACCCACACACACACTGTAAAAAAAACAGCAACAGCTGTTGGCAAAGTCCTTTATTTACATCAGGGATGGAAAATGGCTTTTATGATTTTGTACCATCTATGAAAACAAAATGTACTTTTCATACCATGACGGTACCATTTTTTAATATGTATTAAAAACAGAAACTCAACAAAAGTGTGTACAAAAATTCAGAAGTATACAATAAAAAATAACATAAAAATAATAAATATTAAATACATAAAGGTACCTACATTAGTCTTTTCAATTCTTGAGATCAGTTATTAAAATAATTATTTATAAAATATTTTTAGATAACAAATTTTCTGTTATTTTAAAATCGAAGCAACATGAAATTGTTGAGTTTAATAAATCCTTAGTTAGTATCAAATTGGAGACAGTGGAAACGTGTAGTCTATTTCTTTCCTTTGTTTTTATTAGGTTTTGGAAAGAAAAAACATGTTCGACATTGGCCGACGAATGTGGAATATCTGGAAACATGAACTCATTTAACTCATTTGTGATGCCTTTGACCAAAAACAGGAAATACTTGAATCTTTGTATAATTTAAGTTCCACAACATCGGCTAGTGTTCTGTATTGGCTATTTATTGCCTCAAATTTAGTTTGTTCATATGGGAACATTTTCACCAGAAGAGGTACTATTGAATTTGTTTTTCCCATAATTACATTTTCTGGAGTAAACTTATCGAACCATTTTAGTATTTCATTATTAAAGTTAACCTTTGACCTTAGAACACTACAAAATTGTGAATAAAAAGCTCTAGCATTTGATTTAAATTTTTGTATAGTGTCATTGTCAATATTATTTGTTGAAATGTACACATCAACAACTGTACCACAATAAATTTCATCTATGGGAATGTTATTTTCATTAAGGTTCACAGCAGATATATCACATTCATCTAGAACAGTCTTCTTTAAAAAATGTCGTGCTGCTTGGTGAAATAAAAAAATTAGCCTTGGTAAAAATATGTATGTGAATTCGTGCCTCCTCCGATTGCATTTATAAATTCACAGAATTTATAATCTTAAGAATATATTGTAGAAACAAAAAAGTTAACTTATAAAATGGGTTTTTAAGCCCTGATGAAAGAAATGCTAGTCTTTCATTTTTTAAATCGACCTCAAAATCATTCAATGTAAAATAATAATTAAGAGGGTCCCACTGCTCAACTATTCTTTGAACTACCTGTTCTCGCGACAGCCAACTTTTGATGCAGATTTAAAAGTTATATGAATTTCCGTTTCAAAATATTCTTGAAATTATAGGAAATCATCTCTTCGGCTAGCACTATTACAAAAGTGGTAATTCAAATCTCTGATAAATTTTTCTACTTCATTTGAAATAACATATTTACTAGCAACTAAAGAAGCCAAAGCGCTTAGCATTATTTCTGGCTTTTGGGCAGATTCTGCAGCAGGATATTTGGAGACACTTGTCAGAAAGTTATTAATTTTTGGCGTAGTTTTTAATTAATGTTGCCATAGAGCGAAACGTTGATATTTTTAAATTGTACCAAGTAAGCCGCGGTAGTACCATGGTACCAACAAAGTCCAAAATGTACCAAAAAAAGTACAATTGTACCATGATTTCCATCCGTGATTTACATACATACTTAGAGTGACCAGACGCCAAAACTAATGAGCATCAATGGGTAAAGGGCTAGATATCTATTTTAAGAATATTTATTAACAAAAAAAAATATTATAAATTATAGTACAAATGTTATAATAATTTGAGTGTCGTTGTGTAATTATTAAACTAACGCTTGTCGAATTTTCAATAGTTTTAGTATCGCTTAGCAAGTACTTTTTTCTTTTATTAAGGTCAGCACTCAGGGAACGACTCTTACTCATGCAGTACATTGTGCTGCTCTAGGGAAATATGTTATGGGAAGTGGAAAAGAGGGAGTAGTAGTAATTGGCAGGAAAAACATTCGCATAAAGATTATTCCATAAACGAGCAGTATGGCTGAAGAACGAATTCTCTTTATAATGCATTGTGCGATGCACTGGACAATCAGAAGGATGTGCTCTGAAAGACGTACGAGTAGTCCGGAATCAAGTCCTTTATTTCATCAGAGCATCTCCAAAGGTAGTACCGATAGAACAATTAACCCACGCCACATTGCGCCGATGCTCCAACAATAGAGTTGGATAGCCTACCGTCGCTATTATGCACGGTCGAGAAGCCCAAAAGTAGACTGAACCACCGGCCCGTACATTAGAGTTGTATTCTATTCCAGGTCGGGTAAATGTCTTATAAATCTTGAAAAGGTCAGAGTTAATGTTCTCAACACATAAAAGTATTCTTGGAATTGGATAAACATATTTTAAGGCCAATAGATTAAATGTTTTATAACTCTCGTGCTTGTGGAAAATGGAATATATCATCCTTATCTATTCGACTACAGGGTATATTTATTTCAAGTTACTGTTTTCAAAGTTTAACCCAAAGTGTTTTATTTTTTAATAAAAGTAGTAGAAAGTTTGTAATTTTTAGTTTGCATACGTTAGAAAAACTGCCCTTTTATGGTCTCGTCTGTTATAATTTCACTCAATAGCCAGCTTCCAGTATTCAGTTACATGCATGTGCTGTGGTATTATAACTACGATTATGGCAACTCTATTTTTATGACATCTTATACGTCTGTGTTTATATCACTGTTCTAAAAATTTTTAAAATTTAAACTTTGGAGAATATGCTGCACAACTGCACCATGACATTGTCGATTTTATAACCCAACTCAACTCAAGGCGGCTGAATGAAAAACGTTTTTTCTCTACTAATTAGTGTCATTAAACTGGCCCTGTATGACAAAGAGAAAGCTGTCATTATCAATACATACAAACGTCGTACATGCATTAGAATGTATGACAAAAACTTGTTTTTATTTACTCTCCCTAATATTTCTTTAACAAAAACAAGAAATGGAATCCAAATAAAAAAAAAAAAAAACAAAAAAACATGTGACACCAAAAACCGTTATTAAATGCATCTACAACAGATTGATGCTACCATTGCATTAACACTCACTACACAGAGAGAGCTTTATAGCAAAAGAGAGTGTGTGCAGGTGAAGAAAAATCAAAGTGTGTATAGTTGTCATGTAACGTATATACACCCACATCCATAATGATTATGTTGTCAAACAGTTAAGCTTACACCAACAATTACCATATTAACGGCATTGCCTCTTTCACATTTTTTCGCTTATTTCTGTTAAAAAGAAAACGAGTGGTGGCAATGCGAAATAATAAGTAAATATATATTTATTACTAAAGAGGATTTATTTAATATTCCCAACCCCTTCTAACTAAATATCCGTTAAATAAAATAGCATGTCTAACGGTAATTTTACACTTGACCATTTTTTTTGTAATGAAAGGGTTTATAAAATCGAAAGGAAATTTTTCTGTTAACTTTTGCTGACCACGTAATAAAAGAATATTGATTAAGCCTTGATGGTTTTCATGCCATGACTTCTTTTCCTCGACTTAAAGGAAGTAAGTAAAAAAAAAACGGAAACGGAAATCCAAAAGCGCCAAACCAACGACTGCCACAAGTCTAAAAAACAAACTGAGTGGGTTACAGTTGGTGGTAGAAATAAATGAATTTATTAAAAACGTACATGTCTTTCTTTAAAAAAAAGAAAAAAAAAAAACAAAATTAAAATAAAATAAAATTATTTCTGTTTTTGTTCCTTAATTAATATGCCACGTTTTACATTCATACATACACATACACACACATACATACATACAGATGTAAAAATGTAAATTGAATTTTGTTTCATTTCATAAGGTTTCAAAACAGAAAAAAATTTAAAAGAAAAGTTCAAAATAAAAAAAAAAAAAATCATCAAAAACAAACAGAACAGAGTCCACTTCTTTTTATTTTTTTTTAAACAATGAAATTGTTTTATAAATTATTATTACGAGTATTATTGTTGAATTGTAGGGGAATAAAAGTTATGAAACGTCACGACAAGTAGTCAGGTTTTGTTTTAATAAAGATTTACATTAAAAAAAATATGGCCTATGAAACATTCAAAGTAATTTGTGTAAAAAATTTTTAGCATTTTTTCCATTCTCAATTTCCATAAAACATATAAAAGGCTTCTTTAGAAAGTAAGTGGACAAAAACAATTGTAAAAAATTGTTAGAAAACAAACCAACTTAGTATTACAGCCATTTAAAAACAAAAGTTAAAAAATGCTTGAAAAAAAATGATTTTCAATGATGGAATAAAAAGAATTCCGTAAAAGGCACACTCAAACAAGCAAACAAAAACTATACAATATGCTGGAAAATGAAAATCTTAAATTTATAATGAAAAAATTAAATTTGAAGGTTAAAAGGCTGCCAGGCAGTGCCACTCGTGTGTCACTCGATATACAAAGTAAATCTCTGTTAGTCCGACATTCCCAAAATAAATAATGATAATGATAAATGAACGCAAATTGTGGAAAACTGAACCAATAAATTTATTTTTTCTCAAAATTGTAGTGTTTTTGAAAATTTGTAAATTTTTGAGATTTTGTTTTATGACTTAAAAATTTTTTATTGCAATTGGGAACAAATTGTTATCATTTTCGTTAAAGTAAAAGGCAAGTCGTTTGGTATCGTCAAAAATTTACCTGACAGGGTTAAAATCACCAAATTTTAAAAAATTTTGTTTTCCGGATGTGTTTTTCGCGAATTTGCATCACGCCCAAATGTGTTGGTTTTTCATGGCAATTTTATTAAATAAGTTCGTTCGTCTTTAAAACAATATTAATTTTTTTTTAATTTCTTTTGACCACTTAACCTTAAGAAACCCCACAAAATTAAATAGAAAACAACCTTGACAACAGATTTATTGTGTTTTAAATGTTTTAAATATTTTTCTGTATTTTTTAATATTGTCACATTCATAATAATGTTGACTTATTTGCTTTTATGTTTTCATGCTGCCAAGTGTTTACAAGCACACCTTAACATTTCTTTTTATTTTTCATTACAATACGAGTACTAAACATTTTGACAGATTAAATATTTTCTTTTAGTAAAATGTTATTACAAATCTATAAAATGTGAAAAGGCAAAGGCAAAAAAAAATCTCTGTAACTTAAATAACATTTGAGTGTTGCCAGCCACTTCATATATTTTATGTTTTCATAAACACTTGGTGTATAACGGGATTTATGACCCATTATATTGCTGTCCTTTCGTTTCGTTACTTTATTTTTTGTTTTTAAAAATGATTGAGTATCTTTTTTTTTCTTTTCATGACCAAGAGCATACAATTAGTTGAGAGCAAGAACGCAACGGAGAAAGTTTAAGCATGTATGAATGTGTTTGTGGATACAAAACAAGTGTCAATAGAACAAAATCCCTATTCTATTGGTATATGTACATACATATATATTTCAATTCCACTTTATTTTTTTTTTATTGTTGTTATTAATGCCTCTCAATAAATTCTATTGAAATGTTCACAACAACAACAATAACGTATAGACGGTGTTTAACTATAGTCTTGCTCTCAACAACTTATGGTGTTGATTGGTATTTATGGCTGTTTAAGTGTTACGTACGTGTTCTTCATGCAATTGACAGCCAAACGTCAATTGTTTAGTATATCGCAGAAAATTAAAAAAAACGCCAACATAGAAACAATACAATACCGTGTAAAATTGTTAACGCTTTTCATTTGAAGTAACATTTATACTTCAGTTACTCAACTATAAAGCACAATATGAACACACATACATATGTATGTATATTTAATATGAATATATGTATGTATAACTGTGTGTTTAGTATTTATACATACTATTTGTGCACACATATAGACAATTGTACATAACTTGGTGTGTGCATAACAGCTTTAAACAACTTTATTATACCCATGTTTACAAACAGTATTGTAACTTTACAGACACACGTACTCGTACCATACAAACACTTTATTTGTAGATGCTGTTGTGCTTTATTTCTATTTTTTTAAGTATTGTACGAGGGTTTGTTTAAAAAATATTCTCTCGTTTTTAAATTTCACAAAATATTAAAAGTTATTTTAATAAGAAAAAATTACACGTTTAATAATGTAAAATAAAGCTGACTTATGGTGTTTCTAAATGTAAAGCAAACGACGTACAGTTATAAAAAAATGTTACAGAAAAGTTACCCATGAATTATGGTTCAGCAAAGTTTGTTCTTAAATTCTATTGCATTATAAGTTTAATATTACATAAACAATGGAAAACTATTTACATTGTATATTTATGACTTCAAAATAAATATTTTAAAAAAGTGAGGAAAAGTTCCGGCTCCGAGTTTTTGTAACGCGTCTCTTGATAACCGTAGCTTAGTGTATAATAACTCCTGACAATAATTTTTACGAAAAAATGGTTAAAGCCATTTGCATGAACTGTGATTTCTTGTTTCTTAAACTGACCTATGACTAACCAAACTTCAGCTGAGTTTTTTTTATTTTTTTTTAAGACCAATACTCAGGGGTAAACCCTATTGGAATGTGTTGGGTTGTCAAAAGTCAATCACAAATTTACTGTTTGACAGCTTTTGCTTACCATATATTTTTGGTATCTGACAATACAACTGACAACTTCGTTATACTCGTAAATAATTGAAACATAAATCAAACAAAAATCATATATATCTTGAATTTCTAATTGGAACCAATTATTGGATCTCTGTTATGTAAATCTGTTGTATAATTATTATATCGGTCTTAAGATCATAAAACCGTTTAGGAATATATATAAACAGTAGCCGAACTCAACAGAAATGTTCAAAGATGTTTTGGTATTAGAAAAATGGAAAACATTGGCTGAATTTCTTTACATGTACATATATTTGTTTTGAAACATACCTCGTTCGTTCAATGGTTTTGATTTTAAAATCCTGTTCTATTAGTGCTCCACCCTCAGTGTCTTTGTGAAATGTTTTCTATGTATTGTATTGTTGTAAAATGAATTGTAAAATGTTGTTTGATTTTATTGGATTTCCAAACTTGTGTTTAATATGGTGTGGTATGTATGGCATGGTATGCCCCTAGCCTTGACAATTTTTTATTATTTGTTTTTTCCTTTCCTGTTAGAGCATGTGATTTGATGTTTGTAAGCAATTTTCAGATTAAACTTGTAAAACAATGTGACGGTATTTTTCTTCTACGCCTACTTTTCTGTTGCCCTTTTATAGATACATTTAAGCGTTTATGGTAAGATAATAAGAGCAAATTAAGAGGTTTGCTTATAAAAGGAGTTCCGTTTATTTGCAATTTCTAAATTAAATTCCACTGTAGCTTTTGTGAAAATATCGAATATACTATATGTACATATGTATGTATGTATGTATGTATTTCCTTTTAAAAATGACTTTTAATTACTTAGACTGTTATGTTTAATTCACCGTTTATCTAAAGTTTTCTTGAAAGAAAAACAAAAAATTAAATATTTTTGTACTTAAATGTCTCTATAATTACAGTTAGTCAGTCACTCAATAAGTCAAACTGTTATTTTAAATTTGATTTTTTTTTGTTTGTATTTTTGCCATTACATTTGATACACAAAAAAACAAAATAAAATATAGGAAAAAAGTATTGTTGCTGCTACTGCAGCTGCCGCCATATCATACCATTTAATTCAATATCAATTGAATTCAATTCATTCATTCAATTGCCATTTAACCGTTTCGTTAATTGCTCATTAAATTGCAAAAATATTGTTTAAAATTGTTTTATGATTTACTCCAAAACGTCAACTGAGTTTAATGGCAGTTATTTGGTTGGTGTTGGCTGTTAGATAGACAAAATACTGTTGGGCTTATGTGTTTGCACAAACAACAACAACAATAATAACCCGGCTTTTTTTATAAACTTCAGATTGGCAGCATACATACATACATACATATGTATCTACATACATACATACGACAGCAATAATAATGCTACGGTTGCTGCTTTTGGCATTATTATCGTTGAAATCTGTCAAAATCGCGTTTGTTCAATTATAAATCTGCTGACAATTACCACACAACAGCAATAACAACAACAATGACTAAAATATTAAATAAAATAATAGCAGCAATTGTTATGGTTCCATGCAATTTTTTTCCTTTCCCAGAACACGTTGACTTTACAACAACAAAAGCAGCAGGCATTAAAAACGTCACAAATATGTCTATAATCTTTTATATTTTTTTCGAAGCATACTTTTACACATACTCGTAAAAAGAGCACAATTACTCTCTCACTCACTCATCGCAAGTTTTTATTAGATTGGCAACATTATTGTTTATTGTCCATTGCAATGTTGTTTGCCTGCTAATAGTATTGGCATTTCAAACATGTTTGACAATGACTATGAAAAGTTTAGAGTGTTAAAATTGAAAATAATTGATATTTACAAATGTACATACATATGTATGTTTTTAAGTGTGTATATGTGCATGTTAATTAATTGTATTTTTTTACAATTTGTTAGCATTACTGTTATTGGTGGCGATCGATCAGTAATTGTTTTGTCATTCTCTTTTATTTTAGTTTTGCTCAACAAATACATACATATGTATGTGTTAACATGAAATTTCTGTTTAATTAATTGCTATTACAAATAAAAACTTTAAACAAATTGTTTAAACATTTTGTTCAACAATTTGATACACAAACTATTCATTATTTTTTTATTAATCAAAATTGTGCACAATACAAATGAGATCAGATGTCCATTGTCATCTGAAAAGTTTAATACATTCAAGTAATATCGTGCCTTATTTTTAGTCAATAGCTTTTGAACCTCATTTCTTACTGGAATAATGGGTAATATACTGCTGCGTTTATTCGTAATTTAATGAAATAAAACATCAGAAAAACCAAAGATATGTCAAATAACACAAATTGTATTTCACAGTATCAAATTCAAGGCCTGTTTAAAGCCTTTTTATTAGATTAACTTGATTTTACAAAAAATACAAACACACAAAACCAACATATATTTGGTGTTTTAACTTTTAGAAATGATAAAACCTTTCAATTATTTGATAAAAATGGTAACACTGCTAAAACAATAACAATAATACAAATAATTATGATAAATGTAATTAAAATCTGAGTGGCGTTGTGGTCATGTACATACATATATAGGTAAATACATATGGAAAATGCAAATGCGTTCTCGGATGCCGTAAAAAATAGTATGGCTGTCATAAAACGTAGATTTTTGTCTGAAAAGTACCAGATCTTGAGGGTCGAGGTATAGTGGTTAGAGCGCATGCACAGAAACTCAAACGACCGAGGTTCAAATCCCAGCGAAGGAGAAAAAATAAAAATTATACCCCCCCTTTGCAAAAAGTCCATCTTCATGAAACCGCTCCCTGACATTTCCAGCCTATTCCACCAAGAAACGAATGAATCAGGAGTACAGCGCCTCCTTTTGGGAAGATAACAGCTCTCCTACATAAAAAAGATGCTCACCACTCGCACTCAACATCCAGATGGGGCAATTGCTGGTGATCATTCAAAGTTGAAGGTATAAAACTGACAATTCTTCCCATTGACATAAGGCGCTTAACATCTTCACATCTATCTATCTATATACTATATATTTAACATTCCAATACAATGCACTGCATTTAGTAGGGGTTTACCACTGAGTATTGGGCTTAATAAAAAAAATTAGCCTCGACAGAAAGAAATACAAAATTCGGTGCCTTCGAACTACAGAAAACATAGCTAAATCAAGTTTTATTTTGTTTTGACTTAATACGGCGATCTGTTTAAAAAATATTATGAATACAAGCAAACGTTCGATATAAAGTAGCATTAAAAGCTATTCTGATCTGTAATACAATTTTTCAGCATTACAAACATTATTATTAAACCAATACACATCAAACAGTGCTGCAAATCTAATATTTCATTAATGATTTCATAATTTCCATTCAAATGATTTTTCCCATTCATATTAATTTCCATTATTTTTCGCCCTTTGTAAAACTTTTACCGCCAATAAGCTGTTCAACTACATCTTGTTAAACAATGCAATTATTCAGTTATTTGAAACCCTTTTATTTTGTTAGCCAACTGACTTTTATTAAAAAAAAACCGAGTTTTTTATTACAGTTTTGTGGTTTTTTTCGGAACACAATAAGTATTAAATAAATAAAATAATAGAAATAATAATACAGTGTTATAAAATATCATCATAATAAATAAATTTTATTGTAAATCATAATCATAATAATACAGAGCCAAATGCTAGTAACATTTAATGCAATATTTATGATTTCTATTGTTGCATAATGGAAAAATGCAAACAAAAATTTTTAGTTAGACAACAATTATCAATAAATTGTAACTTTTTTTGCATTATTTTCTCATAAATTATTGCCACAAATTCAAATTCAATTCATTTTATAATGCATACAAACAAAAAAATCTTTATGAAAACAATTGATAGGCGACAGAATGCTACTCTTTCTCATTATATTTTTAATTGGCAACATTAGCCGCTTAATAGTTATTAGTCAGTTGGGTGTGTTAGTTTCACTTAGTGCCTGAGTGTGTTACAATGTTTGTTTAAAAAAATTTTATCATATTTAAACACATTCTAACGGTTTTGTTTTAATGCTCAGTGTTCTCAATTGCTGAACTATAAATACAATATTTGCATGTCTGGTTTGTTAGAGATTAGGGTCAATACATAATTATTATTGTGGCTTTTTTTTTTTGGTATATTTCCAAAGAAAAGGAATTACAACCACAGGCTTAAAAATAAAATTTTGAAAAATTTATTTTGGTGACCCTTTTCAAAATAAATCTTTTGAAATGCAATTACAAAATTTTGAATAAATAAATATTCATCTGTTTTAAAGAAAATAAAAGGAAAAAAGAAAAACTATCAAATACTACATTGATACAGGGTAAAATATAGCAGACTATCTTCAAATACCAAAATCATTATTCATAATTAAACAAACTTCACAACAACACCCTGTAGTACAAATTGCTTTTTCAATTAATTTTTTCCGTTTTATTTTTTTTTTTTATTCTTTTACAATTTCTGTCACATGCAATTTAGAAAGTGTCTGTCTATGTTTTTTTGCATATCAAGCCAACAGTTGTTTTTTTTTTAATGTTTGTTTGCATGTTCATGTGCATAGACGTGTGTATGTTGTATAAATTAGACTCTTCATAAAAATTCAATCAAATCAATTTATGCAAATTGAATGGGTTATTGAAAAACCGCGTGCAATATTATACCAGTTGCTACTTGTGTAGATTTGTATATATGTATGTATGTATGTATAACTGTTTTTAATGGAAGGAGACATGAAAAATGTCGTAAGTGTGGATGGTTGATTAGTTTAGTTTGGTCTAGTTGATACTATTCTTTTCGGTCATTTTAATCTCTAAATATTTATGAAAAACTAGTTACTTTCTCTGTTTGTTTTATTGAATATTTGTTTTTTTCTTGTTTTTTCATTTTGCTTTTTATTTTACCAAAATACTCGTATTTAATGAATTGTAACAAAAACTAATACAAGTATGTATGTATAGTTTAAAAATTGATTTGCATGTAATGAATTCGAAAAAGAAAAAAAAAATTAACAAACAAAACTGTAAAAAGAAATTATTGTTTTACTTTAATTACTTTAAAGCCGCGCTTGAATTGTTCTCAATTGTTTATGATCATATTTTGATCAGTTACACACGTCGTCGTGCGGAAGCTTATGTGCTTCGTCTGCCATTTTTTATATCTCGAGTTAATTATGCCACTTTAGGTTTTTGACACCAAAATTTTTAAAATCTGCAATCCATTTTCGGCTATTTACCTACGAAACTGAACGAGGAATCGGAAAACGGATTGCAGACTTGAAAAAATTGGGGTTGAAAACCTAAAGTGGCATCCTTAACTCGAGATATATAAAAAAATAGGAAATGGCGGATAGTGCACGACACATACATACGTTCATAGGTATATGATTAAAATTTGTTTCCAAAAATTAATAAATGTCCACGTCTCCGATGTTCAAGGATTCGAATCATACAAAAGTCAACTAAATCAGGAGACTAGTTTTAATTTGCATTCGAAAAATTAGTTTTGTTTTTATGGAAAACCCACTGAAAAATTGCTATTCATCGACTGATAACTTAATTTGAAAATACAAACACTAATGAAAGAAATACAATTGATACGATGATAAGTAACTAATGTAAGTTTCAAAATAAGAATAAATATCGTCAGAAAGTGGTCAAAAATTACTCTAAACTAATACGAAAAGGGGTCATAAATGACTTATTTAGGAGAGTCGCTAGTTGGTACAATTTTCTTGAGATAAAAAATGTATTTTTTTAATCAGAAAATGGTTTTTAATTAGGCAAAAGTCAAAACGAGTAACCAAAAAAAAAAAAAAAAATCTAGCTGAAAAATAATAAAAAGCAAAACAAAAAATAAAAATTATGAAAAATAAAAGAAAACAAAAACAAAAAATTAAAAATAAATAAAAAAAATTTAAAGAAGAAAATTTAAAACCCTACAAAAAAATTAACATTGAAAGCAAAAAATTAAAAGAGAGTATTAAAAAAAAAAAAAATAAAAAATAAAAAATTGAGTAAAAAATGAAAAACAACTTTTCTTGCAACTTGCCCTCTGTGAGGTTTGAACTCACGACCCCTGGTTTACGAGACCAGTGCTCTACCACTGAGCTAAAAGGGCGGCAAAGGCCGCTGGATAAAATCTTTATAAAAATGTGCCGTTATTCAATAACACAACAATTTTTTAGAACACAAATTTGAAAATTATTACAAATATCATTGTTGTTGCTCAAACACATGTTCAAATTCCCAGAATTTTTGTTTTAGTAAAACAAATTTATGGATATTCTTTTTCATGTGCCAAGTTTGTTAACGTTATTTTTAGAAACTGTTTTCTTCAGTACTTCTTTGAGTATTGTTTTAGAATGTTGTGCTAAAAATAGATATGTATTTAGTAAATGTGTTTTTTTTTTTATTTTTGTATTGAGGTATAGGTACACGTGTATTTTATAAACTTGTTTTTCTCTCCTTTAAAAAGAGAGAGCATAGTAATAAACACAACAAAATCGCATGCTTTATAGAATTAATAACAATAGTGTTACTGTGTTGTTTTTTGTTGTTGTTGTGGTTGTTGTATTTAATTCCTTTTTATGTTTGTTATTGTTATTCTTCTGTTTCTTTGTTTTTATTGTTTGTTGCTTTAATTTTTTTTTTGATTCGGGGTGTGGCAATTTGTCCTATATTTGTATAATGATTTAGTGAGCCGTGCTAACACAGGCTCGTTGGTCTAGGGGTATGATTCTCGCTTCGGGTGCGAGAGGTCCCGGGTTCAATTCCCGGACGAGCCCAAGTTCCTGTGATTAAGTGTACCCGATGCTGATTAGAAGTGATCAGCAGCCAAGCGGGGAATTTAGTTGCAGTTGTTTTTTTTTATTTTTATCATTTGAAATTTAATATTCTTTAACGAGTGGAAACATGAAGAGCTCTTTATTTCGAAAAACGCCTTAAAATACGTTTGAGTAATATAAAAAAAAACATTTATTTTATTTCATCCCTACTTTATAAACACTCTTTAATAAATTTGTATAGGTTTGTTAATAATTTAGTTGTTGTTTTGTTTATATGTATGTATATAGTCTGGAGTAGTCATAACAACTGATTAGCAGTGTAATACTACTCGTTTCATTTTTTGTTTTTCCTCTCGCAGTTTTTCTTTATGAGACATACTGCAGAGTAACATGTTGCCCCTACTTGCGGCTTTAACCCTGCATTACTAACCTTAAATAATGTCGCATGGTTACTAACCATGGGTCTTATCGACCCTGAATTGTATTATCCATTAAAATCGTCTCAAATTATAAATTGATACAAGAGTATACTTCTTTTGGTAGATATTAGTCTTTTATTGTTTAATTTTAGTATACAATGGTGTAAATTAAAAAAAAAATATTTAAATTAATATTAAGTATGAATTCATTACAACATAGCTAAAATAAGTGAAAAAAAAAGTTATCCAGCCGAATTGCGCATAAAATTATGAGTTTTTAAGATATTGACGTCAAATAAAGTGCATTTGAAACCTGAAATATAATAGTAAAATGTTAGAAAGAAAAATTGGTACGGCTAAAGCAAACATTTTTCAGTTATGTACTGTAAATGTTACCTTTTATTCGGAATTTTCATCATCGAACATATCGTCATAAATGGATTCCTCTTGTGCAGAAACAATGCAATTTGAGCACAGTGCTTCTGGCAAATATATTTTCCACATTTAGAGCACGTGGTTTTGGTTTTGCGTTTTAATTTATTACAATGCGAATAAATGAACATATATTTTTTGTATAACGGTATAACTAACCTGGGTCTAATCGACCCATAATCTTTGTTACATTATTACTATAATAATAACCCAGACCCAGACTGTTTTTTAAAATAATTTTATATGCATAATATCATAAATTTTCCTTATGTTTATTGTTTATAAACGTTTAAATATAAACGAATTTAGATTACACATATATCTTGAGTTAAAATATCGTCAGGTTTTATTTTTAATTTAAAAAGTTTGCGTGTCTGGGTCGATTCGACCCAGAGGTTAGTAATGGAGGGTTAAACGCTTTTTTCTATTTGTTTATTGCTTTGCCAACTAAATTCTTTTTTACATATTTTTATGGAAGAAAGAGAAAAACGTTTCGTTAGTCGTTCATGTTTTTAACGAGCAAATGTTTTATGATTTTATTTTTATTTTAAATATAAAAAAAAAATTTATAACTATTTTTTAATGAAATTGTTGTCGAGTTCAACCAAGTAATTGTAAAAAAGTTTTTCGCATTTTTCATTACAATCGTAAGAAAAACGTGCTTTACAAAATTTTAAAAGTTTTTCTCTTCAATGGAGAATTAAAGAAGAAAATATTTGTTAAGATGTGTTATTCAAAATTGTTCGCATAAATGACTTCGTAATTTTTTGTTGCAGTGAAGCTATACAATGTCATGTCAGAAGTTTTATACAACCTTGTGTAAAAAATAAATTAAATAAATTAAAAAATTATTAAATTTTTTATTTTTTCTGGAGTAAGACCCGACAGATGTCTGCCAAATGCTTTGTATGTAGAATTTCAACTAAATTACTTATACAAGCGGCATGTCAAGCAGCTTATTTGCTTGGAAAACAGGTTAATATTTACTTTTGATAGCTACTAAATATATTACTAAAGAGTTTTGTGGGCCTATTATAGTAATCAGCTAGATTACAGAAGCGGCTTGTCAAATGGTAACCGATTTTTTAGTTACAATTGTGTAATGTACTGAAGTATTGATGTTTATTGAAAGTTTTACTGTAAAAAAAAGTATTAGAATTTTGCAGCTCATTCTTTAATTAGTTTACAACTAATTTTTGTTCTAACTAAAGTGTTAACTTTTCTCTTCTCTCTCTACACTTTTGCAGATGATGACTATGGATATAACAAAAACTGAACCCAACGTGGGTCCCAACAACTTACAAAATACCACCAGCAATAATACAAATAATGCTAATGGCGGCAATAGTATAACGGCGGCGGCCAATAATAACAACAATAATGGCAGCCAATTATGTGCCGGTTGTGGTAAACATATACAGGATCGCTATTTACTACGAGCTTTGGATATGTTATGGCATGAGGATTGCCTCAAATGTGGCTGCTGTGAATGTCGTTTGGGCGAAGTTGGCTCAACGCTCTATACCAAAGGCAATCTAATGTTATGTAAACGAGATTATTTAAGGTGAGTTTTGAAAAAAGAAATTTTAACATATTTTTTTTTTTAATATTTAACAAATTGTGTACTCATTTCTTTATAGGTTATTTGGTAATACAGGTTATTGTGCTGCTTGCAGTAAAGTCATACCAGCATTTGAAATGGTTATGCGAGCCCGTACGAATGTTTATCATTTAGAATGTTTTGCCTGTCAACAGTGTAATCACAGGTATGTGTGTTATTGTTGTTTTAAATTATACCCAAAAAGACAATTTATTGTCGAAATTAGTTACTGATAAAGAAAATACGCCAATAAAACTGGCCTATTACAATAACAAAATCATGTTTTATATATTTTTATAGGCCATTTAAAGCCAACAAAAGAAAACAAATGTTCTCTTTTGTATTTGTTTTATAATCTTTAGGATTTTATTTATTTATTTTTTTTTCGTAAAGGGTTAATGCCCTAAACGATACTTGTTATGAAATTTTTATTTAATTTTTCTTGTAATGGCCACTGTGCGATTTGTTTTTCACCATTAAAAAAGGTTGTGTTTACATTTTCTGTGTTCATTTTTTGTTGTTGTTGTTTTGTTTTGTGTAAATAAACAATCGGGTTATTCTCTTTTCTTCTGTTGTTTGTTTATATAAAACATTGATATCAGATAGATTTTGTGTGTTTATGTGTTAATGGTTGGAGAACAAATAAGAGGCATTGCGAATATTTTCTCTTAAAATCATATAAATTTGTTTTTATAGACCCATTAAGATTGTTAACAGAATTCTGTTTTATTTGAAGGTGTTATTTAAATTATTAGAAATTCAAATAAAATTTTTCTTACGAAAATCGTTCTTAGGGGAATAGAGCTGTTTGATTGCTTAATGAATAATTTAAATAAAATTTTGTATAAATGTATTATGAAATTAAAATATATTAAAGAAATTTATTTTATTTTGAATCATATTATTAATTTATGTACATACAGTCAAATTTTTTTGTATCTTCATCTACAAGGCACTGAGTAGATATTATAAAGTTGGGGCCTATATTCTAAAGTTAAATAGGCTGAATAGTTATAAAATAATCTCTTTTTTTTACACAAGGCAATGAAATCCGGTAAACAAATCTAGGTTCCGCTGCATCGAAATTTTTGTATTTGGAAATTTTCGTGTAGCATTGGTTTTACTCTGTAATACCAACAGAATATGCCAAAAATTAATTGGCGTTATTGACATACAATAGTTCAAACTAAAGGAATATCAAACTCATTATTGACATTCCTATTAGCGACGAGTACTTGAAATTATGTTGTAATGCAGGTGCTAGCTGTTTGACATAAAATATACTTCCTCTGCAGTATTTTTTTTTCCATTTTCCATAATTATTCATTCAACGCCTCCAATACTAAACAACAAGAAAAGATATATTTCACTGTGCGAGGTATCCATACTTCTAAGGTGTATAACAATTATTTGCTATTCCATATCTCCTTGTTCAGTGATATTTTTGCCTGTCAAAAAAAAATCCCACCTACAAGCATAACTTTTCGTTTTATTTTCAAAGTAATGTTATCATTGTATTTATGACGGTGCTGGGATAGATAAATTCCTTCAATAGTTCGAAGTTGTGTTTTCCAACGTTTACATAGTAATCTAGTAATTCCTAATTCGCGAGAAGGAATATCTTAGTTTTATCTGTCAAAACCACTTTAAGGTATTTCCTTTCCCTATATGCGCATGCAACTAGCAATGTTCGACCTGTAGTGTCGAATATTATCACTTTGTCACTGAAAATTCGTGAAAATTTTGCCTTTTGTATTAAGTGTTGCACAAATAATTCAGCACTTTTTTAGCGAAATAAAAAAAGAAACACTTTTAATCTGAAGCCCGTCTGAATAGAATTATTTTAAAAGATTTTTCTCTTTTTTACTGATGGTTTTGCGTCAAAATCATTCTCAAACTCAAGCATGACCTCAAACACATTTGAACAAATTGGGTCTTTCAAAATCGCCCTTGTAATTAACAATGGGTTGATAAGAGTCGAATTATTTTTGTGTCGATTTTCTACAGAAGGGCAAGAGCACAATAACCTGAGAGGCTAGTATGACTGTAATAAGCGGATTAGGTATTAAGTGCTCTCTTCATTGTAATCTTTACAAGCGTTTTCTTTCATTACAAACCTAGGATGGAATACAACTCTCCAGTATGGGCCGGTGCTTCTAAGTCCATTTTGGGGCTTTTCAACCGTATACAGGAAAGGGCGAAGGTGCTTATCAGCTTATCTCTTTCGATTCATTGGTGCATCGGCGCAATGTGGCGTGTTCTATCGGTACTATCATGGGAGATGCTCTGCTGAAATAAAGGACTTGATTTAGGATAATAGTATGTTTTTGCGTGCTACTCGTATCTTTTTCACAGCTCATCCCTTTGTAGTTAATTGTCCAGTGAATCGCACAATGCGATATTAATAAGTTTAAATTAAATGTCCACATGCACTTTCCTCTTCCCATAACAAAAATTATAAAAAATGTATGGTTCCTAGACCAGCACAATGTACTGCATGAGTAAAGCTTATCCCCTGAGTGCTGGCCTTAATAATAAAAAAAGCGAAAGCTGTTTTTTAGAAACATTTTAAAATTGAAAAATTTTTATGAAATAATTAATTTAACCACTTTCCTTTTACTTTCAATAAATAATTCAACTCAATTAGATTTATTTTTAAGCAAGAAACATAAAATTTGAAATATATTTGACTTCGCCAAGATGCATTGATTATAAGGTGCGGTTATATGGATGTGGGAGCTGTCAAATTGTATTTCATTATTTTGTTTGTTGTTAAACTGCCTACACCTTATTATCAATTCGCTTTGGACTTTGTCTTGCGGTCGCACTAATGGCATTGCCCAATTAAATTAAATGTAAAATGTCATATTTTTTGTATGAAAATTTTTGTAAACAAACTAATCTTTTTAAAATCGGTAATATTGCCGCGTATATTGACTTTTCACTATCATTCTGATTTTCTTCAAATATAAGTATATACCTAACACACTATACCTTAAATCCCTTTAAATTTGTTCACGAATTTTACTGGAAAAATTCTTTTAAATTAAGCGGCATTTTAAACTGTTATATCGAGTATTTGTACAAGCCTTTTATTAATATGCTGCATAACGAAATTGGCAAAACGAAATTCAATTCATTATTCTTTTAAAATATTTGTGCCATGCAAAGGGCTAATTAAAAATGCATTTTCACCTGCATTTAATATGCATGTGCATATTGTATAAAAACAATTTTTTATTGCAGTTAAAAAATATGATTCCAAAATACAAAAATAAAATAATAGAAAAGAAAAGAAAGAAATACTAGCCTCAAGCTCAATACTTTGTTTTATTTTTGTTTGCTGAATCAAAAATATGTTTTATTTTCAATATATTGAAAATGCAAATAAATATGACCGACCGTTCGTTCATTGTGCATATGCATGTTACATACTACATATATTGTTCAACTAATCAATTTTTAAAAAATTAATTCAATTCAATTGCCAAAAAAAAACCCAAAAACGAAAACATTGAGGCTTGTGGAGGAACTTTTTTAAAATTTTATTTTTTGCATGCCAAGCATGATGTAAATGTTTCATAACATGCTCGTACTACTCCTGTATAGGTATGGCATTGGCATTTTAAATATGTCGAGCGGAAATGTGACGTTTAAGTTTATTATGTACGTATGAATGTATTGTACGATAGCATTTCCAATGTTAACTTTATAGGCAAAAGGAAAAAATTGTGAAGAATAACTGTGGACCCGTATTCATATATTTTCCTCCATTTCAATTGTTTTAGTGTTTCTTTTTCTTTTTTCTTTATTATTTATTCTGTCATTTTGCATATAATTTCCTGTTGATGATATTGTGTCCCTTGTCGTCAACATCAACATCATCATCGTTGTCATCGACAAAATATCTTGAGTTGGCCTACGATATTGCTTTATATGAAAAAGTGTTGATAGAATTTTCAAAATGTGTGGATGATGTTGCCCACCAATAAAAGAAAAAAAAATTCGTTGCCGGAGAAAATAAAAGCGGAAGCCACCCGCAGCTTTATTTCAGCCGCAAAACAATTTTGTACCTGCGGTTGTTTTACACAACGTTTTACGCACAAATACTTACATACTTAAACGAGTATATGTATTTTCTCCCGCCCAAATGCTTGTAGAACTCTAGTCAGCCATACTGTTGGACTATTCGTATTTACTTTTGGTCACATTTATTTGCAGGTGAGGGTCAGTAGCGGTATGTATTGTTGTCCTGAATTGTTGATCTTTTGAGAAGAAATTTTATTTATTTTTTCTGTCAATAAAACTATTTTTGTTGCCATTTACGCTTGACTATCAATTTCCCCAAAGGCACAGGTGCTTACTTTTATATACCAGCTTCTATATATACTTTTTTTAAATTTTTCCACAGTTTAAAAATATTCTCATTCAAAAAAAAAAAAAAAAAAAAACAATAAAATAATTTTTTTATTGGTTTTGTTTTGCAAGATAAACACAGTTTTTTATTTTTTTTCATACATTTGTGTTTATTTTGGAAATTTATATCCTGGATTTTGTTGTAAAGCTAAAAAGTTTCATTTGCTAGAAAAATATAAAAATAAAGACAAAAAAATATATATCAGGCTTCATACATGCATAAATCATGATATACTTGTAAAATAGGAAAAAAGAAGAAGCAACCATTCATACAGAAAAAGAGAGCAAAAAACAATTGAAATCCGTTTGTAAATCCTTGCAAAGCTGTTGTTCTATTTTTTATTTTTTAGTTTTTTTATTTATTTTCAATTTATTCTTATTGTGATAAAAAGTTTTGTTAAATGTCAGTTGCAATTTGTTTAAATTGTTCTGTTTGTTAAATAGATACTGTTATCTTTACGCGTTTGTTACACAGTAGATATCATATGGCAGCTTTGATTTTATAAAAAAAATTCTTATTCTATTAAAAACTTTTAATGAAACACTTAATGCCGTATTTACAAAAAATAAAATAAGTAAAAGATTTAAAGGCTTATTTGACAAATATCTTAATAAGCCCTTAATAAGCCTGTAATAGATTTGTTAATGTTTGTATTAATTTTTAAAAGATATCTGAAAAAAATCGAGAACCAGAAACGGCTCAAATAGAGCTGTTAAAATTTCCAAGATTTAGTAGTCGCCGTGGTCTAGTAGTTAGTTAGTTAGTAGTAGCTTACTATGACAAGAGATCCGGGTTTAAATCCCAGCCCTGACATCTTGAAAAAAAAAATTGAAAAAATATTTCTTTCGGCGACTACCTCTTACTAGTCTTCTGGCAAAAGTTCTAAAAGTAATTGAATGCCATAAACAAAAGCTTCTCAAATCTGTCGTTCGAAGTCGACTTTAAACTGTAGATCTCGGTACTCATGGATACAAATTAACACACACAACATGGGACTGTGAGTGCTAGGGGCTAGGCCATAACCCTGAATCAGGGCTGTAATAGCCAATTATGTACGAGGGCGAAATGACATTAAAGCTACCCAGCGCTAGATGGCAGCAAAAACACAAAAACTTTTTCTTACTTAGAAATTACGATCTGTCAAACGTCAGCTGTTGTGTTGTTGTGTTTCTTGGAAAATGGAAAAAAGTGAATTTCGTGTAGTGATTAAACACTATTATCTGACAGGCAAAACGGCGAAAGAGACAAAAGAAATGCTTGATAAACATTACGGCGATTCTGCTCCGTCAGATTATATGGTAAAATATTGGATTGCTGAATTTAAACGGGGCCGAACAAGCACTGCAACAATACCATCAACAGGAAGGCCAGAAGAGGTGGTTACTGAAGAAAATATCAAGAAAATCCTCGATATCGTTATGAATGATCGCCGGGTCAAAATACGTGAGTTTGCTGAAATGGTAAACATATCATATGAACGTGTGTTCAACATTTTGCACGAACATTTGCATATGAAAAAACTATCGGCAAGATGGGTGCCGCGTTTGCTCAGTGTTGAACAAAAACGAGTTCGACAGATCACTTCACTGCGGTGTTTGGACATGATAACGCATAATCCTGCTAATTTTTGGCGTAGATTAGTAACTGTTGATGAAACGTGGGTCCACCACTACACACCTGAAACCAAAAATCAATCGAAGCAATGGGTGGAAGCTGGTGGAAGTGCTCCGAAGAAGGCAAAGACAGCGAAATCGGCTGGCAAGGAATATTGCTCATCGATTATCTTGAAAAGGGATCCACAATCACACGAGGGTATTATCGTGCATTATTGGATCAATTGGTTGATGCAATCAAGGAAAAACGACCACATTTAAACAAGAAAAAAGTGCTATTTCTTCAAGACAACGCACCGGTTCACACAGCATTAGATACGATGCTAAAACTACGAGAAATCCACTTCGAATTGGTTGATCATCCACCTCATAGTTCAGATTTAGCCCCTACTGACTTTTTCCTGTTTCCAAACTTGAAAAAATGGCTTGCAGGAAAAAGATATATCTCAAACGAAGAAGTGATTACCGAAACTAATGCGTATTTTGAGGAGTTCCCAAAATCGTATTATTCAGATGGCAAAAAAAGTTGGGAAATCGTCTTACTAAGTGCATTGAGCTAAAAGGAGACTATGTTGAGAAATGAATGGTTTTTGAAAAAAAAATGTTTTTTTCCTACTAAGGTAGCTTCAATATCAATCCGCCCTCGTATGTATGTAATTAGGATTTAATATAAGCGCCTTTAAGTTTAAAATAAATATTTTATCCCAAATATATAACGATTTTGAGCTTACTGATATTGCCTTTTTGTAGCCGAAATACAACCAACACGCACGAGTCTTTTATGTACCGAAATATTTAATATTTAAGATTTTAAATTGTTCTTGGTTTGCTGACGTACACTTTTTTTAAATATATCCAAAGAAGAAAGGCCATTGAATCTATCGCACAAAAGAAACATTGTTTTGTTAGCTGTGTGGCATGTGTCTCCGTCCTGTCGTCCAGATCCATATCCGCAAGTCCTTTATCATCTCGCATTATCGAACTCCATTCACGGTAATTCCGAGCATACGCGGGTTTGCTGAAATTTGAGTCCAATTGTCCTTATTCTGGACACATTTGATCCCTTATGCTGAGCAACAAAAATCACTAAATACATTTTAATTTGAACGCCATTTTTGTAAAAAAAAAGCTCGAAAAATAAACTTCTCTAACAACTGGCATAACTACTACAAAATAATACCAACAATTAAACTTCTTTGGTCAATGGAAACCCAAATATTTTTATTGAAGTGTGGTAGCTTTTGTCTTTTTTGTTATACACTGTATAAAAAAAGTAGTTGTTTTTTTATTCCTACTGTTGATTTGTTTTTCAAAACGAATTGAAATAGAAAAAATTGGAAAAATAGCAAAAAAACTTAAGAAAACTGTACAAAATGTGACAGTTTTTTTCAATGCAATAACAACCTCCATCAACAAAACTGTCTCTCTGTACTGTCGTTGATTTCCTTTTTAATTTTGAATCAAAAATAGTACAAAAATAAAAGAAATAACGAAATATGAACAGTTTTTATATTTTTTCTTTTAATAGAGAAAAACAAAAGTGAAATGTTTGTGTCCACATACTACTCGTACAATATTATGCAAATTTTTTCTTGGTTTTTACTTTTGTTTTAAACTGAAATGTAATTTTTTTTTTTAATTTTTTCCAACTCTGCTCCAGCCAAATGCATTTGGTTGGAAAATCGAAGTGCTTCCGGCAGGCGGAAATTTAAGAATTTCATTTTTTTAATTTTCTATTTCTGTTTTTTTTTTATGAATATTTAGTGACTTTGTTTTCTCTTTTTAATATGTTTTTCTAGATTCTGTGTGGGAGACCGTTTCTATTTATGCGAAAACAAGATTTTATGTGAATATGATTACGAAGAACGTTTGGTATTCGCCTCTATGGCTAATCATCCTATGCTTAAACGTCATGCCAATTCTATAGCTCAAGATACACCCAATGGTGCTGGCCCTAATCCCAATAGCCAGGGTATGATGGGCGGTGGTGGTCCAGGCGGTAGTGGTCCTCGTACACCAGGCGATTTAAATAATAATGGACCACAAACGGGACCAGGTAATTCACCTTTTGGTGCTGGAGCTGCTGCTCATATGAAGAACTCTTTGGGTGCCTCAAGCTAAAATACAACTCTGCATATGGCCCCTTACCATAGAAGGCATTTTTGGTTGAACAATAGTGCTGGCAATTACCAAAGAAAATTTTAAAAGAAAGTCAAGCTAAACAAGTGGAATGAAACAGGAATAAGAAAAAGCCAAAATTGTATTTTTATTTCTTTTGAATTATTTTTTCAAAGGGTAAATAAAAAACACTTGTAAAGCGTTTTAAAAACTATTTCTTAATTGTGATTAGTTTTGAAATTATTCTTTGGAAGGTTATAATTTTTTAAATTTTATTTAAGTTTAAGACATTAAATTGAGACAATATTTTTGTTTTTAACTTGAAAAAAAAATTATTACTTAAAAAAACAATTGTTGTGCCAAAATCTATAATTTCTTTGAGAAAAGAAGAACAAAAAAATAAAGATTTTGAAATATTAAAAGTCATCCATATCCCCACCGATAATTTTTAAACATTTATATCCGTTTGTGTCTCTCTGTTTTAAGTATATTCTTTTTTTTATTGTAAAACTGTACAGTTTTGTGGAAAATTTTGTTATATTTTGTTGGAAAATAAAAGACTTGTAATTAATTTTTAACAAATTTTCTTTAAGTTTTACTTTTAATTTATTGAAAAAAAAAGATAAAACTCTATACTCATATGACTAATGCTGTAAATAAATTAATTTATTTTAAATTTACAAAATACATATAAATTAAAAAAGTAAGTCAAAGGAACTGCTCTTGTTTGAAAAACATTTGCTCAGATAAAATAATTTTTATTTAATTTCTTTTTAAAGTTTTATTGTTTTAATTTTTAGAAAATTTTCTTGAAAAATAAAACTAAATAAAAAAGTATATTTAAAAACAATAAAATAAAGTTTAAATATAAAAAAGATAAAGTAAAAACCTAAACTAATTGTTGATTATTTTCTAAGTTTAGTTTAGTGTGAGGCTAATATTTGATTATGTTTTTATAATTTCAATTTCCTTAAGAAAAATATGCATATTGTACAAGCATATGTATGTATACATTTTTTATATTAATTGTGATGTGCAAGAGAGTATGTATGTGAACAAATATACCTATACAATTGATAAAAGAAAATTAGTTCATGTTTTAATTTATATTCTTTAGTTTTCTAAAAAAACAGTTTATTTTGTCCGTTAATCCTTTTTTTTATTTTCTTATTTAAAAGTAAAAATTGAAATGAAAAAAAACAACAAACTTTTAAAATGAAAATTTAAAAAATATCAAAGAAATAAAAATATTAAATAAAATGAAGCAGAATTTTAAAAGATACTACCAAAGTTATTAATATTAATAATAAATAAATAAAAAAAAAACTAAAAAAAATATAAATGTATTATTAAATTTTACTTGAATACATGCATACTTGTCAAATCAAAATATTATATTACATTCTTACTTACATATAGTGCATATACATATATACATAAATATTAATAAAAAAAAAAAAAATACAAAAAAAGTAAAAAAAAATTAAGAAAGAAAAAACGAAATTAAAAATAAATAAATAAAATCTAAAATAGAAAATTTAAAAAGTACGTTCTTTTTCATTCAGTAAGCATGTAAAATCGGCTAAGTAACCATTTAATGAGTCTACAAATATAATTTACTAGCCTAAGCCCGGCGTGCTTTGTTACATCTACGCTTGCCATTTGTCCATATTTTTTGCTTTTTAATTTTTTGTGAAAAAGTTTTTGCAATACGAAATATGTATGTATGTAACTTTACTTTTCATCATAATTCCCATATTTTCACCCACACAATGTGTTAAAGTAAAAATAAGCTGTTTAACAAACCTATGGCATCACTGTTAACATAAAAACCTACTTGTGCAAGAGATCCTCTTGTTCTGTTTTAGTCGTGTTTATATTTTAGCAGTGCTCGGTCGGCGTTTGTAAAAATATTGTGAAATTCGTGAAAAATTAATAAGTGCAGTGATATTGCAAAAAAAAAAAAAAAAACTATAAAATTAAAACAATTTAGAATTTTCTTTTGCATATAAATTATAAAACTGTTAGGCTACACGGAAGGATCTTGCAACACAATTTAAAAAACAACAACAATATCTGTAGAATTTCCCAAAGTCTAGGAAAATGGACACTTCATCTAGTATAAGTGTCGGTGTTGAAAAAATAACGAAAAAAATGTTAAATTTATTTAAAACATCCTAATTTTTTGTTGATGGTAAAGACTTTAGGTAAGTCTTTAATTAAAATTTTATTATAAATAAATTAGATTTCCATCTAATAAGAGAGTAAAAAACAATGTAAACAAAACTGTGTTCATTTTTACACATACGCTTAAAAGTAGGCCATACCAAATTTTTTTTTATTTTATGAAGTAACTTTGTGGTAATTTTCGGTGTTTGGCATTATTACACAAGTATAACAGAAAACGTTATTCTCACTCAGTGTTACCGTTTAGATTATTTTTGTCTGCGTGCTATTTTTTCTCTTTGTTAAATATCTGCATATGTACCTATGTATATTGTTGTGAAATTCGTGAAATATTATGTAGAGGCTTAATATTCTTAAAAAAAAAACTATGAAATTAAAATTTGAAGTGGGATTTTGTTTAAGTGGGAAAATAAGATGCCCAAAAAGTTCTTGCAAAACTTCTGAAAACACAACATTAATTAACCAAAATTTCGAAAAATGGACACACCGACTAGTATACATACATATATGTAGTATATAAGTATTCGGCGGTGTTGAAAAAAACTAATTATTGTTAAATTAATTCATTCAAGATTTTGTTGTTGGGAATTACTGTAGGAATAAATCTTTAATTGCAATTTGATTATAAATTAAAATTCCATCCGACAACAAAGTAAAAAAACAATGTGAACAAATATTGCCATTCATTTTTATCCAAAAGCCAAATATGTGTAACGCTAAAAAGTATACAATACAAGAAATTTCTATACGTTGGTGTAACAATGTGATCATTTTTAGTGTTTGGGGCGATTTATCAGTGTTGCCATGTTGATTACTTCTATTTCAGTGTACATACTCTCTTTTTCATCTTTGGTTACACATAATCTTATGAAATAAGAAATAAATAATCATTTAAAGAATATAAAAACCTACCCTAAAAGAAAAATCATATTTTAAATTTCAAACAAGCTGAATTTGTTTTTAATATCAACTTTAATTGTTTATATAAAAAAAAAACTGCCAATCGACTGGACCATTTTATGAGATAATACGTTCTCCAAACTTGGTTTCAAGTAAATTGATTGTGACATGCGCCGTCCTGTTGGAACCACATGTCCTCCAAGTCCATATCATCCAATTGGGGCCAATAATAACCAGTTATCATTGAACGGTAGCGATTCTCATTCACAGTAACGTTCCGGTCTTCATCATCACGAAAGAAGTACGTCCCAATGATGCCGCCGGCCCATAAGCCGCACCAAACCGTAATTTTTTCGCGATGCAATGATAACTCATTGAGTACGTGTGGATTGCTGCCTGACCAATAACGCATATTTTGTTTATTGACGAAGCCATTCAGCCAGAACTGAGCCTTATCGCTGAAGATGATTTTTCGATGAAAATCCGAATCATCCTTTTTGAATGAACTTGCGAATACTTTATATACGTACATAGTTGTTTATTAGCATTGAATAATATCTCTCAGTGTAGCATGTTCTTACAGATTTATTTTCCTTTTGATAAATTTCTATTAAACCAATGATAAGAAAATCGTTTTTATTTAATATTTCTCTATATGCCATGCGTTTAACCATAAAAACATATTAGAAAACTATCATTAGAAACAGAAAAGATATCAGAGGACACATACCACCATCACTGCGTCACATCTCGCTCGCTAACTATTTGTATAACGAATGACTCGTGTTGCCAGCTAATAAAAATCATTGATTAGTATTAGAAATGGTAGTGTAACCAATGAAGAAAGGGCGGGGTGGGTGAAAACATACAAATGTACCGTATGAATACCGATAAATATAAAAGACGTTTTATCCTGCAGGCAAATATTGAATTATGAAAGAGAGAAAAATGGTAAAGTTACAGGGATATATCAGACAAAAAGAAAGGGGAATGGTAATAACAATTGTGCTGCTGATACGTATCTTTTATACAAGAAATGACGAAGAGAAATTGCTAAAACGAAATAGGCAGAGTTTGTCTTTTAATTTCTTTAGAAAGTTTTCTTTTTATATATTTTTTTTGTTTGACGGTCTTATCAGTAGAAAATGAAAATCTTTTGTTTTATTACACTTGTTTTTATCAAGTTGTTATTATTATTACTCGTATTATTATTGCCATTGTTGTTGTAGTTGCTGCCTTTGGCTTTGCCACTGTCACTGTCGCTGCCGATGTTTTAGATTAGATTTTATTTATTTTTATTTTATTTTTTTTTGTTTGCTGGTACATATTTATAGAGTTGGAGGCTACTGACGCCAACCTAAACTTTTCATTAATACACCGCTTTGTTATGAGTATTCTGTCTCAGCCCTCTCCTCTTTGTAAGCGTTTGTGTCATAATCATTGTAATACTTATGTATATGCCTATCATATTGTTTACTTCTACTGCTGCTCTACCCTTCAAGGATATACTTTTTATCTTTTGTATGTGGTCGTATAATTTAAAAAAGAATTTTTAAACATTTAGTTGTTTTTTTATTTTATTTGTTTTTCTAAAAATGAAAATGTTTCAATTTATCATTAGAAATAGAAGTGCTCTTTTTGTATTATATTTTCTGTTGTATTCCCTTTTGTTTTAATAGTTAGAAAATAATAAAAGTTAACGAAAAATATCATAAATTTATAAATAAATCTGTTTGAAAATAAATAATATTTTTATTAAACCAAAAATTCTATTTTAGTTTACCCACCCCATTTGCTCACATTTCTTAAACTCATATGACTTTTATTTAAACAATTTACTCTGTTCAAATCAACCCCCGTCCTATACCAAATGAATCCGATTTTTTATTTTGTAAAATACTTTGAAAATTATTTAGCAAAAGTTGAAAGATACAACATAGTTTTAAAATTATTTAAGGATTATTTTTTCAAAAATGTATTCAAAAAAGACTTTAAACGTATGCCGAAATAATTGGGTAGTTTGAAAAAAATGTACTCTTTTAGAAAAAAACAAACCTTTATCAGTCTTTTCATATTCTTTTATTATCACACTTGAAAGTCTTCTACAAGAAAATACCAACTTTATCTATCTGTACATACGTACATAATTGGCCATTACAACCCTGCTTCAGGTCTACGGTCTAGTTCTCGCAGCACCCATGTTGTGTGCATCAATTTTTATCTATGAGTATCGGGGCCTACAGTTTAACGTCGATTACGAACGATAGACTTGAGACGTTTATTCATGACGATCAGTTACTCACATAGCATATGCTGGAGGACTGAGGTAGTCGCCGTATGAAATGTCAGAGCAGTGGTTTGAACCCGGACAAATCATTTTCATGTCTTGGAAGGTTTTATCTAGCTATAGAATGGCTGGTGCTTCGAAATCCATACTAAGGCAGAGCTAATGACACTGCATACCGGCTTTCATAGAGTTGTTCATGTTCTTCCAGCAGTTAGCTTCATTCTTCCGCCTTTGAAAATTTATGTCCTTGATAGTTTATAATCTAATATAAAAATTAACCTACATTTTGATGTCACCACTAACCTTGAAAACGGATGGATCGATTCCAGCCAAAATTCCAGGGTACGTTGGGGATAGTGCGTAGATTGTTTATTTGAAGTTTTGCGCGAAATCGGCCCATTGGTTCCGGATATCTGGCATTTAGATTTTCCTATATATTCCCATACAAATTCAATGTTCATTTTTTTCATATTCTTCATCAATTTTCTAAATTAGGTCTGAACAACTTCATGGTCAAGGAAAGTCATCAATCAGAAAGTAGGCGTGGTACCTCACTTGCAAGTTAAATATTAATAACTCTATAGCTTGAGAAGCGTTAAAGTTGAATTTTCTGAGTTTGGTGTAATTAATTTCGTAGTCGTTAAAAATCATCAGTCAAAAAATGTGTAGAGAAGGGAGCTGTCGGTGTAGCGAAGCATGCCGGGTTTAGGCTAGTATATAATAAATAACAAGTTAAATTCGGAGTTTATAAAACTTTGATGTTTTTGGGCTACAATTTTAGACCATAAAGAAGTCAAGTTTGATTTCCATACAAAAGCTTGGGTTTAACTTATTAATAAAATATTTTTTTCATCCATACCGTTGCCAATAGACATCATGTATCCCAGATAATAGAACTTTTTCACCAGTGATATAGTGTAATTCTCGACTCACAACTACGTACTATAGGTGCTGATGTTTACGCACATTTCATATATCTTACTAATATTCATCTCCATGTTAATCGGATCGTTGAGCTTGTTATGAATGGCGGAAAATTTGTCAGCCAGTACTCATATGTTTTATAAGATCCCATATTTTATTCTAGAGTAGTTTTAGATCTCTGTGATCTAAATGTTCTTAAAGAGTCACACCAGACATCAGAGCTACTGATTTTTAAAGCTTATACACTCTCAAAATGCTTTTCCTTCCGCTAGCCCATCAAACTACCTGCTACAAAGGAAGGATATTTCAATCCCATGCAGTAGGTAAACCACTGCTGGACATGTGAGTGCTTGAGAGCCGAAATATTGTCGGCTTTACTTATAATAGCATACAGTTGCATAAAAAAAGAACACAGTCTCTATTACTTTCTCTTGAACCATCCATGAACATGACATATTGAAATTGACCCTATAGCTTCGCATTAGAAAATTGCGCTTTACTTTAAAAAGTTTTAAATGTTTTTTTTCTTTGGAGACATGTCCGAATAACGCTAATTTTAACAAAAGCGTACCAAAAGAACTCCCCAACCCTTAAAAAAAAGTATTCCCACAGAATTAAATGAATTCGAAAGAAATGCCACATCTTCTTCCTATTCATACACTACGTTACTATTTATTCATGACCTTTTTTATTTGACAGAAATATGAATTGTCATTAATCAACATGACTGGTAACACAATAGAAAACTTCAATGTCAAGAGGATTTACTATCTGGAAATAAAGAAGGAAAAACTAATAAAAAAAACTGTAAGAGGAACGAGAAATACCAACCAAACCAAATTGAACGCAAACCCGACATTTAATTTTCCATGCACACAATTTGAGCCACAATTTAAATTGGCAACAGCAATTGACGAAAAACCATTGACTGACTGACTAAAGAGAGTGATTAATGACTATCAACGCATACGAAATACACAAAAAGTCAAATCTTTTTTGAAAGCTTCCATCGAGTACCACCGACACTTACTATTCCTGTCAAAGCATGGTATGGGGAGTTTTTGCTTACAACGGAAACTAAGGATTCTATAGACAATTGAGTTGCAACAATATGAGGTTTTCAAATAGAAAAACAAAACACAACAAAACGCGATTGAATAAATGCTGAAATTGAATGATTTAATTTTAGGCTTCCACTCTGTAATTCTGAGACAAACCATTGAAATTTGATATCAAATAAGCAAATAAAAGCGTAACAAATAGAAAACTTTGATTTGTTTTTTTTTTCTTTTTTTGTTGTTGTAAAACACAGCTGGGCTCATTCATTAATATATATTTTTGCGATTTACAATTGCAATTGACGTCTCTCTCTCTCTCTCTCTATTGTTTGAAGCCAATTATTTTCATAAAAAAAGGCAACAAAAAATTTAATATTTCATTTGAAAAGTTTAAATAGAAAATCCTTTAATACTTGAAATAATTTATTCTGATTTGTCTGTTCTGTTAGCTGAAAGCGTTTTCATCTAAACGTTTTGAGCTAAATTTTTTAAATGCCTTTTTTTTATTTTTTTTTTTCTAATGCTTAACAACTTTGACGAACATTCCATTTTATTTCTCCTACTCGTTAATTCCTTTTTATTTCTTGCGTATCTTATAACTGTCATTAATTAAATAAATTTGTAAAACTTTCTTTTACCTAAACTCTTACCCCTCACTTTTTTTTCTGTGCGAGTATTACGTTACTTTTGTTTTTGTGATTTAATTACAAAACGCATATTTGTCATCCCCTCATTCCATCCACCAGTTTTCATTTTAAAGGTAAACGGTGACAGCAATTAGCAACTTGAGTATTTCACTGACTGGAATGCTTTTGATAAATCCTTTCACATTTCATCCACTTGTAGTCGTATTTCATAAATATTTTGCTCTAAATGCTTGTATTAAAACGCTTTAAAATCTTTAAAAGAGCTGGCAATTTGGAATCTCCTTTGAGTTTTAACTTTTTAGCAAATGAGACAAATTCCAAATGTTTCTTTTGAAGTGGTTTCTTCTTGATAGAGTTTCATAAGGTTTAGATTTCTCAGAAATATTTTCAAAATAACATTCACTGTCTTTATTAATACTACGGAATGAAAACTGTTTGCCAAAGAGATGGTGTACAACGATGTTCATAAAATATTGCATATAAATACTGTTTTTTTCGGTATATAACAGAGGCAATTCAAAAATTTTGTGATGGTTTTTTGTATAAAAAACAAACATTTTGTTTGGCAAAATGAAGATCTTGTTCTTCATCTTACTGGTATATCTATTACTGGATGTCGGGGGTTATAAAATTTTTTTTCTACCAAATGTTGTTTTAAAATCTGAAAATGCTTGAAACTACATGTGGAAATGTAGAAAGTTTTAACGGCAAATTCAATCCACAAACTTTAAGAAATACTTTACATAAAGCTGGATATCGTGGATGAGTTAGCAAAATGAAAGAGACGTCGCAAAACTGTACCTAAACAAGTCAGATTCATTCGAGATCCCATTTTGAAAAACAAACATAGCCTCTCGCATATCCGGCAGTTGATTCCATCAATGATCCAAATTTCAACAAAACCGTTTTAGTCTGATAGGTAATTAATCGACAAAGAAGGCACATTTTTTTCTGGTAATTCAGTTTTATTGATACGAACAATTTAAAGTAGAAATATAGAAACTTATAATGGAATATGGTATCTGGCAAGTGTCCACCTCTAGTACGTTCGCTTTTTTCATAAAATTTTGAAACAAAGTTTCGCTTATCTTATCAAATTAGCACCGAAATTTATCATTCAGAGCGTCAGTTATTTATGGTTTGTTCACGTGAACCCGGTCTTTTAAATGGACCCAGAGAAAATAATCTCTCGGAGTTAAATCACAAGACCGAGGTAATTATGCAATAACTGAATTGATTGGCCGGCTCTGTGGCTTCTGGCGCCGTCATGCTGAAACCAAAGGCATTGATGTCAACATTAGCCAATTGTGGCCACAAAAAATCGTTAACATGGTCTCATCTCTGAAGATGATTTTGTTGAAAAATGTGATGTTTTTGTTCAGTTTTTCAAACAGACAATTCTCAAACGTTGTACGAAAACAATGGTAGTGTGGTTTTCTATGGTTAACATTTTTCAACTTTTTGCTAAATACATAAATGTGAAAGGATGACAGCTCAATTCTTGACATTTCATTATTTGACAGCCAATTTACTTCTTAGTCTAAAATTTTCCCATCCGGTACATGCATATGTATACTCGTATATACATAATTCATATTTCCAGATGGCACAATCGTCGCGCACGACATTGTCATCAAGTGTGTCTTTAAGACATGTCACTAATGATTATCGGCAACTCGGAAGTCTTCGTGCACGATGTTTTGTAGTCTATTTCCTTGAAGTTGTCGATAATAAACAAAATATTGACGATACACTTGCATAGTTCATACAATGTGCGGTCGACGACAAGCTCAGTGACATTGTCGCTCAGACAGTTGTGTACGATTTTTGTGCCATTTGTTTGAAAATGTCGCCTATGCGTCGTGCATGACAGTCTATTGACGTGTTCCCATCCTTGAGGATGTCTTTAAAACAGAGCCAACTGGAGTTTTATTTGTGAGAACATTTTCAGTGAATGACCCTATTTAGTAAGAGACGGAATATATCCTTTCGATCAACTTTATCTAAAATGTACTGATAGTATATAAGACCACAATTGCCGGTAATTTGTCCCATTAGTTTGTCTAAGTTTGCTCTTGCCAAATAGTAGACAAACTTCTTCGTCTGTCTCGTAGCAGTGGAAATACTACATAACCTTCTGAAGTTTTAATTGGCACAGGAGGCAATTCTCTTACTGGAATAATCGAAAGTGATATCGAAAAAGGTCAGCTTTTGCGTTTCTCTTATCACTTTCATAGCTGGGGACCCGATAAAGCGTAACCCTATTGATTCTATATCAACATAGACAACGAAGGCTTCAGGACCATTAAAAAAAACTGCATCTTGGCAATGCGCTATTTGCTGAAATTTTTTTCATACTCGTATGTTTGTTAACTTTTTTTCGAAAAAGGTCATTGGGGTCATCACCTTAGTGTGACACAAGTTTTATATTTGTGTGCTGCTATTTATGTTGTAGTTGTACTGGTTTTTATTATTAGAAAAGGAGTGGCTAAGTTTCAAATGTCAACACCCATTTCTTTAATAAAAAATAAACTCGCGTTGCAGAAACAGTAAAATGAGCTGCAAAAACTTGTCATAAAAAAGAATAGAATCACACCCGTCTTGTATAAAGAAAAGAGTATCAGCATCTTCGGCGCAATGACATTTTGAATAGTCAGAAATAAATTGTTGTTGCTGGTTATGGTGACAAAAAGAAGAGAAAAAAAAACACACACTTCTCATCTCTCATGCTAGAATATGCAACAAAACTTGAAAATGAAACAAAGAAATGAAATTTGGTTTTTAAAGCTGTCACAAACAATTAATTTGAAATGATTTTCATATTTTATGTTTAATTTCTTCAAAGTTTTAAATTCCAGTATTAATTACTGATGCCTTGATACACATAAATAGTAGTAGTAGTAGTAGTAGTAGCAGGAGTAGTAGTAGTAGTAGAAGTACAAATGGCATATAAAATAAATTATAAAGAAACATGGTGTGGCTTTCGAATGTACATTCGGAAAAAAAGTCACAATCTTTTCTAAAAACAAATTTATTTTGCAACTTATTTTCTAACTGCTTAGATTTAGCTGTAGTCGCCGTGGTCTAGTGGTTAGTGTGTTGGCTTACTAAGACATGGGCCTTGGGTTCGACTCCAGGCTCTGACATCTTCAAAAAAAAAAGAAATATGAAAAAAATATTTCTTTCGGCGACTACCTCTCAGCAGTCTTCTGGCAAAAGCTCTGAGAGTAACTAATTGCCATGAACAAGCTTCTCAAGTCTGTCGTTCGGAGTCGACATTAAACTGTAGGTCCCGGTACTCATGGATAAAAAATTTACACACACAACATGAGTGCTGCGAGAAGCTAGACCGTAATCCTGACACAGGGTTGTAAAGGCCAGTTATGTATGTAAGTATGTATGTTAGATTTAACTAAAAAATTTTTATTTTATCGCTCTACAAGGTTTGTTTAACAAATGAAATCAAGAGCTCTATTATAAGAACACTCGTGTAATAATCAAGAGTTTGCGGTCTACGTTCTCTTCGTGCAGAGAGCTGTTCTTTGTCTTCTTAAAGACTCAGCCTACACTTGTGCCCTTGGAAAAGATAAAAGAAATAAATTAGTTAATGAGTCCCCAAGTGCTCGTTTTGTTATAGAATTCAGTATCCGATTAGGTTTTACCTAACATGGTACCTAATATGGTACCCATACACCCATATAACAAAACTTGGCAGTGATGTTGATATTGAACATTTGGATTTGTGTATTGGTTACAACCAAAGTAAGTTTTTCTTTCATTTGTATTCCCGTACAGACCGATTTTTTCATCTTTTGAAACCAGGTTGTTGAGTTTTTCTTGCATGCTGCCTTTCGACAACAAAAATTTTAGTGTATTCAAGAATCACAAGATGCTGATTTATTCCTCAGCTTATAACAGTCTTAATGTGCATAATTTTGGCAATTACCTACATACATATGTATATAGTCTTTAGTGGGGTGACGCATAATATTAGCGACAACACCAGTAACAGAATTAAAAGGTTGGCGTGTACCTCCGCCGTGACGAAAATTTGTCCTGTTTGTTATCGGTAGTGCTCCCTCACGGTCACAGTATCGAACAATATGGTTCTCACTGATGAATTTTGGGAATAATGAGGAATTGTAGTCATGACACTCATCCATAATCAAAACAAAATCTGTTAGGTCGGACCGTGCTTGCTTCTTCCTTAAATGCCGGTTTAATGGGCCAATAATTCGCTTCAGTAGGAAAACAAAAAACAATTTTTTAAAAAGTGATTAATAAAGAACAAAAAATATTTATTTCAATGCTTTGTGGTAAACGACATTTTTAGTTTTGGCATTTACACAAAAAATAAATAAAAACAATAGCTTGCCAACACAGGAACTTTTAAATTTATGCCACAAATTTAAAGCCACTGATTTGGAGCTTTATTAATTGTCAATGCAAAAGATAAACCTGAGGGAAACTGTAATCGTTGATATTCGAATGGCATATCAGTTGGATTCATTGGGATGCGTCTTTTTATTTAACTCAAGTTAAGTCGTAACATAATGCTTAAAGATTCTAATTTCAATTGTAAATTATATGGTGACATTCCAGCTAAATCAAGAGTATTCAAAATTCAGTTCGATATTCTACTACATCTTCCTGATTCTTTGCAGACTTTTTTAATTCGCCAATTTTTATGTATTGAATGATGAAATTCAAATCATAGACATCCTTATTATTTTTTTTTTGCCAATGTGGGTCTTTCAACCAATCAAATATGATTTTTTTATTGCCGTTGTACTTATATTTGGGAAAAGTTTTTAATTCAGTTCTTCTTTTGATTAAGTGAACATGCAAAACTCTTGGAATTGTAAGGAAACCATCCAAATTTTTTTAAAAATTAAAAAAAAATCGATGTTACAAGTTCGAACTAATTTTTTGCACAAACTGCTTCCATTAACGTTTTTATGAATTTTCTAAACATGTTCGCTTTGTTAAAAACTTCTAATCCCGGGTAATTATTCTCGCATTTGTATTGTTTATCGCTATTTTTTCTACTTCCCCCTGTTCCTGTTTGATATTTTGGAAAGAAAAAAAAAAAAGAATCCAAAATGTGCAACATTATTCAACTCATCTAAAGCGACTGTTTGTTCATATTTGTAACTGTCAGTTCTTGGTAACATTTTGTTAGACGCCTGTTTCTCAGACTCCACAACTTTTCCCACATTACTACCCATTCCAAAGTATGGTTTTGTATGTGTTTCATTGTAATTTGTAACAACATTTGCTATGTTTTTCTCTCGTAGAAAAAATTTTAAAAAGTTTGTTATGCTGTTGTTGTTGTTGTTAAACTTTCTCTAATCGTGGTTAATCTTAAAACAAACGTTTTGCAATTTATTATCTCAAACTCCTTGGCTTTTGTTTTGGTAGTATTTATAATTTACCATTCCCCATCTTCTTTATATTCATAGTGTCTCTCTCTCTCACTCTCTTCATCTATTGAAGTCAACTAATGACTTAATTTTTATCAGCCGTAGGGGGTTTTTTATGAACCGTGTGCTTCCCAGTTCGCTCCTCATCTATATCTCGCCATGTCGTTGGAAATCTTCCCGCATGAAACAGTTTGTCTTCTAATGAGATTTTATTTGTTTTTCTTTTTGTTCTTTAAGGCTATTCAAGTCCTTTCAATAGTGGGTGGATTGAACAATTTTTAAAAGCAAGAATTTTATTCAACAATTTCTCGCACTTATAGTCTCCACTAGAACATTTTTGCAATTGAAATTTTTCAATTATTTCAGTTGTACAAACCTTAACTGAATGTCCAGAACGCTCAGCTTTTATCGTGTTTGTAGGGCTACAACGAAATTCTGTAAACCAACATTTTGACCATTGAAATTAATAACGCAGTGTTGATACTGATTGTTTTGTTTCCAATCATTATTCAATCTGTCTAGTAAATGTAACAGTTGCGTTCATGAGAAACCCTTACGTACTTAGTTTCTGGTCTTTTGTGAAGGGTTAAGGCTTTATGAAAAGTTTCAGAACGGTAAAATAACTTGAGAGGCTGGCGTTTGTGTATTTGACAAAGGGTTAACTGTCGCCGCACCAATTGAACCACTATTTAAACTCAAGCAAAATGTGTTGCACACATTACCCACCTGACGATATGCCATCCCATTAATGATGACTCTCAGTTTTTGACCTTGATGACAGTTTAGCCAAGTAATGTAAAGGCCGACATCACAAGGTAAAAAACGATGACACTTGTCATCTTACTGATGTCAAAATATTAAGGTTATGACTGTTTGTTCTTATCAGTGTAGAACAACTTTTCAAACCACCCACTTTAGTTGATTGGATTATACGAGTATTCTATTGTTCCTTAATGTGCGAGTATGTTTTAATAAATAGACTCTATTCTGTATCTATTGTCTTGTGTTGTATGGTTCTCTTAATCGTTTTTCAATCTATAAATAAATGCCTTTAAATACAACAATTATTTAATTCCAGTTTGTGTGAACAATAAAATGAAAAAGAAAAAAAACTTAATTGACATTTTGTGAAACCATGTAATGGCAACAGCTGTATGAACAAGTTTCTATATGGGCAAGTATTAACTGGCAGGCAACTCCTTGTAGTTGGTTGGTATTTTTTTTTCTTTACTAAAATGGCCAAAATTTTCCTCTATTTTGCCCCCATTCACAAAGAAAAACAACAAAAAAAAAATGTGGAGAGAGAATAATAATATTGACAGATATTAGCAAATCGATCATTGTCATTATTCTTCGATTGTTTCATTTGTTGTACAACAAATAATATGAAATTAAGAAAAACTTTTGTTTTTATCCCTTTCAGTCCTTAAAATTTCTGGCTCTATGGGTGACTGGTGTAGTGGTGGTTGTACACTCACATTAATTTATTTCGATTTGCTGATTAATTTGTGGGTGAATATTGCTGCTGCCGCTGTTACTGTTATTGTTGTGTTAAACAGATTTGCTTTCTTCAACTCAATAAAACCATCAAAAAAGTGAAGCCTAAGCTGTCTGTCCATTTATTTAATTGTGGAAGTATTTAACATTCATACTACATTTCACTACTGTCTGTCTGTTCATCCGTCTGCCTGTCTTTTTTTGTTTTCCGTAGAAGACGGACATTTTTGTTGATTGCTTGTAATTAATCGTATTAAAACATTAGTGGCGATGGCAGTTGTGGTGGTCTGTTTTTGACACTGATTAGGTGTATAGCTGAGCTAAGCACAGCCACATTAAACATTCATTCATACCAACATTACCAATTAGCTCAAAGCCATTGGATATTATTTAAGGTTTTCACTTATAGAAGTATGTACTCGTAGGTGTAATTGGAATCTGGTTCTTGTTATTCTTATTAGAGAATTAATAGACGTTTAGTTTTTGATAAGAAAATTAGATTTAAAATAAAATATTAATATAATATAATCAAATAAAAATGATAAATTGATTCTATACAGATTTGAAATTATATTTAAAGTAGTTTTGAAGTCGAAGGGACAATGGTGGTAAATGTTTTAAGCACTTGCTCTAAAAACGCTCTTTGATATATGACGCTTTACCCTGACGGTAACATTTTAAATATAGAATTGTAGGGAAACAATACGTTTTACCTGCTAACTTGCATTTGGTAGAACTGATAGTACAGCGCCAACATCAACGCCTTAAATGACTAATGTAAGAGTCTTCCAAATTGTAGCTTAGGCTGGGTTTAATTTAATCATTCCTGGTAGGAAACATGAGCCATGTATTTTGCCTGTTCAAATACGTTTAATAAAAACCAAAAGGATAATCTTTCCATTCCATATAAAAAGAACGTGTTACCAAATTTCAATTCAGTCATTGCTTTCAAAACTACAAGACTTGTAGATACATACAGGCGTAGATAATTGGCCATTACAACCCTGTGTCAGGGTAACGGCGTAGCTTCTCTCAGCACTCATGTTGTGTGTGTTAATTTTTATCCATGAATACCGGGACCTACAGTTTAAAGTCGTCTCCGAATGACAGATTTGAGAAGCTTTTTCATGGCAATCAATTACTCCCAGAACTTTTGCCAAAAGACTGCTAAGAGGTAGTCGCCAAAAGAAATAATTTTTTCATATTTCTTTTTTCAAGATGTTAGAGCTGAGATTTGAACCCGGCGCTATTGTTTTAGTAAGCCCACACACTAACCACTAGACCACGGCGACTACGATATAGATGTCAAAAGAAAATATTATTGAATGAAAGCAGGGGGAAAGAAAGAAAACTATTTTGCATTTCATAGTAAAATCTTATAAAGAGAAATTCAAATTAATTGATTATTGCTTACAAAGCGATTGAAAGTATTATTTGGACTTGGTAAAGTAGGTTTTTAAACCTTATCTGTGAAAGGCATTAAATGAAGATGTCAATGAGTTAGTTATAAAATTCAAATTCCAATACTTCTGCCTTAGTAAAATTTTATCTTTATCAATGCAAAATTAGAAGAGTAGGTTTTTCTATAAATAGTCGTTAATAAAGTTTTTCTTATTTCGCAAATTTTTTAATTTTATTGTAATCTTTGCCTTGATGTTTGTTTGTCTATCTGTTCTGTTCTTCTAGTTGGTGTATATTTCTCTGTTATAATTAACTGTCTCATGGTATATTTGTAAATCTTAAATCATTCTTTCATAAAATACCTGGAGGAAATATATGAAATACGTTTATAAATCATACTTAAATGAAAAATAAAAAGATGAAAAAAAAAAAGAGAATAAATGTGTCTTATCTTTTGATAATGCGAGTATGAAATATAATTTATTAAACTTAATTTACAGAGAGCCAAAAGAAAAAAAAACAGAAAAAAATTATCTTAAAAATAAAATAAAACCGAATATTAAAAGAGTGTGGTCATACATACTCGTTAATATATAAAAAATGTATAAAACAATGAATTAAAAGAAAACATAATAACCGTCTTTAAATGATTTAATTATATAGGAAATTACTTGACTTGACGTTGCGGTTATTTAAGAACTCGCCAGAATGTTAAAAATGATTTATTAGACTTTCATTTTTTAACTTTTTTTAGCTGATTTTAACCTTTTTACTTAGTTGAATTATAATTTTTCTTTCGTTGGTTTGCTTATTTTATAAATCAGTTTGTTTTTATAATGATTTTTTCTTAACACAAAAGGGAAGGAAGTTAAGAGCAAATAAATCAGAAAGTCAATAAAGCCAGCTATTAAGTACCCTACACGGCAATATGTTATGTGACATTAAAGGTTTTCAAATATCCAAATGTACTTTCAATTTGTCGTGCCTCCCAAAGAAATTATTAGGCCGTATTCCAATTGTAACGACTTTTTTGTAATAGATTAAAGGCAAGAGAAACATTTTTTCTTTATTCTGCTACAAAAATTTTCGTCAGATAACAACAACGTCGCCAACTGGAATAAGGCCGATTATCTTTTTCAGTATTTCACTAAACTTTGTTGTTTACCTACTGAATTACTGGAGGGTTGCAGTATGCTGTACAGAGGAAGAAACAAATCCCGATAAGTGCAGTATCTCTCAGACGGAGTAATATATGTAAACGGCACTGATTGAACGTTAACTCAACTCGAGGCCGACTGTTTCTTGAAGGAATGCTCGTGCGATATTTCTGGATGATATTTGGCTGTATTGGTTGTTGGGAAATAAGACTGAAAATGAAGTTGAAAGGAAGGATGCGGCAAAGATTCAATGCAGAGTGAAGAGGTAATGAAGATATAGGCACAATTGTAGGATCGAGAAGATGCTATAGTCCTCTATGTCGAAATTGATTCTCTTAGAAGTCTAATAGAGTTTATAATTGGGCTCTGTACCCTGAGGAGCCTGAGAGGGTGAACCATATTGTGTGACTTTGCCCTAGACTTGAGAAAAGCAGACTTAGGCATTCTTCGCAGGCTTTGCATGTTTAATTTAGAGGAATATTTTCTTTTTTTATATTCTGTTCATTATTTATTCTTATCTTGTTTTTTTTTTTTCCATGTTGGTCTTGTTCTCATAATTGAAGGTGTTCTTAATGGACACTTTTCTGCTCATTAGTGCCATAACTCCTATAAAAAATAACAATAACAGCACAACAATTCTACTGTCATTTAAAATGAAAGAGATAGTAAATATTAGCAAAAACACATAAAATTGTTGTTTTAAGGTGGTAGTAAAACTAAAAACAACTGACTTTTACTTTTGGAGCTGCCATTTGTTTTGTCACTGTATACGCTATGTTGTATACCATCACAGGATGGGCCGACGGCGAAAGCATAAGACAAAGCTTTAAACGATCAATGGGGCCACGGGTTCCATTCGAGAGTGAAATCTCAAAGTTTCCGTTCATGATATCAATGTGAACAGGCTTGCATCGACCAATACTTTTATGTTCCACGAAATAAAAGCTCAGTTGTACAGACTTAATGGCCCAACTCAAGTAACATTATATCCAACCCGAGAGTCACATTAAGACATTTTCATGTGCCAAACACAGAGTTTTTTTGCTTCGTGGCAAAAGCAGTAGAAAAGGCGACCGGGTTGAAAAAAAGGCTGGAGGTGTGCTTTCTGGAAATTATTTTTTTTCTTCTGTTTTTAGTGTTTGTCTTTCTTATTTTAAGTAGATAAGAAAGCAAAAGAGATTAAAAAAAATTAATTTTCGAAAATTTTTAGTTTTCGAAGATTAATAAATGAATAAGCATTAGAGAGAATGAAACTGAGGTGGACAAATATTAGAATGTTCAGAATCTCGATTGTAGGTCTAGGACTTTTTGAAGTTTTGGTAAGAGTCGACTAGGCTTCTTAAGGTTGTAGTTATTCAGCACTGAACGACTAAACTATTATTGTGTGAGCTGTCAGATTGTGATACAGAAGAAGTCAGGAGAAAGTAGAATCTAGCCTTCTGACAGTTACACATCTCTTCAAAACTGCCAAATTTTTTTTTAATTTGCTGAATGTAGGGTGTTTTGTAAAGAGTTAAAATTACAAAATTAACCCTTTTTCTTCTTTTTTTCTGCCGTCTTAACAGGCAGTATTTTACAATTTATTTTCATTAATTAGAAATTATTATTTTTTAACCCTTTAAAATTTTATCTGCACTCTTTTTTTAATGATCCCGTATTTGTTTGTATGCAAAAGGTGTCTCTTTTTGGAGATTTTTTTTTTTTCGCTAGAAACGGCATTTAGAAATTTAATTTTGTTTTAATCTTTCCATTATTATTAAAAAATGTGAGTGTGAAGTCTTCTTAATGGTTGAGGTCGTTAAAATTAAAAAAACTAAAAAAGAAATCATAGAATGGCAGCCAGTATCCCGTTTGGGTATTCGTTCTTTTTCAAACGTATTGCAATATGTTGAAATTTAATTTTAATGGTCTACACTTTTCATTTATTTTTTAAACAACAAGGGCAGATAGGGGAAGAGGGACTTAAATTACTGACTCATAGAGAAAATCTTTAATTCATTAATTTAAGTTTTTCATAATCCTTTTGGGTTTAAATTGCAATTTTAATATGCAAATTAATTGCTGTTTAATCTTGGCCACTTACAATACGAATAAATGAAAAAAATAAAACACAAATAATTTCCTATTGTTCTTCGTTTTGTTCATTTAACTTTTTTTTTGTAATAACTTTTGCCAATATTTCTTACTTTCCCTCAATTTTCCTTAATTAACTTTCGTTTTAAAACCGTTAAAGTAACTTAACAAACGTAAGAAATTGCTGGCATTTGTTTAATTGGAAATTTAAACTCTACACGAATTACAAAATTATTTAATTCATACTTTACTTTCTCTATTTGCCTTATTTGGCATTCTATTAAGTTTTTAAATTTTATTGGAGTTCAACTTTTTTAATGTTCAACGAAAATTTCCTTTTCAACATTAACTTTTATTATGAACTTTTAGATAAAGTGGCAATAGCGATAGGAAGGGAAGCCATAATGACTGGGAAATAAAAAGAAAAATAAGAAAATGAAGAGACTATAATTCAATTTTATTACCATCGACGTGTTGTAATGCCAGGTTGTTTAACATTTTTTCTTTACAAAAAAAGAAAAAAAAAATCAAAAAGAATTTATCTGGTAAATGTATCTATAAATGTTACCAAATACTACAACAAATACTTGTGTTTTCTGGTTTAATTTCTTTTAAATTTATAAAAAAAATCCCTGTAGGAAACACATTATCAATAGAATAAATGATGAAATTTAATGAAGAGTGGGCATGTAGAAACAGTATGTGGCTAGAAAAACTTAAATATATAAAATGGTGTACTTTTCACAACTTTTTGTCCCTGATTTCTCAAAATATTTTTTTAAAATTTTGATGGAGTCCTCAAATTTTAACTCACAAAATATAAAATTCCTTGTGAGAAATATTAAAGGTTTATTTATCAGTTATAATTATAATTTCTTAATTGTTTGCATTTCAATGACAGTAATTTTCATGTACACCGCTTCAACTTTTCAAGAAACTGAATAAATAAAATGTGTGAGATCAGTCAAATTCTCAGTGGAAAAAGCGTTTAATACGGTTTTCAGTGAAAAACGAAATTTGTGCCGAAAAAATGTTCATTTAAAAGCCTGCGAAAGAAACTACAAACGTTATTACAATAGTGGTTTTTGATTTTGAAGCAACGAAATTTTGACATGCTTGACAAAAATTCCATTTTAATTTCGTAAAATGGTATTAAAACAATATCATGACATACAACAACGTTTTTTAGTTTGTCTTTTAAATTTTAGTGCGTATAACGTGGTAGATATACACCAAAGAAAATTTTGCTTTGTGCGAAGCGCGTTTTAGAAACAGAGTAGGCAAACAAACAAAACATTTCGCAAACGGTACCACAAAGTCATAAACATTCAAAATTTTTTAAATCGTATTGTACATGAGCAAAACCACAGCAAATACTTTTTAAATGAGAAAAAGCGCAAACGTAAAAATTCACTTTTCGCTCTTGTGCTTGCTTTGTTATTCCGTTAAATTCGTATAATTTGCTCTTTTTTCTCTTCTTCTTTTCTTCTTCTTCTCATTTATTTTTTGTTGTGCCTACGCACTTTTGAGTTAATGTATTTGTAGTGTTCAAAACAAAAACAATATACAAAACTAAATGGGACAATCGCTCTCACCGTTTTTGTTTTGTTTTTGTTTTACTCATTGTAAAAAAAAAATGAGATCAAACGTTTCGTTTTGTTTCTTCTCCTATCCTGTTTAGAAATATTGATGAAAACTTGAATGAAACCTTCGAATAGGCATTTTGATTTTTGGAAAGCTATTCTCGCTGTGAGAGCCCTATTTGTTGCCATTCGAGTATAAACACATCAAATCACAAATAAAAGGAATATTTGACAATAATAGGCCTAAACCAACACTTTTTACAAAACACACCAACAATTTTGTTAGCGGATGACAGTTCGTTAAAATCACAGGTTCAGGTTCACAATAACGCTGTAGTCGCCGTAGTCCAGTGGTTACCCAGCAGAAAATTTTTACAATTTGGAAGCAATAAATAAATAGGTAAGTAATAATGGAAGCATTATTATTTTTTTTGTAGATTAAAGCTTCCAAATATGCTACAGAATAAGGTACTATTTTTGATTTTTTGTACTATTTTTATACTGGTTGCAATAAATTTGCATTTCTATTGCTATTGGTGCGCACGAGTAAGTGATTGTTTACAATTTCTCCCTTACACAATAACTTACTGGTAAGCACTATTTTCTGCTGGCTAGTGTGTTGGCTTACTAGCAAAAGTTCTGAGATTACCTGATTGCCATGATCAAGCTTCTGAAGTTTGTCGTTGGGAGTAGATTTTAAGCTGCAGGTTCCGGAACTTATAGATAAAAATTGATACACATAATATGGGTACTGCGAGAAACTAAGCTGTAACCCTGAAACAGGATTGTAATGGCCAATTAGGTATGTAGTACATTCACATATACCGTAATCCCATAAATGTTTTATACGTGATCAGTTGTATGTTCACGGATGTGAAGATTCGCGGCCTGAATTGATAATTTCGTTAAGTAGTAGCAGCTTAAAAAGTCAATATTATTTTAGTCTTATTGGATATATAATACTATGCTTTTGCAGTTTTTGCAGGCTTCAAGATCCTGAGCTTCTCCTGACTTTGCAATGAAAACGATTTTTTATTTGAGGTACTTTCTTTCTTAGCAATCGTTCAATCTCTATTGGGTTATTCCTTTATGGCATTTTAAGACAAGTTATCGTCATCATTACCAACATCAATGACAGAATACATATATAAGAATCTCATTCATTTACGTATACTTTTTTGAAATACTTTTTCTGCCGGCCATAAATAATAATTTTACCATAGACAATAAAATAAAGAAAAATATTTTTGTTCTGCCATTGAAGGAAAATAAAGAATAACAACCTGATTATTATGTTTTCTCTAAAGAAATGTAACAAAATAGGAAATTATAGAAATTACAGCCATAACTCATGCTACTCGTACAACATCCTATTTTACCCCCAACTCTCTAGCAAAATAAATAAAAACCGTAGAACTTGACATTCAACATTGAAAGTGTTTCGATTAAAATACGCGAAAATATTATTTTTGCAGTTATTTTTAATGTTTAAAAGGCGCGAGGCAACATTTCTTCCTGATAGAACGCGTGTTCTGGCACAAAATATTCTTTTTTCTATTTCTATTACCAAGATAGGGCGTTTGCAAAATGATTAACGACAAACTGGAAGAGAGTGTAACATAATCATGTTCTGGTTTAGCTTTGGCATTATTAAAAAATAACGTTTAAAGAAAAATGTAAAATATGTTGAGTAGAGGGGGTGGGGGATGGTATTGTCGTAATTTGCAAAATGTTGTTCTTTTAAAATTTATCAGTTTATGGACGAACTGTTGCAATTTCTGTTTCATGTCCTTAAGTCTATACAAATAGCCTGTTTTGCTTTCTATTTAAGTTCTAATTTTTTTTTCATACTAAAGGCAAAGTATGCATATGTATTCCTTTATAAGTTATTTTACAAGTAATCCTGTTTTTCTTTCTCTTATTTGAGTTAATAAATCGTGCGTAGCTGCGATTTTAACATCTGTTTTCTTTAACACCTCTACGTGTATTGCTGAAAGTCTTTAGTTATAGGCTATGGAGGAAGATAGGTTAGGTATGCTTTTAATGTTCTTTTCTGGAACATTATAAATAATTTCAATGTCATTATGTTTAACGCAGTCATTTTTCTTTATTATTATCTTCATAATGACTTATTGAGGGGATATTTCTTAAGGCGAAGCATAATAAATGCTGAATTTGTAGAGTATGAACTGGTGGTCACATACGTTTTATTGTTTATGAAATTTGTTGAAAGAAAAATGTATTAAAACCAATAGGATTCTAATACATGACATAAATTAAAAAGCAATATAAAATACATGCAATGGTTAATTGAAAAATACCATAAGAAAGCAGTTGTAATTTATAAATAAATTACAAGTAATTGTTAATTGTCATTTTTCAATTACTCTCCGCATTTATTAGTGCACACTAATCGATAAACATTTCTTCCACTGCAATGAAGAAGTGCTGTTTTGTCGGCAAATAGTACACCGCGCAAGTAATTTTAAGTGGATTTTTGGTTGAACAATTTATTTCTTTTTGCTGTCAATACAGTTTTTGGTACAACAATTTATTTATTGATAATAGTTAATTAGTTCAAGGTGTAGCTAATACAGGAGAGCTGTCTTGACCTTCCAGGAAAGTGAAATAAATTTTTGATATGCCTTTAAGAATCCTCTTTCTGTCATCTATTTTCGTTCATTTTTTTGAAAGCTGTTGGCATATAGTTCTTAGTTATCTGTACTAGCAGCGAAATATGGATCATTTACTTTTAATTGATTTAAAGACATAAAACATTATACAACAAACTTGTTAATGACAATCAGTTACACGCAAGCTTTTCTCAGAAGACTGCCAAAAGGTGGTCACCGAAACAAATATTTTTTCATATTTCTTTATTTAAAAATGTCAGAGCTGGGATTTGAGTTCGGACCTCTTGTCTACTTAGCCAACACATTACATACTAAACTACTACAACTAGAAATTTTTCCCGTCATTGTAGTCTCTTTAAATCATTTGTGGAATAGATTTTGATTTTGAACATAATTTTTAGTAATTTATTCTCTTCTATTTTATAAGGCACTGTCGATATTGTTAAGTTGCTGACGTCAATATCACACGACACCAAAAAAATTATCATTGTGTAGGCTCTTGCTATGCTTTAAGACCTAGAAAATCGCAAATGGAAATCCTCGTTGCCCAAAATGACTATACAAGGGCCAATTTGGTATTGTCTGGAATTGACGTCGACAACACGTTACCGGAATAAACTCTAAAAATGTTTTAATTCAGTTTTTCTGAACTAATTGCACTTTTTCAAAAAACGCACAGTAAAAGTACTAGAGTGTTACACAAAGTAGGATTTAAGCGATTATTTGCCTAAAATTTTCAAGTCTCTGTAAAAATTTAAGATTAAGATTAATAGAAAATATTGTGCTTTCATGACTTTCATTTTGCTTTTTTAATCACTTCTTTTCACAAAAACTAATTCTGTTTTAAAATAATTCATACTTAACATTCGTAAATGTTATTTTCTTTATGAATTATTACCATCATAAAATAATGGCGGTCATATTGTGTTTAAAATTTATTTACTTACCCCATTGCTTTTCTTAGTTTTTAGGAGCAGGCAAGTAGACAATAGACATCAGGTGTGTTTAATTACGCGGATTTTGTAATATTTCAACCATACGCGTACTTCTTGTACCATTAATTGGCTTAAGAAACGTACATTTGTAAGTACGTACTCATATGGAGCGTTCACTTGTAGGCATTTTAATTGCCATTCAGTTACACGGTTTCATTGTAAATTAGTGAGCGTGAGTGTCATAAATTAATATTTTTCACCTTTAATTGTCTTATGTTTGCATTTGCATTCATTTGCTATTTGCTGTTGATAGGGTTGGTAGAAGGGGCTAAGTTGTATTTGTTTTACACGATATAATATGGTAAATGTTATTCATGCTACCCGTGGAGAAAAAACATATTAAACACTGAAAGAAAAATCATTTAAGTTATTGTAAATATAAAGAGGTTTAGATTATTTTATAGTTATATAGTTGGAAAAAGATGACTTTTTGTAAATTGTAAAATTTATTAACAAATATTTTTTTTTTTTAAATTAAATTTTTTTTTTATTTGAGACCAATACTCAGGGGTAAACCCCTACTAAATGCAGTGTATTGTATTGGAATTTTTTGTTTTTCTTATATTATTATTAAGGAATAAGACAAATTGTTGTAAATTGATCATTCAAAGGCCAGTGTTATACCTTCACCCTTATCGATCAACAGCATTTGCTTCATCGTTGCATGTTTATTGTGTGGTGAGTGTCTTCGCTAAGTAGGTTTAGCTGTTACCTGCTACTTCGCAATAGGTGGCGCTTTTCTGCTGATCATTCCTTTTTTGTTGACATTGGTTAAGATAGAATAGAGTGGCATGTTGGGGAGCGGTTTCTTGTAGATGGTCTTCTTGGAGGGAGGGGCCACTTATTTTTAAATTATAATTTTGAAAAAACCTCAAACTAACTTTTTCATTTTTCACCTTATTTGAACCTGGGCCGCTTGAGTTGGTGTGCGAGCGGTTTAACCACCACTATACCAAATTTAAAATGTTGTTAAAAATTTTTACTGGCTTTTGATTAATTTGTTTTACACTAACAACAACTCTCACAATTAGCAGTCTATGTTCTGTAGCATTTATGAATAAATTTCTTCATTGATTTTCTGTCGGTAAACAACTAAAACAATTCTTCTCTATTAAAATTTAATTATAAATGATCAAATTTGTAGTATTTCAAAAATATGTTTAGCGAATTTAATTACTTTCGATTATTTCTTGTGCGATCAGACTAGTGACTAAAACAGTTACCGTCTTAGACACTAACAATGTTCGATGTACCGATAACAATTCTCAGAAAAAAAATCGCTCAAGATTGGGCGTCAAGTATAGACGCTGTGGTCATTCTTGTTAATTAGTTTGATAATGGATTTATTATCGGGATTCCATATCAACTGAATTGGTTACATATTTTGTATGTAATAGTGCCGAATCTATTGAGATGACGAAAATTTAATGCAACTGTATTATATTTTCAACCGAAAAAAATCTGCTCCTATCGGAGATATGCTTGAATTCATTTAAAGTGTGAAGAAGTTGCTTGCTGCGCATAGTCTTTGGCACAGTAATTTATGAAATAACAATCATTCAAGAACACGGTAGCGGTACACTAGTAACTGTATAAGAATGATTATGTGGTTCATAAATCGTATGTCAATATGAATTAATACAATATAATAATATATAAGTAATTAATTAATAGTGTTGCAGAACAGAGCCCCTAGTAGTCTAGCACACTACCCACTAGACTACTGAGGCACTCTGCTATAATTTAAATGATAAAAATTGAGTATTTTTTTTAAGTAACAAATTTTCCATATAATTTTTGACAGTGTAATGACTAATTTTATGGTATTACTGTCTCATTACAATAATTAGCGTGTTGATTTATGATCGTATTAATTGCAAATAACATACACCAACTGAAACTAAGTTTTTAAAGTCCTTTAAACAAACTTCTTTCCAATAAAAGAGAGAAACCCTTTCATTTAAAAATCTAATTTAAGAACAAACCCACAGACAAAAAAAAAATCAACAAAAAAAAAGAATGGTAGTTGCATTACCTCATAAAACATACAATTTCATGCTTAAAAATAAAATGCAAATTTAAACGAACCCTTGAATTTTGAGGTAAAATATGACACGAAAAAAAACCTATAAAATAAACACAACATTTCCACTTTATTTAATAATCTGGTTATGGACCCTGAAAAATTCTCTACAAAATAAGAAAATTTCAACCCGAAAAAAGGTACTTTTTCTACAAAAAAAAAAAGAAAAGTTAAAAAACATGCCATAATCGTTTACATTTGTGCAGTAATAAAAATTTATCAAAATAATTAAATCATTCACTAAAACACGTGTAGTTTTTTTTTATGAGGGAGGGTTGGAAAAACAAGGACCACCAAACTGAAATTGTCAAATTTCAAATGATTTGAATTTAATTTTTTTTAAGCTGTTGGGTACTTTTGTGAAGGATTTTGGTTGAATACATTTTAGGATAAATTTCCTTTTTTTGCTCTTAATGGCAGGAATATTTCATAATCATTTGAATAAAAATTCATAGGAATTACATATGCATTGGAATATACATACAATACATATGTGAGGCAGAGTTGGCAATATAAAAGAGTGTAATCGTAAAAGCTAGAAATTAATTATTTTAATACTAAATTCAATTCTTTTTTATTGAGTTGTATTGAGTGATTTGTTGATTTTTATAATTCTCAATGAGTTGAAGTGAATAAACTTGAGTTTAATAATACTTGAAAAATTATCGTTAAAAGTTATTTTTTTAGATTTCAAATACTTACAATTGCAATTTGAAATTCAATGTCTTCAAACTTTTCAGATTTTTCATTCAATTTTTTTTATATTTTCAGAGGGCAAATTTCGTACTTTGCAAACGAACGCGTTTTGTATTTCTGAAATTAGTAGACCCCTTATTGGCTAAAACTCTATCTAATAACATCCTTGGTCTACGAGTAATCCACTTGTGATGAATTTTTTATTAAAGAAATTTAAACATGCAATATAAAACGCTGCAAAAAGCATTAAAAAAAATTTGTATTAGCAAGATCATAAAGATATCGTCGATGGAATTAAAGAACGCTGTAACTGACAAAACCTTTAATGTTCACTAGAGTCAAAAAACCTGTATGAAAGTAGAACAAAGACACTGGTACTTTTCAAAACGCAAACGGCGTAAGTAAATTTTTTTCATCATAGAAATCTGGAACCGGGACTAATCGACGCGTATTTTTTTTTTTTTTGATAAAATTGATGCAAAAAACGTATTTTCGATTTTTTGTCAGTTACAGCGTTCTTTAATTTTTGAGACGATATGTATATAAATGCTTTTATATTTTTGTTAATACTTAAGGCGATAATACTTTACATGCGTAAAATCATAGGGAAAATATTCTGAAATTCCATCCGTATTTTAAAAATAAGAGTAAAAATCTTACGACGGATTGTTTTAGGTTTACACGGTTGGTAAAATACTATACCAAGGTAAGATGAAAACATGAAATGCACATATACATGCACACAAAGTTTATATGCATTGTGAATACATTTAGTAGTCGCCGTGGTCTAGTGGTTAGTATGTTGGCTTACTCAGACGATAGCGCCGGCTTCAAATCTCAGCGTCTGAAAAAAGAAATATGAAAAAATTATTTCTTTCGGCGACTACCTCTCAGCAGTCTTCTGGCAAAAGCTCTGGGAGTAATTGATTGCCATGAAAAAGCTTCTCAATTCTGTCATTCGGATTCGACTTTAAAATGTAGGTCCCGGTACTCATGGATAAAAATTGAAAATATGAGTGCTGGAAGGATAGGAAACTTACAAAGGGCAAAGAGTAGATTCATTTGCGTTTGTTAAAAAACCGAATTTTCGAAATTAAACCTTCTTTCGATTGGCATTGAGTTGTGTGCCATATTGTAGAAATAAATTTTTAGAGGTTTTTTAATTTAAATCTATAATTCTTATATCGGACTTGAGATCCTTAAACTGGTTTCTTTATAAGACTTAACATCCGTTGAGGAATATGTACAAACACTAGCGGAACTGAACTAGTTTTCGACCTCCGCTACGAAGATCTTATCTTAATTTGTTTAAGATAAAGAACGGAATTTTTAAACTTTATGCTGTTCGATTTGTAGAATTTTTATCTTTTTTATTATTACACCACTACTTCAAATCTCTGTTTAAGGTTAATTGCATTACATACGTGTATGTATATGCACATAGTATGTGTGTATATGTATGAAAATATTTGGGTATATCAAGGTGTTATAATTTTTTAATGGTCCACCGTTCATAAGCACCTCTTGTGTAACACTTGGTGTCATAAACAAACAAATTTGAAAAGTATTTTTACTTTTTTTTCACATTTTATATCCTTTTCAAATCATTACATGTCAGCCACTTAAAACGTTAAAACACCAGGGAAACACAAAAATCGACCTCTCTCATATACCAACTGAATGGGACAAAACGCATAAATAAAACGGTCATTACCTTGAGAAGTGTATTCCTTCAATTCATTCATGTACTGGTATATGCTGAAGGACATTAAATACTACACAAACAACAGCAACTGTAACGATAAATGAAATTAAAAACAACAATCATTACAACATTGCCAACCTAACGTCATATAATGTTATGACCATTTTACACATCCGTAATTAAATCTCTGTTTGAAACACAAAAGGAAATGACACTTGTGTGGGGCCTGTTTCATCAGGCAAACATTTTGCGGCTGCAATTTGAAATGCGTGTTTCTTTCTTTTTTATCTTACAAGTGGAAAATATAAATTTTTTGTATTTAAATATTATGAATATATTTAAAGTATTAAATAAAAAAAAAAATAAATAAATAAAACAGTAAAAACAAGTATTAGATAAAGAAATTATCTTCAAACTCTGTCTGACGTTTTCAAATCATTATTTTTTTGGTCTCTTATTTTAGTGGTGCCATGAATATTCATGGCATTCCTGTTAACAAAACTTTTCTTATCTTTTTAACAATTTTTTATAGCTTTTGCATCACTTACTACTGAAAGATAGAGTTTTTGTAAAATTTTGCTACAATTTTTTTAGCTTTCTAACGACAAACATTAAAGTGTCTGGAGTATTTTTTATGAGAGAACTTGTCATGTAATTGCAGTTGTTTGAAGTGGAAAATTTACTTGTAAAAATTATTTGCACTACTTTTTTTTTAGGAAATTTATGAATAGATGTATTTTTGATAAACATTGTAATTCTGTGTAATTTTATATTAGACTGCAGGTCCAAAATTTGTCTAATATAATGAGAATTAAAAAAACTAAAAGTAAACTTCTACAGCACTTTGATTTACTCGTATATCTATAACCAATATAATATCGTTTTTTTTTTGCTTAAGATTGGTCATATTTGCTTTTATATTTGTGAGAAATTAAATAAAAGGCGGTTTATTTTCTTAGTTCCCATATAAATTTTAAGCCATAAATAAGAAAAGCTCTTCATTTTCTTGGTTGGTTGGTTTGGTCTTCGTATTTATCCTAAATCTAATTAGCACTCTTGCGGCGTTTTGATGCTGTTGGCTCGTTACCAATTTGTTAAAAGAAACGTTTATGCACCACGTAACTGTTTCCAGTCCTTGTGATTAATGCTCACATCAACCAGCTCTCCAATATTCCAGAAAAGCGGTTTACCCAAAATTGATACTCTCTTACTCATAGGACAGAGCACATTCGCAGAGGAAGTGAAATACTGACTCTTATCTCCGTCACGTTACCATAAGCCGTAACAGTTCATATACCAGCATATAATTGTTTTCAGCCATCACTGCTTGGAGGTAAAAGTTTAGACTTCTAACAGATTCTTAAATACGACACATATGAATATGTGTTGCTCGCATTAAGAATCTGAACGACCTGACGTTCGCCAAAATATGGTACAAATACAAAATTTTTTTATTTTTTTTCTGTAACCAAATTTTATGAAAATCAGATCAGATCTTTTATAATTAATCTTTGGTATTTTTGCAATATAGTTTTGGAAATTCTAATGAGTTTTAAACAAACATTAAATTTTGGGAGTGTGTCTGGGCATTCTGTCCTACTAGAAGTAGATCCACTCCACCTGTCGGAGAATAATGCCATTTACTGTCGGCCACAGTAAATGCTTTATTGAGGGTCGCTCAACAACTTATTTGACTCCAAGTACCACAAGATGATAATTAATCATACTCTCCCTGTCCTTGGAGACTTACTTTTGAGTAATAATTTCCTTGATTACTAGACTCTCCTTTTTTAGGTACTGGCGTTACATTAGCAACCTTAAAATTAAATGGAAGTACTTCAGAGCAATACGCCGAATTGAGAGGAATACTGCTTCTGGCCTAGAAGTCTCATTTTTCGCTTATAATTATAGTATGCAACGTACACGTTTTTAGTCAGTTAACTTTAATTGAATAAATGACGTTAATTTTTGCACATTTGATCATTTATTATATTTAAAAAAGTATTATGGAACCTGGGGTATAAGATAGTGAATGAACCATTAATTTTCTTCAGCATGTTGTTGAAGTTTCCATTTAAATTAATCCACCCTTCGTTTTATATGACAGCCGATAACATCATCATATGCATACGAGGGTGGTTGAACGCATGTGGTAATCATGTTTATTGGCTTAAGATACTTTGTTTTTTTCTTTTTGCAACTTTTTTTTTTTTTTTGCTTATAAATATTTTACAGTTTTATTCTTTTTTCGCTTTTTAAAATAATATAGAAAAAGAAACGTAACGAATTTTTCTAAAGTACGAGATATAACTGTCAAACAGTAGTTTTATGTTACCAAAGAAAAAAAAATGACAAACGATTTAATGCCAATTTCTCTGCTTTCTTTAGTTGTGTTCTTTCTTAAAATAAAATATTATCAAGTCAAAGGTTGTATAAGAGAAAAAACAAAAAGAGCCAGAGAAAATAAAGAAACGTGCCCTTTTTATGCGGTATAACTTCGAAAAGTGAATAACAAGTAGAGTTGCTTAAAATTCTCTACTTTTAGAAACACAGAAAAAAAAATGCAAATGAATTAGAGACAAAAACCTGACAACTTTATTGCGGTTTTCTTTTGTAAAGATGACTAGAAACTGATATGAAATATAAAAAAAATTTTTTACGCACTTTAGGGCACACATGTGATTATACAAGAAAAAAAAAGTAAAAAAAAAGCTCAATGCTGTTGAAAATTCTAATGTAGTCACTTAAGAGACATTTGCATGAAATCAAACCAACAACGTAATATTTTTCTAAACTTATCACGATTCCTGCTGAGATACTCGTATATGTAAAAGTTATATGGTTGCAGATTGCAACTTTGGGATTCAGTAAAAAAAAAACACACAAAAATCCAAACATGCTTACTAACACATACATACGTATGTACATACGAGTGATGAAAATATATTTAAAAATATTCCAAAAAGGAAAAAAAAAACAATTTTTTCAAATATTCCTTTGGAAGAGATCTTAATTTTAAGCGTATAAAAATGAATTGTAGGCTACTGTAGAGGGAGAGTTGTTCTGGTTGTCACATAAATGGTATCATTTGCATGTCTTTACCTTCTTCATTGTAGATTTGTTTGAATATTTTGATTTATGCCCACAAGACAACATCATATTTACGATTTTTGTTTCTGTTTTTTCTAAAACATATTCGTTTAGTTTTTAGGTTTTGCTAACAATACCGGTGAGACATGTGTTTTGTTTTTTTTCATTTTAGTTTTTGGTCTTACTTTCTTTACTTTCTTTCTTTTTATATAAACAAAAGGGTGTGGCAAAAGTAGCAGTGAAGGAAAATCACGCTCAGATTGAATATACAGAAATTCATATATGAATTCTATCATTTCTGATCTTTTGCAGTTTTAAGAATCTCAGACTATTCGGTGGGATTCTTTCGAAATTTATGGGTCTATCCATTAACTTTATCTCCGAAAAAGTTTATGACACACAATATCAGTTTAAAATTGATGCATTATGTTCCAAATATTGGAGATATGATTTATTTTTTCTTCATTAAAATTAAAAAAAAAATTAAAATTTCTAAAAATTTTTGCTGCTTTAAAAAAGATTGTTTTTCAGTACACACCTAATTCTGTTTTTACGCGAATTTGATTTAGCGCTATTTTAAAAGCGCACTTGTATCTATTTTTACGCGGATTGATTTATTTTAGTATAACTCGGCTTAAAAATTTATATATTTTGAACAGAAATTTAAACGTATTTTTACATTGAGTTGATAAGATTTTAAATGTAGTGCATTAATAGTCGGCAGTACTGCAAATGATGTGGTATGAAAATTTATCAGAATGAAGATAAAAATTTCTCTTGCCCTTCTAACATGGTTTAATAATTTGTTATAACATTACAGGGCATCATATTATATGGATTTGCGTTTATGACACACGAAATAAAGAAACAAGTGATATTTCCGCCTTAACTGCATTTATAGTGAAAGAAGGTCTTCAAAATGTCACTAAATTGAGTGGTAATTTTCGCCAATATTATCCCAATGCAGAAAAAGCGGAAAAGATTCAATGTGATTTGAATTTTTTAACAGACAATTACCTTGGATTAATTTTTTTTATACCAAAGCTATTCGCAGAAATTAATACCCATTTTAAATTTATTTATTTATTTTTTTATTTCTACACGATATTTCTTTTTTACGTATCTGTCGCGTAAAACAGAATTAGGTGTATATGTACATACATACATACCTAATTGGGTATTACAACTCTGTGTCAGGGTTACGGCCTAGCTTCTCGCAGCACTCATGTTGTGTGTGTTAATTTTTACCCATCAGTACCGGGACCTACAGTTTAAAGTCGACTCCGAACGACAGATTTGATAAACTTTTTCCTGGCAATCAATTATTTCCAGAACTTTTGCCAGAAGACTGCTGAGAGGTAGTCACCGAAAGAAATAATTTTTTCATATTTCTTTTTTCAAGATGTCAGAGCTGAGACTTGAACCCGGCTCTATCGTCTTAGTAAGCTAACACACTAACCACTAGACCACGGAGACTATGAATTTAAACTAAATTGAAGCATCAAAAGTAGAAAAACAAACAAATCGGAGATTTTTTTTAGTGTCCTTATAAAACTTTAAATAAATCTCTGAAAGAAAAATTTGTCTGTTCAAGTATATCTTTTTAAGAAATGACAAGTGCAGAACACTTTTTCCTTTAATATATCTAAAATTCTATATATATTTTGTAACATTTGTTTCTACTTTATTTTAATATCAACACAAGGATTTCAGATTTTATAATATTTTATGTATTGTTTTTGCTACAAAGATACTGTTGTTCCCACTTCCATTGCCCTCATCTTCATCATTATTCTTCATAATCTTTACCCACACCACATAAGACCGCAATAGAAAAAAATAAATTCTCAACATTTTGTAGTTTTAATAGAAATATAAAGAGAAAATAAAATTTATGACGGAAATGATAAGAATGAGAAGAAAACGGATATTTACAACACATATGCGGACAGACATACTCCTACAAAAGCAAACAGAGCATATTATTCTTAAGGCTCTACTACAAATGACAAACAGAAGACCGGATCTTTTAAGAATTAAAAAAATTATATATTTATTTTATTTAAACGTTGTTCTTGTTAAATGTTAAAAATTTTTCATGTTTGTTTATCAAAAATATTAAGCGGAAGTTATGGAAGAAAGAAAGAAAGTTGGTCATACATACAACGACCGACAGAAATTTAGAAAACATTATAAAAAAAATTAATAGAAAATTTGTATTGACTTCCGTTTGATTCTAGTATAACTCATTTAAAAAATAGAAAAATTATTTGTTTAGTAATGATTCAATTTATTTTTGCAACATAGAAATAATGAAGAAAATTATTGTTTAACTGGCATGTTCACACTTGAAACACTTTAAATGACATAATTTAAAACATAATTACTTTTCAAAAATATAAATTTTTTTTTTTTAAAGAATTTAAATTTTTTCTAATGAAAATTTGTTTTGTGATGAACAACTTGTTTAATATCAACTACTGGCAGGATAACTAAAGGACATTAATTATGACACAAGTGTATGACACTTGCATACCAAAACGTTCCTCTGTGACATACAAGCATATATTCGATATGAACGGCAAGAAGCGGAAGCAGAAACAGTTTTAGGAATAATGAATGTATTCGTAAAGACAATAGAATTTTTAACACAATTCGTACATTTAACAGACAGAAGAGAAAGAAGATTTTGAAAAAAATCAACCAAATCTGAGGATTTATTGAATTGAATAATTGCCAAAACAAGGCAACATTTGTTGAAACATATATTCTTAATAAAACTAACAGGGATACAACAGGCCGAACATGCATGTTAAAATGTCAGTCTATCTGTCTGTTTGTCTGTATGTCTTTCAGTTCTTTGTTTCTTGTTTATGGCCAGTTTTGAATGGTTAATTTTGTTTTTCTGTTTCTTTTTTCTTTACATTCATTCCATTGTGTTCATCCATTTATCTTAGTTTTGGTCATTTAAACATAACATTTAGCCTGCTACAGGCTTTAATGTCACAACTACTGACCAGGATAAAAAATAAAATTATTCCTAATGAGCTTTAAAAGTAAGCAAAAGGGTTGGTCTGGGTACTGGGGGTTGTTTTATTTGTACGCCTGTCAAGGACATTTGTTATAATTTACTTTTGACTACAAATATGAGATTTTAATGCAAACAAATTAGTTTAATACTCCCATTCCTCTAATGAGAATTTCTAATATTCATAAATAGATTATACGTTGGTCATTGAATGTGGGCAACTAAAGTTGCTCAGTTGATAAGGAACTATAAATTAAAAAAAAAAATTATTTAATTTTTGTTGCGTCATTTTGATTAGATCGGAACTAACTTGTGCATTAAATGAAATGAATGAATTGTGTGGTAATTCACAGATTCAATTATCACTCTCCGGTTGTTTGAATACCTCATCCTTGTTACCAAGTTGTCAAAAAACAAAAATCTAGTTTGTCCAACGCAACTATAAACTCTTTGGCTACTCGCTGGCAATGCAAGTCAATTTCGTTGTATAGATTTATAAACAAATGGTGAAGAGACCGTCGTAGTCAAACCGATTTATAAGCTGGACTCATTAGAGTTTCTTACTAAGATAGTGAAATTTTGGTGGTTCATCAAAGAAGTTTTTCCGTACATTAGAGGCTTAACGTCTTCTAAATCTGAATATTGCCAGAATCAGAATTGATATCGGCAAAAAAAAATGATTTTTGTTTCCCAAAATCCGTTCCGTCTCTGAATCATGACCAATATAAATTAGAGGGTAAGGCATCTGCTACTAATTCTCCTGCTTATAAAAAATGTATAAGACTAACCCGAGTAGCAAGGCGTAACGCTTTGCAATTGGAAAATTTAATTTTGACAGCGTGGAAACAAGTGAATGCAAAACCAAACCGCCTTGGTAATAATTTATATCGGAATCAATTTTCAATTTTGATAAATAGCAATTCTGTCTTGGATTCTGTAACACCAGTGATTATCATTTTAGAGTTGATTTTATGAAAACTAAATAAAAGTACGAGTATAATAAATTATATTTCCTTTTGATTTTTCTTGATTAAACTAAAATTTTGAACATTTTTATTATTGCTATTAAAATAACGAATCAGAATTAAATCCTTGTTCGGGTTGCAAGAGTTCATAATACGATATTCCATTTCAGTTCCTTAATCCTTTGGCAAACAATTTTGTCTTTTCATTGAAATAATTTTTTGCTCAACTTCGTGTATTGTTGCCTTTATTTGTCTCGGCACTTATAAATTTACCTTCGTATGCAATAAAAGAGTATTTGACATGGAGTCTCAACATATAAATTTGTTAAGAAAGATTAGTGCAAACACCTGTGGCGTAGAAATGTCATAACCAGGCAAAATGTATTAATTACGAGTAAAAAGCTAAACGATTAACTAACTGTGGCACATACAACACAACATATTGAAGAGTTCTTTGGACAGAATATTAGCCAAAGATACAAAAGACAATTTACTGAGGGAAGAGTTATGATTATAATTAAAAACATGCACTCGTTGGCATTATAATTTTGCTTTAATATATCAGAACATGGGCACAACTAATGTAGACATTTTTGACTCATCCTTTATCAGCTGATGCCAGCAAACATTGATGCTTAATTTCAAATTAAGTGTAGATTGAATTCAATAGTTTTCTTAAATGCTAAGCTTTTAAACATATTTAAAAACGTAGCGTACTTAATAAAAATAGGCAATATTTTCAATGTTTAATTTTTTTCTTATAATTAAGTCTCTTCTCAAGTTTTTTTTAAGTGTGTTATATGTTTAGAACCAATAAAGATATTTCGAATTCGTTGGCCTTCCCTAGGATTTGTGTTCAGTATGAAAATCTAATCAGTTGTAGAGCAGCTAGAAAGAAAGGAACATTCGTATGAACCTATGATACCGATGCCAAGGGACTTTATTCTTATAAGGGGTGTTTTTTATTGAGGTATAGAACTTTAAGTTGGCATCACATTTTTAACTGGCGGCCATTTTGTCAGCTGTCAAGTGATTAATATTTAGTTTGGTTTGCCATTTCATAATGAATAGGTTGACAAAAGAACAACGCTTGCAAATCGTGCAAATTTATTTCGAAAATAATGGTTCAGTTCGCGAAGTTTACCGCAAGCTTCGTCCATTTTATGGTCGACATAATCGTCCATCAGAGCAATTAATTCGGTTAACCATGGATCGTTTTCGCACTACGTTTACTCTATGTGATAATACGCATCCGCAGAGACGTCGAACAGTTCGCACCGAAATAATGCTGGAGAGTCAGTTACCGTTAATGGAGACCGGTATAGAGCCATGATAACCGACTATTTTGTTCCCGAATTGGATGGCATGAATGTGGATGAGTTGTGGTTCCAACAAGACGGCACTACATGCCACACAGCGCACGTCACAATCGATTTATTGAAGGAAAGATTCGATGAGCGCATAATTTCGTGGAATGGACCTGTCAATTGGCCACCAAGATCGTGTGATTTTACACCATTGGATTATTTTCTTTGGGGATATGTGAAGTCGCTCGTCTACGCCAACAAACCAGAAACGTTAGGGGACTTGGAAGCCAACATTCGTGGCGTTATTGCCAACATACGGCCCCATATGCTCGAAAAAGTGGTTGAAAATTGGACCTGTAGAATTGGCTTTATTCGAGCTAGCCGCGGCGGCCACATGCCCGAAATCATATTTAAACATTAATGGCATAAAATTATCCTTCCAATAAAGCCAAATTGATGGACATTAAAACGATTTTCTTGTGTTTTATTTCAATTCGAAGTTCTATACCTCTAAAAAAAACACCCTGTAGTAGGTTGATATGATAATAATTCTTTCATTTCTGATTCCTTCCTGAATCTGGTAAACTGTTTTAATTTCTCACTTTTTTACCAACATTTCTGTTTGCAAGATTTTACACAAGAAATGAAAGAAAACACTTGATTTAATTGGTAGAAAATCGGGCGTAGTAATTGAAATATTCCTGGTAATTGTGAAAAGATAAAGATATTTTGTTGGACCTGCAGTGCATGTGGTCCAGCGCATGTACTTTTTTACAAAGAACATCGAATTAGATAAAACTATAGCTATAGGCCATGTAATTAAAAACTTTGTTTACCTAGGATCCAATATAACATCAAACAATGATGTAATTACAGTACTCAATAGGAGGATTGTATTGATCAGTAGATATTAAGGTTGTATTCAAAAACATCTTTCGCAAAAGACAAAAAAAAAAAAAAATCAAGCTCATGGATTTGAATCTTGTTGTTTAAAATCAATAGATGAACAGCTGCCCCGTCCTTTGAAAGAAAAGTTCGTCGTATAAAAAGCGGTCAATAACGATGAATGAAGAATACGATGCAATCAAGAGCTGGAACAGCTGTGAACACACAGATATTTATGAAAATTGCCGGACCAAGCGTTTTCGATGATCCGTTAACCTGTATTGAACATGTCCATGCATGAAGGTATTTTTGACATTTTTCGTTGTTTATAAATGATGAATTTTACGATTTTTATTTGGTTTTTGCTATTGTTTTTTAAGTTAAGGCACCCTTACACGACATGTTTTTTACACTGTTACTGTCAACTTTTATATGTGTAAACAGTTACATGTCGTGTGTGACTTTTAAAACATTGCTTGTGTAAAAAACACAAGGAAAGTCTTATGACAAAATTTCAATTAGAGCATGCTCTAATTTCGTATGTACACACATATGATATTAAATTTCTATGCCTGTACAAACATTAGTCGGCAATGAATTATTTGTAAAATAGTTTTTTTTTTTATAAATTGTGTGCCTAAAAATTTATTATTTATTTACATATGTAATTGTACATATACGTTTGTGAGTAAAAATTATAAACCTTATGTAAATTGACTAGTTTTCACAAACACAACAAAAAACTTATGTATTTTAAATTTAAAAAACACGTGTAAAAAACATATCGTGTAAGGGTGCCTTTAATAAATTATTCGATATGTAAGTACTTGTTAGCTTTAAAATTATATGTTATTTTTATTTTCATTTTATATAATTTTTACATCAAAACAACCCAATCTTTAAATTTTTTTCCATATGCAATATCAACCTATAGAAACACAATATTTCAAACACTAGACTTTGTGTTTGCTGGGTTATTAGCATGTATGTACTCGTATAGGTGTTTGTAGGCATTTGAATATGAACTATTGTGAGTGTATGTATATGTGTGCTAAAATTTGTATGCATATGTGATGAGGGTCAATTACTTTTCATCAGATGCGGGTGACATTTAAACATAACGAAACTACAAAACTCATCATTTCCATTTGGTTCAATGAGTGTGATTTAAAAGGTGCCTCAATCGGTGGTGTTATATATTTTAATTAAATAAAATTTTTGTGTGTGTTTTAAAATATTAAATTCCTAGAAAACTTTTTAAGAATGGACAGTTTCGGCAGTACATGTTTATGTGAAAGTAAATGAATTGTAGATATGGCTCTCATTATGATCGATATGATGATGTTTTACAGTGTTGGTAAAAGCAAATGGTTCAAATGTCAAGATACTACAAAATACTTAAAAAAGTAGATTTTTTTTGTGTTACTTAAAGCTTCTACTGTGCTTTCCCTTGCTAACATTTTTATATTATAAAAATTTACAGCTTTTTTTGAGTTACCCTATACACATTGTTTATGAGTTTGGCTTTATTAGACACACATGTTTCGTATTCAAGCCAATTTCAATTTAAACCTTTAATTAAATATGAATAATATTTTCACTGTTGTTGTTGTTATTGTGTTTAAAATTATTTGAATGCATTGAAAAGAGAAAAACATTTCTTTAAGCATAACCTAACCCATCAAAGACATTTTTAATTTGTTTGTCATTCTATTTGTACCATTAACATCATTTCTCTTATTATTATTATTTTATTCTTGTTTTTTTTGTATGTTATTGTGGCTGTAATTTCTTTTCTTAAAATTCCATTTATTTAACGTCAAACCGGCAGTCAAGCAGGCATATAAATGCTAATGTTTTTCTATTTCTTTTTTTTACAATATGATTTTTATCGTTCCCCAGGGTACTATTTTTGTGTAATACTTTTCGTGGTATACGGCAATTGCATGTAAATGTGGGTGGATTTATTTGCGTCTCAAACACTTATATTTCTGTATGGTTTTTGAAATATTTCACTGTGAATTTTATACAGATTTCATTTCGTAATTTTCTATGGATTGTGCCGCTTAATTTCTTCATTAATATTGTTTTGGCATGTTTGGCTTCTCTTGTCTTTTATAGATTTTCCCAGAGAAGATATTTTATTTTCTTAATTTCTATTTTCTACCCCTTTAGTTAGGAAATTTGAAATTATTTGAAAGGATGTGTTCAAATAAATGTTCGTTTATCCTATTTCTGGTTTGGATTGTTTGTCTATTTTTAAAAATCCAATTAAAACCCTCCTCTCCCCGACATTATATTTTTTTTATTTAATGCGGCTGAGATTTTATTGTTTTTTATCGCTTTTGTTTTGGGTTAGAAATTTTTCTTTTCGAGTTTATTTTTACAATTACAACGCTCTAATAACAATGATTACATTAAATATTTATTTATTATTTTTTTGGTTACTTTTACATTTTTATTTATTTTAAAAATTTCAAATACTAACGCTTTCTTAAAACGGATAAAATGCGTTTCGGTTCAGTTTTTTTAACCTATTATTTTGTGTATTAAAAAATAATATTTTTTACTTAGAACATTTGGCAAAAAATATTTATATGTTTAGACAAAACATAGTCGTACATTTTTATATTTTGTTTTGCAAACAATAATAAACCAAAGTACTAATGAAAGAAAATGCTATTTTGTTTTCATTGGATAACGGTTTTTATTATTTATTAATAATTTTCGGTTTTATTATTAGTTATTCCACATTAAAAAAATGTCTGCTTTAAAGCCTTTAATAGCATATTTTAATGTTTCTTGCAAAGTATGATCATCTCTTTCATCACAGTCTCAATCTAGATCACAATACAGGTGGTTTTTTATGTCAGTTAATTTAAATGATTATTTAAGTTCTAAATAAGTTTACGACAAGCATCAAACTTTTAATTAGTTAAAGAAGTCAGGCTTTAAGAGTTTAACCGAAAGCCTTTTAATTACAGTACAAGACTAAGCCTTAAATACAAAAAACCACCAGAAGAACATTTTAGGGCAGATGATAGATTCAAAATGTAGACTTTGCCATCAATATGAAGAGAACAATTGTCACGTTGTATCCGGCGGTCTTATCTTAGCTGGAAGACATAATAGAGTGACTGCATATATGCAGTGGTCTACCGTAGTGTAGTGGTTAGTGTGTTGACTTATAGACAACAGCTCCGGGCTCAAACCCCAACTCTGATATCTTAAAAATAAAGAAATATGAAAAAATATTTCTTTGGGCGGCTACCTCTTAGCAGTCTTCTGGGAAAAGCTCTGAGAGTAACTGATTGTCATGAAAAAGCTTCTCAAGTCTCTCATTCGGAGTCGACATTAAACTATAGGTCCCGGTACTCATGGATAAAAATTTACACACACAACTTGAGTGCTGCGAGAAGCTCAACTGTAAATCTAAAATAGGTTTGTAATGGCCGATTATATATGTATTATGCTTATACACAGTCGGATTCTAAACGAAGCCAATATTGAAGCTCCAAAAAGTGGTGTGAACACCAGCCAGTATCTGTTGTTGAAAAGAATAATAATATAATTATGTGGGATTTTTCTTTCATAACTGAATTTAAAATGAGTGCAAATGGGCCGAACATCATTTGGCATAATAGAAACACACGAAAAAGCCGACTAATTGACGTAGCGATACCTGACGATTTTAATATTACCTTAAAAGAAGCAGAGAAATTAGAATGGAATACAACTCCCATGTATGGACCGGTGCTTTCACGTCTATTTTGGGGCTTATCGGCGTATACAGTAAAGGGCGAGGGTGTTTATCAGCGACGGTAGGGTATCCAACTCTAACAATTCGTTGGGGCATCGCACAGTGTGACAACGCCGGCATTAAATACAAGGAGTCATTGTAGAGCTCTGAAATTTTTCACAGGTTATTTTTGAGACAATTCCAGTTTTTTTTAATTAGGAAAATCCGCCAACTTTTACGCCCACCTCCCATACAGTCGAAATTTGTAAAATGCCGTATTGTCCGTAATACTTTAGGTATAACTTTCAATTTTGGTATACCTGAATGGTATATTGTTACAAACATTATCGGAAAAAAATTTTGAACTTTGGCCCACTTTTACCCCCACCATCCACTTTTACCCCCACTACCACTAAATTTATTTTATTTAATGCACTAAATTTCCATTACCACTAAATTTGTTTTTTTTAATGCAATAAATTTCCACTACCACTAAATTTTTTTTATTTAATGCAATAAATTTCCATTGCCACTAAAATTTTTATATTTAATGCAATAAATTTCCACTACCACTAAATTTATTTTATTTAATGCACTAATTTTCCACTACCACTAAATTTATTTTATTTAATGCACTAAATTTCCATTACCACTAAATTTTTTTTATTTAATGCAATAAATTTCCACTACCACTAAATTTTTTTTATTTAATGCAATAAATTTCCACTACCACTAAATTTTTTTTATTTAATGCATTAAATTTCCACTACCACTAAATTTATTTTATTTAATGCACTAAATTTCCACTACCACTAAAATGGTTTTATTTAGTGGTTAACTATTTCTATCTGCATTTAGTGGTGGCTGCAATATTGCTGCATTAATACTAAGTGGTTTAGTGGTAGTGGAAACGATAATGCATTATAAATTCAATGCAATAAACCCAACTCTGATTAATATAAAAAAATTTAAACAATTAAAAAACAAAATAAAAGTAAAAAGTTGTAAACATGCTATTGCCTGCTAACATACATACGCATAGCGACAGAATGCGTATTTTTTGTAGTTTTTTGAATGTTTAAAGTACTTTTGCAAACTTTTGCTATATGTTCTTTACTTTAAATGAAAGCTGAGACTTCAATCCTTCATTTGATATAAGTCTGCACCTAGGGCGAGGGGCTGCTCTATATTTCCTATTCCAGTGAACATGAAAAATGTTCAATTTTTACACCACAATTCTGTTGTTAAGAAATTTTTATTCGTGTTTTTTTTCATTTATTTTTTCATCTACTCATTCTACAACAACTAAGTTAAATAAAAAAATAGTTTAAAGTTATATTTGTTATGTATTTTTTTATTAATAAGCTTTTGAATATTATATATTGAACTAACATATTTCAATCGCGTTGGCATACCTCAACTTTGACTTGCTCTAGACCAAAAAGTTATGAAGTTATGAGGCTGAAATTTTAGGGGATTGTTTCTCATATACCTGTTAATATACTGAAAATTTCATCCAAATTGGGCGACACGCCAAAAACCATTTTTTGCCGTTGTTACTATGGAGCTGTCACACTGTGTATCGGCGTAATGTGGTGTGCGTTTCAATGTTTTATCGGTACTACAATGGAATGTGCTCTGACGAAATAAGGAACTTGATTCCGGATAATCGCACATTTTTATATTCTCTCAAAGCAAATCTTTTGTAGTTGATTGCCCAGTTAATCGCACAATGCATTACAGAGAGAATTCGTTCTTTAGGCACACAGCTTGTTTATGGAACAATTTTCCAGCGAGTTACGATATCAGTAGGTTTAAATCAAATGCCCACAATAACTACTCTCTCTTTCCCCCTTCCCATAACATATTTTTCTACATCAGCACAATGTACTGCATGAATAGGAGTCGTCCTCTGAGTGCTGGCTGTGGAAGGCGAAAACATCGAACATACCAGTGAAATTTGGCGATCTGGGTTCTGTTACCTAAAGACAATAAGAGCATCATAGTAGAAAATCATGCTTAATCAGTCCTAATGGAATACAGAAAATTGCAATAAGTACTTGGAACAGCACGTGTAATATGCAAATTTTAGAATAAATCCATTGTGGACCTAAGATTGTTTGTTACGTTCTAGGCCGTTATTTTATATTAACCAGTTTATAATCGTTAAAAATTACTATGATCTCATAAAAAACAATAGTGTATAATTATGTAGGTACACCATTATTTTTTTTTTTTTGCACAATAAAGCATTAAACACATAGACGACAGCAAGCAGCAAGACAGCAAGCAGCAAATGCTGCCGACAGTATTTGCTGCCATGCTGTCGGCTACTTAAATATTTTGAAGACAGCAACAGCAAAACAATAAAAAAACAAATAAAATAATGAACATGTGTTTGTTGTTGAAATAAATATTTCAGTGATACCACTTGCAAGTGTACGAAACCGCAAAAATAAAATCGCTTGTTTGAAATTTATATATATTTGGTTTTTATTTTAATTTGTTTATATTAAAAAACTTTTCAAAACTCATTAACAAAATATACTTTTTGCTAATTGTACACACACTCTTTACAAAAAATTAAAATTTTGGTCTAATCTAAAATTTTTTGGCAATAATTGGAAAATAATGATTTTTGCATCGCCGTTTATGTTGCCCGATGAATTCTGAAATGCTGTGTATTTATCAACTGGTACGGCTGCCTATCTCCCATAAAAATCCCCTGATAAGAAATATATTTTGGTGCATCACACATTTGCATATTTCTTATAAGACATAACGTAGTTAGTTATTCATTCAGCCACTTCATTGCATTTCCCATCACATTATACATGTATTTTAAACAACAATGCATATTGATCCTTGTGAGACACCAAACATAACTTTAAAATCTTAAATTTAATTAAATAAATACCGACTTGTAATGCGAAAAGTTTTTAATTGTTATTATCTTTATTAATAAATAAATTTTTTTCTTTGTAATAAAAAATATTTTTTATGTCGTTTTTTATTTAACATTTCATATTGTATTGGCATCACTAATCAGTTTTTGCTGCCTCAAAAAATAGAAATTATTCTAAGTTGGGCAGCAGCACCAAAGGTTTTTGTCTGGGGTTTTGCTGTGCTGCCTTTAAAATAATCGTTTCCATATAAACGTGTGTATTCTAATTTTGACAACTTGCTGCCTGCTGCTTGCTGTCGTCTATGTGTTTAATGCTTAAGAATCTACATAACTGAAATTCTACTATATATTATATAATAGTAATAATTATGGCTTTATTAAATTAAAAAAAGAACAATTCTTAGTAAGAAAGCGTCAAAAATCGAATTTCGACGTATTTAACGTTGATTTTCTATTTCGACTATTGGACTTAAAAACCGTGGTGTTAATTTCTATTAAAACCGAACAGCAAAGCTTCGTTTCATTTAACCTTTTAAAACGTTTTGTTTCTATCAATCTTATTAAAATATCGCAATCATAATCAAAGATATTTGATTTGATTGTGATTGCAAATTGTTAATTCATAATTATGAATGCGTAATTGTCCCCTCATTGTGGAGATTTTAAGCGGTATGATCCCTATATTTATATCAAAAACCCCACATTCACACAATAAACATATAGGTATATTCCCTTATTTCTGATGCCTGTACTACATCTAAATTGTACATCTTTTGTACCTAATAGATAGACGACAAAATTGTTAAAGTCTAATAAAGGATTTCAACTAATTGATATGTTACAAGCTTTCCCTGAGCACAGGCCAACATATCCGCTTTTCCAGTTTTTTTTTCAATTTTACGTAATATTTGAAAAAATAGTTGAAATTTATTCTCGTTTTGTTGGAGGGAAATTGTGAAAGTTATTGGGAGAGTTGCTTAATAATTATAATTTATCCCCATATTCATAAGGAATAAAATTCGTTTATTAAGGGTTTTTTTTTACAAATTTCTATGTAATACTTGACAAATAAGCATTTGATTAACCTATTACATTTTTTATGAATATGGCAGCTAATATTTAAAAATAAAAATTTATTATCAAACAGAAGAAGAAGGATAAACTGAAAATATAGAAAAATATTATTAAAATATGTTTTTTTTGTAATTTGAAATCATCTAAAAATAATTCTTATTTTGTATTACAGGTTTAGACTTTTATTATGATCGTTGTTTTTAATATGATTAAATTACAAAAATAATTGCGTTTAAAATCCAGTTTTTTAATTTAATCCATATATGATATTTTTCTATTTTTTGCTTGTATTAAACTTTTGTTAAATTGTACCTGTAGGGTCTAAATCACTAAAATTTATTTCATTTGTTTTCTGTTTCATTTTTATTCCTTTGCTTATCGACTTTTACTTTGTTTTTCATCTCTATGGGGACATAAATCAAGTTGCTACATAGAAAAAAGGAATGAAATAAATAAAATAAATGAAAAAATGTATAAAAAACTAATTTTGCCACTCAACACATAAATTCACAGACACTAAATGATGTCAGAAAAGGCGGAGCTTTAGAGTTCATGATAATAAAAAGGGATATAAACAAGCAAAAAAAAATGTTAAATAGTAACGCCCCTTTTCATCATGAAATAAAATGCTGGTGGATAAAAGGCAAAAAAAAGAAGACAAAGTGCCTACACGGTTGAATGGCAAAATAGGAGGAGCTTTGTTGTATGAACAGGAAAAATATTACAAAAAATTAAGAAGAATTAATTTTAAATAAAAATTTATGGTTGAAAGGAATAGAAGCTATAAAATAAAGTTAAAAAGGTTTAAAAAACAAAAACGTAGTTTTTAAATTACATTTTAATTTAAAACTAATAAATGATACTCTTCTCTAGTGACACTTTTTAAAATTAAAATTTATTGCATAAGGTAAGGGGCTGATATGAGAATAAAGCGAGCTGATGGCGTATGATGAATATTTTTTGTATATTTCATAATTAATATTAATTATACGCTGGGGAGGAAGATAGAGAGATAGAGATGATAGTTTTATTAGAAAAGAAATAATTTTTGTAAATATTTGCTGTTATTGCAGTTAAATATATAATTTCTCAATATTTTTAATGCATTTATTTATTTTGAGATTCTTGATTAAAAAATTCCTCGTAACACAGCGTATTGCATTTAGTGAATTTGAACATACTCGTTATATATTTTCTGATTATTTGTTAAAAGAATTTCGCGTTCGAATCGAAAAAAAATTAAATAATATTAAATATGGACTGTATCGCTTATTTAGTTGAAAATAATTGCCGATATGGCGAAAAATATTTTTGTTTTGGTGACAAGAGTCTAAAAATAAAAAAAAAATACAAAAAATTTTTATAGGCAGTGTGTGAAAATCACTTCTTATGCAATTAATTCTAAAATATAAAAGACCTGTTCTGTATATAATTTTTACGAATTTTCGAAAAATTGTTCTATTCATTTTTATTGATTTTTCGAATGGGAAATTTCTTTCGAAAAAATTTTCGATTCGAATCGGAATACAAAGTAACCCCCCTATTCTGTATATAATTTTTAAGTTTTTGTGATTATCAGGCATGTTCTGAAAATCACGTGATTTCAAATCACATGTAAGTTTAAAATCACGCAAGAAATTCTTAGGTGTTCTGAAAATCACGAGCTTTTTTGTTTTTAGAAGTGTTTTTCATTGTTCTAAACCACAAACTTTAAGCTCTTTTGTGTCGTTTATAGAGCTGCCAGATTCATTGCTGGCATTTGCATTAAAATCGCACATTTATATTTCAAAAATTAACCAATCTATGTAAACTATTTTACATTATATTAATTTTTATGAACAAATTTTATAAATTTTAGTTTTTAATAATTAATTTAATTGACAAATTTGGTCAAATTATACATAAAATAAAATAACATGTTGTAAATCTGGCAACTCCAAAAATCGTTTTGAAAAATAAAATCAAATTGTGAAAAATGTAAACAAATCAAAAAATTTTATGAAAATTGTAATGTGTTTTAAAATTTGCAAATTTTAGAATTTTTCTGCATGAAATTATAATTTTTTTTGTAAAAATAAATAAAGAACAAATGATGTTATATGTTTGTTTTACTTTTTTCGCCCAATTGTAAGTTAAATAGTGTTTAAAAAGGCAAGTGATTTAATATCGACAAGAATTTACCTGACGATTTCAAATCACAAAATTTACAAAAATTTTGTGCTCAGAACACCTTTCTCGTGATTTGAAATCACTCCTATAAAAAGTGATTTTCAGAACATACCTGTATAAGTTGAAGTGGATTTAGATTTTTGTTCACTTAATATATGGAGCACAAAATTATCTAAACATTGAGAAAATAAATAGTTTTAATTGTATTACTACTACACAAGAATTTTTATTAGATGAAACAAACTTAGCTTATGGTATTACAGATAGCATCTGGGTTGCGTTCTGGCTGCAGGTAATACAACGATTGATAACGATTGTCATCAATAATCATCGACCAATTATTAACGTATGCAACAATAAGGAGTTTTAATATAAAATAGGAGGCATCAGAAAAAAACCATTTTTTTATAAAATTAAAGAAAAAATTTATTTTCAAACAAACTTATCTAAAAAATATAGCAATAGACCACCATAAAAACATATGATACAAAAATATACAATAAGACATTTAATCTGATAATGCTCCTTCAGCCTCTTCTTGATTCACAGCTAATTTTTCCAGGCAATTAATATCAAAAGGATTATATTGATTTAGATTCACGATACGTGATGAGTTTATATTTTGTACAGGGCGAGCATTACGTACAATACAAGTTTTACCATCTGTGCTAAGAATTTGTCGAAATGCATTCAATTGACGTTCACTTATAGCCAAAGGTTTGGGAAATAAAAACCATTCAGCACCCTCATAACAAGGAGGTTCTGTCAAAGAACCGCCATAACTATAAAAACCTGTGCGAAACTGATAACACATATAGCTGAGAGGGAAGGGTGAGATATGAATTTTTGTACCAGGTTCTCTTATGCGATAAAGGTTTTGTATGACTGGATCCAAATAGGGATTATTAGCGGAAATCTGTTAAAAAAAGAAAATATATTTTAAAAATTCCCTCATTCGCTGGAAATTGAAATCGAATATACTTTCAAAGACAAGTAAAATTAAAATTTAAAAATTTTGATAATCAAAAAATTTATCAGCTCAATTATGAATATTCTAGGAAAATTACCGCACAGAGAATAAGCCAAAGGGAATATAAAGAATCAAAAATTACTTGCTTTGATATTGACAGGAAGGAGAAAGTCAAAAATAATATTTAAAGCAGAGAAAAAAGTATGGAAGTTCGCTTAAAATGAAATTTGAATAAATTGGAGAAAGGAAAAATACCTCGGGGAATAGAACAGAACTGTATGTTAATATCGCTGAGTGTATAAATAAAAAAAAAACTAAAAATATTGTCAAATTTGAAAATTATTTCAATTTCACTCGATTTCAATTTTTAGCGCATGGAGTTACATGTTCTGTTATTGTAACCCCATGATATATTGTACACACCTCAAAAAAATACGACACCATTAATAAATCGTAGCTTGAGGTACAACAGTCATCTAATGGGCCAGTACGATGCATAGCTTGTAGTTCCAAAGGAAATTTTTCATAATTAATCATATGTTCAGAACCTTGATTGTTTATAAGACTCCAGCGAAAGCATAATTCCACAAAAGTATAACTGGCCAATAAGTCGGCTCCACTCAATGTGGGTGTATTGCCAGTATAGCAGGCTCTTACAATAACTACACAATATATGAAAATAAGATTACATTTGTTTGAGTCACACTAATAACTATTTCGGCCCCCACTCACCCGTATGACCATTATTTTCCAACATTACACTGCTTGGCAAATCATCATAATGATTCCAGGTTAACAACTCATGCAAAGAAAATTTTTGTATATTATCTTCTATAACATTAATAGGCGATTGATTTTCACCCACACAATTCCAAGTGTGAGGACCTGAATTTGAAAATAGAGGCAACATTAATTAAATAATTATTACATCTTCACAACAACAAACTTTACCTTTTTCAGTGCCATAATCATAAGTAGTTCTTGAGCATTTTGAATTTTCATCACATATTAATTTTGCCATATGCATATTCAAAACTATTGCCACTGCCAATACAACACTTATAAAGAATATCGCAATTGGATATTCCATAGCTGTCGATATAACATTGTAAATACATCGAAATATAAACATCGTGAAAGAGCAAACGGAACATTCCATTATTTCGTAGACAAAAATAAAATGTAGATTTTTTTGTTAAAATTTTTTTAAAAAATATTTGGAGTATACATAAGTATGTAAATATTTCTTATTAAAAGAAAAATTTAAATTTTCTTTTCTTGACAATAAATCAAATTTTTGAAATTAATTTTTTTTTTGAAAAAAAAAGGGCGAATTCTATTAAGGTTGTAGTATAAGGCGAATTGAGTATAAAGTGTGTTTAGATTAAGGCACCCTTACACGACATGTTTTTTACACTGTTACTGTCAACTTTTACATGAGTAAACAGTTACATGTCGTGTGTGACTTTTAAAACATTGCTTGTGTAAAAAACACAAGGAAAGTCTTATGACAAAATTTCAATTAGAGCATGCTCTAATTTCGTATGTACACACATATGATATTAAATTTCTATACCTGTACAAACATTAGTCGGCAATGAATTATTTGTAAAATAGTTTTTTTTTATAAATTGTGTGCCTAAAAATGTACTATTTATTTACATATGTAATTGTACATATACGTTTGTGAGTAAAAATTATAAACCTTATGTAAATTGACTAATTTTGACAAACACAACAAAAAACTTATGTATTTTAAATTTAAAAAACACGTGTAAAAAACATATCGTGTAAGGGTGCCTTTAAACAGCTGTCTATTCATTGCTTTGTCGAGCAAAGTTTAAAGCAGATTGAATTAATTATAAGGTGAGGTTGATTTTACAAAAACACAATAATTTAAAAATTTTTGACAGCTTCTACCTTCATATACTGCAACACAGTATGACAACTTGAACTAGCAACAAACGACGAGACAGCTGATTGGCTAATCTCACCTTATAATAAATTCGCCTTGGTTTAAAATTGTTAAATTCAGTCAGGGTTGTCCGATAGTTTTCAATTTGTAACCCCAATTTCAAAACTCATATTCCCAAAAATTCCCAAAACCTTGATTAGTTCATCCCCAAAAACCCCCACATAAACTGCATCAATAATTATTCATGTATGTACATATGTTTTATTTGATATGTAAACACTGAATTAAGTGTAGTCAGATTAGGGGATTTATCCCCAAAATGGGGATTTTTTTTTCTGAAATGGGGATAAAAAAATTCAATTGTGGATGGGGATTTTGTTCGGCATGATCGACAAGTTTTCGGCGATTTTTAAAATTTGTTTGTTTGCTTAATTATATATTATAACTTCTTACATCCACAACACACGTTGAAAGAATTTCAATAGAATTTCAATTTTCAAGACTTCTTATAAACTTGTTTAAAACTCATACTTTCATATAAAATTTTTGCAACGTGTGAGCTTGGTTTTAGTTTGATTTATTTTCTCATATAAATAATAACATCTCTATATCATTATGTTTCCGTCACCTTTTTTAATTGTTTTTATTGCGAAGGAATTCAGTATTAGAGGGTCTTCTTACAGCTACATTGCTTCTTTCGTAGATATACAAACTAATTTTAGTTTCGTCCGACCACAATTACTTCTCCATTTATACTTTATGGTATGGGAATGTTTTCCATAATATGGCACAGAACATCTATTTAGAATTGAGGTAAAATAGATGCCGTATACTATACAAATATTTCAAACGACATCATGATGTCTTATGCTGAATATGAAATGGCACAGGGATCAGTATTTTAACAAAATAACTCCCCGAAACACACATCGAATCGAGCAAGAGGTTGGTTTAAAAAGAATTTTGTCAAGATTTAGAGTTGATCTGCACAGTCACCAAATTTAAAATTTACATATCAAATAAAACATATGTATGTACATACATGCTAAATTATTGATGCAGTTTATATGGGGATTTTTAGGGGATGGTAGATATGAATTTTGAAATTGGGGATAAAAATTGAAAACCATCTGGCAACCCTGGTTAAATTTTTGTTTCAACTTCTACTGCAGCGACTTCTACAATTATGTGTTTATTTGATAACTTTTCTTAGCTTATATCGCTAGTTGTTACATTTTACTACAGCGACGATTCTGTTCTCCGCTTTTCGTTTATGTCATAAACAGATGTTTTATTTTAATAAAAAAAAGTCCTTAATTTTTTGAGATTTTAAAATTTTGCTTCTTATATTTCAATGACCCTCCTTAACATTATAATTAATGATGTCTTAAACACTATTAAATGCGTACAAATTACTGTCACCGCAAAAAGTGTCATCTCCTTCTACTGCTATGACAACCTATTGTATTAGAGGTGTATAATTTTACTTGTATTTGTTAAAACAAATAAACACATACTTATTATGTAAACAAATATATTTAGGCTCTCCCTCTTATAGTCGGTTCTCATTCTCCCTTTCTTTTTGTCTCCATTTAACGCAATCTTTTTCATGTTAAATTTATCTCTTTATCAAATAACAACTCCTTGTGAGTAGAAACAACAAAACCAAAGCATGTATCAACAACACACAACAACACTTTATCATATGGTTGGGTGTTGTTTAATATACACACAGCACACATACATGTATTTATATGTATGTAAAACAAACAATTGCATGCTTATAACTACTACATACCCATTTACTTAAACACAAACATTGAGTTGTTAAATAACAAATAGGAAAAAAAGAAGAAAAAGATGAAATAAAACATCTTCATGTCAAAACAAGATGTTTCTCAACGCCTCAACATGTTGCGTCTGACTTGAGAAAATGTTATACTTGTATAGCAAGCATATGTACTTATACATACATATACACATACAAGTGCATTTATCACTCATACTTTTTAAATACTACAACTACTACTACTATAAGGACATTGTATTTGTTTGTATGTGTAATAATTGTCTGTTTTCCATTGTTTGATAATTTAAGCATGTGTTTATTTGTTTATTTGTTTGTTTGTTTGTATCAGAGAATATTTACTTTTGTGTGTTGTTGTATTGTGGAGAATATATACTCATGCAAAGAAAAAACAAAAATTTCTTTGGTACTTACAAGACAATAATAAAAATAATGAAGTTATAAAGGAGTTTAAAGTGTTGACACACCCTCTGTAATGTTTCTTTTCTAAATGCAACAAAGGAATTTAAGAAAATGTATGTGGGAAAATATACAAATTTTTAAAATGTCTATCAGAAGGCCCATTCTGAAAGTCTTTTTAACTAAAACATTAAAATTTTTTATATGTTGAAGACTCAAGTTCGAGCCCAATTAAAAGTGTTCATCAGTTCAGCTTTGATTACAAAAAATTCATTGCAGTTAACTTTGATCTAATTAAAGCGTTTCTGACGGAACAAAAATTAAAATTTATTGTTTTTTTAAATAATTAAAGAATAAAGCAGCAGGTTTACTATTTTGCGACTTTCTTGTTGCAGTTTTTTTTTGGGCCAATTTTGTTGCAATTCTTTTTGGTGCAATAATAGTTTGCGGTATATGAAAAAGTTATGGGTTATTTAGTATTTTTAATAAATGGCAATTATAAGTGTTATGCTTCTTATTTCTTGCAATTAAATCTTCGAAATTTTTATATACAAAAAAAAAAAAAAAATATTTTATTTTTGAACAAAAAATTTAATTTCAAGTATAAAAATATTTTTTATAGTGGTTAGTTCTGTTTCTTTGTTTCCATTCTAATTATTTTTTTTTTTTTTGTTGTTCAATTAATGCTTTTATTTTTATTTTTTTTTAATTTTTAAGGTTCTCGTTTTCTTAATTTTTAATTCATTTCCTTTCTCTTGAATTGCTAACAACCGATTTAAATGAAGAATCATTGACATTTTGTTGACACTGCCACTTGAGTGCTTTGTGGCTGTTATTGTTGTTATTTTGATTTGTTTGTTAAGAAAAGTTTTCTCTTCCGCCGCATTTATTTTGTAAGAAAAAGAAAAAACAAATTTCTTTTAGCTTTTAGTCAAGAATTATTTGTTTTTTTTTCTGGTATTGTGGCATAGACTTTCAAAAAATGCACTTAAAAAACAGCAAAGAGACTTTAAAGACAAGAGTTATGGTTGGAGGAGTACAAAAATATGTAACAAAAAACAACGCTATAGAAATATTGTTCTTGATTTTTGTCTATCAACATTTATTGCTGTCATTGCAAACTGGAGACTAAGATCTAATGCCTTTAAAAGAGGCCCGGTCCAAAAAAGACTGTACTATTTCAATACTTGTTTTTATACTGTAAAAAATCAATTAAACTTCTGTTTTCGTGAGCACTTTATGAACGGCCTTAATTTAAAAGAATTGGGAGTTAAACTGCCGAGTATTGGTAGGTTGGCAGGTTTCCTTTAGTAACATTACTACCTCAAATATCAAAGGATTACGCCCCTCGATGAAACTGTGTGCTGGTTTTGTTTGGAGGAAGATCACAGAGCTCATATTGTGCAATTGGGGATATGAGTAAATGTTTAATTCAATCAAATGGATCCGCTAAGATTAGACATTTTCTCCTAGAGAATTTATTCATCCTGGGTATTTATATATGGGCAACATATGTATGTACCAGTTGAAGTCGGTGGGCGATTGTTGTTTTTTTCTCTATTTATAAAAATTTTGTAAATGAAATGAACTGGTAAAGGTTTATTATTTATTTACTCAAAAATAACGAAGTAAAATACAAGGTAATTAATATTTGTGAGATCGTGGCATAGTGGTTAGAGCGTTCGCACAGAAACTCAAGCGACCGGGGTTCAGTCCCAGCGAAGGACAAAAATTATAAAATAAAATGTGCGGTTTTATCTAAAATTATAATTTAAAAAAACAAGAGGTTCCCCCCCTCCTCACCCTCCTCGATGTTCATCTGTAAGAAAAACCGCTCCCTGACAGATCCAGTCTATTCCACCAGAAACGAATGATCAGGAGAACAGCGCCACCGTCTGGGAAAATAGCAGCTAACCAAAGTAGTGAAGACGGTCCCCACTCACTATCAACATGCACCGACAATGGGGGTATAACGCTGGCCTTTGATAGCGACTTGTCTCATTGACATATGGCGTTCAATAAAATAAAAAAAATTCTATCCATCTATCTTCTATCTTCAATATTTCAATACAATGCACTCCATGAGTAGGGGTTTACTCCTGAGTAGTACTCTTAAAAAAAATATATTTCCTTTCTATGGGCACTGCTACACGTTCAATATACATATATCGTGATATTTGGATCGCGATTCATTTTAATGGATTGATGGATCACGAGCGTATGCTACAGGTTCAAAATTTATCGCGAGAGTATTCACGTTATTTTTGTGCAGTGCAGATCGGTTATTAAAAAAATGTCTTAAGCCGAGGAGTCCCACAACTCCTGGAATGCCTCCAAATTAAAAATAAAGTTCTTCAAAATAATTTTTTCGGTTGTTAATTCCGATTCGACCGGCAGGACCCACTAGCTTTGACGATCTTCTGCTATTACAATTTATTAAAACAAACTTTACACAAATGTAATAAAATTGTTTACTTTTTATTTGTTAAATTTTTTGCACTGCGTCTTTTATTTTATGTTTTATTTCACTTCTTATTAACGTATCGCGATCCGCGATCTGTATTTCATATTTTAGGCCATTCTGCGATATGGATCGCGATCCATCAATATTGCATGCTACACATTCAATAAATATCACGTGTAGCAGTGCCCTATAGCTTTCGAAAAGTATTTTTTCACAATAAACTCAAAAACTGATCACCGACTAAAAGTTTTCCGAGAAATTTTTTATACAATAAACTACACTACTACTATCTTAACTCCGTATTAAGCTAGTATTTTTTTTTTTTTATTATTAAGGTCAGCACTCAGGGGACAACCCCTACGCATGTTATACATTGTGCTGGTCTAGGAAAATGTGTTAAAAGAAGGAGGAAAGAGGGAGTAGTGTTTGTGAACATTTGCTTTTAACCTACTGGCATCGAAATTGACAGGAAAAACTTCCACGGAATATTGTTCCATAAACGAACAGTGCAGTTAAAGAACGAATTCTATAATGCAAAAGGATGTGCTCTGTGATTATCTGGAATCAAGTCTCTTATTTGATGAGAGCATCTCCCATTGTAGTACCGATAGAACTACTAAACGCACGTCACATTGCGCTGATAGAATTGGATACACTATCGTCGTAAATACGCAACTTCGCACTTTTCTGTATACCGTCAAGAAGCCCCGATTTTCCTTATAAAAAGCCCCTAATTTTTTGCAACTCCGGACGATTTTTTTTTTCTTAAATTTTTAATTTTATTATGTGGTAGAGGTTTAAGAATCTGGAATGCAAAAATAAAAACTCATTTATACCAGCTTCAAATTGTCATTGTTTTTTCCAATTTATAAAATTTTATTTGGTCTTTTCAATGTAATTCGATAATAAATGAAATAAATTAACTTGATTTGCAAAATAAATATCTTCTTTTGAAATGTTGTCTGCAAAAATGAAAAACAGTATTTTTGTTTCGTTTTAAAAATGTTTTCCACATAATCTTGTAAATTTCCAGTGAACGGGGGGGAAGCTTTAAAATAACTTTATCACTAATTTGCCATTAAATGACATTAAGACGGTATTTATTTTACTGAAATAAGAATCAAAATAATGAAAACGACTGAGAGATGATGATGCTAATGGTGATATAAAATTGTTATACTCTCTGTTGTCTTGTAAATCCTTCAAACTAATTTAGATTAAGACGCCGAATGGTATGTTTTTCTAGCCCCCCCCCCCCCCTCCCCTTTCCATGGTACCATATTTCATTGTTTATAAAGTCCTTTCCCTAAGTGTCTAGTAGTGGGTATTTATTCTGTGTTTTGCTTTCTTTTGCCAGGCTTTTCATTATTGTTATGAAATGTTACTTTTCTTTCTGTAACCCATGTTTTTTGTTTCATTTTCTTTAATACCAGCATTTAACATTCAAGGAGGAGCAAGAAATAAAGAAAAAAGTCTGGGCATTTTAGAAAAAATCAGCGCGAACAACATTAACAAATACTTTAAACAGCAGGCATTAACGAGTAAGAAAAAAAATATACGAAAAACGTCCTCTAAACAACAATAAAGTTAAGATGCCGCTATTCTTTTATATTCTCGCCTTGAGGGTCGTTGTCTTCATTATTTAAGATGATAGAAGAAAAAATAGGAAAATATTTGTCTCATTTGTAAAAAAGGAGGAAAATGAAAAAAAAAAATTCAGCGAAAATATTTAAATGAACATCAGGAGATTTTGCAATGAGAGCAAAGAAAGGGAAGAAATGGTATGACCTGTTTATAAGGGAATTCCTGAAAAAGTGAACAGTGATTAATTAGTAAGAGACCTCTCAACAGTTTTACTCATGCATTATTTTGAGTCAATGAAACTCAGATATGCATGTCATACTTTTGGTAGCCTTGATTCCGTCATGAAGCTTAAAACCAGTATAATACTCCGACTAAGTTATATCGTTTTTTTATTGTCTAATATATCTCTTTAGGCGAAACTGCCGTGGCTAGCTTGCACCTTGTTTAATAATAATTGCCAAAGAACTATATCTTCGAGGAATAAAAAAAATAAACAAAACACAAATAATTTGGGCGAAATTGAATCAATGGGCATGTTGGCTGTAATACAAAGTAAATGTTGATTTTTTATATATCTTGACAACGGTATTAGCAAAAGTTCCCAAATTTGGTAACTACCTATCATCAGTCAAACATTTTTGTTGGACTGAACAGGTTGCCCTGCATATAATGTGAATATTGATTTTTGTATATCTTAAGAACACTTAAAGTCAAACTTTCTAAATTTGGTCTGATTAATGATTAATCAAGTAGCCGTGTCATACATACATTCATAATTGACCAATACAACCCCGTGTCAAGGTTACGGCCTAGCTTCTCGCAACACTCATGTTGTGTGTGTTAATTTTTATCCATGAGTACCGGGACTTACAGTTTAAAGTCAATTCCGAACGAGAGATTTGAGAAGCTTTTTCATGGCAATCATTTACTCTCAGAGCATTTGCCAGAAGACTACTGCTTTATTTCAAGATGTCAAAGCTGAGATTTGTACCTGGCGCTATCGTCTTAGTAAGTCAACACACTAACCAGTAGACCACGGTGACTACAAATGTCAATATATCTTTTAGGCGCCGCTGCCGTTGCTAGCTTGCACCTTGTAAATTAATAATTGCCCAAGAAATATATCTTTAAAGAATAAAAAAAAACACTAAACATTTTGGCGGAATTGAATCAATGGGCATGTTGGCTGTAATACAAAATAAATGTTTATTTTGTATATATCTTGAGAACGGTATTAGCAAAGTATCTAAATTTAGACCAAATACAAATTAGGTTCAAATTATCAGGCATATTGCTAATTTTGATTTTTTATATTATCTTGAAAAAGTTATACTGACATTTTCTAAATTCAGTTTGAACAACTTCGCTCGTTTAATGCGGTTGTCCTAGAGAATGTTTTCGTTATAAAGTGATTTAAAAAATATGGTTTTAGTACAAGTGTGAGTACACACTGATATGCAAAAGGCTCAAGTCTTCTATAACGCTTGTTCCAAATTTAAATCTGTTTTTCATAAACCGTTTTGGTTTTTATTTATAATTTTTATTAATTATAATTAAAGAAAATAATACAAATATTTTTAAAGTACAAATGTAATTGAATCAAACAGTTGGCCTAACTAAACCACTGTGCATTCCTTCATAGATTATTTATTTATTCTCTGCTGTTTTAAATAAAACTGAGATACTGTTGAAAAAATTTAAAAAAAATCGTAAAATGCTTGTACGAGTATTTTACAAACTGTAAATTTTCTTGAGATTTTCAGGGTTTGTTTTCTTTTTATATTTTTTTCTGTGCGTTTTAAATGCGTTTTTTTTTCTTTTTCTTTTTATAGCCGTTTTGAAAGGGAGTGTGAAAAGTTTACAGGCAATCATTGAGTATTTAAGAGGATTTGTTGGTTGTCCTCCTCCTGCCTATCTTTGCTTTTAAATTTCTTTGTTAAATTATACGCCAAAACGGTGTCTGGGTAGTCAAAACAAAAAATGTTTTTGTTTGTTTTTAATGGCACTTCGTTATTTCTTTACAATATTTTTAAAAATAAAAAAAACAAATATTCTGCGATTTGTCTTGAATATGATGTTCTTCCTTGGCGGGCATTCGAGTAAATGGGGTTAAATGCTGCTCAAGTTTTATTTTATTTAACAACAACAACAAAAAAGTTGGTCTTTTACTTTCTTTCTGTTGTTGTTGTTGATGGTGTTGTATTTGTATTTGATTTTGTAATGCATTAACATGATTAACTTGGCAAAGTAGCCGGTCGCATGTGTTTCAACTTTTTCACTGCGTCAACATTTTCTATAAAAATGTCTGCCTGTTGTGTTAAACAAAAAAAAAAAATAAAATCATCAACCTAAACATCACAATCACATCATGATTTTTTCCTCGTCATCCAAATCATTATAATCTAATGAAGTGTAAATATTTTTTTTATGCATATATTCAGTTTTATAAAATAAACGACTTTAATATCCTTTTTATTTTGTGGTTTTCTATTGAAAAATAATATGCTTGTCTCTCTAAAATATAATATTTTCCCCTTAAAATCCATTCACTTATCTATTTTAATGTTGCCATTTGCTTTACTGTTTCCTTTATTTTTTCACATTTTTAATATCATTTTGGTTTTATCTGTGGGAAAAATAAACAATTTTTATACTCAATAATCATCGTCATCACAAAACGTCATTATCAAAGATATTAAAAGTCATCATCAGCCTTTTTAATGTTTTCCATATGAAATTTGTTTAATGATTTGTGCGTTTATTTTTTTGTTTATTTTTAAAAGTCTACTAAAAATCCTGGTCTATTCTTTAACAGTTTTGAGTATGTTTTCGTATCACTTTTACCGTTGAATTTAAGCTATTATTGAAATTTTGTTAATATTTTTAAAAATCAACAAAGAAATCACACAAACTGCTGGCATTTATCACTTCTATGAAATATTGAAAAAATTAAAGGGTGCAACCAACTTAATTCGTTACTTATACTCACTCGATTTTGAGAATTAGGTTAAGGGGAGCCTATATTTTAATTCTTAAATATTGAACGGCATTTGCTTTCTTATAATAAATTCTTGTTAATGCAAATACTCTTCATATGTAGTCCATTTTACGAAACATTCTATGACTTTTTGTGACATTCCGATACAACTGATTCAAATCGTAGTACTCCTGATTGTACAAGTTTTCATATAAAATAATCATCACTTTAACTTTTAAACATCAGCTTTTTAACAAGTCCAAGGTCGGTATAGCAGAAATGTTAGATAGACTAAGAAGTTATCTACTGAACGTAAAAGTTTGTAAAATTAATCTTGTCATGATCACCAGCTCGGCTTTGGCGTAGTTTAATTAAGCGAATTTGGCATCATTATTTATATCTAAAGATGTACTAAAACAAACACAGACAAACACACATACAACATTAACTGATCGTTGTTTATTTGAAAAATAAGCAGCAGTTACTATTGTCGCCAAAAGCTAATTGGCTGTTGTGCTCTCATTGATCTAAAAGCACAAATCTCTTTTGTAAAAGCCCGAGCACAATATGCACATGACTTGAACTCAACTGTTTTAAAATTAATGATAAAAAACAATCACATTTGTTTGGTAAATATTCTCTGAAAGGAATGCAAGAAGAGCCCAAAATTTATTGAAAAACAACGAAATGTTCATTCTTTTCTATAAAATACTATTTAATAACGTAAAATGCTGGAGATAATTGGAAATGTATCTGTGCAAAAGTAAAAATGTAGTTGTGTTTGTGAGAAAATGAGAATTACACTACTGAACGTGTAAGTAGCAGTATCAGAAACTGTATGAATTTTTTTTTAATTTTTTTAATTTTTAATTTTTTTAATTTGTATGTAATATTTCATCTAAAACTTAATTACTTTAAGAAAAATTTATAAATACTACTCTGCTATAAAGAAATAAAAAGTACGTTTCATTTTTTAACAAAAAAAATTTAAGTTTTGTTTTTTTCATTAAATTTATTAAAAATTTTATAAAAATAATGAAAATGTCGCTGAAAAACTTTTAAACTATATTCTTAATTATTCTATGATAAAAAAGGTATTGGATTTTCAAATGCATTTATAATAAAAAATATTTGTTTGCAGTGCTATTAATTTTGTTTTCACTGCAAACAATAAATCAGCGTACATCCATCACGCATGTTAACTCATCGCTGTTTCAGTGACGACTGAAAGCAAGAGCGTAAGAATACATGTGAGTTTAGCAAAGACACAATTGTGTATGAAATTTTTATTTTTGCACAGGCCTGATCTAAAAGATGTTACTATAAGTATTTTGACAGGACTTTAGCCGGCGGTTTCATGTACTTTTTTGAGAAAAAATTTAATCAGATATTCAACTCAGACACTAAGTTTATAGCTACCCGTTGGTCTTTATTCTGAATTGAGTTCCAAATGTTTTAAAATTGCCGGTTATTTCTCCAATTTAAATTTTAATGTCAATTTAATATTTCACTAAAGTCTAGGCCATTCTTCTTTACGACTTTAATTAAATAATTGGGTTCGTACTGTGTTATTGTCCAAAAATTTTGCGCAGAAGAAGGTGATCATTGAGAAACCACACTCTTAAGTAGTTAGGGAACCTCAATGATAGTACACTCGTTGATCTTATAGCGGTCTTTATTAATTATATTCGATTCTTCGTAGTGAGCGATCGTGAACGAGTGTGCTGGGTGTTATGTTTCAGTCTTCTCATTCTTCTTTTTATTTTCTTTCCTTTTCTTGCTATTGCTTCTTGCCTCTTTCTTGTATGAAGAGAGCCATATGGTACGATGTATCTCTGGGTGAAGACATAGTTGTGATTTACTACATTCTTCAAGAATTGGTAAAAAAAAAATAGATTAAAATATGCAGATTTTTTTACTGTGGTCTTGTCGCAACTATAAAGAGTTTAGCTAATCACCTAGAAGATTGTAGCGCAATACAAGATTGCATTCAGTCATGATGGCCGTTCTGTTGAAAATATCGTGAATGTGGCGGAAGATCTTGCAGAGAACGTCGCGTAATATGATATCAATTGGTGATCTGTATAGAGAATGTCTGCCTGTTATTTTTAGTCAGTTGGTCTTTTAATTGCATGTTCAATATATCATTTGATTAACAAATGTTCTTTAAACCCTATGCTTTAATTGTTCAATGTACTTATTAAAGTCCTAAAGAAAATCTGCCAGCATTACAGAATTACGTAGCAATAATATACTTTGGGTTAAGTAGTGCGAACTTAAATTAATCGGGTCAGAAACTTCGCCTGGTATCTAAAATACAATTAATAACCAGTGGTTATGTTCAGTTAAATGAAATCGAGTATTTTTTTCAAGACAAATAAAACTTATTTGGGCGCGTTAATGATTGAATGAAATATCACTTGCTTTTGGTTTACAGACTACCTTCGTACGTGTAAATGTTAATCAAAATTCCATATGTAATTCACGGGGTAGAATGCTAGACTGATGACATCTGTTGTAGTAGAATCAGCTTTTTTTTCTTTGAAAAACTGTGTTGATTATTTGCATACTATTTGGACAACCTAGTATCCAATAAAATGTAGATACTCTTCAAATCAGAAGCTTAAACTTTAAATGTTAAAGGTCACCGATGAATTTACTCATTGACAGGCTTGCCGTCCTGTACTGTATACTGCTCTGAAAAAAAAAAAAAAATCTTCCTCAGCTGTATAAGTAAACTTGATATTATTGAACCCTTGTTCAAAATGCCATTTAATAATAAAAAAATCGATTGCGGGTTTTTAGCGGACTTTAAAATATCATAATTTATGTTTCAAACAAACCTGTTGGTATTTACAGTTCAAATATCTTGAAAAACACACAAATTATACTTGATTTCTATTCCTTGTTTAAGCCTTGTAAAACTGTATAGTTAGTAATACATGCCACAACGTATGTGGCATGTGAAATATGCAACAACTTTGGCTGCATATAAAACGTATCAGTACAACACCCTCTAAATTTTAAATAACGATGATGATAACGATAATGCTGCTGTTTTTCATTATTTTTTCTTTGTGCATTCGTTGTAAAATAACAAAGTTATCAGACTTTATGCAAAATAAAGTTTCTAAATACTCAACATTCTGTTGCATGCCACTTTTTCTAAAATTAAACTAAATGTTCTTGTAATTTCTTTTTTGTATTATTTTTTTTTTTTTGCTATGCCTTTTATATCTTAAATTTATTGAGTCAGTTTCTGTGTGGTGGGTGGTACTGTTTTCGATTTCTTTTTTGAAATGTTCTACAACTAGATAGTATTGTAACTCTGTGGAGTTCTTTTTATTTTCTTTTATTTTTTGTTAAATTTCTTTGTGAAATGATATAGAAATTATGAAATAATGAAATGAAATGTTTAAAATTAAACAAATCCTTATAAAAACCCTCATACGGAAACACTTTTTGTGGTTGGTCTCTGTATACCAGATTTTATTTAACTTTTAAATGCTTGTAAAGAAGAAGTGAATTAGAGTTTGTTTTTGAAAATTCCCAAATGTGTAATTAAGCAGAGACGTTTTAAGAAGCAGGGGAAGTCAAATAAAACTTTAAATCTATTCAGTAAAATGTTACACCACAAGAATGTTATGAAATTGTGATTTTTTTATTTATTAAAATTATTTTATGAGTTTTGGAAGTTCTAATCATTTCGAAATACGTATACTGTCGAAGGAAGCTATTGAATATTAATGAGAAATGTGTATTGATTTAGAGATGCAGAGATTATGCTATGATATAAAAGAAAGTTTTCCTTAAATTTCTTGTGTGTTTTTGTTAGAATGAATCATGCCTTTTGTTCGTATTGAACCAAGAAATAAGTTAATAAAAATTGCGCAAATCTTATTCCTATACAAAAAAAAAAAAAAAAAAAAAAAACAGATGTGGTTCCAGAAACAACTTCCTAATATTGCTTACAGCATAATTAAAGACATAACAGAAACATGCTAAACACTTTACATAAGAATCTACAGTAAGGGACAAAATTGTTCACAAAATTACAAAAATTTATAATAAATTCAAAAAAGTATGTTTTATGGCCGTAATTTCAAGGAAGGGATACCTATCAGTGCATAGTTACCTACGGTGTTAACAAAAATTGGTAATTTCAACCTCTAGGTAAGGCATATCCGATAGGTAATATATGGTGTATCTTACACTATGAATTTCGGTTGGTTTATTCATTAGGTAAATGTTTTTCTTTTGAAAAAATGCCATTTATTTTTGAGAAAGGGAAAAAAATATTAAATTTATTAAAAAAAATATTAATAATTTTATAAACAACAAATAAATAGGATTAGAGTAGCTGAAGTATTTGCATTATTTGCTAAAATTGATTACATAGTCAACACATACAAATTTTACAGAGTGTTTTTAATTTTTTTAGCTTAATTTAACTGTGCTGATTATGAAAATAACACTAGTTTTCTTTTAGTTTTAAATATACACGTACGCTTAAAATTATTACAAAGGTGTGATAATTTTACTCACTTTATTTGAAACAGTCACTGGGACTAAGGAATAAAATAATTTTTATAACATTTTCTTGGATCAGTTATCTGTATCCCGTGATCCCAAAAAAGATTGTATTTAGTATTCTGATTTCTGATTTCCAAGAAAAATTTGAAACACAAAAAGGAAATATTGCCAGGTTCGTCTTTTTTTTATTTTAAAGTTTGGGTCTTTTATTCGTTGTCTAATTTGTGGTCCATCTTTCCTCAGACGAGAAAACTTTTTCAGAAGATACAAAATATATTTTCCACTGACGTTTATCATACTTTAGTTTTTATAACATATGCAGATTTAACGAAGTCCAAGGTTATATTCACGACAAATTACAAACTGTCATCGGGACCGTTTAAAAATGTCTTCTCTTTGCAGCCATTTTAGTTTTGTGTTATTTTTACTTTTAACCTACCAGTTGATAGTGACTTGTCATACACCGTTGGTAGTTTAAAAAATCTCAAAAACCAGATCTATTACGCAAATTGTAGTGTGATTTTTGAAAAATACATCGAATATGATATATAGATGATATATGTTTATTAGGTAAATTTGTTGGACAGTATTATAAAAAGAGGAAGGATTTTTTCAAATCGAAATATGGAGTGAAGATTTTAAAAAATAACATTAAAATTTTTTTATATTAAAAGAAATAAAAAATTAAAGTAAAATCACTATTTGATAAATATTTTTTGTATAAAATATACCGTCTGATATTTAAAATTGCCGCAAGATATGCTTTTAAATAAAAAAACATTGAAAATAACTTATAGTTGCCATGTTTTTGAACAATTCTAGTTGGTTCATACACGTAGGCAAAACAAATGTTTAGATTACCGAAGCCATTTTACCGACTAGTTAAAAATATCTATTAGGTACTTACACCAATAGTTATCCTATCATTGAAATTACGGGCATTATTCAAATATATTTTAATTTTTTTTACCTATATAGAATAATGTACATCTAAAAAACGTAAAAAGAACAAAATTTTAAAAGAATGTGTGTTAAGAGTAAAAAAATAAATATTAATTTAAAAATTCACATGTGAACAATTATGACCGTTGTTGAATATTCCATTGATTTTAGGTCCTAATATTTGGTATGTACACCATTTGCTTTTTTAACTGCCTTAATACTTTTTGGCATACTTTTCACTAAATTCGTCAAGACATTAGGGTCAATACTTTCCCAAGCTTCAACAGCACGCTCCCAGAGTTCGTCTACGGTCTTTGGAGGGTCTTTTTGAGCAAAAATTTTTCTCTTTAATATGGACCACAGGTGTTCTAATGGGTTTAGATCCGGCGACTGAGGAGGCCAATCCAAAAGCTTGAACCCATTTACTTCAAACCAACGTTTTGTTATCTTCGCGGTATGCTTAGGATCGTTGTCCTGCATAAAGATGCTATTCTGTCCCGGATCTAAACCAAATATGTCGAGACTTGGAATGTATGAGTCTTCTAAAATGTCTATATAATCTTTAGCACACATTTTGCCTCTAATTCGGCGAAGTACTCCAAGTTGATTCCCGCGAAAACAGCCCCAAGCCATTAATGAGCCAACTCCAAATTTAATTTAAGACGCCTAGAGTTCGCGAAAAAATATGAAAAATTCACTTTTGAAGTCTGGATGAGTGTAACATGGTCCGATGAAACAAAAATTAATAGAACCGGGTCAGACGGACGACAATGGACATGGGTGGATAAAAGTGTTGGTGTAAAAGAAAGAAATATTTGCCAAACACTTAAATTTGGAGGTGGCTCATTAATGGCTTGGGGCTGTTTTCGCGGGAATCAACTTGGAGTACTTCGCCGAATTAGAGGCAAAATGTGTGCTAAAGATTCTATAGACATTTTAGAAGACTCATACATTCTAAGTCCCGACATATTTGGTTTAGATCCGGGACAGAATAGCATCCTTATGCAGGACAACGATCCTAAGCATACCGCGAAGATAACAAAACGTTGGTTTGAAGAAAATAGGATCAAGCTTTTGGATTGGCCTCCTCAGTCGCCGGATCTCAACCCATTAGAACACCTGTGGTTCATATTAAAGAGAAAAATTTTTGCTCAAAAAGACCCTCCAAAGACCGTAGACGAACTCTGGGAGCGTGCTGTTGAAGCTTGGGAAAGTATTGACCCTAATGTCCTGACGAATTTAGTGAAAAGTATGCCAAAAAGAATTAAGGCAGTTAAAAAAGCAAATGGTGTACATACCAAATATTAGGACCTAAAATCAATGGAATATTCAACAACGGTCATAATTGTTCACATGTGAATTTTTAAATTAATATTTATTTTTTTTACTCTTAACACACATTCTTTTAAAATTTTGTTCTTTTTACGTTTTTTAGATGTACATTATTCTATATAGGTAAAAAAAATTAAAACATATTTGAATAAAACATACTTTTTTGGATTTATTATAAATTTTTGTAATTTTGTGAACAATTTTGTCCCTTACTGTATATATTAATATGTGAGCGAAAAGGCTTGTACCCCTTTCTTAGAAAACTGTGCTATGGAGAAATATGCAATTTAGCACTGTTAGGGTCTATATAAAGAAAAAGTGTTTAAAGTAGTATTCTTTCTTCTAAAAATACCTCAAAAGCGATGCCCGAAAGCATAGATATAGTATCCAACTCTATCAACCCTACCGCCATTGATAAGCACCTTAACCCTTTCCTGCACATGGCCGAGATGCCTCAAAATAGATTTTAAACTACCGGCCCATGCATGAAACTTGTAATATTAAAGAAGTTTTTATTTTATTTTAATTAATGCAACCTGAATAAAGTTTTTCGAGAAAAATTGCAGATTTTCCCAATTACGACGCTTCTGCCTGATTGCTTTATTTTTCTTTACCATTTTGGACCTGTATAATGTGGTTTTGCTTATCTAAGCAAATATGGACTTCAACAAATCCATACAATTTATGAGTATAGTGTGAAATGTTACAATATTCCTGTATGTCTGAGGTATGAGTTCATATGTGTTACGAGTACATTCAAACATACATACCTGAGATAATGAATATCTTTGTTACCACTACCTGTAGTAGTCTTTTGCAATTTTATCTGATTGAGTGTGAACTGAACACTACCGGAGGTGGTTACGGTTTCTGTTGTTGCTGTTGTTGGTATTTTTTTTTCCTATTCAAAGTATTCTTTGTATTTAAACAGAACGTTAGTCATACTTACAAACCAATTGTGTATGAAAGATGATCTAAAACGGAAATCCTATGGGCCACCATCTATTACAATGCGGTACAAAACTCTACCACCCCACCACCACTCTGTTTTTGAAATGTATGTATATTGAGAGTTTAGATTTTTTTCAAAATCATAAATGCTGTTACAGACGGACAGACAGTTGGATATTTGCAACACATTGTAACTTCTTGTGGTAACTGTTTATGGCTTTGTTGGTTATTGAATTAGCCCAATAAACCAGAAAAATAACTCAAAAAAGGTTGGGGAAAAGCAAAGAAATATGAACAACTGTTAGAGACTATAAACAGGGCCCCACTGTTTGTTCAACTCTTCGTATTCTAATTTAAAAACTACCCGTATAGGAGAAAATGTTTTTATAAATGAATACGAGTGTACGTTTTGATGTAAATTTGTGTTGATGTTTGCATGTGAGCATTTCATAATCATATTCTGGCAAAAAAAAAAAATAGCTAACAGTGCTGTACGAAATTAAATTTACAACTTAAATAAAAGAACAAAATATCATCTAATAATTAATAAGTAATATAAAATAAATGTCAGTTCGTACTTAGAGCTAAAATAAATATAATTACTTATTTTTATTTTTTATTATAATTTGTAGCACAAAATATAGTAAAAACGTAAAATATTTAAATCCGTTTTTAATTTTTTTCTACATCCAAATCATTCTCAATTTTTCTCATTTTTTGTTTTTTTTTGTTTTTTGTTTTTGAGAGCAGTTTCTCTAATTTTTTCCATTCAAACATTTAGTCTTTATCACAAATGTAATCTAAAATAGCTTCTTTCAAAATCAAATTTCTTTATGTAGAAGTAGTAGAAGAAGTGTGCCGACATATCGTCGTGTGGGAGTTTATGTGCTCTATCCGCCATTTCATTTTACTCGAGTTAATGATACCACTTTAGGCATTTGGCACCAAAATTTTTAAAATCTGCAATCCGTTTTTTGCTATTTATCTTCGAAACTGGACGAAATATCCGACAACAGATTACAGACTTAAAAAATTTGGGGTCGTAAACCTAAAGTGGCATCATTAACTCGGGATATATAAAAAATATGAAATGGCGGATAGAGCACTTAAACTCCCGCACGCGGACATGAAGGTGAGTTTATTCTAGTTATAAAAACAACACATGCTTTTTGTTTGCCCCCTTATATATAACATTATTGCGCCTTTAAAATAAAACCGCTTTACTCTCTCTTTTAAATTTTTCTAAATATTCAGTAAAATGTAGGTAGTAATGCCATGCCTAAAAATGTAAATCGACTTCTATAACAAAATACTCCTTTCAAAACTGCCACTTCATTTGGTGCATTTCAAAGAACTGTGTTCCTTTAATTCACTTCTCTCCATAGTTAAGTATACAAATCGGGAATGGTTTAAGTCTCTTCAATTTCTTATAAAAAAGGAAAACTTTTCTTATAAAGTTACCACGTCCACTTGGTGCATTGTATTTATTTGATTTATTATTTTCCATATGTATGTAGTCGCCGTGGTCTACTGGTTATTGAGTTGGCTTACTAAGACGACAGCATGGGGTTCAAGTCTCAGCTCTGACATCTTGAAAAAATAAATATGAAAAAATTATTTCTTTCGGCGACTACTTCTCAGCAGTCTTCTGGCAAAAGCTCTGGCAGTAATTGATTGCCATGAAAACGCTTCTCAAATCTGTCTTTCGGAAACGACTTTAAACTGTAGGTCCCTGTACTCATGGATAAAAATTAACACACACAACATGAGGCCGTAACCCTGACACAGGGTTGTAATGGCCAATTATGTATGTACTTATTTTCCATATTTTTTATTTTGAAATGGTAAATAATTTTCGTTTAAAATCTATCACATCCCCTTGCTGCCCTAAAAACTTTCTATAACTTTGATTCACTCTGGTGATGTCCCTTTTGTATTCAAATTGTAAATGAATTTAGTTTTTTATTAAATACCTTTTACCAGCTTTTAATAGCCCAAATAATATTTATTTTTTCGTAAAAAAAAGATCTATTAATTTATATATAAGCGTTTAATTAAGCTTTAGGTCTAATATATAATTATTTTTTCGATATTTCGCTACTTCTCTGCGTAGCTTCTTCAGGAAATATTTTTATTTTTTTTTTTTTTAAAGCTTAATTAAACGCTTATATATATTTATCAATAATAAGGTCAACTAAACTTATTAATACGATCCATTAATTTTATTTAGTACTGTCAGTGTATCACTGCAATTGTTTATTGCTACAAAGTTGCTTCTTTCCTGCATTTGCTTTGTCAAATTGTTGTTTATTTGTGTGTCTATTTGCTTGCCTATCTGTCTATCTGTTTTTGTCTGTTTAACAAGATTTCTAGGTAATGAGCTGTGAGCTATTTTTATGCTGTTTATGGTTTCATTCAAAAACATATACGAATATCATCATCAGCATCATCATCATTTGTATACCTTTTCTCACCACCATATTTTTCCAATAAACTCCTCAATCATTATGCCAGTTTGTGTGTTTGTTACGCAGACAAAATCAAATTTTCACTTCGTTTTAATCAGAAGAACTCAATTAAGTTTTTTGAAAATTTTGAAAAATAACAACAATAAGAAAAACAATATTGATATGATTTAAGTAAAAAAGAATATGTTTCATAAACATAAAAGGATTTCTATAATATGGTCAATTATGTATGTATGTATGTATAATATGGTTTCAACTTCTATTGAATTTCAATTAATTTTAATAAACGTTTAATAAACTCGATAATTTTGAAAATAATTGTTGCATCACTATACTTGAAATAATGGAGTGAGGGTGTATTGTATTGAGCTGATTTTTGCAACACTTGTACTTTCGCTTCAGATACCAAAAAAACATTTAAAAAAATTTTTATTTAATTTAAACGTTATCAGTAATTAAAGGTTTTGTTAAAAACTTTTTTTTTAAATTTTGTAAATTTATTTCTAACAAATCAAACAAAATTAATAAATAGGGTATTGATATGGTATTATACGTCATTACCCAAATGACCATGTAGTTTTATTAATAGAAAAAAACATTTATAAATTCACCTTATGATTTGTTATCCTAATCTTCAAAAGACTATGCCTTCAATAAAATAAATACGATTGTTAAATAATGTTCTCATCTGTCAGAGACAATTCCTTCACCGAAGCCATTTTCTTCTAAACACAATACATTATTTTTTGCAAAGTTTTTTCAATCTAAGAAGAAAAGGCATCGGTGAAGGAATTGTTTGTCAGCCGAGTAGAACATCTTTTCGCATCCAGCTATGGAAGTCTCATCAGAGTTCTTTGTGTTCTGTACAAATTCATGCAAATCATCAACTATTTAACTCACACTTTTAATAGAAATTATATATTGGAATTATATTTTTTCTATATAGCCTGTAATGTGATGATAGTCGGAGACTAACTAAACACATCACATTTTTATCATATTCTCCTTTTTTATCTCTGTCATTGCATTTTCTCTTTTGTAATTGTTATTCATTCTGTAGCCGAGATTCCCGACCATAGCCGAGACTTAATCTAAATTCTTAATAGAAATTTTTTTTTTGTATTTTAGACCAATACTCAGGGGTAAACCCCTACTAAGTGCTGTGCATTGTATTGGAATTTTTAGAAAGGACATTACATGAATGAGACGAATTGCTGTGAATTGATCATTCAAAGGCCAGTGTTATACCTTCACCCTTGAATGATCAACAGCAATTACCTCATCGTTACATGTTGATTGTGTGGTGAGTGCCTTCGCTAAGTAGGTTTAGCTGTTATCTGTTACTTCCCAATATTCTTCTCCTGATTATTCGTTTTTTATTGGCATTGGTTAAGGTGGAATAGAGTGGAATGTCGGGGAGCAGTTTCTTTGTAGATGGTCTTTTTGGAGGGGGGAGCCTCTTATTTTTAAATTAAAATTTTTGACAAAAGCGCAAAGTAACTTTTTAATTTTTCACCTTTGCTGGGATTTGAGCCTGGGCTGTTTAAGTTTTGGTGCGAGCGCTCTAACCACTATACTTAATAGAATTAAATTTCTGAACTAGTTAAGGTATTTTAAAAGATAAAAGAATTTTTTTTTTATATTTAGTTTTGTGTCCATTTGTTAGTTTCTTTGCAATATTGGGGAATACTATTTTTTGTGTTTTTTTGTTAAATAAATATTTGAGGCACATTGGGGTGTGAAATTCCAAATTTTTAAAACAATTCTAAAATATTTTTGTGTGTTTTTTCATGAAATTAAGACCACAAATTAGCCTTAATTGTATGTTTTTTTTTCATTTAGTAATATGATAGTTAAAGAGACTCTTTTTGAGGAGCTTGTGCTTCTTTATATTTCCTTTCCTTAAAAATGTTATATCCCGTAAATCCTGAAATTTTTTCCCCAATTTAATTTTTATTTATTTATTTAGAAACTCCTTGACAAACAGTACAGGCAGTACAGTAAAAGACCCGTAAAAATTAACTTTTGTCAAAAATTGTAATAAAAAATTAAAATAAAAAAATTGAAAGTAAATTATAAAACAAAGAAAGGAAAGAATAATAAAAAAAATAAATCCCGGAAATATTTACACAGTTTGTAGAAAAAGGCGGAAATAACAAAATAAGTAAATTGTCTGCAAAATAAAAATTTTGTTTTTCATGCATAACAAATACCCTCAAAATACGGCAAAAGAGAGAGTAAATAAATAAAAAAAAACTGTTTAACAAGATGCTCACAAACCATTTATTTTTTACACACTAAACCGTGCAGAAGAACGTAGAAAATAGAAGCAACGCACCCCACTTTTAAGACAAATTTTCCAATTTTTTTATTTTCTATATAAAATCTTGGTTACAAAACTTGTTTTCTTAAGAAAAAATAAGTCAACAGACATTTAAAAAACCTGTTGATTTGGTAGTTTAAAAGAAAAAAATATCGGAATTCAAATTTGAATCACAAGAAAAAAATTATAGAAGACTGTAATTTTTCATTTTCTTCCTTAAATAAAAAATAAAAATAAAAAAGAACTAACAGCCCTGTTATTTATTAAAAAGGTATTCAAAAAAACGTTTATAGACGACGTACTTTGGTTGTCTGTACGGCAGGAGGCAGTTGCAGAGAAATTGATTATTAAGTGCCGTTTGTGAACATCCTGTTGCATTTCCTTCACTTCATTAATTCATTTGGACTTTTAGTTGACCGAACGTCTCTTAATCATGATTTATGGTTTCATGGCAGGCTGGTAGAAAGCACAAGCAGCTTGTTATCCTCTAAATGGACACTCTCTCGTATTGAATTCTTTTTTTTTCTTGCTGAATTTTTTTATTTTAGAGGAAGTTTTTAATTTATTTATTTGGTTTTTCAAATTAAAGACATTTGCATAATTACTAAAATGAAATACTGCAGGTAGACTACATAGATAAGGGCTGGTTTCATTTTTGTGTTCAAAGATTTAAAAATAAATCATTTAAAATATTTTTTAAAATACATATATATGAATGTATATGCAAAATATCTAATCATAATGTAAGTAAATGCCCGCTAGAAATCAGTGTTTGTGTCGTTATAAAGTAAATTTTTTTGATTTTTAAAATTCCATTACCTTAAAACCTAAAATTTCTTAGTTTATAAGAGCGGCATCTCAGAATCCTGAGAAATTACAAAATAACGCCCCCTTTTTCTGGAAACTCAAAAGCCCAGGAAATAAAAAACCCTATTGTACATACAGCTTTATATACAAACAACTTTACTGTATATACCAAACTCATGTAAAGCATATACATACTCGGAAAAATTAAAAGTTTATGTAAACAAAAAAAAGAAACAAATCAGGGACTGTAACCGTTTTAAGTTATATCGAAAAATTTATTTTTTAATGGTTATTTTGAGAGTTTTTCCAAAAAAGGTCAGCAGAAAAAGTTATTTTTCAACGGAAAAATAAAAGTTAAAAAAAACTCTCATAAATAGAGTTTTATTTTTTCGTCATAAAATAAAACTCATTTTGTGAGTTTAATTTTTCAGTCAGAAAATAACAGTTATTTTTTGAGTTTTATTTTTCCGTCATAAAATAAAACTCTATTTAGGAGTTTTATTTTTTCGGTCATAAAATAAAACTCGTTTTTATGAGTTTGAGTTTGAGTTTAATTCTGATTTGACACATTATCGTCTGCAAACTATTACAAATGTCATATCTATCATATTTTGTTCCGTGCAGAACGTCGTAATAGACGCAGTCATCGAACCCGCTTTCATCCTCCTAGTCAAATATTTGTAACATTTTTAGCAAGTTCCGGCCGTTATCGGTTTTAATTGCGTAAATTTGCTCTTTTTTTAATATTAAAGCACCCTAAAAATCGTTTAATTTGAGATTTTAGGTATTCAGCTATAAAAACCAATAAAATAAAGATACCACAAGCAACGGGATTGATTAAAGATAAAATCTGTATTAAAAATGAGTTTTATTTTATGACGGAAAAATAAAACTCTCTTTTTAAAGGTTTCATCTAAACTTTTATTTTTCCGTCAAAAAGTAACAGTTAAAATCTGATTAATGATCACTTATGCAAGATCACCACAGAGAGAGCTCTCCAAGACGATTAATTTGGTATATAACATCATATATGTCTGTCGACTCTAATACGATGATTTTTTTAGTTTAATTTTTAAGCAATAACTGTTATTTGCGGTCCCTGAAACAAATTTAACTTTTGATTAAGAGTTGTTTACATAAACCGATATACTCAGAGTACCACTTATAAAAAATATGACCGTAATTTAATTCCCACAAAATATTCTATACATACATACTTTAAATATGCTCTTGAAATTTTTTGTGTTTTTTTTTTGGATTGAGGCCAGCCCTCAGGGGATGAGGACATTTAAAATTACTATTATCGAATCTGATATCATGTCCTGCTTTAAAAATGAGAACGGCAAGGAAATTGGTTGCTGTTGATTGATTATTCAATGGCCAGTGTTATACCTTCACCACAGTAAAGTTTAAATTAGGAGAGGAATAACAAAACAAAACTGTAAAGAGAGCTATTGTTCTCCGCCAACGTAGCTAGTTGAAACCTTGCAGTGTAAGCCTGTACACCATTACAAGGTGTTTATCCCACGTAGAGGTAAATTATAAATACATATAAAATATAAAATTCTCGTGTAGCGGTGTTTGTTGCCAAACTCCTCCGAAATGGCTCCACCATATTCATGAAATTTTGTGAGCATATCGGGTAGGTCTGAGAATCGGTCAACATCTATTTTTGATACCCTTAGATGTTAAGGTGACCCTCCCAAAGTGTAAATTTATGCCTCACCTAAATAACGTACCGACTTCGATGATATTTTAAAATACATAGTAGAAGTACTAGGAGGGGCGATACAGGGGATTTTTCCCCCTATCCCCAACTAACAAACTGATTTTGAATTTTGTTGGTGTCTTAACACAACTTTAGATTAACAAATGTAAATTTTCACATCTATTTTTATACCCCTAAATGTTAAGGTACCCGCCCCAAAGAGAAATTTATGCCTCACCTAAATAACGTAATGACGTCGATAAAACAGGGTATTTTTCTCCCTATCCCTAACTATTAAACTGAAGTACCGAAAATGGCGGGTAATCATTTATTAAAATTATTAGTAATGCAGACATTGATCATGTACATACATATCATATGTCAATGTTGACTTTTGCAGTTCGGTGAAGAGTATCAAATATATTTTAACTAAAAAAATGTTTCCTAAAGCAAATTTTTAAGGCAAAACAACGTTTGCCGGGTTAACTAGTGTTTGTATATAAAAATATGAATGTTTCTAAAAAAATTATATGTGAATTCATAATAAATTCATGGCTACAATAAACGGTTCAATTACCGGAGGCAACTTACCGATTACGTAGAGATATGCATTTCGTACTTGCACAAGTAGTTGTTACAATAACGTGTATAAGAGCTAATTAAACATACAAGTGACTCCTTTTGTGGTACGAAATTAGGCAAACGGGATATAATTTTTTTTTTGACAATTCTTTGATAAAAATTGTTTGCCTGTTGAAAAATCTTATCAATTAAAACCTATAAGAAGAAATAGTCTGACGGTTTTTTGTATTGATATATTCTCGGCTTTTTGGTGATCTATATAAAGTAACAATCGATTCTTTAACAGTGGTCACAATGTAATGTTTAACTGCCAACGCAATTAAAAGTTAAAAGTTGCCCGACTTCTATATCTTAGATGCCTGATCAATTTTTCCTGTAACTGGCTTCATGATTATTATTATATATTTTAACTAACTCACAATGGGCTCAACACATGTTATGTTCTTCTACCTTTATGGAAGTAATGCATCCTTTTCATTATCGCATTTATTTTCCATTTAAAAAAAATTCCTTTAAACTTTTATAATGGGAGGTAGGAAACAAATTTCATTGGCTTAAAAAGTGATTTATTTTAGAATTATTACCATTAAAACAAAAGTATTAAATTTTTATTTTCTATATCAGACTTCCTGGATTAAGTGTCTGCCCAAAGAAGCTTAAAAATAGACATAAACAAATCCCATTGTACTGCTCAATTACCACCTAAATGAATATACAGAATCAATAGCCAGCGATAAATTTAAAAACCGATACCAATAATTTGGATTCTTTACTGTGCTCTGGTATGTGGCGACCATATGATGCAAATGTAGGAAAGAAATTCAAATTTTATTTCAAATAAAATGGTTTTTTATTATTTTTTTTTTTTCGATATTTAAACAAAACTCTCTCGGATCATTATCTAAAGTATTGTTTTTTTATTTTGTGCCGTCTTTTGATTTTTGTTCTTTTGTGTTTTAAAAATTTTATGCAAAAGCATTTACGTAGCATTCAGGCAGACAGATAGTTGACCTGTTTGCCTCTATAAATGCTTTATTTACTGCCTACCAACCAACACTTGCCTTAAACACCATAATAAATTAAAAAAATAAATAGAGAAAATATGGGAAATGAAATATAAAAAACGGTTTGATGGGGAAAATCGAAGGAAAAAAGAAAATATCCCCAAATGGTATTGATGATATCAAAGTTTGTTTGGGTATCATTTGTAAATTAACACAAACGACAAAAGTTAACTGCCGTTTTTAAGCCATTTAAGCGAAAAACGATTAATCTATAAACGCATAAACAACGACAGCAACAACAGTAATGGCAATATTAGCCAGCAACAGAACAAAAATCATATGAAGAGCATCGGCCATAGCAGCCACTGGCAGTTGGGAATATATTGCACTATAAAAAAAAACCGATTTTAAACAGGGTTTTTCATAAAATGATGTAAAAAGACACTGACCACTTGTTTTTAATAAAAGGCTTAAAACAGAGCTCTGTTTAACATATGAACTAGGGATTATCTTAATTAGGGCTGACTGAAGAATGAAGTATTTTTTCCCCTTTTGAAGACTTTTTATTTGATGTCGCCATCTGAATCTTTGAAAATATTTATGGCATTTTCCATTACCTTTTTGGAAAAAGGCCTTGTCACTCATAATGACTTTCAATATAAACTTGTCTCGTAACTAACAAGCGTTTGGTTAGTAGGCTATGTACTGTTTGCAACTTGTGAAGAAACACTTTGAAATGTTTCCTTAAATTCATTATAAAAGCCACTGATTGATATCCATTTACGTAACACATCACCTATTTGTTGCTACCTTTTCCTCTTCAATATCTTCCTGCATAGTCATAGTATTATCAGCAGAACGGTTGTTGTGGGGTCTACCAGATCTTACAGTACTCGTATCTTCTGTTGTGCAACCTTCTTTTAGGCAAGTAGACCAATTGGTGGACTTCATTTACTAATTTTAGTTGATCTGAAGACCATGATATATAATCTACGCATTATTTCGTTTTGTTAAGGAGTATCAAAATTATTTACATATTGAAAGGTCAAGGCCAATCTGACGGCTTTTGCAACACACAGATATTAAGTTTCTTTCGATAGAGTAATAATGTTGGCACTATCTTTGTAAACTGCCGTTTAAATTGTCTTTTGAGGGCCAGTCACGGTCATTGAATAAAAAATTTAGTTTACGAGATTTTAACTGCTCATTTGAAATATATATACTTATATAATATTATTTTCATAATTGACCACAATTTTACTACGGCAAAAAGCACCACAGTTGTGTTTTTTTACTTGAAAAAGTTTAATTTTAAATTCGACAGTTTTTCTTGAAATTATTTTGTGTTGTACTTGTTTTAATACAACTGTTATGGCTGCACCCTGTTTAAATTTTCAATCTCTATAGGCCCTGAATAGATTTAAATTTTGAACAGTATAACAGGGTTGGAGACTCGTGGTGATAGTAAAGAGTACTTGTATGCAAATATATTTTTACTGTTACAGATGGTCAAACTACAAATAAACCGAACGCCATACAAGGCCACAAAATTAATCGTTGGCTCATGCCACTCATAAACTTCAATTGCCACAGATACAGAAACAAAAACATTCACAGCAACAGACTCTCTGGCAGTCTGGTTTGATTTTGGGCAACAGCGTTAGTGGAGGCTATTAAGTGGGATTTTTTTGAACAGTTGGAATTTATGACCATCCATAATCCATATACATTCATAATCATACAAACACTCAAGAGGCACTGATAAAATGCTTCATTGCATGTGCAAAGCGAACAAGAAAAACATGAACATCGATTTCGACATGAACATGAACATAAACAAGGATATGGAACCTACTAAAGTAGAAGCGAACAGTCCCCCGTTTTAAGCAACAGCAGTGGGGATACCACTTTTTTAATTTTTTTATTTTTTTGGTTATCGATGAAGCCAATTTGGTTTAAAAAAATATGCGAATATTGTGTCTTCTCTTATTATTTTTTATTTTTTTTGTAATAAATGATGCATGCAACAGCCAGAAATAATGATAGCAGATAGGCAGTTTGTATGCTCTTAGGAAAGACTATGTTGTCATTGAATATTTAAAAAAAATCATGCTAAAAGAATTGATAAGGTAAAATCCCTAAACTTAGCGCATAAACCTGGGCCTTGAAAGTAGGGAAATCAACGAAAGAAATTGCTCAGCAATTTAATATCAGAAACCAGCAGTTTATCAAGTTAAATCGGAATTTCAATAAAATTTTCAAATCAAGAAATAATTAAAAGGTTCACTTATTATTCACACGACAAACATATCGTCGATGGAATTAAAGAACGCTGTAACTGAAAAAACCTTAAATGTTCACCAGAGCCAAAAAACCTGTATGAAAGTAGAATAAAGACACTGGTATTTTTCAAAATGCAGACGGCGTAAGTGAATTTATTTTTATCGTTGAAATCTGGGACCGGGACCAATCGACGCTCATTTTTTTCTGATAAAAATTATGCAAAAAACGTATTTTCGATTTTTTGTCAGTTACAGCGTTTTTTAATTCTTACGACGATATATTCAAACACACATATAAATAAGTTCAGCTCTCACAACATTTAACCCCACTATACCCATTTTACTACTAACACTAACACTTTTTCTTTAGCTCCCTTAATATAACCGGCAACTTAACCCATCATATAAGTTCTCATACTATAATCCTCTTCTCATAATCTATTTGTTCATGGAAAAACAGATGACAGTAAATTATTAACAATTATCCAAACGAGTAACTAGGAGTTCCTGTTTACGTTCGCATGGTTTCAAATCTTTTGAAATAGATAAACTTAAGTATTAGAAGAACAGCTCAGAAACCACTTATAGTATAAAGTCAATAGAAAAAAAACGTCTTAACTTGCTTAGCTGTCATTGCATTCGTCAAACAAGCAATGAGTCATAATGTTGTGGAGCGACGAAATAGAAAAAATTTGATTTTGATTGCTTAAATTAAATTCGGCGGTCTCCAAAATGAAAATATTTATCCAGATATCAGTTACCAACTGTTTAACAAGGTAAGGGTTCAATAATGGTGTGGTGTAGACAGGTAGGTTGGTCACATGGATAGTCAGCCAAAAAACGTGATCAGCCAGATTTGGCGCAAAGTAACATTTTGATGCCATTACAGGACCACACTTTATACATCCAAGCAGGGAAAATAAACTACAATCAACAAGAGCTCTCTGTAAAAGGAAGAAGAGGGTTGAGGCTGGCACACTGCGCTTCAAACGTTTGACTGCCAGACCTGGGCAATCACAAAGAAAATGACCAATACTTACCTTTTGAGCAGTATTTTCGCAACTTCATCAGTGAGGGATAAGTAGCAGACACAACTATTCTGCGTGCATACCGATCATTGAATGATCCGTGTGATTGAATTCCATCAGCTCTATGCTTTTCTAAGAAAACACTTTGACATATTCCCTTTAGTGACAATCATATTTTGGAAAGCTACTTGCGTTCTTATTTTCAAGACTAAATGACTCCTTTCATGATTCTTTAAACTTTTGGAGTGGCCTCTGTATAATTGATTTCAACTCGATAGAAAATCAATGGGAGCTTGTATGTTGGGAAGTTAGATAAATCTTTAGCTAGTGTATTTAAATAACCAAATTGTGATTAAACATTACCTTTTATTCAAATAAAAACAAAGTCTTTGAGAAATATATGTATATAAATATATATATTAGGGGGTGCGTGGTATAGTGATTAAAGCACTCGCACTAAAACTCAAACGGCCCAGGTTCGAATCCCAGCAAAGGTGAAAAATTGAAAAAGTTAGTTTGCGGTTTTTTCAAAATTATAATTTAAAAATAAGAGGTCCCCCCTTCAAGAAGCCCATCTACAAAATAACCGCTTCCTGACATACCACTCTATTCTACCTTAACCTTTGACGACGAATAACGAATAATCAGGAAAAAAGCGCCACCTATTGGGATGTATCAGATAACAGCTAAAAACCTACTTAGCGAAGGCACTCACCGCAGTCAACATGCAACGATGGGGCAATTGCTGTTGATCATTCAAGGGTGAAGGTATAACACTGGCTTTTGAATTATTAATTCTCAGCAATTTGTTGTCTCATACCTAAGGCGCTTAATAATATAACAAAACAAAAAATAGTAGTCGCCGTGGTCTAGTGGTTAGTGTGTTGGCTTACTAAGACATGAGCCCTGGGTTCGACACCTAGCTCTGACATCTTAAAAAAAAAGAAATATGAAAATAATATTTCTTTTGGCGACTACCTCTCAGCAGTCTTCTGGCAAAAGCTCTAAAAGTAACTGAATGCCATGAACAAGCTTCTCAAGTCTGTCGTCCCGGTTCCGGTACTCATGGATAAAAAATTTACACACACAACATGAGTGCTGCGAGAAGCTGGGCCGTAATCCTGACACAGGGTTGTAAAGGCCAGTTATGTATGTATCTAAACAAAAAAAATATATAAATATACATATATTATAATATAAGAAAATATATTTTCTGTTGTCATAATGTAGTAGGGGTTTGCTCCTGAGTATTGGTCTCAATAAAAAAAATACATATATAGTACATATATTGAATTCATTTTATTCAATTATACAATTTAAAGAAAAATTATCAACTTATTTTTTAACAAACCGATTTGTGAAACACTAAGCAAGTTTTATATTATGACATAAAATTAATTCAAAAAATTTTTTTTATATAATGTTCTTGAATATTTGAAATACTTTTACTTTAACATATACTCTTGCAAGTTCCTGTCAAATTTAAAATTTTGAAAAAATGTTTTACAAACCAAGTCTTTTTTCATACTTTAATTATAATTTGTTCATGTTAAAATAGAAAAGCGTATAAAAACTTTGTTGTTTTTTATTTGTTAAATAAGATTTCCAATTATAATTTTTACATACAAACGACAACAACCACAACCAACTTAAGGTGCCACATTAAAGACAAAGGGTTGGAAAAAATACGCTCTTCATTATTATTACAGAGTAACAGTAGCATGACTCTTTAATCCACCCATTAAAATGCACGTTTAGAATACAAACTCGTTAAAATAAATATAAAAATCTTTTCTTACAATTAAAATGACGTAAAAATATACCACTTGGAATAAATTAACTTCCAAAAAAAAAACGAAAAAATAACATGAATTGTTTGCTGTATGCCAAGTCACAGTGAGAGGTAGAAGAGAGGTCGTCTTAGGAAGATGAGCACTAAAACGAATAGAGTGGATTTGAGGATTAGCATGCAGAAAATGCTGTTAAAGGTGCTTTTTGAAAAGCAGAGAAGAAATAAAAAATGAAGTGAATTAAAATATAAAAATTTAAATTTTTAATAACAAAAACAAAACAGAACAGAACAGAAAAACTTATTCAAATGGTTCACTATGCGATTAAAATTAAAAGACGACAATTAAACTCAATATACGTTTAACGCTACATAACTAAGTGAGGAGAAGGTGGTAAGTATAGAGTTAGAGAGAGTAGACATTACATACCCATTCTTAAGAATAACTGCTGAAACACGTTTATAGTTAACGATTATCGTAAGCATACACTCTGTTTCAAAAAATGAATTTCTCATTACAGAAATATTTGCTTTTCTAAAATTTTATTTCAAAAACTCATTTAATCGTTTTGCCAGAGTTCGCTCGACTTTTACTTTATTTACTTTTACATTTACTGACTTTTTAATGTAATTTTAATTAAATCTAGCTGAACTAAAATTTAATAAAATTTTTTGTTTCTTTTTAGGTAATTGGTCTATTATTTCTTAATCCCAGTAAGTTATTTTATTTTTAGTTTATTTTTTTTTTCTTTTTTAAACGGATCGATCGTAGTCGCCATGGTCTAGTTGTTAGTGTGTTGGCTTACTAAGACTATAGCGCCGGGTTTAAATCTCTGCTCTAACATTTTGGAAAAAACGACATATGAAAAAATTATTTCTTTCAGGGACTACCTCTTAGCAGTCTTCTGGCAAATGCTCTGGGAGTAAATGATTGCCATGAAAAAGCTTCTCAAATCGTTCGGAGTTGACTTTAAACTGTAGGTCCCGGTACTCATGGATAAAAATTAACACACACAACATGAGTGCTGCGAAAAGCTATCACGTAACCCTGACACAGGGTTGTAATGGCCAATTATGTATCTATGTATGTAAACGGAGCTTAATTTAATACTCTAAAACACCTATTTTTAGGAAAACGAATACTATTCAGGTATTCGGATCACTTCTGTCCTAGAGCAACTACATATTAAATTTATTAGTGATGCACCAAAAAGAGAACTTCTTTTTTGTTATTTTTTCTTATTATTAAGGCTAGCACTCAGGGGATGACCCCTACTCATGCAGTACATTGTACATTCTGCAGATTGATTTCAGAAATGATCTTGCTATTGATTTGTAAGCTGTTTTTAACAGGGTTAAGTTGAAAATGAGACATTTCAGGTGAATTTTTTTAAGAAAAGTAAAAAAAAAATAACGGAGAAAGTTTGACCGGAAATGTGTACATCGTAACTGTAACGTAACGTAAAATGGTTTATTTATAATTATTTGTTATGAGCTGTTACAATCTGACGAAAAATTTATGTAATGCATATTCTGCTTACAGCTATTCCTTTTAAATTAATTAATCTATTAGGAAATTACTAAACCATCACATGACGTTGTGCAAAAAAAAACTTTACTACAATGACCTGAAAAGTGTTATTTACAATTATTAAGACCAGCACTCAGGGGATGATCCCTACTTATGCAGTACATTGTGCTAGTTTAGGAAAATATGTTATGGGAAGGAGGAAGAACGACATTTGATTTAAGCTAAATAAAATCGTAATAAACAGGAAAAACTTTCGCCGGAAGGTTATTCCATAAACGAACCGTGCGACTCAAGAACGAATTCTCTCTATAGTGCATTATTGCGATTCACTCGATAATCAACTACGAAGGGATGAGCTCTAAGAAAAGACAACTGATACATATTTAAGTTTTTTTAAAGTACCAATCGGTTTAGACTAGAATTAATATGAAATATCTGACAGTAATATAATTATTATTATAAGTTTTCTATAATATAATCTATAATCTACGTCGTCTCGTTTGGATTTAAAGTCAAAAAAGATAAGAAATATTTGGGGACAGCAATGTTTAAAAATACTGTCAAAAGATTTACTTCAGAGTTAAGCAAGATTAACACCTTACACAAGTGCAATTGAACGAATGTGTAATATATATATTTTCTAATAAGAGGCCACATGGCAGTTTTGAAGGAATCAGTAATACTTTTCTTTAAAAAAAAAGCTCTTCGTTTTAAAAGCTTTGAAGAATGAAAAAATTACATTTAAAAGACTGGGGGCAAATTACCGCATTCGATATCGAGCGAAATTTAATACAATTTAAAAACAGTTTTCATATAAATTTCGTTCGATATCGAATGCCATAATTTGCCCCATAATTGCTTTTCTTAGGATTGTATGTTTTGAAAAGTTTCAGTTACTAAGTACATAATAAAGGATGCTTGTACATACATACATACATACATACATAACTGGCCTTTACAACCCTGTGTCAGGATTACGGACTAGCTTCTCGCAGCACTCATGTTGTGTGTGTCAATTAGGGTATTCAATTATTCGACTTTTCTCTTTGGTCGATTAATCGAGTGAGTAATTATTCGGGTTTTTTTCTTGATAGATTAATCGAATAAAATTTTAAAATTGATCGATTAATCGCATTTTGTTTTATATAAAATAACATACCAATTTTGTGGATTATTAAAACATTTTATTCTAAAAAACAAATAATAATAACCAAAAACATAGTAATGTGTAGTTTAGAAAATGTAATGAGATCGTATATTTTACTTTCAAACATATTATTGAAAAACTAAACCATAAATAATTCATTAATTAATTTTAATATTTGAGATCATATACTCGTATATAAAGATTTAATATATAAAAGTAATAATTTACTACTTCGTATGCAATAAAAATATTAAATAATTTATTAAAAATAATTCATATTATGACTTAAAAATTAGTTAAAACAAATTATGCACTTCTATTAAAGTACTTAGTCTTGTAGTGTAATTTATATGTTTAGCTTTCAACCGATTGCTTTCTTTAATTGAGAGAAGGCATGGAAAAGAATATATAATTTTTCGGTTCTGTTTTTGGTTTTTTCTAAATATAAGAAATCATCCCTTAAATCATTGCAGCCTCTTTTAGGTTTTTTGAATTTTTGTTACACTTTTAATTGCTTCATTGAATTGTGAAAATAGATTATTTTTGTTTATTTCAATTAAATCTTCTGCAATCGTATCATCATCTGACACATTTTGTTCCATATTTTCTGAAAACATTCTCAAAAACAATTTGTTTGCAAAATCTTTTGTTTCAGATTTTGTGCAATATTTTAAAAAACTGAAAATGTACCAGAATTTAAATATAAAATAGGTGTACAACGTAGTTTTACACGTCTTTCATTTATTCGAATTTTAAGCCTTTCTAATAACTAATTTGAAAAAGGATTGTTTGCATTTTCCATTATATTAATAACAAATTGTATAATGCCTTCTAAATTTATCAATGTAGCAACATCCTTGCCGAGCTCCTTAATAGCGACATCAAGTGGTTTAGGGGTTTTATTCAAATTTGATAAAACTTTAACAGATGTGTGAAAGTCCTCAAACCAAAATCAAATAGAGCGTAATTTACGTATTTATAAATACGAAGAAAATTTTCAATCATGGTAGATAGAGACGACCATCGATGCCTTACATCATGTACAAGACGAATTTCTTTTTCTTTTCTTGCAGTATAACATATGCTTGCAATTTCTTTTGTTTTTCATTAGATTTAGATTTTGCAACACTTAGGAAGTTTATTAATACCATTTATTATTTTTATTAATTAAGTATTTTCTTTATATGGATTAATCGATTAATCGTAGGGAATTATTCGAGTTATTCGTTATTCGAAATTTGACTATTTTTAATTGTTCGAACAATTATTTGAACAAAATTCTTCGATTAATCGATTAACGATTAATCGTTTGAATACCCTAGTGTCAATGTCAATGAGTACCGGGACCTACAGTTTGATGTCGACTCCGAACGACAGACTTGAGAAGCTTGTTCATGGCAATTAGTTACTCTCAGAGCTTTTGCCAGAAGACTGCTGAGAGGTAGTCGCCGAAAGAAATATTTTTTTCATATTTCTTTTTTTTGAAGATGTCGGAGCCTGGAGTCGAACCCGGGACCCATGTCTTAGTAAGCCAACACACTAACCACTAGACCACGGCGACTACAAAAAATACTTGTACACAACTTTTATTATGCACTGTTTGCACTTACTTGCTCTTACATTAACAGTTTGTCTTGCTTTGGGTTTTTCTGTTCTGTTCAGTTCAGTGCAGTTCAGTTTTGTTGTTCAGTCATGTTAATCAGTTTTTATGATAATTATTTGAAACAAATTGTTAAGCTTGGCACGAACTTTTACGAAAGGATTTAAAACACAAATAAAATTACGAGCGTATATACATATATAAATATGAAGACAAACACACAAATGAACACGCTGGTATTGGGTGCTACTCCTTCAAACTGTATTTAATTTTAAACTATAACATACCGAAAAGAGAAAAAATTAAAAAAAAAACTTAAGAATATTATAATAGAAGAGGGGAAAAAAGAAGAATAAAGAAAGAGGTAAAAACAAAGTTTTTTCTAAATTATACGATTACACAATAACCCACCATTTCTGATATACTCACTGGTTACCACCATTTTATTACTCCATTACTCACTTGCTCATTCATATTCAGTCGTTTAATTTTCCACAATTAAAATTAAGAAGAAAAAAAAAAAAGACAACAATAATAACAACAAATTGTTGTCATATTTAAATTCGTTATAAAATTTTCAAAATTAAAATGACATTTAAATTATACAGACAGTTAAGAGTAAGAAAGCTTAAAGGAAATATTAGATAAGAGAATATGTAACGGTATACGAGTAGATATTCAGTTAGAATAGAAATTATAAGGTTTGAGTATAGCCTAGGGTATTCAAACGATTAATCGTTAATCGATTAATCGAAGAATTTTGTTCAAATAATTGTTCGAACAATTAAAAATAGTTAAATTTCGAATAACGAATAACTCGAATAATTCCCTACGATTAATCGATTAATCCATATAAAAAATATTATAAACTAAGTGTTGTAAAATACTTCTACATTGGTAGATTTAGAAGGCATTATACACTTTGTTATTAATACAATGGAAAATGCAAACAATTCTTTTTCAAATTATTTATTAGAAAGGCTTAAGATTCGAATAAATGAAAGACGTGTAAAACTACTTAATACATTATTTTATATCTAAATTCTAGTACATTTTTACTTTTTTAAAATATTGCACAAAATCTGAAATAAAAGATTTTGCAAACAAATTGTTTTTGAGAATGTCTTTAGAAAATATGGAACAAAATGTGTCAGATGATAATATGATTGCAGAAGATTTAATTGAAATAAACGAAAATAATCTATTATCACAATTCAATGAAACAATTAAAAGTGTATAAAATTTTAAAAAACCTAAAAGAGGCTGCAACGATTTAATGGGTGATTTCTTATATTTAGAAAAAACCAAAAACAGAACCGAAAAATTATATATTTTTTTCCATGCACTTCTCTCGATTTCTAAAACATCTACAATCAGCGAGAGAGTGTTCTCAAAATCGAATTTTATTAAAACTAAAGAAAACAATCGGTTGAAAGCTAAACATATAAATTACATCCTTTTTTTAAAACACTACTTTAATATAAGTGCATCATTTTTTTAACTAATTTTTAACTCATAATATGAATTATTTTTAATTACTTATTTAATATTTTTATTGCATACGAAGTAGTAAATTATTACTTTTATATATTAAATCGTTATATATATGATCTCAAATATTAAAATTAATTAATTTATTATTTATGGTTTAGTTTTTCAATAATATGTTTGAAAATAAAATATGAGATCTCATTACATTTTCCACACTACACATTACTGTTTTTGGTTATTATTATTTGTTTTTTTTTTAATAAAATGTTTTAATAATACGCAAAATTGGTATGTTATTTTATATAAAACAAAATACGATTAATCGAACAATTTTGAAATTTTATTCGATTAATCGATCAAGAAAAAAACCCGAATAATTACTCACTCGATTAATCGACCAAAGAAAAAAGTCGAATAATTGAATACCCTAGTATAGCCCTACCTTCTGGGAAGAAAACAGCTAACCTACCGAAGACGCTCACCACATTCAACATCCACCGACAAAGGAGGCAATTGCTGCTGATCATTCAAGGGTGAAGGTATAACACTGGCCCTTGAGTGGTCAAACTGACAGCAACTTGTCTTATAAACAAAAAAAGGGGCACATAATACATACATCCATATATCTTTGAAAAAAAATCTATCTATCTTTAAATTCCAATACAATGCACAGCATGTAATCATAATAAATCACACACCTTAGCAGACTTATGGGTGCGTGCAAACCAATTGGCTTTTACTCAATCTCTTTTAAAGATTTTCTGTAAAGAAATTTCTTTTGCCCTACTCTAATACTGAGTTACTCCTATCTAGAGGTAAAAATCCAAATGAAGCATCTTAAGCATTAATGACAACCAGGTCGTGTGGAAAAACCTTTAACTCCTATAATTAAAAATTTAAACAGAAAATTATATTTAAATGAGCAGAGGGGGGGAAATATAACTGAACTTAAAGCCGATAAAATACTCTAGTTTTTTTTGCTAACAAATGCTTTTAATTATTTATGATTAAGAAAAATAAAAAAACAAATAAGAGACGATTAAAAAGTTTGATGGATAAATGGTTATTCATGTTTATCATGGACAAGATAAGATGATACTTTTAAAAGAGTTTCTAATTGAATAGTTTAAATGACAAAGTTTAACTATTTGCCACCATCCACCAAACGAACTTACAACCGCTATGGCATTTATAATCTAAAACATGTAAATAAACTTTCATTTACTTTCCAAGAACTTTGTCGGTAAAGAAAAACTTAAATTTGCCATTTGGAAAAATAAAATTTACTTCTTCAAGAAATTTGATAGTTTTTACAGGTAAAACGTGAAGATGATGAATTTTTTAACAAATGAAATTATAAGAACTTTTATTAAGAAAGAAATATATTTAACAGAAAACCAAACTATTTGTTTAAGAGGAAGAAGGGAGAAGAGAAAAGTTCTACTCACATTGCTCACAATTAAGAAATTAAGTTGCCACTTAAGTTAACTGTCAGTTTGACAGTCAGACATCGCCTGTTTTTTGTAGTTTATTTTTGTTTTGTTTACATTATCAACAGTCTAACACCTTTTTTTGTGAAAACTTTATCTCTTGAAACTTTGTTTTCCATTCATAGAATAAAATATGAGTGCTAATGGTTGGGTATCTTCGTATACCTGCTGTGAGTGTGGCTTCATTATAAATGCCACTCATAATTAAATCAAGTGTTTGTCTGCCTCCATTAATACTTCATATGTGGCAGCTGGTTGGTTGAGTGTACGTGGCATAAAAACATACAAACGTACCTACGTTTTCTGAAAAGAAAACTTTCAACTTTTTAATGCCACCAAATAATTATGCCTCCTACTCCACATACGTTTGCAGGCATATAAAACTATCGTTACTAAAGTTACTTGTGCTACCTGTAGCTGGAATTTGCCTGAAGCATTTACTAATTCTTCTTCTGTTTCTCTCTTCATATACAAACATTATACAAATGCTTGTCTTATTTTGCTGCTTTACTGTGTAGATAAAATTTATTTATTTTCCAAAATTATTTTATTTCTAAAGTATCACTAACAAATAATTGCCTGCTTTGCTACTTATGCATGTATGTCTGTATGTACTTAGTTGGATTGCATGAAAAACTTTATTTGTATCATTTTAATTTAAATGTGTCACGTCACATCTTCAAAAAACAATTCAACTGTCACTCGTTTTCGTTTTAAAAACAGAAGGGAATTTATTTAAAATATGTATGTTGTTTTTGTTATTTGTTTGTTTTGTTGGTGTTGCCTTGTTTTTAGATCATATCACTATCATTTAGTAATATTTTAAATAACAGATTCAAAACTCTATATCTTTAAATATGATGTAAATGTGTACAATATGACAGGAATATATGTTTCAATTTCTTTTAAATAGTTTTTTAATTACGATAAGATTTCAGACAACAACAATATGTATGTCTTAAAATTTACTAAATTATTATATAAGAGATCTACTATTTATGTATGTATATTTAAAAAAGAGCAAATGAATTCAATACTTTTGAGAAAATTGGAAAATTCTTTTAATACGAGTTTTCTTAAAAAAAAAAAAAAAAATTACTAGTATAAATTGAACATTATTTGATGTTATCCCTTATGCTAAAAATATTTGAAAAATTCTATGGCAGAATGCTACCCAAACCCTGACGTTATTAGTAGTTCTTCTTGACCTCATGTTTTTTATTAATCAGATGTGTTTATAAGAGTTATTGTATTATATTTTTGTTTGTATGTATAGGTCCATTGTCGTGATAGAAAATATTAATTAAAACATTAGTTCTTTAGGCCCGTACTCTTGTATGTTGCGGAAACTGGTTGCTCAAAAATTTTTACCAACTGATATAAAAGACTTATAAATAAATGCTTTTGGACGAGCACCATGAATAATATCAAGCTGATTTGAACTGGAGACTAACCACCAATTCGATACGACATCCTAAAAAAAAGTTTATATGAATGGACATAGTCTGAGATCCACTATAGTACAATTCCCAAGGCTCTGGTCTGTTGCTTGGATTTTTATGGAGTAAGGCTATAAGAACAGAGTACAAATTACGGCATTCGATATCGAACGGAATTTCTGTGTAAATTCTTTTAAAATTGTATAAAATTTCGATATCGAATGCCGTAATTTGCCCTCAGATCGCAACAAAGTTGAAGTCTCTTATATATATGGTCTTGACCTGTATTGGAATGCCATAACTAATACCCATCATTTGTAATCAACTTTGATGTGAATCTTGTTTATATATATATATAAAACGATATACAATTAATTTTGGCTTAGTGTTTAGAGCATTCGAACAGAAACTCAAACGACCGAGGTTTAATCCCAGCGAAGGACAAAAATTATAAAATAAAATTTGCGGTTTTTCTAAATTATAATTAAAAAAAAATAAGATGTTGCCCCCCCTCCAAGATGTCCATCTGCAAGAAAAACCGCTCCCTGACATATCCAGTGTATTCCACCTGAAACGAATAATCAGGAGTACAGCGCCACCTTCTGGAAAGATAACAGTTAAACTAATTAGTATAGACGGTCACCACTCACTATCAACATCCACCAACAAATGGAGCAATTACTGTTGATCATTCAAGGGTGAAGATATAACACTGGCTTTTGAGTGATCAACTTATAGCAACATATCTAATTGATATATGGCGATAAATAAAATTACAACAACAACAAAAATCTATGTATCTCTCTTCTATCTTCAATATTCCAATACAATGCACTGCATGAGTAGGGGTTTACTCCTGAGTATTGGATTAAACAAAAAAATAAGAATATATAAACTAGACACTAGAAGTACTTGTGAGATGTTGCCCTGCATATGCTTATTTACTTTGCCGAGTTTTTAATTTTTACTTATTAGCCACTACTCTTTCTAACATTCTCAAATGTAGAAGTCTTTCGTCGCGAAAACTACAAAACACATGAAATAATTTATTGTTATATCTAAAGTACCTATTATTCTAGTCATACGTATACATACTCATACCTCTTAAAGTAGGCGTGGTATCCCGCCTATTTTTGTAAAAAAAAATCGACAACTATCTCAAGTATAACTGTCAATGTTATTTTTTTGAAACCTCTGTTTATAAAAAAATAAATAAGTAATTATTTTTTTTTGCATTATATTTTCTGCCTTATAACATAAAATACTTTTGGCTTAAACGTAATTCTCTGGCTTCATTAAATTTCACTGCCACACTAAATAAAAAAAGTTCACTTTGTTTTCAATATCCACATAAAAAATAATAACACCCAAAACTATCATTTCACTTCCACTTTTTTCCCCAGAAGATAAGGAATGTAATACAAGCTATTTGTCCTTTCACCTCCTTGTGGTGCCGCAGTAAAGGTGCTTATGTTGTCAAGTAGTGTGAACTATAAGATTATGTTATACACCCTCCTCATGGCTATTTTGTGGATAATTGTTAATAAAACGAAAGTTAAACAAAAAATCTACAAAAATTCCAGATGTTGGGCACTTTTTTATATTCGAAAATTTTAATAGAATTGAATGGAATAAAGCTCAGTAATGCATACACACATACATACATATGAATGAATGTATAAGAAGCAATTAATTCCCCAAAATGAAATGAAATCTAATTGCTCGTTAGATTGTTCCAATTTATTGTAGAAGAATACTGATACTACCCACCCCTCGCCTTCTAATGTCAGTATTTTTTTTCTTAGCCAGCTTGTATTAAATTGCTGTGTTAACTGCTGACTGTTATGGTTTTTATAGCGTCTGAGGGCTGTTGCTTTAATAGCCAGGGAAACAGACAGAGAGACAAGCATTGCATAATGGCATAATGAAACGTTGTAATGGACAATAGTTAAGCAGCGGCTTTGTTTGCTTAGCTGTTATATTTATCTGACCATTTAATTCATTGTCAAGTATTTTCCCTCTCTCTCTCCTTCATTGGTAACCGTGAGAATTTGTTTTTCTTTTCTTAGCATCCTTTTGCTATGGTTTCTTAAGAGTGCTGTCTGCAGTCGTTATAGCTTTAAGTTGTTAAAAAAAGATTCATTTTCAACGTCATCATCATTTCATAGACTTATTTTCATTTTGTTGTTGTTCAAATGATTCCCTTTTGGTTCATAAAAAGAAATTAACGACTCTTCTTTCTTATTTACTTTTGCGTGTTTTTCATATTCTTTTCCTTTTTTTTGTTGGGCTTTGTTGCCTATTGTTTTCCTTTTTTTTTTTTTGTTGAAAATATTTTCTTAGTTTTTAAGGACTTTTGTATCCTGTCTGTGTCTTAAAATGTTGCTAATTTTGTTGGTGCAAATCGTTTAATGAGGATGTTAAAACATGAACATTCAACCATTGAGCACAGCGACAAAACTGCGTAATTAAAGACTTCCTGGACATGAAGTGTACGGGACAATAAGTTTAACAGTGGTATGGGCCGAATAAAAAAAGTCATTAAATACTTTTGATATTACCAAGCCTAGAAATAAAAGAAAAAAAGGTATATACGTATGTACTATGTATGTATTTTTGTTTTCGGATAAGGCCTGCACTCAGACGACTTCCTAGAACAAATAAATAATGTGAAGCTAACTCTATATACATTGTGATTGTTTGGAAAAGCTCTTGCGAGAAGATTACTTTATTATTATATAAGAAGATTACTCTATTCCACATACAACTGGCTAAAGAACGAACTCCCCCGAAATCAAGTTGTTGATACCTTCTTCAATGCTTCCATATGCAGCGGCTACAGCTATTTTAGTGTGAACTTTTTGTCTCAGGGGAGAATAAAAATTAAAGCGCCTACTGTATGAGTCTGCCTCTTCATACGAAAGGGCAGTTGTAAAATAGATGAGCCACGGATTCGTTACTGAGATTGCCGAGATAACATGCATGCTTTCCTATCATTCCATATCCAGTGATGACGACTACTAGACGGAAAACATTTCGTATCAAGAATCTTATTATTAAGTCGGTTCGACTTATATTGTAGATTGGAAATATCTTTCACGAAATGAAGAACGTTGTCGTTCCCTTCCATTTGTTATCTGCTCTTCCGCGCATTGAATTACGAACTGAATACTGCAGTTAGGCACAGCAGTCTTATTACCTCATTCTCTTCAATTTCACAGTAGTTCTGAATGGAAATTCAAAGCTGAAACCGAGCTAATAATTAATTTGTTTTAATCATTTTTTGTCCACTAAATATGTCTTTTTGTTCCACTGTGCAGCTTAAGCCATTCGAAGCATTGCCTTATGACATGTTTATTGTTGTTTTTATACTTCTTTTTATTATTTTTATAGCGTTTTTCTACAAGTCATGGTTAAATAAAGTAAAAGAGAGGGTTTTAGAAATAGAAAAAAATGGCAGGATAATGAAGAAGTTTTATAATAATAATGTCCTGATGATTACATGGGATTTAACCATAAAAATAAACACTCGCAAACAGTAGCAAAATAACCAGCATACAACTGAGTACAAAAAAAATATACAGAAACAATTTTATCGATGATAGAAATTTAAAACGAGAACTGCAAACAAAAAACAAACAAAAATATTTGAGAAAAGTTTTTAGCGTTGATAATAGAGTTTGTCTTTTCGTTCACCTCCTTCTCTGGCCAATCCGTATTCTATAAGAAGGATGTTGTATGTTTTGTTATAATTTCGTGCCAATAAATTCTTGTCATTTTATAAAGAAAGAAACTGTTTTGTAGGTGATAGTATGGAAAGTTGCGGAGGAAGAAACCTTTCAAATTAATTGAGTTGTTATGGGTTAAATATTTATTTAGTTTGAACTCCTACTTCTAGCTCTCTCCCTCCTATTTTAGTTGGTCACTGGGGACTTATAATGTTTGTAATGTTGGCTGCAACATTTCGCATATTCACTTGTCTAATAAACATATTCCAGATAAAATACCAACTTAAACCATAAAAGGACTTTTCAGGTAAAACTGTTTATTTTAGTTTTGTTTCTCTTTTCTTTGTTTTTGTATTTCTAATTGTTTTAGAATATTTATGGCCATTTGGAGTTGTTGCATAAATCACTGTCCACTTGGCAGCCGGAGTTACCAACTAACCAGCCAACAATATTTACTACACAGTCCTGTTAACCAACCATTTGTATTTCGTTTTGTGTTTTTTTTTTCTTAGTTTTATTGTGGTCTGCTCAAAAGTTCGTATAAGTTTTTCTAGCCTTTAGCTATTGCTTGTTTAAAGAAATCCTCTTTTGTATTTAACATTTTAACCAAAAATGAAATGCTCGACCACAATTAATGTTTTGAGATAAGTTTTCAAATAAATAATTCCAAACACTCGCTACTCACTACCCCATGACACAATGTGTGTCCAGTTTTTCACATAAAATTGTTATATGTACACGAAGTTGCGTTGTTGGAGCCTAAATGTGTATTTAAGATAGTACGAGTATTTAAGAATAAAAATGTCATACCATTAAATTAAATAAAACCACAATTAAAAGTTCAGGTTTAATTTAAAGCTAACAATTAAGTTTTAAATGAAAAATTTAAAAGTGCAGAAGCCGTCAGTATGTAAATATTCGAAGACTTCCGAAAAAAATCATTTTATCTTTTGCAATTAATATAAAAACTCACTAAGAAGAAGTAGCATTTTTGTAACACTTTTTTTTAAATCAAATATAAGTGTGTTGCATTTTGTTATTGTATTATATAAAATAACTTAGTGTTATAGTATATTGAGTTTTGATTTCGTTTTATTGTCATCTACCTAACTAACCAATACTATAAAGGATAAATAAGAAAAAAACGTAATATTTTGCTTAGGCTAGCAAGAAATAAATTCAAAAGGTAGTATTTTTTGGTAGAAAAGAAAACGCCACTATTATTTGCTTCAAACATACATCTTTGATTTGAGAAGTCTTGTGAGAAAAGAAAACAAAATCTCTTGTGCTGTTGCCTTCAAAGAATGCTATCAGTTTGTATAGAAATATCTTTGGGTATTGCAATAATTTTATTTTAAGTACATACTAACAATTCTTAACCTGATGTTTAAACTAGCTTTGATTCCACCACCAATTTGTATTGAATTACAAAATTAATGCAAAGAAATAAGTTCTAAAACGACTTATGTGTTTATTTCACTATCACAAATCTACAGAAAAATTCATGGTCAATTCATGGTCAGGGGTGGTTTCTGCAACCTCTTTCTTCTCTTGATTCCAATGTTCAGTAAAATCTTACAGAAACATTGCCTCGAAAAATCTCATATCATTAGGCGCTAAATTACTTTCTTTCAGAACTTATAAGCAAGGAAAACCATTCCCAATATAGAGCTATCCACGTGGCTATTTGAAAAGAGAAATTAAATCAAAAACACACATAAAGACATAATGACGATGAAACTTTTATTTCATTATAATGCCCAAACTTTGTCAAAATGTACAAAATATAATGTAATTTAACCCCCTATATACCGAAACTAGCAGTAATTACCTAATTATCGGAGTATTTTCGTATGGGTCTAATAGATCCGATTGGTAGTTTGCGATAGAAAATTGAAATATTAAAAAATTCAAATATTGAAAATTGAAATATTGAAATATACAATGAAAAAAAAATTTATTGAGCAAAAATAAAAATACAGTCAAGACAGCATTAAACGGCAGGACTTTTTAAAAAGTTAGATATACATATGTAAGTAAGTAAAATCAGACCGGCATGGCAGAAAGGGTGTAATTGCAGCAGTCGATTCTTTTAATATACATATATGTGTGTATATTATCTTGGCGATAATTTGACAAATACTACTTTTCAAGGGCTCCAATATTTATCCGCGTAATTACGGCTTTCGACATAATCCCACAAAAAAACCATAACGGCGTCAAATCGCATATTTTGGTGGACTATTGACGGTACATAATCTAAAAATTACACAACCGAGAAATTTCTTATGTAATAACTCCAATATCAATCGCGGAATGTGTGTCAGGGTACAATCTTGTTAAAACTACACATTTTCCAGATTCTAATTTTTAATTGCTGACCAAAAAAAAAATAAAATAAATTAACATACAGTCCGCATGGTCTCATTTTATACTCTTTCATATGTTTTTTAATAATCTTCACACTGATTCGTTTACAAGTAACACTCGTCACCTTAACAATATGTAAAAGTTAAAAAACTATCTCATAAATTATAGGCTTATTAAAACTCAATAACTGACAACATAACTGCATTGTGGAATGCTCCAAAGCCACTAAATGCCTTTCATGCTTATTTACTTCAATTTCTAAATCCCCATATTTTTTCTTACCGTTTTCTAATAAAATTCCACCGTTAATTAAATTTCGCTTAATTGCGTTATTAGTTTAATTACCTCAAATATATTTTCCCGAAAGAGAAATTTCCCTTAAAATTCCCTCGTTTAATTACCCAAAATAATTATTTTCTAAAAAGTGCATATTATGTAGCCATAATATGTCCGTCAAATTTACTTTCAAACTACTTTTTTGATACAATCTTGCAATTAAAGTCTACTAAGTTTATATATAAGTATAAGTATAAGTATAAGTATAAGTATAAGTATAAAGTTACTTGCTTTTCACATTGACAGCAGTGTATACAAGCAATTAAGCGTATTCGTTTAAATGATTTCCACGCATAATTGCCCAAAAAAGTTTGACATTTTTGTCGAGGCAATTATCCGTGGAATGCTGTATGTATATTTTATATGATCTAAGCTTGGACGAACTCTTGTCTGGTATGTATTAAATTTTAAAGTTCCACTTGCTGCCTATGATATTTTGCCCTAAAAACTATCATTTAACCCACAGTGATCTGTATTGAAATGCATTCCAAACGAATAAGAAATCTTCCAAACTCTAATAATACAAGTGTAAAGTTATTTCGCGGACTTATTTCGCCGTAGTCTAGTATGTAGTATTTTGGCTAGACGAGAGTTCCGGGTTCAAACCCGCAGTTCTGACATTTTTAAAACAATAAATATGAAATAAATATTTTTATCGGTGAGCCCACCTCTTAGGAGTCTTCTGGCAAAAGCTCTGAGAGTAACTGAACAAGCTTCTCAAGTACTCATAGATAAATATTGACGCACACAATATGGGTGCTCTTCGAAGCTATGTTGTAACTCAGAAAAAAGTTGTAATGGCCAATGGTGTATGTATTTATTTACAAAATAAAATTGGGCATTTAAATTTGTGTCTCTCGTTATAAAATTTACGCTCCGTTTTTTTATAGCCACATTTCCAATAACTTAATTGGGATTCCCAATAATAGAAGTAAAGAAGAAACTGATGATCTTTGGATTTATTTAAGAAATTAACATATTTAAAGAAACTTTTGCTTATAATGTTTTAGTATCTTTAAACTTTATTTTTTTTTTTTTCTTTTGATAAAAAGTTTTCTCAGTTCAAAGTTCATTAAATCCTAAACAAAAATACACAGATGTTAATCAAATAAGATTTTTTTTTCATTTCTTACCCATACAACTTATGTCCATCTAATTTAAGTCTTAATTAAAGTTTGCCAACCAATTGATGGGAAGGGAGGAAAAGGAAAAAAAATTATTGATTCTCCTGAAATTGTCTGAGAAAACATGCAAAAGATTTTAAAATGCCATTTTAAGCTGGTCGAAAATGGAAACTTTTTAACGACTTTGCCGACCACAGGAAAAGGATAAAACGAAACCAATGAAGGGCAAACAAAAGTGGCATTTTAAAGAAATTTGCCAACTTACAAATCTCTCTATAAATCTTAGAAAAAGAAAAACTACATATTTGTCTTGTGGACACAAATAAGTTTTGTGCAAAGACATCTGCTACAGCTATTGATGCTGGTTAAGGTTCGTGTATTTTGCCCAGGATAAAATTTACCCAAAAAATTGTCTCAGTATTTAGCCAACATTTTACGTGTGTGTATGTATATGTGTTGTTTTATAAGAAATGTTTTAAAGTCTGTTTATATTGTGATAAAATCATAATCCCATTTATATGCATACGAGACTGACTAGTTGCTATTTTTCAAAACACTCCCCCGTTATCCCCCTTAAAGAATTCACTCACTATTATCGTAGACCACAAATCAAGAGTATGAGTTTCCTTATATTGTGGTTTGCCCACACAAAAAGTAAACGACATTAGTAAAACCAGGCCAATTTGAATTTATTTTTTAAACCTCCCCTTCACAGCTATTATATGCGCCAGCCACTGTTATTATTACAGCAGATCCCAGATAAATTCGTTATTGTAAATGTTTGCAAATGATTTCAAATGGACTGTAAGCGGGTAGTGTTTGTAAGGGTTTATGAAGATGCCACAGATGATGATTATAATGGGAATGATGGTGTTTATGGGTTTGTTTTCTATTTAAACTGAGGTCATAGAGCACTAAATCAAGTTGTAAAGTTTTCACTTCTTTTTCTTTCTTAAAGGAAAACTGAAAACTATAAGAAGCTTAAAATTTTAAACTTTTTTTATTTTTGGAGAAAAAGACACACAAAACAAAAGAAAAACTTTAAAAATCGTTTTTACTGATGTGGGCAAAGTAAATCGAAGAAAGGAAGTACTGCATACATTACAGCGTTGAAGATAAGAAAATAAACGTGAAAGTTTTCTTATTTTGGCCAGGAGTTACCCTTCTCTAACGAATTGTACCATCATATGCATTCAATAAAAGTGTGTGTCTTTTACCAGTTTTGGGACGAAAAAGTAACAAATTTTGTATTGTATGTGCCACAAAGATGTTACAGCGTCTTAAGATAAAAGGTAACATTTCCTCTTCATAGTTCGCAAGACAAAACAATGGATTCGACGTGCCGCTATGCTATACAATATACACTGAAGAAAATGTCACTTTCAAACACTTTCTAAATTGTATTTAAAAGTTCACTAAAGATTCATCGAAGGTGTTAAAGAAAATATCTTTTTAACAGTGTTTTCTTATAGTTAAGTGCTCAACTGCAATTACAGATTATAAAGCAATGGCCATAAGACGAGATATTCTTCACATTAGGCTTTATAGATACTATATGGTAGCCCTGATATTCAGGGTCTTATATTTTTTTATTGAGACCAATACTCAGGGGTAAACCCCTACTAAATGCTGTGCATTGTATTGGAATTTTTGTGGAAAGGACAGTAATTACGACAACAGAACATATACATATTTTTTCTTATATTATTAAGCGCCTTAGGAATGAGACAAATTGTTGTGAATTGAGCATCCAAAGGCCAGTGTTATACCTTAACCCTTGAGGTGAGTGCCTTCGCTAAGTAGGTTTTTCGCTAACCATTCATTTTTGTTTTCAGATGTTAAGGTGGAATAGAGTGGAATGTCGGGGAGTGGTTACTTTATAGACAGACTTCTTGGTGTGGAGGTGCCGGGGGGGGGGGGGGGGTTGACCTCTTAAAAAAACGCAATTTAACTTTTTAATTTTTCACCTTTGCTGGCTTTCGAATCTGGGCCGTTTGAGTTTTTGACGGCCGCTCTAACCACTATACCACGCACCACCCCAATATATATTGCCTATATATAGTGTTCTTTGCTCAGGTGGTGAGCATTAGTTGCACTTCAGCTACACCATTGATTGCATTGTTGGTAATACAAGTACATACTGAGTTGAAAGTCTCTTCCTTACATTTCGATCTAAACCACACCATATGCTCGTTTAAGCATATTATGGTTAGGCCTTTATGCGGATTCTAGGACACAGAACTATCATCGGTAATTGCATTGCTTATGAACTTGCGAGGGAGGGTATGAAGCACGTAATTTTTAACTGAAACCGGGCGTTATTGTACTGTTTGCCTTGATCAAATGAGTTAACCTCATGTGCAACTGTTCTGGCGTTTCTATGAGACAGTAGGGGTTCCTGTTGTTTATTTCCTGTCATCTTTGACTTAACTGTGAGAATGAGAATAACTGCTTTATAGAAATTGATTTTGAAGTCGGTGTGGTTTTCTATAAGGACTTCTTAACTTCCCATCTCTTTCCCTTTTCGTTCGTTCATATCTCTGCTCCATATCATTCAAGCTGAATAAGTGCGATTAAAATAAATTTTAATTTTTTTGTCTTAATATTCAAAGTGTAACGCTAATTTCCGTAAAAGCCACTGCGTTACAGCTGGCAAAACAAATGAGATATAAGACTTTAAGGATGAATGCTTCTTCTTTTTATTCTCTCTGTCTGCAATATTTTTGGGTTCAAATTGTTACAACAAAAGTTACATAAACTTGTTGGCCGTCTATTATAGAAATAAGAAAGGGTTACATTTTTGGCTAAACGATAACAATATTTACATATACACCCCTAGCTCTCTTCTTTTTTTATTTCTTGTATAAGAAAACATGTATGTACTTAATCATTTACATACCTACAAACACACACACAGGTTTACCTCTTGCGGCCATAAATTGTTGCAAATGCCACATTAAGTATCGTTTGAATGGCTGTTATAATGCCATTCACGCGATTTGTAAAGAAATAACAAAAAAAACTACTTCTTTTGTGAAGGTTTTCTGTAGCATAAGAAGGACCTACTAATCTGTAACTAATTTGTTGTGAAAGTTTAATTAAGATGTTGTTGTTGTTGTTGTATTTATTGCAAAGAAAATTTATTTAAATTATAGACTTGCGATGCCATAACTGATTGTTGTGTTACTAGAAAATTATACTGTTTGGTAGTGTAACAAACTGGCTGTAGGTTTCTTTTTTTTTTTTTTTGTTGTTGTTTGTTTTACAATGTGTAGCAATATTATACGTTTTTAACAGAATAAAACTTTGTTTTTATATTTACTGTTGTTTTTCTGTATTTGCATTTGCGAGTGATTTCCAGGAATTTGATTTCAAATTAAATCATAATTTTCTTGTTAAAAAAAAAATAAAATTTTAAAAGCGGCTATGACTGCAATTGCTGTTGATTTTGATTTGAATTTCTTTTTTTTTTTGTTATTGCTGTCGTTGTTGTTGATTGCTCAATTTTTTGTATTTGCAAGTTTTGTTCCGACCATTTCTTTTATCTGATTGAGTGTGAATGTTATAAAATTTTAACCCTTTTTTTACAGGATCTTTCATAAGATTTTAAATTCATAAAACGATAACCAACTAGACTACCAAAGACAGAGATTCTCACACTATTTAACTTGTTGTATAAAACGAAAAATTATTGAATTAAATTAAGTGGAAACGGTTTATATTTTTGAAATAAAAGATTATGTTTTACTAATAGACTTCTTTCAAAAGTTGCAGTGACTTACCTCTAACATGCCGAGGCCAAAAGGCTTTTTTTGACAGCACAGGGATTGTAAAATGGAAGAACCATCATTTATGTCTGCTTAATGGGCACCCAATGAATTGTCGGGAATCTTGAAAGACTCCAGCGACTTGCCTCCAATATACTAAGGCCAACGAGATCAGCAGCACAGGAGATTAGGGACTTGGTCATTCAAAAATCTATAACTTCTGTCTTAATTACAGTCATAAGGAAGCAGACCTTAGAGTAGAAAGTAAAATAGTGTGGCATCACCGCTTTGCGTTAGGTAACTCTGATTTTAACAGTGTATTAAGCAGTGAAGTTGTTAGTCAAACTGCTGACATTATTTTTAGTATGGCAGAGTTGTATTCTCACTGTTTAAAATTAATTAAACTTTAGATATTTCCTACACAATTTATATTTATGGTTGAAACTACGAGCATAAAATTATTATGATTTTCTTTACAGCGTTAACAACAATTTCTATTTAGCGGAATGTTTTAAATGAAACACATACAGACATACATAATTGGCTATTACAACCCTATTTCAGGATTACGGCCTAGCTCCTTTCGTTGGTGTGTTGATTTTTACCCGTAAGTACCGGGAAAAAAAAAAAATTTTTGTGAAAAGGACAGTACATTATGACAACAGAACATATATTCTGTTTTCTTATATTATTAAGCGCCTTAAGAATGAGACAAATTGCTGTGATTTGATCATTCAAAGGCCATTCACCATTGAATGATCAACAGAAATTGCCCCATCGTTGCATGTTGATTGCGGTGAGTGCAATGAATAAGAATGGCAATCACTTACTCTCAGAGCTTTTGCCAGAAGACTGCTAAGAAGTAGTCGCCGAAAGAAATATTTTTTTTTTATATTTATTTTTTTCAAGATGTCAGAGCTGAGCTTTGAACTAGGGGCTTTTGTCTTAGTAAGCCGACACACAATAACTGAATTTTATTACTCATTCTACTGCTTTGACGCTCTAACTGTCAAGCTGAGCATAACGTTCTAATTAAGATTACACTGCCATGAATAATACAATTTAAAATAATAAAGTGCTTTAATAACTTCACAGAAGTCTATGATAAGAAAAGTTTGTCGACCACTGAACATTTTTTTTTTTTTTTTTGACAAACATTTGTTTAAAGTTATGCTGTTTTTGTTTTTATTGTTTTCCAGCAATTGATAGTGTTGGTTGTCTAAAACAAAAATTATTTGTTTGTTATACATACTCGTACTTCGTTTATTGTTGTTGAATTTCAAAACGGATAATATTGTCCTATTTAATGGCAATAACCAGGGAAGGGGAAATTCAGCAACTGGCTGTATAGACTTACTGTTGAAACACAATAAAAGAATGAAAATTGAAGAGAAATAATAAAAGAAAGGAAACCAAATCATGATTGAATTAAGCATTTATAGTTTGTTTACACTTGGCATACCAAAAACTACAGAATGTTATAAAAATTCTACTTTTAAATGGTTTATTTAGTATGAGAATAAAAGAGAGAGAGAGAGAGAGTGAGAAAATAGGAAGTAAAGGCGGAAAATAAGGCGGAAATATATTCAATGATTAAAAGAATAGCACAGAAAGGCTTAGATGTGTGTTCCTGAATATGTTATGATAACATTTGATATCCTTTTTTTTCATATCCTGCAGCCGTATTTTTTTGTAATAAATTTTCATAAAATGTGTAAAAAGAAATAAAGCAATTTATGCATTTCTATGTACTGTGTGTTTAAATTACATGCCTTGGTTAACAAAAGAACAAACAAAAAAAATTCAGTTGTTTTTATATCGTTTAGAGAGATTGTAATTAAAATTTATAAATTCCATAAATGTACGCTTAACAAAATTTAAATAAAATTTCCATTTATTTTAAGCAAATTTTATACCAATTTTTTTCTTTCCTTTTCTTTTTGTTTTAAATATATTCTCATATAAAGAGATTAAAAAAAAAATGACTTGTGTTGTTAAAACGTTGTCGTCTAAAACAATTACGAAATCATTAAAAATCACATCAACATAACAAGTCTTTAAGCCAAATTTCAGCTCCACTTACATGCTTGCAGTGTAAAGATATTGTGAAAAATTGACCAAAAAAATTATGGTCATCCACATGAGTCTACAAGCACATAAAAACTTATATTACAGCTTTGGTAATATGTTACATTGAGCTATACTCGTGTATGGACTGACAATTTTCAGGATTGTATCATATACTCGTATTCTATTTTTTTCGTTTGTCAGTCATACAAACAACATTACACTCAGACCGTCGCTTATAAGCCTTTAGCCATTTTGGTTAGAATAAATAATACAAGAAGTAGAAAAATTGTAATTTGTTTAATACACCATTTCCAAACTGTAATTTTACATTTCTGTTCTCTTCATGTGAGTTGCAAGAAACAAGCAAATTTTAAGTTTTTCTTTAAGAAGATAGGAACACCCAACAGTCATTGGAGTTGCACAACGAACTTTAGAAGAGTGTTAATATAAGCTTCCGACAAAGAGTCAAATCTGTCAAAGGTATTTCACATTTTTCTACAAAAAACAGAGCAAGTGCTCTATCAATTACTATTTTTGTTCGTTATCGTATATCCTACAACAGTGTGGCTGAGATTTGTGTTAGATCCTGGTCCGCAATGTCAAATAATGAACTGTCAAAAAGGTGAGTGTCTTTCTCAAACTGCACAAGCCATTGGGGGTCAAATGTTACTAGAGACACGGCAATCAGATCTGTTTTGCAAACGTTTCTGCTCTTCTATATGAACTCATTCTTAACTAGTTTATATCAAGCACCTCTATGTAATATTATTTTCTCTTGCCAAAGTTAAAAAATGGCTTTATGGTAAAAAATTTGCCAACAATAAAGAGATAAAATATATGGACCTAGACAGTTCATACTCTAAAAATAGTGTTAAAACTATTAAAAACCGCTGGGAAACGTGTTAAGAGCTTGAAGGAAGTTATGTTAAGAAATTAAAGATTTCTTTTCTTTTGAGACCAATACTCAGGGGTAAAGCCCTACTAAATGCATTGGATTGTATTGGAATTTTTTGGAAAGGACAGTACATTTATGACAGAACATACATTTTTTGTTTGTTTTTTCTTTTATTACTATTAAGCGCCTTAGAAATGAGACAAATTGCTGTGAATTGATCATTCAATGGCCAGTGTTCTACCTTCACCCTTGAATGATCAACAGCAATTGCCTCATGGTTGCATGTTAATTGTGTGGTGATGAGTGTCTTCGCTATGTAGGTTTAGATGTTGTCTACTATTTCCCAATAGATGGCACTTTTCTTCTGATCATTAGCGTTTTGTTGGCATAAGTTATGTGGAATAGAGTGGAATGTTGGGGAGCGGTATCTTTGAAGATGGTCTTTTTTTTTTTTTTCAAAACCAGGACGGCGTAAGTGAATTTATTTTTCATTTATCTATTTCCTAGCCAATGAATAATTTCTTACAGGCTATATTTACAATGCATATAAGTATAAAATAATGACATTAAATTACTTAGTTATTTAAAAAATCAATAATCCTTATTCTTAATGAACTATAGTCAGAAGAGTAATCAATAAGAGAAAAATGGTTGTTGAATTCTGAGCACATTCTTCGGAGTGGATCAAAGTTTGCATAATTTGAACGGAAATAAATTAGTTTAAGTGGAAGGTAAAATCTCGTCGGTCGGTTTGGAACTATGAATTCTAGTTTGCTAAGTAATACTTCGGAACTAAGTGTACCGCATATCAGATTATTTATAAATGAAATATTCAAAAAAATTCTTCTGCTTTTAAGAGTTGGAAGTTTAATAAGTGCAAGACGACTTTCATATGCAGGTAAAGCTAAATTCGGACTCCATCGAAGATTTCGAAGACAAAAAAGAAGAAACTGTTTCTGAACTGACTCAATTTTGGAAACGTGAACGTCATATTGAGGATCCCAGACCACAGAAGCGTATTCCAAGATAGGTCTAACTAGTGATGTGTACAATTGCTTTAAGACATAGGGATCATCGAACTCCTTTCCCCAGCGTTTGATAAATCCTAAAACGCCTCTTGCTTTATTAACAATTTGAGAAATATGAGGATTGAAAGAGAGTTTTTTGTCTAATAAAATTCCAAGATCAAGAAATTCCTCAACTTTTTCAAGGTGATAAGTGTCAAATTTATAGTCATAGTGAACTGGACTTCCTCTGTAGAACAGCATATATTTACACTTTTTTAGGTTAAGTTTCATTAAATTAATACTGCACCATTGGCAAAAATTATCCATGTCTTTTTGAAGTAAATTGCATAATTCTAAATTGTTCAGATGGAGGAAAAGTTTAACATCGTCAGCGTACATCAGGATATTTGAATATTTAATACAAGTCGGTAAGTCATTAATATATATTAGAAATAATAGAGGGCCTAAATGACTACCCTGTGGGACACCGGATGGAAATTAAAGATTTTGGAGAAATTAAAGATTTTGTCGAAATTTGCAGGTTTTTTCCTGATTGGTGGGCAACCGCTCTTGTGTGTAGAGGAATGAAATCAACAAAATGTTTTAGAGTCCAAATATTTAAAAAAAGTTTTTTTAGACATCTTAAGCCTTAACACTGGTCTACTTATTAAATTACGTTATTGAGCTTTAAAAAAAATGCAAGTACTTATATTAAAAACATCAGTTTTGCTTTAGCATTCGTAGGAAATGGTATAAATCCTTATAAATTTATATTCAAACAATCAAACGAAAAGTAAAGCTAAAAATACGAGAAGAATTTTATAAAATGGTCCAAAAACGAAAAAAAAGAAAGCATTTTAAAACAACAAACACCAGCAGGCCATGGTAGAAAAACAGTGTCACTCTGTTAAAATTATTGCTTTAAACTAAGCAGTACAAGAACAGAACAACTAAAAACAACACTGACCGTCGCTGAGAAGTAACACAGAAGCAAGAGACGAAAAAAAAGGCCAAACGATTTACAGCTAATCCCTCTTGGGCATTTTGTAGCCAATTTTTTGCTCTCTTTCTTTTTTTCTTTTGGCATTATATATCAGACACCCACACTTTTAAATGATAACACCAGTGATGTGGACAATTTAAATTATTTTTGCCAGAGTCACTAGCAACAGCAGCAGTAGCAGCAGTCCAGCACCAGTTAAGAGCGAGCAACATGTCGGGCATATTTTTTAAGGAGCCTTTGAATGGGAGTTGGTGGCAACCAGCGGAATTCATGCAAATTTAATCACTTGTTTGCTTTATTTTAGTTGAAACATAAAATTACATTTCCTGTCCGTTCTGCAAAAAGTCTAGGAAAGCCATTTTTTTATTTGTTTTAGGTTTATCACACACAAAGGAATGACCACATACAGTTGACATATAGGAATGCCAACTAGACATATGAAATCAGAATTTTTGGTTGAAAACTAGAAAGAATTTTTCAAAAACAATTTTGAAAATAAATTTTCTTTTTTATAAGAACAGAATGACAAACTGTTCAGCTGGAATATTAGAGTCGTTAAGAGAAACATCTTTCTAAGAAATTTTTGCAAAACTTGAAATGGCATTTAAAATGATAAGAAAATTCCACTAAGAAGTTTCTCGATATTTTCGTCAATTGTCTTTAGATTGCAAGAACTCGATAAACTTTGCCGATATTTTAAATTATACTAACAATTGTGTTTGCATATATGTATGCAATCTACTTATCTATGTATATGCAATAGAACCGTGGACCCTATTTGGCAATGTTTTTCTACAAAGAGTTAAAAAAATCACCCTTTATATGTAATAAAACTTTAACTGATTATTACCCTTTATATATAAATAAATTTCAGACTTTATTTATATTTTCTGGTTTTTCTTTTGGCTTTTTTCCCCCAAAAAAAGACAGAAATAATAGTGACTGACGGACGGACTGTGTATGCGAGTGAACAGACAGGGAAAACTTTGTTATCCTGACATCAAATCACAACAAACGGACTTATAGTTAAACAAACAGACGGAAAGATACAAACAAGTATGTGTACTCGTAAGTGCCTTGTGTTGTCTTCTTTCCAATATAAGTTTTTATATCAGTTTTACAGTTTTTAGTCAAAATAGTTGCCTGAATTCAAAACCAAAAATGAATACGTTTCTCATTTCCATTCATATAACTATTTAGCATGTTGTTTCCTTTTTTAATTTTTTATTGTTTTATTTGTTCTCTTTTTGCATTTTTTTTTTATTCATACCGCACTTTTATAATCCAATAATAAATGGAATATTTCCGACCTCGGGCATTAAATTAAATGTTGTTATCAGTTGAGTTGCAGAATATTATCAATTTAAATGAAAATATACCAAAAGAGTGTTAAATTCCTCTGTTATCCGCTCATGGAAAGGGAAAGAGCATTAAATTAAAATGTTCACATTCGCAAAGGAGTTTTTAGTTTTAGACTTTTAATGGGAAATTTGGGTCTATTTAAGTTTGGCAGGGGGCGAAGAACACATATGATTGGGGTTAGAGTAGTAGAGCTTCAATTAAATTTGAATTATGAGCTCATGTTGACTTTTGTTTTTCTTGTTTTGATGTGTATGTACTCGGATATTTTTGGGAGTTTGTTTTTATGTGAAAGCTATTAAAGGTTAATCAAAATAGAGACTTCGTTTTTAAATAACTTTATAAACGATTTTAAAACAAAGTTTGTTTTGTTCTCACTAGCTAAAATATAACAGTTTATCTGTCATCATTATACTTGATGGCAATTATTTAATTTATGGCAACCGCAATAAGATTTGGTACCGTCACACTATCAAGCGGTATGCAAAGAACAACAAGAATTTGTTTTAAATAACCCAAAATTGACACAGACTCATATTGTGGTCACCGGAGTTTAGTATGTAGGGTGTTGACCTACTAGACAACTCCGAGTTTAAATCTCAACTCTGACATCTTGAAAGAAAGAAATATAAAACTGATGGGTCTGTCGTTCGGGGTCGATATTAAACTGGAGGTCTCGGTACTCATGAATAAGAAGTGACGCATGCAAAATGGATGTTTTGAGAAGCTAGGCTGTAACTCTGATAAGAGATTTTAATGGTCAATTATGTACGTATGATTGTATAATATTAAATGCAAATAAAGTCATAGGCGATGCATTTTATTTTAGTTTTTATGGAAAAGCTGTATGATATTTTTGTGTCTCTAAGGCGAACTGCGCCTATATATACAGTATTGATACTCAAAGGCAGTTCTATTTGTATTTATTACTTTTAATTGTAAAACTATGGTTTCAATTCCGACCATGTTCTCCAGCAATCGGGTTCGAAGAACCATCTACAAAGAAACCGCTCCCCGACATTCCATTCTATTCCACCTTAACCAATGTCAACAAAAAAAAACGAATGATCAGGAGAACAGTGCCACCTATTGATAAGTAGAAGATAATAGCTAAAGCTACTTAGCGAAGGCACTCACCACACAATCAACATGCAACGATGAGGCAACTGTTGTTGTTGATCATTCAAGGGTGAAGGTATAACACTGCCCTTTGAATGATCAATTCACAGCAATTTGTCTCATTCCTAAGGTGGTTAATAGTAATATAAGAAAAACAAAAAATTCCAATACAATGCACTGCATTTAGTAGGGGTTTACCCCTGAGTATTGGACTCAAAAGAAAAAAAACTTAATATCATATCGGTTACAGTATCTTTTCGAACAGTAATACGAGTTCAAAGGACTATTAAAAGATAAAACACTGAAAATTGATGTAGTTTGGAATTAAGCGGTATTAAAAAGGTTTACTTCTCCTGGTGGGTTTTTATTATTGCCAAGAATAACTTAAGAATCCACTTAAACATAAAGATAAAACGTCCTCACTTTTTTCACAACATTCCGGATGGAAGGACTATTTCATAATACATATTTATATTTTTAATGATTGTTGTTGTACATGCAAAGACTGTGAGCTATTGTAGTACAAATCCTAAAGTTTCTAACAATTTTGGAATATTGTAGTGTGTTGGCAGACGTTGTCAGAACCGTATTATTGATTTTTTATTTCGTTTTTTATTATTTGTGGTACAGTATTATTGCTTATCACTGGAACAGTTGAGTACTCCTATTAATATGTTGTTAATGCTGAAATTGCAAGTAACTGTGACTACTATTAGTAGCTGTCAAATAAATAGTAGAATGAGTATGCTTGTCTTAATACAAATTCGACATTTTAATTTAAAAAGTTAAATAATTCTTATCTTAATCTAATGTATTAATATTATAACTATTTGAAATGCCTTTAGAAATCGGATCGAAGGACTATACATAAAATCGTAACCATAAATAATATGAATAAATGTGAATTATAAAAGTAAACCTGCACATGTATCACCCTAAAGTTTACTATAAATATATTTGCATGTGTTAGAATATTTAAATGGTAACTAAAAAAGAACAAAAAAGGCAATTAAATTGTTAACTGAGTTGTTGGAAAACGGTAAGTAACAAAACAGCAGCAGAATATTTCTAAAACAAATTTTCATTTACGGTCCAAAGAGGAAATGTAACCAAAATGTATCTTTACAAAAACCTTTATTATCTCTCTCTCTCTCTTATTCTCTATTCTTTATAAAAGCAGTATAAACCCAACAAATTAATATTTTTATAAATAAATTACAAGCCTGATGTGTGGAATAGAGAAAGGGAGTTTTTAAGCACTTTAATGCCTATTAAGATGAGTGACCACATGCAGATAATTGCTTTATGAGCTATTACTACTGGACTACTGTTCTTTAGGACATTTGGGTCTTTCTAAGTAAAGTTTTCAGTTATTAAAATAAAATGTCTGTCACTGTTTTCCTTTTTCCTGTATATATATATATCCTTCCATATGTACGAGTATATCCTTAAATGTTTAAAAAGTATTTGGAAAATTACGAGTAGAAGAGAGTTTGTGTATTTTACTTTTCTGCTCATGAATTATTTAATGCTGTTATGACACTTTCTATTCCATTTTATTCTATTTAACGAGTATTTGTTTGTTTTTCTTTTGCTGGCGTTAAAAAGTTCTTCAAGGATAATTGATTTTATTTGCTTTGTATTTTTTGGAACAATATTTTTTTTTTTTTGGTATCGCTTTAGTTTATTAAATATGATCCTTTTGAACTGTCGCAAAAGTTTTGCTGCTTTGAACTTATTTGCTACTCTCACATGATTGGAAATTATTTTTTTCTAAATTGCAATTTCTTTTTAGTTTTCTTCTAATGTTTTGACACCTGATTCTTGGAGAAATTATGATGTTGAGTAGTTTTTTTCTAAGAAAATCCATAAGGGAAACTGCTTCCGTTTTTTTGTTTTTCATATGAAAATGATTTATAATCAATAAGATTTATTTTCAAATGGATTAAATTTTGTTTTTTTATATTCGCATTGGTTGTATGGTGGACAATAATTTTAATTTTAAGGTTTGCAACACCTTCCTAATGCACCCTATAATGCTTTAAGTAGTAGCAGAGTAGAAGAGTTTAAATTTAGTGTTAAGAAGACTAAAAAACAAATTAAACAACAATAACCTCAGCATATGGTGGCTCAAGCACAGCTAAATACTGTACATATATGTGTGTCGCTAAAAAAGAGAATTTAGACTATAATTAAGACTATATATAAGTACTTAGTATGATATGTTCGGATGGTATCGTCTGAACTTGATATGTAGTTAAACCAATAGAGAGAAAATACGACTACAAATTTTAGAGTCGTACTGCTCTCATCGTTTTTTAAAATTTGTCAAATTTCACACATCATTTGGCACAAATTAAACGACATTATCTAAGTGGTAGGGCCTTGCGAGGTCGTCATAAGCTTGGCTCCTACTTAAGAAAGCATCGATTCGTTGTGAAAGAGAATACAACTAAATCGGACTAATATTAATGCAGTGATGTCCACTACTACATAAACACACTTGCGCTTGTGTATGAAGCAGAGAAAAGACTCTGCTTACTTCTACCAGAAATGGGAATGTTCGAATTACTTTCTGTTTATAACTTCATAAATATTTCTTCATAATTCTGAGTAAAGTACGTAATCGATTGTCCGATAGACATGTGACTGATCTATTAAGAATAAAGGAGTACCGAGGTCACATAAATTTGGAGGAAATAATGAATAATTATTTCAGTTAAATAAAAATGATACAAAAAATATGCACTATCCAACCTTGCACTATGTTGGAGAGAAGCTAAAATATTAAAAGAGCAAGAGTAACAATATATCTTTTTATTCTGTACGTGTTTGGCTTCGACGCAAGCAGAATTTGTTTTCCTATCACGCGTGATAGGGAAAGAGAATTGTGGACATCACTGTATTAATGTCTTAGAATAGCTGAAAGTGTCTCTCATTCTTTGTAAATGTAGAGTTTAAACTTTCTTCGCTCTTGCTAAGGGGTCGATTAGGCAACGCATGTCAGAATGTATGAATGATAAGGAAAAAAAGTAATACATACAACATCTTCTTGGTAATTGTTTCATTCTTATGTAGAGGACTAACTCTAAGATGCACTTCTCTTTCATGATTACCTTTAGCACACGCTGACGACAACCCTGCTTAAAATCTTCAGATTTACCACTTAGTATTTGCCGTGGTTTACTGGTTAGTGTGTTGGCTTACAAAGACGATAGCGCCGGGTTCAAATCTCAGCTCTGATATCTTGAAAAAAAGATATATGAAAAAATTGTTTCTTTCGGCGACTACCACTCAGCAGACTTCTGGCAAAAGCTCTGGGCAAAATTGATTGCTATGAAAAAGCTTCTCAAATCTGTCGTTCGGAGTCGACGTTAAAGTGTAGGTCCCGGTACTCATGAATAAAAATTAACACACACAACATGAGTGCTGCGATAAGCTAGGCCGTAACCCTGACACAGGGTTGTAATGGCCAATTATGTATGTATGTATGTATACCACTTAGATCTTACAAAAAGTACACTGTGTCCTTTTCATTACCGCCTTTGGATGTAATCTATCTTGCTTCTTCCCAGGTAAGACTGCATTGTCTTAGCTATGAAAGTATTGTAGGTTTTTTTAGTAGTAGTAAGGCTCTGACCCCACTGACAGTTATCCGTTTAACGTTGCCTGTCTCTTTTACATTGGACTATTAATCTGTATAGTTTGAAAAGAAAAAGATTGAAACTATTGGACTATTTTTAACTTTTCCATCCTTATGTCAAAACTTGCATGAGGATGTTTTTAGAGTTGTTAATATGAACCATAGGCGCTTCTCTTTTTACTCTCAAAACGAAAGCGAAATTAATAATTTTTTGTTTTTTTAAATGCCAAAGCATTTTTAAGGAAGTTAAGTTTCCTTTATTCATATTCTTATTTATGGCGACTGGCCATTTAAGTATTGTATTATTAAAAATTGAAAACGTAATTTTAGCATTTCCTTTCTTATATAAATAGTATATGAGGAATTTTTATTGTATATCCATAACATTTAAATAAAATACTATACATACCTTAACGACATCTAAATTGTTTGTAATATTTTTTATAACGACTTACATATTATCTATCAAGAGTATCAAATTCCATAAACACTCAATAAACTGCATAATTCTATTGTACTTTTGATATTTAAAAAAAAAATCCATAAAAAACTATTTTTCAGTTACTATTGTTATATATTTTCTATTTCATTTGTAAGAAAAAAGATTTTTTTATTAAATGACCCCTCATACAGTGGCAGATATTTTTATAAACGCACATGCTACATTTTTTAAGGAGATTTGTTTATCTAAATCCGACATTTATTAAGTGGAAAATTTTTTGTGCTGTTTCTTTAACACTTATTACTTAAAAGTAGTAATCTAACCAACGGATTAATGCTGTTATTTGAGGGCATTTCCATAAACGTACTTTTGAACTATACCACACAAATCAACTTTACACCGAGAAGAAACAAAATATTGAAAGAAAGCCTACCCCACATTACAATTTAGCACAATTTTTATCCGCAAATGAAATGATAATTGAGAGCAGCGTAACCCTGAAACAGGGTTGCAGGCCTAGCTTTTCGCAGCACCCATGTGTTGTGTTTACTGTCGTATACGATGGATCAGAGTAGGAAAATAAACAAAACTGAACGTTTGATCTCATTTTGTTGTATTCTTTACAATGAGTAAAGCAAAAATAAAACAGAAACAGTGAGAAAGATTGTTCCATTTGTATATTGTTTTTGTTTTGAGTACTACAAATACACTAACTCAAATGTGCGTAGGTACAACAAAAAATGAATGAGAAGAAAAAGGATAGAAGAAGAGAAAAAGAAAAGAAGAAGAGAAAAAACAACAAAAAACAAAGCAAGCACAAGAGCGAAAAGCTAATTGTTTCATTTGCGCTCTTTTTAATTTAGAAAGTATATGTTTTGATTTTGCTCATGTACAATACCATTAAAAAAATTTTGAAAAGTGTATGACTTTGTTGTAACTTTTGCGAAATGTTTTGTTTGTTTGCCCACTCTGCGATGGATAGACTTGAAAAGCTTGTTCCCAGAGCTTTTGCCAGAAGACTGCTAAGAGGTAGTCAACAAAAGAAATGTGCATTTATACGAACATGTGCCACTGTATTGAATAACTGTTGGTTGTCATAACGATAAGAATTCAAATTAAAATGCCTTCTCAACATACGAAAATGTTTTTTAAAATTTTTATAAGAAATGAAATGAAAAAATGTGTTCTGATATGTGTAGTGGACAATTGTATGATGAAAACTGCCCAAAGGATACGACTTATCAACAACAAAAACATTTCTAATAAAATGTGTATTTTTTTTCATACTCGTATTTAAGATTTAGAAATGATTTGATTGTGACATATTTTCTTTAGAAGTATTATAGGAATATTAAAAAGACCTACACTTTAATAGAAAATATATTCCTTTGGAGAATAATTTCTATGACTAGGAAATCATATTTCTGTAAATTTAATAAACTGTTAAAAAGATCTTTATTAAAATTTAAGAAAATTAATACCGGCACATGTCTTTTTCATTTTCAATTTGAAATAAATTTCAAAATGCAAACGATATATGAATTTCTAAACTGGCAGTGGATAAGTGGAGATTTTAACATCCTTAAGAAAGAAACACTTTCATCTCTAATTTAAACTGAAATGTTTAACATTTTATAAAGGAATATTTAAATATTCTCAACATACCGGCATATAAGTATGCATTATATATACAGACAGGCAAACATAGCATATGCCCTTAACATGTGTGAACAATAAGTCAATAACTGCCTTCAAGGCAGTTTTTATTTCTCTTCTTTTATTTTTTTGGGGCCGTAAAAGTTTTCCAAAAATTTAATTCATTTTTAGTGGCTTCATTTATTAGAAGAGAGAGTGGTAGCAACTGTTTGTAAGAAGTTTTCTATAGTCTTTAAAAAGATGAACACGATGAACATGTTTCTTCAATTTGCCACTTAAGCCAACACACAGCCAGCAGCCAACATTCAAGTCAATTATTATGATTATCACACATATTCGAACGTACCGAAAGACAACGATATTCTATTCCATTTAAAATGCTTCGAAAGAAATAAAATTGATAATTCACTCAATTATTATTTGTTGTGGGAAAGGAGTTTTATAAGAAGAGGGTTTTCGATTTTTAAAATACTACTCAACCAGAAGTAAGGTTGCCTTCAAGCATCTTAAGCGAATTTTATTATTTATTTACTAAAACAATGTATTCCATATATACCACAAGAATCTGGGGTGGAAAGTTAACGTACTGGCCTACTGAAGTACCCAAGAAGTGAATTCTATTCTTTTAAATGCAGATAAGTTTCATTCAAATCTAAAACAAAATATATTTTGACTTTGGAAATTAATAGGAAACAGAGGCTGGATGATTATAAGCTATTAAGTGTTCGAAATTTGTCGGTTAAAGTGAAAATTGAGACACTTTTTCCATAACAAACTTTATTAAACCAAATAGGTGAGGTTTTGAATAATGGACTTTTGTCGTTTTTTGGAGTTTCAGCCATTATTCCGTCTAACTTTTTTGAGTAAAAACTAATCCAAATGAATTTTGCAGTCCTCTACTGAATTTAAAATTCACACCATTGAAAAGTTTTGCAGAAATCTCAGCAAATAATAATCCGAAGGTGCAAGATCTGGACTATATATATTTCCCAATCAAACTCTTTTGATTTTAGCAGAGTCAATACGAGTGAGTGTGAGCTGGCGTAATCAGGATGGAGCACAAGATTTTTTGTGTTGATCAATTCCGGCCGTTTTAATTGAATTGCTTACTTCAACTCCTTTAATTTCATGATGTTAGATATCGGACTTAATAGTTTTGAACAGTTTTTAGAACAATTTTTTTTCATACAATCGAGCCTCAGTCATAATCAAAATCCGACTCACAGCATTATCTTTTTTGAGGTCAATCCTGGCTTTTCCATTAAAGTTATAAAAGTTTTGAGTACTCAATAATCCCAAAAGTAGTTACTTCATACTCTCAGAGTTGTATTTTTTAGAAAAGTACGAAATAATGAAATCGACGGCTCTACGGAATTTTTTTTTTTATTTGAGACCAATACTCAGGGGTAAACCCCTACTAAATGCTCTGCATTGTATTGGAATTTTGAAAAGGATATTACATATATTATTATTAATTATATTATTATTATTAAGCGCCTTAGGAATGAGACAAATTGCTGTGAATCGATCATTCAAAGGCCAGTGTTATACCTTCACCCTTGAATGATCACCAGCAATTGCCTCATCATTGCATGTTGATTGTGTGGTGAGTGTGCCTTCACTAAGTAGGTTTTGGCTGTTATCTTCTACTTCCCAATGGGTGGCGCTTTTTTCCTAAACATTCGTTTTTTGTTGACATTGGTTAAGGTGGAATAGAGTGGAATGTCGGGGAGCGGTTTCTTTGTAGATGGTCTTCCTGGAGAGGGGGAACCTCTTATTTTTAAATTATAATTTTGAAAAAACCGCAAACTAACTTTTTAATTTTTCAACTCTGCTGGGATTTGAACCTGGGTCCTTTGAGTTTTTGTGCGAGCGCTCTAACCACTATACCACGCACACCCAAAATAGAACAAAATGATTTTTTTAGTAACACGTTGTTAAAAAAAAAGGTTTATGTCGCAGGCAAGTTTGTCAGTGACAGAAGAAATCTTGTGAAATCTGAAATATTTGTTCAGCATTTCAACGAGTGCTAATTACAATAAACTTCTTTGCAAATATTGTAAACGCGAATCATTTGCGTTTTTACAAACAACTCACGCTTATGTATATAATATGTATATAATAATTATTGATTTCTATCACTTTCGGTACAGTAGTGTTTTAACTTCTTACTCTTTATATGTAACGGTTGAGATAAATATTAGAAATCTACTGCAGGATACATTTTTTATGTGTTGACTAAAATCCTACGCTTTGAAGTTACTTTGATATCCAACCGCATAAAAATATTAATGCTGAATACTTGCAAATAAAACTAGATTTTCGAGTTATTGGATAAATATTCACTCAAAAACACTATTATCAATTGAAATTTTTATGGTCCTTCGCAGCGATTGGATTTGCATGCCAACAACGGCAAACCCTAAACATTTCGCGTAAAAGCAAGCAATTCAAATAAAAAGGATTAAAAAAAAAGTTAAACCCACACACAATTGAAAAACACTTCTCTCTTACAATTCATTCATGACTAATGCAACAGCGTCGAACAAGTATTTTTCAATATTTAAAGAAAAAAAAAAACAGAAAAAAAAGAAAAACGCGAATGAATCATTCATTAACCATGACAAGACGATAGAAATCAAACCAAAAATCAACCAGTGAAAGTTCAACAAAAATTAAACAAAAAAGGGCAAAAATTATAATCCTTTCTTATGCATTGAAGTAGTTAAAGTGTGGCAGGAGTTGAGACAAATAATGAAGATAACTTGAAGTAAGTATATAGTCAAAGAAAAAGGGGAATAGAATATTTGGCCATAAAATGTATAAAAAATTTCAAATACGAGTAGAATACAATTACAAGAAGAACTTAAGGATTTCTTTACTTCTTTTTTTAATATTTTTGTTTTTAAAATGATTTTAAAATTAAAAAAATAGCAGAAAAAAGTGAATTATTTTAAGAACTGTGAGAAATTTTATAGATTAACTGCAACTGTTTGTAAAGTTTTGTTTTTAATTAATAATTAAATAGATTATTTTCTAGTCATTTGTTTTTCAATAGGGTGACCAGTTAAAGGAATAGACAACGAAATTTATTTCAAAAATGACAACCAAATTCCAAGATAATAAATTTATGGTGGATAAATTATTACATATAGATACACATATCATTTACATATAACGTTTTTTGCCCCTCCTGTAAAGTTTTGCATTGTTTCGCATTTTAGGTGACGATAGGTACATTTAATAAATATGACTTTAAAATCTAGAGTTGATGTGTGCGGACTGGGAATTAATTTTAGAACTATGGTTTCTTTTCAAAACTTTCTTAAAATTTTCTGTAGTATTAACTCTAAATCTTTTATATTTCAGTAGAGGCCATAAACTGTGTGTGGCTACATTTTAAGAGCATTTGGAAATGTGAGTAAGCAGATTCCATTTAAAAATATGTCTGCATTGTTTTTCTCTTAATTTTGTGAAATTATTGCAAAAAAATCTAAACTTATTATTGAATGCAATTGTCCAAGTCAAAAAATATTTTTTGCTTTTTTATTTATTTTGGAATATTATCGGTTGATTGATTATTTCAATTTTTTCTGCTGAGTTATGAATTATATGTGTCATAAAGATCTACAGTTGGAAAAACTGAAACTGGTCAGCTTAGTATTTAATCTTTTTTTTTCTTTATTTTAATAACGTTAATTAAAATGAAATTTCCAGTTGAATAATATAGTATGTATGTAATTATTTAATTTATAGATTATTAATATTTTATATTAATAAAAACACACTATAAAATACAGCAAAATACTTTTATAACAAACTCGAAGTGCTTAGATAATTCTGTTGCTTGGTGCTAAAAGGGCCAATATCAATTTTCGGCTGTTTCGAGTTAGTCGTTGCATTAGTTCTTTTTTTACATACATAATTGGTCATTACAACCCTGTGTCAGGGTTACGGCCTAGCTTCTCGCAGCACTCATGTTGTTTGTGTTAATTTTTATCCATGAGTACCGGGACCAAGAGTTTAAAGTCGCCACCGAACGACAGATTTGAGAAACTTTTTCATGACAATCAATTACTCCCAGAGCTTTTGCCAGAAGACTGCTGAGATGTAGTCGCCGAAAGAAATCATTTTCTCATATTTCTTTTTTTTTTTCAAAATGTCAGATCTGAGATTTGAACCCGGCGCTATCGTCTTAGTAAGCCAACACACTAACTACCAGACCACAGCGACTACAATATCTGCGTTACTGAAAGTTTTTATAAACAATTGTCCGTCATTTTTGCTACTTCAGTTTGACAGTTGCGAATAGGAAGAAATAAATCGGGGTACTTCTTAAAAACAAAAAACATAAATTACCTGTGTTCTGCGGTACTATATGACGATACAACAATATGACGATACAACAATACAAAGATACGACGATACAACAATACAACGATACGACGATACAACGATACAATACCACGATACAATAATACAACGATACGAAAATACAACAATACGACCATACAACGATACAACGATACAACAATACAACAATACAACTATACGACGATACAACGATACAACGATACAACGATACAACAATACAACGATACAACAATACAACGATTGAAAATCTAAACAAAATCACCAGAACTTACAAAATGTGTTCGTTATAACAGTGTTTTACTGTGCTAGTAATTATTTATATACCATATGCAAAAGAAAAAAATCCAAATAAAATAATTCAAATACATATTAACTTTAAATAGCCAGTAGTTATTGGCAATAATCATTTTATTGCGGTAATCGTATCATCACATTTTTATAATTTTGCATAAATTACATACTCACACATACCAACATAGCATTTTATCATTTATTAATTATGGCCAATATGTATGTAAAAGCCATTATAAATATTGGCATTTGCAATGTGTTTAAATGGTAGATTTTTAAAAACTTGTCTTTAACAAACTCTCATTTCATACAATATATTATCAATTGATTTAATTTAAAAACAAAAAATAATAACAATTATCAATTTATTGCAGAATTTATGACATAAAAATAAGTTGCGAACGTTTATAGATAAGTCAGGGTTATACATATTTAATTACCATTTAAAGTCCGTAATCATTACAAACAATGTCATTTTCACAGTTATTAATGAATTCAAAGGCCTTGATTTGTATGCTTTTGAAAGATTTGTTTTTTCATGAATATTTTGAGTGCATGAAATGTGTATGTGAGGCCGAAAAATTATTCATTTTTTTCAGTCAACTCTTACATACATGACGGGCCTTCACAACCCTGTGTCAGGATTACGACCCAGCTTCTCACAGCACTCATGATGTGTTTATTAATTTTTATCCATGAGTACCGGGAGCTACAGTTTAATGTCGACTTCGAACGACAGACTTGAGAAGCTTGTTCATGGCAATTAGTTACTGTCAGAGCTTTTTACTAGTTATATAATGCCGCTAATTTTGAGAGAAAAATTAACTTTATAAAGGTAACAACGTTGAAAGTACTTTTTCTGATGTACCTACAATCTCTAATCTATTGAAAGTCATGAGTATCTTTGCTTTAGAATTCTCAGTTCTTAAAAATTTCCTATGAAGATTCAATATTTTAAGACCAAAATATTTAATATTTTGTATTTTAAAAGTAAATTATGTACTTTCATACTCTATTGTTTTAAACGTTCTTCCAGCTTTTGATAAATCTGGAACTGTTTAATAAACCGCTATTGAAATTTGTCCATATTGTCATTTTAACAGTTGTCAATTGTTGTCGAATAAATTATAGAAATTATACAAAAATTATTAACAAAAAAAAGGCAGGAGTAGTTGTGTGGCACAAAAAAAAATATTGATTGTATGCTTGATTGTTTGTGAGGCTCTCATTTTTTTAACTCTTTTTTTTTTTGGTCACATAGAGGCGTTAATTTTCTGGCCACAAACGTGTTTGCATTTCTAGACAAAATCTCACACAACGTAGTATATCCGCATCCGCATTAAGCAAATCGCACAACTGAACGTCAGAAATAATAACACACATACACAAACACACCGTTGTTGTGTCTTTCTAACATACTCATACCATTGCCAGTACACTGTTTATACTGACTAACATATGCAACATAATATACCTGTATACTCGTACATATATTTACAGTTAATGATGACGACGATGATGCATTTGCACATGCAACAATAGCCCAGTGAACATTTTAGATTTGTATTAAGAAAAGCTTTTAAAGTATAAAGCTTTTAAAGATAAACCTTTTTTTAATTAAAAAATGGAAAAATATGCAGCAGCTGATCAGTAAATTCCTCTAATTAAAATATTTATTTTCAAATTGTATTTAATAAAAGCCTATGAAGTAAAAATCTTACTGATAATAACATCCTTAACACATTTTAAGTTTTCAACTTATTTGAAGCAAATTGTACTAATATTGGTTTAAAATTTGTGTTGGTTATGAATAGAAATATAAATATCCAACACCAAAGTGAAAAAAATAAAAATTGTCTTTTTAATTAAATGTTTTCAATTCCAAATTTTATAAGGGAGCTAAAAATATGTATATACAAATTGTTTAAACAATTTTTTTATTTAATTATGTATGTTACTTAGTTTACGCCTGTTTTGAAATCAGTTCGACACAAAACGACTTCACTCATAACGATAACTTCATATGCGTTTATGCCTATGTTTTGAGTCGAAACAATTTTAAAATTGTTTTAGCTAACAGCTGATTCTGACATTTGTTTAATTTTTAACCAACGGTTAACAGCAAAATTTTTCAAATGCTTTTTATGCGTTTATACTCAATTTTGAAAACTGGTCTGGCTCAGACAAAACTGTTTTTATAGTTGTTTATGCCATGGGTTTGAGCGAATGAAAACGTTTTCAAAACGGCATAAACATGACATGTATGTTCATATTATGTATATAAAAAAAAAATTAAATTGGGCAATGTGCCACAAACTCACATGTGCAAAAGCTGAAGCTATTGTAATTCATAATAATTGACGGTTCTATTTACCCGAAACACTATTATCATAAATGGTTTTCGGTATAGGTTAATTGACTTTTTCTATTTAAGTTACTGGTCTACGCACACAAACAAAACAATTATTTTGAACGAATCCAATGCCAATATTATACACGCAGTTTGTGAAATAAAGCTATACGTTTTATTAGCTTAGCCGTATATTAGTAGGAAGTCAACAATCCGTTTTAAAATTAAACGATGGCACTAGAAAGTGAATTCGATTGGAATTGACTGTTACAACTTAACAAACAGGTAACTTTTTGGTATAAATCCGATTAAGTGGGAGTATTTTTTGTGAGCTGTTCTTTTAATCTTAAACCATACATTAACTGTTCCAGTATTTCTGTTTCCATTTGTTCAAGCAAAAGTTATTGTCTCTGCTTTTTCATTCTTTTTAATGTTTTTTTTTATTAAAAAAATAAAAAATATATATTTTCGTTACTGGTTTTTGTGCCAGCTATTGGCTGGCTGACCAGAAGAAACCGGAAAAATAAAATTTTAATTTCTGGAAAACTGATATGTATTGTTTTGCAAATACTTTTGTTTGGTTTTTTATATACTGAGTGCGACTTATTCTGACTTAGTTTATAATTTTTTGAGCACAAGCATTTGTAGTTTTTATTACCACCTTTAAGAAAAAGTCTCCTGATGAGTCTCCTAAGCAGAGACGAAATGGCCATAGAGAAATGCTTATCCCCATAGCAATACATTACATATCGGTATGTTTTTTTTTTTTTTCTTTATTGCATTTATTTAACTCTTAACTACTATAACAATAAATTTGTTATGGTCATCAAGATAGATTTTTGTGTTCAACTTAATTAGTAAATTTTATAATTTTTCTCAAGTTTTAATATTTGGTTAAAACCTTTTTGACACTAATAATAGTCTTTATAAGGCTCAGCATATTTTTCACTTCTTTTTTATAGTCTTTTAATTCAGTTCCATTCTAAGCTTTTCCCACATTTAAACACATTTGTATCAATATTCTGGCATGCCAAAGACGTTTTTTATTTTTTTTTATAACTCTTCAGAGGTATTCGCTGAACGCTAGTTAAAATCATCTGACTATAGCTGATGATGACTGATGACTTTGCTTTTAGGGTAGGGATGCTCGATATATATCGATGCATCGAACACCGTGCTAATTTCATAAAATACTGTTAAAGCAAAACGCCGAGAGATAATTTATTTATGTTTTCACAAGAAATACCTGAAAGTCAGCACTTGTATAGCTACTCACTTTCTATTGTTATGTTTGAAACATTTTAAAATTTTATATCATCAGTTAGACTAATATTTTTTAATTGTTTGCTGGGTGGCACAAACCAATTTATAGGTTATGAAAATAGTGGCAGTGCTAACCACAGCAATATGCAAAATATTTTTTTTTAATATATTCATATAACACTATTTATTATGTGAATTATATTGGGTGAGTATGTGTGTGCGTATGCCACAAATTGCAAGCCACATTGTGTCTATTTGTATAATTTTATGCGAATAAGTGACTGTAACTGGGTTTAATGTGCACCCAAAAAAAAATTTTTTTTTTTTGAAAGACAAACAAAAATATATAAATTTTTGTTTTTAATTTCATTAAATCACGCCGAATGTTCATAAATGAATAACAGAATGTACTTATATGATTGTCAATATTTATTTAATAGTCGGTCGGTCTGTGTGTTTGGCTGTGCATGGCATAAAATATTATTTCGAAAATTGACTTCAAATTGGATGAGACTCTCTTTCACATAATGAACCAGAAAGCTTTAAACAAATAAACTGGTTAATAAAAATTGTTTAAATAGAATTAAAAAATTAATTACAATATTAAATATTAAATTTAAAAATTTTAATTAAAAACCAAAAGAACAACAACAAAATTAAATTTACATTTTTTTTGTTTGTTTGTTTGTTTATTCATATGTTTTCTTATTCCACTTTTGTTTGTTTGTTGCAGCAGCAGCCGCTCATGCAGAAATTCATTTAATTAATAAGTGGGCCTATTATGCATGTCATGCAAAAGCAAGAAAAAAAGAGTTTGAAAATATAAAATAACTTTGCAATACTTAACAATTTAGTGGAGTCTAAAACACATGCAGAAAATTAGTCAAATGGTAAAGCAAAAGGCTTAAAAATAAAGCGTTGAAACCGTTTCTTCTTCCTGGGGCCCAAGGTAAGTACCATGTTCTTATGATTTTATTTTATTATATTATAACACGTTAACACGTACAGCTCGTACAGTTATAATAAAAAAGCGTTAAAAATTGTTATGTGAGTAATAAAAAATTTAAAATCCCATAAAAGAAAAATCTTTAAAAGGAAGAAAGAAAATTACTTTTCGTTGGTAAAAGTGGCTATTTATTGAGGCTGCGGTATTGATTCTAAAAGTCAATTTTTACAATCGCAACGAATAAAATCATTACAATTGTTTCGTGGCTGCAAAAATAAAATAAAAAAACAAAAAATACATACGCACGTTTGGTCTTGCCACACTTGGGATACATTTTTTTTTATTCTTTTAAATTTTAAATCATCATGTAACTTCTGCCTGATTTCATATCTAATGATGCAATCAAAAATAACAAATCCTTGTATTTAAATTGAACACAAAAGAAGAAAACAAAACCGAACACAAGAAAGTCTATTCACACTCGTTTAAAAAATGAAAGTATAGGTTATGGTGAATATTATCAGCGCTACAACTGTAAAGAGAAACTATGTCTTAATTTTTTTCCTTAAAAACTATGTTTCCTTAGTAAAATTTTTTAGAGCACGACTGTCAGATAAATACAAATAAGTATTATTTACTCATAACAAATTTTTGAGGTGTGTAGTGGACTAGAAAGCTAGTATTTATTTTTTTTATTTTTTTAAGACCAATACTCAGGGGTAAACCCCTACTCATGCTGTGCATTGTGTTGGAATGTTTTATATAGGTAGATAGATGTTAAGCGCTTTATGTCAATGCGACAAGTTGCAGTCAATTTGATCATTCAAAGGCCAGTGTTATACCTTCACCCTTAAATGATCAACAGCAAATGCCCCATATGTCGGTGGATGTTGAATGTGAGTGGTGGGCGTCTCCACTAAGTAGGTTAGCTGTTATCTTCCCAGAAGGTGGCGCTGTACTCCTGATCATTCGTTTCTTGGTGGAATAGACTGGAAATGTCAATGAGCGGTTTCTTGAATATAGACTTTTTGGAGGGGGTGGACGTATGAACCTCTTATATGTTTCTCCTTTGCTGGGATTTGAACTTCGTTCATATGAGTTTCTGTGCGAAAGCTCTAACCACTATACCACGACCCCCCAAGTGTGCGTGAGTTGTGGGTTTGATTGCCACTAGAGACCGTGGTCTGCTACTCTACATCGAGCTTATGGTCTTAGTCACTCCCCTAGTAATAATTAATTAGAATATACTTTGATATTGTATAGCAATTTAGTTCTTTATTTCTTCTTTAACTCAATTTAAATACCTAATGTAGCGCATTAAAACTAAAATTTATTGCCTTATATGTATATATACAATGTTAAGAATAAACGTGCAAAGAATTTAAAGGAAACACAAAATAAAAAAAAATTTATTTTAAATAAACAAATAAAGGATTCTTATGCACGCCACTACTATTCACGTATAACATCATATTTTACCACTTTTCTAAGCTATTTAAACTTAATTCATAAGTAAAAAGAATAAAATAAAATACCATTAGATTATTTAAAAATATTTTGCATTAAAAATGCAAAATTTCACGCAATATTAAAAAAAAAAATTAATCCCACTCCTACTCTTGAAAAACTCATCACCTTGTAGTATGTGAAACGTTACTTTCTTTAGTTATTTAATATTTTTTGTTTTTTAAATTTATATTTTACACGAGTAAGTAAACCCCTTTCTTATATTATTTTTTGTTTTTGCTGCGTATACTCATTTGATATTCAATGTTGCGATTGTACGCGCGTTTATAAATTTACAAAATAAATCCCTGCAGGCTTTTGACTTTTAACTCTTTATTTATTTTTTTTCTCTCTTATCCTTTTCGTTTGTGGTTCTTTGAAAATTGCCGTAGTTATTGCCAAACAGCCTGCTTCACGTTTAAACAGTTGAAGTTGCTAAAACGCCTTCCAAGTTTAAAAAAAGTAGTTGTATGCGCATTTAAAAGCATAATTTGAAAGGACATGCTGAATTTCTTAGAACAATATACATGCTGATGTATATATTGTATATGCTTACACATAGTTATGTATGCACTAATATTCTAAATAATTTTGCTATCTAAAAAAATTTTTAAAATATGTATGTCGTCTTCCATACTTCTTAGAATCACATTTAAGTTTTAAAATAAAAACAATTAAAAACTTTCTTTAAAACCGCTCCCTGACATTTTCTTCCAATTTCACCTTTGGAAGGCATTAAAAGTGAATGATCAGGAGTACAGCGCTTCCTTCTGGAAGATAGCAGCAAACCTACTTAATGGAGACGCTCACCCCTTATAATTATCATCCAAAGACAGATGGGCCAATTGCTGTTGTTGGTCATTCAAAGGTAAATCCCTTTGAGTTATCAAATGCCAAAATGCCAGCAACTTGTCTCATCTACAAAAAAGACGCTTAATAATAAAATGCACATCATGAGTAGGAGGGGTTTACCCCTGAGTATTGGTCTAAAAAAAAATTCCTTAATTTTTGCGAAAATAATGAAAGTCTTGACTTGTCACACTTTGCGTGGCTACACTTCAAGACAAAGAATATTTTGCAATATTTCTTATGAAGTAGATTACGCGAAGCAGACAAATTGGATCAACTAGCCAATAATAGGGCTTCTTGTGATGGAGTTGCCATTTAGTGCAATAAAGTCAGCTACACATCATGATGTAGTACATTAATATACTTCCACCTGCAACAATGTTTGAAGAAATAATTGAATTTTTAAATAATTCATTTAGTCAAAAACTGCAAAGATTATTAATGCTTATCATTTGTTAAGTTCTGTATATTTTTATTCTTCTTACAATATTTCAGCTTCACTTTACACATGTTTAAGGTTTTATATAAGAGTAAAAAAAGTTTCCAAACAATATACCAGTACTGCTGGGTGAAGGGACACGTTCCAGACTACAGACTACCAAACACTCGACTAAAAATGCCGTTAGCGACAAATGTCATCAAATATTCAGCTACTTATTTATTGCGTTTTTAAAACTTGTATTTCATGCATCTTACGATATCGCCAATAAAAATGAAATTAGCTTAAGTTGGCTATAGCTACATTAGTATATAAGTAACTATGTTGTCGTTAAAATAATAATTTTCATATCCACACATGTATTCTATTTTGAACGGGTTGTAGTAATTAGTCTGTAGTCTTGAATGCGTTTATACCATATGGTTTTACTTTTAAGAATAACTGCGAAACTTTTGACCCTGCATGTAAAAATTTTGTTTTAATTTTTACTTTTTCTGTTGATGTTTAAAAGTTCTATATATTTGTATATAAATATACAGACTGTACTTGGCTTACGTATGTCGCCACATAACGCTTAAATGCGTGGACCGATTATAAACAAAGTTATAAAAAGAATAGGTACTGGGACCTTTATATATAAAATGTTTGATTAAACTCCGAAGTCGCATGTGTACGATAAGTAAGCCCCAAAACGCCTCTAAATTATTCTTGATTTTTGTATGTCTTGACAATGGCTAAAGGTAGAATTTCTGAATTTAGTCTGGAAGACTCTATAGTCAATGAAAGACTCTATAGTCAGTCAGAAACTCAGCGGCATTTGACAAGTGGACGTGGTACCTTTTTTATATTTAATTGTAAAGTTTATAAATTTAGTGAAAGAAAGTGGACGTTGTACCTCCCATATAAACTAAATAATAATTTTTGTAAATCTTTTAACCCGTTAAAGTTCATTCCCTATGTAGACAATTTTGTATTTTATTTTGCCTGGTAAAGGAGGCATATATATGTATGTATGTATTATATAGAAACTCTATAATAAAAATGCAATTCCTTAACTCTTCTTATTTGAAATCATGAAAATGAAATATAAAATAATTTATTTCAATTAAACAATTATTTGATTTTAATTCCAATTAATTTTTAAAATTAATTCAATTATATGTTTCATTGGTTAATTACGATTTAATTACATTTAAATTTCTGAATCGATTTCGAATATTTTTATTTTATTTTTTTTATTTGAGACCAATACTCAGGGGTAAACCTCTACTACATGGCCAGTGTTATACCTTCACCCTTGGCTCATCAACAGCAAATGCCTCATTGTTGCATGTTGATTTGTGTGGTGAGTGCCTTCGCTAAGTAGGTTTAGTAGGTTGTCTCTTACTTCCCAATAGGTGGCGCTTTCTCCTGATCATTTGTTTTTTCTTGACATTGGTTAAGGTGGAACAAAGTGCAAAGTCGGGAAGCGATGTCTTTATAAATGGTCTTGTTATTTTATTTCGACTTAAATGATTTTTAGTTTTAGTTTCAGTTAAATTTTTCATTGATATTATTATTAAAGCGTATATTTTCAATTAAAATCTCTTGAGTGATATGGTAACAAATACAAGTTCGAAATCAATCAAAAATTTACCAATAATTATTTAATTTTCAATTTTTTTCTGTGTACAACCTTCCATACATCAACCGTATAATAGGCTTCTGAGCTTGTTGTTTTTTTCGTATCTTCCATTATGCCCTCATTTTGGTACATTAAAACTGCCATTATCTTAAGATACCTGTTACCTGCTGTACGAGTACGAATACCATTTACCCTCCATACGTAAGATTTACCGGCAGTTTGAAAATATTTATACACTTAATATGACATTAATGTCATCTTAACTGACTTAAAATATACATAAACGTACACACACACAAAATCCTTACATTCTGTCTTAGCCCAGTGCGTGTAAGGAACAGTAGTAAATGAATAAAAATATTCACATTTCGTGTATATTTATTTTAGTGGAAGAAAGGGGGATATAAAAGCGATAAAATTTATATGATGATTCTCTATTATTTACACATATCCTTGAATACATATGCGTAAGATTGTGTATTTCATAAGCATGTATATTTGCCATGTGTATTAATTTTTATACGGATTGTTGAATATTATTTATGGCATACAAAGTAGTCACTACAGAGGCGAAACAAAAAAAAAATAAATAAAACGTTTCAGTTTTAAGCAACAAAACTGTATCAAACCAAAGAAAAAAAAGGTATTTTTTGACACGGTTATCATTGTCTAAGCGGATATGCTAGAATACACACATAAAAAAATAAAATACTTATGTATTTATTAACTATAATGCTAAAAAATATATTCTAAAACAGAGGTGTTAAAGAATTTAAAGCTTTATTCTCAAGTAACATTTTATTTAAAGCAATAAATTCATAGAAACGCAGTAGATTACCAACTATAAGGTGTCAGAATTAAGACATCTGAAGGAAATTACTTTGACCACGTCACAGTAACAGTTCAACACAAACACATTTGTCGCTGTGGCCTACTTTCCCTAATATCTGCTGTTGTAAGCGAGAACAAAGAATCTTGTCCGTGTCAATATAATAAAAATATCAGAACCCATTCATAAAGGCTTATATGTAAGTGTATAACTGTGTGGCCTTCTGTGGTCTGCACTTTTATATTGCATAATAAACAATTTTCAAATAATATGGTCTGGAGATCCGAGTACCGAATCTCATATATTTATGAATTTCGTTTCGTCATAAAACGCATTACTTAGATCTGAAACTATACGTTTTTTTGGTTAGAGACTATCTCCAGACCATATGTGTGACTATTTAGTATGCAACTATGCTATACTCTGCAGTCACCTTTGATTAAGAAGTCATTGAAATAAATAATCTAAATTCCTTAATATAATTTAGTTTCTGATCTAATTTTTAAGTTTTCATAAAATAAAGAATGCGTAAGATATTTTACAAAAATATTTAAAGTTGTGCCAATGAGCTGTGTGATCCGATATGTCATGTTTAATTTTCCATAGCTCTCACACAAAAATTCGACTGAATTTTACCAAAATAGTCGCCGTGGTCTAGTGGTTAGTGTGTTGGCTTACTAAGACATGAGCCCAGGGTTTAAACCCCAGCTCTAAGATCTTAAAAAAATATAAAAGAGAAATTTCTTTCGGTGACTACCTCTTAGTGTCTTCTGGCAAAAGCTCTGAGAGTAACTGATTGCCATGAACAAGCTTCTCAATTCTGTCGTTCGGAGTTGACTTTAAACTTTAGGTCCCAGTACTCATGGATAAAAAATTAACACACACAACATGGGTGCTGCGAGAAGCTAGGCATGAAAAAAGTATAACGGGTTAAAGTGAGCGATATAAATGGAACTTTTCCACCATATCATGCTTCAAATCCAACGTTCATAATATTTGATAAAATATGTAAAAAATTCCAACCTGCGTAGATAGATTTGCTTTAAAAAATTTTATTGATTACAACTTGGGCAAATTTTTCTAAGTCAGCTCTTCAAAATTATATGAAAAGTTTTGTTGTAAATTTTTCATATAAAAAGAAAAAAACAAAAAATGCCTAAAACGTTAATTTACCACCAAAATTATGCTCTTTTACACTTCTGTAAACACTAAATAGTAAATGTTTGGTAAGAAGTTTGCGGCAGCATTTAAGGTCTTGGAGTTTTATGCTTCACTGACAGCAGTAACATTACTATCAACTTCAATATCATCATCATCATCTTCATTGTATGTAATACGCTGGCAATAGAGTAAATAAATTTAACAACAAAACAAGCAATTCTTACGATCATTATCCTGATTGTATAATCTCATACTACACGTTTACGTAGATTTCCTTGAAACCAAATAAACGTATTTGGAAGTGGTAGAAGAAAAAAAAAATAATGAATTCGAAATTCCTCACACATCATTAATCATTTGTATGAAAAAGGGAACATCTTTTTTATCGACAAACAATCCTCATAAAATAAAAGAAATGAAACTTTTTATACTTCAAACAAAAAGAAAAAAATAATAATAAATTATAGTGGTTAACATATGACCAACAGAATTTGAACACCTATTTAGAGAAAATAAAAAAAATTAAAAAAAAAAAACTTAAAATTATTTACTATTTACGATGTCAAATTTAATTAGAAAAACCCATTTAAACAAAACATTTACATTTTTATGGAAACATTTATTTTTTGTGGGTTTTTAGCTAAACTTTGAAATTTAAAATCAAACATTTTTAATTACCAGTATGCATTTACTGAATGAGTGTGTAGTTCGGTACCACAGAGCGTATGAAAAACATGATTTAGTTTTACGCATCATAGAATCTAATGCTGTAAAATAACTGTTTGTTTAACACCTCCTGCTACTTCTCTACTTTTAACAACCTCTATAGACGATCATAGACATACTAAACAGCAAAGAAAAATTATTCAAAATCACACTTTAATCCCTGACTATGATTAGTTTTAATTGTTGCTTTGCGGTCATTTATTTTATTTTAAATAGACCATTACAAACATTTTGTGTGTTTTCATTATATACGAGGGTTCTTTCCAGCATATCATTTAAAAATATTTTTTTTTTTTGGTTTTTTTGGTGAAAATACACAAAAATTTTTTGAACGCATGTATTTACACACAGTAATGTGTGTATAAGTGATGATTACTGTATAACCTGTTTTTGTGCGGATTATTTTTGTGCGATTTCTTTTATTATGCCATTTATTTTATGCTGTTTTCTTTTGTGCGATGTTTATTTTTACGGTAGTTTCTGGTCTCTATATGATAGTTGAACATAATAAAGACATTTATTAGCAGTGTCGGTAAAAGAAATATACAAAATTACGAAGTATTTCGGTAATCTCTTGTGGAATGTACGAGTATGTTATCCACAAAATATAGGTATCTTTTCTACCCTGCAAAAAAAATTCGACTACATAACCCAGATGAGTAGTTACCAGAATAGTCCTATGTAATTAAATTGTGTACTTTTTTGTATGTTTGAAGTAAAATTTACTATTGAGTACCACTGGCGACACATTTAAGTTAAAAAATTACTGAATGGTAACGCTGGCGGCGTCCATGTTCAGTTTTTCTCAAAGTTTGTATATATACAAATGTAAAGTCATAAAATATATTAGGGCTTAAAAAGTGTTAAAAAATATAATTAAAACTTGATTTATAATTTTAAGGGTTTGTAGGAAATAGTCTTCTGTTAGTAGTCCATGAATTAATGACATAAAGTAGTTACCAAAATAACTACAAAAGTTTATCTATGGAGTATATACATGAAGTAGTTATAAAATTAACCTCAATTGTATAATTCACGGAGTAGTTTACATGGGAGTAGTTGTGAGGTTACTCTTATGTTACATTTGGTTGGACCTGGTCCTCTCCTAGGACATCGCAATGTAAAATGGGTCACTTTTTTACATGCATAATGGGTTAAGGATGTTACTAGTCATGGTCCATCATGGAGTACATTTTACACACGTGCATGGAGTAGTCGCACTTTTTGCAGGGTATATATCGATTACTGATATATTTTTCATCCCAGTATGTAACTGTTCACAGGATAACATGAACCATTTGGTTCACTCTCTGAACCACGATTGTTCACACGAGAATTAAGTTTAAATTGTTACCAAATTAGAAGATAGCAATTCTTCGAGGTTCCCAACAAAATTAAAATAAAAAATGATAATTTGCTCGCAAAATTTGTATGGCAAATCTACTTGTTTCAAACAAGATTATGCCGCTAAACACTTGTTAGGTACAACCAATGTCGCAAAAACTGATTATTTTTTATTGGAATTTTTTAATAAGTCGTAGTCGCCGTGGTCGTCTAGTGGTTAGTGTGTTGGCTTACTAAGACATGGGCCCTGGGTTCGACTCCAGGCTCTGACATCTTCAAAAAAAAGAAATATGAAAAAAATATTTCTTTCGGCGACTACCTCTCAGCAGTCTTCTGGCAAAAGCTCTGAGAGTAACTAATTGCCATTAGCAAGCTTCTCAAGTCTGTCGTTCGGAGTCGACATTAAACTGTAGGTCCCGGTACTCATGGATAAAAATTGACACACACAACATGAGTGCTGCGAGAAGCTAGGCCGTAATCCTGACACAGGGTTGTAAAGGCCAGTTAAGTATGTATGTATGTATGTATTTTTTAATAATGAAAGCCATTTGAAGGGTAATGATTAAGTTTATTTTTGAATGTGAAACGAGTAGATATGTAAATAAAATGTTTGAAAATATCCACATGTGAACTTAATTTAATGAAATAAAAAAGTTTTGGGTTATTTTCAAAATAAAACTTTTTTATGCGAATTATTTTATGCGGTACCTAACTACCGCATAAAAACAGGTTTCTCTGTATATAAATACTCGTACATATGTATATAAAATTTTACTGTGGAGCTAAAAAATAATTGAAGACTTAGAGCGTTTTTACCAAAATAAAGTATAACCAGAACATAATGCACCATTTGCACAATTCCACAAGACAGAAGACAAGAACTTGTAAATATCCATGACTGTCATGACAGTATTTTTAGCCTCATTGTCTAATGGCCAATAAATACGGTCGTCAATCTGTAAATGTCTTTCATGTTGTAGCTCATAAGCTAATTAGTTCCTTTAGTAATCGATTCGAACCACTTCCACTAGGAAATTCTGCAGGAAACAGTATTATATAACTATTTTATATTTGATTTCAAATAAACACTTTGATTGATTTTAATTTGAATTTTAAATAAGTAAGCGTATATGTTCACTTGATGAATAAGCTTTTTTGAAAGAGTTAAAGGCAAACAAAATAAATCGCCTTTTATTACCCATTTAAATCTTCAATAAAATTGTGTTTATATTGCTTAAGTGATTTAATAAAATTTATATTTTTTTAAATTTTTTTTTTTGTTTTTTTTTTGTTTTAATAATACTCAAAACTCTTTAATTCAATAAATTAATTAATTGTTGATTTTATTTACAACTAGTTTAAACCCATTTTTCGACTAATGATTTTTAGTGACTACAGAGTAATTTAGACCAAATTCAAAAACTTTAACTGTTACTGATTTCAAGATATATTGAACTCAATAGTTAGTTTGTCTGGAAGCTACCACATCTACTTGCCCGCCTTTTTTTCTACTGATAATTTTTAATGACTAAGAAATCAATCACACCAAATTCGAAAACTTTAGCTTCAAAACTTCTAAAAATATGTATGTATAAAAAAAACAATTTTTAACTTGTATGGGAGGTGTCACGCCCACTTGTTCAATTTCCCCAACTTTCTAACTGTTGATTTGCCTTGTTCATGAAGTCATTCAGACCCAAATTCGAAACTTTAGCTTTAACCGTGCTGAAGATATAAAAAATTCAGTATTTAGAGATAAATAGAAAAAAGTGGGTGTAAAAGGCGTTTCAAATTTTTCGCTCGATGAAAACTTAATATGGATTAATACAAACATTTGAAAGAAAAATTTGTGAAATCGAAGGAGCCGTTTTCTAATTTTAGGTATATCAAAGCTTTAGCTTTTGTAAAAAGCTAAGTTGGAACTCAATGATCATTAGAAAGAAAAATCGTCAAAATCGGTCCTTCTCATCTGATGCGATGACCAACGAACAACATTGATTTTTATTTATTTATTTAGATTAATTTTTTTAACTGATATTACTAAAAAGTTAATTAAAAATATTTTAAATTAAAATCTTTTAATTGACAGGATAAGTTCTGGTGTTGGTCAGAAATTAATAAACAAAATATATTTAATTAATAATACAAATAATCGGATTTAAATTCATTTTTGTTTATTTATTTTATTTTCTGTCTATCGCCTTAAGTATATGTATCCTATCGAAGATCCCATGAAAACTTAAAAGTCTATTAATGTCTGCAATATTAGTGTAAACCTTGGATTCATAACCTTCTTAATGAAAGTTATTGGACGTCAAATATAATAAAATAAAAAAACCATCCACGGTACATATTACATATTCTAAAAATGTAATTAGAAAAATAAATTCAATTGACTTTGTGATATTTATTTTGCAAAACGGTTTCACTTTTTTACTTTCGTTCCACTGTGCCACTATTTAACTGCCTAATGTGTGTTATATAAAATTTAATCAAACAAAAGTAAAAAGCACAAAAAAACATGAAAATTTGCATGTGGCAATTTAAATAAAACTGCATTAGTTTGTAAATGTCACCCCCTATATTCCCATTTCATGTACGTAGTCGTTGGTTTAAGCCAATATAATGCAATAAAGTTTATTTTGGCCAATAATACTTACCAAATGCATTTTATACAATTTTTTTTAGGATTAAAATTGTAATTTATAAACGTTTTCATTTCATTTGATTTAATGATCACAGACGAAAACTAAAACAGAAGTCTAAACGAGAGGCCAATTTTAACAGACGTGGCTGGCCGGCCGGTCATACACAGTGAAAGCAATGCAGATTAAATGAAATCGAAATAAACGATTTTTAATGGTTTTTTTCCAAATCCATAATGACTACAAATACAGGAAAAAGTTATCCTCGCTCAGAGCCAATGTATGGATTTAATGAACATTTTAGTTACACATTGAGCTTCTCAGCTCTGTACTTGCCTTGTGCATCTCTACTCCTTTTATTACAATTCAACTAACGAGTATTTAAATATACATGGTGTGGAAAACTAAAGTATAGGTTTGAGGGTTTCATGTGCGTATCCTTGCGATTGTAAGAGCCAACGGCCAAAGGACATACAACAGTGGCAAAAACGAGGTCATTAATTATTATTTTTTTGTGTGTGTGTTTTTTTTTAAACTGAAATCTACTAGAGATAAGCGCCAACGTTTAAATATATTTTTCATATAAAAGTGCTCATTGTGTGTCAGTTTGCGTGTGTGTGTGTGTGTGTGTGTGTTTGTTTTTAACTACCAGTTGTTGTTGTTGTTGTTGGGGAAACTTCCATATGAGTGAGCTAATGAGTGTTGCGCCACAACTCAGTCCTCTTCGATACCTAATGAGTTAAATTTAAAACTCCCCTCTCTCTTTGCTCTACTTTCAGTTATCCCGCATCCACTGAGTACCATCATTATCTGTGTTCGATATGGTAAACATACGTCTTTATGCATGTGTGCCAATAAACGGATGTTATGGTATGAGTATATGATGACCATAGATATCATTTAACATGAGTCGAGACGATTAATTAATCTTTAAGGACTATTTACTCTAACCCATATTAAACACTTCCACCTACTTTTTTCCCTCTTTCACTCTCTCTCTCTCTCTCTCACTATACTTTTCCGTTTTTATTACTAAATTAAGGGTTTCATATTTATTTTCTCATTAACAAAATTTATAGACATGCTGAATATTGCTACTACAGTAGAAAGCATGTTTTTATTTGCAGAGTTAGAGAAAGAGGTTGGGGAAATTTTTTTTGTAAATGTTTTAAAAATATATTTTAAATATCGATTAAACGTATTGAAACGTTCAAAAATACATCAATAACCTCGTTTCTATAAATATTATTTAATTTGGTAGAGAAATCAATTAGAAATGCTTGTTATTATCCGTTTAAAAGGGTAATAGAAAAGTATGTGTAGGAAATAATTTTTAGCACTTTAATATATGCAGTACTGTAGCTAAACAAAAAATTCAGGAACAAACAGTTCATACAAGTAATTTTTTTCTAAATTTGTAATTCTCTAGATTAAAACAAAAAAAAAAACCAGAAAAATGTTTATCGCTAGATAATATGAGTCAAGACTTAACTCTTTTCCTGTTATAGTTACCTATCAAAAGTTTGGACTTTCTTGGATATGTATAGCCTTGAAAAAGTTCTTGGATCTCATTGATTTTTCTTTTGCTAGGCTTCCAGAATAATCCCCGAAGGACTCACCTCATTAGTGTAGGCTCATTTACTGGCAAGCTCTTCAATTTACTCAGGCAGTCTCACACTAGCTTATAGCCCATTTCGTAGGAGCTAAGTGCCTCTATGGTGACCTGATATTAGATAGTATAGCTATATCCCGTCATTTTAAAAATGGTCGCGAACTGTCGATTTTCAGACAAAACACCACTTCTCCAGATTCTTTTTTTATTTTTTTTTAATTTTGAGACCAATACTCAGGGTTAAACCCCTACCAAATGCATTGCATTGTATTGGAATTTTTTGGAAAGGACAGTACATTTATGAGAGAACATACATATTAGTTTTTTCTTATATTACTATTAAGCGCTTTAGGAATGAGGCAAATTGCTGTGAATTGATCATTAAAGGCCAGTGTTATACCTTCACCCTTGAGTGATCAACAGCAATTGCTTCATCTTTGCATGTTGGTTGTGTGGTGATGAGTGTCTTCGCTATGTAGGTTTAGCTGTTATCTGCTATTTCCTAAAAGGTGGCGCTTTTCTCCTGATCATTCACTTTTTGTTGACATTAGTTAAGGTGGAATAGAGTGGAATGTCGGGGAGCGGTTTCTTTGAAGATTTCTTGGAGGGGGGGGGACCTCTTATTTTTAAATTATAATTTTGAAAAAACCGCAACTTCTAAGTTTGTACTGCTCTTGGAATAGTTGACTTTATTCATATATCATAGAAAAATACATTCTTCCAAGGTAGTGTTTAGCTTCTGAAAGTTGTAAAGTTTGGTTATCCTGTCCAAACGACAATAAAAGATGGAATAGCTTTCGATCTATTTATCTTTTACTTTGTTTTTCGCTTTCATATACAGCGGGCTTAAGTTCAAAATAGACTCCATTGTAGCCGTCGGGCAAGATCCTGCTGCCCCAGTTATGCTTATACACACCAATATCTGTAATTTCCTCAATTCTTTAGGAGTTTTCTTTAAACTTGTTCTTTCCGCACATACAAGTGTCTTCTAATAGATCACTATTGGTCTGACTTTAATGGTATAATTCCAGTTTAATACTCTTCGACAATAGTCATAAAATATCTGTGCCAGTCTTCTTCTCAATGTATGACAATCGGTTAAGCCGTTTCGGAAGAGTTTTGTAACAAACAAACACTGTGACACAAGATGTGTTTATTAGATTTACAATATTTCAAAAATATAATCGCCTCCAAAGCCTTAAGAAGTTAGTGGCAGTAAAGTGTTTTGCTTCTTATTTGAAAGGATAATCAAAAGTGTCACAAATCATTTGTTTTTATTTTCAAATGACCGACATTACTCTGTTTTATTCTGTTAATATTTTATTTATTTCAACTTAATTTTTTGTTTTTTTTTAAACCATTTCATTTCATTGTTGTTGTTTCATGTAATCCTTAACAAATGACAAAAACATTAACAACAATAACAACAACGAGGACATTTTCTAACAAATAATCTGAAAAACAATTCTCAAGAACATTTATTTTTATTATCAAGTGAAACTGACTGACATTCAGTTTAATATTTTTTTTTTTTTTTTGTTCTTCATTTTTATTAACAAAAGTCCCTTTTGTTTGTGTGTCTGTCAAGACCTTAGCATCCTTTGCTTTTTATATCTGTGTTCGTTTTGTTGTAATTTTTTGTTTTTTTTTTTCATGTAGTGGAGTTTAATGTGTGACTTGATGACGATGATGATGATGATGTTAAAACGTTATTTCATAAAGATTGTCATTAGCAAACATTAAATCTGGCCAAACCCAAAAAGAAAAGTAGTTTTTTATTCCCACACACCACAACTCATCTATATTTCAAAAATGAAACATTTCAATTGGATTTGGATTTAAATGATAAAAATGACCATCATTGTGAACTTAAAGGGCTTACTGAGATTTCAAAAAGAATCTCAGTTGTACAGATAACGGAAGGAAGTTGTACAAAAGGTCAGTTAATGTAGAAAATTTAGAGGATTTCCAAAAATTGATTTAAATTCGTTGTCATCTTCAAAAACATTGAAATTATTTTTATATTACAGAATGTTTGAAATGATTTTATAAACGAGGGTTGTTGTCAAAATTTTAAGAAATATTTACAAATTTTTTTATTTGAACGTGGGCACGACTGTGGGGTAGGTTTAGTTTTCTTTCCAAATGGTAATTATAGTTTCTCAATATAAAATTAAGAATTTATTTCACTGGCCAGTAAGTTAATGAATCAAAAAATACAGTCAAACCTTGACTATCCGTAATTGTCGGGAGCAGAAGCATTACGAATAATCGATTTGCACGGCTAATCGAATAACAATTTTGTTTATTTAGTTTTTTTTTAATATATTTATTATTTAACAAGTGAAGACTGGTGTACGTACATATTTACATTAAAAAAATTAATTCAAGTTATCAATGTCATAAACGGTCTGTATCCCAACTTCCTATTTTTCAGCTATCATTTTAACTCCCTCATTATTTTTTTAATGCTCGTTAATTATTTTAACTTTATCTTCAATATCTTTCACAACTGGTGACGATGCCATATTAAATATATTTAGATCTAACCACCCATGCATACATACATAGTTGGCCTTTACAACTGTGTTACGGTTACGGCCTAACTTCTCGCAGCACTCATGTTGTGTGTGTTAATTTTTTTATCCATGAGAACGGGGACCTACAGTTTAAAATCGACTCCGAACGACAGATTTAAGAAGCTTTTTCATGGCAATCAATTGCTCCCAGACCTTTTGACAGAAGACTGCTGAGAGGTAGTCGCCGAAAGAAATAATTTTTTCATATTTCATTTTTTCAAGATGTCAGAGCTGAGATTTGAACCCGGCGCTATCGTCTTAGTAAGCCAACACACTAACCACCAGACCACTAACTACCTGCACTTCTCAAATTTCAAAATTAAACTATGCAAACAAGGGAATTCCCCGTTTTCATTGCAGATAATAGAGCTAATCACGGTTAATCGAAGCAAACATATTAAAAAAATTGCAAACATAAAACAAAAGACTCATCTTTGGCCATTACGGATAGTCGAGGCCCTTCTGTATATCAAAATTTTTAAAATTATAAAAATTGGAAGTTTCATGCGATTTTAATTTCACGCGATTGCGTGTTATTTTGCTCCCGTTTCCCTTTTTTAATTTGTTGTTTTTATTGTCTTTTTCACTATAAAACTTTATTTCTATGAGTGCGTGGCAAATTATAATAAAAAAAAAACTTTATATAAATATCCGTGAAATAACTTCTAAGCTAACATAGACTTCGTCTAAACCAGTTGTGTCCAAACACATACATATGTATGTATATATGTCTAGTACATAAAATATTACATGTTAACGCCACTGTCTGTCCGCTTATAATATTAAATTAATTTCAGTGTATTATTGTTCTAAATTTTTTTTTCTTTAAATGGTAACACTTTTTAATTGTCAAATTTATATTAATTTTCCAATCAATAATGATTATTGAAAATGGCGGGAAAATAACTTAATATAAAAGGACGTACATATTAATCGACATTTTGTAAAAAAGCACATTTTATCGCCAACAACGAAGCCTGCTCGGAGTCCAAACTAAAAAAGTGTGAAACTTTATTTTACATAAATGTATTATATTAAATTATCTATTGTTAAATACATATTACTAATTTTAGGAATTTCAACTTCATCAATAAATGAATTAAATTTTATTATAAAAAATCATTTGGAGTTAACAATCTATTGGCACAAAGAGCTTGGGTTGCTTCGCCCGACAACATTACATTTTGATATTTTTACTTGTAATAAACACTTTTGGGCATCTTTTCAAAGTAAGCTACGACGGTTTTGATTTTTATTTTTAATGAAAGTTTGTCATGACAAGAAAATTGTACTTTACTTGATGGTCAAAATTAGAATACACAGGCAATTATTATCAAGGCATTACACCAATAGCCTAGACAACCACCTTTGCTGTACTGCTTAAATTAGTCTATTTTCTATTGCAGTAGGTTGCAAAAAGCACACTAATGCTGTCGATATGTACCATATAAAATGTGAAATTAGTAACACCGTAACCAATGTAGCAATAACTGTTAGGTGCTTTTGTTACATGCTGTCGCATACATATGTGTTTAACGCTTGAACATGTTAAAATCAGATTTAAAATATATTGAGAAATTTCGGGTAAAATTTGTCTTTTTTTAAATTGATACATACAAAAGATTATTTGTTAGTTAAATTCGTTAAATGTATTTAAAAATGTTTCTAAAAATCGCAGTATGTATTTTACTTTCAGTTACAAATTAACCACTATGCACATTAGGTGTCTAGTAATTCCACAATGTTTTGCAAAACTATCATAATTAAGAACCTTATCTTAATATGAGAATTATGAATTTTTATTTTTTAAAGTTCTACTTTTTACCCCATTAATACATGCCATTGAAATTTTTGTTAAAATCTTTGATTAAAATGATTTTTTTCCTTTTTTCAAAAGATTTCAGTATTATTTTCATCTTATTAAACTGTTTTAATGCCATGATTAATGATACTTCAAGATAATGCTTGAAATGGCTAAACCAATGGTTATTTGCCACTTTAAGTCCCCACAGATGCCACAACAATTATTTGCAACATTTTGTTGCTCTCTACCTTGCTGTTGTTATTTTGTAGCTATTCCAAGCTAAAGTATGGAAATGCATCAATTTAATTACGCACGTGCGTCACGTGACATTGAACAGCGTTAAAATTGCATTTTGCAAAAGTATTTTTTTGTTTCTTTTTTTTTTTTGTTACAAAAGCTTTACAAGGGAATCAAGAGAAAAACATCCCTTTTTAATGATGACAACAGCAATAACAACGAAATATTTTGCTGGAATGAGATCAGTAGGGTGGAAATTGGTTAAAATTTCATTAAATATGATAAATGGTCAACGATTAACAGTGTAAATATATCAGACTGCTCATGAAAGAAAGCCTATAGTTACACAGGGAACAAAATTATGCAAAATAAATGACAATTTTTTTTTTTTGCTTTTAATATTTTGCAGAAAATATGATGCCGCTTCTGCAGGCCTATGCAGAATGTATTTGTTGTTAAGGATTTTGTTTTTTTTTTCTCTCAACTCTTGTGAAACTCTCAACAACAGTTGGTTGTTGTCTCTTTCTGTGTCTTTTTCAAATAAACCATGACATAACATGATAAATTGTTTGAAATTTTTCAAAAAAGGTTTTGAAAGGTTTTAAAAGCGTGTTACAACTCTTGTTGCGGCCACGAATGTACTTAAAAGTTAATTGATTAGAAGAGTTTCGGAAAGCATTTCAAAAGAATAACACACAGTTTAGAACAGGAAAATATTCAGTTTCTAATTATGGGAAAAATTTAAACAAATCAACAATGAACGGCAATAGCAACTTAAACAGTCTCAAGAACAGATTTTTCATTATTTTAACCCTGCCATACTGACTCTATGGTATGTGACAGCAATACTAAAGTCATATACATAAATGTTATATATTGTAAAATATTCTAATAAAGCGCTTTAATTATTGCTAATTTTCTGTCAAATATATTTAGAGAAAATCGTTATATGTTAAACTCTGCTAAACTACATACTGTTTTTATTTAAGCCTCTACCCTTGTTTAACTGTTTTGTAAAGAAAAAAATTTTGATTTTTTAATACTGTCAGAGATTTAATTTTTTTCTTTGTGATAAAATTTTAGAAGTAAATATTAAAATTAAATTATAATGGAAGTAAGCAATTTGATATCAAGAATTGGCAAGTTAAACAAACTTTTGTAATAAAACCAATGAAGCAAGCTTCTCAAGTCTGTCGTCATTCATAGTCGACTTTAAAGGGCAGGTCCCGTTAATAACCACTTTAGGTTTTTGGCGCCAAAATTTTTAAAATTTCAATCCGTTTTCGGCTATTTACCTCCTAAACTGAACGAGATATCAGAAAACGGATTGCAGACTTGAAAAATTTTGGGTTGAAAACCTAAAGTGGCGTCATTAACTCGAGATATATAAAAAATATGAAATGGCGGATAGAGCACATAAACTCCTGCACGACGATATATGTACAACAAAAACGTTTGTCTAAAGTATATTAAAAAAAAATTGAAGAGAAACAACATATTTGAAGACGGTTACAGGTGAGAATAGTATTCATAAAACCACTTGTGAAATTTCAACCATTTACACTCTAGGGTAGCAGCAAAAATGTAAAAAACTATATGTAAAATTTACGTACCTCAGTTGTCCAAGGTTAACACTTTCCCATAGAGATTTTTCACTACTTTATCTGTTAATTTTTAAACAGCCAACAAAATTCTCTTTAACGAACATTCATATGCTTGTAAAACATTGCAAACTACACGTTGTGAGTGTCCCCTTTTGGTTTTCGAATTTTATTTGTACGAACAACGATTAGCCAGCCACCACCTTATTTTCACAGTTGGACGCAAGTAGACATTTCAATTTTTGTCCTGTCAGCAGCATAACACCATTTCTACCGCACACATGATAAGAGCGTGTTACATATCGTACGAACCGACAAAAGACAGACGACAAAATATTAAAAGTATTGAAATTGAAACTCTTCTTCTCAAAGACCACAAAAATCATCATCAGATGCAAATGATACTGAAATTAATGCTGAAATGTGTTGGAAATGGTGATGATAAAAAGCATTCTTTGTTTTTAATTACATAAACAGTAAATTATTTGAATTTTAAGAACTTTAATAATTTTTCGAAAATTATGAACATTATGAATGTAAATGTTTTTAACCCTCCATTACTAACCTCTGGGTCGAATCGACCCAGACGCGCAAATTTTTTAAACTAAAAAAAAACATGACGATATTTTAACTCAAGATATATGTGTAATCTAAATTTGTTTATATTTAAACGTTTATAAATAACTAGCAAACCCGCCGAACTCCGTTTCGCCACCAAGATGGCTTTGTTTTATGTAACATTTCCTTTGGTGATTAAAAGATGAAGAAAAAAAATTTTTTTTTGTTTTAAATATGAAAAGGAAAAAATTTTATGTCATTTCACAACAGTAATGAATTCATTTCGATTACAAAAATGAAGTGTTAAGCATTAAACACATAGACGACAGCAAGCAGCAGGCAGCAAAATGTCAAAATTAGAATACACACGTTTATATGGAAACGATTATTTTAAGGGAAGCACAGCAAAACCCTAGACAAAAACCTTTGCTGCTGCTGCCCAACTTAGAATAATTTCTATTTTTTGAGGCAGCAAAAACTGATTAGTGATGCCAATACAATATAAATTTTTAAATAAAAACGACCTAAAAAATATTTTTTATTACAAAGAAAAAAAAAATATTTATTAATAAAGAAAATAACAATTAAAAACTTTTAACATTACAAGTCGGTATTTATTTAATTAAATTTAAGATTTTAAAGTTATGTTTGGTGTCCCACAACGGTCAATATGCATTGTTGTTAAAAATCATGTATATGATGGGAAATGCGAGGAAGTGGTTGAATGAATAACTAACTACATAATGTCTTATACGAAATATGCGGATGTGTGATGCACCAAAATATATTTCTGATCAGGGGATTTATTTGGGAGATAGGCAGCCGTACCAGTTGAGAAATACACAGCATTTCAGAATTCATAGGGCAAAATCAACGGCGAAGCAAAAATCATTATTTTCCAATTATTGCCAAAAAATTTGAGATTAGATTATAATTTTAATTTTTTTTTAAAGAGTATGTGTACAATTAGCAAAAAGTATATTTTGTTAATGAGTTTTATAGTTTTTTAATATAAACAAATTAAAATATAAACAAACTATATATACATTTCAAACAAGCGATTTTATTTTTGCGGTTTCGTAAACTTGAAAGTGGTATCACTGAAATATTTATTTCAACAACAAACACATGTTCATTATTTTATTTGTTATTTTATTGTTTTGCTGTTGCTGCCTTCAATATATTTATGCAGCCGATTGCATGGCAGCAAATATTGTCGGCTGCATTTGCTGCTTGCTGTCGTCTATGTGTTTAATGCTTTATTTAGTTGAACTTCTCTGAGTAAATGAAAGTGAATCCAAAGTATCCGTCTTGCCCTTGCCAATAAATGATTGGATATTGTAACGCATCGTACAAACGATGTGTCTCGTTTACACGATGCATGATAATGCTTCTTCGCTGAACGACAAAATCTCGCGATTTAGTTGGATCGCCAAGAATAATTGCAGCAACATCATTAACGGTGGGTGCATTGAATCTTCGCACATGTTCACCTGTTCGGGTACAATCCGCTCTTATGACAAATTTGTGCGTATCCGATGGCATTCGTTCCAATGCTGTTTTGAACATATTAACCACAGCATTATTAGCGTGAAAAAACGCTTGCAACTGTTCAATAATTAGTCTCTTTAACTGTTGTTTTCCCTGTATATTGCTGATCCACCATCTACGAAATGAAATATATTTGCAGAAATTGATGCAGTTCATCAGTGTTGGCACTATTGAACCATGCAAATGATATATTTGTCCTTGTATCTGTAATTGAAAACAATCATTTGTTGAAGAATACGGTGTAACTTCTGATCATGTGAGGGTGTAGTGTGTGGTGTATATGTAGTTTTTATGTGTTGCAATTCATTGTGTTGGTGTGAGTGATTGGTTATGTGTGTTGTATCTTTTACTTTGCAAGTCGGCATGAAGCCGCCTTCTCGAATGATATTAGCTCCAAAGGAAGTCATTCGAAAGCAGTTATTGTATTCAAGGATGTATTGAAGAAAATGGCTAGAATCGGGATCACTTCCATCGAATAATGGTTTCAGTGGCTGTGGTGGTGTAAGTAATGGATCCAGTTTGACTTTTCCACTTGCGCAGCACAATCCAGCCGTTTCTCTTTTGAACTTTAACGCATTGCAATATCGGCATATAGTCGTCATTGGTCCAATAGCTAAATTTTCATCATCACTGTAGTTCGCAGTGGGATCATATTGGAATGCCAAGCGATTGTATGATGCCAATGATCTTCGTGTGCTCACGCGTTGTCTCAATCGGGCATTTTCTCTTATTATAGTTTGTCTTTCTTCGCTTAAGTTCTCTGAATACACTTGTTGCTGGCTTGAATGTCTTCGATGTTCGCACATCGTCCTCTAATCATTTTGACTATGGACAGAGTGGTGAATTTAACCTCAAATGCACGACCCACATAATTTACACAGTTCACCTTACCACCTTAAAGACAAATGCCTGCTGCTGAAATTGAATAAAAATTTGCACAACACACGTGATTGATTTGATGGTTTCCAATTAAAATGTTAGGAAACGAATACCTTATTTTTTATACTTTTTTTTCACAATTTCACAGTGAACACAATACCGGTTTGTCACATGAAATTAACTGAGCAAATAACAATGAGTAGCTGTCAAACAATGTATCACGCATTGGCGCCATCTATTTAAAATATTGGTTTGTAGTACATGCTATGTATCAGAGACGGCCCTGTATGTAAAAAAAGATTTTCCCGCTTTTCTGTTGAAATTTTTCCTGAATTTTCTTTGCTATAAACCTCACGGAGCCCGAGACCTTTCCAACGAATGCAAAACCGTTGAAATCGGTTAGTGCGTTCTGGAGTTATAGCGTCAGGAAGGAAAACCCGACTTATTTTTATATAGTAGAGAATAAACATAAGGAAAATTTATGATATTATGCATATAAAATTATTTTAAAAAACAGTCTGGGTCGATTATACCCATAGTTAGTAATAATGTAACAAAGATTATGGGTCGACTAGACCCATAGTTAGCAATAATATAACAAAGATTATGGGTCGATTAGACCCAGGTTAGTTATACCGTTATACAAAAAATATATGATCATTTATTTGCATTGTAATAAATTAAAACGCAAAACCAAAACCACGTGCTCTAAATGTGGAAAATATATTTGCCAGATGCACTGTGCCCAAATTGCATTGCTTCTGTACAAGAGAAATCCATTTTTGATGATATGTTCGATGATGAAAATTCCGAATAAAAGGTAACATTTACAGTACATAACTGAAAAATGTTTGCTTTAGCCGTAACAATTTTTCTTTCTAACGTTTTACTATTATATTTCAGGTTTTAAATGCACTTTATTTGACGTCAATATCTTAAAAACTCTTAATTTTATGCGCAATTCGGCTGGATAACTTTTTTTTCACTTTTTTTAGCTATGTTGTAATGAATTCATATTTAATTTTAATTTAAATATTTTTGTTTTAATTTACACCATTGTATACTAAAATTAAACAATAAAAGACTAAAATCTACCAAAAGAAGTATACGTTGTATCAATTTATAAGTTGAGACGATTTCAATGGATAATACAATTCAGGGTCGATAAGACCCATGGTTAGTAACCATGCGACATGATTTAAGGTTAGTAATGCCGGGTTAAGCATTAAAGCCTGTGCATAATTCAACACATCGCAAAGAGTTTGTGCAACACAAAACTGCTAAAGAAAACTGGCTAGCGTGCTGCTAAATTCTGGCCTTAGATATTTAAAATTCTTGCTAATTCTTAAGTATCAAAGCGTAAAAAAAACAATTGAAAACTCTCGCCAATTCAAATACGTGGGAATGCACCACCTTTTCGAATTAGAAAGCTTTACGAGAAAAAAATATATATTTGAATGTATTCGGAAGATAAATTTCGAGTTGGGTGTGATTCAAAAATAAATGGTTGTACATTTGGCTAATGTACTCTGGCGTTATTCAATATCAGGGTCAAATTACGGTATTCGATATCGAACGAAATTTCATATAATTTTAAATCAGTTTACATAGAAATTACTTTCGATATTGAACGCCGTAATTTTCCCCCAGAAAGCTTTTTTTACGAAAGCTTCGCATAAACTTTGCTGCTAAGCTTAATCTTCATTCTAGTTAGCAAATCGTTACACGTGTGTTCTAACTGAATTTTTTCTTATCCATTACACTGTAAGAGTTCAAAGTCTTAGTTTAAAAGGAAGCCAATAATTTTTAATAATTAAAAATCCACTATTGCTCCCGGTGTCAATAAAAAGCTACAATAAAGCAAAACTCCAAGTAAAGGTATATATTGACCTAGAGACTTATTTATAGGACTTAGGTAATCAAGACTATAATTTGTTTTTATTAGACTACCCTTTGAGTTCGATCTCTAATTTAAAGACTTCATAAAACGACGATTACTGTGAATCTCTTAACAGTGAAAAAACTTCTATATTGAAATACACTTTAAAGGTCTGAGGCCAGCCAATATTAAAGAAAGGTAGAGGCGCATGTTCCTTCCTTCGACTATTGAATGGCAGAATTTAAAAGATGCAAACTATCAATCCACTTTTCTGTGGATTAATCTCTCTTGATGGGATTACTTAATATGTATTGAGATAAATTTGTTTCAGATATCGTCATGCGGGAGTTTAAGTGCTCTATATGCCAAAAATGCATTTTGAGAAAATCGATCAAAAATAGCACAAAAAAATTCTGGTTTGAGGGATATAGAACAAAACTGACACTATTTATATCAGAAACTGGACGATCAAGCCGAAAATGGATTGAAGATTTGAAAAATTTGGGATGGAAAACCTAAAGAGGCGTCATTAACTCGATATGTATAAAATGGCAGATAGAGCATTTGTGTTCGTTTTGTAGGCTGCTATAAAGTCGATATTGACTTATACTACTGGTTTTGTTTGTTCTATTTATTATTTATGACACTTTGACACCGTCTAAGGTTTCACTGATATTCATTTATAAGAACAGGCTTTACTCTAGAAACTCATCATTTGTAATTATTACGTGGCAGGGAGGAGCATAAAAAACGGAAGAGAGCAGAATACAAGTATACAAACAAAAATACAATAGAAATGAAAGAAACAAAAGCCATTTAAAATGTAAATAAATTTTCTTTTATTCTTGAAGAAAAAACTGAAAGTGTTTTCACAAAATAATTGCATTTAATGGCTTCCCTTGTAAGACAAAAAAAAGTAAAGAAATAATGGTTTGACAAGAAAAACAAAAGACAACAATAGACCTCAAACAAGTACCGCAACTTTTCCACTTTCATTTGCGCATAAACAGGTGAATCCTAAAGAAAGTTACTTTTGCACAAAAAAAAAAACATTTTTTATTTTTCCTCAAAATTGTATGTAATTGAGCGATTCTAGTCTTCTTAATGCTTCTTTTTACTTTTCCTTTCTAGGCAGTAGATTTAAAGACAATAAAAGCCTACAACTTTAGCTGAAATCATTTCTCATGTTGTATCCTTTTTTCTATCCTTTTAAAAATGTAAACACTCACTGAACAATGAAACCAAACACAAACAGAAATATAAGGCTTAAAAGGGGAGAAAAAAGGAAGAAATAATTTAAGTGACAAAAACTTTTTGCTGCTCGCGTATTTAAATCTTAACAACTTACAGCGTTTTGTTTTTATTTTATTTATTTATTCTTTTTGAGACTGTGAGTTTTTGTTTTTAAAAGACAAACAAGCAATTGTAATTTTTTTGCTTAAATAAATTGTATCTGTTAATTTGTTAATTTTGAAGTTGTTCTTCTTAGCAAACATTATAAATTTTGCGGGATTTTTAGACAACAATGTTGTGAGTGGCATTGCATTGGAAATAACAAAATGACTTCTGTTTTAAATTAAAAAAAATATATAAGTATATGCCAAAATAAGCTCTAAATTTAAAATTTAATTTTACAATATTTATTTTCTAAAAGAAAAAAGTTGGTACAATTGTACTTTTTTTAAAACTTTTTGATCCAACAAAATACAATAGCACTCCTTTACATATATGATACAAATCAGAAAATTATTTTTGAATATTACTTTTACCGTAGTGGCATCATATTTGCATGTATGTAAGACTGTCAAACTTGGGGTTTCGTCCCTAAAGTTAGGAATTTCTTTTATCAAAAGGACCGAAACAGCTTTTTTGGAAAATATTAATTGGCATTGACGTTTTGACCTAGCCGTAAAGTATTGCTATACAATTTTTTAATAAAAATTTTAGCACTTAACATGAACATTTAATTTCTTCGAAAAGAAGAACGTAAACGTATTTGGGTCAGAAGCGAAGCAGCAATCAGTAATACTATTTTGATGACATTATATGTATTATACAGTGTAACCATGTATGAAATTTAGTATTGAAAGCGCGTTTGGCATGGCTAAAACGTACTAAATTGGCAACGTTGCTTACATGTTCCTCTTTTTTACTGGTAGAGATTTTATGCTCTCTCTTTCAAATTCTTATGCGAATTAACTCGTTCAGATAGCACTTTTGTAATTTATGTTGGCAGTTCTTCTCCTTGTTAGTTTAAGCAAGCCATACACGATAACGGCATTCACGCCCAATCAAGTGATTGCACAAACAAGCTCGTACATCATACAACATGCAATCAGACTGGCGCAATATTTATTTCTTTAAAAAATTTTGCAGGACGGATCGTAATAAAAAGCATATGCTTTAAATCGCACGGTTTAAATATTCTGAACTTTTCATTTTCCAAAGGAATGCATGGACTGGTAAAGTTCATTCATTTTTTTATTACAAAATTAAAATATGTATGTGTTGTTCACTCTAAAAAACTACTGAACTGGGTAAATTCGTTATGCACTACAACGGCAAGATTGCATCATCAGCTAAATAGCATTGCTACAGCAAAGTGTACAATAGGGTGACCAAATCTTATATGGGGAGAAAAAAATTTCGGAATCTTGTTCATCTGAACCCCACAAAATGATTCCCCTTTCCAGATATTGAGATAGCCAAAATTTGAGCTCGATTAAACGACGTTAACCCGTGCCGCTCGTCGATCAAAGATTGAAAAAATCCAAATTTTTGGCCAAAATGCTGACATATGGAGCCATAACTCCAGAACCGTAAGTAATAGAAACACGATTGATATCTCAAAAGAAAGCTAATGTTGTTCTTCAAAATTTATTATATGCACATAATTGTTGTTTTTTTACGTCAACGCGAGTTACAACAGCCTTTATGCCCAAAAACGAGACCTGGTACCACTAGGATCATACTTAGTATATTTTGTAATAAGGTGATAAATTTCCCTTTTTTATATTTTTGGTTTTAAAGTTTAATAAAAAACAAGCAATGCTGATAGTCTAATGACATTTTTAATTTTAAAATATAAAAATCAGGTATATAAGTATATTACATACAAAACAGACACAGGTAGGTCACAGAGGTAGTACCTACATAAGTTGATAATTTTACATTGTTGCCTAATCTATTCTAGAGCTTTTGTTAAAGTAGTTTTTGAAACATCAGGATATAACGCTCGACATTTGTTTACAACTTGAAGGACATATTGCTTTTGGTCTCCATCTTTTGTCAAAAGATCGTTAAAATCGGTTAATTTAACACCATACGCAGCCATATCATACACTGTACAATCACATAAAAAGCCCATACACGATTCAACCGCTGGTAAAAAACACTTGTTTGCGCGTGAATGCTGTTGTCGTGTAAGGGGCTTTTTAGTAATATATTATTATAGACATTTTTAGCTATATAATTGAACTTTTATATTTCAATAATCTAATATGAACTTATAATTGCTTTGTTATTAATACATACATAATTGGCCATTACAACCCTATGTTACGGTTACACTAGCTCTTCGCTAGTGTTATTTTTTATCCATGAGTATCGGAAGCTACAGTTTAAAGTCAACTCCGAACGACAGATTTGTGACGCTTTTTCATGGCAATCAATTACTCCCAGAGCTTTTACCAAAGGGGTGCTGAGAGGTAGTCGCCGAAAGAAATAATTTTTTCATTTTTTTTTTCAAGAAGTCTAAGCTTCATGGTAGGCTACGGCGACCGACAACTTTGTTATTAATATGAAGTTTTATTTTCCTCTTTCTAATTGTGTTTTGCTTTGTTACTAGTCATGATTAGAGACTATGATGATTTGTTAGTACTTCGCAAGATTATGCAAAGTGAATGACGTATAGATAAGGTATTTCGCTCACACAATTTTGTAAGCAAACTTATGCAAGTCGTCTCCTAATTGGACATTGAATTTACTATTCATTATAAATATTTTGAAGTATTAAATACATCCTCTTCTATTAAGACTAAATTAATTTAATTTTAATTTGCGTCGCATTACTTAATTAAAAGCCGCTTATTTTTTAGCTTACATTTATTTTATTTATTTTATTTGCTCTACTAGTGTAATAAAGAAAATTTTGGGAACCCTGTTCTTTTGTATGTAATTTTTATTTATACAGTAGTGAAATGGTTATTGTTTATGCTAATAACCGCTGTATTATATTATTTTCCTTTGGTGCTTGGCTATACTTAATTAAAGGTTATAGTCATGGCTGGTCTAAAATTAAAATCCACTTGAGAAGTTTTCACACTTAGGAGATTTTATATACAAAGCCAGAAAAATTGTTCAGAAATTCAAATTATGTTTGTTGTTGCGCCTACTAAAACCGAATTGAACGTGACTAAATCTTTTTACTTCCGTTTCGTGTAATATTGTACTGTAATTTCAAATATGGTTAAAAGAATAGCTACACAAGTATGTTTTACATTTTGTGATAACAAAAACAGGAATAAAAAAATCTAATTTTTATATTAAAACACTCACAAGAATTTATTTAAGTGACACTTAAAAAAAAATATATAAGAGTAATGCTTCTAAATTAAAACATAAAACAAAATATAAAACAGGTTTTAAATACAATACAAAAAAATACAGTACAAAAAGAATCTAAATAAAATATTGTTGGCAATGTTAAATAGTCCACAACTTCTGTGTAGACCTAATGGATCGAAAATGTATTTTTAGTTTTCTATTATATACATAAATGTATATTAATCTCTATACACAAAATAAGTTTAAGAAAAATCTGTAAATAAGTAGATAATAATATGGCATTAAATAAACTACTTTAATTAGCTAACTCAAGAATGTGAAGTTGGGCCTAATACAGAGTGTTTGTTATAGAGTGTCACAACTTTGAGTTGGCATCGCTGCTTTATTTCATCACTCACTTAACAGCTGATAATAGCCTTTTGTTAAGTTTGCTTCGAAATTTCAATATGAATCGACGGCTTACCTCAGAGCAATCTTACTGATAGTTACTTCCAACGGGTTACTTCCCACACAGCTGGCGCTATAATTGATTTACTCAAAGAAACTTTTGATGAAAGAATAATTTCCCAACTAATTGGCCACCAAGATCGTGTGATTTAACCCCATTGGATTATTTTCTTTGGGGTTATGTTAAGTCACTTGTCTATGTCGATAAACCACAAACAAATCAACATTCGATGAGTTATCGGAGAAATACGGCCACAAATGATGCGATAAGTTGTTGAAAATTGGTGTTCCAGATTGCGCTTTCTACTCACAAGCGGTAGCGCGTAAAATTTTCTTTTCATATAAAGCCATTATATTGATATTAAAGATATATTTCATTGCTTTATTATGATTTAAACTTATGTCACTCAATAAAAAATACCAATTACATCATTATATAATAGATCTGAATTAAAAATTAATTGGTTTCCTATAACATGCCTGTATAAAATTCTTTATAAATAAGTGTATATTGTCATGACAGAGATAAAAGTTAAGTACAGAATTCAGTCACTGCTAATTTCCTGCCTCTAAAACACTTTTGGTTTAGATAGTGTTAATAAAAATTGCTTTACCATATTAAATTTGTTCATTTCGTATAAACAATTGAGTTTTTGGCCTCATTCAATAACCAAATTGGCAATAGAATAATTTTTTTTTTGTTATTCCAAACACAGAAAACAGTTTTACACCCCACCCCGCACCTGTATTACTCGACTAATAAATTTTAAATATTATATTGTTTTGTTTGTTAAACGCTTTGTATTGAATTTTAAATTATTGAAATTTTATTGTACGCCATTTTATTGAATAATTATTTTGTTAATTATATAGATAAAATAATTTTTTTTAGAAATTTCGAGGTTAAATGATTGGATCGATAAGAAAAGATTTTTTTTTTTTTTTTTTTTGTATGATGAGAAAGAATAAGAAAAATTGTCAAAGAGGATGTTTAAACACAAAATTTCCGTTCTCCTTTAGTGTATAAAATTTCGAAATTGGAACATTTTGAAGATTCATATTTAGTTCTGTGTTTCTATTAACTCTCTCTCTCTCTCTCTATCATTCTCTGTGTTTTTTGCAATTGTAAAGAAATTGGAAAAAAATTTTAAAAAGAAAATATTCAAGTGAAATTAGAAAAAAATAGTAGCAACAAAACAGCAACGAAATGCAATTCAAAAAATAAAACACAATTTCACTTGATTATAATTTAGTAACGTCGATATGGAAAAAATATTTCGGAATTCCCAAGTCAAATGTACATAAAAGGAAGGTAAAATCCGGTAATAATGAGCAGGTCTGCTTGCCAGCCTACCAGTTGGTGTTTATAAAGCAAATACTAACTTAGAAATTAAATATGAATGTATGAATTTTCTCACATGGCTGTAATGCATGCATTTCTGGAGGGTCAGCACGTCCGATTTTTTTAAAATATTTTCATGCTTCTAATTAAGTATCTAATTTCTTTATTTATATTCGTAATTGATTTTTATTTTTGTTTTTATTTTTTAAAATCATTCATGAACTCAACCATTAAATCAAACCAATTGATTATAACGTTAGTTGTTCGATTTGAAACCAAAATAACCGCAAGAAAACTTAAAAAAAGAGTTAAAGCATAGCAGTAGACAGTAAATGTAGCATTGGTCGCCTATTCTCATGGTAACAGTTTGGAATTTTAATTTTTTTAATATTAACAGTATCTTAAAGGTATTCAATCAATTTGCTACAATTACCCACCAAAAAAATAGAAGTAATTCAAGAGGAATGTCATTTTCCTAATTTTTAATAAGTTACATGGATTGATTTAATTTTTTTCTCCCACCCATAGCATATTTTCCTAAAATAAATAAAGGCCACTGAATGAGTAGGATTCGTACCCTACGTACTGTCCTCGTACAAAAAAAAGAATTTTAAATGTCTTCGTAGCATTTTAAAGTCATGAAAAGAGTCAATTCAATAAAAATTTTAATGTCGCACATCATTTACTTATTTTCACGGTTCTCTTTTGTTAGATTTTAAATAAACCAGATTGACCAAAACAAACTTGTTTTCAGACGTTTAATTTTCTTTTATATTTACAAATAGTTCCCTATACAGCAAACAATTTCAATAAATTTTTTTTAAAACCAGAGACAGATGATTCACTCCTTACATTTGCTCTTTACTAAAAATTCTTCAAAACAAAAAAGTAAATGATATAAAAGCTTAAAGAAATAAAATATTGGCTACATTTTGATGTTCAAATATTTATCTATTGTCACCGTAAGTTAGAACTGTGAAATTCATTTTAATGCTTTCACTCTTTTAAACTTATTCTTTCTTATAGAATTTGAATTGAATTGAGTTTTTTATTCATTACACCCGCATTTATTTAATGATTTTTATCGGTTTTTTTTTATTTTTTATTGTATTCCATACGTATTTATTTTGTTGCCAGTATTTTTATTTTAAATAGTCAGTAAATTCAATTGGCCAGTTTTGTTACGAATTTGCATGATAATTTGGTAATACTTTATTTACTGCCACACACACACATATATATGTGCATGGCAAATTTATAGGCCTGGTAAAGTATGAGGTAATACTGAAAAAAGAATAATAATGAATGTAGATGAGAATGAAATATTTGAAGCAAAAAAAAAACTTGTTCAAGCGGGTTTGTGAAAAAAATAATAAAAAGACTGTAAGGAAGAACATCTATATTTGTAACCCATAAATGGTATTTAAGGCCGAACTACTGCTATGTTGTACGATAAGTTATCCTCTAAAAGGAGGTTTATTTACAGAAGATATTTAGCTGAAGTTTACGAGTGTACATTTATGTATATCATGGCTGGTCAAAAAGAGAGAATGTAAGTCCTAATGAATGTCGGCGTTCAAGTGCCAAAATTAATAGCACTGGTTAAAATCATATATTCCCAGTTCAAACCAAACGAGTATATCACCCCTGTTCGTTTGTTTAGATCAGATTACACTTCGGCTTTCGTTGTAAATTTGAGTAAAAAAATTGAATTGATACTTCAAAATACCTGAAATATATTTTTGTACGAATATATATACACTTTTAAGATGATAACTTAAAAAAATCGTCACCTCAGGAGTTGATTGATATTATGTAGGTAGGTAGGTAGGTCAAATGGCCAGTTAATCCGAAACACACGATCAACTACAATTAGCACAAGGTGCCATTTTGAAACTATTGCATTACCAAACTGAAATCACGTAAGTATAGGAAAAGAACTGCAGCCAACCAGACATACATACATACATACATGCCAGACCTGGGCAGTCACAAAGAAAATGTTCCACAGTCTCCCTCTCAGAAGAATTCCCACAACTTCTGCAGTGAGGATTAAAGGGAAGGCCCAGCCTCTTTGCGTATCTACCGATCAGCCAGTGACCCGTATACACCGCTATAAGATTGGACAAGGACTGTCGAGGAATCCCCAAGATTCCCAGATTCTTTCCCCAGTTATACCGAGGTCAAAGTGTCCTAGAAACGGCACATGTAGTGATGGAATTCCACCTGCTCTGTGCTTTCCCAAGAAAAAACTTGGATATCCTTTCCTTAATGGTAGCCATAGGGCAGTGGACATCCAGGTAGGAAGCAACATACTCCCCTCCGGCAGAAGCTTCTCTAGCGAGCTCGTCTGCCTTTTCATTTCCCAGTATATCACTATGACCAGGAACCCAGATCAAGGAGATACCACTAACATCCCCAAGACGCTTCAGCTCCTCCTTACAACGAAGAACGAGAGAATATTTTCCCATGGGCGAAGCCAGGGCTCTAATAGCAGCCTGGCTATCAGAAAAAATCCTTACTTCATGCCCTATGCATCGTTCCCACCGAATTCTACATATAATGTAGAATTAAAAAAATCTCTATTTATAGACTTTGTTTTCTCATTTAGTATGAGGGGTGAAATTTCTATAGATATTTGATTAAAAAAAATTGTTTGGTATATTTTTTCAGTATATGATGAACGCTTAACAAAAGTTTTACTTAAAAAAATTTTTTTTGAATCATCTTTGTATTTATGAATTAATATAATAAGAAAAAAAAACATATCACAATGTTGTAATTGAAACAGTTATCTCTATAGTCATAAAAACTATTATTAGATTATTATTAATTTCTATGCAAAACTTGCCAAATAAGCCTTTCATACGAGTAAACGTATAATAGGTTTTATGAATACAGCAGTTCTCATTTTGCAACATTGTTGCTACTACTTTTGTCCATATTAAATAAAAAATAAAATTTCTTTTTCTATCGCTTTGCAGTTCAATAATGGTTATACGAGTACTGACTTTGTAGTGTGATACCATTAGTTAGGTTTTAAAAAAATTTTTTTTTCTCTTTTTACACAAATCGGAAGTCATTTTAACCAAATCCATAGTCAATAAAATTATTTATTTTTATGTCAATTTAATTTTTTTTTTTAGAATTTGAACCGCCCAACACGATAGAGTGATTAACTACAAAAAAAAAACAAAATATTCGCAAAAGAAAAAATATATAGGGAACATGTAATATTTCATATAAATTATTAGCCGGTAATTTAATAATTCTAAATCTATTAGGCTCCCAAATTTGCTTTTATATTTGTTTGAATGAAACGGAAGTAATATTTGAAACTATAGGATAAAACAAATTATGACACAACGAAAGCATTGCTATATATTGACAAAATCAACTTCTATATAGTGATAAAATATGAATTTTAAAATTTAAGATTTTGTGTTACTCCTCAGTTTTTTAAATAATAGAGAGCCGAAGCTTTAGCAATGATCTCCTACTAGATATGATTTTCTTGACTTCTATTTCAAGGTCTTCTTAAAATGATTAACGAATTTTTGCAATCCTTTAAACATTTCTTTATGATTCACAAGTCCTTCTTGTGGTTGACAAGTCAGTTGTCCTAATTCCTGACGGCCAGGTTGATATCAAGTCTTTTGTAAACATTACCTTGACGTCCTGTTATGAAACGGAGTATTTTTTCAAACACAAAGAAAACTTGTTTTCTTCAATTATTTTTAATTTGTGATAATCTGAAAAGTCCTGTTAATGGTCATTGTAGTCGCCGTTGTCTAGTGGTTAGTGTGTTGGTTTACTAAAACGAGAGCTCCGGTTCAAGCCCCGGCTCTGGCTTCTTGAAGCAAAGAAATATTAAAAAAAATATTTCTTTCGCTAACTACCTCTTAACAGACTTCTGGCAAAAGCTCTGGGTGTAATTTATTGCCATGAAAAACTTCTCAAGCCTTCGGAGTCGACATTAAACTGTAAGTCCCGGTACTCATGGATAAAAATTGAGACACACAACATGAGTGCTGCGAGAAGCTAGGCCGTAGTCCTGACACAGGGTTATAAGTGCATAAATAAAAAAATATTATAATTATTTTGCATTTTAAAATTCTCGTAATTTGGAATTCAATTCGATTTCAATTTGACTATCAATTATTACTTGTGGTAGGAATTTTATCTTCAGTTTTAATTACCAATTACATACATACATATATACATAACTGGCCTTTACAACCCTGTGTCAAGATTACGGCCACTAGACCACCGCGACTATAATTACCAATCAGGGACCGCAAATAACAGTTATTGCTTAAAAATTAAACTAAAAAAATCATCGTATCAGAGTCGACAGACATATATGATGTTATATACCAAATTAATCGTCTTGGAGAGCTCTCACAGAATCTGTGGTGATCTCGCATAAGTGATCATTAATCAGATTTTAACTGTTACTTTTTGACGAAAAAATAAAAGGTTAGATGAAACCTTTAAAAAGAGAGTTTTATTTTTCCGTCATAAAATAAAACTCATTTTGTGAGTTTTATTTTTTCGTCATAAAATAAAACTCATTTCGTGAGTTTTATTTTTCAGTCGGAAAATAACCGTTATTTTTCCAGTTTTATTTTTCAGTTAAAAAATAAAACTCTATTTAGGAGTTTTATTTTTTCTAAAAATTACTCTATTTAGGAGTTTTATTTTTTCCGTCATAAAATAAAACTCGTTTTTATGAATTTTATTTTTAATCTAATCCCGTTGCTTGTGCTATCTTTATTTTATTGTTTTTTATTACTGAATACCTAAAATCTCAAGTTAAACGATTTTTAGGGTGCTTTAATATTAATAAAAGAGCAAATTGACACAACTTAAACCGATAATGGCCGGAACTTGCTAAAAATATTACAAATATTTGAATAGGAGGATGAAAGCGGGTTCGATGACTGCGTCTATTACGACGTTCCGCACGTAACAAAATATGATAGAAATGACATTTGTAATAGTTGCCAGACGATAATGTTTCAAATCAGAGTTAGGTGTAAAAAAAATTTTTTATAAAAACGAGTTTTATTTTCTGACTGAAAAATAAAACTCACAAAAGGAGTTTTATTTTATGACGGAAAAATAAAACTAACAAAATGAGTTTTATTTTATGACGAAAAAATAAAACTCTATTTTTGAGAGTTTTTTTCTAACTTTTATTTTTCCGTTAAAAAATAACTTTTTCTGCTGACCTTTTATGGAAAAACTCTCAAAATAACCATAAAAAAATAAGTTTTTCGATATAACTTATAACCGTTACAGTCCCTGTTACCAATTGATTTTATGTATTTGATGAATTATTTTTTTGTTACAATTGCCATCATCATTGCTAATTGAAAATTTAAATTTGTAATTAATCTTATCAAAATTTAATTGATGGCATTTATATCGTTGTAGTGTAGTAAGTACTGATAAAACTCCCGCTAAGCAACTGAAGAGGCTCTATGTTTCCATCTCTGACTAAAACTTTAGTTATTGTCAACCGAGGCATCATCTTATAAGTTTAGCAAGTGATTGTGGTTATGAGCGTTACGTTATAAAAAACTTGTCGAAATAATGCATATGCTTTTCAGAGCCCGCGTTAAGCTGTAATTGCCTTCCAATAAGTCTAAAAATAGAATCGGTACAAGCCATTTATTAGAAGAAGTCTAACTTGTTCCAGTTACGATATTAAGGGATATAAATACGACTTAGTCGTATAATATATTATAGTCAATATTCTTAGCACTTAACTTCTAAGAGATCTAGAGACTACAAAAAAATACTGTAGAGACTTTATTTTCTTTTCAGATAATGTTTTTTCAAAAGTTCATGACCACAAAAAACACCACACACACTTTAGCGCCATTTCTTTCAATTTTTGTTTTTTTTTTAAGAAATGTTCATCCAATAAACCACAAAAATAGAAATGGTACTTAAACAATAAAATTTTCAAACAAATGAAGTGCAACTGAAGTGAATGAGATCATTTAAAATGTAAATGGTAAAACACTTTCAGATAAATTCTATCTGTTCTTTTTTATTTGTGTAGCACACAATTCTACTGTTGCCTTAAATACAATATTGCTGCTTAAACAGCCGTGACTGATTAAATTTTCAGAAAATGCGCTCTTTTAAAAAAAAGACAATTTTTTTTTCTTTTTTTTTTGTTTTTAATTTGTTTTTAGCATTTCTATAATTAAATTTTAAGAAGAATATTTAAATATCATTTATCTTTGGTGTTGTGTTTGTAATTGTTAGTGCTGTTGTATTTGTGAAATCACAATAATTTTGTGTGGAGTTTTAGCACTTTAATAGAGCAGAACCATAAGAATAAATTAATGGATAAACGAAATAGCAGAACCACAACATAAAAACTCTTTTAAAAATAAGATGATTAAAGACGAGATAAGAGTGACATGGGAAAAAAAGAGGGGAAACACTTATTGAGCATTTCCTTCCGGTTTACAATTTTCATTGATTTTAAAATTGAAAAGCGGATAATGAAAAAAAAAGAAATCAATTGATAACCAGTGCACGAGTAGACTCTTCAAAATCCTCCTTTATAACCGTCGATTTAATACTTCGAGTGTAATAAAGATACCAATAAATTTTATTTTTGTTTTTATGTTGCACTACCTTTTTTGAATTTTATTTATTTTATTGTTGTTGTTACTTTTTTATATTGTTTTTGTCTCGTGCGTGTTAAAAATAACTTTTTGAGAAGAACAAGAAATAAATTTTTCAAAAATGTTTGTTGCTCTTCATTAAGTTACGAGTTACATATGTGCCTACTGCACAATTACATATATGGATGTTGCACGTTGTTGGATATACATAAACACAACTCGATCTTCTTCAAGTTCTTAAAATAGACAGAATTCCAGCATCTGTCAACATTTTTCTCTTGCTGTTGTTGGTGGCAACCAGCTGCTGTGACATGTAAATTAAAATGTGAAAAATATTTCCTTTTTTTTATTTTGTTTGCCTTTGGTAATTTTTCCACAATTTTTTCAATATATTTTGCATTATTTGCCAGCACAATGGGTCAAACATAATTAAAAACTGAACATTTATAAAGTATACAGGCAGAAAAATAATCATATGGTACAAATGTTTTCAAAGGGTGTTTTTGTTTTACTGTTACACAAGTTTAAATTGTAATAAACCGAAGAAATATATTTTGAATAAGAATAAAACGAGCTGTGGCTATGTGGCCGCCAATTTTCATAAATTTCTCGCAGCATATGCCATTGTATTTCGCTAGTGTTCAGTTGTTTCTGGTTTATCGACGTAGACAAAAGACTTTCCATAACTTCAAAGAGAATAATCCAATGGCGTTAAATTACATGATTTTGTTGGGCAATTAATTAGTATATATATACATACATACATAATTGACCATTACAACCCTGTGTCAGGGTTACGACCTAGCATCTCACAGCATACATGTTGAGTATATTAATTTTTATCCATGAGTACCGAGACCTACAGTCAACTCCGAACGACAGATTTAAGAAGCTTTTGCATGACAATCAATTTCTCCCAGAGATTTTGCCAGAAGACTGCTGAAAGGTAGTCGCCGAATGAAATAATTTTTTCATATTTCTTTTTTTTCAAGATGTCAGAGCTGCGATATCGTCTTAGTAAGCCAACACACTGACCGCTAGACTACGGCGGCTACTAATTGGAACATTACTTGAAATTTAATTATCATCAAAAGTTTCTTATAGTAAAGCACGTGCTGTGTGGCATGTACTTCCCTGCTTTTTTCTTTTGGAACCACATTTGAGAAGGATTAATATCAGCTAATTGAGGTCAGAAAAAGTTGTTAAACATGTGGCACTAATATTCTGACCATTATAGTGTTTGAAGACATATGGATGTAAGACTTGGAAAGCTCTAATCTAACCGAATTAGAGTTATTTCTTACATACATACATACATAACTGGCCTTTACAACCCTGTGTCAGGATTACGGCCTAGCTTCTCGCAGCACTCATGTTGTGTGTGTCAATTTTTATCCATGAGTACCGGGACCTACTGTTTTTAATGTCGACTCCGAACGACAGACTTGAGAAGCTTGTTCATGGCAATTAGTTACTCTCAGAGCTTTTGCCAGTTATTTCTTACAAATTTCTTTAAACAACCCATAGTGCTGTTGAATAAAAAAAAACTGTTCCCCTTAAAATGGATTTGTATGCCAAACAAAAACATATTTTTAAGAAGCTATGCTTTGCCATGAATTTGATTGATGGCAAATCACAGCAACATTGACCTCCGTAGTAAGTTTTCTTCTTTATGGAACCTCGTACGTAGGCAACAACAAAAGTAAAAAAGGTAACAAAAATCATACCTGATACTCGTAGCATAATAATAAAATGCAACATTTTATGGCAACAACCATTAAAATGTCTTCGTTTGGACATTACAACCCTATACATCAGTGCTGGCGATGGGATACACGTATTCGCTTATATGTTGCAAATGATTTAATGTTGTTGTAATAGTATTTTTTGTTGTTTTCGTCTTAAATGCATTTCCACTTTTATGTGCCAATAAAGTAGAAAACGTTTCTTTTTTTTTTTTTTGCTATTTTTATTTTTTCCTCTTCCATTTTAATGGGGTTTTTTCTCATTTTTTCTTCAGCAGCGTAAAATTGCCAGAACGCAACATATGAAAACAGTATTTTATTTGGCTTGTTTGCATTTCAAATTGGTTCTGTGCCTGCGCAAAATACACATTCGTAGTTACGGCAGTAATAATAATTGTTGCAACATTCTAAATATATATGTATGTGGCATGTACCTCGTATGCCTGCATTACAAGTTGTATATTCCACGCACTATTATTTTTTAACTTACCCAGAGTTCACATTAGATTTACTGTTGTTGTACTTAAAATAACTTGAGCGTGTGTGTGACAGTGGATATGTATTGTACTTGCAACAACTACCACTTCTTTTAACACAATAGTGGCTAATGTTGTTGTTGTTTTTTGTTGCCTATTGTAAATTAAAAAAGTCTCTGTTTCAAGTAATAACACGTGCCTGGAATACCAGAACTGTTGTCCTCCTCTGGGGTTATGCTATAACTTAAAACAACAGCAACACTATTATGGTTAAAAAAAATAAATAAAAATTTGTTGTCATTGTCATTTCAGTTGTTGTTTTTATTGTTGTTCCTCCGTTTTTTATTTTTCCTACGCTTCATGTCTATTTAAAACAGAAAAATATAAATTATTGTGGAAATTTTCTAAACAAATCTTAAAATGCAACATACAGGCAGGGTTGTACAGTGTTTATAATTTATTTTTAAATTCCGTAAATCAAAGAGTTACACCATCATTAGTGTTCAGACACATTTTTCAGATACTTTTAAAATATCTTTTAGTAAAAATTATGGAGCAGGGGCAAATAGACAGAAATAATAAATTGTATATAATTTCCAAAAACATACTAATAGTGATCAGTTGATGATAATGGGCACTTTTTCTATCAATAAATATGTTAAACGATCACGCTAGTTGGAAATTATAAGAATAAATAAAAAAAATTGTTTTCCAAATTCATTTTATTTCGGTCAAGTTTGGGACCCCCCTTTTATTAGTATCGATTTAGTGGTTACGCTTTTTAATCAAATATTTGACAAGTGTGAACGTACTAAATGACGGAATAGAATGGTATGGTGCCTACCATACAAATTGAATTTTGACTTTTTATATTTAAAATATTTACTGCTGCGGCTCTCCAGATGCAGCTAAAGATAAATTCATAGTCATAGCCAGAAGGTGTTACTGACTCCATGCACAAAGTTTGGTTTTTAAAAACACTTTTTTAATTGGATTTAGCATTAGAGAGTATGAAGGAGAAAAACTGCATCTGGAGAACTGCTGCAGTGAATATATTAAATAATAAGTTTATAGTATAAGAAAATAGTAATGAAAAATAAATTTAATTTGACATGAAAAAAATTTAATCCGCAGTTAAAAAAATTTAATTTGTGTTGAAAAAGCGCTAATTTGAAAGTAAAACCCTATATCTTTAGAGCAGAGTGGGCAAACAAACAAAACATTTCGCAAACGTTACAACAAAGTCATACACTTATCAAAATTTTTTTAATGGTATTGTACATGAGCAAAACCAAAACAAATACTTTCTAAATGAGAAAGAGCGCAAATGAAACAATTAGCTTTTCGCTCTTGTGCTTGCTTTGTTATTCCGTTACATTCGTATAATCTGCTCATTTTTCTTTTCTTCTTTTCTTTTCTGTTCTTCTTTTCTTTTTCTTCTCATTCATTTTTTGTTGTACCTAAGCACATTTGAGTTAGTGTATTTGTAGTACTCAAAACAAAAACAATATACAAAATTAAATGGGACAATCTTTCTCACTGTTTCTGTTTTATTTTTGTTTTACTCATTGTAAAGAACACAACAAAATGAGATCAAACGTTCAGTTTTGTTTATTTTCCTACCATGCTTTAGAGTGGTAATAGGGATAGTTGCGAAATTTGGTACGTGTTTTAAACTTTACTGGGTACTCCAGTGATCTAGTGGGTAATGTGCTAGAGTTGTTGGTTCGTTTCTCACCAGACTCTGGTCAGCGACACTACATCGAGCTTATGGTCGTAGTCACTCCGCTCTTAATATTTAATTCGAATATAATTTAATACTGTCCTATAGGTATAATAAATAAATAAATATTTTTCGAAATAAATATTTTATATTTTAATGTCCGTATTCATAAAAACCATTTAGGATTTATTGAGGACTTATTTGACAATACTTGTCAAATCATCAATAAACCTAAAATAGTTTTTATAAATACGGGCATAATTCTTTACGAGAATTTTATATATTAGCAGCCTTATGTATAGTAAAAAAATAGCAGGTCCTTGTACACAGTCGCTAAGTTTGTCATTCCAATACGTGGAAATTCTTACTCAAAAGTACAAGGCATTTAATTTTTTGAATTCTCTGACTAGTTATTAATTAGAAGGTGTGGAAAGTTTTAATAATATCAGTCAATAGCGTGTGATAAACTTGCCAATTTTTTGTCCCATATACTAACGGGTTGCTAATTTTTTATTATACATACGGCCGTAGATTTGTAATTTCAAAATATAAATTTTATTATTAAAAAAAAAAAAATATTTTTCGCCTTATTGGCTGGCAAAATACATTCAATATAATTTGAAATGTATGCTTTTGGGGATAAGCATGTCTCTATGGCCATTTCGTCTCTGTGGTGGAACAGAGAAATAGAATTTAAATTTTTTGAAAAACAGAAATGTATTGCTTTGTAAATACTTTTGTTTGGTTTTTATATACTAAATGGGATATGATTCGCATTTAGTCTATAACTATTTTAACATAAGTATTTATAGTTTTGAATAACACCTTTGGGAAAAAGTCTCCTGACGAGTCTCTTAAGCAGAGACGAAATGGCCATAGAGACATGCTTATCTCCAAAAGCATACATTTCAAATTATATTGAATATAAATTTTATTTCTTTTTTTTAGAATAAATTTGTGTTCACATTTGTCAAATATTTGATGAAAAAATCCACTCTTTAATTGAAGCATTTATTTTGTTTATTGTTTGTTGTTTAAAATTTGAATAATTAAAAATTTAAATATTACTTCTTGTGTTTATTTCTTTTTAAATATTTGTTTAAGAAATGTTTACATAAAACAAAATGTTTGTATAAAATATTTCCAGTAAATGGTGCTTAAGGCCGAGATCACATAAAATCCCTCATACGTTGTACTTTGACTTTTTCAACAGACAGAAATGTTCCAATGTATGTGGTAAATACAATTACCGACTTCACAAGCTTCTGTATCCTTTTTTGTATGCGTTATTGAAAACAATTTTTGTTAACTTGCTTGTGAACACCTAGTGTATCATTGTATTCATGTACTTGGTATGAAAAACCTCAAAATCATAAGAAAGCGAAAAGCGCTACTCACAAATAAATAAAATGTAGCTTTAAAATATCTTTATGCCTTAAGTACTATTTTTTTTCATAAAATATTTCACAAATGTGAACGTAGCTTAATGCTTTGCTAATGGCTATTTGGCTACTTTTATAGCCAGCGAATATTGTAGTCGTGTGTTCGGTGGTCGGTAGCCTTTAATGTGTTTATAGCATAAGGGTTAAGAGACTAATGAAATGTATTACATTTTATTTGTTTAAAATTTAATAAAAAACAACAGCAATTTTTTTCTTTATTTAAAAACTTCTTTTTTATTTAAATTTGTTTCTTTTTTATGATGACAATGATGTCGTTTACAGCAGTTCTTTAGTACAGGGGCTGGCGGTGTTCTTTAGTTTTGTTTTTTTTTTTTTTCTCTCTTTTCCTCAAATTAACGTTAAACGTTAATTTAATTCTATTCTTTCTTTTAAATATAATATTTTATTAATTAATTAATAATAATTATAATATTTTAAGCAAATACATATTTACATTAAGTAATATTATTTGTTTATTTTAAAGGTTTTACACTGAGATTATATATTCATTTTTATTTTTTAATTATCGTAATAGTAATAATAAAATTAAAATAATAATAATAATAATAATTAATTAAAACAATTAATTAATTAATAATATTTAGAAATAATAACATAGACAAAGAGAAAGTAATAGAGAAGAAAACACATACATACACACGTTTTATTAATAATACATAAAAATTATGTTTTCCGGAAATGGTGCCTATAAAGGCAACCAAAATAAAATAAGAAACACAACAAAAACACTTTTAACGGAAATACATATTCATAATTTTATAATAGTTTTGTAAAATTTCTAAATTTTGTTAGACTTAAACAAAAACTTTCGTTTTACAATACTTCTTTGATTATAAATTTTATAATTAAATATTTACACTTAAAAAGAATGTGTTTTAAAAGAAAAATTTTTGAATTTTTTAAATTTTCAATTTTTTTTTTTAAATACAGTCGAATCCGTTATAACAAATGTGTATTATAAAACCTAGTTTCTAAGCTGAGAGACTTGCTAATATCAAACAGTTCACTTTCAAACACAAAGATTGAGATACAATATGTATAAACATCTATGTTTAATGAGTTTAGTGAACGAAAAATTTTTGCAGAATGTAATCATACATACAAGCATGCATAACTGGCCATTTAAAGATTTTTTTCAGTTTTTATAGAGCCCATATTTTGCTCGTCAATTTTTTTTCCATGATTACCGGCACCTACAGTTGAACGTCGACTCTGAACAACAGACTTGAAAAACTTGTTCTTGGCAATCAGTTGCTCTAAGGGGTTATTATCAAGCCTCGAGTAAAATGAAACGATTGTTATACAAGACCATTCTTATAATGTGACCACTTGAGCCGACGTTTGTCATTAACCGAGAATCTTTTGTGGTAATTCGTAATTAGAGTTGGATACCAACGATTCTTTGGATCGTTTAACTAGTGAATGAAAATAATAATAAATGTGAAACAGTATATGAAAGAATTATTTTATTTGTTACACTTTCATTAAAATGAATACTTATTAAATCAGGATTCGAGTGTATCTTTTTTATATATAGATATTCTTTTTTTAACAACAAATACAATATTAAGGAAAATGTTTATAAAAAACAACAACAAAATATTAATAATATTTATAAATCTTTTAAAATAAATTAAAAACAAAAAGCAATTTTCATACCTTCAGCATAATTAAAAGGGGGTCAGAGTTTTTTTTTTTTACTGAAATGTTAAATCTTTTCTTTGTAGAGCAGTTGGTCCAAACTCAGATAATTTGATATTTGGATATCAAATAGCTTTGAAGGCTGTTATCATTTTGTATTTTTTTTTTTTTTCACAGTAATCGGCAATCGAAATCTGATTGTCTGTTGTGCTCTCTTCAATTTGAAAGCATAAAGCTCTTCTGTAAATGATCGTATATTGTGTTGATGTTTAACAGGACAATCTAAATTAGAGCGTAAGGCGCAAACTATCTGTATGAGACCCAAATAGGGCGGGGCTAACGCTTTGCAATTGGAAAATTTAATTTTCATATTTCATAAAGAAGTGAAGTTAGCTGCAAAACAACTATTGTTGTTTATTTTAATTATCATTTTGTTAAGTAATGACATTCTGTGCTTTTATTTTTCTATATTATGGTTATTTAGCGATTTCTATCGAACAAGTTACATAAACACTACTGTTCTTGACACATCGTTAAAGCTTTTGCTTAAGTTACTTACTAAAGCGTTAATGATAAACGTAAAATTACATTGCGCTTTACGCTCTAATTTAAGTTGATCTATTATTAGGTGCAACCACTATAAAGTTTGTGTAAAATCAAAAGCTTAAGTTATCAAGGCACCTTAGTTAAACAAATTTTGTATGTTATCTGAAATATATTTACTTTTTCTGGCCATATTTCACAATATAGTAGTCTTAAGAAGAATTGATTTTCATAAATATTTAAGCCTTCAGTTTAAACTATTTTCATTTTTATATCAAATATATATTTGTTCGATATCTTTGTAAAAAAGTTTTGTTAGGTGTACTTAAACATATTTTTAAATACCTCACATAGAGTAGCTAATGAATTATAAGACATAATCAACTACAAATGTATTGTAATAAAATTTATGTAAATTTGACCAAAAAAATAAAAAACAGAAAACAAAATTTAATCAGTTAACGATGTGTTGCTATCACCTTGTGACGTAAGTGAATACACCTTTTACGCATATGTATATGATATAGAAACTTTAGCAACTTCAGACAAGTATTTTGAAATGCTTAAATCGTGTTGTAGAAAACTCTGAAACACCTTTTATGGTGTACATTAATTTTCTTTGTAATTTGCATTGAAATAAATGTAACATACACACATACATACATAACTGGCCTTCACAGCCCTGTGTCAGGGTTACGGCCTAGCTTCTCGCAGCACTCATGTTGTGTGTATCAATTTTTAATCCATAAGTACCGGGACTTACAGTTTAATGTCGACTTCGAATGACAGACTTGAGAAGGTTGTTCATGGTAATCAGTTACTCTCAGAGCTTTTGCCAGTAGTCTGCTAAGAGTAGTCGCCGAAAGAAATATTTTTTTTTTTTAATATTTTTTGCTTCAAGATGTCAGAGCCGGGGGTTGAACCGGAGACCACGGCTACTAAGCGAAGTTAAATTTAAGATTTAAACTGATTTTAGTTCTAAAATAAAAATACAAAATATTTGAATTATCGGTTATTCTCAGCATTTTCTGGATTGTTTCTTATATTTGAGCAATATTAATGCTTTGCCAAAAAACGAAAACCGATATACTCACGAAAAATCATTCTTTTATGGAATAATCTTCCTGCGAAAGTTTTTCCTGTCTATTACGATGTTAGTAAGTTTAAATCAAATGTCCACAAACACAAGGGGTAAAGCCTCCCTCCCAAAACACATTTTTCTAGACCAACCCTGTGTTCTGACCTCAATAAAAAAATAAATCTAAAATTTAAAGATGTCAAACGAGTATCATTTCCTATGTCCTTTGTTCAAAGATAATAAAAAAACTATATTACAGATTTGTAAATTTACAGTTGATGACCCCTAATTTATAATAAAATTCATCATAAGAAAATTTTAATTCTTTAGTTTTAAACACTTAATTTACTCTTTTAAAGTTTGTTGCTGATTTAACCTACTGTCGTTGAAACTGACCCTTGTATTGTGTTTTATTATAATGTTTTACATGATACTGTTGTCGTTGTTGTTGTTTTTTATTGTTATTGTTAATGCTTTTTTTGATTAATTTTATTATTTTCTTTTTATTTTCATTTTTATTTCAATACAAATGTTGTTTAGATTTTTAGATTATTTTTTATTCAATTTTAAGTATTGTGTTCCAGTTTTATTAAAAAATATTTAAAAGCAATTTTTATTGATAAGACCGACCGACAGCTACAGTTCAGGCGACAGCTACAAACTGCTTTAACATTTTGAACTGTTTTCTTCAATATAAACGTTTCCAGATTTCAAACTTGTCATATTTGTATGGAATAATCGACGATCGTGTTGTAGATTTTGTTGATTTTTATCCAATTTTTCTGTGGAAGAGAAAAAAAATTGAAGAATGAAATTTTAAAATCCAAACACACACTCATAAAATACATTAATATGTAAGAATATTCTTTTTAATTACAAAAAAGTGTTTTAAAAATAAACAATTATTGAATGAATGAAAAATAATAAAAATAAATGCTTTATTTGTTGTATTGTTTGCAAGCGTGCACCATAAATTGCACCTATTTTTTTTTTGTTTGTTAATTTACTGAACAATATATCAATTTATTTTTATTGTCTAGGCCCATAACTCGAGATTTACTTTTTTGTTTTGTGTTTCTTAAGAACTAAATCATTTAAAAACATAAATCTTATCCATAAATATTAATTTTTTTAATAACCTGGTCTTCTTCGTCCTTTTTTACGACTCATCATGAATTTTAAATTCAAAAAATATTGTTTTTTTGTCACCCGTTTTATTCGTTTGTTTGTTGTCTCGTTTTGGTATTGACAACAATATGATTGGCGACGTGTGGCCATAATCATGAAATGAAATACCTACAATATTGCCACAATAGCTACAACAAAAAGCTATATTTTCATTCATTAATAATAAATAAATTTCAGAAAAGAGATCTATTTCTTTTTGCCAAATACGAAATACAATTTATTTTTTATTTATTTTCTTTAATTCGCAAAGACTACAATATTTATTGGCCACTTGTTGAATGCAGATGAATTGTAAAGCAGTTTTCTTTTTTTTAAGCCTAATAAAACTTAAAATTGTAAAAAAGTGACAGCGAATAATACAGGAAACTTCTTCAAGAAGCTACACAGAGAAGTAGCGAAATATCGAAATAATAATTATTTTAATTTACCTGAAGCTTAACTAAAAGTTTATATATTACTCAATAATAAGGTCAATTAAACTTATTGGTGCAATTAAAACATAATTTCTAAATTTGAAAATAATTTCAGGCATGAGTGACAAAGGAGTCTAGAAAGTAGTGTGTTAGCCTGCTAGAGCAAAAGTTGTCAGTTTGATACCCACAAGAGACTCTGGTGTGTAGCACTACACCGACTATTTAAAAACTTGTTTTCAATTCCCTAATGACCTATAAATCAGAATGCCATAATTTTAATTGAAAATCTTGTATTTTTTTAACAAATTTCAAAACGATCATAAAAAGTGTTATTTTCAAGTATTTAAAATGTTTTAATTTGCACATAAAAAAGTAATTGAAAAATTAGAGAAATCTCTGAGGTATTTATAATTTTTTTTTTTTCTTTTTATAGGCACTTTTGTCAGACAAGTAAAATGTTTTTTCTAGAAACTATTGTTTAGCACTTTAGAAAATAGTTTCTCAAATAAATGTAAAACCACTTGAGAATTCAAGCGTTTAAATAAAGAAAACAAACCAAGTATTTACAATGCGATTAACTTTTAAAAAACATTTTCAAATTTCAAATCTCAAGTGGCTGCACAAGGTTAGAGAAAAAGAACGACACCAAAACTGAGTGTCTACTCTGTATAACGACAATGACGTTGAGTTTTTATGGTTGTTATGTTAAGGAGGGGGGGGGGGTGTAACAGCGTTTAGCTCGTATAGTTACATGTGTGTTCCTGGCGGGATATTTTTGTTTTTTTTCTCAAATTTAATCTTTATTTCAAGGTTTTATTTTTATTTTCAAATTTGTTTTTTCTTACATTTGATTTTATAATAAAAGTATTTGATTTTGTGGTGCCAAATTGTAAAATTGTCACCAAACGCAGCATGTGAAAAGCTGGCAATCAAATGAGAAGTCTCGACGTACATACATATTGTGAAGAAGTACTTTCTAGATTTTGTTTATTATTGTTGTTGTTATTGTTGTATATTTTGTCAAAAGAATCTGATCAACTAAAAACATTGCTTTCAAAAATGCAAAACAACAAAAAATTTTCGTGTCTTGTTTTTCCACCTACAATTGAAGGTGGGCGAAAACCAAAGAATTTTTTTTAATTCTTGGCAAACTTTATTAAAAAACTCACACACTCTTTTTTTAATTACAACACAAAATTTGTTTCTAATAGAGCGAATTTTAAGTTTGTTCAAACCTACGAAAGTGATAACTGTCAAATGGACAGAGTAATCTTTAGTAATAGAAAAGATCTGATACTTAGTAAAGATAACTCTAGAAGAATGAATGAATGTGATGCTTGAGGAATCACACCCAATTATTTAGATTTGATTGTCTTTCAAAAATTAGTTATCAATTCGCCCAACTTATAGAAGAAATTGTGATTTACAATTATGGCGCACAGAACTCTACATCTATTTTTGGCTTGATAGATTATTTTATTGAACAAAGATGTGGAAAAAAACTAATTCACAATAGACCACATAGATACACATTTATAATTGGCCACTACAACTCTGTTTCATGGTTACGGCCCAGCTTCTCGCAGCACTCATGCTGTGTGCGTCAATTTTTATACATGAATACCAAGGCCTACGGTTTAATGGCATCTACGAACGACAGACTTGAGAAAATTGTTCATGGCCATCAGTTACTTTCAGATCTTTTGCCAGAAGACTGCTAAGAAATATATTTTTTATATTTCGTTTTTAAAGATGTCAGAGCTGGGTTTCAACCCGGAGCTCTTGGACTACGGTGACTACACAATTAACTGCCTTATGTTAAATGAAAAAAAAATCATTGTTTGAAAATATAGATGATGTTACGGTGAAATGTAGTTTTGACAGTAAGACGCTACATTCCATACAGTGAATGCCTATCAATTGCCACCAGAAACTTTTGCCTTGACTTCTGTAAATTATTGTTTGAAGGGCCAGATGATAAACCAACAAAAATTCTTGCCTTGAATATCAACATTGTTTACGCTTGTGTGATAAAAACCAGAAATTAGCGAAAAAGTCAACAACAACCCCGCTGATTATAGCATACATATGTACATACGACTATATTCGTATAGTACATACCTAGCAGAAATTAGTGCTTACCAATAAGCTATTTAGTATTAATTGCAACCAGTAAGCAAATAGTACATAAAATCAAAAATAATACCTTATCCTACAGCATCTTTGGAAGCTTTAAGGTATGGATAAACAATATAATGCTTCCATTATTGCTTACAATTTTATTTATTACTTCCAAATTTAAAAAATTTTCTGCTGGGCACGAGTACTCATAATGATTTTTTAAATTTAATGCCATAAGTATATAATCTGTCCAATATTTGTCAACTGAAATGTTGTTTAAAATCACTTGTTCAAGTTTTTCACCAATAAAACACAGAAACTTTGAAGCCAAAGGATTATGTTGGAAAGACTTTAAAATTTCAGGGCTGCAGAAAAACAACACATTGTTAGAAATACTGGATTTTATAGATCAAAATAATTTTTAAATATTAAAATTTTTTTAAATTTAAATTTTTATTTAATTTTTTTAAAAGTGCATGCGCTATTGGGCTTAAAAACACCCTTTATGTGTATTTTTCAAGTTTGCCCCGTTATACAAACATGAACACAAAATATTAAAATAGAAAAAATATCAAAACATACAGAATTGTTATTAAACGCCAATTTCCCGCAATAAATAAATTCTCTCTCTCACCTGGCAATAAAACACGCTGTGGTTGGTGAAATGCTGCTGCTGTTGTAAATGTTGCTGTTGTTGGTATCCTTAACGCGTCAGCATTGCCAATAAAAAACGTACCACCTTCTAGGCTTTGTACTTCTGCCAATTTGGCCATGAGTTTTGTTGAAAGTTCTTCGACATCTGAAAAAATGAACCAAAAAAAGAAAAAAAAAAGTGAAAAAAATAAATATTGAAATCGATTGCAGAATAAACAAAATTATAAAAAAATTAATTTTTTTTAAACTCAAGGAAATTGCTGCTGTGATTAATGGATTTTAACACTGAACAGATGGTTTGTACTTTAGCCAAACTGTCAGAACATCATTTCTCAGTCAGTCAGTCATTTAGCCTTATGGATGGACTATGGCTGGCAATTTTTATTTCTTTTTTGTTTTCATTTAAAAGAAAATTAAATGTTTTTCTTTTTTTAATTTCTTTCAATTTTCAGCACTTCATTATGATGCCGTTGATATTAATTATGTTGATTAGTTTGTATGCTGCCAATCAGTTTGAGTGTGTTATTGTTTGTAAGAAAAACTTACTTTTCATTTTTTTTTTCAACTCAATGGATCTGTTTAGTTTATAAAAACTTAAAAGGTGGGTTCAACCTTTAATTAATAGCTTTTTTGGGTAATTAAAAATAAAAAAATATTTTAAATTTAAATATTTTTATTGGTTTTTCATTTTTAGTTATTTACTTTTGTGTGTCACTGTATTTGTTCCTTCGTTTTTTAAGTAAATGCTTTTTTTCCTGTTGTTGCGAATATTCTGCGTTTGCCATAAACATTTAAAACGTTTAGGCATTGCAAGCATAGATGCCAGATTTGACGATTTATCGTCATTTTGACGATTTTTAATGTCAAAAATGATCCTTTGACGATTTGACGATTTTTGTCCTAATTTTGACGATTTTTAATATAAAAAATTTGCAACACTTTTTCTTAGTATTTTATAATTAGTAATTTACCCAACATTGTGTTTATCAACAGTGAAGTCTTTCTAATAAAGAGTAAAAGAGAGAGCTATTGAGGTTTTTCATTATTGCGTTTGTTTTTGAATAAGCGTTGTTAAGTTCATATATTTATGTGTGTATATTATTCAAATAGGACCTATTTAACCAACCAAAAAATGTAAACGAAAAAATATTAAATTGTAAAACAACAAGTGCCAGCAATATTTTAAACGTTCTGGTGTTTTTCAACAAGAGAAAAGTTTAAAATGTTAAGATATCTCAAAAAAGCTGGTAAGTTTAAAGACACATGCCTTAAAACGTTTATTAAAATGCAAATTTTTATAAATACATATATAGATAAAAGAAATGAAGATTCCCAAGAAGACCTGGAGGAACCACAATGTACTTCATCGATAAGTATAATAGTACCTAAATTATTGCTAATTGGAGTTGTTTATTCTTAGCTAAATAGTGTTTTGGAAAAATTAAAACCTAATTTATGTACATATGTAGCTGACAGTATTAGTTTTATATTCTGGCTTAAAATTATTTTGCAGATGGAACCAAGAAAAAGATTTATTTTATTTTTTATATTTTTCTATTTTAACACTGCGATTTATATATTTTTTTTAACTCATATCGATCTCTTAATCTTAATTTTTTGGTTTTACTTATTGTTTATGAATTATATTTTTAAATAAACAAAATATTTAACTAACAAAAAGTTTTATTTTATTTGACGAATTTTTGACGATTATGAGAAAGATATTTTGACGATTTTGACGATTTTTTACTCAAAATTTGACGATTTCAACCCTCATTTATCTGGCATCTATGATTGCAAGTCGTTTATAATCGTTTCAATCATCTGTTAGCAAAAAACATGTGCATTTCATTTCAGTTTTTGCCAAGAATATAAAAAAATAGTAAAAAGAAAAAAAAAACAAATTGTTTTTCCCTCTCCATATACACAAATGAGTTATACAGGGTGCAGTTGCTTAAATTATAAAAAAGAATTTTGATGATATTTTGGCTTTATAAATATGGCACCAAATGATACAACCGTCTATATATGAAACCTGGCTTCAATTATGAACAAAGGTCCATTAAGTCTTTTTGGCATAAGTCTAAAACCGCGAAAAACGGGTCCACCACAACATCAGCGAGTTGTAAGCTTGTCTTGATGACATTCATTCAAAATGTGCTTACCCCTCTTCGCTAATAAACTTATACTTTCATATGAAATTGTTTGATAGTGTAAAACAAGACTTAAGAATCATGGAATTAGTAATGCCGTTTGAAGAACAAAGGACCACAAAAATGTTGCCAACTCAAAATCCCTTCGAATACGTTGCTTGTACGGGTTTTGTGACAGACTAAAAAGCATGAACCACAGAAAGCTACACAACTATACACTTACTAATGCAATTGGCTTCAATTGCCGTTGTGTAGTCAGCTGCTCCCACAGTATTGATGATTGTAAATTAGATAATAATGATGATTGAAAATGTTAATATTTCTAACACCGATATTTAAAATTCTTTCCAGAAATTTCTTTCATTAAACAACAAAGTGTATATTTTGTTTTGTAAACATTTTAAAATTCTTTTTAATTTTTATTTTACTACTAAATAACGTAAAAAAGCAAAAAAAAAAAAAGAACACAGAATATTTTTCTCTCTAATGAAACTGCGTAGCATTTAAATATTTCAACTTAAGTTAATAAGATCGAGTGTGTATGAAACAAAATACAGTAAAATCTCGAAAAAGTTAACGCGCTTAGAAGTTAAACACTCACTATGCTAAAAAGTTCAATGAAGGGTTAACGTTTTTGGGCCTTAAGACTCGTTTTCAATGATATTTCCGCAATTAAAGAATAATATTGACAACAGCATTGATGACAAAATTTAAAAGAAAACGACAATGTTTAGGTGTTGACTCTAAATTTTTAATGACAAGTCAATTATCCAATAAAACACGAGTAAATTTTCAGCAATCATGTGACCTTTCTGAAAGCTGTTTTAAACAGCAAAGCAATAATGAGACATACATACATAATTGGCCATTAAAACCCTGTGTCAGGGTTATGGCCTAGCTTCTCGCAGCACTCATGTTGTGTGTATTTATTTTAATCCATGAGTACCACCGGGACCTACAGTTTAATGTCGACTCCGAACGACAGATTTTGAGAAGCTTTTTAATGGCAATCAATCACTCCCAGAGCTTTTGCCAGAAGACTGCTGAGAGATAGTCGCCGAAAAAAATAATTGTTTCATATTTCTTTTATTCAAGATGTCAGAGCTGAGATTTAAACCCGGCGCTATCGTCTTAGTAAGCCAACACACTAACAACTAGACCATGCAATAATGATGCAAACCAGTTATCCAACCCAAAAATACTAACAAGACTGGAATATTTCTTTAAACCACTCCGCACAAGTTAATGTTGTTTGCGCATGAGTATTTGTTTTTTTTTTTTTTTTTTTTATTGAAACTAAAAACAAAGCCTGGTACATCCATGTTTCTATTTGCGAGTTGGCAAAAGACTTAGTTAAGTTTTTCGAGACTCTACTCTATAAGTACATTAAAAAAAAACAATGAGCAAGTGAATAAATAATTATTTGTTTATACGATAATGTATAGCAAAAATGTTGGCCACTTTATTATTAATTTTAATTTTTTTCTTTTTTTTTAATTTATTTTGTAGGTTCTAACGAAAGGAAGTTTATACAAAAATAACAATCAAAACATCAGCAAATATTAAAGACTAACAAAAAAAAATTAAAATAAATGTTTTAAAAATCGAAGCGGTTGTTGCTGTTTAATGTTCTTGGCAGGGTGGTTTCTTTTGTATAAAAAAAAATATTTTTTAAATTTTCCTAATTTTTTGCTTATTTTGGCCAACTATAACACACGGGCATAAAACGTAAATGTTTACACGTTTAAAATTCATTGAATTTTTAAGACTTCATAAAAGAAAACTAAAAAAAAAACACGAAAAATTAGCAAATTTATACCTCATTCAACAGCAATAGTAGCAGCGGTATCAGATATAAATGAATGAAAACTCAAATAAGTAATATCATAACAGGTAGTCAGCACCGACAATTTTGTACCCCATTCTTCCATCAATTAATTGCAAAGTACTAACAATTTACAAAGCAAAGAAATTTTTCAAATACCTTTAAAACCAATATTTAATTTTATTTTGATTTATTAAATAAAAAATAGTTAAAAATAACTCGACTAGAAGATACCCAGCAGATTCTGAAGGAAGAATCTGAAGCCTTTAGGATTTTAAATAACGAGTCGTTGAATATCCATCGAATTTAAGACACTCAGCGGATTCTAAAACAAGAAACTCAAGTCTCTTAAATGGTATATATGAAATAGGAAGAGAGGTTTTTAAATTGAATTGAATCTCATAAATTGAAAGAAAAATTTAATTGTTGACTGAACTGTTATAATGCGCTAACTTTACATTTATAGCCAGTATACTTGACCAAAGTGGCCGCCGTAGCTTAGCAGGTAGCTCTAACATCTTAAAAAAAGATATGTGATATTTAAAGATATTTATTCTGGCGACTACCTATTGGCAGTCTTCTGGCAAATCCTCTGAGAGTAACTGATTGCCATGAACAAGCTTCTCAAGCCTGTCCTTCGGAGTCACCGCTAAACTGAAAGTCCTGGTACTGATGGATAGAAAATTGACATACACAATATGGGTTCTGTGAGAAGCTAGGCAGTAACACCGAAAAAGTGTTGTAATGGCCAATTATGTATGTATATATGTTTACTTCAACAAATCACTATGAAGACATTAATGTTTCAACAATGCTAATAAATTATTCAGATTTACCTTAAAAATTTGTCATCAATTCCCGCGACTTATACTTGTAGACGACTTTGTAAATTGTTATTAACTGATAATCGTACAAAGTTGTACGAATTTCTGTCGTACAAAACTAAATCGTAATAAAATGTGTATTTGGGTGCCACTCTACAATACAATAAGATGCAATCACATCTGCTTTGCAGTTTTTCTGGTACAAATGCTCCACAAAATACAACTCTGAGCGCATAGAAACTTTCATTCTTCTTTCACACTTTCTGAACACCCACACAATTTCTATTATAGTGAATGACTACGTCCAATAGTCAGTTATGGTCTTTAATTGCTAGGAACTTTATAAGACAATAATTTTCAATCAATATCAACAAACTTTGCACACGAGTTACTCTAAAACTATTCTAAAAATAATGATACGAGTACCAAGAACTTTTGTGGAAAAAATTGTTGAGGCTGGTTTCTTAAACTTAGTATGTTGAGGGTTGAGGGTTTAGCAAAATTGCCGCATTTAGGGTGAAACCCTATAAATTTTATTACATCTACAAGAATAAGTTTGGAATCTCGCATAAATGTATGAACGAATACGCTACATTTGATTCAAAAAATTTACCATTTCATTAAACTGTATTACCAGTGGAAAACAGGACACAAACCCAATACGCCTCAAACATTTACTGTTATGGGTAATGTAGGGTATTTGCAGATATTTAATAAATTGTTGATTTTATGAATGAACGAAAGAAATTACTGGAAGTGCAAGGGTTTCAGTGGGATGTGGAAGAATATTCTGTATAACCAAAATAAGTTTAAAAATTAATCTATATTTGTCATAAAATTAATGAGCTTTTATCGATCATACTCGTATATGGTTTTATATATATATATGGCCATAAAGTCAAATGTATACGAATATGTGTGTAAAAAAAAACTATACAAATAGTGATTTAAATTTAGAAACAAATTTTGTTTGCAGTATATTCTTATCCCTTGTATGTATGTATGTACATACACTTAATAATATCATTATAATCATATTAAACATCATTATCGTACTTGTTAATGTTCGTGATGATAATTATTACAGATTAAAAATTATCAAATGAATTTTTTTTATTCAATCACTCATTCACTGCTTCATTTAGTCATTCCCACATTATTTTTTTCTAGAAACATTTTTATGGCAAATGGTTACAAATGATACAACATTTGTGTTGAAAAAAATTTTTTTTCTCCTTTTAAAGACTGTCCCAGAAAAAAGTGGGCCACTTTTGATGGACGTTAAAATCACTGTTTGTGCTGCAATGTTTTTTTTTATTTTTTATTTTGAAAGTACATGATTCTTACAGAAGAATTGTTAACTTTTTTTTTTAGTTTGCACTACTACTATAAAAATTTTTAACCTTAAACCTTAACCTAGCCATTAGCGTTTGTACACGGCAGCATATGGCCTGCCAAACCAGGAACTTTTTCGGGAACTTGCTGCACTTCCGGTTTTTGAATTTTTCGTCAACTTCACCTCTGGCCATCGCGACATAAAACTCCTGACCAGGAAGTTGACTGAAATCCGCTTTTATGTAGGTTTCGTCGTCCATAACCACGCAGGAAAATTTGGTCAGGTAGCGTTCGTACAACTTGCGGCTTCTGGCTTTTGCGTCCCGTTGTTTTTCCGCAGTTCGGTCGGGAGTCTTCTGGACATGGTACGACCTTAGGCCTTCCCTCTTCTTTATTCTGTCCACTGTTGATTTTGACGTTCCGGCTTTGTCGGCGACATCGCGTACCGATAAGTTCGGATTCAGCTGAAACGCCTTTAACACTTTTTGAGCGACCTCAGGATTACTTGTACCAGGGTTTCTACCTGACCCAGGTGTCCTTTCGATGCTCTTCTCCTCCTTGAACTTTTTGATAACTCTTTGCACTGTACTTCTGGGTAAATCTAATTTTTTCGCCAATAAATTGAGAGAAATACCTGGATTTTCCAGGTATCCGGACAAAATTTTTCCGTGCACTATTTTTTGTTTTGATGTCATTGTTTTCACTTTCACTGCACTTTGACGAATGAGGGCATGCATTAAGTGTCGGCCTTTTATAACCGAAAAATACATGGTTTGCGGAAATTGCATCGCGTATGACGCAAACACATGCAAATGAAAGTGGCCCACTTTTTTCTGGGACAGTCTTTATATTTAAAAATTTTACCCTTATTAGAGCAATAGAAGAAGAGCCAAGGGAAACGACAACACATTTTTTAGGATACCGGAAATTGTTATTTGTTTGAGTATTTTTTTAGTTGTTCTTTTTTTAACTTTTCAGAAACACTATATTGCCTTTGTTTTTGTAGACTTGACACCTGACCTGTTCTAGTTTTAGTATTCTTTTACTGATTTCTTTAAAACTTTTTTATTTTCCTGTGACACAAAATTGTATTTCCGCTTTTTTAAAAGAAAACTTGAGAGAATGATTTTTTTACCAAATCTCGTTAGAGTTCTCTAAATTAATTGGTTGTTGTTGTTGAAACACAAAAAAGCTGGCCTTGTTGACTCCTTTCTAGAATTAACAGCACTTTGATTTATACCGTTCTATTCAAGATCACGTTTTGAAATTCGTATACGTGCCCATCCATTTTTAAGTAGTGGTTCATAAAGTGTTTCGTAGCATTAAATTAAAAAAAATTTATTGTTTGGGACAGCTTTATATGTGTTGGAAATTAATATCAATGCCGTTGAGTATGGAATTTAACATCGTGTAATCCGAAAATGTTGCCGTTCAGATACGAGCGAATTATTGTACTCGAAAGCAAGTACTCAATCAAAATAATGTTTTTCATACAGCAATGTAGATTCGCCGCTTTAGAAAACTATATGAAAATAAGTCTAACGCGTTGAAATCCCACAATTTCATTATCCAGTTTACATCAACTTTACATGAGATCACTCAAGTGAAGTTCTCTTCAACATTGTACTCAATGAAATATGAACCCATGACGCTGACAGTCTAAAATCCATATTAAGCAGTGACTTTTTTTCGGTATATATTAGCAGTGTTTGGATCTCATGCAAATTTGTATCGTCCCAAATTCAACAATTTTGTATATAAACGTACTTATTCTTCTAGAAATGGGCCTTGTTACTAAAGACAATTTTTTTAAAGAACACTAAATTCACTACTTTCATCCATATTGATTAAAAGGTCTTATCATTTGCAATAATCTATTTAAGTCTTTTAGAAAAAAAAGCCAGGAATAGAATCAATTTTTTATGCTTCGCGTATAAAAATTTATGTGTGGGTAACGAAAAGTTTTCTTGTCGCTAATTTATATCCTTAATTTCATATTATGTAAATATAAAGTAGATCCAAAGGCGTCGGTCATATGCACTGCTACGAATTCGTTACATTAAGTTTTAAATTTCATACATTGGTTTTGATTAAAGCAATAGAAACTATTCTTAATTGTTATTTAAAACATATTTTTTTATAACGGCCATTAAGTTTTATTTTATGTAATGCATTTATTTCATATTTTAAACTGATTTCTTTTGAAACTTTTAAAATAAATTTTATGGGACAAGTGTTTCAGGAAATTTATTTCCGTTTTTCAAACTTCTGCAATATAAAATTTAAAAATTTGATCTATTTTTCCTACAACATAATATGAAACGATAAAAACTTATGTCATAAATTTTATTCTATAGGCCTTCACATAAATTATGTTGGAAATACTTGAGATTTAAATTCTATATCTGTTTTCCTAAAATGAAATGTTGTAGGTGGTGGTGGTGGTGGTGGTAGTCGTGGTAATATGAGGCCAATTGTAAAAATAAATATTTATTCAACACCTCCTCAATAAACAACAAAAGCGATAGATTTCCGAAACTTTTATTTTTACAATCTAAATCCGCTAAAAGGAGAACAAAAACATCACTCTCCAACATGTCATTTCATTTCCATATATTTCACATGGTATTCTATGGATGTCAACAGCCATACAACTGCATAAATTTAGAACCAATTTTTATTTATTGTTCTTCTTCCTCTTGTTTTTCTTTTATTTTTTCAACAGTTTTGCCAAAAAAAAAAGAATAGAAATTTATGAGTTTTGAAAACAACACATGTTTTATCTTGTAAATGGTTTCTCGTATTCAGTATTTCTTTGTATCTTCTGTCTGCCAGCTAGTGATTTGCTCTCAAATTCATATGACTTTTTAGAATTTCAATTGTATTTTGTTTTTTTTGGAAAAGAATTTTTATACTTTTGATTGTAATTCTTCAGAATGATTGATGAATAAGTGGATGATAATCTTGAGTGTAGATTTTTATCTAAAATTTGTATATTTCATGGGTTGCATTTTAATTTTAGGGTTTTTTTTTTGCTATTGAAAGTGTTAGTAAATTAAATCGGTTTTTAAACAATAATAATTATTCCACAAAACTGACAATTAATCATGAGAATTTTCAATTTTCCAAAATTTTAATTATTGAACTAAATCTTCTGGAAAGTCAAATTTTTAAGTTCCTTCTAAAGCATAAAATATGAAACTCTACGAACAGTAGGGAACAGTACATAACATAACATTACTCAATACATCCAGTACATCAGAAATATTATTATTAATAGGAATTAAACCTTGCCGTAAATAACATCGAGGTCGACAAATAACATCGGGATGGTAAGAAAAGGAGCCTCAGGCCCGTTAATGTGAAAACTACAACAAGTAATGAACACTCGGAAAAAAGCTAATATACTAGTAATACCCCAGAATGCATAATTATGAACTGGTAACTATCACCAGGTCAGGAAACAAAACCTACATGGTATCGTATATTAAGGATATAATATCACTGATGGGTATGATACTGTGCGGACCCAATAAAATGTTTGCAGAAGAAACACATTCACAGAGCATAAGCTCTGTCGTTTTGTCCCCCTCTTTCCTAAACAGACAGCCGTGTCAGGTATCCACATGAGCCCATAGAAGTAATAGTGAAGATAGTAATGACCTTTTGTAAAACCAACTAGTTCTCTTGTAACCGTAAGAAGAAGCTATAAAAAACGTGAACACTGTTGAAAACAACATTTTGGTGGGTTTAATAAGATTTCTAAATGATGAAAATTTCTTTAAATATTATATAAAATTTGTATCTGTTTCTGGTCTCTTCTTAAATGAACCTCAAATATACCATGGTATCAAGAATGATAGATCTAAAGACTAAGACATCACGCACACAAAATTTGAATTTTCTGTCCATTTAGGTGAAATGACGTCACAAAAAGTTAAATGTGTACACATAACAGTGAGACATTTTTTTTCTCCTTCTTTTCTCTTAAATAAAGAGGGACCTACATCATTTAACGTGAAAACATGTGCAATTTGTAATCTTTAGTTCTATCATTCTCGCGCTGATATCACTAAACTTGTGCTCTCACTAAACAAAACAAAATATGTTTTAAAGCTGATTCTGTAAACATATGTTCGGAATAAACGTACCACATAGGAAAAGAAACAACCAAATGCTCTATAGATTACTCTTTGCTCAGTTTTTAAACAAATCTCCCTACAAATGTCAAATAAATTATCCTTTACATAAATCATCTTTAAGCTGTCTTATACGAGTATTTTCATGCTTTAAGTTATTTCCAATAATGATCTGTATACCCTGTATTAATAGTTTTATCAGTGTGTTAATATTTTTGTCTTTATACTGCCATATTGTCAATGCATTAGTATGTGTTTGTGGGAGCCTATTTGCCCCTTAAGGTTTTTGTGTTAAACTACGTCTTGTTCTGGGATTTTGTTTTCGCCTTAAACATCACTCTTGTTCGCCTCTTTTATTAATAATCTCTGATCATTAACGGCTCATTGGTAGTTGTTTTAATAGCAATAACATTAACACAAATACACTTTTAAGAAATGGTTGATGTTGCTGCTGCTGTTATAGTGGGTGAAATGAAACACTTGTTTTCTTTAATTCAAAAGTATTTCTGTTTTTCCATTTAAACAAGAAGAGTTATTATAAAACAACAACAATAATATGTTAATGAGACATATTATAAATACATACATATGTAGTATGTATGTAGAGAAATAAAACGCAATACATAGCAATAACAACAACACAAAAAAAAAATAAAAATATGAATATTTATCGGTTCCAAGGACAGACTACTGATTAGAATTGATAGTTGGTATTTAAATTTTATTGTTGATATTATTGTGGTTGTTATTTTTTGCATTTTAGGCGGGAGAAACATACAACAGAAATAAAAAAAAATAAATAAAATGAAAAATTGACACCAGAACAATAGCAGTATTATGCGAAATCTAAAATAAGTTCATTGTCACTTTTGTTATTTTTATATGCTGCTGTACGAGTACACCTATCCCCCGATTTACACGGTACTTTTTTTACACGATTTCACTTTTACACGGTTTTTTTCAAGATCTCTCCCCCGATTTAAATGTTATTTTTCGCTTTTTCACGATTTTTAAACTGAACGAATTTTACAAAATAAAACTGTTAAAAACAAAAATTTGTGTTATTTTGCTAAACCTTTTTTTGTTTCAAACACTACATCCCAAATTTGTAAAACGACAGCACTGAGTACAACCCATAAAAAACTGGTACCAATCCATCAACTAGCGAATCGCCTCAAATAATATCAAGTGATAAAAGTGACATGTCACCAATCAAAAAATTAGTGATTAAATTTGCTCAAATCTTTGATATATTTTTTATAATTTTCTAATTTTTTAAAAATATGTAATTCTTTTCTACATGTACATATGTATATGTTATTTCAAAACTGAATAGATATTTTGTTGCTTTATTAGGTGTATATTTTACTTTTACTTAACGTAAATGAAAGAAAAATAAATGAAAAAAATTTACAAATAAAACAAAAATTAATTAATTAAAAATTTAAAAATTAATTTGATTTTACTTATTTTAGACTTTTTTCGTTTTACACGATTTTTCATACAAAAAATTTGATTTCGATTTACACGGTTTTTTCTGGAACCGATCTTCCGTGCAAATCGGGGGATAGGTGTATTTAATTTTTTTTTTTATTTTTTTTCAATGTCTTTTTCACTTTTTTTACTTCATTTTTTTCATATGCATTTATTGCATACAAATGTAAATTTGGTTTTCGTTTAATCTCTTTTATAAACAGTAGCACCCAAAAAATTAGGATCCAAAAAAAAAAATATATAGCAAAGCAACAATAACACCAATATCATGTGTATGTATTTGTGTTTACAAACATTTTTTTTTTAATTTGTATTCATTCCTGTGCGTGTTGTTCAACATTTCAGAGAATTATGCCGACTGATGATCGACCTGTTTGTTTTTAATATGTTTGTAATAAAATTGTATAGTTTTGTTGTTTTTTTAATGAACGTAAGTAGCAAACACAATACCCCCTATTGAATTTGTATTTTTGTATGTGTCTCTTAAACAATTGATTGACAGCGTTCACTGTAAAACTGTTAAGAAAATATATGCTTCTTCGTTTTCTGTTTACATTCATAAATAGTGTTACCAAACTAGTGGTTATTTTTTCTGTTTTCTTACTAGTTGAATATAAACGACCCTATAACCTACTTTCATAAGAATCTTAAACGTAACAGGACCGGAACTAAGGCTACTTGGTTTCCTGAAATCCGTTTCAGCAGAAACCTAAGGCGCTTAATAATAATATAAGAAAAACACAAAAATATATGTTCTGTCATAAATGTACTGTCCTTTCCAAAAAAATTCCAATACAATGCATTGTATTTAGTAGGGGTTTACCCCTGAGTATTGGTCTCTAAAAAGAAAAAAAAAACAACTTTTTTCAAACTTTATAGGGTAGGTGAAAGAACCGAAGAGTAAAAACACATTAGGACTCCATACTACCTCCGCTATGTTAGTATTTTGGCGGCCTCGGTAGGTTGTATGACTGCCCATTATTGGTGTAATAAAATGAACTGTAAAGGCCGTTATGGAATCCGGTAGGAGGACTTCTTTCCTATTTTCTATGAGTAAGTCGTAGTTATGAATAGATACGCTCAATGACCTGCGAATGGGGAAGGAGTAGTGTTAATCTTTGTAGATTATGTAAAGAAGGGAAGGAATTAGACACGATCGACCACCTACTTGTCACTGCCCAAGGCTTTTTAGTAGTAAGCATACAATTGTGGGTAATCAAAAACTCATATTATCTGTTATGGGGCATGTCGCTATTCTGCGGTTCGTTAAGAGTTTTAAGTGGCTGTGGTGCCGAAACTGACTCAAACAGGGTAGAGGATCTGTGCATTTTTACTACTTTATTTTCCTCTTGTTCTCTTTTCTTTCTTCTCACTTGATTTTCTCCGTATATAATCTACATGTGGATTGACTAACCTAGCGTAACTTGAAATGCCTTTAGGAACTATTCTCATTAATAATCCGTTTATACTACATCCTTCGTACCTTGTCTGCTTTGTTAGACGAACTAATGTGTTATATAATATTTTACCTTATTATGTAAAATAATAATGAATAAAAATTGACACACACAACATGAGTGCTGCGAGAAGCGAGGTCGTAACTCTGAAAACAGAGTGGTAATGGCCAGTTATGTATGTATGTAAGTAAAATGATTGTGCTTCGATCTTTCGAGGTAATTATAAAAAATAAGTCTCAAGTTTCTTATTAGTTTTTTAAAAATTTTGTTGTAAAACAGAATTTAATTCGAATAACTTTTTATCTAGTTATTAGTTTAAGTTCTATTAAAGTCAACTTAAGAATCATATACATATATATTTTTTATACAACCACTACACATTAATTTTATTTCATCTTTACTAATTTAATTTTTTTTTTTTTAGAAAATGTTCCAAAATATAAGAAATGAAAAAGCACCGAATACTCGTTATCCAATATTTAGATATTTGTTTTTATAACTAATTCCAAAGTTAACAAGTCTTCAGAAATAAAAAATTAGTACATACCGACTACTCATTACCCAATTATTGTTAATTAAATTTTTTTTATTAATATTCCTTAAGCAGACCAGCATTTTTAGTCCTAACCTGTTTGACTACGGGCAATTTTAATAGAATTCACACCTTTTTGAGGTTTTCTGGAGGACAGCAAATTATCGTAGAAATGTGAAAAGGGTGTAATGGTATCACAAAGTGATCTTATAGAACCCAAGTTTGACTTTGAAGGCACAAAACCGTTCACTGCCTCACAACTCTGAACTTCATATTTATAAAAATAGTTTTAATATAAAAATTTTGTATGAAGGTGAATAAATATAAGCCTACTTTAAATCAAAATTTTAATTTTTTTTATTTCTTTTTTATTTTTCTATATACCGACTACTCACTACCCGAGTAGTTGAGTATCCACTTAATTTTTACTTTCGCCTTTACATTTCCTTGTGATAACTTTTAAAAAGTGCTCCCACAATAAACCAAATAAATGTTTATTCATAAATGCTTGGAATTTCAAATTATTTTTCAATTTCTTTTAATTTCTTTTCCTTTTTCAGAAACACAAAAAAAGTCCCTGAAACGTGATTTTTAGCCTGAAAACAAGACAGACAAATATGATTGCAATCGTGATCGTAACGAAATAAACAACTTCTCCACATGCACGTGATTACGTTTCAGGAATAATTGATGAGGCAAAGGACGGACGATGGGATGAATTGATGAAATTTAATAAGAGACTTACCCTGATCTAATCTACGCTCCATGCGTCGCCATTGTCGCATATGATGCACCAGAATACAAGCGGCTACAATGAAAAATAAAAGACAGGCCAATACAGCCAAGAAGAGGGCAGCAGTTTGCCAATCCATTGAATCGGTCTCATCCTGTAGCTGTTGCAGTTGTTCGGCCGTTAACTGATGGTGGTCTAAGCCATAATCTAAGCCATCAAACTTTCGTCTCTGCAGAAAAAGAAATAAAAAAATTAGGAAAAGAAGTAAAAAAATACCCAAATTCAAGTATAAAATATGCAGATATTCAAACAAAAAGAAAAAAATTTTTTTTTGGTTAAAATATTAAGGAAGTTCACAATACGTGGTAAGTGCAAAAAATATGGATTTTTTTTAATATTTTTAACATTTGAAACTACAAATAGTCTTGTGGCATAGACTAGAAATTTTGACATAAAAAATTTGAAAAATAATTTTATGGACTAATAATTAATTTTTAAGACTAATACTCAGGGGTTTACACCCCTACTCATGCTGTGCATTGTATTGGAATGTTTGAAGAAATATTATAAGCGTATTATGTCAATTGTATAAGTTGCTGTCCGATGATCACTCAAAGGCCAGTGTTATACCTTCACCTTTGAAAAGATCAACAGCAATTGCACCATCTGTTGATGTTAAACCTTTTTGAGGTGATGATCTTTGCTAAGTTGAATTGTAGGTTTTTAATCCATACTTAATTCTGTCTATTACTACTTCCCAATAGGTAGCGCTTTCTCCTGATCATTCGTTTAATAATTCAAAGGTGGATAGGGCGGAATGTCAGAAGTGTCGTGCATCTAATTTCGATAGTTTAGAGCAAATATTCCAGCGGCGTTAAATAGTTTTGGCGATGTCAATTGGTCGCGTCGTTCTTGTGATTAAATGCCGCTTGATTATTTTCTCTCAAAGTCATTTAAAATACCGGGTTTACGTGAACAAACCACGAGCAACTGACACTCTGAAAGATAAAATTTGACGCTGTCTTGGAGAGTTATGCGAAGCTTTATTGCAAAATGTGGTTTAAATTTTATGGCATTTGCCAGATATCATATTCCATTATTAATTTCCACATTTCTACTTTATATTGATATCAATAAAATTGAATTTGTCAACAAAAAATGTGTCTTTAAACCAATCCATTTCCTAACCTCAAATTTACCCACCCTTTACTTTTGTTTACTTTACGTTTTTCACAGAAATAAGATTTGCGCAATAATATTTATTAACTTCCTTCTACGTAACAATTCACAAATGCAATTAAAATTATATATTTTTTTGCTTCTTTGCCTTAAATTTAAAGCTATCCAGTGTTACAAAATTATCTAGCTACTGTGTTATTTTGAAATTTAGATGGTAAACCTAACCTTAAATAATTGAAAATAAATTAAAAACTATGCTTATATCTATGAAAGCTAAACTCTTATTTACCTCTTTCCAATTGGGTTCTGTTTTCGAAAGAACAACCCAATCAATTTTTAAATCATATATTGAACCGCAAACAGTATCACGATGCATTTGACAGGGTCTTAAGGGTATCATGTCACCCTGACACAAAGTACACGGTATACATTTATCCTTGTAGGGATCCCACCAGCTTTGTGATTCACATAGAGAGGCAGAACATAAGGAACATGTTGTGGTTAAAATTAAAAATGTTATATAGGCCGCTGTCGCCGATGATGGGGATGAAGATTTACGTATTAGCAGGCTAAGAAGCCACCAAGACCATCGTGTAACACTTTTATCGTATGCCATTGTTGGTGTTGGCAATGGTGCCACGCTGGTATTTTGTTGTTTTTTAAAATGAACATTGAAGTTATTTGTACAATGAAAATTAAAAATGTTAACCGCCTCTTGTTGCCCCGCCTCCTTATGCCGTTTCCCCTTTATAACTAAAGTGTTACTCTCTAATCTACTTCTAGCCAAACTATCATTATTGTCATAGGGTGCTAAAATTATGGATTTATTTGTTGTTGCTACTGCTGTAGTTGTTGTTGCTGAATCTAATTTTGTCCTCGTTGTTGTTGTTGCTGTTATTGGAATTTGTGTTCGTCTTATGACGTTTTGAAAAATATTTCGACTGTCTTGAGGTGTTATTTTTAGGTTTTTTAAATGCGCGGGTGTTATTTTCTTATTATTATTGTTATTGTTGTTGGTAATCATCGTGTTTTTGCTGTTGCTGTAGTCGTTAAATTTCGTTTCGGCATTAACTGTAAATAAAAACAAAAAAAAAAGATACAGAAATTAGTTTTTCCCACGTTTCTATTGTAGTTTTTATAGGAAAAAAAGTTTTACAATTTTTTCCTTTCATGAGAAATTCAAAAGTGACTCCCTTTTTTTAGTGGTTTTCCAGCAAAATTTAAATAAAACTGCGTACGTTTTCATTGTCTGCACCGTAAATAGTAGCATAACCAGCATTTTTATTAAAAAATAAAAAAGAGGAAAATAAAAACAAAAACAGTTGACTTAAGAGGCCTTAATTTTGAATTTTCAACATGTACTTGAAACTCCGCAAAGTGAAATACTACAAGCCAGCATTTGAATTACGATCACAGAACAGTTTAAGGTTGAGTATGAAGTTTTTCCCACTCTAAAAACTAATTTTATAAATTCATACCCCTACTCTTCGTGCTATTTCAATAACAGAAAATTATATGAAAAATTATTTGATGGAATGAATGACAGATGAATGGATGGATGGATGGCTTGTAAATAAAAACATTAAAAAAAATATCCGGCCATTTTAGCCTTGAGAGGAAATTTAAATTTATTTAAAATTTAATATTTTTATTTCATTTTCTATTCAAAAAAAAAATAAAGAAATGCAAATAATTGTTGAAAACTGATCTTTACCAATTTCCGTTCATTTAAACTTCAGGGTTACCAGAACAAAAACTATTTTTTTTTCTTCATTAACAAAATTAAAAAAATATAAATAAAGGGTGACCAGATAATACAACAATAACCAGCAACAGAAATTTTCTCAATAAATAAAATTAGTTTTTAAAAAGGCGTTGAAATTCTTCTTTAATTAATCTAATATATAAAAATAAATGTACATTTTGATGTCACCACTAGCAGCGGAAACGGATGGATTGATTTCATGCCAGAGTACGTTGGGGATAGTCTGTAGATTGTTTATGTGAAGTTTGAGCGAAATCGGGCATTAAGATTTTCCTACAAATTCCCATACAAATTCAATTTAACATTTGTTCATATTATGCTTAACTTATATCTTGATAGCTGTTAAAGCAAAATTTTCTAATTAGGTCTGAACGTTGGTCAAGGAAAATCGTCAATCAGAAAGTAGGCGTGGTACCTCCCATGCAAGTTAATTATTAATTTCTTTATATCTTGAGAAGTGTTAAAGCTGAAGTTTCTGAGTTTGGTGTAATTGATTCCTTAGTCACTAAAAATCATAAGTCGAAAAATGTCTACAAATGGTAGCAGTAGGTGTAGCGAAACACGCCGGGTTAGGCTAGTAATAAAAGATTGCCGTGTGTTGCAGTCAAAAAATATCTATGAGTGCCAGTATTTAGTGAAATAATTTCTTTACTCTCGTTTGAGCAACAATTATGACCATGAAATCAACTGTCAAATTAGTTGTAGTTTATTTGAAGACTTTTATTACAGAGTATCTCTTTCCCTTATTGGCAAAATAAAAACGATGAAAACAAAAACTACTTAATAAATAAATTTATTTATTTACTAAACTACAATACAAAATGTTATAGTTATCGTAGATCGGTAGAAACTATGGCAAACTACATGGTAATTTCCATGTTAAAAACTACTACAACATGTACGAAAATTTTTCCTATGTTTCCGAAATGTCGTATCAATACACCAGAGTTGAAAAACTTTTTTTTTATTTTTTTTTTTTATTTATTTTTTTTTTATTTTTTAAATGTATTTTAAAAATTGTTTGAAATGTTTTTCTTCTCTTCTTCTTTTTAAATTTTTTATTCAAGAAATTTGATAACACTGGATAACATCTAAAACAATATTTACGACAAGATGTTCACAAAATGAAATGCCATTTAACTATAATCTACAACAATATAACATTTTGTGAATTGGGTAAATATTAAATTATATTGGAAATAATTATAAGGAGCAGACTGACAAAGACCTTAAGCTAGACCACTGAGGCACCCAAAAAAATAAAGCAACATTGGAGTAATTATTTAAATTGTACAATAGAAAAATAAACAAAGAAATGCACCCCATAAAAATGTTAAAATTATGTTGAAGAAATCGCATGAACTTTCCACTTGAACACTTTGTTTTGTTTTTACTTGTGCTCAGCAATTAAAATTGCTACGTGTAGACCTCGACAAAAAGCCCTAATGTTTGTGAGCTTGGCAATACAAAATACAGGTAGGCCTCGCTTAGCACGTACTCTTTTTAACACGGCCTCGGTCTAACGCGATTCACATTTTGGTTCACATTTTCGGTTAAAAAAACCATTCTGCACATAAATCTTTAAGTGCTTTGTTTTTAACAGCGGTTGATGTAAATTGAAATGCAACATTGAAGGCATAATTTATACTTTTAAAATGTACTACGTACGGTGTTCCTTACAGTGGATTTTAAATCTAACAGAATCTAAGTCAACTGATGTAGCAAACGCTTGGAAATGTTTTTATATAAAAGACTGCATACAGATAATATCACAATCTTTAAAAGAACTGATCAACTCTAAGCGGATGTTGGAAAAAAATTTAGCCCCTCGATGTTGAAAATGAACCAGAAGTCAACCTGCTAGAAGCCGCAACTGCCGAGATCTTAAATCTTGCGCATTCAATCCAAGGTGAAGGTTTTAGTGACATAACTTCGAAAGACATTCAAACTTTGTTTAGTGATCCAGAGTTAGAAGAATCGGAGCTAATAGAAATAGTAAAATGGGCAGAAAGTAATGAAAAGGAAAATTATGAAAGCAGTGACAATGATGATGAGACTGAAGGCAATGATTTAACACTACAAAATTTAAAGACTGCATTTGTATTGGCTAAAAATTTGGAATCATTTTTATTAAACTGCGATACAGCTTTTGAACGTCCAACATAATTTAAAAGAGATCTTGAAAAATGTTTGTTACCATACAAAGAACTTTACAAAAATCTTTCTAATGATCAGACAGAGATAACAGATTTTTTTAAAGAAAAAAGTAACAACATTGAATCACTACAAAAGCGTCCACGTCGGATAGATCTATCCAGTGATGAAGTTTAAATTTTATGGTTATGTATTTTTATTTTTTTTTTTTAATATTACTGTCGTGAAAAAAAATTTTTTTTTTTAATATTTCGAGAATAATTAAGTTAATTGAATGTAATATTTTTGTTTTTATGCGTAGATATGGGTTAACATGTGTGTATATATTATTAAAAGAAATTAAAATTAATAAAATTTGCTTTTTTGAAAACCATGGAACGTAACCCCTCTTTTTGTATTGGTTTCTTGTATCGCTAAACACGATTTTGTTTAACACGGTATTTTCATGGAACGTAACCCCCGTGTTCAAAAAGGCCTACCTGTACTCAATTTTTTTCTGACTGGATATTCGATTTTAGGTATCAATTTTGCTCGGTACGACACGATCCGAATCAAGCTTGAAATCAGATTTCTGTGACGAACGATGACCTTTTAGTATGTATACAGTTTCTTAAATTTGACAATTTCGATTTTTTTTTGTACTTCACAACTTTCTCTTTTCTTTCTAACGTTTTCAGCTACAAAAAAAATATTCAGAATTATTTTTTTCACATGAATCACACTCACACTTTTCATTTGTGCAAGTACAAGCTTTCGATTTAATGCGCTGATAATTTCAATTGCCAAGGCTTTTTTATTTGAAAAAAAAAAATAAACCTCCGATTTGTGTAGCTTAGCTTGATTGAACAAATTGCGTTTCAAACTCAACTAAAAGTAAATATGTTGAAACACCAAAAATTGGTTGTATTGCTTAATATTTCTTCAATAATAAACAGCAATTAGGAAACACATGCATGGGCAATACGACACAATGTAATCAATCCATTCAATAAATGGAAACTTTATATGATCCAAAAGGTGCTCGTATAAGGCAAACAATGTTAAAAAAATTAACCAATGGCGCCCTAATAAATATTTCAAATGGAATTTTAATAAATTTTTGAAATTCATCGCCTAAAAAGTCGAACAGCAGTATGAACAGTGGGTTAAAAAACGTATTTAATTAAACGTTATTAGATATTAATTTTTTTTTTTTTTTTTGATGCCATTTCTGTTTTACACACAAAAAATATGGTCATAGAAATGTGAAAAATATGAAAATAGCACGCATCGTATATTAAACGCTAAAAATAATTTAAACAAAAATACAAAAAGATAAAATAAAATATACCAACAGGAAGGAATATTTAATTAAAACAAAATAAAAAACAATATAAGTATAAAAAAATTTAAACAACAACTGACAAAACATTAGAGGCAATATGATGATCACCGACACGGTTGTCATAATCAAAAGCTTAAAAAGAAAACGAACAAATAACTAAATATGACTGAATGACTGACTGCTCGGTATTCTCTAAAATTATTTCTAAAATATCTATCGCTCGTATTAGAGTGTCACAACGTACATACGTAATGTATCGTTTAGTTAAAAATTTCAACAACAACAAAACAAAAATTTTAATTTTTTATTAGAAATTGTTTGGTAGACGGACAACCATCGACTATCGTTCAAGTGACTACATCATCATCATTATCGTCATCATAAACGAAATTGTTTTATATTTTGAAACCATAAAATTACTGAAAAACAAAAAAGTTATAGAAAATGTTTAACAAGTAATTTTGGGTAATGTTTCTCAAAACATGTGGTCGGTAACCAATCCAGTTGTAGACCATTAAGATAAAGTGGCATAATCACTGTCACTACTAACACGTACACTACAATGAGAAAAAAGTTAGTGATATAGAGTCGTCATTTAAAGAAGCTGCTTTAAACATTGACTGCCAACTAAGAGATTACTTGCCCTTTTTGTATAACTCCGATACTTCTGGGAAAAGAACAAAACATCATTACAATAAAATACAATTTATAAATATAATATCCTAAGGCCGACGTACTTCGCTACATCTACCACTAACATTTGTCCTCGTTTTTCGACTGATGATTTAAAGTGACTACAAAGTAATTCAGACCAAATTCCGAAACTTTAGTTGTAACTGATCTCAAGATATAAAGAATTCAATAGTTAGTTTGTATGGGGCCTTCCACACCTACTTATCCGCATTTTTTCTTTCTAAAGATTATTATTAACTACGTAATCAAGCACATCAAATACAGAAACTTTATCTTCAATACTTCTGAAGATATAAAGAAATCAATATTTAACTTATATAAGAGGTACCACGCCCACTTGTCTAATTACACCCACTTTCTGACTTATAATTTTGCTTAAACCGTTCTCAAGCAAAAGAAAAATCAGTATTTAGTTTGTATGGAAAGTATTACGTTCACTTGTCCGACTGTTGATTTGCCTTGATCATGTTTAGAATCTTTAGCTTCAGCCGTTTTTAAGATATACAAAAATTACTATTCAGTTAGTATGGGAGGTACCACGACCAAATCCAATTTTGAAAAAAAGACAGTTTCGGCAATCCATGTTCCAAATTCCAGCAAAATCGATTTAATTGTTTACATATGTATGTATATATGAAATATGGATAAGCGGTAATTACTCTTCGTAGCAAACGCCTTTAAGTAGTATATGTAGGCTTATATGCTACGATTGCTATATTTGCAAGACTTGTAAGGGCGTTTGCAACGAAGAGTGATTACCGCTATAAATACATGATATATTTTCAATATATACGACTATATATAGAATAAAATGTAATTCTAATATATGATTTCTAGAGAAAAATGTAAGTAAGTAAGATAGTTTTGTCATGAATATGTACAGAACTCTGATTAGAAGACTGCTGCAGCTGGAGTCTAAAAACATATTTAGTTAATTATTGTTTGAAATTCTTCCGATAAACGATAATTTTTGAAACAATTAAAAACTTGATAGAAAGTGCTTTTTTTAAGCAATCAGATAATTGTTATTTTGATCAAAGGAATTATTGATTCAATTAAGAATCGATTGATAACAATTTCATTCTTTTGATTAATTGTTTCATTGTGTGTTTTTTTTTTTTGTGTACTCTATCCATGACATAATCCAACACAAATTGCGTTGAATTCCGCTAATTTTTTCCAACAGACAAGTGGCATTTTTATACTGATTATATGCGCACGTCCGTCCGTCTCGTTTCCATTTTGAACAACTCAATCAATAAATTTAAATTTGCCTGAGTGTCGAATGCCAACCAATTGACAATTCCAGAAAGAAAAAATATTACAAGAATTATTATTTTATTGTAAAAAAACCCATTCGCCATAAATTTATAATAAAAAATGGAAATATAGTGAAACATTTTCTATTACTAAATAGCAAAAAACAAATGGTCATTAAAGTGTGCTTTTAAGTGTCAATGAACTGGAAGTTTTTATGCGTTTCCCAAATGAGTTGAACTTTTGATAACATTTTGCCACTCATTTCTTTTCTGTTATGGTGCATAACAAACAGTGCAGGCAAATAAAATTAGTACACATGGATAATAATGCAATTAAAATACCTTAAAACAATTGGTTTCAGATAAAAAAGTTGACTTATGGTACTTTCTTTTCTACCAAAAAATTTTGTCTTTTGAATTTGTTTCCTTCCGATCTTGCCAAAATATTGCCTTTTTTCAGAATTATCCTTTATAATATCAGTTAAAAATACAATAAAAAGAGATCAAAAAATATTATGTAATATAATTTAAAATAATATGATATTTTTACATAATTTATAGAAAATAAATGGAATGAATAGCTGTGTAAACGACTTAAGAATTCGGTGAAATTAAAAAAAAAACTCAATTATTTTAGCAAACTTCTGACAGTTTTGAAAGCAGAAAATGCGCAGGGTTCAAAAAATATAAAGTTTATAAGTTTAAATATATTTTTCGTATTTTTTCAGTTCAGAAATAAAAAATATAATGGTATAACCTTTAAAGTTAAGTACATACATACATACACTAAATATTCTACGTCACTGTTACGGACGACAAGACTAAGCAAAAAAATTTTTGGGTTTTGAAATTTCAAAATTATACATTTTTTATTTTCATAAGCCTCGGCTCAGACTATAAGTATATACTATACGAAATGTAAAGATATAATACAGGATGTCAAAATAACAAATTAAAAAAAACTATTCTGTCTAGACCTTATTTTGAAAAATCGCTTTCTTTTCTTATAAATAGATGAGCACCTCAGCCATTACCTCATTTTCATACTAGTTATTTAATGCCATTAAATAGCAACAATATAATTTCTAGTACTTGTGAATTTACAACTGTTAATATAGAATTCGAAAAGGCTTTAGTTGCCGCTGCATTTCTTTGCAAGAAAACAAATTTTACGAAAATCTTAGAGCCACAGAAAATAAAGCACAACCAGATATAAATCTCGAAATATTCTATTTTATAAAATACTAGCTGAACCCGGTGTGCTTCGCTACCCCCTGGTTATAAAAATATTTTACAAAAAAAGTATTTTGTATAGCAAACATTATTAGTGGTGTAAGTAAGTATCTGAATTAAAAAATAAGGGGGGCGGTGAAGTGGGCGTGGTTCATAGTTATATGACGACGTTAACAGTATTAAGAGCAATATATTACCAAATAAAAAAAAAATACAAATTTCTACATAGAACAAAAAGTTTGAAACTTTCAAACAAAATTTGGCGTGAAAAGAGGCGTGAAAGAGGGCGTGGAGTATAATGTGTATACAATTTGAAGTAAATCTCGGTCTAGTGGTTTGGTCTCCTATAAGGTACAAACAAACAAACAAATAAACAAACACACATTCAACTTTATATATTTAGATAATATCAGAGGGCAAATTACGGCATTCGATATCAAGTGAAATTTCATACAATTTAAAAAAAAAATTTATATACCAGGTTATGAAGTAATCTGTGGAATAAATTAATTTTTTTAATTATTTTTTTTTTTTTATTATTATTAGAGTTTGACTCTGTTTTAATAAAGAAATATTTTGTATAACAATCATTACCATTCATTTTTAAGCGTATCTACAATTATTACCACAACTGTATAACCCTATCTTAGTGTGAAGACTAAAAGCATATATATTGTAAATAGGCAGACTAGCCACTGCGTAAATATTACAAGCCGTCAGCAACCCAAAAATATTCGCTTAACTTTAGACTTTTTCTGCGTCTCTCTCACTCCCGGTTCTATTTAAAAGGCTTCATTCATAATAAATGTTTAAAACACGCAGTATGTATGATCGTTTGCCATCGGCTCATTGAATTTATTTATATTTTTTATATACATATCTTTTTATATTGTTGTTGTTTTTGTTTTTCATTCATACATTCATTCATTTTTGTAATAGTTATTGCTGTTGTTTTTAATTTTTCCAAACAACAACTACAACAGCGAAAACAAAACGAATTGTTAGACAATTTAGACCCGCCATTCGATCATTGAATGAATTTGAATTTTGTTGTACGTTTTTTATTTTCTGATTTTGTAATTTTTTTTCTTTTTTTTCTAATTTTGTTATCAACGCATTAAACCTTAATGTTGTTGTTATTTTTACTTAAAAAGTTGCGTATTCTAGTGCTGTAGTTGATGTTGTCTTTTCCTGTTTATGATGAGCTCTTCCACCCAACCAACATCAATACATTGAAATCGTTTTTGTTTTTTTTTTTTTTGTTTTGTTTTTCTCTCTCTTCTATACCCTCACTCTCTTTTAAATATTCTATGTGTGCGTTCGTTTAACACTCTTATATGGTAATATGTTTGAATGTTTTTTTCATAATTAATTCCAATCGGAAATAGTTTTTAATGGCGGATTAACATCGTTCTTATAACCAAAAACACAAACAGTTTCCACACACCTACTAAAACTAAACGCACAAACACACACAAATTCATGTACTCCAACAGTTTATTATATTTTATAATTTTATTTTCTTGTCGACTGTTTTCATGTTGTATTTTAATTTTTTTATTTTAATTTTGTACAAAAAAAAAACTAAAATCGCTTCATTAACGATTTTTTACATGACAGCCAGCCTGTTTACAAGTGCTTTGGGTCGAAGTGTCCGGTTAAAATTACAACAACAGTAGTTTTTTTATCGAAAATAAATTACAATTAAGTTTTGCTGTTTTTAAATGTTTATTACAAAGCTGCTCAAAAAGGAGTTTTTCTTATTTGGAAGTTTTGTGTTTCAATTGTGGCGGTAAATGAATCCTAAACAACATCTATAAATGCACTGATCGCTACAGAACTATCGTAACTACTTAGATGAAAAATATATTTTTTTATCTTTCATACCCTGAAACCAGTAACAAAACCAAACGTAGACGAATCGTTGTCAGATGAATTTACCACAAAATCATAAAATTCTAAATAAAAAACCATCAAAATTGTCTATGTAGTTTATTAAAGTCATCAAAAAAGCGTCAGAAATAAAGAAGTTAAAAATATCACTCTTTAAAAAAATATTAAGTTTTATTACCGCAAAATATAAAAAACCTTATTCAGGGAATTATTTTTTTATTTTAATAACACGCAAATAGGATTTCAGAGAAAGCAAACTTTGGATTGGCGATAATTTAAATCAGAAATTACATTTCAGAAACCAAGCTTTTCTGTTTTAAAATTATTATTTGATATATCTTGAAATTAATAGTATTTCTAATTGTTGCTCATCCATACATACATACATACATACATAATTGGCCATTAGAACCCTGTGTCAGGGTTACGGCCTGTCTTCTCGCAGCACTCATGTTGTGTGTGTTAATTTTTATCCATGAGTACCGGGACCTACAGTTAAAAGTCTACTCCGAACGATAGATTTGAGAAGCTTTTTCAATTGCTCCCAGAGCTTTTTTCAGAAGGCTGCCACCGAAAGAAATAATTTTTTCATATTCATCCCGAGTAATATATTTGATACTGTATTTGAGGAACTACGCCAACAAATTATACACCAAAACAAAGGCCATTCTATTTCCTAAAGGGTATTGTATGTATAATTCCTATGCAATTCGCTTTAGAATTATCGTTTTAAAATGAACTCATTTGCTTGTAACTTATGAAGCAAAATGTCGTCCAAAATGGATTACAAGGTTTTTTCAAATTTTTTATCTTTTTAATTGTTGAAGTTTCAGAGAATATAGTTTATGTAGTATTTGTATTTTTACGTGGAAACGAATTCACAATCTTCGTGTTAGTATATCGTCCAATTGGCTAATTAGGCACACAAGGCAAACAAATATTTTTAAGACTTAATTTTAAGGTGGGCAAATTTAAGGTAAGGAAGTTATTTGTCAGCAGTTTGTGGCTTGTTCACGTAAACCGGTAAACTTTTCATCATTTGACAGCCAATTTACTTTCTAACCTTAAATTTGCCCACCCTGTATATACACATGTATGTACATAGTACATGTTTTTGCTAAAACAATCGTAAATTCGATGTTAAAAAACATAATTTTTAGTAACAATTGTGAGTAAAAAAAATTCATTTGTATAAGACATACAAAAGAAAAGAAAAAAAGAATGCAAATGCTACAACTTACATATGTACACAAGTAAACATATATATATTTTTGTTTTTTATTAACTCCTTATGTATGATGACTTCACTAATGTTTGCACATTCAATTATAACAGAAAAAACAAAAGCAAAAGAAAAAAACATAAAAAACGAGACAAATATGTACAAAGTAAACGAAACAAACACATGAATATGATATTAAAATTGTAGTCACTGTCACAAATTGAAACTGTAATAATAACAACAGCAACAATAGTAACAACATCATTAGCATATCCAAAGAATTCGAATGATGGGGGACAAACTCACACACACATATGCACATACGTAAATGTACTCTCAATATAACAATTTAGAGAGCAGCATCAGCAAAAAAAAAAATTAAAACAAATTTTTGCATATTTAAGAATAATTCATGAAAAAAACACACTCTCAAAGAATCTAGTGAAAAAATAAGGAACAAACATTTTAAATGTCATTATTTATGTAAATAAATAATAAATCTGTTGTAAAATAAAAAAATAAAAAAAAAATTAAAAAATCTCTCTTTCGCATAATTCTATGCAAATAAAATTCTAAACAAGTGAATAAAAAAATCACAGTCAGTCTCGTGGTCATTTTTATTTGTATTGTTTTCTTATTCTTATTGTTGTTTCTTTTTTTTTATTATTATTTTTTCTACTTTTGCTTTTGAATAGAGACGGAACTGCAATAACAAAAAAAAAACAAAAGAAAAAAGAGTAATGACATTGAAATCTTATAAAACTGCTCCACTGAATATTTATTTTTTGTTGCGAAAAATATTTGATGGGGCTTTAAGCGCTTCTTTTTATCACAATCAGGGGGTGACTGTAGTAGTTAAGAAGAGTGCTGGTTTCATAAATAGATTTTCTTTTTTTATTAAAATTACGTTTTAAGAAAATAAAGGAACATTTTTGTGATAAATTAAAAAATTATTTAATATTTGCTATTAGAAGAAATGTCATAGCAAAGCGTCAAAACTTTTGTACAAGTGTTTTTGTAAACAAATTAATCTGTTTAAAATTAGAAATACTATTAGTACGTACATAAGTATATTGGCAACCGCAGCCAGTTGCCGCTTACATTGAGCTTTCACTATTATAACTTTAAACTTTTTGTGGGTTTCCACTTCATATAGAGTCATATTGTTGGAACTACATCCTGCAAAAAATACGGTTGTATCACGGATTCACTGTAAATGTTTTTGCGCGAGAATTTAAAGAATTTTAGCACATTTGAGATGAAGAAATCGAAACAATTTACTATAGGTAATAGAGTCAAATTTTCTAAACTAAAGGGAATTATTGAGAATACTAACAATGCATTTCTGAAGTGCGAAAAGAAGAAGAATGTATTGAAGTTTAAGAATGCATTTTAAATGAAGCCAATTCATGATTTTGTAGCCAAAAAAACGTACAAATGTTTTGCTGTTGAACTTTGGCCACTAAAAATTTATTAACTTTACTTTCTACGACAACTGAAACTCAATGGTTGCTGAAGCAGTTTGGGGCTAAATAGTCGCAACAACAATTCTGCAATTCGATTACCGTCGTCGAACGTTCTAGTTTATATACTTTTGTGTTGCCCTTACTCGTTATCGAATAAAATGTATCGGTATTTCTAATGATGTAGAAATCGAGTGCTTAGCTTACGAGTTTTTACTCGAAAGCCAATACTGAATGGAATTAATATTTTCTTGCTAAACAAGCATTATGCTTACTTACTGATGTACAGTCTTAGTTAGTTATGTGCAAGAATAAGAAAGGAAGGAAGTGATATTTTTATACTACAGATGATCACCAAACAAAATCGAAAACTAGGCTCTCGTTTGTCTGGATATTGGGCCGCTAAATATCGTTTTAATTATATATAATAGATTTCTCTGACACATTACATTGTATTAGTACTAATGGTCAGCGTTTAAGCTTGGAGACTATGAACAGTTAAAAAAAATTAATAAACCTGTATTACAAAAAAGAATATGAATCTATTGACCAAAAAAATCATGGCAATATTACTCATGTCAATTGCCTTGATAAGATAAAAACGGTTCACATGCGCCTTTGAACAGATTCAGTGTTGATTTGAAGCAATAAAAAGCAATAACTACTCATCATCAACCCAATGCACATGTGAACACAGATGCCATCGCTATAACAAAAATTCATAAATCGGACATTGAGCTGCATCACCATTGACCAGAACCTGAAGATTAGCACCCACAAAATTAAAGAAATGGCTTAACGCCAAACTATTTGGCACAAACGGAGACAGTTTTGTATTACTTTTCGAAAATAAAAAGAAAGTTAAATAAGAAATATGTATGTATATAGAAATTGAGCAATTATATAAAACTCTTATTTAAATAACAAGACATTTTTCATTCTAAAACTCGCATAATTAAAAATCTAAACTCGTAACAATTAAACAGTTAGATTTTTTATAACAAATATTTTCTAAAAACTTTTATTAGATTTCTTTGCTTTTAATAATTTAGTTTTCCCTTTTATTTTTTGAGGTCAGTTATACAATTGGTTTTCTTAATAAATTGCTGACATTTGATTTGCAATTCTAATCATCCGCATGGCATTGGATATTAAAATGCAATGCAAATTTGTTGATTTTGTTTTGAATTTTTTGTCGTTTTGAAAATATATGTAAATATTAAATGAATGAATGAATGAATTAATGGATAAATGTACAGAAAAAAATTTAATTTTATTATAATTTTTTATTTATTTATTTTTTTTTTCTTAATATTTTTAACATTTTAATTAAATTGTTTATAAATGTTTACAATACCAACACGTACACGTACCAGCAGTATTTGCAAAATGAACAGAAAAATATAATAAAAAATAAAGATACGGGAGAATTGATAATAAATCATATTGTGCCTGTAGAATAATTTATTTTAATAAGACCAAAAGTAATATTGAAATCAGCTAAAAATTAAAAAAAAGGTTTAAAACAATTATATGGTTACACTGAGAGAAATGGGATTACAAATTTATATATGTATTTTACTTCTGCTCTAATTTTCTTTAAAACCGCTAAATCGTTATCGTAGACATTTTTAGCCAAACTTCAGTCAAAATAAAATAATTACATACGAGAATATGGTATAATAATGCTTGTCACATTCAAATACTAAAAAAATAAATATTTTTAACGATATTTTTTGCAACAAATCGTGTGTGCTATAAAGGTATAATAGTGTGGCATTAAAATGCATCTGTTTAACAGATTTTTTGACAAGTCTGTCCGACGTCATAATCTTTTGAAAAAATTCATAAAAATTTTTTTACACCATGTATGATAGTGGTTTTTCCTTGGCACTTTTTTTCTCATGATTTCACAGTTATTGTATTCATGGCAGTTTCTCTTGATAGAGGTATCTTGTGAAATAATTATAAGGTACAAATTAAGAACTTAATAAACGTTTTTGTTTCATTAACAATTAAATTTAAATTAATATTTAAATTGAAACCAACAATCTTAAATTTGTAAGACGGAACTCTTAAACTTCATGGTGAGAGGGAAAAGACGAACAGGTAAAAACACAAACTTTGTCGTACTCACAAAGTTGCCTTAGTCTTCGTTAGTAGCAGTTATAGGCACAAGCAAAAATAGTCGTACATATATATAAAATACAGAATAATAAAACAAAATTTATAAAACTAACCATTCCTAATATCGACTGCCAACAAAGTTTAAAAGAGAAATCTCTAGAATTTGCCAAAGAAAATTTTCTGCGATCATCTAAGACATTAAAAACATGTATACAGAGGTACGGACCATCTTTTCACAGCATCCATTTTATATGCCTCAATTTTTTATCTATTAGTACCAGAACCTACAGTTTAATGTTGAAACCGAAACCGAAACCGACTGTTGAAACAGTCTTGAAAAGCTTGTTTATGGCAATCAGTTAGTTATTCTCAAAGCATTTGCCAGTACACCGCTACACCTTGTAGCAGGTGGTCGCCGAAAAAAAATATTTTTTCAAACTTCTTTTTTTCAAGATATCAGAGGATTTTGAATCTCTCTCTCTCATCTGGTAAGCCAACACACTACCTACTAGAACTACGGCGACCACAAGTCATTACTTATACAATTATAGAACACAATGCCTAAATGTTAAATCTAAATTTATCATTAGTTACTGACTAATACTAAACAAAGGTTAAATTAAGCTTCGAATAATATTGCACTAACTGAAGGACTTTAGTTAGTTAACTAAACATTGTGAATTCGGGCCATAATTAAAACACAATTTTAGGAAAAATATAATATATTTGTTTTATAATTTTAGTTCCGAAGTTTGAAAACTATGAACTTCGAAAACAAATGGAGGGCGTAGTTAATTTGCTTAATGAACAAAATAGCTATTATAAAATTACTTCAACTATAAATCCAGTCATATTTAAAGTTGTTTCTTAAGGTTGACTATACAATGCCACCCCACCCGTTCAGTTCAGTTTGGTTTTAGTTTATGTACAATAAACCTTAAACTACAATGTCAATATGTTCTTTTTTTTATTTTTTTACTTTAACCTTTCGGTACGAGTGGTACGCATATGTACCACAAAAGTTCAAACATCTCTAAAAGTTGTAGTATTCACATTCTTTGATTTCAAATTGTACCATTCCGTTTTTTAAACTATTGATATTGTTTTAAAACGGTATTTTTTTAATAGTACGGCAAACACGTGCTCAGTTTATAGATTTTTCTGAAAAAGTCAGACATATATTGCAATTATTTCGCGTTTTTTTTTAAGATTTTGCAATAAGTAGACGTAAATTTAAAATTAAAATAATACATTTTTACAAGCGCAAGCGAGTTATATCTATAATTTAGAACAGGTTAGAACTTTTTACATTTTATTCCCATTTATTTGAATATTTTTGGTGGTGGTACATATATGTTTTATTTGGTATATACTAAATTCCCGTTTTTTTAAGACGGTTGGTACGTATTTGTACCACCTAAAAAGACGGCTGGTACAACGGTGTACCGGCCCCTCCAAATCCTCCCAACGTTGGAGCGCTACATTTCCCTATCAGAATATTTCTAAGATAGGCTATTTACTTAATAAATACACAAACTTTATTATAAACTTCAAATTGGAAAGCCGTCCCGAAAGGGTTAAACATGTGCATTCATACATGTACCTCAACTCGTGACGTTATAGCGAATGCACTGTATAATACTCGTATAATAACTTGCTTGAATTTGTCCATTGTTAACGTAGGTTTACAAAAAAAAACCCAAAAAGCATTAAAAACTTAACACACTGTAATTATACATTTTCAAAAATTTATTTCGAATATTTAGAATTCGAATCTTCCATCCATCCATTCCAAGTCGAAAGTTTGAAAATCCAAAACAAACGATTGTTTACATAAAATCTTATGATTTTTATTTTCTTTTTTTTAATAAAAATTTATTCTTATTTTTAATACACGGACTAAATGATTATACAATGGCAAGAAACAACATCTGGGGCAAAAATAAAACTGAAAATTTAAAAATAAAAATTAAAACTGAGAAAGAAAAACATAACTTTTGTTTAGAAATTGAAGAAAACAAAATAGAATTTAAGGGTCTTTTTGTTCCAAACATGCCATTTTTTATTTAAATTAAAAAAAAATGTTTATTTCTTTCCTTCACTTGCCTTGCATTTCATTTCACAAATTTTTTTAAGTTTTTTTTTACAATCAACTTAATGAGGAAACTGTATGGAGAGAGAGAGAGAGAGAGAAAAAAAAAATCAAGTAAAACAAGCAAGTAATTTTTAAGATCATAAGAAAATTGCCATGATTATCATTAAAATTATTACTCGCTTATGATTTAATGATGATAATGATGTACAATGCCTGCCAGTTAATGAGAAATAATTGTACCTTTTGTTCTTGTTTTTTTCAATTCCAATATTTTTTTTTTCTCTTTTCAAATTTTACAATTTTTTTTTTTTTTTTTTTGACTGGGCACACAATTCCGGGATTTAAAATTGTCGAAATGTCTTAAATCGTTCTTTTTTCATTATCAATCATAAAAATATTTACAATTTCTTCCAGCATTGTTGTAATTTTATTTTTCTTTTTATTAATATTTAACAGCGTCATACAGAATATGAAAAGAATGCTGTCATTCGTTGTGTAAATATTTCAAACAGTAACATAACTGGAAATGCAGTATCTAAGAAGCTTCACAACTTTGAGTTGCAGCGTTACTTTATTTGACAACCGATTTAACAACTTTTTGCTTAGTTTGGTTAGACATTTCACTACGGACTTATACCAAAGAAACGCTTACAAATTGTTCAAATATTTTATCAATATATCGTGTATTGCGTACATTTTATGGCATATATAAACATTCTTCAGAGCGAAACAAAGCGTTTATAACTGGCTCATTTTCGGATCAAGTTTACTTTTAATTTTAAAAAGCTGTATAGGGAAGTATTCAAAAAGATCAAAATCAATCAGTTCGATGCCATTCTCAACAACTGGGGCTGTGTCCTTCCACTTTTGTGATAAAGCACTCTGGCTTAACCACATCTGTAACACTAACAGTACTCGTATTTTCAAATTTCTTTGTAATTCGGCAAAGTCCTTTCTTGTCGATTATGACAACCACAATCACATACCATAATATATTTTAACTCTTTTTACACATTCTTCGATTGTTAAATGTTGCATCTATGTAATAAGTATATCGTCGTGCGGGAGTTTATACATATATCTCAAGTTATTGATGCCACTTTAGGTATCCGTTTTCGGCTATTTATCTCCGAAACTGGACGAGATATCCGAAAACGGCTTGCAGACTTGTAAAATTTGGGTTCGAAAGCCTAAAGTGGCATTATTAACTCGAGTTATATAAAAAAATATGAAACGGCGGATAGAGCACATAAACTCCCGCACGGCGATGTGTATGTATGTGAATGACTTAATATGACAAGATATTTAACAACTGACAGCTTCTGGTAAGAAGAAAAATATCTATAATTGGAGTTAACGTCCACCATATCGCCCAATACTAAATCGATTTTGTCAAAGGAGTAAGCGTTTAAAAGCTGATATATTGCGGTCATTAAAATATTGTTAAATTCGAGAATATTAAGGAAGTAATCATAGGCGAGACAATTTTGCAATCTCTACAGCTTACAATTAAACCGTTCGGAAAAGTTTTTGCGAAAAAGGAATCAGAATTGGGAAAATAATGACTGTAGGTTATAAAACTCTATCGATTTATTGACGTAAAGGTGCAATATGGGTACAATGGGAGTTGCTGTGATGAAAGAAAAAGATTGATTCCTAATAACCGCATATTCTTACATAGTAGCTGTTAATCTCACAGATCTTATCGTTTATGCAACAATTTTTTCACGACTATTTTTCCTAGCAACTACACAACAAAAAAATCATTCCTCCTTTTTTTCCTTCCCAAAAACTAGTTTCCTAGTACTAATACATAGTAAAGGTCTCTTGATAAAAAAAGAATAGGAAATACATTGAGTGTATGTACTCTTTGTTTCGGTTTCTATAATTTTTTTAAATGATAAACTTACTTTGATGACTAAATTAAAGCGTAAAGCGCAAAGTATCTGTCAAAAATTTTCATGCCCATACAAAATGTCCGGTGGCATCTCAATTAAACACTGCAGCTTAACTTTTATTTCATGTTCTCAAATTTTAATCTCTGTGTAGTTATTTAATTAAAGATAAAAAAATTCATTTTTATCTATTTAAATTCCTAACCACCATGGGTAACACTGTTCGACAATGAGATCTCTCTACGATTGATATTTTTTTTACAATCACTCTTTTCAATCTTTTGTACTTGTTTTTACTTTCTATCTTATTTTTTTTTTTTTTTTTGTCTTGCTATTCAACAAACATCACTCACAGAATCAATCAATCAAACAAATTCATCATCATCCACAAAGTCGTCACTCACAATCGCATCAGCAACTTTTTAAAAAAAAAAAAAAAAACCTATAACAGAAAATGTGTAAATTCTACACTAGTACTTAGCATGCAAATGAGCGGTAGTGGGAGAATTGTAAATAAAAAGCATAAAATAAATGTGTGCGTGTATGTACATGAGCGTATGTGTGAGTATGTAGAACATGTACATATCTATGTAAAATATGACAGCATCGCCCTCTAAAAATTAAAATTAACAGAAAATATCATCATTATAACGATCATTAGCGCCTTCAACAACAAAACAACACCAAGAGTAGTTAAAGAAAACTATTTGTAATAATGCCAAGCAATTCCTTTTTTCTTCTTCTTCGTCTTCTTACTTTTTATACTCTTGTCAACCATACATCAATTTTCATGTTTTCTTTTAACATTTTGCATATAAACCCACTGACAAACTTATACCCCCATGTGTGCGTGTTACTGCAAACAAGCAAACATTCGTTTTAGTTTGAAAACTTTTTGTGTGTTTAGTTTGTTTTACGAACGCCATTATTACTGAATACGGTGAGTGTAGCCAGAATATTTTTTCGCTATTTTAATCTACAAATGTGTTCGATCGAATAGTGACCGCGTAACCTAAATTAAAGCGTGAAGCTCAAGCTGTCTGTCAAAAATTCTCATTCACGTGGTGGTATAGTGGTTAGAGCGCTCGCACAAAAAAACTCAAAGGACCCAGGTTCAAATCCCAGAAGAGGTGAAAAATTAAAAAGTTAGTTTGCGGTTTTTTCAAAATTATAATTTAAAAATAAGAGGTCCCCCCATTCCCCAGGAAGGCCATCAACAAAGAAACCACTGCCCGACATTCCACTCTATTCCACCTTAACCAATGTCAACAAAAAACGAATGATCAGGAAAAAATGTATGAGAGGTAACCAGGAGTTGCTAGCGCTTTGAAATTGGAAAATCCAGTTTGGACAGCTCGTAAAGAAGTGAAGTTAGTTGCAAAACAAAAGCGCAAAATTACGTTGCCCTTTAAGCTCTAATTTAGGTTACACAGTGAGCTAATTTTTCACAAAAGTTTCGCAAATATTTTGCAGTATCAAAAAATAAATCTACTTCAGTATTGATTTAGGCTTGTACATATATTTTTTGACGATTTTATATGATTTTTAAAATCAAATCATTTTTCAACTTGGCTCAATAACGCGGTTCTAACGCTTTGAAGTTGGAAAATACAGTTAGGACAGCGCGTAAAGAAGTGAAGTTAGTTGCAAAACAAAAGCGCAAAATTACGTTGCCTTTTAAGCTCTAATTTAGGTTACACAGTGAGCTAATTTTTCACAAAAGTTTCGCAAATGTAGTCGCCGTGGTCTAGTAGTTAGTGTGTTGGCTTACTAAGACATGGGCCCTGGGTTCGACTCCAGGCTCCGACATCTTCAAAAAAAGAAATATGAAAAAAATATTTCTTTCGGCGACTACCTCTCAGCAGTCTTCTGGCAAAAGCTCTGAGAGTAACTAATTGCCATGAAACAAGCTTCTCAAGTCTGTCGTTCGGAGTCGACATTAAACTGTAGGTCCCGGTACTCATGGATAAAAATTTACACACACTTTTGCAGTATCAAAAAACAAATCTACTTCAGTATTGATTTAGTCTTGTACATACATACATATATTTTTTGACAATTTTATATGATTTTTAAAATCAAATCATTTTTCAACTTGGCTCAATAATTTATTGCAAAATTGATATGGGTCTCAAGATGATTGGTAATTAAAGGAGTTTGTTGAAGTTTTATGTATCACCAAAATGCAATTCTGGCAACACGGAATACAATTTAGATTTTTTATTCAACATACACACAAACCTGCATACATCTGCGTGCAACGGGTATGTACGCTACGAACATATTTTTTATTGTAGTTGTTTATTTTATTATTTTCTATTTTTCTGTTTTTTTTATGATCAGAATACACGTATACAAACATATGTACATTCGAGTATGTCTGTATGTTAACAGCCAAAACATATGTATGTATATGGCTGCATATAAAAACAAAAACATACCTACTCTAGTATGTTAATGTTTAAAAAAGCACTTTTTATTTTTTCTTATATGAGTTTTAAATATTATGTTTGAAAAATATTTTTGGGGTCGTGTTAAATATTCGGTACAACAATAACAGCCTATTAAATATCACGCGACACAAAATATGCCGGTTCCTTTTTAATAAGAAAGAGAGAATCTCTTTCTTCTCTCATTGAGTTATCCCCAATACTTTTAGGTGTTTACTGTTAAGATATGTTTTGTTGAGGGAGAATATTTGTTGGCGACAGCTTCTTTAATTTTAAACCTTTTCTTTTATACAAATGACACTGACCCCTGTTGCCAACTTTGCTTCTTTTTTAAATATCGCTAAAGAGAACTTAAAATAGCTAAATTAAAAATTAATTAAATTAAGAATCAGCCAATTTCTTATATAATATGTACCTATAAAACTATTGAAACATTAAAAAAATATGTAGTTTTTCGTTAAACTCTATAAAAATTATGACTGTAAAGAAAATAATAATCAAAGCATTTCTGACAAACAAAATTAACTTAAAAAATTATCACTCCTACTGAAATTCGAACTTGGAATTTCAGCCCATGTAAAAGTAAAATAATAATGTCTTTAAATGTAAAGTTTAAAAAAAATGTGTAAAGTTAACAAAATTGACAATCTTGACAAATTGGTCAAACGAATTGTTGATCCTCTAATTTGTGTGTTTTTGTTTTTGCATGGCTTAGCTTTTTTTTCCTAACAGAGAGCATCACTAATACTGGCAATATCATTTTGTGTTTTCTAGCACCAACCACCACCTTTTATTATTTATACTAATTCTAATTGTGTTTAGGATATATAACACAATATATTCACTAAAAATTTAAAGCTATATGCAAAAAAAAAATAAAAATTAAGTAGACTTGAAGCCTTTATTTGCCATACAAATTTTGAATTGAAGTTTACTTTAATTTTCTTTGCATAGTACAGTATTCCCTGGATAATTGCTCCACGCTTAATTGTCTCTTACGCTTATTTACTTCAATTTCTAAATCCCCATATTTTTTTACCATTTTCTAATAGAATTTCACGGTTAATTAACTTTCGCTTATTACCTCAAATATATTTTTCCCCAAGAGAAATTTCACATAAAGTTCCCTCGTTTAATTACCGAAAATAGTTATTTTCTAAAACCTGCAGCTTAACTCAACTATTTAAAATTTTCGTTAAATATACTTTCAAACTACTTTTTTAATACAACCTCGCAAATAAAGACTACGAAGGTTATGTATAAGTATAAAGTTACTTGCTTTTCACATGTATTGACGTCAGTGTATACAGGCAATTAAGCGAATTCGTTTACTCAACTCAAAAAAGCAATTAACCGCACTCGTTTAAATGACTTCCACGGATAACTGCCCAACATTTTTGTCGAGGCAATTATCGGTGGAATACTGTATACAAAAATAGTTGATTTATCGTTAATAGCTAACGAAACTTTATATCGCAAAATGACAACAAACCTCATTAGATTTGACGTGAAAATAACTAAATTAGCAACAATTGATAGAAACTGTTATAAAGAGCAAAGACAAAAAAGAAATTTTTAGTAAATTTAGCGGGAAAGCCTAAAGAAGGCAAACATGGAATTGAATATAGAATGAAATTTATTTCAAAGTTTTTAAAACTGTTTAATTTAATTTTATAGTATATTTCTCTGTAGTCGGCAACGTTTTGAACCATTACTTCTTATATGTAGTCTTGATTCCACTCTGCGATTGCCTTTGTTTTATGAGGGTTGCATCTAAGATGACTTTAGAATCGTAAAAGCATTTAATTAAGATTTGTTAAAACAACTTTATTCGATATAATACACTTGGTCGATTTGAAAATAAGGGAGTTTATTATTAAATTATTAAATTAAATAATTCTTGAACAAATAAATCCAATTATCTAAGCGAAATTTCAACTTAACACGTTCGCGGACGTGAATGTTATAGCATTCATTTTCATACTGATGCAAAATGACGTGAATGCTATAGCATTCAAATTTTAAAGCCAATTTTTATTCATTTAATTTTATACAATCTAAGTTTTTGTAATTAATACACATTCAATATAATGACCAATTGGTTCATTAGATACTTTCGTATATATATATGTATATAACGGTTAAAATACGATGTTCTGACTACTCTTATAATATACACCAATACCCCGGTCGCTAATTGGGACTGAAAAAATGAGACGCAAACCGAAACGACGCAAACTGAAGCAGAATTTTCAATTGTTTACGTATTTGATTTTTGTTTAGTCAATACAGGTTTTAAACATTTTAGCTTAGAAAAAGGGTCTTTAAATCAATATATTTTCTTATTATTTTTTGAATAACAGATTTTATTAAAATAAAAATATAACAATTGTGAAGACCACTGATATAATTCGGAACTAATAACTACGCTTAACATGTAAACAACGCACACCTGCAAATTTGCTTTCTACTAAACAGGAAATCCCCTTTTTTTCTTTAGCTTTGTAAAAACATTTTCATATCAACCACGCAAATCGAAGCCATGCGACGCAAACTGAAACAAAAACGTCGCAACATTGAAATTCCAGAAACTTAAAAAAAGACGCAACTTCGAAGCGACGCAAACTGAAGCGACGCAAATCGGGGTATTGGTGTATGTCTAATTAGATTTCGGATATTACAACTAGTTTCAAAAATAATTGCCTGTATATTTTTGCAGCTCCCTAAAATTTTTTGCGTCCGCGAACGTGTTAATCCGCATAAATTGGATAATAATACAGAAAATCTTTTTCAAGCTAGAGCTTACAAGGTTATTGTAAAAATTATATACTCTTCAAACTATGCAAAACTCCGATGCTAATTTCACTTTTTTCGACATGTTTTCATTCATACAATATACTTACTTATAAAACTTAGCTGTGTAAAATGTTACTTTAAGTTAATACAAATTTACTAACATTTTTTTTTAAATTGGCGTAAAATTGGATTATAATCGGGTTATTTTAGAAGCTTTCGATTAACAGATATGAGTACCTTTACTTTCTATAATTACACGGTGCTACAGTGAAAATATACTTGGAAAGTGACCTAGTGTACGTTGTAGGCCTTATTGAGTAGATCATAAATCAATTTTTAAAAGTTCGGAAACACCCTCAAGTTTCGGAGTTATTCCGAAAAAACTATTTCCGGGTAGGTTCGAGTACTTATGAACACGTAACTCAGTTGATTTTAATCCGATTTTAAATTTTTAAACGGTTTCAGAAAGAAGAAATATGTGCCTTTTTAAGTATGTACACATTTTGGTATATATATTAAATTTTTGTAGTGTTATTTTTAATTATATCTGATTTTAATTTTATTTTTTCTAAATTTTTTAACTTTGGCGCCATTTTTTTAAATTAGATTGTTTAGAAACATACCCTTATGTATATATTTCATTAAAGCTAATTTAGTTCTGAGTTAAGCAAGCTTCCAATAAATAAAATCGAGTAAAACATAAAAAAGTTATTAAGGTTTTTCAAAAGTTAAAAATTTTGCTTTTACAAATATGTATTGAGCAATATACTACATTTTCTTTATTTTTTAGTATTTTAATGATATGATTATGTAAATATTTTAAAATAACAGTATTCAAATTATTCTCTTTAAAAATTTTGAATATTTGATTAAAAGTGCTTGCTAGACCTCTTTCGCTTGTACATCAAATAGCTTAAGTGACCAGCAGTAATTTGAAATCATTCATTGAAATCTATATGTACATGCAGAAAATGAACTTCAATGGACATTCTGCATCCCATTTCTACATAAGTCTCACGAAATTCATTTACTACATCAATATAATTTTCACTTTTTTCATTTCCCAAAAAATTTTCACATAAACTATTTAATAAAGCTTCTCCATGCTATTTTTTCCACACATTTAATTTTATTGCAAATTCTTCGTCAAGCATGATTTTGCGGATTTGAGGTCCAACAAAAATAAAAAATTATACAATTATGTTTAGAAATCAATAAGGATTTGTACCTTCTTTTATTTTTGCTTCACTTATTCTTGGGAAAACTGATTTTAAGTGTAAAAATGCATCGCTTTCCCTATCCAGGCGTTTCACGAACTGCTTCATGTATCGCAATTTGAGGTGTAATGGTGGCAAAATTATTTATTCATAATCATAAGACTAAAAAATGAAGAAAATGTAGTATCTTGTTCAATACATATTTGTAATAGCAAAATTTTTAACTTTTGAAAAACCTTAATAACTTTTTTTATTTTTTACTCGATTTTATTTATTGGAAGCTTGCTTAACTCAGAACTAAATTAGCTTTAATGAAATATATACATAAGGGTATGTTTCTAAACAATCTAATTTAAAAAAATGGCGCCAAAGTTAAAAAATTTAGAAAAAATAAAATTAAAATCAGATATAATTAAAAATAACACTACAAAAATTTAATATATATACCAAAATGTGTACATACTTAAAAAGGCACATATTTCTTCTTTCTGAAACCGTTTAAAAATTTAAAATCGGATTAAAATCAACTGAGTTACGTGTTCATAAGTACTGGAACCTACCCGAAAATAGTTTTTTCGGAATAACTCCGAAATTTGAGGGTGTTTCCGAACTTTTAAAAATTGATTTATGATCTACTCAATAAGGCCTACAACGTACAATAGGTCATTTTCCAAGTATAAAAAAAAGTTGCTCATTTGTAGCACCGTGTTATTAATCTATTTAAAAAAAAACTTATTTTCATTTGAAATAATATTTACTAAAAAATAAATTTGTAAAATTTATGTTTTTCATAAAAGTAAAAAGTAAACAGAAATTAAGAATCAATTGTTTACTAAATCATGTAGAAACAACGGTGTAAATTAAAAGAAACCGAATAAAAAAACATTTTTTTTATTCAGATTAAATCGACGGCATACTTTTTCAAATTTTTTTTTTCTAATATTTAGATAAAAATTGTTTTATTTTTGTCGCTTCTGTTTAAATAAATCATTTTAACTTATTAAACAAAAAAAAGCCCAATGGATTTTTGTAAATCATAATTTAGAACGTGAAAATGAGCTGTTAGAGCGTGACACTACATATATGTATGTATGTGTGTATATATGTATATTTAGATTTTGTTATTAATTTATTTATTACTTTATAAAATGTTTCTGATGTGAGAGTAAAATTTTTTGTTTTTATTTTGTACGTTATGACGAAAATACTTGACCATCGTATGGATACTTCTTCTGAATAACTTTTATGAAAAATATAAAGATTTGTGAGATTTATTTTGTGAAGAAAGTAATTTATAATAAAGAAGCTGCAATCTTTAATTGAATGTACAATTTCGGAAAGAGCACATGGCGGAATATTTAAAGTTAACAGGAAATGAAAAAAACTAATTATTTTTAAATGAAATTTAATAGTTAACAAAATTTTATACGGATTATATTTTGGGGCTTATTTGTAACCGCAAACTACAGGATATTGACTTTATTATATATCGTCATATTAAATGCAAACGGACGTAACTTCACTTTTTGTTTTTTTTTACAGGAGAAGCAAAAAACCTTAAAATCAAAAATTTTGTAAATCCTGAAAATTATGATTTTCATATGATCGAGATATAAGGATTAGCATTCCTATATACAACAAATGAGTTTGTATGTAAGGTTTTCATAGAAATATGTATGTATGTAGTTATATCTTCTGGCATTTAGAAATACACGCACTTGTAGTAACATCCGTTTGAATTTCGTTAATAAAATCTCCATTTTTGATCGTAGGAATCTAAAATTATGCACGAACATTTGGTAAAACACACCATAATTAATAAAAAACTCAATTTCGAAATTTTGTGTAGTTACGTCTGTTTGCATTTAATATGACGATATGTTTGCTTATATTTAAAATTAATTAGATGTGCCCTTTTCACAATTTATAATATGGAATAAACAAAACTTAACATAAGAAACCATATTAATTTGCAGAAAATTAAATTTTAAGTATCAGAGAATTAAAGGCAATACTTTTACTAAAAATTTTCAGGGAGTTCTTTTTTATTTGTAGCTGGCCATTGCAGTATTTCATATCATAAAATAATTTAAATTCTGCCCGAATATATTACATATTACTGGACTGTACTATTAGATCAATATATTGTTGATGGGTGAGAACACAATCTTCGCGTCGTATTTTCCTATTGACAACTGAAAATTCTCTATCACAATCATTGAAAGAGTGCCCTCGCACTAAAACTACTGATAAAGGACATATGTATGTATATAGATCGATACAGATGATACCAACAAAAATCGTATAATAGTATTGTTCTTATTTTGCCATGGGCAGCCATCACTAAAGATATGAACTTCAGGAGGCAAATTACGGCATTCGATATCGAGCGAAATTTCATACAATTTAAAAACAATTTTCGTATAAATTTCGTTCGATTACGAATGCCGTAATTTGCCTCCAGATATTAAATTTCAATTAAACTTATAGATTAAATCGCTAAGAAGAACAAAAAAAAATAACGGCTTTGCGCGTTAAACAAAAACAAGCGATGCTACGTTGAATGTTTTTCTACTTTGTGCTAAAAAAGTAATTTCGAAAACGGCACATCTTTTATTGTTTTCACTTTTTCGAAATTTTTTCTGTATCTACCATGACGTCTAAAGTAGAACGAATATGCTAGGGATATTAGTTTTTTTAGTAATAGATGCAGGGAAGCATTTAAAGCTCATAAATGCGAAAAAACTCATTTGCCAAAATGTGCGAGATGTGCCCTTTTCGAAATTGGATATTCAATTATTGTTATATAAAAAATGTATGCTATTTGTTATTTAATTTTTTTTTTCTTCTATCTAATAGAACAAAAAGGTTAAAATCTTATCAAACCATTAATAATTGCTTACCTATATGTAGCAATACTTCACTTACAGAGTAAACAATATGAAAATCCGCGTGTGTGTGTGTGTGTGTGAGCTTGTGCTCTCCTTTTTTAATCTGTTGTCATATTTTGTATGGCTGTTATTTCGTCTCTTCCGTTTTAAACAGGTCTACTACAAAAATAACAAAAACATCAACTGTAATATTCGTTTCTGTATTTTTGTTTTTGTTTTTTTTCTGTTGATATATTTTTGTGAATGTACGAGTATTTTGCGACCTGCACTTGTAGTACATGATCATCACTCTTAATTTGTATTTATTGTGTGTGTGTATGTTTATTCTTGTTGTTTTTTTTTTTTTTGTGGTACATAAATCCACTTTAAAATATTTTGTATTATGCTATTGTTGTTGTTGTTGTTTTTACTTAATACCATCATTTAGTCGTCCCCAGTTAGTTTAGTTGGCCATTCGCTCTTACAGTTGCCATCCATGATGGGATGCTGTTGTTGGTTTTTTTATTGGATTTAATTTAATTTCAGCATATTCGCCGCTCACTATAAAACACACACACACACTTACATAGAGATACAGACAAGCAAGATGACAAGAAATTATACAAACAAAACAACACAAATTATTACAGTTATTGTTTTACTGCTATTTAATAATGCTTTTGCAGGCTACTTTTATTATTGCTTTTGATATTTTAATATATGCATACGTACATACATACATATGTAAATATAAATATACACTCGTAGAAATAAGCTGCAATAATATTATGATGATGATGATGACGATTCTGATTAGCAGCGCAACATCATCACTTGGCGTACAAAAAAAGGAATTAAAGAATTGAAAGCATTTATGAACTGCCATCATTTTGGATTAAAAAAACATCATTGATAATGCTCACACACACACACACACACACGCGCGTACATAAAAAAACACTGTAAATTGAACAGTGATGTTCGATTAGTTTGAGGCATTAATAATGAGTTTTAGTGCCTTAAAAATATGTCATAAATTTTATGTATATTTTATAAAAATCTGTGTGCTCTCCTTAACACTGATCCATAAACCCGCATAATAATCCGTATACGAATGAATCGAAAAAAATCTGTTTTCTTATGGGTAAGACTTCAGATGATTTTATTAAAATCAGTTCTTTCCAAAACATTTTTTAAATAAAAAAAATTAATTGTGATTAATTTCACTGCATAATAGAATTGTAAAATTATGGAGTATTCAAGTATTTAGTACTCAATACCGGCAACCCGATATATAAAAGTAGCTGGTCAATATATTTTTTTTATTTTTAATTTCAACAGCGAATAAATTATAAAAATATTTTTAACTTGTTTAAAAAAAAATTTTTATTTTAATTTTTATTTTATTGAAAATTAAAGTCGAATTTAGTTTTTTAACACAGCTTAACATACATACATATATGTATATTAGGGTGTCCCAAATAAAATTAAAAATTGGAATTCGTCGGAAGACGAAAATGGGTATAAAGCTTTAAAAGGGTACAACGCGAGAACGGTAAAAGAAAATTTATTTTTTTCCCTGCTAACTTATTTAAAACTTAATAATCTTTTAAACTGCATCGTTAGTTTTTTTAGTCTTTATACTAATTTTAAAAGTTATAAACCATTGTTTTCGATATTTGTTGAAAATTTAGGAAAAACTGTTATATAATGTATCAAAATTTGCAAAATCATTGCCGAAACTTATTATTTATGCACATAAAATTAAAGATCGGAATATTTTCTTTGACAATATTGACTCAGAAGTCGAGAAAATATTGATTTTTAACCAATTCATGGCCAAAAATTAAGTAGAGCTCAAAAAGCTCGATTTTTGATTAAAAATCAATTTGCACGACCTCTAAACCACTTCCGAAAAATCTGAAAAAATTCTCAAAAATACTTTGCCTCATAGTGGTCCAAAATAAGCTTGATCCCCAAAAAAAATTTTTTTTTGGGACACACTAATGTATATGTGTTGGTCACAATTATTAGAAGGAAATGAATGTAAAAGTTTGGCATCAGCAAATCAAATCAAAAACAGAATTGCTTGACTAGCGTATGAATTAAAATTATGTGTCAAACAGATTTAAAATGATTCCCGGAACATAGAACATTTTTTTTAATAAGACCAATACTCAAGGCTACACTCCTACTCAGGATGTGAATTGTATTGAAATTGGAAAAGAAAGTTTTTTTTTTTTCTTTATTATTATTATTGAGCACCTTATATGAGACAAGTTGCTGTCAGCTGATCACTCAAAGGCCAGTGTTATACCTTCACCTTTGAAATAATCAAGAGCAATTGCCCCATCTGTTCATGAAGCGGTAAGGATCTTGGCTAAGTTTTTGTTGGTAGGTTTTGATCCTTGCTTCAGTTCTGCCTGTTTACCTAGTAGGTGGCGCTTTCTGCTGATCACTCATTTGATTAGGAATAGGCTTCTTGAAAGTGGGGGTGAATCACTTATGTATACTTTTTATTTAATTTAAAACTTTGAAATGCCGTACAATTTTTTTTCATTTTCCCCAGTGCTAGGACTCGAACGTGTGCTGCTTGGTGTTGTAAGCGAGCGCTCTAACCATTACACTACTGCTTATGTCAGCTAAAACAAAAATTTGATATTTAAAGCAACACTTTTAAAAGTGAACATTTTCTTAAATTACATCAATTGTCCGGTTAGTATCTAAATGATAAAAGAATATTAATTATCATGGTGAGTTATGTAAGTGTACTTTTTGATTAGTGGAATGGTAAAGAAAGATTTGGATTTATGATTACAATGATTTTTTTATGATTATTCTGTTATAAAAAATGTTATGGATGCCTTAACAAATTCTCAACTTTCGAGTAACATTTATTTGAGAAGCTGATTTTTATGCATGAAAAGTTTTTCATTAAAGAAATTTCCAAAAACAAAAATAAAGCAATAAAGTCAATAATCTGCGCAAGCATAGCTTAAATGTCGTACAAGCAACCATCCATTTGGAATATTTGCGAAGAGTTTGTCGCAGTTTTTACACCTGTTAAAAAATTAACACTTAAACTGCAGGAAGAACAGACGAATTTAGGTGATTTTTATGGAATCTGGCTAAGTTTCAAATTAGAGTTGACAAAAGATTACTAAACAAAACCATTATCCAAAGAATTATATTCGAATATTATTAAAAGAGAAAACAACTTTATTAATAATCCACTTTTGATTGCAGCAGTATATCTAGACAGCAGATTTAGATTAATGCTAAGTTCCGAAGATATATGCAATGTTAAGAGGCAAATTTTAAAAACTATAAAAATTTTCAAAAATTTACAAATGGCTAAGTAGAAGAAAATTTTATAAGAACAGAAATTCTTGTTCTTCAGGAGAAGATGAGATTATTCTTGAACAAGTTTTAAAGAAGAAAGAAAAGTTTTCTCAAATTAATTCGTCAAATATAAATGCTACCTTTTCAATTAATAGTTCAGTGAAAAATGAGATGAAAATATACGAAAATTATCCAAGGCTGCCAAAAGAAAAAATATTTTAGGATTTTGGGAGCAACATAAAATGGAAACACCATTATTATATCAGGTGGCCCAGATCATCTTCGCAGTTCCTGCAACGAAAGTAAGCGTAGAACTTTCTTTCAGCTTTGAAATTTATTTTATCACCTCAAAGATCAAATTTAAAAGAAGAAAATTTAAAAAATATTTTAATTATTAAATTAAATGAAAATTTTTTTGAAAAACAAAATACACTGCCGATCACTTGAATAGGTTTATTAATTTTTGCTCTTATATTTTAATTTTTTCCATATAAACTTTAGGAGAATAATATTTTTTTCACTTAAATTAAGAGATATTATGAATAATCATATTTTAGGAAGAAAAGAATAACGGTACAATAAATAAAAACTTTTTATTTTTTGGTTTTACTTCAAAATGCTGCGAAAACAGGTGTAGATTTTGGGTCACTAGAAATAAAATTAGTTTGCTTTTGATCATCGACAGTATAATTAAAATTTTAAATATTTTTGAGTCCCTGCGATAATTTGTTACATTTTTTATGTAAAATAAGGAGCAGCAAGCGATTAACTGAAGAAAGAAGAGATAAAATTAAAGCATTCAATGAAACTGTCTTAAGCCATAGGAACATCGACAAAAAAATTGGTCGCAGATAGATTGTTATAAGTAATTTTTTAAGAAATCTGTCCGATTAGTATAGAAAGGGCTGACGAAAAAAGCCACAACAGAAGCGGACAGAAGAGTTATTGTAAGAGCTGCCTCAAATTTTAGCAATTCTGCTGCAAAAATTAGACAAAAATAGGGTATCACAACTATCATAAGCACTGTAAGATGTGTTATTCGACGTTGTAAACATTTAGGGAGATTAAAAATTAAAAAAAAAAACCATCTCTTATTGCTGCTCGTAAAGCGACACGGTCTCATTTTGCACGAGAACACATGAACGATAAAAATGAGTTGTATCGTGTTGCCTTCTCAGACGAAAAAAATGTTTATTTTGGAAGGTCCGGGTGGATACAACTACTATTTCCACGACCTACATAAGTAGGAACGCTACCTTTGTCGTCTCGTCTCTGTGAGGGAAGTGTAATGGTGTGGGGAGCGATTTCATATTATGGTACATTTGTGCTTCAATTCCGCACATCAAAAATGAACGCGAATAATTACAAAGCAGTACTTGAAAAGGTGTTTCCATATTTTTCTACTATTTTTAGACCAATTCTTTGGATATTTAAACAAAACAATGCCCCGATACCCAATGACAGGTTTGTAAAAGTGTGGATTTAAAGCCAAAATGTCGATATGTTGATAGGGCCACTATATTCCCCTGTCTTAAATATTATAGAAAATGTATGGGGCTTGCTTTTTCGCAAAGTCTACGAGTCCGGCAGACAATACGAAACCAAATAGGCTTTCATTGGAGGAATTAAAAAAGCTTGGTCCAAAAATTTTATTATCATTAATTGAAAACCTTTACAGCTCCCTCCCAAATGGTATTCTCGAAGTTATATCGTATAAAGGAGGATATACTCCTTAATAAATCATCAAACATTGTAAGAAATCTTAAAAAATTAAAAAAGGTTTACAAAAAAATCATTTTTTTCTTTAATTTTTTAAATTAATGAGAGTAAACCTATTCAAATGACCCAAAAAATTGTGCTGAAAATCATATTCGTTTTGGGAAAAAAATTACTAAAATTCAGTTATTAATTATTGAAACAATTTTTTTTATTATAAACACACATAATCCAATATTTTACCATTTTAGAAAATAATAAAACTAAAAACTTAATTACTTTTAGAAAAAAATTAATTTGAATGTAATGAAAATAGTAAACCTATTCAAGTGAGCGGCAGTGTATATAAAAATTTTTTGAAAAGTAAATAAATGATATTGTACTTTTTTTTCTAAATTTTGAACCCGAACCTGAACCTTGGACCGAACCTGAACCCAAACTTTTTATTTTGATTAACCCGAACCTGAACCCGAACCCAATTTTTTCAGGGTTTCAGTCCCTGATTAAAAATAATCAAAATGGCAACACTGATTATAATCCAGTGCCGTAAAAAAGAAGCAGAGAGAGATGTGGCATGTGTAAAATTGCAATACAAATTTTTACAATTTATTTTAGTGTTTAACTGTTTTTAATGCTTGTTTTTATCTTGTTTGCTTTTTTACAAAAACAAACTATAGAGCCAAACAAACACAAGCAAACACACACATTTACTCTTATAAAATAGAGCAGCAAATACTCGTATTACAATAGCGTATGTAAAACTGTTTTAGTGTGTAATAAATAAAATCCTTTTATAAGACAAAAACAAGAGGTTTAAAAAAAAGAGACTTGCAATTTTTTTTTTGTATTCTTTTCTGTAATTGCACTTGTTGTTGTTGTTAATTTTCGATTACATTACATTTCAAATATGCAACACAAAACAATAAAATATCACTCATTCCATTCATTCATTCATTCATTCAATTATTATACTTGTTGGTTAGGTTGCTTTGCTCATTTTGTATTCAAACAAATAAAAAATGTGTTTTTTTTTTATTAAAAAAAAGAAAAATTGGAATATTTTGTAGAATTTTCTTTTTACTTTTTTCCATTTTCATATGTATCAGTCTATCATCATCAACAATGATCTAAATTTATGTATTCTTGTTTTTTGAATAGATATTTAAATGAAAAAAAAATTAGATTAAAAAAATTTAAACACTTACGTTTCTTTTTAACAATTTTGTTTTTTTTTATATATATTTTTTATTTAATTTTGTGGTTGTTGTGCTTGTTTTTAATTTTGTTTTAAATATTTCAAATATTTTTCATGTTAGTTTACTGTTGCTTTAGCATTCGATTTAAAATTATATATTTTTTCTTTTGGGCTGTTTTATTTTTCGTATTTTTTTTTTTTTTTTTTGACTTTTAAATTTTTATAATGGTGTTATTTGTTTTATTTTAGCTTATGTGTTTCAATTTGAATTTGTTTCACTCCATTTTTTTACTACCACTTATATATTGATAAATATTTTTATATTATTTTATTTCTTTATTTAATTAATAAAATATCATGTATATTATGCTGGTTATTATACATTTTTATTTAATTTCATTTTTAAATAACTTTACTTCTAATAAAATAATATTTTCTATATAATTTTCAATTTTATAACAACTTCTAATACAAAACGAAAAATAAGAACTAAAAATAAAAAATGAAATAAATTTTTAAGTGTTTAACGCGTACGCGCTTCATTTGTAATTGTATTTTCCGTTTTTTTATTTTGTTTTATTCTTTTTCTTTCTTTCAAATTCTATTTCGATATCAATTGTTTCGAGTTTGCAATGATACTGGCATGTTTTAAGGAAAATTTCAAAATTACATTTATTTTCATTCGAACTTTGGTCGTGTGCCAACATGTTGTATTTATTTGTTGACATCAAACCAGAGATGGAAAATGAGATTTTCATATAAGTATTAAAAATGTATTGTGGAAGTACTTTTCTAAACCCTAAAAGTACCAACGAAATATTTTGTTAGCAAGTATTAAAAAGTTGTGGTCGCCGTAGTCTAGTATGTGGTGTTTTGACTCACTAAACGAGAGTTACTGGTGTAAACTCCATCTCTGGTATCTTGAAAGAAAGAAATATGAAAAAATATTGTTTTCGGCCAACACCTTTTAGCAGTCTTTTGGCTTTGAGAATAAAGGTAGAAGTACATAACAAGCGTTCTGACCGTCATGAGTTGCAAGCTTATGTCAAAAAAAGTTGAAATAGTGTAAATAAGTTACAAGCAAAGTTTGCAACGCTACAACACGAAAGAGTTGGGCAACTTTCAACTTTTACAAGCGTTAACAGATGAGTGACTTTCAAAAAATAAAAGCACTAATAGAAAAAATCAGTTTTGTTTCTTGTAGAAAAAAAAATTTTGTAAAAAAAGGAAAAGACTTATTTGTGGATTTGTGATTGATTTACGAGAAAAATATTTTGTTTAAAAATATATGAAATTTTTGTGAAAAAATACATTTAAAGTTAAATAATAATACATGCATATTTATATTATATACATATTTATATAAATTATGTATATACATGCGTATTAAAGCGTCGCCTCTAAGGTATGATGTGTACCTTCTATTTTAAAAGCGTTAAAAGTCTCCACCTTAAGTGATTGCCATGAACAAACTTCTAAATTTTTTCCCCATACTTATGGATAAAATTGAGGCACACAATGCTGCTAGGCCGTAACTCTGAAAAAAAGGGTTGTATGTATCTACTAGCAGTTTTTCAAAACGATGACTTAAATTACTAAAAAAAAATTCATAGTCGTAAACAACACCATAAGCTGGCAAAACATACAACTATTTTGTAATTAAATGTTTTAAACTGTTATGTGAATATCAAAGCTAAAATACTCTTGAATTAATTATATAGACGTTCAAATGATTTAAATGCAACAACAATTGTATTCGTGTATCTTTCAAAAATCTCCTTAAAACACATATCAATGCCATAAAAAACTACAAGAATGGTGAGTATTAATTTTACCAAAAATAATCCATTTGTCTAGCATTGTACGTTTCGAAAATAAATAGTACCATATTTAGGTACTAATTACACCTTCTCTGCTATCAATAGCTCATGCAACAGGTTGGAAGTAATTTGTTTATATTATATCAGGGTTGGGAATGTAGTTTTTTTAGTGGTCTTTTCGAGGTATATGTGTATGATATGTGCCATATGTATGTATATCCGATTGGAAAAATTAAAATGTTTTTTAACAATAAGAAAACCAACAACATGTATACATAAGTGTGTATGGATTATGTATTTCTTCTCAGGTATTTTCTTAGTATGGTGAGATTTGTAAAGATGAGGCTTTATTTTCTGTTTCTTTAATATATACGCTAAATCTTAGATCAATCAGTTCGTATACTCGTACATACATATGTGAACTGCAAATAAAATGTTTAATGTATTAAAAGTAAGTAAGTTTTAAAATTTAAACAAAAACCAACTACAAAAGAAATTACAGTTAATAAACTTTTTAAAATACGTCAGTATGGCAACTCTATTATTATACATATTAAACAGCTCCATCTTTTGTTTCAACAAATACATTTTTCTATTGGCAACAACTGACTTGTTTCACTTGATCCGGCAGTTTTCATTTGAATGCAATATGATGCCATATGTGTTTTTTTTAATTCAAGTTATCAGTTAAAATAACGGTGAGCTGGATTTTATGACGACAGAAGCGAACGAATAAAATTATGAGAATCAACGCTGTAAATAATGCAAAATCTGCAGACCTCCAAATAAGGAACCAATATATTAAAGAATTTATTCTTGTATGTGATGAAAATGGATTCCGATCGAAATTGAAATCGAATGTGTTTTGCAATGACATTCAATGAAATTGTTTGATCAACACAAACAACTTTGAATAAGACTTATGAGTTCGCTTCATAAATTTCAAATGAGTACAATTTTTTTCAAATTTTCGTATAAACACTTGAACTTCAATGACACACTAATGTTAAACTCATGAATGTTTCACCTAAATTGAACCATTGCGTCGTGTATTAAACCCATTATTGAATGTGCAAAGACATTACTTCTCTGCAGATGTGAAGTTAACTGGTCACTTACAATATCTAACAATTGCTTACAGCGAAAAACGATGCCTTAAGTTCTAATTAAAACGTGAATTATGAATATGGAATGAACACATTCAAGGAAAACAATGAAGTTCTCAAAACTAACACGAATGTGGAGATAACAAATGAAGAAAGAAGGTGCTCTCCTCAAAAGATAACTTGATGATGAAAGTAAATATCAACTTTAGACAAAAATATGTATATCGATTGAAAGACTCTGGGGATCAATTAATGGATTTGACAAAATTAATAATAAAATTAAAGGTTATATTGAAAGAAGTTTGTTTTTTAGGTAAAATTTTTTTATTCGTACATACATATATATATTCTTATTTTATTTTAAATCTAAAGTTAACAATTGTGTTTTATTATAGTTTTTTCCTTTCTTTGTTTTTTAGACTGTAAAATGATACAAATAATAGATAACCGAGTATGTATAAAAAAATTAATGCAAACACACATATACAAACCGGCAAACAAAATAAATAAAAAAAAGTATAAAAGCATAAAACAACAATAAAAGAAAATTAATTTTTTAATCACAAATTTTAGTAATAAATTTTAAAATCATTTTTTATTTTTTTAATTTCATTAATTTTTGTAATTTCCTAAATTATAATAATTTCTTGCTTGTGGGTAAATAATGTTTCTTTTTAATATATAAAATAAATTATACTTTAAAATTAAGCTTAAAAACTAAAAAAATTTTTATTTCTGTTAATTTTGTTTTTAATACAGTTGGACAAATATAAAAATAAAATAAAATTTAAAATTTTCCATACATTTTTTTAAACTGACGACCTTATAAACGTAGTATGTATATATAATATTAAAATTTTTATTTAATTAATTTGAAGCAACAAACAATAAATAAAACAAATTTTTCAATAAAATAGCGATCACGCTTTGTTTTTAATTTTTTAATTTTATTTTTCTAACTGTTAAAATTTACAGAGCATTACATTATAAAAATACTGCACAAATCTGAGAAATGTTGCGCATTCAAAAGGTTTATACTGCGTTTATAAAGTCAGCCATATATTATAAAATCTCTTTTTGTTTTTTTATTACTTTTATTTTTTTGCATATGGGATGGGAGATAAAGTTTTACTGCCGTATTTAGGGCTCATTTGACAAATTTCCATGCAATACTTAACAAATAAGACCTTAATAAACGCAAAATATTTTTTGTGAATACGGCAGTTATTGTATTAATAGGAAATATTTTATTTATTTATTTTTTTTTTTCCTTAAGACAATTGATTACAATTACATTAAAAACATTAAATTAAAAAAACTAAAATATCCTCCAATGAGTGAAATTGAAATTTAAGCAAATTTTCACACACCACATTTTGCAAGACATACGATTTTGTATAATTTTCTTAAACAAAAAAAATGCTCTTTTAACCCTTTAACCTAGAACATTGTTACTTAACTTGTTTAATATGTACATAAATATTTAAATTAAAAAATATCTGTTTTATGTAAAAAATTAATATGAATTTTTTATTGCAAACTCTTAAGCCTTAATGTTTGCAACTTAAATTATTTGTATTTCTAAATTATATTGGCTTAAGGTGAATACAGCCATTTGCATTTTAAAACATTTTTGTTCGAACAATTTTTTGTTTGTTTTTTTGTTAAATTATAATTTGATGTTTCTTTCAGGCAGCGAGAGAACTGATTTTTTTTTAACAATTCCCAGATTGTATTGAGTTAATTTTAAATTTTGTGCAAACAATATTAAAAGTAGTTGCCACATGTAACGAAATTTATACACTATTAACTGATGTTTGCAAATATCCTTTGGCGGTTTTATCCTCTTATTTAACTTTAATCGGCAAGTCTTTTCATTTAACAAAAAATTTTTTTTTTTGCAAGTGGTTTTGCTTTATTTACCTTAACGACGAACAAAAGTAGTAGATGATTTTTATCTTTTACTTTTTTTAAAACAAATATTTTTACTTTTCTTTTTTCTGTATTTTGCTTAATTTTACACAAATATTAGCGTTAATCACTCTTCATTGCAAACATCTTTGCAAGGCTTGCAAACGTAACAAATCATATCCAACAATAACAACATGTAGGCATATGCATGTATATAATATATACGATTGATTGTTTGCAAAGCTTGCTAGGGCGTTTGGATGTGTTTCCAATTAGATAAGGCAGCACCTACTTTACAAACAAAATTTTTATAATCAGCTTCATTTATCATATAAGGGATTAATAAACTGCTCAACCAGTACTTCACTGTACCACAATTGAGTCCAATTATAAATAAAGATCTGTGTAAACTATGGCGCATATCGCTTGTTTTTTGCGTTGTCGGTTTGAAATTGCCAAATGGGTGTAAAAACGCTAGAAATTTGGCGATTTCAAATCACTAATATACTCTAAAGCGATTTGGTTTATCGTAATATAGATAAAGAAAAATGATTCACAATATAAATTTACACGATATCCCACTATATGAACGAAAGACAGCTATTTTGCATCCCAGTAACTGTTTTCAGAATAACAAGTCTAGCGAAAATAAATTCGAACTATAAGGTAAATCACTCATAATGGTCATAATTTACCCATTTTAGTGATTTAAATTTTTTTGAATATTCGTTTAACTAGTTAAACTAACTTTTGATTTACCAACAGTGGAATTTTAACATTTTTAAATATTATAAACCAAAAACCGATACATGTAAACAGAGAAGGATGCTTTTTCGAAAAATAATGAGTGATTTCTTTTGGTTCGCATAATTTTAAGTTCGACATCAAGAGCCAGGCGGTTAATATGTTTTCTTTTATGACAAGAACCCTAGTACGCCGTTTTTTAAGATTTTTATTAAAAATTTGTATGTAGTTTATAAATTTGCTTGTGTGTCAGAGCATATCTATATGCGATCTGTGTTTTCAAAATAAAAAAAAAATACCATTTCAAAATGTAGCGTTTTGCATAACATGAACGAGAATTCATTTCAGTGAAAATTGGCAATGCCTGCATGAAATGTCATTATAAATATATATGGCAGTTAAATTCAATACAAATTGTATTCAAAAATACATTTTAAATAACATCTTTTAAAATATTTCGAATATATTGAATGCAAAACTAGCAACATTTTTTTTCTTTTTAGTCAAATTTTCACTGACAAAATTAAAATCAAATTCAGAAGACAAGTGCTAAGTGTGTAAGCCAGATTTTGCAATATATGAACACCCAATTTGATAGCTCAATTAAAGTCTTAATTGACTCAATTAAAATTTGTCTTCGGACAAAGAATGTTTCGATAAGATAAGTGAATCGGCCTTTAAAAGACACACGAACATCACAAGAGACATACAATTTCAGTGTGGCAATAATGAAAAAGCACCTCAAAATCTTGCCATCTCAGTTTTAAATCTTATTAGAGTAATTTTTTCTTTTTACTCATTAAATTGATTTGCAATTTCACTCAATTTTGTTTACAGAGTAAACATGGCTACGAAAATTTAGTTTTAAAAGTATTATTATGTTTTTAAATAAGTAGTAATCATTGTTAAGCCCATTATTACAACTTGCCGAAAGTTAAAGGTAAGATTGCTTTTAAAATCACACTTTAACCTAAAGGTAAAGCAAGCTTCCCAATAACTTTATCGGTCACTTTTTGTTAAAATTTACTTTAAATAAAAAAAGGAAATTTCTCGGTCTGATAAAATTCAACCTTTAACTATCGGCAAGTTGTATTAATGGGCCTTAGTGTAATAAAAAAATAAATAAATAAATAAAATGGAAAGTTATGTATGTAAATATAAAGACTTGTATAAAAGAAGTATAGATAAAATAGAATTTTCCTCTTAACAAAATTTGTATAAAAGCACTTTAATTTTGCACTTTTAAGGCATTTATGGTGATGCTGTAGTTTCTTCTTCTCCTTAATTGTGATGTTAATTTGGTTCAACCGCTAAAATTATAAAAACAATAAATATCTTGTTAAAAAAATATTAAAAAAAACAACATAAACTACGACATTAAATATTAAATTTTAGTTTTTTATTATATTTTGTAATTGAAGAGACAACAGCATTCCTTAAGGATTTTTTTTATATACAATTTTTGTTTTTATTTCTTAAGCATTAAAATTAAAAACAAAACATAAAAACATAAACATAAATATGTAGTTATAAAATTAAAACAAAAAATAATTATAAAAATAAAATAAAAAAAATAAATAAATTCTTACTTGTTACTGTTTTTTTCATTTCTTGCGTTTAAAGTCAGTAGCAGTAGGGTGACTGTTTTTCATAAATTCCTAGAGTTCATGCATAACAGTAGCGGTAGTGGTAGTAGAATAGTAGTACAAGTAGAGTAGAATGTAGGGTGTTATTGACTTTTTTGATTGGATTTTTTTTTTTTGTCTTTATTTTTTTTTTTTTTTGTTTAACATGCATCGCTTGGCATTTTAACTTTTATTACGAGCAAGTTTTGTTTTTGCATTCTTAGAAATTTAGCATTCTTACAAAAAATCGTTCATATTGATGTAATTTTTAAAACTAAATTAAAAATTATCATTAATAAAGGCTTGTCTTTCTAAAGAAAAAATTGGTTTTCAATTCGTTAACATAAAAACAAAATTTAAATTTAAATGAAAAATAAAAGAAAGCAAAAATGTGTGCAAAATGAAAATGAAATTATGAAAGAAAATCGGTGTGTGTTTAATAAATGGTAAGTGATTGAGTGCACGTTTAGAAAAAAATATATATTAACAGTACTAATAGGCTAAAGAAATTGGAAAATAAAAAAACTACATCACTAAATCATTATAGGCATAAAAACCAAAATAATTGAAATTGTCTATTTACTTGTAAGAAGAAGTGTTAAATTAATTGTGTGTCAAATTATAGAACTTTACCATCATCATTCATGCTATATATCGTCGGTTGACAGGTAAAACTCATTAAGTGCTATGTTATATGACTACAGTTAGTGAGTTTTACTTGTCAACCGACGATATGTATGTGCATATACATATCTATGTATGCTATGTATGCTATATTTACGTTGCTCACTTATATGCAACTATATTTGTGTCGCTATGGAACAACAACTCAAGTCAAAACATGAAATATTTAAATAACCCAAATTTATGAAAATTTTACTATAATTAATTCTTGCAAATAATCTGTAATTTTACCAACTGATAATAGATTTATGATACAACAAATGTTCACTATAATATTTTACATACACTACAATACTATCCCGAGTTCTATGAAACGTCAAAAAAACTAAACTAATTTAAGCTTAAGCTATTCCTCCATATTACCACAGATATGTACATACGAGTATGTATATACATACTTATACAGAAATTAGCACTATTATATGAGATAAATAAAATTATTTATCTTTCTCTCCCTAATTTTTTTCTGAGTTGCGGCATAACAATAAAAGTTTCCTAATCGAGTAGCTTAAATTACATTTCCCAAATTTCTAAACTATTCTTCTTTGAAAGTAAAGTTCAAAATATGACCCATAAAAAGTTTTAATTCAAATGAATGAAATATATGTATTTTTTTTTATATTGTTTTCTCGAAAACTATGGGTCTATTATGGATGTCAAGCGAACTTATGTTGCCTTGCCAGTTGGCAAAGTGGTATTACTGATGGCAACCGAACTTGAATTGTGTTTCAAGTTGCCAAAGTGGTATTACAGATGGCAACTGCATATTTGTGGTCACTGTGTAGGTATTTTAAGTCCTAAAACGTCAAAAACTAAAAATTAAGTATATGTTTTTATTTCATTTATGAAGTTATACCACAGGCAAAGAAAGGAGGGAGTCATTCACAAATTAAAATCGTTGCCGTGGGATTTTTAAAAATTGTCGTCTGCAAAAAACTTTAAGAGCCGCACAACTTTTTAAACTGGCGGATTGCAGTAAACCAATTTTTGAACCAATATTCCTTAAAGCTATAAGATGTAAATACACATATTCTAATGCTATCTTCATTTCTTCTTTGCTATCATCAAAAAATAGATTCACCGACCTCATCATATTTATTCCTTCACGGACATCATTTCTTCTTTAATTACCAAAAATATTCATTGCCGTTAACTTTGATCTAATTAAAGCGTTTCAGACGAAACAAAAATTAAATTATAAAAATATTGATCAGACCTTTCCTGGGGCTCGAACTTCGGGCCTCCAGAACAGTAAAATATTTAAAGTATATTGATTTCTTAATTTTCAAAATATTCACATTATAGAAATAAACGCAATTGTTTATCTTTTCAGAGTTGCCTATATGTTAAAACGTAGATAATAGGTGTGTTTCTTTACTTTTTGGGTAAAGTTCGGTTAATAGAGAGTAAACAAGAATTTCTCTCAATAAGAGACAAGTTTACCCAAAAGTATGGGAACGCACAAAAGCAAATATTATACCCATTTACATAAAAATATGAAAAAACACAACTTTATGTCACACACACGTTCAATATGTACTCTTGCAAAAAAATAAACGACAATAATTCGACTATAACCTTAACTAAGTCAAAGAAAAACTTTTTTATATAAATATTGAATCAAATTATACTATAAGCCTTTCACTGCAGGTTTATAAATATTTTTTAATTCAACTTTTGAAATTTTCTTTTAGTTCTCTGAACCTTTAATTTTTCTATTATTTTTTAAACAGCTGATTATTTGTTTACTTGCACAAACTAGCCCGAAGAAAAAGTACGGGCTATTTCGGGCTTGAAGAAGAAGAATGTTACTCTCTCAAAATTTCTCTCATTTATTAAAATTTTGTGTACGGGAACGCTTTTTGGAAAAATTGAGATCCCGCGGGCGCCCAATGTAGAGAAACAAACTTAATATGAATTTTTAATTCAGTTGCATTTCCAGCTGGCAACACAACTCAAGTTGAGTTGCTATCCATAATCGACCCATTATTTTTTATATTATTCGTATTATTTAGCCTATATAAGAGTAAGTTGTAAAATACTTTCTTAAAATATGTGTGAATACCAATTTTACATATTGTAGTAATTCGATCTTTAATATTTTTTAAATTATGTATTTTGAATTTGTTTATGGAATAATTATTTATTAAATTCCAGATATTCTAGTAACTTTGTAATATACATATATAGAATACTTTTTTGTTGCCTTTACTTTAACTTTGGTATCAACTTGAAGTTAGTCAGTCAAACAAAAAGCTTCCGAACATGTCGACTGTTGAAGTTTTGCAGTTTTTGCTGTTGCTTTAACTAAGGCCGCTTGACTTTTAAGAAGTATTAGCAAATGAGAAGCAAATACAATTTACTATTTTGGAAATTTTTAAATATACATATTGACAAGTTGAGTGTGAAAAAAATTAAAAGGGCAAAATTTTTCGGTAGAAAAGAAAACGCTATAAATTATGAATACTTTAAATATTACGGACAACATGTAAAAATAAAAAGTTTTGTTACAAAAAAAGGAATAAACAAATAAGATATGGAATAAAAGTATAATTTTAAGCTGTTTCTTGTTTTAGAAAATATAATGTCATGCTATTAAATCTATAGGAAAACACTGTATTTTAAGGAAAGTGTAGTAAATATCATGCTCTACTCTTGTGTACATACATATGTGTGTATGTATGTATGTATATTACGAAGTAAAATCTATTCTCATTAAATATCGTTAAACAAAATAAAAAGTATGTAGAAGTAAAATGGTAGACAACAACATTTCTCAATTTTTAATATAAGAACTATATAAGAAGCATACAAAAGGTCAAAGTTGAAGTCATAGTTGTAGTTGTAGTATAAAAATAGTAACTAAACTTTAAATTCTAAAGTATTTTGTATTAAATGTAAAGAAAAGCATGCTTAGTAATGGAGATATATGTAAGTACATAATTAAGTAGAAGGACTTACCTTTTAGCTGAAGTAGTCCTTGAATATGGATTTTGTAAGATTTTTGGATGTGTTTCCATAACTCTTAATAATAAATTATCTAAATAATCTTCCAATTCTTTCACACGTTGTCTTTGTATTAAGGCTTCATTTTCCATGCCGTTTGCAATGAGCATAAGTTCCTTAAAAAAAGTAAAAACAGTCTTTTAGTTCTATAATGTTCCACGATTTTTTAAAATACTTACTTCTCTAGATTTGCCTTCGTATTTTTTAGCTAAAGCAGCTGATATTTCAGCTCTTCTTTCCGCTTGTGTGGTAGCCTTTTCATGGCCAATTATAATACGTTCCGTTTGTTTTGGACTGGGTGTAGTACCATTACTTATGGTTTCTTTTTCTAAGAAGCAGAAGTTCAAAAAAAAAGAAATTGTACAAGTTATATAAAATACGTTATTTTCCTCTTTTGTTAAGAAAAGCAAATAAACATGCGTATATGAGTGTTATGAATGTTTAGTGTTTGTGGTGCAAACAATTTCCCAAATAAAGTTAAATAATAAAGGACAAAATACAGATGCAAGAATAACAAATAATATGCGAAAAAATAAAGTTTTCATAATTTTTTTGTAGCAATTTAAAATCAGTATCAATTGGATAGACAACGTCATCAGTGGGATTTTGGGTGTAAAAAAATAAGGAGGTCTTTTTTTTTTGTTTGTTTTGGTTTTAAAAAAGCAACATATAACATGTAAATATTTGGAGGTTTTTGTTTTGTTTTCATTCACAAACACTTTAACATTTATAGCTCTCGTACGAGTAAAACGCTGTTCGCTCTGCCTCTCTCTCACGCTCACCTCTGTTAAAACTTGTAAATTGTCTTTCTAATTTCTTATTGATTTCCGTTTTGTTATCTTCTTTGTATTCTTTATTGTTATTATTGTTATTATTGATATTATTTGCCACCACCATAGGGGAGAGTTCAGTGGCCTTTTCTTCTTTTAGTATTTCTTTCTGTTGTGGTGGTTGTTTGTCTTCTTGTGATACAACTAGACGTTTGGAAAAGTTTAAAATTCTAAAATCTTCTTCGCGTCTTTTGGCTTCTCGTCTTTTTTCCTCTTCCCTGGCTTCTAGTTCTTGCTGCAAAGCCTCTTCTTCTTCTTGTAAACGTTTCTCATTGGCCTGTAATTCAGCTTCCAAACGAGCATCTTCAGCTGCTCGTAGACGTTTTTCTGCTTCCAACAACTTTGGATCTTCAATTTTTTCCACAGTGTTGGGTAAGACTCTTGCTCTTGGTTTGGGTTGTGGCTGTGACCGAGTAGAGTTTGTTTGTTTCTGTGATTTAACAGATGATAGAGATTCATTCTTAAGGAAATTATTTGTCTCATCACTAATATCAAAGAACTTCGAACTGTTTCTTTGTTCGAACTTTGCAAAGGAAGCATTAAATTTGGCAAATTCATTTTTATCCACATCTGGTGAAGTTAAAGAGTCATTTTTTTTAAGCTCGTTAATCTCTTCCGAAGATTTCAATTTTAGATCTGCTGGTTTCACAGGTTTCTCATCGATAGCTTGCTTAAGGGAAGTTTCATTTTGTTTGTTTTTATTTTCTTTCTTCTGCTCCTCTTCATCATCACTGCTACCACTTGAGTCGCTAAAACTTTCTGGTGTTTGTGACTCTGGCAAAGTGGGTAACAAAGATTTGCTCATGTTTTCTGCTTCTGTTTTAACAGCTGCTTCTTTTTCTGTTTCCTTATCGTAATCATCAGTGCCAGTATTTAATGGTACTGCTACTGGTTCCCAGGATCGTCTTTTTAATGAATCGGTATTAAGTGTTTCACCACTTCGTCCATATAATTTCGATTCCCATTCATCCAATTCAGTATTTTTCCCACTAACCGTTTTTGCAACATCACCACCATCCATTTGAGGTGTACGTGGTGGCTTTGAGGGAGGTGGTAGAGTACGTGCTCTTATGCTAAATTCATTTTCAATTTCTTCCAATTCCGGATCCACACTGAGGTTGTCTGATCCATCATATCTGTTGTTGTATTGATAATGGTCCTTACCTATTTGGCCTTTTCCAGTGGAACCCATTAAAGGTGAAGGATTGCGGGGGGCATAATTTTGTGTAGGGGCTTGCAAGCCATCACGTATATTCAAAGAACTAACGGAACTCTTTTGTGACAGTTTATCAAACTGAAATTCATCTTCATCATCACTATCTGGCACACGTATACGATTTGGTGTGCCAATGCTGGCAAAGGAGCCAGTGTAAGACATATCATCCTCATCTTTATTTTTCTTTTTGCCACTACCGTTCAAGTGCAGTTTTGAGCCAAACTTTTTGGCAATTTTTTTAATACCCTTACGCTTTTCAATTGTGCCTATCGATAATAAACTGCCACCTACCGATGAAGCCAATTGACCTACGGAAGACTTGTGTTTCTCTTTTTTACTTAAATCAGTTAAAGAACCCGATTTCACTGTAAACGATATCAAAACATCTAATTCACCACGTTCTTTATTTTTCTTCTCCTTGCCAGGTTTACTTTCCAATTTACACCACTTGGGTCGTGGACGATCATAAACATCCATTTCGTTGAGAGGCAAAGTAACTTGTCCGAGAAATTCATCTATGCCCAAGTTGTTGCGATGTAAACAGGTTAAGACAAGTTCAGCTCGATTACCCTGATCAGGAATTTTACTGCAAACCCAAGAAAAATAAAGGTAAGTTCTAGAATTTAACTAATATTTTGTGTGGTAATACTTACAGTTCGCATTCTTCATTCCAGGAAACATTTGATTCAGACTTTTCCTTAACAGAAGTCTGATATTTCTCTTTACCCAGGCCTATGGTTACAAAACAATTGTTTGTATTGTTTTTGCCTTTGCATAGTAAATTTCGGGCGGAACGTACTGAAATTAAAAGAAACAATAAATTTTAACAAATTTCAAAAGACTTTCAAAGTTTAGCATAATTTTTATCTTCTACTATTTAAAAAATTTGTAATTCCAAAATTAAAAATTTCGCATATTAATTTAACGGCAGACGAAGTGACACTGTTTATCAAATTGTCATGTACGATATTTGAAACATTTGTTAGAAAAAGCCGTTGACTATTCGTCTTAAGTATCAACAATGTGTTGTGCGGAAATTTGTTTCGTTGTAGACATGACCAATTGGGAAGCTTAATTATATTATATATATATATATAGGTTAGTAAATAGGCGAACCAGAAAACACACCAAGCGGTCATAGAACTTATTGTTCCCGTCTTAGAAAAGGGACTAAATGAAAAGGAAACGAAAAGGAGGAAGAATATCAGAGAGCTTAAATTCCGAAAAATGGATTTACATTCCCCAACCAGTGAAATCTCACAATAAATACAGGACAGCCTAAATATCAGCTCCCATTAGAGTCCACACCGTCAAAGAACACCTTGCCTAGGGTATTCCACCCTTTTTCTACAGCCGTGCCAACTACATAGCAGATGCTCTATCAATTTCTCATATTCTTCGTCTCCATACATCCACTGAGATCTGTTTCAAATCCTCAGCCGCGACTTATCATCATTCTCTAGCTGGGCTTATTAGCCCGAAAAGAGAGCTTATTCTGTCATTTAGCAATGGTATTGATAATGATTTTTTTATTGATAGTACTGCTATATATTTCCTGATTAAATATTGAACCTTTGGAGGAACCAGCAATGACAATTGCCCACTCAAAATAAGTGCCTTTTACTTTGGTGCAAGTTCCCAGTATGTGTTTCTCATCGCAGAATCTACACAATCGGCTTTAAACAATTTCCATTCTATTCAAAAGTCCATAAAGCCTGCAATGCTCAGCTACTATCCTTTCATCATAGTCTTCAAATAAACTTTTACAAAGTCTAAAACCTTTCTGTTCTGAGAATAGTCACCACCTTTCCTTATTATCAGTGCAAGTTTGGTGCAAGTTCCCAGTATGTGCTTCTCATCGCAGAATCTACGCAATCGGCTTTAAACAATTTCCATTCTATTCTAAAGTCCATAAAGCATGCAATGCTCAGCTGGTAAGATTTAGAATCTAAACTCTACTTTCCATTCTATTGAATTGTTCTTGCCTTCTTTTCTATTCTTTTCTGAAATGGCTGATAAATTTATTTTCCTCTGCAACTATTTTCGGTTACGAAGATAGCAACAGTTAAAATAACCGAAGAAAGACTGCATTGTTAGATTTTAAAAAAATTTTACCCATTGCGTTTCTTTTTTTTTAACCAACCTCGCATAATATAAACTTATCTAACTTGCTTTAAAAAGTGAAAATTTGATGAAAAATATTGCAAAACCATCATTAGTTTTAAACATCAGCGATTTTATACGCCCAGTAATAAAAATCACTTACAAAAAAGAGTCCATCAACTAAAGCTTGTGGCCAATATAAGAAAAAAAACTTAAAAGAGTTGAAACATTAATGAGTCATATTTTTTTCAGATTTATTATTATTTTTTTTTTTTCAAAAATATTTCTTATTTGAAACAAAAATATAAAACAAGAAGAGAATAATTAAGACTTAAAATGAATAAAAAAAAGTGGAACACAACGGTGAAAAATTTAAATAATATGTACAAAGAAACAGAGATGGGAGAATTCAAAAAGATTTTAAATCATTAAAATTATCAATGTTAGACGTTCTTCTGTTAAAATTATTACAAACAAAATACACAAAAAAATTATACAAAAAATTACTGAATGAGGGGCAAGAAGCAAATAAAAAACTAACAATACATTTAAAAAGAAATCAAGACATTACAAGAAACAAACATGAATAGATAGACTAGAGGAACACAAAAACAAACAAATAGTTTGAAATATCTATCTGAATTCTTCAAATGAACCAAAAAAGTAGAAGAAAAAATGAAAATATAACCCCAACAATGGAAAGTATTATAAATAAAAGAAAACAATTGTAAATGAATAAAATTTAGAAAAAAGAAACAAGCACGATAATGACATACAGACATATAGACAGACATACAATAAGTAAGGCAAGCTTTTACCAATGGTGTGAATAATAATTATTTTCTGTAATTTCTTTTTATGTACATTTTTTCTAATTTTTTTTTAATTTCATTTGTAAAATCGACAACAAACTGCAAAAGATCAGAACACGATAAAGTTGTTTAAAATGCAGGCAATGTCTTTAACGAAGTTGTTAAAAAAATATTCAAATCAAAATAGGAAAAGAGATCAGTTATTTTCGAAGATAATATACATATATTTAAAGGTATTAAATCTTATATACAAGGGCAGCATAGCGGAGCTAATAAATAAAATACTATAAAAAAATTTTGGAAATTCTTTATTTCCAATATAATCTCTGTCTAGCTTTTCAAAACAATATTCAATTCATGCAAGTATGCATAAAAATTCTCTATCAGAAATTAAAGGTATTACCAAATTTGTTCGCTTTGTTTCGACTTCTAATCGGATAAAATCATAACTAGAAAAAAAATATGATTTTCCCCTTTCTGACAAAATCAAAATAAACTGATTTTTTTTCATATTCTCTGGGACGAAACCTTCCGGGAATGTTTATAATTGGACTGAATTGCTGTTTATAGTAAAAACTCTCTAGGTCTTTAAAATATTAATGAACTTTAGACTCCACTATTTATTTTTTGAAAATCGTTTACCACGGAGTCATTTTTTTAAGTTTAGAAATAGAAAATAAACTGACGTTTAAGCCGCAGCAACCATCTTGCGCACAACTTTCTCACAAATTTTACGGCAATATGCCATGTATGTAATTTATTGAAATACCTGTCATTTCAACCACCGCCCCGCCAATATTATTTTCTGAATTTTATTTACCGTTCCTTCCGTGGAAACCTAATTAGTGAGCATCGACTACTACGACATATATCTTGGCAGTTTAATTTATGTAGTTCGGCATTATAATTGGTTTCACTCAGGTGATGTGTCAAATGAAGGTATTGAATTACACAGTGCCGACCAATTTTTATCATGTTCACGAACTCACTGTGATAGTTTATTTTTGAACGTTACATTTCGTAAATTGTATCTTTTATAAAATTGCCACTATTTTCAAAAGTATTTTATTTTCAAAACTACTGCCGCAAGCAAATAAGCAAGCTTAGATAATAACGCACTAAAAACTTCTTTGGTGCATATTTATATATATTTTAAAAAACATTACTACTCTGAACTATGCCCTTTAAAATAAAAAAAAAAATGTTTATATTAAAGTACTGAAAGAACGCAACATTTTGTGTAAAAATTTCATTTTTTAAAAAACCATGCTATGTATTAGGTACAGTATGAGCAATACACAGTGTCATGCCATGCCATGCAAAGTCATCATAGTGTCTTAACATGTTATTGAAAATCTTCTAAGCTGTTGTAGGTTTGTTATAATTTCATTACAGATTCTAACTAAAGTAGTTTAATTGTGTTATTCAATAAAAATATACATTCTTTTACGATTCTGACAATTACGTTTGAAACTTTTTACAATGGCATTGCCAGCAAAATGTAAAACAAAAAAAATTATTTCAACTGACTTTCCAAAGTCAACTATCAGTGAATTTTAAAATCTTTTTTTAAAAGAATTAAAATTATACGAACAACAATAGCAATAATAACAACAAAAAACAAGTAATCAGTGTCACTAATTCAGATACAAAGATCAAAAGTAATGAAATAATAAAATGTACTCACTCGTACAGCAAAAACATATATACGAGTTATAACCATTATCTGTTTTATAATAAACAAAAAAAGATAAGCGATTACTCGCCAAATGGGCCATTTGAACTTAAATTTGTTAAACAGGTGGAACCTGGTCATACTGACGACGTTAATGTCTGGCAATTACTTATATTGTGGGTCTAATCGTACTCAATTCTTTTTAACTTTCTTTTCACCATTTCGCATATTCTTACAAACTTTTATTCTTTATTTCTAATGACAAATTTTGTTTTTTTTTATTTATTTTTATCTCAAGTATTGGTTTTGATAATTTTTTTTTAGTTGAAAAATAATGAAAACCCAAACCACAAACAATGATTAACAAAAGCAATGAAAGAAAGACAAAAATATAGAAAAAATAAATTTCACAGAGAAAATAGCAAAAAATTAAAAAAAAAAACACAATTGAACGAATTAAATGAAAAAAAAAAATGAATAAATTGATGTCATTCCATACGTTGTTTACAGGTTTTTCCGAAACGTTTTCACTGCTATTTCTCTGTTTTTTAGCCACTTTACATGCGTTTCATCAAAAAAATAATAGAAATTAAAACAACAATTGAGTGACAGGCATTTTAACCCATTAGCGATTTTGTATACAAAAGGCTTTTTTATTTTTCAAATAAAACGATTTTAAATAATTATTTCTTTACTACTCTTTTACAATTTAATGTAGAATTCAATTCTAACTTATTACGAGTAAGGGGACGAAAATCATTAGTATATGTAGGTGTAGAGAAACAGAAAAATTCTGTGACTGTGGGTAATGTAAATATTTGAGGGTCGAAAAATTTATTTAATTCCCTCGGTTTTTAAAACGATGTAGAAATGCCTTAGTTGACGCCGTACAAGCACTGTAAGTCCTGAATGCTTTAGGCGGCCAATTGAAATATTATTATGTATATCCTGACGGAAAATTGACAAAGATTGGCATTAACTAATGCTTTGAACTTTGAAATATCACTTGGATATAAGAAACCTTTCTGCAAGGCAGAATCCATGTTTGTTCTCAATCGACCCTTTGTTGTTGTTCAATCGAAATATAGACTAGTTTTTAAGATGATTCGTACGCATAAACAAAACTGACATTCATCACAACGCATCCGAAACCAAACAAGAGTCAAATTAGTGGGTTTTTCGACGTGAATCGACGTCAAACTAGGCGAAAGTCAATAAAGACATGGCGACAAGGCGTAAAACAATCACTGGCAAATATTTTGTCAACTTATAAGATTGAAATAAACATTTTTCTGTCAGTATTCTTCCTGTCCTGTAATTATTTGAATTTTGTATTTCGTTGGTCTCAGGTAGAAAGGCCCTAACTCGCATTTTTCTAAAACTTACTTTTTTTAGTGAATCCAATGCATTTTAGAAATATTCCGCTCCTCACAAAGAATGTTTACAATATTATTAAAAATAACGGTATTACAAGCAATTGTACAGCATTTAATAAAAAGTTGTACATTAATAATTACAGTATTTGTTGTATTTTTACCTCCTCCTGCAAGTTTCAAATTATTTGAGTTAGGGCCTTTCTACCTGAGACCAACGATTTATAACACCAACTGAGTTTCAGAATTTACAAAATTAAACATTTTAGTGATGATAAGCATGAAGACAATACATATTCAAGTATCGAATTTATAGACGAAAAGAGAGAAATTAAATTTATAAATGCTGATTTTGAATTAGAAAAATTACAGAATAAAGCAATAGGACAATGTATTGAAAAATTGTATGTATAGCTGTCATATCCGCCCTAGTCAGACTTGGTCTCGAGTACCCAGGCGGAAGAACATTTGACTTTAACATTGCATGTGATCATCTCAAACACTAATTCATACATACAAGTATGCATGTACTTATTTTTTTCCCCTCTATAAAACAATTTTCTTTTCTTTTTTAGGAATAAGAAAATTAGAGAAAGAGAAGACAAGTCACAGATATTGATCCGTTTTACAAAAATAAAAATTATTTTTATATTTTTCAGTAAAAACAATATGAAGTGATTTAAGAAAGCTGTAATTTTCACTGCTTTTGAATCGTTACAAAAATTAAATTAAATTTAAATGCTTTCCTCGGTCTAAATGTCAATTAGTTCATAATTACTTATTTCAAAAGAATTCCACCTTAAACTTTGACAACGAAAAACGAATGATCAGGAGAAAAGCCACACCTATTGGGAAGTAGTAGATACCAGCTAACAACCTACTTAGTGAAGGCAATCAACATGCAACGATGGGGCAATTGCTGTTGATCATTCAAAGGGTGAAGGTATAAGAGTGGCCTTTGAATGATCAAATCAATTTGTCTCATTCCTAAGGCGCTTAATAATATAAGAAAAACAAAATATATGTTCTGTCGGCATTTAGTAGGGGTTTACTCCTGAGTATTGGTCTCAATCCAAAAAATATTAGCAGCAAAAACAACTGTTCAAATGTAATATAAACAAAACTTTAGTAAAATTTCATCCATGCATGCGTTATCGCAAGTCTATTGACCTTTTTTGGCAATTTATTATACAAAACAATAAAAGAAGTATGGTAATTAAACCACATTAAGAGGTTGTAATTGTTTTAGCAATTAAGGGGTTAATATTTAAAATTCATATTCATTGTTCATTACTTATAGAGCCCAAGGGACATTATACAAAAAGTCAAACGTTTTTGAAATTGTGGTTTTGCATATGGCCCGTACCCAGTCGATATATTGCACACTGGCTACTATTAAATTGATGTATGAAGAAGAAAAAACGCAAAAAAATTGCAAATAATAATAAAAAAAGAAATAAACCTAAAGCCGACGTGACGTGACCATGCAATGGACAAACTTTCAAATTCCATTCAGTCAAATAGCAGAAAATTATTCAAGTAAATTAATATCTACGTACCGAACGGACTAAAATCAACCAATAATATTGTAGTTATATGAACCAACACCGGGTGGGTATATGAATATGTACTCGTACATACATATGTACATACATAAGTGCATAAGTAATCATATTAATACTTAAAAATACTTATCTATCTATAAATAGATAGAAAGATGCAAAAAAAAAAAAACATTAAAAATTTAAAAATAATTTTTTTAATAATTTTAAATAATCTCAAAACGCAATACATAGGGAGAGAGAAAAAAATTAAACATTTAAATGCATATTTCTCATAAATAACTAAAAATTAACATAAAAAAATGTAAAAATTTAAAATATTTTTAATCCAAATAAAAGCGTTTTAAATATAAAAATATGCTCTAGAGATAAAAAGAAAACAAATAAAACTAGAAAATCCTACTAAAATAAATCAATTTTAAAAATAAACAAAAAAAAATTTATTTTAAAATCATTTTCTGACACTCTACTCTGCCTCTATTTTTTGTCGGGCCGTACGTAAATATTTTATAGACTTTAGATATCATACTGTGTGTGTGTTTGTGTGTGCAGCGATCGTTTATTTTTTACGTTAAAATTTTAGTTAAAGTATCTCCATTATACTCTTATAACTGTAAACAAAATTCTAATTCTGTCTACACAACATAGAAATAATGAATTCAAAATTTTTGTCTTTAATTGTATACGAGGGTAGTTTTAAAATATTTTATATATACTCGTATTACGAGTAATTGGTACAAACAAGTTTTGGCTTGTTGCCAATGTATGCTATTGCATATCTAAAAGATCAAGATCTAAATTTGCCGCACAAAAACTCAAACCGCCCAGATTCAAATCCCAGCAAATATAAAAAATAAAAAGTTAGTCCAAGAAGTCCATCTACAAAGAAACCGCTCCCTAACATTCCACTCAGGAGAAAAAACCGCCATCTGTTGGGAAATAGCAGATAACAGCTAAAACCTACTTAGCAAGGCACTTGCCACAATCAATATGTAACTAACGATGGGGCAATTGCTGTTGATCATTCAAGGGTGAAGGGTATAACACTGGCCTTTGAATGACCAATTCACAGCAATGTATATCATTCCTAAGACACTTAGGGCCATTATTACAACTTGCCGTTAGTTAAAGGTAGGATTTTATCAGACCGATAAATTGGCTTTTGTTATTAAAAATAAGTTTTAAACTAAAGTGACCGATAAAGTTATTCGGAAGATTGCCTTACCTTTAGGTTAAAGTTAACTTGTAATAACAGAAACCAATTTATCGGTCTGATAAAATCCTACCTTTAACTAACGGCAAGTTGTAATAATGGTCCTTAATAATATAAGAAAACAAAATAGATGTTCATTTTTCCTTTTTTTTTTTTTTTTTTTTTGAGATGTCAGAGCTGGGTGTCAAACCCAGGGCCCATGTCTTAGTAAGCCAACACACTAACCACTAGATCACGGCGACTACAGACATTAAAATATGCGGATTTGCATTATTTTGGTTTTGCTGTCAGAAACTTGGACAAATCGTGGGCACCGACAATGTTTTGCAATAATTGAAGAACTTTTGTATACAAGTGGTCAAATGGGAAGAAGATCTGTTTCGATTTTTCAATTCCAGTACTTTGGAAAGAGTCAAATAACCACCAAGCCAAACAAAAGTTGCTGGACTTAATATGAAAAATCGAAAAAATATTACTTACGTGAATGTCCCAACGCTCACCAAATGATTCATTACCAGTCCCTCCCTACGAGCAGTGAGTCCGGTACATCTTTCACCAGCAGTGGTAGTTTCTATTAGGCTGACCGATGAACGCCATTTAGTTGGGCTGAATGATCTGATTCGGGATTAACATTCAGCAAAACAAGACGCAAAATAACTAGCTTCACGCTTTCAGAAGTGGAAACATCTTGCAGTTGGGATAAACGTAACAATATATAGAGATAGAAGCTCAGAATTGGGCGCATATGTTGAAGGAAAACACTCTATTCTATACCAGAGTGGGCAAACAAACAAAACATTTCGCAAACGTTACCACAAAGTCATAAACTTTTAAATTTTTTTTAAATCATAATGTACATGAGCAAAACCAACGCACATTTGAGTGCTTAAAACAAAAACAATATACAAAACTAAATGGGGCAATCGCTCTCACTGTTTTTGTTTTGTTTTTGTTTTACTCATTGTAAAGAACAAAACAAAATGAAATCAAACGTTTCGTTGACATGATAAGAGAAAAACCAAGTATAGATTCGAATTCAGTCCACCAAATTACCCTAGAAAAGATATCTAGTTACTCTAGCCCAAAACCTTGTTGACTAATGTTATTTAGCCAATAACAAAAGGGAACAATATTTAAAAAAATGAAGGTTTGATGGCTGAAAAAGGACACTCTTTCGTATCAATTAATAAAAAAAAATCAATTAAATCTTTAATTGTATTAAACACAACAAGACAACATACACACATACATTTCAATTTATGTATTTCAATTAAAACAAATTACTTTTGAATTTTAAATGATACCAATTAACTTTTAATTGAAATTTTTTCCGGCAAAAAGTTTTCTTTTGTATATATGTATGTACATATGTATGTTTGTGTGTGTATGTAGATATGGCATTAAATTTCTAACAATCAGCCTCGTTTATTACGAAATTTAAAAATAGCTTTGCACTACTTCTACTCTTTACTTATACTTGAAACATAAATAAGAACAACCCAGAGAATGTAAAATAATTGAAAAAATAAAATCTGTATCTAGAACATGATTTGATTGCAGCAAAGTTTCAGCATTCTTGTGGTGTGTTGTACACTCTGGCAATTTAATGAAATAATAAACCAAAAACTTAAAAGAAAAGTATTAAAGGCTGTAATTTGTTGTCTGCTATTGGATAATATGTATTCGTATTTATAAGTAAAATGCAACTAAAATCAATATGTAATGCAACCATAGATACTCGAACATACTGAGGGAAAAAGATGTTTCTTTCTTTAGAGATAAATATTCGAATTATAGAAATTTTCTTTATTGTCGTCATTACGTTTAAAACATCAATAATGAATGATAAAGTTAGTTATGCATTATTTTTGCTGTTTTAGTTTATGGAAACACAGTTATAAAATGAAAAACAAAGAAATAAATAGAAACAGGTACATATAGTAAAGACAGGTATTTGTTGACAAACTGCATAAAAAATATAAAAACGAATGTGCGGACTGTGTATTTATTTGTCCACATTATGTCATCGTCGTCATCATTCACTTGCTCATTACGGCTTAAAATTTAATACAAAACTGGTATAAATTTCAAATTTTTGCAAATGGTAATACTCGTACATACATGTGCAGTCGTAAAATAAAGAAAGAGATTTTATGCAATAATTTTTATAAAAAAAGGTCTATAATTAAACTGTCCGACAAAAATAAAAGCAAATAATTTTTTTCCTATTCATTTGCAATCTGTCTACTCCTCTAGCATTCACATCATGCAGCTTTTTTTTTAATCAACTACTACTACTGTAGTATCAAGAGCTCCAACAACTCCTTAATCCACATCGTCTTATTGGATTTTTTTTTTCCCTCAGATTTTTCTTTTTTTTTTCTCAGATTTTTATTATAATCCTGGTTTTAAATTTATGTACATACATACATATGTATGGCAATTAATAGTTTTCTTTTTATTATATATTATTTTATTATATTTTATTTTTAATATTTCTTTTTTTCATATTAAAAAAGTACAATTGACACTTCAAAAGAATACAAAAATTAAAAAAAGAGATATACAAAAACATGCAAGAAAAACAGAATTTGTGATTCTTTTTCAGCCCCTCTGCCTTTTCTACACCTCTAGCCCACAATAAAAAGTCATGTACAATGTCATGCAACTGAAGCATGAAAAAAATCATGATGTGAATTGCGTGTAAGCTGTTGTGTTAGTAAAATGTCGGCTAATTTAATGTTTCTCAGCAGACTGTTCGACTACTACTAAGTATAAAATGTTTTTCAAGAGACTGAGAACTTAAATTTATGAAACAAAACAGGCATATACAAGTTAGAATAATTTTGTTTCTTACTGTAATTTGATAGGCATTTAGTTTTAAGTTTGATTTCTGAAATATGCTCTCCGCGGCTCCTAGTTACGTGATTCATCATATCACTGATAGCCTTATTTAACAGACTGTATGTTTTAAGGGTTTTACTTCCAAACTATTTTCTGTTCTATCTGGTGTACTACAGGAAAAGCATCTTGGCCCATTTGTTATAAACGGCTTGCCAAAGTTTATAAAGTGTTCGAATGTTCTAATACTGATTATACTGATCATATTTATCTACAGAAAGTCTTGGATGTCTTTAGTTCTTTAGGTGCAGGCTTAATCGGATGGAGTTAAACCAAAAAAAAAAAAAAAAAGTGTAACTAAATACGTTTTTTTTTTTTGGGAAGCAGACATTTGAATGTGAGATACATACATATATTCAAAATAGGCATATTCTAAATAAATTGGATAATTTGCCTGAATAGTTTTTGTTTTACTAAGAAAAAGGTAATTTAAAATATTAAATACTTGGGAGCTCAATGCAAACGCTATAACGCTGGGTTTTGATAATATTTTTTAATCGAATTTATTTCTTTAACGTTGTAACTTTAAGTAAAACCTGTATTGGATTGTATGATGTGATGAAGATATCAAAAGTTTTTTCATTATAAACCCAGAAATGTTTGTCTTTGTTTTCTTTAATTCTGAACAAGAGTTATCTCTCGTAAAGTCAATCAACTTTAACTGTCAGTTTAATGATTACTTTTTCTGTCAAGCTATAAAATAAATGAAATAATATTTTAAATATTATTACACTTACGTACGTACATACATACATATGTATGTTCGTCTGCACATATACATACATATATATGCAATTTGAATTTATAATTTTTTATACATATTTTAAATACACAATGTAACTTTCCTTTACAAATAAAAACGTATAAACAAAGCCTATAATTAAATTGTTTCATACAAAGAAAAAATTTGAAAATAATAATACCAAGACTTTAAAAGTAAAAGAGGAAAAAATACATATGTATATATTTAAATATAGCAGCAACATATTCGTATTTATTTTGTAGAAGTACAAGTAAAAATATATTACCCAATATTGAAAACCCCCTTTTCCGTAAACTCCGCAACTTTTATTACTTCAAACAAATTTGTTACATTTCATACTAAAATATAAAATATTTGTGAAAAAAAAAACAGAAGCGGCTTTCGCTAAAAAGTTAAAAAAAAAAAATAAAAATGTGGAATAAAACATTTTTAGTTAAATCTTTTTACCATAAGAATTTGAGTAAATCCATATACATACATACATATATACTCGTATTACAAATGCCTTTGTAAGTCTGATTATCTGTTTGTTTGTTTGTGTGTTTGTCGGTTAATCACGTCTAAATGACTGAACCGAATTTTTTGAAATTTGGAACATAGACTCAACTACCAAACGTGCGATATTGTGCTTTTTTTCAAAATTGGTCTGAATAGGTTCACGATCAAGGCAAATCATCAGCCAGAAAGTGGGCGGAATCGGACAAGAGGGCGTGGTACCTCCCAAGTTCAATATTAATTTTTTTAGATCTTGAGAAGTGTTAAAGCTAAAGTTTCTTCATTTGGTGTAATTAATTTCATAGTCATCAAAAATCATCAATCGAAAATATGTAGTAGTACATAGTTGTAGCGAAGCACGCCGGGGTTGGGCTCATAAACTGATAAAATAAAAGTTTCTCGTGTATTAACATATTAAGTACTACACAACATAAAAGACTCAGCTTTAGTTTTAGAAAAAGTGACAAATTGTTAACTTCAAATTGAAATAAAGCCTACATATAGTTTTGTTAACTAACAAACAGACCCTTCAAAATTATGAATAATCTTTAACTTTTAGGAATTACCAGGCCTACTTGTGTATTTTTGCCCAATTTTTAAGTGATAATTTGCATTTACTACGGTGGCAGATTGGAAAGCGAGACGTGGATTTGCCATGGACATATCTCCCCACCAATCAGCAGGTCGCTTTGGCCAAAATATGACCTGGAGACACCCAATTCACTGTTGAACATGAAACGTAGAAGTGCCAGAATTGCAATTGAGATCATATTTCGAGACATCTGCTATTACCGTTCTGAAGGTATACAAAAATCAAGTTTTACTTTGTATGGAAGGTACCAATTTTTGTCTGATGAAACTAATTGCAAAAAATTGTAAACCAGGGAGTTCTTTTTAATTAAATACAGGGTGGGCAAATTTTAGGTTAGGAAGTAAATTAGCTTCAAAACACAATTTTTTGTTAACAACTCAAATTTGCCCACCCCTGATATAAAATAAATAAAAACATATTTTCAGTTTGAAATATTAAAACCAACTTTCTTTAATACAAACATTCAAAAACACAATTTTTTATTTATTACGAACAACTTTTTTTTATTATTTTTTAATATGAATGACCGGCTCTAAGTCATCAAATTTCAAATAGGCAACCATGGAGTGGTATTATCAACAGGAAATACATTTAAAAAAAATATTTTTATTCGCAAAACAGAAACCCATGGGCATACTTTTTTTTTGGTATTGATGCAAAACAATTGTTAACTTTCATATTTTTTTTTAATTTTTAATTAAATTGTTACACAAGAATTAAGTCAAGAGTAACTATGTATGTATTTACACATACATATGTATGTGTATATAGTACACTACAATTCCATCTACTGAACAAGAGCCCTACTGTGCAGCACCGCATTCTTCTATTAGTTGTTTTTAGATACGCTAGGGCGTTGATTACTTCACAATTAAGGCGCAATTTTAATGTTATGAAGTAAAGAAGGTCAGACCTGAAACATTTTAGTGTAGGTAAGATGGAGATGTTTGTAGTCATCAGAAACAGCGCAATACATACTGTGCGAATGTGCAAATCTGGATAGATTTAAATGGATTGTCGCTCTGGAGGACATATGCACCACTAAAGCTCTAGACTTGCTGGAGGTCATTAGGCAGGTAGTAAATCTGCTGAACAAACACTGGTCTCGAAAGGACACAATGGATCTTCTAAGTAGTTATTTTAAATCGTAAATCAAATAAATAAATTAACATTTTTTAATTAAATTTTAATTTCATACTTTAAAATGAAAAACAACGATAAATTTTTAAAGCAAATTAAAAATATTTAATAATTCATTTATAATGAATAAAAAGCTTTTCATAAACAAATTTAATATGAAAATGGAATTTTATTTATTTATTAAATTACCACTTATCAAGGTATTCAACATAACGTGCTTTATATTCATTAAGTTATTTTCACTTTTACAGCGATTAACTATAAAAAAACTTAAACAATTTCTTCTTTAAAAAATCAAAAATAAAAAAAAAAAATCTTTAACCAGCATATACAACTGTTTTTGAATGCCAATTTATTTATTTTTGTTTAATAAAAATCAACAGACTCTACTACTCTATGAATTTAAATAAACAAAAATGTATTCAGCAGAAAAACTAAAATACTGGATAAGAATAATCAAGAAATACTAACGAATGTTCGCAAAGTTCATAGAGCACTTCGTCTACAAGTATTTTACGGTCAATATTAGTAGTTTAGTGAGCAAGCAAGTCGTGTAGTTATAAATCGATTTCGCACTAATTTCATCCTTCTCGATTGAACACCATCAAACAAGGCAAAGAAATTTGCTTACCGCAGAAAATATTCAATATTGTGCTGTATTAGTACTGGATAATACAGGTTGATTCTTTTTAAGTTTTAAGGCCTTTTAAATAAGAGTTTTTTGTTTATATGGATATTTCACTACTCCTTTGTGTAGGTTCGTCTAGAAATACAAATGTAATTTATTAATTCAAATTTTTTTTTTTAATTAATAAATACCTTGCAATTAATACTATCAATACATATGACAACGTTTTAAAAATCGAACATTGACTGTTTAAGATTTTGGTTAAAAGCGTACATAAAACCCTATTCTAGTGGATACTCATCTTTCAGAAATTCTTACCCAATTATTGAAAAAGAAAATATTAATGAAAATATTAATGAAAATATAATGAAAAATATCGTAGAAAATTGTAAAACATAAATAAATCAATTTATTAAATGTCAATGTACGAGGAGCAGATAAGATGATAAGAGAAGTAGACAAACCTGACTTTTGTAACATTTTGAAAAAGAAAATACCAACACAAGAGAATTAAAAATAAAAATATTAAATTACCAATCAAGTTAAGTGAGCTAAAGATTTTATATGTACTCGTACATACTTGGATGGGTATGTGTTATATGTTACGTACGGAAAGTATACTCGTACTGCAAAGATAAATTGATTAAAAACGAAGAAACAAAAAATACTCGTACAAAATAAAATCAAGTACGACCAGAAAGAAACCCTATAAAATAAAAATAAATCTCGTATATACATATAAGTATTTTAGTATTGCATAGAAATTTATTTTTTATTAAAAGCAAAGAAAAAAACCTCTTAAAAAATTGCAAATATTAGCTTTTAGAAAAACAAATTTTAAGTGGGTATCAATATAATTTTAAATGCGAAGACAGTTTTTTAGTTCTGCATTGTTTTGTATTTCAAATCATTAAATCTCTTCTACTGATTTGCAAATATTAGTCTGGAATATTGTAGTACTTTTTGTTAAAAATAAAACAAAGTAGGTTGCCCCAGTGGTCTAGTGGCTAGTGTGCTAGATTGCTAAGACTTGATCTGCGACACTTGACCAAGTTTACGGTCTCCCCATAAATAATTATGCTCAACCGTTCGTTTATTGTACAATCTTCCATCAAATGTTTTTTCTGCCAATTACATTATCAGTAAGTTTAAATCAAATATCCACAAGCACTACTCCTACTTCCCCCTTCCCCTAACATATTTTCCTAGACCAGCACAATATACTCCAGAAGTAGGGGTCGTTCCCTAAGTGGTAGCCTTTAGAATAAATAAAATACGTCTTCATATTACATACAGTAGGGTATAGTACACAGAAGAGTTTCTGGTAGAGAATTTTGACGTTATTTAAGAAAAAAGTCACACAGTGTCATAAGAAAAAGAACAGATGATATGGACATAGCAGGTGTGTTTATAACTCTTATAAGGTTAAACTAGTAATTGGTTTGTTTGTTTTGTTATTGGTTTTAGATATTAAAGTTAAAGAAGTATGTATGTATAAGAAAAACATATGTAGATATGTATGTACATACATATGTATATAAAAGAGATGGTAAGAAGAATAGAAAGAAGAGACACAATTTTATATAAAAATTTATTTGATTTTGTTTTTCTTTAAGGTAACATTTATGTTCTACAGCACCTTAATAAGTATGGTGGTGCGTAAAAAGCTGTCGTAAATGGCAGGCACAAGAGAGAATTGACAACAACGACTTATAAGACAGCATTAAGCGGATTGCCAATATATAAAAAAATATGTGCACTTTTTAAAAATTAAAAAAAAGGATTTTTTAAATAGCAATTTCAAAAATTTTACGAGATTTGGTAATTGGCCATCACAACCCTGTTTCAGGTTTACGGCCTAGCTTCTCGCAGCACTCATGTTGTAGGTATCAGTTTTTATCCATCAATACCGGAACCTACAGTCAGTAGATTTTTGTCAAGCACATCAAACCATTCTTAGCCTCATCAAAATAGCACATTAGCAAAGTTAAAGTTGTTCAAATTGTGAATATATGTATAGTGCTGTTTGAATACTGAATGAGAAATGCAGCATATATTTTTTTAGCAGGAAAAAGACACAAACATCCTCTAAGGTGGTTTGAAATAGGTTGTCCGCAATTAGTATTCAAGTAATAGTTTGGCCAGCACAATTCCTTGTCTTGGATGCAGAAGAAGACTTGTTCCAATGTCAATAATCAGGGTCCGGAATTCGTTATTTTTCTATTTAATAAAGTCTAATAAATTGTCTGAAATCTTTGATAAAAATCTTTGCCAAAATAATGTGATATGTGAATCATTATAAAATTATTTGACTAAAAGTTGCTAAAGTTTCGAACAGCTAAGATATCAAATTAAATTTTTGTGGTTGTTACCACAAAGCTAGAACATAGTATGGGTCGTCGTGAAAGCGTTTAAAAGTCTCGTAAACTGTGCAAACTGCGAATTTTTTCACCTTCACAGTTAGTGTCAAAAAAATATATAAAAATTTCATTTGTACGATGCTTGTAAGTTTACAGAGAATTTAGGTCCGTATAATCGAGCGTTTTAATTCCAATAACCAATTTATTATATGAGTCAATAATGTTAAACAAAGTAAAATTATTTAAAATTAAAATAAAAATCTAATTTAATACTACATGTAAACATTATGTAGGTAAATAAATGCTCGTAAGTAAATAAGCAAAAGTTGTTTTAAAAGGAGATTCATCATACTCCATAAGTCGCAAATTTGCGCAGTTGCACAAATAGTAGTTTTAAGCATATTTATGAAAACCGTTAGTATTATTAAAACTAATAGAGGTTTTATCAATTTATGAATTCAAAAAAATAAACATACAGCTTTGACCCTACACCCACCCTTTAAAATTCAATAAAACAACTTCATTTTCGTAAACAAAAATATCTAAATTTGCCATTCATGTTAAATTAAAGTTGTCTTTTATTTTGTTTTTTTTTAATAATTTTAATTTTCTTATTAAAACAATTACCAAATACACATGCATTCTTTATTATTGTGTAACTTTTTTACTTCATTATATTCACACATGAGTAATTTTTCTACAAAACTAAAAAAGAAAAAGTTGTCTTTGAATATTTTTAAAGTTTTAGAAAAAACATTTGGTCATAAAAAGTAATACATAAAAATTTCTTACTTTTGTTATCTTTTGACCCATAAAATATTTTAAATTATTAAAAACCACAATTTTAAACGGTCGAAAGAATAGAAATAATAGGTAAAAATTATATAAAAAAATTTTAAATACATACATACATACATTGCTTATGGGAATAAGTATTTATGTCTCTATGCATTAGTGCTGTCAAATTCTGCTACTTTTCATTACTTAATAGTATTGACTACTTTCATTTCAGTTCTCCATACTAGGCAATACTTTTAACGACTTTTATTTTTAAGACACAACAATTTCATCAAATATGTATTGTGTTTTTACACAGAATTTTGTTTTGACCGTTAAAATTTAAATTTTCAATACAACTCCGAAGAAAAAATACGACTTATAAAGTATTAAGTATGTAGTTACTTTTATGTATTGAGTAACCAAAAATTAGTACAAATACTTGATACTCGATACAAATTACTCAATACTTTGACCGACACTACTATGTATGTATACTGAATATATTTACCTATATACATACATACATACATAACTGGCAATTACCACCCTGTTTCCGAGTTACGGCCTAGCTTCTCGGAGCACCCATGTTGTGTGTGTTAATTTTTATCCAGGAGTACCGGGGCCTACAGTTTAAAGTCGACTCTGAACGACAGATTTGAGAAACTTTTTCATGGCTATAAATTACTCTCAGAGCTTTTTTTATTTGCCTAAATGTGAAAAATATTTTTTGTTTTTTGAATAAAAATTTTAAAATAAAATTTAACCGTGAAATCTAAATTAAAGTGCTAAACATTAAATTACACTAGGATCAATTCGCACATTGGAATTAATAACTTAACTAAAATCGTCAACAAAAGATTAACTAAATTCGTAAATGAAAGCAGGTGAGAAAAATCATTAATTCGCCTGAAAATAGCTTTTCATTACAGTCTTATTACTGTTCAACAATGAGAAATACAACTCTGCAAAAACAATAATAATGATAGTAAGTTTGCAACATATTTCACTGCTTAGCCTGCTAACAAGGACAGATATTTCAATTACAAATCGGTGACACCGCGCTAATTGAGTTGGTTTCCACCTTATAAGGATATGAGATAGTTAAATTACACCTGACGCTGTATTTTAAACTACACTGTGAAAGCGGAAATGAATCTTCAGAAAATCGAAACTAAGTTAATCAAATAAAATCTCATAAATATGTTTTTTTCTTATAAACGAATATTAAATATTGTTTTTTATAATGAATCACTTCTGTTTCATATATTATGTGAATAATAAAATAAACAGAAGTTCAAGTGTATTACTAATTATTTATATACATATGTATGTATTTAGAGTATATTGCCCGTATTCATAAAGAATAAAACGGTTTTATTAATTGCTTATTTGATAATTACTCCATAGAAATATGTCAAATAATCACTCTATAAACCAATTTTATTTTTTATGAATACGGGCATACATATATTTATAAATTTCTAACATTGGTATATACATATGTAGATATGCATACATACATGTGGTTTTTCGTTATAGGTAATTAAAATTTACATCATATATTACCCTACTCAGCAAATAAAATAATTGAAGTGTTTCATGAAGATTGTAATTTTGACATTTTTGTAATAATTACTAGAATTAGGTATGTATATTCGTTATATGTAACTGCATATTATAAAAATTAGCATCTAAAACAATTTTTTAAATTCCATGAAAACAAAACAAAAAGACACCCATATTTTTCGCCAAATATTAGCCCAATGTCATTTAACCGTAGCTTTCGTTCACTGTGTTTGACTTATGCCTAGATTCACAGTATGTATTTAGTTAGCTAACTAATGTGGTTTAGGTAACGTTATCTCTCATTCACAGCCTTTGGTAACACTATTCTGAAGATGATGGCAAAAATTGTTATAAAAACAAAGGTACCGTACTCACCTGTTTATTTATTGTGTTTTCGCTGTTTTTCTTTTAGTGTCAACATGACACTGTATTCTTGTTTATAGAAACAGAAAAACAGGAAAAAAAGAAGAAATTTGTGTTTCTTTGGTAACAATTGTATGTATTCTTGTGAGCAAAATTATTACATTTTTTTGTTAATTTTTTTAAATTTAAAATATTTGTTTCGTGCTTGATTTTTTACAACACAAACAGAATGGGAAAAATGAAAAACGCTTTTTTTAATTTTATTTAACTGGAATGGGTGCGGTTTAATTAATTTGTCATTAAAATTTATAAATTTTTAGAAATTTTTTTCTTTTTAGGATGAGTAGGTAATATATATACCTATATACATATATAAATACAAACACATACACATAAATTAAAAACAAAAACACAGAAGAATCTTACTAAATCAATTCTAATAAGTGGATTTAAAAATAGTTTTTCAACTACGTTTTTAGTTAAATCCTATTATAATTAATATCAACATCATTATCATCAAAAAAAGAGGCAAAATTCTAATTGGAGGGCTGAAAAACTAAGCAAAGACGAAATGAAAGAAACAAAATAATTACACAAAGAGAGACAAAAAAAACATAATTTGTATTATAAATTATAAAAGAAAAATAAGAAAATATGCATAATAATAAGCAAAAAACACTTCAAGGTAGGTATGTATGTATTGCTTGTTGCGTATTTTTCTTTTTAAGGGTACTCACGAATGGCCTTGCAAACTGTGCAAACGATGCAAAGTGTGTAAAAATACATAAAACTTTTTCTCTGCAACAACAAAATATACGCAATTGAAATTTGCATTAATTGCACTGAAAAAACCTTAAGTAAATTGGCTGTGTATTTTTGCTCAAAAACTTTTAACATTTTTACAGACATGTATTTACGAATGTGAAGATAACAACTGAAACCAAAAAATGATTACTTCATACATACAAAACACGTGCTTTCTTTTTTAGTTATTGCCTTTATTTATTATAAAAATAATAATATTTTTCCTTTTCGCAGCATTTAGGCATTTTTATTTGTAATAAACTTATTTTTCTTTTCAAAGAATAAGCGTTGTTTTTGGCATTTTTAGAGGAAGATGCCAGATGTTTTTGAGTCTATAAATCCGGCAGCACTAAGTCAAACAAATACTTAAAAAAATACAAATAATTATAAAAGGACGCTCACGATCTATAGCCATTTGCACAGCAAATTTGCTTAGTTTAGTTTGCACAGATTCAATCGTGAGTACCCTTTTTGTCTTTGCAAATTTTTAACACTCACACTGCATGTAAATCAAAAACAAAATTCAAAAATTCCTTAATATTAATCATACCAGCCAGTCAGTTTAAAAGTTAACAAATATTCGTATTCATATGCATAATACAATAACGAAAATTAATATACATAGGTATGTACCAGAGTTGTAAACGAATCATTCATTTTTGAATTAATTCGTGAATCATTCATGCAATGAATTGGAAAAATTTTGAATTAATTCTTTTCTCCAAAAAACGAATTGAATTAAATTTGAATCAATTCATTTGAATTAAGCGAACATGAATTGCAATTCATTTTCAATTCAAATGAATTGGTAAAAAGAATTGCAATTCATTTCCAATTCATTTGAATTGAATTGATTTTGAATTAATATAAATGAGTTAGAAAAAATGAATTGCAATTCATTCCCAATTCATTTGAATTGATTTTGAATTAATTCAAATGAGTTAAAATATGAATTGCAATTCATTTTACCAATTCATTTGAATTAACTCGAAAAATGATTTTGTTATACATTTCCAATTTACTTGAATTGAATTGATTCTGAAAAAAAGACTGTAATACAAAAGCATCACCCTTTTTCCAAGTACTTCTATTCTGTACTTTATAATAAAAATATATCCATATGAAAGTGAACGATGCATTCTGATTTAATCTAATTAGCATTTATTTTATAATTAAAATAATAGAAAAATTAGTTGATGCCAATAACTCTTCCTAATTTCATCTTTATTTGTAAAATATTACATATTGTTAAATAAATATTACTTAAATATTAAACAAATATTACATACATAAGTATTACTAAAGTGTTTGTCCTTTAATGTTCGTGGGTTACAAAATTTCATAAATTATTAATAGGTTTTAAATACTGAATGTCTTGTTATTCAGCGTATATCAAAAGCGACATAAGTAGTACTTGAAGGACCAAACTCCAAACACCAAGTTTACTTCAATTGAATGCAATTCATTTTTGATTTGATAAATTTGAATTACAAGTTACTTTTCTAATTCATTTGAATTAATTCCAAATCCTTTTAATTCAAATGAATTAGAAATGAATTGCGATTCTTTTTACCAATTCTTTTGAATTAAAAAATGAATTGCAATTCATTTTGCCTAATTCAAATGAATTGCAACTCATTTTGCCCAATTCATTTGAATTGGAAATGAATTGCAATTCATGTTCTCTAAATTCAAATGAATTGATTCAAATTTAATTCAATTCTTTTTTTTGTTGAAAAGAATTAATTCAAAATTTAGCTAATTCAAATGAATTGAAATCAAAAATGAATGATTCATTTACAACTCTGGTATGTACCTATATTTATTGTTGTTTTTTATTATTATTATTGTTTACTTACTTGTCACTTTAATATGTGTTGGGCTCCACATTATTAATGTGTTGATTTTGCTATTGCTATTATGATGGTATGAGTACGTTGAGAGTTGCTTTTAAATTTGCTTCTTCCCTCTCGTTGGTAGAAAAACAACAAATTTACCTTGATGTTACTGCTTTTTGTTGTTGAATTTTTCTGCTATGGTATGAGTAATACTAGCTAAATGCGATCAACTTTGTTTTCACCGTCGTTTTTAATATATTTTCTTCTTTTTTTAATTTATACACCCTTTTAATCATCCAAAGAAATTTTATTTTTAATAAGCAATAAAAACACCACCACTCTTTTTTATTTATATTAATATTAAATCACTCATCACCTTTTAACCATTTTAATATAAAAACAATAATTAATTCTTTTTTCGTTTTTTTGTAGGTATTCAATTATTATTTCAATTTTTGTAAGGCATAATTTATATTCCTCTTTCAATTCTCTTCTTTATTAATTAATTATGAATATTTTAAATTAGCAGCAAAAAAACGTATTAAACTAAAGAGTAGGAGAATCGAAAACTTTAAACAAATTAAAACAACACAACCGTACAATACCGTTGAAAAGCCACTTCTAATATGACATTAAAACAAAAATAACAAAATGACGTCTTCTGCTACTAAAATGTTAGGGATGCCATATTGAATGGAAGAACAGAAGGCCAGAGTAGGAACAGTTTGCTAACGGCGTTTATTTAAATAATTAAGTTTAACAAAGATCTCATTAAATACTTTATTGAATTTTCAAGCTATTTGTTTTATGCTGTTTGGTCGCTGAGATATATTTATATATTTTAGATATTCTTGTAGTTTTAAAAGTACATTAATATTATTTCTTTTTAACGGCGCCAAGAAGTTTGGCATTTGCTCAGATAAGCACAGGGTAACTCAAAATATATATATAAACAAACAGCTGGCACTTGTTAGAAAATTTTTCATCATATTAAAGCGACTTCTTAAATTTCATAAATAAAAATTTTAAGCTTGGCTAATAATAAAACTACACCAAAAAGTATTTTTTAACTTCTCGATTCTTACATTCCACTTGACAAGCAGTTATGGTGTGTGTTCCTTGTTTTATTATACCAGTACTTCTCTACATTTGGCACAAATTTGTGCAACCCATTTTGCTGCGCTATTGGAATCCCTGGGAAAAGAAAGATGCTCAGGGAAATGTTATTAAATCGGGTCCAGAATTTCCTTTCGAGTGTAAAGGTGGCGTGTGCCCTTATCCAGGTGCCAAAAAGAAACTAAATAGTAATGAGTCATCTAGCAATCCGGAAAAGCAAACAAAGGAAGCAATGGTGACAACAAATGCTGATACCGAGGTCACAAACAAAAAGGATAACTAATAACCTAAAAGTCAAATTAGTAAATTTTAGTCAAAATTAATTTAAGTTTTAGTTTTTAAATAATGCTTTTAAACTTATACGTTCTTTTGGTGCTTTTAGACTTTGGACTCGTTATAAGTGTAAAATAAAAATGTATTACTATAATTCTGACCAGTTTATGGAAGCATCAGTGTCAATCAGTTATGGATTATGTATGAAATGGTTTGTATAAAAAAGGATAAACAAATAATATTTTACGGGTTTAACTATTAAGATGCCCTGATATTGTTTAAGGGGGTATGTTTGAATTCGAATTACATTTTAAATTAATGTAATTTTAAAATATGACTAGTTTTAGATCCATACATATTTATTTGTATATCCTTTATCCATGCGCTTAAAAAACTTTAACGTACCTTCTTATTATCACAACTTTAAAATAAATGGCGTTAATCGGTATTATTTGCTTTTTCAAAATATTCAATTTCATTCCCTTTTGGTTTACAGAACCTAACCGATGGTGTGGGAATCATAGAAAACCTGAGCCATAGGGCATATTCATAGTAGCCAGTTAGTTCATGTTTCTTTGTGTCATTTTTAATTAGTTGATTTGAGTTAAAAGCTGTATTTTTGAACTTGAATTCAGCAAACGACTGCCTCTTATTAATTTATCAGAAGATACATTTTCTTTATTCGAATTTAAGGAATATAAGGCATATAAGACCGATGAAAGAAACTATTGGTGTAGATGTTTTACATATTTAAATTTAATGCCGAATATATTCGTTTCGTAAATGTTTAAATTGTTGCCGGAGCGTTAGTAATCGCATTACTTTTGCAATATTGTGATACGAAAGGCAATGCAAAGCGCAAATGATATGCCATGCGAAAGAGATTTAGTATTCTTTAAGATTTTCGTATTCACATTCGAAGTTTATTTCAAATCATTGACAACACAACAAGAAGTAAATAAATAAACGTCAAATTAAATAGTTTGTGGTTTAGATTAGAAAGGAAATATACATTTTAATAATAAAAAAAAATAAAGTACTTCCGTAATTTACCAAAAATTGATTTTGTGGCACTAGTTTTTGGCGAAGAGGAAGAAAGTGAGCAAAATGAAAGGATGCAGAGAAGATTGCTTAGAAGCATATCCGATATTCTAAGCTTAAATGAAAAAAGGTAATTTATGTGCGGAATAGTAATTTTTTCAGCCTTTCCATCCAGAATCTACTCTAATAGGCGGATGCCACAAAGCACTTGTCGACTGAAGTACATTTGGTCTTTCTAAATTACCTTTTGCCAGTTGGAAATGGTTATTCATAAATTTTACTATTATTTCAAACAGGCGCAACTTTGTAATTTTATTCTTTGTTTCCCTGAATGAAATGTTGTATTAGAATAAATAAATAATAATAACTTACAATTTTGTGCTTTGCGAATACTGTTTTGAGGGGGAATAAATTTTGCGATTTTAGTAACCGTTTGGCATTTGCCTTCACATTATAGAATACCGAGTAGGCACATATTCGCATTTTGACACACTTTTCGAACATCCCAACATAGAATAGCAGCAATTGTTCGTATTTATATATTTTCGAAGGCCATTCGCATAGCAATACATAATAAGCCCCACAACTTTTCAATTTCACTACCTTCTGTTTACATAAAAACATATATTGAGAGTAAAAAATCCAAAACCAAAGGCAGCGGTTGGATAATGATTTGGAAATACGAATTCGAATCCCAGTAAATTTGTTGATCATTTTTATTTATTTATTTGGTTTGTTATATTAAATGAATTTAAATTTTTGTTTGCAATAATTCCTAAATCAAAGCAGAAAATGACATTCGTGAAGGATTTGTTGACCAGTCGACTCCAGCTACTGTAGTCTCATCAGAGTTCTTTGTGATTTGAACATATTTAAGGCAATCCATCAACTATTTAACTCACATATTGGAATTATCTATTTTCGGAAAATGAGAATTATACAACATTTAATGAATTTGTTCTTCGAAACTTTCTAGTTTTCCAAAAATACTTATGAAAATAGGTTTATTTTCAAAAATACCAATTATACATTAAGAACATAAAAGAATTAAGGAAAGCTTTATTTTTTTTTAACAATTATAATATATTTTTATTTAAACAGTATATGCTTATCGTGTACATATACTGTACAAATATTCTGGTATGTATAAAAAAATTTTGTATTTCTAAAAAATAAGCATAATAAAGCGCAAAATAAAGTAAAAAAAGAGACACAGAGGATTCATTAGTTAAAGAAACATAAACAGTATTTAAAAATGAAAATGGTATTTCCGTAAAGGAAGAGAAGATGTATGTGCAAACAAAATTTCAATATTTTAAAGCGTTTCAAAGATATTACAATACAACTGAGATAAATTAAAGACATGATATATAAATTGTATAAATGTTGCATTAAAATACATATAATTGTTTAAACTTAATTAATAAACATTTAAATTATCATTAAAAAAAAATATATATATATAAAATGTTTAGCACTTAAAATGATCACTAAAATTAAGTGGTAAATGTATTTTATATTTAAAAAAATGGGATTTTAATATAAAGCTTAAATTATTATGTAATTATAAAAAAATACAAAATATATATATAATTTTTTTTTCCTAATGCAAAACAAAATAATTTTACAATGTACAATACACACACAAAAAATTATTACAAATGAACATAAAAAAAGGAATTTTTTAAGGCGTTTTAATGTTTTTTTTTTATAATTATATTTAAACTTATTACATACTTTAAATTAATAACTGTTGAATTTTTTTTTTATTTTGAGATACTTTTTACATATGAAATATTCATGATTTTAAGTTTATAATTAAAAAAAAAATCCTAAAAATGCTTCTTTTTTAAACTAAAACTTCTAAAAGATTTATACATATTTTAAAGTAATAATAAAATATAATAATAAATTAAAATCTATTTAAAAAAATAGGATCCTTTATTACTGGCATTTTTTTTCATAATTATTAGTTGTATTTTAAGTAAACAAAAAAATATTTATATTTAAAAATTGGAAGCATTAGTTCGGATTATTATTAAAAAAAACAAAAAAACCAGTTATAATTAATTATTTTATATTAAACTAAATATTTTGTATTTGTTTTCTTATAAATGTGTTTTTCATACAATATATTAAAGTATTTAATTTATTTTTAGAGAAAGTATTTAAGAAAAATCTAAACTAAAAGCTTTAAATTTAAGAATTTGTCTTCTACAGTTTGTTTTTTTTATATATTAGTGTAAAAATTTTGTTGTTTTAAAGCCTAATAAACAAAAAAAAAAAAAAACAAATAAACAAAAAAGAATTAAGACAACTACAATATTTAATTCATTATACAATTTTTTATAAAGAAATTTCGAGATTACAAATAAAAACAGAACAAATTTCAAAACAACAAGGCAATTCAATTTGGAAATAAGGCCATTGCTTTAATTAAACAAAACATTTTTGATTGTTTCTGTCCCGCAATACATTCAATCAGTATTCTTTTTGTTTAATTCGCAACAGGCAAAACATATATTTTTGTAAGAAAACAAAATATGATGTTTTTAACGAAAATTTAAGAATCTGAAGTCATTTCATTATGCATACATTTTCACATACATACATACATACATATGTATATAAATTTATTACAAAACTTTTTATAAAATTAAAAAAAAAATAATTTTTTATGCACGATTTTAATTAAATTTTATAATTATTATTAAAATATGAAAAAAAAAACAATTTAAGCGAAAGAAAATTAAAAAAAAATAGAATAAAGCATTTTAAAATGTTATAAAAAAGAGGAATTCGAAAAGCTAACTCATGTCAAAGTTCAACGCTCGGATAAGTTAATAGTAGGGATTTCAAACTTGGTAATAAAGAAAACTTTTACACATTACCAGTCTGTGTCCCACGATATCGAAATGTTCTTGTTTTATCGCATTCAATGAAAGAATGCTATCCGAAAAACAAAAACATTCGTATGCATTTTTCGAATCGAAATCCAATTGGTATCTCTGTAATTCGTTCGAAACGAACGCATATTGTAAAAATCTAGGCAGTACTTGACTAAAATACCATAATTAAAACAAAATTTTAAAACAAAAAACATAGAAACAAGCATACAAACATACATACGTATATTGCGGTTATAAAAGTATTTTTTATATAAATTGGTAAAAATTGTTGATTTGTGTGTTGTTGAGGGTGGTCAAGGAATGTTATATATAATGGAATTTATTAAATAAACTCATAAAGTATATCAAAATTTAATTGTATAAAAATTGTAATTTTTAACTTTATAAATCAGAAAATAAAATTGAAACTCGTGTACATAAATACATTTTGCTAGCTTTAGTTCACTTGTCACTACAAAAATAGGTTTCGAATAATTCCCTATCGCTTTTTGCCTAACAAGAATTCGAATACGTATTACAGAGTTGGCATTTTTTTTTTAGCAATATTTTGTTTTCGTCAAGGGAAAAATTAATGTCCGCACTTTCGAAGAGAATGTACGAAAATCGTGTTACGTAGTGCCATTGTAGGAAAATCTTATAAATTCGTAAATATTTTTTTCAAATCGAATTACAGGGGGGGTTTTGTATTTCGATTCGAAACGAAAAACTTACGAATTCGTAAAAATTTACCGATTTCCGAAAAATGTTTATATAAATTTATATTGTTTTTCCGAATAGAAGTTTCTTTCGAAAGCATTTTCGATTCAAATCGAAATACTAAATAACCCCCAGCTGTTTTGCGTCCCAGTAACAGTTTTAAATACGACAAGTCTAATGATAACACGTAAATATTTTTTAGTTTATTAAATAAATTTTTTTGAAACAAAACTGTTTCTTTAAATCATTCCGGGAATATATTGGTGACTGTGAACTTATAACCATCCAGTATAAAAAATTAAATCATAAATTTCTTATTTAAAAAAGTTAAAAAGTAAATATTTAATATGGAATGTACATGCAGTCGAATTCGGATATAAAACACCGTTTAAAAGAAAAAAATCGGATAATTACAAAATATATGTATTTACTATTGTTTTCTATTAAATTAAAAGGTATTTAAATTCCTTTTAAAAGAAAATCCGTTTTAAACAAGAGATTTTGCGTTAAAAAGCACAAAATAGTATAAAAAGAACTTCGCTTAATTGCAAATACGAATATATATTAAGAATTTATCGACAACAAAAAATTTTTATTTGGTGCATACCTACATTTTCAAAAGTATTTTTTATGGCAAGAATTTTATTTTATTTTGAGACCAATACTCAGGGGTAAACATACATATTACTATTAAGCGCCTTAGGAATGAGACAAATTGCTGTGAATTGATCATTCAAAGGCCAGTGTTATACCTTCACCCTTGAATGATCAACAGCAATTGTCTCGTCGTTGCATGTTGATTGTGTGGTGAGTGTCTTCGATAAGTAGGTTTTGCTGCTATCTGCTACTTCCCAATAGGTGGCGCTTTTCTTATGATCATTCGTTTTTTGATGACATTGGTTAAGACGGAATAGAGTGGAATGTCGGGGAGCGGAATGTTCATTTATTGCTAAAATTGTTTTTAATTTATCTGTTAACTTTGTCAGAAATAGAACTTTTCTAAAACATATGAATTTATTTTATTTTTATTTCAATAATATTTAGAGTTCGTTTAAAGGAAATAATTTTGCATTTATACGAAGTCCTTTTAAGGAAAATTCCTGTTTTTTACATTTTCTTATGATCGAATTCGACTGTATATCAAAAAAAATTTTTTTTTAATTTTAATCTGGTGTCTTTTGTGTAAAACGAATTCGAGTAAAATGAAGTTGATTTTAATCCTTGTTTAGTTCATTCCCTTAAATTACATTTAATGTGACATTTCTTGGAATACAAAACTATAGAATAACTTACGGAATTAAGTTTTATTTGCCACACGATATTAGTTTCATTCGAATTCGTTTTTCAGAACATATTCGATTATTTTATTTCTTTCTTTTTTTTTGAATTTGGAAAAACATTGCGTTTAACTTTTTTGAGATTCTTCTGTATGTGCTTACTTAGTTTTAAATTTTTAATTTCACCTCTTTAGTATTTTGGTATTAAACATAAAAACTTTATTTTAAAACGATAGTGAAAAACAAAATAGAATTAATAAAAAAAAAAATAAATTTAATTTTCATTATTTAACAAAATTATTTATAGCAAATATACGAGTGTGTGCATGCATGTATACTCACTAAGAGTGTTATAAAATCTTTTAAAATCCGTCTAATATTTTAGCATATGAATTTTTCTAACTTTTTTCATTTTATCCTTAATGGTTTAATTTCTTTTTTGTTCTGTCTATTTGTTTATACACTTTAAAAAATGCCATGGGATTAATAATATTCAACTTTAAACTTAAAAATAGTTTTTAATTAAAATGAGATTTTTTTAATGTTTTCTTTCTTTCTCTTTTTTTTACTGCCAATGCAGATCTAATCTGTGGTGTGAGGAGATAAAATATAGGGAATGGTTGTGATTATGTTTGGAGATTCTCAAAATGAGTTTCATTTCTTTAAGCTGATTTTTGTATATTTCTGTTTTTCTTTTTTTTTTCTTTTCCTTAGTTGTTCTATACAAATTGATTGAAATGTTTTCTTTACATAATATATGCAGTTTTATGCTGAATATCGTAAATGCGTGTGGGGGAGCATTTTTTGTTTAAGCTTAAAAATATGGCTTGATAACATTACTAACTTATATGTTAAATGGTTGTTGGTTGGACCATTGTGACTGTTTTTAAAACAGTACAAAAGTCCATTATATGTTCGTTATTCTCTTGTTTAGCTTACAAACTAAACACAGTTTTCGTTGGATTTTTTTTTTTTTTTTGTTTTTTGTTTTTTTTTTTTTTAATTTATAAAATATTGTATGCAGTGTGTTTTAAATATTTATCTAAAATTATATTTAACTGTAAATATAAAATATTTATAAAATAAGTCTCTTTGCATTTAGCATTTAATGCATCAATAAAAATATGATGCCTGTTTGCTCTTTACATTGTTCCTTTTAACTACATAGAGAGCTTTATTGAAAATTGACTCCCTTTTTACTTTCATTGTCAAATGTAAATCGCTTCGGAACCTTTATTGGCCTGATGGCCACCTGATAGGTAAAGGTTGCTGGCTCCTGGTGATTGTACACCTTCTGACCAATCGGAACGTGGAGAAGAGCTGGACCAATGTCCTGGAGATTCTGGTGATGGTGTGGGATAACTATCCAGTGTTTGAACCATATGCTGGGGTGTGTGGCTACCCGAATGTTGGCTGGGCGGTGTCAGGTACTGATAAAATGCCTGATTATGTTGTGATGATGGCGACAGCACATTAGCGGTAGAAGGTGATGAGGCTGACATTGAACTCTGTATCGAAGCAGGATTCATTTGGCCCGAGTGAAATGAATCTGTATTAAAAATTAAATTAGAAAAAAGAAAAATAAATTTAATTAAATTAGAAAATAATAAGAAACAGGAATGTGTGGAGTGTGTTCTGTGAAACGAAATCGAGTTAAAATAAAAAGTAAAAATCTGTTGGCACTTTTGCTTATTTATTCGCTTAAGCTACCCATACATTAGTGATTTGTGACTATGATTTTTTCGGTTATCATTTCTCCACACGCTATAAAAGATCACAATAAGTTTAAATGTCAACAACAAGACATCACTTTTACTTTTCCAAATGACATTTTCATTTTGTAAAATTTCAATGAATTCTAACAAAAATTGGTTCCTAGCCATCTCCGCAACCATAAAAAATATTTTTACTTTTCGTATTTTTATTTTAATTCTACCGAAATGAATATTTTGGCGTTTTATTGTGAACTAATTTAAAAATTTTTTCAAATGTTCGCGCACAACCCCAAACACTTTGTTACAAATCACAATAAATTGAAAAATTTCAAATTATTGGGATTGTTGTCATACAGCCCCATTAAAATGTAAAAAGACATCGAACACAACAAATCATAGTCACAAATCACTAGTGTGTGGCCACCTTTAGACGAATATATGTATCTTCAAGGCAACTTCTTTGAATATCAAAATTTGTGAAATTAAGTTTTTTAAATTTTTGAAAAAATACTCGTTTCGTTCGTTCGCTCGTATTCGTTTTTCAGAATATACCCCCGTTTATATTCGAATTTTTCAAAACTAACCTGGTGATCCACAAAAGCTATTCAAATCCAAACTCGCTGAATTAAATTCCATACCGGGACCTCCTCCATTACCACCATTATTATTATTACTAGCCATTTGCTGTTGCTGTTGCTGCATTGTTTGCATTATTGCACTATTCTTATTTTGTTGTTGTTGCTGTTGTTGCTGCTGCTGCTGCTGCTGCTGCTGCTGTATTTGATGCTGCTGTTGGTTGGCCATCATAATACCCATATCACTACCCGTAGGTGATATAATGCCCAAACTTACGGGTGAATTTTGACTGCTGGGTGTCTGAAAATTTATGCTATTCGGAGAGTTTTGCGTTTGTAATGTTGAGGCACTGCTGCCACCCAATAAATTATTTAAATTACTGCCACAAAATTGTTTTTGATGTGTGGCATGTCTCATGGCCTGCATGTGGGTGGGTGATGTTGGTAAACTAGGTCTTGACTTGGCGGGAGAAGGTGAACCTAAACAGAAATATAATTCAATAAAAAATTTAATCAGAATTGCTGCAAAGTTTTGTTCTTTTCAGAAAGCTTACCTAAATAAGCATGAGGTGATAATGCCATATTTGATTGTACCGAATGCGGAGGCGATTGATTGGAATAGGGTGGACTAAGGCCTTGCTCATGGCCACCCAATAAACTGTTACCGTTTAAACCGTTCGTTAGATTTTGATTACCATTCATCAGCTCCTGATGAAAGGGCGAACCCAAGGAATAGCCATAGTTTTCCATTTTAATCATATCATGGCTTTGCTGTGGCACTAAAGATTGCATAGACTGGGCGTTCTAATTAAATGAAATATACAATTAAATATGGAATTACAGAATATAATAAAATAAAATTAATTTTTAAACACACGTACCTTTACACAATCTTCATAACTCGGCGGGTGTTTTACATTGTTGTTCCCCAGCAGATCGTTGTGATGGCTGTTGTTGGTTAGGGGTCCGCCGCCGCCGGTCATTGCATTCGAATACATTGACGTTGTATCGTAGGGACTCGGTTGACTTGTTAGGGCTGTTGGTGGCGGCGAGTCCACTGAATTGAGTGCTGCATCCAGCAATTGCTGCTGTTGATTGTCCACCGAGCCGGGGTTTTGCACTGTCTGGCCACCAGCCAAGCCATTCAGCAGCTGAGATGCCGTAAGGTTGCTGCTGTTGTTGCCCTTTTTTGAAGCCTGACCTAAACCCTTTTTTGAACTCGGTTTACGTCTCAAACTGCCTCCATTATCGAGCAAACCATCTGGGCTGCCCTCCAAAAGTTTTGCCTTTTTGGCCGCCTTGGCCTGGGCTGCTTTAGACGGCTGTTTGCCAGAATTTGTTATAACTGTTGGCTGTGTAATCACTTGTGCTTGACTACCGGGCGGTGGTGAGGCAATCATTGTTTGTGGTGTCATGGCAATCATTTGCGGAGATCTTGGTATATGTTCGTCCAACAGTCTTACAATGTCATGATGCAAGCGTTCTGAGGCTACATCTCGAGGTAAACGGTCCATATGATCGGTAATTTCACGATTAGCAAATTGGTCCAATAAAGCTTTGCAGGCTTCGTAGGAACCTTCACGGGCAGCCAAAAACAACGGTGTTTCGTCCTTGTCATCTTGGGCATCACGATTTCCATGGTGCATTAGTAAAATATTAACAGCCTCGGTATTGTTGACAGCAGCCGCCCAGTGAAGAGCAGTTTTACCAGAGTTATCTGCGGCATTTATATCAGCATCGGCGGTAATTAAGTCTTCAACCATGCCCTCAATAGCCAAGCGTGCTGCTAAAATCAATGGTGTAGTGCCATCATGCATACGGGCATTCAAATTGGTGGCTCTATTTCTTAGCAGTATTTGAAAGACACCCATAGCATCGGCCGCTACAGCTGCATGTAATGGTGTACGTCCGGTATTGTCCTGGCAATTGGCATCAGCTCCAGCGTCTAATAAACGTTTAGCGGCATCAGCTCTGGCGTAACGGGCCGCTAAGTGTAATGATGTTTCTCCAGTTTTGTCCATAGTAGCGTTTAATTCTGCCCCTTGAGCCAAAAGATCTGATATAACCTGAGCCGTAGCATCATCTGATTGTTCTATATCTTCGCCCGTATCAATACCTCCTCCTCTAACAGCGGCCACCATAAGGGGAGTCATGCCACAGGGACCTCTTACATCAACATCATGTTTCCCATCTTGGTGAGCTGGTGGTGTCATTATGGAAGATCTCACATCAGCCACATCCAAATGAGCCTGAGACCAAACACGGTTATCAGCCTCCTCGTAATCGGTTACTATGGTGTGTTCACTCGTATAACCACCATGATCGTTGCGCAATCGCTTTGGCTGTGGCATATCCGATTCATCATCTGACCACTGTGGAGCGTGACCCATATGACCTGAATTCATATTTACATCATTGCTCATGCAAGCCATAGATGCGTTTTTATTCAGATTTCTCATTTCTTGTCCTGTAGGGTCCCGACGTCGGCGTTGAGGATTTATTGTGGGTGTTCTAAAGCCTTCGGGGAACCAGGTAATACCAGCTGCACGCTTTCTTTGTGTGGTAACTAACACACCAAACAAAGCTAAAGCTAAAACGACCAAGATAATGCCCAATGTCACATATTTCACATTTGTTGGCGACTCCATAACGTCTTCACCAGGATTGTTTACCCCTCTTACACTGTATATAGGAAATTTCGCTGATAACGTATATTTAGAGGCTGTGGCAGCTAAAAATTCTGCAGCTTCAGAGGCACTGTAGAAACATTCAGTACATTTGCGATTATCAATTTCCAAATAAACTTGTATACCCGTCTGGCCTATTCGTTCAGTGAACAATATTTTGTTCTTGCGGCCAAATTCAGTATTTTGGATGTCGTTTATTGGTTGAGTGCCCTTCCATGAAAAGATCATATCGTTACCCATGGAATCTTTTTTAATACGTACGGTGGTTCTCAAATGGTGTCCCATTTCTCGTAGGAATACTACTTGTTGTTCACGAAACTGTTTTAAATCCATTAAGACTATTACCGAGATGGCACCATCAGCCAGATTGGGTGGCTCAGCAGCATTTTCACAATCTAAACCATCCCAATTACATTCAGCATTGTTGCAGCCATAATCGCAGAAACCATTGGCGTAATGCTTTTGGCAATAGGCATCATAGATAGGATTACAAGGCTGTAATTTCTTTTCACAATCACGACCATCGAATAAGCAGGCGGCATTGTTACACTCTTCATTACATTTACCATCCATAAATACACGCCAGCATTCTATGGGAGCCGTACAGTTAACCCAAGGATTGATGCCCAGCGAACAGTCGTTGCCATCAAAGTTACATGCGTAGGTATTGCATTCAGCATCGCAGACATGATTGCCTTTCTTTTGCTCGCAACCTCTCTTAATGCACATTTCGCGTTGGTATTCCAAATCTTTAGCATATTTATTTAGGGCACCCCGAGACGGATCCATTACCCAGCCTGGGTAATTGGGATCATAACTTTCGCAGCGTTTTCCAGACCATTTAGCAGGACAGAAACAGACAAAATCTCCCAGTAAATTATCACAGGCAGCACCTTGTAAACAAGGATTTGGTGTACATTCATCCATAGTGTCTCGCTCACAGTGACGTCCCTCCGCACCGGGGGGACATTCACATCTGTAACCGCCGCCATCATCAATTATACAAGCTCCAGATTGACAAGGATTCGAATCGCAATCATGACCTGAAAACTCACAGTTTTTACCATAAAAACCTTCGGTACACAAACAGTGATGTCCACCTTGTTTAGGTGAACAAATGCCGCCATTTTGACAGGGTGAATTGGCACAGAAATCCACTTTATTTTCACAATGACGACCCATATAACCAGGCTTGCAGTTGCAGTGATAATTGTTGACCAATTGCACGCAATCTAAGGTGCCAGCATTAGAGCAGGGATTTGATAGGCATTCATTAATATCACCTTCGCAACGAGAGCCTACAAAACCGGGAGGACAGGCACATTCAAAACCACCAACACGATCTATACAAGTACCATTGTTGTGACAAGAGCCCCGTTTGCAGTCATTTTCATTTACTTCACATATCAGACCTGCAGTACCGGGAGGACAAGAGCAACTAAAAGTGTTCACCAAATCATGACAAGTTCCACCATTTTGACAGGGATTAGGAGAACAATCATCAATATTTAGTTCACAATTCTGACCCTGAAAACCTTTGCGACAAACACAAGCATAAGAACCAATTAAATCACGACAAGTGCCACCATTTAGACAGGGTTGAGATTCACATTCATTTATTTCCTGTTGACAATAACTGCCCGTATAGCCTTGTTTGCAGTAACACCGGTGAATATTGCCATGCTCTTTACAGGTACCATTGTTACACAACTGCTCCAAGGAGACACCCTTACGTATAGCTGCATCACTACACGATACCATTTCCACATCACACAGCTTTCCCGTCCATCCGGGAGCACAATGGCAATTGAATATATTTTTATTTTGAGTACAAGTAGCATCATTCTCACATGGTGATTTAGTACACCAGTCCACATAATCAGTACACTGTTTACCAGTATAACCATACGAGCAGTGACATGTGTATTCATCGCCATTCTCATGACAGGTGGCACCATTCTGACAAGGCTGAGAATCACATTTATTTATTTTATACTGGCAATTTGATCCTGTATAGCCAGGCAAGCAGGAACAATTATAACTGTTGATGCCATCTATGCAAGTGCCACCATTCATGCAAGAACTTTCTGTGCAATCTTCATCGTTGGTCTGGCAATTAATTCCTGAAAAGCCCAAAGGACAAGTACATGTATAGGAATTAACATATTGTCTGCAGGTAGCTCCATTTTGGCATGGCATGCTCAGGCATTCATTGATATCCGTTTCACAGTGCTTGCCATCAAAACCATCCACACATAGGCATGTGTAATCCCCAATGCCATCTAAGCAGGTGCCACCATTTTGACAGGGAAACAAAGCGCAATCATCGGTGTTTATAGCGCAGTCATGACCCTCATAGCCTTTAGCACATATACATCTGTAGGAACCAGGAACGTTATGACAAGTGGCTCCATTACGACAGGGTGTAGACAGCTTGCATTCATCTATATCCTCATCACAATAGCGGCCATGATAGCCCAATTTGCAGGTACAAGAAAAATCCAAAAAGTTTGGCGATGGCGTACACTTGGCATCATTTCTGCAACGGTTTGTGGCACACGGATCCAATTTTGAATCACAGTCTTGACCAGTATAGGGGACTTTACACACACACTTATAACCATTGACCTTATCTATGCAAGTACCACCATTGGCACAGGGATTATTAATGCAGTCGTCTATATTTGTTTCACATTTTAAGCCCGTATAACCAGGCATACATTGGCATTTAAAGGCATTCAACTCATCGACACAGAAGCCACCATGTTGGCAAGGATTTGAAGAGCATTCATCGATATCATTTTCACAACGTTTACCACCATAGCCTGGGGGGCAATGGCAAATAAACTCATTTATACCATCTTCACAGCGACCGCCATTTATACAAGGATTAGAGGCACATTCATCCACATCACTCAGACAACGGGGATCATAAAAACCTCTGGGGCACTCACATTTATAACCGTTCACCAAATCCATGCAAACACCATTGTTGGCGCAAGGATTAGAGGCACATTCGTTGATATTGATTTCACAATGAACTCCTGTAAAACCGGGCACACATTGGCAGGTATACTTATTAATGCCATCAATGCAAGTGGCTCCGTTATTACAAGGATTGCTGTGACATTCATTAACATTGATTTCACAATCTTTACCAGATGTTCCAGGTAAACAGTAGCACACATAAGAGCCTACACGATCCACACAATGGCCGCCATATTGACAAGGGTTGGATTCGCATTCATTTATTTGTGTCTGGCAAAGATAGCCGGTAAAACCAGGATCACAAACACAGGTAAAACGATTATCACCATCAATACATTTGCCTCTATGGCAGGGATTCGAATCACAATCATTGATATTTATTTCACACGAAAGACCCGTATAACCGGGAGGGCATTGGCAGGTATAACCAGCTATAGAATCGCGACATATGCCATTATTACGGCAAGGCTGGGACTGGCAATCATCTATATTAATTTGGCAGCGAGAACCAGTAAAACCTAAAGCACAAGAACACTTAAAGCCATTGATCATGTCATTACAAATGCCACCATTTAAACAGGGATTCGATTGGCACTCGTTAATATCAATTTCACATTGGGTGCCAGTGAAACCAGGCATGCAAACACAGCGGAAAGTACCCGGATCATCCAAACAACTGCCCTCATTTTGACAAGGATGCGATTCACATTCATTTATGTTCGTTTCACAACGTGGGCCCGTAAATCCCTGCGAACAGTTGCATATAAACGAGCCCGGAGTATTGACGCAAACACCATTATGTACACAAGGAGAACCCCGATCACATTCATCGATATCTTCTGAACAGTCGACACCCTTAAAACCAGTAGTGCAGGAACAAGTGTAGGAACCATTTATGGGACTGGTGTCACAAAGAGCATCGGCATGACAGGGATTCGAGGTACAAGCGTCATCTAAATGACACAGTAATCCCGTTTTACCGGGAGCACAACGACAATAGAATGAGCCAACGCCATCAATACAGGTGGCACCAAAAAAGCAAGCCGCCGCCACACAGTCATCAATATTTTCACTGCAATCTGGGCCAGTCCAACCATTAACACATATACAGGAATATGATCCTTCGGAATTTCTGCAAGTAGCACCATTCTGACATACGGAAGGTCTGGAATAATAAAGACAATACAACAATATAGACATTTATACAACTGCTTTATGCACATATGTATGTATGTATTAGGGTGATCGATTATTCGATATTTTGCAGAAACCGGTTTTCGGTTTCTTCGAAAATGATCAATTTGTGATAAACCGGTTTCGCTTAAATTTTAGTAAAATAACCGGCTAATCGGATTTCTCTGCAAAATATGTACCAGTTTATCCGATATTCGAAAAATGAAGATATCAAGAAAACCTTAACCGTCTTCAAAACAAACCAGAAAAAAACCGGTTACTAAAAACCGTGTCGATCACCCTAGCATATATGTACATACATATGTATGTAAGTTTTTCTAAAGAGTTTCGCAAATTTAGGATTAAAATGTAGAGTACAACAAACTCACCTTATGGCACATTCATCGACGTCTTTTTCACAATTCTCTCCTGTATAGTTAGGCGGACAGGCACAGTGGTAGCTATTAATGCCATCAATACAAGTGCCACCATTTTGACACAAATGACCAGGACAATCATCAATATTTTGTTCACAATTTTTACCTTGATAACCTAAAATTAGAAAAAAAAAAAACGAATAAATTTTTTTTTAAATCCAATCTCAGCTCTTTTTTACTCTCTTAATCTCTTTGTATGAATATGTACATATCTATGTATGTGTGTCTGTATGTTTGTTCAACTTTTTAAAAACAGGTAGCCAAACAACAACAACAATAATAATGATATAGAAAAAGAAAACCGGCTTAAAACAATAAATATTGTAAAGCACACACAGTAACAGACATACCTATAATATATATTTTTTTTTAATTACGGAGATAAGAAAAATGCATAAAACATCGCTCTTACTAATAAACAAAATGTATTCCTACATACACATAAACTACATGTATACATATGAATCTACATACAGATGTTTATGTATGTAGTAGATACTTAGAAAAACAAAGCAATCATAAATAAACAAAAAATATGTACCTTTGTATGTAAATAAAAAACAAAGTCAGCACTTTAAGGAATTATGCTTACCTACCACCAACATACTACAGTATAATAAAACACATGCAATATAAAGAGAAAGAGTATAAACAAAAACACACACATATATACACACATCTACATATAGAACAGTACAATCTACTCAAGCCATGCTTGCACCAAACTTGCATTCTATTAAACGCCACATAACTTAATAATCGTTATTGTTAATCAAAGTTTTAAACTAACACATGTAAAGAGATGTAAAAATACTGATTGTGATATTTATGCAGAGAAGAAAATGAAGGAAAAAACAAAAAAAAAAAAAAAAAAACAAAAAAAATGTAAAATAGGAACAGCTTTATCAACTTTAAAATTAAAAAACGCACTTTTTAAAACGAAACATCTCAAAACTTATTATCTTTACTTTTTGTTTTCTTTTAATATTTTTGTTGTTAGAATGTAGAACAGTGTATAGGTAATTGTGGTTTACATATGTAAGTTATTTTTTGATGGACAAATTAAAAATCACAAAATAACTTTTATTTTATGATGGAAAATGGAAAAAAATAAAACTCTTTTTTAACGATTATAAGTACTTAGGTGTTTGACCTTTTATTTTTTTCTTCGAAAAATAACAGTTAAAATCTGATTAATGACTATTTTTCCGACATCCCGACAGATTCGGTAGGAGCACCTTAATACGAGTCGATTGGTGTATAACAAAATATACTATGTATGTGAAAGTCAACTCCAAAGCGGGCTGAAGAAGATCAAATAAACTCATTAACACCGTGTTTTCGTACTACAGTATTCTACGGATAATTGCCTCGACAAAAATGTCGAAATTTTTTGGTAATTATGCGTGGAAGTCATTTAAACGAATAGGCTTAATTGTCTGCATAGACTGCCTTCAATACATATGAAAAGCAAGTAACTTTATACTTATACATAAACTTGGTAGACTTTAATTGGAAGGTTGTGTCAAAAAAGTAGTTTGAAAGTAAATTTAAAGGACATTTTATGCCTATATAAACATAGTTGAGTTAAGCTGTAGAAAATAATTATTTTGCGTAATTAAACGAGGGAATTTTAAGTGAAATTTTTCTTTGGGAAAAATATACCTATTTGAGGTAATTAAGCGAATAACGCAGTTAAGCAAAAGTTAATTAACCATGGAATTTTATTAGAAAATGCTAAAAAAAATATGGGGATTTAGAAATTGAGGTAAATAAGCGTGAAAGGCAATTAAGCTTGGGGCAATTATCCGAGGAATATTGTATTTCGTCTACACAAACTCGTTGTCGTCATTGACTGATGAAAATCAGAAATTCTGATTTTTTCATTCAATGACATTATATTTGTCATTGACAAGCATCTTATCAGTTGCTTCGATATTGTAGTAATGATTGACGAATTTATTTGTACATACGTCTTCTTTTAGACGTCAAGTACCTATACGACACTGACACATATGAATTATTTAATGAGTTCAATTAAACAAATATTTTTTCAGTTTAATTTTCAATTGATAACCATTTATTTATGGTCTCTGGCACAAAGTAATTCTCATGCAGCTAAAAACACATTCGTTACTTATTTTCGTCCTTAGTGTAAACATAATTATTTATGTATGTATGAATGTGCACATAGGTATGCACCTATAAATTTTTTTAATTGAATACTGTTTTCCAATGAAATACAAACCTACCTATATTAACTTAATTATTTATTACCATTTAAAAAGAAAAATAACAATTTGTTATAACGGTTTCACTCTAAATAATACCTATAGAAGAAAATGGTAAAAATTAAATATTTGCTAACATTTGTTCTTTTCCTACACCACTGTATATGGTCATTTTACAATGACAACAAAAAAAGAATGCCAACTCTCAGCAAAACAATTGTAGACAAAACAACAAAGTATGTAATCAACACAAAGCAACACTCATCTTAAGGAGAAAAAAAAGCAAAAATAAAGTAAATCAATACAATCATTAAATATAAAAAGCCTAAATGAAAACAAACTTGAAAATGCCGAATAGAAGAATATTTAACAAATATATGTATGTATAGTAAATACATCATATGTATAATGTACATAAATAATACAACGATTCAAACGAAAAGAAAATTCAAACACACACCAACAACAACAAATACAATAATGATGAACATAACAAATCGTTTATGATCGTTAAAAGCCACGAATGTAAGACGAACATTATCGACCAACCAACTATTTCATACAAAACAAAATCACCCATACCTACAATATTTTACCCACTTTGCTTACTAAGCTAAACGAAACAAACAGTATAATACACAGCCATAAACATACAATATATGTATGCATGCATATACTTACATACCACGTATACACACATAGATACATCAATACATACATTAAGAAACAACACAGCCAAGAAAAATACAATTTTTTAAAAACAAAACGTCGTCTTGAGATCTTCTTTCCCACGGTTCATATCTTATATGTTTAGTATGTTGTTGTTATTGTTTTATGCTTATTTTATATATTACTCTACTACTGCACACTCACGCACACTTGCATATAAACTCTCATGTAGTTCGTAGTTCGTTACGATTTGTTTTTTGTTCGTCGTTCTTTATAATAATAAAAAAGTAGGAGAAAAAAAACCAATGATATCAACAACACAAACGCAAACATATTTAGACAAACCCATGTATAGTGTATGTTGTTTATATAAAGCATAACGTTGTTGTTGTTGTATAGTTGCTGATGTTGCTTTTAAGTTAAGCTTTCAAAGTCAGTCATGTAAAGTATTTAAATCATTGAACTTAAAAATTAATTAATTATTTTTTACTGATTTCAATAAATATGTTCACACAGTGGTGGACACATAATTCAAAAATAACAATGATCTCCCATTTGTATGGTTTTTTATATTCTCTCTTAATGTTTTGATATGACTTTTCCACTGGAAAGATAACCTTTAACTACGGAGGTGAAATATTTTGTCATAATTATTGACGTGGGGTAAATTTGACCACCTTTTGTTTTACCAAAAAAAAAAATTAGCCAAAACAAAATTTTTTTAATAATTTATTTTTAAAAGAACAAGAAAATACATTTCTATATAAATAGGATTATAAAAATAAAAAAAAAAAGATTTAGTAAAATAAAATAGGGACCCAACAGCGATCAACCCAAGAAAATAAATTAAAAAATCTAAGGAAGGGGTAAAATTTACCACCGCCTGAGTAGTTAAAGGATAAGTTTGATTTTTTACACTTGACTTCAGCTTTATTTCTTTTTCTATTCCCCTTTTTCTATTCAGCAAAAATGTATACGAAAAATAATTATCAGATATGGGAAAAGGACCAAGTTCTTTTGAAGAATTAAGAAAGGTAATAATTAATTTTAGAGGCTCCAGAAAGACGGTAAATGAAATTTCCCAGTTAATGGGCTGCTCTAGAGGAAAAATGTATAATGCAGTAATTCATTTGGATTCGTTTGGAACCTCAAATCCTGTACCAAACCACGTAAAACCACAGAATGGAAAGAAAATATATTAGTCAGAAAACAGGAAACTGTTTAAGTTGTACACTTAAGAACTGAAAAATAAATTGTGTATCAAAAATTTTCCTACCATCACGAATGGTTTAATTTTATGCCCACCATTGTCAATAGGTATGAATTAAAAAAAAAATAAGCTATTCGAAATTTTATAAACATGTACCTACACAATACTAATGTTAGTCATATTACTGGGCATATAAGGTAAATCAGGTCGGATGCCTTTGAAAGGAATTTTTAAATTATACAGCCATGTCACAAAGCTCAGAGCGGATTTCAAATCATATTTTAATTCTTCAAAAAATTGAAAACGAAACAATTTTATAGAATGAAATTACAGGATATAAAAAATGTAAATTCCGTTAATAAAGCTGCATATGATATCATTCCGATAATTTTTTTGCTTTTCGTTTCTTGACGAGCTAAAATTTACATGGAATTCTGAACTTGTCTGTTATAGTTATAAAAGAATGGATGCATTTAAAAAACTTATACTTTTTCCTTAGCCCATAAAATATGAGATAAGTATACTGTAAGTGTTTTTTTATATGGTTTCTACAGAATAAAAGCTAATGTAGTACATTATTGAATTAAAGTAAAATAAAATCAAAAAACAAAAAATATTTTTCGCCATATTTATAGGTATGTAGATAATAAGTGGGATAAGCAAATCTCTATGGTTACTTTGTCTCTTATCAAGAGACTTGCCAGGAGAATCCTTGAATTCTTTTAAAAATCTGCAATATTTTTCAATGATCGAAAAATTTTTTGGTTTTTTTTCTCTTTGGTTTGTTCTTATTATTTTTATTGATTATATTTTTGTATTTATTGCCAACAGCAATATTGATGATTCTCTTTTTGTTGGTACTACTTTATTTATTTATATTTCTTTATTTTCAAACAAATTTATTTCTTTTTTTTCCCCTTTTAGGTGGTTATATCTAACTAGATATTTGAATTTTTGTAGGTCCATACATACATACATATGTACATATGTATATAAAATACTTAGATTTTATAATCATTACTTTTATTATTTTCTTTCTTTTAGAAAGTAGGTGGGTATAGGTATTATAATTTTCCTCTTGCAATATGATCATACTTTAAGAATAATATATTGTATGTATGTGTATAAAATATATATACATACATACATACATACATATATATGTATAGAATACGTGAACACACATAAGCAGAAATATTTGTAAAATTCTTTCCATTATTATTTTTCTTGGTGTATTAAGGATATTGTATTAAATTTCCTTCTCCGTACAACATTTGCTTTGTTGTTTATTGAAAATAAAAAAAAACTTATGGCTCTCTCTTTCCTTCTCTTATTTTCACACTTAAGCATACAAAATAAGTACCTATAAAATTTTACTGCATTAGTCAATATATTATCTTTTAATATCCCCTCGTTCTTACTCTACACAGCTGTTATGCATTTGTATTATGTTTTGATTTTTACATGTCACAGTTGTTAATGTTGTTTGCACTCTTTTTTTTTTCTTTTATAATTTTTTTTTCATTTATAAAATTATGTTGTATATCATTCTGAATTGCAGTATGTTTACATTTTTATAAATATGCATTAGTGTGTGAATGTGTGTGTGTTCAACTGATACCACCGTTGTAAAAAGTTGTACTGAAATTCTTATATTGATAAAATAATAATAGGGGGTACGTTTAGTCTGCTTAAAATCGCAAAAATATATGCAAGTTAACAGAGTATAAAGGTCATTTCGCAGATCTAACGAATACCCCTGATAAAAAAGTACATACTTGTAGTGAAATATCTTAAAATTTAATTTTGTTTTATATTTATATAACTACGTATATTGCATTGTATTTTACATATGTACATAAAGTGTATACATTTACATAACTAATTAAAAAAAAATAAAATTAAGTCGTATAATACCTACATACATATGTAGCTACATCATGTACGTTATGCATAGTTAAAAATGTACGTGTTTCGTATGTTTCAATTATTTCTGATAGTTGTTGTTTCATTTCAAAAGTTTTTCTTTTTTTTATTAGATCGTAATTTAAATTTAATCGTTTTCAGTTTTTAATGTCAATAATCTGGGCTTGTTAAACAAGCATATAGACTAATTAAAAAAGCCGCTGTCTAAGAGATGCGAACGGTGTATAATCAATAATTGACGTTTGCCAAAAACACTGTAGGATACAGCTAAGATATTTTCCTCTGTCCATACTCTACGTATGATTGTTTATGATTTAATATCCAATAATGTAAATTTGGTGCGAATTTAAGTCACAAAATCAAAAATAGCTGCCCAAATTGACCATCAAATGCAAAAAATGCACGATGCACTTTTTTAAACCAGCATAAGTTTTGATTATAAATAGGGCAACCAAAAATATATATACATTACCATTTTTTTTTCTGGATGTTACTGAGATAGCAAGCAAAATATTAATTCATTTTAGGAAAAACTACGACGTCTAACCCCTATTTGTTACGGCATATTTTTCATATTTGTATGGCATATTTGTAGTCGCCGTGGTCTAGTGGTTAGTGTGTTGGCTTACTATGACATGGGCTCTGGGTTCGACTCCAGGCTCCGACATCTTCAAAAAAAAAAAAAAAATAAATATGAAAAAAATATTTCTTTCAGCGACTACCTCTCAGCAGTCTTCTGGCAAAAGCTCTGAGAGTAACTAATTGCCATGAACAAGCTTCTCAAGTCTGTCGTTCGGAGTCGACATTAAACTGTAGGTCCCGGTACTCATGGATAAAAATTGACACACACAACATGAGTGCTGCGAGAAGCTAGGCCGTAATCCTGACACAGGGTTGTAAAGGGCAGTTATGTATGTATGTATGTATGTATGTATGTATGGCATATTTTACAAATTTTTACACATGTTAGAAGAATGTACGTGTATTACCAAATTTCATTTTTCAAAATAATGACTACATTCTGAAACATAACTCAAGTATAATCTCTTAAATAATAAGGGTACTCTTGAAAACGCTTAAAACTAACATTTGTGAAATTGGGGAAAATTGTGAGAATGGTTCACGATGTTCCAAATTTTATAACCGATAGAAAAATTCTGTTTTGTAAAGTTTGCAATAAGTCAGTGTTAGCAAAGAAAATATTTACCTCGGAAGTCAAAAACATATCGAGCTCAACGCAAAAAATTACTCCCGTTGATGTCGAAGGAACTTCCTCGAGGTAAAAGAGCGTTTTTTTTAAGACCAATTCTCAGGGGTAAACCCCTACTCATGCAGGGCATTGTATTGGAATGTGAAGATGGTTGATAGAAGGTTTTTTTTTTCATAGATGTTTGTATATTTTGCGCTTTTTTTTTTTTTTTTTTTTTGATGAAACAAGTTGCTGTCAATTTGTCCACTCAAGAGCCAGTGTTATACCTTCACCCTCGAATGATAAAACATCAATTGCCTCATCTGTCGGTGGATGGTTTCTGGTGGAATGACGGTGGCTAATTTTATTTGGTACTTTTAAAGTTTTCAAATTTTTGCAAAAAAATTCACGTAATTTTATATCAACATATTTATGCATTATGAGTTTTATAGAGCATATTTTTAACGCTTAAAACTATTTTTTCAATGCATATTTTAGGCGCTTAAAACTAATTTTTAGAGCATATTTTTGGTTGCCGTAATCATAAAATTCATTATTCTGCAAGCGCAGTTCGCTTGGTTAACTTATAGACCAAACTGAACATGCTTGATAATACAATGAAAATGTTACACGAAAACTGCTGGGCTGCCAAAAAGAAGGCGGATAACAAATTTCCCATATCTCTTGATTTAGAATGGCCTAGAGGAGGACAATCCAGAACAATTTTTATTTAAAGAATTATTTGGTATTATTTAATATTTTTTTTTTGCTAGAAAGTCTCATAAAACTTATGCCATAATTTACTTTAGCTAACTCTACCAGAAGATTAAAACTATTGAGAAAATTCGTAAGTTGCAAATGATTCTGGTCCACTCTATCTCTTTTTTTCTAATGCTATTTGCTAATGCTATTTGTCTTAAATTGCTTTATGCAAATTTACAGTCTGACATTTGCCAGGACTGGAAAGTGGTAAATGTTAATTGAAATGAACTAAACAATTTAGTACGAGTATGAGTGAATTTTTGTTTACAGTCTATTCTGCTCTGTTACATACATATACATAAGTATGTATAACATGTAGTATAAAATATATAAATTAAATGCAATTTTTTCGCTTTTTTGTTAAATTAATTAAATTGAAAATAATTGAAACAAATTGAACAAAATCAACATCACATTCAACCCCATTCACTTTAGAAACACTCTTCTCAAATACATACGAGTAAATACTCGGCTGGATATATTCATACTAATAGCAGCTGCATTTAAAGGGGTTTTTTTATTTGTGTTGTAAAAAAAAACTATATTTTCCATTTACTCAGCATTTATTTATACAAACAACGGTCAAATGACAACCCAAAACTAGCAAAGCACATCATCACAGTGAATACCATTTGAAATGCGCGGGAGTTGCATGCAGTAACAATAATAAAATTCATTGTTGTTTAGTGTTTTGGGGTTTGCAATTTATTTTTTATTTCATTTTTTTATGTGTGTTCTCTAGTTTTTATTTGCATTAATTAGAAATAGTTCAAAACCTGCAGTTTGTGTTCTAAGTGGCAGCAAGAATCAGTAAGTTTTGGCCGTCCGTCTGTTCACTCTATGCTTTCTTGTTTTTTTATTAAATGAAATAATTTAAACGAACATATCTCTGTCCCTCTTTGTAATAGTCTATTCTATATATTGGCGGCTGCGGCAAATGTATAGCCACCGCTACAATTTTTTAATTGATGCTGATCTCTGGGCTTTTATTATTTTTATTATAAAATTTTTGCAAAATGATCAATTTAAAGTTTATGCATAATAAACCATTTAAAAGAGAAAGAGTGTGTGTTTCGATGCATGTTTGCGTCATTTGTTTAATTAATCATTACAACTACTGCCATATGAATTGTTTGTTGTAAGAGTTGATTAGTTTTAGGTGCGGTTACAATTGCAAGGCAAACAAGCTTGTCTTGGGTTTTTTTTTATTTCTTTCTCAATTATAGTATTTGTTTATAATCTAATCTATGGTTTCTTAGAAATATAAAACAATATCCATAAGTATCTTAAAAATAAACAAACTTCTCTCCCTTAAAAAGACAATAAGAAAAAGAAAAAAGCTCGTAAAATGTGTGAAATAAACTTAAAATTGTCGTAAATTAAACTTCATGTTATTTTTGTTTAACTAAACACCAAATTATAGAAAGGCACTACAAAACGTTTGCTCTGACTCCGAAGCTACAGGAAATGAACTTGACAAATCGTTTTAAAACCAATTACCACACCCACATATGATCTACAAGTAATTAGAAGTTAATTTTGAAAATGTATGAGCGATTTTTTTTTGTATTAAATTTTAAAGTTGTTTGATAGGTAAACTTTCAGCAACTAGGCTGACATATATACATACGTGTTTTAAATTAAAGTCTTGTTTATTTTTTGTTTTTAATCTATTTACTTTTTGAGGTGATATAATCTTATTGTTATTTTAATTGGCCAATGCATGTGTAATATAAAATATATATTTATATGTTGTATATACATACATACATACAATTTAGAATTGAAATTGACAACCGTAAAGGAAGTGAACATGTTTCCGACTAATCTGTTCTCACCAGAGTTCTTGTGACTTGTCCACATTCATCAACAACTACTCAATACTACTCATCTTTCTTTTGTATATTGCAATTAAACTTTTTTAGTTTAAGTCTTATTAAACCTTTAAGTATTTTGTTCACTGTGTCACCGTTTTAATGTGATCATAACATTTGATATACAGGTGTAAGGGTGTTTCAATTTTCTTTTTCTTTTTTCTCCACAATAACCACTAATCTTATAGAGAATTATCGTATATTCTTTTTTTTTAGAACTGATTTTTTTAATTTGAATTTTCTAAACTTCCAAAAATGCAAGTACATGGCTCTAAAGAGAACTCCTTGAAGCAAAATTTGTATCTAGTCACATACATATGTGTCCCATTTTCCCAAAATGGCCACTAATCTTTCAAATAATGTTCATATTCCTTTTTATATTCAATTATTTTTATATAACACTTATGGAACACTATATAGGACCCTCTGAACTATTGGACAATTACTATGTAAAAATTGTATGTCATAGAATACATATATGTCCACATAATTATATACACTTGTGTAGCTAGTCGTTTATCTTTAAAATCGGTTTGCAAATTATATGTACTTCGTGCAAGTGGCACCTGTTAGCTTGTTACCCTGCCATTACACATACAAATACTTGCATAAAAGTAGCAAATGCTACAGATCTGGCATCTTGAAAATAAAAAAAAAAGAAATATGAAAAAATTATTTCTTTCGGCGACTACCTCTCAGTCTTCTGGCAAAAGCTCTGGGAGTAAGTGATGGCCATGAAAAAGTTTCTGAAATCTGTCGTTCGGAGTCGACTTTAAACTGTAGGTCCCCCTATTTATGGATAAAAATTAACACACACAACATGAGTGCTGCGAGAAGCTAGGCCGTAACCCTGACACAGGGTTGTAATAGCCAATTATGTATGTATGTATGTGTATGTGCGTTTTATGTTTTCATTTGATTTTTTTTTTTGTTGTATTTTACTTTGTTTTGGTATTTTACCAACCGTGTAAACGCAAAAAATATCTGTTGAATTTTACGGATGAATTTTCATAATATTTTCTCTTTGATTTTACGTATGTAAAATATTACCGTCTAAACCCGCCTTTACAGAATTAACTAGTACGGTAAAAACAGGAACTGTTCATTTAATGCGTTTTTTGCAAATCACTATAAAAGCACGCGGTGTAAACATAGCATAACTTTGTGCCTGAGTAATCGCTGGAATACTTAAGTCAATCTATATTATATAACTTAAATTCTTTTGGTTGTTTACCTTTTTACTGTATAATTGATAAACTGGAAATTTTTGACTGAAAGACTACCCCCATGAGTACATCTCAAGACGAAGTTCACTATACTGCGGAGGACAACGAAAAATTTTAATTAATACCAAGTAAAAGTTAGATCGCCGTGGTCTAGTGGTTAGTGTGTTGGCTTACTAAGACATGGGCCCTGGGTTCGACTCCAGGCTCTGACATCTTCAAAAAAAAAAAAAGAAATATGAAAAAATATTTCTTTCGGCGACTACCTCTCAGCAGTCTTCTGGTAAAAGCTCTGAGAGTAACTAATTTCCATGAACAAGCTTCTCAAGTCTATCGTTCGGAGTCGACATTAAACTGTAGGTCCCGGTACTCATGGATAAAAATTGACACACACAACATGAGTGCTGCGAGAAGCTAGGCCGTAATCCTGACACAGGATTGTAAAGGCCAGTTATGTATGTTATGTATGTATGTACCAAGTAAAAGCAAGTGGAAAATTGAGACATTAATGAAAATTACACCTTTACATACTATAAGTATATGCATATAGGGATTGTAAAAAAAATTTAGGTTCTCAAGATGTAAAATAAGTCCAAAGAAATTAAAATTAATTCTCCCTTACAACAGCATTTATCCATCATTTATTTCGTTTCTTTTTTTTTTTTTTTTTTTTTCTTTTGTAGAATTTTAATCCAAATTTTTGGTTTTGTATGTAGCATACATACTACATACATACATACTTTTATATTTAATTTTTCGTTGTATTGAAAGATTTTACAATTTTTTTGTGTAGTTTTGTGTGGCGAAGGTCACTATGTGACTGGGTTTTTTTGTTATACGAGTGTTGTTTTGTTGTTAATGTTTTTCATTTGCTACTACACACGCACATGTTATTGTTGTTTCTAAATAGATTTATTTTGCTGAATGGATGTATTAGATGGACTATTTGGCATATAACTTTTGTTTGTATTTGACTGGTTAGTTGGCTATGCTACGCCAAGTGAAGAGCAGACACTTTACAAAAAAAAGGAAAAAACAAACTTGTCAAAATCGTGTATTTAGGGCTTTCCTATAATTGAAGAGCAGACACTTTACAAAAAAAAGGAAAAAACAAACTTGTCAAAATCGTGTATTTAGGGCTTTCCTATAATTTTCGTTACTTTTCTTCTATTTTAATTTTTTTCACATTTAATTTGTTGTCTGTTGGTCTGTCTCTATGGCGATTAATACACATGTGCAACAGGCGCTTCTGGATTTTAGTACCTCGTGTGTTATATTATTATCTTTGTGATTGTTGTTATTGTTGGTAACATATTGCAGGCAGATGTTTAGAAAGAAGCAAACAACTACAACAACAAAAATAAAGTGCCTATATAACTTGGGTTGCCTGCCTAACTGCCTACTTTTTCTAGTTGCAAGTGGTTGTTGCATGGCCATCATCATTTTCTATATTATTTGCCTGTGAAAAGAAAATGTAGTTCTTTGCTTGCATCCCATTATCTCTAAAATTGTTATGTTCCTGTTTGTCGGTGTTATTGTTGTTGCTTTGGTTTCTGTTGCTCTTGTAGTTTGTGAGAAATTATAAAAAAAAAGAAAACAACATAAAATACGATGTGGACTTTTCCTTTAGCTTCTAAGATCTGCATAAAATAATAATTTTTTTTTCTATTTCTCTATGATTAAAAAAAAAAACGAATGAGAAAATGAAAAGGAGGTTTACAGAAAACAACATGCCACCGATCGATTAATATATGTATGTACTTAAAAAATAAAATAAAAAAGTAACAATAAAACAAGATTTGGAGTAAAAGAAATAACAAAATCGGGCTGGTTTTAAAGTGTTAAACATGCAATATAAGAAAAACAATTGGGAAAATTATGTAAACTGTTCACACTAGCAGTTAATTCTTCTGTACTGGTTGCACAATGATGACCCGTATACCATCTCTGCATTAATTTAACTTAATTGTATTGCACCCGTTAAGAACAGCAATTAATTAAGGACTTCCAGAATTTTAATGTAAACAAAATTTTACATTTTAGTACCGTAAATAAATTCTGGGAATGTATGTGATCTATGCCAAAAAATATCAGTTCAGGTAAATCATGGATGATTTTAACATTAGCGTGTTACGAGGCTTGCTTTTTAATTGTGGGATTAATCATCGAAAATGACTTTCTAGTTTTTCAAAGTATTCCCCTAAACACTTCTGCATGCGATTGAACCAATTTTCGAAGCATTTTTGGTTCTCTGATTGAAGTATCTTCAAAACATGCATTCTGAATGCAGCAACCGCTTCTTCAGGGGTCGAAAAACGTTGACCTCTCAGTTTGCTTTTTACGTATGTGAATAAATAGAAGTCATTCGGTGCCAATTCAGGACTATACGGCGGATAGCTCATTTAATTAATGCTTTAGGTGCTCAAAAATAAAGTTGTTTGAGCCGAGCTCGCATTGTCGTGTTGAAGAGTTATCCGGTTGGTTTTCCTGAATTCTTGGAAGAAAACTGGCAAACAAATGGTTGTGTACCACTCAGAATGGACTGTTGTGCGTTGTTCTAGTGGTACGGTTGCAACATGTCCAGCTTTTTCGAAAAAACAAGCGACCATCTACTTGGAAGTACTTCGTAAGCGAATAACAGTCGAATGTTGTTTACTATCGGGATCATACGCGTAAATCCATGACTCACCACCTGTCACGCTGTCATAGACGTGTTTCGAAGAACCGCGATCGTATTTTTTGAGCATTTATTTCGACCAATCGACACGATGTCGTATGTCAAAACGTTCTGAGTACGTATAACCTCAAATGTCCAACTTTACGATAGAGCTGTCAGTTGCCTGAACCCGAAACATAAAAGGCAACCAACGTATGCGACATAATGTGTTAGTGTGAGAAGAATTTGATACCATTTCAATGACTCATTGCCAATTATCTAATTTGTGAGCTTGTTTTTTATGCTTATGCTAATTCTTTTGGAAAAGCAACTGAATACAAGTCATAAAGACAGCTTCCTAGAGCATATTGAGAAAGGTCCTTGTTTAGTGTTTAAAGGAAATGAATGGAACATTTAAAGTTATTTTTATAATGTATTCAAACTAAGATATGAGTCCTTGTCCAGACACGCAAACTTTTTAAATAAAAAAAAAACACGACGATATTTTAACTCAAGATATATGTGTAATCTAAATTTATTAATATATAAACGTTTATAAACAATAAACATAAGGAAAATTTATGATATTATGCATATAAAATTACTTATTTTAAAAAACAGCCTGGGTCGACTAGACCCATAGTTAGCAATAATGTAACAAAGATTATGGGTCGACTAAACCCATAGTTAGCAATAATGTAACAAAGATTATGGGTCGATTAGACCCAGGTTAGTTATACCGTTACACAAAAAATATATGTTAATTTATTCGAATTGTAATAAATTAAAACACAAAACCAAAACCACGTGCTCTAAATGTGGAAAATATATTTGCCAGAAGCACTGTTGTATATTGTGCTCAAATTGCATTGCTTCTGCACAAAAGGAATCGATTTATGACAATATGTTCGATGATGAAAATTCCGAATAAAAGGTAACATTTACAGTACATAACTGAAAAATGTTTGCTTTAGCCATACCAATTTTTCTTTCTAACCTTTTACTATTATATTTCAGGTTTCAAATGCACTTTATTTGATGTCAATATCTTAAAAACTCATAATTTTATGCGCAATTCGGCTGGATAACTTTTCTTTTCACTTTTTTTAGCTATGTTGTAATGAATTCATACTTCATTTTAATTTAAATATTTTTTTTTATAATTTACACCATTGTATACTAAAATTAAACAATAAAAGACAAAAATCTACTAAAAGAAGTATACGTTTTATCAATTTATAAGTTGAGACGATTTCAATAGTGAGGGTCGATAAGACCCTGGTTAGTAACCATGCGACATGATTTAAGGTTAGTAATGCAGGGTTAAAAAGGTTGACATCACCCAACGATTTACAGTTCAACTGAAAATTAAATAGGGGTCAGTGTGAACACATTTTGGCGCAATTTTTTTTTTATATATAAAATATTGGCGATATGTTTACATATATTTCAGCAATTTATTTGTAAATATGTATATACAAATATATATTTTTTAGATATTTTGTTGTTATTATTATTGTGTATTAAATTGTTGTTTTATGCTCTTTAAATAAAAACCGAAGCAGAGCAGTGTGAATTTAATAAAAAAAAATAATGCATTTTGGCTTGTGTTGGTTATATTTTTGCGGCCACTCCTCACTATAAACAAACAACAACAACAACAACAACCACTAAAATAAGAAGACAAAACCAACAATAAAATTAAAGTATAACATTGCCATTGTAAAAGGAATGAAATAAAAAGCGCGACTTAATATATCTTGAAAGAACTCGACAACTCTAAATCTATCTTCTATTGTGGCGTAGAGTAGAGGTTGTTTGATTACGCGATTGGCAATATTCAGAATTGTATTTGTATTGCATATTTTAAAGAGTTGGTTATGTTAGAGCCTTTTTTTTAATGTGAACAAATGCAGAGGGTAGAGGAGTGTAATTGTTTTTGTTTTGGGGTGATCAAAGCAAAATCAAACATGTTGTTGCTTTGTGGACGTGGATGTTGTGTGCACATATAAATATAACCAATATTTTTTATTATTATAATGCCGCTATTGTTGTTGTGTTTGTTGCTGTAATTTATTAAGAATATAGAAAAATAAAAAAAGAGAAATACCTAAATAATAAGAAATAAAACTCCTCTAATAACAAACTGATCCGCTTTGCTCTGTAACTACTAAACTTGTGTCTTGTTACACTCTTTTTTTAATGTTCAATATACCCTATAGCACGCTCATTAGGAAAAGGAAAGACCAATTTTTATTATTTTTATTTTTTATTTTTATAAAACTTAAAGACGAAGAAGAGAAAGAGTAGATGAAGAGACTAGTGACGTTTGGTTACTTTGTATAACACAGAGCTTAGAGTCGAGCTTAATATACACAATCAGAGTATCGTCGTCATCATCATGAGGGACCCCAACAACTAAACAACAAAAGCCGGTTTATGGTGTGGCATGATGGCAAGGCAGTATGTTATGCCATGGACTGACTGGCATTAATCGAAATTCAAAGCAAACACTCTGAAATAAAAAAATTGTGTGTTTTTTTTTGTGTTTTGTAAAAAATTGTAGGTAGTTTTTGTCTTTTGGACACTCACAAAGAAAAGACGGTGGTAGCATGGACAGATGAACAAACTAACAGACAAATGGGCAAATGAACCAAAACAGAAAAAGAGAACAAAAAAAAAATTATTGGATGATGTACGAACCAAAACACAAACACACCACCATATAATACGACACCATAATACGAGCGCACACGAGTAAAGAGAATCAAAATGGAAAGTAGAAATGGAAGCAAAACGACACGAATGAGGAATTTGACAAAACCCGAGAGATTATATTAAATCATTACAATTCATTTAAAGTACAACAAAAGAATTTGAGCTGGCTGGCCAAGTAATGGTGTTGATCTGCATATAAAAACCTTTTAAAGATTCCCCTCTATCTCTCTGTGTTGGCATTCGCCATATACCTATTATACTGCTGAAAACAAAGTCTACTAAACTTATACAATGCTGCCCATACACCTTTCAATCGTGTTGAACAATGTACCAAGAAAATCAATAAGAAAAAAAAAATACCACCGATTTAAAAGTTTATGGGCTGCATAAGGAGTATATAAGCAAGTATTTGTAAAGAAGAAAAAAGAGTTTAAGGCTAAACTCAAACTAAAATTAATAAAAAATAAAAAATGTGTAAAACGTACTTTTTTATTTTTGTTTTTCATGAAAGATCAACCAAACGATGGCCCTCTCTTTTGTTGTCATTAAGGTTGCCATAAACAGTAGCCTTTTAAAAATGTCATTTCCTTCTGAATTATTTTTTTTTTCTTATTAAAATTAAAGCATAAAATATATTTAAAAAAATCTCCCCTTGATTGTTGCCTTTACTGTATTTCAATAAAAAAAAATTATTACTAGGACTTAAGACAGACAGACAGATAGACGGACGGACAGTCAGTTTGTGTCTGTTTGTAACCATAAGCAAAAGTATGCTTTTTAATAAAAGGGGATTAAAGAATTCTGTAGGTGACTTTAATGGATTTTTGTAACTGGTTTGTTGTTTTTTTTGTTTTCTTTTTCTTAATTTTTATAGATTGACTGCTGAACTGAGGTTCATTTAGAATTAGGGTGTTGAGGTTTGGAGTTGGAACAGCTGGCAAAATGTTTAATAAAGGAATTCCAATGCAAAAAACATGGCGTTTTAAACTCTTTTTTGTATATGATTTATAAAACAGAAAATAATTTTTCAATAATTACAACAGAGGGGGAAAATATTTAAATACAAATTTAATAATAAATAAATATTTATAAAACTGTTTGCCAAGCTACAGTTTAATTTTAACTGTAGTCAACGTGGACAGTTTAATTTATTAAAATTTTCTTCAGACGGTCATGTACATATGTATGTATGTATGAGCTCATTGTCCTCGTTTTAATTACTAAAAAAAACTAGATAAATTTATAACGCTGAGAGAGAAAAATAATGAAAAAATTGTTTTATTAAAATGTAGCCAATTATAGAAATATGTCAAGAAAATAAAAGTAAAACAGGATTTTTAACAAAAATTTATGACTAAAAAGTTATTTTCCACAAAAGCATAAATTAAGAAGTTTAGTAGAACTATTAAGGAAACATGTATGTACCACAGCTATAGTAAATTGAAGCAACATAATACTGCATTCCAGCAAAAGGAGTCACAACCGTTACTTACCCTTTAAAGGAGATAAACTTTTTGAATGCTTAGAAAATTCTTTATACTGTATGTATATGTATATACTTATGATATACATATATGGATATTAATACTGGAATATGATGCCTGGAAAATATCCATCTCTAACAAGTCGCCAGGCGTCCACTATTTTCACAAAATTTTAACCACATTTTGCAACAAAGCTTCGCTAATCTCGTTAACACAAAGACTTATTTCAGCTTTCAAAGCGTCAATTGTGATTTGTCCACGTTAACACGCTGTTTTCAAATGGCCTCAGAGAAAATAATCCAGCGAATGTTTAATCATAAGAACAGGGCAGCCAGTTGACATCGCCAAATCACGACCGAGAAATTTCTCATGTAATAACTACATTATTTGGCCGGTGGTGTGACTTGTGGCGCCGTCCTGCTGAAACCAAAGGTCACTAATGTCAACATTAGCCAATTGTGGCCACAAAAGATCGATTATCATCTCATCATTAAAGATGATTTTGTTGAAAAATGCGTTGTTCCCGTTGAGTTCACAAACATTGGACGTTAACAGTGTCGTGATCGATGGTTAAAATTTCCCAACTTTTTACTAAATAAATGTCAAAGAATGACAGCTCAATTCTTTACATTTCATTATTTGACAGCCTGTATTTGTACATTGTACATTTATTGCCAGTATCAAAAGCAACATTTTTTGTTTACAGTTATGAATATGCCAACTTTATATATACGGAGACGATGTAAAGACGCTATTTCACGAAACAACTTTGCTTGACAGCACGACCTGATAAAAGAGAGTGTTTTGCTATCACACTATGTAGCCAAGTTTGTCAAACATCAGTATAGAAGAACAGTTTTAAGCAATCTACCATGAAGTTTTGAAAAACGCGGGACTAGCCACGTCATCTTTATTGTTCGCTTACCAAAATAAATAAATAAATTACAAATTGTAATGGGTTTGACAACATTGCTATTACAACGAGTTTGATGGTTTGATGGCAAGTACTCGTATCAAACATTTTTGAAATTCATCATGCCACATGTTGACAAACACAAATTGTGTTCTATTACACAAGCTGGATGGCAGGCATGCCGTGCTGTCAGAGTCTTATAAGATATTAAATTAAAAGGCTGCCAAATTTATATTTTTCAACTAAAAAATATTGTTAAAAAAACACTGCTAAAACCGATAAATATTTTTTTTTAGTTTTCTTTTTTTATAATTTTTGCGATTACACTGCTTCTTTTTTTTATCAAATTGAAATATTTTATTTACTACCTTGTCTATGTCTTGACTACACCCTCTGGTTATCACGTTTATATTGATTGGCCAACAAAAGGCCATAATATTTTTTTGATTTTAGCTTTTATTTTTTGTACAAAATCATAAAAATATGAGCAGAAACAACAAAAATTGTATTAAAAAAAATAGGCCCAATAAAACCAATCGCTCATTCATTTATTTACTCACTCACTCACGATTTCAAATCAAAGGCTTTTAACAGAAAAGGCAGAAAGAAAAACAAAAAAATCCTTGGGAAAAAGGGTGTTTCTGGAGGCCAAATAAAACAAAAGAAATCAATCTGAAGAGTTTAAGCATTAGGAAATCATTGTGTTGGCCCCAGTCGTATTTCTTTTTACTGTGATAGTGTGTGAGAAGAAATAAATTTAGAAATGAAGATGAATGAAAACAAATCAAGTTGCTAAGCTAGAAAGGAATTCCATTAAATCCAAATTAGCCATGATTACCGCGCATATTAAACCTCCGCATTTGACTTTGTCAGCTAGAAGAGTTCAGAATCAAGATAATCACAGTAGCCATGAAAAAACAAAAATAAAATTTAAAAGCAAAACAAAAATTTTTCTAAACTTTAAGCCAGCAAGACACAAACTCTCAAACATGGCTTACACTATACAGCCAGTTACATTACTATTATAACTATTTAATGGCTATAAAGACAAACGTGGCCGATTTTTATTTTCATCATCATCACCATCATCATCGCTTTATCTTATTTTTGTTTTCCTTTTGTTAAAACCTTCAGTGCTGTTTTTGCTTGCATTAAGCCTGGCTAAGCTGAGTATCTACTGTATACTTGTGGTATGTCAAGCCTGGGAAATGGACAAAAAGCATCTCCACCACAGACTTTGCTCTCGAACAATTGCATATTTTAAATAAATCCCTCGGGCAAATTTAAAACCGCCACATATACCACACAGACAGACAATATTTTTAAACTCAATATATAAAATCACTAAATGAAGTAACAACAATCTACTACCACAACTAGTATAACTGCAACACAACAACAAAAGATATCAATATACTTGTATGGAGGGGGTACAGAAGTTAAGCAGCAGTAGCAACAAGTCAACAGAAAATTACAAATAAATCACATGGCCAATCATTCATCCTAAAATAGCAATAGCAAAGGCATCAGCAACATCAACATGAACATCGCTACCCTGATTACTACCAGCCATCTTAAAATAAACGAATTATTCTTCTCACCCCGCCAAGCACTAACCTAAACCAACATTTAAAAACAGTTACACCTTCAGGAGGTCATACACCAATTTTTTGTGACGATTATTTTTTTTATTTTTTTTTTTTTATTTTCCAACTTTTAAATTTCATAGCCATTATGGAGCTGCCACTTAATGTGTGAATTCGATTAAAACTACTTTCTTGAATTTGTAACTAAAATATCAAATAAAAAAGAAAAACATTCCAAGTTTGGTTAACACTTTTAATAAAAAATAAATAAAAAAAACTCTAAACTTGAATATTAAAACCTACATACAGAACTGGCCTTTACAACCCTGTGTCAGGATTACGGCCTAGCTTCTCGCATTAATATTAAAAAATTCAAACAATTTTATTTTAAATATGAAAAATTAAACTTCCTTTAGATTTTAAAAAAGAAATAAAGGCACAATTAGAAAAAAAGCCTTTGAAGTACCTCGGATTTCAGTAGTTGTCGCCGAGTACAACAAGACTGTCCCTGAAATTTGCGAAACACGGCAAAAATTTGAGTTACGGTTAAAGAGGCAGCTTTTCATGATTTTTTCACTAAATTGCTTATATTTTATAATGATCTTATATTAATGAACATAGTCAGAAAGAGGAGTGAGCGACCTTTGAAACGATATATATACATATAGATGTATATAAATATTTTATTTAAATAAAATCTATTTATATTTCGGAAACTGGCAAAACTAATGTCAATCGCTAAAATCTGGCAACACCATAATAAAGTTTTCTAGCATTTTGATCTATAACTATGTACATACATAATTGGCCATTACAACATTCTTACAGGGTTACAGCCTAGCTTCTCTCAGCACTCATGCATTATTGTTCACAACGTTCGACATAGAATAAGAATGCTTTGGTGAAATCAGTTCTTTGTATAACGATAAAGCACACATTACACAGTACATCTATCGCAAGTATAGTGAATTCAATTGCGGTCCCAGTTCGGTCGCCTGGTTTGTCAGGTAGAGGCATCTTTGCACATTAGTTTTACTTCAATATGAGCCATTTTACATAAACACTTACGGCCGTATGTATAATGAAAAGTTAGCAACTCGTTAGCATACGGGACAAAAAACTGGCAAGTTTATCACCCGCTAAGAACTGATTTTATTAAAACTTTCCAAACCTTCTATTTGATAACTGGTCAGAGAATTCAAAAAATTATATACTTTGTACGTTTGAGTAAGAATTTCCATGTATATAAATTACAAACTTAGCCACTGTGTACATCGACCTGCTAATTTTTTATTATAAATAAGACTGTTAGTTGTGAAAACGAATTTGTTCTCGTTGCATGACCCATCATTTCGTTCAAAAACAAAAGAAGGTTGGTGTCGATTGGTGCAAGAAAATGATTAAAAATTTTGAACGTAGTGCTTCAAAAGACGTGTATTAAATCGTAATAGGTGACAAATCATGAATAAATACGTATGACCCAGAAACAAAATGATAATCAAAAGAGTTGGTATTCCAAGACGAGTTAAATCCGACAAAAATTGTTCATGGAAAAAGCACAGCGAAGCAAATGGTCATCTGTTTGTTCTACCGAATAGGTAGGTCATGTAGTTACTTTTGCGCAGCATATGAATCAATGAGTTAAACTGATGAATTTTTAGCAGCCTTAACGTTGAATTGATTATTCAGTACAGTCCTGATTGGGCATCCAATAATTTGTTCTTGTTTTAAATGTCAAAAGTAAACTACGTGCTCAGCGATTTACGAGGGCCAAAGAATAAGCATATTTTGGAGTACTTATCAAGAGGAATGCAAACAAATGCTATGACAAGGCCAGGGAAATATTTTGAAAAACAATAAAGCCATTTTTATTTTAAGTAACTTTCCCAGTAGTCGCCGTGGTCTAGTGGTTAGTGTGTTGGCTTACTAAGACATGGGCCCTGGGTTCGACTCCAGGCTCTGACATCTTCAAAAAAAGAAATATGAAAAAAATATTTCTTTCGGCTACTACCTCTCAGCAGTCTTCTGGCAAAAGCTCTGAGAGTAACTAATTGCCATGAACAAGCTTCTCAAGTCTGTCGTTCGGAGTCGACATTAAACTGTAGGTCCCGGTACTCATGGATAAAAATTGACACACACAACATGAGTGCTGCGAGAAGCTAGGCCGTAATCCTGACACAGGGTTGTAAAGGCCAGTTATGTATGTATAACTTTCCCAGTAGTCGCCGTGGTCTAGTGGTTAGTGTGTTGGCTTACTAAGACATGGGCCCTGGGTTCGACTCCAGGCTCTGACATCTTCAAAAAAAGAAATATGAAAAAAATATTTCTTTCGGCGACTACCTCTCAGCAGTCTTCTGGCAAAAGCTCTGAGAGTAACTAATTGCCATGAACAAGCTTCTCAAGCCTGTCGTTCGGAGTCGACATTAAACTGTAGGTCCCGGTACTCATGGATAAAAATTGACACACACAAATAAAAAAAAACGTGTGTTATAGTTGCTATACCAAAAATATAAGTAATACCCTCGTGTTTGTATAGCGAGCACACATTCTCCTAATTTTGATCACAATTTTTAATTTTTTAAGACATATTTTTATGCAATATTTTATTTTGGAACCGTCGCATTTCTCAATAAGCATAAAAAGTATATTTTATAGGGACTCAAATAAGATTTACTTTTTTAAAATCTGTTTTTCAAATGAAGGTACTTCGGAAGATAATCCAAACTGACCATTAGTGCTTAGTTTTTCTAGCAAGTGTAAGTAATAATTTTTTTAATGGAAAGGCCAAAATTTATCTTTTTTTCTTTTGTTTTTAGTAGATTTTATTTTATCAAAAGTTTAAGAAGTAACTTTAAGTACGTTCTCATTAACGAAAGAAGCCTAACCAGTATTTTAATAAAACATTTACTTACTGATTCAAATCCAGAGTTGTAAACGAATCATTCATTTTTGAATTAATTCGTGAATCATTCATGCAATGAATTGGTAAAATTTTGAATAAATTCTTTTCTCCAAAAAACGAATTGAATTAAATTTGAATCAATTCATTTGAATTAAGCGAACATGAATTGCAATTCATTTTCAATTCAAATGAATTGGTAAAAAGAATTGCAATTCATTTCCAATTCATTTGAATTGAATTGATTTTGAATTAATATAAATGAGTTAGAAAAAAAGAATTGCATTTCATTTCCAATTCATTTGAATTGAATTGATTTTGAATTAATTCAGATGAGTTAAAATATGAATTGCAATTCATTTTACCAATTCATTTGAATTAACTCGAAAAATGAATTTGTTATACATTTCCAATTGCAATAATGCAAAAGCATCACCCTTTTTCCACGTACTTCTATTCTGTACTTTATAATAAAAATATAACCACTACTAATAATGAATCACCCATTGTCTATTACTTTTAATTCAAGTATTTATTACTTATTTATAATAATTCTCTTTGTTACATTTATTTCATAAGTAGTACTTGAAGAACCAAACTCCAAACACCAAGTTTACTTCAATTGAATGCAATTCATTTTTGATTTGATAAATTTGAATTACAAGTTACTTTTCTAATTCATTGAATTAATTCCAAATCATTTCAATTCAAATGAATTAGAAATGAATTGCGATTCTTTTTACCAATTCTTTTGAATTAAAAAATGAATTGCAATTCATTTTGCCTAATTCAAATGAATTGCAACTCATTTTGTCCAATTCATTTGAATTGGAAATGAATTGCAATTCATGTTCGTTAAATTCAAATGAATTGATTCAAATTTAATTCAATTCTTTTTTTTTTTTTTGAAAAGAATTAATTCAAAATTTAGCTAATTCATAATGAAGTGAAATCAAAAAAGAATGATTCATTTACAACTCTGTTCAAATCTGATTAAATCAACATTTTAATATATTTTTTTTTATTTTTTTAATTATTTAAGATATCGTCGTGCGGGAGTTTGTTTTAAATTTATTATTTAGATGTTCGTCCTGGTTGTAAAACACCTTTCCAGATATCTTTTGAATTGTAACTTTCTGTAAAAATAAAAACACTTATATTAAAAAATCAGCCCAATCTGATCTACATTTGTTAATTGTAGGCTTAATTAAAACAAAACTGGTCATTTTGAAAGGACTTTTCTTTATCATGTAAACGAATTTAATTAACAACTCCCATTTCTGTTGCTACAGCGTTGCTGACATAGCAATCATAACTTAACTTAAGGGTTATCAAAGAGCACTGAAATATTTAATTTTAACGCCGCTAACAAGTAACCTGTTGAGGAATTCCTATTATCGAAAACAATATCTTCCTTGGCAAGGTTAAATTTTCAAAAACAAATCGAAAAAAATGAGGCTTATACGTATGAGTACTTTAAGAGCAATTAGGTACGTACTCATCACAGTTGTAAAAAACAAATTGTACATTGAAAAATAGTGATTAATAAAAAAGCTGCAATTCCAAATTATTACAATAATACTAAAAATAAAAACATATGTATGTATGTATCAACAACAAGATTATAAATACGAGTATATCGCCCTGTTTTTTTTTAATTGTACTTATGTATGTATGTATCTATATGAATATATAGATTTAAATGCTGTTATTCATGTTTATTGATTGTATTTAACCAATATGGCAATTTTCTTTAACGTTTTTTTCCTTCCTGTGCCTTTCGAATAGTGATTTTTGTATTGTTTTTCATTTCACTTTAATAAGAAAAAAATTTAAATATAAAAAATTTCCCATAATATAAGTTTTAAATGTTTCGTTTGCTTGATTTTTTAATTTTTTACTTCAACATCTTGTCTTTTTTTAATGCTGTTGTTGTTGCTGTTCCGTTTTATTTTTATTTTTTTATTTTTTATTTTTAATAAATAAACAAATAGAGGTGTTTAACATCGCGCCACAAGTACTTACCTTCTGGACACTTGCACTCATACGTTAAACCAGTTGATCGACATGTGCCACCATTTTGACATGGTGACGGTGAACATGGCACATATTTTGATTCACAATTTTTACCAGTATAACCAGCAGGACACATGCATCTGAAAGTTAAAAAGAAATCAAAAATTTAAATTTCATGATTTTGTGTTGAATTGCATGAGACAAAATATGATAAATTTATTAAAATTAACGAGTTTATTTTATATTTATATTTTTGTACATAAAAGACCTCCTTTCCATTAACATAAACCTCAAAAATGTGTATGTACATACGTATGTATATAGTATATGCATAATAAAGTTAATTAAATTTAAATTAAAACCTTTAATATGTATGGCCGTAAGATAATTTGATGCCTCAATAACAAATTAATGGCAAACTTTCATATAAACACGTGCATACAAGCATAACAAAAATTGTAACCTTTTACTTAAAAAGAGACCAAACAAAATATCACTAAACATCTCTCTCCATAACTCTCCAACACCACCATAATAATAAAGATTACACTAACAATAATCATTAGCCAAACACACACACATAATTAACACAGAACACTTACTTTCAATTCCCCTTTTAATAAATCTCTGTGTTTTTCATATTTTATTATGAAGATAGTAAAGTGTTGCCAATTATTTTGTCAAACACAGAAAAAGAAAAACAATTGAAAATTACAAAATTATTATCAGGTCCGCAACTTTCATGCAAATGGTTTTAAGCAAATGTTTCGCCTAATTGAAGTATTTGCAACAAAATGGCGCATCCATTTGTTTTTGCATATTTTGCTTTTTTAAGTGCATAATTTCGTGTGTGATTTTTATTGTAAATTTTTAAATTTATTATTTGATTCAAGAATTTATTCTTTATACTTCAAGAGAACAAATGTTTAGCAACTCTGTTGTGTATACAAGACTGCATTAAAAAAATTAAATAAAAAAAAATATAAAATAAAAAAATAATAACAAAAAAAGAATAAAAAAATTGCAATACATCTGATTTGAAACCAAATGAAGCAAATAAGTTGTTTTTTTTTAAGTATGCTCCTATAACTTCAGTAGAAGTAGAGCGCACATTTTCCATGTAGAAAAAATTTTATTGATCGACAGACAGAGTTTTTTAAGAATTTGAAAAAAAAATTTTATTTTTACAAATAAAAAATTTATTTAAATTTGTAGTTAAAATTTAAAATTCTGAAAAAAGAATTCAAAATTGCTATAATTTTAAAATTTATAAACAAAGCAAATTTATTATTATGTAAAACGGTTTTGACATATTCTTTTATTTATTCGCCTAACATTAATAATGTAGCGTTCTTGAAAACCAAAACCATAAAATAGTTGGCGCGATTCTATTTCAATTTCATTCGAATTCGTTTTACAGAACATACCCGATTATAAATCGTAATTTCAAATAGACTGAATTGTTATTTTTTAAGCATTTCTATGTATATTTTAATACATATTGTAACTAGTACCTGGATTTTTTCGATTTTAAATAAATAATCTGGTATGTGATGGAAAACGATTTTGACCGAAATTTAAATCAACTGAAATTTTAAGTTGCTATAACTACCAAATCTATAAAATTTGGAATTCCTTTTTTAATCATTTCTTGAAGGACTATTGAAACTACTTCTTTGATTATTTAAAATTTAAAAACTTAAAAGGGATAACTTTTATATGACTTTGAAAATACAGACGATTTCCATTTCGACCAAAATTGTTTTTCATCACATACCGAAATATTAAAAAAAATACAAATAAATAATTATTTATATTAATTAATAAAGGTCGAAAAACCAGAATTAAAAAAAATTTAACTGCATTTTTTTTTTATTTTTAGTGCATTCTTCTTTACAAGTGCATATATTAAGTGCATATTTTCGATTTTTTAGTGTATAAAAGTCGCTGCCCTGATTATTATTAATACTGCACTCAAATCTCATTTCATCGGGGTTCAAATTTATGCCATTTTAAAATTAACCTATTTTTTTAAATTTTTAAATTAACAATTAACCGACAATGACTTAATTAGTTTAGTAGTTACTGAAATTGAGAAAATTATGGATAGATATAAGACAGTGATTCCAAAGAAAATGTTGAAAAAAATTTTTGCTAAGGATCACAGTTAATGCTTTGCAAAATCAAATTCTTAATTTAAATCTAGATACGGAAAGAGCAATAAAGATTCTGTTTTCGGGATATCAAAAAAAAATTTCCAAATAAGTAGCAAACATTGATGACAAATTATTTTGCAAGAAACCAAATAATTCAAGTCCCTATAAATTCTTTGATCTTCTCTACTATTCACAGATAAATTCTAGTGATTAAAATTATATTTTACCATTTGAGACAATATGATTATATTATCTAGTGATAAAAGTCGTATGGAATCAATTCGAAAATAAAATATAAAATAAAATATTTACAAAAATTCCTTAAAAAATGGTGTCTGTTTTTTCGGTAATTAGTTTTTATATGAAGCTAGAGTATCGTTTTGTGCGAATTCAATTTATGCGCCTGATAGTGACTAATATATTATCGATCGAGATACACAGCTATTATATTAGCTTTTTGAAGACTGCAGTCATTAAAACAATAAAGATACAACCAGGTGGCAAGCTTTGTCAATATCAGCACCAAAATGGTCGACCTTTGCCAAAATATAATGGATCACAAAAAAAAGTTGAAGCAATTATACCTTTTAAAACATAATTCTAATCAAACTAAACTCAGAGAACACTACATCCAAGAAACTTATTGATTCATAACGTAAATTGTAAGGGAAATGACTATATATATACGAGTTTATACGATTATAACTTTCTAACTTGTTTTAGTTTAATTATTACTTGTTTTGCTTGTATTTTACGATACAAACTTTAACGTTTTTTTTCAAACTTAAGAAACAACTAATTTTCTAATTCATTCGGCATTAATTATCACAACATGATAATAAATTAATTTAAAAAAAAATCATTAACTTAAGGAAAGATTAAGATTTTTTTTAATTTATTTATTTTTAGTTAAGCCTTCTTTAAATATTATTGATGATAATAATGGGAATTATATTTTTATAATAAATTTCAGCAAAAAATAAAAGTAAAGCCGTCTGTCTAAGTTAATTATTTATATTCGATTTTTTGTTTTTGTTTTAAAATTTATAAAAAAAAAGAATCAGTAACTGTTTGTACTGTATTAAATTGGTGAGAAAAAATTTTTCAAAATACTTTTTAATTAATTTGTTTTTGTTTTATTAAATAATAATAAAATTAATTTCATATTAAAAGAGAAAAAGTTGAATTGCTAAATTATAAGTGAATTTGTTGTAAATTAAAAAAAAATCTTTTATTTATTTAAAATACAATAGAATATTAGGCCGTATTCCAATTGGCGACATCGTCGTCGTGTAACAACGTTTTTGTAATAGATTAAAGGCAAGAGAAACATATTTTCCTTATTCTGTTACAAAATTGTCGTCAGACGACAACGACGTCTCCAACTGGAATAAGGCCGATTAATATTACACTCCCATTATTACGACCAGACCAAAATCTGGTGCCAATCGTAACTGCACCAGCAATCTACAGCGCACAACTCAGTAGACTACTGGGGCAACCTTTTTCATTTAAATTTTAATTAAAATACATCCTCAAAAAACTATGCCATATTCGATTAACATATAAAAAAAGAGTTGCCAACCTTAGGTATTCATGTACACACTTACTAAAATTTTTGTTCAAGTGTTGTCAATCTAATTAAGTTGAATGAAGATTTAGTCAATTTAAATATTCAAAAAGAACATAACTTTTTTAATACTTTTCCAAAGTTTTGAAACAAAACATTTTATGTTCACCAGAGCCAAAAAACCTGAATGAGAGTAGAAAGAAGACAATGGTATTTTTAAAAAGGCAGACTCCGTAAGGGAATTTCTTTTCATTATAGAAACTTGGGACCGGGACGAATCGACGCGTATTTTTTTTTCCGATAAAAATGATGAAAAAAAAACGTATTTTCGATTTTTGTCAGTTACAGCATTCTTTAATTCTTGCGACGATATACACATATAACTGTAAAATGCTCTAAACATTTCAGCAACAAAATTTAATGTGTTCCTAAACCATATCGTTTTCAATGAACACGAAGTATTTAGATCACTTCCGCCGTACGCAACCACATGTTAAACTCACTGATGATTCACCACTAAGGTTGAATTCATCAATGATTCCTCTAATGATTGGTAAGCTCTTTTTAATTGGGACGCTTCTCTTATCTTATTTATTAGTGCTAATAATAACATAATGACTAAAACCCATTGGTTTCAAAGGGTCACCGCTTTTAGTGTAAAATTCATGCAATTTGTGAAAAGCAAAATAATAACTACAAAAATTATCGAAAAACATTTGTGTTTAAGTAAACAGCGTTTTAAATCTGCAGAATTATGATTCATTGATTCATTAAAACAAAAACAAAATTTAATGATAAACTTTTCAAATTTATTTATTTACATGGTCCACATAAAAATGTCGAGGAATAGCATTTACATACTACAACGATTTAATCAAGCCACTGTTTAATAAATTTCCAAATTCATAGGGCATAACAAAATACATTTACACGTATAACTTGATTTACGCACAATGATAAGTAAATAATGTTAGAGCATTGAAATAAAAATTTTTTTCGCTTTAAATTAGAAACCTTAACAATTTTTTTAAACTTTAATTTGTACTATATTTTCATTATCATGTAGTTTGATAATCATAATCAATCAAAACTAGATTTTAAATTGTTTGTAACTAAAGTCCGTTTTGAAATCATGTGACGATATATTGTACATTCTTTAAGCCCTTATTTACTGCCCTTATCTCAGTTTTTGGTATACCATAAAAGTAATCTATGATTTCACTCTTCATTAAAAGAAATCTGTTACAAATTTGAGGTAGCTTACAACTGTTTTATCAATAGATTCTAGCGAACAGCAATATTTTGATCAAATGCTGCTACTTGTTTATCCTTGTTCTCATGAGAGCCTAAATCTGCTTTGATAATTTCTTAGTCCAACTGCTTAGCACTTCCAAAGTTTGTATATCGGAATTATACAACTTATCGTTGAGATTATACAATTTATCATATACAAGTATGTATGTCTATACATATCGTCGTCCCGAAGTTATCTTGACGTAACTCCAAAAAATATTTTTTTGGGAAATTGAATTTAAAGTTTTATCAGTTTATAGAAAAAAATTTAGTCGAAAAAGGTGACTCAAAATTTTTATCAGATGTAGTGCTAATAATTCTTTATCGAATAGTACAAAAAATTCTTAAGTCATGGGGAAAATTTTTTAAGTTTTAAACATTTTTAACTCCAAACAAAGAATAACATTTTGCCGTATAAGCCACTTTTTGGGAACATTTTCTTTATTTTTGGCACATACGTCAAAATAACACCGATAGAAATTTTGGATTGTTTTTTGTCTGATATTATCTGGACGTATATGAGACATACTTAAGTAAGCAAAATTCTTACTTTTAGTATTTATTACTACAGTACTAAATAAATAAATTACGATTAACAAAGCATTTTTAATCCGCCTAAAGGAATTTCATCCATCTCTTATTATAAAAGAAAGCTTTCAGTGTTTAATATAATAGCAACAGTACGAGTATGTACTCAGAATCCTAACGAAAAAAATGTTACTTACTGCGCCATTGGAACCAAGCACAGAATGGTCGCTCTGGTAATGATATCGATAGTTCTATAATAAAAATTTTGGAAAATATATTGAAGGATTTTAATCATATTGAGAATATCATTCTTTGGAGCGACTCTTGTGTGCCAAAAAATAAAAATAAAATATTTTTGTCTGCTAGTTTTGGCATTTTATATAAAAATAATAATGTAAAAACAATTACTCAAAAATTTTCAGAGCCGGGACATTCCCAAATTCAAGAAATTGACTCTGTCTACAGTGCAATAGATCGATTTCTAAAATTAAAAGAAATTCACAGTTCTTTAGATTTAATAATAAAATTAAAAAATTACCACTCCAAAAAGTTTAAATTGAATATTATTGAAATGTTACCTACAGATTTCAAAATTTATTCAGTTATTGCGCATTAACAAAATTTTCATTTACTAAAATTAAAGCAATTAAGTATAATAAATTTAATTTATTTTCTTTATCCTATAAAGCATCTGTAAGTAAAGATGAATTTCAGTCATCAAATTTAAAAAAACAAACGAGAAAAGGAGTTTTTTCAAAATCAGAAGAAATGTTTGAAAAGGAACTCAGTATATGTCCAAAAATAAATATTTCTGAATATAAAAAAAATGATATTAAAAGCCTTTTCCCATATCTTCTATACAATGACGTTCAGTTTTATTCAAAACTATTTACATAAGTTATAATACTGATTCTAGAATTATCTATGGTGTATTTAAAAAACATACTTTTGATTCATAAAAGTTTTATGAAATAAATTTTGAATTAAAATTTATTTTATATACCTCTAAAAAATGAAAATTAGTTTTTTATTAATTTAGTCCTTTAATTTTAATGTAACGGCAATAAAGGGAAGTTAAAGAAATCTATTCTTTATGATTTCTTATTACGTTTTATCTTTTTTTCTTATGAAAAATCTTTTAAATATATTCATTTATGTACGTACGTCAAGATAACGCAAAATTTTTTTATTTGAAAAATTCCATAGATTTTTTGCCGTATATCCACGAAAATGGCGCGTACGTCATTATAACATAAAATTTTTTTACCAAACGTGGATATACGGCAAAATGGCCCTTAAATATCTCCGAAAATTTAAGAGATAAAGTCCTGGTGATTGAACACATCGAAAGATCTAATAATTTAAGCCTCAAAAATGGTCGTAACTCATTTTTTTTGATTTTGTGATATACGTCCAGATAACTTCGGGACGACGATATGTATATACAGATGTGTAATTTTTTTACACGAGTACTTTGATAATATTCAGAAATAAGCAGAAATTTTAGACAATTTTGACATATGTATGGAGGTAATAAAAATAGATTTTTTCTATCGTTTATAAGGTTGGCAATATTTAAAATTTCCATTCCAATATAAATTTTTAAGGCCCATTATCGGTAAGTTAACCGATAGTTAAAATTAGGACGTGTAGTTGCAACTTGTTGTCTTTAATGCCGAAAGTAATCGTTTCTTATTCTGGTATTGCCGTCTTTTAAAAAATATAATTTTTATTTTAAAGCTAAGTTATAATAACGAAAAACATTTAAATATCACTTTATTCCTCCCATTAATGAAAGGCAAGTTGTTTATAAAGTTGGCAATACAGTGCACTCGCGGTAACGTGAATACCGTCTAACGTGAACATCGCTTTACGTGAACAACCTTTTGTTTACATTGACTATTCTGTAACGTGAACAAACTCAGAAAGCTCTATTACGTGAATCATTTTTTTTCTTGCATATGACTCTGATATGCTTAGCTTGCCAATTTTTCTTGTGTTGATGATACCACTGAAATCCATGACATTTGGCAAAAAAAAAAGAAAAAAATTAATCAGCACCATTACTTTCTCGTGATCTCGCTTTGTTTTAGTTTTGTTTTTAATAATTGAAATAACAAAATAATTTTTACTTTCAAGCGTGTAAAACAAAGCTTTATATTGAAAATGTTTATACTTTTGTCATGAAACTGTACAATCGCTAAAGCGAACAATATCGCTAACATGAACTCCCTTGGTTTAAATTAGTTCACGTTACCGCGAGTGCACTGTACTGTTTAAAGCTTTTTAATTTTTCATGAAATTAAAGACAATTACGTTTTTTTTTTTTTTTTTGTTTTCTTAAGAATTATTTAAAAAGTTAGTAACATATAACCGTATTTATACTCGTACTTCTATTGCTGTAAAACTAGTTATGGATGTGGGCTTTGCTATCAATACAGTAGTAGAAGGTGGTGGTGACACAGACTTTGGCAAATAGAAAAACAGCATTGACAGTGACATACAGTCGCATTTAGACGACAGGAAACTTAAAAAACCAAACAAATTTGTTGATTTAAGAAGAAAAAAGAAAAAATCAAAAGTAAAAAAGATAAGATTTGAGAATAAAATTTATGTGTAATTTATACAAAACGTTTAACGCAAGACAAAAAAAAACAACAACAACAACCAAAATTTGAATTAAAAATGCTAATATAAAATTTCGGTGAGATACTTTTGTTGTATTGTTTCGTTTTTTTCGTACCGCAAAGTTGGCAATGCCGATTGATACTGGTACACAAACATGTGTAAGCTTAACACTTTGAAAATGAAAAAATGTCTGCTTTAGGTGAAATAAAAAATATATAATAAATAAATAAATAAATAAAAATAACAATTTGAAATTAAAATATAAAGCAGAAGAAAATAAACCAGCCAAATACTCGTATAAACAAAAAATTAAAAACAGCCACCGGAAATGGTTTGGTTTTAGAGTTAAACATATAAAAGCAAAATAAAATATGTGTTGATATGTTATTTATGCATGTTCGATCATGTTTAATTAACCGAGATAAATAGTGTTTTAATCAAAGCCTAAAATAAAATAAAAAAATTTCTTTTGTGTTTTTATTTATAAGGTATAAGCACTTACTTATTTAAGTGACTTATGTATGTTTGACAGCCAATCAATCATTATTTATAATAAGAAGTACATTTATTACAAAACAAAACGTAAGGCTGACCAACTAGGCAAATTAGCGCCAAGGCCAGATTATCCATGCACTGTATAGTATCAGCTACTAAAATCGTTGCAGTTAATTACTTTATGAATTTTAGCGTGACTTAAGCCGAAAAATAGCATTATGACAACGGCCAACCATATTGTGCCAGATTAGTTACAATTATTATTACTTAGTTCGAATTATTTTTCAGAGAATAAATTAAAATTTTTCAGAGAATAATTTAAATTTTCACATATTGCATTGATTTCGACAGATTTACATGCAAGAAAACAAGAAAAAAAACAAAATTCGGTGAAAATTCCAATTCAAAATAGGCCCAAATTTGTCGGGAAATTTTTATTAATAAAAAAAACATTTTATATTGTATACGAGCTTAACGTCGTAAGTATAGCAAAAACTTAGCATGCGCGTTAATTATGATGAAAGGAGTTGTTTAAATCTTTGAAAATCAGCTGTTTTTGTATAAAAGAAACTTTGTAAATAAACGTGGCTTATTTACTACAATTTATCATAATAAAAACGTGAGAACGTGAGCATTTTTGCTTGTTTTGCAATTTAATGAAACTGTTGCTGCTGCAGTAGTAAATTGAGAACCGAGTTTTGTTTTGTGCGTTTATGCCATCATAGTGTTACAAATGTAGCAAACCATGTCAAGCCATAACGAGATATAGGCTAGTATATGCTACGATTGCTTGTTTGCAAGGCTTGCAAGAGCGTTTGCAACGAAGAGTAATTACCGCTTATATTTTGTTGTTGGTGGGGTTGAAGAGAGTATTACTAAGTACGATTTTTACAACGTGTAAAAGCATACTTTATTTGCCAAGATTGAAAATTTATATCATTGGAAAAAATTACAAAAATATAAAAATATTCATTAACGATTATTATTTTTCAATCTAAGGGAAAATCCCTAAATATGAAAGTCAAAAAATACATACATATGTATGTATAAATGTACATCGATTAGATAGTTGGAAATGCATCACACTGTCAGATTATTAATTTACAGATAAAAATTCGTTATAAATGCGATCTCTTCCAAGTCTAATCCATCTCCTTCTTGGCAGATCGTAATACGCGATGTATGCATATGGAGTGGTTAAATTTTGGTTATAGAAAGGGATACTAAGATTTTTATTGGACTCGAGCGTAATCTTTTTAATTTTGAATGAATTTGAGAATAGACAAGTAATATCTATAACGGCGCTAATTAAAAAAAAAATTATGGTAAAAACTGAGATAATTTTCGACTTTATGCTTAGAAACCTGTGTGCTAAACTAGATATTGCGGAGTGATGGCTAAACTACACCAAACATATCGCCTTAGATAAAAAGATAAGTCTAGATAAAAATTAATGCAAACATCTAATATTAAAATTTTTATTTGGTTTTTATGGATGAATCAATATACACATATTTTTTTTAATTTTTATTAAAAAAAAAAGAAACAATAACGTTTTTTATTTGGTTGGCAATTTATGTCGAGCGTTTCAATATTTTGATTTATTTTAAATGTTTTATTTATTTTAATTAGTTGTTCACAAATTTAAAACACAAATAAATTAAACATTTTTGTATAAAATTTAATTTAAATTTTTAAACAAAAGCCTTTACGTGTGTGGACCATAAATTAGACGCCGAATGTTGTCAATTTGTTAAAACATTCATGAAATTTCAAATTCAATAAAATATTACGAATTTGGCTCATCTGTTTTGTTAGTTTCCAAATATTAAGTCTTTTATATTTTATTGTTATTAAAATGCTATTCATATGCAAATTTCATAGAAGAATTAAAGCAGAGAAACATTGTTAAGATAAATGGGTTTTAAATAGTCGTTAATTACAATTTAAATTTGTTGATGTTCTTGTTTAACTGTTGTCTTATTTTAAACAAAATATTATTGATTCTAATGACATTTCGTTTAAACGAAATAATTAAATTTATGTGTTTTCAAATAATAAGCCAAACAGTTTAAAAAGTCGTATGTAAATACTTACTGATAAGAGCCATGAGTATTGAGACAAGTACCGCCATGTTTACAGGGATTATTATTGCATTCTTCAACATCATCGATACAATTAGTGCCTTTAAAGCCTGTAGGGCATATGCATTTATAACTTGTCCCTCCTGCTAATGAGGTACAAGTGCCGCCGTTACGACAGGGTGAGGTGGCACAAATATTTTTCGTTTCACAGTGTTTTCCTAAACAGAGCAAAATATAATGAAAATAAAAATAATAACATAAATAATTGTTTTCATCTAAAAATTGTTTATATCGAAAAACATTTTTATTTATTTTTAATAACCTGCCAAAGTTTTATAGAAATTATGTAAAATATTTTTTTTAACAAAAATTTTACCTGTATAACCGTTAACACAAGCACAAGTGTATTCCTTTAAAGTTTTGAGATTGCAAGTACCACCATGATGACAAGGCGATGAATCGCAGGCATTTGGTACCTTAATTTCACACAGAGATTCGGTAAAACCGAGTGGGCACAGACAAGAAATGCCCAAACGATCATTACGATAGGAAACCTGACAGGTACCACCATTTTGACAACGTCCAGGACCGGTTAAACAGGGATTGGGATATTCACAGTAATCGCCGACAAATTTTGCACTGCAGCTGTAATTTAAAGAAAAACAATATCAATAAATAATTTAAAGACAAATTTTATTTTACACTGATAAGTTAAATTTTGAAAAACTTCTCATTTACATATGTAAGTATGTAATATTCCCTTTGGTAACTCACGTTTTTATAACCTTTCTATAATCATTTATGCTATTGCTGATTCTTTAACTATGTTGTCAATATATAATTATTTTACAATTTTGTAGGTTTTTCTTTAGGTTCTTGTGTTATAAAACAAAAGATTATCTCAATACGTAACTATTGTCAACTGTATTGTCAAAATTATTTGTATTTTAAAATTCACTTGATTCTAATATGTGTCATTATAATTTTATATACATATGAATGTATGAACATATGTATTGGGTCATATAATAGTTAGTAAGGATTTCATATCCATTGACGTAAATAAATAACCAAATTGTCCCTTAAGGAAGTAAATTACAGGGTGTTTTTTATTGAGGTATAGAACTTTAAGTTGCCATCACTTTTTTAACTGGCGGCCATTTTGTCAGCTGTCAAGTGATTAATATTTAGTTTGGTTTGCCATTTCATCATGAACAGGTTGACAAAAGAACAACGCTTGCAAATCGTACAAATTTATTTCAAAAATAATGGTTCAGTTCGCGAAGTTTACCGCAAGCTCCGTCCATTTTATGGTCGACATAATCGTCCATCAGAGCAATTAATTCGGTTAACCATGGATCGTATTCGCACTACGTTTACTCTATGTGATAATACGCATCCGCAGAGACGTCGAACAGTGCGCACCGAAGAAACAATTGCCGCTGTAGAGCAAAGTGTTGAAGAGAACCCGAATGAATCGATTCGCCACCGTGCACAGCAATTGGAGCTTTGTCCATCAACTTTATGGAAGATTTTGCGCAAAGATCTTGGCTTGCGACCTTACAAGATCCAGCTTGTGCAAGAATTAAAGCCGCGAGACCATGCAATGCGTCGTGATTTTGGTGTATGGGCCGAAAATGAGATTGATCTCGATGCTGATTTTCATCGCAAAATTTTGTTCAGTGATGAGGCTCATTTTTGGTTGAATGGCTACGTCAACAAGCAAAATTGCTTTGGAGTGAAGAGAATCCACATGAGACCCTTGAGACGCCATTACATCCACAAAAACTGACTGTTTGGTGTGCTCTATGGGCTGGTGGAGTCATTGGGCCATACTTCTTCCGAAATAATGCTGGAGAGTCAGTTACCGTTAATGGAGACCGGTATAGAGCAATGATAACCGACTATTTTGTTCCCGAATTGGATGGCATGAATGTGGATGAGTTGTGGTTCCAACAAGACGGCGCTACATGCCACACAGCGCACGTCACAATCGATTTATTGAAGTAAACATTCGATGAGCGCATAATTTCGCGGAATGGACCTGTCAATTGGCCACCAAGATCGTGTGATTTGACACCATTGGATTATTTTCTTTGGGGATATGTGAAGTCGCTCGTCTACGCCAACAAACCAGAAACATTAGGAGACTTGGAAGCCAACATTCGAGGCGTTATTGCCAACATACGGCCCCATATGCTCGAAAAAGTGGTTGAAAATTGGACCTGTAGAATTGGCTTTGTTCGAGCTAGCAGCGGCGGCCACATGCCCGAAATCATATTTAAACATTAATGGCATAAAATTATCATTCCAATAAAGCCAAATTGATGGACATTAAAACGATTTTCTTGTGTTTTATTTCAATTCGAAGTTCTATACCTCTAAAAAAACACCCTGTATTTTGCGTATGGATGGGGCCAAAATCTTTCTGTGGATCAGGAAGGGGAGTTTGGAAAAGCATACTAATGGAAAAAGAAGACAGGGAGAGAAACTTGCAGTTTTTAAGTCAGCCTGGCCTTAGACTTTCCAAACTTTTTCTTAGTAACTACATATAATAGGAGAAGATTTGAGTCGTGCATTAAATTATCTAGGAATAATGTGAGAATATTTGCGAGACTTTAAATAAGATAGAAATCGCTTCGAGTGATATGTGCAGATTCTGTTGTGACGAGGCGGTCAAGTCATCAGAGCACATACCAGGCAACAGTGCAGCATTGATGCACAGTAGAAAGATATACCTCGGTGATTATCGAATAACAGATGGGGACTTGTCAGAGTTGGCACCGGCCGACGAAACTAAGGCAAATACTATAAAACCCTAGTTAACTTGAGGGCTGTACAATAGATCTACAGGTCAAAATACTTTAGTATGAATGAATGAATTTCAAGTCAAAAATTAACTATCGTTTGCGACATATGTTTGCAGATTAAGCTCATTTGAAACTAAACATAAGGCGCTTAACATCTATCTATCTATATCTATGTATAGATATATTCAACATTCCAATACAATGCACTGCATTTAGTAGGAGTTTACCCCTGAGTATTGGTCTTAAATAAAAAAAAAACAAAGATGAGCATTTTAATCAAAGAATTGTGTTTAGCGTTTAAGCTCAAATTCGGTTCAATGACTGTGTCAATATCAAAACAAATTGCCGAAGACAATCCTCAAAACATTAACGAATCACTATTACATCCATTAACATTTTAATCTGAATTTTTGTTTACAAAACTTAATCAGCTAAAGGAAATTTGTTAACTATAGTTTGGAACACGCAGGTTTAAGAAAAAAAAAAGATGTTGTAAAATATTAAATTTAGATAAAGTGTGCTATTATAATTGTACAAGTGGATACTCGTATCACTCATATCTTGAAATCGAATATTTTATTTCATACTTCGCAGAATATATAGAGTAGGATATTTCACTATAAATTTATGTAATTCTTGCACAAAAATTTTCTCATGCCAATAGATTTAATTAAATAATTGCTATGCTGGTTCGAAAACATTGTTTCATAAAAATAATTTAAAATAATTTGTCTTGGAAACACTTTGTCATGTGAGACATAATACAAGTATTGTTTATAATACAGGTGGCACTTGTTTGCAGGCGTTTTATAAAAAATTCGAACGATTTTAAAAATGTTTTAATTAATTTTCTTTATCCATTTATCTACATACACTTTCATTAACAAAATAACTTTTTAATTTTTTTTACTAAAAATCAAATCCTGTTCAAAGTAAACACTTACATAGGCAACATACCTGAACGTTAAAACAATGGAATATAAATTTTGAAAAACAAAACATGCTGGTGATTGTCAACTAGTGGGTTTGTTAGTTATGCGTGCGCATGCACGTATGTAAGTGTGTAGTGTAAGGCTATTTAGTGGGTCTGTTTGCGTTTAAAGAGCGGGTCTTTTTGAGATAAACATTTTGCAGTCCATAGTTTTCAACGAAATATTTTATTTCAAATGAAACAAGAGAAAATTGCCAAGATGTGGAAAAAAAAAATAAAAATAAATTGTTTTACAACTCCTGAGAAAAGCAGCATCAACGCTAATTATAAAACGTTTTGGTATGATTTACTCGGAACTAGTAACAGCAGCAATAACAACAAAGCATACGAATATATGTATACTCGTAAATTGATGCACTCTGTACGAACATTAATATCAAGTATGAGTTAAAAAGTAACAACAAACGTTTTTTTTTTGTAACTCATTTTAAATATAATTTACAGTAGCAATACATCAGCAGTAACAGTAGTTGGCAACGCATTGGCTACATCTCCCCATCAACTTTATCATCATTATTGCCTTTTAAATAAAACATGGATGCTAATGTAACGTGGGTTTCAGTTTATAGACAAGTTTTATAAGGCTGCTAACCATGTAGAAATAGTAAATATATCATTTATATATGTTTGTAAATTTGTATTTATTTACTAATATGTTGCATGCCATTCCTTCTTTAGAGATAGACAAGTAGCAAGAAGTTGCAACAAGAAATAATAAATGAACAAAAAAAATCATATAAAGCTCAAAAAGATCCGCTCACAAAGTTTAAAAAAATGATGAATCTTCTATAGTACATACAGATATTCAAGCATTAGATAAAAAGAAGTGGAAACACTCGAGGAAAGACATAAGTTTGAAACAAAATTAAAAAAAGGATATGTATTAAGAATATATAATACGAGTATTTATATGCATTTGGCTACTCTATTCAAATTATAATTATTCCTTTAATATTTATTTCGTAAAAAGTTGGAAAATTTTAATCATGGAACGCTACCACTGTTACGTCCAACGTTTGTGAATTGGCTGTTTTTTTTTTAAGACCAATACTCAGGGGTAAACCCCTCTCATTGGAATGTGAAGATGGTTGATAGAAGGTTTATTTTTTCACAGATGTTTGTATATTTTGCGCCTTTTTTTTTTGTTGATGAAACAAGTTGCTGTAAATTTGTCCACTCAAGAGCCAGTGTTATAACTTCACCCTCGAATGATCAAACAGTAATTGCCTCATCTGTCGGTGGATGTTTAAATATGAATGGTGAGCGTCTTCAGTAGATTAGCTGTTATCTTCCCAGAAGGTGGCGCTGTACTCCTGATCATTGGTTTCTGGTGGAATGGATTAGAAATATCAGGGGGCGGTTTCTTGCTGTAGGGGGGGAATCTCTATTTTTTTTTTAATTTAATTTTTAAATTGTAATTTTAGAAAACCGCAAATTTTTATTTTTATAATTTTGTCCTTCGCTGGGATTGAACCTTGGTCGTGTGAGTTTCTGTGCGAGCGCTCTACCACTATGCCACGACCCCCCCCCCCCCCCCCCCCTCCAAAAGAAAAGAAAAAACACTGAACGAAAACAACGCATTTTTTAATAAAACCATCTTTAGTGATGAGACCATGATAACCGATTTTTTGTAGCCACAATTGGCTAATGTTGATATTAATGACCTTTGTTTTTGGAAGGTAGGCGCCTCAAGTCACGCAGCCGGCCAAATAATTCATATTGCCATTTAGCGTTGTCAATTGGCCGCCTCTTTCTTGTAATTTAACGCCTCTGGATTATTTTCTCTGAGGCCATTTGAAAGACCACAAATAACTGACACTCTGAAGATAAAATTCGGCGCTGCATTGATATTTGACATTTGCTAGACATCATATGTCATTATAATTCCCCATGTCTCTAGTTCACATTGGTACCAATAAAACTGAATTGTCAAAAAAAATGTATTTTAAAGCCAATTTACTAACCAACCTCTAATTTACCCACCCTTTATATACAAGCAATCGTGAATATTAAAACTTTGTTTAATAATTTTTAATATGCATATGCGTTCTAATAAAAAAATATAGAGTCATCTAATGTTTTAAGTGGTATTCCTTTCTAATTAACTGACCACCTTTTTTTGAGTGTTTAATTTACGCACTATTATTAGAGAGCAAAAAATAAAAACTGAACTGACTACGATTTACAAGATGAAAGACATTTGGTTTCTGACAACCCTGCCCGCTACTAACGCCACCATCACCACCAGCAAAATTTAAGATTGTTAGACCAGTTTTTTAAGTGATTGTTTTATTCCTTTTTTTTCTTTTCTATTGAAAAGATAACTGTATTGCTACTTTAAAAGCTTCTATTAGAGACTTGGCCGTTGGACAACCAAATAGCCAGTTCTCCAAAAGCAACAACGGCACAACATTTTAAATAGTTTAATGTTTCTATTTGTTTTAACACAAACTCTTATGCATTTACGTTATTAACCGTAAGTTATTAGACGCTGGACATACTGACTGACGGGCGAACCATTTTTTAATTCATTTTCACTTGCAATAAACGCTGCATAAATCACGCACTTTGTGGAGTCAAATGAAGAAAAATGTGCTGATTTTTTTTTCTTGTTTCTGTAATTTCTTGGCCATTTTATTTATTTCTTTTTTCAAGTAGATCGATCAGTTAATAAAAATAAGAAGAAAAAAATATCTTGCATAGTCATATACACCATTTTCTATTACTTTTTTTTTAAATTTAATAGATTTTAATCGCTTTATTTTAACATGAGTTTTAATGTATCCAACCATGGCAAGCCATATTCAAAGTTGGGTTGGGAGTTTATTATTAAACTAAAGCGCCATCGACATAAGCATGGCCACTTCTTTATTTCCATTGGTTTCACTAATCTAACATGTTTCAAATGCATACACTTTCATATATTTTATTTGAATCATACTGTATATTCCCATAATTTATTTCTTTATTACAGAATTAAACCACATTTCAAAAGAGATGAAAAGACTGGATTCCGTTTCTAATAAACAAACAAACAAACGAAAATTGTAAATGAGGGAGATGCGTGGTATTCCGAAAACCACAAAAATTATTTTTTTTGTAGTTATCTCAAAAGCAAATTCTATGAGAAAAATTATTATTTACATACTTGTAGACGTGCATACATACATTAGAAAAGTGTAAAAAATAGCAGATATGTATGTATGTATGAATATTTATATTTGTATGACACTGATAAAATAGTAAACTTTATAGAGTTAGTGGTAATATTTCGAAAAAAATACAAAAAACCGCAACACTAAGATGATCAAACAGTTTGAATATGTGACGAATGCGTGTGAACTTTTTTTCAACTAATCACAAGCATACATACCATACATACTCGTATGTATGTACATATAAATTAATTTTTCTAATAATTTAAAGAAATCTATAACAGATATTGAAAAATTTGATATTTTTATGAAAAGCTATTAAGGATTTTAGTTTCTTTGTGAGTACTTTTAAGTCTTAAACTAGATATACACACAGATGCAAATATTTTTGTCAAATATTTGATGAGAAAAGCATGTTGTCTCGAACTTAATTAATTAAAAATTTTAAATTTATTTCTTGTGTTTATCTGTTTTTAAAAAATTTTTTTATGAAATGTTTACATTAAACACAATTTTTGTATAATATGTTTCATCAAATATTTGACAAATGTGAACGTACCTTAAACAATCTTAAGAATTTTAGGGAGCAAAATAAAAAAAAGACTTCATATCACTGTTGTTTACGGGAAAGCAACAAGTTGCCAATATGTGTATTCTACAAATTGCATATAATCTTGGGTCGATCGATTATGACAACCAAAATACCCAAATAATGCACTAAAAGTGGACACGATGAGACTACCACTTTTATTGCTCGTATTATAGAGTTTTAACTATTTTTACTACTTCTTCGATTCTTAAATGAATTATATTTATAAATAGCTATATCTGCCTATATAAAAGGTTTAGGGGTCATTTAGGTTTTTACCTTTAACTCTTGTAAAAACTCTTAGGCCCATTATTACAACTTTACTGATGAGACCATGACAGGTAGACACCGTCACATACAGCTTCAGGCTCAAGGTAAGACAATCCTCCAATAACTTCATCAGTCACTTTAGGTTAAAGTTTACTTGTAACTTGTCTGATAAAAATCCTACTTTTAACCAGGGACCGTAAATAATGATTATTGTTCGTTTTTTTAAATCAAAAAATCAATCACTTAGAACAGACATAAACAAAAATTTTTTGCACCATTATTATTATTTTTTAACAATCTTTGCATATCCGTCATGATTTTTAAATTTTTGATTTTTAAAGTTTTCTTCAATGGTAATGATTATTTTTGAATAATATTAATAAAAATCAGCCATAATCAACATTTTTGAGCAAAAGAAATAAAAATCAAAAATAATCATTATTTATGATTTTTATTTTTTTCGCTCATGTATGGTACTATTCAATTACCATACATGAGTGTAAAATGGCTGATTGATATAATAGAACTGGTTTAATTTTAAATATATCACGTTGCAAGAATTAAAGAACGCTGTAACCGACAAAAAATCGAAAATGCATTTTTTGCATCATTTTTATCCGAAAAAAAAATAGGCGTCGATTGGTCCCGGTCCCAGATTTCTATGATGAAAGGAAATTCACTTACCCAGGTTTTTTGGCTCTGGTGAACATTAACAACGATATGCACTTTGTAAGGTGATATTCATAATAGAGAACTCTTGCCTTGAAAGCATTACTATGATTTACTTATTAAGGGGCAAATGTCTAAACGGTTTAAAACTTTAAAATAGCCAATAAGACGATGAATGAATGTTAGGAAAAACTAATACAGCTCAAAAAAAAACAATGTTTAACAGTTCAAATAAGCGAGGACGGAAGAGAAGTCTGAAATAATTTCAATTAATCAAAACTAAAGATGCGAAAAAAAACAAGTATGATATTGACAGTGGAGGGTAAAAACAACTACAAACTACTTATGGTAATCTGAACACGAACTAGTTGACTTGAATGAGCTACAATAAAAAAACTTTAGTATTTTAAAATCTAACCAAGCAATTAAAACTTTTTTTTTTGTTTTATTAAAACAAAATATCAATTATTTTTTAACTTCCCATAGATTTAGGTTATCGATTAACTATGTAGTTAACGAAAAAAAAACTTAATTTCAGAAAAAGTAATATATCATAAATTGAAATCATTTCAAAGACGAACGCTGTTTACCAGAGAGTTTAATTTGTAAGCTTCAATATTTGTTTAATGGCTGTAATGGCAGTTGTAAACCCAGATAAGCAATAGAAAAACGAATGAAAAAAATTTAACAAAAATATCTTTGCATACAAGACGAGTACACTAAACTACAGTTTTAAACAGAAAAAAATTCTCTAATTTTAACTGATTTTTATTTTTTATTTTTGTCTAACAATTACAGGATCTGATAAAATAAAACCTTTTTTGAAATAAAAATTAAAAAGGCAGCAACAAAAATAAACCATGTCTTGCATTTACACGGTTATCGCCACAATTGTATCATAATCACCAGGAAAGTTTAAGACAAAGACAAAACAAACCAACAAAAAACAAATACAGAAAAAAAAGAAGGCAGTAAACATGTACCAAAGATTACATATCACCAAAAAAAAAAAAAAAAAAACAAAAACCTTATGATACAAGAAATTAAAGTTTTATACAAAAGTATGTGGTAAGTAAGTAGGTACGAGTATGATGTATGTATGTACGAGTATAACGTTTATTATCAACGTATGTATGGAGAATTTCAATTAGCTTACAACCTAAAAAAAATCAAAGAAAAGAAAAAACAAGTTCAACAAAAATGTTATATCCACAGTGATTGAAAGAGAGTTGGAGAAGAGAAAAGAGAGTTACCAACTTTAACTTGGTATAGGTAACATTATAGGCAGGCAGTTCAACAAAAGTAGGTAGAGAATGACATATTCCCGGTATACTTGTTTAAACATACATACATACACATATTCAAACTTTATACATCTACACTATATAGAATCGAAAAGTTTACTTTTTTATTCGCTTTAAATATTTTTATACAGATATTGGTAATATACATACATACATATGTACATATTCTTGCAATATATGGTTTTAAAGATGCATTAACTTCAACATTTTTATGATGCTCTTTCAAAAAAACAAAAAAAAAAATTGGTGAATCATCTTAAGAAGAGAAACAAAACCCTGGATAAATCATTGGGTTTGTTAAGGCATACAAAAAACACTAAAGAATTATAATTTTTTCTTTTTTCTTTTTTTAATAAAGGTGAAATTCTTTAACTGTTATGCTAAAGAAGTATATGTATGTATAAGCAATTATTTTGTCATTTAGGACGGTTATTAATGATTTAAAAATTAAAATATTTATATATGCAAGACTAATTACTTAATTTGTACAGCAAATAAAGTTATACAAAATCATAATTGGCAACTCATTAAAAAAGCCATTAAACAGAGTTGTCATTTAAGAAACGAAATAACTAAAGCGACCAGCAGAATTTTAATAAAAACTGAAAATTTTATAAATTCTCATACATACATAACTGGCCTTTACAACCCTGTGTCAGGATTACGGCCTCGCTTCTCGCAGCACTCATGTTATGTGTGTCAATTTTTATCCATGAGTACCGGGACCTACAGTTTAATGTCGACTCCGAACGACAGACTTGAGAAGCTTGTTCATGGCAATTAGTTACTCTCAGAGCTTTTGCCAGAAGACTGCTGAGAGGTAGTCGCCGAAAGAAATATTTTTTTCATATTTTTTTTTTTGAAGATGTCAGAGCCTGGAGTCGAACCCAGAGTCCATGTCTTAGTAAGCCAACACACTAACCACTAGACCACGGCGACTACATAAATAAATTCTCATAGATTCTCATAAAAATATCAGACGAAATGGCATGCTTAACCTAAACTAGTAAGCTGAAAACTAATTCTATAAATTTTAGAGGATCATATTCTTAATACTCCATGTTCTTGTGTTGAAAATATAATTAATGTAAACCTCTAACCTTTTTGAGACTTTTTCCTATAAATCAAACAAATGTGAAAAACCTTCCTTCCTTTGATTAACAAAAATATTCATTGCAGTTAAATTTGATCTAATTAAAGCGTTTCTGACGAAACAAATGTCTAAAACCATTTTTCTTCCAGAAACAGTAAGATAATGCGTAAAATTAATATATTTTTATTTAAATTATTGAATTAATTAAAAAAAAATAAAATCAAACATTTGATACCATCAATAGGTATTCAATTTAAATACCGTCACATATTTTCATATGGTTTTGGTCTTTACGAAACATAAGTATGCCAAATGAAATTAGAACGTACTCTAATTCAAATTTTTACACATGCTTTGTCAGATGACTTTTACAGAAGCGATCTTTAAATGCTTTTACCCGGCATGATTTTATTTTGCAATGTTGGCTTACAAAGATGGGAGCTCTGTGTTTAAACCCCAGCTCTACATCTTCAAAAAAAGAAATATGAAAAAATATTTCTTTTGACGACTAGCTTTTGGCAGTCTACTGGCAAAAGCTGATAGCCATGAACAAGCTTCTCAAGTCTGTCGTTCAGAGTGGTTGGAGCAAATTTTATAAACTTTGTACTGGAGCCCCCTTAGGGAGTGGAGATAGGGGGTAGGTATGTTCGAAAAAAAAAGTTGGAGGTAAAATATTAGTGAGGGTCGGTCTTTCATTTTATCCCTATAGGGGCTACTTCAGTGCAGTTGTGGAGCTTTTTGTAGATTTTTATTCCTTCAATCCAACTTTTGACCCCGATGAAGAGCCATTTGCTTTTACGAGATGCATACCTATAATACTTTTTAAGAAAATTACAATTAAGTAAGTGTAACTTTGTGCATTTTTGTACTGTTTTCCGAATTTCAAGACCTCATGTTTCGGATCTAGATGTATCAGTGCTCCCAAACTTTGTATTTAGTTTAGTTCTATGATATACTATATTTCTACAAAAAATCATAAAATTCGAAAGGGGGTGGTTTACATCCACCGGTTGGTTGATTTGACTTGGAATATCCCATGTACGTATATATAAAAAATATTTCGTCATATTAAATGCAAACGGACGTAACTACACAAAATTTCGAAATTGATTATGGTTCGTTTTGTCAAAATACATGTTTGTGCAAAATTTTAGATTCCTACGATCAAAAATGGCGATTTTATTAACGAAATTCAAACGGACGTAACTATAAGGGATGCCAATCCTTATATCTCGATCTTGAAAATTATGTGATTTTCAGGATTTACAAAATTTTTGATTTTAAGGTTTTTTGCTTCTCCTGTAAAAAAAAAAGTGTAGTTACGTTCGTTTGCATTTAATATGACGATATAAAAGAAACAATTCTTTACATTGATAACCATTTACAATTTTTCAATCTGATGCATAGGTTTTTAAAAGAAAATTTAAAACTTCAAATAGACAGATGTTGCACATCTGCACCTGATAGAATTCTATTCACAAAACACACACAACCTGTGTGTTTGCATTTCAAATGTCATTAGAAAAATGGTCAGGTAAAAACAAACAAAATAAGAAAACAAAGAAAATAAAAATCAGTTAAAATACCAAGAAAATATAACACAATAAGGTAAGAACGTTAAAATTGTTGATAATTTAGGATTAGGAATTAACAAAAAAAAAATATTTCAGTTTTTCTGTATAGACGACTTGTGCACATTTCTATTTGCACAAACATTTGAAAAATGTTGTAGAAGGTTGATTATTATGTTAAAGAACACTTGGAAATAAAAAAAAACTAATGGAACTATCAAGTACGAATTTACGATGCAATATACGAGGTTACCCTGAATGCAGTGCGATTAATATAAAGCCTGTTTGGCTGTTTGTTTTACAAATTTACATTTTAACACCGGTAGATAAAAATGGAAATCAAATGGTACAGGTACAAAGTACATCGGATTCGTTGTACCAGTAATACTAGGTTAGGACACTAGTCATTGCTCGAAATTGAGTTCTTGGTTCAAGATCTGCTCGATTAAAACTCCAGACCACCTATGGTGTAGTAATAGTGATAAGAAAATGTGTTTATTACTTCAGAAGAGGTGTATTTTTTTGTCGAAATCCTAAATAAATATGATTTATCGATTTTTAACATTAAATTTTGCGAAAGAGTTTAAAATAAATCTTACAACCCTGCGAGGGATTAGTTAATATATTGTATTTTAATTCGGCATTATTGTTTTTATAGCAAAGTACAAGTGATATGTAGGTGTCTTATGAATCGACCGCTAGATGGCGGTTTATTCACATAATGTATAACGAAACCGTATTCGTATATGTAACAGTGACATATTTTTCTTATTGTAAACGGGAGTTTTTTTTTATTGCGGTATGTGTTTACATAAAATGTTACACTCAGTTGAATTATTATAAAAATTTGGAAAATTCTACATGGGCAGAGAATCAAGCGAACTTCCAATTAAACAACGAAAGGTATTGATAGATCTACACATTAATGGCAAATCCTTATTGAAAATAATAAAGCGTGGTGGCAAAATATAAAAAAACGGACATTGCATCGAATTATAAACTGGAACAATTTCAGGAGGCACTGCTCATTTCTACGTCGCCAACTTTGCATCGATTCTTCTCTAAGTAGCGTTACATTGGCGGTAAGTTTTGAACAGATCTTTGGATTTCACGCTACATCTCAAACAGTTCGAAATTACATTAAAAAATGTCGATTTAAAAAACCATTTGTTAGCATGATTAATAAGCAAAAACGGCTTGCGTTTGCCAAAAAGTATCAAAATAAAGATTTCAACTTCTGGAGATGAGTTATTTCTACGGATGAGTCCAAATTTAATATAAACGTTAAAATTTAGTGAGAGAATAACACGAACTTATTTATATTGCCTATTTCATATTGAGAAGTATATAATAAAACAGCTAAAATGGCAGCAGTGGCAAAATTACATAGCAAGCAATGAAGTGGTAGTTACGCATATACTTATGTGTGTGTATTTGCCTACTGGGTTAAGTGCAATAAAACAGTATATCGAGCCGTAACCGCCAAAAAAGCGTAACCAACAAAAATAAAATTTTAAAGGAGAAGGTTTTTTTTAAATATCTTCGTTGTTTTTGCAGTTATTGTCATGAAATTTAGTATGTAAGTGTTATTTTTCACGATTTATACAATACATTTAAAATTGCTCACATTTTAGAATAATAACGGTAATTTTTGTCGCTTACGCTTTTTTCGCTGTCACTCTTGTAACCTACTGATGATATTTGTGTCAGTTAAGCTAAAAAATCTTTTTTTAGAGAAACAAAATACTGTTTATATATATCGCTCATTTGCTGCAACAGTGACATAACTCAAAATCGCGTTTTTCTGAGTTAAATATGTAGAAATGTTCCCAATATCGTAAATAATATTGTGTATAAAACCTATTGTGATCAGAATGATTTTGAGCGTTTAGGATCAGAAAGTGATTCGATACTACTTATTTTTTTAATACAACAACGACAGATTTTAGGCGCTACAAAATCGTTGTACAATAAAAAAGAAGTTGTTATTTTTTAATTAATCTCAATCTTTGGTTCCTAAAATTTTATTATGCGATGAAAACAATTTACTAAAGTGTGTAGAATCCGAATAAACATTATTGTTTTGCGATGTGTAAAATGTACCAACAAAAATAAAGAACTTTAAACTGCTTTACTGAAAAAAAATTTTTTTTTGAGCTGACATTATTGCAGCAAATTAGCGATATGTACATAAGTATTATTTTATTTAATTCTTTTAATTAATTTCATTTTAAAAGTTAACATAAAATAAAAAATAAATTAAAAAAAAGTTTTTACTTCATAGTATCTTTACAACGTGTTTTCAGTTCTTTACATAAGTTTGTCACTAATTTTATTCGATATTGTCTTCTTGGTCCGTTTCAGGTAATAAATCTTTCACAGAATTGTCATATTTCAAATTTAAATATTCAGTATGGAATTTTTCTGGTATAGTTTAATGTTTTTAATAAAAACTGCTGGCACACTTTAAAACAATTATCATTATAGTTAATGCTATAATTATAACTGTATCGTCTTCTGCTGCCTTCTCCTTTTAGCCTTTTAAATCTGACTCTCTTAATACAAGACTTTAACCAATCTTTTTGTCTAATTTTATTGCCAATTTCCCAGAAGTGTTCATTTATTTGTACTCTATTAATTTCCGTAAGCTTAGAGCTACATGAATTCCCACATTTTTTATTTTGGCATGGGTCAGGCAAAACACCTCTATCACGGACTTTAGCCTTTTGCAGTCTTTCGGGTATTTTTGTTTTTTGCTTTCTATATCCTCTTTTTCCCACACATGTTTCATTAGTCTCAGATTTCGAACAATTTACATCTGAAGATGTATCACTATCACTGTCTGGTACTAGATCATATCGAACGCACTTCTAGAAGAACACGTTTATAAGTTGATACTTATATAACATCCAAATGGAATAAAAAATATTTTTATTACCTCTGCCATAAAAGATTATAAAATTATTATAAAATTCGAATTTTCAACAATATTTAATATTATAAAGGTATTTTAATCAATGCAAAATGCTTTTTTTTTACTGTTTACTTAGGTTTAAAAGAGAATTTTAGTGTAACCAACAATCTGCGGTCATCAAAAATGTAAACAAACAAACATTGTGCACTTACGCTAAAATTGTTTTTGCTCTAAATTTGTAACGGTACTTTGTACGAAGATGAAATTTTAGGAGATGATGCAGATGTTGTCAATGAATTCATTTATTAAAAAAAACGAAAATCGAAAATTATGTTGGTTACGCTTTTTTGGCGGTTACGGCTCGATATTATTAATGTTGTTGTTTTAGCATTACTTTAGAAGTTCTATTAATGATATCAGTGAAAACGTTGGCAACGCTATAGTAAATGGATGAATGGATAATGTTTGTCCTAATGATAATGTGTTTGGAAAATGATGACGATGATGCTTTGCCATTTCCGCTTTTTGTTTTTGTAAGAATCAAATAAATGAGAAAAAAACTACACAATCATTAAAATTGTTTAAGAAATGCTGTGGAAAAGAAAACTAAAGGATTTTAAATTTCACAAAAATTGTAAACATCAAATCAAAACCACCGTTGGTTGTTGTTTAGCATAGTTTTATGGTTTTATTTTGTGAGATAAAAATGGATTTCAAGTAGCAACAAAAGCCACAGTTTAAATAACGACAAGTTAATTAATGAAATGTTAGATACGTTAGACAGATAAAGATTACGTTTTAAACAAAAATAAAATAGGAAAATTTATATATTAAGAAATCATTGTTTTGTTAAGGAAACAACAAAACAAAGCATTTGATTAGCGCTTAATCAAATGCATTTGGAAGTGCATTTTGAAAACACTTTAAACTTTCTTTTAAACTCAGCCAACAATACAACACACCTACTCATAAAATTACCAAAAGCCAGTTTTTTTTATTATTTCTATATTAAGGTGTAAATTAAACTTGTATTGTGTTTAAATTTAAAAACAGCCTCCATTTATTTATTTTCTATTGTTATTTAAAAAAATAAATAAATAAGTAAAAAAAAAACTAGAAAATATAAACTGTTGAGTGGTTTGACCAACAATTTTTATAAATTTTTTGGAAAACAATAAATTTTATTGTTTTGCTAAATATGTAGTTTAAATGGAATACGAATGTTTAAATAACCGCTAACATTAATCTTTTTTTGTTTCAGTTAAAAGCAAAAAATAAAATATGGCAGTAATTATTTGCGCAAAAGAAAAACATCAAAGTAATATTTTTTTTACTAACAAGTAAAAAAAGAGGCTTTTTCCCAATCAGAAAACAATGAAATATGATTGATAGTCAACAAATAATATTTAATTAGTATGTAATAACATTTACAGAATAGACAACATACATATGTACATATAATAATTATATGATTTTAAAAACCGATATGCCATTTAAAGCAATTTTTTTCCTTTTTTGGCAACCAGTAATTAAAAATAATGAATCAATAAGAAAAATAAAATTTTAAATTTTGATTTAATTATTGCTTATTCAAAATTAAAGAAATATTCTCACCAGTATACATGCATTTACATATATTTTAAATTAAATAAAACATTTTACAAGAAAAAAAATAATTTTTCTTATAAAATATTTGAATTTCCAAGCGATATTTTTGACAATTTCTATTAAACAATTATTAATAATACCGGTAAGTTTGGTAGTTATAAGGCTGAAACACCTTACACACGGTTCAAGGGCTAATTCATCTAACAGCATAATATACTCATATGAACTCTCTTGATATATTTTTTCCGAGTGCCTTCGACAAGGCAATAAAATTTGCTAACATGCTATGGGTAGATATATGGATGTAAAATCCCTAAAATAAATCAAAAGAAGTGAAAGCCATCCACTAATCGGCGTGTGTGAATAAAATAAAAACTCTATATCTTAATTAATCTGTAGCAAAATTGAAAAAAAAATTAAAAATAAATAAAATAAAAATCTACACACATATTAACAAACTTCCGGTTATTTCATACGTTTATTAATATTTTCACAATAATTTAATAATTATCAACACCTACCTATCTAGTGAGCAGCTGCTTAACGTTTTCTTTTTCTTTTAAAAGAGCAAAACGAATTTTTTTGCAGCATTAAAATAAAATGAAAATTTCAAAACTACCCTCTCTAAATACCTACTCCTTTTATTAGGGACGTGGAAATGAAATACTAAAAAAACATGGTATCTTTATAATATTTTTGCCATCTTAAAGGAGGTTTTAATAAAAATTTAAATATTATTTTTGTTTTTTTATTTTGTTCAAACTTAAACAGTTCAAAAAAATTATAAAAGTATGTTTCATCACGTTCTAAATTAAACAATTCCAGGCACATACGCAGCAAAGATCATTTATATGAAAAAATATTTTTTTATAAATATTTTTATTATTGTTGTTAAGTTTTGTAAGAATACAAAAATACAGCTGTCATATAAAATATCTTAAAAACAATATATATACATACATAAAAAGAAAATTATAATATAAATCAAAATATATCCGTAAACTGCTCAAAATATTTTTTTTTTGTTAATAGTCTTTTTTAAAAGTTTTAATAACAAAAAAAACATTTCGCTTTTTTACTTACTTGCAAAAAGAACCACCATAATGGTTTGTAATACATGTGCCACCATTTTTGCAACCTACTGACAAGCACGATGAATCTGTAAAATAAAAAGAATTTTATTAAATTAATAAACTGTATAACGAAACTACTTCAAAGAATAATAACAATTATTGTTGTGACACAACATATTCAAAAGAATATGTTTTACGACAAGTACAAGTACAAAGTTTAACAACATCTACATATTATGTAAAGAGGCACCCTAAGGGAGCTCTTAATAATGCTTTAAAATAACCAGAAATACTATTAAAACACTTAAAATAATATATAATTTTCGAATTTTTTTTATACATATTATACAGATTTTTAAAATTAACTCGTTTTAATTTTTTATTAAGCGAGTTTTGAAATGGCAAAGTAGTCAACATGGTTCGTCTGTTTACAATTTAAAGGGAGAAAGAGAATATAAAAGATGTTATTGCAACTAACGGTTTTTTTATTTTTTTACATCATTTCTCCCTAAAGGCGTTGCCTAATTGTTCTTTATACAACTTTATAGGTATATCAATTAAAAATTATTTAAAAAATTAAAGAAAATTATTTAAAACACTTTTAAAAAAACTTAGGAAAATTATGGCCAGTGTAGTCTAATGTGTAGTGTATTGGCTTACTAGACGAGAGCTTCGGATTCAAACCCTAGCTCTGATATCTTTAAAAAAAGAAATATGAAAAAATTCTTCTCTCTACCAGTCTTCTGGCAAATGCTCTGAGAGTAACTGATTAAACAAGCTTCTCAAGTCTGTCGTTTGAATCCGACAGTAAACTATAGATCCCGATATTCATTTCTAAAAATTTACACAAACAATATGGGTGTAGTAGTCGCTATGGACTAGTGGTTAGTGTGTTGGCTTATTAAGACATGAGCCCTGGGTTCGACACCCAGCTCCGACATCTTAAAAAAAAGAAATATGAAAAAACATATTTCTTTCGGCGGCTACCTCTCAGCAGTCTTCTGGCAAAAGCTCTGAGATAATTAATTGCCATAAACAAGCTTCTCAAGTCTGTCGTTCGGAGTCGACATTAAACTGTAGGTTCCGGTACTCATGAATAAAAATTTACACACACAACATGAGTGCTGCGAGAAGCTAGGCCGTAATCCTGACACAGGGTTGTAAAGGCCAGTTATGTATGTATGAAATTGAAAATTTGTATGAAAAGTGCTTAAAATTAGTTGAAAAATTTTGTGTTTTTCATACAAATTATCAATCGTTTGAAATTGTATTTTTACGGAAACAGGCAGTACATTTATATACAGTAAGGGACAAAATTGTTCACAAAATTACAAAAATTTATAATAAATCCAAAAAAGTATGTTTTATTCAAATATATTTTAATTTTTTTTACCTATATAGAATAATGTACATCTAAAAAACGTAAAAAGAACAAAATTTTAAAAGAATGTGTGTTAAGAGTAAAAAAAAATAAATATTAATTTAAAAATTCACATGTGAACAATTATGACCGTTGTTGAATATTCCATTGATTTTAGGTCCTAATATTTGGTATGTACACCATTTGCTTTTTTAACTGCCTTAATACTTTTTGGCATACTTTTCACTAAATTCGTCAAGACATTAGGGTCAATACTTTCCCAAGCTTCAACAGCACGCTCCTAGAGTTCGTCTACGGTCTTTGGAGGGTCTTTTTGAGCAAAAATTTTTCTCTTTAATATGGACCACAGGTGTTCTAATGGGTTTAGATCCGGCGACTGAGGAGGCCAATCCAAAAGCTTGATCCCATTTTCTTCAAACCAACGTTTTGTTATCTTCGCGGTATGCTTAGGATCGTTGTCCTGCATAAAGATGCTATTCTGTCCCGGATCTAAACCAAATATGTCGAGACTTGGAATGTATGAGTCTTCTAAAATGTCTATATAATCTTTAGCACACATTTTGCCTCTAATTCGGCGAAGTACTCCAAGTTGATTCCCGCGAAAACAGCCCCAAGCCATTAATGAGCCACCTCCAAATTTAAGTGTTTGGCAAATATTTCTTTCTTTGACACCAACACTTTTATCCACCCATGTCCATTGTCGTCGGTCTGACCCGATTCTATTAATTTTTGTTTCATCGGACCATCTTACACTCATCCAGTCTTCAAAAGTGAATATTTCATATTTTTTCGCGAACTCTAGGCGTCTTAAATTAAATTTGGAGGTGGCTCATTAATGGCTTGGGGCTGTTTTCGCGGGAATCAACTTGAATTACTTCTCCGAATTAGAGGCAAAATGTGTGCTAAAGATTATATAGACATTTTAGAAGACTCATACATTCCAAGTCCCGACATATTTGGTTTAGATCCGGGACAGAATAGCATCTTTATGCAGGACAACGATCCTAAGCATACCGCGAAGATTGTTCACATGTGAATTTTTAAATTAATATTTATTTTTTTTACTCTTAACACACATTCTTTTAAAATTTTGTTCTTTTTACGTTTTTTAGATGTACATTATTCTATATAGGTAAAAAAAAATTAAAATATATTTGAATAAAACATACTTTTTTGGATTTATTATAAATTTTTGTAATTTTGTGAACAATTTTGTCCCTTACTGTATATACATATATATATTTTTCTTAACGTACACTTCAAATCTACTTTAATTTGTTATGGCTTTATATTTCTTAACAAAACTAAATCAGAGATTGAAATAAAACAATGCAGACAGTTCTTTTATTATTTTGGATTAAATTACTAAATAAATTAAAATCAGAATAATAAACTCTAGGAAACTGTGTCAAATTGACAGATTTTTATAATTATAGTTTTATTTGTTTTCACATATATTTTCAAATTAAATATTAAATATATGAACAAGAAAACCACACTCTATAAATATTAATATTGTATTACTATTCTTAATTTATGATATAACTCCCATAACTACAATTGTATTAATTTTTATAATTATTTTAAATAAAAAAAAGACAATAAAAATTAAAAACAAACAAACAAAAAATAGCGTGAGTAAGCATTGTTAGTTTATTGCTCCAACAAGTCCTACTGGCACTATAAAATAAAAACCTTTAATTTTGTTTTTCTTTTTTAATTATTTGTTGTCTTAACTAAGATTTTGTCGATGTAATCTGAGAGCATCATGACATATACAATATACAAGCACCATAATGAAATATTGCATTATTGCTTTTTATTATTTTTTGTTTTTTGTTTGTGCACAATTACAACATGAATTAAAATTTAATTTTTTTTTTTTTTTGTTTTTGTGTAAAACTACCTTAAATTAGTATAACTTTATTAATATGGCATAATTTTCCGCTGCTTTAACTATTTTTTTATAGATGGTAATATGAATTCATTCAATTAAAACGAGATTTTGTACTTAAATTATGAATGAATACGTACATACATAAATACTAAATAAAGTTTTTGAAAAATTTTTTGAAAATGCAGAAAAAAAAACGGAAACACACACAAAATTGTAATTTAATTGATATTTTTATGTTGACTGTGTATTGTATGGTTAATTCACAAATTTCTATACAATAATACAAAAAATAAAAATACATTCCCTTTTCTAAAACTCATAAAATAAATTTTAAATTTAAATTGCTTGAATTGTTATTTAAATATTAAATTAATCAATTAGATTTTAATAATTAATTTCGTTTTATATATAATTGTTCCACCGTTTTATTTCAAAAATAATGTGTTTTTATACAGTTTTTATTGATTGTTATGATTTCAACTTTAAAAACGAAAGTTGCGAAAGTTGACTTCATATAATTTAAAGTAATAACAGGTGGACAAACTTGAGGTTATAAAGTAAATTTGTTAAAAAATTATTTTTTTTTTTTTGACAAATTCAGTTTTATTGATACCAATGTAAACTATAAATATGGGGATTAAGAATGGAATATTATGTCTGAAAAATATCCACCTCTAGCACGTCGGCAGACGTCCGCTCTTTTCACAAAATTTTGAACCAAATTTTGGAACAAAGCTTTGCTTATCACGTCAATGCAAAATGGAGTGCCAATTGACATCGTTAAGTCACGACCGGAATATTTTTCATGCAATAATTGAATTGTTTTACCGCCTGTATGTCTTTTGGCACCACACTGTGTAGTGATCGCAGCCAAAAATATTAAAAAAATTTACTATGCAATTAAAATGTTAATATGGTTTTACATTCCACATAAAAATCAGAAAGAATTTAAAAAATTAAATAAATTTTTTAGGTAGTTCTGAGCAAAGTTCAAATTTATAAATTTCCGAAAAACGACAATTTTGAACTGGGCTTGTCCTTACTATGAATTGAGCCCTATTTGACCAAAACGTTAACGTTGTTTAAGATTATCTGTGTACAATATTTCATAATGGTACAACTTTTTTTTCTTCTGTTATGACATTTTTAATTTTCAAGATATATGAAAAGGAGCCGAATCCTTGCTCAGAAATTTTCCATATTTGCAATTTGACTATCTTTCATCAAGTCAAGCAAGTATGCCAAATTTCATAACTCTACGTCAACTCCTTCTATTTTTGGGCGCTCGTTATATGAAAACACGACACTGTGTGCTGTGCTGCTGATACCAAAGGTCACTAATGTCAATATTAGCCAATTGTGGCCAAAAAAAATTGTTTATCATGATCGTTCAGTTTATCAAATAGCTAAGTTAGAAATGTTGCCTGCAAGATATGGTTGTGTAGGGTTTCATGGATAAAATTTCCCAGATGTCAATTTACTTCTTAACCTTAAATTTGCCAATTCGATAGAAATTTCATATTCGTATGAAATCCGAAAAAATTGGACAAATGAATTTTTAATTTGCAGTGTTCTTACATCCTTTAACCTTTGAATTTTGGCGCCCTTTAAATTATACCACACTAGACCAGAGCCTCATGGGTCTAAGCGTAATCTACCACTGACTCTGTATATGCTTTTACATTTATATTAACAATGATTACAAAGAAAAAAACTGAGTTAAAGAGATAAGTAAACAAAAATTACATTTAAAATTAATAATAAAATAAAACAATATTTTGCAATTCATTTAAAAATGGATGCCCCAGTGGTTGAGGGTTCGATTCCCGCCAAAAAGACCCTGTTCTGCGGCACTACACCGAGCTTATGGCCTTTGTCACTCTGCTCCTTATAATTAATTAGAATATAATTTGATATTGTATTGTAATTTAATAAATAAAAAATAAATTAAAAAACAAGTGTAAATTATTAAACTTTTTTCTTTTTTTTTAATTTTAATATTTTCTCACGTTTTTTTTTTATTTGCAGCCCAGCCAACCATACATTAGAGAATAAAAATAAATTATTATAATTAAATTATTAAATCAAATTAAAAAATTTGATCTTCGCTAAATACTTACACATGTCAGATTTGTTAAAATGTCCGATAAGAAATAAAAAAAAAATGATTTTATGGTTTTCAGTAGTCATTAATTATAACTACTCTATATGTACGTAAGTATATGTCTTATATACACACATATATATGTATGAATATCCACATATGCAGACAGACAAAAAGTGGAGTTACAAATAAATATCGCGATTTCAAGCATCATTGATAGAGCGTATAAACTTTTTGAGCCACCCACCCGGTAAGAGCTGTTTTTTTTTAATATTTTAACACCATGATAGTAAATAATACAATTTTTTCTACTTCTGTTGTGAAACATACTAAAAAAAAACATGAGCCTGCCTGCTTAAGCATGTGTAACCAATAACGATAATGAAAATGTTTAAAAAATTTGTTTTTATTAAAAGTGTAAATTACAATGTAAAACATACACTAATTTTTTTCGAGTACTTTTTTTTTTTTTTTTATTTAAGACCAATACTCAGGAGTAAACCCCTACTAAATGCAGTGCATTGTATTGGAATATTGAATATATAGATATACATAGATACATAGATGTGAAGAAGTCATGTTAAGCGCCTTATGTCATTGGGACAAATTGCTGTCAATTTGATCACTCAAAGGCCAGTGTTATACCTTCACCTTTGAATGATCATCAGCAATTGCCCCATCTGGACGTTGAATGTGAGTGTTGAGCATCTTTTTTTTATGTAGGTTAGCTGTTATCTTCCCAGAAGATGGCGCTGTACTCCTGATCATTCGTTTTCTTGGTGGAATAGGCTGGAAATGCCAGGGAGCGGTTTCGAGAAGATGGATTTCTCGGAGGTGGGGGGGAACCTCTTATTTTTTTAACCCTTAATTGCATGAATTTTTTTTATTTTTCTCAAATAAACCACTGATAAAATTCATGCACAATTTTAAGAAAAAATATTTAAAAATATTTTATTATAAATATCTAAAACTACAGTTCAATGGCTATAATCTAATGCCGAAATATTTCAGCAGCGACCAATTTACACTAAAGTTTTTGTACATTTCTTTTCTTTTTCTTCAAAAAAAATTTATGATGGAAATTTCCATCACTATGCAATGAAGGGTTAAATTATAATTTTAGAAAAACCGCAAATTAATTTTTTTATTTTTCCTCCTTCGCTGGGATTTGAACCTGGGTCCTTTGAGTTTCTATGCACGCGCTCAACCACTATGCCAAAGAAAAAAAAACTCAGTATTAGAAGAAAACACGAATGCGGCTTTAAAAATTTAAGAATAAAACTTTGAATCTTAAAACCATATTTGCTTTTTAAAAGTATAGGAATTGAGTTTGTTATAAAGTGGTAAATATCGGTTCTTTGTTTACATTGTGCACACATACATACATAAGTACAAGGTGGCAAACAAGATTTCAAGTCTTAAGAGCCTGATTTTTAGTATACATTTAAAAATACATTAATTTTTAGATAAAATGTACTCGTTTTAAACAAAAAAAGTTATACTGGTATGCGGTGAAAATCGTTTTCGATCGAAATTGAAATCTACTGAAATTTCAAGCTGTTATATAACTTCTGAATCTGTTAAAATTTGGAATTCTTTTTTTAGTCAACATTCTAATAGCTATTGACGACACTACTTTCTTGATTATTAAAATTTTTAAATAATTAAAAGAGATAGTATGTTGTATGTGACTTTGAAAATACAAACGATTTCAGTTGCCAAGGAAAACGTTTTCTATTACATTTCAAATAGGATATTGAGCCATCGCTTTACTACGTTATTCGCTTAATTACCTCAAATATATTTTCCCCAAGGAGAAATTTCACTTAATATTCCCTCTTTTAATTATTTCCTAAAAACTGCAGCTTAACTCAACTAGGTTTATATAGGCATAACATGTCCGTTAAATTTACGTTTAAACTACTTTTTTGATACAACCTTCCAAATAAAGTCTACCAAGTTTATGTAGATATAAGTATAAGTATAAAGTTACTTGCTTTTCATATGTATTGACAGCAGTGTTTACAGGCAATTAAGCGTATTCGTTTAAACCTATTCGTTTAAATGACTTCCACGCATAATTGCTTAAAAATTTTGACATTTTTTTTCGAGGCAATTAACCGTGGAATATTGTATTTATTAATTGGAACTATTTTAATATACATATAAATAGTCTTCCTATTTATGTATGTATGTATTTACATAAGAAAATTTAAAAGTCATCAATTTTAAATACTTATTCCGATTAAGTTGGTCTCGTGCAGTTTAGAAAAAAAAACAAATTGTATTTTTCCTTTTTTTTTATTTTCAAATAATCACAAAGTTATTCATTATAATGAGTTAGAGAATATAAAAAAATTAAAATACATAATACACTATCAGCATATTTAAATATAAGTAAGTACGTATAAATGTTTATATTTATAAAAAAAGAGTTCCATTTTATAATATAAATAATAATACAAAAAAAAGCATTAAACCCTAAATCTCGACCACTAATTTCTCACGCTCTAACATCACATACTACTTACATACACATATACACACATGTATACAAATCCAACTAACACTATCCCAGTAAACACGAAATCAAGCGCTAGAAATATTTGTATGATATCTACTTGTAGGAAGTACAATTAAGCACAAATCTTAAGCTTTCTTTTCAAGCCAACCTAAGATTTGTATGTATGTATGTAATTTGGTAAATGACAAGTGAAACATAATAATTGTTGTTCATTATAATTTATGTTCCGTTATTTCCCTATTACTCCTCAACGCGAAACTGTGCATTATTTTTCGTATTAAGGTCCATCCACAATGGTCTATACTTACCATATCGTCGTGCGATATTTTTTATATGTATATCTCGAGTTAATCGGCATTATTCCAGTTGGCGATATCGTTGTCGTCAAACGATATTTTTGTAATAGAATAAAGAAAAAATATTTCTCTTGCCTTTAATCTATAACAAAAATGACGACGACATCGCCAAGTGGAATACGGCCTAATGATGCCACTTTAGGTTTTGGACCTACAATCCGTTTTCGGATATCTTGTCCAGTTTCGGAGATAAATAGCCGAAAGCAGTTTACAGATTTTAAAAACTTTGGTGTCAAAAACCTAAAGTGGCATCATTAACTTGAGATATTAAAAATGGCGGATAGAGCACATCAACTCCCGTACGACAATATATATAAGCTCAATATCTATTTTTAAAGTTATGTTAAGCTTTCCGGTTCCTTTTCTTTTCTTTTGAGAACGCTATGCTTTTAATATAACAATTATAAATAGATTTTTATAAACATTTTTTACTTAATTATTTTAATTTTTTTATTAATTTTAAATACAACTTCGATGAAAAAATACATGTTATAAGATATTGAGTAGTAGTAGTCAATACTTTGAGTACCTAAAAAAGTGTACCAATACTCAATACTTGGTATCCTTTACTCAATACTTTGCCAACACTAAAACCTAAATTGAAATTAAACCTGTGTGTTTGCTGGGATGCTCTGTAATACAGAAAATATAAAGAAGGAGATGATACGGTGATGACGATGTTAATGTCGATAATAATGTTGACGACGGCGTACATTGTTGGCGACAAAAAATTTACAAACAAAAATGTACTTTATTTGTAAAACAAGCACCGACATGAATTTGTTTAAATTTATTTGTTCCCCAACAACAACAAGTAAATAATAAATATTTAATATTAGAAATTAAAAGCATAACAAAAGCAAAATTATAAAAAAAAACTTAAGTAGTATAAGTACATACATGTTTAAACATGCCCACATTATAAAACAAAGTTTTATTTTTGTTTCTTTAAAACAAAAACAAAAAAATTAAAACAATGATAACTCATTAAACCTGCCATGATATGGAAAAAAAAACTTGAAACCACAATTTAGAATGGGAATAAAATATTATGAACAAAAAAAAAACTATCGTAGAATATAAAAAAAGATTTGTACAAGTGTTTAGCAAAGTTTGCCAAGCTTAACAGGTTCTTAAAGGCAATTAAAAAAAAAAGAAACATCAAAATCTTAGAAATTAATCAAATCTCTTAAAATTTTAAAACGCTTTGTTGTAATTTTACCAACACTTAATTAAAAGTGGCAGTAGAATCAAATTCTGGGCTAATTTTGAGACACACCTTGAAATTAAACCAGAGAATATCGTGTAAAAGAAAGTCATGCAAACAATTGCAGCATTTATTAAAGAAAATACATTAGATATTATACATACGTACATACGTCGGTAGGTCTAAAAATATATTGTACTCGTATAGTTTAAAAAATGGAAATAAATTATATGTATGTAAATACAGGATTATCTACTTCTTGGTATTAAAAGTACTAGATTTTCTTAATGTAGGAAAACCAAAACAATAAAAATCATATGCAACAAACTACAAATCTACTAAAAATGCTGAAATTGGCACAATCGTCGTCCGCGACATTCTCGTCAAGGATGTCAGTATGACATGTCACCAACGGTAGTCAACAATATCGCGAAAATGTTCAAGCACGATATTTTGTGGTCCATTTTGTTGAAGTTGTCGATGATAAAAAGAATATTGAGGACACGCTTGCATAGTTTATACAATGTGCGGTCGATGACAAGCTCAGTGACATTGTCACTCATACAGTCGTGCACAATTTTTGAAACATTTGTTTGAAAATCTGGTTGCCGAAATGTTCTGGCTGTCATCTGTGCATAAATATTCATATGTTTGTAAGACACCAAAAAACATTGAAAGAATTGCATATGACAGTAAAAGTTTATAAATGAGAGGAGATATGAGAATGTCTTTCTTTAACATTCTTGGCAATAATTTTATAGTTTTTATGAATTTCTTTTAAAGTTTGTTTGGGCATAAATTTTGTTTTTGATCCCAGACATAATTTTTAGCCATATTACATGGCTACGACACAGGAATTAGGTTTTAATATATTGCCTCATGATCATCACAAACTGTCTGGGATTACATATCGGGGTATCCAGACCGTGCAATTATATAAGTATGCCTCAAGAATGATATCTGGCCAACAAAGGCTATGGTTGTTCATGTCATCGATGTCGACTAATGTGGATTAAAGAAGTAGAAGAGAGCAAAAATAAAACTGTTGTAATTCTGTTCATCCAGAATGAATGACAATTACAAAAAACAAGAAAATGCTATGATGGAGAGAAAAAAGTAGAATATGATAAAAAAAATTTATGTGTTTAGTAAGTTTTCTACTAACTCAAATATACAGACTGTTTCCAGAAGCCGAATGATTTAAGACATTCGTCTTTTTATATGAAAAACACTAAAAAATTTGAGTAGTTTTTTGTTGTTTCACATATAAAAAGACGAACGTCCTAAACCATTCGTCTTCTGGAAACAGACTGATAATTTCAATATATGATTTCTATAAAAAGTGTGAATACAATAGATAATGATTTGCATGAATTTGTACAGAAATCCAAGAATGATGAGACTTCCGTAGATGGAGTCAAAAACATCCTCAGTTCGGCTACTCTACAATTCCTTAACGAATGTCATTTTTTCTTCTTGCAACAGCCTATCTAAATTCTTAATAGAATTTTTTATCTAATTAAGGCGTTTTAAGACGAAATAAAATATATTTTAATTGCAAATGTAGTAATGTCTACGAAAGTCAAGTAAGTTAAAAAAATAAAGCAAAAATAGAGCCAAAAGCTAAGTAAAAAATATTCAAGCTAAAAAAATCTAAAACAGTCCCACTGTACATCTCATCCAGTTAATAGTCTCTAATTGCAGGTTAATCGAGGTTTAACTGTATGGTTAATTAAATTTAAAATTATATATTCCAAGCATAACATATTTTAAGTGAGGCGTCAGCACAATAATTTAAAAAATTACTAACTACTGTATTAACAACTAAATTAAAACAATGAAAGTATGTATTTGTAAAGCCAATAACAATTTTTCTGTTGAGGTTTATTTCCCTTTTCTTCGTTTTAATTTATTAAAATTAATGCATTTTGCAATTATAATCAAACCAATGCAGTTTTTGTAATAACTTTTGATATACCGCAGAAATTATATTTAAAAAAAATGCAATTTAACTAAAAAATTTAAATAGAAAAACAAGTGATAAACTTTGGTAACCCAAAAAATACAATGTATGTATGTGTATAATTTAATAGAGAAAACCAAAATAAACAAATTCCACTAAAGTGTTTTGCTAATAAAACAATATTGAAGAAAATAAAAAAATTTTGGTTTTCCAAAAGACATATGAGCCTGTATAAATACGAGAATTTAAATGAAAACAACCCCCTTTCTTTTGTAAAATTACAACTATTTTACATGTTCTTTAATAAAAATCTTTAGAAGGGTTTTTACTGGTACGAGTATTAAATTTAAATTTATAACAATAAACTTAAGAAGTACGAGTAGTAAATTTAAAAGCGGGTTAGATTTTTATTAACCATTTACTGCTGCATATTGTTAAGCAACTACATATTAACATTTATAACTAAAGACAAAAAAAATTGTATTAAAAATATTTAAAACGTATTAAAAATAAAAAAAAAAACATTTGAATTGTTTAAAAATAATAATACCAGGCTACAGGCCGCAAACCAATACTCATTTACTCTTTCCTTCTATACACCATGTCACACCACACCACTCTACTTTAATTCTGTACTTCAATGAAGCAGAAATATTCGTGGGAAACATTAAAAACGAGACGTTGTCTACACCCTCTTCTATAAAAAGTTCAACCACATGCATTAAAAAATAAATAAAAAAAAAAGACAACAACTTCTATGTTTATAAAAATAATACTCGATGTAGATATTATTGAGTACAGATTATAAAATGTGGTATCATTATAAAGTGTTTATTTAAATAATTTAGAAACACAATAAAAATCAGAAGTACACTCTTTAAAGCATACAATCAATGGCAAAAAATATAAAAAGAAACCATCTTTAAGGAAGTGGTATTGGAAACATACTCGTATGAGAAAAGGAAGTTATCTTGAGTAAGATAAGAAATTTTGACTTTTTGGAATTTTTAAATTAAATTTATACAAAATAAAAAACCACTGTTCTATCAGAGTAGTGTGTTGTAAAACAAATACAAAAATATGTTTGTATGTACCTACATACATTTGTATACAGGGTGGGCAAATTTGAGGTTAAAAAAATTGAGTTAAAATCAGGTTGTTTTTTTGACAAATGCAGTTTTATTGATATGAATTTAATGTAGAAATATAAGAATGGAATGGAATATGATGTTTGGCAAATTTCCAGACGGCGCTTTTCACATTCCTTTTTAAACACATTTTGCAACAAAGTTTCACTTATTCGTTAATGCAGCGCCGAATTTTATCTTTCATAGTGTCAGTTTGTTCACCTAAACCCGGTCTTTCAAATGGCTTCAGAGAAAATAATTCAGCGGCGTTAAATCAAAAGAAGGAGGCAGGCAACATGACATGACTAATGCAATAACTGAGTTTTTTAGCCGGCTGTATGGCTGGTGGCTCGAAAATGCTGAAATCAAAGGTCACTGATGTCAACATTTGCCACAAAAAATCGGTTATCATGGCCACTACTAGAAAAATGTGTGTTTTCGTTCAATTTTTTAAACATCGAATTCACAATGTTCAAAGAAAAAAAAACAATGGCAGTGTAGAATTCCATGGTTAAAATATCCCAACCTATTACTAAATAAATGTCAAAGGATGACAGCTCAATTTTAGACATTTCATCATTTGACACCAATTTACTTCGAGAACTCAAATTTGCTCACCCTGTATATTAAATTAATACCACATATGTATATTCATACCGGCATACAACGCACAGTGGTAATTTTAAAGTCAAGAAATTGTGATTTTATACACAGATAACTAATTCCTGGTTTACGCAGTAGTTGATTTATTCAATTTCAGTGTAACACGGATTAACAACAGTAAACAGTAAACGTATAAATTTCTTTTACCCAACAACTCTTCTTTTATAATAAGGCCTTCATCATATTTGTACCAAATTTTCTACTCCACTGTCCAAAGAGTTTTCACTCCTGTAGGCGCTCTCAATAAGTCTAAAGCTATGTTCACATTAGGCAAACTTTTGGCGAAAAAAAGCGATTTATGTACTTTTATAAATATTTCATTTCTTTACAATATTTTGAAAAATCTGTAATAATAACAAATACTATTTAGGTGTTTTACTAATCAAATTTAAAGCAATATAAAAAAAATTAATTTTTTTTATAAAATAGAGAGCTTGGTTTAGGCAAAAAAAATTTAAAAATAGATGCATACAGTAAAAAAATTATTGCTTTTCGCAATTTTAAGTTTTATTTAATATGAACATAAACCAAAAAAGGTTTTAGCTGAGTTTGACTTAAATAGAAAGTTCGAAAATAGGAAACTTAAATAAGAAAACAACATATTTTCTTAGTTTTTCTACGACACTCGCTTTTGTTTTGTGACCCACTGTATATTGTACTGGTGTATAGATAAAACATATGCATGTATGTACTTGTTTTACGGGTATATTTAAATTATTTGCCACATATTACATGCATACTGTTTAGAGAAAAAGGGATGCTATTTATTTGAATTCTTTTTTTTTCATCTCAACTTAATGCTCAAATAGATCAATGATCTCTATCTGTCTATATGGGTACTTGAAGTAGCAACAGCTAGAGCAGCAAACGAAAGCATTATTAGTTTTTATTAAATACTTAATATGGCTTCCGGTTTAAACATTGACACTTTATTATTGTATAAGTATTTCTTTTTACTTATTTTTTCCCATTTTTTTGCAATAATATTATAGTGGTAAACCATTTACTATTATTACTATTATAGATCGCTTCAGACTGGTTACTTAATAAAGTACTTTTGTATCTACTCTTTGTTTGCCTGTAGTCTATAAATAGTAGCACTCAAACACTAAGTTAGTATTCTTCTGTGAATAGGAATATTTAAAAATCTATCTTGTATCTATGCTTATATGATTGTACATACTCGTATGATACAAACTAATACGTATATGATCTCTGCTCGTATGCATACATAGATTTTTTATAACATTCCCATGAAGTTGATTTTTTATTTTTTGCCATGAATGAATAGTTATTATTCATAAAATTATTCGCTTTAGATATGTTTTAATAATTATATTCATACTCTTACACTATGTGACAATAGAAGCTGTAATAACTAAATAAGAGTTGTTTTAATTAACATTTGAAAAATAAAAATAAAAAAATAAAAAAACTAAAGTCACATGAAAATACGTATACATATTAACTTCTAAATATCTTTTTTTTTGTGTGTTTCTTTTAATTAAAATTTTCCAATTTTGAAATTAACTGAAACAATAAAAACAAAAACTATGAAACTAATCAACTCTAAGCACAGTTGCCAGATAAATTGAGCTCAAAACAATGAAATTTTAATTCTAAATAAACAGTAGATTGAAAACCTTCCATGTTTATTATTTAATTTAATAAATAAAATTTTGCACAAACATTGATGCAAAAAAGAAGTTTTTGGATTATCTGAAATTTTTGCTGTACCTCATACATACAAACATACATAACTGGCCTTTACAACCCTGTGTCAGGATTACGGCCTAGCTTCTCACAGCACTCATGTTGTGTGTGTCAATTTTTATCCATGAGTACCAAGACCTACAGTTAAATATCTACTCCGAACGACAGACTTGAGAAGCTTGTTCATGGCAATCAGTTACTTTCAGAGCTTTTGCCAGAAGTCTGCTAAGAGATAGTATTTATTTCAAGATGTTGAACCGGAGCTTGAACCGGAGCCTTCGTTTTAGTAAGCCAAAACACTAACCACTAGGCCACGGCGACTTCTTTTACTGTAGCTCATACATATGTGTAAAAAGAACATACGATCTTAAAAATTGCGGAATGGAATTCATTAAAGCATTATTAGGATTATTAGGACTCATGTTTAGATAAAAAAAAAATTATTTGTGGATTTATAAGTTTTTGTTTAACAAAATGATACAGCAGCTTCTGGCATTTTGATGCAAAACTTATATTTAAAAAAAAAATTCAAATGCAATCAAAACTTATATTCTGGTTATTGATATTTAATTTCTTTCGAACAAAAATATCAAATCAACTCAAAAACAAAACTCAGCAATTCAAAACAATTAAAGTTTTCTTAAACAAAGTTTCTATATTTGTTTGCTGACAATGTTTCTTTCATTTTTATTATTTTTGACAGTTCATAATCGACTCCCAGCAGACAATTTTTCAATTTTGGAAGCAATAAATAAAATTTTAAGCAATAATGGAAGCATTATATTGTTTCTGCATACTCTAAAGATTCCAAAAATGCTACAGGATAAGTAATTATTTTTGATTTTTTATACTATTTGCTTACTGGTTGCAATAAATTTGCATTTCGTTTGCATTTTAGCGGATCATTTTATATAAAAATTATTGATGCGCACGTGTAAGTGATTGTTTACAATTTCTGCCTTACAAAATAGCTTATTGGTAAGCTCTAATTTCTGCTGGGCTGTTACTTACTTACTTAGCTGACCATAACAATCCGTTAACGGGTTTCGGCCTGCCTCAACACAAGTTTCCAGGAGCTTTTGCTAAGCGTGAGCTCCCTCAAGTTGGTCACACCAATTAATGGCAAGGCTTCATCAACCTGGTCCTTTCCACGTTAACATGGCAAGGCGATGACGACATTACAGACTGTTTCATAACATTCATATATTTAAACATTTTTTGTTAACCTCTTCTTTTTATTATTCTAAAAATTTATTGCAGATATTACTACAAAGCAAAAAATTAAAGAACCTATATGACTATAGTCGAAGACCATTTTTGAGAACCATAATAAAATTTGATTATTTTATTTGTAGCAAGAAAATTTTTCAATATTAAATATGGCGTGCATTTGCTTGTGTATATCGGTATTACCATGGGTACAAACTTCCGAAATATAGGCCTAATAGACCTTTATCTCAGAAACCAAGCTTTGCTGCTCAGTAATTCCTAGGTGAATAGTTTTAGAATAGTTGCTCACCTTAATTAACCACTTTTAAAATTCAATAACCTTAATAAATACGAGCAATAAATAAAAGTATGTAATAATAACACTCGTATTATCCTTTATTGATTTCTCTTATTTTTTTTTTAGTTTTAAAATATGACAAAATGATAAATTGAAGTTTAAAAGCAACATTGTTGCATTTAAAGCTATTTATAGTAAAGCTACTTGCTTTGTTTGCAAAAAGAAAAAAAATATATTAATTTATAAAATTTATGTTCGTACTCGTAAAACAGGCATAAAAGGAAGCACAAAAGAGCAGACAATCTGTTAAAAAAAATACCTGTTTAACATAAAAACGAAATAATTATCAAGAAGAAACAACAACAACAACAACAACAACAACAACAACAACAAGAAAAAACACCTTTGGTCAATTTGAGACATTTTAAAAGGATGGCTATAAAATATGACATACGAGTATCAAATGACAATTTAGGCAACATTTTAACACTATTCAATAACAACATATGGCTTAGCAATAAACTTTTTGATTTTTTATTTATTTATTTTTTCTTTTTTGTAATAAATGTGTTCATAAGATCAGATTATAAATTTGTTGCTTTATTTTCTTTTCTTTTTTAAACTTGCTAAAACAAGTGGCCGGCCGATATGTTCATTATTTTTTATAATTTTTTGTCGATAATTAATTGCTTATTTAAAGGAAAAAAAAGAATAAAAACAAACACTGTAGGCTGTATAAAACTTGTTGTTATTGTAAGAAAAGAGTTTTAAGTTGATGATGGCAAGAGGGAGACATTTTATTAACCTGAATTTAAGTGTCAAAATTTCAAGGCTTTATCATTTATTTTTAAATGGTGAAAAAAAAAATAATTAAATTTATGGATTTTCTCAACAGATAGAAAGCAAATTTAAGGATTAATAATAAAGTTGTTGATTACTTTTTTTAATTAATTACAAAAATAATGTTTTTTTTTGTAATTGTCAATAACAACCATTAAATACAATACTTATTGTATTATGAGAGAATGAAAGTGGAAAAGTCCACCACAGTGCATACACTGTTTGCCATACAGTGATGAAACAAACAAATGGCAGCTCCAAAAGTAAATATCAGTTGTTATTAATTTTACTACCACTTAAAAAGGACAAATATATGCAATTACGCTAATGCTTGATATCTCTTTCATTTTAAATGGTAGTAAAATTGTTTTGCTGTTCTAGTTATTCCTGTTGGAGTTTCGTCACTGTGTATCTAAATATATAAAATTGAATGTGTGTTTGTTTATTTATTTGTTTGTTTGTACCTTATAGGAGACCAAACCTCTAGACCGATCTTCCTGAAATTTTTACAGTATTTAACTGGGACTCTGACATGATTAATAGGGCACTTTTTTTTACCACGCCCACTTTTACGCCCACTTTTTTAAAATTATGTAATTGCTCACATATAGTTTTTAACAGATTTACTTCAAATTGTATACACATTATACTCCAGGCGCGGTAAAAATAAATATTTCTTACGCCACGCCCCCTTTTACGCAAAATTTTATTTGAAAGTTTTAAACGTTTTGTTCTCTGGATACATTTGTTCCTCCAACGGATTTTTTTTTTATTTGGTAGTATATTGCTCTTAATGCTGTTAACGTCGTTAATTTTATTATATAACGAGGGAGTAGCGAAGCACACCGGGTTCAGCTAGTACACTATAAAGTCCACTCACTAATGTCACTTACAACATGGATATTTTTATGATTTTTTTAGAAACGTGGTGACCCAAAGGAATTTGTGGCAATCTTCAGGCACAACCAAAATGTTTAATAATTGTGGGAGAAATACAACATACTAAAACCCAAAGAGCATTTAAAACAATAGATTTGATTATAAAACTATAGAATATACTTTAGTTGTAAATCAGAGGAAACTAATGCTCCATCAGCACAAACATTAAGCTGCTGGTTGGATGTTAAAGAGACTTTAAAGAGATCATTTATAAAACACATGCCTTAAATTGGCAGATTTGAGAAATCTCTTTGAGGAAACAAAAGAGGACTAAGAATAGAAGACTAAACCATACTAAATAATATGGCTGTATGTTAAGCCAAAGTCGGCTGCTGGGAAAGTTTCAATTGTTTATTTCTGAGAGCAAGCACTAAGCAGAAGTGAACAAGTCAAATTAATGGAGAGAAGGCACTCACTGTGAGACTGTAGATGAGGAGCTCCCAAATAAAGATAGAGTGTAAATTTGGTGGACAAGTCTGTGAGACCTTCTACGGATATTTTGTTTATCTGATTTATCTTTAAATTTGTCGACAGATTGTAAAATATCGAAGATGCTAAGTTCCAGGTTAAACCGCTCTAGCAGTAAATGGATACTTAGTCAAGATAGGTATTGCCTTAGGACTTTAAAGGGTTCTGACACAATATTTTGCATTTAAGCAAGAACCAGATTACAGAACACAGACACTCCATGGTTAACAAAGACGCATGTTTATAATATTGGTTGAAGCCTGTTTGGTGGATTTAAAAATGTTGCATTTGCCAGGATTTCTGAAATTAAATTTTATTTGGAGTTAGTTGGCTAATGCAGTTATTCCTGGTATCTTTTCCGTAATTTCGTTGAATATTTAAAATTTATTTATCCTACCTTGCGTTTTAAAACACAACTTCTAACAAAAGGTCATAAACTATTACGAACTCATGTATGTATGTATGTATGTACATACATACATATGAATATTATTTAAAATTTATTTATTTATTTTTTATCATGCCTAGTAGGTATGTTATTTATAAGTTAACACACTAATATTTAAGAAATCCCAGCCATGCATAACAAAAAAAGAAAACAGAAAAAAATGTCATGCATTTTATAAAACTATGCAGGGCCCCATTAAGCATTAAGGATATTGACAGGAAACTATTAAATTTTAGAATATAAAATCAAAAGAGAATACATAGGCCCTGATTATCGTTCACAACAACTAAATGTTGTGTTGTATTGGCTACAACATATAAAAATAAATGTTGTAAACAATAGTCAAAGTATATGGTACAACACATAGGTGTTGTAAATCATAATCTCAATTTTAGAAATACAACATCAAATTTACAACTGTTGTGAACCATAATCGGGGCCATAGTAAAAAAGCCAACAACAAATACAAACACCTTGAGCAATATGATATTTTATCAAGGAAAGTAAAGAGAAAAGAAATAACGAAAGCATTAAAATATCTCTGTCTCTTTCTTAAAAATAAAAGTACCCATTATGAACTAAGAAAAAGGATACATGAAAATAAAAACACACTCACAGAACTATAAAAATTGTGACAGACACTCTATGATCACCACCAACCACTAAATGAAAAATCAACATTAAAATAAGAAGAATAGAGAATAGAGAGGAAAAACAAAAGCAACCATAATGTACGAGTAACCGACAACAATACTGCTGCACATGTACACTAGAGTTTAAGTATTTTCATTAACGTTATTGTTATTGTTGTTTGTGCACATGAGCATAATATTATTGTTCGTTTGGGTATTTTCTTTCCATACATATGGCCTACTCGTTTGAAACTTCGCTTATCTGTGTATCGTTCGCTGTAGTTGTTGTTGTTGATATTTTTATATTATTTTTGAGTGTGTGTTCTAAACAGCTGTCGTTTTTCCAAAAATATCATACTTTTGTAAATAGATAAAGTAATTGTTTCTTTTTTTTTATATGCCTACTCCATATCTATTGTTGTTGTAGATATTTTCTTTTATTATTTTTAAAAGGTGGTTGGCTGAGTGGTTGGTGTTAGTTTTGTGCCATGATTGAAACAGTGTGTGTAAACGATTGTATTTTTAAGTTTGCGTAAGTGTGTGCACAAGTAAAGGAATAACGTACTTGTATAAAAACACTCTTAAGAAAATAGGATAAAAGAGAATTTAATAACGGAACATACAATAGGTATTAGCGAGTAAGTGATTCAATATGAAATGGAAAATTTATGGAGATTTTTTAAAGCAGTATTCTTTGTAAATCTATTCAAAAGCACTTGTTAAAAAAAGGAAAACTTTCAGATTGATGCTTTACTATGGAGGTATATGTGCATATGTACCTATAATGGCGACATTTTAAGATTCGTCAGAGCAACGAAACTATAGAAATCCTAGTTTAGTTTAGAGCTGTACAATACATTTTCAGGTCGAAGTACTTTTAGTACCTCATGAATAAATAAATGTACCTATCGGATGGTTAAATTTTAGAGGCCGATGTTGAATGTGAACCACACCTAAACGTCAAGTTTTTTTCTGCATTTCACTTGGCATTTGTCAACTTCAGACTAGCTCAATTTGAATCATGGGAAAATACACAATCGAGCAACGCGTTAAAGATATTCAGGCTTATTATGAAAATTATGATCAATTTTCGAATTATGATCAATTTTCACCGTAGTGGATTCGTCAATAAGAAGAATTGCCGCATTTGGCCGTATAATAATACAAGAGTAAATGTCGAAAAACCAATTCAAATAGTGACTGTTTGGCCCGGTTTATGGGCCGTATTTTTCCAAAATGAGGCCGGTCAGGCAGTTACTGTGAATGGTGTTCGCTATCGTTAGATGATAACGAATTTTTTATGGTCCGAATTGAAAGGTATGGATGTGCACGATATGTCGTTTTAACAGGACGGTGCAAATGCCACGAAACAATGGCTTTTGCGCGACAAATTTTATGACCGCTTTATCTAACGTAGTGGCTATGTCAATTGGCCGACAAGATCATGTGATTGGACACCGTTGGACTTCTTTCTTTGGGGTTATTTGAAAGAAAAGTTGTACGTCGATAATTAAAATAATTTTCTAAATAATTTGTGTTTTATTCCAAATCAATATAGGCCCTTAAACCTTAACCACTCTTTACAAAGTATGTATGTATCTACATGTATGCGTTGCAACTGAGAATTAATTAATTTTTTTTTAAGTTATGACACCACGAGCACAGTGTAATACAGCGACGAAACTCCAACAACTACATATATCAAGAACAACACAGCCAATATAGCCACAAATTATGATAATGAGAGATAGATGTATGTATTAGTATTGAATATAGCCACAACAAAGCTTTTTGCACACACATCACAGTGTATAACAAGATAGCCACAACAAATTGTAACAGCTGATTTTAAACTTACTGGCATACAAAATTGTTATGGAATTAATTTTTTTACGAAATGGAGTGATAATCAGTTTTGAGGACTTATAATTCCAAATTTAATTGAGTACAAAGTTTTTCGAAAGAGATTTTGATTCGTAAAACATGGAAAATATATAGGAGAGATATTTAATATAGTATGTAAAGCTATTTGGCAATACAGCTTGTGCAGCCCGAAACTCTAGATTGATTAGAAAATGTTAAGTTATATTCCCAAAGTTTTGTATTAGACTGTAACAAATTTGATGAAATAAAAGAAAAATTCTAAAAATCAAATTTTGAGTGTTTTAATTCAATCTTTTTAATATAGTATCGAGTATGTATAAGTAAACTAATAATAGGCAATTCTTTTATGTCTTACATATTTGTATGTATGTATGTGAATTTCTTTTTTTTATAAAAGATTAAAAAGGTATTGAAATAATAAAACATAAAGTAAATAGAGGAGTACAATATTTCATAAAACTAAAACAAATTTAAAAGACCATAAACAAAATAAATAAGAAAAACATAAAAACTTAATGTCTGTAAGAAAAAAAAAAACTAAAATTCGAGCATTGACTTGTGAAATAAGCAAAACATATTTCATTATTAACTACAGCCAGCGCCAGTCAGTCAGCCAGTTAACCCAGCCATCATCTATAATAACCATTCATCCAAACAGCAAAAGAAAAACAGAAAAAGAAACACCGACCGATCTAACCATCTAAGCATACACAGCCATCTAAACTTGTCTAATTTTATGATTGTTAAGCACACACGTACATTTAATACAACAACAACAACAACGTCAACAATTGAAACTTCTCATATGACGTTTAAAATACGCATTCCTCCTTTTTTATACAAAACATGCTCACATACACATATACAAACATGCGTAAGTATATGTAAGTATGTATGGAGTTGAGAAAAAGTTTTCTTGGATTTTTTCTTCTGCTTCTAATATGCAAGTATGTATGTATGTATTTTCTTTTTTTATTATTATTTTATTTTGTTGACCATGTCTTAATGGTTAATTGTCAGTCAGTAAATCCAAATACCAATGAATATAAAAATAACTTAAAAGAACAACAATAACAACAATAGCTAGAAACAAAAACAAAACAAAAAAAGGTTGTTTGGTTTTATTTATTTGTTTTTTTTTATTTCTTTTTTTTTTTAATTTTAGCGGCATCATAAATGTCTGTTTGGAAAAAGAAAGAGACAACAAAATAAGACAAAACAAATAAACAACAAAGGTTTGTCTTTGTAAATGATTGTCAAACCGTCGTTTTTATTTATTATTTTTATTATTTTTCTATTTAAACAAAAGCTTTAAACAGAGGTTCTTAAACCCTAAAATTAAAAAAAAAAGAAAAACTGTTAGAGATAGACAGAAAAAGGATTTATTTAAGTTGAATTTATTTTATGTTATCGTAGGCGAATTCATAATTGTATAGAAGGTGGCCTTGCTACTAAAATTATAATAAAAGTAGTTGTGTAAGCTTTTATTTAACACAAAACAATTTTTATTTATTAGGATTTAATTAATTGAACATATTAAATGCATAGAAAAATTTTCATGGAGTTTTTTTAATTACATGCATATTTGGTACTGAATTGATTTTTAACATAAAATCAATATGTATCAACCATTAACACATCACTTTGTACTTCAGCTATTAACGGACCCAAATTTGTAGGAACAAATCAAATTTCACACCCTTATGACCGACTTGTACACAAAACGAATAACTCGGTTATTCCCCGTTTTTTTTAATATAATGAGTTAGAAAAATAATTTTTGGCAAAAAAAAAAATACAAAACATCCAGAAATTAGAACCTGTAGTTCTAATTTTAGAGTATTGAAACGGCAGGTTCTAATTTTTGGACGGATCGAATTTGTTAGATTTTACTGTATAACATAACAGGTGATACAAAACTATTCTATTCTTTATATGATTGTTTAATTTATTTCATATTTTAAGCTTTATTTAAAAATACAATCGAACTTTTCTATAGTGAAATTCTATACAATAAAGTTTTATATACATATATATTTGTTATATACGCCTATGTTTGCGTTTTCAAAATAAAATGCGATTTCAAAATGTAGCGTTTCTCAGAACATAAGCGATAACTTATAAATAAATTACTTATTTTTAAATTTCTTGAATTAAAATGTTTAAAGAAAATGTTTTTGGATTGAAAACTCTTTGTGAAACACTGGATTTCATTTAATTTTTTTCTTATTACTTAAGAAATAAGACACATATTCATATGATGTTTTTGAATTGTAGTTTTCGATGTACAAACCTAATTTTTTTATTGAGGTTGCAAGTTTACATACAACTTTTTGTCATTAATTTGTTTTAACGATATATGTACATATGTATGTATGTACATATGCATATACATATGTATCTATGTATGAATGTGTAATACTATAAACACTAACTTCATTTAAATTTGGCTTAGAAGAACTACATATATTATGATGGTATACATACATATGGACATACAATGTATATATCCATGTATGCATATAACTATAATACTCATATAGCTTTAATATTTCGGCTTTAAATTTTTATTAGATGTAGTGGATTACAAAAATAAAAAAGGAAATAAAAAACACTCGAAACATTTTGTCATTATTTCTGATAAGAAACGTTTCTTTTTCTTTTCTTGTCTTTAGTTTTACAATTACCAAGAAACTGTTTGCGTTTTATTTATTTAAGAGAAAAAAATAATGTTTGAATTTCTTATACCGTGGGTTCTATCTTCCTTTTTTATTACTTATTCGTAAGTGATAATTTAATTAGCAGTTGAGTTGTTTGATGAAAATTTATGACTACTGGTATGAATAGTTGAATACACTCTTACATGCTAAATATGCGTCTTGTCATGATATTGAATGCATTATTAATACACAATTCTATGAATTTATCAGAAAATGTTTCTAAACCGCTAAATAGCACAAAGCACATTTGAAAAAAACCCGTTAAAACCGTTATCAGCTACCATAGTTTGTATTTGTATTTTTTTTTTTTCGAATTAAATCTACAACATGTACTACTAAAAGCCTTTTTTATAAAATGGATTGAGAGATGTTTATCTATTAATGCATATACAATACATATTTATGTATGTATCTGTGCAATCTGTTTTAAAATTTTTGCATTGGATGTCGAATAACATGCAGTTTTTTTTAAACAAGGCAAACTCTTCAATATTTAAATGTTAAATAGTAATAATGGAGAAAACAACTAAAAAAGAGTATGACAAAATAAACAAAATTACGTGCATAACTGACCATTACAACCATGATTCAGGGTTACGGCCTAGCCTGTCTGTGTTAATTTGAATCCATGAGTTCCGGGACCTACAGTCGAGTCCGACCGACAGATTTGAGAAGTTTGTTAATTGCAATCAGTTACTCTCAGAGCTTTTGCGAAAAAACCGAAAGAAATAATTTTTTCATATATCTTTTTATTTTTCAAGATGTAAGAGGTGAGATTTTAACCTAGTCAAGTTTAATATCTAAACAGTGGTTTTCCACAGTTTTATAAAAATAGGTATGTATGTATGAACCTACTTGCATTATGAATGTGCACCTAAATAATAAAACGAATTAAGAAGCATTACATACAAACAAGCTAGCGCGCTTAATTCGGCCCAGAGTTAGTTCCTAAACCGATTGGTAACTATTAAACAATATAAAAATATGTACCTACAAAGTTATATATGTGAGAATAAGTTTTTCATTTTACAAAAGCCGACGGCATTGGACAGTTAAAAAGAAAATTTTAAAAATTAAAATTAAAATTACAAAAAACCTAAAAATTAAACAAACAAACAAAATAAAAAAGGTTTTAAATTCTTATAAAAATTAGGGACAGACACCTGTCTATAAGATCATATTCCACAAATTATACACAACAAAGAACGATAAGAACAGCAGCAGAAAATTTACTCACAAAACAAGAGAAAATCACAGATACAAAAATGTAACTGAAGAAAATAAAATAAAACAAAAAATATTGAATACTCGTATATGTATGCAATGCATGTGGGCTACGTAAGGCATAATGATTTTATTTCTCTCCCTAAACTATTTATATGTATGTCTGTGTGAAGTTAATTTTTTGTGTTAACGATAAATATGAAAATGTGGTATAAAGGATTTTGTATACTCTCCATACTCTTAATGTATAACAAAACGAGATAGCTGGAGGTTGCAATGAAAATTTAAAACAGAAGAGCATTTGTTATTTCTTTCGCTCTTACATACCTTAAATTTCCAGAGAAAGGAGTCAAAAACAGAAATAAGGAAAATAGGAAAAAAGGTATGAAAAAAAAACAAACAAGGTTTAAAAAAATCGTATTTTCAACTAAGCTTCGTATTTAATACGTATACAGAGAAAAAAAATAAATAATATGTATGCATGTGTATGTATGTATATTATGAATATGCATATGCATGTGTGGGAACTATTAAACAAACTAAACTAAAACTGACTGATCATTACTGCTGGCTCTTGGTGCTACTTCGCATGTTATATTTTTATTTTCTTTTTCCATTCGTTTTCTTTTTCTATTTTGTTTTCAGAGGTAAATACATATAAATCTTAATATTGGTCGCAATGCAATTTAATATCTGTCTAGGGTCGTGGTAGATGTCTTGACTAACAGTCATAATTTAAATATGACCAACTGATGCATAATAGTAGCCAGCCAGTAAAACAGGGACGTAAGGAATAATAAAAGTAGATAGGAAAAATATAATAAAAGTTAAATAGTGAAAGGGTTACCAATGCTTATAAACACCTAAGTGACACACAGCTCGTAGATGAATTAAGAATATCTATCTAAATTGTAGATTTAGTATCTAATGGTACATTGTCACATTAGGATAATATGATTACTTGGGTAAAACAGTACATAATTTTAACAACAATTGATCAGTAACGATAGCCAATTACAATTTTCTAGGCCATAGAAAATAATAAGAAACTATTGTAGTATTATACTTATTGGCCAATTGATGTCATTTGTGTGTTGAATTTGTATCTTACAAAAAAACTAAACAATATTCGTACCCTTATTAAAGTGCAGATATCCTTCATATAATGCCTTCTAGAAAGACTTAAGCGTTTTATAGGTATATGTATGTACATATACAAAAAGAATACTATAGCCATGCCAGGATATATTGATACAATTGTTCCCATTATAGAGTTTTGAGACAACTAGCGAATTAAAATTATATTTAAATCATGAAATCGTGTTATACAAGAAAAATTAATTGGGATTGGGATAATTTCTATGTTCACCCCAATTTGGCATAGTTTATGGCGGTATGTTGGATAGGTAAGACCCGCGATTATCAGCCAAAAATCCTGGTTACATTTTCTGACCAGAAAATAAATAATTTTTACAATTATGATTTTGGTTATTATGCAGTAAACACATAATTCTCTAAATATGTAAAGCAACTGTTATTCGGATCTGATGTTAAAACAAGAGAACCTTTTAAATTAGTCTATTAAATAGAATAGGCTTTAGCTCATTGATTGAAAGAATAACCCTTGTTTCAATTGGGGAGTTGTGGCAATTAAATAAGTAATTTAGCAAAAATAAATTGTTTATAATAATTACATTGCATTATAACTTGACGTCTTAAAATTACAGTTTTAATATTTCTGACTTAATTTTTGAAGCAATAAGAAAAGCAAAAGTAAAAAATAGTTTTTTTAGAAGAAATCTTTTTTTTTTAATAAAATTTCGAGATAAAAATTTTTTTGATACCTATTTCAATAATTGAATTGAAATTTGTGAGTTACCTTTAAAAAAATAGGCATTAATAATTTCTTAATAAAAAAACTTAGTTTTTTGTAATATAAGTAGTACTATGTATGTTCATATTTATTTTCCCTTAAATTATATGTACATTCAAATAATACGGCATGGCATTTCCTAACGAATTCAACACATGTTTGTGAGAAGAGTTAGCAACTCCAATACAAGAAGTTGATACAACAAGAAAAACGATAATAGTAATGTATTCGTATAAAGGAATTATAAAAATAATGATCATTGGCTTGGACTTGTTTCTGGCAGTTGCATAGAATAAACAGCAATAACAACCCAAAGCAATAATAATAACAGTATAAGTGAAGTAGCGAGTAAAAGAGGTAGACAAAGAAGAAGAAAAAAAAAGAAAAAGAAAACCGCTGACATAAAGGAATATTGTTGTATGTGTTAGTGGTATCTTGTTTTTTCTTTTTCTTCCATCTACAATGTAGATTCTACATCTTTTTCTTGTGTTTTTGATTGTTTGCCTGTTTCGAAATATGAGAATGTGTAGGTTACATATAAGAGAGGACTTTTTAAGTGTAAGTGAGAGTAAAATATTGGTGTGTTTGTGTGTGTGTAGGCCTTTACGAGTATCTTTTTTTTGTAAAAATTTTGATTTAAAAGCATTGTACATTAAAAAAAATGATGCTAAGTTTTTAGTACTGAAAAGCGTTAAAATATAAAAAAGAGTAAAATATGAATATTTGAACGTTTTCTATCATACTTACATAAGTACTGTGTACATACATAAATAAATACTATGGTTAGGAATATTTTGAATATTTTTCATACTCATTAATACCTATGTATGTTATTTAAGTCATTATTTAAGCGGATTTTTTTAGAGCATAATGATTGGAAAAAAATATTTTTAAAATATTTTTTAATACTCATCTTCATATTTAAAAAGTAAGGAGAAAACTTTGCACACTATAACGAAAAGTACTCCAACCCAGTTTACAATTAAAGTCTAATTAAAATTTCAAAAATACGCACACTGTCACACAATATTTCTCCTATATTTTTTAATTGTTCTGTTTTTACACGAATTCGATCAAATACGAGTTAAAAATAAATCTCTTTTTTCTTTGTACACGTATTTTGTTTACTTTTTTATATATACATATGTATACATACCCATTAAGTAAATTTTATAGAACCACAACTTTTTTTGAAAAGTTTCTACAGTGTAAAAATAGAGTTAGGTGTAAAGTAAGTTTTACGACCATTTATTTAAACATAATCACTACGACACAATTAACAAAGCAAATGAAGAAAATGAGCGACTATTCAGGTACCAATCTAAGTTTAATTTGTATACATATAAAATATAAAACTAATTGGAAACTGCATTTTGGCAATAAGTTTATTGACATCAAACTTAAATTCTTCTTTATACACTTAGATACATATACAGGTACGTAGTAGGCACAAAACAAATATTATAGACGGATAAGTTGTTTATTGTTGGGGTATAAAAAAGTTGATAATTCGAACAGCTTTGATATATACAGTTCATCTTTGTTTTAGAAGGCCGTGCACAAGTTTTTCTGTGCTTCACCAAAGCTGCAATTAAGCTCATAATCGTTACGGAGTTTGAAGACCTCAAGTCTTGTCTTTTTTAACAAATCGACACATAGACTTTAACAAGTGATTTACCCCAGATGTTATAATTTCTTTTAATTTCTATTTTCAAAACAAATTTCTCTAAACTCTCGATTTGGTTGGCTGTCTATAACAGTATACTTAAACAATTTTATTCGACATTAAATGAACGTGTAACAAATCCCGAGTGTGTGAAAAGTTAAAATAATGCTATAAACAAAATAATACGGTTTTCGATATCTGTCCACTACATGGTTGAAGGCGGAAACAATTTAAAATTATCGTTACAAACTAACGCTTTACCATTTATATTTAATAAACCATGTGGTAATAACAGGCTGTGTCCAAATTGTTGAAAATTGTTTGACAAATAATGCAGGGAATTTTGTCATATATGACTTCAATATTTTATTTTTTTATGTATACGAGAGTAAATATTTTTTTAAATTTAAGTTTCTTTATCTGAAAGTTTTTCTAAACAAACTTTGTATGAAAATTCGATTTACATATAAGCCAAAAAATATTTTATGAATATAACCTTTACTTTTTTTTTTGCTGGATGATGATTCATAGCGCAGAATAAACCAATATTCAGAAGTTCAATAATTATATCGTGATCCAAAAAAGTGATGAATATAGTAAATATAAGATGACTTTAAGCGGTTTACAAACTATTATTCAGTAAAAGCTATACATATGTAAAATTTATTTAAAACTTAATAAAGAATTTAAAAGTTATCTTTATGTTGCTGTAAGTAAGGAATGTTTAAATGAAGGTCTGAAATTCTACACTAAAATGTTGTTATATAAGTAAATAAATAAAAAAAATTAATTTGTTGTCTGTTTTGTGCAGCTTTTTTACAATGTAAAAAGAGGAATAGATGTTAAAATGATATATGTATTCTTAGGCATTCTTAAAAATACTTTTATAGGGTTATTACAGCGTTAGTGAGTTAATATTTGCAAAAAATGTTTGAATTTACATATACAGACATTGAAATTTATTATTGAAATTAAGGGGGTTATTTTCTAAATCACGGAGGTGATGCGTTGGGTTTTTTAAATGAAAATTGTTTTTGTAACAAATACAAATTAAACAGAAATAACGCAATACATCACCTGGAAATGGATTTTAGTGACTTATAGAATAACTCCCTAAATTGAATAAATATCTACAAATACATTTTTTTATCCTGAAAACCTAAAATTCAGAAAAGTGATCAAAACAAAAGCCCTTAAATATAAGAGGCATAACCTCAAATAAAAATACAATGAGTTTCTAAAAACAGCTGGAAATGGATTTTATGTTTTACTGTTCACCGAATGATAAGTTGGCATTACTACCCATTGTATTTATTGGGTGAGTTTGCATTTCAAAATCGAAAAATTTGTACTCTAACAAAATGGAGAAGAATTATGAGATTTTTTCCTGTTTTAATAATTCTAGTTTTCTTTTTGTTTTTTTGTTTTTTTTTAATAAATATTTAACTTTGAATAACTTACCCGTTGCATTAGTACTTTGATGCAGTAGGGTAAATATAAAGAGTAAAAATGATAAATATTTTATCCAAAATATATCCGATTTGGCAAAGGTGTGGTTTTTAACCAGTAGCCACATTGTTGTAATCCAGTTTTGTGGCTGCTGCTTTTTGGGTAGAGAAAGACACGACAATTCCAGAATCGAAACGACACACAAATCGAATTCCTGCTAATTGGTAATGGGATGTGATTTGTGATTGCTTATGTGGCTTTAGTTTTTTGTTTTATTTATTATACCGTAAAAAGTTTTAAATTTTTTCTTAAATAATTTTTGGTTACAAAATAAGAGGATGTTTTGTTTTTTTCAATACATTTTTGTTAATTTTTTTAATCCTTATTGGGTAATTTTTTTTACCTACTTTAACTTGTGTATCATAAATTTTATATCTTTTATTTCTCAATTTTATTTATTTATTTTTTCCTTTTTTTCAATTCACACACAATTTAACGACTTCTAAGTCGTTCCTTAAAGTGGTCGTCAACCACATACTCATATAGCTTTAGTTTTCTTTTTCTTAAATTTTTTTTATACAAAATTTTTATGTATTTTTTATATTTTCTGCCTTTTTTCTTTACAATATTCTCACACTTTTCTTTAATCACCAAAAGACATTACCAGCCAACAATCAACACACTGAGAGCAAAAGAATCTTCCATTAAAAACCACTTTGTGTTGTTGTTATTTCTTCTTTTAAAATTTTTCTTGTTTAAATGGTCAATTCGTCAGGTTTTTGAGTTTCACTCTTTTTATGATCGTTTTACGTTCACTATCTCTCTCCAACACACACACTCCGTTTATGTTCTTGTATTCCTTGCGATTGAATACTCACTTATACACACACGCATCAAAATAACCAACTAAACAATTTTCCTTAAAATTTTATTAATAATACAATACTTTTTATTTATTCATGTATTTACGTAAAAACAATAAATTCCGTTTTTACACACGCTTAATATTTTCATAAAATTTTCTCTCATTTTATTATACACATTGTTAATTAGAGAAAAACTACTCAATTTAGTTATTTCTCTTTTATTGGTTTTATTTTATTTTTGTTTTTTCTAAATTTAAACCGTAAAAACGCATGAGTCCAATTTATCCTTGCACGTCCAATCCAAACAACTGTCAAAACTAAACTATGAAACGCGCTCAATTCATATGTAAGCCAGAGCTGAGTTTTATATACGAGTAAGAGAGAGGAAAATAGTAGTAATTTATACATGCATACATGTTAAAGCAAACAACTAGTAAATCCATATATCCATAGTAAAGCTGCATATTATGAAATGCTTATAACATAAGCCAAGCAGAAGAGTAAATTAAACAACATAAGCTGATACAAGAATATGGCAACGATATTTATGTTTTCATCTTTACTTCGAGTTGCCGTTTCTAAAATTGTATTCAAAAATACAATTTTTAAAACAAAACGAATAAATTATCACATACTAGTCACAAGGTGGAAATAATTGGCAAAGGAATGGTTAGTGCAAAATGTACGTTTTGCTAAATTTTCTTTAATTATACATGTATAACCATTGTACATGGTACCGAGAAAGGGGCAACATTAAGAATTTTTTTTCTTTGGCTAAAATTGAAAAATAAAAAATCTGCGAATTAAAACATAATTTTTAAAGAGGTTTTTCCAACTAAACAGGTTGAAGTGTTTTTTGATTGCCTATTGTCGTATTGAAATATCTTTGTGAAATGATTTGTTCGACTTAAATTTCATTTTATTCGAGGGATCACGAAGCACTGATAAAACAAATGTTTTACTAGAACGGAACAGTACGACAGTGGGCAAATGAGGTGAAAGGTTTATTTAATTTCTTTTCCGATTTTTGTTTCAGTTAATTACTAATAGAAAGAATTTTTAATATAAAATGTTAAATACTTAATATAGTGAAATGGTTTATTTAAAAATGGGAGTGTCAGCGTACAAGCAAGGAATCTCGGTTGAATTTTATAGCATCATAAAATATTGTCACTGTTGTAGTCTGACCAGCTACGAAAGGTCCCAATATTAGAACCTTAAGACCATTAAAATTCCTAAAATAAGTATAACATAGATCCAATAAATATTCGAATTTAATTCGAAAAAATATATAATAGTTTTAAATTTGGTGGTGTCTCAGCACAAAGCCCATTACTGATAAAATATTGGTAAAAAAAAGGGTAATTTGAAAGAACGGTAACAATTACATTGAAAAAATATGTTTAATTTAAAATTTTCAGTTCATAAAGAAAAAGACTGGTGAGAATAACATTTAAATATAATTCACATAATCTATTTCCAATAGATTGTGCTTTAAATAGTAATATAAAAATATGAATATGTATATAAGTATCAGAGTTGGGTTTATTGCAATAGATTTCATTTTCCACTAAATTTAGTGGTAGTGGAAAAAATAGTGCATTATCGCCTATAATATTTAGTGGTAGTGGAAATTTAATGCATTAAATAAAACCATTTTAGTGGTAGTGGAAATTTAGTGCATTAAATAAAACCATTTTAGTGGTAGTGGAAATTTAGTGCATTAAATAAAACCATTTTAGTGGTAGTGGAAATTTAGTGCATTAAATAAAACCATTTTAGTGGTAGTGGAAATTTATTGCATTAAATAAAACCATTTTAGTGGTAGTGGAAATTTATTGCATTAAATAAAAAAAAATAGTGGTAGTGGAAATTTAATGCATTAAATAAAACCATTTTAGTGGTAGTGGAAATTTAGTGCATTAAATAAAACCATTTTAGTGGTAATGGAAATTTAGTGCATTAAATAAAACCATTTTAGTGGTAGTGGAAATTTAGTGCATTAAATAAAACCATTTTAGTGGTAGTGGAAATTTATTGCATTAAATAAAACCATTTTAGTGGTAGTGGAAATTTATTGCATTAAATAAAAAAAATAGTGGTAGTGGAAATTTATTGCATTAAATAAAAAAATTTTGTGGTAGTGGAAATTTAATGCATTAAATAAAATAAATTTAGTGGTAGTGGAAATTTAGTGCATTGAATAAAACAAATTTAGTGGTAGTGGAAATTTACTGCACTAAATGAATCAATTTTAGTGGTAATGGAAATTTAGTTCACTACTTCTGAATGATTACCGGCTGGCAATATTAACAGTCCGCGCCATTAAAATCTTAACTATGGTGAACTGAATAATATATTACATTTGAAAGTACTAAAATTCTTATTAAAACAATAACAACAATTATTTACTTTATACAGGCGGACTCAGTTAATTAAGAAAATAACATTCACTACAATTTATTTTGACATTGACTTAAGCTATGTATGCATATAATAATATTATATCCATATATGAAGGTATATTAAAACGATAGTGAAACAGAGGTAGTGGAACTAAATTTCCATTCCACTATAGTGCCAATGGAGTTATATTCCATTACCACTAATTATTCAAAATTAGTGCACTAAATTTCCACTACCACTAAATTTGTTTTTTTAATGCATTAAATTTCCACTACCACTAATTTTTTTTGTTTAATGCAATAAATTTCCACTACCACTAAATTTGTTTTATTTAATGCACTAAATTTCCACTACCACAAAATTTTTTTATTTAATGCAATAAATTTCCACTACCACTATTTTTTTTATTTAATGCAATAAATTTCCACTGCCACTAAAATGGTTTTATTTAATGCACTAAATTTCCACTACCACAAAATTTTTTTATTTAATGCAATAAATTTCCACTACCACTATTTTTTTTTATTTAATGCAATAAATTTCCACTACCACTAAAATGGTTTTATTTAATGCAATAAATTTCCACTACCACTAAATTTGTTTTATTTAATGCACTAAATTTCCACTACCACTAAATTTGTTTTATTTAATGCACTAAATTTCCACTACCACTAAATTTGTTTTATTTAATGCATTAAATTTCCACTACCACTAAAATGTTTTTATTTACTGCACTAAATTTCCACTACCACTAAAATGGTTTTATTTAGTGGTTAACTATTTCTATATGCATTTAGTGGTGGCTGCAATATTGCTGCATTAATACTAAGTGGTTTAGTGGTAGTGGAAACGATAATGCATTATAAATTCAATGCAATAAACCCAACTCTGGTATATATAACACAAAGAACTCCGATGAGACTTTTCGTAGCTGGTTCGAAAACTAGTTCGTTTCTGTTACATATTCCTCAACGGATGTTAGTTTTCATACGAATACCAGTATTAGGATCCCAAGACCAATAAAATTCATCCAATTTTTATTCCTTTTCAAATTTAAAAATTACGTTTTTATATACATAAGTAGTTCTAGATGCATGTATAATATAAGAATTTTATATTCCACTCAATTATTCATACAACTCAGCGTTCGTTTCGATCTAATTAGAGAGTACCAATTGGCTTACGGTCGAAAGCTACATACGAAGGTTTTTGCTTTTCGAAACGAGTTACATGATACACCCCCTGAAATCACGAAACCTGCTGTATGAATTTTTGAGCAAATACGTACACATTATAGTTATCCATTTTAGTATTGTATTTACATATCAAATAATTTTTCTGCTAAAAATGCATTAATCAGAATTCGTAAAAAGTTAAATGCTTTATAAAAAAATATGTATATAATTATAATTTTTATATAGTATAATTAAAAATACGCTAAACATAGAACCGATGTTGTTGTTTTATTTAAGTGAAAACAATAGTGAGGAAGACGAAAAAATTATCCAGAAACAGCTGCGGGATCTGAGCAAGCCTATGTCCCTGTCGATCAAAGCGTGAGATTTAAATACTCAAACTTATTGAAAAATTTTGTAATCGAATTATTTTAGCAGATTTATAAAGCGGATCTGTTTAACCGTTTGCTAAAGTTTGTTGCTCCTTCATGAGCTCTGCCATCACTTCTTTTTTGTGTGGGTTAAATTCATTGTAGTTTGTCGCGGTGTTTGTTGCCAAAGTCCTCCGAAACGGCTCGACTGATTTTCATGAAATTTTGTGTGCATATAGTGTAGGTCTGAGAATCGGTCAACACCTATTTTTCATACCTCTAAATGTTAAGGTGACCCGCCCCAAGGGAAAATTTATGCCTCACCTAAATAACGTACCGACGTTGATGAAATTTTAAACTATATATGTACCGTAGAGGGGGCGGTACAAGGGCTATTTCTCCCTATCCCCAACTAATAAACTGAATTTGATTAAATTTTGTTGGTGTCTTAACACAACTTTAGGTTAACAAAAGTCAATTTTCACATCTATTTTTCATCCCCTAAATGTTGAGGTACCCGCCCCAAGGGGAAATTTGTGCCTCACATAAATAACGTACCGACGTCGATGAAATTTGAAACTAGATATGTATATATGGGTACCGTAAAACATACATGGTTTAGGATTTTTTTAAGAAGCACTCAGAGGTGGCGATAGAGGGGATATTTCTCCCTATCCCCAACTATCAAACTAAAGTACCGAAAATGGCGGATAAGAATTTATTATAATTATTAGTAACGCAGGCATTGATTGCTCATATTAATGTTAAGTTTTGCAGTTCGGTGAAGAGTATTAAATATATTTGAACTAAAAAAATGTTTCCTAGAGCAAACTTATATGGCAAAACAACGTTTGCCGAGTTAACTAGTATTATATAATATTAATTAAATATTCAATAAAATTCTAGTAAACTTACATTTTTATTATATTTTAATGCCCGTATTCATAAAAACTATTTAAGGTTTATTGAGGACTTATTTGACAAATTTCTATGCAATACTTGTCAAATAAACCTAAAATAGTTTTTATGAATACGGGCATAAAAGTTTTTCTATGTACTCGCAGTGTTCTGTTCGTAAAAATCATACGTTCAGTGATACGATAACGTATTTCATAAACTCTGAATTTACAATAAGCTGTACGCTCACGTTTGTATATCCTGATTCAAAAAATGTATTTTTACGTGACGAGTTGTAAGTTCACGATTGTGACGAATCAGGCCCTGTTCGGCAATGCATCATGACGTTTAGCGATTAAAACCAAACTAATTTCAATTATTTATTTTTTAATTTTTTTAATGCGAACGCTCTGGCAAAAGTTTACAGTTGTCGTAATGTTATAATCTAAAGAAAGGATAGTTTTACATTGTCTGCAGCAATAATTTTACAAAATCTTAAATTGTATTATCTTTATTTAATTTTATTTAATATAATTGCTGTTGTTGTATAAGTATAAATAATAGTATATAAATTGTATTGTAAATATAAATGTTATTAATATATTATTATACTTATTTTTCATTACTAATATGTAATTATAATATTAATCATAATAAAAAAAATTGTTGTCCAAATGCTGGTGTTATCATATATTTTGCTTTAAACAAAAAATAATAATTATAACAATATATTTGAATATATTAAAATTATATTAAAAAATATATATTTTTCAGCAAAACATTACTCAAAAAACGTACATACATAATAGGAGAATTTACAAAGTGTGCTATGTTCTATTGTCATAGATTTGTTGTTTTTTATTAATAAAAAATGTGGCTTACAAATAACAAAGTTACAACCTTATTTATGACAATAAGACTTACTAACATAGCACACTTTGTGAATTGCCCAATTTTAATTTAGTTTTAAATTGAGCCCAGTTTTTGTAACTAATACAGTGAAGTTAAATAATTTAAATTGCTTTATTAGAAAATTGTATGTAAATTTAAAAAAAAAATGTTAGACATTAAAATTTAAATTAAAAAAAGTGTTACAAAATGCATACATACATATCTATGTATGCACAAGTATTTACTATTCTTGTATTTTTAAATATGGTGTTGATATTTAATGGTGTTGTTAAAGAAAATCTTTTAAGTATTTTGATTATTTCGTTTTATTATTATTATTGAGAATCTTCTGTGTATAAAATTGTAAAAAATTTACTTCTTTTCGTTACTCGTATTATATCTTCTTTTTTTTTGCATTCTTTATTGTATGGTATGTGAGTGAGTGTGTGTATATAAAATTTTCTTCTTAAATATTTTTTGTTTTTATTTTTTATTAATGGGTTCAGTTATAAAAAAATAATATTCTATAAACTTTCGGTTAAATATCAATATGTGACAATTTTACTCGTAATTGTTGTTTTATTTTAAGTCTTTTAGTTAAATGAAAACTACAATTTTACTTTTTCAAAATGCTGAATTTAGAATTGGGTTTGTTTGTTTGTTTTTTGTTTTGTAAAGTCTTTTTTCGGGAGAACTTGATAAGTTTTTTTTTAATAATTTTTAGATTGTATTGGCATTATATCAGGGTAAATCAGTCTATTTGTTTATGACCATTATATTCTGCTAAAGTTGGTCTTTGTTTTTTTTTTTTTGGAATATCAAATTTGCTTAAGGAATGAGTCATACCCCCAATTTATACCACGTTTTTCAAAACATACATATTTTATATTCATTACATTTGTTTGAAAAATTCTAAAAGTGAATTAAAAATAAAGAAAAATGGTTTTAATATATTATGTTTGATATTTTTAAAAATATGGTATAAATTGTGGAATAGTTATAAATGCTTTTGAAATTATAAATATTTTAAAAGACGAAAATTAAACGAGTAGTATAAACTTCTTCTTAATGTTTTACAAAAAGAAAATATTAGAGAGCAATATTAAATAGAAAATTTTTAAATTTTAAAGTTAAAAAAACTAAAGCAAAATAAAATTTTTAACATAAAATATTATAGACTAGACAGATTTTTGTTTTTGTTTTTACAAACAATTCTTTAAAGAAAATTTTATTTTAACCTAATTTCCATTATAAATATATAAAATTGGTGTATTAAACATGTTTTACGATTAATAAGTGGTGTAGAACAAAAATAAAAATAATAATTTAAATAAAAACTACACAAGTAATGTTATCGAACAAATCTAAAAACAAATACTACTAGACACAATAATTTTTTGTTTTCGCACACTTATTACATTTTCTTAATGTTAAAGCATTGAAAGGAGTAAAGGTGGGTTACAAAGGATCATTAGGGATGTATTTATATAAGGGGTTTTCCATATTTTTAATAGGGAAAAGGAGTCGCAAAGGGAGATCATACCTTTTAAATTAAAACCTTAATCTAATTACTAAAGACTTCCTTTTGTTGAGTTTTGGATTAGAAATATTACTTAATCTTGCCATTCGTTCTCGTCAACACCCTCCATTTCGTCCTGTTCCAATTTGGTGTTGTATTCCATGCGGGCACTAACAGATTTTTGTATCTATAATGGAAGAAATTGATATCAATAAATTAAATAAATTTACATTTCACTTCAAGATTAGATGGTTATTGCCAAGGATTTTCTCAATTCCCTGATTGGGTTTAAAATTATGCAAATTGTAACACTTTAATACATATGATTTGGTATGAAACCCAAGGCGAGAGAATCTCTTATGAAAATTTTGTCCGTAGTTATAATAATTTAACTTCGGTTTTTTAAGTTTTATTTGTTATTTGTCCAAGTTTACGGTAGGTAGGTGTGTACTGACCAGAATAAGCACAAACAAAAAGGTGGAAGAATATAAGACGAGTTAACTTTGTAAGAATGACGTTACATCTCTCATACAGAGAAGTTTTACAACCTAGGGAGAGCTTATAAGTCAGCTACTGACAAATCAACACATCAAAGATCGTCTTTACTAAGGGTATTCCCCTTTCTTATATTACAAAAGTCCGGTTGAGAACTATCCTAGATCCACAATGGTGATCTTTATTCTCAAGTTTAACATATTAAATCCAATAAGCGAACCAGTCCTGTCAAAAGTCCGGCTGAGTACTATCCTAGATCCATTAACATAAACGCTCCGCCACAATGATGATCTTTATTCTCAAGTTAAACTTAGTAAGTTCAATAAGCGAACAAATCCTGTCAGTATTATTAATCGAGCGCCAGAGGCTAACAACATGACAATCAGACCTATTGTTCCAACGATTCTGCTACTCTATCTGGACGTAGTCCCAAATCAGTCCAAAGGTAGCTTAGTCTGTAGGCTTTGGGTTGTCAGACACCCAGCCTAGGGACTAAGTCCCATCATCTGACCGAGTCGATTACCCTAAGAGCCGACTGAACGTCAGTGAATATCCCAAAGGGCCGTGCATAGGAAGGAACGGGAGTGGTAACGAACTTACGTGCCTCCCACATAGCAAAGATCTTGGCCTGAAAAACAATGCAGTCAGCGTTCAATTTATCGTCCCTAATAAGAATTTTCTCACCGTTCGAAGAGGATCTATCCGGAATAATAAATTCTCAGACCAAGAAAAGACATAGTTTCTGGAATCACATAGTCGGAGGTGCATTCCAAGAGAGTGATCCCAATCAGCGGAGAGAGTGATCCCAATCGATGGCATTCCACCAAATCAGACAACCATAGGTAATTATTGGCCCTGACAATCGTCTAGATCCAGTGTGTGGATCTAGTCAAAAGTCCCCAACTCTTACAACATTCAACTTTGGTAAACTAATTGTCTTATTTTTATGTCTTCGCGAATACAACACAAACTGAGGCTAAACATAGACCGCAATCTGCGGCCCATGTGAACAAGTCTCCAAGTCTCTCATATAAGTCACCCCATAAAAACGCTTCAGAATAATATTAACCACTAAGAACTAAAGGAGATGGAAAGCAACACCCACCCAAACTTGACCCCACTAGCCGCATATACAATATACGATAAAATAAATAAACTATATATTCCGGAACGTTTCCCGGCCTCAAAAATTCCATATCCAGAAATATCTAACACTCTTAACAAACCTACCCTTGACTTAAGCTCGTTGAGACAAACTCTACAGAGACGGGTCTAAATTCGATCTTAAATATTGGTCGAAAATTCTTTTCAAAAATTTTAATAGAAAATATGAATATCGGTATATAATCCCTCGGACTAACGTGACTGGGTTTACCCGATTTAGGCTTAAATACCACATATCTACCAGTTACCGAGGTAAAAAGTCGCTGATATATTCAAGCGAAGACGGAAACATACTTTCAGATCCAGGGAGGTTATTATGTATTCCGATTCTAACTGCAAAACTTACGAATTCGTAAAAATTTACGAAAAATTTTGCATTTATTATTCTTGTTCTTTCAAAAATTGTTTTCGATTGGAATGAGAATACATAACAATCCCCCAGGTGATTTAAACTGTCCGAAACAATGCATTGCTCTTGTGAACTTATTTCCGGTTATGATACCTTTCATGACAGCAAATATAACAGTATCCAGAGGAGGATTAAGTCTAAGCCTATAAAATAGCGAAAATTTTCTGATTTTCTCTCTATACTACGCAACTAATATTAAAAGAACAATTTAAATGTATCCAGAGTTTGTGGTTAGCGTTAGTAGACATTAGATTATAAGCTATTTAAACCACTGAAGAAAGATTATTTATTATACACACATATACTATGGCTAAAATATAGCAAAAAGGATTGTGAAGAAAAATAAGAGAGCGATTTTGGCAGACAAGCCACATTACGTCGGTGTACTAACAAAGCAATAATTTTGAAAATATTTTGTCATTTACTAAATTAAACTTTGCAAGAACATAAGAAAATTTCATGTTCTTACAATATTTACACGGACACGCATTACCAAACATTGAAAATGTTTAAAGTACTCTCGTTTTAACCATCGTTTATGATTAATTGATAAATAAATATTTGTACTTACCTCTTTTTGCTTATTCTTATCAATATCAAATTTATTAAATTGCTCACCAGCCGCTGAAGCAACTGGTGGTTTTACTTGGCTAACCACTGGTTGGATTGATGACACTAAAAATAAAAAACAAAATTATTTATACATAGTATGTACATATATGTAAAAGAAAATGGAAAATTTAATTTCTTTTAAACCTACATGTATCCATGCCTTCAGGTTGTAAACTAATTTTCTTAGTCTTCTTATCATTTGATAAGAACCATTCCTCAGCAGACATGGTGGGCAGCCAAGTAACACGTGTGAGAGGAAATAGATCATCTTGGAAAAGTTCACTCTAAGAAAAATTTAACAACAATTAGCAAAGAAGAAAAAAACAAAGTTTTTATAATTTGATACCTTAATGCGTGGCACTGTGAAACTTAAAGGTTCTATAGAGGTATTTGTCAAACGGTAGGCTTTACAAAACTCCACACTGGCCACATCACAATGATTCTTGGTGAGAAAACTTAAACCTTGATGCAGAGAAGTACAACGATGATGTGATAAGGGGCAAATATATGGCTCTTCATCGGTTATTTCATAACAATAAATTGTGGAATCTCCTTTGCCTGTAACAAACAAAGTGGAGCTGTCCTCGTCATAAAAGGGTATTAAAATAGAGGGGGAAACATCTAAACTGGCTGTATTAAGAGGAGTATTTAGACTGTCTGTTTTGTAAACACTTATTTGACGTTCAGACACCCTTAAGAAAAACAATAATTTCAAAATATTTTGTTTATAAGGAATCCAATATATTTTGTAATAACTTACTTATCGAAACCAGTGCATACAATATATTGACCATCTAAAGCCCAAACAATGCGAGCACCTCTGGTACCTACAGGTCCATTACCTTCCTTTATGGGTGTTTCAGATTTACGTGGATTATATATACGTATTTTACCATCTTTACTAACGGTAGCACCATATTTACCACAGGGACTCCAAGCAAAATCAAATATTTGATCCGAATGACCACTTAATATGCACTTTTCTTCCATGGTTTGTAAATTCCACAACTTTATTGACATATCATAGCTGGCCGTTAATAAAATATCTTGAGCCAGGGGATGAAAACGTATAAAATAGATTTTATCAGAGTGGGCTGTTAATTCTTGTTCGTGAGCATTAGTGGGTTCCAAGAGACCTCCTTCTGGAATGCGCCACAACTTTACTAGGCCATCATCACAGGCCACAGCTAAACGCTTGGAATCGAAGGGATCCCATTGGAAATCCATTATGTTACTACCATTTACCAAGGAGGGTATAACACCGTCTGGCAAACGTCCCGGTTTAGATAGTTCAAATATGGCTATTTTACCACCAGGACCAGATAATGGCACAGCGACACGTTCATGATTTGCAGTGAAACCATTACATTCACCAGGTATTTGTCTACTTAAATTACGAAGATTTTCAATATGTGTAGATTTATGGCCTGGCGTTCCTTTTAAATGGCGAAATTTCGAAACTTTACCAAAAACGGTAGAAGTACGTTTTGTTGAAGTGGTTATGGCGGCTTCTGTGGCTGATTTTTTTAAAACAGCCGAAGAGTCTACTGATTCTTTCGGTGGTAAATTACGGCGTCTTTCATCCAACATTTTACCTTCTGGCACAGAAGTTCTTTTAATATCAATGGCATTAGATTTAGAAGTATCAATCTTAGAAAGTTCACGGCGTCTACGGAACATACAAGAGAATACAATTTTTTATATATAATAATTAAAAATATATTAATTACAGATTATTATTTAAAGCTTACAATGGCACTGGTGATTGGGATCTCTCTTCGTTAGTACTTTTCGAATGTAACTCATATAGACGTCTTCTTTCCGCAATACTACTGCGTGCTGGTGAAAATCTACGTAACTCTGAGTCTGGTTTCTCATCACCTTCTGTGGAGTTTTCCGAAGATTCAGAATGATTCTGTTCAAAGATCTGTATGGCAGATGTTAAAAAAATATATACAAATTAATTTCAATGTGCTTTCAATTATTTAAAGAGACTAAAAAAAATGGTTAATAACCTTGTCACTTGAATCTTCATCTTCCAGAGAGGACTGAAGAATGAATGTATGAACGTGGTTTGAATTTTGTAGATTAGAAGTGGTATATAAATTAGTAGTGGTAAAGAAATTGGTTACAAAGGTTTAAGCGTGTTTATTGAAAGAGATTAATTTGTTAGTATTTAATATTGAAATGTTAAAAGTAATTAAATAGTTATTTTTGTAACTTACTTTACGTCTTTCGGAAGTGGATAGAGTCTTTTGTAAGCCATTATTCTCAATATCTGAACCAGATAAATGTTCTTAAAATAAAAGAAAATACAAATTTGTTGTAATTGCACAAAAAATATAATGTAAGGCGTTAAACTTACTTTTAATTTCAATTTCCACAATTAAATCGGGTTTCATGTTGTTCGAATCTGTTTCAGTGGATGATGCTACAACATTAGTTGACTGCGTAAGATTCTCTTGAGAACCAGGAGCTACGGGCACAGCAAATACTTTATCGAAAGACACATCCACCGAATTACTTGAGAAAGGTTTAGGACCCAAACGAGGCTATAAAAGATTGTTAGATAAATGAATATGGTATTAAAAATGGTATCAAGAAAAACAAAACAAAAATTTAAACAAAAAATTAAAACAACAACAAAAAATTATATAACAGGGGGGTTACCTTGTATTTCGATTCGAATCGAGAATCTTACGAATGTGTATTCATTATTATTGATTTTTTCGAATTAGAAATTTCTTTCGAAAGCATTTTCGATTCGAATCGAAATACAAAATAACCCCCCAGAACGCAAAAAAACCTACAAAAAACAACATGAAAAAAGAAATCTATAAAACATAAAACTATGTTTCTAATAAATTAAATACCGCTACTCATAGACAATAATACTCAGAAACAATAAAATCACAATCACTAAAAACCCAAATGAAATAATAAAAACAACAGTAAATTTTATTAAACAATAGCTGCTTATAACCTTATAAGCTCCCGCCGAAGTTCTTGGCCTTGGTTTAGGTATAATATTTGTTTGATCTGTTGGTGTTTGTTGTTGGCCATCGTTTAATGAGTTATTACGTGAAGTACGTGGCATTGGTTTTGGTACCGACGATGATGATGAATCCTCGGTATTGGGCGAATCTTCTGAAGGCGGTGTATATTCTTGTGTACCATCTTCAGTATTCTCCTCAACTATTATGGCTGAGTTTTCCTTCTCAGAATCTGTTTTATATTTAGCATCAAATTTTTTAAATATCGTCTTTAGTTCGTCTTTTTGGAAATCCTCCGCGTCAACAACCTCTTGTTTAGGTGATTTTAATGATTTTGCAATAATTTGTTGCGGATTATTCTGACAACCATTTATATGTTGTTTTTTATTATTTTTCTCATCCAGTTTTTTGTTTTCAATATTTTTAATATATTCTTTTAAATTTCCATGATGGATCTTTGGTTTTGTGTTGTATAAACGTATAGACAAAAATATAGAGAATATTGGTAAAAAGATAAATAATTTTTTTGTATGCGTTCTTTAGCTAAAAACACTACATATGTATGTACGTACATACATAGTATATGCCTATTAGTTATATTATTTAAATGTTTGTAATAATTGATACGATAATAAAATGTGCCCATAATTATGAAAGAGGTCTAAGTCATATATTTTTTGTTTCGAGATATTTAATGAATTGCATTTAAATAAATTAAAAAATATTTTTACATTATGCAACATTTTTATTTATAATTTTATTAGTCTCAAGTAATGGAAATTTATTATGAATATGAAATTTTGTGCGAATTTCATACGATAATATTGTTTTTAAAGTTTGCATTGACTTAGACCATTTTCAAAATTAGCTGAATGTCCTATAAATTACTTAAAGCAATAAAGAACTTTAAGTTTTATTTAAAACAATAATTTGATTGAAATAATTCGTGAACATTAATTAATTATTTTTAAAAAGTAATTCATTTTAATCATTATTTTGAGTATTTAAGATTCTTAAAATGTTCCTGAAAAACTGGACGGATGTACTGTAGTAAACTCATAATATCCTAGTGTTTTTCTTTCTTCTTGCTGGTCTAATGGTGGTGTATAATAGAAGTAATTTAATATTTTTGGTCTTCCTCTTTTAGGTGAAAGATCCAAAACGTGAAATTTAGAATCATCTAAAGAAGTTTTATAAAACATTTTATAAGGTTCATTTTTCAAGAATCTCATCTATTGAATTTGTAGCCAAAGAGACAGATTCGCCCGCGGTATTTTTTTTTTTTTTTTTTCTCTTCTTGTTATTGATTCTTCTAGTGATTTCGTTGAAATAAAATCCGGCTGCGACATTCGCTTTATCGAAAATGTATTTCTTGTTCTGCACTTTTCTATCAATTCATAATAATGCTCAGGGTTGTATAAGTAATTTGCTTTTTTTATCGGTCATTAGGTAGAAAGGAATGACTCGATACCAAAAATTCGTGGTATAATTTTTGACTTAGACCACTTTCATATTAACACTAAATGAATTCCATATAATGTTGAAATTACAACCACTATCTAATGGTTCATTTTTGACAATTTCGTAAAAATTACATTGAATTAATTTAGTTTAAACTAATGTGGTATGAAATAACTGCTAAACTCATTTTTTTTTTTAATTTTGACTTAGACCACATTCATAATTATAGGCACAAATAACAAGAAACATTTTTTACAAAATCAGATCAGTATATAGAAACCAAGCAAAATAAAATGGAAATAATTCAAGAAGAATGTGATTTTCACGACTTCTAAATTATTACATGAATAGAATTTTTAATTAAATTGAAAAATAAACTATCAAATCATATTATCTACTGAATAAAAACGAATTAAAATTGTTCTCACCATTGCATGAAAGAGTGTCGATTGATACATTTTAAACGAGTTGAATATTTCTAAACTCTTACAAAAGAAGATAACTATCAGTGACACGTTAATTTTATGCATGTCTCACTTTAATGACCACTTCGTCATGTCTTAAATCCATGGTTTCATTACATTTTTGTCATGTAATATTTTGCTTAATGATAATTTGGAAAATTAATTAATGCCATCACTGAATTGTTCCTAACAGTAAGGGAAACCCCTTTGAATCATTATTTTATAAGAATTATTTGGGCAATATTTTCAAGATTATTAATTTGTTAGACCCTTTTAAACAATTAAAAAAATAATATTTTATTTTAAAGGTAATGCATAATTCGTTTTTTAACTCTTCTGTGGAGTTAAAAACTCAGAATATGCGCTCATTTTCTGATCATAAAAGTAATTTTTTTGGGGAGAAAGTGATACCTACTCGCGACTATTCTTGATGAGTCATTTATGATTCCGTTTTCTTGTTAAATTAAATATTTTTGATCATTTTATAATGATATTTATTGTCTTTTACGAATTTGTTATCTTATCAGTCGTGCTCCGCTACCTTGCATTGTAAATTTATATTCGCTTTTACCGTTCTTAAGATTAACAAAAATGAATATTTAACTTGTATGGCGCTACCAAGCCCACTTGTCAAATTCCGCCCACTTTCTTACTGATGATTTACCTTGACCATAAAACCATTAAGCCCGAATGCAATAATTTTAACTTTAACCTTTTCCAAGATGTAAAACAATGAGTACCTAGTTTCTATGGAAGGTACAACACCCACTTCCTTTCCTTACCGATGATTTGCCTTGATCATGAAGGCATTCAAAACGAATTCAGTAACTTTAGCTGTAACCGTTTTTAAAAATTATACAAAAATCAGTATTCATTTATCCAATTCCCTCCACTTTCTGACAAAAACCTTTCCGGGGATATACTTAACAAAGTCCCAAATTATCACGTCGATGAATGTATGGTTTTTTAATCTATAGAGTACACACAGATAGACAAACATTCGTTTTTATTGTATGCAGATTTACAAACCGAGAGAATCTTAATTTCTTCTATTTTCTTCACTTGAAAACCATAAGCGGGTTAAAAAAATAAGTTTGAAATATCTTGATATAAATCGTTTATGGTTTTTAAAAAACAATTTTTTTTATCAAAATTAATATGCATTTCTACTTACAATAACTGGTGCATCTCCTAGTTCACGTTTAGCTGGATCCAAACTCATTTTTGGCACCGGCATATTTGTACCGCTTATCCAGTCAGCGGCTGTCAGATCAGTACGGCAACTGGCAGTATCGGGATATAAATCACTATGGAAATCACGATATGTCTAAAACGAAAAAAAAAACATGCATAGAATAGAAATTATTTACAATTCGTTCGTAAAGTAATTAGAAAAAAATTAAATACTAACCTTTCGTGGCACTTGATACATAATTGGTATAACCATATTTGAAGTCAATTGTAAAACCCGATTAACTTCACCTTCCATAACTTTAAGAGCTCTTTTTGGAACTAGACAAGCACCTTTAGTTTGTTCACCCGTATGACGTAAACCCTCAATAAGATAGGGATCTTTATCAGTAACTTCCAAATAGTTAATGGTTGTATCACCTTTGCCAGCCAAGAATAACATATTTGTGTCGGGATCGTAAAGAGGCATTAAAATACCAGTTGAACAATCCAATTCTAAAGTTTTTTCGGGAACTGAAAAATTTCTAATATCACGTATTATCACTTGTCTAAGCCGGGCTGCATCAAAGCCCGTTGTTAAGATGCGTGACTGATTGCCAAGCCAAACAACGCGAGAATCTTTAATACTCTGATGTGATTCAGTTGACATTTGTATGGGAGAACCATTTACACGAGCATCTAAGATACGCAAATATTTATCTTTACAACTGGTGGCTAAAAGAGTACCATCTTGTTTCCAACTGGCAGATTGTATAACTTCTGGATGCTCATTGTTGGCTAAAAACAAACATAATATTTTATATTAATTAAGAGAGTTTTTTTTCTTGTGTTTTATTTTATTTTTAACATACAATAAATTTCTTTCTGTTGAGTCAAATCAAACAGGGATACACAACCCATAGATGTGGAATGCAATAAACCATCCGCAGTTGGATGAAATCCTACAGTCTCAACACGTCTCTGTTTGTGTGAAAACACACATTCTGGGTCTGATAGTGAAGTTTCTAAACCTTTTTCAGGTATATGCCATATTTTAACCATACAATCCTGAGATGCAGTAGCCAGTAGGCCATCATGAAAGGGTGAAAAACTCATATCCGTTACAGTATCTGTATGTGCATGTAGTAGAGGCATAGTTTTACTTTTGCGTCCACAATCATCTAATGGTAATACAGCCACACTAGAGCCTGTGTGTTCCCAATTGAAAGCCATAAATGCAGCTGAAGCAGCAATATTATTTCCATACGTTTGATAGGAGCCTACACATATCTCACGTATACAGGCCTCCGCTTTGGGTACAATTGGTGCTGCATTCTTATATTTGGATGCTTTGAATCGCCAGGCCATTGTCACCAAAAGTTATTGCTCGTTTATAAATTGTAATCAATTAAATTGTAGTTGTTTGTTTAGTAAAGAAAATATGTGTATATGATAAAAGCTATAAGAACAGACAATAAGAATAGAGAATAAGATGTTAAATATTTTTATTTTTTCTTTTAAAAGCCTTTTGTATAAAAATAAAGTATAAAATATATCAGTAGTTCTTCTTTATAAAAAATGCAAGAATTTATAAATCTACTATTTGTGGTGTTACTTATATATTTATCGCAATTAAAGTTCATTAGTCAATAACAAGTATTTATGTATATAAGAGATTGAAATTATACAATAGACTTTTGGAACACTACAACACCAATACTTTTATGAAAAGTTTAATGTCGTAGAAATAAAATTTCAATCCCTTATAAAAACCACAATATGTATGTATAGTATGTACAAACATATATACATACATATGTTCAAGAATATATGATGATATATATCTATATGAATAGATACTTATATAGAAGCGTTAAAAAGAAAAAAAAATAAAGCGCACACAAATTCTTATCGGAGTATACAGCCACGGCATAGAACTCAAATCCGAACGGAAGTAGTTTTAATACCGAAAATTCAGTTTATTAGGAACAGTAGATTTTTTTTAATTAAACCAGTCTAAGCTTCGAAAGTAACAACACTATATTAATACAAAATTTTCATTCGAAAGATATATTTAATTTTCTAAAAACCAAATTTTCGGAATTGAGTTCTAGGACAAGACAGATAATTAAAGTGAAACATTTCTCACTAAAATTAATAATCTCTCTAATGCAAAATATAAATTTCACGATATCCATATCATTACATGAATACATTCCTAAATCATGGAAATTAAAATGAAAAATAAACTATCAAATAAATAGAAACAAATTAAGATTGTTCTCGTCAATGCTTGAAAGTGTCTTTCATTAACGCATTATGCCTTGGTTCAATTCACTCATTTTAGATGAGTTCAAATTCTCTGAATTTTTTCACAAGCACATAATCTTTAAGGAAACATCAATGTTAAAATTCGTGTTGCATGTTTCACCTTAATTGAACAACTTCTTCATATATGGAACCCGTGTTTCCATTACATTTTTGCCATGTAAAATTTTGCAGGGTAATAATTGCAAAATGTGATCAATGTCATCATTGAGTAATTACTGGCCATCCACATAAATTCAAGAGCAGCCAATGAATCCTAAAAAATCCACCACTGTTTATTGTGGATTTTGGGCTGTCGACCCCATTTCTTTGAGAACGATGTTCGCCAAGCCATCACTGCATGCGCTTTAGATCAACGATTGTCAATTTCTTTTGGCTTGAGTTGGATGATTTGGAACAGAACAATAAAAATAAGGATCAGACCTTTCCTGGGGCTCGAAGCTAGAGCCTTCAGCACATTAAGATACTACGTGACACTTAGCTCATGCTAATCTACAAACCACAGCGGTCCTCAAAGCCAACATAACCCATGCCATCAGTTAAATTCATCTGATTTATGCGCCATAACAACGTTTATTTATTATAACAAGAACTTAAACTTTTAAAAATTTTCTCATACTCTTATATTATTATTTATCACGAATTATAGAAAATATACTGATTTTTTATTTTTATGTTTTTTTTTTTTTTAATTTCAATCAGTTTTTCTAACTATAATCTATATGTACATACATACATATGTATATGCGTGCTATTTGACGTACATACATATGTATAAAGTGAAAGTAATTAATATTCGTATCACTTATGTATCTACATATACAGACGTGTTCCGGTATATACAGATATTGAATAATAATTCCTATAAATTATTTGTCAATTCTCTATTTGCAAAACAAAATATTGTTGTATTTGTTTCGCAAATTTCTAAATTTAGCAGTAGTGAAAGTAAACCAGTAATAAAAAACAACTAAAATTTTTAAAACTAACTTCCCAATATTGTTGATATAAGAGAAATAATAGTAATGATTGATTTATCAAAAATATCCTTTAATTAAAAGTAAATTATATTCAATAGGTTTTTTTCTGAATGCATTTTTATCAATATGCGATTGTTTTTGGGCACAATAATATAATATTTTTTTTTTTTTTTCAATTATGTACTCTCAATTCTACATTTTATGGTTTTATACAAATTTGAAATGACACAATAACTGCAATAAACTTGTCCTGTTTTTATTTTTATGGGCTACGTCTGGGCCACTCTTAAGAACCATACTGATATGTTTTCTATTCAAACTTAAGAAATTTCCGGGTAGTAGGACTTTTCTCAATTTTTCTCATTTATCCAGATTACACTGAAATTTTGATTCCCTTGATTAATAATTCTTTATTTGAAAAGTCTTTTATTGTGAGAATTGCCCACAACTGGAACTGTTTACTGCTGGAGCTTAGGCTTTTTTCTCACTCGAATAATGCTGTTTGTCTGAATAATCAAAGTTCGTTATATTTTTTTCGTGTTTCGGCTGAGGGTGTAATGGGATTGTTCTATACTAATTTTTGCTTAACTCTTGTTTTTTCCTTTTTGTGTGTTTGGAACCTAAAGAACTGTTATATATTTATTATATGAATTTATTGATATTGAAGTAAAGGTTTTTTTTGTTTTGTAATATACGAGTAGTTCAATTTATCCTGATTGGCATTATACATATATTACTTTGTTAGTGAATAAATAAATAAATATAATAGGCCCTTATCTCGGACACCAAGCTTTGCCAGTCAATAAATCATAAGCCATTAGCTTTAGAATGTTCGGATTATTCATGGGGCACTAAATGAACGCATTTTATTGTGAATTAGGCCGGTCTGCACGTTTGCATTTACTGTGTTAAGATAGGATTAAGTGTACTACATTTAAGAAATGTTATTTAGCTGCTATGTGCAGTGATTTATATTGATTTTACCAATTACCGGTTTCTAAAAACGCAACAAAAATATTATCTTTATCTTGATTATTACTTCCATACATAATTTTCAATTTCGGCTTTAAGCTATTTCAAAGGAATTGTAATTCATTGAATTTTTAAATATGAAATTTAGTTTGCAATAAATGTGATTTTATTACACCTCAACTGGCATTTGCCACCTTATAGCAGAAGCTGAGAATACCAAGACGGCATATTGTAATATTTTGTAAAGTTTTGATATTTCATTTCTTATAAACAAAACTTATTTTTATTAGAACTTTAAATTATTTTGTATTTGAGAAAACATTCGATTTCGTTTTACAGAACAAACCCGTTTAATATTAAATATCTAATCTAATAAAATATCTTACCTAGGTGAGCCAAATTAGTGATAAAAACAAAAAAATCAATTCATTTTTCCTGTCACACTTGTTTATTTTAAAAAAACATTATTACCTATACTAATAATAGATACTTTAACAGAGAGTGTTAAATATTGGTATCTCTTTAAACATTAACAGAAAATGTTAAATGCTAACATTGTTGTGTTTTTTCCCCACCCCCTAACAGCAAAAAAAAACCAATACATACATACATACATACTAACATGCACCCATAACAAAAATACAGGGAAATGAGTAAAGTAATGGGAATATTTTAATTAAATAGCACCCCCTGGGTGTTTGTCAATAAAACCCACCACTACAAAGCAATTTTGTAAACAAAATTGAGCAGTAAAAACAATAACACTGCTCAGGTACAAAATATTTTTATGGTACATAGAAAACTAGTAATGATCCACCCTTAAAATTGATCATTATTATTAATACCTATCTACTGAAAGTAACAAAGCATAATTATTTTAATTACAATATTTGTACCTTGTTGTGTAAGTTTATGGCATAGGTATAACATGTGTATATGCATTCATCCATACCTACATACATATGTTCATAGTATGTATATGGAAGTAAAACTTAGGACAGGTTTTTTTATATAAATATTATTTTGTTGTTGCAATAATGCATAAATGATAGAAAGTCTCTATATGTACACAGTAGCGGTAATAGCATTAGTGGTCGTAGCAGGCATAATACATACAAGGAATGGTTTGTTAAGAAAGTGTCCTCTATATTTGGTAGAAAATATGTGTGTAATACTTACTAATTGTGCAAAAAACGGAACAGATACAGAGCATATAGAGAAAATAAAATGGTATGTATCACCAGCATAAACAGATAAAAAAGGAAATGCATAGAGGAAAAGTGCAATGCAAAAGCACCGACGGCAACAACCAAACATAGGAGATACAAAAAAAAGAGGATTAGGCACCCAACAACAACACAACACTGAAAACCTGCTAAGTTTACAACTTTTGTTATTTCTGTATTTTCCCCCCTTTTTGATTTGTTCTTGTCTTTAAATTATATATATATATTGTCATTAATTAAATTGTAATTTTCTCTTTTTGATTAGATTTTTTTAACACAATTTCTATTTTGTTTGGATCACAAAAGCTTATTCGGTCTACGTGAGTGAGACTCCTTATGGACTCTATATGATTGATATTGTTGTTGTAACACACCCTTTTTTCACAAACAGGCAACGACGCTACAGACAAAGAACTTTTGTTTTTCTTTTCGTTTGCAAAACTACTTTTACTTTGACATATTAAATACTTTATACAATTTCCAATGAGACACTTTTTATTCGTTATAATTTTTTAATTAAATATAAATTATTTTCACCTTTCTGTATGATTTATTTTCTATTTTTCACGTATCGATTTCTTTTTTAAGCCTCTACCACTGAACTTGAAATTAAAACTAGCAGACGGCTAGCAGTATTCTATGCCGGTCTAAGTTGCCAGACCTGTTAAAAACTATAAAAAATAGGAGAAAAGCATAAAAAAAAAAATAAAAACAAACTTAAATTGTGTTGCCAGATATGTACATTTGTTTAGATAGAGATGAGAGTTGTGTACAAAAGAGGAGTAAATTATTTTTGTTTTCCATTAGTATATGAAATCACTCACACGAATGTTTCTTATGATAAATCTGTTTTGTGAATACAATACAATATATAAATCCATATTTAGCGTTCTATATTGGTTTCATGTAAAATATTGCCTCAAATGACAAAAAAGAAGATACGACTTTTTATATTTCTTTCAATTAATACACATATTATTTCAATTAATCTGTAGCTTTTGCTTTCAAGTTGTACCATTTTGAAAAAATGTTGGTTGCACATCATATATTCAGTTCTGCTAGTGTTATACATATTCTGAAAAGAATAACTAATTAAAATTATGCAATAAATATAATATAGATGCAATAAAGATTCGAGTTTGGAATTCGAAATAATGTATATTAATTAAAAACCATAATAAAAAAACTTTGAAACTGTTTTTTAATCTGCGTATTCGTTTCAGAATATCAGAACAGAGTGGGCAAACGAACAAAACATTTCGCAAACGTTTCCACAAAATCATAAACTTTTCAAATTTTTTTAATTGTTTTGTACGTGAGCAAAACCAAAACAAATACTTTTTAAATGAGAAAGAGCGCAAACGAAACAATTCGCTTTTCGTGAAATAAAGAAAAAGATGGTCTCTTGCCTTTAATCTATAACAAAAATGTCGTTAGACGACGACGACGTCGCAAATTAGAATAAGGCCTAATAATAAAAAATAAAATAATTGTTCTTACATATACGAGTAGAAAGTTTGATGAGGCTGTTTGAGTTCCGAAACATTATTATACAAATAATACCCATAGACCGGCCTGATATTTTTAATGAGCATTATTTATGCATTCTTAATTATTATTTTTAAATATTAGACTTTTATTTGATAGCCCAGTAGGCAATTTATGAAAGTTTCAAATTACATATATGGCTTTATTTTTCATTCTTTTCAAAGAATTCGGCATATTATAACGGTTATCGAAGTCGTTATATTAATTTGACATTTTTCTAATAGATTAAAGAAAAATATATGGTTATGTTAATCTTGGACAAATACTATGTCGAAATATTGCAATTTCGACAAGCGTAATAAGACCAATTTGTATGGGATCTCTGTAGATACATATATTATCTACTATGTATTAAATTATCTGTGCTTAACAGTATACATATAGACTCATTATCATAACCAATATATTTTGAAATAAATATTGTTAAAATTAGGCCCAAAATTCGAACATCAGTACGTAGCCAGGGGGTTAGTTCTATAAAAACTGGTATGAAATAAAATTTCAAATTGTTACGAATTTTAAAACGTGGTATAGTGAATAGAGCTCTCGCAAAAAAACTGAAACTGCAGAGGTTTAAATCCCAACAAAGAGGAAAAATAAAAAAAATAGTTTGCTATTTTTTCAAAACTAATTTAAAAATAAGAGGTTCCTCCCCTCCAAGAAGTCTATCAACAAAGTAACCGCTGCCTGACATTCCATTCTATTCCACTTTATCCTTTGACAACAAAAAACGAATGATGAGGAGAAAAACGCCACCTATTGGGAAGTAGCAGATAACAGCTAAAAACATACTTAGCGAAGGCACTCACCACAATCAACATACAACGATGGGGCAATTGCTGTTAATTATTCAAGGGTGAAGGTATAACACTGGCCTTTGAATGATCAATTTACAGCAATTTATCTGATACCTAGGGCGCTTAATAATATAAGAATAAAAAATATATGTACTTTAAGTTAGGTTTAAGAATTTTATCCTTGAAAAACACAAGATTTAAATTTCACTCGAACGAATTCTTATTACAGAATATACTGTTTTTTTTCGATTTCATTTGAAGTATTTAATCATATTATGTATGTAGGTACTTTAGTTTTGAAATAAAACGCTTTATTTTAGTATAGTTTTATTGTATACATTCAAATAAATTTATTTATTTTGTTATTATAATATTGGTTTGATCCATACTTTTTTGTTTTCTTTTTCTTATTATTTTTTTTTATTTGCTGAAGTATTAGTAAATTTTTTCTAACCATAAATCATTTGTTCTTTTTTACATTAATATTACTAATATTTAATATTGTATGTCTGTATATATATTTGTAATATTTAATAGTAAATACTTATAAAAAGGAAATAATTAAACATAAACAAAAAAGAAAAATTAGTATTTCAAAAAATATACTGTAGGTATGTATATTTCTAAATTTGTTTAATATTTTATTTTATATTCTTGTGGAGTTTAATTTAGTGTTACCTTTACTTGTTAATAAATATTGCAATTTGTGTTGTTTTTATTTTTGTATATAAATTTTAATGAAATAAAAAAATGTATATATAATTAAAAGAAATATTTAGTTAGTTGTTTTTATATACATACATATATACGTAAGTATGTAAGAGTGTGTTTTTGTGTTTGTTTTTCTTATTTTTAATTTTTTTAACTACACGCTAATGTTAGTTATAAAATAAACAAAATACACTTTAAAATATACAACAAGAAATAATTTGTTTTTAATTTTATATGGTTAGTTGATAGATTGATTGTTTATTTGCCAATAAGAGTTAATACATTTTAATTTTTTATAATCATATACAGATCTTAGATTTCTTTATGATTTTTAATTGGGTATAAAAATAAACATTTCTTTTAATGTCACTTAATTTAAAATAAATTAATATAAATATACATACATATAAGTGTTTATGTATGTATATAGTATAATGTTACATATATAAATATTTTATAACTTACGAGTATATAAAACTTTCTCTCTTTTTACTGCTTAAAAGCTAAACCATAATTATAAGAAATAAAATGCTGATTAAAACTCTTGAAGACGATTTATTTTACAGACAGATGTATAACCAAAATAAAACAACACTAAAAATGCTAATATAGGAGTTATTAAATTGAAACATACATATTCACCCTTATTGTGTTTGGCGTAGTCGTTGTCGTATTTCGATATTTTTGTACAAGATTAAAGAAAATTAATAAAATCTGTTTTTAATCTTTTACAAAACTGTCGAAATACGACAAAAATACGCCAAACACAATAAGGGTGATTATGTATGTAGTATGTAAATATGTTTTTGATAGAAAAATTTTAAAAATTATACAATTAAATATGTCTGTACATATATCATGAATGACATTAAGTTAAGTAGGGATGATATTTATAAGCGTAAAGTGAAAAAAAAATTAATGCATTTTTTAGCAGTAATATTTCCATTTTGTTCTAAAAAATTTGATCTACCCAGAAAAAAATACCGATATATTCGGGCTTATTTCAGTTAGCGATGTCGGCGTCTGACGACATTTTTGTAATAGAATAAAGAAAAACTGTTTCTGGTGTCTTTAACCTATAACAAAAATGATGTTAACCCACTACGACGTCGCCAATTGGAATTCGTCCTATTAAGTTCAACGTATAACGAAGTGGTTCAATATAGATGAAGCATACATATACATATCTGCATATGTATGATTTTAACTATATGTGCTTGTGTAAAAATTGTAGCAAATTGTTTAGTATCAGCACATACTTCCTTATATGTTCGTTTTGTATGCATTTAAATTAATGCCAGTTCTAGTAATACATATTTAAAAATATGACAAATCTTTTTGAGCCACTTTCATTTTTTGTTTTGTTTTCTGGTTGGCTAGCTGAAGGTATGATAACGAAAATATACTTGCGAAACGAGCACGCCATTTTAAAAATACATTATATTTCAAATCATTTCCATAAGAACTTTTTTAAAATTGTACAAAAACAAAAACAGTGTTTAATTTAAATTATACATAGGCCTTGTAAGGCTTTGGTAAAATTCAATAATTTTCAAGAGAAATTACAAAACAATTAGGCGTTGCCTGGACTATAAACCTTGAAGGCGAGGGGGTTACTTTGTATTTCGTTTCGAATCGAGAATGCTTTCGAAAGAAATTTCCCATTCGAAAAATCAATAATAAGGAATACAAAAATGTTTACAAAGTAACCTTTGTTAATTTATATCCAAATAGGCATATGGATTCGTTTTTACCGTTCTTAAGATATACAAAAATCGAGTACAGCTGAGAGGCGATTTCGGATTTACTTATTGCACAGACATACCGTCGTGCGGCAGTTTAAGTGCTCTATCCACCATTTCATATTTTTTATATATAAAGAGTTAATGATGCCACTTCAGGTTTTCGACCCCAGATTTTTCAAGTCTGCAATCCGTTTTCGGATATCTCGTCCAGTTTCGAAGATAAATAGCCGAAAACGCACGACGATACAATTTACCATATTTTTTTCTTCCAAGTTTTGAAAAGTTTAAAAACATTTAACAACACCTTCAATCTATAACAAGTGATTAATTCAAGTGCAACAAAAATTTAACAAAAGCTATAAGAAGTTATGCATGATTTGTTTAAGGAATTAAAAAAGGAAAAAGGGGAAATAAAAAGAAAAATACCTACAAAATATATGAAGATCTTAAAAAATAATTTATATATGAATATATTTTATACTTTACACATGTAATTATGTATTTACATCTAATTAAGACAGTCTTGATTCATTGTGTGTGTTGGCGTGTATTTGTATTGTGTTCATTATGTTAGGGTAAAAGAAAATATTTAAATAGATATTCATATTCAAATAATTTGCCCCTGTACATACTCAAATATTAATCTCTATTCAAATTTAATTTGAAAAATTTCGTTTATTTTCCTAAAATTTAACATCTTTGTTTTTTTAATTTTTAAATGCTTGTAAAGTGTAAAGTGTGTGTAAGTTTATTTGTTTATTGAAAACGTGCTGCATGATTAAATAAATAGACACACTTTTCATGCTAAATGCGCCAAACAAATGACAAAAGATTTGTTTTTTTTTTATATTTTTAATTTTTTTGATGTTTGCAAATGATTTTAAATTAATAACATATATAAAACCATAAATAAACTTATTATTATTTATTTTAATATATTTTATAATATATTTATGTATGTATAGTTTAGTACGTATGTATGTTTAAAAGCAAGTTTTGTACAATATATTACTATTTATCTATTTATAATTTCTTATGTATGCATATCCTTTATTCATTTTATGTTTTCCAAAGAAAGTGCTATGACCATTACAACTTTTCTTTACTTTAGTTATACATTAAGTTTAAGTGATTTTTTACAATAATAATTGTCTGAATCATAGTTTTTATTTAACTATCAGCCCCTTAAAATAGTGCCATTGGTAAGTAAGAAATTCCTCAATGATTCTAAACTCTCCTCTAGAAGTGCATTATTTTAATTTTGAAAAGCGTATAAAATCAAACAACCGTATGCTATCTTAGAATTGCTGTACTTATATCCACGTTGTCGTATCATATATTTGAAATTCGTCATGTTAGCATGCTCGAATGAAATAAAACGGAGGAAAGTGCACAAATTGGCAGGGTTATGAACCATAATGTACTTTGCTTTGCAATTAAGTAATTTCGATCCACAAAAAAAGATGGACCCATTTTAAAATGGTATTCATAAAATTTAAAGAGAAATAAGAGTATAGTCTTAATTCAATTTTGTCAATATTAAGTGTAGGAGGGCGGTTGTTAAATTATAAACGCACAGTATAAGGCCTGCGTGTATTTTGATACTATTTTTTTCTCTAATTCTCTTGTAGACAACGCCTTTATCCATATTGGGCTCAATAAACGCTCAAAATAATTTAAAGTTAGAATGATTGTTATGGAGAAAATGGACTGTGCTAACCTCACATTATGAAGAACCGCAAAATTGCAAACAACAAACGACATAAAGGGGACACTAGGGAAGATCTCACTCTTGAACCTAACTCTTCCTTCATATTACTTAAAATATTTGTTGAGGCATATATTTCTCACGTTTCGTAACAATCTTCTCTCTATATACATACTGAGGCTAAAGCACTTGAACTATAGGCCGTATTCCAATTGGCGACGTCGTCGTTGTGTAACGATATTTTTGTAATAGATTAAAGACAAGAGAAACATTTTTTCTTTATTCTGCTACAAAAATGTCGTCAAAAGACAACGACGTCGCCAACTGGAAATAAGGCCGCATATTTATTTTTATTTTACGCCTTTTTGTCTACAGAATTGTGAATTGACGAGTAATACTTTCAAATGAAGTTCAAATTTTAAACTTAATGCAGACCGTTGTCAGATACTACAATACTGTCAGAAGTAACAATTTACTAACACTTAGCCTACTAGATTACACAGCTGAGTATAAGTCTTTTTCTGACAATTCAGTTAACATAGCACAGGGGGGTTACTTTATATTTCGATTCGAAAATGCTTTCGGAAGAAATTTCCCATTAGAAAAATCAATAATAATGAATACAAAAAGTTTTCGAAAATTCGTAAATTTTTACGAATTCGTAAGATTTTCGATTCTAATCGAAATACAAAGTAACCCCCCAGATTTGAGTCTTGCATTAGATTCTCTAGGGACAACCTGATGATTTTAACGGGTATTTTGACCGGGCACTGCACACTCAATGGGCATTTAAAAAAAATAGGAATCGTCTCGAGTAGTTTGTACAGATTCTGTGATGAGGATTTTAAGATTCGTCAGAGCGACGAAACTGGGGAAGATACTACAGAAACACTAGCTTAGTTGAGGGCTGCACAATAGATCTTCAGGTCGAAGTACTTTTAGTACCTTATGAATAAATGAATGAATTTACTGAGAATATGACCACTATGTTTGCAGAGCTTAGAACTAGTTAAAAAATTGACAAATAAGAAATGCCCACAGAAAGAGAAATTCGTCTTGATACTAAACAGCATTCAATTTGAGCAGAATACATTAATCTATAACTAATATCTGACTTCTTTTTACAGTTTCTCACTGAGCAGCCACAATGTTTAAGAAAATATTGGTAAATTTCATTAATCAGAAGAATGTCAAATACAAAAAGTGCGATCGAATTAGCAAATTATTGCAGTTCATATTTGCTTGGTCGAGAATTTGGAGAAATTACAATTCGTAATACCTAAATCAAACACACTTTTTCATGTGTTAAATACAACAAATTTGAAACGTTTTTTATTGAATCATTTTGCAAATTACCTGATTTGAGAGCTTGCTTTTTATGGTAATTTTCATTATATTAAAAACTTTCCGAATTTATTAGAATTTAGAAACGCATTTAAAATGAATTTAAGTTTTGAAATACTCCCATAATATTTCACTGGATAATGGTAGTTAGTTTTCCTTGCTATAAATTTAGATTAATTGTGTTTAAACATTTTGTAATCTTTCTTTGAATTCTGAGAAGAAAAATTGTTCTGTGTTTGTAAGATTAATGAAGAGTTATATTTTCGAAACACCTGTTGCTTAATGCTATAAACACAACAAAGGCTACCGACCATCGACTACAAGCTGTCAAAAATAGAATGCATGTGTGCATATGAGAATAATTATTTTAACGGCTACACGACTACCGAACACACGACTACTTTTGTAGCCCGTAGCCAACTTAGGCTAATTTCTATTTTTCTTGGCGACAATAAACAGTTTAGTGCTGCCAATACAATAAGATGCATGAAAAAGGTGTTTAAAAAACGCAATATATGAAATATATGCATTAAAAATGCGAAAAAAATTTAAGTTGCACCACTGAAAATAAATAATTATTTGTTTACATTTTTTGTTTAGTTTTCATTTACTTATTTCATTTATATACATCAGTTTTTATTTTATTTTTAATTTATTATTTAATTGCCTTTTTAGTTTCTTAAATTTTTATAAGTTTTTTTCAGACATTTGTTGTTTTTTATTTCCTCACAGTTTCACTTACAAAAAATATATTTTGTTTAGGTTATGTTCAATGTGTCAAAACAGATGTTTATTTTGTAGCTGTAGTCGTTATTATAATTAAGTAGCTGGCTACTTGGCTACTTTTGTAGCCAGCGATTTTTGTAGTCGTGTGTTCGGTGTTCGATAGCCTTTGTTGTGTTTAAAGCATAACTTTTCAGATGTAAAAAGAAAACAGACCCAACTACAAATCATCCCATAAACGCAAATTATTTTTAAAAATCTCTTTAAAACACGACGTGTAAAAGCCATCATGTGAATTGGGACTAAAACCTGCTTAAACTAATATCGAAATAATTTAAATATTTATAACATAGCTGATTAGGGAAATGGTATTGAAAATATTCATACTGGTTTAAAAATATAGGTAACTTTTACGATCATGTGAATACTGATACAAATTTTGCCATATGCTTAACTAAACTAACCTTTTTTTTACCTAAATTACATAATAAAGTGAATGCATTGAAAGTCTCAGTTACATATACAGTTAAAATTTTGTTTTTTTTTTTTTATAAAAGCTAATATATAAAAATATTTAAAAAAATTTCTTATTTCGTTTTTCATTTGTTATTAAAGGGTTAAAAATGTTAAATTTTTTAAACTTAAAGGCATGTACTTTGTGCATGCAAATAAAATAAAATATGTATACCAAACAAACACTTCATTAAAACCATTTGTAAGAGTGTGTTTTAAACATCGTTCATCATTCGTTGTGCAAGTAAAATTAAATTTCTTTTCTCATAGGTTTTTGTTTTTATACAAATTGTTTTATACAAATACTTTTTTTTTGTAAAGTTAAGAGATTGAAGTTTCCTGTTTTTTGTTATTATTTTTTTGGGTATTATTTAGTGTGTTTTTTACTTTTAATATGCTTCTGCACGTGTAATTGCATAAAGAGTTTAATTATGTACTACTGTACGTTTGCCTCTAGGTTTAATGTCTTCCGAAATTTGCCACATTTCTTCTTCATTTAGGAAATTTTCAAAATTGTCAAAATATCTTATAATACGTTCGTTGCGTCGATATGTATAAGAGCTAAAGTTTAAACAAACAAAAAAGAGTAAGTAAACATAAAATTCATTTGTATTTGTAAGTTTAAAAAAATTAAATTAAAATAAGAAAAAAAAACTTACCCCTTTTTAAAACGTTTCATATTTACAATAATATTATACTGTTGCCAACGTTTCGAGAAGTTTATAACGCCGTCTTTTAAGTAATCAGGATTGCCTACATGCACAAACGTTAGATCCTGTAAAACAAGGCCACTAAAAAAAAAATAATTATTTAAACATTTTTTTTAAAAGCATATGCTTCAACTATGTATATCGTTGTCTTACATATATGGTATACAAGGAGGTGATGTATCTGCCAAAGCTTGCCGATAATTACGAAAACTCGAACTCGAATCAATTATATTACAATTATTTTGTATAGTTTCCTTAATCGACTTATTCCATTCAAGTCTAAATGACAAACAAAAATAAGCAAAGTAGTATATAGTATGTGTGTATATAAAACGATTTAAATAAATAATATTTACCTTCTAATGGGTGCGGAATCCAAAGCAGACAATAAGGCCAAATATGAATTATAATTATGAATTTTCTTTAAGTGTGTCATTATTTTTATAAATTTTTCTACATATTTTTCACGTTCTTTGGCACATTTTAATCTTAGGATTTTTGAACGAGCCCAATAGGACATTTTATTAAAGTGTTCGGTAAATTTATTTAAATTTGGTGATTTCTCTTCACATTGATCTTTGGCAAATATTAAAACTTCAGGTATTTCAATTTTCTGAAATAGTTCAGCGTCTAGTAGAGTCATTTGTTTAGCAATTTCTAATGCCTTAAAATCTAATAGACTGAGTTGTTCGATAGCGACATTATACATATCATTGGTGGGATAGGCAGGCAAACGTGATTCTTTATATAAATTAACCTGAAAAAAATTATATTAAAATTGTAAATTGAAAATAAAAAAAAATCCATTGCTTAGCAAGCATAGTTAAAAATTTTATTATTTTACTAAACAAAATAAATTGCCTATGACTGATGTTTTCTTATATGGAATATAATTTGTCTGTAATGTAATTTTTAATTTTCTTAAAATTAAATTTTCAGAATTGAAACCACTTTCGATCTGAATTGAGTTCCAGACATGGCTGTAAGTTTACTTAACTTTAATTTTGAGTTGACATAATCTTATTGCTATTGCTAGTTTAAGCTACTTTAATTTTAAATTAGAATTGTAAATAACAAAAGCAGAGTCTTGTTTATGTAAAATATATGACATAATGTGCATTAGTTGAGTTAATTTAAATTAACCTGCGCATTATCTACAATGTAAATGTACAAAACCAGACTGAATTTATTTGGCATTAAGCTTTTTCAATATGGCAACATCACATAAAATCAGTCAGTTTTTGGCCAATTATTTACTATTGGTAATTGAAATGGATAGAAAATAAGCAAAGTCACCAACCTCTCATTTCTATGGTTATAAAAGCAAATAAAAATAGTTAACAAACAAACAAACGTTGTCGTCTGTCTACGCTATTAATGCAGAAACTGTCATCTGTCAGGGTAAAACTTTTATTTGCATTAGTAAGTTCTTAATGCAAATTAACGTTGTCGTCTGTCTACGGGATAAGATTAGTTGACAGCGTTAATGTACATTAAAAACGCCGTCGTCTGTCTATGGTATAAACCCTGAAATTGGGTTTAATCTCATCGTCAAAAAGTGGCCCTGAATCACCAACATCGGCTGTTTAAAAATAACTCCAATATTCATAAAAAATTTAAATAGATTTGAAGTTTATTTTAGAAAACAATTTTGTGCAAAATATTACTTGAAATCAATTTTAAATTTATTTTACTTTTTATGAATACAGGCATACGATTATATCAACAAAAAAAAAATTAACAGAAAGACTAAATTTAATTTAATTCCTAAACTCGAACTCAAAAAGCGACCCTAAGAAGAATTAGATTAAAAATCTCTTAAAATATGCACTTGATACTTACTTTTTCTACAATTTGTTTACGTAATAATTTTGCCAAATATAATTGGCCGGCACATACAAGTTCATACACAAATTCCACTAATAAATTAAGCAAATTTGTACAAGTTAAATCAGTACAGCTGTTTAGAAAAAAGAAAAAGAAAAATATACAAAAATATGACGTTATTTCGAGACAAATAATCATTTTTTAAAAACATAATTCATACTTACGTTAAGTCATTTACAACTCTAACCAATAAGGAAAAAGTTTCTTTTGCCGCTTTTTGTTTCTGATCATTAGTTTGGCAAAAGAATACCGTATAGCGATGGGTTAGCTTTTCAATTAAATCGATGGGTTTAATAAAGGTTCGGAACGTTGTTATAAATGCTTCACTAAAGGCTAAATAGATAAAGTAAGAATAAAAAAGAAAAATATTATAATAAACATAACAATTTATGTATGGTATTTTTTAAAATGCAGAGTTATATGCTGATTTAAGTAGTTTATTAGCTTGTTACCACGACGTGCTACGCTATCCCTAGTTCAATATTGAAGTATGAATAGAGCCACTTTTAAATAAGCCAACAATGACCAATTTTTGTTCGTTTGCATTAAATTTTAAACTTTCACTATTACCGTTTTCAAGATATTCAAAAATCAATATTTACTTTGTATGGATGGTATCACGCCCAATTGTTCAATTCCGCCCATTTTTTGACTGATTATTTGTATTAACCATTAAGCTATAAGTATATATACATATATTTAGAGACACTTGCAGCTACCATATCGAAGAGGTAGATAAATATTAATTTTTTTTATAGGCGTGGCATCGCCCTTCAGGAAAATCTTTAAATTTATATACATACTAGCTGTCCGGCAAACGTTGTTTTGCCATATAAATTTGCTCTAGGAAACATTTTTTTATTTCAAATATATTTGATAATCTTCACCGAACTGCAAAAGTCAACCTTGATTTGAGCACTCAATGTCTGCGTTACTTATAATTTTAATAAATGATTATCCGCCATTTTCTGTACTTCAGTTTGATAGTTGGCTATAAGGAGAAATATCCCCTGTATTGCCCCCTCTGAGTACCTCTTAATAAAAAAAAACCTCAACCATATGTGTTCTACGGTACACAGATATATATTATCTAAAAATTTCATCAACGTCGGTACGTTATTTAGGTGAGGCATAAATTTCCCCTTGGGGCGGGTACCTTTACATTTAGGGGTATAAAAAATAGGTGTGAAAATTTACATTTGTTAATCTAAAGTTTTGTAATTTAATAATAAATAAAATTTAATGAAAATTAGTTTGTTGGTTGGGGATAGGAAAAAGTAGCCCTTGCACCGCCCCCTCTGAGTATTTAAAAAAAAACGTAAATCATATATGCTGATCTATCTAGATCAGTGGTCTTCACCAGTATTACTCAGGTAAATAAATTGTTCGGATATTTTTTTAGTTTTTCTTACTCTCTTCGTGAATATTACAACCAGGGTTGCTTAATTCCACAAAAATTTTGGCAAACAGCTTCTTAAAATATACCAAAACTACCCGTATCGTTAATTCTTATTATATTATTTTAAAATTAAATGTATTGTACTTTATTAACAGATATCACTTTTAGAATTCCTGGAAACCAGTTTTTGTTTTATTTTCCTATGAAAAACTAAATAATTATAAAAAAATTTGCAATGTTAAAAATCTTTCATAAAAAGAAATCCATACGCTTTGTTTTCATCATGTTAAACGACAACCACAATTATTACAAAAACATGTGTGTGAGACAAAAATTGCTTATGTGTTTATGTTTTATTAGTTTTCAAGAGAGCTAAATTTGTTTGTCAGACACTGAGAAGTTATGATAATAAGCATTATAAACTTATTAATGTTTATATTTCTTTTAACTACATTTCAATTTGTTAATAGTATTTACAAACAATTTATTTCATGAATAATTTTAATAAATTAGTTTAAATTTTAAAATTAAAGGCTTTTAAAACGAAAATTTTCACAAATTTCATTCAAGTTGTTAAAAACAATACAAATGAAGAAACCAATCTCATCTCTCAGTGTATTTTTGTGTGACTCTCTTTGTGAAGACCACTGATCTAGATGATCTATCTAGCTTAAAATTTCAACGAAGTCAGTACGTTATTTAAGTGAGGCATAAATTTTCCCTTGGGGCGGGTCAGTTTAGCATTTACGGGTATGAAAAATAGATGTTAGCCGATTCTCAGACCTATACGATATGCACACAAAATTTCATGAAAATCGGTCGAGTAACTTAGGAGGAGTTTGGCAACAAACACCGCGACATGAGAATTTTATATATTAGATATCATAGCTCTTCCAGACATACAGAGAGATACTGAAAAATTGTCAAGAAAGTCGGTAGTTCCGTTATACCGTAGACAGACGACAACATTAATTTGCATTAATAACTTACTAATGCAAATAAAAATTTTAACCTGACTGACGACAGTTTCTGCATTTATAGCGTAGACAGACGACAACGTTAGTTTGTTTGCTAACTTTTTTTATTTGCTTTTATACCCATAGAAATGAGAGGTTTGTAACTTTGCTTATTTTCTATCCATTTCAATTACCAATAGTAAATGATTAGCCAAAAACTGACAGATTTTATGCGGTGTTGCCATATTAAAAAAGCTTAATTCAGTATAAATTCAGTTTGGTTTTGTGCATTTACATTGGAGATAATGCGCAAGTTAATTTTAATTAACTCAACTAATGCACATTTAATGCCGTCGTCTGTCTACGGTACAAGCTTTCTGGACAGAAATAATAAGAAAAATTTTCGTCATGAAACGTTCCTTTGTTGTAAGAGTATGTCGAATATGGAACTCCTGCTCTTGACTATTCCGATAGACATTTTGCGCACCGTTTCAGAAAATTTAGACTCAAAATAATATCATCCGTTTGATTTTATATTATTTCTAAGTGAGGATGGTGTTATATAATATTATTATCATTGTTTCTTTTTTTGTTTCTAAGCAACTATCCATATCTATGATTAGGTTTAAAATTTTTGGTTTAGCGTACAATTAAATATAAAAAGTGTCACTCGGCTGAACCGATTTAGACAATTTTTTCTTTCTAATGATCGTCGTAATCCAACTTAGGCTTTAGGAAAGAAAATTTTGCCCCGCCCACTTTTAAACCCACTTTTTTTGAATTACCTAAAATCAGAAAACGGCTTCATCGATTTGACTAATATTTCTTTCAAATGTTTGTATTAATCCATTTTAAGTTTTTATCGAGAGAAAAATTTGCCACGCCTACTTTTACACCCACTTTTTTCTATTTATCTCTATATATAGTTTCAGAATTGGGTCTGAATGACTTCATGGGCAAGGCACATCATCAGGCAAAAAGTGGACGAAATTGGACAAGTGGGCGTGACACCCCCATACAAGTTAAAATTTAATTTTTTTATACATACGTATCTTTAGAGTACAAGTAGGCGTGGTAGTTTTCAGACAAACTAACCATTGAGTTCAGTATATCTTGAAATCAGTAACAGTTAAAGTTTTTGAATATGGTCTAAATTACTCCGTAGTCACTAAAAACCATCAGTTGAAAAATGTGACAAATAATAGTGATAGGTGTAGCGAAGCACGACGGGTTTAAGCTACTATATAATAATAAAAATTACCTTTATCTTTTTGAACACGACTTGCGTGCACAATTAAAGCATCTATATAGCCTCCTTTAACTTCAGGACCATCTTCATTGTCTTTTTTAAATACTAAATAAGGTGTTATATCAACTTCCTCCAATATATTTGGCAGATGATTAATTTCTTCAGTGCACATGGGACTCTAATATATAAAATATTAATTTTTTTAGTGATGGTAATAAAATTACTACCAAATTTCGAAAGCCTCACCTTTCTATTATAATTATTATAATTGACAATTTCTTCCATTTCATTTGTTGTACAATCACCATTAGGTCCTAGTATTTTATCGCAAGACGATGGTGAAGAAGAGTTTGTACCTCTTTGCATGGACGTATCATATGCATTTTGCAATTCATGTGAATGTAAAATATTGCTAACACCACCACCACCACTACTACTTTCATCATCATATTGATCGCCCACTTCTTCTGATAAAGTAGTCATTTCATTACCTGTACCAGAACCCATTAGTATTCGATGATCGGATGTTAAATGTTTAGGTTTCGGACTAGGTGGTGGTGTTGTTATAATAGTAGGTGGTATGGGCGATGTTGAATTTCTAAATTGCTTATAATTTTTCGGTGGTAATGCTGGTGGCGTTTCTGGTAAATCGCCTGTTATAAAATCTTCTTTGGCAAATGTTGCAATACTGTAATTTAAAATATAAATTAAAATAAAAGATAATTTAGTATTACTAAAAGGAAATTTGTTGTTGTAAATTTCGTACTTCATAGTTTGACTGTGTGTTATATTTCTATTTATATTGCAAGCCGATATTGTATGACGATATTGTTGTTGTTCTATGGAACGTGTAGAGGCTGAACATATTTCCATATAGGCCAAGACTATTACACAAAGTACAGATGTAAAAAAGATACAAACAAACAAAAAGAGAAAACATTTATTATTAGTTAAAGGTTTTAATGTTGTGGTATTTATAAGGTAAGCAGTATTGTTCTAATTTTTCATACATACTCGTACATATGTATGAATATAAAGTAAATCAAATTAAAGCCATACATTAATTTACAAAAAAAAAATTATATATTTTTTTACAATTTTATATTTTTTCTTTTTTGGTATTATTCTATCTAAAACAAAGCATTTTTTTTTCTATGGAAGGGTGGCCTTTTCAAAACACTATGTACTCTTGCTTAACTTACCTGAAAATGCCACACTTTGAAACACTAGAGTAGTTTTGAGTTATTTTTTTCGTTATTGTTTTGAAAATAAAAGACGAATGAAATTTACACAAAAAAACGTTTAGACAATTACAATATCTTGTTTTTTTTTGTTTAATATTTATATATGTATGTATATATAATATGGCATGTGTTTGTAATTGGAGAAATTTAGTTGATTTGTCGGTTGGTTGATTGGTATGTTGTGATCAATGTTGTTGATATTTAAATAAACATTTAATTCGCTTTCAGTTATGATTTAAAACAAAATTATGCAAAAACATTATACAAATTTATTGCTGTAATAATACTCGTCGTTTCATTACAATTGCTTTACAAAACGAACATAAAACATGGAAATTTGGATATAAAGATATCCATATTTATTTACAGCCATAACAGTTTTTTACACACAATAGAAGGGAAAATTTTGCTCAAAATAATGTCTGCCTTTAAAAACACTTAATTGATGTTTCTGTTTTATGTAATAATTTGCATTTTTAAAAAGACAACTGTAGTTTTTGATAGGAATTGAGGCTTTCCATAAATCTTAATTCACTAGGCGGCCAAAACTGCACGCAGTCGGTTTTAAAAATTGAAAAATGTCAGAACCCAAGTTGCTTTTTATTAATTTTATTTTACAAACCTCTTCACTGAACCTCATATTTTAATAAACGATATTTTGTCTGTCAAAGTTTCTCTTTTTAAATCGCTTTAGCAGCAAAAAGATTTTAGCTTTCCTAACCATTTTCAATTATTTTTATTGCGACTCTCTATTTAAATACATAATATACAAGAAAACCCTGTTTAAAATCTGGAAGTTCGAACAGAATTAAATTTATTTTAGGAAATTGATAAGGGTATCCAGAAAAATAGAACATAAGAAAAATGTAATGAAATCAGGGGGGTTACTTTGTATTTCGATTCGAATCGAAAATCTTACAAATTCGTAAAAATTTACGAATTTTCGAAAACTTTTTGTATTAATTATTATTGATTTTTTGAATGGAAAATTTCTTTCGAAAGCATTTTCGATTCGAATCGAAATACAAAGTAACCTCCCTGGTGTTCAACTCACAAGGAATTGTTTCAATTTTAGGTGGTGATTTTTTTTTTATTTTGTTGAAGACCATGGGGGTTGTGTGAAAATTTAAAGAAATCACTTGCCAGTAAAGGTAAAGATTAGAATCCATGCATCTCCTCCGATTAGAAAAAGATTTTTTCATTGATAATCTATAGTAGCTGAAGAAAATGGTAGAGATGCGATTTTTCATGACTTGCATTTAAGAAGCCGTAACAATGACAAGCTAGTTCATCAAGCTCTTATTATTTTTATAAAATAATCATTTTAAGGACTTCATCATCGTTTAAACAAATCTAAACGTATATATAAACTTGTGCTAACTAATTTACAGTAGCCAAATAACAGACCGCCTATAACTTAGAAAATGGCTTAAACTTAAAAAGAAAAAAATATTATATAATATTTTATGCAACAAATATGTAAAAAGAAAAATAACTCTATAAAAATGTGACAAAATTCAATGATAATGTACAGTGTAGATAGAAAGTAGTTCATAATGTTTAAATTATTATATAGAAAAATAAAAAAGAAAAATACTTACTGTGTCTTTTTTTCATTGGCAATGGTGGAGGTTCTTCAACGTGGCCGCTACTCATGTTTATAGCATTACAACTGCCAGCCGGTTGATCTAAACGACGTGAGTCTATTAGGCTTGTATGTTTGGTTTGCCACTGGTATGTTCTTACAGCATGTTGACGTAGTTCAGGTAATTCATTAATACTAAAATAAACATATAGTTTTAAATAAAATTTCTTGAAACCATTTAAGTGTGAACTTACTTCTCTGCATCTAAATCATTCTGTGACAACTGACGTTCCTTGCATAACTTGGATGTTTTAGGTGGTAAAGCGGGCGGTAGTAAATCGGTTATACTCTCATCGGTAACATCTAAACTATTGCTTTGCATTAACATTTTTGTTGTCGTAGTAGTAGAATTAGTTGTGGTAGTATTGGTAGTCATTGCTTGCAATTGTTCCAACATCTTTCTTTCATCTTCAAATTTGTCCGGCGATGAAATACGACGTTCATCATCATTATTTAGACGTAAAGCTGCCGATGTGTCTGATATACTACTTGTGCTCGATATACAAACCGATGAAGTCTTTTTAGACGTTTGTGTTATATGATGAGTTTGAAAGAAATCATCATTTATACTATTATTACTAGTCATAATGGCCAATTCAGATGATGAATTACTAGATTTTGTAGACGATTTAGAATAACTTTGAGTTGAAGTACGAAAAGAATTAATGGACACAAAACCTTTAGAAAATAAAAAAATAAAAAATCAACAAAACATAAAACTTTTTATTAATTAAAATCATTTAGGGAACATATTGCTGTAAAGGTTAAAACGATTTAACAAAACATGCAAACAAAATGAAACTGTTACAGATAGAGAAAAAAAATGGTCGAACAGTGGGTGTGAAATTATAACAGCAAAACTATTTCAACAATGGTGTACAACGAAATGATTATTTTTGTTTTTGTTTTTATTGTTATTTTTTTTTTACTATTAAAAAATACGAACAACAACAGTAAGTTTAGAAAATTAGTGGATAGAAAAATTCATAATGTACCCGATTCATTTGAATGCCGATGATTATTCGCTTTACGCAATTCCGTTTTACCCACCAACTCCTCGTCATTTATATCGTTAGTTGCTGCTACTTCAGTATTCGCATTCGTTGCTGACGATGATCCAGTATTTTCTTTGGTTATATTGCTTTCATTATCATGCTGTTCATTTAACTTATTTATATCACCAACAACTTCAGTATTGTTTTCTAAATGTTTTTTTTTTTCCAAATTAAGTCAAAGTTTTAGTAACAACAAAAAAAACAAATTTATGTTAGAATTAAAACCTAAAACTAAACTATCTTAAAGATAAGATTAATAACAAAATTCTTTTCATTTTGCACAAAAGGTGGAATGTGTTTTTGAAAAATTGAATTGTGCATGTACGCTAACATACATAAATAGCATTTCTGCCTCCATTAATAATTATTCTCAGATAGAAAATTCAATTCAATTTTATTCTTTATTTCCATATAATATATATGTACTTTCTTTTTCATCATATATTAAAACATAGTTCAAGTTGTGCAACTTTTTCTTTTTAATAATTAATAGTCCTTCGGGTATGTTCTGTAAACCGAAAATGAAAGAAATTGAAATCGAATAATATTTCAAATCTTTATAATTTTAAAATACGGCAAGTTATTGATATAATTTTTTAATTATTTCCTTAATTAAACATAACTTCTATGGCCCTCAAAACATTCAAATAATTGACGAAATTAAGCTTTAATTGTCTTTGAGAAAACACTCGATTTCAATTTCACTCGATATCGTTTTTCAGAACACACACGAATTACAAAAATTAAGCCGTATTCCAGTTGGCAACGTCGTCATCGTTTACGACATTTTTGTAATAGAATAAAGAAATATGTTCATTTGCCTTTAATCTATAACAAAAATGTCGTTAGACGACGACGACGTCGCCAATTGGAATAAGGCCTATTATGTTCAAATACATATAATATAATAATATTCGAGGCAAAATTTGAAAAAAAAACCTATTTGAACTGTTTTCCTTTTTACGTAATTTTAGTAAAAGCAACTCAAATCTAGCTACTAGCTACCTAAGCTGATGTTATATCAGATCCTGAGCATTTAGAATAAAAATTAATAGTCAACCTATTTAACTTTATTGCAACAAGCTCAATATTTGCGTTCAGGTTAAAAATACAATGTTTTATTCAAATATATTGCCTTAAAAAAGCACGCAACAAATATTTTCTTATTTGTTTAATACAAAGGGGGTTTGTTAAAATAAAAATATGACTTTTTCTTAATATTGTAGCAAAATATTTCTTGTTTTCATTAAGCCAGCAGTTGAGGATTATCTGACTAGCAATTATTGTTATTATTTTAACCGCTCTGCTATGCTTGAATTGAGAATTTTAGGGCAAGTGTGGTTTAGAGTTCTTTGCAAAACAAAGATCCTATTGTTCTTAGAATGGGTTGTGCAATATACTGTACTATTGCTAAAATAATAACTTGTGAGAATGTGAAAGAAAAGAGTGGTTTTATTGGGCTCAAAATCAAAGGAATGAAATTTTTTTGTACTGTATGGTGCGGTTCACTGAACTATTTAATCTGATTATATATATATCTATTAGATAGAGTTTTTTAAGCCTGATAATACTCACAAAAGTGTTAATTATCAAGAAAAAAAAACCTCATACTGCGTTAAATTTTTTACTCTGTCAAATAATCTTTTATAAACTCACGCTTAAACACGGCTATCAAATTATTGAGATTTACTTTGAAAGCCAGTGACATTAGTTTTCTTTAACAAACTCTATAAAAAAGCTCTTTCTAAATTGTTTTATATATTTTATGAGTTTCCACAGTATTATCATTCTGGCTAAAAATATATATTTAGAAATAGACTTACTATCATATGCCATATTGAATTCTTGACAGATTTCCTCTTCACGGGAATGATCAAAAGAACATTGACTAGAATTTTCATCCGGTGAACGAGAGCGTACCGATAGACTGAAAATACAAATTAATACATTTTAATTTTCTTTTAAAACAATAATAATAAATTAACAACTTACTGATCAACACCTAAAGGATATTCGGTACATGTGTCCAACTCGGGATTGATGCTGGTATCATAATTTGTATGGGTTTGATTTGTTGTTGTTTGACTGGTTCTCTTTGGTGGTAAAGGTGGAGGGTTATTTGATCTAGACAAAATACATTTCATATTTAGATTAAAAGAAAATAATTTCATTGTTTAATATATGTATACGCAAATTACCTATTAGGCAATGGTGGTTTTGGTGGGGGACTGGTATCTCTTAGAATACTTTCGGTACTATAAGAAACACGTATTGGATTAGATGTTGTTTTTTCAAGAGTATCACGTTCTCTAAAGTAAAAGAAAAGAAAAACTTTATTGTAGCACATTTCTTGCACTATCTATTGTCTAATAAACATTTACTTTGGTGTCAATGTTATATCCGGCAGGGATGTACGTTGTCCAGCAACTTCCACCGATGGACGCATTAACAAATTATGTGAATTATTTGAACCTCCTGATGATGTTGATATTTGAGAATCCGTTGATGTAGTATCATATTGAAATGCTAATTCTTCTCTCTCTTTAAGCTTTTGTTGAGCCAGTGTGGCGAGATTCTTATAAGGAAAAACAAATACCATTTTTATAAGAACTAATATTTATTGCAATTTAATTAAATTAATAACTTACCCGTACAGCTTCTTCTAGAAGATCAACAATCTCTCGTACATTTTCATTACTTAAGGAAGAACATTCTTCAGTTTCATTACTAAGCATTACTTCATCACAAAGTTTTATAAGTTTACCCAGACATCTGTAAACTTGTTGAGTAGCTGATACTAAAACTGCACTATTCTCATTTAGCATATAAGCTTGAATCACTGTATATTGTATTGTATAAATATAAAATAATAGTTGATGTTAATAATTCTTTTGTTATTTTGTTTTTTTATTTATCGTTCATTACAAACCTGAGAACATGCTTGCCGTTGTTTCCAATATAACCGTACCATTACCCGGTAATACCTCTAATTTTTTCTTAAGTATTACATCTCGAAAATGTTTTAAAGCATTTGATATGTCTTTGACATGAACATCTAAGGACTGTGATGATTTGACTACTTCTTCTGCTGTAGGTGGTGGTTTATTTTTATTTCTGGGACTTTGGGGAGAATGTGATCTAAAATAATGATAACAATGATTTACAATTTTCATTAATTAAATAGTAATATGTAGTTTACTTACCTTCCCAAAGTATTGGTGGGTGTACGCATAAGTGATATCTTTTCAAATAGATCGTCTTTAAAAGATCTTGCTCTTCTAGCCAATTTTGTACCCTTAAGGCTATTCTTATGTCCCGATGAACTGGTGCCACTTTGATTGGATGGTATGACTGTGTTATTACCACAACCCAAAGATATACTTGTTTGTTGGGTTGGTGTGGCTGGTGATGGTGTATTTGGGCTACCATACAAATTCGTTTGCGAAGATAGGGATGAATTTGGTGTGGATGGAGTGCTGATGACGCTATCTATATAAGAGAGTATATGTAAATTAACAAAATGTTTATCATTAGCATATTATAAATGAATAGCACACCATACAAGGTGTATGTACGAATATTAATAAATTATATGCGCACATATATAGGTAATAATAAAAATATATGTACATATATACATATATATAAATAAAAATAACGTCCATAATTACATATATTTTATTGAGTGTAAAAATTATTCACGTCTAAAAAATGTATATTTTAAAAGACAATAATTTGTTTTTTTAATTTTAAAAATGCCACAAAAAATGCAAGTATGTATGTATGTATGTATGTACTTTTATAAATAGCTCAGACGCACTAATAAGTGATAAAATGTTAAAAGTGCTTTACAAAAGCCTTTAGTTGTACTAAAATGTTAGGTTTAAAATACATACTCGTATAATACCCCTTCTTTATGCGGCTTTACAATTATTATGTATATTTTTGCTATACATACATATGCATGCATGTACGTACATACATATATGGAATGTAATCATAACTTTTATTTGTTATAGGTATGTACTCCTAACTTATTCTTTATTATTTTAAATAATTATAAAAGTAAAAGTTTCTATCTTTTTTTTTTGTTTTGTTTGCATTCATTGGGTATTAAATTTATGAAAGTAAAACTTTAAATGTGTTTTCATTTTTATTGTGACCACAATCGTTGCTAAATTGAACTGTAAAGCATGATTTGTTGCTTTTAATATTGATTTAATATGAACACATTCTTTTTTTAAATATATTTGCAAAATACTTTAAGTCCTTATTTAACAATGATTCATGGAATTTAATTATAAGCTTATTCATTAGAGCTTATTTGAACAAAATATACAAATACATATAAAAAGTTTATTCGTAATAATTAAATAAATTTCAGAGAAGAAAATGACTATCTAAAGTATGGCGCCAACTTTTATTAAATAATTCTGTTTAATCTTAAGTAGCATATGAATTGGCCTTCAAAATTTATATTCACATTCATACCCCTGTCCACTTAAATGTAGGGAGATTTTTTTTAAGCGAGTGTACGAGCAAACACACACTTTGTTTTTAAAGAGTCACTATGAAGAAAAATTTGCCTAAAAACTAGCTAGGCAATAGTCATCATAGTACATATGTATTTGACACTTGCGAGGCATTGATGTAAAGTAGAAAAAGGTATCTTGGTATTTATCAAATATCGTTTAGAAAACTCTCAAGGTTGGCACCAGCCGTAAACTGGAAGAGATAAAATTGAAGTCCTAGATAAGTAAAGGGCTGTACAATCCGAGTAAAAATAGTTCATGGAAGCTCAAAAGGAATAAAATTGATGATGTATTGGGTCACTTAAAAGTTTCGATAGAGGGAATTTAGCTTCTCTCTCCTACTACTAAAGAGTCAGCTCCAGCTGGGTTTGATCTGCAGATCGAATTAATTTAATATATCATGTTTTAATGAATGCAAAGAAGAAAATTTTGTGAATGTGCTTCCTCAGCATCAATTATGAAGATGAAATAAAAAAAATAAACATAACAAATATCTATTCGCATTTAAGCTCTGATAATTCATTCATATATAAATAATTCATTATTTATATATATATATTTTGCCTCAATTTACGAAATAAAAATTTACAACATTTGAAATATTAAATGCTTTCACGCTATATCGTTGGCGCTTAATTCTAATTGGAAATTCTTTAATAATTTCTATTAAGAATCAAAGATATTAACTCCAATTAGAAAGGTAGTTTGAGTAATATTAATTTTCTGACCGTAATAGCTTGCCTTTTTGACTACTTATTTTGTCATTTGGAAATAACAATAACATGCTGTAGCAATTGTTCCAAATAGTCAAACAGTTGGATTTATTTCGAATGAAATTTTTTTTAAGGTCACGATTTCTTTAATCTGACTATAAAACCTTACAGCTTATACCTGAAGTACGTATTTAATAATTATTTATAGTTTCGGGATGATAAGATAGGCATTAAATAAAATAACTTTTTACCATTGCAAAGTGTGTATATAGAATAGCAGTTATATAGACAAACGGCCAATATTTTCAAGTTTTCTAAAAAATAGGCCTTTACCCCAATTCTTATTTATCTTTAGTAAAGTTTCTTTACAATGGCCAGATGAGTGGTCATAAATTTGCTTGCACAGAAGCCGACATGATAACATTCTGTGTTCCTTTTCGTTCTTTATGTGATTGTATAAGTGACACAAATCTAAATTTTAAACAAATAAAGAGACAGATTAGAATTCTATTCTACCTTGTTTGTGTTTGCCTAACCATTTTTGTTGTTGTTTTTTTAATGCGCAAATTATCAGCGAATTGCAGACAAGTTATTCTGCGGATGTGTTGTTTATCAGCGACATTTGTGTCACAAAAATAATAAAAAAAATTTAAATGTTAACAAACGACAACAACATGAACAATTCAAATCTTCTACAAAAATGAGCACAACCTGGACGGAGTTTAGCAGAGTAGCTGGGGGTAATACTAAACGTTGGTTAGTGGTAGTTGATTCAGCCATATATGATTAAATTTCGCTGATAAAAAACAAAAATCAAACAACTGACACTAAATTTAGCAGTTGCTCTACCAAACTAGAAACATTCGCTTTAAGAAAATGTCACGAATTGGGCATTAGTCGGCCTTCTCAATCAAGATGCTGAATTGAGTTTATTTTTAATTTTTTTAATCTATTTATAAACTTCTTATTTTTTTAGTTTTCTAATAAATATTTAGCAAGATACCTACATATCTGTATAAAAATAGAAATGTTACCACTGTGGAGTTAGCACCAATTAATAAATAAAAAATTTCACCCCTTTTTTTGTTAATTCACAAACGTACTTATGATAACACCAATAGCAATAAAAAACAACAAATGCACATTTATTTATTACACTGTCACTTGCTGTGGAATTTTTACTATTACCAGTTGTGAGCAAGTACTGATCATACAGTATCCGTTTTTGTTGTCTTTTACTTACTTATTCACACAAAATAATATTTATTTTATAATTTGTATTTAAATTTTTTAATTTATTCTTATTTTATGTTTGTGCTTTTTTCCTTTTTTATTCTTTACTTAAATACTTGTGATGAATCAATTCACTCACACCAATATTAAAATGACTCTCTATTTTTTATATACACACACGCACTTATACTCGTGCATTACACAATAAAATCATCAACAATCACTCTCTTTTGCTCCATCATTTTGTCATATACACAACACACACACGTATATAATTTTTATTTTTTACACAATCTGCTGTGCTACTCGACTTGGCGTAAAATACAAAAAAAGAAGAGAATATGTGTAGAAAAAAAAAATGTGAACCTCGTATACCTTTTTGCATCATTTTTCAGCCTCCTCCAAAATTTAGTTTAACAATATTTGATTTTTATAATAATATTTATATACTGTTTTCTTTATTTTTTATACAATTTTTGCATTTTTATTAAATATATGCACAATATTTCATTAAAATTACGTTTGAGATTCGACAGCAGTAAAAAGTGCAAGATTAACTAATAAAAAATACTTCTTTCTCGCTTTTCACGCCTTTGTAGGTGTGAGTGTATCTAAGAAAGTATAAAATGCTGCCAGCTTGAAAAAATACTAATAAAAAATTGGCAGCTCTGCAATAGTGATGGACAAGTGAGTAGGCATAGATTAATAACAAACTAGAAAATATAAAAATTATGATGTTTAGAAATTATTATATTTTTTGTAAATCTCAACCAAAACTTGTTACTTAAGATAATATATAGGTTTGGTAAATAAATTTAATTTTGATATTTTATTATATATGTATATAGTTATTGTATGAATTTTATTAGCCTAAGATCCTAATATGTACATATTCCTTAACGGATGTTAATTCTCATAAGAATACCAGTATTAGGATCGTAGGCTAAAAAAATTCATACAATAAGTATAATATAGATCCATTAAGTATTTAAATTTAATTCGAAAAAAATATATAATTATATATATAGTTTATATAAAAATATATGCCCGTATTCATAAAAACTATTTTAGGTTTATTGAGGGTTTATTTGACTAGTATTGCATAGAAATTTGACAAATAAGTTCTCAATAAACCTAAAATAGTTTTTATGAATACGGGCAATAATAAATAAAGAAATACTTTAATATTTTGAAAATTTAATTTATTACTAAAGCCATCGATAAGTATTTACACTATCGGATTTCCCTTTCATATTTAATACGCTGATGTATTATTTGATTCCGTATTAAGTATATCTTTCGTTCTATAACGTATATGTACTTAAATATATTATTTTAATAATTTATTAATAAGATTGTTTAATAATCTAGATATAAGTATGTATGCTTTACAATAAACTAGTAGCTTTCAAATCTCATGCGCAATTTTTCATATTACTTAGTGACTTATTATATATTTTAGGTCCTTTGTACACTCAATAAATCATAAATGACAATCTTTAATCTCACATTTTAATTTGTCACTTAAATATTTAGGATTATTTCCAAACCTTATGTCTATTTCAAAATAGAATAATATACCTAGGTTTATTGAATAATTTTATATTTTATTATATTTTCTTATTTTGTTTTGAATAAAATAGAATAATATTTTCTATTTGATTGTTCCATATGTATATAACGATTAGAAATATTTATTCCCTTTAATCGCATGTAACAGAACAGGCATATTTTAAATCGTTCAGTATCATAATCAATTTTTACATTTAGTGAAAACGTTGTTTAAACAAAGGTTTAAGTTGTGCCACTTTTTGGTTTTTATTGAAGCATTTATTAATTTAAATAATTTAAAAATCATTTAATATTCATTGGGACTTCCATAACTCGAATCACCATTATCAAAAAAAAAAAAAAACTTCGAAGTCTCCGAGTTATAGGTTTTTTTAAGGATCAATTGCAAACATTTTTGTACATAAATATTGTATATATGCATATACTTATACAGATATGGGATTACATATTTTGACTTTTAGCTATTGTAAACCAATCGAGGTCTGCTTTGTCAATATTTTTGTATATTGGTGTCTTAATGCATTTACTACATGGACGAAATTCAGATTCAAACAAGTTGATTATTGAGTTTTAATCTTTAAAACTCGTTGAGACCGTACTAGCCGGGATACCATATTTGTCAACTGCTTCCTTTTTTTCCTTCGACTTCTTTTATAAGGGCATATTTTTATTCAATTGATACAATTTTTAACTATTTAAAATACGTTTAGTTGCCATTATAATATAAAAAAAATACTATTTTTCACTTATCACTTGAAACTTACGCAATAAAACAAGAAATACATGGTATACTAAAATCAGTTTCCCCTAAATAAGCTACATCTAAACAAGAAAAAGAAAGCAAAATAAACAAACGAAGAGAAAATTAACAACCATGCAAATGAGCAAAATATTTCGAGTTATAGAGTTCATATGCAAGTAAGTTAGTCTTTTCTCTTCAAAGTAAAGGTTCGAATAATGGACAATTTCGAATTATAAAAGTTCGAATTAGGAAAGGAAGTGTTGTAATTTATTCTTTTAACGCTACTACATATCTAATTAGTTCTAGTTAGAGGAAATTAGTGTTAGAGACGTTCGAGTTATGGAAGTTCGACTGTAATATATAGCTTCTGCAACTTGGGATCATCATTTTTATATTTTGCCTATGAGACCAATTACTGAAAAAAAAATTGTTACTTTATAGGAGAATAGGTGTTTATTTTATACAATTGCTTTTTATTTGTGTATTGTGTATTTGAAAATAACGGCATTTGAAAGTTCTTTGTAAGTTACTAGTTCTTTGAGATTGTTTCCTTTATACAAAAGAAGCATCCAATTAGAATCTCATTTGGGTAATGTGGCAGCACTTTGAACTAAAAGAACTGAAAAAAAGAACCAGAGAAAATTTTTCAACAACCACGGACGACAGTTTTTTGCCCCTCGACGATTAAATAATTTTTTAATATATAAAAAGAAGTATTGATTATAATAAACAAGTAAAATAATGTAATAAATTATTTAAATCGAAACGTGTTAACGCGAGTGAATGAAACTAAAGTTGTGTGTAAAAAAATTGAAGAATAAATAATAGAAAAAGAGAAGAAGTCCTAAAGATAAATTAAAAAATCTTGGTTGAAAAAGGTGCTTTGCTTAAAAAAAGAAGTAAATGTTAAAATTTAATGTGTGTATATGTATGTGTATAACACCCCATAATTTAAAAAACCTTATTTTTCATACATATACAAAAAAGAAGTTATAGTTATGTATAGCTATTAAAAATATTAAAAATTTAAAGTTATAAAGAAAATGTAATACATTAAAAATAAACGAGACCTGAAAATATTAAAAAAAAGAAAAAAAAAAAAAAATATAGAGAAAAAGATCTTTTGTAAGATGCCAAAATAATAGATACAAAATGTGATTGGGGTTCCGTATAAATTGTTGTTGTTGTATTGTGTATATGAGAGCAACGTGAATGAGTACGATATTGTAATAGTGTATATGTATGTTTGCAAAAATATGTGCCTGAAACAGTATTGCCAATTACAAGGATTTGTCCTTAATTCAGTGGTTTTATTAATTGTATATAAAATCATTTAATACATTAAAATTTGTTAACGGGTGAATTGAATGAGTCTAATTTAATATTTTTTCTAAATATGTAAATTATAGTAATAACTATGGTCAAGTAAAGGCTACTTTCAAAATAATAGCTGTCGTAAATGTAAAAAATGTAGTTTAGTAAGGGTTTTATTTTTGAAAAGTGTTGCATAAAAATTTGTCAAATATTCTTTTATAATTTTTTTTTTAATTTTTGTATAATATGGAATAAATATGTATTATATTTTTTAATATAAGTAAGTAAATAAAATAAATTTGGAAACAATTTTTAAAATTTTTTATATGAAAAAAAAAAAAAAAACATTAAAAACGAAATTGTCTCAACATACGAGTATTATATCGGATTTCAAGAGTAAAATTTTTAGCAAAGCTAAGTGCGTTTAAGAACTTATTTCGTATAAATAGCTAGTTTATCATGTATATGTACATATCGTCGCAAGAATTAAAGAACGCTGTAACTGACAAAACATTTAATGTTCACCAGAGCCAAAAAACCTGTATGAAAGTAGAAGGAAGACACTGGTATTTTTCAAAACGCAGACTGAGTAAGTGAATTACTTTTCATCATAGAAATCTGGGTCCGGGACCAATTGACCCGTATTTTTTTTATAATAAAAATGATGCAAAAAAAAAACGTATTTTCGATTTTTTGTCAGTTACAGCGTTCTTGGATAAAAATAAAAATTTACACACACAACATGAATGCTGCGAGAAGCTAGGCCGTAATCCTGACACAGGGTTGTTAAGGCCAGTTATGTATGTATGTATGTACAGCGTTCTTGTGATGATATGTAAATAGAAATATCTTTCTTTTTCACTATACACTATACACAATACACTATTTTATTTACAACGTCGTTTATATTAGAAAGATTCTATTTTAAAGCAACTTCAAAAATATTTTTTATTTTTCGATTGAAATATGAAATATGAAATACACGAAAACAAAAGATATATTGTGGCTTTTTTATATCTTTATCACATTTTCAATATTTAGTATAATTCCTCGTATTATATCGGTCTTAAGATCCTGTTAGGGTTGCCTTTTCTACTCGCTTAACCACCTAGAAATTACTCACATTTGAGTCACGAAAAAAAAGTCACGCATAAAATATAAAATATTTTAAAATATTTTTTTAATATATTTTTAATCTGTTTTAAAAAATATATATATATTTTAAGATTTAAATTTTGGGCACTTTTTAAAAATAATATAAGTTTATTAAAGGCTTACTTGACAAATTTCTATGCAGTACTTGTCAAATGTACAAATGTACTGTAGTCGCCGTGGTCTAGTGGTTAGTGTGTTGGCTTACTAAGACGATAGTGCCGGGTTCAAATCTCAGCACCGACATCTTGAAAAAAGAAATATTAAAAAAATATTTCTTTCGGCGACTACCTCTCAGCAGTCTTCTGGCAAAAGCTCTGAGAGTAATTAATTGCCATGAAAGAGCTTCTCAAGTCTGTCGTTCGGAGTCGACATTAAACTGTAGGTCCCGGTACTCATTGATAGAAATTTACACACACAACATGAGTGCTGCGAGAAGCTAGGCCGTAATCCTGACACAGGGTTGTAAAGGCCAGTTATGTATGTATGTTATGTATGTATGTACTTGTCAAATTTGTTTTGTTTTTTATTAATTCGATAATAAAGCCGCAGAACCACACAACAACCTGGTGCTTCAAATTTGCGTATGTGTTCAAACTTCATGTTAATGCTGTTGTGAAGAAGAAAGGACATATGATTTTTAGTCGGAAAACATTCATTATTTGTATAGTTTTTTTCTTTTTTTAAGTGTAACGGGTTTTTATTTAATTGAAGCAAGTTTAAAGATATTTAATTTGGGTAGTTTAGATTTAACACGATAAATTTCAGTAAACTGGAGGATAAAGTTTTTTTAAAACCGCATAACAAGAAAAAAATATTTGTTTTCGCTACGAAATCTAAATAAAATTTGGTTTGATGTAATTGCTTGCACATACATTAACCCGGCTTGAAATTTCTGCAGCCAAGGTAGTAAAAATTAAAAGATTTTTTGATTCTCTTCAAATTGGCATCGTCTGATACGTGTGAATATGTTGGTACCATCAAAGTCACAAAAATGTGCGTTTGAAGCAGCAGTTTGATGTATTATCTTGCTGCTTTAGATTTTGGAATTTTTTTTTTTGTAATTGATGTTTTAAATAGTTTAAAACCATTTGCCGGATGTAAATTTTTAATTTCCTATTTTTTATATAATGGTTTAAATTAGAGTTATGGCAACACTGACACTATATCTGCACATAAATTTGCACGAGTTTCTCTCGATATGTTAAAAAAATATTTTGTGTGTGTTTACATTATATTCATGCAAGAATGTGTTTTTGAATGCATGGTATTGATGGGATGGTTGGCATCGCTGGGTATAGTAAAGTCGTATAGTAAACGGTACAAGATAAAATAAAAAATAAAATAAAAATCATTACATTATTACAATTGCGCAAAACAACGTTGTTGTACTTCTACGTTGTACATTAATTTGCAAAATGAAGAAAAACGTGTAAAAATTTATACCTTTGGTGTACAAAAACAACAAATACACTACAGCTATAAAATAAGAAGAAAATGTCAGTCAAGCTGTGAAAAATATAACAAATGTATTAAATTATTAAATGTACATATTAATTAGTGTGTGTCTGTATGTATGTATGTAAATAAAAAGAACAGAGTTACAGCTGTAATATCTAGATTTCACACACCATGTATGTATGTTTGTGTTGGTGTTTGTAAAAAAGTTTAGTACATTTGGACATTTAAATGTTTTTATGATTGCTTGCACTGTGTTGAGGTATGAGTGCATGTGTGGGTGGTCAAGCAGAGTTGGAAAGTTTTCATTATTGTTTAAATGACATTTTTCAAACATTTTTTTGCTTAACATTGCAAATCAAGTTTTAAATTATATGAAAACAAAAAAAAGATAATATTTCATAAAAATTTTTTTTTTAAACGGTCATATAACAAAGTATAGAGAATATAAATACACACATACCTATAATTTATAAAAAGTGCTTATTAGTTCACTGCAACCTTCTAAAAAGAACTACCAGCAGTTTAAGATTATTTTTTACAAATAATAAAATTGATATTATTAAGTATTAAATTGTTCAGCAATCCCATAACTCTTTTATATTTTCTTTTAATTTTAATCAATACTTCCTTTTAGGACACATGCATTTTTAGGTAGTTTGAATTATGTAGAATGTAAAAGATGTTTTACATAAGTATTCATGTACATAAATATGTAGTACATATCCATACATATATTGCAAAATCATTGTACTTTAATTCAATTTTAGAATATGATTCAGTAATATGTCCCACGAATTAAATCCTAATGAAAAATCATTTGATGCTCCAACACGTTGAATAGGTACATAATTTAATTTTTATAGAGCCAAGTTCAAAACGATATTTACTCAAGTTTGTGAAACTGTGCATTGTAGATGACCATAATCGTCTTCATAAATAACTTTAGAATGAAAAACTGCACAGCACACCTAATTCTGGTTTTACACGATAATTGGTTCCAGGAAAATCCGTGTAAAAAAGATACTGGTTGTATAAGAAATATGTGATAAGTTAAAAACAACTTTTTAAAAACAACTTATAAAAAATATATAGCCTATGTACATATGTATGTACATAAATCTAGGCGACGTAAATTGAGATGACGTAAATTAAAGGATTACTGTAAACGCTTCAAAAACATCTTTTGGGCCAAAATGGCTGACATACATCACGGTAATCAGGGTTTTTACAGAGAATTCAGAATAAAATCTTAAGTCTTCAAACGTTTCACGATTTCCGCATAATCATCATTTTAGTCTTACTTCTTAATTCAGAATTTATTTATACGCTACCAAAATATACTACTAGCTGTTATTTAATTGTTTCGAAGTTAAATAATAACTCATATAATAATACACGCTGAAGGATTTAAGAAATAATAAATAGTACAGTAAAATTTTTAGTTCAGATAATTGGATTCATCTTTTTTTATCAGCAGAGTTTGTGACAAAATTATCCTTGTACTTCAGACTGCGTAAGTATAAAAAAGCATTTAAAAAAATTCTATGTAATAGGGAATCTAAGTAATTTTCAAAGAATATTCCTGTATAAATACACCTAATTCTATTTTTAAGCGATTGATACTTTTCTTAAAATTCGCGTAAAAAAATACTGTAATTGTGTTAACTCGCACTGTGTAGAGAACTTATTAGACTTACCAAACCGACTATTATATGCCTCATGATGCAGTAATTTTTACTTGTATTAGCGAAATGAATGACATTTTTTTAAGAAAATGATAAAATTGTAATAAAACTTGTTGTGTAACCTTTTTTTTAAACACAAAACTGTTTTTATTTGTTAACCTTTAATTAAAATATATTAAATTCATAGAAAAGCTTTCGCAAATTTTTTGATTTTATTGGTATTTAATTGGTTTTTAATATAAAAAAATCAATATGTACCAAGTATGAACACTTCACTTTGAACTTCAGTTATCAACGGACCCAAATTTGTTCAAGCATATAAAATTTCACACTCTCTTGACGGACCACCACGAATAACTCAGTGATTCCCCGTTCTAATTTTTTATTATAAATTTGTGTTGAAAATACAAAAAAAAAAACAGAACATCCAGAAATTAGAACCTGTAGTTCTAATTTTAGAGTATCCAATACATTGAAGTGGTGGGTTCTAATATCTGGACGGTTAGAATTTGTGACGGTTCGAATTTGTGAGATTCTACTGTATTCACATTTAAATCTTTGAATATCCAGTATTGTATTGTAGTTATTAAACATCTACTTACATACATAACATACATACTTATGTTATATGCATACATGTATTTTCTTTGTATTCATGTATCTAAATATATAAAATTGAATGTGTGTTTGTTTATTTGTTTGTTTGTTTGTTTATTTGTTTGTTTGTTTGTTTGTACCTTATAGGAGACCAAACCTCTGGACCGATCTTCCTGAAATTTTCACAGCATTTAACTGGGACTCTGACATGATTAATAGGGTACTTTTTTTCGACCACGCCTACTTTTACGCCCACTTTTTTTAAATTATGTAATTGCCCCCATATGGTTTTTAAATGATTTACTTCAAATTGTATACACGTTATACTCCAGGCGAAGTATAAATAATAATTTATTACTCCACGCCCTCTTTCACGCCCCTCTTTACGCCAAATTTTGTTTGAAAGTTTCAAACTTTTTGTTCTATGTAGAAATTTGTATTTTTTTTTTATTTGGTAATATACTGCTCTTAATACTGTTAACGTCGTCATATAACTATGAACCACGCCCACTTCACCGCCCCCTTCTCTTTTAATTTAGATACTTACTTACACCACTAATAATGTTTGCTATACAAAATACTTTTTTTGTAATATGTATATAACGAGGGGGTAGCGAAGCACACCGGGTTCAGCTGGTTTACATATAAATGTTGAAGATGTAGAAAAGCATGAATTTTAAAAATAAAACACTCAAAACAATTTCTAATGTTTTGTTTGTTATAGCGTTTAACGACCACTTTGAATAACATAAATATAATGGATATACTATATCAGTGTGTGTATATGTATGTAAATAAATATAGTACTCAGTATTGTTATGTTTGGACGTAAAATAGTAAAGGGTGTCTTTTTAAGTCGAAATGATTAACTGTCACACGGAATTAACATGAATAATATAGTAATACATCCAAGAGAGATAGAAGGATGTATTTTTATATTTAAAAAAAATTAGTTTGTTAATAAAAACAAAATGATGGCATATTTTGTGAAACCAATCAACAATAGAACCTACAGATATGTATTATTATATAAGAAAAATATGTGTATATACAAAGAATTCTATTTGTCAAAATCAGCCGGGTCACCCATATGTCAGGCTTCATTCTTAAATCTTAATGTCAAAAACTTTTTTTGTTTGTTATTTTTTTACAATTTAACGCTCTATTAGTCTTAAGAAAACACCACATAGATACTTCAATTACAGCTACACTTGTGTCAGCCACGGGTGGCATACAATACAAATAAAACTATATTAAGCAACCCTTTTCTTCTTCTTGCGTTTTCACTTTTGATACAATATGGCCCATTTTTTATGTGCACTTTACATTATTTTTCCCCCTCCTACTTTATTAATACAAGTTTCTTCTAAAATTTTTTACCAATATATACATATAATTGGGTACAACATTAAAAATAGGGAATAACATAAACAAATTCATACATACATACATATTTCAAAGAAAGTCCAAAGCGGTTTTTTTTAATGCTAAGAATCGTCAATTACAATTACAAATCGTGTTTTCCGGTATATACTCACACAAACGATATATATACATACATACACATATAAGCAGCGATACGAATACCTACAGTCTGCACTGGGTTTTATATTAAATAAAAAAATGTTTTCTGATTTATAACAACAATTATTTCACCCCAGTATAATTAATTACAAAATGACTTGAACTCTTTATTGAACCTACTAAAAATTGTATTGTCACTGAACTGATTTATGGTTCAATGCCAAGTACCTATGCTACTTTTTTACTTAAACTGTCCGGTCCAATTACAAATTTAAAATGGATGGGCCAAAATTAATAAATTTTCCATAATTGTCCTTAATATTGTAATGTTTATACATTTATGTTCAAAATTTATCATACTAAATGAGAATTATACTAATAAGCAATGCATATCTGTTTTTCGAATTTCATATCTTTTTTTTTTGTTCCACCAAAGTAGACCATATTTTTCTAAAAACTCAAAATCTAAATATGAAAAGAAATGAATATGAAATCTTTTTGAATTGATATTTTTTTAATAAATTTTTTTTTCGAGATTAACTTTATAATTTAAGATGCAACGTTTTCTTTTTAGGTTAAGCATTCCCTAAAAGTAATATTTATATTCTTCACCCTTTTTTTATTAATTTTGCTGTGCTTTAAGAAGCATTCAAGTTCAATGTACATAAATAATCACTTAAAGTCAACCTGCTGCTATTTCATTAAATCATATAACGCCAATAAACAGCATGTCCATTCAATATGCATTTTAATACTCGTATATGTATGTATATGATTTTATAATTTTTTTTTTCTTTTAAAGGCATTTTAATTGCAAAAGATTTGTTTCATAAAACTATTGGGGCATATATAAAAGCACTTGTATCATCTACACAATACTCTATTGCTTAAAAATGGTAAGGCCCTTATTTCAAAGTGTAGAATATTCTTGACATTTTGAGTAATTCAAAAACAAAGTATGTAATTGGTTACCACTTGAATTGAAGGTAAGAGACTTTGAAAAACTTTCCTGTACCTCTATTTAAATTGAAAATAAAAAAAATAATAAAAAATAAAACATTCAGCATCTTTCACTTTTTGAGTGAAGAAGTTATTTGAAATAAAATTTTACAATTACCATTCTCAAGATATACAAAAATCAACATTTTGATTGACATTATGCATACTTGTTCGAGTCCAAGATTTCCAAATAAAAGGTAAAAAATTATAATGTAATTACGTCTGAAAAGTGTTGAAATTATATTTGAAATCTTGCTCAAACTCTAGTGCTTTGAAATTAAATTTTTTTACATTTAGCTACGAGTATATAATGTTTTCATACTTTTTATACACTACTTTTCATAAAAATTTTGCCCTTTACTTTAATTTCTAATACTAGTTCATTTTGCTCTATTTTATTGAAAAATATATTCATTTCATTTGTAAATTTCTTCTAATAGGTATACGCTAGACGAATTAATTATAAGGTGCGGTTGGTCAATCAGTTGTCTAGTCGTTTGTTGCTTGTTGAAGTTGTCAAAATGTTTTGTAGCATATCGAAACTGTGAAAATGTATTTCATTATTGTGTTTGTTGTAAAACTGCCCCCACCTATTCACTTTCTATTCTATCCGCCTATTAAACTTGAAAGTAGTAGATTTCATGCAGATATACTCGTAAATGTAGTATAAAACATTATTGACACGAAATCTTGCTACATAAAAAAAAATTGTGTAAACGAACTAGATTTTGAACAATATTTAAAATCTAAACTACCAAATTTCATTGTAATTTAAATGCATTATAAAATGAATTTAAAAATTAAATATAAATTAAAATCATTGAAATAATGCCGTTTTTTGATTCCCCAAATTATTGTTTTCCATTGGTGAATGTCAAGTATTTTAAAAATTTGTATTTGTCAACCCTATGTCCGAATTGTATATAAGCCATAACAAAAATATATTGATTGACCTAATTAAAGTGATAGTCGAATATGCTACGAGACTACTTGAAGAGTATACTCGTACCTTTTTATAGTGTTTGATAACGTGATATGTGTTAAAGAATTATAAGTTTGTAAATGACAAAAATGTATTCTTTAATTTCCTTTTGGACTGTTACACTTTGTTGCTGGAAAATAAGGCCTTTCGGAAGGCTTCTTCAAATTGCTAAGCACCCATTTTTTCAGCTTTTATTTGTATATAAAAATGGTATTTGAGTGGTTGTGTTAACGTGATGTTCATTTCTAGCAGTATTGAATGAAATGCAATCAAGGCTATACATATTGAGGAAAAGACTCCAACTAAAATAAAATCGATTAAAATTATTTTTATTTATAAAAAAAATTTTATAAAATCTCTTAAAATATCTCTTAAAATATATGTATACTCGTTCATGCATATTGATATATATACATACATACATACATACATACATATATATGTATGTATATATGTTCTGTTTTAATCCGAAAACAAAAACTATAATTGTGTTACATTAGACATCAATTATTATTAATATCTTTACATATTGATTTTACATTATTTCTCTATTAGGGAGTGCTATTATGTCATATTGTCATAAAGTTGTTGTATTTTTATTAATATAATGTTACAATTTTATGACAACAAGACATAACAGCACCCCTTGTGAATATCCCATATAAGTATGTATTATAAGTACATATGTTTACATACACCGATATCTATAATTATATTTTGTTTATTTATATATATTTATGTATACATAAATCCCTTTGTAAGTCTGTTTGTTTATCGGTCGATCACGGCTAAACGATTGAACCGATTTTGTTGAAATTGGGGGGTGCGTGGTATAGTGGTAAGAAAGCTCGCACAAAAACTCCAATGGCCAAGGTTCAAATCCCATCAAAGGTTTTTTTAAAATTTTAATTTAAAAAATAAGAGGTCTCCCCTCCCTTTCCTTCCAAGAATTTCATCTACAAAGAAACCGCTACATGGCATTCCACTCTATTCCATGTTAAGAAAAAAACGAATGATCAGGAGAAAAGCGCCAGCTAGTGGGAAGTAGCAGATAACAGCTAAACCTACTTAGCGAAGGCACTCACCACACAATCAACATGCAAAAACGATGAGGCAATTGCTGTTGATCATTAAGGGGTGAAGGTATAACACTGGATTTTGAATGATCAATTCACAGCAATTTGCCCCATTCCTAAGGCGCTTAAATTAAATAATAATATAAGAAAAGAAATATATATACATATGTATGTATAAACAGTCCTTTCCAAAAATTCCAATACGATGCACAGCATCAGTAGGGGTATACCGCTGAGTATTGGTCTTAATAAAAAAAAAACAACTAAAAGAGCAATATAGTGTAGTTTTTTTTTCAAAATTGAATTTAAGCGTGGTACCTCCTGTACAAACTAAATAGACTTTATGGTCAAGGCAAATTATCATCAAATGTGGGCATAATCAGAAAAGTGGGCGTGGTACCTCCCATACAAATTGAATACTCACTTTTGTATTAAATCTAAAGTTTCTGAATTTGGTTTGAACGACATCACGGTGTGCATGATACCTTCCATACAAGTTAAATATTGAGAAGTGTTAAAGCTAAAGTTTCTGAATTTGTTGTGGTTAATTCCGTAGTTACAGGTTACATCTAATGTTTCTGAATTTGGTCTGAATAACATCCTAGTCAGCAAAAATTATCAGTAGGTGTAGCGAAGTACTTCCGGTTTATCCGGTTTTATAGAGTTATTTATGAACATTGGTGGAATATCGCAGTTATTTAATTCATACATTTATTTCTTTTCTTTCAATACTAATTATGAAATTATATTTCTTTATGTGGTTGTTAAATCAAAAATTATTACATGTGCTTAGAAAGTAGTTGTTGCTTTTAATTAATTTTATGCCAACTGCTATACATTAATGAAATAGAAATTAAAATGAGAATTTGTTTTCCGGTTTATGCAAAACGTTGTATCACTTTCAATTTAAAGCAAATTTTTGGCTAAACTATGGCCTTGTGTCTACCTCAATGTTCGTCTAAATTTAAAATTAATCAAAAAAAGAAAGAAAAACAATAAAAAAATATGTTTAAATATGTTTAATGATACCAAATTTAAATAAAGACTACAAGGGAATGATGTCAGATATTATTCAGAACGTCTGTGTTTTATGTCTTGCGAAATTTAATGCAACGTCACTTCTATCAATGGGTTTAAATAAAATATATGTTAAAAACAAATACAAACAGGGGTAAAAATTAAAAAAAAACCAAAACAAAATTTTGTAATTGAAATTATAGTGAAAATATATTATAGAAAGATCAGATGCTATTTAGTATTTATGTATGTATGTGTTAAGCATTCATTCTTAACTTATGTTAAAAATGCTTGAAGCGCAGAAAATAAAAACAGAATTTGCCAAATTACTTTAAATGCTGACGTAAATCATATGCTTTATGTGCTTACTAGAAAGCTGCACAAACATACATACCAGAGTTGTAAATGAATCATTCTTTTTTGATTTCAATTCATTTGAATTAGCTAAATTTTGAATTAATTCTTTTCAACAGAAAAAAAGAATTGAATTAAATTTGAATCAATTCATTTGAATTTAACGAACATGAATTGCAATTCATTTCCAATTCAAATGAATTAGGCAAAATGAGTTGCAATTCATTTGAATTAGGCAAAATGAATTGCAATTCATTTTTTAATTCAAAAGAATTGGTAAAAAGAATCGTAATTCATTTCTAATTCATTTGAATTGAAATGATTTGGAATTAATTCAAATGAATTAGAAAAGTAACTTGTAATTCAAATTTATCAAATCAAAAATGAATTGCATTCAATTGAAGTAAACTTGGTGTTTGGAGTTTGGTGCTTCAAGTACTACTTATATCGCTTTTGATATACGCTGAATAAGAAGACATTCAGTATTTAAAACCTATTAATAATATATGAAATTTTGTGACGCACGAACATTAAAGGACAAACACTTTAGTAATACTTATGAGAATTATTATAATTATTATATTATTATTATATTATTAAGAGAATTATTATAAATAAGTAATAAATACTTGGATTAAAAGTAATAGAAAATGGGTGATTCATTATTAGTAGTGGATATATTTTTATTATAAAGTACAGAATAGAAGTACTTGGGAAAAGGGTGATGCTTTTGCATTGCAGTCTTTTTTTCAGAATCAATTCAATTCAAGTAAATTGGAAATGTATAACAAAATCATTTTTCGAGTTAATTTAAATGAATTGGTAAAATGAATTGCAATTCATATTTTAACTCATTTGAATTAATTCAAAATCAATTCAAATGAATTGGGAATGAATTGCAATTCATTTTCTCTAACTCATTTATATTAATTCAAAATCAATTCAATTCAAATGAATTGGAAATGAATTGCAATTCTTTTTACCAATTCATTTGAATTGAAAATGAATTGCAATTCATGTTCGCTTAATTCAAATGAATTGATTCAAATTTAATTCAATTCGTTTTTTGGAGAAAAGAATTAATTCAAAATTTTTCCAATTCATTGCATGAATGATTCACGAATTAATTCAAAAATGAATGATTCGTTTACAACTCTGATACATACATACATACATGTTCTGATAATCGCCAGTTAAGTCAATTTGAAATTGGCAAAACGAAAACGCTAGAAATTTGGCGATTTAAAATCATTATTCTATTAATTCAAAAATTTAAAAAATAAAAAGAAAATATGCAATCTATAAATTCAATTCCTTTGGAAAAAAAGTAGTACGTTTTTAAAGATTTTTATTTCTTATCAGTTTCAATTGCTTACTTATGAGTTGACGTTTTATGCAAATCACTGAATGCATAATTTTGTATGAAGTTGCGATGAGTTAAAAAATAATTTTAAGAATGAGTATTATTTTTCGAATATTTCTTTTTGTTTAAATTGTAAGAACCTGCTCAAATGCGTTTTAAATTTTAAATGCAATTTCAAACGACCCGATAATAGGAATGAATAAATTACAAGCAAACACGGGTCATAAAAAATCGTCGTGCGGGAGTTTATATGCTCTATCTGCCATTTATCTTATTGCTCACTTAGTTTTGAAAACCAAGGAAACAAGAGAGGCAGTATTTCGTCGTGAGGGAGTTTATGTGATCTATACGCCATTTTATATTTTTTATATGTATATCTCAAATAATAATACCACTTTAGGTTTTTGACACCAACATTTTTAAAATCTACAATCCGTTTTTAACTATTTATCCGAAAACGGATTGCAGACTTGAAAAATTTGGAGTCGGAAACCTAAAGTTGCATCATTAAATCGAGATATATAAAAAATATAAAATGGCTATATAGAGCACATAAATCTCTAAAAACATTGTCTTCATGAATAGCTATTAAAATTAATTCCTCAGTAGCAGAAACTAAAAAAAGGCACACAAATTAAAATCGTACAGAACTTCATTTGTAGCTTTTAAAATAAACTTCTCAATCACATAAATGAAAAAACGCTCAAATAGAATAATCACACAAATGAAAACCGCCCAAATGCATCACACAAATTCAAATAATCTCACAAATTAAACCCTATAAAAATGTTTGATTGTAGTTTTAATTTTACAGTAAAATACAATGGAAATTAATGCATATTTCTAATAAATTAAAACAAAAATCATTTCTATAATTAAAATCTTAGTATGTGCCAAAAAATTATTTATTCTCTGTATAAAACAGTTTATTTAAGCAAATATGTATGTATTTTATTTATAAATACAAAACTATAAAAATGTAATCCCTGTTCTGTATTCCGTGTAGAATGTAAGAATTTAAAAGATTTGAAAATTAAATTAATTTTTTTCCTTTTTAATGCAATATTTTGCATAAGTAGTACATGTATTACAATTAGTAATTTACCATTTATTATTTATTTATTTATTTTTCTTTTTGTAACAATTATTAAATTTCTTTCCATTTCTTTTTTACAGAGCGTTGGTTGTTGGTGATACGGCGGCACAAATTATTATCTACAAAACAAACTTATTTTTAAGAATTTAAATAATAAAAAAGCAACAAACTCATCATTCTTTAAAGTTAATCGCAGAAAAGTTTTCAACATTTATTTCTATACACTGAAAATGCCAGTAAAAAAGCAAGGTAAATATAAATTGAACAAAATAAACAAACAAACAAAAAATATGCTAAAATGAAAAATAAAATAAAAAAAGTATGTTTGTATATAGTACATATGTACATACATACATACATGTATGTATGTATGAATATATGTTTGAAACTATATACTGAATATACACATCTTAAACAAATAACAAGAACAAAAAATAAAATATACTTATACATACATCCATACATACTTGCATACATATTTTAACCTCATACTTAAAGAAATATCAGAAGCTTGAAAGAAATTATTTATTAATTAGTTTTACTTTAAATTTGCGCCACTATTTCACTCACATAATTTGCAAATATTAACTTTGATTTTATAAAAAAAATAATAGCTAAACCCCGGCTAGCTTCCCCACCCATAATTGAATTAAATAAGAAAAGAAAAATTCCAACCATGCCCAGTTATCGTGATCATTAATAACATGTCATGATGTGGAGGAGATGGAGAGTGTCGATCACTTCCTCTGAAATTGCCCGACTTTCTTTAGACGACATCATGATGCTTTCGGTTTGGGGTATATATAGGATATCATAGAGATATCGCATATTGATCTGAGAAACATATTCAGGTAACAGAGTTTGACGAACTTTATATTAGGGACATTCTGACCGTGGTCACAGCCACATAAAATATAGTATAATACTACAATTTATTGTACGTTTGCACCACTTTTTAAGTAATAACTTGTATTAACAATGTACGAATTCTGATCAAAAATTAACCGTTATTTTCAAATTTCGTGAGCTACGTATGTTCGATTTTCCCATTTTTTTTCTGTTATGTTGGTACACATGTCTTTTATATATGTATGTTGGTAATATCAGTCATTTTGGATTGTCAGTTTGTTTTTGGCAGATAAAAAGGTTAATCGTGTTTTGGTGTGCTCTTCGAGTTTTTACTATTCAAAAAATGTATCAAATAGATATGGCGTTTGGCGAGTCTACTATGAGCAGAACACAAGTTCAATTGTGGTATAACCGGTTTAAAGAAGGCTGAGAAGAAGTCGATAACGATGGATTTTACACCATGATAACGCACCAGCTCTCACATCGATGCTTGTGCGTGACTTTTTGGCCAAAAACAAAACCACCGTATTCACCGGACTTGGCCCCCGCTGATTTTTCCTCTTCCCAAAACTAAAGACACCGATCAAAGGAAAGCGTTTTGCTACGATTGAGAAGATAAAAGAAATATCGAAACAGGAGTTGTTGGCGATGCCAAAAACCGCGTTTCAGAAGTGTTTCGAGGATTGGAAAAAATGCTGGCATAAGTGTATTATATCTGAGGGGGATTACTTTGAAGGGGACATTATAGTTATTGATGAATAAATACATATTTTTTAAAAAAATTTAAAATAACGGTTATTTTCTGATCATACCTCGTATGTAGCTATTAAGAGGACCAAATTTAAATACTCTTTCTGTTGTCATTTTGACAAATAAATATTTACTTTATGTGGAACCGCCCTGTTGGAGTTTTTGCAATTTATTTACTAAAGGCCGTATGTATAATGAAAAATTAGCAACTCGTTAGTATATGGGACAAAAAACCGGCAAGTTTATCACCCGCTATAGACCGATATTATTAAAACTTTCCATACCCTCTATTTCATAACTAGTCAGATAATCCAAAAAATTTAAAAACTCATACGTTTGAGTAAGACTTTTCACTTATTGGAATGACAAACTTAGCCACTGTGTACAGCGATCTGCTAATTTTTTATTATACATAAGGCTGTAAAAATTTCTAGACGAATTCAAAATAAATAAATTTGCATTCATTCAAAGCTCTGAAATAATTCTATATTATAAACGGTTTACACACATATTTTGTATGCTCATTTTTATGATTATTATTATTTTTGCATGGTATTATATTTTTTTAATTTCATTTCTTGTATCATTTAGTTGTTCTTTGCTATACCCTGGACTTATGCCAAAAATTTTATAGTGTCTAATGATTTTTTGTATTCTTTTACAATTTGTTTACTTTTACGAGTATCTTTAAATTTTTTAATAAAAAAATTATTTCTTATAGTTTTTAAACCGACTATAACTTTTTGGGTTTAATTGAATACAACACAGTTTCTTTTTACTCAAACTTTGGGAATTAATAGATAAAATTGTAGACTTCAAATAAACAAGACAACTTTAAAAGCTTTTCCAGTTCACAACATTTTACACATTTTCTTTAGCTCTTAAAGGATGTGAAAACTACAAAATATTATTTGTTTTTCTTTTTCAACTAGTTTTAAAATAGGGGTCATCAACTTGGTTATCATGTGATAGAGAAATACATACATACTTAGAGTATATCAATTGTATAATAAATAAAGATGGAGTGGGTGAAAGTAAGTTTATTACGAGTACATATACATATAATAGAAAAAAGAGTTTTATTTAAAATTCAATTGCTTACATAAATGAATTTATAGAGAGGACCAAGTTGAAGGTGTCTCATATTGAAGGTCAAATGTTATAAAACATTGCCAGAGACAGACATTTTAGTATTTAAAGTGTAAGTAAAAGCCAATCAAGCTTGAATTTTTGATAAACATATGTAAGTATGTAATATTACTATGTTATGAGGAATTCGTAAAGGAAAATATGTATAAAAAAGGAAAAATACCGAAACTTAACATGCATCCACACAAGATAACGTTACATACGTTATCGTATCTGTAATTTTAAGAAAAATAATTACGTGATACGTCCGCCGGTTAAACGGAATAACATAACAACAGTAGGCAAATATTTGACGAAAAAACTTAACCACTATTATTTTTTATTTCTTCCACGTTGATCAATCAAGTATCTACATATTATTTCTTATTATTATACGTTTTTGAGCAGTCTTTAATATCAAAAATTTGCATAAAATAGTAGTTACGCCTTTTTGATGAAATAGTTGTTTGATGTGAACGTAGCTTAATACACAATTGATGTGGAATTAAAATTATGAAAGTGGCTTTGTTAATTTATTTAAGAGAAAGCGGCCCCGAGGAAAAGAATTATAAGGAGGCAGTTTAGGGATCAGAGCAATCTATTGCTTGAAAGTCTGCTGTAAACTTAATTACAAAAACAAACTTGATGAAAATAAAAAAAACATGTATTGAGACAGAAACACAATTTATTACACCTTATAATAAATAAAATCGAGTAAGAAATAAAAAAGTTATTAAGGTTTTTCAAAAGTTAAAAATTTTGCTTTTACAAATATGTATTGATCAAGATACTACATTTTCTTTATTTTTTTAGTCTTATGATTAAATAGCATTTTCAGTTTAAATTAAACCTTTTTCAAATTAACCCATTAACGCCCAAAGGAAAACCAAGAACAAATTTAAAAATTCAATATTTGTTACTAGATTTAGACAACATTTTTTTAAGTACAGTAAAAGAAAAAATCCAAAAAAAATATTCTGAGTTGTGTTTTTTCAGGTATACTTAGCTTAGTACAGCAGCACTTAATATGCTATAGCTCAAAAAATTCTATACGAACTAAACTGTTTTATATTGCTTTTATTAGAATGTGATGTTATCAAGTAAATAAACTGCTATTAACGTTCTTCAAAGTTAACTGATGTAAAATAAACTACATAACCATTCACAATCTCACAAGAAATAAATCACTAGCCAAAATGGAGATTCCCATAATTGATATTTTTCAACTATGATATGATAAGTTGATGTACAACAATTACGTGGATGTTGTATGTACTCTTATTGACTGATAAAGACCGTTTCACAAGTAAAAAAACTGCATTTTATAACTTTTACTTGAACTTTAAGTTGTGTACTATATATAGTACAGCGGGCGGAAATGGGTTAAACGAAACTCTTTTCAAAATAAATGAAACTTTATTCAAAATAAATGAAACTTTATTCAAATTCATTTAAACATTTTTCATATTAAATTAAACTAGTTATAGAATTTAATAGAAAACAAAAGAAAAAAAAAAGGTTTAATTTAAACTGAAAATGCTATAAATAAATAATTTTGCCACCATTAGACCTCAATTATTTAACTCAGAACTAAATTAGCTTTAATGAAATATATACATAAAGGTATGTTTCCAAACAATCTAATTTAAAAAAATGGCGCCAAAGTTTAAAAATTTAGAAAAAATAAAATTAAAATCGGATATAAATTAAAATAACACTGCAAAAATTTAATATAGTATATACCAAAATGTGTACAGATTTAAAAAGGCACATATTTCTTCTTTCCGAAACCGTTTAAAAATTGAAAATCGGATTAAAATCAACTGAGTTACGTGTTCATAAGTACTCGAACCTACCCGAAAATAGTTTTTTCGGAATAACTTCGAAATTTGAGGGTGTTTCCGAACTTTTAAAAAATAATTTATTATCTACTCAATAAGGCCTACAACTTACACTAGGTCACTTTCCAAGTATAAAAAAAAGGTGCTCATTTGTAGCACCGTGTTAGAATTGATGTAAAATAAATTGTTCAAAAAGGAAAAGTAATCGTTAAATTACGATTATTTACAGTCCGATGGTTACAATTGATTACGATGACAAATAACCAAAACTAATCAGGATTACTTGAGATTACAAAAAATAATCAGAAATAATAAAAAGATTTTAGCAATTTTTTGCTTAAAATCGTATACTCATAGAGGAATTTGCAAACCGGTCCAGCTATTTTTTTTTAATTTATTTTTTGTTTGTTTTATTATTCGGAATTCAAGTGATTCTTTGTAGAAATACAATACATATTAAAAAAATTACTCTATGATTCAATAAAAAAATATAAATCTAAACACTGAAAACTCTCTCCTTCATAACTAATTCAAATCCTGCGCTAATTTTAAGACATTCTTTCGATTCTTTATTTCGGAATCGAATTTTAACAGGTTTGATTTTAAATAATTTGAAGAACTGTTAAAAATGTACTGCGGATGCATTGCAATCAGGAATAAGGAAATTTGCAGAGGCTTGGATGTGATCACTCAGTCCAATCTCTAAGAGGGGAATGTTAATATAAACTGAATTTAAGTTTTAAGTGAATATTTCTAGAGAACTGGCACTGACTTGTTTCAAAGTAGTGTATGTATATAGAGTATGTAAACCGATACAAATCTCTTTTTGTTTTTGCCCGCTTAAGGAAAACGAACGAAATACCTTTTATACAGACTGTCCTAAATAAGTTTTTTTTTTTTACTAAAGTTACCAGATACGAGCAGTATTAAAAGTTATAAAAGACCTCATATTACTAGCTAAAGTTCCTACTGCAAATGCATATTTGTACCGATTTCATAAAAATATATGCTTTTTACTTGTTGTATTTTATAATAGGGGTTTCAAAGAGACGAATAACGAAATACTATAAGACAGTATTAAAATAAAATACTATTGATTTTCTTTATGTTCTGTTGTATTATGTCTTGCACATACATATTTTTCAAATGTTTAAAATACTAACCAGACCAGAAACACAATAAAAGACTGCCTGGATTTTTTTAGTTCAATTCCGACTTAAGAACTAAAGAGACGTTGTCAGTGTTCTTTATTTGATATTTTTTTTCTTTTTGTTCTGTTCTGTTCATAAAAAATAAAAGAAATTTTACAATAGCAGAACATTAGATATAATAAAAACATTTATCTTCATATAAAAATCAAGAAATTCATTTCAAATATAATCGTTTTTGAACACAATGGATTTGGAAAAAGAAACGCATAAATTACTATCGCATAGCGATGATAATGACGATGATGACGAAGAAGAACAAAATCCTAATGAGCTTTCACAACTCAATCGTAAAGAACATCAAACTGATGATTCTTCTACCTCTGACAGTGATGACACGGAAGAAGGTGCTGATAAACCGGCCTTAAGCAATGAGGATACAGATGATGAAGATTCGCCAAATCTTACCAATTCGAATACAGAGTTTCAAACAAAACTGAGTGTATATGAGAAAATTCATCATTTAAATGATGAAACCGTAGAAGTTGTTAAAGAAATCGATAGTTCGTTGCAAAATAATGAACAAGAATGTCAATTAGACACTGACACTGTTAATGAACCGTCACCAACTACACAAACAACAACAACACCAATAGTAACGACAAATATAAAGGTTATTAAAACTCAAGCCATTGAAAGCCTTGATAACACTGCTAATGCTGTAATTGACGATAGTTTGGTAACATCGGAAGGGGATTTAAAATTAAATACATTGTCAAAGCCAAATGAAATCAGTCCCAATCAATCTTTGGAATTTTATTATTCTGCCAATGATTTATATGAATATGAGCATGTAATTAGACGTCATGAATCACGTACACCTGATGTTGAATCGGGTTATTTTGAAAAATCGGATAGCTTATACTCAAAAGAGGAATTTGAAGCCCATAGCTCATCTAGACAACCCTCACAATATGATCAAACTATATCGGAAAGTTTGCATAATCAATTGAATCGTTTCGATTTGTTAATAGACACCATAGATCAGCGTAATGCCCTTAATGTAGCTACCAATGAAGCCGAAAGGGGGTATTGGTCTACAATATTTGGTCAGGCTAGCGAAATAGAGAGTTATGATGAAATATCTCAAGAAAAAAGTAATTTTTATATACGCATACATAGTTTAAATACAATAAATTCACTTGTTGTACTTATGCATATACTTTTTTATTTAAAAAACTTTATAAAATATTCTTTAAATTTTATTCATATGTATAATGTTTAATTCTTGTGTAAATTTTTTTTATGTTTGCTTGTAGAGGCTCATCGTGCTCTTGAGCTTTTGGAGGACTATCATTCAAGATTATCAGAGCCCCAGGATCGTGCTCTACGCATTGCCATTGAACGTGTCATTCGCATATTTAAATCACGTCTTTTCCAAGCTTTATTAGGTAAGATTAAATATTAATAACTTATTAATTATAATAAAAACTTTCCTTTAAATGACTGCGGAAGAAATTATACTGAGAATTTACTCAATTGATTATGATTAGGATGTTGAAATTACAGATTCTATTATATTGTCAGTATGTTTAAATCCACACTCAAAAGTTTGGCGACCAAATTCAAAATATCGTTTCTGTAACCAGTCCTAGCAAAATAAAATTGGAGTGGTTCAAGAGGAACTGCATTTTTTGCAGTCACGAAAAGTTGCATGAAATACATATGTGTTTATGCTATCAAAGCACGTAATTTGCAATGACTTTCATAAAAAAAATATTGAAAGAAATAAAATTGTTTTCATTAACAAATGAAAATCACACATTATCCACCGATTTGTACGTTTCAGATTAGCTCACTCTGTCTAAATTCTCGCAGAAACATATGATCTTCAATGATACGCCAATGTCATCTAAATTGAATCACTTCGTCATATGTTGAACCGGTGACTTCATAACAATTTTGTCATGTAATATTTTGTTGGGGTAATTTGAATTTGGTAGAAAAAAGGAAGAAAGATTGAAATAGTTTGTAAGATATGTGTAGAATTTATTTTTCGGTTACCAAAAACTTTAAGAAGAGCAGTATCAAAAAGTAAATATGAAATGGTTTAACATTTGGTAAATAAAACGTTGTGCTATTTAGTTTGCTTTTGCTGTTTATTACTTGCATATCGTCATATTAAATGCAAACGGACGTAACTACACTTTTTGTTTTTTTACAGGAGAAACAAAAAACCTTAAAATGAAGAAGATATAAGGATTAGCATCAACAAACAACAAATGAGTTTGTAAGGTTTTCATATAAATATGTATGTATGTAGTTATATCTTCTTGCATTTAGATATACACGCACTTGTAGTTACTTCCGTTTGAATTTCGGTAATATAATCGCCATTTTCAATCGTAGGAATCTAAAATTTTGCACGAACATGTATTTAGATGAAACGAACCATAATTAATAAAAAAAACTCAATTTCGTAATTTTGTGTAGTTACGTCTGTTTGCATTTGATATGACGATATATGGGTCTGTATGTTAAGTACCCACAAAAAACAATCAACCAGATAGTTTTATATTATTTTATGCAATACTAAATGTAGAAATACATAACATGCGTTGCGCCAGTTGTGTGTTTCGCATGTCTGCAAAAAAAAGTTAAAATAGTGAATTTTCATAAAGCACGTTACTGGCAAATTGGAAACGTATCTAATATATAGAAAAAGACAAATTTTAACTTTTAGATGCGTTGACAGTTGAATAATTGACTGTATTCACAAGATGCGAGTCTTATTTTTAAGATTTTGGCTTATTCTTCTTTGAACTGTCTTTGGCGTTCACACAAAGTTTAACTTAAATAATTCACTCATAAATCATAAAATAAAACTATAAAATTTAAAATTTGTTTACATACAAATCCAAAGGGGAACTAAAAAAAATATTGCTAAAAGGCCTATTAGACGGGCATACTTGTCTGCATACATGTACGATGGCATACCAAAATTCACTGTCTAATAGCATGTATTTCGAGTATGTCAGACATGTACGTTGGTTTTCAAAAATTTTTGATTTTCTGAGTCTGTCGCATACCAACATACTCGTCTAATAACGTGTCCGTCGTACTTTATATAAAAAAAAATTCAATTTGCTTGTTGTCGCTGCTGTATGTACGTCGGAAATTTAAAAACATATTTCATTTATAACTAAAGCCGCTAAAACCTTCCTTTTCATTGACATGTTTTCCCTTCGAAAATTTTTGTGTACTGAAGTACGATGGCAGCGTTCGATAGTGTACAGTGTTGCCACTAAAAAAATTTTAATTCTACCAAAATTTCTTTCAAAATCTACCAAAATTGATCAAAATCTACCAAAAACCATTTTTATTTACAGCCTGTTTTTAGAACACGAATTGTTTTTGACTTTTTATATGAGAAACAGTAACAAATTTGAGTGTTTTTGTTGTTGTTTCACATATAAAAAGACGAATGTCAAAAACCATTCGTGTTCTATGAACAGGCTGTTAAAAACCATTTAAGAACACATTGTTTTATTAACACCTTTACAGCACATATAAATAATCAAAAATAACAAATATAACGAAAAATATTCAGTTCTTCGAAAATACATATAACAAAAAATACACATATAACAAAAACAATTCAATTTCTAAACAATAAAATCGAAAAAATATATAAATGAATACAAGAAATTCAAAGAAAAAAATTTAAAAAAAAATTTTTTTAAATAATCGAAATGGATAAGTAGGTATAAAAATGTAAAGATTATATCAAAATTTTTATTTATGTAGTACATACATAAAAAAATTTTATATTTTTTCAAATATTTTTATTTATTTACATAAATATTCACTAAAAAGCTAAAAGCTAATAATAATAAATATGTGCTAATTATAAAAATTTACATATCGTCGCAAGAATTAAAGAACGCTGTAACTGAAAAAAAAAATCGAAAATATGTTTATGTGTCATTTTTGTCAGAAAAAAAAATACGCGTCGATTGGTCCCGGTCTCAGATTTCTATGATGAAAAGAAATTCACTTACGCCGTCTGCGTTTTGAAAAATACCAGTGTCTTTGTTCTACTTTCATACATGTTTTTTGGCTCCGGTGAACATTTTTGTTTTTGTCGGTTACAGCGTTCTTTAATTCTTGAGACGATATGATAAAAAATCAATGCCACGTCTATTTCAATAAATGGGTTAATTCAAACAATTTTTATCGCTTCTTGCAAAAATCTCTTTTTGCTGACCATACATAGTGACCATCATTAGCTTTTACAAGCTCTTTACAGAGCATTATGTTATTAATTATGTTATTAATTGTATTTATATCGAGCTTGTTTCTCAATTTGGTTTTGATTAAGGAAAGTGTTGAAAATTTGCGTTCAGCTGCTGAAGAACTATGCGAAAGAGAAAGTAAATTAAAAACAAAGTTGTTTAATTCACCAAAACTTTTCTTATTTAAACCGTTTCTAATTGAACCAACTTTAGCCCAAAGTAATTCAATGTTTAATAATATAACAATACAGGCAAGTCTTCTTTTGACAATACTTTCTCAGGAGAAATTATTTGTAACAATTTAATATCTTCTCGATTAAAATCAAATCTAGCATTGATTTGGTTTAGTAATTCAATGTAAAATTGCAAAATCGCATGCTTAACATCAAAAATTTCTTCCGGGTTAATATTTTTAGTAGTATACATTTCGGCTTTTGTACCGATAAAAATTTTTGAAACATCAATCAATTAGTATTTTTAAAATCAGTTCCAGTGTTGTGTATTAAATATGCTTTGATAAAATTGCTTAATATGAGCAAAAAGTTAGATTTTATGCTTGTATATAAATACGCCAATCTTGAAGATTTTTTTAGCTTTTGCTAAAATCTACCAAAATCATATTCAGGCTACCATCCTACCAAACGAAAAATTTTCTACCAGTTTTGGTAGAATTCTACCAATAGTGGCAACGCTGATAGTGTAATAGCAAAACCCAAAGTATGCCATCGTACATGTATGCAGACAAGTATGCCTGTCTAATAGGCCTTTAAAAGAATTCAAATATTCTGCTATTTTAAATTTGAGTCTACAGTTTTAATTATAACAGCCCTGCCTTTACTGTTATCATATAAAATTTAATATTGGCAACACACTTATTTCTACATGTATGGCAATTCCCTGTTAACATGCCATAGAATATTCGAGTCTCGTTTGTATACCGTATATTTTATTGTGAAAAAGAGTGCAAAATGGATTTATCAGCTAAATAAAAATAAAATTAAGGCAGTTAATTAAATATAAATAATATATTTGTTATTAAAAAAACAAATTAATCTTTGACAAATTAGTGATTAATTGGAAAGTGTATTAAATTACATGTGAATATAATGTTTACCACATTGAAAATGTATATCAGCAATGTTCATCGTGCCTGGACAAACGGGGATGGTGACCAATTGGCCTCCTTTATTTCTCTTAAAGATAAACATATTATGAATCGAAATCTATATGTCCAGAATCCAGAAAATGCTGTTGGTCGTATATTGGAATCGCCTATTGATGAAATTATCTGTGCCCATATAAAAGTTCTCTACTACTTGTGGCAGGAACGTAAGTAATCTTCCTCTAAACAACACATGCAAATTAAATAAAATGTGTTTTTGTTTTCCTTTAGCCAGGGATTTTATGCAAGCTTACAAACATCAATCTCAATGTATCCAGTCTGTTGTTAAAATGTTGCAACAATTAAAGGAAGAGAATTGGTGTCTACCTGTCATGTACACGGCTTGCTTAGATTTACGCATATTGGCACAACATTGCGAGGAGTTGGGTAATAGTTCAAAACCAGGAGAGATTTTGGAAAAGGCTGCTGATTGTTTAATGAGCTGTTTTCGTGTTTGTGCGGCAGACAACCGGTAAGTTCTTTTCCAATAAGATTATTTTTCTTATAAAGGCAAACGGTTTAAAATGTGATTTATACAAGTTATGTGATGTACATATATCTTTGTGGTATTGTTTATTGTCCCTGTTTTGTTTTAAATTTCTAATCTCTTCTGTATATATCAGATTTTTTAGGCAGCACAGAGAGTGCATAAAAAAAGTAATTTTTTATTTATGTCAATTTGTATTTGTTTGATTTGGTTATTGGCCGAAGTAGGTTGCTGTTTGGATTGAGGTTAGAGTAGGGAATTGTAGTGATACAACAAGAAAAGGCAAACTATATCTGATTAAATTAAGCTAAATGATAGTTTAAGTATACACATTTTAAATAAAACTGAATTGTAGAAATATATGTTCTGTAAATAGAAAACGAACTAAATTGAAATCAGATATAGTTTCAAATTGCTGCAATTTTAAAATTTGGCAATGTATTGATATATTTTTTTATATTGATTTGTTTAAAGACCATTAACTTAACTTCTTTGAGTATCAAGACTAAAATAATTGAGGCAGTTAAAACAGTCGATTACAAATTTCATTCGATTTCGTTTACAAAACATAATAAATTCAATGTTAAAAACAATTGTTCCGATTAAACATTTAATGCAATAAATTGTACTTACATAAAGGCCCACTAATTTAAATTCCTACACAATTTCGTTTCCTCTATTATAAATTTCTAGTTAAATAACGTTGCACTTAATTAATTTGCTTTTGAGAAAATCCTAATAAGTTTTGTTATGATTTTAAAATTGAATTAAAAACGTATTATTGTAGTATTTATACCAAAAAGGAAAAAAAATTTTATACAAAAGCATGTATAAATAAAATTATAAATTGGCAGGTGAACTTTGAGGCCATTAATTAATTCATTTTGTGTCTTTATTATAAACCCTTTTATACATTTCTTTTTATTTGAACAACTAAAGTCAATTATTATATTTTCTTTACAGATCATCTGACAATGAAACAAAACGTTTGGGCATGCTTAATTTAGTCAATCAATTATTTAAAGTTTATTTCCGTATAAATAAATTACATCTTTGCAAGCCGCTTATACGTGCCATTGATTCCAGTGCATTTAAGGATATGTTTCCGCTGCCAGAACGTATTACATACAAATATTTTGTAGGACGTAAGGCAATGTTCGATTCAGATTACAAAAGTGCCGATGAATTTCTTTCGTTTGCCTTTAAGCATTGTCCAAAAAATTTTCCGCGCAACAAAAGACTTATACTAATATACTTGGTGCCTGTTAAAATGTTACTTGGCTTTTTGCCTAAAAAATATATTTTGGAACGTTATGATATATTACAATTTCATGAATTGGCTGAAGCACTAAAAGAGGGCAACGTACGCAAATTTGATGATGTTATACAACGACATGAAATTTTCTTTATTAAATGTGGCATTTATTTATTAGTGGAAAAACTGAAGTTCATTGTATATCGTAATCTATTTAAGAAAGTCTATTTAATTAAACAGACACATCAGCTGGATCTGAATGATTTCTGTTCCGCTTTGAAGTTTGTGGGCGAAGCGGATATGACTATTGATGAGACTCATTGTATTGTAGCGAATTTAATATTTGAGGGTAAAATTAAAGGATACATATCTCATAGTCATAATAAATTGGTTGTCTCGAAACAAAATCCTTTTCCCGCTATTAATACAGTATCATGAGATATGTTCTCTGATAATAAACTAGTTGTTTAATATGTAATTAAGTTTAAATGTAAACTATATAGTTAACAAATAAAATAAAACCACTTTTATTTATAACGGAATGCACAATTTTATTTCATTTAACAAGTTTGTAAATATAAAAATGGTAATTGAAAACATATTAAATATAACACTAAGAAGACCTAAAATTTCATAAAAATGTATAAACATGTATATTTTATTAACAACTCTTCATAACATTTTCTTTTTAGATATTCAAGAATTTTATGAACTTACTTTGCTCGATGATTCTAAAACTATACAGCAAAAAACAGTTGAAACTTTACAAATTGCCAGTAAATGGGAACAAGATGGTCATACAGTTAAAATTGCTGATGTAAGTATTTTTAAAAATTTTGTTTTTAAATCTATCGATTTGTAAAAAATCTAATGAGAATACTACAAAATAATTGTGATGATTTTTTATGCTTTGCATTTCATAAATTCTTTATTGAACAAGTATGTAGTTATTCATATATGTATGTCTATAGATAATAGTTCATTACAGAATAAAGTGAAATTTACAATCTTTTTTTACTCATTTCTAAAATGACTATTAAAACTACTTCCGAGATTATTTAAATTTTAAAATAATTAATGTCGTATTTATGCCCGTTTTCATTCATTCATTCAAACCCATGGCATAAACAGCTATAAAAACAGTTTTGAAATTTCCAAACTTTTTCACTGAAACTGCTTTTCAAACCTGTTTCAGTCAGGCCAAGCGTTTTCAAAATTGAATTGAAGCCTTTATAAAAATGAGCTATAAAGAATGTTCTGGTTAGTTGTTCTTATTCTGTATTATTATAGAAAATATGAAAAAATTAGAATTAGAATTATTTAGAATAAGCTGTTAGTTAAAACAAAACTGTTTCGACTCAAAACAGGCATAAACGCATATGAAGTTATCGTTATAAGTGAAATCGTTTTGTGTCGAACTGATTTCAAAACAGGCATAAAGTAAGTATACAAGTTATAAGTTTTATATGACTTTGAAAAAACATACAGATGATTTCAATTTCGGACGAAATTGTTTTTCATCACAGACCTGAATATTTTCAAAATAAATTAAACCTTTTTCAAAATGAACGCAACCTTTTTCAAATTAAACGAAACTCTTTTCAAAATAAATGAAACTTTATTCAAAATAAACGAAACTTTATTAAAATTCATTTAAACATTTTTCAAATGTTTTCTATTAGATTCTATAACTGGTTTAATTTAATTTGAAAAATGTTTAAATGAATTTGAATAAAGTTTCATTTATTTTGAAAAGAGTTTCGTTTAATTTGAAAAAGGTTGCGTTCATTTTCAATTTCATTTATTTTGAAAAAGGTTTAATTTAAACTGAAAATGCTATATACATACATACGTATACTAAATAATTAGTGATTTATAAGAACAAAATAATTTTTTTCTTTAAAAATTGATTACTCTCAATATAAATGTATTGTTGAGAAACTTTTAATTCTTTTGTTTGTGGTTTTATATACTTATTATTTACTCGATATCAAATGACACCATTCGAAATTTCCATTCGTTTAATTCGATAGGGAGTTATAGAATATCAAAAGTAAAAACTGAAAACTCGTGCATTCCAGTACGGATTCGTTCGTATACGAATTGCAGAATTAGCCTCCGATCTGTTTTATATGAAAAAGATAAATAGAAATCCTGGTTAACCTTTTGTCAGGTTCTTATTTAACAACTTTTTTTGTCAAGGTCATCGTGAAATATAATTATGCTACCAAATTATATATTACGTGACACAAATATATTGAAATCCCAGGTCCAGCACACAATGCTTCAAAGTATTTTAATTTAGTTGAAGCATGCATGATTTTAGAATTAGCATTTTATTGAAAATTATGTCTGTGTGCAAATGAATTAATTAATGAATCGTACCAATGCCTAATGCTTAATTAAAAAACATTTGCTAATGTATTGATAAAAACCAGATTAATTCTTTTTTATTGAATGCCTTTATAAATCACATTGTTTTTCATGATAATTTAATTTTCATGACTTTAAAAAATAACATATTTATTGAAATTTAGGTATCTATTTAGAATGAATTTAATTCATGTAATGATTTGGAAATCGTGAGAATGACAGGCTTCATAAATATTCAGTACTTTCAGGTTTTCTCTCTCTTTCATTTAGAATATTAAATTAATCTATTACTACTTATATTAGTTGTCAGCCATTGTAGGCCTTATATTTTTCAGTACTCTACTTATACAAATGATTGATAGATAAGTCAGTTATTAGATGGAAGGTAAACAAATCATTAAAAAACCAAATTAAAATTAACAAACACAAAATTATTTCATTAAACATTTAAAATCACATTATTTTCATTTTTTCATTGATTTATTTGCATTAAATAATATTTTGAATATGAAATTGCCATCATTCAAAGATATTAAAATTTTAAACGGCTCATAAATTTAGAAAATATTCAAAAATGCCAGTATTTCTTCTTTTCTATAATGGTGTTGTAACATTAACACCTAAACACTTTTTAGCATCGTTTTATTTGCTGACGTTTCTGATGTGTGCTATTCTAATACAATTATGTATAATGTCTGTACATATATTATCAATTTTTCATTCACTTAAAATTTGTACACATCGAAAATTCATTCTTACTATGATAATATTTTCCATCTGCTTGAGAAGATAGCCAGTCAGCCAGCCAGCCTTCATTCCATATTATCTCTTTTAGAGAATAAATTGTAGGTGTCTGGCTGTATACGTATCTGTATAAGAAAATACAAACAGACATTCATTTATTTTAGCCATCATTCATTCATTTCTTTGTACATATGTATGTATGTACGAATATTTGTTTATGTATATCAATATATGCGTAAATATGTATATGATAATGTACTTTAGCTTTCATGCATATGGTCATACCATTAGTATCAACGAAAAATTTTTTAATTAGTACAATGAAGTAGCAAAAAAAAAAAAAATACTGGGCCAATCTAATTCATTGGGGCCTTTTTAGATTTAAATGTTAATAGCATAAAAATAAATTAAGACTAATTTTCCGTACGATAAGTAATTGTTAGGTAGGTAGGTAGGTAGGAGGGAAGATTATTAGAGGAGAGCCTGAATATATGCTAAAATCCCCCTACCAAGGGTATTCCATCTTCTATAAAGAGCAAGGAAATGTTTTATCGTCTCTTCCCCTTAGTTGTATTCACACATATACAAAACTCCGGCTGTAATCTGTCCCAGATTTTTATGCACGACCTCTCATTACAGTAAAGCGCTAGAATGCCGACCACCTTTCTAAAACTGGTCTTATTAAGTCTGAGAAAATAACTAGTTCGGGCATCATCTATTAAGGGCCACACGGTAGTGAAACTTATTCTCCTAACGTTACTACTCCTTTATCCGTCCTAGTAAACATAAAATAATATTAGTAAGTCTAAAAAATAATTATTTCAACATAAAAGTATGATTTTATTGAGAAAAAAAATTTATTTTGTAAAATCATATATTATTTTTTTCTGTCAACAATTTTTGGACAAGCTGTATGTCGAAATTTGTGCTTTTGTTTGGCGTAAAATACCATAATAATAAATGTTTAGTATGCACTGAAGTAAAAGAATGCTAAACTATAGAAAGAGCGGCAGTATATATGGAATAAAGACAGGCAGTTTGTGTGCAAAACTGAATTTGATAGAAAAAAGATGTTTATATTAGTAAGATATCTAATATCCTAAAAAAAAGAAATATGACAAAATATTGCTTTCGGCGACTAACTCTTAGTAGTCCTTCTAGCAAAAGCTCTGAGAGTAACTAATTGCCATGAAACAAGCAAGCTTTTCAAGTCTGTCATTCGGAGTCGACGTTAAACTGTAGGTCCCAGTACTCATAGATAAAAATTCACACACACAACATGGGTGCTGCGACAGAAACTAGGCTGTTACCCTGAAGCACAACAAAAGATAATAATGTAGTATATTGACAATACATGGTTCTGATTGAATTATGCTTCAGTACTGTTATGTTTTACTTCAGCTTAGGTAAATTTTTGTAGTTCATTGTTTTGAACGGATGCCTACCTATGGGCCTAAACATGTTAAAAAGTGGTAAAAAAGATCTAATTTATTAAGTTTTTTGCGGTTTTAGTCTTGAAGTTGATATTTTTAGATTTAATATGTTAACAATTTTTGTTCTAAATAACAAGAGCTGCTGCAATTTTGCCTCAGAAAATAAATAAAAATTAAGAACGGTTTGCAAGATATGACCCTGAGAAAATGATCACTTTTTTGCAAAAATGACACCGAGGCCCCAAATATTTGGGGCCTCGGTGACTTCATGACTTTGGGCAAAACTGGGAGACACTGGTGTTCTTTTTCTTTTTTGGTTTTTTATCACGTAGTGGTGTCCGTGTATGGTTATATTTCCATGACTTAAAAAATTACGCACAGTGTTATTGAAGCATTTATTTCAAAAAGCGAGAGAACAAGAGAGTTATTGTAAAAAATCAAAGTTGATTACTTCGACAGTGCGAAAATAGTTTAAAAAGTTAATCCATATTTTGATCCCCAGTATTAGAATCTATCGAACTGCATATACATATTGTGTATAAAACAATTTCATATTTCTGGGAAATTCAAAAAAGCCTTATATTTCGTAGCGCCTATGACTTTTCCTTTAGCTCTCGTCATACACGTTTGCCTATTCAAATTTTCCTCTTTTTGTTTTTGTATTGTATCCCATTAAAATGAAAAGAAAAAAAAAACATATTTTTATACATACATACATATCGTCATATTAAATGCAAACGGACGTAACTACACAAAATTTTTAAATTGAGTTTTTTTTTAGAAATTATGTTATATTTTCGTGCAAAATTTTAGATTCCTACGATCAAAAATGGCAATTTTATTAACGAAATTCAAACGGACGTAACTACAAGTTCGTGTATTTCTAAATGCCAGAAGATATAACTACATACATATTTATATGAAAACCTTACATACAAATTCATTTCTTGTATATAGAGATGCTAATCCTTATATCTGGATCCTAAAAATTATTATTTTCAGGATTTACAAAATTTTTGATTTTAAGGTTTTTTGCTTCTCCTGTAAAAAAAAAAATAAAAGTGTAGTTACTTCCGTTTGCATTTAATATGACGATATGTACATAGTATATGTATAGGTATTTTGTTTTTAAAATGGAAAATATTATATTGATGAACATATTCCATTTAGTTTTAAATTTGTTGTGTTTCGCATGTGTCCGATATTTAACGTATATATAGTAAGTAGTAATTGTACATTTAACAAAACACAGCAGTTTTGTTAAAAAAAATATAAAAGAAATATTATTTTCGGCGCTGTTCTCTATCTCTCTTAATTATGATGAAGCTTTAAACATGATAATGACGTTAATAAATGATTTTTCTTATTATAATAAATATGCTGATGATGACCAACTGACAATTATATACAAAATATTTTGAAATATTCACAAAAAAAAAAAATAGACTTAAAAAATATTTGGAATACAGTTTTTCTCGCATCATTATTGTTTTTGTTATTTAAGTGAATGTGTTTTGTTTCATATTTTTTGATTCAGTTAAAAATGTTTCATTATTAAGACGTGTTAGACTTTTTTCTTGTGATATTTTTAAATATTTTTTCCATATGTTTATACCATTAAAAACGGCCAGTATTCACTAAATACTTAAAGAAGAAAACAAAAATTAATAATAACTTAAATAAGAATGTGGTATTCAAAGGAAAAACTATATGATGTACAACAATATTACTCCATTTATTGCATGAATAACTAAATTTATAATATTCTTTGCAAGAAATTTGTACATTTACGAGTAATAACAAAATAATGTTTTTTAATAAAAAGATTAACAAAAATAGAATCCTTAAATATGTACATACGAGTATGTAAAGTGTTAAAGTATTAAAAAATTATAAAAATTCAACAATTAAAACAAAACAAAACTATTCAAACGTATTTTATTAAAGTTATTGAAAACAAAGAAAACAAATATGATTGATTGGATTTCAATAGTTCGCCATTCGCGTCGTCGTATTTCCGGTTTTAGCGCTCGTTCGCCTGTACGTATACCGCGTCGCCCTAGAAAACAACAAATTTCTTCTACATCTCACCAACCGGCTGTTCATTCTGTCAGTGCATCTTCAGTGGAAGATTGCCGTGTTAAAGATTCACCTACCGTTAATGCTAAGAGTAGCAAACAAACACGCCGTAAGTGTAAAGATCAAAGTCACATGAATCGCCCATGTTGCTTATCACCGTATTGTATTAATGTAAGTAAAAATAGGGAAAGAAATGGTTATCTACTAGTTTTTACAAAAGTTAAAATAGGTGATAAATATTAATTTTAATTCTGGTTTTTCGACCTTTATTATTTAATGTAAAGAATTACTCAAGCTTAAGGTCTTTTTTAAATAAAAATCGTTTATTTATTTAAATAAAGCTTGAGTAATTCTTTACATTAGGTGATAAATATTTTTCAACTCAAGTATGATTTTTGTTAAGTTATAAAAGAACTTAATTTTTAGTTAAACAGGATTTAGAATAAAAAAAACAAAAATAAAATGAAAAACTCTCTCTTTCATTTCGACTTTTTCGTGACATATTCATTTTTTGAATTGAACCCATTTTAAATGCATTTCTAAATACCAAAATATTTGTAATCTTTTGAAATCATGAAAATTAGCATTAGCAAGCTCTCCATCGTGTGATTTGTAATAACTTTCAGCGAATTAATATTGTTTTTATCGAATCCTTAAATATCGCCTTTGAATCACGAACATGTGCATTGATTCGATTTTGTTTTTATTTCAAATGACTCAAATTTCTCTGTATATGCATGATTTGAACAATAGGTTTGTTTGGTTACATTTCCAGGAAACTCCTGCAAAAATTATTCAGTAAGAAATTTACAGAGAGTAAAGCAAAGTTTGCTATCTAAAATAAAAATATGTAAAAAAGTAAAAAAAAACGGAAATCTAATAAGAATAAGTAAAAACAGCTGATTCTGAAATTAAATAGAATTAAAAATTAAATAAACAAAACAATCAATAAACAATCGCAGTTTTAATTACAAAGCGCTCCCCAAGAAATTTTCGTGCAATTAAAGTTGATAAGTATCGGAACAAATCTATTGTTACATTTTTTTAACACATTTTCAGATGAAAACTATAGAGAACACATAGTGTAATATGTAAGACTAACAGCCTGTTCATAGAACACGAATGGTTTTTACTTAAATTTGTTTGTGTTTCCCATATAAAAAAACGAATGTCAAAAACCATTCGTGTTCTATGAATATGACGACATGTGTGAAAAATAAAAACATTGATAGAAATCACACATATGCTTCCCAAACAGCTGTTATTTATTTTTCTTAGAAATGCTTATTAGCAAAAATTTGTCTAGTAAAAACCAGTAAGTTTTCTTGCATGGCGTATTGATTATGAGGTACATATTACATGCCAGCTGAAGTACGTCAGTTTTTTTTTTTTTTTTTTTGTATTTCATACAAATTACTTAATCTAATCAATCTTATAAATGCGCCTTGTTCTCTTGCATCGAACTCTATTTTTCTCTCTCTTTACTGAGTATTTGTATAAACAATTACGGTCTATTAAAAACTTTTAAAAAATTTTAATAGCAAACAGACCTATTATCGTGTGATTGAAGTTTATTGGCCATAGGCAAGAAAATAAAATAGACTTGAAGCCTTTATTTGCCGTAAAAATTTTGAACTAAAACTTACTTAAAGTTTTTTGCATACGGGCATATATATTTGTGCTACAATTTAAAGAAATGTAACCCATTTGAAGAAAACAATTTTAATTCGTTTTGCAAATCAACTGACTTCAGAGATAGTTGTATGATTATGGTTATTCTACACTTCGAGAATTTTATAGATATTTTATGAATAGTGGCTCGACTTTATTAAAAATATTTTGATTTAAAACCCTGGAAACTATCAAATAACACTCGCATTTATAACAAACATTTAGCACGGATTTTAAATTGACAGAAATAAATTCCTTATAAATCAACTCTTTGCTAACTCCCCGCTAAGCTTAATCGGTCTGTTAGTTAGCGGGTCGTTGTACGCTTTGTATACGGTGTGGCGAAATTTTATTTATAGATACCACCATAAGCTGTTTATAATTAAACTATTTTTTTTTAACTTTCTGAGTAAAAAATTTATTACATTTATACATAAGTATAATAAAAAAACAAAAATTTTAAATATAAATAAATATTCATTAATTTTATAGAAATTATTAAAAATAATTAAATTTTTAAATTTAAATATTTGTAGAATCAACCTATTAAAGTTGCCGATACAGAAGTAAAAAAAGAACAACAGCAAACAGATAGTGCTGTCATAGCGTCAACAATAGATTCTCAACAGCAACAAGAGAACAATGGTCGTCAAACATTGACAGGAAATAACGATGTAAATATTGTAAGTCCCTATGAAGTCTATATGTTGTTTTAAATATTGTCTTGTATCACAAAGCAAGAAAAAAAAAGAAAAAAAAAACTCTTTTTGAGACAGACTCTCAAACGGAGAAGACAAAAAGGAAAATATCAAAACAGATAAATATAATAGAAAGTAAGTTTATTTTTAATTTTATGCCAAATGAATATAATTATGCATTTTACTAGGCCTTTAAAAGGTATACCAAAAAATAATAATATTAATAATAATTGCTATTTTTATTTTTTGCATATGTTTGTACTTAATTTTTAATATATTTTGTACTTAAGATGTTATGCTTTTATTCCAATTTTATTATTTAAAGCTTAAATTCCATATCATGACAATTTTTTTAATGTAACTGGACTGCAATAGTGAAAATTTTAGCTTTAAAAGAAAAAAAAATTAATTTGTATTCAAATTTCCTTCCTAGAAATTGAGTGCAAGAGTGAGAAAAAATGTATCTCCCTGGCACTCCACTTAGGACCGTTTATTGTGTAAAACTGCAATGAAGTTGGCAATAACATTTTTGTTTCTCTATAGAGCGAATGTTTTCTAATCAGAAACCAAATCGCCTTGCTCCTGATCGTATAAATTTTCGTACCGAAAAATTATAACTTAACATATTCGCGGACACTAAAAACTTCAGGGAAGTGGAAAAATATACAGGCAATTATTTTTGAAACTAGTTGCAATATCCGAAATCTGATTAGACATATATGTATGTATTATAAATTTGTAAATACACGGAGAAAATATAAAATAATATGAAAGTAAAGAATGATTCAATTGGTCGAAATGTATATTAATTACAAAATACTTAAAATTGTATAAAATTAAATTAATAAAAATTGTCTTTAAAATTTGAATGCTATAGCGTTCACGTCCGCGAACGTGTTAAATTACAAAATTATTGAATGAGATGATTTCGCTCCAGTTTTCGTAATTTTCCATTTATATTTATTTTAGAAAAAAAAAGTTATGGAAAATTTTACTTAGAACTCGTTTTAAATTTATTTTATTTTTGATGAATACGGACATAAATGTTTACAATTTTTATACTTTTATTGATTTTTTATGCATATGCATACATTGTATATGTACATAGTTTGTCTCATTTTTTACTTGCCTTATTTGTTTCGAAATACATAATACAATGTATGGAATTTTGCTTAAATTTTGTTTATTTACAAAACAAACAAAAAATATTGGAGTATTTAATGTACCTATTAGTTGATATGTTTTATGATTACAATTTGTTTGCACACATACAGCATTTGTACAAAATTTAATATTGGTTACACTGTTTGTGATGGAAATCGAAAAAAATTTCCAATTGCTTTAATTTTCAACTATTTAACGATTTAATTACTTATTATTATTGTTTTTTTTTTCTCTTTTTTTTTTACTTAAATCGCATTTTAATAACTTTATTTTCGAATTTCATCATCTTACAAATATTGGCATTTATTCTTGATTTATTGGTTTATTTTTTAGTTTTTATAATATTGCAAATTTTTATATTTTATTTTTAAAATTTTCTTTATTATTTTTAATTTTATTTTAAAATAATTTTGCATTCCCAATAATGCTTCTATATTTTTTTATTGTATTATTTTTTAAGTAATTTTTGCATGGCAAAACATTTTTTCTTTTATATTAATAAAGTGGATTTTTTTATACCTTTTTTAATAATTTTTTTTTTTCGTTTGCATTGTTTGCATAAAATACGATATTGCATAATAAAAAGGTTTGTATGTATTGCTTAAAATTTGAATGTTATAAAGCTTGATTTGTTTATTATAGGTAGAAAAAAAATAATTTGAACAGTTTCAGTAAAATATAAAATTACATCTTTTTTTTATTGGTAACAACAAATATAAAAATAACTCAATACTTTACAATAATAAAATGTTGAAAGTTAAGTTTTTTTTTAATATGTATTTAATTTTATATGTATTTAAAATTATTACAAAACTTGTAAGCAATTGACTGGCCATATCCCTTACTTGAGCAAATATTACTTTTATTAAATTTGAATTTTCATAACATTAGAATTTTGTTTATTCTTATCTTAAGATTTGTAAGTTATAGACAGATTATTATACTTGAAATCATTGGCAAACATTTTGAAATTAATATTCTAACATTTAGATTCTATCCACAATGGTTTAAAACCTCTCTTTATTACATAGGGTTTTTCCTTGATATAATGTTCCATCTTAGCTTTCTTATATGATTAAATAAAAACAAAAAAGGATTGACTTCAGTATAGGAAATAAAATATTTTAGCGCATGAAAAGAGTATAATGCGTTCTTATTTTTAGCGTTTTCTTTGCAACTTTGTTATGCTTTCTTTACATGGGAATAGTGTTGCTGTTTATCTCATTTAGACCAGAATTGATATTTTCGCACTTTTTGGAAAAATGTGTTGAAAAACAATTTTTTATTTACAAGGAACCATGCTTTCTATTAGTTTTGTAAACTGTTTCGAATTAATTTCTAATGATTTGCAATAACAGTTTTGAATTAATTTGAAATAATGTGCAAGATTTTTATTAGACAAAATAATTAGGCAGTGGCAGCACTGTTCAAAATGACAACAGAATACCGTCTGCGATCGCTCGAAGAGTTTTAACAAGTGCTCTGTCTGTCTAAAATTAAATAGAAATATAGTGAATTATAGAAAAAAAAAAAGAAAATAAATAAATGAATAAAAATACAAAAAAAATAATCTAAATATCGGGCAATAAGAAACAAGTGCAACTTTCATATAAAGTATAAATACGTAAAGAAGAGCGAAAGAAGAAATGAAAAATTCCTCTACAGCATTGCCATATTAAAAATCTATTATCGAAATGTTGACTAAACGCTTTACTTAGGCAACATATTGCTAGAGAGTAATAGTCTTTCTTTCATTGCTTTAAGTAAACGCTGTCATCTAATAAGTTTTCACTAGCGTTGAACGAAAAAATTAATATAAATTTTGTCAACGCGTAAGAAATTGTTTTAATAATAAAGAAGAACTGTTTATACTTTTTGCCAATAAAATTTATATAAAATATTCAAAGAAAAATATAATAATGTGAAAATTTAATTAAAAGTTTACTTAAACGTTTAAAGTGCTTGTGTTGTGTTTTTTATGAGCAATAAGAAAAAAGGTTGCTTGGCGACGTTAACGACCCCGACATTTTTTCAGTGTTGTTGTTGTGTTCATATAATGGTGATATTTGTGTAATAATTATTTGTAAAGGGAAAGTTCCGAATGGTTTTTGTACTTTAATTAAAATGTGTGAATTAAAACAATGCTGGTATATTTAAAATAAAACAACAAACCATAAACAAAATTTATTGATAAAACAACATATAACAACTATAAAACTAATATAGCTAAATCATAAAAGTAAATCCCTTTTTAAAGAGATCGACGGGCAACAAGTGTACAATTCTAAATACATATGTACACTACAACAAAAACTCCGTACAAATTTTTATTAAAAATGTTGCTGTAATGTCGCCTGCAACAATGTTGCGTTAATAATATTATTTGTGTGTTTATTTGTCATGCTTTTGTATGGAATTTGACAATTCTCTCACTCTTAAAATTCTTTTTAAATTGTTTACCGGAACAGAGACACAACAAAATAAAAGGAAGAACAGTAACTAAGAAAATTAAAGAAGAATCTATTTTAAGCAAAAAGCAAGTAAAAAGAAAACAACACAGTAGCTGCTGCCTTACAAAACAATTATTATCGTTAAAATTTTTTTTAGTTATTATTACACCCATTTAATTTATTTATTTTTTTTCCATACACTGGACGTGTGTGAGTTGTTTAATGTTGTTATTAATGTTGGTGTTGTGAACGCATACAAAATTTAATTTGTATATCGTTTTTTACAAAAGCTGGCGGTTTATTGTTGTGTTTTGCTGCTGATTGAACGCCGTATTGTATTTTTAACTTGAAAACGATAAAACAGAAGATCATCACTATATTTCTAGTTGTTGATGTTAAAGTAAATAAAAAAAGTGATAAAAACACTAGTAAATATTGCATTTATAATAAATAAAAAAAAAAATACCTGAAAATATTGTTAAATAAACTGTAAAAATAAAGTAAAGTAAGGAGCAAATATAGCGAGAAATGACCACTCGTAAAAAGAAGGGAAAAGATGGTGGTGGTGGTGGCGGTGGTGGAGGTTTTATTAAGAAAGTCTCCTCCCTATTTAACTTGGATTCGGTAATTATTTCTATATAATACAAAATATATAAATATATGAACATACATGCATATATATAATGCACATTTAAGTGTGTTCTAAGTATGTTATAATTTCATTTAAAATGTTTATATTTGAAAGCTACGGTATTAAAAATTTTAGTGACACATTATTGTTGTTGTCGTTCTGATTAATAAACATCGTGAATTTTTCTTTTTATTATTATTGTGGTCGGTGGCGGTGGCAGCTTTTCTTAGCCCCACATCTATTTCTATTATTCCCACAATATGCACAGGCATATGTACATACCTACGATATATTGCCGGACGATGATAACATCATTTATTTATAAAAAAAAAAATACATTTCTAGCCAACGCATAGGAAAGTCCATCACCACTAATGTTTCAATAGCACACAATTGATGTTATGATAAAGGGGTACCCCGGCAGAATTTTTAGCGGAATCTGTTGTTTTTAATGTCTATTTCTTTTGAACAGCATTTTTAGATACCTACATACATATTTGTTTTCTTTTTGCAAACATTCTTCTATTTATTTACTTTGTGCATTTTACGGTTTTCCTCACAAACAAATTTATAAATTGTAGGAAATTGTAATAAAATAAAGCGTGTAAATAACTTCCATACCTACATACTCGTCTGTAAGTACATACGTGTATATACGGCCCTGTTCTGTTCTGTTATTCGAAAACAAAAACTTGAAAAATGTTTGTTTTTTAAATTTATTAAAATTCTTCAATAAATAGTCTAAAATGTTCGCTTATGTACGGTTGATCCAATTATACGAGTAGTTGATTTCAATTAAAACCTACTTTATTTTTAAACATAGTAGTTGCAAAAAGATTAAAAATTTTAATTTCTTTTTTTAAAGAACCGACTTTAGTGTTTAAATATGCATGATTGTGAGCAATAGGTTTTTTTATAATTTTATTTTTTACTTTTGTAAAAGCAAACAAAGAAAAAAAAGCCACTTAAATTTGTTAGTGTTTTTCATCTAATAAGACGAACGTTTTAAACTATTCATCTTCTATGAACAGGCTGTTAATTTAATAAAAATTGTAAAATAAGTTTTTAAGGTATGGGGCTTATTAATAATGTCCATAAAAAAAAAAGAAAAAAAAAACGAAGTAATTACCACACTGAGTCCATTCGACTAATAGACCCGATAATTTGCGGGGTACAAAATTGATTACACAAAAAGAAAATATGTATAAAATAAAATAAAAAGTCAAAAAGGTATAAAGCGTTGGTATGGATTAATAAAAAATTAGATAAAGTATAATCAATTTATCATCGGGTCCATCAGACTCTCTTAGTATACAGAGGGTTAAAACTATGTATTTCCATTCATGTATGTATGTATGTACATAAGAATATCAATAGGGCTTATAGACAATATAGAACGCCTGGCATTATTAAATGATAGTGGTGCTATTAAGCCCATCATGTGGGTATAAAAATTTGTGGGAAATGTCATTATGAAAAGTGATAAATTTGTTAGATACATGGTTTCACAATTTGCGTTAAAAATTTTCAATATATACATATGTATAGCTTAAGAAAAAGAATTATTTGAACTGTAACATGTTTTTTTTCTGATTTGATTAGTTTTTTATGGATAAAATATGATTGAAATATTAATAAATACGTAGTTTCTTCGTATAATTCACATATGTTGTATGTACATCGCATTATATAAAGAAAATTCACTAGTTGATTAAAAAATGTTTATGCATTGCCAATATAATTGGTGACAATTTTTTGAACGTCAAGGGAAAACTATATCTATCTTGAATTTTTAATGTTTACTTGGATGGGCATCCCATTAAACAATTTAAATGGTTTTCTTTTATATTAAAATCGTGCTCAACTGTGTAAATACACATTCTTTGTGTGTGGGTATAGGTAATTTTTGAATTGTATCCAATAGCCATGTGTTAAGATGTTGTAATTTTAATTGCAAAGGTATTTTTGAAGCAAAAATTGTCAATGTAATCATTTATCTCACCGTAATTTTAATTACAACATAACAATTTGGCTATTCAATCGATTTAAACAAAAGCATATGACGTCTTAAGTTCACGATTTTATATTCATATAAAAATATGTACAATTGCTTTACACCCTCAATGTTTTTTTTTTTTTAATGAGTTTAAGCCAAAAATTTAACATTCATTCACGTGATTTGTTTTTTATGTTTACACTTCTTAAAAAGAAAAAATCAAAATGACTAATTTAAGATAAAATATTTCACTAAATATTTAAATGAACTGCATACACTATATACATATTTACATACATATGTATGTACATATGCACTTATTAATACGTATTTCATTTTTTATTTGAGATTTTTTTCTTTGCATTTTTGTTGAGGTTCTGTATATAAAAGCTTAACTATTCTTTTGTTATAATTTGTTTTTTTAATATCTATTTTAAAGCATTTTTCAATTAAATTCAAATGAGGCAAATTTACAGATAGAAGAATAAATATTTTTATACATATGTACATATGTACATACTAGTTGACCCGGCAAACTTTGTTTTGCCATATACATTATTTCTAGGAAATATTTTTTGGTTCAAATATATTTGATACTCTTCACCGGACTGCAAAACTCAACATTGATATGAGTATTGAATGTTTTGCTCAGCAAAGGTAGATATGGTACCACCTAGCGATTATCAAAGTCAATTGCTGCGTTACTGACAGTTTTAATGAATGGTTGTTCGCCGTTTTCGGTACTTCAGTTTGATAATCGGGGATAGGGAGAAATAGCCCCTGTACCGCCTCCTCAGAATACTTCTTTAAAAAAACGTAAACCATATCGTCGCGCTGGAGTTTATGTGCTCTATCCGCCATCTATATATCTCGAGTTAATGATGCCACTTTAGCTTTTTGACACCAAAATTTTTAAAATCTGAAATCCGATTTTGGGCTATTAATCTCCGAAACTGGACGAGATATCCGAAAACAGATTGAAGACTTGAAAAATTTCGATTGTTAAAATTCATATTGTCAGATTTTTCTTTAACACATTGAGTGCCAAGGGGTTTTGACGAAAACCTTCCCAGGGTGCCAAGCACATTTTTTGCTATAAACTTGTGTAAAAGTAGAAAATATTCAGTTCTGCGCCAATCCCGAATGATTTTGTGGTTTATTTTGGATTTTATAACGGTTTTTTTATGTCGCACGTTTCCGTACGACGTTGCACTGCACGACGGAATTGCAATCGTAAAAATCACTGTCGTACGAAAATGTGCGACGAGATTTTTTTGCTATTTCTTAATTTTTTTTTCTTTTTACGCATTTTTCCTTACATTTATTTAAATTTTTTATTATATCTGTTTTTATTTTTATTTTGTGCTATTTTTTATTTTTATGTGTCTGCTTTTTTAATCGAAAGGAAGCAAGAAAGAATATCAAAAGGACAACTACGTACTGTCCGCAATGCCCCAACACTCCCCAATTGTGCATTGATTGCTTCCCAAAAAAAATGTAAATTTTAATATTTTTGTATCTTTTTTATACTTTTTTCCGAAATATCGAATGAATTCCAATAAATTTTCAAAATTAAAAACAACCTTTGAGTTTTTATCATAAAAACCGCAAAAATGAAGATATCTCTATGAAACTTGGACCAAAATTTAGGGCAAACATTAGGGTACTAGAAACACATTAAACAGAAACACATCAACATAAACCACAAAAGGTAACTCAGAGTAGTTAAATAGCACTAACTTTCTCGAAAGAAAGTTGCCACCAAATCGATTGCTAAGATGTATAGTCTTGTTGAAACCAAATGTCGAGGTTGTTTAGCTGATTAATTTTGTATACAAAATTCACCCACACTGATGTCCCTTACGCTGATGACTTCAGCGTGTAAACAGCACCATTTATATAAATTTTCCTGGATATAATGATGATTCATAAACGGCTTAAAGGTTGTCTTAGCTTCATATGCATATGGTAATTTTACTTATTGGCATAGCTATATAACCAGAAATAGGTTTCATCTCTAACACAATTCTTCGATTTATTTTTTTTTTCAAAGTAAACTTCCAGTTTAGAAGAATAATTTTGGCGTTAAACACAGTATAGCATATTCAGCTGCCAAAAAATAGTTATCGATATCGATAGTTCTCATGTAGTGATACTATTTTTCTTATTAGTTTTTGTTGATTATTACAATAAGAAGCTCTCTTTTGAATTTGCGAAAATCTCAAAAATCTTAATCTAAGATTAAAAACCAAGACTAGCAGTTTTTTTTTGTAATAATTTAGGCAAATATTAAGTAATTTTCAATTAAGTAATATTTCTTTTTAAGAATAAATCACTTTAAGAGCTCGTCTGTGTCATATCACATGCAACATGTGTATGTTTTTTATGATTTGAAATGATTTTGTTTTTAAATAAATAAATAAAAGTACTTTAAACGAAAAAATTTACTTAATTAACGCTTTAAATCAGTGTTGCCAGTTTTATAGAGTTATGCCCAATCAGAGTACATATATATCGACGATGGAATTAAAGAGCCAAAAAACTTTCATAAATGTAGAACAAATACACTGGTATTTTTCATTTCGCAGTGTAAGTGAACTTATTTTCATCGTAGAAATCTGGGACTTGGACCAATCGACGCGTATTTTTCTTCTGATAAAAATGATGCAAAAAACGTATTTTCGATTTTTTGTCAGTTACAGCGTTCTTTAATTCCATCGTCGATATTTTGTTTAGGAAAAGAATACATATATATTTTGTTTAGGAAATAGAAATAATATTTTTGTCAAATTTCCAAGGGTTTTGGTTTTTTGTAAAAACACATTAATCTATAATAATATATTAATGTAATTTGTTTTAATTTGCTTTGAAATTTAGGTTAAAATAAGACAAATCAAATATAAATTTTACACATTAAATGAAGTTGTGTTTTATTAAGTTATTAAATATTTAGTCTTTACTTCTGTCGATGAATACCTCTTAACAGTCTTCTGGTAGAAGCTATCAGAGTAAATGATTGCCATGAACAACCTTTTTAAGTCTGTCGTTCGGTATCGCCTATAGTATTAACTGTAGCTCCAGGTAGTCATGGATAAAAATTGACGCACACTATATGGGTGCTGTGAGAAGGTAGGCCGTAACTCTGAAAAAGGATTTTATTGGCCAATTATGTAATCTACGGTTTTATCAAACGATTGGTAAAGCATACATTAAACACGTTTCATCTCCTAGGCTAAATTGATCTGAAACATTAATTCGCGCACAAATTAAAATTATTTGGAATTTTGTTTGCCTTTTAGCCAGACTTCTTATCTTTTCTTAAAATATACAGATGATTTTTCGTCTCGTTATAATGCAGTAAATCTTATTAGAATAGCAATAATTTAGTTTAATGCATTATGACAAATGAAAAGCTAAAGAAAAAAGTAACAAATTAATTAATTCTTGTTTCTTTTAGTATTGTAATAATAAATTTATCCTATTTATTACTCTACTACTGTTAGTTACAATTCTTTAAAATTATAGGATCATATTGAATGTACTCAGTATGTACATACATACATATGTCATATATATTCATAATAAATTTATTTAATTTGACAACATAGTGCATACGCATATGCATATGCATGTATGCACTAAAAAATCAGAATCTTTGAACTCGTTGTAAAACTTATAATACGAGTATAATAAACATTTTAATTTTAAAACTTCTCATAGAAAATATAATAAAAAGGTCCAATTGTGTAGTTTATTTGAATTTTTTGTAAAATTGAGAAATGATTTTATTTGTTGGAAAATTTTTAGAAAAAGACACATTTTTTAGGAATTTTTGGCGAAAAAATATGAAAAATAAGGATGAGGCCTAAAACAAAAATATTGTTAACTCTATTACATATTTAAAAATTTCTTCAGTTTTCATTTTTAATATGATTCAATACGAGTATGTACATACAACATATGCTTTATTTTATTACTTTCCACTTTGTGTGTCGATATTTGTATTTTATCATATTATCGTAATGTTTATTTTACTTTTAAGCTTTAAATTTTCTTTTTTGTTTTTGTATTGTATACCATTAATAGACCAGAATGAAAAAAAAAATGAAAATTACTTGACCTCATACTATTTTTGATCTTTTTTTTTATAAAAAGAGGTTACAACTCATATATGTATGTATGTACATATACCAGAGTATGAATATTGTTTAAATTGTTATGTGTGCAATATATTTGTTTATTATTATAGTTGTTGCTGTATTTTCGTTTTATTATCAAGTGGGCGTTTGAAATATTTTTTCTATTATTCATTCAGTTTTCCTTATCGTGCCCAGAAAATTCACAACAATTATTAGTGCATTGGCAAATGATAGAAACTGCTAATTATGTAGAAGATGAAAAATGTACCTAAAGACGTTTTATTGCGTAAAATAGTTGAATGAATGACCATTAATTATTGTAGATATAGAGAGTTAATTTGATAACATAAATATTAGATTTTTATGTTAAAAGTATTATTCAATTCCTTCTATAAGTTCATAATCTCTGTGTCGTTATGGCAGAATAGCTGAAAAATTAAATTTTGAAATATTCCCAAGTTTCGGTTAAATTAACATACTGCTAATAGACTTCTTAGAAAGCATATATTACATTGTAATACCATCCTGACTTCTATAAAGCTGCTATAGGATTAAATTAATTGCAGTGTATGTCAACTTAGGTTGGTATGCCTATTACCATAGATTTTCAATCGTTAATTAAAAAAAAATTGCCATTTAACATAGACATATGAAGTCGTGTTATTGGACACATTAGCTGAGAGTTTAGTAGCTAAACGCATAATTATTTCTCATCTGGTATTATTTATGTATTCAGTCAATTTTTTTAAACAAAAATAAAATAAAATAAAGATGCTTGTGGTGGAGTTAATTCAGAATTTGAACTGGATACACTGTACGATTCGTATAACGATTACCAGTTTTAAAAAAATTTATTGGTGTCTGTGCGCTCTTGGACCGTAAATTTTTATAAATTTATATACATAAGTATGTGTGAAGCTAAATTAGAATTTAACTAGTAAAGACGTAAACCGCTTCGTTTAGCAGGTTTACGTTTTGCATTCACCTTTTGTAAATTAACCGGCTCATATAAATAATCGGGTTTGAACCCGGAGCTCTTGTCTAGTAAGCCAACACTCTAACCACTAGACTAAGGCGACTACATGTTGAAACTTTACGAAAATATCGGAATCTAGCAAAATCATGCCTTTGTTTATTTTTACTTTTTCTTTAGATATTTATGCTTCTTCTTAGATAATATATGTATATGCTTGATGAATTTATTTATATTTATATATTATATTTCATCATATTTCCTTATATTTCATCAAAGGAAACTGTCTAGAAAGTATTTTTTTTTGTTCTTATACATACATATGAAAAGAGGTTTAAAAAAACGAGTGTTCGACGAAAAAATAACGGTTTTTTTGATATTCGAAAAGCTGAGATTTCAAAAAAACCGAAACCGAAATACATCGTTTATTAAAATAAATCGTTTATTAAAAAAAGACTAGCGTGTAGTTTTAAATATCTAAATGATTGATAGAGACTCGGATAAACTATGTTCAACTGTAAAGCACTCACTTTATGAGTTAACACCAGCTTTAGTTCATGCCATTATTATATTGTATTTTATCTTCATTTTGATACTTAGTTTTTGTTTTTATATATATTTTGCTTTATTTTTACGTTTGTAGGCACATCGGTCATCAACTAATAAGGTAAGGGAAGTATTAAAATCGTAAGGCTTTTTGTGTGTTATTCATTCTGTCAATATTGTGGTGTTTCCCATCCTGTGTGATTTGTCTTTAATAAAAAAAAAAAAAAAGAACAAGTACTTGTAATAAAACAAAACGTACCAAATATTTTTCATATATTTTTTTATATTTGCAATACGCTCTTTATGTTTTCTTAATTAACTCTAATCGTACTACTACATAACTTACATACATGTGTACATTATTTTTAATAATATTAATTTCGTTTAACAAAATTAAAATTTTTACTTTCGAAAAAAGTTAAAAAATATTAAAAATTTAACCATTATATTAATAGCGTTCATTAACTGCTAGTACGATTTGTGTTAAAAAAAAGTAAAATAAACTTATGTGTTGTTATTTATTTTTACGATTTTCTTGATTTTTTTAATATTTCGTTTCACTGTTTTACTTATTTTTCAGGTTAATGGTGATGAGAGTTGGCAATATGAAGATATTACCCTAGAACGTGGTACATCCGGTTTAGGTTTTTCTATAGCTGGTGGCACAGATAATCCTCATGTTGGTAATGATTCATCAATATATATTACCAAATTAATACCGGGTGGTGCTGCTGCGGCCGATGGTCGTTTAAGTGTCAACGATATTATAGTTTCTGTCAATGATGTCTCTGTGGTTGATGTACCTCATGCTTCAGCAGTTGATGCCTTAAAGAAAGCTGGCAATATTGTAAAATTACATGTGAAAAGAAAACGTACTGGCGGTGGTAGCGGCGCAGTCGCTGTAGATGGATTTAGCTCAAAGAAGTCAACATTGCAATCAGCAGATGCGGGTCCTAAAGTAATTGAAATTGATTTGATTAAAGGTAGCAAAGGTTTGGGCTTTTCAATTGCCGGCGGTATTGGCAATCAACATATACCAGGCGATAATGGTATTTATGTTACAAAAATAATGGATGGTGGTGCTGCTGCAGTTGATGGTCGTTTATCAATTGGCGATAAGCTTATAGCTGTGAAAGCTAATGGGGTGAGTAATAATTAATTAAATTAAAATTACATACGAACATCGCTATAATGCGTTTGCAAGTGACCAGAAAATTACTTCCATTGTTAAGAAATTAATTTTATTTTTATCAAAATAATTTTATTTCTAATAGTCACGTATTTTTTCCTTAACAACAATTTTGAATACATTAAGAAGTTGAAAGACTTTTTACTTCGCTGTAACCAATTACTTTCCCTGTACCTAGCAAATACTATAGAAGTTACATCCTTCTCAGCACACAGTTTAAACATTATTTGGAATAATTCAGTATATGACAACAAATATGCATGGGGATCAAATTTATTATGATGATGGACATACAAATATGTTTGTACACTAACATTTGAAAAAGAAAGCTGTGTTTTCAGAATAAACTCCTAAAGGCGGGTTTAGACGGTAATACAAGTCGTATGTAAAATCAAAGAGAAAATATTATGAAATTCCGTCCGTATTTTTAAAATGAGAGTAAAAATCTTACGACAGATATTTTTTGCGTTTACACGATTGGCAAAATATCAAAACAAAGTAAAATGAAAACATAAAATGCACATACATATGCACACAAAATTTACATGCATTATGAATACATTTAACACAACCAAAAAAAAAAAAGCATAAAAATGCATCCCTGATCTAATGAAATGTGATGGCTTTTAAAAAATTTCAAAAAACAAAGACAACCGACAACCGACTGTCAAATTTTCATCTGTATTTTCTCTCAATGTAGTACGCTCTCATTACATATCAAGTTTACAAGATACTATTCATACTTTTCTACACAAAAATTTGACATGTCGAACGACTTGTATTACCGTCTAACCCTCCCTTAATAGGGAGAAGTTCACTATAGAAAAGTTTGACTGAAAAATAAAGGTGGATATAAAAATTGCCACAATTTTTCTTAATTAATAGATAGGTCTTTTGCTATTACTTTTCCCACTTTCGATTTTCGAAAAGATATTGAAAAAAATTGCTTAATACCTTCTTTGGATTGTTCACTATTCGAATCAATTTTAATGTTATTAAATAAATTTTTATAAAGTATTGAATAATACAAGGATTTATCACAAAACTTATTAGTATTGTAAAAAGGTTTTCTTTTTGTTTCGTCAGAAACGCTTTGTCTTTAGTATTTGTAAAGCAATTTATTATACTAATTGCTTTTAACTTTTAATTGTTTTTGCCTGCACAAAGTCAATAAGTGAGTTGCTTAAGTATAATATTTAATACTACTTTTTTATTAGAAATATGTAATAAAGTTACATTTAAGCACATAAAGTTGTTACCAAAATTAATTGTTTTATGGCCTGAAGATCCGAGTTCGAATTCCAGACAGATTGTAGTGATCATTTATTTATTAATTTTGTTTCGTCACAAAGCGCCCTAATTATATCAGAAACTAAATTATATTAATGAGTTTAAATTGTTTTTTGCAATGATTTCTCATTTAAACGAGAAAATATTCACTTAAATTATCAACTATTTAACTCACACTTTTTTTCGTAAATCATATATTGGAATTATATTTTTTCTATAAACTGGGGTAGAAAACAAATTCAGTTCGGCTGGTGCAAAATATCTTAACGGATGTTATTTTTTCCTTTGATTGAGAAATTATTACAGAAAACAAAGCAAAATCAGTAGCAGAATTTAGTTTTTGATGTAATTAAGACGTTTTATGACGAAATTAAATTATTTGTTTCAATACTAAATAGTTGCAAAACCTAAAAATATATTCAAAAGTTAGTTTGATTTTCGTTAAGTACATTTCATAATTTTACGTATATTTCATAATTTTTTACAAGATTTAAATTTTTTTTTATATTAATTATATACAAATGTTTTTTTTTTTTTGTTACTTTTTATTGCAGGTCGATAAAAATTTAGAAAATGTTACACACGAACAAGCAGTTGCCACATTAAAATCCGTTGTTGATAAAGTAACATTAGTTATTGGCAAATCGGGTCATATTATTTCAACATCTGGACATCATTTCAATCAAGTGAATTCGCATTCAACAGGTGCGATAAATACTATAGGACAAAGTGTTGTTGATTTTGCTCGTTCATCTTCTACCACACCATACACAACTACCACCAACAACATCAACAACAATAATACAAATGCTATGCAACCACCACCACCAACAACAGCTACAATTACTAATAATAGCAATATTCAGCACCATGCATCTTCCCCAGCTGTAGCTGATATAATTCCTACATCTACATCTAGATCCCAGTCACCTTTGCCTCGTAAGCTTTATTTCCAATTTTTTGTTTTAGTTTCTTATGCTTTTTCTTTTACTTTAATTTAATATTTTGCATTTTTTTTTTCCTTATAAATTTTTCCGACATTTTTCTTAAGTTTTTTTATTTAAGAATAACTTAAACTATAACTACCCCCTTGCTTACCAAAGAAAAAAAAAAACCAAACCAAACCAAACCAAATTTCATACGTGTTTTACATCATTCCAAAAATATATTTTAAAAACATCAATGCTACACTTGTATGCTTGTGGATTAATTTTTAATGATTTGAGTCAGTTAAAGTAGTGTAAATGTACATTAGAAGTATATTTAGAAGTATATTTTATTAAAATTTAACAATTTTTATTATTTGAATTTTCCAAACAAATATTAATAACCCGTTTTTTCTTTGTAATTAAAACATAATTTGCATGTTTAAAAAAACCTCTGAAAAATGAAAAAAAATTTTTTGAAAAGAAAACTTGTTTTCTATTTTAACACGACAAAATTGTTTATGATTGTTTTGCACGTTTTAAGTTTTATGAACGATGATTGAGTTTGTAAAAAAATATATAAATAAAAAACACGATGTTCTTAATTTATAAAGTTTATTGTGATGATTTATGTGTTTGCATGTCTACTGGTGCTGCTGCATACAAGAGTGGTGTGTTTTATTTTTTTATTTCCTTTTTTTTTTTTTTTTTTTTGATTTTTTTTATATATAATTTATATTTTCTTCAATTCCTTACGTATTTTACATTTTTTTTTATAAAAAGAAGAAAAATGAATACAATTTCAATAACAATATATTATTGTCCTTCCACAACAACTGGCTTTAACAACCAAATCTATTAAACTTGAAACTACTACAATAAAAAATAATGAAACCTCTGCTTTAATCACACTAATATTAAAAAATTTTTTTGTATTTCCTCTCCCAACCAATATTGTTTGGGCTTTTTCTATATTATACGCTTTATTATTTGATTTGGTGCAAAAAAATAAAACCAAATTGTAGAACAACCAGCATCTAGGTATGCTTCATCCAATGTTTTGGCTGCCGTGCCACCGGGCACACCACGAGCTGTTAGCACCGAGGATATAACAAGGTAAGTTTAATCAGTATTTTTTAAGACTAATGGCGCTTTCTTTTCTAACAAAAAATTTTGCCCTTTTAGTTTATTTTTCTTTCAACTTAACAATATATTGCCTTTTCTATTATTATCCTTTATAGAATTTTTTAATAGAAAAGATCGAATAAAACGATATCGAAAAAACTTTTATATAACATATTATATTTATTAAAAGAAAAATAAAATGTTACACTTTTTGTAGAAAAGAAATAGCCATAAGACTTTAATTTAATAAAAAAAATCTATGTATCTCTCTTCTGTCTTCAATATTCCAATACAATGCACTGCATGAGTAGGGGTTTACTCCTGAGTATTGGTATTAAAAAACAATATTCCTATACAGCGCTATACAATAAAATTTAAAAGACGACAACTTGAATAAGGCCGAATTTTTTGTTAAGAATACTTTCAATTATCATACTGCTTCTGTGTATGTATAATTAGACCTTAAAAAAAATCGAAAATTTTGTTAATTTTTGTTCGATATTTGAAATATTGAAATGTAATTAGGACTTTATTTTTCATATTGAACTTAATATAAATTCGTTTCTCTTTTCTTTTTTTAAAATACCAACTACTTAGTCTTCGTTTTAAAACTTTCTACTTATTGTACTAATGAGGTACTACTAAGATGGTGTTTCTAATGGAAAACAAACCCAAGATCTTACAAAATAGCAGAATTGCGTAGCACGTATTTGTCTACTGGGCACACTTTCAATAATTTTATTTTTTTTTTGCATTGTCAGAAATTTTAACTTTTCTGACGCAATTCAAAATATAAACAGTTTAACTGGTTATTATTCGTTTTACAAAAACTTGAAACAATTTATTTGAACAATCTATTTCGAATTCTAGGTAAAAACCATTTTTATCAGAATGCAAAATTTCTTTAGTTTAAAAGAAATATTTTAAAATATACATATATACAGTATAATTTCGATATTTCGGACACCTGCAAATCCGGACAGCGTGGTAATACGGACACTTATTTTATTACGACAGCAGACCCTGTAATTCGGACACTATAAATTTTTTATATAATATAGTGGTTAGAGCGCTCGCACAAAAACTCAAACTGTTCCTTCCACAAAAATTCCAATACAATGCACAGCATTTAGTAGGGGTTCACCCCTGAGAATTGGTCTCAATAAAAAAAAAAAACATTATAAACATCTCAATATTTTTTCTCTTTTCCGGAAATTCGAACATTTCAACTACATGGTTTTTTATTGTCCAGATTTTCGAGATTATACTGTACATATATTTTTTTTATTTTGATAGCAAACAGATAAAAAAAATAAGATATGCTCGTCAACTCAAGACGCATACAGTTGATTCTCGTAAAAGTGATTCATACACAAATAGAATACATGTTACTATGGTGAAAATATAGTTGTTGCATTTTGTATTTCACTGTAATTAATTGTGAGTTAGGTGATGCTTTCCAAAAAATTATTTCTGCAGTAATCATTTAGTCTTTAAATGAATCTTAGATAATAAACTCCAGACTATATATAACTACGCGTAATACACTTGTTATGAGTATGTACGAGTACATTGTGTAATAATAAAATAAAAATCCCACCATAACACAATTTTACATTTCCATAAAAATAAAGCAAAATCAAAAGCGGGAGTGAAATAAAAACAATAAAATTAAAGAAAATAAATAAGTCAATGTTTTGGCAAACAATCGAAGAAATTCCTTTTTTATTATGAATTAAACGTGACACCTGATACGCATAAAATATTTTCTTTTTGTTTGTTTGTTTTTTTGTTTTTATTATAGATTTTTAATCGTATACGTTAATATTTTGTTTTGTGAATAGCAAACAAAAAAAAAATTAAAATAATAATATGAGTTGTCTACAAATGCATTTACTTAATTTAGACGAACGTATTGCAAATTTACGTAGACCTCTATTATGGTCAATTGTAGACAAAAAACAACAACAGCAACAAAATACTGACACACGCCTAATAAAAAATACTCATCAACTACAAGTGGTGGCGGTGAATAATTTACGACGTGATCATTGTGAAAATACTAAAAAGTAAAGTGTTTATTTCAATAAATTAAAAACGTATACATGCTCTTATGTACATATGTATGTATGTATATCCCTATTAAATATTTTATATTTAAAGTTTAATATAAAATATGAAAATTGAAAATTAATTTTATTAATAAAGTTCTCTAAGAATTCGGTTATTTAAATAATTTTGATCGTGTGCTTGCGAGTCTTTTAACTAAAATCTAAATCTTAAATTACAAAAGAGTATATATTGTTTAATAAAAACTGTTTCTCAACATATGTAAAAATTAAAAAAATAACAAAAATTGTATATATCGTCATATGAAATAAAAAAAGCCGTAAGTTACAAAAAATTCAAAATCGACTTTTTGATTGATTCTGATGCACCGTATCAATCAAATTACATGTTCCTGTAAAATTTTACACTTATACGACTAAAACCTACGATTTTATGGACAAAATTCTAAAAGCACTAACTCCTTTTGAGAAAAAGTAAATACAAGCACTTTTCTCTTGTGTTTTTTGTTTTTCTATATACTGTTCGTTTCTTTTTGTGCCTATAATAAAAGATCATTCTGTTTTAGTTTTTTGCTGTTGAAAAAACTTGGTTTATTTTTAATTTTAGAAAGTTTTTTGCTTCTCCTGTAAATTTTTTTTATGTAACTTACAGCCCTTTTGATTTTACATGACGATATGCAGATTTACTTAATAGTTAAATTGTTTATTTGTAATATCTTCTATATTTCGTTTAAATTTCCTATATATATTTTTAGGGAATCGCGTACAATAACTATACAAAAAGGTCCTCAAGGTTTAGGGTTTAATATTGTGGGCGGTGAAGATGGTCAAGGTATTTACGTTTCCTTTATATTAGCGGGAGGACCTGCAGATTTAGGTGGCGAGCTTAAGAGAGGAGACCAATTGTTAAGTTGTAATGATATAGATTTAAGAAATGCAACACATGAAGAAGCAGCCCAAGCTTTAAAGGTACACAAATTTATTTAAAGATTTATAATTTTTTATTAATAACATTAAAATAAAAATTAATTTTATTAATATTAAAAAAAAACAAATGTATTTAGAAATCTGGCGGAGTAGTTACTTTAGTTGCCCAATACAGACCAGAAGAATATAATCGTTTTGAAGCTCGTATACAAGAGTTAAAACAACAGGCTGCTTTAACAGCTGGTAGTACTGGCACTCTATTACGAACTACACAGAAACGTTCATTATATGTACGAGCCTTATTCGATTATGATCCAAATCGTGACGATGGACTGCCGTCACGAGGTTTACCATTTAAACATGGTGATATTTTGCATGTAACAAATGCTTCCGATGATGAATGGTGGCAGGCACGTCGTGTATTGGGCGACAATGAAGATGAACAAATTGGCATTGTACCATCGAAACGACGGTGGGAACGTAAAATGCGTGCGCGAGATCGTAGTGTTAAATTTCAAGGTCAATCAGCTAGTGCAAATAATAATATGGATAAGGTAGTTAATGAATTTCACAAAAACTAAATTGCTTTTGAAGTTCGAAATTTTTCTGAAACAAACAAATTTCTTTTTTTTTTGTCTCATTATTATCAACATTTAGCAATCAACCCTTGATAGGAAAAAGAAAAATTTTACATTTTCACGTAAATTTCCATTTATGAAAAGTCGTGATGAACGCAACGAAGATGGAAGTGATCAAGAGCGTAAGTAAACAAAGAAAAAAAAAAACAAATATATTTAAAAATAAGTTGCCAACAGAATAAATAAAACAAAATAATATAAGTAACAAAAAAATATATAATTTATATTTATTAATAAGTTAAACATATACTCTCAATATGGAAATCAGTAAATGCAAACACAATAACTATATTATCTTAATACTCGTACTATTTTCTAAAAAAAAAAATGTCCTCCTCTAAAATGAAAGTTAAACCAAGAATAAAACGTGCACAAGCTGGTCCTAATTTACGTACAACTTATACATTTAAAATTTGCACACCTTAATTTCTTAATCTTCTTTGTCTCCAGTGATGAAAAACTTACAAGAAATTCAAATATTTTTTTAATAAATTTTTTTTTTCTTATAATGTAAATTTTGTAATTGTCTTATGTTTTTTATGTTTTTATTTATGTTTATTCTAAAATGTTATTTGTTTTACGCTTAATATACATATACAGACATACATACACATGTATTATGTATGTATATTTTATTGTTTGTTATTATTATTTTTTAATTTTTATTAATTGTTATTTTTATTTTCTTTTTTTTTCCAAAAATATTAAAAATTACTTTTTAATACTTCTACTGCTATTGTCCACATGTTCTCCTGTAAACTCATGCCATTTTATCATCATTACGATGCCAATATTAATCACCACTGCTCCTTTTACTCAACACTTACATACACACCACTCCGTCTCCACAATCGACTCGAACTCATGTGTAATATCGTCCTATTTAAATTTGTTGGTTATACACACACATTTTTTTATCTCTCTATATAATATCCCATTGTTTTGGTGGTCACTATTACAAATAAATTCTAATGGTGTACTTTATTTTGTATATTGCCTAAACAATATGGGGTCATTTACATAAAAAAATACAAAACAAAATTTGTTTGGACAAACAATTTACAATTAAAAAATTGCTTATTGATATGAACTTGTATATCTAAAGCTAATGGAATTGCAGCCAGTAATAGTGAGCTAGATGTTAATAATTTAAACAACAATGATTCCAATGAACCACAGCGTAAGTTCGTTAAAATATTTTCTTATTATCTATATAGTACATAAAACATACATACAATATTTTATAACGATGCATATTTGCGTACATACATAACTGTTTTCATTTTTAATTAAAAAATGTTACAAAAAATTAAACTTAACTTTTCCTACATGTGGTTTATTCTAAAACATATGTACATACATACATATATTAAATACTATACAATATGGCATTAAAGGAAATTAATTTTCTATAAAAATTTAAGCTTTAAGGATTTATGTGCATATATTTTTAACATATAATATTATATAAAATAGAGTAGAGTGTAATTGATTTGTTTGATGTTACTTTTTTAACAATAATTCATACTTGTTTTATTTCATTTCAAAGTTCTAGACCTGTATAAAAAAACTACGTAAGAATATTAACGTCAACATTTTTTTGGTTGGAAAAATGAAAAAGTGTCAAAAAATATGAGGCCCTTACCTAAATAAAAGCGTATACCGTACAACGTATTAAAAGTTTAAGTTTAATATTACCGAAATACGCATTAAATAAAAAAAGAAAAACAATAACATTATTTTGGCAAGTTTTAACGTTTGTTTGTTAAAGAATTTTATATCAATCCTAAACAAAAAGAAAATCAAATTTTTAGAAAGAAATTTCAAACAAATATTATTTATTTATTATTTTTTTGATAGTTGTTTTAATATCAATATATATAGTTGTTTTTATATCAATCCTAAACAAAAAGAAAATCAAATTTTTAGAAAGAAATTTCAAACAAATATTATTTATTTATTATTTTTTTGATAGTTGTTTTAATTTTATTATTGAATTTTTGATTTTCATAACGTACGTATGCGACATATTTCGATAGCTCTCATACAAAATGTATGGTCATGAAAAAATTTTGACAGAAAATATACGCCATACCCTGCCAAGAAAGAAAGCAGTAATATTTTCAAGATACCGTATAAAAAAAAAAAACAAAATTTATAATAGAAATCGATTTATGATATTATTAGACATACATTTTCATATAAACGGTAAAATAAAAGTGTTGAAAAAATTTTTTTAAATTTTTTTGGAGGGAAAAAGGTTAAATAATCTGTATGATGATTGTGTTTTATTTATATATAATATACATGAAATATCACAAAATCATAGTTGTAAATCTCAATGTAGTATGAAAACAGATGTAATTTTGCGTTCTTTTACTTTGATGTTAGTAATGGAACTTTTAAACTTTTTTGTTTTGTTTGTAATAAAAAAAAATTCCATTTTTACACTTTTATATTTTTGCATTAAGAAAAAAATCTAAAGTGAATACCTTTTCTTTTTAATACATTTTCTTTTTCTATTCGTTATATCGTAAAGTTGGTTTTAAGGTTAAACAAGAAAAAAAATATTTAAAATTAACGTAATAAATAAAATATTTCTCATCTTAAACTTCATTTTCACTATAAACTTTGCCAAAGAACTGTACACATAAATTGAATACAACTAAAGAACGTATTAAAAAGCAATTCTAAGTCCCAATTCGTAAATGAAAGAATTTATAAAAAATGAAATAGAATTTAATATTTGTATGTATGTATGTATAAAGCCACTATTGTTATTTACACATTAACGTTTTTTATTTACAATTGAAAGTCATGTACGAATATGGAAATGTAAATATGAATTAGTAATATATGTATACTTCAAAAAATAACCATTAATATTTTATTAATAAGGTTGTAAGGCTAACTTTTGAAAACTTTAAATTGTATACTCGTAATTTCTTTTAACATGTTATAGGTGGTTTGTGTCAATTTTATAAACAAAATTTTTAAATAGCCTATTACTTAAAATAACATAATAAAGAGATAAATTTTTAAATTTTAAAGTATAACCAAATGGCTGGTATCGTCTTTACAGAACACACACAATATTCTACAATCAGTATACAAATGCATATGTACTTGTACATAATAAATAAGGTTTTGATACAAAGATGTGCGTTATATAATCTTAAGATATATGCTGCAAGCTTACATAAACATATGTATGTGCCTATTATTTTAGTCTTATGGTACTAAACAGCATCTTGGTGTCAATTCCTTAGGCAGTCATCAGCTCAGCATAAACATGAAAGCAATTACAGATTTTTTTATATTATTATTTTTTTGTTGTTGTTCTTTTTTTTATTATTTTAGTACGTTTTGTCTTATATCTTAAGGAAAAAGAAATTATATTTATAATAATAGTAATTGTATGATTATATGAAAAAAAATATATAAGCATATATATACATACTATATATATAGAACTTAGGAAAAAATACATTTAGTATGAATTTAATGAAACAAAGTGCAAAGCATCTATTCCTAAACTACAAATAGCAACCTAAAACAATATTCACTCTTTTAAATCTATGCTATATTTATAGTCTGCCCTCTGTAGAAAGCTTCTTTATCTAAACATTCAACTCTCTTATACTCACTCATTCGATATCAACCAGATTCGTTAACATTTTTTTTTGCTGTTGAACACAAAGAAAAAACTTTAAATCAAAATCATTATTTTAAAACAGTGACATATTTTCTTAAAAAACTTTTTCTTTTACACAATTTTCAAAATTACTTTTAAGGACATACCAATACATATGTATATATAAACGTGTATGGACATATGTATGTATCTATACATATATGTACATACATACATATGTATGTACATTTGTATTACTTTCCTTGACCTTTTATATAATTTTATTATTGGTTACATTATTTGGGCTTAATATTTTTTATACAATTTATTTTTCGATATTTCGCTACTACTTTGTTTCTGTAGCATCCTCAGAAAATAATTAATTGTGTTTAACAAATATTTTTAACAAATATTTATTCGAACTTAAGCTCAAATAATTTAACCAATAATATGTATGTATGTGTGTTATGTATGTGCCTATTTTTTATATAAAAATTTTTATGGCTTTTATAAAAATACAAGAAAAGGAATTTTTATATGCTCGCATAATAGATTACACCTTTTTACAAGTTACTATTTTGATTTTTTTTATAAAAAAATTAAAATCTTGTCTTAATTCCATATTCATTAGAATAATTTTGATTTCAGAGTATAACAAGCTTATACAACGTGCTTGCATAAATATTTTGTGTTATAAACCTTTTATAAATCAAAAATACGTTTATATGTAAGTTTCGCTCTTTCTTATTCATAAAAATAATTTTTGAGACAAATTGAAAAGACGAATTTTATATGAAAATTCGTTTCATAAACCTATCACAAATCCGAAATATCAGTTAATATTTAAGGTTTAACTGTCGTATTCAAAAAGAAAAAAAAATTAAACTTAAAGTGTAAATTTTGTATAGAAAATTTAATTTAAATTAGTGCTGGCAAAATATTGAGTAATCGGAATCGATTATTTGTACTAATTGTTGGGTACTCAATTTTTAAAAATAACTACTCAATACTTTAAGAGCTGTATTTTCTCTTCGAAGTTGTATGGAAAATTTCTATTTTCACGGTCAAAACGAAATTTTGTCTAAAAACACAAAAAATAAGTGATATTCGGTGCTATTATAATAAAACTTGCTAAATGAAAAATTTGTGAAAAAATATCTTTCATTTTCAAAATTTTAAAAATTAAAAAAAAAGCCGTTAAAAGTATCGAGTAGTATTGAGTAATGAAAAGTAGCTGAATTTGACAGCACTAACTTATATAACACTTCTAATAAATATATTTTTTTAGTACATTAGTAATTTGCTTTGAGACAAATTGCATAGTTTTTCTTGCTGTGTATTATTGTGAACAATTTTTAATTGCATTTAAAATCCCTTTGAGTTTTTTAGTTTTTTTTATAAATACGACAGTAAAAACTTAAGAAATTCGTCTCCTTCTTTATTATGTAATTGAATTGATTACAGAGTTATTTAAAAGCCTTAAAACTATTTATATAAACACATCTTTTAATAAAGTATTTTTTGAAAAATGTGTAAAGCTTTTCTCTCTTTTTCGATTAATTTTCATTTTTAAACGAAAGAAAAAAAACAATACAAATCAACTCTGTGTTTTTTCTCTTCTCTCTTAATTCTTTAATATTTCTAGCTTTTATGCTTTGCTACACACAAGACGATGCCAATGCTGAAGGAGGTATGTAATCAAATCTATGTCTGTCGTATATGTATAATCATAAATTTTCAATGCTACATATTATTTATTTTATGATTTATTTATGTACTGTAAAAAAAAATAATCCTATATTTTAAGTGAAAAAAAAAAAATATTTATTTAGTGTGTTATGTTTTAAGTTTTTTTTTCTTTATAATTTATTTATATGTAGTTTTATAACTTATTGTTTTATTTTTCTGTTTCTTTATTTTTTTCTTTTACATATTGAATACCTACCTCTTGGTACATTTTATTAAATTAATTATCCTTAATTATACCATTTATCATTAATACTTAAACGTCTCATACACACTCTATTAATACTACCTTTAATTTTACATACTATATACTCGTACCTTAACCATATTAAACTAATTTTATTTCTACATTTAATTTAATGTGGCTTTTGATTATGTTTTTGGTTTTTCCTAAAATCCTTAAAAATAATCATAAAAATAATTTGATACAAATTCCAAAAGCAAAATGATCACAATATATTACAATATTATTGGTTTATATATCTATATTTACATATACATACTATATATACATATTTGCATAATTATATTATACTTATATTCAGTCAAATAAGTTACATATTAATAATGCGCTTAATCATTCATAAATTTTCTTTCCAAAAACCATAATTACTTGTTCTCGTTTTTACATACATATGCACATGCATACCTCCAATATAAAAATGAAAATTATCCATATGATCCAGTAGCAGATAGCACACATTGTTCGTTCATTGATAAAAATTTAAAATTTTTAAAAGAGTGTGTGCCAATATCAAAAAAATATATTCGAAAACGAAAACTATAAGATCTTTATTATACATACATAAGAATATTTGGGAACAAATTTTTAAAAAGTGATTAAAAAAACTCACTAATTACTCTTAGTCATTGAAGAAAACTAACATAATTTATGCTGTTCTGTATTCAGGAATAGAAAGATTTTATTCGAAATCGGCATAGTCCAATAAAAGTGATCAATTTTTTTTATCTAATTAAAGCGTTTCTGACGAGACAAAAATATTTTTTTTTATTTTTCAAACCGAATCAAGTTTATTGTTATTTACAAAACTCTTCGAACAAAAATTTGAAATTAAAACTTCTATATAAATTTATGCCCGTATTCATAAAAAATAAAATTGGTTTATAGACTGCTTATTTGACATATTTCTATGGAGTAATTGACAAAAAAGCAATTAATAAAACTGTTTTATTTTTTATGAATACGGGCATTATTTTATATTTTTTTAATACGAGCAATTAATTAATTATATATACCCACGAGTTGATTCCACTCTGAATATAGAACAGTGACGTATAATTTTAGAAATATAATTTTTTTTTTTTACTTTAGAAAAATTCCGTTTTATTTGAAAATATCAAAATTATTAAAAACTAGTATTATAGAATTCGCAAACCTGTTTCATATAGTAAAAGACTTGAGAGATTTCTTTGATCATTTCCCATTGATCGTGTTTTAGTCACACCGTACGCTTTAATTTATATGAGTCAAGGTGGTTAACGTAATTACCGTTCATGATAAACCGAACAGTATACAATGAGTGTTTTAACGTCGCTAAAGTATTACTAGACTACTGATTTACAATAATAACCAAATAGGCGATAGTTGCATTAAACAGGAAAATCTAAAAGAAAAGTCAACAAGAATTAAACATTTTTCTCCAGATGTTAAAAGACTACCAAAAAGAGACATACTGACTAAGAGGGTATGAGTTATCCAAAACTTTTTAAGATTAAGGTCGAAAACACAATCCCCATGTGTAATTTACAAAAGGTCGCACCCAGTTACTCGGCAGTAAATAAAGTTTCTAGTATTGCCAGTGGTCGGTCATAAGTAAATAGCCGCTTATGCTTTATATTTCAAATTCAAATAGGTCATAAAAACACAGAATCACCAGTGAGCAAAAACATGACAAAGTGCTGCAATTCAGATGAAACATATATGATTTTAACATTGAAGACCATGTGTTTGTTCGAGAATTTAGGGAAATTAAAGACATTTAAATGAATAAAATTCCAACACATTTCTTATGTGTTGATGAAAACAAATTTCATATATATTTTATGAGTTCGAAAAATTCTCCAATTTATGGGAATTTGAATAAACTCAATTCATATAATTATTTAGAAGTCGTAAAAGTGGCTTTCTGCTTGAACGGCTTCATTATTTTTATTTTTTTGCTGGGTGTAAATGCTTAATTAAGATCTTAGTGTTGTTTATTTTTCTTAAAAATAAAGCCCTCGATAGTGTCTCTAAAAATAAACTACTACTCCTAAAAAATAATTTCAAACATATTTCAATAGAGACTATTTTTTCAGTTTCTTTTTACTTGACAACCATCTGTTCAATTGTTTTTTTTTTTTTTTTTGGCTTATTTGTAAAATTTCTATGCAATACTTGGCAAATAAGCCTTTAATAAATCTGTAATATTTTTTTTTATGAATACGTCAGTTAATATAGAATTTTTTATAAATTGGTGGATTTAAAGAAAACATTGAATTGAATTATAATTTATATTTTATATACTTTTTTTTCTAAGTTAATAAATATGTTTTTTTTTCGTTTTAAAATATAAATAAAAGCACTATTTTATTTTGAAAATTTGAGAAAACGAATACATAAATGTATAAAAAATTCATCTATATATGTATATTGTTATATACAGAGTTTGAATAATATCTATATATTTTCCTGGAATAAAAATCCATTATATGACATTTTGTTATTTCGTTAAACATTTCACAAACGATATTTTAGGAAAAATATATGCTATACTTTATAATTTATCAACCTGTCCCACGTTATCGAACGTTTTCGTTTGTTTACATTCTCAACAAAAGACAGCTGTTTTGTGTCCCAGACTAACAATTTTCAGTACGACAAGTCTAACGAAAATGAATTCGAACGATAATGTAAACATTTTAGGGTCATAATTTTAGCGAAGTTAGTTTTTTTTTTAATTTTCGGGTCACTTCTTAAACTATTTATTGATTCATCAACATTGAAATTTGAAAATTTTTAAATACATATCTTACGTCTCAAACATAAATCTAAAAGAAAACGATACATTTAAACATAATCGAACTTCTTGTTTTCGAGCGCATAATTTTACGTTCTACAACGTGGGACAGGCTGTATGTTTTAAAACTCTGTATATAAAACACATGTAAAATATATTGATATAAATACCACATATACTACATACATATAAAAAAAGCTTGCAATGTTTTCTATCAATGTACTCTAATTTAAGAATAAAAATAAAAAAAACTACAAATAAACGATCTTGTATGGCAGGTGTGGCATAGCGAAACCTCTTTTGTATACGTTTTTCTCAACGTATTCAAACAAATTGTCATGGCAAAAAAAAAGCATATGAAATGAAAAATTAAATATTGATTGTAGAAAATATATCATTTAAAGAAAATATATTATACTCGTGTACTCGTATCAACAAACTCATTTCCCTGCTTGTAGTTATTGTGTGAAATATTGTCAAGTTTACAAATACCGAATTGGTTCGAACAGGTCACAAAATCCAATTTTTTATTTTGTAATTATTCTTTAGTTATTTTATTTTAACGATTTTCGTTGTCTTTCAATAAATATTGAGCTTGGTTTTGTTGTATTTCTTTATTTTTTTTTTTTTTGTTTAATATTTTTATTTTTTTACTTTTAAAATTTATTTTTATTAAAAACATTAAAAAAAAATCTCCTATAAAATCAAAAACGTATGGCAATAATAGATGATTTTCTTTTTTCTTTTGAATTTGTTTTTTATCTTTATTCTCTTTTTTACTACTTTTTTTCTACTACTACTACTACTACTACTTATCAATCAACCAACTTGTTGTTATAAACAAATCAAACATAATCCAACAAAAAAAAAAACCGAAACAAAACAAAAAACTTAATATTTCTACATCACTTTCTACCATTTTGTTTATTTGCCAAAACTTAATGCAAAACTTCGTTTTTTTCTTACTCGTTAATTAAAACAACCACTTATGAAAATAACCATAAAATTATATAAATTGCGCTTCCTACTATATCACTTTTATTAATCACTACTACCAAAAAAAATATATATAAACACCAAATATATTATTACTACTGCTACTACCAACTATACCAACCACCTACTTTAATATATGCCGTTAAAATGTGATGTTCGTGTTTGTGTTTGAAATACAAAAATAAAAACCAAAAAAAAAAAAAAACAAATACCAAAAGGCAACGAAATCATCTATAGAGTGGAACTACCCGATATGGAACAAATAACCCTTATCTACTTGGAGAATAGTGATGCTGACTATTGTAAGTCCAGCAACTAAACAAAATACTTAAAAAAAACAATTCTAAAATATATATAAACATATACAAATATATATAAAAAAACAGAAATGTTTAAATAAATTAATAAGATGATAATACTGATAAAGATAAAACTTAAAAATGATGTATTTTATCTCTAAAGAAAAGAACAAAAAATCAAATACTATTAAAACAATTTTTTTTTTAAACTTTTTAAAGGAAAAAAAATTTTGTTTTATTTTATTTCATAATTAAAAACAAATTTATTTTTCACAATTCAAAAAAAAAAATTACTAATCACAGTCCATTGTCTATTTATAATTACTATTTACTACTACCTACTACAACTGTTAACTACCATTTTTGAAAATTATGTTTAGTTTGAAATTACAAAAAAAAAAAAAAACTATTTAGAATTTTATTTGTCATGCAGTTTTCAAATGTTAATTTATTTTTGTTATAAACAAACAAAAAAAAAAAAAAATATGAAAAAGCAACTGTAGTAGTTTCTCTTTTCTTTGATTTTTTTTATTTTATTTTTTCTTTGTAGTATGGATTTTCATTTCTTAATTTCTAACTAATTTGTTCTCTACTTTTATAATATGTACTTAATAATTTGGTTTGAATTTTTCTTTTTAAAGCTTGGTTAGCGTTTGAGTTTTATTTTTATATTTTTGTTTATAGCCTTGTTTTTCTTTTTAATTTTTTTTTTTTTTTGGATTTTTAGTTTCTTTAAAAACAAACAAACAACTTTTTGGATTGTTAGCTGTGTCTTGTCAGTAGAAAATTTGTTTTGCTACAAAAAAAAACCTTAAACCTTTTTTTAAAGAGTTTTTGATCTTTATTTTCAGCAGTTTCTTCTTGTTTACAAAAAAAAATTTGTCTCCCCATTCCTAACCAACAACCTTCCCTTTAATTAAAAAGAAGTGTATTTTTTAGACTGAAGCCTACTCTGGTCATATAATAAATGTAAAATTATTTTTTTCCCCTGTCAAACCCTTGTGTTACACTTATGTTAGTTTTAAACATCTAACGTCACTCTGCACACAATTATATTGCCATTACACAGTTACTAACATACTTGTCTTCCTAATTCTATTCTTTTTTTCCAGGTTAACAGTTGTAACTGCTTTCTTTTTAGCGGTAATCACTCTTTGCAGTAAACGCCTTTGTTGTTAAATTTGCAAATGTAGTATCTTATATCAAACAATAATAAAATATCGACATATATGCTACGATGGCTTGTTTGCAAGGGCGTTTGTAACGTAGAGTAATAACCGCTATTATATTTACCTCCATATATCTATAAACTTTTGACAAAAGAATTTTTTTTAAATACAAATAGGGCATTTTATGGATTTTTACAAAAATATTTAAAAGAAAGAGTTGCCAAAGCATTTGCAACGAACAGTGATTACCGCTATTTTATAATGAAGAAAAAAATTACAGTAATCCTTTGATTTACGTCGTCAAATTTTCTGAAAAGCACAACTTCATAACATTAAAGTTGGATCCACAAGAGCAAAGTAAATTGTTTGTAAGGTATGGGCAGTTTTACAACAAACGACTAGACAACTGATTGGCTAAGCACACTTTATAATGAATTCGTCTTGCACAAGAGCAGATAGTGAAGAATATGTCTGGCCAAAGCGAGAACAAAAGATATTTTTTTACGTATATCGCCAGTTTCAAGTAAAAAGGCCCTAATTTGAGATTTTCAGTGATTCAGTGATTTGTGTTTGATTCAGAAAAAATACATTTTGAATATTACAGTTTAACGGGTATGTTCTGAAAAAAGAATTCGAGTGAAATTGAAAACGAAAGTTTTTTCAAAGGCAAATAAAACTTAAGTGCGTGAATTACTTTATTACTTTCATATTCAAGGATGTTACATTAATGGGTATTAAGCGAATAAATAGAAAAAATTATAAAAACAGTTTAACATTTTAAAAGTATAGCATTTTAAAATTGCATTCGATTTTAATTTCACTTTAATTCTTTTTTCAGAACATACCCGTATACATATTATCGGTCGTATGTATAATGAAAAGTTAACAACTCGTTACTATATGGGAAAAAAAACTAGCAAGTTTATCACCTGCTATAGACTGATATAAAACTTTCCATACCTTCTATTTGATAACTAGTCAGAGAATTCAAAAAATTAAATACCTTATACGTTTGAGTAAGAATTTCCACGTATAGGAATGACAAACTTAGCCATTGTGTACAACGCCCTGCTAATTTTTTATTATAAATAAGACTGTATGGTTTTATCTTCTCCTGTTAATTTACAATTATGTAGTTAGAGCCTTTCTTTATGAGAACAACGATACGTAAAGTCGATTACACTTTGGTTCTTGATCGCCCGCAAGGCCAGCCATGGTGAAGAAGGTACAAATTGTGCTAAAAATTTAAAACCAATATTTGTTTATGGAAATTTTCAATGCCATGTTGTTCAAGAAGAATATGTATATTCCAAAAAAAAGTAGATTAACAGCTGATTCTCGTGATTTGTTCTGTAGAAAACTATAAGATTTTTTTCGATGAAGCATTCGGGGAACGAATATAAGAAATTATAGTATTGATATCATCTTTCAAAAGAAGTCTCTTGATTACTGAAATACATTTCATAAAGTAATTTTAATTTACAGCAGACTTTATAAAATGAATATTCGTATAAATTTTGTTTTATAAACCAAAAGTATATTTTACAAAAGATTTCTTATTTCTAATTACAAAATGCGGTTAAAGTACTTTTATTACTTCAAAAATATAATTGTTTCTCTTAATGCATTTAAAAATTACAATTTATTTAAAATATCAAACAAAAATAAGTACGTATAAGTACTTATGTATATATGTATTTTTTCAAAAGTTTAAAGATATGTTTCTGTGCTTTCCTAAGAGAACATTAAACAAATTTAGTCACCAAAATAATTATAAATTTATGTATATACAAAATTATAAATAATATATCATTGAAGAAATTTGGAATCGAAATAAACACAACTGGGGCGGCCGACACATTTTTTGCAGCTAATCTTCGTTCCCAAAATAAAACGTATCAGTGCTTATGAAAATACCCACAATCAATCACAATTTCGTTGACCGAAATTCATCATCATACGCGGCGACTTCGCTTTAGATTTATATATATTTATTACGCCGGCTAAAGACGAACAAATCATTATAAGTTTGCCACGCTTTGTTTTAATTTTCAAAGTTTTTTAGAAAAAAAAAAAAAAGTTTATTTCTACTTTAATAATTAATACGAGTAGTATTAAAATAAAATTCTGCTAAATTGGTTTTGTCATGTTTTCGACTTTATACGACCAAATTATACAGCGAGTTTTTACTGACGAATTTTTTGTATTGGGCGAATTTCGACGTATGTCCCAGTTGTGCTTCTAGCATTAATCACAATTATTTCTTGAAAAATTTATTAATGAAATTGATTTCAATTGTTCATTCATACTTCGATTTTGGATTATTTTTATTTTTCTAAATGATTTTCATTTAAAAGATAAAGTTTAATTGAACATTTTTTATTGAATTGAATGTTGGAAAAAACAAATATTTTTTTTTCTAAATTTTACATAAGAATTTGTAATTATTTTTGTGACTGCATACAACATCTTCATTTATCTTACGTTAGAAGAGCTCTTGCATAGGCAATTCACACATTTAGTAATAACGAATAAAAATGTATAACAGAAAATAGTGAAATCGAAACAGGCTTTACTTTTTTTACAGTTTAAAAGTATAATTGTTTTCCTATTAATAAATGTGTATCCTTATTAGTACAGTGTGTTTTATACTTTAATTACAACTGTTGTATTAATAATTGTTACCATATTCCCCTACATAGTAGTATGTTCAGCAGTCCTTTCTTTACAATTAAATAAAAACAAAAAACAAAATAATTTCGAAAATATAAATTCAAAAACTTTTTTTTAGTTATTTATTGAAAATATTGAAGCTTATGAAGTATTTATTATAGAATTAAAAAGGTTGATGAAATTGTTTAGTTTTAAAATCTTTTCTTCTTTACGTATATCTACTCTACACTTTTTTGTATTACAACATACCTAAATGTCTTGGTTAAAAAATATAATCCTTTTGAAATACAACTAAATTCCTTTGTATTTAAATCGTTTTGCCACCAATTATATCCATCCATACATGGTCTTTCTTTATACATATACTATAAATATATATACATGTTTATGTAACACTTATGAGTATTAAAAAGAACCAAAAGAAAAAAAATTATTTTATCAATGTGTTGTTTATATGAATTTTATCTAATTTAATAAAAGAAATGATATATTTTAATATGTAGCCTCTCTATGTTTACAAAAAAATAACATATAATTTAATTATAATTTTCTTAAGATGAACATGTAAGTTCTTTATAAAATCTAAAATTTATTTTCCTATGTTTTTTATATATAAAATTTGTTTCAAATATTATTTACATATTTATTTTGTTAATATTTCTTTTCTATTACTTAAAAATTGCGTTTATTTATGTTTTTAATTTAATATATTATTCTATATAAATGCATATGCATATCTTTTTTGGTTTGTTTGGAGGTTTTATATGGAATTTTATTTAAAATGTCAATGTTTGTTTGTAGTCCTCTTTATGTATGCCAGTAGAAAAGTTATTATTATTAAACTATCTGTTGTGGTTTTGTGTTTTAAACGTTCTCTAAGTCCCTTATATGTATGTACTTTATAAATGTTTAACCAAACACTTAAAAATATATATATACATATCGTTATAATTCAAATTAAATATAGAAAAACACACCTCTATACACACACTTGCCTGCAACATCTTTTAGATTAGATAAAAAAAAATTAATTCTTTTTATTAAATTTATTTTCTTAGTTTGTAATGATTTTTGTCTTTTTTTTTAATAACTTTCCATTTTAATTATTTTTCTTGTAATTCTTGGGTTACTAACATGAGATGATTAGTTTTTTTTCAAAGTTATCTAAATAGTCTTTAGTAAAGATACTACTAATTCAGCCAAAAGATAACTTTAACAAGTAATTTAATTAATACATAAACTATCATTCCTTCTTGTTTTTTTTTGCTAAACAAAGCATAACAATACAACAATATTGGCTTTAGTTTTGTATTATAGAACATACATATAAATAAATATCATAAATATATATATTGTATACCAAATATAAAAGAAAAACTATATAAAAAAAAAAGAAAAAAATTAATATCATTATAATTTTCATTTTTAAGACGCTTGCATGCCCTTTAGCTCCCCTTGCATAAAACATTTTTCACATATACTTTTACAGCTTCAGAAGAAAATGTCTTATCGTATGAGGCTGTGCAACGATTGTCGATAAACTATACCAGACCCGTTATTATATTGGGTCCCTTAAAGGATCGCATTAATGATGACTTAATATCAGAATATCCAGACAAGTTTGGTTCATGTGTGCCACGTAAGTGTTTCTCTAACTTGCAAAGAAAAAAAAAAACAGTGTTAATAAGTGTTGTTTGTTCTTCTCATATTAGATACTACACGTCCAAAGCGTGACTACGAAGTAGATGGCCGTGATTATCATTTTGTATCATCTCGTGAACAAATGGAGCATGATATACAAAATCATCTATTTATTGAGGCTGGCCAATACAATGATAATTTGTATGGCACTTCAGTAGCCAGTGTACGCGAGGTTGCTGAAAAGGGTAAACATTGTATTTTAGATGTGTCGGGCAATGCAATAAAACGTTTACAAGTAGCACAATTGTATCCAATTGCTATATTTATCAAACCCAAATCAGTTGATTCAATCATGTAAGTTGTAATTATAATATCATATACATGCATACATACATATGTAATATACACGTGCATATACACTTGCATATCTTACATTGACTTGCATTTGTTCAGTGGAATATTTTTCTTAACGTTCACTATTATTATTAAACGTTTTTCAAAGGTTGCGTGCTTAGAGTTAATTTTAGTCTTCATATTAGTTTTACAATTACATATACTATATATGTAGGTATACTAATTCGCTAAGATTTTTTTTATACATATGTATTATTAAATAGAATTTCTCAATATTTAAATGATGTTGCAGTGCTGTCATTTCACATTTTATATCATATTTTGTTTTTACAAATGTCGAATCTTTGAAATTGCTAGAAATTAGTATAGAATAGTAAATATTATAGGGTTAGAGATTAACTAGATAATTGAAAAAAGAAAAACTAAAAACTAATTCAAATAATATACATACATATATAACTTGATTATTTATTTTTGAAAACAAAAAAAAAGAGAGATGTGTTTCAAAAAGGTCAGTGATGCAGTATACAAGTACTGATACATAGTTGTTTGGAGGGTGTCTTGTAAGATTTATTTCTTTCTTTATATAACCAATTTTGCAACAATGTGTTTTTGTACATTTTAAAAATAATATTTTTCTTTTTTCTAATATGATGATATATAATGCTTACAGGGAAATGAATCGTCGCATGACAGAAGAACAAGCTAAGAAAACGTACGAACGTGCTATTAAAATGGAACAAGAATTCGGAGAATATTTTACTGGTAAGTATTGCAAAAAAAAATTTTTGAAACTTCTCCAAAACTACTTAATAAATTAATAATAACTAAGGAAACTAAAAAAAACGTAAAATAAACTCTTCAGAAAACATGAAATTAAACGTGTATTTTTTATCTTATTCGTTAATAACGTTGTTATAATAACGTATAAATTTAAATATGCTGCGATACATTTTGGACATTAACCATGCCATAGACCAATTGAGCCTGATTTATGAGCCAATGTCGTAGAAAATTGAAACATTCGAATAATTTTATATACTACTGCCCGTATTCATAAAAAATATTTTAGGTTTATTGAGGGTTTGATTTGACAAGTATTGCATAGAAATATGTCAAATAAACCCTCAATAAACCTAATATAATTTTTATGAATACGGGCATACATATCCGGGTATGTTCTTAAATACGCATTCGAGTGAAATTGAAAACGAAAGTTTTTCTCAAAGGCAAATAAAGCTTAACTGGGCGAATTGCTTTATAGTTTTGGTATTCAAGGAAGTTACATTAATGCTTATTAAGCGAATTAATAGAAAAAATTATTAAAACAGCTTAACATTTTAAAAATATGCATACATACACAATTGGCCATTACAACCCTGTGTCAGGGTTACGGTCTAACTTCTCGCAGCACTAATGTTGTGTGTGGTAATTTTTACGCATAGTACCGGGACCTAAAGTTTCAAGTCGACTCCGAACGAGAGACTTGAGAAACTTGTTCATGGGACTCAATTACTCTCAGCACTTTAGCCAGAAGACTGAAGAGGTAGTCGCCGAAGGAAATATTTTTTCATATTTCTTTTTTTCATGATGTCAGTGCTGGGGTTTCAACCCGATGCACAGTGGCCAATTTGGCTTCGCTAGCGGCATTTTATTCATAGCTTCCAAAATAAAGAAGATATCTTAAAAATTTTTTTTTTCTCACTTCAGAAAAAAATAAACAAATTTTTGGAAAAGAAATTAATTTTTTTTTTATGTTTAATTTTTTTTTTATTTTTATTTTTTTTTTTTTTTTTAATTTTAAATTTTTTATTTTTAATTTTTTTTTAATATTTTATTTTGTTTTTAATACAATAAACATTATCCACCATATATTCATATATAAAATAAAAAAAAAATTGTCAACTCAAAGAGAAACCATATTATAAAAAAAATATTAATCAAATTCTTCAGTATCAGATTCAGAGAAATCATCTTCAAAATGATGCATTATAAGCAAGCTTTTAACTTCCTTATCGAAAATAATATTTCTGGAATAGGAAATTGATGAGCCGTTGGACAATGAAGATATTAAGGGATCAGAAGAAACAAAAAGAGCGTTAATTATATCTGCCATTGTATTTTCCTGTAATTTTTTCTGGTATTATTTTCACGGATGTTCCGATAATCTCTATTTCTGGCTTCAAGCGCTTCCTCGGACATCATACCAATTGGAAGTGAAAAATGATTGATTATGTCTGCTCTTTTTGTTTTTCTTTTTCTTTTCTTTCTTTCGAAGAACACCTTACTTCTGCCACAGGCCCTGCACTTTTGGATAAGCCTACTAGCAAAATTTCGCAGTTTCCTTCCAATTTCGCACTGCTCCTTCTCAGCATAGGTAATTTTGCTCAAAACGGTACCAAGAACATAATTTTCCACGGCGAGAAACTTCTTGGTGGGGATCGCTTCTTCATGCCATATTAAAAAAAGGGTGCGTTTGTCACTGGCATTTTGCCTAAAAAGTACAATAAATTGAAGGCTCGCAGGTACTCGCAGTAAATTTTGGACATTTTGGACACACAATGGTTTACACATATAGGAAAGTTTACAGTTACACTGAATGCAGGTGAATTTTGTAAGTTCTACTCCACGAAAGACAGGTGTACGTTACAATGGGCGAGTTGCTAATACACTTAAACACGATTACGTTTTATATATAACATAAGTATACACAGATCACAACCACAGTTTTTTTATATAATACATACCTTGGCGTTAGTATATAACAAAACTTTTAATGAAAATAATAAAATTTGTGGGCTTAACACTAATAGCAAAACGATGATCAAAAAGGCGGAAATATTTTGCACAACACTTGCAGAAACATATGCTGACTTTGACAGCTCACAGCGGTTCATCACCTGTAAGCTGAGCTTTTAAAAACTGATACAAATCTAGTCAATGTATTTGTTATCGATTGTTAAAAAAATTAACGGTTTTTCAAATTTGAAAATTTGAATTTAATACCGCTAGCGAAGCCAAATTGGCCACTGTGCGATGCTCTTGTCTAGTAAGCCAACATATTAGCCATTAGACTACGGCGTCTATAGAAATCATTACAGAAACAAAATACATTTAGGTTTAAAATTATATAGAAATTTAAAACAAAAAATATTTTTCACCGTATAGGCAAATATGGTAATTTAGCCTTTACTTGTCATGCTTATCCCTATAAGCAATACATTTCATATTATCTATCTCTATATATATAAAAGAAAGTGGCGTTAGTTACTACGCTTATAACTCAAGAATGCCTGGACCGATTTCGATTTCGTACCAATACGGAATGGTCTCTGCCTAATAAGAAGAATAGTAAAAAAAAATTTCTAAAATATTACAGAAAAAATAAATTATAAAGAAAATTCATTTTCCCAAACATTTTGTATGGAGTGATGTCACAATGTTTGTAACAAAGCTTCTCCGAAATTTTCTGACCGATTCTTATAAAATTTTGTTTGTATATTCAGTAGGCCTGACTATATACCCTAATATATTTTTTATACCTCCACGCCCATTTCACTGCCCACTTTTTCCGTGAACTTAAAACCCTGTTTACGTTCCCCATAAAGTCTTTAAACATGGTACGAATTGTTCCAGCACTAGCTTTTATGATACAGCTTAATTCGAGCGGGATTAGAGCAGAGGAAGGGGTATTCCCGCAGAAGGTAGAACACATTTATCGCTCTTTTAAAGAAGTGTAACACATAAAGCTTTCAAGCTTAGTAGGTATACTTAGAATTATATTTTTTAGGGACAGGGGAAGTTATTCCCCCAAACAGGCCGGGTCAGCTAGTATTATATAAAAATATTATAAATATTACAAAAACAAAATCCTTGTAAAAAAATTAAGTACATACATACATATGTTTAAAAATATATAAAATTAAAAATTGTAAATAGAATTGTACCAGTACGAGTACATAGAAACAATAGAAATTACGAGAAAAAACTGTAGGTATTATAAACAAATCTTCACATTATTTATATATTTTATAAATGTTATCGAGTGTAAATAAAAGCTTTAAAATCGAAAAATATCGGCTTTTCAAGTTAATAAACGAATATTTGGAAATATATTGCTAATTCGTAACAATATTCATTAAAGAAATTATCGTTATTTAAAAAAAAAGCAAAACAGTTTGAAACATAAGCGTCAACTTGAGATTTCGATATTTCGAACATCGAAACATAGCAGTTCGAAGTGTGTTTTTTTTTTCTCTAAACAAACTGTTTTGATTCTAATGAAAATGCACTATAAGTTGATATTTCATTTTTATATTGTAATACTTATTTTTAAAATTGTTCTGTTTTAGGTGTTGTACAAGGCGATACTATTGAAGAAATTTACAGTAAAGTAAAATCAATGATTTGGTCACAATCTGGCCCAACTATATGGGTACCATCTAAGGAATCACTATGACCAACCGCCACGACGACATGGACACTGCCACCTCGAGTTCGTTGTCGACCAGTCTCGAGATCAACGACAAATACAACACAGCATCAGCAACAACAACATAAAACGCATTAGATATTAAACACATAAATGCATATATACATACAATACACACACTCACAGAAAAAAAAAAAAAACAAAAAATTAATAAATAATTCAAGAGAAAAAATCCTACTAAAGTGAACAAATAAGAAAATCGAAATGGCAAAAAAAAAAAACAAAAAGAAAAAAGTTATTAGGAAGCCATATTATAAATATTTATTACAAAGTCGTAACTTTTTTTTTGCAATAAGCTTCTAAACTATATAAACAAATAAACAAACAAACAAACAAAACAAATGTAGAAGGCAAAAAATCTATAAGACGAACAATTATTATCACTAACATTTAGTTTGCCCCCTACAAAAAAAAAACAAAGAAAATATGAATAATTAACAAAAAAAAAATAACGTTATAAACGACTACTTAAGATTAGTAAGAAGTATAAGAACCATAAAAAATCGTATATGAACTTTTGTTTGTTTTTGTTTTGGTAGTAAGAAAACAAAAATAATAAAGTAATAATCCCACGCATTGGTGATAATGCATTTGTTGTTATATTTAGTAAAAAAAAAAGAAAATTTCAAAATATTCAAAATGAATAAATTTATAATAATAGGTATTAAAAAATAATAATAATAATATGTAATACAAAAAATAACTCGAATACAAATTTAACCACCAGACGTATAACTTAATTACATCCTAATAAATATTACATACATACATCAATACACACACACACACAAAACAATTATACATAAAATGTATGATTAAACGTTTATTTAAAATAATTACAAATTCGAAAAAACGTATTTCATAAAAGAAAGTAAGTACAAGAAAGTCGAAAGTCGATGAAAGGAACATTTTAGTTGAAGTTTTCTTAAAAAGAACACAATTTCTAATTTCTACAGTATTTTAGTTTCACTTTTAAATTCTAAAAAAAAAAAACTAACAAAACAAAACAAAAAACGTTTAGTCCAACATTTAAAGCTTTTAATATTACAACTACAAACTAATGAATGCAAAGGAGGTTAAGCAAAGATACCCTATGTTTACATAAACAGCAACAAAAATATTTGATCAATAAATAGTAATGCAGTTCCCTATTAAAATACAAACAAATAAGCAAAAAAACAAATAAAAATAGAAACAAAATACATACAGATTTATATAGAATTAATAATAAAATATATAATTTTATTAATGTTGACAATTTTGATCATAAACGATAATATTTATATGTAATGATAAAAACTATTTTGTTTACCCCTCCCCCTCGAACTTTATACATACATGTATTTGTTTAATAAAAGAGTATATAAGCTTAGTAGCCAATAGAGTTTCTTTTTATTTTTTCAACACAAACGTATAAAGTTAAATAATAAAGCACCATGTTTATTTTTTTAAAAGTAATTCTACTTTTTTTTTATTAATATTAATTGTATATATACATAAATCATAAATAAAAGAGATGGGGAGTTAAATTTAAACTACTATGAAAACATTTTTTTTATATTTTTTTTTAATAATTTGAGAGTAGCTGTTCTGGGAAAGGTGATTTTTATAAAATCTATGAAAATGTTTCTACATGCACACACACAGTATATGGCATTGACTTTTTTATATTTATTTTGAACCAGTTGACAGCTGGAAACGTAAGCTTAACTGTTACTTACAATACATGCTTTTCTGTATCAATTTTATCCAGTCCTTTTGTTTTCAACATAGCGTCAAATATTTCTTTTAAAAACTTTGTGATCTATACTGAATTGTATATAAATTTAAGTGGCAACTTATTGATTTAAATAATTTGAAGTACACATATTTGTGCCCAGATTCACAGTATTCAGTTAACTAACTAAAGTGGTTAAGCAACGCTATATTATTCAAAGTTTTTACTTAAACCTACTGAATCTGGGGGTATATTACCTACTAATGGTTTTTACATTGCTGTAAGCATATGGCAATAAAACAACCAAATCAAGAAAGGAAAACAAAACATAAATTGCCACATTTTGTATTCGTCATCGAAAACGGAGGAAGAAACCAACGTCGCAGTTATAAGAAGAAATACTTTTTCATTGCCTGAAGTTAAGTAAGTTGTGCTTTTCGAAGTGAATTATTTAACGAAACGCTTTTTTTAACATTCACAGATTCAAGAAGCCCTTAAATATGTTTTTTCCAAAGTTAGCACTTCTGGTCTTATATAGACGGCTGTACCACTTATATTAAAGCTTGCCGCTACCTGAAAATTTTTGGCCAGTGGCACTAGGTTTAGCACAAAGTAACATGTGAAAAATTGTAAAAGGCGTTAAAATTGAAAACAAATTATGCTCCAAAATGATAACATTTTTGTCAAATCAATCTGATTTGATTATTTCTTTGTCTGAATGTTCACTTTATATACATAGAACTGATTATGGGTAATAAGCCCATATGCTATGCTTCTCCACTCAATTACATATCTTTCTTTCTTTTTCTTTTTTTTAAAGTAAAATAATACAAAATAAAACGTTTAAAACATTTTAGTAAAATAAATCGATAACTGAAAAAATCAGTATGTTTACATACATACATACATATGTATGTATGTACTTACATTGTATAATTTTTCAACTTAGCTTTTGATTATTCTCATACGTCTGCAGTTTCTTAAGCATAGTTTTGGGCTAACAATAAAGAAGTTACACAAAAAGTAAAAAGTTTTCCACAAATATTATCATAATGCATATAATTTGTTTTTATTCTATTGCTTTTTAATTAAAAAAAATATACATATATACATATAAACCTGTATATTGATTGTTATTTAAATATTTCATTATATTATATACATGCATACATATAGTTTTTTTAAGCAAAGCTTAATTTACAACCTATATTGTAGCCATTTATGACATTTAGGGCCACTTTTTGATTTGAGATTAAACTCAAGTTTAGGATTTAGTGAACTAATCTAAGAATTACATTAATTCGGTATAAATTATGTTTTGTGTTTTTGAGTAAGTATTAGTATTACCACACTGAATAAGAAAAATGGCATCTTCTTTTTTGCAAATTTCAAATATATTCTCCCAACACTGCTTTTGTTATTAATGAAAAGATAATTCCGCTAAATATTTTTGAGAAAATAGAGAATTAAAAAAACTTATAAAAACACTAAACAAAAAATCTATCTATAAATAAATAATCAATGTTGTTCGTTGCACATCGCATCAGTTGAGAACCGATTTCGACGATTTTTTCTTTCTAATGATCGTCGTGATCCAACTTAGGTTTTTCGGAATGAAAATTTTGCCCCTCTCACTTTTACACCCACTCTTTTTGAATAACCTAAAATCAGAATACGGCTCCATCGATTTAATATAAATTTTCTTTCAAATGTTTGTTGCAGAGTAGGAAAATAAGCAAAACGAAATGTTTGATCTCATTTTGTTTTGTTCTTTATAATGAGTAAAACAAAAACTGTGAGAGCGATTGTCCCATTAAGTTCTGTATATTGTTTTCGTTTTGAGCACTACAAATACACTAAGCAGATTATACGAATGTAACGGAATAACAAAGCAAGCACAAGAGCGAAAAGCGAATTTTTTCGTTTGCGCTCTTTCTCATTTAAAAATATTTGTTTTGATTTTGCTCATGTACATACGATTAAAAACAATTTGAAAAGTTTATGACTGTAAGGTAACGTTTGCGAAATATTTTGTTTGTTTGCCAACTCTGGTTTGTTGTAAACCATTTTAAGTTTTCATGGCCCACTTTTTTCTATCTATCTCTAAATATCGATTTTTGTATATCTTCTGAACGGTTATAGCTAAAGTTTCAAAATAAGGTCTGATGACTTCATGGGCAAGGCAAATTATCAGTCAGAAAGTGGGCGTGCAACCTCCCATACAAGTTAAAAATTGATTTCTTTATACATACGTATCTTTAGAAGTGTTGAAGCTAAAGTTTCCGAATTTGGTGTGATTGATTTCCTAGTCATTAAAAATTATCCGTAAGAAAAAGGGCGGACAAGTAGACGTGGTAGCTTTCAGACAAACTAACTATTGAGTTCAGTATATCTTGAAATCAGCAACAGTTAAAGTTTTTGAATTTGGTCTGAATTAATCCATAGTCACTGTAACGAGTCACGCCGGGTTTAAGCTAGTATTTAATATGAAAAGCTTAGCAGCTAAACAAGCATTGAATCTTACTTCTAGTGAAGTAAACTACTTATTAAAGTTAGTGGGTGATAGAATAAACATTATAGAGTGCAAAATATTTATTATTTGTTTTATATAGGTTTTCATATACATATATCGTCAGCACTTGAATAATCCATTTTATTTAACTTTTAATTTTTGTGTTTTCTTTTTTCAATTAAACAACCAACCTCAGTTCTGCCTGCATTAATGGCTGATAAACTAGCAACTAACTCAACTCAAAAAGTGAAATCAAAGATTAAATTTAATTTAATCGCTAATCTCAAATTCAAAAAGTGCTCCTTACTCAAAAACACAATTTATGCCGCATTTAATTAATTCTTAAATTATGAGTTGACTGAATCCTAAACTTGAGTTTAATTCCAAGATCGAAAAGTGGCCATAAGTGATTAAATATTTTTGCTTTGGAATGTACAATATAACAATAGTGGTTATAAATTAAGCTATTCTTGTTATTTAAATCTGTATATCATATACTACATATTTACCCATCAAATTATTTAGAATATAAAGAAAAGTTTAAATCACAACGACAATTTAGAAATAATTTTAATTTTACATTTTTCGTATTGTAATTAATTCTTTATTGTGTTATTCAAAATATAATTTAGTTATTTTGGGCTTTTCCACAAAGCCATTTAAATAACTTTGAGTTTAATCTATATATACATATATTTATTTGTTTAGTAAAATAATTTCAAACAATAACGTAAATAATAAAGAAACCAATCTACTTAAGACAAGAACTACATACATTGTAAAGTAAAAATAATTATGTACTAAATGAAAAATGTATAAATCATGTGCTAAATTGTTGAAAACCTCTATTAAAATAATTAAATTAAAACCTTATAAAGCGTTGATAATAAAAGCATACACACCACAGTGAAAATACAAAGAGGAAAAAAATATTACAATATTAATATTTCTTTTACAATTAAATATTTTAGAAATTAAACATACATACATATTGTTTATATACAGACATACATATGTTCATTCATACATACATACATACATACATATATATTTTAAGAAATTTCACAGCATCTTTTAAGTGTATATTCGGGTATGTTTCAGATTTTGATTCGTTTCGAAAAGGCATATTTCCAAAATTGGTGTTCTCAAATCCGCACATTATTGTGATCAATCATAAAATACATATATGTATGGGATTTTATAAGCTTTTAATAAAATTTGATAGCATTTCGTCGTGCTGGAGTTTAAGTGCTCTATACGTCATTTTTTAAATCTCGAGTTAATGATGCTAATTTAGGTTTTTGACACCAAAATTTTTAAAATCTGCTATCCGTTTTCGGTTATTTATCTTCGAAACTTGACGAGATATCCTAAAACGGATTGAAGATTTGATAAATTTATGGTCGAAAACCTAAACTGGCATCATTAACTCGAGATATATAAAAAATATGAAATGGCGGATAGAGCACTTAAACTCCCGCACGACGATTTGTCATTTTTCTTAAAAAAAAAAATATAAGTTTTGTGTCAAAATGCCAGGAGCTGCTGTATTATTCTTTATAAAATTGAACTAAAATTTATATATTCGCAAAGAAAATTTTTTGAACTAAACGTGAGTCTTAATAATGATTATGTTTTAAAAACTAAAATTTTTTTATTTCGCAAGTTTTAGTAATATCGTATGTTCTCTTTACACATGTGATGTACAAAAAAATTTTGGATAATTTAAAAACATTTTATTTTTGCATTAATGTTTGTGTCAAAAAAAAAATTGCTTCTTTTTGTTAAAAACGTTATCACATATTTCACCAACTCTTTACTACTCGAATTGTTGAAAACGAATAAAAATATATGGATGTGAAATGCAGAAAAACAAATATGCTGAAGTAATCCACACTCGTTTATAATCTTCTAATATATAAAATTCTCGTGTCGCGGTGTTTGTTGCCGATTTTCATAAAATTTTGTGTGCATATCGGGTAGGTTTGAGAATCGGCCAACATCTATTTTTCATACCCGTAAATGTTAAGCTGACCCGCGCCATTGGGAAATTTATGCCTCACCTAAGTAACATACTGACTTCGTTGAAATTTTAATATACACTAGATAGATCAGCGTACCGTAGAGCATACATATATGGTACCCCTAAATGTAAAGGTACCCGCCCCATGGGGAAATTTATGTCTCATCTAAATAAAGTACCGACGTTGATGAAATTTTTAACTAGATAACATATATAGGCGTACAATAGAACACATATGATTTAGGTTTTTTTTATTAAGTGGTACTCAGAGGGGACAATACAGTGGATATTTATTTATTTATTCATTTTGTAATATAAATATATTTGTATATATATATATATATATATATATATATATATATATATATATATCTCCCTATAGCCAACTATCAAACTGAAGTACAGAAAATGACGGATAATCATTTATTAAAATTATTAGTAACGCACGATTGATTGCTCATATCAAGGTTGACTTTTGCAGTTCGGTGAAGATTATAAAATATAAAAATATGTTTCCTAGAGCAAATTTATGTGGCAAAACAACGTTTGCCGGTCAACTACTATTATATATAAATTTTAATTAAAAAAAATAATACAGTTGCTGATACTGCTACTTACACGTTCAGCAGGGTAATTCTCATTTTCTCACCAACACAACTACATTTTTACTTTTGCACAGGCCTGGGAGCAATTCTTGTTATAGTATAATAATACATTTGTATTTTTCGAAATAAATTATAATCAAATATTTATAATTTGTAAGTCGGAATTTACAATGCAGAAATTAAAAGACAGACAGACGAAGTTCGTAGAAATAAGGAGAATGTTTGTACCGGACATGTGTCCTTTCTCTTTTCCACTTTTCATAATTTTACTTATTAGTTTGTCTCCTAAGTTCTATATTCTAAAAGTTTTACGCAAAAGCAAAAGAGAATTGAAAAATGTCGCCCTTTTAATTTCTAAATTGTAAATTCCGAATAAAAGTGTATTGAGTAGCATGTCATACATACATACACGCATAATTGGCCATTACAACCCTGTTTCAGGGTTACGGCCTAGCTTCCCGCAGCACTTCGTTGTGTGTGTACAACTTTTTTATCCATGTGTACCGGGGCCTACAGTTTAAAGTCGACTCCGAACGACAGATTTGAGAGACTTGTTCATGACTATCAGTTACGCTCAGAGCTTTTTTACATATCTCTTTGTTTTCAAGATGTCTGAGCTGGGCTTTGAACCACTGGACCACGGCGCGACTGCATGAGTACCGTGTGTAACAATTGATTAGTTATTATTAACTTTTTTCCACAATGTTGACAAAAAAAAAACAATTGAGAGGTTTACAGTAACATTTCAAATCTCTATTTTCACATCAGCAGAAGTATAATTCAATGTGTCGTTTAAGAAAATGTGTGTTTATAATTTTCTTAACATTTTGAGTAATAAAATTCTTAAAAAGCCTTTAATATTTTTATTGTTTTCGAAAATGTTTTTCAAATACAGTCGTACCTAATAGCTTTTGAAATTTTTATTTGTGGTAAAACATAAAATTTTCTTTGGCCCCAATTGATCGTTCACAATACAGTAGAATCTCACAAATTAGAACCACTTTGTGCACAGGGCAATTCGAATTTCTGAAAAATTTTTTTTAAGAAAATTATAAAATTGTAATAAAACTTGTTGTGTAAGCTTTTCTTAAACACAAAACAATTTTATTTGTTAACATTTAATTAATTTGACATACTAAATTCATAGAAAAGCTTTCGAAAATTTTTTGATTTTATTGGTATTGAATTGGTTTTTAACATAAAATCAGTATGTACCATGTAGGAACATTTCACTTTGTACAAACATATCAAATTTCACACTCTTTTGACCGACCACGAACTACTCGGTGATACTCCGTTTTAATTTTAATAAACGAGAAAAATAATTTGTGTTGAAAATAAAAAAAAAAAATAGAAAAAATCCAGAAATTAGAACCTGTAGTTCTAATTTTAGAGTATCCAATACATTGAAATGGCAGGTTCTCATTTCTGGACAGTTCGAATTTGTGAGATGCTAGTGTACCTTAATGTTGTGTTGTATTGGCTACAACATACATATAAAACTAAATGTTGTAAACGATAGTCAAAGTATTTGGTACAACACATATGCATGTAAGTAGGTGTTGTAAATCATAATCGTAATTTTAAAAATGCAAAATAAAATTTACAACTGTTGTTCTAGGAAAACAAAATTAAAACCTATGAGGTTATTAATATACAGTCATCGCATAATATATTTAATAATGCAGTGATTAATACATATTTTTTATTTCAATGTATGAATTAAAAATGAAAATAGAATTCTAGCAACACTGTATATGGTCCTTCGTATCAATTTCTAAGTATGTGCTCATCATAGACATCCATACATACTCGTTCATACATACTTTTGTACCTTTTAATATTGTGTAATTGTGAAATTTCTTGCCTGTGTGTAAGTGTTTGTATGCATATATTCGAAAATGATTTCGTAAAAAAATATTTTTTTTCTTAAATTTTGTATGTGTGTATGTTTTAAAATGATAAATATTTTTTAAGTTTAAGTTTTCATTATAATTATAAATTAGAATATGTAATAAGTTCATGCGTACATACATATGTAATTTGTTAATTGTTTACATATTTAAAAACAAAAGAAAAAAAATCATTAAAAGAAAACTAAAATATTATTTTTAAACTTTATTAGGAATTGTAAAAAAAGAAAAATCGTTTATTGTACATCAATTAATGATGAATTATTATTAGTAAAACAAAGAAAAACGTTTAAATCGTTTAAAATTACAAAAAAAAAAAAAACTATAATGAAAATGAAAATTAATAAAACAGTTAAATTATGAAGAAAATGAACTCAAAATCCTTGTCATCAGCCTAAATACGAGTAAATTAAAAACTAAAAAAGAGAAAGAAAAATTATTAAGAAAACAAAAAATTCATACAATAAATGTGCCTTTTGTTTTAAAATTGTCCTCGAGTCACAAAAAAATTATAAAAACAAAATATGAAACAAGAGAACAACAACAACAAATAAATTATAAATAAAAAAATAATCATTTACCAACAAGAAAATCCATACATATGATCAGCATACATATAAATTCTTGAATTTTCAAACAAAATGCAATAAAAGAAAAGAGAATTACAAATAAATTTCAAAAATGTGTCTGAACTTAAATTACAACTACAAACTGATAAGAGATATACGAATGAAAAAATAAAAAAAATTACAAAATTAAAAAATTTCAAATAAAAACTGAAAACTTCCTTTAAAAATAATATATGTAATAAAACAAGAATTCACTGTGTAATAAATAAGTATACAATAGGTCTGTTTGGTTATTTTTCCCGAAAAGTACTCAGCAAAACATTTACAAAGAGTAATATAAATTTTTTTCTTAAATTAAACAAACGGCAAGAATTATTAAATTAATTCATCTGATTTTTTTTAATTTGTCAGAATATTCACAATATCAACAAATCCTCGTTTTTTTCTATTGACGTTTTGATGATTTTTTTAACTGTTCACAGGATTTGTTGTAAAATTTGTCAGTATATTAGTCATATATATTAATTTATGTTTTTGCTCGATTTTTATAAAGCAGTGTTCTGGCAAAAGCTCTGAGAGTAACTGATGGCCATGAAAAAGTTTCTAAAGTCGACTCCGAAGGACAGACTCAAAGTCTCGGTACTCAAAGGTAAAAATTGACACACACAACCCGAGTGTTGCGAAAAGCTAGGCCGTAACTCTGACGCAGGGTGGTAATGGCCAATTCTGTATGTGTGTATCCACGTTTTTACAATCTTCGCACATAAAGTGCGTACCGAGTTTTTATGAAATCTTTAGGTACAGTTTTTAGTTGGTAAACAACAAATTTTGTAATAAATAATTAATTTCTTAAAAAACTGCATTCACAATTTCCGATTTCCATTTTCAAAAACAGCGTTTTCGACGTTATCTTAGTTTATGTGTTTTTTTCATATATGTATGAATGTATGAATATGTATTTTTCTCAAACAGCTAACTTATTAGCAAACATTTATTCAGTCATTGTCACTTTAGTCTCCTTTTTTTCCCTTTTTCACTTGTGTAAACAAAAACAACCCAGTAAAGTAACAACTTTTATAAATTTGTACAAATTTTTGAGTACACAAACAGACCTAATGTACGGGTACACCCAATCCTGTTTTCACTTGTTCTATTTTTACATGATTTCTTTTATAAGAAAAAGTAGTGTCACAACAAATCAAAAATTTAATTTTTTTTTTATATATAATTTTTGGTCTTTGACAATAATTTAATGACTAATACATACATCACACACTCTGTTTCCTAGAACGTATCTAACGTGTAAAAACAGAATTAAGTGTATGAACATTAAATTGTGCCCTCTTTGTTTGGATCAAAAGAATCTTTTTATTAAAAATGAAAGTCTATTTATTTGTCACAAAATTTTAACCCGATCACAATACGAAAAGGCCCGCCTCTGTTTTCTCGCAGTTATTAATATTTAATAAAGATATTATAAAATTAATTGTGTTCTACTTACTGACTCGAACTTTTTTAACGCATCCCATATGATTACACTTTTGTGATTATTACTAAAAATCTGTATCAATTTTCTATGCTTTCATTTTCAATGCTTTTTCCAAGGTTGTGAACTCGATTTCAATTTCGAAGAATTTTTCAGAAATAAAATATTTCTGAAATTGGCGATGTAATATCTTACAGATCAATACGAACAAGTAGTTTTTCATTTATTTTTTAAGAGCTGGTTGCTGGCTGCTGTAATAGGCAGGGGCCTAAATTCATTTGCAAAACTTTTACTCCGTTATTGATCCAGTTAAACAAAATAAAATGGTTTGTGGTTAATTAAACACGTTCGGTTGAATTGCGCAAATTTCAGTCAATTTTAGATCACAGTGATGATGAACCCATCAAAGATCTAAAACCCAAGCAATTATTTTTTTATTATTTATTTTTGCAGTGCAATATACTAGTATAAGAAAAATATTGTTACGGATAGAAGAAAATTGAGAGTTGTGATAAATTGATTTGAACCTGTTCATATCGTAATTGGTAGGAAAAAAGAATTATCGGGAAGATTGTTCCATAAGCGGACAGTGTAGCTAAAGAACCAATTGTCTCTGTAATTCATTTTGCGGTTCACGGGACACTTAACTACAGAGGAATGTACTCTATGAGAGGTATGACTAGCATGTAAGAATATGCGAATAGAATGAATGCTTTTACTTCATCTGAGCTTATTAATATTAACAAGATTCCTTTATTCAAACCAAGATGGAACTCAACTTTGGTGCTTCAAAGTATATTTTTTTGAGATTCTCTACCGACTACAGCTAATATCCAAACCTTTTTGTTGGATTATTGGCACAATTCTGGGGAGCTGTTTTATCAACGTGAATGATATTATACAGCTCCCACGAGTATAGTCCTTTTATTTGGTTTCATTGTCCGCTATCTAAAAGGAACCTGTTCAGTACTCATCCGTAAGTTTTCTCTTATAATAAAGTTTAAATAAATTACTGTATGAAGAAAATTCAATTCATTTTAATATCTTCATACTATGGGCTTACCCAAATACGAAAAAATTTTTTTTTCTTTTTGAAGATATGTGCTGTTCACTGACGAACCTTCTTCGTAACAATTCATATTGCAATAATAACAACGATTTTTCTTAACATTAGTATTATAAAAATTGCTAAATATACTTGACGGCTACGTGAATAGTTTTTTACGGGCGCGAAAAATAAAAATCTCCAAAAATATGTGTGAAATTCTCCTTGAAAAATGTCCAACTTTGGGGATAATAGCTCTGACCACAGTAAACTGCAAGGGTTTTAAGATCTTGGTTAGAAGAAAATGATATCAGTGGTCTGTCGTGGCCTCCTTACCCATCCGATCAAAATACGATTGCGACTGTGGACAACATTACCGTTTGGGTTTGATCGAGTTGGATCGATTAAGAGTCTATAATAACATAAATTTAATTATTGTTTCGTCAGAAACGCTTTAATTAGATCAAATTTAACTGCAATGAATATTTTTTTCAAATTGAAAAGTATGAGTTAAATAAATAAGTAGTTGATGTTTGGTCTCGAAAACAATTGTTCAGTTTGGCTAGTGTACTATTCCTTCACGGACATCATTTCTCCTTTAATTACCAAAAAATATTCATTGCAGTTCAATTTGATCTAATTAAAGCATTTCTGACGAAACAAAAAATTAAATTAAGAAATTGATCACACCTTTCCTGGGGCTCGAACACGAGACTTCAGCATCTAATATAAATTTAATTAATAAATGTAAATGTAGCCGCCGTGGTTAGTGTGTTGGCTTACTAAACCATGAACCCTGGGTTCGACACCCAGCTCCGACATTAAAAAAAAAAAGCAAAAGCTCTAAGAGTAACTAATTGTCATGAACATTAATGTAAGTCAACACACTATATACTAGACTTAAAGTAACCACATTTGATGACATGCAAGAAAGAACTAATAAATTATTCCAATTGACAAAGGAATTCGTATAAAATGCCTTACAACAACGCGCCTTTATAAATATTTAAGCCCGCAAACAGATCTTATGTAGAAAGAAAATATAATACATACATACTTACTTATCGTCGTATTAAATGCAAACGGACGTAACTACAGTTTTTGTTTTTTTTTTACAGGAGAAGCTAAAAACCTTAAAATCAAAAATTTTTTAAATCTTGAAAATCACAATTTTTAGGATCGAGATATAAGGATTAATTAGCATTTCTATATAAATAAATGAGTTTGTAGATAAGGTTTTCATATAAATATGTATGTAGTTATATCTTTTGGCATTTAGAAGTACACGCACTTGTAGTTATGTCCGTTTGAATTTCGTTAATAAGATCGCCATTTTTGATCCTAAGAATCTAAAATTTTGTACCAATATGTACGACATTTTGATAAAACGAACCATAATTAATAAAAAAAACTCAATTTCGAAATTTTGTGTAGTTACGTGCGTTTGCATTTAATATGACGATATGTATTTTTATTATTTATTGTACTTTTTAAAACAAGTTTTCAGTTTTTGCAAAGAAACATTATTTAAAAAAGAAAACAAATTTCAAAAAAAAAAATCAAGATACCCCCAATATCCCACTCTTACTTCCACTACTACTACCGTTTTTAGCTTAAATTTAATAACAATCATTAAAAAAAAACCTAAAAAAATACTATAATTAATTAAGTAAAGAAAAAAAGAAAAATTACAAAAACGATAAACATTTGTTCCGAAAATATTATCATTGAGAAAAATTATAACCCTACGTCTACAAGTTCAATAAGTTTGGAAAAAATTATGTTTTCAAATGTATGTACATACCATACATATGTTAACATACGTAGTTGTTCACTTATTTTGCTAAGAATAAGCTGTCCAATTGGATTTTTAAATTATTTTTTTGCAAAAAAAAAAAACTTTTTCGTATGCCATTTTATTGTCTAATAGAGTGCACGTATGTATTCTCGACCAAAAAACATAATCATGAACATAAACTGTTGCTATTATACGGACGCTGATGTTCATGTTTGGAAATATGTAATTATTGTACCTGCAGACGTGGGGTAATAGAGGCAAAACAAAATTATTTAATAAGAATATCTTTTCATCAGAACTCATTTAACAAAAAAAAAAAAAGAAAAAAAAAATCAAATTTCTTAAAAGTAATAAAAATTAAAAAAAAAAAATTATAATATAACAATGTATTTTATTTCTTGTTGAGAGAAAGGGTCAGCCGTCATATACTCTCCATCTATACGAGCCATAGATTTGATATATAATGTCCAAATTTGATCATCGTTTGGCTTGTGGAGCTATCCAAATCCATGTTATGTTCTTTGTAGTCCATCGTTGGTAAAACAATTGTTCGAACAACTGTGTGTTACCAGCAACAGTCATTTTTAATTTGATGCCTTTTTTACATGCCCAATCGCAGAAATAAACGAAATGCACTTGATGAAAAATTATAAATTATGATTTGGTAAACCATACGTAGTTACCACCACCACATTTGCGCTGGTGACTTTTTGTTTATGATAAACATACCAAATCGATGGCTCGTATGGACGGGGTGTGATGATGATTATACCGGGGACTTTAATTTCAAGTTTGGGTTTTAACTTTTTATTCTCACTGGTAAACATTTTCGAAAGTTTGACGAGACTTTAAAAATTAGAAAAATATTAAAGATAAAAAAATAAATTAAATCATTAATATTGTGATATATGTATGTATGTAAGTAGATTAAAAATAATATGGACCTGCATTTAGTTTGAAATTATTTACATACTCACCTTGTAACCAGGGTTACCGTTAAGGAATTTCAGAAAGAGCCACAAAAAGAGTCATTTAAAAAAAGAGGGTCACGAAAAAGGGTTTTTTTTAAAAAAAGGGGTCACCCACTATAAAGTAATAAAAAAAAACTTAAAATGTTGGTCTTTTTAAATTTATTTATGAATATATACACATATGTTATACAACAATCAAAAGAAACATATTAATTTCAGTAGATTGAATAAAAAAATTATTATAGAAAATTTTATATATAACAAATGTTAGAGATCTTAAAAATACTTTTACAAAACTTTTTTTACTATTTCAACAATTTAAAATTCGGATTATTTATGTTTTGTTCTTAATGGGTTTATTTTACTCTGCTTTCAAAAATTAAAATGTACAAGTATATATATGTATATGTATTTTGCAACTTTTATATATGAATATGTTTTAACTCAGCAATAGCTATATTGCAACGGAAATAAGTATTTCTAGTAGGAACATATTCTGTAATTTGCATCAAATTGTTCTCAGATGCTTTTTTAGCATATTCTAAATGGTTTTGGGTTCAGCATGACGAACCAAATTACCTTTTCGACAAGTGAGCAATTGATTGCATGCCACACAGATCGGCCTCTTTGTTTTTTCATCTTGTTTTACCCATTTATATTTTATTTCCCATTCCTTTGAGAATTTTCTGGAACACATTTTCTTGTCTTTCTGATGCCTTGCTTTACTACTACTTTAAGCGCAGTCGGATTATGAAAAAAAAATATCTTCGTCAAAGTTCTCATCGCTGACTTGCTGGCAACTGAGGTTAAATTTTTTTGATTTTATTAAAAATCTAAATAATAAACAGTTTAGCAGATAATAAATTTATTATAATTAATAATTACACTGGTAAACACAAAAATAACACGAAAACAAAAACTGTAGAAATAAGGATTGGATGCCCTATGCAAAACTCTTTTTCCAGCTTTTTGTTGTTGTTGAGTGTTATTAATATCTTGTATTATTACTTACCTTTCCATTGTAATGAGCAGCCAACAGATTTCTAAATTATAAAAGAAATTTGGTTTTTTTCTTTCCACTTGCTGTTTTTAAATAAAAACTTCTAATTTCTTATTTTATAAATTCACACTATTGCACAAAAATTTTTTAATATATATATGTATGAGCCAGTATATTGTTTGTTCGTTTTTTGCAAAGATTTTTTAAGGAAATTTGGAATAGTGAAACTTCTTTATACTTCTAATTTCTGTTAACATTTAAAAAAACGAACTGAACTCACATTCAAAAGCAGTTTCTTATGAAACTTTACATTTCTTTTGTTATTTATTAATACTTATGTATATGGGCAATTTCAAAAATTTTCGACATTTTGATATTTTTTTTTTTCCAATTTTTTTTTTGGATGACACGAATGACGCTTTGGTCACGTGAAGGGTGATATTTTAGCATACCAAAACAGTTCGCGTTAATCATTTATTGCAAACGGCGCGAAAGTTATGGAGGTTTTAAGTTAAAGTCTCTTTAAAAAAATTTTAAGTTAAATTTATTGGTTTATTTTAATAAATGTTGTATGGATGCATGAAACTCATTTCAAATTCATCAGCTCAGTCAAAATTCATCAATGCACTGATAAAATACACAAAAAATATCACATATAATTAAATTTCCTTAACATTAAAAAACGCGAATTTTTGCAAAAATGTGAATGTTTCACCGATTGTTATAATATGTGTTTATATAACGCATAACTAATTTACAGAAAAACAATGTTTTGACTTGCAAATTTAAAAAAAAAAATTATATAAGAATTATTTTTGAGGTTAGGATTTTTTTTTTTGATCTGTAAAATTTAAAATCATGAAAATTTTTTAATGCCTATTCGGTTTTATTATCAAGCTTAAAAAAACCTTTCATTTGCTGTTAATCGTGGCGGAATCTATACATAACTGCAGATGTCACAAAGCAAAATGTGTTTGAAGAAAAATGCCACTGTACCCTCTAAATATGGACCGAATTCAACTGTATTTATATATGATCTTTAGTTCACCGCCGCACTTCATTTCCAATACTTTACATTGATTTTAAACCACGGATTAATTAAAAAAACGCGAAACAAAATCATGATATTTCGCAATATTTTTATTTTCTTTATAAAATTTTTGCGTTTTAAAATATTTTAACGCCTTCTTGACGTTGAGGTGCCATTTACTAAGAAGTTTAGATCACGCAATACCTAAACCAGTTTTAGATAAGATTGCAAATGTCAGGTGCGAAAAACTGTCATTTTAGACAAATTTACGCCAATTCTATAAAAGTTTGAGGTCATCGTTCTCAGCAACTAGCAGCCTGACATCGACGTGATATGGCGCAAATTTTAGCAAATTACACCATCTATTAAATACTGTTGACGAAATGCAATTTTTTTGAACGGCGCAAAAACGCTATAGAAAAAACTGCGAAAATTAAAAAATCTGAACATTTTGGTTTCAAAAATGAACCGCTGTACAACTTTTTCTCAAATAGTAGTATGGGCATAACTTTTATAGTGTAAATATCTACAAAGTCTAGTGACTTTATTTTATATCAGTGAGCATAAGAAGTTTAAAACTAAAAGTAGAAAAGTGATGAAATATGAAAAAACTCTTGTAAATTTCAAGCCTTTTTTTGAGTTTTTCGATGTTTGAGTGCCCATAACTTTTAAAAATAAAGAACTGATGGTCTGAAATTTTGAATTTCCCAGTTTTGTAGTGTGGCCTACCATTCCCTTTTGACCGTTTTGGTCAATTCTAAAAACTGGAGAAATAATAAGCATCTGAACTCAGTTTCAACAAATGTTGAAAATTTTTGAAATTGCCCATATACAAATGCTTTTTTTTGTGAAAAGTATGCATGCCAAAATACATGTTTTTACAAACGTAGTTTTATACCAGAAGTACAATAAATATCAAGAGTCAATAAAGGGTAAAAATTCGTAAAAAGAGTCAGAATGGAGCCATTTTAAGTAAGAGTCATCAAAGTGCCAAGAGGTCTAAAAAGGAGTCAAATTGGCACTTTAGTGCCACCAACGGTAACGCTGCTTGTAACCAAATTATCAATAACGTTTAATTCTTAGTTTGGAAACTATTTATGTACATATCGTCATATTAAATGCAAACGAACGTAACAACATCCCTATATACAACAAATGAGTTTGTATTTAAGGTTTTCATATAAATATGTATGTAGTTATGTATGTCTTTTTGCATTTCGAAATACACGCATTTGTAGTTACGTCCGTTTGAATTTCGTTACTAAAATCGCCATTTTTGATCGTAGAAATCTAAAATTTTGCACCAACATGTATTTCGATAAAACGAAACATAATTAATAAAAAAAAAACTCAATTTCGAAATTTTGTGTACTTACGTCCGTATGCATTTAATATGACGATATGTATGCATATGTCTGATTTAATTTTTTCCTTTTTAAAGGTACGTTTGTATAAAGAATGTAGGAAAAATCGTACATAAAACTTACTGTTTTAAAATTGGAATTACTTAACGATACAAGTACTACTTATCGATACAAGTAGGTATCGATACTTTCCTTGTGATACCCTTTCAAGTAAAAGTATCGATACTTTGCTGGTATCATTTCAACCCTACTGGCTTGACATCGAATACAACACTGTCTATTATATAACACTGAGCCCATTCTGTATATCTTAATGGGGGAATAACCATTTTACTATGGTGAAATTATAGAAGATGATCGCAGCATTCAACAATACATCTGTACATAATTAAAACCGCAGTCACAGTGCATTGTGCCGCAGTGCATAAAAATTAATCTTCGAAGGCGGTGAACTTACACTTACATATCTTAAAAAAGAAAAAATTACAAAATACTTATAGTACACACATAAATAGTTTTCGGAATAAAAGTTAAGAATTATACGTTATTGATAATTTGGTTACAATGTGAGTATGTAAATAATTTCAATTATCACAATATTAATGATTTTTTAATTCTTTTTTATCTGCTGGTTTCTAGTGTCAAACATTCAAAATGTCTACCATTCAGAATAAAAAATTAAAACCCAAAGATATTGTCAAAAAATTGAATTCATTTCCAAATCTTAAGAGATTTTTAGAAATTCTATTAAAGGATGTACCAATCGACACAGTCAGTGTCGGTAAAGCTTTTCAATATCCCGTGGGGTTTAGTAAAAGTAGTCATTATGCTGATCACGGTCTATTTATGGACTATTTTATACGAAAACATTTAGCAAATAAGTTCCAAATGGATTTAATAGATGAAGCAGCTGAAAATGTATTAAAAAGTCCTGAAATTTTCTTTAATGAAGGCGAAAAATATTTTTTGTTTTTTGATATAAAAAAACATTATAAAATTTATAAAGACTCGAAAACCAATGCAATGGATATTATAAAAAGTATTATAATCGTTTCACTGGTAAAAACTATAACAACATATGGTTATAAACATTTTCCACAGAGTCAGATAGAAGTTAATAATAATATGTTACTTGAAGTTAAAAACTACTTTGATAATCTTCGCTATCAAAGTGTCAACCTTAAAACTAATGTAGATTGCAAATATTTTAAAGGTAATGCCGATATTATTTTCAATGGAATTATACTCTACGAGATAAAAACTTCTAAATTTAAATCACTTTCCCTCCGTGATGAAAATATTTCGATAAGAAACTTTTACAAACTCATTTTATATAGTTTCGGGTATTATAAGAAGACTGGCGTAATAATTAAAACTTTTAAAATTTACAATCCCTTATTGGGTTATGAATATAAAATTACTTTTGATGACATTGATATGAAATTATTTGAGGAATGTCTAGAAAAGGATGTAAAAAATTATAAGGCTTAAGGTCTTATAACAAATACAATACACATTTGTTATCTACAAAAGAACTAATTTTTATTATACATATACCACATACATATATCACTTATATATATACAGACATATTTATGTTTTTTATTATTAATGAATTTTAAATGAAGATTATCAATAAATTTAAAAAAAACATATATTGTATAAATACTTACAGCCTTATTTATAATAAACAATTAGCAGGTTGTTGTACACAGTGGTTAAGTTTGTCATTCCTATACATGGAAGTTCTTTCTCAAACGTTATTTAATTATTTGGATTCTCTGACTAGTTATCAAATAGAAGGTATGGAAAGTTTTAATATCAGTCTATATCAGGTCAGTTTTTTGTCCCATATGCTAATGAGTTACTAACTTTTCTTTATACATACGGCCGTTATAGTTTTGTTTACATTAACAACGCCTCGCAAATATGAAAAGAAAAATCTTCCGGCAATGTCTCCACAGCTGTGGTGACAAGTCCTTATATTTGGTCGTTTGTCAAATCCATTTTCAAAATGAAAGGATAATCACACTCAAGCAAAATTCTCAACGCACAAATTAATTTTTATTATTTTTGTTGTATTGAATGGCTGACCTTGAGGGTCTTGCAGGAATCGCAGCCAAGTATTATTATCATTATTAAAAATTACTATCAACATTATTTAGAGAAATCAACTGTAGATTTGAAAACTTATTAACGTTAAAAAAAATATTCATTAAAAAAAAACTGGTTTTGCCAAAAAAAAAAAATCACACATCAGAGGCCTTATTCTGTAACTCTCCTAAGCTAAAACTCTATCGCTAAAAAATTTTAAACTTGATTTAGGACTTTTTGGCTACGAATAGAATTCTTGAACGCTTATTGTAATTAAAAAACGTCATGCCTATAACCTCTTAATTTTTTAATTTTATATATTCTAACGCCTAGCCTGTTTCAAAAACCCAAAATGTTAGCTTAAGAGAATTACAGAATAAGGCCCCAGTATCACCCTCAATTGTTTAAAATAATTATTTCTTGTTGTCTTCGTTATAGCTTAAATAATTCTTCCAATTGGATCTGTCTTGGTCCAATTATCTTCCTTCTTTTTTGGGCTTAGGCCCACAACGCTTAAATTTTGCGTTTTCGATTTGAAATCGCCAAATAAGTAGGTGTTCTGCAAAACCAAAACGCTAAAACTTTGGCGATTTCAAATCGCTAATCTATCCTGAAGAGTTTTGGCCAATTAAATGTAAACTTTAAATAATTATACAATTTATAAATTTAATATGATTTCTTCTAATTTCAAGGAATCTTGTACGTTTTCTTTTGAGATTTCTGTTAAAAATTTATTATTTAAAAATTTGCTTCTTTAATGCCACTTGTCTTGTTTCAATTGAATACTAATTAAAAAAAAAGTCTTAAAAGGAGTTCAAAAACAGTTTTAAAGATGAGTATTCATATCCAAACATCGCCATATGCGTTTATTTAGCAAATATTTCCATTCGTCTTAAAATCGAAAAAAAGCAAATCGCGCATTTGTCAGAACATGCTCAAATGCGTTTTGCGTTTTCAAAATAGAATTAGTTTTGGAAACTTAGCGTTAGATAGATATGTAAGTATGTAGATATTGAGATGTTAGGCGCCTTATATCAATGGGATAAGTTGCTGTCAATTTGATCACTCAAAGGTCAGTGTTATACCTTCACCCTGGAATGATCAAAAGCAATTGCCCTCTCTGTGGGTGGATGTTGGATGTGAGGGGTAAGCATCTTCACTAAGTAGGTTAGCTGTTATCTTCCCAGAAGGTGGCCCTGTACTCCTGATCATTTCTTTCTTGGTGGAATAGATTGAAAAAAATCAGGGCGCGGTTTCTTAACACATTCGGCTTAACTGCGGGAATTCCCGTCATTCTTTTGTCTTCACATAAACTAATGACGGGAAATGCCGCTTATGTTCAAATAAAATTTATTAACCGTCAAACCTATATATTTTTTTTATTGTACAGCAATAGAGTTGCTGGATTGTTAAACTAACCAAACTCTAATTTAAACAATCTTTTTAATTCAATGATAAAAGAGGCAATTCCCGCTTATTATTTTTAAATGCAAAATTTAATTGATTCTCTGGCAGGCACCAGCTAAATTTAATTGCAGCCGAATGTGTTAAGATGGACTGACTTCAGTATGTATATCTTGTGGACATGCAGCCTTAGATCTATGTATAATAATTTTCATAATATTTGCATGTGAGTTTGCTACATATTTGTTTTCTAATGCTTCTACATATTTACATTTTAAATTAATTGTGTTGTTAATGGAAAAGTAAAGAAAGAAATACAGTTCAACCTCGATTAACCTGGCGTCTATTAATCGGTTACATCTCTTAACCGGCATGTGTTCTTTTTATTTTTTCCCTCTATTATCCGTGTTTCACCTCTTTTATCGGTGTTTTACATCTATTATTCGTGCTTTACATCTATTATCCGTGTCACATTTATATGTTTTACCTCTTTTATCCGTGTTTTACATCTATTAATCGTGCTTTACATCTATTATCCGTGTCACATTCATATGTTTTACCTCTTTTATCCGTGTTTTACATCTATTATCCGTGTCACATTCATAAGTATGTCTTATTATGTAAACTTAAATCCGATTGTTCCACTTTTTTTAATCTATGACCATTCCTATATTTTGTATAAAAATATGTGGCATATTTGAATCTATAGTTATGTATGTATATAAATCTAATGTTTAAATCAAAATAAATAAAAAAAAAATAAATTTCTGTATATTTTAATATAACCTTTATTAACCGTGTATTTCTATTATCCATACTCCTGCCATTCCTACAAGAGTCGAATAATCGAGGTTTAACTGTATATGTAAACAAATGGTATTAGAAATGGCTTTTAAGATTAAAAAAAAATATATTATTGATTTGTTTTTGTAAAATTTAAAAATTTTGCAGATTTTACTTTTAAAAATACTGGCTACCCTGTCTGCAACATTCTTAATGGGGGAATAACCGAAATGCTAGATGCACACTTTGACGCGTGTTTACGGAAAACGTTTAGATATTTGGAATCAACAATTACACCATAACCACATTATCAGTTCAGTATTATATACATACATTCATAAGTATTTTTAAATTATAAATTTAAAATTACACATACGTATATACATATGTATGTATGTATGCATACTATATAACCAACAATTGAACATTCCTGGTTACATAAACATGTTCTCTAGTATACGCACACAATTACAATGCAAAATAAGATTATTCTGCAGTAAAGATAGAAAATGAGAACTTTGTTTGAATATTTCAAGATTTTTAGAAAGTACTTTTTTAAACAAAAGGGATCAAACCTAATTTTTTTTAATTTTATGTTTGTTAGCAATCTGAATACCATTAAAGTGTCATTATTCAAGTTTGAACTATATTGATTGAAATTATTGAACAGTTTTAGCCCAAAATCCCCACCAAACATTGATGTTATCGGGTTGCATTGAAAGCTCTTGGATCTCATGTGTTGTTTTGTCCCGAATTCGTCAATTTTGTTTGTTCACTTGCTCTTTTATCCTGAAATGGGCCTTATTACTGAACATGACTCCAATTTTGAACAAAACACTAATTTTGATAATGAAACAACGAAGAGCAGACGATCATGACAACAACCAAGCGAACTTTAGTTGAACCAAATAGCTTGAAATTTTAATTAAAAAAAAGGAACTTTTTTTTTTACCAGCTGACACTACTTGTTGGCAATGTGCAGGTGCCACAATAAACTAGTGGGCAGTGTGATACTATGCTATTGTATAAGTCGTGAGTTCAACAATAAATAAAATATTGAAACAGTGTAAGAACATAATGTTCAAAATATTTGCCATAAGTACTGGGGAGAATATTTTTTACCTTTGGAAGCTTACTCAGGAAATTTAGCTTCTCTCCCTTAAAAAACTATTTAAAATTATGCACGAAATTTCGCTGTATACCAAAAACTAATTAAAAAAGAAAAAATTCTGAAATAAAGATAATATAGGGTGTTTTTTTATTGAGGTATAGAACTTTAAGTTGGCATCACATTTTTAACTGGCGGCCATTTTGTCAGCTGTCAAGTGATTAATATTTAGTTTGGTTTGCCATTTCATCATGAACAGGTTGACAAAAGAACAACGCTTGCAAATCGTGCAAATTTATTTCGAAAATAATGGTTCAGTTCGCGAAGTTTATCGCAAGCTCCGTCCATTTTATGGTCGACATAATCGTCCATCAGAGCAATTAATTCGGTTAACCATGGATCGTTTTCGCACTACGTTTACTCTATGTGATAATACGCATCCGCAGAGACGTCGAACAGTGCGCACCGAAGAAACAATTGCCGCTGTAGAGCAAAGTGTTGAAGAGAACCCGAATGAATCGATTCGCCACCGTGCACAGCAATTGGAGCTTTGTCCATCAACTTTGTGGAAGATTTTGCGCAAAGATCTTGGCTTGCGACCTTACAAGATCCAGCTTGTGCAAGAATTAAAGCCGCGAGACCATGCAATGTGTCGTGATTTTGGTGTATGGGCCGAAAATGAGATTGATCTCGATGCTGATTTTCATCGCAAAATTTTGTTCAGTGATGAGGCTCATTTTTGGTTGAATGGCTACGTCAACAAGCAAAATTGCAGCATTTGGAGTGAAGAGAATCCACATGAGACCCTTGAGACGCCATTACATCCACAAAAACTGACTGTTTGGTGTGCTCTATGGGCTGGTGGAGTCATTGGGCCATACTTCTTCCGAAATAATGCTGGAGAGTCAGTTACCGTTAATGGAGACCGGTATAGAGCCATGATAACCGACTATTTTGTTCCCGAATTGGATGGCATGAATGTGGAGAGTTGTGGTTCCAACAAGACGGCGCTACATGCCACACAGAGCACGTCACAATCGATTTATTGAAGGAAACATTCGATGAGCGCATAATTTCGCGGAATGGACCTGTCAATTGGCCACCAAGATCGTGTGATTTGACACCATTGGATTATTTTCTTTGGGGATATGTGAAGTCGCTCGTCTAGGCCAACAAACCAGAAACGTTAGGGGACTTGGAAGCCAACATTCGTGGCGTTATTGCCAACATACGGCCCCATATGCTCGAAAAAGTGGTAGAAAATTGGACCTGTAGAATTGGCTTTATTCGAGCTAGCCGCGGCGGCCACATGCCCGAAATCATATTTAAACATTAATGGCATAAAATTATCCTTCCAATAAAGCCAAATTGATGGACATTAAAACGATTTTCTTGTGTTTTATTTCAATTCGAAGTTCTATACCTCTAAAAAAACACCCTATAAAAAAGATAAACACTTTAAATCCGAGAGTACCAAATGTAGTACGTATTATGTTGTATCAAGCAGTAACAACAAAGTACGATCAACTTTCCCATCACTGTTCTGCAGTAGTATATTCTGAAAATATTCTACTATTCAGTATAAAGTATGTATTTAAGGAAGTTAGACGTTTTATTTTAAAAAGGGAGAAATTAAAAGATATAAGTAAGTAAGTATAAAAATTCTTTTCAGAATAAAAATTAAACATTTAGATATAATAATAAATTTAAAACTATATGCAAGTCCACATTATTTTTTTATAACTATTCATGATTTTTTTTATCATTAGACTTTCAGCTTTTAGGGTGTCTTCAGAAGTTTAAAAAGGAAAAAAAAAGATGTCTACTAAGACGCCAAATGCCACTGACATTGCTAAAAGTATTTCGAACTCGTTTCCAAATCTTAAGCAGTTTTTCGAAATTTCATTAAATGGAATATTAATCGACACAATTAGTGTTGGGAAATCAATCCCATATCCCAATGGAATTATAAAGCATCAACAATATGGAAATTTTGGAATTTTTATTGATTATTTTATACGAAAACATTTAGCAAATTGGTATCAAATGGATTTAATAGATGAAGCAACTGAACTTGTATTAAAAAGTCCTGAAATTTACTTTACTGGTGACAAAAAAAAATCGTACAACGATATCAAACAGCATTATAAAATTTATAAAGACTCGAAAACTACAGCAATGGATATTATAAAAAGTATTAAAATCGTATCACTTGCATACACTCTAACCTTTCACGATCCGTTGCCAAGGTGTGAAATTGAAAGTGATGATAATATTTTGCTTGAAGTTAAAAAGTACTTTAATAAACTTCCCTACAAAAGTGTCGACCTTAAAACTAATGTAGATTCCATGTATTTTAAAGGTAATGCCGATATTATTTTCAATGGAAATATACTATACGAAATAAAAACTTCCAAATATAAATCACTTTCCCGTTTCGATAAAAATATTTCAATAAAAAACTTTTACAAACTCATATTATACAGTTTCGGGTATTATAAAAAGACTGGCGTAATAATTAAAACTTTTAAAATTTACAATCCCTTATTGGGTTATGAATACAAGATTACTTTTGATAACATTGATATGAAATTATTAGAGGATTGTCTTAAAAAGGATGTAAAGAATTATAAGGCTTAAGGTCTTATTTATAAGAAATACATATTGCATGTATTTGTTATTTACAAAAAAAAATTTTTTATTATACATACATATATAACAGATACATATATACCATTTATATGCATACATATTTATGTATTTTATTATTATAATGAATTTCAAGTGAAGAATCAATAAATTTAAAAAAAAATATATAATTGTAAATATAAATATTTAAAGTTTTGCTTACATTACAAACGCCTCGCAAATGTGAAAACAAAAAAATCAGAATTTTGAGTATAGCCGACATACATATTTATATTTAAGGGGGAGCTAGGAGACCGTCAGAAATTGTCCTAAAAAAAGTGAATAATTAGAAGGTTTTTCATCTATTGCAGTAATTTAATTTTGTTATTCACAAACAATTATTTTTTACAATAAGTATGTGAGTTTCAAGTTTAGAAACAATAGGCCTTATTCCAATTGGCGACGTCGTCATCGTTTTACAACATTTTTGTAATAGAATAAAGAAAAAAATGTTCTCTTGCCTTTAATCTATAACAAAAATGTCGTTAGACTACGACGACGTCGCCAATTGGAATAAGGCCTAATATAATAAAGTTGAAAAAAAAAAAATATGTTTTACTTACAATTGCATCGCTGCGTATAATCAACTGCTACTGATTTGTCCTTTTGTTTATTTTGTTACTTGCATTTGTGGAAGAATAAAAACTATTTAATTGCAAATGTAATAGGAGTAATTATTTTGATTTTTACTAATTTTAAAAATAGCATATCGTTACAAGAATTAAAGAACGCTGTAACTGACAAAAAATCGAATATACGTTTTTGGCTCATTTTTATCAGAAAAAAAAAATACGTTAGGTGGAAGGATTTTCATTAAATCGATTTACAGGACTATGTAAATAGACAGAGAGCTCGTCAGACAGGCTTTCTTAATTTCTATTTGTCTTCCAATTTTTGTGAACTAATTTGTGATAATCTCTCCAAAGACTTATTTGAAGTATCAGAATCCGACTCCTTAATTTTATCATCTGTTATATATTTTAATATCATCTGTTGAATTTTTCCAATGGCTTTGGAACAACCAATTGGGTTTAGAAAATGTAGTTTTATAAAGCTTGGATCCAATTGAAGAGTTGAAAAATATCTATCATTTAATTATCCTAAATGTAAGTCCTGACTAACGAACTACATATTTGGAAATATATGTACATACACATGAATATCTACACTGCCGCTCACTTGAATAGGTTTACTATTTTCAATACATTCAAATTAATTTTTTCCTAAAAGTAATTAAGTTTTTAGTTATATTATTTTCTAAAATGGTAAAATATTCGATTATGTGTGTTTACAACAAAAAAAATTGTTTCAATAATTAATAATTGAATTTTAGTAATTTTTTTCCCAAAACGAATATGATTTTCAGCACAATTTTTTGGGTCATTTGAATAGGTTTACTATCATTAATTTAAAAAATTAAAGAAAAAAATGATTTTTTTGTAACCCTTTTTTTAATTTTTTAAGATTTCTTACAATGCTTGATGATTTATTAAGGAGTATATCCTCCTTTATTCGATATAACTTCAAGAATACCATTTGGGAGGGACCTATAAAGGTTTTCAATTAATGATAATAAAATTTTTGGACCAAGCTTATTTAATTTCTCCAATGAAAGCCTATTTGGTTTCGTATTGTCTGCCGGACTCGTAGACTTTGCGAGAAAGCAAGCCTCATACATTTTCTATAATATTTAAGACAGGGGAATATAGTGGCCCCATCAACATATCGACATTTTGGCTTTAAATACACACTTTTACAAACCTGGCATTGGGTATCGGGGCATTATTTTGTTTAAATATCCAAAGAATTGGTCTAAAAATAGTAGAAAAATATGGAAACACCTTTTCAAGTACTGTTTTGTAATTATTCGCGTTCATTTTTGATGTGAGGAATTGAAGCACAAATGTACCATAATATGAAATCGCCCCCCACACCATTACACTTCCCTCACAGAGACGAGACGACTAAGGTAGCGTTCCTCCTTATGTTGGTCGTGGAAATAGTAGTTGTATCCATCCGGACCTTCCAAGTTAAAAATTTTTTTCGTCTGAGAAGGCAACACGATACCACTCATTTTTATCGTTCATGTGTTCTCGTGAAAAATGAGACCGTGTCGCTTTACGAGCAGCAATAAAAGATGTTTTTTTTTTAATTTTTAGTCTTCTTAAATGTTTAGAACGTCGAATAGCACATCTTACAGTGCCTATGATAGCTGTGATACCCAATTTTTGTCTAATTTTTGCAGCAAAATCGCTCGAATTTGAGGCAGCTCTTACAATAACTCTTCTGTCCGCTTCTGTTGTGGCTTTTTTCGTCAGCCCTTTCATGTTTTTATACTAATCGGACAGATTTCTTAAAAAATTACTTACAACATTCTCGCTGCGATCAATTTTTCTTGTCGATATTCCTATGGTTTAAGCCAGTTTCATTGAATGCTTTAATTTTACCTCTTCCTTCTTCAGTTAATCCCTTGCTGCGCCCCATTTTACGTAAAATATATAAAATATTATTTCAGTAACTTACAAATATTTAAAATTTTAATTATACTATCGATGGTCAAAAGCAAACTAATTTTATTCCTATTGAACCTATTCAAGTGACCCAAAATCTACACCTGTTTTCGCAGCATTTTGAAGTAAAATCAAAAAATAACAAATTTTTATTTATTGTACCGTTATTCTTTTCTTCCTAAAATATGATTATTCATAATATCTCTTAATTTAAGTGAAAAAAAAAATTATTCTCCTAAAGTTTTTATGAAGAAAAATTAAAATATAAGAGCAAAAATTATTAAACCTATTCAAGTGATCGGCAGTGTACATTAAACGTTACCACTTTGTCACATTATTTTGTGATTTGCAAATACAGTGCGAGCTCGATTTTCGCAACCCCCGATTAACGCAACACCCCGATTAGTGCAACAGGCAAATTTTTTACATTACAGTCTTTATAAGTGCAGCGATTTTCAAAAATGAGTCTCAATAAGTGCAACACTATTTTTTTAAAATATATTTACAATGATTTCTGTTTTTATTTCTTGTTCAGAAACGTAATTAGTTTTATAAAAGTAATCATATTTAATTAAAGAATCCCATTTCAATAGCATTTCTCCCATGTTAGTGCTGTCCCAAACACATTTTAAAACACAAATACAAATGCATCAGTTTTCTGTTTTGCAGTATATCGTAGATGGAATTAAAGAACGCTATAACTGACAAAAAATCGAAAATACGTTTTTTGCATAATTTTTTTCAGAAAAAAAATACGCGTCGATTGGTCCCAGATTTCTACAACGAAAATAAATCCACTTACGCCGTTTGTGAAATGAAAAATGCCAGTGTATTTGTGTATTTTCTACTTTTATAAAAGTTTTTTGGCTCTGGTGAATATTTAACGTTTTGTCAGTTACAGCGTTCTTTAATTCCATCGACGATATGTATGTTTACACAGATGCGTAGGCTAACATATTTGTATAATTTCACTTTTTAAAACAAAAAATTGCTCGCTACGCCAATGTTTCCACAAGAAGACTGTTTTTTAACAGTTAGTTTTTTGTTTTTTTTAATAAAAAAATGTCTTTTACAAATAATTTATTTCCTTTTTATTCAAAATGGGGTATTTTCAGGTACAATAAAATGGGGTCGATAATTGCAACTTTTTCGGTAATTGCAACAGGCCAGATTTTTTCAAGTTGCGAAAATCGAGCTCGCACTGTAATTAGAAATTCTTATCGTGACTGAGTGCTTTAAAAATTTCATATGGCAACATTCTCCACTCACATACACATACAAATAAGTTAATGCTTATAATACACAATTATAAGCAGCGATCAAGCAGGGCATCAAGACTCAAAACTATAAGTATGGTTATCGATGCATCGATATTTTAACAACCGATGTTTGCGATGCTTCGATAAACATCGAGCGTACCTAAGAGTTAACACAAAATTTATAAATTTCATATTTAATAATTCACCGCATCACCCATTTCTATGATTACTTTCTTTGTCTTTATTTACGCGTTATATATTTCGGTATTGCAGTTTTAATCAGACAACAGATGTAGTGTAGCAAATCTTGGAATTTTCGATTATAATGCGCTATGATATGTAGTGCAGTGATGTTCTTACGCATAAGCCCATTTTTAAATGTTGAATACAAGAAAAAAGTGTACTTAATGGAAGCCAAGAGACCATCAAATATCGTGTTGGATTATATCTGTAGCAATAAATAGACAGCAAATAATAATCGCAAGCAGAAAAGCTGAGCATTTTCAACCATAATTTATAATTGCTAATTCTTAAATTTTTTTTATAAAATTGAGTTTATTTTTGTAGATCTATTTTTTGTTCCACAGTAGTTTCTACAGTCAATATTATGTTTTCCTTTAATATACAATAATAATTTAATGAATTTCTTAAGGTTAAAAAAAATAGTTTCACTTAACGGGCTAATAAAAATTATTATATCGATGGCTAAATACAAAAAAGGTGTAACTCGATTTTACAACCCTGTGTCAGGATTACGGCCTAACTTCTCGATTTTTGATAACATATAATAATAAAATAAAATAAAAAATTTTAGATAAAAACATTTTAATAAATTAATCATAGTAGTCGCCGTGGTCTAGTGGTTAGTGTGTTGGCTTACTAAGACATGGGCCCTGGGTTCGACCCCAGGCTCTGACATCTTCAAAAAAGAAATATGAAAAAAAAACATTTCTTTCGGCGACTACCTCTCTGCCAGTCTTCTGGCAAAAGCTCTGAGAGTAACTAATTGCCATGAACAAGCTTCTCAAGTCTGTCGTTCGGAGTCGACATTAAACTGTAGGTCCCGGTACTCATGGATAAAAATTGACACACACAACATGAGTGCTGCGAGAAGCTACGCCGTAATCCTGACACAGGGTTGTAAAGGCCAGTTATGTATGTATGTATGTAAATTAATCATTAAATTAATGAATTAAATATTTTTTTATCTAACTCTCGCATTTATAGCAAATATAATGGATTTATTAAGGTCTTTCTTGTCGCTTATTGCATAGAAATTCGTCAAATAAGCCTTTAATAAACGCATTTTACTTTTTATGAAACACGGCAGAAAAAGTTTACGGATTCTATTAAGTTACTACACGACGTCCTTTTTATATTAAGCCATCGATATAGACCTAACAATATTAGTAAATATGTAATCGTATATAATACTTAAATTTGTTAAAATAAAAAAAATAAAAAATAAAATTAAATTATTAATATTTTTTTTTAACAAATAACAGTAAAGAAATATAATGTCTTACACTAACATTGTGTAATGTAATATTTAGGCATTCACAGTTTAATTCATAACTTTTGTTAAACAAAGTCTGAAGTCAGGAGAATTATAAATAATGTTTGAGTGTTGAATTTAAATTAAGCACAGAAGACTGTAACAAATAACATTTTATACTTATGTATGTAGTGATAATAAAGCCAAATTATATTTAAAGACATTGCCCTTAATAAATAATCATTTAAATTTAAAAAAAAAAAAAATAAATATAATTTTTACCTTATCTTTTAAAATGGATTGCATAATTTAACTTTCATACATATTTTAATAAGACCAATCTACTTAACGGCATCTTTAATGCAAACGGGCGTAAGAACAATTTTATTTTTATATGAAGCATACAGGGGTGTCATACAATACAATTGAATTCAATAACGAGAATAAAAATCAATCTGGTATGTGATAGAACTCGATTTCGATCGAAATTGCAATTCTTTCAGAATAACCTTTCCTTTATTACTAGAGCTGTGTCGGTCGCGAACGAACGGGTTAAATTGAACGAATCAGTCAATTGAACGAAGTGGATCAGTCGTTCGTTTGGTCGTTCAATCTATATTTCTTTTTTCTTTGTTTTGGTCGTTCGTTCGTTCGGTCGTTCAATCTAAATTTGTTTTTTTTTTTTGTTTTGGTCGTTCATTCGCGCAATCTAAATTTGTTTCTTTTTTTGACTTGGTCGTTTTTTCTTTGTTTTGGTCGTTCATTCGTCCAATATAAATTTGTTTTTTCTTTGACGTGGTCGTTCTGCCGTTTAATCTAAATTTGTTTTTTCTTTGTTTTGGTCGTTCGTTAAACATTTATTTTGTCGCTTTTTTTATATACATATTGTCAGTATGGCCATTTTGTTAATTTTTAACTAAAATTGGCCATTGTTTCTTAAATGTGAAAATACGTACTTTTATTAAATTGTTTTTACTTTTTTTTAAATCTACAGGAACATTTGTTCTAAATATAAAGTCACAATAAACATTATTATTTTGATTTTATTATTACTTAAAACATTTTTTAAATAATATATAATTACCGAATACACAAAAATTTGTATGGTTGTTTCATGTATTGCATACAATGTTGGCTCGTGAACATCTATTGTATTGTATATGAAAGTATTTTGTGTATTAAACGTCTAAAACCAAATAAGAAAAAGAAAAACTGTATTAAAAAGATGATTTTTACAAACAAAATACATTTTTCTTCCATTTTTATATTTTATTTAATTTGCTGTTGACAATAAAAAGAACTTTTTTGTGTTTTATATTTTTGTCAATAGTTTTCATTGACAATAACTCAGAAACCAATACAACTTTTTTAAAACATATGAAAAAAAGTGTATGAGTTGTATCGAATGTTTATATACAAATTACCAACAACAAGCGCACAACTATTGTAGTACCATACAATCTAACAACGAATACCATGAATACAAGGGTTTTGTAAATTCGGCAAATAAAAAAATATATCGTATTTTTCACACTATTTTTTTATTATTTTTGGAATATATTATATAAAAATTTTTTCGTATAAATTGGAAATAATAATAATTTACACTAATGGCATGTAGTATAATTTAGAAAATAATATTCTAAATATAAATATGTATGTATGTTTATTTTGAAGTATAATTTGTTACAATTTTTATTTATACACATAAAATTAAAAAAGTAAAAACAATTTATGTAATAAAAGTACGTATTTACACATTCAAGAAAAGATTACCAATTTTGATTAAAAATAAACAAAACAGCAGCACTGATAACATGCATATCAGAAAATAAGCAACAAAACAAATATTGAACGAAGGACCAAGCAAAGAAAACACAAATTTAGATTGAACGACCGAACGACCAGAACAAATGAACTTTTAATGACCGATCATTTAAGTGAACGATTTGGCACAGCTCTACACTACATCCTTGATCATTAAAATTTTAAAATAATTAAAACAGTTAAATTTTATATAACTTAGAAAATACAAACAATTTCAATTTCGATCGAAATCGTTTTTCATCACATAACGGAATGTTATATATTTTACCTTCGAAATTGAATTGTTTGCTAATCGATATCTTGGGGTAACTTGAATTAAATGACAACAAAGATTGTTTTTTCGTATCGTTTTTGAAACCTATTTCGACAGCATTGGATTCTATAACACACCTGATTATTTGCTTATTAAAATTTTGGAAAATTAAGAAAAAAAAAAAATATAAATTCAACTCACATTAGAGACTTTAGAGCCGTCTTTTGCAATTACATAGGTTTGATTTTGGGAATGAAAAATTCCGCCTTATAAAATTAAACCATAATCTATTACAAAGTCTTTCCTTGTGCATTTATGGTGACGATGTATATATACTATGAAATACATTATTTTAATCTTTTTCCTGACTCTGCAATAAGGCTTTAATCTCCTGAAATTTATGCATGTAATCAACACTACTTTCACTTATCACTGATAGATTCGAAGAAGGATCCTAAAAAGTAAAAAATAAAGATAATGAATGAAGGCTAAACATTATTGCAGCAAATAGCTTACCAAAATGTCACGACTAGAATTAATCTCATCCAAATGGCCCAATAAACTTGTTAAGGAAAAATCATTTATATTATCATCAAGCCACTTTGAATTCGAAGAAGTTTCTTTTAATAGATGCATAGGTGTCAAACCATTCAAAAAACTTTGATCTATCATTTAAGATATAAATTACCATAAAAAGAAAAGAAAAATCCATAAAAAATTTCTTACTTGAACTTTCATCAAATGCACTGTCCACAGAATGCACTGAGGATGGACCATCTGTATTATCCTGAGCCTGTTCTTGTATATCATTATATTGTTGTTGATGATTTTGTGATGTTGACGTATGTGGTATTTCTTCAAAATCGTTTAGCTCCGGTAAGGCATTTAAAAATGTTGTATTACATGTATTAGAGGAATTTTGTTGAGATCCTGTAGGTAATATTGTTTCGGCTGCTGTTTCCTGCTCATATTTATTAGAAGAATTCCAAGGCACATTATCATTGCTATTTGCCGTAGTTTGGATTGTATTTAATGTTGGCGCTGTTGCTGCAGTCGTAGTTTCGCAAACTGACGTTTGATTAAGATTACTATTCGTTTGATTTGATGAATTAACACTATTACTATTATTGCCAGGTAATAACAGTCTTTGCACAAGTATTGGTCGTGACATTTTTTGGCGGGTTAGCTAAAAACATAAATTATTAAAATTTTTTTTACAAGAATTATAAATGAAAAGGTCAAAAATTATTTTCTTATTTGAAAATTATTTACCGTAGTAAGTTGCTTTACTGGATCAATTGAAGTTCTGCGTACAGGTATCATAGGTTGTCTAAAGATGTTTCCACTACTACTGTCATTTGTGTTTAATTTGCAATTATTCAATGTTTTATTGGCAATAAACGTACGTCCTGAGGAGTCTCTTTCAAACTATAAAAGTGATCAAATTAACAAAAATAGACAACACATGCATATTTTTTTTTCAATTACCTTAACTTTAGCTGCATTATTACGATCGCAATAACACGGTCGTCTGCGCATACGTTCACTTAAATTCGCTATTAATAAAAGTTGTTTAAGTTTATTACTCAAATTTGAAGATTGTACAGAACTGTGCAAACTGCATTCTTCAGACTCATTAACATTATTATTTGTCTGCTTTAAAGTTACTAAAGACTGTTTTGCAACTGCTACGTTTTCGTGAGATTCACATTTTGATAATGGCTGGAAATTTACTTCTTTGTTTTTAACTGGCCAATAATAATTCAATTCTAATTTCGAATCTTGACCAAAAACGACATATAAATCACCAATTGTTATATCACCCGCCGTCAAAGAAGTCCAGCCACTTCGTATGCGTTGTATAACTTCATCATTAAGCAAAGGTTTAAATACTGAACGTGATGCCTTCGCACTAACCGAACGTTTAGTACGTGCTGCAGCATTGAGTTGTGGTGGTATGTAATTTGAATGCGTTATTTCGGAATTATTTTGAGTTGATGACGTTTGCGACGGATGTGGAAGCTGTGTTTGTGCATGACCGTTTGACGCAATCAAATATTCTTTACTATTGTGGATTTCATTTGAATCTGAAAGAAGATCATGTATTTCATCGCTTAATTCATCACCACTACTTTCATTTTTTAGACTATTAAACGTGTCGTTTTCGTGTGCTTCGTCAGCTGTGCTAAGCAAGTTTTCATAAGAATTATCTATAGGTTTGACTTTTTTTAATTGCTCCGGTGATCTTTTTTCAGAACCGCTCTCAGTTCGTAAGCGTTTGTGGCCGGTTGATAAATTGGGGTTGGAAGAGGTTTGTAATGATGATGAATTGGAAGAGCTACATTTGTCAACATGAAGATTATCAGGTTTAGCTTTAATTCCAATACGCTCTTCATACGCAGTAAGACAAATATTAACACTACTTAAGTACTCGGTAATACTTAGTAATGGTCTATGTATTGGTACACCAGGTTTAGGTAAAAAACAGATTTCAGTATCCTGTACAGTTAAATCATTTACATTTGTTGGTGTTGCTAACTGTTGATGTGTACTAGTACATGTTTCTTGAGAATGCAAAAGTTTTGCTTCTTCGGTTATTCTAGCATCCATGCTACGCCATTTAAATTCGAAAGTTTTTATAAAATTGACCAGCTTCTTATGTAGGGGCACTGTTGTTCGGCATCTAGGATTTTGAGCAATAGTTTGAACGCGACCAAATGCTTCCATATTAGCGGGACTTATAATAACTTCTATTTTTGATGGTAAACGTATATCCTCGAGTGAGTCTAAAATATTAATTATTTATTGAAAAATAATTTCTTCAAATAAATATAATTTTCCTATTCTCACCATCCAACTGATTAAGTCTTCTTAAAGCCTTACAAGACGGTGTCTTTATTCGTATATTTTTACCTTTACAACGTACAGAAATGTGGCCTTGATAAATAAGATTCCGTAATTTCATGAAGTGTTTATCGGTAACAAATTGTAGTTTTCGACGCATTTCACCATAATTAATAAGGGCATATAACTCTTGTACTGGCTTACGTACCTCTAAAAAAACATATTTACTTTTATTTAATTCATTCATAAATTTTTAATTATTTTTTGAACATACTATGTATTGCAATTAATTTTTGAGTTATGTATATACATATGTATGTAAATATCAGGTATATAAAACCAACAAGACATTTTTATTTTAAATGTTATAATCAGTCTTTAAATTCTGTCTAGGTATAAGTATAAATAAATAGATAAAAATAAATGTGGGAGTAGGATAAACCTATTTAGGTGTTTCGAATTATAATTCTATAAGTGATAGCGATGCAACCTGGGGACATCAAATAATAATTATTTCAGTTGGAAAAAAAAAATCCAACTAAAAATTTATAGCAGTACTTCACATTTACTTTTTAGTCTCCCTATTATTGTTATGAATAAATAGGTTTTGTAACTTACCCTCTGAAAAACGTATATATTTACAGATCTTATGATAAGTTTGATAGTAATGCTGACGCACTTGGTCCTTTGATTTAAATGAATTATCTGTTGCGGGACTACGACGTTTTAATTTTGTATTAATGAAATTACCAATAGCTTCAAAATCTTTGCCAAACTCATTAAGCGCATCAAAAAAGTGATTTCGCTCAACATTCGACCAGGTGGGACGATTGGCACGCACTTGAGAGGGTGTTTTTTGGGCAGTCGAACGCTCATCCTTACGAGCTGACGGCTCACGTTCATTAGGTGGTGGTGTAACTGGGCGGGTTTGTTGATCTTGACGCATTTTCTGTATAACACGCGCACTTGTACGTGTACCATGACAATTATAAGTAGTCACCGAGCCGAGCAACTCCTCTGTATCCGGCTAACACGTATGAGAAGAGAAAGTGATGCGCAATTTTGTAAAGAAAAATTTATGCAAATTTAAACAATATTATAGATACCTCTTGCTTATTTTTCAAATCTAATTTTTTGTCATTTGTCTCTTTACCGCGAAAAGTTATTTTATTGACATGTGTCGTTGGGATGTTTGTTGCATTAGCAGAACTATCGTTCGTCAATTCGGGAATATTTTTGGCTGTTAGAGCAGCAGCAGCAACGTCATCTTTGGCACAGCCATTGTCGTCATCGTTCATTAATTTCTCCGCAGACAATTGACCTTTATCCATTTGTTGATATTCTTTTCCAAACGGTTTACCTTATATTTGTGGTTTATTGGCACTGACACCTTTTCTACAAGCATAATAAGGGAATATTGAAATTATTTATGCATTAGCGTTTTAAAAAATTAGAAAATTTCACACAAACCTCCTCCTTTAAAGTGCAAGAAAAGACAAAACGAGACACAAAAATACCAAAATGGCTGTCAACAATTGCTTTTTTATGAATTGCAGAACATTTTCTCTAAAATATTTAATTCTTGAGGAGTTTTTCCGACAACACCATTTAACATGAAACTTTACACTTTCTTTTAGAAATGGAATTTTTAGAAAATATGATATTTCTTTTAGTTTATTTATGTGTTCAAAATGAATTAATGCTGCGATTTTTATTTATTGTCCTCCTCTACAATTGAAAATTGTTTTGTTGTATTTACTTGATGAGAGAGTAAACGAAAACAAACAAAGCTGCCATACTATTTATTTGGCAATGGCAGTGTTCCATTCAAAAATGGTTCTATAGACGACCGTCATAATCATGTAACCGAAATTTTGGTAGAATTCGTACATACATAATGAAAGCTACTAATGCCAATGTAGCAATTTTCTTGTTAATCCAGCGATTTATAAATGTTATTTTGCAAGTAAACAACAAATAAAATTTTAAGAGTATTGTTAAAGTCTCGATTATATATAAAAATTGTCGAGTATTTATGTAAATACAAGGGAAGTATTTGGATTTGCAATTGGAAGCTTGGAATTATCGGTTTATATTTAGAAATAATCTACATAAATAAAAATTTTTTAGGAAACAGATGGTAACATTGTCTACAGCATCATAGACATTTTATAGCTTTCACTGTATTCGGAGTTTGCAGCAGGTCATTAACCTCAGGAAAACAGATTATTCCATACCCATCAAAATCCTTGGGGATAATAAAGTGCACAAACAGGTGGGGCTTTGCAAATATGAATAAAATGCATAATAAGAAAAAAGTAAAATTTATACATGAAGAGTGAAAAAATGGCGGATGCGTATTTCTGCACCTCCTACTAGAAAAGTAAGGTCATAGCCGAATTGAAATAAAGATCTACAGTGTAAAACAAACCGAAACAGCTTTTGGCAAACAAGTTTATTTCTAATAGAATTTTGAACGAAATCGTAGAATGATTACCAAAATTTTTCGGTTTCTAATCAGTAAGGTATTACAATATTACTTCTTTAGGACAACAAATATTAAATGGGAAATCAATTAGCAACAGATGCTTATTGCAGAGAAGTCTCATATTCTGAATATTTTAATGAAATCGTAGAATGACTACTGACATTTTTAAACTTTCATTCAATTCCTAAAACAACAGTTATTGAGGAGATCACACATTTAAGTCCTGGGTAAGATTACATAATACACAGTTCAAAACCTATTTATGTAAAGACAGTAAATCCTTATCAATTCACAGGTGGATCCAGTATTTTGCATTTGGTTTGTTTTTGCTTGACACATCCTTATTGCAGCAACGAACGTAGTAATTGCCATATCAAGTTAGCCACGTCCTATTTAGAAAATAAACACACAAAAGAAAGTTGAGCTTTATCAAGTTATCCGCCCCTGCAATACTATACCAGACATCTACGCCTGAAGGATGTTATGTTAATTAACTCAAACTTTTAATACACAATTATACAAAAATTAATGACTTCCATTACTTTCCTATAACCATCTGCATATATGGATAGTGTTCTAGAGCTGATTCGTCAATCAAACAGGTAATGTTTTATCATATAGGTATACAAATAATCCTGGTACAAAAGTTTACCTTTTAAAACGTTATTATCATACTAAGGCCCATTATTTTTTTTTTGGCAATATGTCTTACTATTGCTACAAGACAACAAAATGCTTGTTGTATTGTGTGTGGTTGTTTGTGTTTTTGTAAAATTGAATTGGTCCTTTAAATAGGTCTTGGCTATAACTATTTATATATTATTATTATTATATAGTTATAGGAATATTTCATATGTGCCTATATCTGGGTTATATTTCGAGGGTGGAGGTAATTTATTTCTTTACAAGATGTGCAAGCATAGCCGTGAAAGGGTAATTTATTATACCAGCCTTTCTGGACATGGAATGTGACAATTAAGAATGCCTTGCTTGAATCCATCGCAAAGTGGGTTATTACCATGCTAATTAGTAGGATTATCAATCCCTCTATTGGTGATAGTAAAAAGTCAAGAAAGTGGTCAAGGGTATCCCATAGAAGGAGGAGGGGTTTATTACGACTTCTTTGGCTTTTTGTTATCAAGGTCTATACCGATGGTTTCAAGATGGACTATAGTGTTGGGTCTGTGTGTTCTTATTCGAGGGAAATTCGGATCATTATTACAGTCTTTCCTCTGGCTGTAGCGGGGTTTTGCCTGAGATCTTCTCTATTAGAAGGCCTGCTTGTTGCTGCCCTCTAGGAGGTGTTCGGGGACGCATTTGCATTTGCGTGGATAGCCAGGCGGCACTACTTGAACTTGGATCGTACACTACTGCCTTTCGGTTGGTGGAGAAGTGCAGAGCTGCACTGAACGTTCTGTGCTTTCTCAGACGAGAGAACGACGAGAGACGACGACTTTAATCTGGATTTCGCAATAACGTGAATTTAAGGGTATGTGCGGGCGGATGAATTGGCTTGGAAAAGTTCTGCCTCAAGAATATCCCGTGTCTCGTCTTCTTTCATAGGGAGGCAAGTGACAGATTCTGCAGAATCTCGATGATAACTTAGCTTGCTTTTGGCATCAGACGTACTAGATCATTATTGTATCGCAGTAGTAAAGATGTTTTCAGATTGGTGGCTGTAATTACTGATCACTGGCCAATTAGAAACCACGATCTACAAATGGGTATGCCTAACAACGATTACTGTGGTGATGCGGAGGAGGAGAAGACGATTTACCACTTCCTTTGCAATTGCCCTGACTTCTTTAGATGTAGTTATGATGCTCTCGGTATGTGGATACAGGATATCGCGGAGGTATATGGTATTGATCCGAGAGACATCCTCAAATATCTCAATCTGATTAATCATATCCAGGAGGGATATTCTGACCCATGACCACGGTGTTGCGGTATTTTCAAAACTGTGACGTAGAGTGACACCTTTAAGCAAACAACCAACCCCTGCTTATTGTAAGATTTTGCCCATTTGGATGGACAAAATTAATATCTTGAAAAATAAAAAAACCTAGACTTATGAATTTTGGTACATGGTGTCACTAAGCCAATATTACCCACTGAAAATGGGCGAAATTGAACCACTGTCCCCTATACAACTGCAAAAAATGTAAATCTAATATAATTAGTATTTTTTTATTGATAGTAAAGCGGCCATTAAGACACTTAAGGGCGTTTACACCACATCCAAGCTTATCCATGAATGCCGGGTATCTCTGGAGGAGATTGCGAGATATTCAAGGGTTACTCTTATGTGGGTCCCTAGACACGAGGGTATTGAAGAAAATGAAATAGCTGATGCTCTTTCTAAGGCTGGTTCCACTACTAATTCAATCGAATTCAGCCGCGAGATCGGCATTCTTCTACTGAGGGGAAAACGGCTAATCTCGCACAACCTCCACTTGTCCGCAGATGAAAGATGGAAGAGTGAACCTACTTGCTTAATGACCAGATACATAAATCTGGCCCAACATGGATATTGGTAGAACGAAGTTTCCGTTGAATCTAAACAGAACCCATCTCAGAAATCTTATATCAGTGTTAACGGGTCATTGGCCCATAGGTACTCACGCTATCAGGTCGAAAATACCTCACAATGACTTCTGTAGAAGTTGCTATGACGAGGCGAAGCCGAAACAACGGAACATTTTCTCTGTAATTGTCCCGCACTGGGGGACCTGAGAACAAAAATTCTTGGGTGCCGTGAATTTATCGAGAGATTCTATTTAACTGGAAGTGATTTGAACGAAAGCCATGTATTTTGGGAGTTTTCACGTTTCTGGAGGTCTTACCGGAAACGTGAAAAGAAATGTATGGCGGTCGCAAAAATGCGCAAGATGTTTTCGATTTACCTTAAAGTAAACACTTGGAAGATTAACACAAATATAGTTTTACACCGGAACTATCCGGAATAAATAGTTTTAACTCTACTTGAGAAAACGAGTTGTTTTATTTTTTGCACTTTACACCCCGTCTATATGAACCATCGATTTGGTATATCATGAACAAAATGTCGGCAGAGCAAATGTCAAAATTTTGTTACAATTTGTGTATGAGGTGACTACGTATGGTTTACCAAATCATAATTTATAATTTTTCATCAAGTGCATATCGTTTATTTCTGCTGTTGCGAATGTAAAATAGATGGCGTCAAGTTAAAGATGACAGTTGATGGTAGGATATAATTGTTCGAACAATTGTTTTACCGACGATGGTCGACAAAGAATATGACATAGATTTAGAAAAGTCTACACAAGCCAAATCGATGATCAACCAACGATTTGTTCATGATATACCAAATCTATGGCTCGTATAGACGGGGTGTTATAAACTTCTCACATAAAATTGTTTTAATACTTACAATAGAAATAATTTTCTTTGAAATCTCTGAATGCACTTGTTGACAATGACTGATTTTAAATGATGAAACAGAACAGCATCTTGACGTTTTTTTTATACGAAGTGAATGATGAAACAGAACTGGGGGGCGTGACGTTTTTTTTTTAATACAAATTGGCACATTAAAACGCTACAGAATGAAGTCGTGAAATAGAGTCTATTTTATTTTGACAGCGATGTGTATTACGCTCTCAACAATGTTACCAGACTTATTAAATTACATTCATTTTATAAACATATATTATAAGAAAAGTAAGCACAAAAGAGAATCGAAAAAACATTTGAAAGTTTAAATAAATAAAACATCTTGGGATTTTTTAAATAAAATGAGTGATACTATAGAAGAATTAATTGAATTATTAATTACAACTCGAAACTGACCAATTCACAATGCGTTTTGCTTAGAAGATTGATTAAAATATGTCTAACATTGGATGAAAGCTGTACACCTCTTTGTAACGGATATGTACAAGTACTTTTAAATAAATCCCCTAAAAATTTTCATCCGGCATCATTGTATTTTTACGATACGTAAGAAAGAAAAATGGTGCCTCGTAAGCGCTGGCGAAAGACATAGAGAAACCCAAAATATCGTTCTTTCGCCCAGTGACTGTTTGTTTCGACATTGTTACTTTTTTTAATCAGACATTTTTTTCCAGTTAGATTTGTGATTTACCACACTGTGTCCTAGTTAGGGATGATCTCTGAATGCACTCCCGAGACTAATCGGGATTTCGGAATTTGATTTTAATTAGTAAAGAGGTCTACAAATTTTTTATTTTGTTACATTTTTTTTTATTTATTTAAAACGAATATATGTATATATGGGACATTCCAAATCAAATCAACCACTGAGGGCTCCAGAACAAAGTTACAATTTTATAAACAATTTGCTCCTAGGGAGTGGAGATACGGTTTAGGTATATTCGGAGAAAATGTTTGGGGTAAAGTATTAGTGCGGGTCGGTCTTACGTTTTACCCCTCTAGGGGCTACTTCAGGGCAGTTGTGGAGCTCTTTGTGGATTTTTATTCTTTCCACCCAATGGATGACCCCGATGAGGAGCTATTTGCCCCCATCAAACATCTCTTCTTTTTGATTCATGTATTTTTTTGTTGAAACTCACAAAATAAGCGGTTCTAGCTAATCGAAATCGAAAACTCGTATACTATCCCACCCCTATCAGAATAGTTTTAATCTCACTCTTTTTCGATTTGTTTTTTATTTCTGGATCCAAAGAGAGACCTTCACTTTGAAATTTGTCACAACTGTAGAGAAGAAAACTATCTTTGGCATATTTTTTTTTCAAACTTTTAAAAAGGTGGCTTTCGGAGATAAAGGCTTCCCCGACTTATACGTAAAGAAAATTGACCTTTGACTTAAAAAAAAAATCATGTTGCATATTAAATCAAAGATAATTTAATACTCTTTCAAATCCGACTTTTACGAGATGCATACCCATAATAATATTTTTTAAGAAAATTACAATTAAGTAAGTATAATTAATTTGAGGTGGTTAAACCCATATATGTAGCAGTATCCACAAACATATGTACATACATATGTATATACATTAGAGCGTTCCACCTAACAAAGAAAAAAAGTTTCTCCGTACCGCCCTTAATATAAAATATTTCTGTAGGTTTTACAAAAAATTTTTTTTTCTGAACGTAGGGGTCGTCTTATTAGTTTTTTCGTTATATTTTAGGCACTTACAGTCCGATCTTAAAGTATGATATATCAGTCTTTTTGGTCTTCTCGAGGCAAAAATATTGATTGATTGGTTGATACTTAAGTAGTTTCTTTTTGGCTGTTTCTTGCATTTATCAAAATATTCCATAAATTTAGATATAACAATGCCCTAGATTAATTAATTTTACATGAGTTAAATTTCTCAAAATAACCCACTAAAACACATAAACTTCCATAACACAATAATATAAAAATCATGTGCATACTTATATACTCGAATGTTTCACCTAAATTTAACCACATCGTCTTGTGATGAACCCGTGATCATATAATTTATAGTTTTTAAAGCTAAATTTCATGACTTTAAAAATTGATTATTTATTAGAATTTAAAAATAAAATAAATATGAATTCAATGCATGTAATAAAAGTCATTAAAACTAGTTACATAAATTCTTCTTGAACACTTCCTCTCTATTTGGCTATAGATATTTCACACATTTTTGTTCAATTTCTTATAAAAGTTCCCTCTTAGACTTAAAGTACATCAAAACAGAATTCTTGAACACTTTTTTTTGTAGTCATTATTTTTTATTACATTATATATCATACACATATAGTATATATGTATATACGTTAACAGACAATATATTAAATTATTCTAATACATAATTATGAATTAATATTGTTTTAAACAAAAAGAATGTTTGATTTATAGGAACTATTCTCTGTTCAACTGTAAACTTAAGAACTAAATAAATAAAAAACGTGTCAATGAATAATTAATGTAAGAGTGAGTGAGTATAACTTAATTAAGCAAAATCGTAGCATAATTATATTTCCAAAAAGGTTAAAATATCTCGAGGAAATACCAATAAAAGGGTTCTTTTTTTTAGTTTTATTCTTAATTACATTGTAAACATGGCTATAATTAAAAATAATAATACCGCAATGATGGCCACTAAAATAAAAAATAGCTTGCTCTGAAATTGAAAGGCAAAAAAGAAAAAGAAAGAGATCCGTTGAATTTTTTTTCGTGTTTCGTAGGATCATAGCTTAGCAAATACTACAAACTTTTCTATTTTTTGTGTGTATAATTTCCGCTTCTCGAATATCCTTAGCACCCTCTTCCACATAATTTCGTGCATCGTTGAAATGTTTTTCTATGCGCTGCATAATAATGCTCTAGAAAAAACGAGAATAATTTAAATATGAATGTAGTATATATGTACATACATACATATGTACATAAAATATTGATTATTTTAGTTGCATTAATTAGAATAAGTAGAAAAGTTATTTATATATTCGAATAATTTTGTTAATAAAAGATTGTTTGTGTCAAAAATTTAAAAAAGTTTTAATTGCATCGGGTTCGTTTTCACAAATACTCAGAAAGAAGAGAGAAAATTGACAGTTCGATGCAGAAAACTTACCGGACTTACTTGCCAGTAAGCATTGTTTAAGAAGCATATGTAGTACAGGGTTTTTCAAAAGAGACGCTACAAAACTAAAGCGACAGGGACAGCAAATACCGCAATATTTTTTGCCGCTCTTTCGACATTTCTCTTCAGTAAGGTTTGCCATTAATGATGGAAAGATATACGAGCCAACAACGAGTCGAAATTATTAAAATTTACTATCGAAATTCGGAGTCAGTTGCCTGAACGTTAAGAGCGCTACGTCCAATTTATGGTCGTCATAATCGTCCCAGCAGATCAACAATTGATCTTCCAGTGGAAAAATTTTAATACACAGTACAAAATATTCCCGTGCCAGTGAGACAAAGAAGTGCCCGTAGTGTCGAGATTATTGCTGCTGCTAAGGCTTCAGTTGAAGAAAGCCCAAAAGTGTCTCTCACACATCGTTCTTAAGCGTTGGGCAACTCTGTGACGTCGTTGTGGCGAATTTTGCGAAAAGATCTTGGCCTACATCCTTAAAAGATCAAATTGATGCAAAAACTGAAGCAGCTTGACCACCAAAAGCGTCGTATGTTCGTGAATTGGGCTGAGCAGCAACTTGAAAATGATTCGGATTTTTATCGAAAAATCATCTTCAGCGATGAGGCTCATTTCTGGCTGAATGGCTTCGTCAATAAACAAAATATGCGTTATTGGTCAGACAGCAATCCACACGTACTCCATGAGTCGTCATTGCATCCCGAAAAAATTACGGTTTGCTGCGGTTTATGGGTCGGCGGCGTCATTGGGCCGTACTTCTTCCGTGATGATCAAGACCGGCACGTTACTGTGAATGGGAATCTCTACCGTTCAATGATAGCCGAATATTTTTGGCCTCAATTGGATGATATGGACTTGGAGGACATGTGGTTCCAACAGGACGGCGCCACAAGCCACATAGCGAATGTCACAATTAATTTATTGAAAACCAAGTTTGAAGAACATGTTATCTCACGAAATGGTCCAGACGTTTGGCTGCCTCGATCGTGCGTTTTGACACCGTTAGACTATTTCCTGTGGGGCTACGTCAAGTCTATGGTCAATGCCAACAAGCCAGCGACGATTGATGAAATTCATACGAATATCGAACGTGAAATTGCAGTAGTATCGGCCGATTTATGCTTTAAACCGTCGAAAATTCGGTTCAGCGCCTGGACTTCTGCAAGCGTGCCCGTGGTGGTCATGCAAAAAAACTCGAGTTCCATACATAATGGCATCGAACGTACTTTTACAGGAATAAAGAATTTCATTGATATCCAAAAACGGTTTTGCTCTATTTTAAAAAAAAACTTTTGTAGCGCTCTTATTGAAAAGCCTGATATGTGTGTACATGAATCTAGATTTAAAATATCTCTTCATGTGTTGCGAGTTAATAAAATTACAACTTAAATATTTAACATATTGTTACATATATCTTTTAATATCTATATAGTTTTTAACTCCACAAACGTGCAGTGGAGCTTTTTTTTTGGTATCACGGCGACTTAGAGCCCTAGCTACTTAAGGTTCTAGTCGTCATTGTAATTTAATTGCAGCCCATTCTGCATAATTCAAAAGAGGTTTAAACGAACATTTTCGAAAGTTCGATATTTTATATGACAATTACCAACAACATTAATTACCTGATCAATTACCAAAGTTTGTAAACGTATAAATAATCCATGCACTTCTTCTATAGACTTTTCCAGTTTTTTTAATTCGCCTAAACGATCTTCAAGGGCTTGTAGTGTTTTGCGGGCATGTTCTGTTTCTAAAATCTAAAAGAAAAAATAATTTGTTTGTAGACAAAAAAAGGCCTTTCATAAAATATTTGTTACACTTACATTACTGGTATATAAATTGGTAAGTTTATGAGCTATTAAGGTATCAATTTCTTCCTCTGTTAGATCATAATTTACTAAAATGTTAAAAAAAGAGTATTTAAACATTTATTTTAAATGTATTTGGAGAAACAAACAAAAATAATTTGATTATTTTTTGCACAGTTTTAAATTGGGAAAACAAAAACAGTTCTACAAAATTATTTTGCTACCAGTAGCGTGATTCAGTGATATACTACTACGAACAAAGAACAAAGCAATTTTACGGGTACAAAAAAGTGTATACTCTCCCCCCCGTGTGTCTTCTCTCTTACCAACCTGCAATAATTTACGACAATCGTAAGTAAAAGCTAATAAATACTGTTAAAAAGAATGCGATTACTGTTAGAATATGTTACTGAATTATGCCACAGGTCAGGATAGCTTATAAACGAACTAATTCAATTGCGCTATATAAGATTATGGTAGTTACTGTGGTCTAGTGGTTAGTGTGTTGGCTTACTAAGACATAACCCCAGGGTTCAAACCCCAGCTCTGACTTCTCGAAAAAAAGAAATATAAAAAAGAAAATATTACTTTTGGCGACTACCTCTTAGCAGTCTTCTGGCAAAAGTTTTGAGAGTAACTGATTGCCATGAACAAGCTTCTCGACTTTAAACTGTAGGTCTCGGTACTAGTAGATAAAAAATTAAAACACACAACATGGGTGGCTGCGAGAAGCTAGGCTGTAACCCTAGGCTGTAACCTTATGGTGAAAGAATTTAGTCCAACAAAATTTATTGAATTGAACAACCCTGAATCAGTAGTTCGCAAAACGAATATAAATTTTAGAATAAAATAATTTTTAATAGAATTTTAATTCTATATGTCTTGTGATTTCATTTCGAAAACGGTTTTCTTTTTTTGATAGATCAAAATACGAACTTTCTCAATTGATTCGTCATGGCTCGAATTCGTGATTTCATTACACGAAGAAGTGGTTCGATTTACGTGAAACATGCATGATTTTGACATTAGCGGTTTATAGAAGATCATGTTTTTTCTGCGAGGATTTAGTAAAATTGAACTCATTTGAAATTGTATGTATTGACGAAAACAATTTTAATTTGAGTACCATTCATCATGATTTCAAATGTGAAATAGGAATGAATTTAAAATAAATTCAATTCATATAATGATTAAAAAGATTCTGAAAATTATATTCTTCTTCAACCACTGCATTTTTTTGCAGTGTACTGCTAATAGGATGTGAGAAATGCGCGTTGGTCAGTTCAAATAATGTTTCATTTCACAGCATACATTGGCGGAGTTTTTAAATCAGTATGATAACACCCGTTTAAATTTATAAGCGATCATAATAAATCTTGCATAATATGTATTGTATTTTAAAAATTTTAAATCCGAATCATTAATAACACTAATAACTAAAATCTAAATTACCCACTCACATATTTGTGATTGTTTGTGAAGATTATCTTTTAATTTTTGTTCATATTCTTGGAAAAATTCTTCATTTTTACTCCAGATTAACACGTAACGCTGAAAAAAACCATAATACAGCCATCGTTTCATACGGGCAAGTGTTGTATAGTCGCTTTCAGTTGGTAGATCCACTTCAATCGCCTGAAATTTACTCATCACATTATTACCAATTTGTACAGTATTTTGCCGAAGTTTATAAAAATCTCTATCTGAAACAAAATTATAATTGACAGATATTAGAAACGATGTCATGCTAACATTTGATTTTAATAAGAGTCACATTAATTTTTAGTATTTTGATGTATTGAATTAAAATAAAGTAAGAGTGGATATTAGATTATTTACAATAAAGCAAAAAGCCAACATACGAGTATTTCTCATGCGATAATTTTTGGTTTTTAATTAAAATGCACGTGTTTTAGTAATTATTAAACATTTTTTTATCTATTGTTATAAACATTGCTAGACAGGTACTCTAAACAACTTACCATTAAATTGTTTGGCATTTTTTGCTTGAGTCATTATTTTCATTGACTCAATATTGTGCAAAATCAGATCAAATTCATAAAGTATTTCGCTATACTGAAATCGTATAGAAAAAAAAGAAAATATTTTAAATATTTTTTATTTCAAATGGCATAGAGATATTTTATTTTCAACTGCTATCGATATTTTTGGGTCAAACAGTATAGGATAACACGGTAGAAAACTTTAAATACTCATTCGATAAAAAAAATTTAATAAATCGGTACAAGTACTTTCGTATTTTTTCTTAATATTGTGCGCCATCTATTAGATTAAAAGGGGAAGAGTTCATAAGGGATACATACATATACATAACTGGCCTTTACAACCCTGTGTCAGGATTACGGCCTAGCTTCTCGCAGCACTCATGTTGTGTGTGTCAATTTTTATCCATGAGTACCGGGACCTACAGTTTAATGTCGACTCCGAACGACAGACTTGAGAAGCTTGTTCATGGCAATTAGTTACTCTCAGAGCTTTTGCCAGAAGACTGCTGAGAGGTAGTCGCCGAAAGAAATATTTTTTTTATATTTCTTTTTTTGAAGATGTCAAAGCCTGAAGTCGAACCCAGGGCCCATGTCTTAGTAAGCCAACACACTAACCACTAGACCACGGCGACTACATAAGGGATACGACGAAAAAATCAATACTATCAGTTACCATGAGAATTAGTTCAAACAATGCGCTCCTAATTAAACACAAGACACAAAACCACAAGCCTGTATTTACAAAAAAATATTTTGATTTATTTGAATAACAGTTTTTTTTTAATTTCGTTTTATTGACTGCACTAACTCGAACATAGCGCATCCATCAGTTATGAGAGTGAAATTTAGAAAACAATGCTAGTTCTGGACAAGTGAAAGGGATCGTGGCCACTTGTACTCGACTTCGAATAAGATTCTGAATTGATTTTGCGTGGCTAAACTTAATGCTTCTAAGTCGACCGGTTAACTTGCATTTTGCAACCAAAACCAGTTGGTTGGTTTGTGTAGTGATCCAAAGAATACAATTAGCAGTTTCTTGCTACATATTCGTTACCAACTTGTTAAAAATGGAAGTGAGCTAAGCAACTATAATCAGTCCGTGTGATTCAGAAACGTCATAAGTCGATCAATAATCACAGTAGCCAGCTCCTCAATATTTTTTCCGAAAACGATAATACAGCAGGGCATTCCCAGAGAAAATGAAAGATGGTTATCCTTTTTACCCGTTGCTTACGAATGTGGCAGTACGTATTGTATGGAATGCTCATCTTGGCTGCTTGTTCCCCAATAGCCCAAAAACTATTTCTAACAGCTTTGATCCTATTGACGTTTCAACGGTCTGGTTCTTTCCAAGCCATATTTTGTCTAATGTGGCCTGCTGATCCTACAAGTCCTTAGACGAGTCTACCTTTGATCTGCGACAACTGCCATTGGTAGGAAAACTCCTCATGAGTTTTGTCAATGACAGTTCCACGTCTCGCCAGCTCGTCTGCCCTTTCGTTTTCCTTAATGTGCCTGTGTCCCGACACGCTAAGTGACAGATCATTTGGGATCTGCCCCAAGATGTTAAGGCCGCTTCTGCTCTGCTTCACTAGTTAAGAAGTCGTCACAGCCGAATCTAGTGTCCGGCGGATAGCGATATTGTGCTTGTACCCGAAATCGGTGGGACTAGTTCACAGGCTATCCGCATCGCCAGCAATTCCTCCTGGAAAACACTGGAAGTATCGGGAAGACGCACAGGCTCTGAAATTCCACTCTATCATAATAGATACCAGCTCCATCTTATAACTATCATTGTATACAGTAGGTTTAAAGTTAGCCAACGGAAGAACCCGTCTTCATTCCCCACTGGAAGGAAATAAAGTGGAAAGTTCTCATTTAATGATTCCACCCATGTAGTGTAATCCGTCTCACCAGTGTACAATCTAACAATCATCCACCTCCAAATCATTCAACGCCCGTTATATAGCCTCAGGGCTCGCGTTATTGAAGACCCCTTCAATGCCCATAAAGGCGCCATAGTGCATATATCAGTATATCGTCGAATGAATTCATAGAAACCTAACATAGAACACATTTTATAGGAGAAACTAAATACTTTTGAATAAGTACTGCTTTCACATAGAAAATAAATCCAAATTCTTGTCTTAAATCGTCATTTTTGTCCGCAGGAGTGTAAAATATTTTAGAAACGTGTATGCGTTTTGATATGGTGCATCGTAATCAATCAAAAATTGATTTTATTTTTTTTTTGTAACTTATATGCACCTTCAATAATATGTATAGGGTATAATAAAATTATAATTTTACATGTGCATGCAAATTTCAATAAAGCATTGATATTTGCAGTAATGAATAAAAAAAATGAAATGTTTTACTTCTATGACAAGTATCATAACCAAAACTTGATATACATATGTGTAGTAAGTGTGTATTTACATCAGGGATGACGATAGGGATATTCCGAATCCCGAAATCCCGGGATTTTATTATGTCTGGATATACACTTTTTTGCTTTTGCCTAAAGCTTCTATGTTATGGAAATTAGAAGACAGACTGAAATGTTTTTTTCTCTCTTTTTTTCATGCATAGCAGAACAAAAAAAAAAAAAAAAAACTCGTGAAATGAGAAGAATATGAAACAACAAGAGATAATTACGAAAAGTAGAAAAGAGAAAGGAAATATGTCCGGTACCTTAGACTGCATTTAGTTTGAAGAAAAGGGTAAGGTTAGGAAGTCAGAATCGTTTTGTGTTCCGTACTCGGCGATACGCTTTGTTGACATTCTTCTATATGTTTTAACACAGTGCATACATATATACTTACATAAAATAAAAAACTCGTCTGTTTGTCATTTCCAAGTATAAAACATACATACATACATACATAACTGGCCTTTACAACCCTGTGTCAGGATTACGGCCTAGCTTCTCGCAGCACTCATGTTGTGTGTGTCAATTTTTATCCATGAGTACCGGGACCTACAGTTTAATGTCGACTCCGAACGACAGAATTGAGAAGCTTGTTCATGGCAATTAGTTACTCTCAGAGCTTTTGCCAGAAGACTGCTGAGAGGTAGTCGCCGAAAGAAATATTTTTTTTTTCATATTTCTTTTTTTGAAGATGTCGGAGCCTGGAGTCGAACCCAGGGCCCATGTCTTAGTAAGCCAACACACTAACCACTAGACCACGGCAACTACAAGTATAAAAGGGGTCTAACTAATTGCCGAAGATCACTTAATACCCCTAATGTTTTTTTTTAGCTCTTCTTAAAATTACTCGAATTGAATAAAATCAATGTAGGGTATCTTTAAGTTGTCTTTCATTAAAGCAACCATATTATTTATTTATTTTTTATACCTATTATTTATGTTTGCTACGAATTTTTTCTCTTTCTATTTCTGTTCGCTCTCTTTCCGTTTTATTTTCACATTGTTTGTGACGAAATTTTTCTCACAATGTTGTTATTTGTTGATCTTGAATTGAATTGTTTTTTCTAAACAAATTATTGCAATCATTGTCGGTCAGTCAGTCTATCTGTTCACTTACCATATTTAGTAGAGCTCCCATAACCGGACTGTGGCAACGTTCATAACACTCATCTACCTCGTCATTTTCTATCAAAACCAAAGATTCCGTGGAGACATGAAACGAACAAATCTCCTACGAAATAACGGTTTTTATTATTTATTATTTAAATAAAATCAATAAAAATGAAAAAAAAAAGTAAAAGCAAACCTCTGGTTTAAGTTCTGGCAAACGATCACGTATCATAATGATTCTTTTTATATGTAATTCTAAAAATATTTCAACATTTGACTCATTTATAAATAATTAACTAATTTTGTTAAACCGCGTTTCTTTTTTATAAAAAATTATTGTTTTTTTATTTTGTTCTTTAACCGCTTTCCTCTGTTTTTTCTTCTTAATCTTGTCGCAGACTGCGATAAACTAATAAATATTTGGATCTCTAGAGATTTTTCCTCTCAATAAAATTAAGAAGAATAAAAACAAAATAAATAAAATAAAAAAAAATTATGTTTGTATTTGTTTTATTGCTGTTTTTTGTTATTATTTTATACTTAAAACAAAAAAAAAAAAAAAAAACCGCAAAAAAGCTAAAGCAAACATATCGCAATAGTTGCCTTCCTTCTATAACGTTGTCGCTCGGGAATTCCCTTTAGAAATTAATTCATAACAAATAAGTTTGTGACCGTAAAAACTAATTTCGCTTCATATGTTCTCCTACTAAGTACAATAATTTTTAGGTATAAGAGTTAATAAGTATATAAGTATATGTATAGTTATCACAGTCATATAAGAGTGTATTTTAAATTGCAATAAAACATACTTACATACCCAATTACACACGTACATGCACTTTTATTAACATAAAATTGCATGTTGAAGGGAAAAATTTGTATGGGAATTACCAGGAAATAATTAAAAAAATTAAAAGAAATAAAGTTTTATATATTCTTACTTTTTAATGAAAAAAATGTAAGTAAGGAAAATTATTTCCAGTTAAGTCTTATGTACTCGTATGATAATGCCCTATACCGCAATGTGCTAAAGTAATAACAACTTTACATGACTAATAATGCTGTCAAATTATACGAGTTTTAAAATTGTTCAAATAACATTTCTTACAATACATTTATTTAGCACTTATTTGACAAATTTATATGGAATATAATATGTGTAGTCGCCGTGGTTCAATGGTTGGTGTGTTAGTTTACTAAGACGATAGCTCGGCGTTTTCAAACCTCAGTTCTCACATCTTGAAAAAAAAAAGAAATAATAGTCTTCTGGCAAAAGCTCTGAGAGTAACTGATTGCGATGAAAAAGCTTCTCAAGTCTGTCGTTCGGAGTCGACTTTAAACTGTAGGTCCCGGTACTCATGGATAAAAATTGACTCACACAACATGAGTGCTGCGAAAAGCTAGGGCGTAACTCTGATTCAGGATGGTAATGGCCAATTATGTATGTATATATGTATATTACGCTCTGAACTTCTACGAGTAATAATAACAGCAAAATTTTACTTTTGTTTCTGTTAGAATATAGGGTGAGTGCTTCTAAGTTCAGCATGTTCCATTAGACGGAATTTTTTTATTTAAACAATTATGTATTACGAAAATCGTTAATTACGAATATGTATTACTATAATAGGAGTAAATAATACTCGTATTTGAGGCCATGATACACTATCATACACAGTACGATTCATTCGCATGAAAATCTTATCGATTTCTTTCAAACTTTTAAAAGTCGCATCAAAATGGTAACATCACACCATCACTCAAAATAAGATGCAAAGCATATGCAGAGTTGTGTTTTACTAAAATCTTATAAAACGCTACCCTGATCGCATGAAGAAAAAAATTATTATGAATTTTTTCAAAAGATTATGAATATTTTTTTTCAAAATGGGTGTTCTGTTCGGGAAATATAAAAAATTTTTCATCGTAAAATCATATTCAGCGATGAGGCTCATTTCGGACAAACAATATTGTCGAATTCGAAACGATACCAATGCACAACCGATTCAAGTGCGTCCAAAGTATACAAAAAAGTTACGGTAGTGTGGATTCTGGGCTGGCACTGTCCCGCCCATCACATTCAACGACCAGCGATACTTCTTTCGGCGACTACCTCTTAGCAGCCTTCTGGCAAAAGCTCTGAGAGTAACTGATTGCCATGAAGAGTGCTTCTCAGGTCTGTCGTTCGGAATCGACATTGAAATGGATAACAATTGACACAGACAACATGGGTACTGGGAGAAGCCAGGCGTAATCCTGCAGCAGGGTTGTAATGGCCAATTATGTACATATGTAATAAAAAAAATTAAATTTCTTAAACAATAAAAAATTTTTCTTATTTTTATTTTTGTTTTCATAATTCTTTGGATTTTAATACTTTTCACATAAATAATGTAAATTGAAAACATAAATTAGAATTAACGCTACTTAAATTAAAATTACAGTGGGACATCATCACAAAAAAACACCAATTAAAATGAGCACCAATAATATAACAATTGCTATTAAAATGAGCATCACCTTTTTCTGCAATTAAAAAGCAAAATAACACTGCACAACTCATTTTTCAGAAATAAAATATAAAACAGAGGTATTACTATGAAATGATTACCTTTATAGCTTTTTTATGTAATTTATCAGCCTTTTCCAACTCATCAGCACCCTTGTCAACAAATAATGTTGCTTGTTGGGCATGAAACTCTACGCGTTGTATGGTTTCACTCTGGTAATAGAAAATTATAACATATACTTAGATACACATCATGTTTTAAGTATTCCTTGTAAAGCATACCTGTTCCATGACTAAACATTGTATTCTTAAAAATAAAGCATGAACTTCTTCAATGGATTTCTCTATTTTTTTCAATTGATTAAAACGATCCATTAAATCCTGTAGGGTTTTACGTTCCTTTTCCGTTTCTTCCAAAATCTAAATTGTTAGAAATAGAACAATCGCGAGAGAAATCTATATTAACGATAACGATTTCTTTTAACAAATTTCGATAGAGGCAGTCTATTTAAACAACTTACATTTCCCACAAATAAACTGGTCGTTTTGTTGGCAATCAATTCTTCAATTTCTTCTTCAGTAGCATTACAATTGACTGAAAATGGTAAATTGATTAAAAAAACGTTTTAGCAAATGGTAAAGATTATTTCGTATAAAGCAAAATAAAGAATGTTTTGTTTCACTGTGCTTTAAAGGTGTGCCCAGGGTTTAAAGTTAATAAAATATTTAAAATTTCTAAAGCAGCATTTTAATAATTTAAAAAGTCTTAATATTGTAAAGCTGTATATACAGTTTGAGGAGTTATGTCCTGACCTATTATTATTCTATTCATACGCCTGTACACTTACATTATTTTTAAAGTAATCTGTGTCTTATTGAATCAAGAGATTTATTGTTTTATAAGAAATATATACGAAATCTTTTGTCTTTTCCTTTTTTGTTATACTGATAAACTTTGCAATGCATCGACCAGGGCCCATCGGCGACACAACGAGGGGCAGGGATCCCATAATCTGATCCCAGAGCCATAATTTACTACGACCTTGGCATCAGCATTCCGCACGCCACCAGTGAAATGACCCCGATTTAGCTGGATAAGCAGCAGCGATCCTTGCTTAGAAGGTTAAATAATATCCAGTTTGATACCACTACCAGGCAGGGATCCTATAGACAGATCCCAGGGCCATCTTTGCCTCGATCTATTGCCATAAGTTTAGACTTCTGGCCACGTACGTTCGAAAGTTGGCGAGCTGCAGGAGACTTGGGATATCTGATTTCCATAGTACCAGATTAAGACTTCTCTGGTCAGACCTCGAAAGCATCTACAAGAGACATCTTCTTCCTATTTGAAGCGCCAGGCCACTAAGAGCTATGTTCACTCCATATACCCCGAGAGCACAAGCATTTGGTTGTAAGAACACCAGAAGCCTATCCGTACCCCAGGGGGAACGTCTCCTTATAAATCGATATTTGTCACATATGACATACGTTAAGTATATTAGGTTAAGACTACGAAAAGCACACAGCAGACACATTATTATCACAAAATAAGCTAATTACGCGTAAGATCACAATGCTTAGCAGTTAGTTGTGTTAGTGCGCTATGGCCGATCTTTCCAAACAATATCATTCTCTTGGGTGTATCGAGAGGAAGAGAAACAAACTTCTTTGTCTATCTTATACCTCTTCGTACTTCTAATGCATAGGAGCGAGACAAATTTCTTCGTTGTCCAAACGCGCTTTACTTAATTTGGGTCTAATCCACAAACTTTTAATCCCATTCCAAACCGAGGTTCTTTAGTTTCAATTGGACAAAATCTGTGTAAAATACACTGAAAGTTAAGTAAGTAGAGTGAGCAGATTTAATTTATAGGGACTTTTACGGAACTCTATAAGAGTTTGCAGTTCAATAGATACTCGTATTCCTGTACTTAGAATATATCCATATATTGACCTTTTGGTGCTTTATGCTAAGGGATATATAGTAGGGTGGGTCAATTTTTTTGCCTACTAAGCGTATAGCAAAATCGTAATCTACGAGAAATTCTAAGAACTTTTCCCAAAGAAACCATGGTTCTAAAATCAAAATCGAGCTTCCGGTTTTTTACGAGAAAATTTGGTGTTCAGGTCATCCGAAAATAATGCTTTTTTTTGGAAGTATTCATTGCAATTGGTGAATAGTTGATCTGTAACGCTGGAAGAGGGCTTATTTTAAAGAAAATTATCTCAGCTTTCTATATCTGTCCTCATTTATAGAAAATTTTTTACCCAAAAAATGGTTTTGGAGGTTTATGTCACAATAATAATAGTTTTAGGTTTTTAACAGTTTGACTATTATTATTTTGACATAAACCTCCAAAACCATTATTTGGGTAAACAACTTTCTATAAATGAGGACAGATATGGAAAGCTGAGATAATTTCCTTTAAAATAAGCCCTCTTCCAGCGTTACAGGTCAACTATTCACCAATTGCAATGAATACTTCCAAAAAAATAGCATTATTTTCGGATGACCTGAACACCAAATTTTCTCGTAAAAAACCGGAAGCTCGATTTTGATTTTAGAACCATGGTTTCTTTGGGAAAAGTTCTTAAAATTTCTCGTAGATTACGACCTTGCTATACGCTTTGTCATGTTTTTCGGTCCCGAACAAATTGACCCACCCTAATATATAGGGTCAGTTATTAATTTTATTTGGTTATTTTTCATATATGTACATAAATATGGAGTTGTCAATATAAAAATAGAATTATATATGGAAAATTCACGTGGTGTTTTATTTGGTAGTAATGTCATGAATTTCGTATACTGTTATTAGCTTAAAAAATAAATGAAGCTAATAAAATTTTTTATTCAGTTATTTAAATTTTTAAAAGCTAATACAAAAAATTTAGTCGCCGTGGTATAGTGGTTAGTGTATTGGCTTACTTCGACATCCAGCTCCGACATCTTAAAAAAATAAAAGAAATATGAAAAAAATATTTCTTTCTGCGACTACCTCTCAGCAGTCTTCTGTCAAAAGCTCTGAGAGTAATTAATTGCCATGAACAAGCTTCTCAAGTCTGTCGTTCGGAGTCGACATTAAACTGTAGGTCCCGGTATCCATGGATAAAAATTTACACACACACCATGAGTACTGCGAGAAGCTAGGCCGTAAATGTGACACAGGGTTGTAAAGGCCAGTTATGTATGTATGTATGTAATAAAAAAATCTTCAACTTTATGCAAATATGATATAATATGTAGTATACCTTGTGGATATTCCAACTTGTTTAATCATTGTTTAATATAATTGATGTATCCATAAAAGACATTTTTAATTTATTAAGGGGTTATTTGACAAATATTCCATAGAAATTTGTCAACTAAGCTCTTAATAAAGGAATTGTATTGTTTATAAATACGAGAGTAAAGATAATACCCAGAACACCCTGCCATATGTTTTAATTTTCTATTTTAATATCATCCTTAATGTATGCTATAAACCATTTTTTTAATTCATTATATTTTACAGCAGTATACTTACTAATTTTCGATTGCATTTGTAAATTTTTCTTTAACTTTTGTTCATAATTTTGTAAAAATTGTTCATTCTTAGTCCATATATTTATATAACTTTGATGTAAACCATAAAATAGTGTTCTTTTCATGCGGGCCTCAAGTGTATAATCATTCTCTGGTGGTAGATTAGCTTTGAACTCTTGAAATTTTATCATCAATTGGTTACCCAAACGCATATTATTTTTACGCAATTGATCCATTTCATTTTCTAAATTAAAATAAAGATTTTAATTTGTAAAATTTGATTTTTATGGAGAAAAAATTAATTCCTTAAAATAGATTAAACACATAAATAATATTCACCATTAAAACTTCGTATATTTGATGCCTGGGTCATACGATTCATTGAATCCAAATTTGCTGCTATTTGTGCTAAATGTGTGCGTATTTCCGAATACTTGAAATGAGGGCAAAAAAAAAAGAAGAAATTAAATAGCAATGAAAAGAAAACGTTATTATTTAATTAACACAAAATAAATTTGTTCACTTTGTGTGAGATTTAATAAAAGTAATATGTTTCGATGTCTAAAATTCATAAATACATAACAATTTATGTACACATATATGTATGTATGTATAAAAAATGTTCAAAATATTAATTTAATTAACTTTCTCTCGTAAATGTTCAATGTAATTGAATTTTAAAAGCCGACCTAAAGAAATATCTATAATTTAAAGTAATAACTCGAGTTTAGTCATAAGGTTTTTACTTTTCGGTATGAAAAGTTCTCAATAATTTATTTTTGATTCAACAATTTAATTTATGCACTGACCTTTAATATGAACTTTTTAATATATTTTTGTATCTGTAACAAACAATTAAATTTATTGTTTACCAATTTATTAATTCAAACTTTTAAAACTAGCCAGCAGCGTAGGAAAATATTTTTAAAAGAGGGTACATACTTATTAATTTATAGTGTGTGTTTATATTCTTTTACAAATGACTTAATGAAGGCAATATTGGAACACAAAGTAACACTTTTCTGCACAGAAAAAATTATTTTTTTGATTCAGACACGAAATTCACTGAGTTAATAAATTTTTTGTTTAATTTCGGTCCTACAAAGAAATTTGTAAATTCGAACAACAAATTTGTAATATTTTGTTTGAAAAAAAATTGCGATATTTTCAATAAAAATGTTGTAATATTCAATAAACATTTTTATTGGAGTCACAAAATCGAATCAAACAAAAAATTTAATAGAAGTAGATAAAAGTTTTATTGAATATTACGGTTCTAAGCAAACAAAAATTTTGTCAAACCAATTAATATATTTTTTGAAAAAAAAATTTGTTTTTAGAGAAAAAAGTTGCCAATTAAAAAAATAAAATGTTTAAAAATGAATGCAAAATTGAACAAATAATTATTCGAGACAACAAAATAATGTTCAGAAATTTGACAAATAATTTTTTTACAAATTTAAGTTTTTTATGATAATTTATTTTTATATTTTATTATTATTAATAGTATTATTAATATTATTATTGTATTATTTATTTTAATGTAATATGAAATGTATTCTTTTGGGGATAAACATGTCTCTATGGCCATTTCGTCTCTGTTTAAGAGACTCGTCAAGAGACTTTTTCCCAAAGGTGTTATTCAAAACTATAAATACTTATGTTAAAATAGTTATAAACTAAATGAGAATCATATCGCATCTAATATATAAAAACCAAACAAAAGTATTTACAAAGCAATACATTTCTTTTTTTTTGTTTTCTTTATATCATGTTTTATCAACATTGATACTTTTAAAATACATTCAAACAAAATTATTAATAGAATCAAACAAAACTTTATTTGAAAACGAAATAAAAATTGAACAAGCGTTTGTTTGAAAATATTCCTGCAATAATTTTTTCTGTGTGATACAAAACGTGGAAAAATTGGAGATTTGGAAGTAAATTGGCTGTTAAATAATGAAATGTCACTAAGTGAGCTGTCATCTCTTGGAATTTTTTTTTTATTGAGGCCAGCACTGAGAGGACAAACCACACTCATGCAATATATTGTGAAGGTCTAGGAAAATATGTAATGGGAAGGGGGAAAGAGGGAGTAGTGCCTGTGGACATTTGATTTAAACTTACTGATATCGTAATTGGTAGGAAAAACATTCGCCGGAAGATTGTTCCACAAATGAAAGGTGCGGCTAAAGAACGAATTCTCTCTATATTCTTCAATATTCACTGGACATTTAATTACAAAACTATGTGCTCTGATAGAGGTACAAGTAAAGATATGGTATTATCAAATCATTAGAGTACCTCCCATGGTAGTATCGATAGAACAATAAAACGCACGCCACATTGCGTCGATGCTCCAACGACTCGATAGATTTAGATACTCTACCGTCCCTACCTACTGTTGGCCTAAAATAGGCTTTGAAGCACCGGCCAATACATGAGAGCTGTATTCCATCTTGGGTCGGGAAAAGGTCTTGTAAATATTAGAAATGTCAGATGGGATGAACTATTGCTTGCACCGTTTAAGAAAACTAAGGAACTTGAATGCTTATTTCGACACACGACACACGAAATATGTGATCATTCCAACAGATATCACAAATAATTCTCATGCCCAGAACATCAAAAGTGTCCGCCTCCCCAATATTTACATTACCCAAGTCACAGATGACAAAATAGCATCATCACCACCACTCCAATGCATGATAAAATAACATTGAGTCTTGCACGCATTAAATTGGACCCAGTTTGCGTGACCCCACTCGGAAATTATTTGCAGATCATTTGTAAGTGTGTCATTTATCTTCTGCTTTCTCAACTCAATTTCCAAAAGGCTTCAAATGAATATGAATGACAAATGTTGCTGTCATCTGCGAAATAGTAGATATTTTGTAAAAAGTTGGAAAATTTAATCATGGAACGCTACTACCATTGTTTGCGTCGAACGTTTGTGAGTTAACTGTTTGAAAAACTGAACGAAATAATGAATTTTTCAACAAAATCATATTTAGTGATGAGACCATGATAACCGATTTTTTTTGTGGCCACAATGGGCTAATGTTGACATCATCAGTGACCGTGCTAGAGGTGGACATTTGCCTCACATCATATTCCATTTTTAATTCCCATACTTCTACTTTGCACTTGAACAATAAAATTCCATTTGCCAAAAAAAGTTCTTAAGCCAATTGACTTCCTAACCTCAAAATCGCCCACCCTTTATAACTAATTAAAAAAGGCCACCTTTTTAAGGCTAACAGGCTTGGTAAAAGCGTGTTTATTCAATGAAAGAAATAAAAAAGAAACACAATTGAAGAAAATATTTAGAAACATCAAGTGCACGAACTAATTTAAGAATAAATTATTATCTTTGATCTTCTCGTAAGAAATAAACTAAAGTTTTGTTACAAAATTAAAGTAGTTACTGAACTGAAGACTTAAATTAGTTATTGAGTTGAACATTAATTATACGGTTCTATGATGATATACGAGTAGTCGCCGTGGTCTAGTGGTTAGTGTGTTGGCTTACTAAGACGTGGGCCCTGGGTTCGACTCCAGGCTCTGACATCTTCAAAAAAAAGAAATACGAAAAAAATATTTATTTCGGCGACTACCTCTCAGCAGTCTTCTGGCAAAAGCTATGAGAGTAATTAATTGCCATGAACAAGCTTCTCAAGTCTGTCCTTCGGAGTCGACATTAAACTGTAGGTCCCGGTACTCATGGATAAAAAATTTACACACACAACATGAGTGCTGCGAGAAGCTAGGCCGTAATCCTGACACAGGGTTGTAAATGTATATTAATCGGTATGATTTTCGCCATGTATCAGTTATGTGAGTTAAATATTGCACGATACAAATCCCAAACATGAGCGTTTTTTTGTTTTAATATTTGGTTAAATACCGGACATACATGCATAGTTCATGTATTTTTTGATTAGGAACACACTTCAACACAACATACAGTTTACGATACATCCGCTGCATATTTGCATTATGAATTTTTACCACATATGTAAGTAAGTTGAATGTGTATGTGAAAAAACAAACTTTCCATACAAGAAAATTATTTCTTACTCGTATGATTTGGAAAATATAAGAATACTGTGATGCTACGAGTCTTATAAAAACAAGAGTCATACGGACTCATAAAATAAAGAAAATATTTATTTATCCAAATAATAAGCATATTTATTTTAAAAAGCTCTTAAAAATTACCAAGATATGTTGCAAGTCTTATCTAAGCAAACATTCCTCACTACGCTACTGGTTAACTTTCTTGTGATCTACCTCTTCTTATATGTATAGTGTACTCAGAGTATATTAACACATACAAATGTACAAAAATTAGTATGAATATATGTCTGGACAAATATTAGTAATTGTTTGCTTCATTTTCTTACATACATTCTGTATTATTTATAAAGATTCATTGTTATGAACTGAATAAAATGAAAAGAATATATACAGTAGTGGTCATTAGATTAGATCTTGTCTTCTTAACAAAAGGTTTTCTTATATATTTATAACTTTAATCAATTTCAATTAGCCAAATCCCGAAACCCGGGATATTTATTGCGGGATCCCGAAATCCCTCTAATATATGTATGTATGCAAAATTTTTAGTTTTAAATATTTTTGTAAGAGATAAACTAAAAAAGTTTATTTCGAAATTTGATGGCAAAGAATATTTATGAAATCTTATTAAAAATTATAGATTCGATTCGTCGTTAGATGATGATATAATACACGTATGTGTCCACAAAGAAAAATTGAAGAAAGTGATAGAAGGGTGCAAAAGCTCACGCAAAACTTCTAAAGGGTCTAATCATGGCATGGAGACAAATATTGATAACAATATAAAAATGTTTCTTTTAGGTAGAGATCTCTATGTCTATTTGCAAACAGTATACAACAACTTGTTGAGAATTCTTCCAACAAGATTTAACTGAGACTCTTGTTGTTCTTCTCTGGCATATATTGGCAATAACGACTTTCATATTACACTCTGGATGCTTTATTTTTTTGAAAAGTTTTTTAGAGTAAAGCAAAAAAAAAGTGTAATAAATCGAAGACTGAATAAAAAAGACTAAATATTCTATAAATATTTGCTTTTTAAGTTTTAAAAATTTGTACTTATAAACGTACGTACGTACATACATAACGCACTTGATCAACAATAGGGTATTAAATAAGCATTTTTAAATTTTTGCTTTTTGCAAGAAATCAACTAATTACATCGATATACTATATCCACTGTGAAAATTACAACGTATTCTTGAATAAGGTATTATTTTTTTATTTAAAGTTGGTTGCATTTTGAGTTGATACTGTTTTGATTAAAAAAACGTTATATTTTAGGGAGGGCATAATGTGATTAAAGCGCACGTACAAAATCTCGAACGACCAAGGTTCAAATCCCAGCGAAGGAGAAAAATTAAAAAATTAAATTTGCGGTTTTTCCAAAATTATAATATAGAAATAATGGGTTCCCCCATCCCTCCCCCCAGATGTCCATCTGCCAGAAAAACCTCTGCCTCACACTTCCAGTCAATTCCACCAGAAACAAATTATTAGGAGTATAGCGCCACCTTCTAGGAAGATAACAGCTAACCTAATTGGTGAAGACGCTCACCACTCACAATCAACATCCGCCGACAAATGGGGCAATTGCTGTTGATCATTCAAGGGTAAAGGTATAACACTGGCCTTTGACTGATCAAAAAAATTCTGTCTATTTATCTATCTTCTACCTTCAAATTCCAATACAATCCACTGCATGAGTAGGAGGGGTTTACCCCTGAATATTAGTCTTAAAAAAATTTATGACATTAAAAAATAGCTTTTTTTTCAATAATTGTACAAATTTAAGGGAAGCGCTGTACAAATACAATATTTTCGAGTGCAATACACCCCAAATTTTCAAATTCTTCAAAAATGTAACCAAAAACAATTTTTGGCTTCTACTAAAATTTAAAAAAATTTAATTCAATACCCTCTTGTCGATCAAATGCGATATATCTGTACATTTTAAAACTTTAAATATTAGTAGTAATTTTGGAATACCGAATACTTTAATTAATGATTTGCTTCTTTGTTTTTTTTTATGAATTTGTTCTGTTTTTTGCTATTTTTTATATTGATGGAATTAAAAGTTATGTTGTTTGTCTTTTTTAAAGACTTCTACTTGAAAAAAATTTTGATAAATATACTATATTAAACTTAATATAGTTTTATTTATTATTTATAAAAAATCTCGAAATCCCGAAAAAATCCGATATCCCGAAAAATCTTTTTTTATTATTAAATTGTTATTTTTAGCTTAAGTATGTATACTGTAAATACATATATAATTGGCCTTATAGGCTTTCAATGTATTGAAATTTAATAAATAAATAAATAAAATCCCAGTGTCCCGAAAAATCCCGGGTTGCCGGGATTGGCGAAAGCCAGTCCGGATTGGAATCCCTAATTTCAACTGACTGCACAGCTGCTGGACTGCATAAAACAGTATAAGTCTTAAAAAAAACATATATTTAGATTCTGAACCCTAATAGAAAGTTAAATCAGTTCTTGTCATAAGCAACAAAAAATTATTTTGTTGAACTGATTTATTAGGTGTTGCATGCTTTTTGGAATGTTTGTTGCATGTCAAGTTTTTCGTATGGAAAAACCAATGCGGCTAAACTTTTTTCACAAAATTGAACACAAAACCAGGCTTAAAGCTCTATGAACAGTATTAAACAATTCAACTTTATTTATTGCTAAAGGTACTATAACAATGGTATTTTCAGAATAATTTAAGAGTGTTTCTAAGATTAAAAAAAATATATCATACAACCTGTATACGTTTAAAGCAACATGTATTAAAGGTGCTATAATAGTGTACACCACTGTATATTAATAATTATTAAAATTTTTTTTTTGTAAAGTGGCACAAACTGGTAAAATATAGTATGTATTAAAAAAATATATATATTAAAAAAAAGTATTATTAAGTCCGGTTATAAAGTGAGCAATAAACCAAAAATCTGTTGTTTTTAAATTCACTTGAGAAGAATATTAAAATTTTTCAAAGAATTTGAAAAAAAAACAAGAATATAATTTAAATACTCCGATACTGGGTCAACGTCTTTTTTTTGGAGTAAGAAAAGAAAACTTACCGGATTGAGTATGGCATCTACGTTTGTATTTTGTTGCATATTAGCTGAGGGGTTTTGCAATTCCACGGATATTGTACTGCCACCATTCGTAGAGTTACAGCTATTAGAGCGCTATGAGTGAGAATAAATGAATTTTTTATATTATTTTTGGAAAGTACAAAAAAAAAAAAACTATGGTTTGTTATCGCTGCGTATCGTTGTGTAACTCTAGCTTACCTGTATTAATTCTGGCAATCGATCTCTTGCCATGTTTTTTTCTACTGTAGCTTTTTTTGCCTTTTTTGTTCTCTAGTTCATGTACAGTGAGTGTGAGTATGTTTAGGTTTGAGTAACTGTGTGTGAAAGTGTGAAGAAAACACGGTTAATTAAATATCCAAATACCAATACCACTTTAAAAATCACATTTAATAGAACGTTTTGTTTTTTGCTATTTGGAGTAAAAACTTTATTTTATTTTATATTTTTTTCTTTTGTCAAAGAATTATTTTTCCTGTAATTCCATTGGCAATGGGTAGCTTTTTTATCAGTTCTTTACTTACTATTATTTTATATATAAAAATACATACGTACGTACATAGAATGTATATAAATTTTTTTTATTTATTCTGATAAGATTTTAAGTTTGTATTTCAGGTGATGAAGTAAGTAAGTGGTGGTATTGGTTTGTTTTACTATTTTTTTTTAATTATTATTATTGTTGTTACTTTTGTTGTGGCTTTTGCAATTGCTGTTTATAATTATTTAAGCGGTTAAATTGTTAAGCACTTTCGTCATTAAATTGTTTATTATAATTCAAATGTGGAATTAAGAAAGAATCTCTTCGTTTAAGATATTTATCTGGTATGTTTTAGTTTCAAGTGCAAAATTGTTATTGATTCACTGGGGATAACGTACTATATGAGTACAAACCCCATAAGTCATTGTCGTCTCAATGACTAAAATTCTAAAAGCAAAATAAAATTCCAAAAAAAAAAAATAGCAACAATAATTTCTACTTATGTTCTTGTTATTCTCAATTACTATTCTTTTTCTCTACTTGTTTTTTGTTTGTTTTATTTTTATAGTTATTGCCCTTATTTTTTTTTTTTTTTGCTTTTTAATTTTATTTTTTTTTTTTGTTTGTTATACTTTTGCCTCAATTGTTATAAATTTTATTCATTTACGTGTTTTTTGTTTTTTCTGTAGTATTTGCTTTATTTTTTTTTTCACTTTTTTCATTCTTATTTCACACTGTGCTTTTTCGTAGACACTGTTAAACTAAATTGATTTGGAGAATTCTTTTTGAAATACTCGCTTTTTTATGTCATTGTTTCTTAATAAAAATCTGAAAGAAATCTGTCCGTTTTCGCTACTGCTACTTACTTTAACTAAAATTATATATTAAAATGTATTTTTTTACTCTATAAAGCAGAAATTCTTTTAAACAATAAATATTATAAATCTAATATCTCCGTTTAGCAATAATTCACATAGCGATACGCTAATACGAGTATTTTGAGAGTTTTTTTTTTAGCTTTCCAGCGAGCATTGCTAAATTAATTGAGTATCGCTTAAGTAATGCCAGCTCTGCTCTCAAGTAAACAAAAAATTTTATAATCACTCGAGCTGGGCAATATGATACCCTACCCTTTACTTGAATAAAAAGAATTTGATATAAAACCTCCAACAAATAGTTTTAAAAACAGGTAAACAGAACCACCACCTACACAATGACAACCGAAGAAAAACAAAAGAAAAACTTTTGTAAGCGTTTTTTAAAATTGCAAATCACGATGTTACATAGCTGGCAAGGGACAATAGCTTCAGCCTATGTTGGTCCCGGCTTATGTGGGTATGTAGGGGAATGAAATGGCAGATGAACTTGTCAGAAAGGAAGCATCCATGCCACTAAAGGAGCCAGAGCCATTTTGTAGAATGCGAACTGGATTTGGAAGGGTATAAAAGGGGAGAGAGAGAGAACATGCAGAGGCGGTTACTCTTATAAGGCCAGTCAGGCTTTTCTTCCTTTTTTTCTTTAAAGTTTGCATTATATTGTCTAGGGACAACCTAAGGATGTAAACGGCACTTCTTAACGGGCACTGCCGACTATGTGGGCATTTAAGCAAAATAGAAATATTTTCGGGTAATTTATGCATATTCTGTGACGCTATAATCGAGTCATCAGAGCATATACCGGACATTGCCAAGTTTGCCACCAGCCGACAAGTACAATATTTTATATATGTACATATGTAGAAAACGTCTCATTTTGGCTTCAATTAACAAATTATATTTTATAAAGAAACTTAAATTTACTTTTTACTGGCTGGTTAAAGGTTCACAATTAATTAGTACAGAGTGCATAAAGTAATAATCGAAACTTGGGATAGTGATAGGATTGAGTGGCAGCTTTTTATAAAAAGCTCACTAAAGCACACATCGCGACCTGTTGTAGTACTACATAGACGAAGCCTCATGTCCACTAGGTCGCCTAGAAGAATAACTATGCTTGAAATCAGTTCGAAAATTCGATAAGTCCGACAATTGTCCTTATAAAATAGAACGATAGCCAAATTGTTCTTTCTTGACTGATCTACAACGTAGATAAAAGTCATTTGGAGGAAAACGCAATCTGCCTACCTAGAGATGTCCTTACGATCAAGCTTTATAAGTTGATTGCTGTGCTCCCTATCCAATTCCAGTGTCTCCTCGGCCCATGATCTATCGGCATCCTATAGTTACATCTGCCTAACAGGTTGGAGCAGACTTGTTTGCATTTTTTTTTCTGAAAGAAAAAAAGAAAGCTACCTTGAAAGATCCATCATCACTCACTTTTTGATGAACGATGAAGTTGCTTGTCCCAAATTATGAAACTTGCTGAAGATTTATAAAAAATCAACATTTACTTGACGACTTTTTCAATTTCGCCTAATTTCGCTTTAAAACTATCTTTCTTTAATCTATCGCTTTTACCCTAATCATGATATAAAGTGATTAATACAAACTTTGTATGGGAAGTAATACGCCCACTAGTTCAATTCCGCCCTCTCTTTGATTCATGATTTGTAATGACTGTGAAGTCATACAGACTGAATTTGGAAACGTTAGCTCTAACCGTTCTTAACAACACTTATCTTGTATGGGAGGTACCATGTTCACTTGCCCAATTAACGCCACTTTTAAAAGGATGCTTTGTATTGATCATAAAGCTATTTGGACCAAAATTAGAGACTGTCACTGTTACCATTTTAAAGGTGTAGACAAATAAATATGTATTTCCTTTGTGTGAGCGTGACACTGCTCAGTTGGATTTTGTGAAATTTATATGGTTTATAGGTTATTCCAGAAATATAGAGCGATACCGTAAAAATTCAAGAGAATCAGTTCAGCCGTTTATGTATACATTGAAACACAAACTCGTTTTTATATATACGAAGATGACGTTTTTTTCTGTTGTGGATTGCAATCACTCTATAAGTGACATATTAAATTAATTTAATTAATTTGTTAAGTCAAAAACTAACTTCACCGCTGAATTAATTTGTTAATACCAGAGTGGGCAAACAAACAAAACATTTCGTAAACGTTACCATAAAGTCATAAACTTTTAAAATTTTTTTTAATCGTATTGTACATGACCAAAACAAATACTTTCTAAATGAGAAAGAGGGCAAAAGAAAAAAATTCGCTTTTTTCTCTTGTGCTTGCTTTGTTATTCCGTTAAATTCGTATAATTTGTTCTTTTTTCTCTTCTTCTTTTCTTTTTCTTCTCATTCATTTTTTGTTGTACCTACGCACATTTGAGTTAGTGTATTTGTAGTGCTCAAAACAAAAACAATATACCAAACTAAATGGGACAATCGCTCTCACTGTTTTTGTTTTGTTTTTGTTTTACTCATTGTAAAGAACAAAACAAAATGAGATCAAAGGTTTCGTTTTGCTTATTTTCCTACTCTGGCTAATACCTATGTGGTGTGAGTTGATGGCGGATTTTCAAATTACATTTGATTTGCTAGAATATTTTTGTGGTAATTTGTTTGACAATTATTTCGCAGGTTTTGTCGGGCTTGAAAAAGATTCTTGAAGAAGATATTCTGAAATTTTGTGGAATGTTACAAACATTAGAACATATGCAATATACTCGTATCTTAACCATCTATGGTAGCGTGATATACATATATGCATTTGTTACAACGATTATAAAAATGAAATTGTAAATTTAATTTAGTAGTACGAATCGTACTGCACAATAATTTTATTCTTCTTAATATATAGTTTTTTGTTGTTGTTGCAGTTTTTATTATTGATATATTTGCTACTTATTTAGTTTCAGTTATTGATTTAAACGAGAATAAATTTAAACATTACCAGATATGGGATCAATGAAATAATATTGAAATTAAGCAATTAAAAGATATTAACATTTCCAAAACTAGTTGTGCTTAAGAGCAATCTCAGCAGCATTTGTTAAAATATGTCATATTCTCACAGACTAATTCAGCGAAGGTAGTAAAAAAATATTATTTTACAATCTCTAAATTTTATTTCACTGTATTTGTATTTTTTATTTTTTTAACTTAATTCCTGATTTAAGTCGATTCATCAGTAGGTGCTGATTCATATGTATGATGATGATACACATCAAGTTTGTCAATTAAAGTTTTGATTTATTATTATAGAAGAATGAGAGAGAAAGAGAGGAAAGAAAATATTAATGTGTGTTAATCAGCACAAATGTATTCTTGCATTTATGAACCCTTGTGAACTACTTATATTCGTTTTTAACGTCAATCACTACCTATCATCTATAACAGCATCTTTGCATTAAATCATTTTAATAGAACAATTTAACACAGCGATGCCGTGCGTGTGATCCTTGTATACTAAGGTTTATAATCCTTGCGCTTTCTATGTAAAAACAATTTTACTCAGCGAAATCATATTAAGCTATGCAACATTTACTTGCATATATACAAGACACCGTAAAGCAATATAATTGATAATAACAGAATCACATTAAATACTTTACATAGGAATAGAATTAGAAGTTTCCAGCATTAACTATGTGTATTTTATTGTAGAAAAATTTCAGTTAAACATAAAACATACAAACTAACCACTATGAACTATTGTGAATTATTGTAGACAACAACCGAAAACTCTAGAAAAATAATGTACTAATTCAGTATTAAGATAGGCGCCCCTGTTCTGTATTCGGAGTGGAATTAATCCATTTTTCCATAATTCGAAAATTTATCTTTTTTAAACTTTACGAGTACAAATAAATTTTAATTCAAAATTTTATAATTTATAGTTCAAAGAATTCTGTAATTAATATAAAAAATAAAAGAAAAACTTTCAAACTATTTATTACCAACCATATCGTCGTGCGGGAGTTTAAGTGCTCTATCCGCCATTTCATATTTTTTATATATCTCGAGTTAATGATGCCACTTTAGGTTTTCGACCCCAAATTTTTCAAATCTATAATCCGTTTTAGGATACCTCGTCAAGTTTCGAAGATAAATAGCTGAAAACGGATTGCCCATTTTAAAAATTTTGGTGTCAAAAACCTAAATTAGCATTATTAACTCGAGATTTAAAAAATGGCGTATAAAGCACTTAAACTCTGGCACGACGATATGTTAGCACCTAAGAAAAGTTAAAAAAACCTGATTGGGTTTGATTCTTCTAACACTTTTCTACGCGAACAAAATAATTCGAATGGAGAATAGCTAAGAAATATGGATTATTCCGATTTAGAATAAAATCCTTCTGATTCGTAATACAGAACAGATCTCAATGAAATAAGTCCCCAAAAACTTATAAAGGACAAAACCCCAACGACTTTGCTGAGTTATTATGGCTTTATTATTATGTTTTTTTATTCAGGACTAACTGAATATAAAACACTTGTATATTGGCGAACTTTGGCTGGCCGCTGTGATTACAGTCTCTAATTACCGCCATTGATTAGTATGTAGTGTGCTGGCTTACCCGACGAGAGTTTCGAGCTCAAACCCCAGCTCAGATATCTTAAAAGAAAAATATATACAAATATATTTCTTTCGGCGAACACCTCTTAGCAGTCTTCTGGCAAAATCTCTGAGAGTAGCTGATTGCCATGAACAAGCTTCTCAAGTTTAGAGTTCGGAATGGACATTAAACTGTAGGTCCCGGTACGGTTCCATTTCTATTTTAAAATTCTGGAATTCTGGAACCTTTAAATAAGTGAACCGGAGTGTATTTAATTATCGCGCTCGTGCGATATGACCTTATTGGACTTCGAAGACACTGTCATCAAAGCCAACATAATCAATGTGCCTGATTTATGCACCAGAAAATAGAAAATTGCACACTTTGGATGCACTTCACCAATAGAAAGAAGTTAGTGATGTTACATTCCACACATAATGGCATCAATCGGTTGTTCGAACAAATAGAATAATTCGATGATATATCACACAAACTTTTTTTATTTAAATTTAAATATAGAAAGTGCTAAAAGATAGACCCGATTGTACTTACACTATATGTACAATGTTTACAATGCGTAGAAGTTTAGTAAAGTAAGCCAAAAAGGAAAACCCCTCTAAATTTATTTCTCAGCAATTGTTAACAGCTCTTATTATTAGTGTTTAAGTTTCCAATCATAATCTGATTAAAATCTTCTTTGCTTGCGATTTTACTTTTAAGTAAACATTATTTTATAGCCCTCCCCTCCGCTTTATTTAAAATTTTGATTGTGTATTTTATAACATTAAAATTACTTATAATTTTAAAGTAATTTTTTTTTTTTGATTCTTTTGTCTTATTGACAGTTGGATTAATACGATTTCTAATTTGAATTGTTTTTGCTGTAACGATCAATCTATTCCCAACTCTGCTCTTTAGTTTAGTTTAGTCTGTTTTTTTAATGGATTCTATTGCACTCAGTATGATATGCTAAATAAATGAGTGACGTGACCCGGTATATTTTCAGAGAATAATAAATTGTTATAAAGTAAAATAAAAAAAGTGCATTTTATAATTTTTAGAAAACCTTATGGCTGACAAATCTTGTATAATTAATTGAATTTTTTTTCTAACTCCAATAACTAAACTTTAAATTTTTGTATGTACATACATACGGAAGAAATTAATCTTAGTATGTGATTTCTTGAAAAAGTATGACTTAAATAGTTGATGTTTGGTCTTGATTATACCCAGGACACAAAGAACTCTGATGAGACTACCGTAGCTGGATTCGAAAATAATTGTTCAGTTTGGCTAGTGTACTATTCCTTCACGGACATCATATCTCCTTTAATTACCAAAAATATTCATTGCAGTTAACTTTGATCTAATTTAAGAATTAAAAACTAAATTAAAAAATTGATAACACCTTTCCTGGGGCTCCAACTTCGGGCCTAAAGCACATGAAAAACTAAACTTTAAATTTTATTGTAAAATAAATAGGAATATTCGTTTCGCACGTCTCGTCAAAAAAGGTTAAAATAGTGTATGTATTTTCATAAAGCAAGTTACTCGTAAAATTGGTAACGTATTTAGAAGTTGGGCAACTTTTAACTTTTAGATGCGTTGACTGTTGAACAGTTGACTTACATTCTACTCTACATTGTAACCGCTTGACAAAAACCGAGGCACAACGTTTTCTAAGAAATGCTGTTATTTCGGTAAAAAATATCGCCAAAAAACCGAAAACAAGTATTATAATTTGAAAAAAAAAATCCCAGAATAATATATGACTTGGCTGGCCAAGTAGAGAAGCTGTCTTAGAAGTAGAGAAGCTGCGGTAAAAGGCACTGTAAACTCCAAAATTTACAAAGAGAAGTGCTTGGACGAACCAGACCATTAAAATATTTTTAAGATAACACAAAGAGCCCGTACTAATCCAGAAATACATTAGAATGGAATCTTTTAAATAATATAGATTGTGTTTTACTTAAGTGAACTTAAAGCTCATTCCGATTGCAAATTATTAAGAACTGATCAAAATATCTTTAAAAAGCACAAAGCAAATATGCAATAACTAAAGAGATTTTTAAAATAAATGGGAGAAATCTAGGAATTTGGCCATTCTTCATTAGGTAGACAGAAACCCAATTTCGGTGTTTGATGCCTTTATAAGATGCTTTAGGAGGAGGTTCCAGGTTGAGGTATCAGATCGGGATTGTTGGTCTAATAGATTATTATATTATTATAAATTTGTACAAATACATTGGATTTTTGTTTGCTGGGTGGTTTTACAGATGTTCTCATCAAAATCTATTTCCTATAATTTGCTTATAAGAATAATAAAAATTAGAAAAGATAAGTAGAACATGAATATTAAAACTACTTACTGCCTTTGTTAGTGCTGCTTATGGTGGTTTTAATTTAAAACAATAATTTTTCATTTCATTATTGTTTGCACATACAAAAGTTTAATTCCCCTTCAAGATTACATTTGCAGTTGCTGAACATTATAATTGTTAGAAGTATATAATTATTAATTATAAAAAAAAGTATTTATAAATATATTTGAATTGAACACCTATTCTAATCTTAAATACAGTACGAGAACATTTAATAGTATGTTTCAGGCTAAAACGATTAACTTTGTAATCATTTGGGGATGCATATGATAATCGCTACTGTTGTATAAGCCAATCATCAAACAATTCTCGTATAATGAGAAAACATTTTTAATTATAGACTGCTAAGACGAGTATGCGCTAAATTGTTCCTCTAACATTAACTAACAAATGTATGTATACCACATACCCTCGTATCTATTTGGTAAAATTAATGGAAAACATCATATAAAAGAGCTAACATTTATATAAATATGTATGTATGATTTGATGCAAAACTTAAATTAAGACAAATACCCTCTTGATCCCATGGGCTTAAGAGTTTCGTTACTGATTGATGGAAAAGTATGTTTGAATGAAATACGTTATTATGTATGAATATGTAAATGTTAACGCCATATTTAGCAGTGATAGTAATTAAAGGTAAAATCCTTTATAATTTTAACTATTTTACATAACATTTAAACTATCAACTTTTAATAAAAGAACTTTAATATTTTAAAAAATAAAAGGCAAGTGGGTGATTGGTAAAGAAATCTCTGAAGCAGATATATTGCAAAGCCTTCGAACATTACATCACAAAGTGATAGATGCGTAAGTGCAGAACAGAACAAGTCATTTGTAAAGTGAGTAAATTATAAAATTGGTTGCAGAAATTTGAATTTTATTAAAAAAATATTTTTCAAAACCCTGACATACATATGCACAGTTAGTGGCATGAATATTAGACAATAAATCCTGTTATTAGAGAAATGAAAAGATTATCAAGAGAAATTTATTTGGAATATTTTATTTGTAAAAAAAATTGTAAACGAGAGTGATTGCTTTTATGGAAAAGCATGCTTTATTGGCCGTTTCAGATGTTTTTCTTTTTAAAAATTTATAAACAAATTTTAAGTACAGGGTGAGCAATAAATTGGCTTAAAAACAGGTTTTTTTTTGACAAATTCAGACTTATTGATTCCAATGCTAAATAAATATAAATAATTATTATAAATTTTCGAATTAAATTCGAATATTTTTTAATGGATCTTTATTATACTTATTGTATGAAATTAATTAGCCTAAGATCCTAGTTCAGTTCTGCTAGTGTTTGTACATATTCCTTAACGGATGTTAATTCTCATAAGAATACCAGTATTAGGATCTTAGGCTATTAAATTTCATACTATAAATATAAATAATATAAATACATATAGGAATTAATAATGGAATATGATGTCTAGCAAATATCCACCTCTACGCCTATCTCGTTAATTCAACGCCGAATTTCATCTTTCAAAACGTCAGTTGTATGTAGTTTATTCTTTCAATTGGCTCCAGAGAAAATAATCCGGCGTTGTTAAATCACAAGAACGAGGCGGCCAATTGACATCGCCAAATCGAAAAATTACGCGACCGAGAAATTTCTCATTCAATAACTGAAATTTATTAATACGAGGAGAAAAGTAGGTCACGTAGTCGCCGTGGTTTAGTGGTTAGTGTGTTGGCTTACTAAGACATGAGCAATGGGTTCGACTCCAGGCTCTGACATCTTCAAAAAAAGAAATATGAAAAAATATTTCTTTCGGCGACTACCTCTCAGCCACTTTCCACTTCACCGTCTTGGAAAAATTGCCGTACCAGACTTGGGGCATTTATGGCATCCCTACCCTTGAACTATTTTCTCCGTTTAAGTGTAGCTTTACTTGGGAATACATTGCTGTTGGATTATATAGTGGCAAAGGTATGTATAACACTGGCCGTTGAATAATCAATGAACAGTGGTCTTTCCATTGTCTTGCGTATTGTGGAGATGATTGATTTGAGTTTGTTCATTATCGTGATGTCAAATCGTTTTCGATTGGAGTGGTTAGAGCGCGCGCTCGCACAAAAACTCAAACGGCCCAGGTTGAAATCCCAGCAAAGGAGAATAATGAAAAAGTTAGTTTGAGGTTTTTTCAAAATTATAATTTAAAAATTAAAAGTCGCCTCTTCCAAGAAGATAACCTAAAAAGAAACCGCTCCCCGATATTCCACTTTAACCAATGTCAAAAAAAAAAAATAAACGAATAATCAGGAGAAAAGCGCAACGTATTGGGAAGTAGCAGATAACAGCTAAACCTACTTAGCGAAGACACTCACCACACAATCAACATGCAACGATGAGGCAATTGCTGTTGATCATTCAAGGGTGAAGGTATAATACTGGCCTTTGAATGATCAATTCACAGTAATTTGTCTTATTCCCAAGGCGCTTTATAATAATATAAGAAAATATACATATATACTTATGTACTATCCTTTCCAAAAAATTCCAACAGGGTTTAACCCTGTGTTATTCTCGAAATTTAGCTCAGAGAATAGAAATATGTAATAAAAGGAACACGCACTTACGCCACCTTTAGCCATTATTATTAATTGCCACAGATATTCTGGGGGGTTAATTTGTATTTCGATTCGAATCAAAAATCTTACGAATTCGTAAAAATTTACGAATTTTCAAAAATTTTTGTATTCATTTAATATTGATTTTTCGAAAGGGGAAATTTTTTTCGAAAGCATTTTCGACTCACATCGAAATACAAAGTAACCCCCCTGGTATGTGATGGAAAACGATTTTAATCGAAATTGAAATCAACTGAAATTTCAAGATGCTATAACCTCCAAATCCAAAAAGATTTGCAATTCTTTTTTTACTCGTTACTATAATGACTATTAAAACTGCTTCTGAGATTATTTTAAAATAATTTAATTTAAATTTTAAAATAATTAAAACAGAATACAGACGATTTCAATTACGATCAAAATCGATTTTCATCACATACTGGATTATAAATTTAAAAGAAAAAAAATTTGTTTTTAAATTATTTGGTAAAATTCCATTTTATTTTACATACATAATTACTTAAAATTCTTAAAATTAAGAACATCTAAAAATCTTCTATTACATTAAATTATATTATTGTTATTATAATTATACGAGTAAATCTAAAATTTCAAACTAGTATTTAAAATTTCAATTGAAAATTAAATGTAGTAGATGTATGTATTTATGTATGTAATTAATTCTATAAATAGTTGGTAATTAGTTTTTAAAGGGAGAAGGAGAATGTTACAATTCATATTTAATGTCTTAAAAAGCTAATTTGGTTAATTACATAAATGTTATTGGTTTTTGTGTTGGCGTTTTGTGTGTAATGTATACGTTTGTGTTGTGGTGGTTTTTAATTAAATGCTGCCTCAATTGAATAATTATTTTTAAATTAAAACGCAACTAAACAAAAAACAAAAAAAGTTAAAACACTTAGATCGAACTTTGTTTGGTTTACATTATAGCTCACAAAATTGCAAGAGATTAAAAGAAATAATCCTTTGCATTTTCCTTTATGGTATTTTCCTAATTGGAATGAGATATTCCTGAGCCTAACTAATATTTAACTAAAAAATGTACATTTAAATTAATTATATTATAAATAATTATTTAAAGAAAAAGAAAACTACTTATACAAAAAAAAAAAGAATAATAATAAATAAAACACATACTAAACATTTAATTATAAAAGTTTAATTTAAAAATACACCAGTTTTCAAACGATTAAAACAACACTTTTACAATGAAATATTGAAAGTGTGGTGCAGGAATTATTAGGAATTTTAATTACAAATCACCCTTAAAACGAAAAATTCAATATACGATTAACAAACAGACCAACATCTGCAAGTAACATTAATGTGTATTTCTATTATATTTTTTTTAAATATTTTTCATAGAAATTATTATTTAAGGAAAAAAGAGGTTACACAGATTAAATTGTTTTTTTTTTTCTATTATTTAAATTTTGTTCATTTCGGTAGGTTAGTTTATCATCTCTATATAGTTATTTTATATACTACATACTAAATATCTTATTTGTGAAAAAAAAAACTGTTGTAAAAAAATACAAGTTTCATAAACGAATTTTTGTATAAAATTTGTTTAAAAAACTTTCTATACATGTATGCGAATAAGATGGAAAAACATATTCATAAATGAGAGGATAAGATAAGTCTAGTCTGCATGTTGTTCTATTTAAAATATACTTTTATGGTATATTTGTGTTAATTAATACACTGGAACTTAAATTCTGTTTATCTGCTTAACTCTTAAAAGAAAGCATATATTTTAAACTAATTATTATCACTAGTTGTCTTTTTTGTCTTCCTCTTTTTGATTCGTAGTATCCAATGTTGTTGTAGAATCAGCTGTGGGTATTGAGGTGTTATTGGCTAGTTTTACAGAAATATCAGTTTCGCTCATGCTATTCTGTAAATGATAATTATAAAATAAAATTAAAAATTATATACCGGAAAAGATTTTTTTTCAGTTCAAATTTAGATGTATCTGTACTAACAAAATTATTTGCAAGTTTTTAAAATTGTATTATTTATAAATTTTATAATTCAAAATTTTATTTTTAGGCATTCTTCAGATGAGTAACAAAATCAAATGTACTTGATAGCGAAATTGGTACTCAGTTAAACTGCACGTTTTATCTCATATCTGGTCATGTGACAAATACTATTCCCCAACTTAGTTTCTAATTCCTTTTTATCATCAAACCAATACGGAGAAAAATTTGTGAAAGTTATTTTTTCGTCAAAGGTAAGTGTTTTTTTTTCATTTTAGTAGTATTGAATTTTCAAAACTTTATTTGAAGAAATGATGATCTGTACTCAGATCAACATATTGCTAGGTCTAGACGATTGTGCATATTCTGAATATGTTTCAAGAGTAATTTTTACTTTCTGGGTTTCAGTAGCTGCCAATGTCCACCAGCTAAATAGTACAATAGTATAAATGTAATATCATGGGTTCAATTAACAACGAACTCGTTCAATTTATGTAAAAAGATGATATAGTTTTAATATTAAAAAATCATGAATTTCAATATAATAGTAAGATTGATGATTTTAAACTAAAAATCATAACATGCCATTAGAGATCATATGTTTGTGTAAAAATTTGAATAAATTGGTTTTCAGAAAAAATATATAAATAGAATCATTTAGTATGCCCTGACTTTATTAAATTTTTTATTTTTAATGGTTGCAATTAAACTAAAATAGTACTGTACTTACAATATTTGAATATTTGTTTTAGATGCTAATTTTCATAACTTACAGTTATGAAGAATTAATTTGAATTTTGGAATTGCTTCAAAATTAATTAGAAAAATAACAAATATAATTACTGTTTATAATTACGAGTAATTAAAAAGTAACTGGTAAATGGCAAGTTCCAAATTCTATAATAAGCCATTGATAAATATCAGTTACTAATTACTTTAATAAGAAATTACAAATTTCTGTGTCCACTTACTGTCAAAAGTAAGTGGTAAAAAGTCATCATAAGTGGTAAATGTTAGTGACCAATTACTGTAATAAGTAATTGGATGTTTCAGTTACACATTATTGCAATAAGTAATTGAAAATATCAGTTAACAATTAATATACTTAATTAATAAATGACAGTGACCAATTACTGTTATAAATTCTTAAAATTTCCATAAATTATTGTAAACAGTCATTGTTAAATGTCAGTTATCAATTACTATAATAAATGATGACAAATCTCACTTGTAATTTACTGCAATAAGTAGTTTGAAATTTCAGTTTCCACTTACTGCAAAAGTTACTGAACAATAAATAAATTAGTAAATGTCAGTGAGCAATTATTGTAATCAATTATCAGAAAAGTAAATTACCAATTATTGTAATAACTAAATTATTAATACCTAGTGTCCAATTACTGTAATAGGTAATTCGGAATTAATAAAAATATAGGCGAACTAATTGGAAAATCACAGCAACCAAATATGGTATCAAAATAATAAAACAGTTATGAATTCTTGTGATAAGAAATTGTTAAATGTCAGACGCTAATTATTACAACAAGTAATTTATAAAGTCAGTGTTTAATTATTGTAATAAATAATTAAAAATTTCAGTTATCAATTACGGCAATAAGTTATTAAAGATGTGAGTTACCAATAAATAAATAATAAAATATCAGTGACCAATTAGTGTAATAAGTGATTGCAGAATGTAAATTATCAAATACTGTAATAAGTAGTTCTAAATATCACTTACTTATTAATGTAATAAGTAGTAATTGGTATAAGTTCAATTACACTTTATTGCTAATTGGTAAAGACTAATTGCATTGAGCGGTAATAAAGACTAATTGCATTGAGCGGTAATGCATTAATGCAATTACTTTGCCACATTTTAAGTAGGAAAGGAGCGTATGACAATCAGATGTTTAGCTAAATTTGACAATTTATTAAGGAAATTTTAACTGTAAATCTCAGAAGCATTAGAAAACTTGCAAAACAGTTAAGTTTTTTACCTTTATAAGAAAGGTATGTCTATGCTAGTCACTATTTTTTGGAGCAATTCTTGATTTTTTCATGTCTTACAAACTTACCTTCATTTCCTTGCGTAATTTCATTGACTTGCCCATACTAATAAGACGATAACGTTCCTTAGCGCGTTCACGTATTTTCTCGGGCACCACTAACAAAGTTGTAGTAATATTGCCAATAAAAATAATAAAGAATAAACCGCTCATAACTGAAACCTAAAATTAGAAATTAATTTTTATTTGTAAGAGATTATTACTTTTGTTTTTAGAATGTTTAAAACAAAATAAACTTACATGCCAGGGTGCATCTGGTGGATTGGTAGCTAATTTATACAAAGTCCAAGCATTATAAGCTTGGAAAGCATAACCCACAAATAGGAAAGGTAATAAGAAACTTAAACCTCTCCACATCCAGGAATGGAAACCTTCAATTGTAATATCCATATTATGACGTTCACCTAAGGCTTTTAAACGATATAAAAGACCCTTTTGATAACCAAATTGCAAGTATTGGACCATGCCTTTGAAAAAGGGTAGAATAAAATATTATAAATAAAGCTATAACCTGAAATAAATAAATAATAATACTTACTTATATAGGCATTAAAGTACATAAATTGAGTTCTAAACAGTTGCCAATGTTCACCTTGTGGCCAAATCAATAAAACGCCAGCTGCCACGGTTGATATGAAATGATGGGCCCGCCACCAACCTTTAATGCGAGAACCATTAACTTTCAATATCGATTCTCGTATGGTTAATGTACAATAATACCACACAAGCAAAAATATATATGACAACTCAAGGGCTCTAATTAAACACAATAATAAATTAATTTTTTTTTAATGTTTTCTCTAATAATTAATTTAAAATCTTTTCCTTACCTGTAGTTAAATATTAAATTTAAAAAAGCCATTATGAGGCCAATAACATTGAGTATCAATTTGAATTTTTCATATTCATCTTTATAGCGGACTTTATCGTTTCTGTTAAGAATCGATACATTAACATCACCTAAAATAATCTATTACAAAAGCAAAAAAAAAAAGTTAAAACATTTAGTATTAGGTTTGTTGTCAAAGATGTATGAAAAACTTACTCTTAAATAGCGTCCTGATTTAGCTGGTAAGGATTGTTCAATTTCATGTAATTGTGCTTTGCGTTTAATAGTATTTTTTTGTAATTCTGCTACTTTTTCTTTATCTTCGGTTGATTGGATATTTTTGAATCTAAGAACAGAAGAAACATTTGCTTACTTTTTTATAAATATTTATGATTTATTTTTTGTGACAAAGTTTTAAAATATTTTTCCATTGCGGTCATTTTTTTATTATTTAAAAAACCGCAACACCTTTATATGGTCTATGAATGTCATCACAACTTCTTATCAAAATAAATGCTGAATGGACATGGAAATAATTAACGGCAATAAAAATAAATTCGTAACAAATTCGTGTTTATAGATTTATTTATTATTTTTTTATTTTTATTTTGGGACTTATATTTGTTTTTAATTAAAGGTGGTTTCTTATCAGATTAATAGGAAATTAAAAAAGGAATCCAATGTTCAAATTTCATAAAATATAAAAAAAATATATTAAAAACCCCTGCGAAATAATGTATCAATAGAACCATAAAACTAAAACCATATCAATATAATAATTATTTTTATTATTGCAAAAGCGGTGTCGCTTTGTGTGCACAAATTAATGATAAAAATTGCCAAAGATATCCAACAATTTACATATATTTTAAAATAACGAATACTGATCAATTTTTGAAAATATAACAGGAAAGATAATAAGTTTGGCATTAAACACAAATTTTAGAAAGGCTAATCAATTGACTTTTGTTTTTTAGATTCTTTAGGAATTGAATGTTTTAATTATGCTCCATGCAAATAATAATCAAGTATAGAATTCTATTACTTTTCTGAAGTTTTATAAAAAAGTATAGACATTCTTTAATTAAAACGCATAAAATTATTTCAAAAACCCGCATTTTAAAGGGCTAAATACACATAATTTATGCAAAAGAACAAAGTCTTACTTATATTTTGTTTTTTCATATGGGTGATAGTGCTTGTTTAAGTGATACAAATCTGATTTGTTTTTTATAAGTAAATTGGTTAAGTATTAGACGTTGACAACTGAATAATATTAATCATTATTTTATAAAAAAAAAAAAAAAACAACTTTTTAATTGATTAGATTTGCTTTTCTTATTTTTATTAAGAATTAACTTTGGCAAAATTTTTGCAAAAATGTTAATCCTGATAACGTAAAAATTTGTTGTTTTATTGTGCTTAAATGAAGAAACGTTTTGTAAAGAAAATCACTTAGAAACATAAACAACTTGTCAATATAAGCAATAAAGCAATTTTAAAACAGTTTGTATCTATATCCATCCATAATAAAAACAGAAACAATTTTTTTACGATTCCTGTAAAATAATTTTATTCACTTTAAATGTATTCCTAAAATCAAATTAATTAGTCATGCTTGAAAGTCATGAAATTTAGTATCCAAAACAAACTTCAATGCCATGAGTACAATATTTGAGTTTAATTTTAAATATGAAAAAATTCAACGACTCAGAGAATTTGCATTCTTTTTCTAATCATTTGTTTTAAGGGAGAACTATTTACAATACATGAACTTTATTTTAGAATTATTCATGTTCCACTTAAAAGACATGTTCAAAACCTATTTAAGTTCCATAATTCAAAAAGTTATTACTTTCATGTTACAGTTGTTTTATATGCAATTTTCAAAACTTGTTGTTATTGCGATTTAATTAGTCTTTAAGACTGAATGTAATTCTTGTAATGATTTAAATATCATGAAAATTATAATTTTTTTTTTAAACCACTTCAAAGTTTGTTTGCTGATTGGGAATCTATTTTCATATACATCTAGTTTTTTCTAATGACAGTTTTGTTTTTACATATTATCAAACGTAAAACTTTATAAGAGAAGCAAAGAACATTCTAAAATGTAAACTACTTGTAATTCATTCATTCATGAGGTACTAAAAGTTCTTCTACCTGCAGATCTATTGTACAGTCCTTAACTTAATTAGGGTTTGTCGCTTTCACGAACTTTAAAATGTCGTCCGGTGCTAAATTTTACAATTCCCCTTCTGATATTTGATAATCACCAAGGTATCTCTTTCTACTGTGCTGCAAAATTGCCTAGTATGTGCTCTGATGACTCGATCGCCTCGAGACACTTGAAATACTGGAACAACATTTTTTAATACATAAATAAATGTATTATGATGTAGTGAATCACAATCAATGAGAAAGCCAATTTCGAATTTTTCGATGATACGATTTTTTGTATTTTAGGTTATATAGTATATATATTTATATAATTTTTAAAAAGGCCTATTAGTAAGGTCAACTCAATTCTCAGGCAGTAAATAATTTTACAATTATCCAAATTACCAGTGTATTTGTCATAGCTTGAGGCTTTACGCCACTTCAAAAATGGCAACACTGGCTGTTTTTGACAAGACAACAACAAAATAAATATCTTATAAATAGGCATTGGTTTTTAATATAAAGTTTTAGAACGAAGAATTAACTCGAATTACGTATATAAGTGTTTTGGAACAATAGATGCATTCTAATCAATTTAGGATTGCCAAAGTGCTAAGTTGCAAAATATTTTTGTAAATATAACCATAATTAAGGTGTGCGTCACTATAAAGTGTAACACCCATTTTTCTTAATAACTTTTTTCACCTTTAATCAAAATTATTTTTCTTAATCACAATATCTTTGAAAAATGTGTCAGATTTTAAAATGTATCAGTTTGTCAAATTTGATTTGTTAGTTAGTTCACAATGGATAATCAAAGACAAGTGCATACAAAAATTATTCAAATAATTAAAAAAAAACCATATTGGAGTTATACAAAAGTTGCTAGGGAAGCCCACGTGACCAGGCAATGTGTTTCCAGAGTGGTCAAAAAGTTCAACAAAGACCTAAAAATTTAAAGAAAGCCTGAAACAGGTAAAGCAAAACTGGTAACGAACGACGCGAAAGCCAAAAAGGTTGAGAAGCTTTTGCTGGCTCTTCCAAACATTTCTGGTCGCGAAGTGGCCCGGCGCGTGCAATGTTCGGAAAGTTTTGTGCGCCGAGTTAAAGCTAAAGCTGGCCTTAAAACATTTAAAGTCCAAAAAGTTCCGGATAGAAATGCTAAGAAGAATATTGAAGCAAAAAAAAGAGCAAAACTCCTCAAAAAAGAATTTTTTTAAAAGTTCGAATGTTGTGTAATGGGTGATGAAACTTACGTTTTTGCAGACTTTGCGCAGCTTCCTGGCCAAGAGTTTTATGTAGCGGATAGTAGAGGCAATGTTTCTGAAGAGTTCCGAACTAAAAAACTATCAAAATTTCCCAAAAAGTTTCTAGTTTGGCAGGCTATTTGTAGCTGCGGCAACAGAAGTGCATCGTTTGTTATATTGGGATCAATAAACTCAGATATTTATATCAAAGAGTGTCTTCAAAAGAGGTTGCTCCCATTTCTAAGACAGCACAACATATCAACATTCTTCTGGCTAGATTTGGCAACATGTCACTACAGTAAAAGCGCAATAGACTGGTATAATAAAAATAATGTTATTTTTGTTCCAAAAGAGGCTAACCCACCAAACTGCCCAGAGCTGCGGCCTATTGAAAGATATTGGGCTCTGGTCAAAAGAGAACTAAAGAAGAGTACATCTGTTCCCAAAACCATTACTAGTTTTCGATATAAATGGACAGCTGGTACCAAAAAAATCACCGAAAACACTATAACATTGCTTATGGATGGCATAATGAATAAAATAAAAAATTTTATAAAATTAAATTAATTTTTAAATAAAATAATACAGAATATAAATCTGTAATAAAAATGCAAAATAAAACTGTTTTATTTTTAACTCTAGCTTACTCCAGTCAGTTTTTATTTGACTTTTGATGTGTTACAGTTTATAGTGACGCACACCTTATATAGGAAATATTAATTTTGTTCTGCCTCAGACCAAGTGCGTAAATTCTGTGCTAAATGTTCCTTAAAACATATTGACTTATTAACTTCGCAAAAAAATTGGATTTTCACTTTAAAAATAAGCAACTGTTTATGTAAAAATCAACAGATAAAACGTTGACTTCCTTTCAAAACTAGTTAACTGTTTACACAAAAATTTAATTTTATTTTTCCATTAAACTTAATAATTTTCAGCCCGAATTTGTAGTGAAATAAAATCCACCAAACCTGGAGGGAAAAAATCTCTTAACCTTTCAACTTTGGCTCAAAATTATCTATTCTCGTTTATGAGCAGGCAACATAAGTAATGCGTTTAATGTATTGCATGAATTCAATTTTTGTTTGGCTTTCTGTTAGATTTCATATTTTTAAATTCATCTAATTTTTCTTGCATTAGTTCTACATATGGTGTCTACTGTTTTTAGTTTTTCTATTATTTAAAAGGTGCACATTTGTATAAAAAAAACGAACACTTATCACAAGCTAAAGTCCATTAGTTGAGTTAAAATATAAAATAAAATAAAATGAATCAATATTTATCTAATCGCTTTAAAGTTAAAAAATAAAATTCAAACTAAATAAATTTCGAAAATAAAAACTTTCATAAAACTTACTGTTTTAATGATGCACTTATTTGATTCATACGATAACGTTGATGTTTAATTTCATTGAAACATTTTTGTTGATGAGAATGTAATTGCTCCAATAGTTCAATATATTTGCGATTACAATCCTAAAATATAAGAGAAAAATATATATTTAAATGACAAACCATTAAAGTTTACACATACAATCCAAACAAACCTCTAAATCCGAAAATTCTCGGCTCAATTCATCCCACTCATTCATTAATGTATCAATATTATTATTGGCCATATTTATTACTGTTTGTGTTCAACTGAAGCTCATTTAGGAAATAATCACCACCATAAAATTACTTTTCAACGACCTTAATCTTGATTAGATTACTTACGTAGTTTTAAATTTGTAATTTTTGAAATAAAGAAAAATAAATCAAAACAATCAAGGGAGAGTTTTCTACAAAAAGAAAAAATAAAAATAAAACAACTCAAGGTTAAAATTTCAATTATGTTTGATGAAATAAAATATTTGTTAAATAAATAGGTATATATTGGGTAAGAGAAAATGTCACTACAAGGTAGTGTAATAATAACTACATACATAACTAAGAAATTGCTAAACACTTTATTAAACTAAAAATAAACAAAAAACTTTTAAAGAATTTTAAACAATCGGCAAAACGAGAAAAGAAACATTAAACAAACTTTTAAAATTTTTTTTTTTCGTTACGTTTTGATGTCATTTAGTACGTTCACATTTGTCAAATATTTGATGTAAAAAGTGTAACCAAAATGAATGTTTCAATCAAATATTGGTTATGCCTTTTACATCAAATATTTATTAAAAATAAAGGTGCCCTTATAGTACTCGTACGTTTCCATCTGAACCACAATTACTTGTTTTGCACAAAACACATTATTGTGTTTCCATTATTCTGTCAAGGTAGAAGTACATAATTGGCTTTAATACTTCGACTGTTTGAAAAAAACTTTACCGTATGAAAAATGGTGAATTTCCAACATGCGTTATAAAAATCTTTTCTGTCAGTCGTTTTTTTTCCCCTTTTTATTTCGTTTGGCACTACTTTTTTGCTTTTGTTGGCCGGGCTTCATTTTTTATACAATACTGTATGTTTTTTAGCTCTTCTATGAGATTATCTTCCATTATTTACAATTTTTTTAAATGTATTTTTATTACTGATTACTTGAAATTTACTAACTTTTTTCCGCAGTTGCACCAAATTTATAATGCTATTTACAATAGAATTTTTGTCAAATTATTTTGTTTGCTACAATACTCGTAATATTATTAATTTTCTTTAACAACTGAATATCACTATTTTCATTTCTTCTTCGTATTGAATAGTTTGGTTCACATGGTTTGTAATCACAATATAGTATTGCACTGACAATTTTCGACATGTTTTGAAGCAAAACTAGTTTTAGTTTAGTTTCATATTCAAGTAAGTGCAAACGTATAATTAATGATAACCAATTCACCAGTTATAATTATTTCAAGTAAATCAGAATATATCTGTAATCAATATACTACAACTTTCATTTATAAACCGTGGAACTAAAGTCTCAACAACACCAATCAATACATATTATTTGTAAATTAATTGTTGTTTTTATTTTATTTTTTTACTTTTATCTTTTTGTTTTATAATTTTTCTGCTTTTCAACTTTTTCCCCCAACTAACATTTATGATTGTATAAAATGTTTGAGTGTCTTGAACTCGATTCGATGCTGTCAAGTACGCAGTTTAACAACTACATACAACCACCATATTAAAACTGAAAATAAAACACACACACACATACAGTCAGAACAAGAGATTGCAACTGAAAATATTGTAATTTTTAATTTCCAAGATTTTTTGTTTGTTTTTAATTCAAGTTTGTAAAGGTACTATGGGACAGACAGATAAATAAAAGTATTTTGTTGTTTTAGTTCACAATAAAAAAAAAGTTTTGTGTATAAAAAAAAATTTCAATTTAATGATGACACATTGAAAAATCTTATTTTTATGAACAATTCAATTTCAACATAATTCGTATGCGTTTTACTGATAATTTTGTTTGTGTGGCGTATTGATGTTGTCATAGGTACACGTGTTGCGTTTTTATAATTAATTTTTTTGTTTAAATATTTTTTCAATATTTTATTAAAAACCATATTTTAGTTTTTATGATGCGTGCATTTTCCGTTTCTATTTTTCTTATTTTTATTTATTTTTGCTCACCCGTACACACTGAGGGAATAGACCGCCGTTTTACAATATTTCTGTGGTGCTCTGTATTATGTTGTGCACCTTTCGAAAGCGATACGAAAATAACTGTTTTAAAATAGAGAACGTCCATGGGTTGGGAGCTATAAGCAGCAAAACACTCAGGTACATACATACATACATACATACATACATAAGCAAATATGAAAACAAAACAAAAATAATAACAACAACAACAGCCAGCCACTTTAAGAAATTGAATAATTTTATTTTTTTAAAACAAAAATAAATAATAATGACAATACTAACAACAATGTTTAGTATTAAGAAGTAAGAAAATTATAGTCGATCGAACACGACCGTATGGTACTCTAAACCCTTGATGGTCAACCAAAGAATGAAGGAGATTTTTTTCATTTGGGTGTATACTATTACATGCAAAGGAGATTAGACTTCAGCGCTCAAACACATATATGACCAGCACTGCTATAAAGCCAATTGTCAATCTATTATTGTTAATGCGTGTTTACTTTAAGATATTAGCAAAATTACAGAATAACACAGCTGGTATGTGATAACTCGTACAATATATACTACATATCGTACAATTGGTATAGTGAAAGTCAATGTTGGCATTTATCAATTACAATTGTCGATTATTTTGTGACTTAATTTCTCGACACACTCTTTGGCCACGACTTAACAAGTTATTCGTACAACCTTGCCGTTAATATTTTTTAAGTGATAATTAGAAGTACTGCGGATCAAAAGAAAAAAAAAATTGCTGATTACAAAGAATTGGAAAAATTATTTCAGGAAATTGAAAATAACTCCGTTTTGGCAAAGGGATTTATTTCAGAGTGTCAAATGCGACCATATACTAAATTCAATTCGAAGAAGCTGCAACCAATTTAATAAAAACATTTGAATTTGAGCCCAAGGCACTCAACCTTCTGTAGGTGATGCTGTAAGAGAAGATTGCGACATATGGCAAACGGTTTTTAACACGCTGTCTGGTAAATAATAAACGTCTGACTTTTGCCTCACAATTATGCTTTGTATTCTAAATGAAGTTCTTTTATGTTTTTCATCAGAACTTTCACTAGAATCCCACATAAACAACTTTTTTAATAAATTTTATAATTAGGGCTGATATTTTTTCCTTTTTACTAATCGATAATAACTCGACCCTGACACAGTTCTCTTACATAATACCATATCGACGTCGGAGTAACAGTGGTCTAGTCGAATTACGGAATTCAAAAGGATAGGAAATACTCAGTTAAGGGTTTATAATTAAGAATAAATGGACGTTGATAGATAATTTGTTTTTATTGAATAACTTCCAAGTCATGACTTTAAAAATTAAAAATTTATTGGTGTTTAAGATAAATTTGATTCAATTCGACTTGATTTGGAAGTCGAGAAAGCATTATACATTTTAAATTAATAGGCAGTTGATGTTCAGAGGTAGACGACATACAAGCGTCATTTTAGACAATTATAACATGCTCTATGGGAAAGGCCTGTAATTACTTTGGCAAAGGAATTGGCTTACGAACTGGTTTAAAGAGGATAATATTACAGAATAAACTCAATTCCTTTAATGAAACTAGCTACCACCCCTAAAAAAAGATATTGCGGTCATTATTTACGTCTCAGAATGGTGAGGCTTCTATAGTTATTTTTTTAAGAAAGTTATAGAGTAAATACAGTCTATTATAATTCAAGTTTTCAACCAACTGTAACTTAAACAATTTTCTTGTTAATTGTTTAAAAGGCTACAGGATAATTGCTTATTAAAAAATATATTTCAAAGTTCTTAATTTTTATATATGTATTTGTAGGTATACTCGTATGTGGATCAAAATTAATTATCCCTTTGATTGTTGCATTACCTCTAAATATCCGTCATATAATTGTAATACAATTCATTTTATTTTTACAACTGGCAATCAAAATGTCTAGATTTTTATTGATTAATTGCGACATCCTTCTAAACTTTCATTCATATCCTTTAAAATGTATAAGGCCACGGTAGCCATATCAAAGGTAGTCAATATAAATCCAATATGACCTTATCTATGCATACTTACTATGTATGTGTAAAGCTGTAGGGTGTGTAATAATAATATATTGTTTTCCAGCAAGTCACCTAAAACGGCTTGTGGACTATGATTACTCTTGATGTTGTTGCTATTTTACTAATATTTTACAACGAATAATTATTTTATAAAATCTTCATATAAAACGTCTTGCTGATTGCAAAAATTTAGAAAAAAAAATAAAATTTTTATGTGTTTATCATTGCTTTTCTCTTGATTAGATTAATTTTATAAACTTTTTAGTATTTTTTTTTTTGTTATTGCTTTTCCTGTTTTTCTCTATTTGCGTGTGCATTGTTGTTTTTCCATAATGAGGTGCTTATCTGGCGTGGTGCTCTTGAATTTTAACGTAAAACAAAAAACAATAAAAAATAGTATTTTTTTATTAAAAAATTTGTTTTTCTATTATAGAAGTGCTTTTGATTTTCTCTTTAAAATGCACATGTTCACGTCACACCACTTTTTATGATTTATTTATATTCTCTATTGTTTTCTTTTTTTTTAGAAACAAACGTCACATCACAGATTTTTTCTATTGGTAGTACAGATTTTTTTAGTTCTTTTTTTTAAGCATCTAATGACGTTGTCTGCTTACCTTTTTAACAAAATATCTTTTGTTCCCAGAATATGTGGCATACAACGCGGTACAGTTTTCAAATTCTATTTATTTTTAAAATAAATTCCAATTAGATTTTAATTTTTTCAAATTTCTTGAAAAATTTTTATTTTGTAAGCCGGTATGTTTACAACAGTGGTGAAAATAAGAAATGACGATTGGAAAATTGATGGCAAATGTCAAAGCAATCCACCACTAAATAACAGCTGCTTGTAAAATGGTTAAAATTTGTACGCATTTAGTTGGGTTTATACACTTTGGTTGGGACGAGTGGTATAAGTTGTTAAAATGAAGCAGAGTTGTATTGTGTTATGTCTTTAACGGTTTAATTGTTTGAATGATGAAAGCATTGAAATGAAATATTGAAAAGAAATCTAATAGGAGCCAAGTTAGGGCATTTGATATCTAGGGAAATTTCGTAGTATATTAAACAATTTATATAAAAATTTTGTTCGTATTTTTTAATCGTACGACTTTGTAAGATAGTCACTGCCTTTGATTTAATTTTACTGTTTAACTTAAAATTTTAATCCTTTAATGTAAAGTATTGTAACTGCCTTTTTGTATATGAAGTAGTAGTGGATTTGAAACTTTGTTACATGCACAGACTTTACTTTTATTTTTCTAAAGAAAATCTGTGGACTCTAAACCAGTTGAGTACGAACACATACATTTAGGGGAAATTGCTGAGAACGGTATTTAATTTTGCAATGTTTTTTTGCAAAGTCACTAGAAAGCATTGCTGACGATGAGTTCTAATTGGATGTCCTGCTCTAGTTGGTGTGAAAGCACAAATTTTTTTTTTAAAAGCACGTCACATATTGTGCAGACGGTTTGAACGCAACTACTCTGGAAAAAATAATGTCCTAGATATAACAAATGTCCTAGATATAACAAATGTACAACAAATGTACTTGAAAGCCACGGTAATCTTATATGGCTCCCATTTTGGCTGCTTAAAAGGAATTTATTCGGAATATAAAATTTTATAAATCATATTTTTTTCTTATTTACAATACAAAACATGTAATTTATGCGGAAAAATCTCTTACAACTAAAGGATATATAAAATTGATTCATTTACTTTGCTCCAAAATATTTCGTGCGCTCTATTCCTTGCGTCTGGTGCGCATTTTCAAAGCTACATAAGCAGCAATTCTAAAAATCAAAATCAACAATATTAGACCAATATAATCGAAGGGCAAATTGGTTTCTGAAAAATTCAATGTCTCCAAAATAACTTTGCCAGAATTCGGACAAGTAGTGTTGGTCGAAGTACAGGCGATTTCGCCAGGTTGAACATCAGCCCATTGATTGATTAATAAACCTTCATTGGCATAGCGGAACCAAGAGAAATACGACAGCCATTTAAAATATACAGGCACCGAACCGGAATTAAGGAAAAAGCCACCAAAGAGTAGAAACGGTATGGTAACAGGTGGACCTACTGATAGTGCCATGGAAGTAGAAGAACTAGCACAGGAAATTAAATAACCAAAAGAGGTGGAAACATTCGCTACCAAGGTAACCAAAGCCAAAGCGCTTAGATAATGTTGTAAGCCAGGACGCAAACCAATCATAGGATACGCTATGGAAGTGAAAAGGAAAGGTACCACTAAAAATAGAGGCAGTTCGGCTATAGTTTTCCCTAAGAAATAGGTGTCGCAACGATACAGACGACTACGAGTTTCACGCATAAAGACAGGTAATTCCGAAGTAAAGACCTAGAAATAAAAGGATATTCCAATGAATAATCATTAGCACACAAAAAGCAAACTAAGGACTTACATTTATTACAGCGAATACATTTTGAAAAGTCATATTGGTTAAGAAAAGAAATATGGCGCCATTAATATTCATAACGCCCACTTGAGTCATGGGCTGATTTAAAAATATCAAACCAATTAAAATTGCCACCATCTGAAAAATAAAACAACATTTTTAATTTTATTCAAAAACATTTCTTAGATTGGACTTACCGTGGTTTGTATCAAGCGCACTTTGACGAGTAACGGTTCTTTTAAAGTGGATATCCAAGAACGCCACATAATGGCACGAAATTGTGTAAGCCAAGAGGCCTTATAGCTTACACTACTGTCATCATCTTTTTTGGGCTGGTCATCTGAGCCTGCTAACATGATTTGAAAATTCTGTTCCATTTCCCGTGACACTCTAAAGGGGAAAGTTTTTAATTCTAGGTACTGCCAGACTAATTTGTAAAACACTTACTTGCCTACTGCAAAATTATCACATATCTTGGAGATACGATCACGTGATTCAACTTCTCTACCAGGTACAACAGCCAAGACTTGTACATAAAAATCAGCAGGATTATAATTATTCGGACACTGAGCTCCAATGCTAAGGAATTTAAAAATCTGTGAGTAAAAGTTTCGAAAAAATATTCTTGTGCAACTTGAGAACTTACAAAGAAAAGAAATCAACCGCTTCATTGGGTGTTCCTAAAAAGGCAACTCTACCCTCGGCCATGAGTAGAATCTTATCGAAAAGCTCAAACAATTCCGATGAAGGTTGATGTATAGTCAGTATAACAGTTTTGCCTCGTTGAGATAATTTCTTTAAAACCTGCACTACACTGGCAGCCATAAAGGAGTCCAATCCTGAGGTGGGTTCATCACATATCAATAAAGGTGGATCGGTTAAAGCTTCCGAAGCAAATGCCAAACGTTTGCGTTCACCACCTGAGAGACCTTTTACCCGACCTGGTACTCCTATTATAGTGTTTTGGCATTTACCCAATGACAAGTCTTGTATGACTTGATCAACTCTTTGGATTTTTTGTTTCTGGCTCATAGTGCGTGACATGCGTACGGTGGCCTGAAATATCAAGTGCTCTCGGGCTGTAAGAGAGCCTATAAATAAATCATCTTGTTGTACATAAGCGCAGCGGGCTTGCATTTCTTTAGCATCTACCGATTGACCATTAAGCATGCGCACGCTAGAGGGAGAAATTTGTACACCACGGGCCGAACGAAAAGCCAAGGCATTAAGTAAAGTTGTTTTGCCTGCACCTGAACTACCCATAACGGCTAATAATTCTCCAGGATAGGCCACTCCACAAACTGGAAAATAGAGAAATTTAATAAGGATTTTAATTTTCTCTGTTGTTCTTTTAAAAGACTTACCATTCTTGATCAAGTGTTTACGTGGTTTAGGAATATGTCTCTCATTACAAAATACACCCTTCACATTATTCACAATTTGCTTCCAATTTGAGCCCGGCTGATGCACTTCACCAAATACATCCAGATTATACCAGGAATAGGTAAGCTTCTCCGAAGCTGATTCATTTGAAGTTAAAGATCCATAACTTTTATTAAATCCACTATTGATAGCAGAAGCTTCAAGAGTACCAGGATTCTGGAATGATAGAAATAGAAAAATTTTTGAATATGTCGGAACCAAATAGGTTTTAAATATTAGGGAAGAATTAAAAAATTTTTTTTGTTAATTGGTGTTATATTTCGGAGTAAGAAGTCATCTGTTGTACCTATTGTTTCCTTTATAAAAGCTCATGATGTGTTTATGTTTTACTGCCAGGTCTGTAATATTGCCAAAAACTTAATATTTGTCTACGTTGCTCTAAAGAATCTTTCATTACGCGCTTCCTATCTTTTAATTTGAATAAAACGAAATGTATGTGAGATATTAGAAAATATTTTTATTGGTTCATTGTTCACGGCTTCTCTGAATACAATTTTCCATGACTCTGGTGTATTATTCAAGCTTAATTTGACTGATGACATGGGTTATTATGGTTGATTAAGTTGCAAAGACCTAGCGCTTATTGACAGCGCATAGCTATCAATGAGACTGTAAATGCATTGGCTGGGAAGGTATCTGTGACGCCCTATATTTGTCCGTAGCTCTACCATAAGGTACCGCTTACTACCATTCTCCAACTAGTTAGGGATTAGAACGCTGACACATGCTTGGAACACTGGAACGCTTAAATAAATCTTATAAAGATATGATAAGACGTTGATAAGTTCACAAGTTGGACGCAATTCTGATCTTTCAAATATAGAAGACAAGACCTTACATTGTGAGATTTTAGAGCTGGATTCCGGAAAATGGCGATCAAAGATGTAGATGTTCTACACATAGTTCTTACAGGTTTCAGAAACAGATCTCGCTAGGGGACATATTAATTATTAAAGTTCAAGATTTGCTGACGTTCATTGGCAAGACAGTAGGTCTGCTTTTAGTGTCTTGCAAGTTGCAACTAACTACGCCACTAAACCAGCCCAATAGTATACAAGAAAACTTTTTGGAAAATTATTTTGAAGATTGAAATAAAGAACACGTTGAAAAATACGGTTAAAAATAGATTCTACAGAAAGTAGGTTTCTTTAAAAGATTCGTTCTGTAGCATTCAAATTAAAAGGGTTTTAACCAAACTTGGTATAACTAAAATTATATATTTGACAATAGCCGTAAAAAAACAACATTGTTTTATACCCTACAATACAAAGTTAAACGAAAAACTGTAATGTTGCATTTTGACAGGCTTAATCTGAGCGTAAGTTTCTTTTCTTTTTGAAGAGCTCAAACGTTTAATCTTCTTTCTTGTCACATTTCAAGGACTTAAATAAACTTTTATGATTTTATTACTTTTCTTTAAATAACAAATACAAAACTCCTCTTACTCGTAAGAATGCATTCATATGTCTTTATCGTACGAATGGTATTACCTTGACTAGTCTTCAAACTGTTTAATCTCTACAAACATTTCTTATCACAGATGCTAAAGAATGTTAAACAAAGTGTATCTGTTGCATGCCGATTAAGAATTTTCGTTTTGTTTAATAACTTTTGATAAACAAAATTTAATAATAAAAGATAGTAAAATATTTTGTGTTTTATTTTTTTAATAAAAATTTAATACTCGTATCTTTCTAAAACTATTCATTGCATTGTAAAAAAGTATATTTATTTTTAATGCACTAGAACAAAATACACCAGTGCTTTAATGGTACGGATAGTACAGCTTAAAGATGTTTTAAATTCATTAACAGAGTTACACAAAAAAGGTTGAAAGTTAGTCTGTAACTCCCAATTTATATCATGGAATTGAAAAAGATATGATTTTAAAGCATGTTATACATTAGGGATAACTTAAATGAAGAACATGACGAATTTTAATAACACCCTACAATAGAGAAACTTAATTTTTATATCAGTAAACAGGTTTTAATTGAAATCCATCCTTACGGGTATAGTTGTTTCGATCTTAAAGATAGAATTTGTGATAAATTTTTACAAAGAGCCACGGCCTTCGATCAAATGAATATGAGTGACCAAAGTTGTTGTCATCTGTGAAAGAGTAGAATATATTGGATGTTACAAAGAGAAGATTGTTGACAAATAATAAAAATAGAATGGGAGACAGAACAGAAGCTTGTGGAACTTCTGAATTTAACCGGAATTCGTTGTAATTCATACCGTCTATAATCACTCTTTTAGCGACTTCCCTGTAAATATGCGATATGAAAGGAAACGAGATGGCCTTGTGCCAGACTTTATCAAACAACTTGGAGGTTTATAGGGCGATAAATTTGTAATAATCCAGAAGTTGTGAAAACTGCATTTTTCCTGAACCCCTTCCATTTTATTTCGCCGGGAAATTATAGATGTGCCTATAAAGAGTGTGTTGGATTATTAAGACGATAGCTCTGGGTTCAAATCTCAGCTCTGACATCTTGAAAAAAAATATATATATGAAAAATTTATTTCCTTCGGTGACTACCTCTCAGCAGTAATTGCCTTGAAAAAGCTTCTGAAATCTGTCATTCGGAGTCGACTTTAAACTGTAGGTCCCGGTACTCATGGATTAAAATTTACACACACAACATGAGTGCTGCGAGAAGCTAGGCCGTAAATCTGAAACAGGGTGGTAATGGCCAGTTATATATGCATGTATGCCTATAAAGAGTTTTAAATTGAGTGCCTGTGTGTGAATGTTTCCTTTGTGAAAAGGTACTCAAAGTAATTTTAAACGGAACAGGAAATTACTTTGTTTATTGTTACACTCTCTACATCATTAACAAATATTTAATATGCACATACAAGTGCACGTGTTTATGTAATTTATAATGATATAATGATGTATTATTTGTTGTTGTCATATGTATATATCTTTTTTTGTTTAAATATCAAAATAGATAAACTGTTTTGTCGTTTTCCCAGTATTAAAAACATATTCTATTACAGACCAAAACGCGAAATTAACAACTACAACAATTGCATCAACCATACTGCAGTCTGTTAGGGATGCCAAAGCTATTTTTTTCTTATATCAGAAAAGTTCGGCTGAATAGAATTTTGGTAGAGTTTAAAAAGTAGGTACACACAAAAACAGTAAAAAATAATTAAACAATTTATTTAGAGAGAGTAAAAAAATTACTCTAAATCATCAAAATATTGAAAATTTGAAGACATAGACAAGTGAATACATACTTTGTATGAATTTAGCACCTCTCAGTAGAAATTTTTTATATGTATGGGGTGGGCCATTTAACAGTTTAAAAATGCAATAAAACAAAAACGGTTTAAAATTTTGCCCAAATTATTTTGTTGTTGTAAATCTCACTTGTTCCGGTTAGAAATTGAATATTATATCATTCATATGGCTGCCTCGGCTGGCCTCACAGTACCCCATTCTATCGGACCAATTTTCGATAACTTTTTTGAATGAATGAGGTCGTTTCTTGACAATGACATTACGACCGTTGGCTTTTAAATGGCCAATTGTCTGTGGTTTGTCGACATAACACACTGGTGTTATGTTCGCCCCCACAGAAAATAGTCAAACGGTGTCAAATCGCAGCTTCTTACTGTCCAATTGACATCACTATTTCTGCTAATTAAACGGCCATCAAATGTTTGACGCCATAAATTGATTGTGGCATAAGCTACATAGGAAGTTGCAGCATCCTGCTGAAACCAAACATCGTTCACATCAATACTATGAAGCGGGGTCACAAAAAAAATCTATTCCCATAGTACGAGAGGTGTCTCCATTGCCCGTAATCGTTGTGCCGTCTTCATTTTAAAAGAGATATGATTCAGTGATGCCTCCGCTCCACTAGCCGCTCTATCAGAAGAAGAAGAAGACCAAGTGTGGATTTTCTTAGCAACCAAATACGTCAAAGTTGTTTATTAACATATCCACCAAGATGAAAATTATCTTTATCCGAAAAGATATTTTTTTTCTGGCAAAATCGACATAATCATGGAGTTGTCATTGGTCCATCCAGCGAAGGGAATGGTCACACGGCTTTAACTTTTGAACCAATTAAACTTTGTAAGACATTATGCCAACATCTTTACGAGCAATGTTGGTTCTTCTCTGCCATAAATTTTTGTATGACATTTTCGTTCAATTTCCGACAAATTGTCTTTCTTTTGGCAATAAATTTCAAATAAATCACAATGAATATAATATACTGGATTTTGTGAAAGAATAGAATGACATTGGTATTGCTAGATTTGAAATAATCGGTCGTACAAATAGATGACCCACCCTTTACAAAGTGTTTCCAGACATACAGAGAGATACTGTAAAATTTTCCCGAAAATCCGTTGATTCACAGGTGTCATTTGAAATATTTATCAAAAATAGTGCTTTGCATGGTTTTTTAGACCAAATTGGCAGGAAATATTTTTGAAAATGGCAACTCTGTTCGTAGTAGACACATCAAAAATAACGTTAAAAAAAACCAACAAAAAAGCATTATTTACCGACCACAAAGTAACCTCGTTTTGAGTATCTGATTTGTGTTGTACGAGTAATGTAACAAAATGATGAATAAAACTCTAGAATTTTTTGAAGAGTAGAATTCGAGTATTAGCCTTCAAACATACAAGTAAATTCAGAATAAATGCACCGACACACGTAAAAGAAAATCAGCAATAGATTTCCTCCAAAATTAAAAAAAAAAAAAAAAAATAACTCAGTTGATTGTTTTAGGCATGTGTGTGCTGATCAATTGATTTTTTTTTCTTTCTTTTCAATCGATTTTTTTGGTTACTTCTATGGAAGGCATTAGATGCAATAGATGTTATAAATGAAAGAAAAAAGAATATTTTTTTGCTTTCCCCAAATTAAAACTTTTAAGGGGGAGGATGGCCTATTTTATATTTTAATTTTTCTTTTCAGTATTTTACAAATGTTTTCGCCTTTTTTTTAATTTTTACTTTTATTTTTAATACTGTGCCCGTTACTATTTATTTTTTATTTATTCTCTCTCTTTTTATGGATTTTTTTTTACTTTTTTTCTTCACTGTTTTTATATTCAATTCACCATATTTTTTTACCATTTCATTTAAGTGGTTAGATTTTTAAGTTATAAGATAACTTACGTTATAAAAAATATCTATGAACTATTGCATAAATTGCTTTAAACAATTTTGTCTGCCTGGTATACACTTTCTAAACATAATTTATTAAATTTGAGAGATAAGGAATTTGTTTAAACGTTCTAAGCAAACAAATTACTCAAATACTTTTTCCCATATTGCATGACAATAATGCTTGTTTCGTTGATTGCGCTTGCATATGGTTTACGCAATCACTGTAACGGCGCCGAAACTTGAATTTTCGTCTTAGAGAAAGACAACGAAAAACAAGATATTTGAGATAGTGTACTTTCGGTACAGTAGCAACGAAGTGTTGTATTTTCGCATATGGTTTCATTTCATTTCATGCCGCAGCGCTCCAAACTAAAACTATATGTAAGAATATTAACAGGTTACTATAAATGGGAGTAAAAGTAATAAATGGAGGAAATAAATAAGGATAGGCAGCAGGGCAATGTCTGCAGAAATTTGCTAGTGTTTTATAAAGCATTATAGCATACAAGGCACTTGGTTGAAAGATAATTCCACATCCAGTTAAGCGTGCTTTGTGTATAACACAAACGCACCATATGCTCTCTAAAGTCCTTCTTTTAAGTAGCTCGGTTTTTAAAGATTCTGACCTCCGTGGTATCGGAAAAAGTATCTGCGGTGATATCTAATATGAGTTAATTTCGTAAATTGCTCATGGTCACTATTTGTCATGAATTAATATGTTGTCAACATCGGGCAGTATTCTTTACTTTTGCCTTTAATACCTGAGACATTTGGAGTCAATTTAGGTTCGGCTCTTTCTAGGCGATTTCTTTTTTTTTTTGGCGTGTGAAGTAGGGTTTAAAATGCCTTCGCACTTACAGCTGATCATCACCAACTGTTTCGAGTGGTAAAACCACTAAAAAAATCCCTCCTCCTCCCCTGGTGATAATACCTTCCCGGAACCGCTTTCGCATTACTTCGGGAAAGCCTAGAGCGACGTCCTTATAAGGACCATTTTCTACTCTCCCATGTCTGGGCACGCCAGAATTGGAGCAAGTATCAAGCTACCGGTTCGTCCTCTCATCTCATTTTGCTGAAAAATATCCAGATTTCTCTTCTTTCTCCGGAGTATGTGTTCAGCGTAGTTCCATATGGATCTCCATAGGTTCTCGCATTCAAGCATCTTATTCACTATGTTGCCGGGACTGAAATCCCCGACTTGCTCCCGCAGCGCGTCTATTTCATCCTACCATATAATGCAGTGGAAAAAGGTATGTTCAGCATTGCCATCAAACGTCCGGCAGTAGATGCAGGAGGGCTTAGCCACCTTGCCCATTCTGTACAAGTATTTCCGGAAATAACCATTACCGGAGAGGAACTTTTTAAGGGATTGAAGAGCACTATTTAATCACTGCAGAAAAACCGATAAGCCTTTGGTTAGATTTTCCAACCCATTCGATCGTTAGTACGAAGGTTACACTTAACAGGTAATAGTATTACAAATATCAATTGAACACATTCAATGCAGCCATGTTGAAATATGGAATATGTGTGCTTGACAAGACATAGTGGGATAATAGGTTCGATTACCTACATGGCCATAGTCTCGGCCTCGAGCGTCAGCCTTGTACCCTCCTCAAAACTAAAAAAAAAAATACAGTATAAATAGTTTAAGGCCGAAAGTAAGCAGGTAAGAATGTTTTGAAATAATTTTAGACCTACGACACACTGATTGGTAAGTAAAAAACATTACAGGTATAATTTGTTTTAGTTGGTGGGTTCAGATGGTTCCCAAGGTCAAAAAAACTTGAGGATACAATTAGGACCGTGTTTTCAAAATGGTTCCGCTTTGGTACCACAAAACTCGTTGCGAATCAATGATGTTGAATTAATGTGCACCATATAAATGCCACTAACAACGTTAAAAATAAATGCCACTTGAGTGAGTTTTAATGTCTGTATTACAGATACTGCTGCACTACTTCTTTAAACTTTTGTCAAAGCAAAGTTGTTATATTTTAGCTGAGAAATCCTGCTGGTGGATATGCTATAACAGTTTTCAAATATATCATTAATACTCTTAATTACTAAAAATTCCCTAATTTTATTGTTAAAAAGAAAAAAAAATTATTAATTTTAAATCCTTATCAATTAACCACTGAAGTTCAAGGGTATCGCATTTTATATTGTGCATGGTATGCATCTGCATTATTATATCGCATATATAGACAAGTTGTTAAATACAATTTGGATGACTGGTTTTGTTAGTAGCAGCATAACACTGAAGAGTATAGTGCAGTACTTAAACTTATTCTATTTCAAGTCCATCCTTATCCATTCAACTGACCATCCAGCCATGCATTTATACATTCATTCATTCGTTTTATACTGACATTCATTCAAACAATCATCTATTCAGTTTTATTTTTATTTATTTTTTATTTTTTATACAAAAATTTAAATCAACACATTCAACTTTATATGATTTTATTCATATAAGTTTTATTATATTGGGGACTGACACCGAATTGAATATTTTACTGGCAATATATGGTAGCAAGAGAGTGTACAAATAATCGCCAAGTGAAACAAATTAAAGTTTAAAAAATATGCTTTTTCATGCTCATAAATGCATTTTTAGTTTCGAAAAAATTAAATAGTTTGATTCTAAAAACAATGAAAATGCCTTTGTTTGTTAAAAATTTGCGGTAATCAGTCTTGGTAGCAAACGCCCTTGCAAGTCTTGCAAATCTAGTAACCCATGTCAAACAATAACAAAATGTGGGGTTATATGCTACGATTGCTACGTTTGTTAAGTTACCACATTACCATCTCGCAAAATTTACCATATTTGAGGGCATTAAAATTAATTAATTCAAGTTAATGCAAATAATTAATTCTTAATTCTGCACCCATATTTATTGCCGTAAATGTTATGTATATGCTATTAAATAGGTAACTAGATTTTAAGTGTTGAAAAGTGGCACAAGTAGGTTACTTTGTCATGTACCCTTGCGAAATCACAGCTGAGTGTATATGAAATGGCCAGAGTGACCAAAAATATAAAAAACATAAAATTTTTCATTTTAGAAGAGTATACAGTGCACGCTCGCTAATGTGAACTAATTAAAACTGGCGTTGTTCATTTTTACGAATAGTTCACATTTCCGAATACCGAAAATTTTAAAACAGAATTATACCATATTGTAAACAAAAATCAATACATATTTATGAGTTTTTATATTTCTAAAATTATATCAAATTATAATTAAATTTGTATATATTTATACGTATTAATATGTTCATAATTACTCATACATATACATACATATGTACATACAATACATGCACATGTACACCTAAAACGGGGATCCCGCAACTAATAAACACAGAATTTTAACATTTCATATTAAAAAAAAGAAAATTCTGTTAAAATTATAGGGCTTTTTACAATTATTCATATTTTAGAATAGTCAATGAAGCAAAAAATATGTTCACATTAAGTAGTGTTCATATAATGCGGTGTTCACATTAGCGCGCGTGCACTGTATATTTGTATTTTTTTTACAAATTTTTATGATGTTTTTGTCAGATTTTTTAAAGCATATTTTTGCATATTTTGTTTCTCAAAATATGTTTTTGCATATTTCTTCAAACAAAGCATTTATTTGGTAACATAATATTAAATGCTACAATGATAGTTCACTTAATTTTAATTAATTTCGTTTCGAACATATTTTTACTTATTTTCATATATTATTTTAATTTTTATATTTTTTTTTATTTTGTCCTTAAGGCGCTTTGTTTGAATCAAAGTCATTCTATTTGCTTATAGACTTAAAAGGCATAAACATACTTTAAAGTTTTAGCATTTTATTTTTGCTAGTGCAAGAATGATACGAAACTTTAAAAACATATTTTTTAATTTTTCGCATATCTTTGCATTTGTTTTGTCTTTAAAAGTCTAAAAAAGCTTTTATATGCTATAAAAGCATAATCTAATTTTAAAATTTTTTAGAGCATATCTTTTCATGTTTTTTTTGGCATTATTAAAAACATGATATAAAACTTTTAAAACCTATTTTTCAATCTTATGTTATCTCACTTTTTTGATCTTTTTTGCAAAGCATGTCAGTTTTCGAAATAGTGCTGCTGATTTTTTAAAGCATATTTTTGCATATTTTGTTTCTCAAAATATGTTTTTGCATATTTCTTCAAACAAAGCATTTATTTGGTAACATAATATTAAATGCTACAATGATAGTTTACTTAATTTTAATTAATTTCGTTTCGAACATATTTTTACTTATTTTCATATATTATTTTAATTTTTATATTTTTTTTTATTTTGTCCTTAAGGCGCTTTGTTTGAATCAAAGTCATTCTATTTGCTTATAGACTTAAAAGGCATAAACATACTTTAAAGTTTTAGCATTTTATTTTTGCTAGTGCAAGAATGATACGAAACTTTAAAAACATATTTTTTAATTTTTCGCATATCTTTGCATTTGTTTTGTCTTTAAAAGTCTAAAAAAGCTTTTATATGCTATAAAAGCATAATCTAATTTTAAAATTTTTTAGAGCATATCTTTTCATGTTTTTTTTGGCATTATTAAAAACATGATATAAAACTTTTAAAACCTATTTTTCAATCTTATGTTATCTCACTTTTTTGATCTTTTTTGCAAAGCATGTCAGTTTTCGAAATAGTGCTGCTGAAGCATGTTTTTTTGTGAAATAGTATTCTTCAGTTTTGTAGCCATTTAATGGCAAGCGTGAGGTGTTAAATCCAAGACCCTAACTCAATATAAAGTGTAATTCTATTTTATAAAAGTTCAACGTTTTATTGGTGCCATGTATTTTCATGCTGAGAGCTAAATAAGGCTAATTTCCTGAAAGCTTGAAAACTGACATAATTACTTATAGTATATATGCGCAAATTCTAGTTGTTAGCTAGTATTTGCTAATATAAGTTCTGCTTAAGTATTACAAAAATAATGAAACATCTTTTGTACTCTTTGATGGTCAATAAGCTAATGCTTATATGCGTTTATAAAAAGTCAATATCTTTGTTATAAAACTCTTTTTTATTTATCAATTTTTGGTTATCCTGGAACTCATAACATATACGAATGTGCATACGTATGTATGTGTTTGATTGCGTTTCATGTATTTTTATGCAACATAAAACATATTGTATTTTTTCTGCTTCTCTGTCTCTTTCTACCTCTTTCTCTATATATTACAAATGATTGCGGCAGTTGGTTTGTTACACATAAAAAGGATTTCACACAAATTTGAAATGAAAAGCAAGAAAAAAAAGAAGTAATTTTGTACTATTTTTCATAACAACAATTACATTGTGTCCGTTTATTTTTTTTAAGCATTAAAATATTTTTCTGGTTCCTTTTTGTACTCTTTTGTCGTTATTGTTGTGCTCAAAAGGCTTTTGCGAATAATTTTAATAAAATTGAAGAGAACATTTGAAAAATAATTGTTGCACAAGTAATACTCGTTAGCAAATAAATCAACACATCGTCAACTCATCATCACCATTTAAACATTTTTGATTTTTATTTCTATTTTTTTTTACTTTTAAACATTGAAAATTGATTGTTTAAATTTGTAATGGCTTTAGCCAAACAATCAAATTTTTATATTATTGTACAAAAATTATACTGACAGATGTATGTACAATAATAATAAAAAATACATAAATGCTATATTAATTCGGATGCTTTAAATTGAGATAGTACAGGTAACCTTCCTAAAACTCGGTAGATAGGTTTCTAAAAAATGCCGTCTTATAAGAAATCACATTGTAGGAGCCATTAACTCCGTATAAAAAACCAGAGTTTGGTTCTATATCGCAAAACTAGTTCTTATATTCTACTTCTTGTATTATTTTTTTATTTGAGACCAATACTCAGGGGTAAAAATCCCTACTAAATACTGTGGATGGCTTTGAAATTTTTTGGAATTTTTTTTATATTATTATTAATCGCCTTAGGAATAATACAAATTGCTGTGAATTGATCATTCACAGGCCAGTGTTACACCTTCACCCTTGACTGATCAACAGCAATTGTTTCATCGTTGCATGTTCATTGTGTAGTGAGTGCCTTTGTTAAGTAGGTTTAGTAGGCTTATCTGTTATCTGCTACTTCCCAATAGGTGGCGCTTTTCTCTTGATCATTCTCTTTTTGTTGTCAAAGGTTTAGGTATAATAGAGTGGAATGTCGGGGAGCGGTTTCTTTGTCCATGGTCTTCTTGGAGGCAAAACTAACTAACGTTTTCATTTTTCATCTTTTGTGGGATTTGAACCTGGGCCATTTGAGTTTTTGTGCGTGCGCTCTAACGACTATACCACGCACCCCCCACTTGAACTCATTTATTGGTTTTTGTTTGGTGTCTGTTGAAAAATGGAAAATCAAAAGGAACATTTTCGTTATATTTGGCTTTTTTAAAAGGAAAAAACGCTTCGCAAGCTCATAAAAAGTTATGAACTGTTTATGGTGACGAAGCCTTAAAAGAACGGCAGTGTCAAAATTGGGTTGCCAAATTTCGTTCTGGTGATTTTTCACTGAAAGATGAAAAACGCTCCGGTCGTCCAGTTGAAGTAGACGACGACCAAATCAAAGCAATGATTGATTCGGATCGTCACGTGAGATTGCAAGGAAGCTTCGTGTATCACATACATGCATTGAAAATCGCGTAAAGCAACTTGGCTATGTACGAAAACTTGATGTATGGCTTCCATGGTAATGTGGAACACGATCTGTGTAGGTTGTATGCGATGGATGTATGGTCTGATATGCCCTGCTATTTCAGCTCAAAGAATGAAATTCAAAAAGAAAGCTCTGATAACTCTAAAGTAGGCATTTTTATTTCTTTTCAAAAAAAACCAAGATAGTTTCAGCTGTAGGTAAGATCATGGTTTCTGTTTTTAGAGAGGGGCGTGGTATAATTTTGACCAATTTTGTGCTGAGTTAAGACAGCGTTTATGTTATAAAATTAAAGAGAAAAAACGTATTTGGCAAAAAATAAAGTGCTATTTCATCAAGACAATGCTCAAGTTCACACCTTCACTATTGTGAAGGTCAAAATTAATAAATTAAAGTTTGAATGGTTTCATCCTGGCACCTTAATCAGCAGATTTGGCTCCTCAGGACTATTTTCTATTTCTAAATTAGAAAAAAAAGATTTGATGGCTATTTTAAGAACACAAACATTTCGAACTGCGTACTGCGTACTGCGTATCGAAATTACTTACTAAAACGATGTTGGAAAACGATTTTTTGGTTTTCAATTATTTATGTTTTCTTTGTTAGGCCCACTAATGTTAGGACCGTCTTCTTAAATTATCAAACTAGAGCCATTATCGGTACATATTTCTTTCATATTTCAACGTGGGCCAAAGCATAATCATCAAAGGCAAACGCTATAGGCCTCTTCTTACATGCTTTTTGCACATAATATGTGTTTGCTATAAAATGGCACTACATAACACACAACTAATACCGCATTGCATAGTCTGTGCGAGTGATTTGCAAGCATTGTCGGCTTACATAGAAGTGATGCACTGTTGAATTTATCAAATCACACCTTTATGTGAATAAGTTACAAACCAATGTAATCCTAATATATTCAACACTGTTATATTCCTTCAAAAAATTACATCTACTGGTCTTTTAAAGAAGTGAAAAACGGCTTTGCTAGGGGTATCTCACACATATAATCTTTTGTTGAAATTTTATGTCATTTCTGCTCTATTTTTTAGTACGCCAAACGCATCAAACGCTTCTTAGCATTTAGCAAGAAGAGTCAACGCAATATAAATGTTAGAAAACTAGATTATTAATATGAAATACCTTCACAGACAACGTATTATGATTTTTACTCATACTGTGTAGGGCCCCATTGTGTCAATTCGGTTTTTCTGCAAGTGTTTGGAAACCTCATGGTCTCATATATTGACTTTTGTAATATCACTCTCTCTCTCTTTTTATTCACTTTTGCTTTGTTAACATTGTTTTATCTACATATACTCACATTATTTAGACTTTCTGTCGAAGCAGTGGTACGTTTTTTATGTTCCTGTATTAAGAATTCTTGATCCTCTTGACCCATTGTTAGCAGTTAATAAATTTTACTTTATTGCGTTGCTATTTTCTTTTTCTTGTTCCGCTTTTACAACACTTTCTTTTTTGTAGTTGCTGTTGCTGTTGTTGTTGTTGGTTTTTTTTCTTGCAGTAGAAAATAAATAATTTTTTTTTTATTTTTTTTCCTTTTTTTAAGTAGAAAGAGTTAAAACTTTGTTCACCTAAGGTTTATAGGATTTAGTTTTCAAAAGGGTTTATAATTTATTTTCTATTACAGCGCTATTTTTCATCAGAGACAGGTTCACATATTTTTTTTATATTAAATACATATGTATGTGTGTATATGTACATATACTTTTAATTTTTTTGTATAAAATTTTTAAGAATTTATTATTTTTTTTATAAAAATTTATCACTCTCGTTAAAGGTCTGAACTGAAGCAGTAACACGTTTAGACTGTTTTTCAATATTTTTTTTCTGATTTTAAGAATAACAAAATGTTAGTACAACGGTTAGCATGAATATAATGACTTATTTTCAGTTACTTGTCTGTAGTAAAACAAACTCTATAAAAAACTAAAAAAACGTCTACAACTGGTAGTAACTTTTATGGTTGCACTACAAAATGATGACAGTCTGTTTGAGAAAAATGAATGTTAGTGAGTGAGTAAATAAAACACTGGATGCACGGTAACGGCGGATTCACATGTCGCAGCCAACACCTTAAAACCATTGTCTGTAATTCCCTTTTTTTTTGTATTAAATGTTTTTTTTTTGTTTTATTTGGATTTCAAGTTTTATATTTGTACTCTGATAACAGAGATAAGAGATCAAAATCATGCAAATGAGATGATGAGATAAGCAGAAAAATTTAATATAAAACAAGAGTTTAAGCAAAATATTAGGGGTTTGGAAAAGATTTCACAGTTATTTTTAAAACATGTTTTGTAATCCATTTAAAATGCAAAATTTTTAAAGGTATCCGGTATGATGATTTTTAATCCCATAAATAATATATTAATAGTTTTAAAAATTTTAGATCCTGTTTTAACACAATTTTTACAAAGATTGACGATTTTATATTACCCTTCTGTTATTTTTTTTAAGACTAATATTATTTTTGTTTTAAAACGGCTGGTATGTTCTGAGATAAGAATTTCAGTGAAATCAAAATCATATTTATTACATCTACAAAGAAACCGCTACTTGAAGTTCCACTCTATTCCAACTTAACCTTTGTCAACGAAAAGAAAAAAAAAACGAATGATCAGGAGAAAAGCGCCTTCTATTGGGAAGTAGCAGATAACAGCTAAAAAATCTACTTAGCGAAGGCACTCACCGCAATCAACATGCAAAGATGGGGCAATTGCTGTTGATCATTCAAGTATGAAGGTACAGGGTGTTTTTTTAGAGGTATATAACTTCGAATTGAAATAAAACACAAGAAAATCATTTTAATGTCCATCAATTTGGCTTTATTGGAAGGATAATTTTATGCCATTTATGTTTAAATATGATTTTGGGCATGTGGCCGCCGCGGCTAGCTCGATAAAGCCAATTCTACAGGTCCAATTTTCAACCACTTTTTCGAGCATATGGGGCCGTATGTTGGCAATAAGGCCACGAATGTTGGCTTCCAAGTCCCCTAACGTTTCTGGTTTGTTGGCGTAGACGAGCGACTTCACATATCCCCAAAGAAAATAATCCAATGGTGTCTAATCACACGATCTTGGTGGCCAATTGACAGGTCCATTCCGCGAAATTATGCGCTCATCGAATGTTTCCTTCAATAAATCGATTGTGACGTGCGCTGTGTGGCATGTAGCGCCGTTTTGTTGGAACCACAACTCATCCACATTCATGCCATCCAATTCGGGAACAAAATAGTCGGTTATCATGGCTCTTACCGGTCTCCATTAACGGTAACTGACTCTCCAGCATTATTTCGGAAGAAGTATGGCCCAATGGCTCCACCAGCATATAGAGCACACCAAACAGTCAGTTTTTGTGGATGTAATGGCGTCTCAAGGGTCTCATGTGGATTCTCTTCACTCCAAATGCGGCAATTTTGCTTGTTGACGTAGCCATTCAACCAAAATTGAGCCTCATCACTGAACAAAATTTTGCGATGAAAATCAGCATCGAGATCAATCTCATTTTCGGCCCATACACCAAAATCACGTCGCATTGCATGGTCTCGCGGCTTTAATTCTTGCACAAGCTGGATCTTGTAAGGTCGCAAGCCAAGATCTTTGCGCAAAATCTTCCATAAAGTTGATGGACAAAGCTCCAATTGCTGTGCACGGTGGCGAATCGATTCATTCGGGTTCTCTTCAACACTTTGCTCTACAGCGGCAATTGTTTCTTCGGTGCGCACTGTTCGGCGTCTCTGCGGATGCGTATTATCACATAGAGTAAACGTAGTGCGAAAACGATCTATGGTTAACCGAATTAATTGCTCTGATGGACGATTATGTCGACCATAAAATGGACGGAGCTTGCGGTAAACTTCGCGAACTGAACCATTATTTTCGAAATAAATTTGCACGATTTGCAAGTGTTGTTCTTTTGTCAACCTGTTCATGATGAAATGGCAAACCAAACTAAATATTAATCACTTGACAGCTGACAAGATGGCCGCCAGTTAAAAAAGTGATGCCAATTTAAAGTTCTATACCTCAATAAAAAACACCCTATATAACACTGGCCTTTGAATGATCAATTCTCAGCAATTTGTCTCATTCCTCATTGCTTAATAATATAAGAAAATAAAATATATGTTCTGTTGTCATAATGTATTGTCCTTTCCACGAAAATTCCAATACAATGCACAGCATTTAGTAGGGGTTAACCACTGAATATTGGTCTCTATAAAAAAAAAAATGAAATTTCTTTGACAAAATTTTTCTTATTTACTCGCTTAATGACCATTACTGTAACGTCCTTCTTTAGCAAAACCGTAAAATAATTTGCGCAACTAACTTTTATTTGTCTTTGAAAAAAGGACTCGATTTTAATTTCACTCGAATTTGATTTTCAGAGCATATCCGTTGGAAATGTAAGTGAAAATAATTAAAAATAAAACAATAACAGTAATAACTTTTCATTTCAAACGGTCTTGCCAGCTTTGTCAACAAGCAATCGTAGCATATGTATATGCCCATATTTTGTTATTGTTTAACATAGTTTGCTATATTTGCAAGACTTTCAAGGGCGTTAGCAATGATTGCCACTAATATACTTATAGCATTATTGTCACCTTTTTTATTCGGCAGAAAAATTTTTCCGAATTTTTTTGAGGACACCATTATTTCATGCCGTACATTGTGCTGGTATAGCAAAATATGAGCGGAAGGGAGAAAGAAGGAGAGGACCTTTGATTTAATCATACTAATATCATATCTAATATAAGTTCGAAAAAAAAAAAACAAAAGTCCTACTTCAAAAATGCGAAACGCAAGAAAATCGCACACTTTTTGAATACCCCAATTGTTTTCCTTTCAAAAATATAAAACTTTTAGATTTTTGGAATACAATATTGAACACTAATACGACGGGCTTCAGTCATATATTCGATACCTGGATTAAATTTATTAACCTATTTCAACAAAAACTTAGAACATCATTGAAAAATCGCCGTTATGTCACAAAATGTGTATTCAAAAAATATGACAGTGTGAATAAAAATTGCATATGTTTGGCAGATTTTTTTTTCAGCAGTATGTCCGATTTGATATTCTTTTAAAAATATGCGATTAAGGTTACTTTTTGTGGAATAGCTGTACTGGAAAATTACAAAACATGCAGTTTTGGTATTCATTCATGAACTCTGCCACCATATCTCTTCGACTCGAAATTAGTTATTATACGTCGTTTATCATAAAATATAATAAAATTTCTAGACTATTCAACGATTATTTAATCAACTTTCGTTACATTTTTGTTTACGGATGTCGTTTCGGCTGTCGGCTATAGCCACACTATAACGTATTTCTGCGTTATCCTGACTTTTACTACAAGCAGTGCGTTCAAGTGTAGCTTAATTCAAAAAATGTAGTTTTACATTGTTAATGTATTGTACGTTTACGGGGTTGACGATTCCCGCTCAGATTAGAGTGCCATAATTTGCTTTTTACGGCCTGGCTGAAAAAATTTAAAATACTTTTGTTTGTTTTATTTAAATTTTTTAAACTGAATTTATTTGCAATTTTTTAAAATCGCTTTTATCCCAGCATTATTATTTTATTTTATTTTTTTTTGTTCAATAATCCATTCCTTTAATTCCTTTGGCTCTATACTCTTCTTAAAAGTACGCAATTACTTTCTCATCAAACTGATAAACTAAAAGACTGACTGGAAGAAAAAAATGCTTAAAGAATGAATGAATGAGTAAATGATTGAATGACGACTTAAATTGCTTGGGCACTTGTAAGTTTTCAATGCAAATATTTTTTGTTTTTCTTTGTTTTCTGTTTTTTTATTGTTTTACTTTAATTTATGCAGTTTTAAATAGTTTTTCTTCAATTACATTATTATTTTATTTATTATTCGTTTTTACAGTTTTTTTTCTCAAATTTATTTTGCAATCTCTGAGTATATTATACATTTTGTTTTTTGTTGTTTTTTTTTTCTTCAATCATTTATTTCTCACACCCTACAGGGCTAATCGATCAAATTTGTTTTTATGGTGTTTTCTTTTTCACTAAAATGTAACAGATTGTTTATTATATATGAGTAGGCATCGAAATAATTACATGGTTCTAAATAACAAAATATTTTTAATAATTCTTTTTCAACTTTTCATATGATGATCTCGCTATTCATCGCAGTTTCTTTTGCTATCGTAGCTTTGTCTTGAAATAATTATATGATACGAATTTAAAACAAATCTATTATCAAAGTATATGTAAAAGGCGTCCCAAAAAAAAAATTTAAATTTCCCGCCATTTTTGCAGTAAAGAGTATAATAAGAGTACAGGAATGGAAAAAATCAAATATTTTACACAAAAAAAAATTTTTGGGAATTTAACATGTTTGAATTTTAATAAAATTTGTCTGAGTGGTAAAATACTACCAACAGTAGAAAATAAAAATGTATGTTTTTTTTATTTAGCAATATTTTTTTTAGTAAAAAAATATAATTTTTGGTTACCTTTGAAACAGCTGCTCGTTTAACAATTTGCCCAATTTAATTTAGAAAGAAAAGTACGGGCTGAAATGCTACTCTCTCAAAATTTCTCTCATTTACCCAAATTTTGTTTATGAAAACGCTTTTTGGTAAAATTGGGATTCTAATGTAGAGTAAACAGATCTATTTTAAAAGTAACGAAAATTTGGCGACCACAGTTGGAAAATATTATACGAAATATCGTCAAAATGGTGTTTTAACGTCGTCAACTTTGTAAAGATTAACATGGGAGGGGTGCCTGGTATAGTGGTTAAAGCGGTCGCACAAAAACTCCAACAGCCCAGGTTCAAATCCCAGCAAAGGTGAAAAAATTAAAAATGTAGTCTGTGGTTTTTTAAAAATTATAATTTAAAAATAAAGAGGTACCCTCCCCCTCCAAGAAGACCATCTACAAAGAAACCGCTCCCCGAAATTCCAGTCTATTCCATCTTAACCAATGTCAACAAAAAAAAAAAAAAGGAATGATCAGGAGAAAAGCGCCACCTATTGGGAGGTAGCAGATAACAGCTAAACCTACTAAACCCACTTATCGAAGGCACTCACCACACAATCAACATGTAACGATGAGGCAATTGCTGTCAAGGGTGAAGGTATAACACTGGCTTTTGAATGATCAATTAACAGCAATTTGTCTCATTCCTAAGGCACTTAATAATAATAATATAATTAATAATAATATACATATGTACTGTCCTTTCCAAAAAATCCAATACAATGCATTTAGTAGGGGTTTACTCCCGAGTATTGGTCTCAAATAAAAAAAAGCAATCACAACAGCGTAATGACCATGAACATGATGTTGTTTTTTCAAACAAAATCATTCTAACGATGAAGCACATTTTCACCTCGATTACTTTGTTAATCGCCAAAATTGCCGTGTGTGGTGCTAGGAGTACCCATGTGTGATTGGTTTTCTAGTTATTGGTTAGTGGTTTCTTAAATTTTTAACAAACACTGTAGACTTCTACACAGTCTGGTTCAACCGTCTCTTATTGGTTCAACTCATGTTTTTCTTAAAAAAATTCTCATTTTACATTACATTTACATTACAGTTCTTATTTTTTATGCTTCATTTTCATTTTCGTTAATGCTGGTTTCTTCTTTTCCTATAATTTTTTGTCATATTTTTATTAAAAGGGACAATTTTTCTGCTTAAACTTCTTAAATTGTAATTAAATATGTTGAAAAAAAAATTATAGCGAAAAATAATAAGTTGAGAGCAAACGGACAAGTAACACTTAATGCAGATTGTCAACATTATAATAAAACAGCAGCATGTTACGAACCATGTGTACCCTATCCATGCAGTAATTCAATAAATGACACACTAAATAAAAAATGAAGTGAAGATTATTATCAATTTCCCTTAAAACTTTTTGTAATATAACTTAAAGATTAAGCATAACAACTACAATCTTGAATGTAAATAATACCTCAGAAAATCAAGAAAACCTTATGGCAAAGGCAATTAATTTTAACAGGTAAACTTTTAGTCTTTTTTTTAAATCAACAGAAATATGCACGTTTTTATTTAAATCTGTTAATATTTTTTACAAACTCTTTGATGAAGCCATTATACTTGCTACCTGTAATGAGGGTGTAAATGATTGTCGGTCCATGAATAATCTTAAATACAGATGGCCAAATATTATACAATTTTTTTTAATCAGTGTACATACACATGTATAAAGGATATGCTTAAGATTATGAGTATATGTGTGTGTGCTTTCCACCATAATTTTTTTAATATTCTTACAAAGGAAAAACTCTCATACACACGCATGTGTATACACAAAAACATACAGGTTAAAAAAAAAATAAAAAAAAACAAAAAAAAACACACACATGCATTTGTAAATAACATTTAAACTCCTGCATATGTATGTATGTACGTGCGTTCTCATTCGTTCGTTAAAAAGTAAAGGAGTCCATTAATGCAAGACTAAATTGATGTGAGAGAGTTAGCACTCTTCAGCATTATTGCCTTTTTAGCATTTTCACTGCTAGATTTAGCAGTTTCTTGTATTAAAATGAATTTAGCTTTTGAAAGATTCTGTAAAATACTTCTTTTAGCAGAACTTGCTCTTAAATTCCTTACAAGATTTTTTTTTATATTGTAAAGAATGATTTTTTTTAAGTACACATTTAGTTTTCATGTGAGATACCAAACCTACTTATTCTGCTCGCCCTACTTTTTGGCAGATGATTTCTATTAGAGGCTTTTACTGTTACCATTTGGAAGCCTGAAGCAAATTAATATTAATTTTGTGTGGGAGTGGCATCACAGACACACACTGAAAATTTCAAGAAAATCGTATAGCTGTCTTGGACTTCAAACAAACCCACATTCAGTTTAATATCTTCTATATATTATATATAAAAATCAATGTTGTTCGTTGGTCATCGTATCAGTTAAGAACGGCTGGGGCGATTTGGACGATTTTTTCTTTCCAATGATCGCTGTTATCCAACTTAGGTTTTTAGGGAAGAAAAATTTTGGTCCGCCACTTTTACGCAAACCTTTTCTGATTTACCTAAAATCAGAAAACGGCTAAATCGATTTGACTAATATTTCTTTCAAATGTTTGTATTACTCCATTTTAAGTTTTCATGGAGAAAAAAAATTTGCCACGCCTACTTTTACGCCCCCTTTCTTCTATTTAACTCTAAATACTGATTTTTGTTTATCTTTAGAACGGTTAAAGCTAAAGTTTGAGACTTCATGGGCAAGGCAAATCATCAATCAGAAAGTGGGCGAAATTGGACAAGTGGGCGTTACACCTCCTATACAAGTTAAAAATTGATTTCTTTATACATACGTATGTTTAGAAGTGTTTAAGCTAAAGTTTCTGAATTTGGAGTGTTTGATTTCGTAGTCTTTAAAAATTATCAGTAGAAAAAAGGGTGGACAAGTAGACATGGTAGCTTCCAGACAAACTAACTATTGAGTTCAGTACATCTTGAAATCAGTAACAGTAAAAGTTTTTGAATTTGGTTTGAATAACTCCGTAGTCACTAAAAATCATCAGTTAAAATTATGGACAAATGATAGTGGTAGGTGTAGCGAATCACGCCGGGTTTAAGCTAGTAAAAAATAAATTTTATGCCTTTTACCGATTTGTGGACCGAGTTTTCACAAAATCTTACTTTTATTATTCCATTTCCATTATTTTTATAAAAAAATAAATTTTGGCGTAAGTCTGTCTATCCATAATCATAATCAGCTGTGTACTAAAAATAAAATAATCATGCTAAGCGCACAGAAGCTTATGAATCATCTGAAAATTAGAACAGCAGCGCACATGCTGCTATAAAAACTTAAAATCATTGCGATTTGCAAAATTGTGAAAAAAAACGCTAAAATAGATGTCAAAAAACGCTGTGTCTACCACACTAAATGCATGGTTTGCGTGAGTGTATAAATTTATTTAAAAATTATACAGTTTTTGTATGATGATAATATTCTATATATATGTAGGTATAGTGTGTAAAGTAAAAACATATGTGATTTAATTTTTTATATACACATATAGATCATAAGTAAATTTGCATACGTATATGAAAGTGTATGCCTGTATGTATGGGTATGTGAAATAGTGTAATTACATATATGAAGGTATGTATGTATAAGGATTTCATGGCACATTATCCCACATATTCATTATTTGCCAAAAGAATTATGATAAATATGAAATTACAAAACCAACACAATAAAATACTTTTGCAAATATTTGCATGTGGTTTTAAGTGTAGGTGTGTGCAGTTCTCTCTCTCTCTCTCTTCTCGTTCGTTATCTGTGTGTGTGTGACATGGTTATTTAGTTTATTGCATGTTCCTCAGTCTGTCTACTGATTTGTTTTTTCAGTCGTTAAAAACCATTTGTTGTTATTTTTATTGTTCACACTATTATTGTTGTTGTTGCTGTCATTTTGTTAGCATTTTATGTAAATTTCCCATAATTAAGTTTATAATTCTTATTTTTTTTTCCGGTCGGGAATGGCATTTTTAGAATTTTCACAAAATTGTTTTAATCTTTTTTTTTGCTTTGCTTCTTATTTTTTGTTTAAATATGGTCGGATTTTGGCAATATTTAATGAGTTTTTTAATTGTCTATTTATTATTGGCTTTTAAGCTGACGAAAATTTTTGCTTCAAGTTTTATTTTTTTAAAGCTGATTGTGGTTGGAGGAGAATTGCAAAAAGTTGTTTTTTTATTTTTTTTTTTTTTTTGAAAATGCATATTAATGACGTTTAAAGAAAGATGATGGGGAGATAATTTCTAGAAAATTTGTAAAGCAACAAACAAGCTGTTAATGTTTTTAACCTTTAACTACTGAGGTGGTGGTAAATTTTACCCCCTCCTTAGATTTTTTAATTTATTTTCTTCGGTTGAGCGCTGTTGAGTCCCTGTTTTGTTATACTAAATCTTTGATTTTTTTATTTTTATAATCATATTTATATAAAAATGTATTTTCTTGTTCTTTTCAAAATAAATTATTAAAAAAAAATTTTTTTTTGACAAATTTTTTTGGTAAAACAAAAGGTGGTAAAATTTACCCCACGTCAACAACTATGAAAAAATATTTCACCTCCGTAGTTAAAGGTTAAATTAACTATGAACAGTTTCTTTAAAAACATCTTTTTAAAGTTAATTCTTACTTACATACAAATGAATGCTTACAAGCCAACAGCCCCATATTCATAAAAAATTAAAATAGATTTGAAATTTATTTTAGAAAAAAATTTTATGCAAAATTTGAGTTAAAAATCTTTTCAAATTAATTTAATTTTTTTATAAATACGGGTAATTACACGGTGCTACAAATGAGCAACTTTTTTTATACTTGGAAAGTGACCTAGTGTAAGTTGTAGATCTTATTGAGTAGATCATAAATTAATTTTTAAAAGTTCGGAAACACCCTCAAATTTCGGAGTTATTCCGAAAAAACTATGTTCGGGTAGGTTCGAGTACTTGTGAACACGTAACTCAGTTGATTTTAATCCGATTTTAAATATTTAAACGGTTTCGGAAAGAAGAAATATGTGCCTGTTTTACTCTATAAAATGTGCATACGACCAATAATGACCTACGATTGTCAAGTGTGGTCAAAAAGATGTACCAAGACACATATTAAGAAACTTCAGATTATACAAAATAAGAATTTAAAGATCATCTTTAACTTAACAAGGCGTTACTCAACAAACAGACTACATAGCAAATTCAAGCAGAACATGTTTACGGCTGTAATCAATAATATGACACAAAGCTTTGAAAATCGCAACAGGTTTTTAAGTTATTCTTTAGTAAGAAATTTGTAGTATCACCAGCTTCCTCAAGTTCATCTGAAGGGTAGATATAAAAACTTCTTCAAATTTCAATAAGGTTTTTTGCTATCTTTTTCCTTTAATGTGCGATAAATATCTTTATATGTATTTTAAGTTCAACCTAGAATAAGCTTTTATTTGTTGCAATACTTACTAGTAAAATCTCAAACTATGTATATATATTAAAATTTTTATATTTTTAACTTGCAATAATGATAGTAAATAAAAATAATAATAATAATAAATATGTGCCTTTTTAAATAATGTGAAGAGTCTAGTACACGAATGTTTGTACCGTGTCCTTTTTCTTTACCACTTTTCGTAGTTTTGGTTATTCTGTTTGTCTTCTAAGTTCTACATTGTAAAAGTTTTAAACAAAACCAAAAGAGAATTGAAAAATTTCTGCCTTTCAATTTCTAAATTGTAAATCCCGACAAAGCAAAACATTGAAAACTTTCTGCCTGATTAAGTTAAATTTAGCTATAGATTTATTCGATTCCGTCATTGAAATCGTATTAAATGCCAGTAAAAGGCATAATAGTATCATTTATTTAAAAACACAGTTCAATGAAAGTTAAATCGTTTAATGGGCGAAGAACTTCAAATTCAGTGTTTTTCTTGATTAAGTCATGCCATTTTCACACATAATTGCGTAATTGAGGTATTTACACACAAAAATTGAGCTAAATTTACGATATAAAAGTTTCACTAACACATTAACAATCTGAATGAGAATTATCCTATTCGTACACTAGTATGTGGTGTGTTGGTTTACTAGACAAGAGCTCCGGATTAAAATCTCCAGATCCAAGCTTCTCAAGTCTCTCGTTCTAATTCGACTTTAAACTGTAAGTCTCGGTACTCATGGATAAGGATTTACCCACACAATATTGGTGCTGTGAGAAAAGGAACACCAACAATTGCGTAATATGTTAAGCATAAATCACATACATACGGATGCATACACGCAAAAGCGTTATAAAAGACAATAGCAGTGACATGTTAAACACTTTACATAAGAATAAAAATAAGAGCTTATGCCATTATATCTATGGATTATATAAGTATATGAAAAGTGTCTGTTAAATATATAATTTATTTTGAAATTGACGTCGTAAACGTCTGAAGTTATTTAACGGACATTTAAATTAAGTGTTTTAGTTATTGAATTCGAAATCACGAATTTACGTAGAAAGTTCGTTTCTTTTGAAAAATTTAATAGAAACTACATGTTCAAACAAGTTCAGAGTAAAAATATAATGTTCTTAAATCACGCCTTATATCAGTCTTGGTTCTCAACGGATACTATAAAGAATAATTGAAAAAATGGAATATTGTAATCCGATATGGATAGAAACGAAAACTGCAGAATAGTGTCCTTTTTAAAAAATTTTGTGATTTTTTATTATCAATGGAAGTAAAAAAAAGATAATTGATAACCCTGAATGATGTAACCTATTGAGGTGATATTTTAGGTAGTAATACTCTAATAAAAAATCTTTTATCCTACTAATGCGTTTCTAAGTTTTTCTTTAATAGAAGGAGATTTGAGTCCAACATTTGATTATCTAAGGACAACCTAAGGATTTTAACCGTAGTTTTGACCGGACTCAATGCATATTTAAATTAAATAAGAATTGTCTCTGGTATTTTGTTCAGATTCTGTGATGAGGAAATCGAGTCAGCAGAGCACATGCTGGATACTTGTGCAGTATTTATGCAAAATAGTAAGAGCTTCTTAGTTATTAAATTTATTAAATTTCCGATAGGGAACAGTCAGGTTTGGCACCGGCCTGTATAAAAATCCTGGTTGAGTTGAGGGCTGTACAATAGATTATCAGGTCGAAGAACTTTTAGTACATCATAAATGAATGAAGTTTTTATTTTACTTCAGATACCAGAATTAAGGCACTATTGTATATTTTCAGGATTTATTAAGATCTCTTTTTTTTGTTTTTCCTTTTTTGCATTCTTGGCCATTTACATTAGAATTGTACTTTTGACTTTGAAAACCATTTTCATTTAATTTTTTTTTAAACCGCCATTTATTTTTAATTTTCTGTTTTCTGAATGACTCTCAAAGTATTAAATGGATTGCTGGTAATGCTTGGGGTCAGTGTCATTGTCGCTATTGTTGATTGGTGTTGGTGCTTTTAATACGTCTGTGTTTGCTAGTTTTATTGCTTTATTTGATTTTTATGAGAAATAATGGCTTTAGTGGTTATTCAAATGAATAACCACATGCATACTATTAAACAATAAAAATAACAAAAAAATAAATAAAGAATAATATTACAAAAAAAAAAAAAATATGTGCAGATGAGTTAAAAAAAAAATAAAGCCTCAACGAGTGAGTGAGTGAGTCTTCCTTTGATCAGACCACCACCATAACTTGCAACTCGTAGTTATAGTTTAATAGTGATGGTTATCAGCGGTTAAAGTGGCGGAGTCATTATTATTTGCCATTTTGCGGTTTTCATTTAAATACAGTGTACCACCCCCATACAATAACAAACACAAATGCACAATAACTGTATCCATTTTAAGTGTTTGTGTTTATTTAAATTAATGCGTGTGTGTGAAAGAGAAACTGTGCATGAGAGAGTATCAATATTTGTTTATCATCATTGCTTTTGTATGCTTTTTTGCTTTTTTTCTGCCGTTATTTATATTTGTTTGAGTTTTAAGAAATTAAACAAATACAAATTCGCATGTAAATAAATATTAATTTCATATATACAAACACACACATACATACATATATTTACGCAAAATATATACATCACTTTCTGAGCTCGCTCTACTCTCTGACTCACACAGTTTTCTTTTCAAATACATACACATACATATGGATGTTTAAACAAAACCTATTTGAAGCCAATAACGTTGCTCATTTATAAAAATTTTTAGATTTTAACACTACGCTGCAAGAATCTAGCGACGGTTAATATGATTGACTGAATTTTGTAAATTTACTCCAATCAGTTTGCTGGTCAATATATGCAAATCATCAGTCAAAGAAGGAGTGTGGTAACTTGCATATAAAGAAAATATTGGTTTTTGTATATGCTGAGAACAGAAGAGGCGAATATTTCTAAATAATTCATATTTAATTCAAATTATGAGTCAAAAAGGTTATGGTACCTATTTTAGAGAGTATAAATGTTGATTTTTTTATAAATCTTAAAAACATACATTGGGGGGGGGGGGGGGTCATGGTATTGTGGTTAGGCGCTCGCACAGAAACTCACACGACCAAGGTTCAATCCCAGCGAAGGAAAAATTTGAGGTTCCCCGCTCCAAGAAGTCCATCTTCAAGAAACCGCTCCCTGACATTTCTAATCTATTCAACCAGATATCAATGATCAGGAATACAGCGCCACCTTCTGGGAAGATAACAGCTAATCTACTGAAGACGCTCACCATTCACATTCAACATCCACCGACTGTTTGATCATTCAAGGCTGAAGGTATAACATTGGCCCTTGAGTGGTCAAATGGACAGCAACTTGTCTCATCAACAAAAAAAAAAAGACGCATAATATACAAATATCTATGAAAAACAAAAAATTTTCTATCTATCAATCATCTTCACATTCCAATACAATGCACTGCATGAGTACGGGTTTACCCTTGACATACATAATTGGCTATTACAACCCTGTGTCAGGGTTACGGCCTAGCTTCTCGCTGCACTTATATTGTGTGTGTTAGTTTTTATACATGATTACCGGAACCTACAGTTTAAAGTCGACTCCGAACGACAGACTTGAGAATCTTGTTCATGACAATTAGTTACTCTCAGAGCTTTTGCCAGAAGACTGGTAAGAGGTATTCGCCTACAAAACACGTATAAATATTAACGTCAAGCAAATTGCGAATGTTATTTTGTTTTTGTGTAAAAAATTGACAGATTCTGGTGAAAAACCAAGAGAGCAACGCTCACAGAAATTTCCCAGCGAGAAAAGATTGATTACCTTATTTTATAATCAATTATATAATATATTACTTGAGAATATATTACTTTTGGAATCGGGAATGTAATTTCATGTGACACACAAGTAAATATTGATTACCATGTGTATTCCCACATCTATGAAGAAAGAAGTTATTGTGTGTTGGTTTTTGTCTTTTTCGTATATTTTGTTAAAAAAAAACTGTAATTTGGTTTTTTTCTTTTTTACATATCGATTACCGTGTACATTCCCACATATATAGAAGAAAGAAGTTATTGTTTCTGCGTATTTTTGTTTGTGGATTTTTTTGTTTTTTATTTTTTTTTTCATAGTTAAAGAATCCGTTATTCTTTACGCAAAAAAAATGTATTTTATTAAAAAATGCAGTTTATGTTTAAATGCGCAAAAGTGCAGCCACAAAATTAATGTATAAGATTAATTAATATGTATATTAGTAGCTATTCGGGAATACTTGTTTTACAGTTTACCATTTTTGTCACCTATAGCTTTTCGTATCCTCTTTATATTTATTTTAAAACTTAAATGCTTGCAAAATGTTTTTAATATGAACGTGATAAAATTTGGATAATACAGGTGAAATAAAATGGTAAATAGTGAAACGAGTATTACCAATTAGCTACTATTATTTTATTTCTAGTAGGGGAAATTAATTTATATTTATTATTGATAATCTAATATATTATATATACATTAATAATATAATACATTACAAATAATGCATCATAGAATTTATTCCTTCAAATTATTAAAAAATAATAATTTTATGCATTACCAATAATGAATTCTAATACTTATTATGGGGAACAGTAAAAGAATTTATTACTTTCGTAGGACATGATCTGTGTTGAGCGTAATGCTTTCCGTAATCAATAGATTATACATTCCTTGTATTACCTCCTCGATTCTTATTGATTACCATTTCCCGCTGGGTTATAATCGTCCACCAAAATTAAATCTAGTATATAAAATTATCGTGTCGCTGTGTTTGTTGCCAAACTTCTCCGAAATGGCTCGACCGATTTTCATGAAATTTTGTGTGCATATCGGGTAGGTCTGTTAAGGCGACCCGCCCCAATGGAAAATTTATGCCTCATCCAAATAACATACCGACGTCGATGAAATTTTAAACTAGATATGTATATCTGCGTACTGTAGAACACATATGTTTTACGTTTTTTTTAAGAAGTACTATTAGGGGGATATTTCTCCCTATCCCTATCAAACTGAAGTACCGAAAATGGCGGATAATCAGTTATTAAAATTATTAGTAATGCAGACATGGATTGCTCATATCAATGTTGACTTGTGCAGTTCGGTGAAGGGTATCAAATATATTTGAAGTAAAAAAATGCTTTCTAGAGCAAATTTATATGGCAAAACAACGTTTGCCAAGTTAACTAGTAAAATATAAGGACTATTTCTGTGATTTACACTGATACTCGTATAATGAATGCAATATGTTTTTCCAATGCGACACACATTTTTGTATTTTCTTTATAATTTTCTATTTTGTAATGTAAACAATTACTTTAGCTTAAGGTCTTATTAAAACTTATAATCGCCACTCCTGTTACACAGTGTAATATAAAGTCAGTTGCAGTGCCCGTATTTTAAATGTAATGAACATGTTTCAATGACTCGACTCCCGTTTGATTGCTTTTGTATGACTTTTTTTTATATATTTTTTTTCTATAATATTTCCATTGCTAAATGCTATTTAATAACTTTTTTATTTAATAATTGTTGTTCTATTGTGGATGTTGTTGTAATTGTTTATCATTCTAAATGCCTCATTTAAATGCCTCTTAATTTTATTGTCATCATCCTTTTAATTTAAATTTAGTTGAAGAGGATTTTAGTTGCAAGTGCTTTCATATACATACATATACCCTACACTAGCCAAGGAGAATGAATGTAAATAAAATTTGGCATAATGTTTACAACAGCTAAACGAAAAATAATCTTAAAGGTACTCTCACATCCAGCTAAAATTTTTTTTCATAAATTCCGGATGATTGTTTTCTTTTGAAAACAATAAAATCAACGTAAAGAAATTCCCTAATCCAGCTCCAAATTTTTTCTGATGATGGTAGAAGCACGCGCTTGACTTCTATTATTACATACATACACACCTACATAATTGGCCATTACAACCCTGTTTCAGGGTTACAGCCTAGTTTCTCGCAGCATGCGTTAGGTGTATTAATTTAGTTATCCATGAGTACTGGGACCTACAGTTTAAAGTCGACTCCGAACGTCAGATTTGAGGAGCTTGTCCATAGCAATCAGTTACTCTCAAAGCTTTTGCCAGAAGACTGCTGATGTCAGAGCTGGGTTTTGAACCCAGAGCTTTTGTCTTAGTTCTTTATTCCACATTTATGCCGAAGAAATTAGAAATTTCCGTAGTTTCTGAGTTTTGTTTAGGGACACTTAATCACTGCTTACATTTTACATTGTAGGGTACTTATTTGTAGTCGGTTATGTTGATGGTTATATTTGTTTTAGTTTCAAAAAATAATTGTTGCCATCATTATTTTCTATTGTTGTTAGCGATGATGGTAATGTTTGTGGATTGTTGTTATTGTTGATGATGATGACGATGACGACTACTATGATGTTGATGTTAATGTTGATGATGTATTTCCTGTAACTTTTTATGTTTTGTTTCTACTTTACTTTCTTTTTTTTTTGTTATTCATTGTTTTGCTATTATTAGTGTTGTTATATGTGCGAATATTTGTAATTATTTTTTATATTATTGGTGTTTTTTATGGTGTTTGTTGTTGCAGTTGTTGTTAAATGTTTCACATTATGACGTCTGTTGCAACAACGGTGACAGGCGTATAGTTTTCGAAAACTTTTCTTTTGAAAATGAAATGCAAGCAAATGTCTGTAGGTGGGTGTGCGTTTATGAGACTTTTAATATTCAGAGTTTTTAGTTAAAAAATAAACTGGAAAAACTGAAACTTCAGTTACAAACAGAGTTAAATATGCTGTTGCTGCTATTTTTACTACTTAGTTACCAATTTAGTTTAAGCAACCAGTTATATTACACGAGTACAGTAAAACAAAAGTGAGTGTACAAGAGAATTTGTTCAAGAATTAATTCTTTGATTATTCTCTAAAGCAAAATCAAGTGAAATCGATGGAATTCAGGATCTCATCTTCATCCCATCGCCCCTCCTCAATATTTAAATTGTCCATAGACACAAATGACAAGACTTCAACATCACCACCACAACTTTGTCGGCCTACGATCAAATGTACGTATATATGGGTCAAAGGTATATTGTACTGATATCTTGAAGCAAAGAAATATTAAAAAATATTTCTTTCGGCGACTACCTCTTAGCAGACTTCTCGCAAAAGCTCTAAGAGGAACTGATTGTCATAAACAAGCTTCTTAAGTCTGTCGTTCGAAGTTGACTTTAAACTGTAGGTCCCGGTACTCATGGATAAAAATTAACACACACAACCTGAGTGCTGCGAGAAATTAGGCCGTAACCCTGACACAGGGTTGTAATAGCCAATTATGTATGTACTGTTAACTGCGGCGGTGTAAATACGAAAAAATAAATATAAACTAGCAGATTATTGTGCGAGATGTAGACACAGCTGAAAAAAAAATTTATTTTGCTTTAATTAATTCAATTATTCGAAAAATTTGTTTAAAGTCGATTCAAATTTATATTTTTATTAATTATTTTATTATTTTATTTGCTCATCAAGCAACCACAGTTCTCGTTTAGCTCATATAAGCTTTAGTTCCACTGTTGTCTGAATCCTATGTTTGTAGCCTTGCAGTCAGTGTGGTTGTGTGCGTCTCATTTATACCAAACAAATCACAAACTTTTGTTAGAAAATAACACGAAATAAAACAGCAACAACGACTACAAAAAAAAAGAAGCACTTGTTACAAAAAATAGTACCCATGTCAGAAAGTTTTTCTAGACGTACGGCACCTAAAGCGTAACTCTTTGTGTTTTTTAAACATACAACCTGCAACAAATCCAACAGCAGAAACAGAAGCAGCAGCAACATAAAGAAGAGCAACAAAAATGAATGCACTACAGCCGTTAGCGGTAAAAGCAGCAGTTAGACCAACAAATTTTGTTGGAAGAAAAAGTGAATAAAATACCTCTAGAAAGTAAGAAAGAATAGCGAACGCTAAGCAATAGAGGAACACAACTTCATATTTCCGTTTTCAAGTAATATGACAGAAACAAGTGTTAATGGTTTGTTATTTTGGTTGTAGAAACAAAACCAGAACCAAAAAAGGAAAAGAACAAGCAGAAGAACAAGAACACCATTAAAACTAAAATAAATGACAGACAGACTGACACATTGACGAAGCGGTAGGCAAGCTGTTTGGCTGACTGTGCTTAGGCTGAACAATTGTAATGCTTTGGATTGGGTGTTCTTTTATATGGAAAATTGTTGTCAGATTTTCGTTTACTTTTCATTCAGTTTTTGTGTGTGTTTTGTTTGTGTAACTAATATGTGTTTGTGTGTCATTTTTTTACTACAATATAACAACAGAAACAGCTACAAAAAAAAAAAAAAACAATAACAACTATTACTATAACAGTTAACGTAACAAATTCCTTTACTGGTGGCTGGTTTAGGCTTTTAAATCATTACATCCCACACACACGCACACGCATACACATACATACCAAAGCCACTTGTGGTACTCGTAGTAAATACTTGGACTTGTTCTTTTCTAAAGAAGTGAATAAAAGTGAGTAGTGATGAGTAAGTAAATGAAAAATTAAATCAGCGAATGAGTGCTGAAGAATGCAGTCGCAGTGTAAATGGCAGCAAAAGTATTGTTAAAACGCGTACTTTTGATTACAACAAAACGTTTAAACGCTTTATAATATACAAACGGATGTACTGCTATGAGTAGCAGTTTTACAAACACGAATTAAGTTTTGATTAGACGTTTGTTGTACTTGTCAAGCATGGATGGTATACAATACCTGCAACACACAACAAACAAGTAAATATTTTTATTTTACTTTTTAAAACACTTCCACTACCAACCGCTCAAGAGAGTGTAATTCAAAGGATTCGTTACAGATTTTTTCTTTTCATTTTTATTTTAAAGAAATTTAGTTACTTTTTAATATAAAAATGAAATGCATTCGTTTATGAATAAAATTAGAAATTTATAACAAAAAGAACAGCAACCAATAACAGCTCATACACAGAATCAATTGTAGAGTTATAAGGCCAATTTTATTCTGCCTTAATTTGTTGTTCACGCTTCAAACTGGTTTTTTCACAATTTTAATTCTATGAGCTAATCTGTTTATGTGTGCAGTATAGAGAGTTATAGTGTAGGGGAACACTACTTCTCCTTCTTATTTTCTACAAAGTCAAGTAATTAAAAGGCTGGAGTAATTTTTGTTGTAATGCATGGAATATATTCAACGCCCTCTGAATTGTAATCAAAATACTTTTATTTAGTCTTAAAGATAATTCAATTAAAATGTTCTCTCTGCTAGTTCATGTAGGTAAAGGATCTTAGCAAAAAGTTGTTAAATACTGTCAACAAAGTTGAGGCTAAAATTGATTGCTTCCTGTTTACAATAAATCCATAAGAAAGAGTACGGTAGTGTTGGGTTAGGGGACAGGGCCTGTAATTCGAGCTATGAGAGCAGTTGCACCATTTTGTTGAAATCATATAAACACATATAATTGGGCAGTACAAACATGCTTTAGGGTTACGGTCGAGCTTCTCGCAGCACCCATGTTGTGCGTGTTAATTTTTTTTTCATTAATACCGGGACATACAGTTTAAAGTCGCCTACGAACGACAGACTTGAGAAGTTTTCTCATAGCAATCAGTTACTTTCAGAGCATATGCCAGAAAACTGCTAAGAGGTAGTCGCCGAAAGAAAGGAATTTTCTTTCGACATACTTAGTTCGGAATAGAAAAATTCTTGTATCATGCTACGGCTGTACTGGCTTTCTCTGTTTGAATGGAATGGTTTAGATCAGGGATGAGCAACACGCGGCCCGCGTGCCGCTTTCGGCGCTTTCAACCTATTTATGCGGCCCGCCAAACAAATGTTGCTGCTTCTCAAAAATACACATAATATATAGACACATTAATCAACGAATTTCAATTACGAAGAAACTGAGAAGAGAGCAGTTTCCTGAAAATGTTTTCCTAACCATTAATTATCGATGTGGATAAAGTTCCCGAAGACTTTCAAAGGGAAGTGATGGACATGCAGAATAATACTGATGTAAAAAATGTATTTCTCAGTAAACATCGAGAATGTTTATAAATCCGACCACCGACCAATTACCACCGATCAAGACTGAGTGAGTAATGCACGATTAGAAACTTGTGTATGTGTACCTATCTCATCAATTCCGGCTGATATTGATCAGGTTGTATCGAAAAAACAGTGCCAAATTTCTCATTAAAAATTTCAAGTAAATACTTTTTTTTTGGCAGTAAATTTTATATTTTTTTATTCTAATTTTTATTATAAATAGAGTTTTGTAATTAGTATTTATGTGCGGCCAGCCAAAAAATTTTAAAATTTATAAGTGGCCCGTTGATTACAAAGGCTGCTCACCCCAGGCTTTTTAGCGATATTCTCTTTGAACAAAAACTATAGTTTTCAATGCGTCATACGGCGGACAATTCAAAGTCTCTTTTCAGTGTGCCAGTTTTCCATTGTTATGAAATCTGAGGTTCAATACAAAAAAAAAAAAAAAAAAAATCCAAAATACTTAGAAAGTAATTTATCAACTACCCCATATAAGAACATATTTTCAGCACTTTAAATTAACTTAAAATTTTTAACAAAAACTCTTTCACGTTTAACAACCAGTTCCTTTATTGCAATATTAAAAAAAATATAAATTTTTAATTTCTTATTCTTTTTTTTAACTTTTTCTTATCGACAATTCAGTGCATGTGTGCAATGAACTCCATTTTACCACATCACTTGCAGTATCAGATTTTTTAGATTAAATTCTTAAAATTCATTTCATTGTTTCAGGATTCTTTTTTTTTTTGGGTTTAAACCAAGGGGTTAAGCTGAATTTCTTGCAAAAAAAAAAAAAAAAAAAAAATAAAGGAATTGTTTTTTTTTGGGAAACAAAGGAAGGGGTGTAGAATTTATTGTTATTCGAAGCATTTTAAAACAATTGTGGTTTTATAGGTATGAGATTGTAATATAGAGTGTGTTCTTAAAGTCTATGGAACTTATGAAAAAATTAACTGTCAAAGGAACTTTAGTACTTTCACATCTATAACCAGTAAGTTAATATTTATTAGATCGATGCTTAAAAAACCGCTGCCAAGTTACACAGACTTATGACGTTTCAGCACATGAGCTTGATAATCAACTTTCTTTGTCTAGCCTATGTTATTCCATTTCAATGCCATGCATAGACCTTTCTAAAAAACAAGTTATTTTTTTCCAATTTAAAATTCTGTCGGGCTTAAGAAATCATATCTTTAATAAATGATATGAACTAGGGCTGCGTGACAAGGCAATTTGTACGATTCAGAATAGGAAAATGTCTATTACAAAAGCAAATAATCATCTGATGTTTTAAATTATATGATGCAATGGAATAAATGGCCGCCGTAGTCTAGTGTGTAGTGTATTGGTTTACTAAGGCGAGAGCTCCGGGTTCACACCCCAGCTCTGATATCTTGAAGAAAAAGAAATACAAAAAAAAACATGTTTTTTTCATTTCTTAGTAGTCTTTTGGCAAAAGCTTTGAGAGTAACTGGTTGCCATGAACAAGCTTCTCAAGTCTATCGTTCGAATTCGACATTAAACTGTAGGTGCGGGTACTGTAAGAAGCAGGCCGTAACTCTAAAAAAGGGTTGTATTTGCCGGTTATGTAAGTATGCCATGGAATAAATACAGCAGCCAGAGTTTATTATGGTTTTATTGGGATAATTTTTATTTTCAAATATGGGATTATTAAATCTTCGACTGTTTTTATTAATAGCACAGTTGAAGCTGTGATATAAAAGCGCATCTGGCACACAAATTTACAAGTCGACTAGGGAGTTTTTGCAGGGTTTTGAACTGTATTCAACGGATTTTATTCATTCTTTTAAATCTCATGTTTTCTTTATTATAATAATTGTTTTTTTATTTGTGACCAATACTCAGGGGTAAACCCTTACTAAATGTATTGGATTTTTTTTTTGGAAAGAACAGTTACATATATTTTTCTTATATTATTATTAAGTGCCTTAGGAATGAGACAAATTGCTGTGAATTGATCATTCAAAAGCCAGTGTTATACCTTCACCCTTGAGTGATCAACAGTAATTGCCTCAACGTTGCATGTTGATTGTGTGGTGAGTGCCTTCGCTACGTAGGTTTAGCTTTTATCTGCTACTTCCCAATAGGTGGCGCTTTTCTCCTTATTATTCGCTTATTGCTTTTGATTACGTGCGGCAGCCATTTTATGTACAGTAAAAAGATTTTAGCGATAAACAGTTTGTAACCATTAAAGCCGTTGATTGTCTAAGAGGATAATAATAATGACAGTTGTCTAAACAAAATGCTTTTTTTTATTGTCTGGAAATCCGGGATCTAATCCCAGTAAGAGTAATCACTTATTTATTATATTTTTAAGTGAATTTTCTTTTTCAATTTGCATTTACAAACATGCAAATTAAACGACTCTTCTATTTCAAAGACTAATAAAACCAACACGTTTAAGCAGGTTAAACATAAAAATACATACAAAATACACGCATTTTAATGGAAATCGATTCGAATCGTTCGAAATTGAAATCGAATGAACTTTCCAGTTGCTATAACTTCCAACTCCTTTCAGATATGGAATTCCTTTTGATAATTAAAACATACCGGATTGTCACGAAGTTGAGTTTCGTTTGACAATGGAATTCTGTTTGAATTTTAATTCTTTTGAAAACGAAAAATTAAATAAAAGCTTCCACAAAAGTCAATTCTATTATAGAATTTAGAAATGATTGCATTTCATTTCCATAAGAAATTGAATTCAGTGAGCATGTACATACATGCACACATACATAATTGGCCATTACAACCCTGTGTCAGGTGTACGGCCTAGCTTTTCGCAGCACTAATGTTGTGTTTGTTAATTTTTATCCATGAGTACCTGGACCTACAGTTTAAAGTCGACTCCGAACGGCAGATTTGAGAAGCTTTTTCATGGCAATTAATTACTCTTAGAGCTTTTGCCAGAAGACTGCACTGAGCATATGGTAATTATTAAACCACTCTCGTGTGTTAAAACTTTTATCTCTACCTCCGTAATAAATAAAGTGGATAAAATGTGCATTATTTTTATACAGATTTAACGATAAATGATATTGAATTGTTATTGGATGAAAAAACAAAGAACAAAAACAACTTAAAACTAGAGTTTAAAAGAAGTTCGTGGCTGTTTTAGTGGAAAATAATAATCTGCGATATACGAATTTCATGCGTATAAACGAATGCATATAAATGTTTAACATCAGGTGCTTTTAGCATATAGATTGGCGTTGTGTTCAACAACAATAACTATAACAATAGAGAGCAGGTAAATAAAAATAGAAGAAAAACAAATGCAAATGAAAAAACATTTCGAATTTATAGCTCAAGTGGGAAATGAAAGTTTGGGTAGAATTCATTCTTCTAACCATATGTGCTTTTCAAGTTGTAATATCGTAATTTAGATCACAATATATGTACCATATAATTTTTATGAATGTGTACCTTTAAATACATGTTAACCACTATTGAAGATATTTTGTTCTCATTATGCATATATTCCATAATAAAAAAATGTCATGTGTTACATGTCTCTCTTATACATTTAAAAATAGAAAATTCCATGTATGTCATATACATGATAATGAAATTGATAGTAAGCTTACTCATCTGTTCGTAGATTCAATAGAGGATAAAAAGAGATAATTTATATTGTTTTCAGATGGTAATATCTGTAATATTTCTATAATTTTTTTCTATTGAAATACATGATAACGGCAATGTCACATGATGTGAAAACGAATTAACTTACACCTTTGAGAAAGAGTAGTGCTTACATATTTCAGAAATTAAATTTAGAGGGATAAAATGAGTAGACAATAAGATCAAGTAAAAGCTTTTACATTCTTTTACCAATATAATAGATCGTAACTTTCAAACTCGTTCATTTGAAATTTAAGCGTGAATGAGAAGTGAAGTAATTGTAACATACGCAGATACCGCTTGTTTTACATTTAGAATATTTAATTAGAAAAATAGAAATATAATAATTTGGCAATTGTATAGTATATGTATACTATATAATATAAATCTATAAACTATTAAATTTTATTGATTAGTGATTGTGACGAATTTATTTTATAATAGCTTTAATTCTAGAACGACAAGGTATGTAAAGTTAACTGTGAAATTTTGAAAACGTGGTTTATATGAAAATCATTATTCTAACAGGTTATTAAATTCCGGGGAGTGGATTTGATGCGATCGATCTGTAGAGAGCTTCACTTACCCCGGAATACCATTAAAGTTTCAGGACCACTGATATCATATTTGGCCTGTAAACTCCCGTCAGGATATCACTAGGAAAGACCATATTGTTTATTGGCGCTTTGAAAGATAGCGTGTCAGCCACTAGTGCTTTTAATCAAATACGAGTATATAGATTTTTAAACATGTCACGTCAAAATTACAGTAAGCGGTATTTATTCTTCAAAAACTCCACTAAAAATGTTATTGGTTTCACATTACCAATAACCCATGTAAGAACAGATTAAATCAACACCGTAAACTAATTAGCTAAAATAATGATATTTCTATAAATAATTTATATTTACAAATAATGAAAGTGCGTTTAAAACGCAAAATCCTATTGTACTAATAATCCTGAATTCGAGCCTTAACTACTACTAATTTACTCTAATACATACTTATTTACTTTACTTTATGCACTAATCTAGATTTTAACACGGTTCAGACATAAATTAATTTTTTTATGAGGTATAATGATTTTCTGTCCAAAAGAATTGAACATATGTATGTATACTATGAATAGGAATAAATATGCACATACAATATTTATCGCCTATACTTATACATATATATGGACATTAGCATTAATATAAATAAAATGAATACTTTACATTATTAATTTAACCAAAATTTACTAAGAAATTATAAATTAATACTATTAATTACTAATTTTTATTATCCTATAATTCTAAATATATTATACTAATAAATATTGTAATTATACCTTTATTGGAATTATACATATTGTAATTACTTATGTATATGTTATAATTATACATACATACATTATAATTACACCCAAATTTTATTACATGATAATTCTACATACCTAACCTTTATGAATTTAATCGGAAACCCTAATTTTCAATCATTGTACATATTTGTAATGTTTTACCACTAATTAAATTTTAAGCTTGGATTGTAAAAGAGAGTATAACACGAGAGAAATTTGCAAGTTCGTCAACAGTTGTGTAACATCAGTTTGCTGGAGGCCTCAAGCACCGATGGAGTAACAACAATTAAAATTTACAGAAAAAAAAAAAAAAAAAAAAAAGAGAACCAGCGAAATTGTAAGTTGTAATATTATTATTTTCTCTTAATCTCTATTGTTATACTGTACTTAGATACAAAAAGTAAACCAGCTGCAAAGAGATCTTGAATAAAAGCATAGAGAGATAATTTTTTTTATTTTATTTTATTTTGTGAAATGAAAGAAATGTAAATTAAAACTTAGAAAAACAAGAGTAATCATAATAATATTTTTTTTTTGAAGTTGAAAGCATTTCAAGATCTCTTGTGATGGTAAACATACCCATATATATACATATATCTATATATATATACATGTATCTAGTTAAGTAAAAGAAAAAAAAAGTTTAATTAGAATACCCTCAGAAAAATCGGTTAGTATATAATGAAAATATATAATAATCCTTTGTAAAAGTGTAATTAGAATACGAAATAACCGTGATTCGCGTATTACAAATTATAATCAATATTTTATTTTTTTTTTAATAAATAGTTTGGTATATTAATTTTGAAAATGAAGTAGATTGTTTATTAAGTAAAGCTTGGACGTCTTAAGAAAAGGTAATTGGTGTTTGGGGTTTCTGAAAAAATTTTAGGCCATGCGGAAACCAAGGCAAGGGAGGGTTTAGAGGCCGAGAGCCAGGACAACTAGGTTCTCTAATATAGGTGTTTTATTAACGGTTGATGACTAAAAGTAGTGTGAATTGTATTTTGTTTTTATTTCGGGCTTATATAAAGCGCACGTGACTTTTTTTGTAATTTTACGATAGAGGTTAAGCAGATGAGCAAGATCCCCGCCCATTTCTCTATAAGCGAGCTAGCTTGCAAGCACGTGCGTAACGCTCTATCTGGAACCTCGAGAGACCGTATCCTGATAGCTTCCTTGATTATTATTGAGTATTTTTTTTTATTTAATTTTATTCTTTTTGTGGTGCTACCGGGGTAGAACATTAGCTAACAATCTCATGGTCTGATCTTGTATTCAAATTATTACAAAGTTGTTTCTTTTTTTAAATTTTTATGCAAGGGGAGGTTAGATTTCCGTTTCCTGGCAAAGTTTGTTTGTGTGGTTTTACGATATGAAACATAAAAGTAACATTTTTAAATATTATTTTTGTTAATTTTAATATTGAAAGTAAAAACAAAAAAAAAAAAAAAAAACAAAGTTCTAAAGATATGGGCAATAATGAGAAAAATAAATTCTTTCGCGATAAACAAACGCCTAAAGAGAATTAGCGAAAAAGAAAATATTTAAATAAAAATATTTAATAATAAAATAATTTAAAATATGTACATGTGTATGCGTGTGTGTGTGCATGTGATATAAATTATTAATAAAATAATATTCCACACACACACTGCCAACATATCATGTTTCTCATAACTCAGATAACCAAATTATAAAGATTTACGTGCAGATGACGGTTTTCTTAAATAATCCCTCTAAGAAAATATGAGTCCTTTAATGCTTAGGAACTTTTTTGGCCATTTGTTTACTTGTTTTTTGTGTTGCTGGCTGGTTGGTGTAAATTTAATATTTTCATGATTTTTATGAGTCAAAGAAGATGAAAGAATTCCCCCGCCATTAATTTATTTGAAATCCATAAGGAAATCTTTTTTGAAGCTTCCCACTCTCTTTATTTAGCCCCTTATAATGCAAAATAAAAGTGGAATATATTAAATATGAATAAGTGGGCCAATGAGGGACAGTATGGGGTAAATGTGAAAGTGTGAAGTTAAAAATATATAGAACAGAACAAAATACCAACATTTACGCCAGAACCAGAAGAAACAATAACGGCAGACGAAAAGATTGTTAAAAAAACCCTATAATATGATTTTGTTGTGTTAAAACTGGATAAATTAATGTTGAATATTAACCAGAGGTTCTTAAACGTTTAAAAAAAAATATGCATTATTAAAATAAGAATTAGACAAATAGGCTGAAAGAGGAAGAAACGAGGCAGGAATATCGTAACAGAATATCTATCTGCTATGATTAGTACGCCTAACTGATAAATATACCTCAAAAGGTTGTGTACTACTCTGTAAGAAAGACAAACTATTCAACCTCGTTAGCTCATTAGAACTCAATCTATAGGAAAACAATTGTATTTCAGAATCATATGGTTTCTTTTAAAACTTTTCCATAGAAAAGATATGAGTAATTTACGTAGTCGCCGTAGTCCAGTGGTTAGTGTGTTGGCTTACTAAGACAAGAGCCCTGGATTCGAACCTCAGCTCTAACATCTTAAAAAAAAAATAAGAAAAAAATATTTCTTTCAGCCACTTCCACTTAGCAGTCTCCTGGAAAAAGCTCTGAGAGTAACTGATTGCCATAAACAAAGTTTTCAAGTCTGTCGTTCGGAGTCGACATTAAACTGTAGATCCCGGTATTCATGGATAAAAATTGACACACACAACATGAGTGCTGCGAAAAGCTAGGCACAAAAGGGTGGATACCACAATCCCTGAGTTAAAATGTAAACAAATAAAGATACAAACATAAGAAGAATCGGTACAGTCTATTTAAATAACGTAAACACAACGAAGGAAAAGAGTTTGTCGGTAGCTGTCATCCAGGGCCAAAGTCAATACGAAACTATAACACCAGTCGGTTATTGTTTTCTTTCGGCTGGAATAGTTAAGATGTTGTATATACTCCTATGTACACGTATTCCTAGTTTCTCGCAGCACTGATGTTGTGTGCGAGAAGCTAGGCTGTAACCCTGAAACAGGGTTGCAATGGTCAATTATGTATGTATGTATGTATGTATGTGTGTATGTACTCGTATTCCGTATATCGTTGGTCTCAGGTAGAAAGGCCCTAACTCGCTTTTTTTCAAAACTGAATTTTTTTTAGTATTCCAATCCATTTCAGAAATATGCACATCCTAACAAAAAATCTTTGCAATATTATTAAAAATAACGGTATTACAAGCAATTGTACAGCATTTAATAAAAAGTTTTATATTAATAATTACAGTATCTGTTGTATTTTTACCTCCTCCTGTAAATTTTAAATTATTTGAGTTAGGGCCTTTTTACCTGAGACCAACGATATGTTTATAAAGGGCGTTTTTTATAGAGTGTCACAACTTTGAGTTGGCATCACTGCTTTATTAGACCCCCCCACTTAACAGCTGATAGTTGCTTTTTGTTAAGTTTGATTTGAAATTACAATATGAATAGAGCACTGCGTGCAAATTGTTAAAATCTTAATCAAAATAATTGTTCTATTTGTCAAACTCATCGTACACTTCTTCCATTTCATGAGTACAAAGAAACTTTTGATGAAACAATAATTTCATTTAATGGCCCAAATAATTGGCCACTAAATTCGTGTCATTTAACGCCATTGGATTATTTTCTTTGGGGTTATGTTAACTCTCTTGTCTACGTCGATACCATTGAACGCCTGGAAATCAACATTCGAAGAGTCATAGGCGGAATTGGCAAATGCTGCGAAAAGTTGTTGAAAATTTGTGTTCCAGATTTTGCTTTCTACGCGGCAGCCGTGGCGGCCATATGGCAGAAATTATATTTAAACATGAATTTCATAAAATTTTCTTTTTAATAAAGCCCGTTATATTAATATTAAAATATATTTCATTGCTTTTTTATGATATAAACTAGTGTCACTCTATAAAAAACACCCATTATTAAACTACGTGACTTAAAGTTACAACTTATGACTCATTGAGCCATGCGCGCTTTAACATTGACTCGATTTGGGAATTGAGTGTCAAATCACGTCTCTTAGCTTATGATTAAAAAAATGTGCATGACAAATATCGCTGTCATTTGCACAGAGTTCATGAAAAATACTAAAGAAAATAAAAACATTTAAGAAACACTGGCTTCTTCGAACATGAAAAATTAAATAAAGCCTTCCATAACTTACAAACATAACAAAGAATTATATGCTGAAGGAAAAAAAAAAAAAAAAAACGAATAAAGCAGTAATGAAAAGAGATAAAAGAAATTATTTTTTTTTTCAAGCAAAACCCACTAGTGGCCCCTCTAAGTATGCTTTAGAAAGCACCAACATAGACTTATACACTCCTACGGCTATTCTTGCCAACCACGTTTTCTTTAAGAAAATAAAGAAAAGTTGTCGGAGAAGTTTACACACACATATACACACAAGAAGTTTAGAGAACCAGGCTTATTTAATTTGCATAATTTGTAAAGAGTATTTGTTAAAATAACTTTGTGAGTTCCACTTTTCTTGTAACCACTTTACAAACTTCTACCAACCAGCACCACTTGCGTACGCATTGTCAGAGCATTGGAAAGCATGGCAGAAACTGCTTTAGTTGCTTGTATCTTATTGGCATATAAAGAGGAAGTCGTGTATCGACGATGTTGAATGAAGCAGTTGGAGAACAACAACTCTGTTATCAACGTTACAAACCTTATCGTTGTAATTGATGGCATACTGTGTTGTACTCTTATAATTTAAATCTTTTAAATATTTTCTTTATTCATTTATTGTTGTTGTTGATGTTTTTTTTTCTGTATTATTCCTATTATCAGGCGTTTAGTTATTTTTAATTAAGTTTTGTTTCTCATTTTCATTGTTCTCTTTCTTTTTCTTGTACATTTTCTTTTTAATTCTCGAAACATTTTAAAATTATGGGGCGGATGGTTGGCTTGCAGTTCCTTAATTGTCTTGAGCTGGTTTGGCTTTGCCAGTCATATTAAATTTAATCGTGAGCCTTTTAAATAAGTAGAATTTACTTTGAATGCGAGAGAAAATACATTTTCTCAACAGAAGATATACAAAATACGTCACAGAATTATGGTGTTCTCCTCGTTAGCAATATTACTTTCTTAGAAAAATCTTACGAGTATAACTAAGAATTTGTAATAAAAACAAGGGAATGTTATTTCAGCCCCGTTTTAGCATATCAACAGAGTAATTTCCTTTACTGGTCTCAGTTTAAGAAAACACAGTAAGAAAAGCGAACGAAAGCAGTCTTTCGATGTCATGAAACTGGCTGTAACTGAATAGAAGCCTATTAAAGAATAAAAATTCAGATTTTTATGAAATTCTACAAGAACTTTTAAATAATGTTGTGTTTTTAATTTGTGTGTTGGATTACTTAGACGATAGCGCTGGGTTCAAATCTCAGTTCTGACATCTTGAAAAAAAAAGAAGAAATATGAAAAAATTATATCTTTCGGCGACTACGTCTCAGCAGTCTTCTGGCAAAAGCTCTGAGAGTAATTGATTGCCATGAAAAAGCTTCTCAGGTCTGTCATTCGGAGTCGTCTTAAAACTGTAGGTCCCTGTACTCATGGATAAAAGTTAACACAAACAACATGAGTGCTGTAAGAAGCTAGGCCGTAACTCTGAAACATTGTGGTAATGGCCAGTTATGTATGATAGCGTAGCATGCAAAACAATTTCAACAAATTTTAAGTCAAATTAGAAAAACTGGCTGTATAATAAGAGCATTTTTTTTACCCAAATTAAGAGGTCATTATTGAAGCCAAATTCTACTTCATGGCCTTGAAAATTTAATTATTTGCAGGGATCGCAAAAGAAAATTGAAACTAAAAAAATGCTGGTGAATTCTGATTTTAAAATTAATGATTATTTTAAAATTTTCCAATTTTCTTTGTTAGAATTAATTTTCTTTTGATTTTTTTTTGCACAACAACCTCCACAAAATAACAAAAAGAAAACACAAATAAACCGGAAGCAGTTTTAAAAACCAATAAAAATTAAACAATTTAATAATAAAAAAATAAAAGTTTATTTTTTTTTTGTAAAACTTTTTCAATACAACAAAAGAAGAAGAAAAACAGCAATTTTTTTCTTCTTATACAAAATTAAACAAAAGAAATCAAAAAAAAAAAGCAAATGCCTTTGAACAAGAAAGAATAGAAAGGTTGCTGAAGAAAATGTGGTTGTGCATGCTGATGTTGGTTTTATTTTCAACTTAAAATTAGAAAAAAAAAAAAAAATAAAAATTATGGAATCAATTGTGAGGCATCGTTGCTGCAGCAAATCAACTGCAACATCATTTAAATTTATCAAAGGATTAGTTTGCTTTTGAGGAAGCAAACTTTAGTAGATACCCCACTTGCTGTCTTGCATTATATATGGGGCTGGTGGTCAGGGTTGTCAAATCTGGCACATTTTAAATTTCTTTAGTATTGTCATTTTCAAATTGGCGATATAGCGTTTTTCTGGAAATTTATAAAAAATGTGGCAATTTTTTGCCATGACTTTGTTTTGATATGACTTTTTTTTACCCACTCTAACGTATCTACATGTTAGAGTCCATTATTTCTAAGGATTTTGCGCTTTTTCTGGAAAGAGATTTTTTTTACAATTCCCGCTCTTTAAAAAAAGTAATTAAACAAACTTTATTAATCTAAATAAGTGCCATTTTTATTGATTCCATGTTTTTACCATTTTTAGGGTAAAGCCATTATCAAATGTTTTTTATAGATAAATATTATACGGCTTTTTGTTAATGGGACAAGTTGCTAACAATTTGACCACTCAAAAGACAGTGTTACACCTTCACCCTTGAATAATCAAACAGCAATTGCCTCATCTGTCGTTTGATGTTGGTTATTAAGTGTTGAGGGTCTATGCTAAGTATGTTAGCTGTTATTTTCCCAGAAGGTGGCGCTGTACTTCTGATCATTTGTTAAAATATACTGGAATGTCAGGGAGTGAAACCTTCTATTTTTATGTTATATTTTTTGTAAAACAGCAAAATTTATTTTTAATTTTTCTCCTTCTCTGGGATTTGAACCTAGGCCTTTCCAGTTTTTGTGTGACTGCCCACGACCACCCCACTATCTGAGTTGAACTTCTGGGTTTTCTGAGCCACAAATGATACGCTAATGATACAAGTTCGACATATTCCGTTAATACTACAAAGCTTGACAACCACATTGTTTAGTTTTTGTAAGTTCATCATTGATGCGAGTGATCCGGCGTTTTTATGATGAAATGTAACACCTTTTCTGTTGACTAATTCTGGTTTGCTTTAGTCTCAATAACTATAGAGAATAGAATCTATTCTTTGACCAGAATGTAGAAGCTCATAATGACACACAGCTTTACCTTTCTTGTTAGCAATCCTAGCTCTACTGCCGTTTACTATGCGTAATCCGAAATTTTTTGTTCACATTATTAATGTATTTGTTCAACCTTTCATCGCCCATAATAATTCGTTTTAGAAATTTTTCATTTGTGATCCCAAATGATAAAAGTATCCAAATTGAAATAACACCCCAAATTTTTAAATGAAGAGCAGGGCATTTTGGAATACTCGTAAGTACCTAAAAATAGAAATGAATAAGTCCCTAAAACATGTGCAGAGAACAAAACAAGCAACAATTTTCGGCTGCTCATTGATTTTATTCAAAAATATTATTTGAAACGCACAGCTTGAATTTTTGAAATGTAATCGAAATTTATAAAATCTTACATAGTGCCTCAGATTTTGGAAGTGTAGGAAAATTTGAAGGATCTTAGCCTTTCGCAGATACAATTGACAATTGATATAAATTTACCAGATATAGTTTATCTTATTCTGATGAAATTTTTGTTTTAAATTAAAAGAGAATTAAAAATTTGTTCTCTATTTAATTACAAAAATTTTGTGAAGAAAAAAAAAGGAGAACGCCAACTGGAATTGGGGCCAATTCCATATATTTTAGAGTCATCTTATGGTAGAATTGTCCGTTTGTTATTGGCTAGGTTGATGCACAACATTTCGATTCAAAATTAGAGATTTGTCACAGACATGCGTTAAGTAAAGTTTTGCTCTTAAAGAATTATCGATTCTTTTAGTGTGAAATCTAAGAATCTATATGGTGGCTATCTGCCATTTATCAATAAAAAGGCGATGGCAATACTTCTCAATTCATGCTTAAAATAGTACAAAAATTTCAAAAACTATTTTAGTTTGTACCACCGTTGGTATCAATAGTTCTAAGAATGTAGCAGATAATTGATTTCAAAATAATATGATTTCTACATTTTTTTATTTTCAATCTTCACATTTTTTTTGTTTGCTGAAGGAGGCAGGCTATTGAAGTTTTGCTGCGGTTTTTGCGGTTTTATTTAAGAAATATAATTAAATAGAAAATAGTGGTAGAGTTTTTGTTGTGTTTTTTTTCTAAGAAACTTAAAAATTTAATTCATTATGTTTTTATTGTTGGTTTTTTTTAATTCATTTTTTTCTATGAAATGCTTAGAACATTGCAATTCTTTTGATTTGGTTTTCTTAAAAAAAAAAGAAAAACAAAGTAAATGCTGCTGATGTCAGAAACTGAAGTTAAAAATAAAAAACAGCAATATTTTAACAACAGGATTTAAAAAAACAAATTCTTTCGTCGACCTCTTTTTAGTAGTCTTCTAGCAAAAGCTTTGAGAGTAACTGATTGCCATGAACAAGTTTCTCAAGTCTGTCGTTTGGAGTCGACGTTGAACTGTAGGTCTCGGTAACCATGGATACAAATTTTTTTCATACTTCTTTTGTTTCAAGATGTCAGAGCTGGGGTTTGAGCTGGAAGCTCTTGTCTTAGTAAGCTAACACACTAACCACTAGATCACAACGACGGGAAAGTTTATACCATCCAACATTTTTTAAGGGATTTTTTTAAAGCCTTTCATTTATAGATTTTTTGTACATACATGTGTATGTACAGTGTACACATGTCGTCGTGCGGGAGTTTATGTGCTCTATCCGCCATTTTATATATCTTGAGTTAATAACGCCACTTTAGACTTCGGACACCAAAATTTTTAAAAGTCGTAAACCGTTTTCGGCTATTTTTCACGGATACTGGACGAGATATCTGAAAAGGGATTGCAACTTGAAACATTTAGGGTCGGAAATCTGAAGTCTCGAGATATATAAAAAATATAAAATGGCGGATAGAGCACACAAACCCACGCACGATGATGTGTGTCCTTAATTAGAATCTTAGTTGAAGCAAAAACCTTAATTTATTTGCGAGTAGTAATTGGTAAATCAAAATTTCTTTCTCCTTCCATGGCTAATAAACACTCTTTAAAATGCTTAAATTTTACTTACTCTCAACCAATTATTAGGAGGCAAAGCGAGGGCGAGAAGTGAGCTAATTCTGGGGAAAAACAAAAAATCATAAAATTAAAAAAATAAAAGAAAATAAAATCATCGAAAGCATAATTAAACCCAAAGGATAAAAGTTTTGATATCATCATTGTTTGTCTTTTTATTTTTTGCAGTTTTTCTTTTTTTTGTTGCTCATCGTTTTGAAACAATTATTGCTGATAGTTTTTTGTCACCAACAAATAAAGCGGTCAAAAGAGAATTGCTGATTCAATTATTATATGAAAAAATAAAAGAAACTAAAGAACCGATAAAACTTTCTACATTAGTAAGATGAAGGCGATAATGATTTTTGCAACAGCAGCCACAAATCTAACACTCTTGAATCAAAAACTAAAGTTTTTTTTTTTTTTTGGCATTTTAGTTTAAAAATTTCGTGTTGCTGTTGTTGTTTGTTATTGTGGTAAAATTTATGCAATTCTCTAAAGGCACTTGATGGTAGAAATACATATAAAGGGGAAGTATTTAGTAGAAATATTTAGGTAGAGCTGGAATTACAACCATTAAACCAAATAAAAGCGATTAGAGGAGTATTTCATTTCGTTTGAATTTCATTTTAAGTGGTTGGCCAAAAACAAAAGAGGAGAAAAAAAAAATGACAGAAATATTAAAGCCATTTGGTTTAGTTTGTTTGTAGCAAATCATTTATCATCTCTCGTTTTTTTTTGTTTGTTTGGCAGTTGACATTTAAAGAACATAAATACCAGGATTTTAATGGGTATCACTTTAAAGCCTCTTTTTTGGAAAAAAAAAAATTATAAGAATTTCTCTTTTTTCCTATTCAAGTACTTTTTAAAAACAGATTTTCTTTTTTAGATTTCAAAACTGTAAAGGGTCTCTCCTTAGGTGCCTTCCAACATTCAAGTTTTATAAAAAACAAAGTAAGTGTAACACATCATGAACATTTTTCGTTGCTTTCAAATGTTTATCAGAACCGTTACACAGAAAAATAGTGCATGAGAAAATCCACTACACAATTTAGGTGCATCGAGCACGATTTTAACATTAAATTGAATTTATTTAAACCGTTTTTTATATTTTTTCTTAATTTTTATTTTGAAACTAATACTCAGGGGTACACCCCTACTAAATTCATTGCATTGTTTTGGAATTTTTTGGAAAGGACAGTATATTTATGACAGAACATACATTTTTGTTTTTTCTTATATTACTACTATTAAGCGCCTGAGGAACGAGACAAATTGCTGTGAATTGATCATTCAAAGGCCAGTGTTATACCTTCACCCTTGAGAGATCAACAGCAATTGCCTCATCGTTGCATGTTGATTGTTGGGTGAGTGTCTTCGCTAAGTAGGCTTAGATGTTATCTGCTACTTCCCAATAGTTGGCGCTTTTCTCCTGATCATTAGCTTTTTGTTCACATTAGTTAAGGTGGAATAGAGTGAACGCCATATGTAAATGAGACAAGTTGCTATCAGTTGATCACTCAAAGGCCAATGTTATTCCTTCACCCTTGAATAATCAACAGCAATTGACTCAATGTGCTGGAGGCTCGAAGTTCGACCCCAGGAAAGGTCTGATCAATATTTTTATAATTTAATTTTTGTTTCGTCAGAAACGCTTTAATTAGATCAAAGTTTGACTCATTTGTCGGTGGATGTTAATAGTGAGTGGTGAATGTCTATACTAATTAGGTTAGCTGTTATCTTCCCAGAAGGTGGTGCTGTACTTCTTATCATTCGTTTCTAGTGGAATATACCAGGAAGCAGTTTCTTGATGATGGACTTCTGGAGGAGGCGGAACCTATTATTTTTAAATTATAATTTTTAGAAAAACTCTAATTTTATTTTATAATGTTTGTCCTTCGCTGGGATTGAACCTCGATCGTTTGAGTTTCTGTGCGAACGCTCTTACCACTATGCCACGACCTGCTTTGAGTGCATTTGCGTCTGATAACTTTTACGTTTAAACCGATGACTTTAGAACACCTCCCAAGATAAAGTCAAATGGCGCAAATTGCTTGAGTAGAATAACTACTTTGGCATAAGCTATACTGCACTAAGCAATGTTTTGATTCAATCTCAAGTCGTTGGTATCGGCTTCATGCCACACTAAGTTTTGAAATGATATAAAGCCCTAATGAAAACAAAATAAGCCCCAAATCGTAGTGAAATAAGACATTGCTGTGTACCTCTTTTTTATTTAGAAAGCCTTTGAATATTGCCAACCTTTAACCGAATTATCAAGTTTGTAAAATAATTTTTTGGACTTCATTTTATTTTATTTTTACGAAACTTTTGCCTACTAGTGACCTATTTTTGCTAGCTCAGACTCAGGGGTGATTCTTTGACCCATGTCACGGTTTTGTGAACAGTAAAAAAATTTCTAAATATTTCTATAAAAGAATTAATATATACAGGTGATACACTGCGAGAAAAAAAACCTTCCATCATACGATCATACCATCAACCACAAAAATTCTGCAACAGACCCCCAGATGGTAATGTCCTGAGAAGATGTTGTGTCCCAGTTTCGTCGCTGCCCACCCAACCTGTGTCAGTTATAAACTTCTACCTGACCCTCTCACTATATTTTTCATCAACACATTAACATCTTGCACGTACCCTTTTCGATCCTTACCATCGATATATCATATCATTTTATCATATGCAATAAGTACTCAATTAGTGTAAAAACTCATTAAAATCAATATGTTTTTGATGTCTGAACACTTTTTTTTTTATTTGTTTTATTGAGCATTTATTTCAGGCCGCACTTGTTGTCCATTAGCATTTAATCCAGAATAAAATAAGTAGGTTATTATGGACCTACAACCTTTAGCTACAGCATAATTACGCCATCAGTTCATCTATCTACACTAAACAGTGATATTTTGGGCTACTTTTCCAGATTTGAAACTCATGCAATTTCCAACAGCTTTAGGTCTATTGAATTCGTTATGCTTTCACTGTTAATGGGCCAAACAAATCGAAGAAATAACGGCGATTTAAACAAATGTTATTCTCCCATGTCTAAATTTGAAACTCAGCATTGGAGGACCATTTAAATCCAAAACGATCATTAATTTTAAAACAGAAACAAAAGCAATCTTGTTATGGCCATTCACCATTGCTGTCATAGTTGGCCAGACACTTACAAGTAAATTTAAGGGGAGTGTGTGTGTGTTATAGTTGACAATCATATTTGCAATAATGATTATAATGGCTTGCCATGGTTATGCCCCTAATGATTAGAATAGAAATGTTACTGTTTGTTGTTGCCACTCTCCCTCTCTTTCTCGCTTTAACTCTGCCATTTGCTCTCTATGTACATATCTATGGGTTATTAATCTTCTTTCATTTCAAATTGTATTCAAATTATGACACAAAAACTCAACTCGTTGCATAATTGAATGAGAGCGAAGGCGGACAGGCAACAGTATACTGTTGTTGGTTCACATGCAACCCAAACAACAAATAAATGTATTTTGAATTATTATTGTTTTAGATAGTTTTGCTTTATTGCTATTGTTCTGGCTATTGCAGACTCCAAAAGGAAAAAAAAATATATAAAAATTCTCGTACAAAAGGAACGACAGCAATAGACCAGCCAAAGTAGTTGAACTTTTTCTTTTTCTGTAGAAAAGGCAAACACCCAGCAATATCAAAAGGAGTTGAAAAGTTTGTTTTTGGTTTTTTACTGTCTTTTCTTTTTATGATACTGGTCGTTTGAGCATAAAATAATATTAAAATAAATATTGATTTATATACTCTTTGCTAAAGACCCAATAGAAAATTGTAACTACTTAATTTTATGAATTTTTATGATACCACAACCACAACCTTGTAGTTGCCGTGGTCTAGTGGTTAGTGTATTGGCTTACTAAGACGATAGCGCCGGGTTCAAAACTCAGCTCTGACATCTTGAAAAAAAAAATATAAAAAATTTATATCTTTCGGTGACTACCTCTCAGCAGTCTTCCGGCAAAAGCTCTAAGAGTAATTAATTGCTAGGAAAAAGCTTCTCAAATCTGTCGTTCGGTGTCGCTTTTTTTTTTATTTGAGACCAATACTCAGGGGTAAACCCCTACTGAATGCTGGAATTGGAATTTTGGAAAGGACAGTACATATATTATTATTATTATTAATTATTATATTATTGTTAAGCACCTTAGGAATGAGACAAATTGCTGAGAATTGATCATTCAAAGGCCAGTGTTATACCTTCACCCTTGAATGATCAACAGCAATTGCCTCATCGTTGCATGTTGATTGTGTGGTGAGTGTGCCTTCGCTAAGTAGGTTTAGCTGTTATCTGCTACTTCCCAATAGGTGGCGCTTTTTTCCCTGATTATTCGTTTTACGTTGACACTGGTTCTGGCACTCATGGCTAAAAATTAACACACACAACATAAGTGCTGCGAGAAGCTAGGCCGTAACCCTGACACAGGGTTGTAATTGCCAATTATGTATGTATACATGTACAACCTTACAAAATATTGTACAGCCTTCTGCTGATATAGAATCTCCCCTAAAAATTCTAACCCAAATTTGTAGCCCTGACGAACTTTAGTGCCTTTTTCCAGAATGTATTATAATGTATTACAAGTGCCAATTATGTGCTCATATTACCGAACTTGATTTAAGTTTTATGTTTAAAAAAACATATTGTTATGTAGTGTTGCAGCATTTTTTTTTATTCTTATGTAAAGTGTTTAACATGTTTCTGTTGTTTTCTATTATAATACATATACACCTGTACACCTATCTTCTGTAGGTATTCTATACAAAGACCATATTGACCATATACGAGTACGACCAAATTATTATTCTAAAGTATATGCTTTAAGTTTATCGCACTGAATTCAATTTAGATCCAGCTTACTTGCAAGACACTGCCATCTGTAAGACATTTCATATGCAGGCAACCTAAGTACTCGCATTATATTTTAACGAAATATTAAAAAAAAGGTCGAAAATTATAAAAATTAATATTGAAAAATTTTCCTATGGAACCTTTCAATAAAAACCAACAATATTTCTACTTTTTTTTGTACGGACACAAAAGCTAAACGACTTCCATATCGTCTGCCTTAAACACACACATACACACTCATTTGAGAAGACCAATTTGTTCGAGTGTCAGCTTCTAGAATGAATGAGTTTTTTATTTTTCTCTCTGCATTTAAACCCCTAGAGGGCGGCCATGTTAAAGACAACGACTTGTGCGTTAGCCTTTGATGCTCGTAAGGATTTTTATTTTATTTGTCACTGTTGTTGCTGTTGTTCGTTTTTTTTTTATAAAATAAAAAAAAAAGAAAACTAAAGTTCTTTAGCTGTGATAACAACTCCTGTCACTACTTGTGTTTGCTTGCTTTTCCGTTTCAAAATTTGTTTTTTTCCCTCACTCTCTATAATAGAGTCCGTATGAATTAAGGACTAATGGTTGGAGGTAAGATATATATGTGTGTGCATGTATGTGTTAAAGTTTGTATGCCAATATGTGTTAAATATAATTTTCTTTGATGGCTGGTACGGCTGAATGTTGGATGCTGCAGTAAAACTTTGGCTTAAAAATGATTTATGGACATTTTACCGGATAGTGGCCACTTGTGATGATAATATGGCCAGACCCGTAAAAAAAATACCACTACCCACGAACACACATCACGTAATATAGTGGCTAAAAATGAAACTAAAAGAAGTTGGAAAAAAAACCAGGCGTAACATATATCGATAAAAACAAAAATCTATAGAGACACACATGAAATTGAATTAAAAAGTAAAGAAACGAAAACAAAAATGATAAACAACATATTTATTTACCGCCCCCTTAAGACTTGTCAGAATGCATAAAAACAACAGAAACTCCAACAACAATTTAACAAGCCTTTTCACATTAAAGCGAAAGAAGAAGGAGAACAACAACAGCAATAAATGGCGAAAATAGTCAAACGCTGTTTATTATTAAAAGCAAAATTATTGCCGTTGTACTGCTATTCTTGGATATGGATGGTGGTCAAGTGATATTTTTCCTCTGGCTTTCCGGGTGCAGAAATAAAGAAAAATACGTAAAGGGTGATTTTTTAAGAGCTTGGAATTTAAAATGATAATACAAGACAGAAATATTGTTAAAATGTAAATATTTTAAAAATTTAATCTGTTACGATAGGCTGCGGCCTTTCGACCGGTTCAACTTTTGTCTATAAATTTGCTTAAAAATTGACCTTCACTAAAAAGTTATCCAAAGCCTAGTGAACAGGACCACATTGAAAATAAGTGATTTTGCAATAAATCGTTTTTTAAGCGAGCTGTCTTGTTGGAACCAATTGTCGTGAACCTTTAACTGTTTTATTTTTGGAAACATAAATTTCAATTAAAATATTTATTTTATGAATTAAATTGGAGTGAAGCTTAAAGGACAAAAAAAAAAAAAATAATTAAAAATTTTACTCTAATAAATTAGAAAATTTAATGAAACCAAAATCGAAAATTAATAAAAAGTGTAATTCTAGCAATTACAGAAATAAATTGACTACAAAATAAAAATATTATAAAAAAGTTAATTGAGTCAATTAAACAATTTAATTAATAAGAGTAATAAAAATTCGATAATAAAACATACATACATACATACATAATTGGCCATTACAAGCCTTTTTCAAAGTTACGGCCAAACTTCTTACAGAACCCACGTTGTGAGTTTTAATTTTTATCCATGACTACCGGGACCTACAGTTTAAAGTCGACTCCGAACGACAGATTTGAGAAGCCTTTTCATGACAATCAATTACTTCCAGAGCTTTTGCCAGAAGACTGCTGAGAGGTAGTCGCCGAAAGAAATAATTATTTCGTATTTCTTTTTTTCAAGATGCCAACACACTATCTACTAGACCACGGCGATTCGATTACTAAAACTAAAACATAATTTTGTGATTTCAACTTCAATTAGAATGTAATTGATTCAATTAAAAAAATTAATTGAAATTGGGGTTTAAGACAATTAAGTTTAATTGGAATCAGATATGAAGTATTTTTTTTGTGTGTGAAAAATTAGACAGCATGGCTCGAAAGCACTCGACATTTAACGTAATGGCATTATTAATGCATTAACGAATTGAGAATTGTTTTATTTCCATATACAGCAATTTGTCTTATTGTCAATATTATTTTGTTTAAACAGGGATAAACTTCAACATTAAACAGAGTTCTGCCATAAAAATATCACCTTCAGCCAGTTTCAAATAAGCCCAATCAGCACAAATGCTCTACGTGAGCCACGACCATGTTATACGTAGTCGGAGGACAAAGACCAAGAAGTTGGTAACGATGTAGTCCCGAAATTTCTTCTTCAAGACTTCGTTCTAGAGCAGAAATATTATTTTCAGTAAACACACTTCCATATCTATTTTTTTATATTTTTATTTGAGACCAATACTCAGGGGTAAACCTCTACTAAATACTGTGCATTGTATTGGAATTTTGGAAAGGACAGTACATAAATGATTATTAATTATTATATTATTATTAGGCGCCTTATGAATGAGACAAATTGCTGTGAATTGATCATTCAAAGGCCAGTGCTATACCTTCACCTTTGAATGATCAACAGCAATAGTCTCATCGTTGCATGTTGATTCTGTGGTGAGTGTCTTCGCTAAGTAGGTTTAGCTGTTATCTGCTTTCGTTTTTGTTTTTGTTTTTTTTGACATTGTTTTAGGTGGAATTGAGTGGAATGTCAGGGAGCGGTTTTTTTGTCGATGTTCTTCTTGGGGGAGGGGAACCTCTTATTTTTTTATATGTACTAGAAGCAAGTCTTTTATTTGTTCTCGAAGTTTCTCTTTTGCACTTAAGCACTACATCAATCAACGTTTACAGTATTTTTGACCAACTATCACTTATCTCATGGAGTGGGAGTAGACTGAGAAATATTTTCACATAAATATGAAAGCATTCTATCAACTTTTACATTTACAAACAACTACACCAGTCTTCCATATTGTCCTAGCAAGGCCTAAAATGAAATTAATGAATGAAATAATACTGTAGACGAGATATATGCTCTTGTAGTAAAACTATGAATCTTATTGCTACTATTTTAGAAGACCAAATAGCCAAACGGTTGGAAGAAATAATGAAAGATGAATGAAAGAGGCTGAATGACTGGCTGGTATGTCCACTGACTGGTAAAATGAATTAATGAATTAATGCATAAATATGGGATTTGTTTCAATAATCAGTAACATGATGGTTCAGTACAAGAGTGATACCAGCAACAACACAAATTAAAAATAGAAATTTTTTAAAGTCCAAATCAAAAGAGACAATGATAAATGAACCAACAAGTAGTCAGATAGATGCAAACAAAATAATCCTCTATTTGAAAACGTAAACCACACGCACACACACGTACATAGTTACAGCCTGCCTTACTTACTTACATTTACGATAAAGGTGTTTGTTAGTGTTAGTGCGTATATTAAACCCTGTTGTTCGGTAAAGGATACAAAATTTATGAATTCTTATACATATCTTAGCTCTCTCAACAGTATATTTAAGTGTGACTCTTAGTGTCACATTTAAACGTGAAGAGTATAATATACGATATGACCAAATAAAGTTTAAAATTCTTATTTAATAGGGAATTCTGTAGGCAGGCTGGCTACAAAGTTGAAAGGATTTTTTCTAGACTCACAAATCAAAATAGCAGACATCTACATAAATTTCTTCCAATATTTATTTATTTTAAAAATTTTGAAGACTTAAAATTAAATAAAAATATAATTTTTTTGTTTAAAAGTTTACTGAACTGTATTGCGTACATGATTTTGTAGTAGAACATGTTTACTGAGCTTTACAACTCAGCAATATATTGAAAGTGAAGGATGCAGTTGTGCCATGGCTTTAAGTGAATATGAACTGCTTTTATTGTGGGCATAACGTGCACGATTGCCATTGAAGATCATGTGTTTGTGTAGAATTTGTGTAGAATTTTGCAATGACTTAGAAGTCGGAAAAATGACATTCACGTTGAACCTGGTCCATTTTATTATGCTGGGCAGGTAAGCGTACTTACTTTTATGGTATGCCATCAAAACTTTCTGACAGAACCAGGTCAATTTCCTAATACACTGTACCTATAAACTTAACAGATTTTTTTTTTACTTCGAACTGCTGTAGTCGCCGTGGTCTAGTGGTTAGTGTGTCGGCTTACTAAGACTTGAGTCCTAGGTTCGACACCCAGCTCCGACATCTTAAAAAAAAAGAAATATGAAAAAATTATTTCTTTCGGCGACTACTTCTCAGCAGTCTTCTGGCAAAAGCTCTGAGAGTAATTAATTGCCATGAACAAGCTTCTCAAGTCTGTCGTTCGGAGTCGACATTATACTGTAGGTCCCGGTACTCATGGACAAACATTTACATACACAACATGAGTGCTGCGAGAAGTTAGGCCGTAATCCTGACACAGGGTTGTAAAGGTCAGTTATGTATGTATGTATGTATGTACTTCGAACTGCTATTTTAATTAGTTCACTGATTTGTGATCAGTTAAATAAAACACAGTACACTGTATATTGTCGATCAATTTTGTACTGTTCCGTTTGGATAATCAAATGTGAAGATTGCTAGCTAGTAATTAAAAATATCATTGTATTTGTAGTTGAAAATTGGTTGTAGTCAATTAAAATTGTACTCGTAATTGGATTGGAAATTGATAAAATTTAATTTGAGTTACTTGTAATTAGTAATTGTCATATTTCATTTAATATTTGATGCAGGCGATTTTTATATTTTTTTAAAAAATCTAATCTATTCCCTTAAAATACACTTTTAAATTGTGCCAAAAAGTTTTATTACTTTCGCAGTAAATTTGTACATTTTTACATTTTTCTTATGATGTTTTTATTGCGATTTAAAAACAAATATTTCAGATTTGAAAGGAGTGCTCAACAGGCAATAATCTAGAAGCCAATTGTCTATTAAAAACCTTTCAAGAATAATTCAAATACATGCAAAAATTTACGAAAACCACACACACCCATACAAGCATATGTATAAGATTTTGGCTACTCAAACTGAATTACACTTTAAATAGACCAAAAATATATAAAATTTGTCTATTTTAACCTTTTCCTACCACTTCGTTGAAGTGTATAAAAAAATAAAAATGTAAAAATAGAGAAAAGACCCCAAATAAGGCTCCAAGTGTTACTTGAAAAAACCAAACAACCAAAATATGTGTATTTGTGAAAACAAGACAAATTGCAAGTCCATCAGTCACAACTATTCAATACCCTAAATTACAGTTCAGTCATTAAATACTAGAACTTACTTTTTACTCTGAATATAGGCAAACTTGACATCAGTATTAACTAATTAAGCTTCTTGAATAGAATATTTTCTGTGTCATTGTGTGGGCTTTAAAACTAAATTATTCTGTTTCTTCTAGAGTGATACGTTTCTGGTATTGAGTCCACTAAGTAGGCTTGAAAGATACTTTTTTAAACCGATAAATACAATATATAAAATAAATAAAACTTATATTTTTTATTCATAGAAACAATACAGAGCTGTAACATTTACAAATACTTTTGGGCAGATGACCACCAAGAGTGATCTTGTCCTTCTAGATGTACAGGTTCAGGTTACGTTTAAAGCAAGATTGCAAATACTGGTGACCTCTAAAACATCAAAATTTTTACACTTATATTTATTAATCAGATTACAGTAAAGATCTCCATACTCTGTATCGACAACATTGGCTTCATATTTGGAGAAAAGAGAGAGTAGGCATTTAATTTAAAACTGTTTATATCGTAAGCGACATAAACGATGTGTGCGGATAAAGAATGAATTTCTTTGTAACTCATTGTGCAATTCACTATAGTGCTGTCAAATTCCTCTACTTTTCATTACTTGATAGTACTGAGTAATTTCATTTGGGTACTCAATACTACTCAATACTTTTAACGAATTTTCTTTTAAAGAGAAAACAATTTCATAAAGTATTGTGTTTTTAGACAGAAATTTGTTTTGCCGTTAAAATTAAAATTTTCCATACAACTATGAAGAAAAAATACAACTCCTAAAGTACTGAGTAGTTACTTTTAAGTATTGAGTACCCAAAATTAGGGAAAATACTTCACACTCGGTACCCATTAATCAATACTTTGCCAGCACTAATTCACTAAACATTCAACTACAAAAGGATGAGCTCTGTAAGAGGTACGACTAGTACAAAAGAATATGTGATTATCCGGAATTTAGGCTCTTGATTCATCAAAGCACCTCCTTTTGTGCTAATACTAATGAAACATCGAAACGCATGCCGATGCTGTAATAAATCAGCAGAGTATATGTTATTAATAAATACCTACGCTGTTACCTACATGCGATCGAGAAGTAAAGTTTAAAGCACCAGCCCATACATTTAAGTTGTATTCCATTTTGTGTCGTTTCCATGAAAATTGAATCATTGATTGATGTTTGTTTGAAAGAAATACTGAATAGCCAATAATACCGGTTTATATATTAACCAATTTCAAACACGTTAAGCTTAGTAACAGAGAACTTGTAAAACTTTCAATAGAATAACAATTTGATGGCAAACATTAGTCGGTCAATTATAAGTGTAATTTTTAAAACAGTTCTGACATATGATTATGCAAAGGCTTTGTTAAGAATAAACTGTTATTGATTAATTTTCATAAAGTGGGAAAGGTGTAGTGTAGTGAATAGAGTGCTGGCATACAACACAAACCAGTTCAGTCTCGTATCCATATGAAGACAAGAACAACAAAATTTTCATCATGACATGTTCTTTAAAAAATATTTTTCCTGTTCTTTAATTTTATAAAATTCTTAGTTTTCATTTATTAGCCACCCAGCTTTTCACCACGCCCATTTTTAATGAAATATAAACATTGTTCACAAACAAACAGATATACCAACCAAATTTCAATAGTACGGCTAAAATATTTTCCTAGATATGTATATTTTAAAAACGGTGTGACGGGCCGCCCATTTTTTATAGAGCTTTCGACAACTATACCAAGTATACGCCTACTAAATTATATGTGTTTATGACTATTATTACGAGCTAATAACATAGTTTTTAATAATTTGCCACGCCTCTTTTCACTACGCTTTTTTTGAGTGTATTTATAAAAAAAGTATATACACAAAAAATTACACGCACAAATAATAATCAAGCGGTTTACAAGTTACTGAATACCTAACAAACCAACGTTCATTTTTATATTTTGTACACCCTAATCTTGGACGAACTTCGTCAATTTCGGCTTCAAACTTTCTCAAGATAAGTATATACAAAAATTAATATTTATTTTGTATGGGAGGCCACACTAAAGCCCACTTATCCGATACTGCCTATTTTTCAACAGATGATTTGTATTTATCCAAAAGCCTTGTGAACCAAATTTAAATTTTCATATATAAGAAGACGATTTCAACCTTTCAGAAATAAGCGGTCCATTTTGTGTTTAATTTTTATTTTGTTTAATTCTACTTATTATTTTGAAATAGGCGGTTTCATCACCCGGCTTATCGTGTGAACCCACGATCAGTGTGAACAATCGATCAGTTAGTTATATGCTTTACAAACCTACTTACTGTAGGGTGTAGAAATTATTGCATACATTTGTAGAATAGATGTTGGATTTTCAACACTTTAATATTTGAAAGCATATTTTTCTTTTACGTGTGCCCCAGGTATCTTTTATACAATTGAGGTTTGATTTGTTGATTTTATACTCATTCAGTTTGGAATTCATTATTTCCAATTTTATTTTATTTGAAATCTTTTTGTATTTTTATTTCATACGATTTACAAGGCTTATTGCCATTATTGGAATAGTAAAAAAATTTCAGATGAAAACAACAGAAGGTTGAAAAATAATTTAAAAATAAAGTGACAAAAGAAAAAAAAAACATAAAAATATTTTCTTATTCTGGTATTTGCATGTCTAATGAAATTGTTAAAATGGAAAGAATTATTAAAAGAAATGAAATGGTATTGATATGATTTTGAAAACAAAAAAGCATTTGTAATAGAATAAATATTTTAATAAATTTAATTTAAAATATAAAAAACAAAAGGATGAAAACTAAACTCATAAAAAATTTTTTATTAAAATATGCGACTGCTGAAGTCATTTCAATTTCAATAAGGGCTTTTAAAAGAAGATGGCATTTTATTTTGAATAAATAAAAAATATTTGTAAAACAAATTATAGATTTGTTTGTATTCAAAACATAGCCTTTTAGTTCCTTTACACTATTCTCCGCCATATTCAATAGCTTTGAAATTTTGAAAAAGTAGCCAGCCAGTCAAATTGAAAAATACAAATAAAACAATGATGTTAAATCTGGCGAATTGCAGAAGCTATCTTATACAAATTCAGCCAACGATCATCCAATACTATTTTGTGAAGTTTCTTAATCGCTTCGAACACTGAGATCTTCGTATTGACTGATCGTATAGACTAGTTTAGATTCTGCCACAAAATATTTTAAACAAAGCAGCAGACTCTCCTAGAATAGTACCTACATACAGTTACGAGCAGATAAATAGGTTCACATCAAAATGATAAATCAATTTTGTTTGACTATAGTTTACATTACAGCAATAAAAAAGGAAAACTCGCTAATTACTAAAGCAAATACCCACTTTTAATACTGCATCACAATAATTATGTTAAAAATTGCCCAAAATTAAAAAAAAAAAAAAAATTACCGTATAAAATCAAAGATCAAATAAATAGGTTCACTTTGAAAAATTTGTTAGTTTAAAATGTTAAACGCCAAAATTATAAAAATTATTGTAGAAAACTTTAAATTCAGCCTTTTAATAGAACTTATTAAAGCAAATACCTCTAAAAATTTAAAAAATGGGACGTTCTAAACATTGTAGTTAAGAGAAAAAAAATATTATAAAGGATCTACACAGCCGAAGTTATAGCCAACGGAAAATTGCTGAAATTCTTGGGAGATCGCAGAATATGATAAGAAATGCATTGCAGCCTCCAAAACAAAAACTTAAAAGAAGTCAACAGCGAAAAACCTCGAAAAGAGACGATGATCGCATTAAGATGTCAACGCGTAATCCTTTTATGTCCGCAGTTCAGCTGAAAAATGAGTTAAAGCTTCCCGTATCAGAGTGGACCATTAGACGTCGTTTAAGAGAAAAAAATTTATTAGGAAGATCGGCCCAGAAGGTTCCAATGCTTAATAACAGACAAAGAAAAAAGCGCATTGAGTTTGCAAAAGTACATGCTGAATGGGCCGGCCCGGAAGGTATAAAAAAATGGAGAAACATACTATGGTCTGATGAATCCAAGATAAACTTAGTCGGACCTGATGGAAGAACATGGGTACGTATATACATACCTAACTGTCAAGATTAAGGCCTAACTTCTCTCAGCACTCATGTTGTGTGTGTCAATTTTTATACATGAGTACCGGGACCTACAGTGTAATATCGACTCCGAACAACACACTTGGGAAGCTTGTTCATGGCAATCAGTTACTCTTAGAGCTTTTGCCAGAAGTCTGCTAAGAGGTAGTCGCCGAAAGAAATATATATTTTTTAATATTTCTTTTGCTTCAAGATGTCAGAGCCGAGGCTTGAACGGGAGCTCTCGTCTTAGTAAGCCAACACACTAACAACTAGACCACGGCTTGTATAATAGTACATACACAGTTTTAATTGTGGTTGCACTATATATTTTAAAATAAAAATACTGATTAGAAAATAATGAAAATCAATTTCTTCCATGCTAACAACTCACTGTGATCGCTTACTTTTAGAGTTACAAAAAAAACTAAATAAGATGGCTCGTTGTATCTTTTTATAATCTTTATAAGGTTGTTAATATACATAAAAGCAAGTCTTGTCAAAATACTGCTGATATCTAGACGTCAGGTCGGCTAGCTTTGAGACCGCCTTCATAGAAGACATTATTCTCAATATTTTTCTATGTTAAACATAAAATTCTTTGACAGAAACTTTTCTTATATAATTTATGAATGAATAATTAAACAGAACTGGGGCATAACGTTTTTTTCTATACAAATTGACAGATAAAAACGCTGGAGAATGCAGTCGTGAAATAAAATCTATTTTATTTTGACAGCGATTTTTCTTATGCTCTCATTTTTAGAAACAAATTCTCTCAACAATGTTACCACACTTTTATTAAATTTCATACATATTGTAAACAAACCCATTGGTTTTTGTTGTTGGCAAAAAGAAAAATAAGAACAAAAGAAAATCGAAAAAACATTTGAAAGTTTAAATAAATTAATAAATTTTGGAATTTGTTAAATAAAATGAGTAATATTTTAGTAAAAATAATTGAAAAAGTGTGTAAAGATGATTAAATTATAAAATATTAGTTCAATTCTTTGCAAAAACGCTCATAAAATTAATTTTTAATAGCTTTACATGAAATTTAAAAATAATAAATGACAGTTCGTGAAGTTGCGTCCGTCGTTTTAATTTTAGGTACGTTTTCTCTGAGAGACGTTTTTTCCTGAAGTTGTATTTTGTTTAATCATTAATGCTGGAATCTGTTATTTGTATTCTTATGTAAAGTGTTTAACATGTTTCTGTTATTAACTGCTGTAATATTATTGCGTGTATGTGTACATGTATATGTGTGTGGCTTGAAAGGCGAGTATTATAAATTATAGCAGTGTGCAGGTTTTTGTTACTACTTATGTTCCAAGAACTCTTGCCACATTATTTGTTTTAATAGCACTTTTGCTTATTTTGCGGTTTTTCATAGGAATAAGATTTGCGGAATTTTTATTAACTTATTTCGCCGTAATAAAAATACAGGTAATCCTCGTATAACGCGGAGTTTTCCTGGTATGTAAACACCGTATAATATATGAGGGATATCTGTATAACGTTCAGTAACATGTGTAGTAAAGGCAAAATAACTTTAAGCTCTTATGACTCTTTTTATCATAATTAAATTTAAATTCATAACAATAAATTTATTCTTCTGATCATTACTTTTCAAAAGAAATAAAAAAAGAAAAAAAAAACAACTTTCAACTCTTTCTTTACCAAACAAAGTGTTTGTTTGCATACTTTGATTTCAATTGATTAGTCACACTGCTCTTGTGCTTATTATTGCCATAGCTGCGCTATTGTTGAACTTTTTCTTATTATTAATTGAATTTACGTGCCATATTTTTGCATCAGTTTTGAAATGATAATACTCGTGTAAGTGGATATGAGTGGATATGTTAACTACTTCATCTTCTATTGATAAATACCAGCCATACCACCATCTATTTAGCCATCTAACGAACTAAACAGTCATACAAACCCAACTCAACTCTTCTCTGGTGTATACCCTAGTCCTCTATTCACAATCATTCATACGTTGTGGTATTTCATTGCCATTTTAGTATGTGTTTTACCCGTGCTCGTTCGTTCAATTATTGCTTTTGTTTATTCTTTACGTTTCTCCTTAAGTTGTTCTTTCCTTTTTTCTGTTTTTTTCCATTTTTTTGTTGGTATTTTTGTTCATTTACTGATGCCATAATATTTCATTAAAATTTTTGTTTAGCATTTGAAAACTTTATTTTGAATTCATTTTGATTTATGCAATAGATTCTCGCTGTTTGTTACGTTGAATCTGGTACATTGGTGATTTATTCATTCAAATATGGCGTCATACTGTGCCCGTTGTTTTTCATTCTGAAATGAAATCTAAAGTTTTCATGTGTTAGCTTTTGGTTTTCTCTAGTTTTTTTTTTAATCTCATCAACAATAATAATATTGCCGTTGCCGGAAATGTTGGTTAAATGACAAAAAGGCGGCCTGTACCAGTAACGTGGCTAACAGTACCTTTGGCCCAACCACCCATTTCAATTGTAGGGAACAACATCACTAAGCAAACAACACTAATACCAATGATAACAACATCAACAACTACAGTAAAAATTAGAAAGATTTTTTAGAGTGGGAAAGATATCAATTGCTGTTCCATCGATTTCTAATCAGCATCAGCCGCTGCTACATAATGCGCTTTTCATATTGAAATTGCGCAATCAAATGAAAAGTAATACCACTGCCATATTCCGCTTACAGGGTAAGAGTAACAAAAAAAAAAGAAAATAAAAAAACCTGTACAGGCACATCTGAAATTATAACACAGTAAACAATCATACAAAGAATGCATTCATTGAGAAGAAATTTTTTATTTTAGATTCATGCTCTCTATACAGCATAAGAGTACGTTAGGCAATATTTGTAAAATGTATATAAATTCAATCGGGGATTCACCAGTACACTAGTAAGTAATTTGAAGTCTTTATCTCTCCCAGTAAACATAGTTTAACATTGTTGTGGTTTATGCCCAAAATTCCCTTTTAATTTTATTACTCTTATTATTGCAAGAACCACTTACGAATTTAGCTTTTTTTCTGTATGGCATTCTAATCTAATAAACTTTCAATCCGTTTAGTATAAGCAAAATCTAGTTTGCTTGTAGGATAAACATTATTGAGTTTTAAATTATTGAAATAATTTTTCTGTCAGCACAAAATAATGCATATTGGGCATACATCTTTCAAAATATAAGTCCAGGACTCCAATTGATTGACATTGATTGTTATGAAATCGATTTCTTAATTTTATATAGCATAAGCATGCAATACTTAAATTTAAATCTAAAATATCGGCTGACATCATAAATTCAGCTTGCAATGCAACACTGCAGAGAAATTAGTTTAAAAGCAAAGCAACACTGATTTGTTGACAAATAATGCACTATTATTTCAGTGTATTTAGGAATGCGTAAAGGTTTTGCTTATTGAGGAAATTTTTAAAAATTTCAAAATCAATTAACAGTCACAAATAGTCATTAAAACAAACAAAAAAAAAACTAAAAAAGACCTTCTTGCAGAAACTATAATGAACCCAAACAAAGCACAGATGCTGCGTATTAACATGCATTAATGAACTTGCGTCATTACCAAAACTATGTCTAATGTCACACAATACATTGCAGTGTTGCATTGTATACTGTATATATGAAGTCAGTCATCGTTTCTCAAGATACTACTGGCTTATGCTGTATCATATAATATTGCTACTTTGTAAGGTTTGCTGGTTGATTTACATGACAGCTCGTAATTTGTGGGGTGCGTGGTATAGTGGTTAGAGCGCTCGCACAAAAACTCAAACGGCCCAGGATAAAATCCCAGCAAAGGTGAAAAATGAAAAAGTTAGTTTATGGTTTTTTCAAAATTATAATTTAAAAATAAGAGATTCCCCCCTCCATCTACAAAGACCCTCGACATTCCACTCTATTGCAACGTGTCAACAAAAAAACGAATGATCAGGAGAAAAGCGCCAACTATTGGGAAGTAGCAGATAACATCTAAGCCTACTTAGCGAAGACACTCACCCAACAATCAACATGCAACGATGAGGCAATTGCTGTTGATCATTCAAGGGTGAAGATATAACACTGGCCTTTGAATGATCAATTCACAGCAATTTGTCTCATTCCTAAGGCGCTTAATAATATAAGAAAACAGAATATATGTTCTGTTGTCATAATGTACTGTCCTTTTTAAAAATTCCAATACAATCCACACTATTTAGTAGGAGTTTAGCTCTAAGTATTGGTCTTAAATAAAAAAAAACAAGTGTTATAATAAAGAAAACATGAGATTTATAAATGCAGTGAATCCAGTTCAAAACCGTGCAAAAACTGCTCAGTCGACTTGGAAATTTGTGTGTCAGGTGCGCTTTACAAATATCCACAGCTTCAACTGTGCTGTTTTTAAAATGGTGATAAAAAAACAGTAGATTTAATAATCCTATATTTGAAAATAACAATTATCCCAATAAAAGCGTAATAAACTCTGGCTCCGTATTTATTTCATTGCATACATACATAACCAGCAACTACAACCCTTTTTTAGAGTTACGGCCTCGCCTCCCACAGTACACGAACCTACAGTTTAACGTCGAATCCGAACGAGAGACTTGAGAAGCTTGTTCATAGCAACCAGTTACTGTCAGAACTTTTTTCAAAATAAGATAAGAAATAATCGCTGAAAAAAACATTTTTTTTATTTCTCTTTTTCAAAATGTCAGAGCTGGGGTTTGAGCTCGGAGCTTTCATCTTAGTACTTGTAATAAGTTGTACTTGAAAGTTACAACTCTAACAAAAGAAAAAAAAATTCTTCCAACAGTTCTTTTGCAGTTTAATGCTTGAATCAAAATAAAATCTGTGTTTAGTAACAGATTCGGTATGGAATTTTAAACAAAAAGTTAAAAAATTTAATCATTGCTTGACAGCACAGTGGATAAAACCAAAAATTAAGAAAGATAATTTAAGTTACTCCTTCGTGTTAATAAATTTTGAAGTTTTTTTTTAAATATTTCCAAAAAATTTCTCATACTATTTTTAATGATTTTATTCTTTTACAATTTTTACATTTCTTATTACAAACAGCTTAACCATTTAGAGCAGTATAGCATAGCTAAGCTGTGTATTTATTCAATCGCCTATTTTTCTCGGCTTTTCCATAAACAAAATTTAAAAGTTGTTGTCGTTTATTTTTCATGCCATTTTGTTCTTTCATCTAATATTTGGGAAAAATAGAAGGAAAACAACAGGTTCAATGAAATTCTATGAACAAATTTATAAACATTTGCAGTACAAACACTCAAACCACTGTTAGGAATTGCATACTTTTCTCTTTTTAACGACACACTTTAGTCACACAGAGTCTATTCGATTCATTCATTCCATCAATCAATACTTTTCTTTCGCAATTTTCTTTTTTTTATATTTTTGTTTTAGTTGCTTTATGTTGTTTTTGTTTAAATTTTTTCGTTTTTTATTTATTTTTTTAACAAACAACTGTTTGCCTTTTTCATAGACTCCCTTAACTCTCTTCCTTGTTCGTTTATTTTTTGTTTTACTGAAATTCATAAATTTGTACATTTGTTTACCTTTCATACCTCTGGCAGCATAAAAACATTCGCTTTTCTATTGATTTTATGAAAAAGTAAATCTGAAAAGTTTATTTTCATTAACGGATCTCTGCACAGTGGTGTAAATAGAAAAGTAATTTGAATACAAATTTTTTAATAAAAAAAAAATCATAAATATCGGGTCTTTCATTAAACGCTTCCTATATATAAATTAAAATAAAACAAAGTGTGTGTGAGATATTATCGATATTTTGTCGTTCCAAATTCGACACTATTGTTTGTTCACGTACTAATTCATCATAGAAATGGGCCTCAGCGCTGATTTTTTATGATGCTGCCTGAACCGAACACTTTTTCTGTAAAACAATTTCATTATTCACACTTGTTGTCGAGGCTATAGTCGTCTATGGTAAAAAATTAACTGTGTAAATGCCAATTAAATTGACAAAAGGAACTTCAGTATGATGACCATTGTCAGCAGTCAAAGTTCGGAAGTCATTGTTGTGAGACCATATATTATGCTGCCATTTGGGGCGATTGCCGCACCAATTTTGAATAATTGTGTTTTTTTTCTATTTTTGGTAAAAATTTGGTGGCAAAGTCAATAAACGTTTTTAATTTTTTCCTTTAATTTGTTATCTAGATCTAATAACACCACTGTTTTATTACGGCTGCTAGAGTTGCTTACTAATTGTGGATTAAAGTATCTGGATGTTTGCAAATTTATTAAATTATCTTTATATTTATCAACATCAGTTCGCGAGAAGTTTCTTAACTTTCTTTAAAAGTCCGTTTCTGCTTCCAGGTATTTCAAAAGTGGCATATGTTGGCTTGAGTACTTTACGTTACCATCTGCGCAAGCACTTTAATTGGAAGTTTAATCCTATCTTTGTTTGTTGTTTTTTATAATCTTTATTGATATTGCCATTATAGTACTGGGTTCGTAAATTATTGTTTTTTTTTAATCAATAAGTCATTTAGACACCAGGTGTCAGTGAATATATAATCCCTACCGCAGCATTAGATGAAAACTTTATTTATGTATGTACCAACAACATAAATTTATTAATATTTAGTCCCATTCACTCATACCTTTATTTTCTTGTTGTTCTGATTGTCATTTTGATCGGTTTTTATTCGTTGCCATCTTTTCTTAGTTTTTTTGTCAGTTTTGTCATTTGAACAGAGCGTTTGTATGGTTAAACCATCGACATTCATTGTATTTTATGATACGAAAGGATGCTTAAATTTGTTTTAGTATTGGTAAATATTTTTTCCAATATTTTTTTATGCATTTGTGTGCGTATGGTATATGTACATATGTATGTGCGTACTGTTATGGGAGAGAGAAAGTGAAGGTGTTTATTATTAATCACTTGAAGTCTCTTAATAGAAATCCTAGTGTTAGTATTGGTATTACCGTTGTTATTGCTTTGTTTTTTTTTATTGTTTTCTATTTGTTGTTTTAATGCCAATGTTTAGAAGAGCATGTGTGAGAGCTTCTGTTGCTTTTAGTTGGTTTTTGTATTCTTTCTTCTATTTTTCAAAACAAATTTCCATATTCATATTACATGTGTTAATCAAATGTTTAAGTTAGTGCGTATGTGTATGTACATTTTTATTTTGATTACTCGTATTAGTAAATATTGTATTCTGAAAGCAGAACTAGCACTCATAGGCAAATGGAACATTTAGTTGCTGTTACTGAAAAGATAAATGAGACTGTGAGTTGTCAGTGTTTGTTAATTATTTAACTGGAGAAATAAATAAATACATCAAAATACTAAAATTACTTAAAAAGGTATGGTATGGAATGGTATGGCTGAATGTCTTAAGATTTATTTACTGGTCGACTGTGCAGTGTAAGACCTGAAATACTATCAAAGCTGTAGAATAAAAATATTGGAATATGGTTTGGAATATAAGCATGACATACATACATAGATAATTCGCCATTATCACCCTGTTTCAGAGTTACGGCCTAGCTTCTCGCAGCAATTGTGGTTGTGTGTGTCAATTTTTAGCCATGAGTACTGAGACCTACAGTTTAAAGTCGTCTCTGAACGACAGATTTGAGAAGCTTTTTCATGGCAAACAATTTCTCCCAAAGCTTTTGCCAGAAGACTGCTAAGAGGTAGTCGCTGAAAGAAATAATTTTTTCATATTTCTTTTTTCAAGATGTCAGAGCTGAGATTTGCACCCTGCGCTATCGTCTTAGTAAACCAACACACTAAACATCACAGACTAACATTTCAAAAGTATTTATTTCCCATATTTTTAAACATGATTTGGATTTTCTGGCTTATGAAACAAATAAAATATTCTTACTCAATCACTCAACAAAGAAAATGACAGAGTTAAAGTTCAATCTTCTCAACAAGTAGTAGAAGTCGTTCTTAGAGTTCAAAAGGGACAGTTACCTGGTTCACTAATTTATTTATTTTATTTAGGAACTCCATTTTTGCGAAAATAGAATAAAATCCTGTGTATTACAATACCAATCTGATGTTCTAGAGAAGTTAGTTAAGCTGTTAAATAGTACGTTATATGAAAACTAATCCTGAACCGGCAGTATTAGCAAAAAGTTGACACAAAAACCACTCAAATGTGGTTAAAAAATTTATGCAGTTTTACTTTAATTGAAAATTGGCCTTTTGTAAGTCTTAATTTAAATTCCTTGTACTTCAAACTGCGTTTACTCTTAGAGAACACTAGTCTACACTAAATTTTAATCAAGTTTGAACGTGGTGAGTACTACGATGAAGTCATGCTGAAAAGAAAATTACGAAATTTCGAATAATTTTTTTTTGTCTATATTGTTTTACTTGTATGCTGAAAATAAAAGAGATCTAGTATAGTGCTGTCAAATTCTGATACTTTTCATTACTCGATAGTATTGAGTACTTTCATTTGGGTACCCAATGCTACTCAATACTTTTAACGGATTTTATTTTTTAAAGAAAATAAATTCATAAAGTATTGTGTTTGATACAACTTCAAAGAAAAAATACAACTCTTAAAGTATTGAGTAGTTACTTTTAAGTATTGAGTACTTAAAAATTAGTACAAATACTCGATACTCGGTACCCATTACTCAATACTTTGCCAGCACTAATCTAGTACTTGTAAAAACAAGTCTAGCATAATAATATTAACGCATATGCTAGATACCTTGTACCACAACTAACCAAAGTTGCATATTCGCCTAATTCCTTTATGAAATACTCCCAAAAATACATGGTATTTAGACAAATCCCTTAAATAATCCCAATGCTAGACATGTGGGTACATGTGCGGATTTTTTCTACATTACAATTCCTTTAATTTATTCCGATTTCGTTTTTGTATTTTGCCAATTAAAAACTAATTTAATTGGCGCTATAGTTTTTAACATTGCTTCTACTACTACTACTACCATTGCTTTTATTCATTTTTAAATTTTATTTAATTTTTCTTTTATTTTCATATTTAATTTCTTTTAATGTCAATGTTTTTTGCAAATAATTTCAATTGACTGTTAACATTTTCGAAATACGTATTGCATTTTTAGAAGAAAACAAAAAAAAAAATATTTTGCCTTTAGGTGGAACACGTTTAGCAAATAAATGACAAGCACATATTCTAGTAAATAAATGAATGAATGAATAACTCGCACAAACACAGATGCATATATAGGCAAATTTGCATAATTACTCACCAATACGTGGATAAATGTTTTAAAATCAATATTTTAATGTTGCCTGATATTGGTTTTTGACCGGAAACACATTAAATGTTAAATTTAAATCCTTTTGGGCAAATTTTTCTAAACTCCAGGCTCGTAAAATAATTGTCGAAATTGAAATTCAAATTGACACAAATCCTCTACAAAAACAAAGAGAGCGAGAGAAAGAGAAAAAAGAACGGAAAAAATAAAATAAAAAACATTAGAGAACATTGGGTTTTATGTTGCAAAAAAAAAATCACCAATATTTTGCACTCAACACTTGATTACAAATGAAAATCATCATCTACAGTTACAGCTGCAAATGCACACACACACACAAACTCCAACACAAACACCGAGAAATGATAATAAATCATAGGCAACTTTCTAACAAAATTAACCCAAAATACTGAATTTAAATAATTTTGTTTTCTACGAAACTTTAAACGTTAGAAAGTCGGAATATCAGCAGTGACAAAAAATTCACCCTACAGAGTGGATTATTTTCCCTTAAGACCAATACTCAGGGGTAAACCCCTACAACCCCCAGATATTTGTTATTATCCGCTTTTTGTTGATGGGACAAGTTGCTGTCAATTTGTGCCAGTGTTATACCTTTACCCTTGAATGATCAAACAGAAATTACTTCATCTTTCCTTTGATGTTCAATCTGAATGGTGAGCTTTTTAAGTAGATTAGTTGTTATATTCCCAGAATGTGGTGCTGTACTCCTGATCATTGGTTTCTTGTGGAGTAGATTGAACCTCGGTCGTGTGAGTTTCTGTGCGAGCGCTCAACCACTGTACCACGACCCCTCAGATACCAATCCATGGAGTCTTAATTTTTTTTTAGTTTTATTCTTCTACACACTTTTAATGTATAAAAAATCATTCATCATAGAAGAAGTTTGAGACGTTCGTCATTTGATATGAAAAACAATAAAAAATTTGAGTGGTTTTTTGTTATTTCACATATAAAAAGTCTAACGTCTTAAAGCATTTGTCTTTTATGAACAGGCTGTTAATTATGACCTTCTGACATAAGCTCATTATTAGCCCAAATATGAATAAATTCTCCACGAGTTTCCCCCTTTACAATTTTTATAATAGAATTCATATGGCGAAAATGGGAGAAGAAAAACACTCCTGAAGTAATTTTTTCTCCATAATGGGGCTTGTATAAACCTGCCATTTTTAATCGAATGGCAGAAACATCTCGAAAGAAAGATTTATGAAAAATTATTTCTTTCGGCGACTACCTCTCCGCAGTCTTCTGGCAAAAGCTCTGGGATTAATTGATTGCCATGAAAAAGCTTCTCAAATCTGTCGGTCGGAGTCGACTTTAAATCTGTAGGTCTCGATAATCATGGTTAAAAATTGACACACACAACATGAGTGCTACGAGAAGCTAGGCCGTAATCCTGACACAGGGTTGTAAAGGCCAGTTATGTATGTATGTATCTCTTAGCAGTCTTCTGGCAAAAGCTGTGAGTTTAGCTGGTTGCCTTGGAAAAGCTTATCTCTTCGGAGTCGACTTTACAAGAAGGTCCCGGCATTCACGGATTAAAATTGAAACACAGGGTGCTGCAGGAAGTTGTAATCCTAAAACAGGGTTTAATGTATGTATGCATGTAACTATATTGCAATAAGTTTATGCACAAATATTTGACAGTGTTAGAGCAAAATCGTGTTACAGGAGGTTGATCTGTGTACTAAAATTTGCACGCTGTTGCATATATTTTTTTCCTCTTTTGTTTTGAATAAATTCATGGAAAAACTACCATGCCAGCGCTACATGTGAGTCTACAAATACCACTAATAACAGCAACAACTGCAACAACAAAAAAAAAATAAACCAAAAAGTTGCTAAAACAGCAACACCGCTAGCAACAACAACTGAAAATAAAATAACCAACAAATTAAATAATACTGAAATCCAAAAATTTAATTAACATTCAAATTCAATTGTATAGAGTTTTTGCACATTTCCATTGTACTGCTCTACAGGTAAGTGTGTATGTGTGAGAGAAAAAAAAGTGCACAAACGTACACAGCCACTAAAAACAAAAAAATACTGCATACTTTTAGAGAAAATTTTAAACTAAAGTTATACAATAAAATACAATACAATGAATACATTTGTGTGCGAGTGTGTGTGTGTGTGTCTGTAAACATAGCCGTGTAAATATATTTGTTTTCATACATTCATTTTTAGGTGTTTCTATTTGTCTATGTTAACATGTTGGTGAATGAAGTGAATAAGTCGGAATGTATATTTTATATACTCTTTGAACTTTTGTTTTAATGGCAACAACACCAAATAAAAGCAAAGTAAAAAAAAAAAAAATTGAAAAAATATTGCCAACAACTATAATAGCAACATCATCAGCAGCAACAAATCCAGCCAGCAATAGCAACCAAAAACAGTTGAAATAGCGGAAGTTTGTTTAGTGTTGAATTTGGTTTTAACTTCAACTTTATATATTTATTCTTGTTTTCTGTTTTGTAACAGTATTTACTTTATCAGTATTTGTATTACAGTTTTACACTAAAAGAAATAACAGATTGATACTTTGCATTAAGGGCCGAAACACATACTTTTCTATACGGCAGTAGCATGTAACGATTAAGAAATTGGTATTCTCAGGGTATGAGTTTATCACCATGTAGTCGCTGTTGTATAATGCTAAGTGTGTTGGCTTACTAGACAAGAGCTCCAAATTCAAACCCCAGCTCAGAAATCCTGAAAGAAAGAAATTTGGAAAAAATATTTCTTTCGGCGACGACCTCTTAACAGTCTTCTGGCAAAATCTCTGAGAGTAACTGATTGCCACGAATAAGTTTCTAAAATCTTCTGTCCGTTCGATGCCCAAAGCATATGTGCTGCAAGAAGCTAGGCCAGAACGCTGAAATGGGATAAAAATGGGCAATTTTGCATGTATGACCTGTTTTTGCTACTGTTAGAAAACTACTTTACGAACAAATAAAAATAGAGATAGTTGACGTGACACTAACAAGTAGTTTTTAGGACAAATAAGTCATCATGTTGCCGTAGGGACTTCGCAGTTGACATCAGAGGGTGCAAAATTGCATAAAACCGGCTTAATGCTTGAAAAATTATGTGATTTTCAAAAATCACGAATGTAAACATACTAGTGTAATATATCACTCTATGGCATTTGGATGAAAAAAAGGAATATTCAGGAGAAAAGCGCCACCTACTGAAGGGTAGCAGATAACAGCTACCTACTCAGCGAAAATCCTCACCGCAGTCAACATTCAACGACAGATGGGGTAATAGTTGATAATTGAAGGATGGTTGATTATTGATAATGATCTTCAAATAGAGAGCAACTTGTCTTATTCGGAAGGCGCTTAATAAAAAAACTCTATCCTATCTTTTCCTGACATAACTCCAAAATTATAAACAGCATGAGTTTTGGAGTTTACTTCTGAGTATTAGTCTCAATGACAGTCAAGCTCTTCTATTTATTTAGGAGTTGATCGCGTTCATGTTAATAATAAAAACCCTCGCTCTCTTCTGTTCGTTATCAGAAAAATCTGAAAATGGAATTTGAGGCATCGGCCCATACACACACAAACCATTCTATACAATTTGTGGTCCCATAATGGTATTCTAGTATGTCTAAATACATTTTCTATAGCAGGTGAACATGATTCAGCTGCAATTTCTTTTTTGAGCCATTACAACTATTATTCAAAAGGACATCTTAATTCCTTTCAGCGTATTTTCTAACGCTAAAGGCAATTGTTGCTATTCTACTAAAGAGTGCAAAAAAAAAAAACTCGCCAAACTTTAAAAAAAATATTTAAAATAAATTTATTTTTGTTGCATCCAGATATTGTTTGTCCCCTTCACTTTTAGGATTTCATTAGAAAAACATCGTTTAATGCAATAGTAGTTGACCAAAAAGAAAAAAAATAATAATTTTACTCATTCTAGCAACAGATTTGTTTTGTCGGATTTTTGTTGTCTTTTTCGCATTTTATTTTGTTTTTTTTTCCGATTTAAAAGTAAAGTTTGCTTGTTACTATTGCTTTTGTTGTTGATACGATTTCGTACGTGAGTAATTGTTGCTCGCATTTTCATTGCTGTTTGTTTTACAGTTTTTTAAAAACAATTTTTTGAAGGAAAAATAATTTTTTTTACAATTTAATTTAAATTGAAGGCCAATATTTTGATATTTTTTTAATTCCTAAAAAATTAAATTATAACTGAGTAGTACAATACTATGAATTGAAGTATTGAAAACAATTTCATGTGAATTATTATTTACATAAATGGGTATGGAGGGTTGTGGAACTGAGTGGTACTACTTTTGATGAAATTCTTTAAACTTCTAAATTTTTCAACTTTTAACAGATTTAAACCTCAGTGTCTTAGTTTTTTATTTTGTGATTTAACAATTCCCAAGATTTAAATAGACAGAGATCAATATCACAAGTTATCAAAATTAGTTCTCCTAACACTTGTAAACACTGTGTCTCATCTTAAAATTTCTATTCCTGTGAGAAAGTCGTAAAATTTTGGCGAAGCATTGTGTGCAATATCATTAAATAACAAGAAGCCACTTTGATATTCTATCACCTTGTCATAAATTTTTGAGAATTTTTTGTATTGTAATTTCAACAAAATAAAATAAAATATTTGGCATTTATTAAATTTAACAGATAATTAAAAGTAGAACTAGTTTAAGTTGAGTTTAATGCTTTATTAAAATTTTCTGTTGTCGCTCAGTCATAAGATTTTAAACAGGCCGACATACTGCATGAGCTTCTCAGTATAACAAAGTCAGTTTTTGGCGAACCACTAGAGCTGTGTAGGGTTTAGCACTGTCGTATTGATACATCATATCTACTTTGTTGGACAATTTTGATATCTTGCTATTGGCTGAAAAAGTTTCAGACCAGCAGTGTAGACAATTCACATTTAAATTCCGCCACACACAGTATTGCTGGCTGCCAATCTTAGCTTTACAGTCATTTATTTAATTCAATACTGCTATTTAATTTATTTTTTTATCATTTATCTGTAATGAACAGATTCAAAACTGTTTCTATCGCCTTGTGACTTAGTGTTAATTATGTGGACAACAAATGTTCTTGGCGTTACATTTTGTAGCGTCTAAACTTCCAGCTTTTTGTTACAAGTTACACAATTTCTTGAGGCCAACAGTTTGCTTACTGATCGCCTATCTGGTTTTCGCAAGAATAATAGCTGTATTTCGGCCCTGGTAGATGTTGCTGAGGACATAAGACAACAGATTGATGATAGTAACATTACGTTTTTGATTCTTTTAGATCATTCTAGAGCATTCGATACTGTTGATCACAGTATTTTGATAAGTAAACTGAAATATATGTTCGGATTTGAATCGACTTCTACAGACTTGATTCAATCATATCTAGTTGGTAGACAACAATATGTTCAGACGCCTATTGCAGAGTCTGGATATTTGCCATTAAAACAGGGTGTGCCACAGGGCTCTATCTTAGGTCCTCTGCTGTTTTCTATTTATGTTAATGATCTACAGACTAGACTTCAACATTGTAAAGTTAGATTGTATGCAGATGATGTTCAGCTATATATGAGTTGCAGCAAAAATGCTGTTGTGGAGTGTGTAAGGACTTTGAATCAGGAGCTAGACCGTGTACATGAGTGGGCCACTGCTAATGGATTGCAAATAAATCCCACAAAGTCCAAGTGTATTATTATGAAGAAGAGGTTATTGAGACTTGATTATCACCCAATTTTGAAATTGAATGGCCAGTCGATAGACATTGTACAAACTGCTAGGAATCTTGGCATATACTTTAATAACACACTTACTTGGTCAAACCATATTAATATAGTTTATGGAAGGACGTTTTCAATGCTAAGGAACCTTTGGCAAACTCAGTACTGCACACCAATTAGGATTAGAACTCTACTTGCTAAATCCTATTTAATACCGGTCTTATTGTATGGTTGCGAACTTTTTGCCAGCTGTGATGGTGAAAGTAGGAGGAAATTGAATGTAGCGTTTAATAATATTGTGCGTTATGTTTATGGTCTGCGTAGATATGATCACATTTCTACCTATGTAAGCTCGTTTTGTGGCATGAGTTTTATTAATTATTTGAGAGTTCGCACCTTAATGTTCTTGCATAAAATTATATATACACATCAACCTCAACATCTATATGCGCGTTTGGTCTTTTCAACGCTTGGAAGGGGTAGAAGGCTTCTTGCATTTCGACATCGTACAACAATATCCCGGTACCAGTTCTTTGTTCATGCTGTCAGTCTCTGGAATACACTTCCTTATGAATTGCAGGTGATTAGTAACGCACATAGATTTAAGAAATATGTTATATGTCATTTTTCGCGGTTACATTAATATGTCTTTTTTTTATATATAGATGTATGCCTTTATATTTCCTTTTTAGTTCTATGATATTTTTTTTATTGTTCTGCATTGTATATATATAATCTAATTTTGAAATATTTTACTTCATTAATGATAAAATTTTTTATTATTCGTTTTTGATTATTAATATAGTCCTTATCTTAATTTTAAATTTTTAATGTTTTTGAATATTGTATTGTACATTTGCTCAGTTTCATACTGCAATATAAGACTTAGGTCTTGTGTATGAGACATTAAAATAAATAAATAAATAAATAAATAAAAAATAACTTGACTTTTTTTAAATTCATTAGTAGTGTGTTATTGTTTATATGTACATATCTATAGTACCTACGGTGTAAAATCTTATTCTTTCTTTACCAAGCAAAATATGGTACATGTTAGACAGCCAAGTTTTCACTACAATTTCGAAGAAAACACTCAGTGTAGATTTCAAAAGGTTTCGACATGAGCTTGCAAGTATGTTTTTTGATTTCTGTTGACAATCTGTTGACAAAACTCAGTCTATATCTTAAACTGGCAATATGAATCAGTTTAAAATAAGTCATGTGATGCAATTAAATTTGTTTTTATTTCAGGTCTTCTTGCAAACAATAATTTTTTTTTTAAATATATATCCCATATACAGTCTAAAGGGAGACAAAATGTATATGGCAGGCTCATCTTGTAGGATAGTGTCCCACTAGACGAGAGGTACTCAAATGGATGAATTTTTACTACGAAAAAAAGAAAAACGCGTTTTTGCGGTTATTCTTATTTTGTAGATTTCAGTCTTCAAACTTAATGGTAAACATGCAGTTTTAAAATACAAAATAATTCTGTTGAAAATTCACAACCGTTTTTTTTTTTCCATCTAGAATTTTTCTAAAGAGTTCCCCACAATTACTATATAGCTGTCCATTCTGTTAAACCACTAACCAAAAAGCCCTTTATGTGGAAGGTGTTGAAAATATTTCAGTCCATTTTAATTTCTTGCATTAAATGTTCAACACACTGAAATATATTTAAAACGATAGCCGTAGCAGCAGCCATATCTCTTATACACTCGGTGTCTGTTCTGTTAGAATGTATGTGTATTCATTTCTATATGTGTATTTGTTGGAAATTAAATTTATTTTTATATTAACGTTTTTGTTTTTTTTTTATTATAACTCTCTTGCTGTAATAATTGTACAAGACAATTTCACCTGCTGCCCTTTGGTATTTTAATTTAATTTCCTGTAAATTTGGAATCTATTAATACTATACACATCACTTGCATTAACACTCACCTCATACATACACAAACAAACTGTTCATATGTAAGTGAATTTGTTCAACAACCCTGTCGGAACTTGAGTTAACAAATATATTACATTTGTTTAGAGAAAGTTTATTTGATTTTAAGGTTTATTTGACGGTAATTGGTTGGTTCCTCACTGTACATTAGAGTTTAGCTAACTACAGGTTAACTCGTTTTAAGTGAGCTTGTGGTGGTAGTGAATAGAGCAAATGCCCTAAAAGTCAGTTACAATTTGCAAAAAATGACACCATTCTGCTCAAACCAAAAGTTGAACTGGGGAAAGGAAGCGAAAATGCCATGATAGAAATTGACCGCTGCAGTTAGTTCTTTTCTTCTTTTCTTCTTTTTCTTTCCTGGCTCTAATTAATCTCAATCAGTTTCGAGTTAGCTTTAAGTCATGGTGTGCAGTTGTCAATATACTCCCACGCACACATATGCTTGAATTCATTTCGCCCTTTATTATAAAGTAAAAACAAGTAAAACCATATATTTCTGCAAAACTAAGAAAATAAGCCTCGGTGTAACAAATACATATTTTTTTGATGCTGTATTTTTTGTTCTTTAAAAGAGGCTCATATTTAAAATATTAAAGACAAAATTTTCAATTTTTTTTGTTTGCTTATTCAAGTGTAATAAATTAATTGGATTACTTAAAATTATTTTCAACAAAAAAAAAAAAAAAAATTTTTTTTGCGGAAATTTTGTGGAATTAATGAAATTCTTATCAAAGTTCTTCTCTCTTTTTTTTCTTTTCAGTAAAAGTTTTTCGATGCTGTTGTTGGTAAGTAATTTTTAATATTGTAAATTATTTAAATAACTGTGTGGTTTTACTAAAATTCAAAAAAAAAAAAAATAAATGTCACAAAGACGTACCATATTACTAAAAATTAAACGAAAAAAAAAATGTGTATATATATACTAGATGTCATAAGTCTACACTCATGAACTTTTTTATACATTTCATTGGTAATATACAGCAAAACTTTGTGTTAAATTAAGTAGTAGGCTTCAAACATTTCATATTTTTCAAATTTTCAAAACTGAAGACCCAAAAGTCTACGTTAGTTGCGAAAACATAAAAATAAAATTAAAAAAAAGGAAATACAAGTTTAAGGATCTTATGACCAACAGAAATGATAGGTTTTTAGGAACCCAGAAATAAATAGTTGTAAAAATTAGAGTCGTGTAGAATAACTATAGAATTTAAAGAACCTCCCTAAGTCTGTTCTACTTCGGGAACACAATATTCTACCGCTCTTCCTTGAAAACATCTTTTAATGTCGATATATTTTTTTTTATATGAGACTAATACTCAGGGATAAACTCCTACTAAATGCTGTGCATTATTTTATAGGCATTTTTTGGAATGGACAGTACTTAAACATTTTTTCTTATATTATTATAAAGCGCCTTAGGAATGAAACAAATTTGCTATTAATAGTCTGCAGACGAACTTTTCTTCTTCAGTTATCACAGTGGGTATTCTATTAGAGTAGTGTCCGGTGACTGTAAAGGTGTATAAATCAACTTGTTCATATTCTACTATCCGTTCTTGCCAAATCAATACTGATTTCATTAATACAAGAATAAATATCATTAGATTAGCATCTCTTCTAAATTTTCACGCCATCCACGTGCATTTGAATATTTCACTATGCCATTACATTCGGTAAATCATATAAATCATGTAAATCAATAAAATAGAAGAGAATATTTTCTATTAAAAACAACTGAACAACTCTCTGAGACTGATAAGGAAAATCTTAATATATAAAAACGTTTGTGCCGGGTACGTGTTACAAAAACTCAAGAACCGCTGGACCGATTGACACCAAACTTGGACAATATATGTATAAGTTTAGTCAGTAGCCAGGTTTCTCTTAAGTTACGATTTGGCTCAAATTCACAAAATATACTTATTAAACAAAAATAAGTATCCTTTTCTTTTATGGGCATTCAAAAATAAAAAATATCAGTATATTAAAAATTTTCTTAAAACAATTTGTAAAAGAATTTAAGTTTCAATAAAAAATAATAATAATTCAAAATTCCGGAAAATCCTATTTGTTTTAAAATAATGCCGACCCGATCTAGAGGAGCAAACATTGGCAGGTACACTCGACGCGCCCAAACCGAAAGAGATCAACGAGCAAATTCTACACATGATCAACATTTACAACGGAATATCGAGCTTTCAAACCGAGTACGTGTAATTCAACTTTTCAGTTCATCTAGGTTATGCAGCACTGCTACTTATCGTACTTAAGATTAATTTATAAAAAAAGAAATAATTGAAGACAAAATCAAAATATTTCAGGGCAAAACAACGTTTGCCGGGTCAGCTAGTATATAATAAAGTATCTCAAGTTTCTTTTTCAGTACTGTGCATTATCTACTGCTTCCAAGATCTACTGTACTAAAGACTGTAAAAAAGAAATATAAAATTTGTTTTAACATGCTTATGCTTTTGTTATTATCACTGCTTATGTTGTTCTTTTTTTTTTTTGCAAAATTTATCGATGAAAATTTACCCATTAAACTGATACCTTGACGAATGATGTCAACAGCAGCAACAGCAGTAGCCATTTAAAAAGCAGGCGTCACAAATGATTTCTACGTTTTTATTCCATCAAATTTAATTTTCTTTTCTTTTGTGACAGTATTGTGCTTAACGTGGGTTCAGTGAGAAGTTTTAAACACGTAATTTCTGCACACGGAGCAGCTTGAAGATTGCTGCTTGTGTTCAACTAATGCCAGATTTTAAGAGTTCTGAAGAAAATCTAAATGAAATATGATTTCTAAAGAAAAGTGTGATTTAAATAGTTTCTGCTTGTCATTAATATGTACAAGTCCCAAGAATTTTACTGACACTTTGGTAGCTGGATTCAAACACATGTTAAGTTCGGCTTGTGAATATTTATTTTACGGATTTCATACATACATACATACATAATTGGCCATTACAACTCTGTGTTAGGGTTACGGCCTAGCCTCTCGCAGCACTAATGTTGTGTGTGTTAAATTTTTCCATTAGTACCGGGACCTACAGTTTAAACTCAACTCCGAACAACAGATTTAAGAATCTTATTCATGGCAATCAGTTACTCTCAGAGCCTTTTGCCAGAAGACTGCTGAGAGGTAGTCGCCGAAAGAAATAATTTTTTCATATTTCTTTTTTTTCAAGATGTCAGAGCTGAGATTTGAACCCGGCACTATCGTCTTAGTAAGCCAATACACTAATCACTAGACCACGGCGACTACGGATATCATATTCTCCTTTATTTAACACATTAAGTTCCATGGCTACACGTTTTCGTGCGACACCTAATCCTTCCTGGGGTGCCACGTCGTACGAAAACGTGTGACATGCATTCTCTGGCCTTAGATATTGTCGTGTGGTTCTCTTTGACTCTACAGGGTTTTTCTAGTACCCTAAAGTTTGCCCTAAATTTTGGTCCAAGTTTCATAGAGATATCTTCATTTTTGCGGTTTTTATGATAAAAACTAGGAGGTTCTTTTTAATTTAGAAAATTTATTGGAATGGATATGATAATATCAATGATAATGATAATTTCAATTTACATTTTTTTTTGGAAAGCAATCAATGCACAATTGGTAAAAATAATTTTCAGCATTCATTAATCACTTAACTTAGCGTAGTCCTTGTATTGACCTTTAAAGTAGCGCTACAAACTCTCAAAAAAATAAAAATTTATTTCAAATTACATATCTGCAGTATCAAATACGGTTTTAATTGATTTCGGAACAACACTCGCTGTTATCATAACAATTAAAAGATTTTGTTTGTAAACAAATTAAAAAATTAATTCAATCAGTTAAACAATTTAATTAAAATTAAGTCACGAATTAAATGAAATTTTAAATAAGCAATAATAACGTGATTATGAATACTATCTCAATATAGCGCACTACTCGGTTAAATATTTAATTGATTTAAAGTAAACAATTAATTGAAATTAAAATAAATTAAATATTTATTTAATTGAAATCATATATAAGAAAATGTCACTTAAAAATTCGGAAACATTAACCCTCGTATATTGATATTGGCCTTCCTAACTACGACTATTAAAATTTCTTTCTCAGCCAACAAGTGCAATTGATTTATTTGGTTCTTCAATTTGCTGAAGAACACACACACTCTCACGCATAACAAACATAGACATTTCAGTAATAAAACACTGTAGTCCTTCAGTTTAGCCCAAGCTTTAATGGATTTAAGACAAGTATTCCTTCGTATAAAAAAAAACCGTGAAAAACAATTTTAAAGTGTGGACATTTGAAAATATAAAATGACATTCGAATCATCACAGCAGGAATATGTTTCTTTTTTTCCATATTTTTTTTTTGTGGTATAAATCGAGATGTTTTCAATTGGTAAGATTGAAAAGCAGAAATAGACGACAGGCCAAACAAAACATCAGACATTTAGTCAACTAAGTATTAAAAAAAAACACAGAAAAAATGCGAAGGGAATTGACAAGGATATTGAGAAATGGAAATAGACAAATACAGAGAAGATGGTCGGTCATAACAAATGGTTTAACAGTTAATGTTGGAAAAAATTAAAAAATTAAAATGGAAAAGAAATACCAACAGTAGAAGGTTGTTTGCCTTATTAACTGGTTCTTGTCTTTAATGGTAATTTTTACATTACGCTGTGACGGGTAATTGTAGCTTAAACGTATTTATTTTATTTGTATTTAAACAGATACAAACGATAGTATATGTAAACCCACACAATAATTAAAAAAAAAATAGCAAAAAAAGTAAGAAAAAATAAATAAATTGACAGGCGAATAAACAAAAACATAAACACTTGGACTGCTACTGAGGTCTTCTTTACATCTTTATTCTTCTCTTCTCTGTCTTTATGCTTTTGACTGTAGTAACAGTTATTGTAACCACCAATGACAGACAGCAAAAAAATATTTCATTGAAATTAATGTCTATTGTGGCGAATGCCTTGCCTTTTACTCTTGTTATTTGAAATAAAAATTACGTATACGCAGCGTTACACTATTTCTATTGAAATTGGAGTCGTCAATACGTGCATTTGTCACACAATATATAGCCAGAAATTTTTAGTTTTATTTTAGTTCTTTAAAAACAGTTTAAAATTACATTTAACCCTTTAAGAGTAGTGTCCATTTTGTAGTAAGAGAGAATAGTGTTTTATCACGTTTCATTACGCAAAAAAGATTTTTGTTATTTAACTTTTCTCTCCAAAATACAGAACCTTCCTTCATTCATAGAAGGAAATATTTCTCACCGCTTTGAAAGCTAGTTTATACGTTTGTCTAATGATGTCGACTTAAGTGAAATAATGGAAGGGAAAAAACATAAAACCGTAGTAATTCGATTCTTCTAGAATGGATGACAATTACAAAAAAAAAAAAAACAAAAAAAAAAAAAAAAACAAGGAAAATATGAGAAAAATGTGATGTATTTAGTAAATCTTGGACTTTACAAGCTATGCAGAAAAAAAATTGATTTCAATATACGATATCTTTTCTAAAGTATAGAAGGCCAGAACTGAAAGTCCTGACGGATTTTTTTACGGGTCACTGTAGTGTGAGAGCGCATTTGATAAGAATGGCGATCACAGATGTAGATGTTTGAAGACTATGCTGACAAACATCAGAGACAGCAGAGCACATATTATGCGAATGTGGAGCTCTTGATAGATTTAGATGAATGTGTTTAGGGAGACATATGGTCTCATTGGCGGATATATCCACCACCAAAATTTCGGATCTACTGGTGTTTCTAAGGAAGGCAGTTGGTTTGCTAAACAAACAGTAGACTCAAAGGAACACAATAGATCTTATAGGTCGCAGAGTCTTGCATTTGTGCTGGGTCTAAACCAGATAATAATAATACGATTTCTACAAAAAGTGTGAGCTTAATAGTTGATGATTTGCATGAATTTGTACAAAACACAAAGAACTCTGATGATACTTCCGTACCTTGCAGTTCAAAACAGGTTCAGTTCGGCTAGTGTACAGTTCTATCACGGAAATCATTTCATTGAGAGATCATTGCAAAAAACAATCTAAATTCTTACAAGAATTTAGTTGCTGATCTAATTAAGGCGTTTTAATACGAAACGAAATTCGTTTTAAAAATTGGCTTTTTTTAAAGTTCATCGAACAGTGTCGTTGAAACCTCATATTAAACTGTGCTCTAATGCGTTCAGTCCTGTTAACCGGATATTTTCCTTCACTAATTGCCCTACATTTTTTTTTCTAAGTTGATATTGGTGAGGAGCGAATGTTCAACTATACTACTTTTTACCTTTTTTCCGCAAATGAATTATAATTTTGCGTTCAGTAATATAAATGGTTTTTTATACAAATGTATGTTCTTATATATTCCAAATAAGTTTTTATTAATGCAATGTTTTATAATTTTTATTTTTGCAATTAATTAATTGTGTTCTTAGCGTATCCTGTGCGCGCTTTGTCAGGCGACACAAAATAAGATGCTCGTATATTCAAAATAAAATACAAATCTTGATTTGTTGGCTTATAAATACAAATTTATTGCACTTTAATTTTTACGTATTTGTCGTGTAGTTCTTTCTTAAGCAAGATTTTTTGTGTTGCCCTGAGTATAAGTAAAGGGAACTGATGTCTCGCCTACATGTGATTACTAAGCAGTGTGTACAGTAGAGTAAATTTAAAAGGATTTTTGTTGAAATTTTCGAATTGCTTCCTCAGCAGAAGTTTCATAGTTTCAGCGAGCTTTAATATTCTGTCATTAGGGTGGTACATTAGGGTAGTACAAACAGAGTTATGGAGGATTAATACTAGAACGAGATACTTGAGGTCAATGACCTTTAAAGGAAAAACATTTATATATCATACTTTAAGATCGGACTGTAAATGACTAAGATATAACAAAAAAACCAAAATGGCGAACTCTACATTTGACTAAAAATTAAAAAAAGTTATTTTCGAAGCCATCTTGGAAAAATATAATATATTAGAGGCGGTGAAGAAAATTTTTTGAGGTACGGTCTAATGTACATTCAAAATCCATTCCACACCAGGACAATGAGAACATTGAGCTGTATTTGTTATCATGGTAAATACAAACCATATCGAGTATTGGAATTTTTTAAAGCAATCACCTCTCAGTCTTCTGCCAAAAGGCCTGAGAGTAACTGATTGCCATGAACAATTTCTCAAGTCTGTCGTTCGTATTCGACGTTAAACTGTAGGTCACGGTATTTATGGCTAAAAATTCTTGCACACAATATGAGTGCTGTGATAAGCTAGGCCGTACATCTGAATAAATAGGGTGGTAATGGCCAATTATGTATATATGCATGTAATGTGTTGTCAAACAATTTAAGTTTTGCAGAGTATAAATACATTTTTGAAGGAAATTTGAGAAATACTTAATTACAAATCTTACAATATTTAGTAAATAATTTTTCTTTGCAATTTTATGTAGTTATTGGTATTTTATAGAAGGAAACAGTGTTACAGATTTAAAAGAGATTTAGGACTGCCAATAAAACCCTCAAGTTTTAGACAAAAATCCACTTACAAGAAAATGGTTTACAAAGAGGGGATATGTATCACGGATACACTACATCAATAACTCAGAGTGTATAAAAACAAACAACAGCTACAGTTTCAATACACACACATATTTTAATGGTGACAATTTCATTGTATGAGTATTATTTCCTCATCATCATTCTCTTATTTTGTATTTGTTTTTATGTTGTTGCTTTATATTTTACCTGTTGGCCATAAAAGAAGTAATTTGTTTTACAGCATTAGAACACTTAAAAAGTATATGGAAAAGTAGAGAATATATTGGTTGTAAAAGGAAACGGTGTAATAAATTTTACAATAAAGAAATAATGGCATTAAAAATTAAACAATCATAGGAAGCTGCGTCTAAAGTAGTAGTGGGTGGGTAGAGCCATATGTTGCTATTCTCAGTTAATAATAATGTTTGTCTACAAAAAAATATATTGAAAAAAAAAAGAAAAGCAATAATAAAAATAAACAATAATTCAATAATATTAATAATAAATATGAAAATGAAACTTTTTCCTCTTCCTCGGCTTCAAATTTTTCTTCGCAATTCCTATACATTTGCATTAAATTTCTGGTTTTTTCTTTCTGTAACTTTTTTTTTTTTTTTTTTGAAACTGCAAAACGTTGTTTCATGTTATGAACCGTTGGTGTGGTAAAGGTGGCACCCATGTTATACCTGCAGTAACAAATATTACAACTTTATTTTGTTAATAAATTTTTTTACAAACAAAAGTTGCTTTAAAAATTACGAACACCCTAAAATATCATACCGGTATGTAATAAAAGTTCTGTCTGTTATTAAATTCTTTGTTTTTGTTTTTTATTTTTAAATTTTTTTTTATAAAGAAAAATAAAATAACTTTGATAAAAATAATAATAAAAATATATAATTTTGTATGAAAATAACAAATTTTATGGGCTCGAATATTATGTTACTTGTAAGAGTCAAGAAGAAGAAAGGAACAAAACAAAAAAACTTAAATGTCATTAAATACATAAAAACTTTTGTGTTTCATACTGCGTTAGAGATATTAAAATTAAATACAAGAAAAACAGGTATTTAGGAGACAATCGATCAAATTCGACTAACGGATACTCTACACTTAAATATTAATCAATCCTTTTATTGAGCAAGTAAACAACATTGGAGAACTACTGTTTCCTGCATGTTCAGTATCAGAAGATTTATGGCAACTTTTTTTTTGCAACCTTGTTTTTGTTCGCTCAGCTGTTTTCGTGTAACGTCTTACTGTTAAACGTGTCCCGTTTGGTCTATGGAGTCATCATAAATCGACTTACAAACGGACAACGCTTGCAGGTTATTGAAAATCGTGCTCCGTTAAGAAGCCGCATCGATCGTGTACTTTTTCGGGCGACCTGATGCGGCAAATTTACATTATTGACCAATTAACCCACCAATACACATAGGTAGAGTGCGGACGAAAGAAAATAAAGTAGCTGCATCCGCCATCCGTTCTATTGCTCTACTATGTGGAACATTTTTCGAAATAATTGGGGTATAAAATACAACTGATGCAAGAATTGAACCCACACGACCTACTACAATAACTAACTTTCGGTAATTAGCGCTGGCGAAATTGGATAAATATTAATTTTTTTATCGGAAAATTCTATTCTTCTTGTATGGAGCCCCTGCCTATCAGGACTCCCCACATTATATATCATACCGGTATGTAATAAATATAATATCACAACGGGCCGCCATGCGTGATCAAGTGTGCCTTGTCATTACGAGGCTGCCACTTCCTCCAATCCTATTCGATCTATTCAGTTTTGTTGCTCATTTCTGGCAGAATGGATATATGAACAAGTAAAATTGCTGTATCTGGTATAAAAAACAGGCAGAAGCACTGCAATGTAATGTAATGTATTCCGAAAAATGCACTGTTTGGTGTAGATTATGGTTTGATGGTATCATTGTACCGTATTTTTTCAAAAATTATGAAAGCAGAAACGGTACTGTTTTTAATTTTTCTCCAAAATTAAAGTGCAGCACGTAAAACCCAAACTCTATTAATAGGTTAATTCGCTTAACACTTTATTTCACGCTTGATGTCGATCAATTGACCACCTAAATCGAAAGATTTGACGCTTTAAATCTTTTTTTGGGGGCTATGGCAGAAAGAAATATACAAAATATTTCTTTCGGTACGTAGTCCTCTTAACAGTCTTCTCAATCTGTCTCGGTAGGTCCCGGAAACTCACAGATAAAAATTGAAACACAAACGTGTAGAATATTAATGATAAACGCGCAATGGTTAAAGAATTCATTCGTGAGCATGCCAAAATTGGACCCCCAGATTATGAGCCATTTGAGGTGGCTGCATTGTCAAGCAATTATCTTTAAAAATCGGTTTATAGAGGTCGTTCTGTCGGCTTAAATTAAGATTCCATGATTTGTAAGAAAATCTGAAAGCTTTTTAAAAAACACCCATTATATATGGCTTCAATCTAATATGGGAAGCATGAAATTACTTTTAGGGCACAACAAAACGACTAACCCCTTAAGGGTGACCGTACTGGTCAATGTGCGCTGCATGGGATTCCCACTGCCACTACTGTCGAATTTGCCATTGAGATAAAGCAACCACAGTCAAATATTTTTTTGTTAGATATCCACTCTTTTTTAGCCGCCACTTTTGGATCTTGGGTAATTGGATTTTATAGAATATCGCCAAAAAAATATTATGCATCGATGAACCTGACAAATTGGATGCAAAGAAATCACTATGGTTTCACATAACGTGGCATTTCTTAAAACCATGTTTCATAACGCTACTTAATATTTCTAAGTGATGGTTCAAACTGAACAACTAACCGCTAATATCGGGATTTATTTTCACATTTACACAACTTTAGACCACAATAAAACACAGAAACATATTTTTAATCCTTTTAACTGACTGATCCAATTGCAAACTAAACTGGATTTATTGAAGTGTTACATACTTCAGCTTAAATTTAAAAATTTGTAACTTTAACGCTTATGGTGGTCTAGTTTACAATGACAACAAAAGCTTTATTGAGTCTGAGAGGCAACGGCAAAAGTTGCAAAAAAAAAAGGCGACTGTTCGAAATTTGTTCGTTACTTTGTTTGTTTAATTTTCCATTTGTTGGTAAATTGAAACCTTCTTTTGTAACTAAAAAGAAAGAAAAAAGGAATATTTAGTTTTTGTTTTCTTTTGAAAAAGATAGGCTGCCTCCTGCCGCAGCCTATAAGTCTGTGTTAGTCTGTTTCAAAACTTATATTTTTCTTTTTTTTTATATATATAAATATACGAGGGTATGTTACTTTTATTTTAGGGTCTATAGGTACAAATAAGTCTATATGAATTTTATTGTTATTTTTGTTTGTGTTTTTCTTGGTTTTTATTACAACTTTAAAGTTAAAGCAATTTATTATCGAAAATTTTTGTTGTTACTCTTTGTTTTTCTTAAGGTTTGTTTTTGTTGTTTCAATCTTTAATAAAAATAAAACTGAAGTAGAACAAAAAAGAAATTATGAAAAAAAAAAATATTTTAAAAAGTTTTACTTTCTTTTTTTCACCTCCTCCTTATTATATATTTTTTAACTTGGCTGTAATTGTTATAACTTGTTGTTGTTATTGTTGCCTGTTTTTCATAGAAAAACAATTTTTTTTTATAATAAATTTGTTTGCTTAAGTGTAGGCATGTTTAAGTAAATAAAGGTGACCCATCGTTCATACAGTTCACTTATATATTTATAAGTTCAAGTCAAAGGTTTTCTTCAGAGGCTTACGAAAATATAAACAAATATATGGGTCAAATTCCGGCGTGCTGCGATACTTTTATTTGGATGTATCACAAAACAAAAAACTAAAAGAGCAATTCAAACCATACACTGAAGCTGGTGAAAGTGCATCCATCAAAGCATCCTAAAACAGTTCAATCGGCTAGTAAAGTTATGGCAACGGGTTACTGGGATTACAAAGATATTGGTATTTTATTAATCGACTATCTTTAGGAAGATAAAACCATAAATTTTGAATATTGTGGTAACTTTTGGAATCAATTGTTGTTGCAAAATCGAGAAAATCGACCTGATTTACAACACAAACAAATAATTTTGCATAAGGACAAAGCACCAGATTCAAAATGTGTTTTCTTACTTACTTACTTACTTACTCAATTGGGCATAACAACCTGTTAACGTGTTTCGGATTGCCTTAACTTAGTCTCTAGGCATCTCTGCTAAGCGCGCGCCTTCTCCAGTTGCTCACACCAATCGATGACAGGGCTTCATCAACTTGGTCATTCCAACGTAAACATGGTCGTCTTGTACGGCGACCTTCGCATCGAAAACTTTTCTCGCTTTAGCAGATTCCTCCATCCGAACAATAAGGCCGAACCAGCGTAGCCGCTGGATGTTAATGCGCAGAACAACGCCCACAACACTGTAGAGCTCATACAGCTCTTGGTTGGTTCTTATGCGAAACTCATCGTCATGCCTTGTAGACCTTTTCTCTCGATCACTCCCAGGACCGCTGCATCGACACAAGACAGCGTCAATGTATCCTCACCTTAGAGAAGCACCGGAAGAAAAGCGACTTATAGAGCGTTAATTTCGTCATACGTCACAAGTTGGCCAGTGTAATTCTTCGTTTGATCTCCAGACTGATATCATTTTTGCTGGTAATGGCGGTACCAAGGAAGGTAAACTCCTTGACCACATCGAATGTATAGTTGCCGGCTGTAACCTGGGACAAAAGGGTGTTTAAAAAATTGTAAAATTCATCAAATTGAAGAAAGAAATGCTTGCTCACTTATCATATTTCTCTGATTTAGCATCTCTAATTCTGCCTGTTTCCAAATCTAGAAACATTGCTTGCTAGCCAACGTTATAGCTACACTGCGGTTGCAATGGTAGTTGTATAAGATTAGTTTGTGAATCTTTAGGAACATTATTCGAAACAAGGAATAGAACTGCTAGAAAAATGTTGGCAACATTCGCAGTATTTGTTACATTATTGAGAACAGATTTGTATTTTTTTTAAATAACCTTCGATTCTCTATAAAACGGTTTAATTCATACAAATAACATCAAATAATATCTACTTATATAATAACACTCAGTTTTTGACTCGCAATTATATTAACAACCAAGTTATTTGGCTTAAATTGAGAAGCGTTAACTTCTACTACCATTTATTTATTCCATTCTCCGCTATTATTTTGATTGCTGATTTTTATTGGCAACGCATTGTTTGTAGCAAACTTTAAAACGTTCACTATGACGGTTCTCTACGCATATGAAACCTGTGACATGGTACCAGTCCACAATTCTGCCCACTTTTTGACTGATGATTTGTATTGACTATGACCTATGACCACATTTTGAAACTTTCGTTTTAAATATTTTCAAAAATCAGTATTTCGTATTGAAATTTGGATTGACTATGAAGCCATTTGAACTAAATTCGGACACTGTTACTGCTACCATTTTGAATATATACAAAAAGTATTATTTTATATAGGCGAAGCACAGACTATTTGAAATTTATATAACCTATAGTTCCTTCCTGTAAAAATTTCACTAAAATCGGTTCATCCGTGTAGTTGTCTATAGACTTCAAACAAACAAACAGACATTCACATATTTATTTTCATATATTAAATATGCATGTTGTATTGTTTTTGTAAAAAAAGAAAGAAAAAAATTAAAACTAATTTTTATGTTTTAAAAACTTTTTAGCGTTAAAATGAAACAAAAAATCACATCGATTTTTGTTCTTTTTTCTTGCTTCTTTACCGGTCTTGTTATCTAAATTGTAAAGTTATTTAAAATGTGTGTTGTTTGCACTCTTTTTCTTACTTCTCTTTTAAATAATACAGAGTTTAGGGATATCTGTTATATTAAGACGAGTTATAAAAAAAAAAATCAGTTTGTAAATATTTTTGTTTGAAAGTAAAAGTTGGCTTGCATTTATTTGTGCTAATCTGACTCTGATTTGTGTAAGTCTAAGTTCTTAAGCTGTTAAAGAGCGTAGTTTAAACCTTATGACCATCGGCAGGTCCGAAACTCTTGTCGTGGATATATCCGCCAGTAGGATATATCATTCAAAGGGCAATATTACACCTTCGCCCTTGAATGGTCAACAGCAATTGTTACATTACATGTTGATTGTGGTGAGTGCCTTCGCTAAGTAGGTTTTAGCTGTTATCTGTTAATTCCTAATGGATGACGAAAGGAGTTGTTATCAGTATAAAGAGAACGATGATATTTTAAACTAAGCTGTTGAAAGTTACGTAAAGGTCTAATTAGAACATTTAAGACGATTTAAGGTGTAAGAAAGTCAAAATCAAAACGAAACACTCAGCATTGTTTTTTGGATTTTCAGTGTAGGGAGTTTAATAAGAGCAAGTCTGCTTTCATATGAAGGAAGGACATACGAATCCCACTTCTAAAAAAAAAATAGAATATACTGCTTCTGCACAAATTTAATAATATTGATGTACATAAGTGTTATAGTAAGAATCCCATACAATAGATCCATATTCGAGAATAGGTCAAACTAGTGATGTATATAACAGCTTTGTGTTGTATGGATCTGAAAACTTCTTTGACCAACACTTTAAAAATCCCAGTATTCCTTTAGCTTTATTTACCATCATTCTATTCGACCTTATTCCAGTTGGCAACGTCGTTGTCATCTGACGTCTTTATAACAGAATAAAAAATAAGGATTTTCTTGCCTTTAGTCTATTACAAAAATGTCGTTACTCGGCGACGACATCGCCAATTGGAATACGGCCTATTCTATCGGCTGTGAAGTGAAGTTGTGAACCCAAGAATATGAATCGATGCAAAAATTCTATTTTATGTCTAATTGTGAGCAATCATTTAATTTTCTGACAAGATTCGATGTATAGCACTTTTTGATATCCCTGTCTTATCATTTAGCTCACACCAGCTGCATCTTACGATCATCCAATACCATTTTGTGAGTTTGTGTTGTGTTTGTTTTAGCAGCTGCTACCCAATATTTTATAATCGTAAAAGCAGAAAAAAACTTCCTCACAGTAAAATCTAGCGCGTTTTCAATATTGCTTGGACTTATAAATAAAAACTTAGCAATGTGCCAGTTTGAGACTTGAAATATATATTTTATAAGGTGGCCACACAAAAATATTCATTTTTCATTGGTCTTTAAGTCGGTTAGTATTAAGACCGCTCAAGTTGTCTATTTTTTTTTACAAAAACAAAGGACTTATTAGTATGAGTAGGAATTGTAATTTTTTTTTATTTTACACTTCCTTTAGAAAATATACAAAAAAAAAAATAATAATAATAAACCATTACCTCTGCACTAAAAGTAGGAATAAAACATTTAATTTTTTATTACAAACAATATTTATTGATTAAAATGATAAATAAAATAATTGACAATTTTGATTGATTATTGACTGCTGCACAGTTCTACCGACCAAATGTAATTGTCATCAATAAAAAGAGAAAGGAAATCCCAAATGATCTACAAAATTGCCAACGTTTGAGTTTGAGTATGAAACCGGCTAAAGAGCTTTTTAATGTCATTAATGAAATAAAAGCAACCTGTAGGTAATTTTATATGCTTAACAATAAATTTTGCTTTTGTTTTGTAAAGTTTTTTTTTGTTTTTCATATTCTTTCTTTTTTTTACAATCCATTAAATGAAAAAATTTTTATTACATGCTGCAAACGTGTCAATTTGTTACCCTTGGGTATAAAATGAAAAGGGGAGCACGGGAGAAAAGTGAAATGAATGCAAAAAAATTGAGAAAATAAAAAAAAAATTAGGGACACAAACTAAGTAAAAGAAAAAAAAAAAAATTTCAACATCCTCATTAAGCACAAAAACAAAAAACAGACACTGAGTTAAATTGAAGAAATATATGCGAAAAAAAAAACAAACAAAAACATTAAAAAAAATTTTTTTTGCGCAAATTATACGACAGGCAACAATTGTTCTTAATAAGCAGCAATGAAACTGGAGTAAAACCAACAGGATAATAGAGAAATACGAGTGTGTGTAAGCCTACAGCTCTACAGTATATAAAAGGGTTTCTGGATATGCTCTATATTGCATTATAAAAATTATACAAGAAAAAAAACGTAAAAATTAAAAAGAAAAACAGTAAGAATAGGCCATAAAAACATTCATTCATGAACAAAAGATGTTGGATGTCATCAAATATGAGTATCTGTTGGCATTTTTATATACTGAACACGTAATGTGCTGTTAAATACCCGCTCATCCATTCAGTACATGATTATCTGTGAAAACAGGGCCTCCTCATTTGTATTGTTAGAGGATAATGTCACTGGTAGTTATTTTATGTTTCGCATACATATTTAAATTTCTCTTCTGTTTTATTATGATTTTGTTGTAACATAAGAGGGTGGTTATTGGGGCTCAAGTAATATAAATTTTTAATTTGAAAAGTTTTTTAACACCATCGAGTACGTAGACTTGTAGAAAAAAAAGCTAAGAAGACTTTAAAAATGGTATACCTGGTTTAATGTCAGAGTACTTGCGATAATTATAGTCATGGCAGATAAGAGATGCAGATGTTTACTTAAAGGAGAGCGTAGTAGGGCTATAAAGCATATTGTTTAATAGTTTACAGGGCATTATAGTGCACTCTTAAGGTTGCCAGACGTCCTTAATTCTGCTTGATGTACAAGCAATTTTTCTTGTGGTTTAGATTTAAGAAATAATGTTATGCATCAAAATGTTTACACTGGAAAGTGACGTTTGTTAATTTCATTAAACTTTCCCATTGTGGATATCAGAGAAGAACAGATAAATAATACTGTTTGAACTCTTTTTCTCTCATACGCAACAGAATAAAAATTTCAACGAATTTAAAGAGATGATATTAAGAAAGACAGAAAAGTTCTTTGTAAGATCTCTGGTCCTCTAAGGAATGGCAATGAGTTTCGCCTTAGAACCAACCATGAGCTGTATGAGCTCCTCGGCGATGTGGGCGTTGTTCAGCGCATTAACATCCAGCGGCTTCGCTCTCTCGGCCTTATTGTTCGGATGGAGGAATCTGCTAATGCGAGAAAAGTTTTCGATGCGAAAGTCACTGAACGTCAGCGTAAAGGACGACCGTTTTTACGTTGGAAGGACCAAGTTGATGAAACCCTGTCGTCAGTTGGTGTGACCAACTGGAGAAGGCGCGCGCTTAGCATAGACGCCTGGAGACTAGTGTTAAGGCAGGCTGAAACCCTAAGTAAGTAAGTAAGTAAGATATTAAGATACCAGTGAAAATTTCAAAAACTGAAACAAAAATGTGTGGAAAGACGTTCATTAAGTTCTCGAATCATATTCTAATAGCAATATTTTTGTGTATTTTCTTATTGAAACCATTGCGCATTTATGAATTATCTATTGGTTAACTACCAGGAGATATATTTTTCTATACAGAAGAAGCAATAGCAGTCGCTGCTCTATCGAATACCGTATCGGTATCAAGTTTTTGATAACATAGGCAAACTAAACATTGTATTTTCTTTGTACTTCTTTCCTTTAAAATGAAAGATAAATTACACGAATCAGCAGAAGAATATCTGGATTTACTTACAGATAACTCTAAGTTCTGGTTATTTATTTATTTTTTTTGTCTTTGGCGCTCGGGCTGCTCTTTTGTAAATTAGTTGTAAGAACTCGATTTATTCCTCCAATGTTAATTCTTTTTTTTTTTTTTTTTTTTGACAAACCTTAACATTCATGTACAACGAAATTTATTCTTCGCCGTCTCTCCTAAAAATTTTCTCACTCTGCAGTTCTTGCATCAACTGTACGTAAGCCCAGATTCGTTCAAAGTCGACATTAAACTATAGGTCCCGGTAGTCATGGATAAAAATTGGTACACACAACATGAGGGCTGCGAGAAGCTAGGCCGTAATCCTGACATAGGCCTGGTTTGTATGTAAGCCAGTGATGTCCGAAGATCTCTTTCCCTAAAATGCGTGATAGGAAAACCAATTCTGCTTCCGTCGAAGTCAAACACGTACATAATAAAAAGAAATATTGTTACTCTTGCTCTTTTTAGATTTTAGCTTCTCTCCAACATAGTGCAGGGATGGATAGTGCATATTTTTTTATCATTTTTATTTAACTAAAATAATTATTCATTATTTCCTCCAAATTTATGTGACCTCTATAGGACAATCGATTACGTACTTTACTCAGAATTATGAAGAAATAATTTTGAAGTTATAAACAGAAAGTAATTCGAACATTCCCATTTCTGGTAGAAGTAAGCAGAGTCTTTTCTCTGCTTAATACACAAGCGCAAGTGTGTTTATGTAGTAGTGACCATCACTGATGTAAACCCACATTCTTAAGTAAAATTTACCATTTAATCGAAGAACAAAAGGTAACAAATTGAGTAGCCATAGCGAATTGATATTTCAATGCCTTTTTAAACACTTTGAGCTACAGCAGTAATACTCCCTTTTGTACACACATTTATTGGCCTGATTTATGGTTTTGCTCTAAAAACTTCCTGAATAGATTGACTTTTTTTTCTTTTAAGAAAATTTACGTATTCTGAATGCATTGTTCTTGCGTTAAATGATTCATAATGACTTGTCAAATCTTATTGAACGCAAATGTCGACACAGTTATCGATATTTCTCTTTGACATGGCGGCCACACATTCAATTTTTAGGCTTCAGTTCTGTTTGAATTAAATAAATTGCAGATCTACTTTAATTTGTTGTGAATATAGGGACGAATGTTTGGAGTTATCTATCAATCCACTCATCATTATTATATATTTTCACTTTTTCGTTGCTATTCGAGCTGATATTTTACATCCCTAAGAAAATATTTCTGAAAGGATTTTTTGGGGGAGAAGATTTGACTTCATTCGTTAGTAATACTTAAAGAGAATATTTACAGCTGAATTATCACTTCCTTACTTTGGCATACAGTTTTCATTTATTAACGACCAAAAATTTAAAAATTTACTTATCTGATACCAATTGTTGCTTTTCTACACTACCCTCGTAATATATATTTTGGTTTGTTTTATAAATTTACACCATATTACACATTCCTCTTCTCTTTGCCTCTTTCTCAGAAGACAAAACGATACTGCGTGGCATGATAATTTTTAAGTTTCTTATTTTAAATGGAACCCTTTCATTATTTATTTTTGTTTTTTATAAAGAAAAAATGCGTTTTATAAGGATAATAATTGTTGCTTCAAAAAAAGTGACAAAAAATCTTGTTTCACAATACGTATGTATGTATGATGTCACTACAAAATACCAACTGTTTCTTCTAAAAGAACACACACTACATATGAGTCATTCATTCACTCACTGTGTGTGTAAATCTATGAGAAAAACGTGAAAAATTTCAATTTCATTAAAATATAAAAAAAGAATTTCACCCAAAAACAAAAACTTTTACTAACAGGCTGCAATAAAACGTCCCATAAAATGTTTTCTCATTTCATAGTGTCGCTCTCTGTCTCTCTCTCCGATTGTCGCTGTCATTCTTAGGGTTGTAGTTGTTGTCATTGTCGTTGTAGGTATTGCTGTTATTGTCATACTGTTGCTATTTCTGTTTTTTGTTTTTTTTGTTTTGTGTTATTGTAACTGTCATTGCTGTCATTATAGCAGCAATATTAAGGAATATAAAAATATTTTCTCACTCCATTTTTTTTTAAATTTATTTTTATGCTGATGTTGCTGACACAAACGCGTCATTTAATGTAAAAATTTAAAACAAACAAATTTTCTCACATGCTTAGGCGGCATGTCGTCCGTAGTTTGCTAATAAACAAGAATGTCATCTGACATGCATAGACTGTCATACACATTTCCAAAACGTAATAGTGGCACTGTGGTGTATAAATTGTTAAAAAAGTATGTATTTTAAATAAAAAAGGGGTAAATTTTATGAATAGTTATCTTATACTCCACATCGTAGTCTAGTATGTAGGATGTTGGCGAACGAGAAATCTTGAAGGAAAGAAACATGAAAAATTTTTTTTTCGACAATCAACTCTTAGCAGTAACTGAGAGTAACTGATTGCCATGGAGAAGCTTCTCAAGTTTGTCTTTCCGCGTCGACGTTTAACTGTAGCTCCCGGTACTCATGGATAAAAATTTACACACATAACATGGTGGTCATGACCAATTCTGTATGTATGTATGTAGGTTAACCATGAATCGTTATTCTCCTCTATAATGTGGAATAATTTATTTTGTGTGATTTGTTGGTAATGTTGGCGCAGTTTTTATTTCTTTTCTCATTAATGCCAGCATTCAGGGGCAACCGCTAGTCATGCAGTACATTGTGCTTTGTAGGAGAATATATTATGGAAAGGGGAAAGAGGGAGCAGTGCTATTGGACATTTGATTTAAACTTACTGATATCGTAATTGGCAGGGAAAAAATTCGCTGGAAGCCTGTTCCATAAACGAAAAGGTACGACTAAAGAATAAATTATTTCTATTACGCATTGTGCGATTCACTGGACAATCAACTACAAAAAGATGTGCTCTGAGAGAGCACTTGAATTTCTTAATCGTACGATTCCAAGCGAACAAATACTACAGAGATTAGCTGAGCTCCTAGCAAAGTATAGGACAATGCGAGATACCTAGTATATCATTCAGGAGTACGGAAATCTTTTGCCGAATATTTTGTCATATGAAATTAAAAATGCCATGAATCCGATCAGTATGCTTATAAATTTCACTCAATTATTACTTAACTTAGAGCGAAAGCACTTGTGCCCCTTAAGGCCATGACTGACTATCTTACAAGTTCGTGCGATTATGTAAAAAAAAAAAAATCTGATAAATTTCTGTCCTACAATAGAAAATCGCAACAAAATGTGTGTTTGAATGCCACACTGTCATATAAAAAAGATGCAAAAACATATGCTTTACCAATGCAAATAAATAGAAAAATTAATATTGTTTTCAATTTCGAAAGTAAAAAAGGTATATTTATGTTTGCCGCGTATACAATATAAACCAAAATAAATAAATGATTTGCATTTTTTTTGTAAAAAAAAAAATATATATAAAAAAAATATAAAAAATTTCAAAAGATTATAAAAAAAAAATCAGTCACACTTATGTAATTTTTATCCACACTATCACACAACCTGAACACACATGCAATTTTTGACATATCGAACGACTAAATCTGATAGTCAGTCATGGCCTTTAGAGATTATTGTTTCTTCAGCTCACCTTTTTTCTACTTAATGAAAAACAGTTTTATGTTAAATAAACCCAGTCTAAAAGGAAAATTTAAGATTTTTCAATTACAAAAAACTTCCAGTAGAAAATTGTACGTTGTTTCGAAGTCATTGCCAAGTAGTCTAAGAGTTAAAAATATCTCTTTCTTAGCAACACAATCAGTATTCAGGTTTTAAATTACTGCCATCCCCATGCAACATGTTAAATTCATTGGTGTTTCAGGAATTATAAAACCAGTTCAGGTTAATTTCTTAATAAAGCTCTGCAATTGCTGGAATTACGATAAAAAAAATATTAAATATAGTGGTATACTGGTTAGAGCGCGTGAACAGAAACTCAAACTACCAAGGTTCAATCTCAGCGAAGGGGAAAAATAGAGAAAAAAAAAATAAAATTGCAGTTTTTTAAAAATTATAAATTAAAAAATAAGTGGTCCCCCCCATCCAAGAAGTCTATCTTCACGGAAGAGGCTCCCTGACATTTCCAGTCTATTCCACCAAGAAACGAATGATCAGGAGTAAGGCGCTACCTTCTGGGAAGAAGGTACATATAAAAAGACTCACACCACTCCATTCAACATTCAGATGAGGTAATTACTGTTGATCATGCAGAGGTGAAGGTATAACACTGGCCTTTGAGTGGTCAAATTGACAGCAATTTATCCCATGTACAAAAGGCGCTTAACATCTATCTATCTATATCTATGTATTTAACATTCCAATACTATGCACTGCATTTAGTAGAGGTTTACCCCTGAGTATTGGTAGTAAATAAAAAAAATACCACTTTTACATCTCTTTTTTTAAAGAGTTGTTGGTTTTTTTTAATACTTAACATACATTTAAAGTGCGTTTTTCTAAAATATGTTTTTGTCAAACTTCGCTTTCATAACTGTTCATACCACTGTGCAGCAATTTTTATTAAAAGTTTATTTTACGACATAGTAAATTAGGCATTTAAAATGGGTTTTTTATTTGTTTAAGTTTAACTGATAAAATACATATTTTGTTCAAATTTGCATTTTGTCATGTGTGTGAGTGAGAGCGTGTGTTTAAAACATATTTTCTATATTTTTTTATCAATAATCACCCGTACAACTAATAAACAAATGCCTTGACAGGTTAACGTTATATCGTATATACAACGTTAAAGTTATAGGTTTTAAAACAAAAAAAGTAAAATCCTTGTCGAAGCCATCAAATTTGTATAATTATTATGGAATTTAGTTTCCAAAAAGTTTGTGAGCGATGGTTTACACATGACAGCAGGACAAGGGAATGGAAAGAGCAGAGTATTGTCTTTATTTCTGTGTGTATGTTTCTATTTCTTTTCTTTTATTATTCTTTTTTTTTTTTTTTTTTTTGTTGTGGCCAAAACACTTTGATATGTTAAATGTTATTGTTAGTTGGGTTGTTACAAAAAGTTAATCACATGCAATCAATAGTTATGCGTAGAAATAGATTTCAACAAACACACCTCCTTCTCAGTTAATAATGTCTCTGGTTAAGTAGTGCTTTGCTTTATGGCCCCAAGGCACGTACCATCAACAGGGGAAGGTAAGCGTATAAACAAAACGTTCACTGCCTTTTGTTTGCTTTCTTTTAAAGAAAATATTCTACAATTGTTTTCACCTTTAACTTTAACTCAGATTTTCTATGATCCCTAAACGGCTTTCAAAGAATAAGAAAACAAATGACCGCCTAACTTGACTCGTGTCTGAAAACATTTTATTTATCAAACAAAACGCTGGCTTTCAACAACTTTTTTATTTCCTTTTTTCGTTCTATTGTTTTTTGGAAATTCTTTTATAATTGTTTGTTTTCCCATTGTATTGTTAGCTGGGGGTTTTCTCTACCATTCAGTTTTTTACCCCCATTTTTTTGTTCAGAAATACTTGTATTTGTATTACCTCACTCACCATTTATCCATTTTGTTTACTTGTCCTTTCTTAGGTACTTTTAATATACGTTATTAAGGCTTTATTATAATTTTTTTTTTTCATATTTGAAAATGGCATTTTTCTGGTTAGATTAGGGGGGTTATTTTTAGCCACTAATTTGAAACAAATAATCATAATGGTTTTGTAATATTTATTGTTTAACGTCATTTTTTAAATTTCACGAACAAACAAGTTGGTTGAGGTCTGAGTTGACCGTGTTATAAGGCAATAAAATTAAAGAAAATTTCAACGCCTTTCATTTGTTGTGTCTGTTTTTCCATTTTTTTATATAGAAAAGAAAGGTGAACATATTCATAAATAAAATATATAAGGACGCAAAATAAGGAAACATGAAAATTAAAATCAGATATTTAACGCCTCACAACCTATTTTCTAAAAGCAAGGACTATAGCAGATGGACTAAATTCGCTGAAATTACATGTCAGGTACTCCCAGAGCTTTTGCCAGAAGACTGCTGTAAGGTAGTCACCGAAAGAAATAGTTATTTCATATTTAATTTTTTTTTCAAGATGTAAGAGATGAGAGTTGAACCTGGCGCTATCGTCTTAGTTAGTACTCGTACATGTCTAGTGGGTTCAAATAATTTTTAAATAAAACTAAAGGTCTAAAACGAAACCTAAAAGTCAGTTAAATAACTTCTTTATTTATTTGCTTTTACACACTTATTGACTTTTAAACTTTACAACTGCTATTTGAATATTTCATTGTTTTTTTTACACTTTTCATTGAAATAAGATTTGGGTAATGCATTCATTTCTACGTGACAATATCATAAACATTCCAATACAATATAGACGTTAAATCGCCCACATTGTTTAAGTTTCTTTAGTTGTTTTAAATCTTCCAAGAAACAAAGTTTGTTGTGTTGAAATTATTACACAACAGTAACCCTAATTTGTATTCCTTTACACTTTTTTTATTGGCAATTATTCATACGAAAACATACTGTTGCTTTATAAAGAACTAAGAAATTTCCTTGTAGACCAGAACAAAAATTTCTTGAAATATTTCTTCATGTTCGGAAGCAAAAAATGGATAAGGAAGTAATTTTTGTGTACGTTGAATATTTGTTTTTGTTTCTGATTAATATCGTGATGACAGGTCGTTTTCGCATAGATTTTTACAATGTGTGTTATGTTTGACTTCATAGTCCGAATGTTTTCGCTTTTTTGGGGTGTTCCTGATTTCTGGCATCACCTGATGTCCCTTTATAATCTTCATAGGACCCTTGCTGTATACATTTGCAATGAAGTTGTATCGTTTGACATATTTAATATAGAATTTAGCTGACTTTGGGCTAAGCTTAAAATCAGGGCACATTTTTTATAAATTACCAAAAACTCTCGTCCTGCGATAAAATTAATATGAGTGACTAACGATGATGTCATCAGTTAAAGAGTTGATAGTATTTTAGGCCGCTTCTGTGTCTTTACCAACTTGCCTGCTATGGTCTAAAGTAACTTATATAGGGTTTTGATACTAAAAAATTATTTTATTTTTCAATGTATTCTCTTTTCATCACCATACACTTTTTACAACGTTTCTCTAATTGTATATTCCCTTTAAACAAAATTATTTAACAAAACATGATAACCAATCCATCTGGTACTTTAAATTGGATATCCAGATCATTCAGCAGGAGCTTATTAATCGCTTACTGGTTAAATTTAATTCTCAGCTCTTTTTAAATAAAATGAATTCTTAAAAAAATCTGAAAAACACAACACTAATATTATGTTCGAATTATTACGAGCGGATATTTGCTCCGTGTAATGTCAAATGGTGAGAATCCAAACCCACAAGCCTCGTACCAGCAGTCTACTCGTAGTACAGTACCTACTAGACTACTGCTAAATACTACTACGCAAATAAATAAATCCAAATTCTGTAGAAATTTCTAAAGAAATTATTATTTGTGTTTTATTTCTTTAATTTTTTGATTCTTTTTATTACAATTTTAAACTTTTTTGAGGGCTTTAATTATAAACAATAAAAAGCCTAAAAGCCTAAAGCCAAAGAGTGAGCTTCTCAGAAAAAAAAGTTGGTGAATGGTTTAATATCTTTGGCTTTAATTTTTATTATTTTATATTGCCCAGTTAGTCTGTTTCATTGCGAGTGTAAATATATAATTTGGTTTTTATTTATTTTTTTCTTCTTTTTATAGAATTGCTGTTCTTCTTTGATATTACTTTTGCCGATATTTGCCGTTTGCTGTTGTAAAACTTTAACCGTTTTAGGGTAATATCCTGCTGTGAAAATCTTTATCATTTATTTGTTTTTTTTTATTATTGCTGTTGCTTTTATTGCTGTTTGTGTTGCGACAATAGTTTTTCACATTTTCCTGGAAAGATATGTAGATTTGTGGCCCCTTACTAGTAACAGGCACTAACCAGCCATTTAAGCATTTATGAACAGAAGTGTGCAAGAATTTGGAGTTTATTGGGCATTCATATTGTTTCCTTTGCAAAAGTTGTACTTCTCCTGTATGGTGGTGCTAGGATTTACTCACTTTTGTTCCTTTTTGGTGTATTTAAAGGCACAAATAAAAGTACTTTATTAGTTCTTATTTGTCCTTTGAGCTTTCAAAGGATTGTAAATAAACAGCCAGTCAGCCATATGATTGAGCGACAACAACAACAACATAATGATATTGTTTGTTGAAATTTCTTTGCTGCTGCTATTGTTATAGGTGTTTGATTATGGTTTTATTGTTATTATACCTAAAATTTTATATTGTTGTGGCAATTGCTGTAAATTTCTTTAAAGCTAAAAATTATATTTTCTTTGAACTGAACTGAACTGAACTGAACTGAACTGAACTGAACTGAACTGAACTGAACTGAACTGAACACCTTCGCTAATGCTCCCAATAAAATTTTTGTATAGAGTGAAACACTTAAATTTAAAACAAACGGTTAAACCTACTCAGGGAAAAATCCTTTCTTAATCGTTACAAGAATTGAATTGAAATACTTACTTTCTAAATTCACATAAATTCTTCATTATTGCTGTCAAGAAAATAAGCGTTCCAAAAATGTAAAAAAACACTATATTAGTTGCCTGTATTACCTCTGAAAAAGAACGTCATCAAATTTGTAATTTATTTAAATTCGCACACAAGTGTAATATATAATCTTCCATGTTTAACTTAAATTGAACTACTTCAGCATTCATTGAATCCATGATTTCATAATGTGGTTGAAGATCAACTCGAATTTAATTAGTAAAGACGCAAACCACTTTGCTTTTCATATTTACAATTTACGTGTAAACAGAAACACCAAAATGAGTCTTTTAAGACTCCCTTAGGTGATCAAAAACTGATTAAATGTGCGGAATCATAAATTAATCATGCAGACGTTCCAAATACGACTGCTTCTATAATTATTTTGCGTCGTATTTTATTGTTTTCTTCTGCACTTCGTTCCAATGGGATTTATTTTATTTGAAATAATAAGAGTAATGCAATTATTGTGATGTCGTGGCATAGTGGTTAGACGCTCGCACAGAAATTCAAACGACAGAGTTTCAATTCCAGCAAAGGGCAAAAATTATAAAATAAAATTTAAGGTACTTCTAAATTATAATTTAAAAAAAATAATAATCCATCTTCCAAAAAGCGCTCCTTACATTCCAGTCTATTCCACCAGAAACTTGTCTCATCAATAAAAAGGCGCATAATATACATATAAAAAAAAGAATTCCTTCAGTTGAGCTTGAAGAATTTATTTTTTTTATATTTTTACACAAAATACAATATTTTTATTATTGTAAAGATAATAAAAAGATAAGTAAAACTCGTTTAGTGTGCGGAGTCACAAATGACTCGTTCAGGGAAGTCACAAATGACTCGTTCAGGGGAGTCATAAATGACTCGTTCAGGGGAGTCGCGGCAAGGGTAAATTCTTCTCCCGACAAACATTAATTTTCGACTCAAAAATGAGCTCATAAGTGACTATTTTAATCGCCCAGAGGAGTCAAAAAAGACTCATAATTGACCAAAAATGCTGACTGGGAGTCCAGAGAGTCCGCTATAGAATTCCAATATTAGTATAGCCAGCAGTACTTTGGAATTTAGTAGAATTGAATTTAAAAATTAACTTTTATGAAAAATATGAACATTTTCTTAAATAATTAGAGTCCATTGGTGAAAACAACAAATTAAATTTAATGTCGCAAGTACTTAACCTGTAGTGACAGCAAAGCGTTTTTTAACTCAATTGCCTCTGCCGAAGTTTAATCTGCTTAATCGTAAAATTATTAAGAAAAAAAGCCTTAAGCTACAAAAACTTCAAAATGTTTCTACGGATCGAAATGTATTCCGTTTTACCATAGTATCTTTAAAGAAAGGCATCCTCAATTACTTCTACAGAAAGGTAAAAGCCGAGCGAAGTGTAATTGACTCTCCATGAAGTTCGCAGAATGTGTATTCAATATAACGATCACTGGCCAAGTTGTGGTGGTGCGAAGCAGGGGGAGACAGTTGAGAACTTCATTTGCAATTACCTGGCCGTGCTTAAACATCGCCATGATGCTTTCGGTTTAGGGTTTATACTGAGTAACGGTTATTGACAGACATTCTCAGAAATCTCAATTTGACGAACTGGGTATGAGTCGCATTTTGAGTGTGGGTCTGAATTATGTGGATTATTATTAGGATGCTAATGGACGCTTTTTTTTATTGCTTTACTCAGAGTAAAGCCCTACTGATGCTGTAGATTACATTGCAATTTTCTGAAAACGACATGAAATACTTTTTTTATATTATTATTAAGCGCCTAAGGAATGAGACAAATTGCTGTGAATTGATCATTCAAAGGCCAGTGTTATACCTTCACCCTTGAAAGATCAACAGCAATTGCCTCATCGTTGCATGTTGATTGTGTAGTGAGTGTCTTCGCTAAATTGGTTTTTAGTTGTTATCTGCTACTTCCCAATAGGTGGCGCTTTTCTCCTGATCACTCGTTTTTCGTTGTCAAAGGTTAAGGTGGAATAGAGTAGAATATCGGGGAGCGGTTCCTTTGTAGATTGTCTTCTTGGAGGGGGGGACTTCTAATTTTTAAATAATAATTTTGAAAAAACCGCAAACCAAACTTTTTCCGACCAACCAACATGTTCTTAAAAATTTTGCACTCCACCGAGCCAGTACGGCTTTAGGACAAAAATTTGGAAAAATTTTCTTTCAATGTAACTTGGCGCTTTAATGCATCCATATTAAGATATTATAGTGTACAGACAAATGGGGCGTGGCAATAAAATATTTTAAACATAAAACTGTTTCTGAATTCTTTTTTTTTTTGCAAAACTATATGCCTATGTTTATGGTTATGGTAACTAGAGAATATAAGTTAAATTACAAGTAAGTAAAATATGTATATTGGAAACATATTTTTGTTTAGGGTCTCAAAAAGGTCGTTGTAACCAATAGTTTTCGCACATTTTTCTTAAGCAAATTATTTAATCATTGATTGCACAAATATTTTAATTTGCAGATAAGTTAGCATACCGTAGTACCATATCAATACGATTACAATAAACTTTAATTTGAATTATGCCATTCCGGATTAATAGTGTTCCTGTATTTTATAAGCATAAGAGCCCTTCAAACCGTTTCATTTACATGCAGGAATGTGTAGGTGTTTACAAGTAAGCATTACAATATACAATAAAAATATTGATTTGTGTACGTGTCTATGTATGTATATGTTCTTGTATTAGTGTAAATGAGAGTAAATCAAATCATTTTAAAGTGTTTTGATTTGTATGTGTTAAGGACTTTAGATTTATTCGCTAAAATATTTACTCACGAGTAATAATTGTATTTGTCAAGTGGAAAATCATGGGCCACTTAAATAAACAAGGTCTCTCTCTCTCTCTCTATTTCTCTCTTTCTTGAACACAACAAATATTAACTATTTAAGGTGTCAATACGTTTATATATTAAAGTCTATAGAGAAAAACATTAAGGTGGTAAAGATTTTAGTGAAAAAATAGAGAACAAAAAAACAAAAAAAAAGTGATTTACAAAGTGACTTGGTAGATAAGTGGGCTGTGTATTAATGCGTGGAATTCGGGTCTAGTGTTGGCTTACTAAGACAAGAGCTCCCCAGCTCTGACAATTTGAAAGAAATTTTTTTAGGCGACCACTTTTTAGCAGTCTTCTGGCAAAAGCTTTAAGAGTAACTGATTGCCATGATCAAGCTTCTCAAGTTTCGTGTTCGGATGGGAAATTAAATTGTAGATCACGATACCGGTGAATAAAAAATTGGAAAATACAATAAAAAGGCTGTAAGAACTTAAGCCATAACTCTGTAAAAGGATTTAAATGGCCAGTTATGTATGTATGTATGTATGTATGTATGTATGTATGTATGTATGTATGTATGTATGTATGTATGTATGTATGTATGTATGTATGTATGTATGTATGTATGTATGTATGTATGTATGTATGTATGTATGTATGTATGTATGTATGTATGTATGTATGTATGTATGTATGTACCATATAACTAAATTTGGATAATTTTAAAGCTTTATTTGTTAAATAACTTAAAAATTTGTGCCAAAAACAATAACCTCCCTAATGTTAAGACTACATTCACTTTTATTTAAATATTTCCAAACGCATATTTAGAAGCAGAAAGATGAATAATAATTTTATTCACGTCTCCCAAATCACAGTTATTTTGTCATTATGAATACTGCTGCATCAGTATTGCTACAATTAAATGCTGCCTCTTCATGCAAATTTATTTTAAAGTAGATGTCAACGTACTAAAGTGTTTTGTTTTTTCAGGATGTCGCACATCGTCTTCATTAAATAGTCATTAAAATGAATGAATAATTGAATAAGAAATACGAGTACGTTAAAACAATTGCTTGTTTTAGAATATTAAACTGTCTTTAAGAAGAGGTTGAAATTAAAGTAGGAGATCAAATAAAGTAAAAAATATATGTAATTTTTTATGAGGTTACCAAAAAAGGGGCGTGGCTAATAAATGAATACTAAAACTCGGCAAATACCCAGCAGAAAAATTTTCAAATTTTGAAGCAATAAATAAAATTGTAAGCAATAATGGAAGCATTCATACCCTAAAGCTTTCAAAAATGCTACAGGATAAGGTATTATTTTTAATTTTTTATAATATTTGCTTACTGGCTGAAATAAATTTGCATTTCTATTGCATTTTAGTGGCTCATTTCATATAAAAATCATGCATTATTGATGCGCACATATAAGTGATTGTTAACAATTTCTCTCTTACAAAATAGATTATTGGTAAGCACCAATTTCTGCTGGGTAATAAGTAGATACAAATGATATAAATAAGTGAGTTTTTACTGGGGATAGTCGTCGATTATTATTCCATACAAATATGTTTTGAGTTTACCTTTTTATAATTTATGGTTCCTCGATGTTTAGAATTTGTTTTCCGACTTCTAATTCAATACTTTCTATGGAAAGTTCTTAGTCTAACCATTAGACTTGTGCCTAATAGTTCATTTATGTGAGCGCTCTTTTTAGTTCAAAGAGGAAAATGAACTAGTTTAATCTTCTAGTTCAACTACTCCCTTGCTTTCATATAGTTCAAAAATGTGTATAATAGTGTGTAAAATTTAATATGTTGAAAAAAGTTATTTAATTCATTGCAAAAAAAAGAAAAAATAATAATAATAGAAAGCATAAAAAGCTTATAATAAATATGTTTAATTGACTTATTTAAGCTAAATGCTATTGGTCCAGCCAGCATATATTTATAAAAAATCCTGTACCAATGCTTATTTTTATTCTTTGGATGGCGATACCAATGATAAGAGAACGAAAAAGGAACATGAATTAAAAAAAATACAAACTAAAGAAAAAACATGAAAAAAGTATCATGAACTTAAGAACTAGAAATACCTAAAGAACTAACGAACTAAAAGAGCAGATTGTTATGACCGGCTCTCTTAAATCACTTGTGTGAGTAGTTTAATTGAACTAGGTCGTTCATGTACTACACAAGTCTACCAACCATTATTAAAATCGAAGTAAATTCTAATCGTTTACGAATATTAAAAATTCTGCAGCAGAATATAAAAAAGGTCATATCAACTGTCTACACGAATACTGTTGTGGTCCACCAATTAAAGTGCCCAAGTTAGAAACTTTTAAGAAAATTTTCAAAATAGGATATGGACGTTAGAAAATGCGTCAGCTAACTAAAATGATAGGTATATTAAAAAGTGCTTTACATCGCATACTGACGCGTTAGCTCATAATGGTACAAAAACAGCATTGTAACGCTATTCAAATGGAAAAAGTGACTAACTAACAACTACTTAAAAGAGCAAACTCTTTTGAAATATTTAAAACAGAGACAAACTGTTCATTTAGGCATATAATAGCGAAATGGAAGTACCATTTACTTCAACTAATTCTGGAAGGCTTAATAGCAAAGGGCGAGAGCAAAAGCTTTATGACTACGTAATAGATGAATTAAAAATTTTGGTCATATACTAACAGCGCCCAGAGACCATTTGTAAGACATGGAATCAACGATAAGAAAGCACAGACCTTGTCCTTTGCATATCAAATCAGCTGACGTTTATTGACGTACTTAGGTGGTACATGCATGCAATTTTAAGATAATTTTCAAAGACATATTTGAGTTATTGCATATAAACAGGTGTTATGACTTTTTTACTAATCTCTTCAAATTAAAATCTCAACAAAATTAAAAAAAAAAAATTAAGCAAAGAAAAAATTTTGCTTGTTTTCTAAAAATTATTTTGCTGATAATTTGATTGTGACAAAGTTGCAATTGTCACAATTGAGTTGTCAGTAAGTTGTCAGTGATACTGAGTATGTAACAAAACTCAGTCTGCACATTTAAGATTCTTCTTATATCACTTACACTAGAAAAAAGTAAAAAAAAAAATCACACGATAAAACGTAATGAATTCGCTTCCCAATGAAAGCTGCTGACTTTATAATTAAAGATTTACAAGAAACGATTCAGGACTTATAAAACGAACAACAGATTAATTTTCTTTCATGTTTCTGTTTTCTTGCCCTTGTATTTAGAAAATTTATCTTTTGTAAACGTTTGTTTATATATTCGCTTTGCTTGTTCTTATGATACCAATGGGCACTAATCCCTCCTAGACTCGCAGAAATACAAGTAAAGGAAGCATATAAACGAACAAAACGGATATGGAAAATAATATATGAACTGTGTGTCTGTGTATTTGTATGGATAAGTGTGCGTATTGCCATATTAAAAGACTACACTTTTATTGTTGTTGATGTTGTTAAAGACTAAATTAAAAAAATAATGGAAATACTTAGAAGAAAATGTTACTTCCCTTTGCTGTTTGATTTTCTATTGTACGAGCCAAGTTAAAGAGTTTTTGCATGTACTTGAGCAATAATAGTAAGCAATTGTCTTGAAAAAGAGGAAAAAATATTATCAACAACAACAACAACATTCATACCAACTAAAACTGAAACGGAAAAAAGCAATAGCCTGAGTAAACGAGTATGTGTGTACATACATACATATGTGTAGGGGCCACATAAACTATTTCTAGTTTAACAAACTGCACTAATATAGAATAACAATCCTGTGTATTCCATTAAAGACGACTACATTAACAATATGGCTGGCGGCAGTGTTGCTAAAACACAGCGCTTTCTTGACATTTTTCTTTTGGAAGACAAAGAAATGCGCAAAATGTTCATTATAAACTGTATATTATGATTAATTGTCATTAATGTCGTTGCCAAATTAAAAATCAAACAAAGCGTTAAACATTTTTTTCTCAAATGTAAATACTTAAGATTTTTTAGTAATAATTTGTTTTGTGTTCCCAAGTGAAATTATTTAAAAAAAACATAATATGATATTGGTATTATTATATTCTTTCAATAAAATTTTTCTCTGAATCCTTCTTCTCCAATTAAAGTACGGCTTTTTTTTTATTCAGACCAATACTCAGGGGTAATCCCCTACTAAATACTGTGCATTGTATTGGAATTTTTGTGGAAAGGACAGTACATTATGACAACAGAATATATTTTGTTTTCTTATATTAATAAGCGCCTTAGGAATGACACAAATTGCTGCGAATTGGTCATTCAAAGGCCAGTGTCATATCTTTACCTTTAAGTGATCAACAGCAATTACCTCATCGTTGCATATTGATTGTGTGGTGAGTGTCTTCAATAAGTAGGTTTAATAGGTTTAGCTGTTATCTGCTACTTCTCAATAGTTGGAGCTTTTCTCCTGGTCATTCGTTTTTTGTTGACACTAGTTAAGGTGGAATAGAGTGAAATGTCGAGGAGAGGTTTCTTTGTAGATGGTCTTCTTGGATGGGCGGGAGGACCTCTTTTTTTAATTATAATTTTGAAAAAACCGCAAACTAACTTTTTAATTTTTCACCTTTGCTGGGATTCAAACCTGGGCCGTTTGAGCTTTTGTGCGAGCGCACTAACCACTATACCAGGCTTGGGCATTCTTTGGCTTATCTGCATTTCCTTTTTTAGCTTTTTTTTATTTATCTCCAAAACTAGACGAGATATCCGAAAACGGATGGCAGACTTGAAAAATTTGGGGACGAAAACATTAACTCGAGATATATAAAAAATATGAAATGTCGAATAGGGTCCAGCCAATTTTACAAAAATACAACCACACAAAAGAAAACAAGAGTAGTTTTTTGTTTGTACGACGATGGTGATATTGCCAAAGCAACCATTTCATACATATAAAATTGGTAAAACTGCTTAAAGCAACAACAAATATAATAATAATTTGTCCATTTAAATCATCCCGGGTGGATCTTATCAACAGTCTTAAAATAAATTAAGGAATTGTTTTTGTTTTTTTAATAGTTTTCACACTGCAACTGTTGTACGCAAAAATTTTAGAAGTCAACGCGACGTATTGGATAGTCTAAAACCCCATTTGGGATTCTCTGGAATTTTTAATAGGACACTTTAGGAAAAAAAAAGAAATTTTTTTATGAAATAAGTAGAAGCAAGAAGAGAGTGAGAGAAAATAGTTGTGCTGGTGTGAGTTTTAAAACGACGAATACATTTCCCAATAGAACATATTCTTGTTATTATTTGTGCTGTTATTGTAGTTACCATTGTTGTTGTTGTTGTTTTTAGTTATTATTTTTGTAGTTATTGTAGTCTAGTATTCAAGTGTAATGAGCACAAAGTTAGTTTACAGGCAATAACAATAAAAATATAGCCTCAACAGAATTAATACATTATTTCCGCTGCATGTTTATGCGTTTCTCTTGTTTATTTCTTTCTTTTTTTTCGTTGTTTTTTTTTCTCTCTCTTTCTCTACTATTTATACATTTATAAGTAAACACATAAACAATTACACACATTTTACTAACTTCCTAACTACCATGTCGGGCTTTTATGAACCAGCTAACTCGGAACTAATGGAGAAACATTGAAGTTAATATTAAAGAAAATTAAAAACCAAAAACAAAAAAAAAAAAAAAATAATGAAAACAAAGCAAAAGAAGATAAGTCATAATGACCAATTCATATGCATAAATATTTTCGTCTGTTTTTTTAGCGGAAACATGTCTTTTCTGACAGTCCTCACAGTGCCTTGTTTGTGCATCACAAGCTAATTTATAATGAATTAACACATGCTTAGCTGAAACTTATGCAAAGTGAGCGAAGCAGTATAAAGTAAAGTGGTAAAACCAAACCGTTATTTATGCACCACAAGCACTGATCATTTTATATATCAGGAACAACAAAATTGACGATCTGAATCCTATGCAGACGAAGTTATCACTCACCCGAAGTTATCACTCACCCTGCTTTAACGTTACGGTCTAGCTTCTCGTAGCACTCATGTTGTGTGTGTCAATTTTTATCCATGAGTACCGGAACCTACAGTTTAAATTCGATTTCGAACGACAGACTAGAGAAGTTTTTTTATGGCAATCCTTTACTCTCAGAGATTTTGCCATAAAACTGTTAGAGCTATATTTACACCATCTAAGTTCTCATCTAATTATAACAGATTATAACTGTTACAAGTCAGACGGCAATTATTTTGAAAATATAAAATGTTCTATTTTCAACTGACCTTAGGTAAAAGCAATAAAAAGTAAATTAGATTTGTAATTAAGCTATCTGAATCTATCTGAGCTTAAGAGGTAGTCGCCGAAAGAAATATTTCCTTCTATATTTCTTTACTTCAAGATGTCAAAGTTGAAGTTTGAAGTAAGCCAACACACTAACACTAGACCACAGCGACTACCAGTTCATATGACATGCTGTGTTAAAATCAAATTAATCTTTTCTACATAACTAAGTTAGTTTTTAAATCAACTCTGACATATTCTGCCGAACTAAAAGTTAGATTTGATTCAACTCAAGTCCGGTCAGGGTTACTATAAGTGTGTTTCTGTGCTTTTGTTTAATTTTCTTTTTGTGCATACACACACTTAGATAATATTTATTTTTACTCCTTTTGCTTTTTTTATTTTCACAATTTCTTTCTTTTTAAAGTTATTTTTTGTTGTTATTATTGTGCACCTCTCTTGAGTGGGGAATTCATGTATTCTTAAAAATTTTTAGTTATTATTTTGAATGCATACATATGTAAACATATCGTACGTAATATGTGTTTTAGTAAATTAGAGATCGAGTGTTAGCCAGAGATTGTGTTTTTTGTTCCATAGCTGTCTGAGTATTTCCTGAAAAATCATCCAACAATGCTCCCAGATGTGTATCATCTTTTTCGCTGTCCTCAAACAAACTTTTTAAAATCCCCAAAACTCTTCAAAATTAAAAAATAAAATTTAATTAAAAGAAATTTAATTTTATAACTTTTCAAAATTAACAGAAATTAATGAAATTATTTACGATATTAGTAGTTGTGTTTTCAGTAGCCTGCAGTCTTGATTATGTTCAAAGCATTAAGTGTTATATAAAGAGAAACCTGTTTTTATGCCGTAGATAAAAAAATTACATAAAACTTCACAAAAATCTATTAAAAATAGTTTTCGCAACATAAATAAAAATTATTTTTTTTAATGCGACCAATAGGGACCGCATAAAAGAAGTTTTTTCTTGAAAATAACCCAATACTTTTCATTAAACTAAGTTCAGATGTGGCTATTTTTAAACATTTTATTTATACATCTACTTGTGTTACATACAAAAGTCAAGGTAATCAGTTTTTGCGACGTTAGTTGTATCTCATAAGCTTTTAGCGGCATAAACTTGTTTGAAGCAAGCAGACCCAGCAGAAAATTTTTCAAATTTAGAAGCAATAAATAAAATTGTAAGCAATAATGGAAGCATTATATTGTTTATGCATACCTTAAAGCTTCCAAATATGCTATAGGATAAGGTATTATTTTTGATTTTGTATAATATTTGCTTACTGGTTGCAATAAATTTGCGTTTCTGTTGCATTTTAGCGGCTCATTTCATATAAAAATCATGCATTATTGATGTAAGTGTGAGAGTAAGTGATTGTTTACAATTTTTCCCTTACCAAATAGCTTACTGGTAAGCACTAATTTCTGCTGGGGATTTGCCATACAAATTTTGGGAGCAAACTATCGTTCCTTATATTTAATCTTGTTGCGAACCTCGAAGAATTTTTATTTTCTAATTTGGTAACAATTTAAACTAAACTGTCGTGTGAACATTAGGATTCCCAATTGTGGTTCCGAGAGTGAACCAAATTCATATTTTCGTGTGAACCATTACAAAGAAATCGCTTTCCGGCATTCCACTCCATTCCACTTTAACCAATGTCAACAAAAAACGAATGATCAGGAGAAAAGCGCCACCTATTGGGTAGTAGCAGATAACAGCAAAACCTACTTAGCGAAGATACTCACCACAAAATCAACATGCAACGATTTGGTAATTGCTGTTGATCGTTCAAGGGTGAAAGTATAACACTGGCCTTTGAATGATCAATTCACAGCAATTTGTCTCATACCTAAGGCGCTTAACAATAATATAAGAAAAACATACATATATGTACTGTCCTTTCCAAAAAATTCCAATACAATGCACAGCATTTAGTAGGGGTTTATCCCTAAGTATTGGTCTCAAAAAAAAAAAAACAACAAAAAATATTGGGATGAAAAACATGTTTCAGTAATCGATATAAAGAAAAGAAACCTATATTTTGGTTCACAACATACGCTCCATAAAAGCTTACCGTAATTTTTAGTAATTTTGTATATTTCCTTTACCAACACTGCTGATAAATGTGTTTATTAGGTTTAACTATCATATAGCGACCAGAAATCGCAAAAAAAAAAGAGTCGCATAAAACAGATTCTACTGTATTATATTTTTTAAGATAGTACTACCTAGTACTACTACTAGTTAAACATTGTAATGTAATATTAGTTTCAATATATACAAGTTTTAATTATTTAGAAATCTCATGAGTGTTTTTGAACATTTTCTTTAAAAATTTTTTGCAAATAATTTAGTTTCCTATACTATTTTCACGTAATAATCAGGGTACCTACCTGGTCATTCAGTTTATGGTGTTTTAATAGTTGGATAACAAATCTCTAAGCGCCCATGCCAAGAAATTGGGGTACTCGTATATTTCAAACTTAACCCAACTGCTGTGTAAAGTTATAAAATGGAAATGGTGTCACAATGTAGGTTTTATTTATTTAGGGGAGTATACAAAATATTTACATAAAATGAATTAAAATTTAGCAGCATTGTACTAAAGTGGTCCAAAACAACCTCAATTAGAGTAACAGTTTTGTATTAAATATATTAAAAAATAGAATAAAATAATTATGATTTTCCTTGTTTGTTTTTAAGTGCAATTTCCTGTTTTTTTTTATTTTTATTTTTTAATTCTATTGACATCTACATTTTTATCATGTTTGTTATGTTTGTTACCATTTTTGTTTTGAGAGTCTCTCCTCTTGTGGGAAAATTATGGAACTTAAGTGTATTTGTGTGTGTATAAATTCCTATGTACGAGTACATGTATTTAAACAGTATTTAGTTGTTCTTAAAATCTACATATTTTTATATGTAATTTTGTTATTATTAACAATATAAAATTTCTGCTATCAAAATACAATCTTTTTTTTTTAAACGAGAAATTATGTGTTTGGTAAACAATGCGAAATGGGCAATAAAATTTTAAAATTATAAAAGAAAACTCGTGTTTCTTGTTATTCTTTCTAAATTATTGTTTTTATTACTTATTTATGATATGAAAACAGCATAACAGTAACAATAAAAACAATTTCAGTTTAATACTTAAACATATCTGCGTCGTTATGTAAGAATAGCTCAAGTCAAAAAATGAGATTTTGAGGTATTCCTAGAAATAAGCAATAAATTTGTGATTTAACAAACTTGTAGTAGATCTATTAGACAAGAAATGTACATTATAATACTTTGCATTATAGGTAATATGAGAATGAAACTACCAAAAATGTTGAATTAATTAAAATTACATTATGACTTAAGCTATTCTTTCATAAAAACAACGATGCTTTTTAACTATTTTTGTTTTGGGTTATAAACCGCAAATTCCATACCCATTTAATTTAAAATCGCATTGTCATAAATACAAAAAGAAAAGACAAAGGAAAACCATTAAACAAAAACTTTAAATTAAAAACAAAACACAAATACAAAGGAAAGAAAACTTGTTCATTTGCCTCAACAATATATTGCTGTTGAGTTCTGTATTCTAAAGTCCTTTTACATATTCATATAGCAGTTATTGTAGTTGTGAGCTCGTATGTTTTCCTTAACTAAATAAACATTTATTTGTGTCTTCTAAAAGTTATTTTTAGAGACACAGTGTACTTTTAAGCCATAGTTGAGTATATTGTTATAACATTAGTTTTATTATTATTGTTATTGTTTGTGTAATTCATTTTTTTTTGTTTTGTAATTGCTGTTATTTAGCCTATTCTGTTTCATATTGTTTTCTTTCATTTTTGCTTTTTTTTGCCTTTTATTCAAGTCTTTTAAAAGTTCATTTCCGTTTCCGTTTGTTTACTGACCAACCACAAAATCACCAGCGTACAACCAACCAAACCATCAACCATATAACCCATGTAGTCATATTCTCGCTCTTAGACTAATTCTCTTAAACAAATTTAGATTACTCATACGTAAGCATATACGAGTATGTACATTAATTCTGTTTACATGTATACCCAGTTGGCATAATCGTCATTAATGTAATTTTGAAGAAATAATAGAATTAAAAGAGTAAAAATAATATTTTAATTCTGATTTATACAAATAAGATGACAATTACAAAAATGCAATGATATTGAGTATAGGAGAGTATAATGGAAAGTGATGTATTTGGCCATACTTAAACTAATTCATTACAAGTACGAGTATATATTGTAGAAAAAATATAATTCCAATATATGATTTCTATAAAATGTGTAAGTTAAACAGTTGATGGTGGTAATAAATTTGTACAGAACATAAATATTTCTAATAAGACTAGCGCAGCTGTGGTCGAAAACATGTTCAGTTGTGGGCTTGTGTTTTTTCACGAACATCATTTTTTCTTTTATCAAAAATCATTGATAAAGAAAAAAAATTTTTTTTAAATCTTAACAGAATTATCAGTCTTATTGGGACTCCAACTCCAATTTTCAGATCATAAAGCAATAAACGTGTTGTTGTTTTCGTCTATGACATTTGTCATTATATATAGGTCTATTCCTAACTGGCCATTACAACCCTGTTTCAGGTTTACGGCCTTACTTTTCACAGCACCCATGTTCGGTCTGTCAATGTTTATCCATGACTATCGAGACCTACAGTTTAAATTCGACTCCGAACTACAGATTTTAGAAACCTGTTCATGGCAATCAGTTACTCTCAGAGCTTTTCAAGATGTCAGAGCTGACGTTTGAATTCGGAGCTCTTGTTTAGTAAGCCAAAACACTAATCACTAGACTACGGTGACTACAACAATAGGCATCATTCTTCTAATGTTGGTCAATTAATCTATAAAACATATATTGTCTTAATTAAATAGAATAATTAATTAAAACTAAAACTAAAATTAATTAAGTGCGACTAAATTGAAATATGAAATCTTTGTCTGTTATCTTTAAACTGAGACATGTTGTGAGGTGCAGCCATCTTCTAGCATATGTTAAAGACATGGTCAATTGGGGTATGCACATACATACACTTATATATATATTCTGTCCTTCTGTAATTTAGTTGTATTTAAGTTCTTAGTTACAAAGAATAACTTTTTTTTTAGAATTTTTTTTTGTCGTACCAACGAAATTCCAACATATTTTATTTCTGTTGAATTTTTTATATTTTTTATTTAAATTCTGTCTCATTTACACTGCATTATAGTTTTAAATGGTGGCACTTTAAGCAGTGCTTCCTTTATTTGTGTTTTTTTTTTGTCTTCGGCCTTTGCCTTAAAAAGTAGTATTAGTAAAATTTTGTTTTAAATTAGCGGTAACTGAAACAAAAAAATTACGAACAAAATAATTGGTTTTTAATTTCACTTTTAATAAAAGTCTTATATTTCATTATAAAGATTAGTGTGCATTATTCTAGGAGAACGATTGCTCTTTTCAAATTTTGCATTGTCACTTATCCTTAAATACTTATGTATGTGGATGTGTGCTATAAACTTTTAGATTCTAACACCAAAAACCTCTTCTGTGTAATATTATTTTACTCACTTAGACTGCATTGGCTCAAGAAGTTAATTCTTTTTAAGTATTCTCTGATCACTTTTTAGGCTTTTTCGGCAGATATGTATTTCTATTTAATGTATCGCCTGTTAGTTTTCGAATGCTCGAATGGGTCTTATTCGCGTAATTATTATTTTTGTCTAATGGAGTAAAATCGCATGACTTGGGTATCCAATTAAAGCCGCCAAATGAAGAATTTACGTGACCGGGTAGTTTACCATACAAAATAGCCAAAATTTGCTTTGACCACTATAATATTAAGACCATATATCGGCCAGTTCATAGTCTTCAATTCCAGGCTAAAAAAGAGAAACTTGCCAGAGAGGCCTCGAACTGCAATTCAATCAAGGCTGCCAGATAAAAATTGCAAAAAATCGCAAACTTGTAATACTCTTAAGGAATTACAAAATTATAAATTAATTCTCATATTTGTAAAAAAGTATTCAAAATCCTGTGACTTATGTAAGTTCTCAAATTTAATTTAATTTTTTTTTTAATTTTTAATTCTGGTTTTTCGACCTTTATTATTTAATGTAATGAAATTCTCAAGCTCAAGGTCTTTTTTTTAAATAAAAACTTTTATTTAATTATCAATATTTCGCTACTCCTGCGTGTAGCGTCTTCAGGATATATTTATTTATAAATTATTTTCAAATTTTAAATACAGAAGATGTGTATTTATAAATTCAAAAAATTTTTTGTCAAATGAAAAAAATTTTAAAAAATCAAAAAGTGTTCTACCCAACAAACATAATAAAATCAATAATATAAACATGTTTACAAAATCATAAAATAAAGTACTCTTAGTGTAAATATGTAACAAATTAATTAAAAATATTAAATGAAATATTAAATAATAAATCAAATTAACAAGAAATTAACAATTTATTTTCTGTTTATTAAATGTCGGTATACTTGTGCTATGTTATCTGTGTCAGCCTTAAAGTTAATTCTGTGTGTTGTTGGTACATTAATAATTTGTAACATTTCTAACATTAAACGTTTTTTATAATTATTTTCTACATTCAAAATAGAAACATTTTCAAAATTTGGATAGTGATTGAATTTTGAACAACGTGCTAATAATGCCGTCTTTTGTGAATTAACATTCCTTCGTTTCTGGTCCGATTTATGTCCAGCTATTCCAATTTTTAACTTATTCCTGGTCGTACCTACATATACTTTATCACAAATTTCACTATTATTACCGTTACAAGGAATGCTATAAACTAAATTTGACTTGTCCCATTTCTTTACCTTATCCTTTGTCTTGCTAAATAATCTTCCTAAAGTATTATATGTTGTATAACTCAAATTATACTTATCCTGATTTAAAATTCCTGACATTCTCAAACGGTCTGACAAAACAGGTATATAAATTATCGATTTATAAATTTTATCCGCCGTTGCATTATCACCATTTCCATTTCCCCTTCCCTGAATATTATCATTAAAATTGGCAACACACCTCATGTTATCCTTACATTGCCTAATTAATCTATGAATAATACTTAATGGGAAACTATTGTCAATTAATATATTCCTAACTTTAACAATGTTAGCCTTATGAAATTCCTTGTCACTAATTCTAAGTACTCTCTATTAAATTCTTAGCTGTGTTAATAATTACACCCTTACTATGCTTAGAATAATAGTTAATAAGCCTTCCAGAAGCTGTTGGTTTTTGATACCAATCAATTACTAGTTTCCTACCCTTTCTAATTAATAGTGTATCTAAAAACGAAATCCTGAAATAAAATTCTCTCTTCATAGTAAAGTTAATAAAAGGATTAAAATTATTGAGTGTGGTCAACATTCTTCCAATTCCACTTTTTCGAATAATACAAAATAATTCATCTACGTATTTCGTCATAATCCTAGGTTTAATGTCCAATTGACCAATACAATCATCTAATAATTTCTCCATAACTATATCTGCCAAAATTGGAGATACGGGCGAACCCATTGGAAGTCCTTCATGCGGCACATATATCTTCTCATTGTATTTGAAATATCTATTTTGCTCAATACAAATTTACAAAATTGTATTCCTAGAACTGCATAAATTAATTCTCATATTTGTAAAAAAGTATTAAAAATCCTATGACTTAAGTTCTCAAATTAAATTTTTTTTTTTTTTAATTTTAATTATTAAATATGAAAACACTGAATTGCTGTTGCTTTTCTGTATGCCTTCTTGCAGAGCAGCATAAGTGTTTATACTTTTTAAAATGTACCATTAATGTTTAACATAAAATGTAGTTTTTAAAGCATAATTGTGGTTTCCCTTCTGTCTATTGCAGCAAACTAATGCTTGACTTTTAGTTAGCCATCTTCTTTGAAATTTTAAACAAAATTTCATATAAAAGATTTACAATTTTTTCCAGCTCTTTTTAATATTTTAAAACTCCGTTTCAATTACAATGACTTTAAATTTGTGTCTTGCAAACCACTTCATTTGTTGCCAGCCGTTATATTGCTCATACGTTAGAGTGTCTGTGGCTGGCGCTTGTTAACATTCCAATTGTAATTGCGGTTTTTATTTTCTAATTTTTTTTTTCTTACCATTAGTTGGAGTTTCTTTTTATTCTCTTTCTTCCCTTCTGTACTAAATGTTTATGTTTTTAGGGTCTTTTTGTAAGATTGTGGCTTGTTTGCTTGTATTTATTGTTTGTTGCAATTTCAACAAATTCTTGTGCAAATTGTGTCATAATAATTAATAATTTTGTTTTTGGAGTACAATCAGCAGTATTCCGTTCAACTTATTTTTTTTTAATTTTGCAAAACATTGTAGAACTAACCTAGGATTTGTAAGCAACACATTGGCTTTTCTGTTTGGTTTCTATTTTATTTTCAATAGCGGTAAGCACTCTTCGTTGCAAAGACAATTTAAAATGTTCTAACGCACAAAAATTAACATCAAGAGATGGGACAATTGCTAGTGACCATTTGAGTGATCAACTGACAGCAACTTGTCTCATCTAAGGCGATAAAAAAATAAACAAAAAAATTAATGTCGCAAAATAATCATAGAATACGAGTTTACGATTGCTTGTTTGAAGGTTTTCAATTGCGTTTGCAACGAAGAGTGATTACCGCTAATGATTTGTTTTTCCATTATTTGATCACCATGTAAAGGAAAAGGTTATAGAGGTAATAAACTTTGAATCGATTGCAGCCAAGTCAAAACTTTTGTCGAATATTGGTCCCTATTGAGTAACATAGTGTCTGAACTTGCGATGTGTAAGAAGACACAAGCAGAATATCGTATTTATTAATATTAATATTACAAAAGAAGAGCACGCATTTTTTTCCAGAAACCAGCTGCTTTAATCTGTAATATTTTAAACTGACTCGCCATAGCGAACAATATTTCGTATACAATGTATTGAAATATCTGCTTCATAACTATTTAACCAAACTGTTGTGATCTAAAATAAAACGGTTGCCTTAGCCAAAACGTTAGATAAAATCTCAATTAAAGTAAAATGATATTTAAATAAAAGACTCACCCCGCTACTCACACATCTTAATTTTAATCTAAATTGTAAGGGAATCTATCAAAGACCAGAATCATAAAATAAAAAGTAGAAAATTTAAAAAGTAAAAGAGAAAACAAAATGAAACGAAACGAAACAGTTTTTATATTCCCTCCATCATTTTATATTATCAATACTTTTATTAAACACAAACATATACCACAACACACACACATATTGTGTACAAAAATAAACACACATTTATATGATAATGTGACAGGCAACAACATCCACAATATTGTTCATTGAAAGAAAATATTGTTTGGCCAGTCAGTTGGAAGTAAAAAGATGACATTAAATAAAGAAAAAAAAAAAGAAAATATCAAAACGAGTAGCAAAGCATTTGGCAAAGGAAACATTTTAAAAAAGGGAGAGATCAACAGTTAAGATGAGCATGACGCACTGGATAGAGAATATTAAAAGAAAAAAAAAAAAAAAAGAAACCAACGATTATTTAAGCATTTAAATGAAAACCAAAGGGAAGAATTTTCTTTTAAAGGGAATTTATTTCAAGAAAAAAACATCTATCGAGACCAGTTTAGCAATCACTTGTGTAATATACCAAAGCAACTCTGACCGTGTTCTCTGAATTATGTACGAGCATATACAAAAAATGTATCCCGTTTGTGTTTAATTTATTTGCTGAATTACAAAGCTTTCATTATAAAGCCACGTCTCTTGTGATCAAGGCCGTTTTTAGACATTTATAAGTATATTTCCTGATAAAGTACTTATACAGGGTGGACAAATTTGAGGTCAGAAAGTAAATTGGCTATCAAATAACGAAATGTCAAGAATTGAGCTGTCATCCTTTGACATATTTTTAGTAAAAAATTGGGAAAATTTAAACATGAAGCGCTACACTTTTGAACAAAGAATTTTAATTGTGAAAATTTGTTATCAAAATGCTGAACATTTTATTGTAGCACTTTGTAAAATTCGAGCAACTTTTTCGATAAATGAGGCTTCTCAGAGAGCTATGCGTAATTTAATCTCTAAATTCGAAACTCATGATAGACCAAAACAATACGCTTTTAGTGGACGTAGTCATAAAAGTTGTATAGCAAGGTGTTGAGAATTAGCCTGGAACTTAAATTTATCGTCATTCGCAACAATTGGCAATCACCAGAAGCATTTTACTGAACATTTCGTCATTTCCAGCCTATTCCATTAAGAAAACGAATGATCATTAGTACAGCGCCATCTTCTGGGAAGATAACAGCTAACCTACATAAAAAAAGATGCTCACCACTCACATTCAACATCCAAATGGGGTGATTGCTGTTGATCATTCAAAGGAGAAGGTATAACACTGGCCTTTGAGTGACCAATTGACAGCAATTTTTCCCATTGACATAAGTCGCATAACATTTCTTCTTCTCATCTATGTATCTATGTATTTGTATGTATTCAACATTCCAATACAATGCTCTGCATTTAGTAGGGGTTTACTCTTGAGTATTTGTCTTAAGTAAACTTGTTAACGAACTTCGGGCATCCAGCACATTAAAAAAAAAATTGGATGGAATTAAAGAACGTTGTAACTGACAAAACCTTAAATGTTCACCAGAGCCAAAAAACCCGTATGAACAAATACATTGGTACTTTTTAAAACGCAGACGGCGTAAGTGAATTTATTTTCATCGTAGAAATCTGGGACCGGGACCAATCGACGCGTATTTTTTTCTGATAAAAATGATGCAAAAAACGTATTTCAGATTTATTGTCAGTTACAGCGTTCTTTAATTCTTGCGACGATATATACTTTATTGCTGTAGCTTGAGTAGTTTCTTAATTATAATTACCCCTGAAATGAACTGTTACTGACACATAAACAATCTGAAAGGTCCATAATTTTTTTAGGGAAAGAAAATAAACGAAATGAATTAAAAAAGAAAGGAAAATACCAATAAAATAGAAAAATCACATTAAAAATATTAAACAATGATGGTTATATTATGGTTAGTGTGGTGTTCACAGCAAAACAACCATCCTTTCCTTTTTTTTGTCTATTAAAATTATAAAAAGGTTAACGAAGGGGACGAACAGACAGCAAAGCGTGCAAGGCTTAAAATTTTTAAAAATTAATTTGTCTTATCAGAGACATTTAATAACTGAGTTTGACAATTGAAAACCTTTTCTCAACCCAATTAAGTAATACACGTTGCACTCATAGTTGTTACAGCAACACAAAAAAATTTTGCTAAAGACAAGTAAAAAATAATAAGCCTTGCAAATAAGCAATCGTAGAATATAAGTATTCGGTATTGAAAAAAAAAATATTTTACATAATCGGTCATATTTCGTCATCATTTCTAATGTTTTGAATTCGATTGAAATTGTAATACCCAAGATTTTAAAATTTTGATATTTCCCAATGCCCATAATTTATTTTACTTTTTATTTCATGTCATGCTGTGCAATACTCTTATCTTAATGGATCTGAGTTAGCATGTTTTGGAATTATTAAACGATTTCTAGTATTTTTTGACTTCTTTCCGGCTACAAACGACATTATTTACTAAGAAAATTGTATATACAGGCGACTCTTCTTAGTGAATCATTTACGATCTCTTTTTCTTGTTAGTTTAGCGTCATTTTTAATCTTTACCTGATGGCATTTTATCAGTCTTTTATCGATCCTATTTACTCTACTAGTAATTCTTTTTCGAGTGGGTTATCAGTCACATGTGATTTTTTCAAAAGATTTTATATATAAAAAAAGAAACAAATAAAAATTATCGCTTATTTGATGGCGACTACCTCTTAGCAGTCTTCTGGCAAAAGCTCGGAAAGTAACTGATTGCCATGAACAAGCTCCTAAAGTCTTTTCTTCGGAGCCGACTTTTAACTTTGAGTTCCAGTACTGAATAAAATTTGACCCACATAGGTGCTGTGAGAAACAAGGCCGTAACTATATATAAGGGTTGTAGTTAGAAATAATCTCTTGACTTTATTGGTTTTTTTAGAAACAATTGAACTGACCGATTTGAACACTACCCATATGCCTACTGGGTAATTATTTTGAAAGTGATTTATATTTTAGTTTGCAAGCCAAAAAAGAATTCAAGAGTCCAGTGCTTTGGGGAATGTAACAAGAAAATTGGCATTTTAGAATTTTGTATCGTCGTAACGTTGTATTGTTGTAGCGTCATATCGTTGTATCACTGTATAGTTGTATTATTGTACCGTCATGTCGTCGTATTGTTGTATCGTTATATCGCCATACCATTGTATCGTCGTATCATTGTATCGTCGTATTGTTTTATCATTGATTGTATTATCGTATCATTGTATTTTTGTATAGTCTTGTCATTGTATCACTGTACCCTTGTTTTGTCGTGTCATCGTATAGTTGTGTCATTGTCATAGTAGTCAAAAGATATATTTTTTCAAGGTTGTTAGATAGTTTTCAATTTTTATCCCCGATTTCTAAAATCATATTCCCAAAAATTCCCAAAAACCCTGATTAGTTCATCCCCAAGAATCCCCAGAGAAACTGCATCAATAATTTTGCATGAATGTATAAATGTATGTTTTATTTGATATGCAAATAACCATATGCATATGCATTTAAGTACATATATATATATATATATTATTTGATATGTATGTATGTTTACAATAGTGTTCAATAATATAGTTTTGATATCAACAGCATAATACTTAAGAAAGATAAGCTTGATGCTTTGTGTTGTAAATGATCCAAGCAAAGTATAGATATAGACATTTCCATCAATAATTGCAATCTTATGATATTAAGACATTGATAATACTTTTGCTGTTAATTTCAGAAATAAAAACACATTTTCTTTTCCATATTTAAATTTTTTGTTGTTGTTGTTAAATTGCCACAATCGCATAATGTCCAAAATTACGAGAACAATACTCCAAATGACCACATGTTAAGCAATTCCATCTGCAATTTTACGACGATGCTTAGGAAATAAAAAGAAAAAAAAATGTAAAACCAGACAACAGCATTAATGAATTCTGAAAACAATCAATTGCACATACAATTTCAAGTTGTATGAGTAGCAAATGGGCTGTAAAACTAATGTGCTGCTAAACAAGAACAAAAAAAATACTTTTTTTATGCCATAAGAAGTAAAGCTGAAAGTCTAAAATAACATAAAAATTTATAGGATTTTAATTGATTTTGAGATTTGTCACAAAAAAAAAAAAAAAAAAAAGAATTCAGAAATTTTTTCCAAAAGTGTTATTCAAAATGAAGATTTTAATTAAATTTATGGTGAGTGATTTGCCTAAAAAATATAGTTTTGAAAGTGTTTGTCCTTTAGGGGCAACATTACATGATGAAACACATGCCCTTACTTAACAATTATTGAGAAAAAAAGAAAGAAAAAATAATAGTAAGCAGTGGGTTAGTCCCCTGCTATTTATGCACTTTCACCACTGCAAACATAGCCAATGCTTATGAATGTGCTTGCAATCAAAGGATAAATTGGTGATGAAAAACATTTACATGATAAAGTTGTCATTGTGGGAGAAGGGATTTAAAAGGATATAAAACTTAACTCGTTATGTCAAATTATTTTTGCTTTTGTCTTATGTTGTCATAGTTTAAAATCAAAATGGAATTGCTGTAGTCGATGTTCATTTAATGGTCACATAATTTCTCCATTTTTGTTCTTTTTTTTTTTTCTTGAAAATAATGGAATTTCAAGTTAAGTACACAAAAAGAAATATGTTGTCTTTGATTCCAATTAAAAAACTTATTTGATTTTGATTTCAATTCAATTTCTCATTATATCTCTGAAAGTTTGAGAACAATTACCATTAATTAAGCTAAAAACACGTTTAATTTTCTATAATTGCGTTTTTTTCGCTAACTCAGATGTTCAATTAATTCATGGCTAATTTAATTAAAATGTTTAATTGATGCAATCAAAATTTTAATAATTTTTTATTTTTTTTAGGTTTTAGTTAATGTTTGATTTTATTTCAATTAAAGATTTAATTGTCTTTTAAAAATTATTTTAACCTTTTTTCACTTAAAATCTTTTAATTGATATGAATATGAACTAGAGGGCTGCGCAAGACCATTTGAAAGTCAGACGACACTATTATGCAATTTAACGTATAACAAAATTTAGTTCAATCTCTTCATTAAAAACAAAAGTTTTGTGGTTTTGTGTCTTAAGAGACAAGCTCTTGTAAAATTTGAAATTTTTTCAAGAGAATATTGTCTTTGTCGTTCAAAAGCATATTGACAATATGAAGGAAAGCAAAACTATATATTTAAGAGAAATTAGGCCAAACGATACCATGAATAATATATACAACATTCATTTTCTCTTATTCTCCTACTCACGTTATATTATTACAGGCCTGTGTCAAAGAAAAAATGTAGTTGTGTTGGTGAGAAAATTAGCATTACACTGCTGAACGTGTAAGTAGCAGTACCAGCAACTATATGAATTTTTTTTAATTAAAACATTTTAACATTTTATCTAAAAATTTAATTACTTTAAGAACAATTTATAAATACTATACTGCTATAAAGGATAAAAAGAACTTTTAATTTTTTAACAAAAAAAAAAAAAAATTTTAAGTGTTGTTTTTTGTATTCAATTTATTAAAAAAAAAATTGTTAAAAAAAATAATGAAAATATCACTGAAAAACTTTTAAATTATATTTTTAAATGTTTTATGATAAATAAGATATTGGTGATTACCAAACGCATTTATAATAATAAAATATTTGAGTGCGTTGCTATTAATTTTCTTCTCACTGTAAACAATAAATCAGCGTACATCCACTACGCATGTTAACCAGGGGTGCCAGATAATTTTAATTAAAAATCGGCAAATTTCGAAAAAAAAATCGGCATTATCGGCACTCCAATGTAAAAAAATCGGCAAAAAATCGGCAAATTAAAACTTCCCGTTTTAAGTACCATACACCTATTTTTATTAACAAAAACAGAACAATTCAGCATTAACATTTATAGAAAATAAAATAAAAATCAATAAAAAATATACTTTTTACAAATTGCAATTATTAAGTTTAAAATTTTTGTATGAATATATATTTTATAAATGCATACTTGAGTTCAACAATTTTAAAACCTATTTTAACATCAGTATCAAAACAGTTTAAATTGTTAAATTTTAAATAATTACACAGTGCAACAGTGAAAAATATGCACGGAATCCAAAGGTTAGTAAAACCCTGTACTCGGTTTGGTCAGATTGACCTCCAATTTTTTTTATGGACCTCAAAAGATTTTCAAGATCTAACTTTATTTACTAACTTTTGGTAATACAATCGAACCTCTACGGAGGTGTTCGTGCATTTTTCCAAAAGTCTTCATTTGTCGCATAGTGTTATTGGAAAAAACAATTCCTTGTAGTGATTCATTTACCAGCGAACATCAAAATGTTTTTTCATTTAGATTGAGTTTACTGAAAATTCAGTCCACATTTGCTGAAGATCGTGGAAGGATCATACTTTGTTGTACAAACTATGACATCAATGGAAATGCAACTGTTACAACCCCTTGTTTTCAGACATTTTTTTTTTGCCAAAAAGTCTACAAATTTATTTGAAGTCCTTCAAAAATTTCTTTAAAGTTCAAAGGTTTTAACTTTCTGAATTCGGAATCTAAAATTTGTTTTTCTTTTCTAACAATAAAGCTAGGAAATTCTCTCAGAATTTCCGTAAGAGAACTATTCTTATTTTTAGTAATTTTGTTAATTTCGTTTTTGTGAAGTTTTGATTCAGATATTAACTCTTTAGCCAATACTCCCAAATACACCCCATCAAAAGAATATATTTTAAAAAAGAAATATATTCAATTTGATTTGTTTAAATTTTAATAATTTTTTTTTTTGTTGTATCAATTTGATCCACATTGGCAGCCTACGAAAAGTAAATTTGTAAGGCTTCATGTAAATATAGTATTCGAGATAGCCATCTGGATTGACTTGGATACAGTAACTTTTTTGGTTTTATTTTTAGCATCTTCTAAATGTTGTGAAATTGATCCAATCTTTTTGGACTATTTGATACATAATTGTAGCAAATTTTTCAGTATTGTTCAAAATTGTAAATATCTAGTATATTAGGCTTTTTTGAAAAAATCGGCATTTTTGAAGCAAAAAACGGGAAATCGGCACATTGGTAAATTTAAAGTAAAAAATCGGCAAAATGCCGATAAATCGGCAAATATGGCAGGCCTGATGTTAACTCATTGCTGTTTCAGTGGCGCCTGAAAGCAAGAGCGTTGTGTATGAAATTTTTATTTTTGCACAGGCCTGTATTATTATATTAGCAACAAAGAAAACAAAAACAATTTTCTGTTGTTCACAACGTATCGTCCCCTTAATAAAACAAAAGTGTATAATTTTTTGCCATTTCGAGATAATGAAGTTTAAAATTTTATTAATATTAGAGATGTGGGAACACAATAATATTTCAGAAAATAATCGGTGTTTTTAAGCTGTGGCCATTTAAATATTCAGTGGAATAATCAGGCTACTAGTTGATGATATTTCATTAATTTACAAGTGATTTAATTACAAAGAGATGCGATTCAAAGTACCATGATGTCACATAGGCTATTTTATTTGTTTTACAATATGTATGAAAATTATTATCAATTTCTTATTTTGTACGGTATACACTATTTTATTTGAATCATTTACACCATTTATCTATATTATAAAAAAATTGTGTATATCAATATATTTTATTTTGTTATGAAATAATAAAAATAGTATAAAAAAGGTGTGATTTTTATACACTATTTTTCTTTGAAATAATGTCCAGAGCAACAACTAATTAAAACACAATACCTGAACTTACACAATTATTAATGAACAATTTCAAACACCCAATTATACGCTAATATTTCAATTGATTTTTTGGTCTAATTTGTAGAAGTAGAATTTCACCAAATTTTGACCACATTTAGAATCAATTATGTAGATACTTATTATAAAATAAGAAATTAATGGTATATGTGTATACATTATTGTTTGAGGGGACGATATAATCCATAAGAAACAATCTAAACAAAAACAATTTTGTGTTGTTCACATCAGATATACACACATACGTATAATGTACGACATTACTCTCATTCTCCTACTCCTGTTATATTATTATCAGTGTTGCCACGAATTTTAATTTTTTGTAACCGTATTTCAACAAATATGTAACCGAAATGGAATAAAAATAACCAAAATTAAATACGATGTTGCAAATTATTTAACAAATAATGAAATTATTATTTTGAATTTAATTCGTTGAAATAAGTAGTGATTTTCTTTTGCTTCAAAGGAAAAAGTAAGCAAAACAAAAAAAATGTCCACATGTACACACTGCAGAAAATAACAACCACTTTTAGCTAGAAATAACTATACATGTGAACTTTTTTCTTGTTTTGGTTCCTTTTTTCTCAAAGGAGAAATAAAATATTTCGAGAAATAGTATTAATAAATATAAATACCAATCTACAAAAATATTTATTCCTGTTACCATCTATTATTAGGATTTATAGTATCGTTAAGTTACAGATAAATGTAAAAGTAGAAAGTAAAGCAGATGTAAAACTGTGTTTATTTACTGGTTAAAAATATACATACATACATACATACATACATAACTGGCCTTTAAAACCCTGTGTCAGGATTACGGCCTAGCTTCTCGCAGCACTCATGTTGTGTGTGTAAACGAACGACAGACTTGAGAAGCTTGTTCATGGCAATGAATTACTCTCAGAGCTTTTGCCAGAAGACTGCTGAGAGGTAGTCGCCGAAAGAAATATTTTTTTTTTATATATCTTTTTTTGAAGATGTCGGAGCCTGGAGTCGAACCCAGGGTCTTAGTCTTAGTAAGCCAACACACTAACCACTAGACCACGGCGACTAAAATGACCACTTGCTCAAAATTTTTATATGTGATTAAAAATAAATAGTTTCTAGTTAATATGTATAGAACAGGATTACAGAATTCACATGTGTATACTATACATACATGTATGAAATGGTTATTACCATTATTCATTATTTCATTTATCAAAATTTCTCAACCAGACTATTTTCTTGGAAAGCGTTGCCATCAACAAATATTGTAGTTCTTGATACATATTTTGCAATGGTTTGTTAATGTTACACTAAAGTGCAGCACAATTCTTAAAAATACTGATAATATCCTAATGAAAATCTTACCCTACAATACGTATTTTAATTTAAATTCAAATATGGTATAAGTGTAGCTTTATTTTTGTAAGTAATTTTTTACACGATCTAGAAAAACTAATTAATTAATTTTGGTAAAGTTCAATACAGACGTTAAACTGGAAATAACACAAATATTCCTTCAAATTCCAAGCAGTACCCCTGAACTATTTAGAACAGTAGACTCTTTTATACCGTTTGTGCTGTACTAGTAATTATACTAGTAACTTTAAAAGAATTAACGTTTCCCCTAGTACAATGTAATTAATAGACATGTATAAAAATATTTAAGTATTAAAAAGATATATGAACGCATAATTATGGTCTTAAATAATAACATAAATATTATATCCTTTACATTTTAAATAATAAATTTATTTTGTGTAATTTATAAAATTGTGGATAATGTAAGCTTTGTATGTGTATAATCCAACTTTAACTCTGGCAACACTGGTATACAGTTAACAAAAAAAAAAACCAAATAACAAGAAATATATGCATGTCGCCACTACAAGGTTCTCTTTAGCGTTGTCAACTTTGAAATTTCAAAAGCGGAGAAAAAATCGCACCATTTAAATTTTAATTTTGCATAAAAAAGTATAATAATTTTGTATAAAAAGTATTACAATATTTTACAGTTCAGGGGTTTTAGAAAATAAAATATAAAGTAAAAAATTAAAAAACTAACCAAATTCGTTCTAGATATTTTTTGTAATATCCAACTTATATGTTTTAAAACGATATGTATCAACCTTTAATAACAAGGTTTTGAATAGTTCAGTATTTATTCTTTTATTATAATATTTTAAAACACTTTTTTTATTTTAGTTTAATATTTTTATATTAAATATTTAAAAATAAAACAGCCTTTTACAATATAATTAAGAAAAACATAACAGAGTAGAATATTTACAAAATGTGTACCTTATTTATTTAAAAAACGCACCGAAATGCGAAAAAGTGTAATTTCGAACTGACAAAGGCGTAAAAGAGCACAAGGTTTATTTTATTTGATCATTGTGAACAACAACAATACAAAAGTAACATTTTAAGCTATTTCTATTTTAGATATAGTATCGACACATTGAATTGTTTTACGAAACTAATAATATAATTTTTATTGTTATTATTGAATATATTAGCAATACTTAAAAGATCAACCATTTGCGAAATTTAAAAAAAAAATTTGTCAGTCGCTCTAATTTCCTGTAAGATTTTTTGTAAAGCGGACACAATTATTTTTTATCTCCTTTGCTTTTTCCGTCTTTAAATTCCTTTTCAAAATTCTGTCCCAAAAAATTATGTCTTACAAAGGATTTACCAATACAAAAAAAAAATTATTTTACAAAGATAAAGTAAAAGAGCTGCAAAAAGTTTTTGTTAGACAATGTAAAAATATTAAAATTTATAAAAAGCACTAAAGGCACCATTGGAAAATTTGAAAAGCACCAAGCTAGTGCCTTTTCTTTTTTTGGCATCAGAGCTGAAAATTTGCCGTTTTGGAACATAAAAAAGCACTAAAATTAGTGCCTAAAGCATTAAATTGGCATCACTGTTTACATGTAGTCTCCTTTAAGCTCACTAACACAATTACAAATCAATTTTGCCGACCAATGTTTTATTGACTGTGTTTGAATTATGTATCATTTCTTTATATTATATAGCAATTTTGCCTTATTTCATTTTTCTCTTAAATCCTTTGTATTTTTTTTTATAAGAGTTTTGATGTTTTTGATTTTGTTTGCAGTTCAAAATATTTTCTCTTTATTAACAATTTTATAATAAAGAAAAAGTACTTGACATGAAATATTTAAAAAATGGATGGATTGCTTGTAAGCCATTTAAGCTATGCTTGCGCAGCCCTCTAATATGAACTGCGGTTGTTTGTCTGAAATTAATAAAAGATTTAATTGATATTACAAATAATATTAATTGAAATTATTTCCTTTTTTTGTATTAATTTAAGGATTTATTATATATTTGATTTGCTTTTATTTTAAATTTATAATTTGATTATTTTTTTTAGAGAATCTCTAAATGTTTATTTTATTTAAAATTTTACACAAAAGGAAACCTTTCGCATTTACCCAACTTTTTTTTTTACTTCTTCTCGAATTACATTATTTAGTCTTGCTGAGCTTCTATTATCTTTCTATCTATTTATTGTTGATTTAAGGAATTTCTACCATTCAATACAAAATTTTCTTAAATCTACTGCCATAGCAAATACAAGCAAATTGATAAGGAAAGAGAGAAACTTCTTAAGCATCTTAAATGTATTAAAAACCCATTTTATGTCATCTTCTAATACCAGAAGGTGGTTAAAATCATTGATTCAATAGAATTTATTGGAAAATTAATACAAATGTTTTGATATATTTACACAATTGTCTGTAGGTGTATGTAGTAATGTGTATGTGTTTGTATGTGACAGTGGATTTGTGAGTATTAAAATTGTATTGAATATGACAACGAAATGTACAAAACTTTTCAATTTAAAGGTTTTTTTTTAGTGAGAAAGACTTTAATATTTTTAAAAAGTAAAATTTTTATGAAGTTATGAAGTCTTCATATTTAAATTCCTTGTTAAACAAAATTGTGGCCTAATTTTTTTTTTGGCTATTATACATTTGATTGTTGTATGACTAATATATACAAAGTTGATTAGCTTAAAGTTAAAAGCAATGTTTCTCCGTATAAACAGGGTGTAAGAATAAGAAGTAAACTGGGCAAATTTGGAAATAAAATAAAGCTCATATAGAATAAAAATAAGACTCAAAACTAAATTAAATGAGACCCCAAATCACAAGATTATGCTATGTAAATTTGTTTTTATATAGAAAGCTGTTGGATATTGCCGGACTTCGGACCACAAAGTGTAGTATAGCAGTCAGACCGTTTCGCTGAAGAACAATTTTATACACCGAAGCCGTCTATTTGCTGTATATAATGTTACAGTACTTGTGTTCTTACGAAGACTCTCAAAGTTTGCTAAGTAAAAAAGAAATTACACAGCGAAATAACATCCAAAATAATACTTGGGAATTTATTTTTTATTTTTGGGGTACTATTTAATATGTTATAATACCCCGAAAAAAGGACGTAAAACCAAAATTGTTTTTTTTAACTGTACATTTTGTATGGAATTATTGTATTTTTGTTTTGGGCACCTACTGTATTGCGTTGAGACCAATACTCAGGGGTAAACCCCTACTAAATGCTGTGCATTGTATTAAAATTTTTGTGGAAGGAACAGTACATTATGACAACAGAATATATATTTTGTTTTCTTATATTATTAAGCGCCTTAGGAATGAAACAAATTGCTGTGAATTGATCATTCAAAAGCCAGTGTTATACCTTCACCCTTGAATGATCAACAGCAATAGCCTCATCGTTGCATGTTCATTGTGTGGTAAGTGCCTTCGCTAAGTAGGTTTAGTAGGTTTAGCTGATATCTGCTACTTTCCAATAGGTGGCGCTTTTCTTCTGGTCATTCGTTTTTCATTGACATTGGTTAAGGTGGAATGGAGTGGAATTTCGGTGAGCGGTTTTTTTGTAGATGGTCTTCTTGGAGGGGGGGGGGAACCTCTTATTTTTAAATTATAATTTTGAAAAAACTGCCAACTAACTTTTTTATTTTTCACCTTTGCTGGGATTTGAACCTGGGCCATTTGAGTTTTGATGCGAAAGCATTTACGGCTATACCCTGCATCCCCGCCCCACAATTCCTTATTTTAAAACATTGTTTGTGTATGGATGGGACTCGTTCTATTTACTCTGACACCTTAACCTTATAAAGTTACCAATTTCCGTAGTTAATCCATGTAACTGTATGACCCAAGTTTGGCGAAAATAAAACTTAAAGTTTTATGCCCGTATTCATAAAAAATAAAACAGTTTTATTAATTGCTTATTTGACAATTACTCCATAGAAATATGTCAAATAAGCAGTCTATAAACCAATTTTATGTTTTATGAATACGGGCATTAGTTTCTAAATTATTTTTAATTTTTATTTACAAAAACGTGGATTTCTTACGAATTTAGTTCTACATTTTCTATTGTAAATTCAATTCAATCTATAGTCGGGCCTCGATTATCCATGATCCCGTTAACCGGTAAGCCCGATTAACCGTGATGACCAAAGATCAATATATTGCTTTTAATGTTTTCAAATTGCTTGCTTCAATTAACCGTGAGTACCTCTATTATCCGTTATAAAAATGGGGAGTTCCCTTGTTTGCATACGTTGGGTCAGAAGCATTTACAAGTGATTAGTTTAATTTTGAAATTTGAGCGGTGCGGAGCGGTTATATCTGAATATATTTAGTATAACATCGTTACCAATGGTAAAAAACACGTTTTAAATATTGAAGATAAAATTAAAATAAATACGAGCATTCAAAAAATAATGTGAGTGTTAAAATGCCAGCTGAAAACAAAGTAACCGCTCCCTGACAGTAGGAATACAGACCGTTTATGACATAACTCTCTTGAATTAATTTTTTTAATGTAAATGTGTATGTACACCAGTGATCACTTGTTAAATAATAAAAATATTAAAAAAAAATCTATAATCAAAATTGTTATTCGATTAACCGTAAAAATCGATTATTATATTTTCAACACTTATTTTAATTACTTTTAACTGGTGACTCAGATCAATCAAGACAAGTTGCATATAATTTTTTTGTATCGAAACAAAATTAAAACGTAACCAAATTTTACTCTTAAAAATGGTGCACCCTGTATATAATATGTATTGTGTGCATGCAAATTTCTTAGACATACAACTAATCCTGTTTTTACACCATTGATCCCTATACTCTAAGGGATAGTGATGTTACAAAAAAAAATTATAAAAACAAACAACGTATATAATAAAATATAGGATTGATTAAACCATTTAAGAAGCATAAAATAGTTAAAATCCCTGGCACTTATACGTATTTTGTTTCTTTTACATGGATAAGTGAGAAAACGTGCAAAAACAAGGCGAATGTGTAAGAACAGCACAATATTTATGGACTTATCCCAGATTAAGATTTTAAGTTTATATTTGCCAAAAATATGATTTTAAATCTGTGCAATAAAAACCAGTGCAAAAATAGGATTAGGTGTATAACAATTTCTAGTTACTGTCCCCATTTATGCATCTGTGTATGAAAGAGTCTGTGCATGTGTGCTAAATGTCCAAACAGTGTGCCAATACATACATATTCTGTATAAACAAATCAATTCAAATCAAATAAAATTATTTGTTTAACAGGCACTGTATGACCATTTGAATTATAATGACTCAAGCTGTGTACAAGAGTATGCTTTTAATGTGTATTTGAGAATAACAAAGTCTGTATACAAGATTATTAAGGCTTTTTGAGGAACATTAAAATTAAAAATGTTGTGTTGGTTAACCTTTGTACACAATACTTCTTCGTTTAACTTTTAGTCGGTGTCCCAGGATGCTTAGGTTGTTGCTGTAGAGAAATGTGGAAAATGTTGGCAGTTTCTGGCAGGAAATGAGGTAGAGTGATATTTACTAAAAAAGCTAGTAATTAAAGTTGTTAAATATAGCGGTTAAGATAGAAAATTATCAGTATAATACAAGATACTTCCCGTACTTATGCTCAAAAACACAATCTCAACAAATTTTTATTCGTTAAAAACATGTAGTGGCTGATCTTAAGAGAAAATTAAAAAATAAATAATCTCAACGGAGGTCTGAACTCTATTCGGCAAATTTAAAAAGCAGTGACTTAGTTTATATTTTGGTTGGGAATGAGACGTGCACAGTTTTAAATTAAAAAGTGATCGATACCTTAAAAAAGTTTAGTCTGGAATTTTTAATTAAAAAAAAAGAAACAAACACGGCATAGCAATAGATTTCATATTACGAAACCAATTCTTCCAATTACCGAAAAGTTTTCAAACAATTAAAAGTCGATTGCAAGTTTTTTTAAATCACTGAGGGAATTGCTATATTGATCACAGGTGTTATTGTTTCAATTAATTTTCATTAAAGTATTTGTTTTTTCTCTGTGCACAATGTAGGGTATTATTTAATTTATAGGCATTCCATTCCACCAAAAAATATTAATAATCATCACAGCTGTTTTAGAGTTACTGGAAAACCTGTACAAGCAAGTAAACATCAAAACAGACTGTCAAATGCACTGACAGAAATTCTGAAACTAGCATTGGAAACTCTTGTGACAAGTCAATCAACCACAAAATATAATTTTAGACCAGGCAGGCATTTACAGTGAATTCTAAACATATACCACTTTGATGTTTGAGCAAACACATTCACAGTTATATCTATGCTTGAAGACTATGTATTGTATGTAGGCTTACGTAAATATTTTAAAGCTATGCATGTACATATTTGCTTATTGTGGGTTCATCATATGTATTTTGTAAATTTTTAAATAAATACTTTACTTCTCTAACTTTCTCGCTCTAGTCTTCTCTTATATCTCGTTCACTTTCTCTCTTCATGCTATATTTGTTGCATATTTGTATGTATTAGTTCTATTTTCGTTTACCTGTGTAAAAGTGTATATTCATTTATAACAGTGACTTATAACGTCCCAGCAAACACAGAGGTTTGATTTCAAATTTGAAGATATTTACTGTATGTGAAGGAGTGAAGCCCAAAATGAACTGTATGGAGAGCGAATAAAAATTTCACTGCGAGAAAAGTTTAAAGAATTCAAAACTATCCGACTTCATATAAAATTCCAAAACAATTACGGCTAGATTTTTTTTAAACCCCTACTAAATGCAGTGATTTTATTGGAATTTTTGGAAAGGACACTGCATATATTATTATTAATTACATTATTATTAAGCGCCTTAGGAATGAGACAAATTGCTGTTAATTGATCATTTAAAAGCCAGTGTTATACCTTCACCCTTAAATGATCAACAGCAAATGCTTCATCGTTGCATGTTGATTGTGTGGTGAGTGTCTTTGCTAATTAGGTTTAGCTGTTATATGCTACTTCCCAATAGGTGGCGCTTTTCTATTGATCATTCGTTTTTTTTTGTTGACTTTTGTTAAGGTGGAATAGAGTGGATTGCTTCTTAAATAAATTTTACGTGTTATAGTTGCCTAAGAGCTTTAAAAATAATAGGTAACTGCACCGACGTAGAAGTTTTATATCTACAAATATACACGGTGTGACAAAAAAAAAGTTTGAGAGAAGTGACTGTTTTCATAAGTCTTGCAAATAATTTATTCAAAAAGTTCGTCTTGACTACTGCCTTTTATAAGAGTTGTACCCGACCTAAGTAATATTAAGCACTGATCTTGTACTATAAAGTGCTTTCCTTTGTGTCTGCTGGGATTAACTCATAACGTGTTAAGTTTATATGAGTCTTCTCATATCCTCACATGTGCATTGACGTATGTGTGTATGTGAGTGTTTGTGTGTGCTTATAAAGTTCCTTAAATGGTAGTTTATCTATGTATAACTGTATGTGTCATTTATGTTGTGAATTATTGTTTAATTTCTAGAATATGTATACTTCACATATGAAAACGTTTAGAAGACATATATATTATTGTTGCTACTGTTTTTGTTGCTGTTAATGTTGTTGTCGTTCTGACTGTATTTGCCATATATGTATGTATAGCAACAACAATGTAGATGATTCGAAAGCCAACATTATTAGTTGCCTCATAAAAATTACTTTAATTTGTGACATGGACCACATTAGTTGGCCACTGCGGATAACATAAGTTGTCAACAAATCTCAAAATAATTATCATTGATTTTAATCTCCCCTATACTCTCTACACTCTTCATTTATCTTTGCTGTACATGTGTAGTAATTTCTTTTTTTTTCTGTTTTTGCTTTAATTGTCATTGTTATTGCTCTTGTTGTTGCTGTTGCTTCTGTTGCTATTGCTGCTGTACAATATTTAATATTTAAGTTTTAATAGCTTGTCTGGTTTAGTCTTTCTTTCGTTATTAGAATTGTTATACCCCAGTGCTCAGTGTTAATTATATTTTATGTCATAAACAGACAGCCTTTGATTTGTATTTGAGTACTAAATAATCAGTATTGAAATGACAAATGTAAAGTTAGCAGTTTATTTGTTAAAATGTATATCAAATAATTGAAAATATTTAAGGAACACCAAAAATAAATAGTAGTTTTAAAGCTAAAGAGAGATAAATAATAAAAGTAGTGCAAGTTTTCCATATAAAATACAACACAGTTATACATTTTTATGGACCTTATTGTTTAGTCGTAAATAACTGCTTTGGGAAAACGTTTAATTTTTTGTTGTTGTGAATTTTAAGGTGTAGCAACAAACAGAAACACGAAATACGTTTAGACAGATTCAATCGCCTTACACACAATTTGGCTTGATGCATAACTTATTTTGAGCTCTTTTGTTTCGCATTATAAATTTCTTTAATTTTTAGAACAGGTTTCGTACCCAAAACTTCTGACCAGATTTTCGAAGGGGAATTGAACTCACAGACCTCACCCCGGAGCACTTGAGAATCACTCACATACCTACTGCTGTATTTCACCCACTCTCGTAACTATTGTTAGACGCGTTTCCTTAGGAATCAAATTTAGGATGGACAAGTACTTCTCGCTCAAATTCTAGCTGAAGAGTTCACGTCACAGCACCTTCTTTCTGGTCAAATATATAGAAAGGGAGAAAACTATAGGCTAACATTTTCTTTTGTTGTAGTAGATTATCTTGTTGGAAAAATTTTCATGATTTTCATGAGAGTTTCATGTTTTTATTATTATCAATGAGTAATTATGCCCAAAGCTAGATACTGCAACCCAAAAGATCTTTTGTGCCCTACTTCACTCACGGTTGATGACCCTGATAATCACCCCTGTTCAATGTCAGGTCGTGGCCGATCGGCGAGGATTTCCAACCATTTCTCCCACAGACACTATTCAGCCCAATCATTACTTAAAACCGTGGTCGAACAACGACTTCTCCGCCCTCCGAATGTACTCAAGAAGAAAACCCTGATTGACTTAGATCTGATCCCCACCGTATCCATCTGATCCCCTCCGAGGATCTGTAGTCTAGTTCTACTCAGTGCCTCGCAGCTGCACAGAATATGCTCTGCCGTCTCTTCCTCCTCAAAACAGAGCCTGCTCTCGGTCTCTTCCAGGAGACAGACGTAGTCTATTCGAGCGTTTCGTGTTGTTTTTGTACAAAACATGTCTTAAAAATACCGTTCTTCGAAACATACCCACAAAAATCATTATCGATATAAAGAGTGTCACTTTAAATTTGTCTGTTCTTTAGAACAATACTGATTGGTTTAAATAATTGGCACCATTAGTTTAAATCGTACTCACTGTTGTCGTGCCAGCTGAAATTTAGATAAACGTTTCAGATATTTTAAATAGACACAAATATTCATTGAATTCTATAAGCATGAAAAAGAATTAAAAATGCTAAATTGGCAACACTTAAAAAAACATATGATATCTATTTTACTCGGTATGGTTTTACAGAATCTACCTCATTATGAACCCAAATTTGTTCATTTCAATTAAAGAAAAGTGAACGTTTAATGAAAGACCCTTTTACAGAATTGTCGTTTTATATTCTAAAATTAAATAATAAAAGAAAAACCGTTTTTTTTCTTATAGAAATTCATTTATACAGCAGTGCGTATGACAAACTTATCAAAAATATCAAATATCACTCATACCACCCGTTGGTAAATAAATATTAAATTGAAATTAAACGTAACGTACGGGCGGATACGAGATATATATTTTCAATTAAATTTTACGCATTTTATAAATCTAAAAAAAAATTAAATTAATTTTTAAAAATATTTATTTTGTGTGGATGTATTTTAGTTATAAAAAAATTAAAGCTTTAAATAATAACCTCTCATATGTTATATCTCAAGTTTTATATTATTTACATTGCGTTTTACTGAAAGAATTAATGGGTCGATTATGGATGACAACCGAACTTTAATTAAGTTGCCACGCCACGTAGTACAAATAATGCCTTTACAAGTTCAATATCTTCCACTAAGTTTATGGTTTTACAAGATATCAATATTCAACTAAAATTGCTAAAATTAATGTAACTGATTCACAGTGTATATGCTTTCATATTTATAATTTATTTTCCATATTATTAAATCAATATCACATCATTTGTGATGATGTTTTCATTATGGAAAAAAATGGCATTGGAAAAATACTGACAAGGACACCAACATCTCATCAACCATCAGAATTGCAATCACAACCATTGATACACAACCAATCAAGTATTCAATTTATGGCAACTTAAATACAAAGATTGAACGAAAGTGGAGGACGTAAGAGATTATACACTTAAAAATTAATGAAAAAATAGTGAGATAGTGTGTGTGTGTATGTGAGAGAGAGAGAGTGATAGGGAATGAAAAAAACTCTCTCCACCCTAATGATAGAAATTTCTTTATAAAATGAAAATATGGAAAAACATTTCATTTTACCTTTTCCTTGTCATAGATATCTACAATATTTATCAATGTCAGAGAGAACATCAACAACACCAACAACAAAAACTACAATCAAAGCAAACATTTATAATTTCATAAATAATTTTAACGAGGGCTAAAAGAAAAGTTAGTGAGTAGACATTTTTTGAAAAGAATTTATTAAAAGAAAATATTTTTGAGAAATTATTCTGGAAATATTATTCTGGATTTTCGTCCTTTATTAACTAAATTTAAATAATTTTTCAAGTCTAACGTCTTTTAAGAACTGTCCGAGTATTTAATTAAATCGGATACTACCGGAGAAGTCCTATTATGAAAATAGTATAAACTTCCCAGAAGGTATTATTCAAGACTTCTGCTAAGGATTCAAATCACATTATAAAATTCAATATGTAGTAGCAGAATTATAGAGTTTTCCTTAAACTACCCGACTGCAGAAGTATATAATACAGGTTGAGAGCATCAAAGTGTATATAGGACAGAAATATGTTTGTATATACGGTTTTATAGATAGCAAAGTGGGGTCACTAAGACCCTTGACAATGTGTACACTAAATCTAAGTCTGAGTCTGAGTATACCAGGTGCTCTGAAGAAGATTGTTCGACTGACATTAAAATGAATTTTAATTAAAATATTTGTAGTATCAATTAAATTTTTAATTGATTTCGGACCAAGGCCTAAATTTATCATATTAATTAAAAAATTTTAATTGAAAATATGTTTAATTACATACATATATAACTGGACATTATAACCCTGTTTCGGGGTTACGGCCTAGCTTCTCGCAGTACCCATGTTGTGTGTTTTAAGTTTTATCCATGAGTACGGAGATGTACAGTTTAAAGTCGACTCCGAACGACAGACTCTAGAAGCTTGTTCGTGGCAATTATTTACTCTCAGATCTTATGTTTTCATATTTATTTTTAGTAGGCCAACACACTAATGTTTAATTAATTTTTAAATAAAATCAATGAAAATATTTGATTGAAAACAAAATCAATAATGAATTAAACATTTTAATTGAATAAAACAAAAAGTTTAATTGAAAAAAAAATTTAAAAACAGTTAAAATTTTTATTGAATCAATTAAAAACATATTAGAAAAATCAGAATGATTTGATTTAATATTTCTTATATTTAAAAAATTTAAATAAAATTTTAAAAGTAAAAACAGGATTATAAGAAATAAAGCATATTTTTGTCTAATTTGATGGAATTGTCATCGTTCGTTCAATATTACCCAATAACCTATTAAATCAATAATTTAAAACAAGTCGTTGTCAATATAATCAAAATCAATTAATTGTTTAATTGAAATAAAATATGAAATAATATTTTCTTTGTTTTGATTCGCTTTATTCTTTTGAAATGAGTACAATTACTCTAAATTCGCACATAAAGGCCGTGATGTACTATGACGCGCTAATATTTCAACCATGCATGTTTTACTTAAATTCAAAGAAAAAACTATTTGATATTTGATTTCAATCACACACTATTGACTTAATGAAAAGTAAATTAAAATATAAAATAAATATTTCTGTAGTCGCCGTGGTCTAGTGGTTAGTGTGTTGGCTTACGAAGACGATAGTGCTGGGTTTAAATCTCAGCTCCGACATCTTTAAAAAAAAAAAGAAATATGAAACAATTATTTCTTTCGGCGACTATCTCTCAGCAGTCTTCTGGCAAAAGCTCTGGGTGTAATTAATTGCCATGAAAAAGCTTCTCAAATCTGTCGTTCGGAGTCGACTTTAAACTGTAGGTCCCGGTGCTCATGGGAAAAAATTAACACACACAACATGAGTGCTGCGAGAAGCTAAGCCGTAATCCTGACACAGGGTTGTAATAGCCAATTATGTATGTATGTATGTAAATTAAAATATTTGCTATTAAAATCTTAAAAAAATCAATTAAAAATTTGTTTAATACTACAAATGTGTTAATTGAAATTTGGTTAAAATTTTGTGTTGAAGCACTTTTTCATGCTAAACCCGTCATATCTTTCTAAATTTTTTATATTTTATTTAGCTAGCAACAAGCACACATGCATATGTAGGTATATACAGACAAAACAAGAAACATCAAAAGCACCTTTAAATAAATCTTTTTCAAATTCTAATGAATTATCCTGCGATAGTGTAAAAAAACCATCGATAGTCATCTCGTGTATAATTTTTATCAATTTTGCTAAATGTTATGGACGAAAAGACCACTTACCAATAATAACTTCAACCAGTACAACAACAACACAAAAAAAAAATACCATAATTGATGATGGTGATGATACACGTTGTTCATAAAAATCAATTTTAAAAACAATCGAGGTAGCGTGAGAGAGAGAGAGAGGGAGAAAAAAGTGAAAATTAAAACGAAAAAGCAAACTGTCATTGAAATAATAACACCAGACAGAAATAAACACAAAAAAAAAAAAAAAAAAATAACAACAAAAGCTACATTTATGGATTCGCATGGCATTAATGGATCACAAGTTACATTTGAAATTGAAATTATTTTGGTAATTATATGGCATTTAACGAATGTACATATACATATGCATTTATACACACCTACATATGTATAAATACGAACACATGCATACATATCGAGTTATCCTTTATACATATTTAAATATTATAAATTGCCATAAAAGCAGTTAAACAAACAAATGAACAGATTAACCAACTGAAACGCAGGCAAATTGACAGCAAACTGTCATTTCGAATTGGTTTGAATATCTCTTCAAATATAATATTTTTATTGCCACACAGGCACACACATAACCAACATGCAACTGTAGGCCTTCTATGACATCATATTTTTATTTATTTTTTATTGGCTTATTCAGTGCAGACGAGAGTTAATTTTCTCTATGTATGCCTGCATACAAATGTATTTCTGCTGATTGTGCAATATTTTCTGTACTTGACTTTGCCATTAACCGTCAATTATGCAACGTGGAGGGCTATAACAACTACTAGAAACTCATACTGCTGTTAGAAATTAGCCAACCACTGTAGTTTATGTGACTTTGCTATCATTATTGTCCACATTAGAATATTTTATAAAAGGAAAACTAAAAATTAAATATACACTATAGCCAGACGTATTTATATTATAATGAAATATAGAAAAACTTGGTCTATAAAAAAGATGCAGAACTATCAATTCGTTTACAAACATTTTAGTTAGACCTGATGAATTAACATTGGATTACAACTAAATAGCAAAGTTAAAAAACCTTTCCAGTTTTGGCTATAAAATTCTTCTTCTCTGTTCGACTTTGAAAAAGCACACTGTATGCAATTCGAGAGATGACATGAAGTGGCGGCCACTATTCTTGCTACTGACAAGTCTTAGACTCTGCAAACTTTTTCATTATTATTATTTTAGAGGAAGATTTTAGTCATGCTTTGTATTCTCCAGGGGGGGGTCGTGGCATACTGGTAGAGCGCTTGCACAGAAACTCACACGACCGAGGTTCAATCCCAGCGAAGGACAAAATTATAAAAATAAATATTTGCGGTTTTCTAAAATTGCAATTTAAATTAAAAATTAAATTTAAATAAAATAAGAGGTTCCCCCCCCCCTCCAGCAAGACCATCTGCAAGAAACCGCCCCCTGACATTTCTAATCTATTCCACCAAAAACCAATGATCAGGAGTACAGCGCCACCTTCTGGGAAGATAACAGCTAATCTACTGAAGACGCTCACCATTCACATTCAAACATTCATCGACAGATGAGGCCATTGCTGTTTGATCATTTGAGGGTGAAGGTATAACACTGGCTCTTGAGTGGACAAATTGACAGCAACTTGTTTCATCAACAAATAAAGGGGCGCAAAATATACAAAAATCTATGAAGAAAAAAAAAAAACAAAAAAAAAAACCTTCTATCAACAATCTTCACATTCCAATACAATGCACACTGCATGAGTAGGGGTTTACCCCTGAGTATTGGTCTTACAAAAAAAAAAAAAAAAAAAAAAAAAAAAAGGTACAGCCTACAAATGTTAACACTACGCCTGACCAGGCATTGCAGACTCAATGGGCTCCACAATACAATAGGAATCATTTGGAATAATTTGTGCAGATTCTGCTAAGAGGGAAATGATTCTTTTTTTTATTTTTATTTATTTTTTATTGAGACCAATACTCAGGGGTAAACCCCTACTAAATGCTGGGCATTGTATTAGAATTTTTGTGGAAAGAACAGTACATTATGACAACAGAACATATATTTTGTGTTCTTATATCATTAAGCTCCTCAGGGATTAGACAAATTGCTGTGAATTGATCATTTACCCTTGAATGATCAACAGCAATTGCCCCATCATAGCATGTAGATTATGGTGAGTGCCTTCGCTCAGTAGATTTTTTTAGCTGTTACTTCTGCTACTTCCCAATAGATGGCGCTTTTTCCTTATCATTCCTTTTTCGTTTTTAAAGGTTAAGGTGGAATAGAGTGGAATATCAGGGAGCGGTTACTTTGTAGATGAACATCTTGGTGCTGGGGGGGCTTTTATTTTTAAATTATAATTAAAAAAAAACCTCAAACTAACTTTTTCATTTTTCGCCTTTGCTGGGATTCGAACCTGGGCCGTTTGAGCGCTCTAACCACTATACCATGCACCCCCCATTTGAGGTACCTGTCTGTTTAAGAAGTTAGGGAAACCTCTGAGTGCAACAAATTCTATTCCAATATTTATACGAATGCACAAATATTTTGAATACTACTTGTATATACTTATAGATATGCATAGATATGTAAGTGCATATTAATCAATGGCTTTGACAGTTTTCAATTTTTGTTTTGTCTATGCACTGAAGTATGCATTTTCAATTATGACAATACGAGTATTTCTTCTTTCTGGTCGTATTCCTTCAACTTCTTCTTCTAAAATGTGCACATTTTCTGCTGCTGCTACATTCAATCTTCTTCATCTATATTCATCTCCGTTTATTTAGGCATTCAGCCATCCAATTAGCCAGCCAGCCAGTCAGTCATTCATTCACTCAATCATGCATTTATTCAATCATTTATTTGTTAACCGAGTATTTGCTTTTTCTATAGAACATTTCATCCGAGTGAATAGCAAGTATTTAGAGTACAAGCGTTTGTGGGAGTGAAGTAATTGCAAGAGCTTTTATCTGTTTAATCGATAGATAAATCAATATATTGTTGCTATATTTGCTGTTACTCTCGTAGCCAGTAAGTGTCGTTTTAATTATTTAACAGAAATGCAAGTGTGAAACCCAGTACAAATGCAGAATATGATTTTGTGTAAATGGTTGTGAATGAAATTTTATTATTCTACACACATTCACACGACATTTTATAGCTACGGTCACATTAGCAAACATTAGACAAAAAAATCACTATTTTATGCAAAATGAAAACGAATAGTTTTAAACCACTTACCGTCAAACATATGCTTTCACATGTTGTAAATGTTTAACGAATTGCGTCGCACATTACACTGAAAGAAATATATTTATTATTCGCTGACATTAGTTCGTAAGAACCCTAACAAAAATTCATATTTTGGGGTGTATTTTTAAAGTTTATCAGAAAGAGACTTAAAATTTACTCACTTAAATAAATTTAAATTTATTTGAATGACAGAAAACAGAAAAATGTTTACTACTTATGACGTTACAAAACAAATTCTACTCTTTGAAAGAAAGAAAAAGAACAGATCTGTGCAATGCGTGGTCGCCTTTTTAATTAATTTCTGTATTTAGTGATACAATCATTACTACCCTGGGCGTTTTGCAACTCTAGCTCTCCTTAGTTATCAACTAAATGCAACAGTGTGATTGACTGTTGTAAACAAATTCTGCCTTTTTTTTTTTTTTTTTGAGAAAAATGTTTAATGTTGTATAATGTTCTGTTGTTAAGCAGCATAATTAAGATATATATTTATATTAAATCATCATATTTATTAAGTAAGTAAACTTTAATTCGGCTTTGTTTCGTGTCTTCATCTTCAAATTTTTCCATTTTTTCAATTAAAAATTTAAAATGAATCATAGGTTTGGTTTTATCTGAAACAGTTGCTCCTCTCAGATCGAAATGATGATTCCAATCTGATCCTAAAGCTGCACCCTCAGTATTTGTTGATGTTATTTCATCATATCGCATACGCTTTACTACTGTATCTTTTACTGGAACAGTGTCTGGGTTGTTTGGATGTTCTATTAAATAAGCGGCTCTTGGATCTATAAATGTGGAGGCAATGTGATTGTCTTTTACTACCCAATGCACTTCGATGTCTTGCAATTCGTTAGCCAATTTACTTGCAATACGATTTTTTTTGGTTGTTTTTAATCGTTGCTGTAGTTCCAAAACCAAATCCGTGTCACGTATACCCAAAATCAAAGAATTGTTATCTTCTATTAGACGTTGCGTACCACTGGTACACAGACATAAATAGTCATAACGAATCTTTTTATTTGCCTTTGTCTTAATAAATTTCTTATCAACTTCAATGCTCTCTATATGATCAACAAGAGTTATTATAAATGGTGCCAGCAATTTATTACCTGATGTTGAAGGCAATGCCCTTTCTTATACATCAAATTTATGCAAATAATGAGCTACCGGTACCAAATTGGCGACGGTTTTAATAATGTTTGACTCAGTTATTAATAAAATTGACTCTTTGGGACAACAAATAGCTGTAGTTTCAACACAAGTTACACCAGCAATGCCACTTCCTACCATCACAAATGTGTACTTTAATTCTTCCACTGCTGCCATTCTTTCAAACACTTTCGTATATATTTTTGTATAATTATTATTTAAAAAAAATCTTATTTAACTAAAAAATAATTTTGTTGTTATTGTTTTCGTGTTACTTAATTTTTAGCTTTGACTTGGTTTTCATAAAATTCAAAGTAATTATACTCTCTGTATTACACGGTACACAGTCTAATTTTTGATAGTTATTGTGTCTATAAATTTGAAACATCTTTTAATGGCATAAATCCCTGCCTATAAACTGCTGGCGAGTTTTCTCAAGGAATTTCATCACAAATTAACACATTCTCGCTTATGTGCCGCCTGCAGTCTTTGATCTATCCCTACGCCATCGGGAGGTTTCTTGAAAGTGTATGTAGTCTCTGACATTACTCGGTTTAATAGTATATCCCTTTGCAAAGTCATAGAAGTTCCCGATACTGTCCAAAGGTATGAGCCGCCTCAAAAATCTACCTTTTGACATATTGCCCATAATCCAAAGTGCTAATGGAATGGTTTTGTTGTACAAAACCAAATGCACAGGGTTTAAATCTAATGGAGCCTATAGTGACGCTGTGGGACAGTCAAGTTCCCATCGTTCTTGTTACACCCATGCTAGTCAGTCTCTGTACCATATTTAGTTGTACCCAGACTCATTATTCTTACCCTGAAAATAACTATAGATGTTACAATTACTCTGATCATCATGATATTGATACTCGTACAATACAGTATTCAGCCCTAAGTTTTTCCCGTAAGTGTTCTATCTACCATTGGACCATATTTGGGCATCTTCGAAACTTTCTTTTCATGACCCTTCTACATTAGTCTATTAAACAGTATTATTCTCAAATATGTAACATCTCTTCTCTATAAAATTATTTCCTCTAATTTCTTACTATTCCTTCAATTTAGGAAGTCTCCTTTTCAAATTGGATAAAACGGTTGTGGTCTTTCTGGGACTAATAAAAAAATGCTAAAAGAAAACTATTCTAAGCCCATGTTCCTATGGAGAGGATTAGAGTCTGGGAAAGGAGGATACTCTCGTCTTGTTTGGGGCTTAGACCTAGGATATACTCTGACGGTTCTATCCGTAGACCGTCATGTAGGACAATCTATAATAGGGCTGACGTTCAGAGGATAGACGTTTTCCTAATGCATGCTGCGGTTAGATTTTTGGAACGATTCTCTTCTCTGCGGAATGATATGGTCACGGGGTGCTTCAATGGGGCACTTGACTTGGGGACTTTGCATGGGTGTAGATACCTCTCGCCAGTTGATCTCCTCGCCCTCAGGGACGGGAACCTTCTATATAGGGATGCAGAACTCTTATTTTATCATAGGAGAGTTAATATGTACATTGGATATTGATAGTTTGGTGTACAACACCGAACAATAATCTGTGTTATTTTTTGTTTCTGTTTTAGCTATATGTGTTATTTAGTTTTTTATTTTTAGAATTAAGTTAGTTTGTAAGAATTTATCGATGGTCATTCTTTTTAGCCTTTTTATGGATTTTTGATTTATGAGTGGGGATATATATGTATATGTAATCAAGACTTAACAGTGTTGCTGTTTTGTATAGACCGATAGTTTTAATCTTAGATAAGTATTTAGTACGTTAGGAAACTCTGTAATCAAAAGTTGTTTAAGAAACATAGTAAACTGAAGTAATATGGAAATAAATAAATCAAATCAAATCAGCCCATGGTCCTCATTTGGCTTTCTAGGATGTTTGTCAACAAGCGGACTTCGCATTAAAGGTGAGAGCACGTCTTTCGTCAATTTTCGTATCTGAATCTGCTGTGAAGTATTTTCGTAATTCATCAGGATCAGTTTAATATTATTTGCACGGAGACCTTTCAAATGTAGAAAACGGCCAATTTTCTCCATGTTTACCAATTCACTGTGTGATTGTCTATTTTTAAAGCTTCAGAAAGGGAAAAAAGCAACATATTCCCTCTTCAGTCACTGTTTTTATTTTACTTAAAATTGTTATATTTGTGTATGTGGTTCTTATATTTAAAAGCCACAAATTTAAAAGCTTCACCTTGGCACTGAATTAGGTGTTGCGGTTACTTTGTGATTGGGGCTTGTTATACAATCTCTCCTCCTTGGGTTGATACTGTTTAAAGTACAGACATCCTTTATGATTTTAAATCCCTTTCGTTCATTCTCCACTGCTATCTAATTAATTTCTATTCTTTCACTTTGCTTTACTTTAGAGTTTTCTTGAAGAAATTTTAACTATTTTTGCTTCTTGTTTAACGTTACAGCCAATTAACAACAAAAAAAAAAAGAAAATAGTTTTAGAGAACAAACTTGACACATGTTATCAGTACCTTCGTAAACGCTAAGCAACAGCCATGTTTGAATTTGTGTTCTTATTGTTGCTGTAGTTGTTAAATTAATTTGATTCTAATTAAATCAAATATATCCTTCGCCACCTTCTTTTTTCCTTGACTACACTTTTTTGACGAAGAAAAATTAATGGGGATCTTAAAATATGTGTGTAACCGTTAAGACTTTTAATACTTTTTTTTTTCTTTCTCGCACTACCTTTTTCTCTCTCTCTCTCTGTCGCTCTTTTTATAAGTGTTATGCTTTAAGCATTTGTGTGTGTATTTGTGTATAGCTTGTGTGGTGTATAGGTGGAAAATATTATCTTGTATTACATCATATAACATTTCATGGGTTACATGAGCCTGTAGGTTGTACGTTTTACAAGTGAACCAAATGTTTGGGTTCCAACAATAATCACCTGATGTCACTCTGATAAAATTTCAAACCAATAAATCTTATTTTTTTGCCTTTTTTTTACAAAAACATTAATCTTTCTTTGTCTACAATTTTGTTAAAAAGAGGCAGCTGAAGACACTCATAATGTACCCACTCAAGATGGTGTTGGTTGAGGGTCTCCTACACAAACGCACCACGAAACTCAAGGATAGAAAACCTTTTAAGGTGTTTGTGAAATACGTTTTTGGAAGTTTTTAAATGAAAAATTAAGGCAAAGTTGGGTTAAATGTAAAGGCGTTAGATTTTAAAATATTTTCTTGTCTTTCTTATCTCTTTATCTATCAAATATTGAATATTTAAATTGAGATTTTTAAAGAACATTAACAAATTATTTAAATCTACACAAAATCTCGTCAATTTGTTTTGAAATCTTATTCCAAATATTTGAAAAAGTGTTACAATTCGCATATTCACAGAAGCTTTTATGGGGTCATGTATATATTTCAATAAAGTTTTCGGCATATTATTGTCGGTTTGTATTTGTGAATGAGACATGAGTCCACCAGTTTACACTTTTTCTAAGCAAAGGAATAACCAAAGAAGTAGAGTGGAGTGGGAGAATTGTGTCCACGAAAAAAGAAGAGAGTTTTTTCCAATACTCGTGGAATATTTTTTCTTGATTTTCTTTAAATCGGAAATACAAATAACGGTAAATATTGTGTCGAATTTTAGCTTAATGATCATATTAATGCCAAATTGCCAAACTTGGCATAATAGGAAATATTTTTCCATCAATACAATGCAGCTGTCAATACTGTACTCGTAATGGCCAAAATCGAATTGCTTTATCACACAGCTAAAGGTTTATCGTACCATTAGATTTAGTTCCCTCGAATTATTTCCGAATTTAAAAAAATGGCTCAGTGGTAAAAGCTTAGCTTACAATGAAGAGAGCCTCTGATTAGGTTTACTTAAAATTTTTTTAACTAGTACTCAGGAATGTGAAGAGTAAGTAGATATATTTTATTATTAAGCGCCTTTTTTTATCGATAAGACAAGTTGCTGGCATTCGATCACTCAAAGGCCAGTGTTATACCTTCTCCTTTGAATGATCAATAGCAATTGCTCCATCTGTCGTTGAATGTTAATTATAAGTGGTGAGCGTTTCCACTAAGTAGGTTAGCTGCTATCTTCCATAAGATGGCGCTGTACTTCTGATCATTCATTTTTAATGCCTGCCAAACGTGGAAAAGAGTGGCAATGTCAGGGAGCGGTTTCTTGTTAATAGCCATCATGGAGGGGGGAACCTCTTGTTTTTAAATTATGTATAATTTTTTAGAGAAACCGCAATTTTTTTTTTAATTTTTTGCCCTTCACTGGGATTTGAACCTGGGCTGTTTGGGTTCTTGTGCGCTATACCACGACCTCCCATTGGGGGGGAGGGGGGGGGTTTAGATTTAATTAGGAGAAAATTCGGGGGTACCAGTACTTGGGGGAAAAAATCTATGTGGCGTTAATTTATATGTAGGGAGTTTTTAGGGGGTTCAGTATTTGCTTGTGTGCCCATTAACTAAAGAATACTGTGTTTTACAGGTTTTGGTTGCGCAAAACATCTCCAGATAGCCTTTATATATAAAACATTCAATATTATCGTTACAACTGAATTTTATTGTGGAAAACTTTTCATGTGTTACAACGTTAATCCAGCATCTGAAATTGTAGAATTTTTCAATTTCGACGATATGTTCTCAATGAACGAAAATGATTTTAAAATAATCGATATTTTGAGAAAACTAGATTTCAATATTTGTAAAAAGAAACAGATATCTACCAACTTTACGTAGATATACGAGGGGTATACATTTTTTTTTTCGTATGTAACAGCATTTTTTAAACAGTGTTTTGTTACTTACTAGTTGCCGTAGTCTAGTGGTTAGTGTGTTGGGTACTTACTGCATGGCGTTGCCTTTCTAATGGTTTTTTTTTATTTGAGACCAATACTCAGGGGTAAACCCCTACTTAATGCTGTGCCTTGTATTTAAATTTTTGGATAGGACAGTACACATATATTTTGTTTTATTATGTTATTAAGCGCCGTAGGAATGAGACAAATTGCTGTGAATTGATCATTCAAAGTCCAGTGTTATACCTTCACCGTGACAGCAATTGCCTAATCGTTGCTTGTTGATTGTGTGGTGAGTGCCTCCGCTAAGTAGGTTTAGTAGGTTTCGCTATTATCTGCTATTTCCCAGTGAGTGGTGCTTTTTCTCCTGATCATTCGTTTTTTGTTGACATTGTTTAAGGTGGAATAGAGTGAAATGTCGGCGAATGGTCTTATTGGGAGAGGGGGGAACGTCTTATTTGAAATTATAATTTTTAAAAAACCGCAAACTACCTTTATAATTTTTTTTCACCTCTGCTGGGATTTGAACCTGGGCCCTTTGAGTTTTTGTGCGAGCGCTCTAACCACTATACCACGCACTCCCCAAAAGAATACATAAAATTTTTTTTTTGCTTTTTGGAAGAAAAAATTACCTGGCAACAGGGGTGCACTGAATCTACAACATATTGCTGGGAAAAGTACATTCATATATGCAGCTAAACGAAAATTATGAGAGAGAAATAAGGTACTATTTTTAAAATTTTTTGTTGCGTTTTCTTTGGTAGGTAGGCTAGTTTTGGAGCTGCCCTCGTACTATTATTTGTAAAATTTTACATCTTTAGTTCATGGTTTAAAAAATGATCACACTTTACATGGGAAATAATCAGCGCCAACAAAATTATTTTTGTTTTAATACGTCAACGAGCTGACACCTTCAAATATAAGTCTGACGCCAAGATAATTAGTACTAAGCGACCCTTTTATTTCTTTATTTTAAATATTTTATTTAACTTAAATTATAATTAACAAAATTTTGTCATGTGATGATTTATGACCGAGTATTGAATAACTTTTCGCTCCCTACCTCTTAGCAAACGCTTGTCTTGAAGGCAAAAAACATTTTCTTATAGAAAATAAAGTGATCACATTATATGCTCCCTTTCATTTTATGTTTTTCTTCTTTACTTTTCTCTTCTTTTATTTGTTGTAAAATCTGCTTAAAACACATGTTAAATTTGTCCAACCCCAAAAAACAAATATGAATTTCCACAATGTTTCCTACAAATATCAAATAGAATATTTAACCACAAAATAAATTTGTAATATATGCTCATAGAAGTACATATATGTACTCGTACATGTGAATAAATGTTGTTGCTGTATTTTGTTATTCATACTCTCCCCAAATTTTCTTACCGTTAACATTCACCTGAAAAGAATAGAATACTTTTAAGGGTACGAGAAGTATATTTTAAGATATTTGAGTTTAGGCCCAAACCTGGGCCAATACTTAAACGTATAAACTGTCACAAAATAAATAAATTTACAGCGACACACACACATACATATGTATATAAAGGTTAACAGAAGATGTACAAATTTACACAGTACAGTACGAATACAGAGGGAGCACTTAAATGAGAGTATGAGTGTGTGGTTTAACACAGGCAGTTACCCCAAAAATTCATTTTTGCGATAGAAGCCAAAGTAGCATTCAAAGAAACATGACATTCCAATAGTGTTTCCATACGGCTTAGCTTGTAGGGATATGTTGTGTTGTTTTCATTTATTTTTCTACTTTCCCTTATAAAGTTTAGATTCATTTTTAACAAATAAGTTGTCCCCTGTAATGCTTTAAAAATAAGTGTTGGAAGAAGTGTGTGAAGAGTACAAATATTTCTATATTTTAGTTACAATGGCTGGTACCTATTGGAAATGTATTTGCAAAGGTAAGTTTTAGTATTCAGCAGTTATTAAAAAGGGTAAAAAAATATGCAAAAATTTATAGAAACTCTGTGGCAAGTTAAAGGATTACAATTTATAAATGAACACAAAAGTTAAAAGGAAGGTTACTTAGAGCATAAGCATGTTCGTTTAATATTAAAACCAAGTCGGAAACTATAAAGGGAACAAACAACAGCAACAATTTTATTTTGGTTCCTCTGCAAGACTTATTAATGCATAAAATAAAATATTGACTGATTGAAGTATTTCTACAGAGAACACTAACCCATCCAATTGCATAAATGCAAGTCGGTCAAATATTTTAAGTTATATGCGCGTTATTGGAGCTGTAATGAATGTGCCATTAATATTTCAAGGATTGTTTAAAAACGATTCTATTAAAACATATTTCTGCAAACATTAAAAATATTACTTAAAAAATAAAACAAAAAATTCTTTTACACACTTTCCATCATAACTAAACATAATGGCACTCTTTTTTTGTACAGACGTTCATCTATCAATTGACAGCTGATAAATTAACATATCCTGACTGACTGACAAAACAACATACCGAAGAAAGTGATAAGTCGTTTAATTTTAAAATTGGAAAAGATTACACGGTGCTACAGTGAAAATATACTTGGAAAGTGACCTAGTGTAAGTTGTAGGCCTTATTGAGTAGATCATAAATCAATTTTTAAAAGTTCGGAAACAGACTAAAAAAGTAAAGAAAATGTAGTATCTTGATCAATATTTGTAAAAGCAAAATTTTTAACTTTTGAAAAACCTTAATAACTTTTTTAATTTTTATTCGATTTTATTTATTGGAAGCTTGTTTAACTCAGAACTAAATTAGCTTTAATGAAATATATACATTAGGGTATGTTTCTAAACAATCTAATTTAAAAAAGTGGCGCCAAAGTTAAAAAATTTAGAAAAAATAAAATTAAAATCAGATATAATTAAAAATAACACTACAAAAATTTAATATATATACCAAAATGTGCACATATTTAAAAAGGCACATATTTCTTCTTTCTGAAACCGTTTAAAAATTGAAAATCGGATTAAAATCAACTGAGTTACGTGTTCATAAGTACTCGAACCTACCCGAAAATAGTTTTTTCGGAATAACTCCGAAATTTGAGGGTGTTTCCGAACTTTTAAAAATTAATTTATGATCTACTTAATAAGGCCTACAACTTATACTAGGTCACTTTCCAAGTATAAAAAAAAATTGCTCATTTGTAGCATCGTGTTATTATAATGAAAGATTGTTAAAATTCGAACTGCAAGTAAATCAAATATTTATGACAATGATGTGCTTTTCTTATTTGTGGGTTGGTTTGAAGTATACATACAGCTAAACTACTAAACCGATTTTCGTGAAATTTTTACAGTATGTATCTGTGTCTGTATGTCAGCAAGGAACCAGCGAGGCGTTATAAATTTCACAAATTTGATCTGGTCGGTGTCACGCCCATTGAAAGAACATGTTTATTTGTCAATATCTTCAATATGCCAACACTAAGAGTTTATTGATGAGACAAGTTGCTGACAATTTGACCACTTAAGGGCCACCCTTGAATGATCAAACAGTAATTGCCTCATCTGTCGGTGGATGTCAAATGAGAATGGTGACCGTCTTCAGTAGATTAGCTGCTATCTTTCCAGAAGGTGGCACTGTACTCCTGATCATTGGTTTTTGGTGGAATATACTGGAAAATGACAGGGAGCGGTTTCTTGAAGATGGACTTCTTGGTGGGGGTAGGGGGGGTTGAACCACTTTTTTTTTCAAATTAAAATTTTAGAAAACCTCAAATTTTTATTTTTATAATTTTATCCTTCACTGGCATTGAACCTCCACACGGATTGATTCTACTCTGAATACAGTAAAGGAATGTAAGTATGTCCGAGATTTAAGACCCACAACTTCACAACCGAAGCAAATTAGCAAACAACGCAGTAAACAGGAATGGCAGAAGCAGACAAGATCATGGCGACCGTTTTTTAAAATGAGCGTGGGATAATTTTAAGTGGTTACCTTTGTAAGGGAAAAGCAATCAAGACCTAGTATTACTGTAGTATTTAAATAAGAAAATTAAAAAGAAAGAACGCCTCTGGCAAAAATGACTCTGCTATTATATCGAATGTCTTGATGACCAAAATCAATAAATTAAAGTTCGAATTGTGTGATTATGGCACCTTATTCGCCCGACTTAAATCCCTGATATTATATTTTATTTGCAAACTTAGAAATATGACTCATTAAGAAAATATTTGTCAGTAATGAAGAAGTACAATCAACGGCTATTGACTATTTTAAGGACATAGACAGTTTTTTATTTCTCGAAGTTTTGGTACGTGTATACATACACACATACATGCATGTGTCAGGGTTACGGCCTAGCTTCTCACAGCACTCATGTTCCGTGTGTTAGTTTTTATCCATGATTACCGGGACCTACAGTTTAAAGTCTACTCAGAACGATAGATTTGAGAAGCTTTTTAATGGCCATCAATTGCTTCCAGAGAGCTTTTGACAGAAGACTGCTGAGACGTACTTAGTATATACGAGTATAACGCTGGAAAATGTATATCGAGCTAAATGAAGATTATGTTGAGAACTTTTTACCAAATTTATTGTGTTGTTTCTTTGCTAGTTTTTTTCTCTCGCTTATGGCCAGCACTCAGGGCATGACCCCTATGTTATGGATATGTAATTGGCATTAAAAACATTTGCCTGAAGATTGTTCCATAGTACATTATGTTGAGAAATAAAGAATGTTTTACCAAATTTATTGTGATGTTTCTTTGCTAGTTGGGCTAGGTATTGGCACTGCCCTTGAGATTCTCAGTTTCTTCTTTTGATTATTGCAACACATTGAGAACAGTTTGTGGATTTTTTTTTTTCAATTTATCATTAACCTCTCGTTCATAAATTAATTTGTTAGGAGCTACACAAGACATATTGTCATAGATTTGCTATTTTCATTAATAAACAATTTTTCTTTCGAATCTCTTTCTGAATACCCCAAACGAGTTGCCAAAAAATCTTAATAACGTCTAACATTTTTTGTATTTAATTTTTCTTTTTGTGTTTTCGATAATTATTCTGAACACATGTTTTGTGTTTTTGAGGAACATCTAATTATGGCTTCATTGCCATAAGAAAAATCTGGCGTTCTTCTGCATAAATTTCCACTCCATATACAATTTGAGGTTCTTTAAAACACCTCTAGGCATATGCAAATGTATACGTATAAGTATTTCTGCGCGTGTTTGTATGTATATTATACATATAAGTGTAGGTAATCATAACAAGTAGTTAAATACAGTGTAAGACATAAATTAAGGTACCTTTCTTGATATAAGTAATGTCATTTATTGCGAACTCTAGTGGGTAGTTTGCAGACTTGCTGGTGCAAGGGTTATGAATTCGATTCCATGGTTTTAGTTACGCCGCTCGTAATAATTAGAATTGTAATTTAAATAACAAATAGAATTTTCTTATTATAATAAATAAAGAGATGGAAAATAAATACCACAAATTAATACAACAAGTTTCAGTATTCCCCTACCTTTGACCACCTTATTTACACCTCTAAGTAATAAGGAAATTAAAAATTATTGGATAGTCTTATATCTCACCCAGTACATACATACACATACATAACTGGCCACTACAACCCTGTATCAGGATTACGGCCTACCTTCTCGCAGTACTCATAATATGTGTGTTAATTTTTATTCATGAGTACCGGGACCTACAGTTTAAACTCGACTCCGAACAACAGATTTAAGAATCTTTTCTATGACAATCAACTACTCCCAGAGCTTTTGCCAGAAGACTGCTGTACGGTTGTCGCCGAAAGAAATAGTTTTTTTATATTTCTTTTTTTTTCAAGATTTCAGAGCTGAAATTTTAACCCGGTGCTATCGTCTTAGTAAACCAACACTCTAACCACTAGACCACGGCGACTACTAATATTTCACACAGTATGTAACAAAATATTGGCATGAAATCTAAGAGTAGTTTTTACATGATGGGCATATAGTGCGAGTCATTTGATGGAGTTATTTCACACTATAGCTCCTATTGTCACTACTATAAAATTCTTCTCTAACAACTCAGCTAAGATTGAATAGAATGCTTAATATTCCCCAAGGGTAGAATTCTCTTGAGCACTAGATTTAAAAAGATGCACTATGAAACTCCGACTCCGAACGACAGACTTGAGAAGCTTGTTCATGGCAATTAGTTACTCTCAGAGCTTTTGCCAGAAGACTGCTGAGAGGTAGTCGCCGATAGAAATATTTTTTTCATATTTCTTTTTTTTGAAGATGTCAGAGCCTGGAGTCGAACCCAGGGCCTATGTCTTAGTAAGCCAACACACTAACCACTAGACCACGGCGACTATATGACTAATATGAAACTGTTATATGTGCTTAATTGCCTGGATGAGAAAACTAACAGATGCTCAGGCGCCGAGGTATACAAGTATACAAACAAGTGATCAAGCAATATCTTTCGTTCTCTATTTGGCCCACGCTTACATGCGAGTATTTTGCATTATTTGACTAATTATTTGGAAAATTTCTGGTCTCACATAGGGTAACTTGATTTATGTTTCACACTGTATATGTATACAGGCATACACACACAAGCACAACGTTTTTTTTTTTTTTTTGTTATTTGTTTACTGTGTGTCGTAATTTTGTGGCTTTAATTGGAATTTTCTCAACATTACAGGCATTTGATTTGAGGGGTTTATTTTTCAATTTTTGCTGTGGTTCACCTTTAAGACGAGTATGTGGCATTTCATTCATTTAAATTCCTTATAGTTTATGCTTTCCCTAGCTGTATAATAATTATTTTTATTTATTTTTGTGAATAATTGTGGCTAAAAAAGCTGTGCAGGGCGAACTCTGTTTCTCTACCAACATGTAATCAGTAAAATGGCTTCATAAAGATTTTTTTTTAGCTCAAATAGTAAATTTTCATTTAAAATGTCAACACTTGCGAAAAAGAAAAATTAATTTTTTTCGCTTTTAAAATATAAAATTTATATAGAAAATGTAAGAGAAATGAAAAATATGAGTATTGGGGTGTTTGTGTAACTGAAACAGAAATGAATTGCTGGTCGTTGGGTATTCCATTTAACTCAGTGCAACTGTAACCATGTTATCGGTGAAAATCAGCTTCAAATTAACAAATTTATTATAAATTTTATTATTATTTTCGTTTTTCATTTATTTTCTTATTAGTTTTCTTGCATTTGTAAGCACTTTTACCAACTCTGCTTGCGTCACTTTTTTATTTTTACGGATTTTAATATTTTTTTATGGGTTTTTCAAACTGCTCACTTGCCTTACTGTTCTGTTCATTTCTATTTTTTTTTCGTTTTTTTTTTAGGAAAACGGTTGCCAACTTTTAATGGGATTTCGTTATTTTCCTGTACTTTCGTTTGTTTCTTTTTTTTTTTTTGTTGCCTTTGCCGTTGCTAAAGTCGATGTCGTTTTCTTTATTTTCCTTTTTTTCAAGTCATTTCGTTTTTCCTTAAAATATTTCACTTTTTTCTTAGACGGATTTTTCTTTCTTTTTACTTGATTTTTTTTTGTTACATTTAGTTTAAGCCAGTGAAGCAATCAGGCAAAAGGAAACACTTAGGTAGTATATGACAACTTCCGGCTATGAGCATAATTTAGCGTTTTAAATTACATTTAAAATGAGCTTAAATGGTTCATGACACATATTGCAAGAAATGAGCAAAAATTTTCAAATACGAATATGAGCATAAAAGAGTATAAAACATTCAAACGCTGAGCCATTAATACATATGAATATAGATGCAGACATACACGTACATACATACATATGTATATGCATATATTTGCCAATGTTTGTATGTTTTATTAAGATTTTAATTATTTTCTTTTATTGTTCTGTTCTGTAAAGTGTTAATTTTTATTAGCCAAGTTATTTATGTAGTAATCGCAATGCAACAAGTAGACGTGATATACCAAATTATTTAGTTTAAATATCACTCTTTATATTTTGTCTCATTCTTCACAGTACTAGGAAGGGGGAGGGGGTGCGTGGTATAGTGGTGTTAGAGCGTTGGCCCAAAGGTCAAACGGCCCAGGTTCAAATCCCAGCAAAGGTGAAAAATGAAAAAGTTAGTTTGAGGTTTTTTCAAAATTATAATTTAAAAATAATAGGTTTCCCCCCTGTCCACCAAAAAGTCAATCTACAAAGAAACCGCTCCCCGACATTTTACTCTATTCCACATTGTCAACAAAAAACACTTATTGATGTAAGTGTAAGAGTAAGTGATTGTTTACAATTTCTCCCTTACCAAATAAATAGCTTACTGATAAGCACTAATTTCTGCTGGGGATTTGCCATACAAATTTTGGGAGCAAACTATCGTTCTTTATTTTTAATCTTTTTGCGAACCTCGAAGAATTTTTATTCTCTAATTTGGTAGCAGTTTAAACTAAACTGTCGTGTGACCATTAGGATTCCAAATCGTGGTTCAGAGAGTGAACCAAATTCATATTATCGTGTGAACCATTACAAAGAGACCGCTCCACCTTAACCAATGTCAACAAAAAACGAATGATCAGGAGAAAAGCGCCACATATTGGGAAGTATCAGATAACAGCTAAACCTACTTAGCGAAGACACTCACCACACAATCAACATGCTACGATGAGGCAATTCTTGTTGATCATTGAATTGGCCTTTGAATGATCAATTCACAACAATTTGTCTCAATCCTTAGGCGCTTAATAATAATATAAGAAAAATATATGTGTATGTACTGTCCTGTCCAAAAATTCCAATATAATGCACTGCATTTAATAGGGGTTTGCCCTTCAGTACTGTACCCTTAAACACTATCGCTTTATAATATATAAAGAAAAAACAGTGCATTCTGCAAAAATTGAATTTTTGAAGCTTTTAAGCCAAAATTCTTTCGTGAAATTTTTTAGGAAATGTAAGGACACAACCCTAATTACAACACTTCCCTGCACAAAGACTACAGCTTCTTCAGGGCTCCCTGTTCGGTGTCTTTTGAAATGCACATCAGTATGAATGAAAGTGGGTCCGAAATCGATAAATTGTTATTCGAATTCGTTACTCTGAAAGACGACAACGCCATACAACAGAGAAAGCGCATGACACGGTTGCAAGTGTTGAATTACATTGTGTGTAATTTTTTAAGTCATGAAAATATAATCATATATGGACACCTATATGTGATAAAAGGCAAAAAAAAAAAAGAAGTTTTGCCCGAAGTCATGAAGTTTTTTTTTTGGCCCCAAACCATTTGGGTACTTGTTGTTATTTTTGCAAAAAGTGATAATTTTCTCAGGCTCATATCTTACAAACCGTTCGAAATTTTGATTTACTTTCTAAAGCAAAGTTGTAGCTCTTATCGTGAATAATAAAAATGCTAGACAATTAAATTAAAAAAAAGAAAACTACACCTTATAGACCAAAATCGTAAAAAACTTTAAAAACTTCGTTTTTTTACCTTTTTTTCCCCTGTTTAGGTCCGGATTGATTCTACTGTGAATATAGAACAGGGAGGTTTATTCCTTACTCTATAAAGTTTGTATTGCTGTCTACATACAAATGTATGTTTCCTTTCAAAATTAACTATCTAAAGATGGAAGAACATAAAATGCATTGCACTTGTTGTGCATTTCTCACGTCTGTCCAAAAATCTTAAAATACTGTATTTTCATAAGACAACTCACACGCAAAGTTGGCAATAATAATAATATAACGTCCAGAAGTTGGACAATTTTTATGTTTTCCATGCATTGGGAGTTAAACAGTTGACTTGAATTGCACATTGTGCCCTATGCTAGGTATGTAGTTGTACCTTAACAGATACATTTTTTACGAAGTTCACCGGGCAACAGCCAATACATACTAAAATGACATAAAAAGACGAAAATTAAAAGAAATTAACTGGCGGAAATAATAAGAATCTCTGAAGAAAAAAAAAAAAAGAAACAGAAAACTGTGAAAAAATAAGCGATGTTTGCATAACGTTTCATATAGTTGTGTGTACCTGTTCACTGAAATTGAAAAGGATACGGGAAAAAGGATATGCAATAACAATCCTCTAACAACTTACCTTACGATGATATTATATTTACACGTGCATACATACAAACTCTTGCACTCATACCCTTATATTTAGTTGTTCGACTTTTTCTATTTTTCTCTATTTTAATAATTTTTGGAAACAATTTTTTTAATTTTTTTTTTCTTATTTCTTGGCAAACGTTTGCAAATTCTCAAAATTTACTCAGTCTATGGAACAGATAATGGCATGAGTAACTAAGTTTTAAGCAAATATTTCGTATGAATTCTTAAAATAAATTCGGAAATGAACAAAAGCGGCTCAAAAAAAAGAAGAAATATATATTTATTCATATAAAAAAATTATGTTCCAAAGAGGTATGATGTATACAGATGAAGGTAAAATAAATTAAAAATGAAATACATACGTACTCGTAAAATAAAATAAAAACGGGAATTAAGCAATAATCCATTCATCTTGTGATAAAATTCTGACGGCTCTCTGTCTGTCTCGACAATGCCAGACAAAATGATATGTTGCTTCAAAGACGTCTACGACAGGTTTCATCTTTTCTAAAGATTTTGTTTTTTAATGATTTGAAAAGAATAACATAAAATACTGCAATAAAATACTGCAGCGTCTTTAATATTTTAATAAAATTAAAAAATATATTTAGTTGTATATTAGTTTTACTTATAATACTTTTTTAATTTAGCAAAAGGTAATAGATTCTATGAAACGCTTAAAGGTTTGTAACGAGACTCACAGCCTTATTTATAATAAAAAATTAGCAGGTCGTTGTACACAGTGTCTAAGTTTGTCATTGCTCTACATGGGAATTCTTACTCAAACGTACAAGGTATTTAATTTTTTGGTTTCTCTGCCTAATTATCAAATAGAGGATATGGAAGGTTTTAATAATAATAAGCTTGCTAGTTTTTTGTCTCATATACTAACGAGTTGCTAATTTTTCATTATATTGTACATACGGCCGTTAACGTTTTTTTGTTAGGGACCAAAATTACTATTTATGCAGAATTTAAATCGTTACCTATGATATATTTCTTCCTGTTGTATTAAATTCTAAATTTATCAGGATTTATCTTTTCTAACAGATACATTTTAAATTGCCGCTGACTTTATTTAAGTGAAGTAGTGCTCATAAAAATACGGACATTGTCAACAGAACTGAAATTTTAAGGCTTTACCGCAGTATAACGAAAATATTATAAATTTTAGTTTCAAAAACAAGGTTAGATTTCAAGCATTTATATGCAGCTTAGGATAATTTTGCGTATTTGAAAAAAAAAGTGTACAATTTAACAAAACCAAATACTATCGAAAACTATCGATTGCTGAACGATAGTCACAAACTATCGATAGTGCTATCGAAAGATACCGACCACTACCTTTATACGTTTAAAAAAATAGAACTAATGCATGTGCTCCCTATAACGATGACATTTTTAATGCATAAAATTGATTTAGATGTTCATTTTCATTATTTCTGATAATAATGAATTAATTTGAATTTGGAAATGTATTTAAAAAAAATTAATTCTTTAAATGATTAAGAAGTTGTTCAAATGACAATCTTCCTAAAACACTTCCAAATTTCTATTTGTGATTTCGTCTATGAAAGAAATTATTTAATAAAATAAAAAATGTATATAGCCAATCGTTAAAAAATGTCAATAAAATATATTTCGTAATTTGTTTTTGAAGCAATAGAGAAGTTGTAAAAATAAAACCCATTTCAAAAAAAAAATCTATTTTTCGACAACAACGTCTTAGAAATCATAATAAAAATAAAAACTATTTTTAGTTCACACAAAATGTAAAGAATTTTTTTCTAGAATATTTATTTATTCCACAATAAAATAAAAATAAATATTGATATACAGCCAGTCATCTCTGACATTAAAAATTTATGTATTTCCACAATTTGACTTTTATCGTCACAAATAAAATTTATGGGATTTTTGTTTCTTTATTATTTTTTTTACATCATTCAACGTCTTTCTTCAAATAAGTATGAGCAATAATAATTGAAGTGGCAAACAGATTAACGCATTGAATTAGAAACCATTTTTGAGAAAAATTTAAAAATGTACAGTGTTTTTTTTGGTTTTTGGCACGATTTTTAAATATTAAATTATGAAAAGCCCTTTTGAATTTCAATATTCCGATAGAGAGTGAACTATTTGGCATATTTTCTTTTAATTTTCGAATAAAAAATACTTTTATGATCCGATGAAATAATTAGGAATTTTACTTTTTTAAAAGTACGTTTGTCAAATTTTTAATAGAAAAAGCGTAGCAAATATTTGATTGAAATATTTATTTTGTTAATTGTTTGTTGCTTATAATTTAATTAAATAAAAATTCAAATATTATTTCTTACATATTATTATTTCATACATATATCCGTTTATGTTTCTGTTTTTAAATACAGTTTAGTTAAATCAGTAACCTTGATAGACCAGAGTTTTTTTTATGATTGAGTGTATAAATATTAAAAATTAGTGAATAGGTTTTACAAATACCAAAAATAATATAAATTCTAAAATAGCATTAGACTAGACTTTTTAAAATATTATTAGACCAAATATTTTTAAAAAACTTGTCAAGTTAGTTCATTCACTACGTTAATATGCTTTTCTCCTGACACCGAGGACTTTTGGTATCGATATTTTGCAAATGAATACCAAGTAGGTATCGAATGAAAAGTACTCACTTAAATCCATGTTTTAAAATAAAACTGTATTTTTTTAAATATGTTATGGGAAAGAGGTAAAACGAAGAAGTGCTTGTTGACATTTGATTTAAACTTATTAATATTGTAATTGACAGGAAAATCTTTTCTTTCTTTCGTGCATTGTGTTATTCACTCGACATTCAACTGTAAGAGGTACGAGTTGTACGTAGGAATATACGATTACTCGGAATTAATGTCTTTATTTCATCAGAGCACCTTCGATGGTAGTACTGACGAAACAGTGAAAGATTGTTTTCTAAAGCAGGATATAGTTCAAGCAGCTAGAAATCGTTTGTCCAGCAAACACCTTGAGACTTTGGATTTTGTAGATTTTCCTTTTTTTAGTTTTCTTATTTCTTTACTAAAGGATAGAAATAAAAAAGAAGACAACTAAATTGGGTATATGTAGATATGTTCGTACAAATATAAGAAAATAGAAAAAATCGTACTCAAAACTTAATTCAAGTTGAGTTACCATCAATAGTCGACTCATTACTGTTTTAATATTGGAATTACTTAACGATGTAGTTATGTGCTATTTACTTATCGATACAAGTAGGTATCGATACTTTCCTTGCAATACCCTTTGTATAGAAATACTCTCTGTCACTGTACATTCTCCGACGGAATTTTTTTAAGGAGGATTTATATAGTCGTAAGAATTAAAGAACGCTATAACTGACAAAAAATCGAAAATTCGTTTTTTGCATCATTTTTATCAGTAAAAAATATACGCGTCGATTGGTCCCGGTCCCAGATTTCTACGATGAATATAAATTCACTTTCGCCGTCTGCGTTTTGAAAAATACCAGTGTCTTCTTTCTACTTTCATACAGGTTTTTTGGCTCTGGCGAACATTTAAGTTTTTGCCAGTTACAGCGACGATATCAAGTGTCCCCAAGTCATTAGTTTTCTTGTCTGCTTTTGTAAAATGATCAATATTTCGTCCTGCATTCTATACACAAAATGTTGCTTGCGCTTAAGGTATTTAATTTATAAAAATAATTTTGTCGATATTTTTCTATTCTTTAGTGTAGGTTCGCCAGAAATTATTAAGAGTTATAAATAAAAAGTTAAATATGCACGATTATATAAAAATAAATACTTTCTGAAGAAGCTACACAACGTTTGCTATAATTTTTATAAAATCAAAAGTTTAATAAAACCATTTTTACTCAAAAAATTATTTATTTTTTATTCTAAAGAACGGAAATATTGGAAAAACAAATAAAATAATCGGTTTCGTATGAAGTTTGGCAATTAAATGATGTCAGATGATATAAAAAGATTACATAAAAAAAAATGTAAAAGTCTATAGCCCAGTTGACAATCCTATGCATATGGCCTTGCATCATAGCATTTGCAAACAATTTTAGCATATTTTTACTATAAAATTACAAAACACACAGATATGCACTTGCTGAGGTTTGGCAAATATGCAACACTAAAATCCCTGGTTTATATTTGCACAACACTCTCCGGCACCTTTGCAAACTAGCAGCCGACAATGGTAAATGGAAGCGATAGAAAAAAAAGTTAAACGAATTTTTTAAAGTTGAAATTAAAATTTAATACATTTTTTTCTACCAAAGAGGTGTGAACTAAGTGTTTGACAACTAGGCTGCATACATAAACAAACGAAAAAATCGTTCACAATTAATAGGAAATTTTTTACCATTTCTTAATATAAATTTACAATCTAAATGCTGCACAATTTTCAATTGGGTTTGTGTATTTGTTGTTTCAGAAGTGCATTTTTTAACAAAAAATTTAAAATTTAATAAAAATATGTACGTATACTACTGTATAAATAAAAAAAAAAAATGTATCAGCTAAAATGACCAAATTGTGTTAGTGAATCCCTAGTCACATAACAATTACTCGTGTTTAGTCAATAGTTTTAAAACCGCTGGTGATGTTATTGTCCAGAGTATAATTTGTCAGTAGCACTATTGATCATGTCAACAGGGAATTAATGTATCAGTGCAAATCTTATTATCGAAATTTTCTACAAGGGTATCACTTCCTTGTGCCTGCACTACGGCTTACAATACTGACAGCAATGGTGTTGGAAGACCGACACAGCATTTATCACAACGAAATTGTTTTTAAATTAAACCGAATAAAAAGACAATGGGCAAACACGTTATTCTCTTCATGCATGATTTATGAAAAAAATTGTTTTTCCAACAATTATTTACATTTAAACATTTATTTTAATAGCCATTTAGAATTCTGCAATACCGGCCTTAGGGTATTTTAAAAATGCACAATAAAATAGGGTCAAAATAAAAAAAAATGATTTTATTTTAAATCAAACAACCAAAAGGCAATGGAGGGATTGGGAAGGATCATACAAATGTGTGAAAAACAACATAAAAAAGAGAGTGACGGAGAGAGAGAGAGAGAAAGAGAGAGAGGGAGAGAAGTAATATAATATCATAACCAAAAATGAAATAAAATAATATTTATTTATATTTTCATTTTTGTTTTTTCAATTTTCCACATGGAATATGTTGTCGATTGCTGGTTGAATCAATTTATGGTATCCGTTGGAAGCAAAAAAAAAATAAATAAAAATTCTCAGCAAAAAATATATGCGAACAATAATATTATAAAACAACATTGAATTGAAAATGAAAACACATTCATGTTATCCTTTCACCCACATGTCCCTTCGCCCACAAACCTCTTATACACTACTCGTAATACATGTATGGGATAAAGGAAATAATATGTTTTCTTTTAAGAATTTGGTCACTTCTTCAAATTTACTTCTTACATTTTGTTATGCCCAACAACACTGAGTTTTAAAAGTAATTTAACCGAATGATACAAGACTGTCATTATGGCGATCAAAAGACAAAAAAGAAACAAAAAATATGTTGTAGCTTAAGTAGTTTACCAGTAATATGGGTTTCTTAAATTGGAGGTGGTGATCCGCCCATTTTTTATAGAATTATTGACGACTAGCCGTATTATACGCATAGCAAGAAACTATTGTATATTCGTTTCTAACTATAATTTTCTTGTCACGCCCCCTTCCATCCCGACTGTTTTTAGTGTAACTATTAATGTTTTGCTAACAACAAGTACATATATTTGCCAAATTTTACAGTGATCGGTCTTAAGTTGTTCTTTTAATTTTTTTTTTAAACAAACATACTTGCGTTCAATTTATGCCACATAATTTTTTTGAGCAGTGTATGACGAGAACAACATACATAAGTGATGTGAGTGAATTTATTCATGTAAATAGAAGGCAATGTGACAGAATTGCCAATAATGTAAATACATCTTTAGTCAATATTAAAACCCATATACCCACATACATACATACGCATACATTTATATATAAATAAGTAATAAAAAAAAAGAAAAATAAAAAAATAAATATATGCTGAGTTTTATAGAGTGTGTAATTGTATTTGTGTTTGACTCACTCTCTTATCCTGAACATACTCGTATATGTACATACAGTGAGAGCAATAATTTAAATTTTTATATTTATTCGTTTCGCGTATTTATCTACAATTATAATAAAAATTGTGCTGGTTGTTGTTGTTGGTAATTTTTGCATAAAACAATATTTTTTTATTTTTTCAGTTTCAAATTGTTATTAAAAGGAAATATGAAAAAAAAAAATTCGAGTCAAATCGAATAATTTTTACTGCGGGACATTAAAAATGTCATCACAAATTGAAAAAGAAAGCAAACTCGCTTAACATTGGCTCTATAAAATGTAATTTTTCATTGAAGAAATTATAAAAGGGATGGGTGGTAGGTACTCTTAATTTTATTTTAAGAAACTTTTTTTTTTTTGAATTTAGTGCATATGATTCATTTGATGCGGGGACATCATGATTCTCAATGGAGTACTGAATTGTGGTTAACTTAGTGAAGTAGAGTGCTAGTCTTTTAGTGCGGATATCGTGGGTTTGATCCCAAGTAGAGACTCTGATCTGTTTCGTCATTTTGTTCTTAATTACTTATAATTATAATTTATCTTGGCATTGGATTGTAATATACGACTATAACTAAATACTTAATTTTCTTGAGCAGCTCAAATGTCCAAATTTTTGTTTTTTTTTAGTTTTTAGTCATAATGCAAAATATTACAATTTACATGAATTTTTCCAACTTATAACAGCTGATATAAGATATTTATTCAGTAGATATACGACCTTAAGGAGGTCATTTACATCAATGTATGTTATTCCAAAGAAGCCGTGTATGAACTCGTTGCCAAATGTATTAAGGCGACAGCAAACTAGGGCCAAACCACAATAGAAAATATTCGAATAATGTAATATCTGTTTATATGCCTGTTATACGCTGGGAAGATAACAGCTAACCTACTTAGTGAAGATGCTCACCACTAAAAAACAACATCCACCGACAGATGGGGCATTTGCTATTGATCATTCAAGAGTGAAGGTATAACAGTGGCCTTTGAGTGGTCAAATTAATAGAAACTTCCCAGCAGAAAATTTTTTAAATTTGGAAGCAATAAATAAAATTGTAAGCAATAATGGAAGCATTATATTATCTATAAATATATAAAATTGAATGTGTGTTTGTTTATTTGTTTGTTTGTTTGTTTGTTTGTTTGTACCTTATAGGAGACCAAACCACTTGACCGATCTTCCTGAAATTTTCACAGCATTTAACTTGGACTCTGGCATGATTAATAGGGTACTTTTTTTCGACCACGCCCACTTTTACGCCCACTTTTTTAAATTTATGTAATTGTTCCAATGTAGATTTTAACAGATTTACTCCAAATTGTATACACATTATACTCCAGGCGAGGTAGAAATACGTTTTGTAGTCGCCGTGGTCTAGTGGTTAGTGTGTTGGCTTACTAAGACAAGGGTCCTGGGTTCGACTACAGGCTCTGACATCTTCAAAAAAAGAAATATGAAAAAAATATTTCTTTCGGTGACTACCTCTCAGCAGTCTTCTGGCAAAAGCTCTGAGAGTAACTAATTGCCATGAACAAGCTTCTCAAGTCTATCGTTCGGAGTCGACATTAAACTGTAGGTCCCGGTACTCATGGATAAAAATTGACACACACAAGATGAGTGCTGCGAGAAGCTAGGCCGTAATCCTGACACAGGGTTGTAAAGGCCAGTTATGTATGTATGTATGAGGTAGAAATACACATTTTTTACGCCACGCCCCCTTTTACGCCCCTTTTCACGACAAATTTTATTTGAAAGTTTTAAACTTTTTGTTCTATATACAAATTTGGTGCTTCTTCACTACGTTTATTAACGACTTTACCTCAAATTTAAAATATATTTGAATTAAAATAGTGGGGTAGCCTCACTTTCTTTCTTCCACAACTGTCTGCAAAATATATAAATACTTTTAATTTTATTATATAACGAGGAGGTAGCGAAGCACACCGGGTTCAGCTAGTTTTTTATACATTAAAGCTTCCAAATATGCTACAGGATAAGGTATCATTTTAAATTTTTGTAATATTTGCTTACTGGTTGCAATAAATTTGCATTTCTATTGCATTTAGCGGCTCATTTCTGTTGGGGGGTTGTGGCATAGTGGTAGAGCGCTCGCACAGAAACTCACACGACCAAGGTTCAATCCCAGCGAAGGACGAAATTATAAAAATAAAAATTTGCGACTTTCTAAAAATTACAATTTAAATTAAAAATTAAATTTAAGAAAAATAAGAGGTTCCCCCTCCCCCCCCAGCAAGACCATCAGCAAGAAATCGCCCCCTGACATTCCTAATCCATTCCAGCAGAAACCAATGATCAGGAGTACAGCGCCACCTTCTGGGAAGACAACAGCTAATCTACTGAAGACGCTCACCATTCACATTTGACATCCACCGACAGATGAGGCAATTGCTGTTTGATCATTCGAGGGTGAAGGTATAACACTGGCTCTTGAGTGAACAAATTTTCAGCAACTTGTTTCATCAACAATAAAAGGCGCAATATATACAAACATCTATGAAAAAAAACCTATCAGCCATCTTCACATTCCAATACAATGCACTGCATGAGTAGGGGTTTACCCCTGAGTATTGGAGGAGGAGTCTTAGAAACAGCCCAAGAAGTGATTGAACTCCAACTTGTGCTTTTTCACGAAAAAAACTGTTTATCTCCTTTTTAATGACGGCCATAGGGAAGGGAACATTCGAGTAGGAAGTAGCAGACTTCACTCCCCGGAGAGGCGTTCCTAGCAAGCACATCCACCTTCTCACTCCCGTTGATATCCTTATGACCTGGAACCCAGACCAAAAAAATACTGCAAGCGTCCCAAACAAGCTTGAGATATTTTCAATTGAATAAACTGAGTGGTAATGTGAAATTCATGATTTATATCGCATAACAAGATGCCTTTAATGTCAGATACGGATTCAAACCGAAACTGCACTACTTTGTGTTCAGATTTTTTATTTTTTTTTGCATTTTTCTTTAATTTCTATTCTGTAGTAGTTCCGTGTCTCAAACCTCACAATATGTCAACTACTGCCATATGTTTTAAAAATTAAAAAACAAAAAATAAATAAATAAAAAACCTATGGAATAACTTTTTTTTTTTTAATTTGTGTACAAAAAACAACTAAACTGTTGGGCATTAATTAGAAACAAAAAAAATAAAATTTTTTAGCTTTTTGTATAAAATGCGATATTCAAATATTTGAATACAAAACAGCTACTGTTGTGTTTTGTTAGGATTAATTAGAAAAAATATATAAAAATTTATATATTTCTAATATACGAGTATTTTTCATTTTCATTTTTTTTATATATTTTATTTAAATTAGTTTTTCCAATCAGTTTTTTAACGCCATGTCAGTAGTTGAAAAACAAATTTGGTTTTTTCTTTTTTAATTTCTTATTTGTTTTTATAGTTTCAAATAAAATTAAATGCATTTTACAGAGAAGAACTGCATACAAATTTTTTGATTTATTTAAAATGATTTTGAATGTATTTTTTATCATATTTTGCTTCTGTTTTACTGATTTTTTTATGCTGTTTTACGATTAATTTTCTCGGGCAACTTTGCCGCCTCATTGCTGATTTCCTCAAATTCAAATATCAACTATTTTTCATTTTATTTGATTCGATTTTTTTGTTTTTTATAAATTTATTTATTAAAAAACATAAATTAATTGTAATATGTTTGTTTATTGTGGTTGGTTTTCCCATTCCATTTAATATTTCATTCATTTCATATTTTAAATTGCTTATACGAGTATGTACGAGTGCTTTATGCCTGCGGCAATTTTATAATGTGTCCCAAATGTATGTTTCATTATTAATACTAATTGCGTTCGTTATTGCCAGATCAAATGCCTTGAAAAGAGAGAAAAAAAAAGAAATTTACCAGAAGGGTTCTTTTTGGGGTGGTTAGAGACGCATTAATACAGATTCTTACTCGTGTGTATAGTTTACTCGGCCCCTACACTCTTTGCTTTCTGTAAATATTATATGCCAACTTTAATAATTCTGGCAAAATTATATTCAAAAATTAACATCAGCAACATAATTTTGTTGCTATTCTCTTGTTGTCGTTGTTGTTATTGTTGTCATCATATAAATATTTCGTTTCATTTGCAACCCAATTGTCAATGTTTGGTTGGAGTGTTGTTGTACGAGTATTTATGTTACCACTGCCTATTGGCTGTCTGTTCGGTTGGCACTTATGTTGACTTTTGCTATTACTTTTGTTGTAAATGTTAGTGTTGCTGTTTTCTTCAACCACAATTAGCTGAGAAGTCAAGACCTTTTGGCTAAACATACATATTTGTGGCAGTGTTTATTGTCATACTTTCCAAAAAGTGCTCTTGATAGTTGTGGTAAAACATGGAAGAAATTGATGTTTCTTTTTTCTCTACTTCTGTAGGAACAGTGGGTCCTGTTAGAAATTTTATTATAAAATTAAAAGTTAAAATTTCAAATGCATATGGAAACGGTATTTAAATTGTATTTTTTATTGTTCTATAACATACATACATACACACTTAATTGGCGATTACAACCCTGTGTTAGGGTTACGGCCTAGCTTCTCGCGGCACTCATGTTGTGTGTGTTAATTTTTATCCATGAGTACCGGGACCAACAGTTTAACGTCAACTCCGAACGACAGATTTGCCAGAAGATTGCTGAGAGGTAGTTGCCGAAAGAAACAATTTTTTTATATTTCTTTTTGTTTCAAGATGTCAGAGTTATGATTTTAACCCGGCGCTAAGCCACACACTAATCACTAGAACACTGCGAGTACGTTGTTCAATAAACTAAATTGTTCACTAAACGAAAAACAATTTGCAAATATCATTAAATTCTGTGACGTGGCTGATAAGGTGTTCTTTTTGCAGTTTAGCGGTTTGAGTCGGAGTCAAAACTATTTTGTGCCTAATTCACAGTCCTGACAGGAACACTGTTGGAATAAGTTTTTTTCAATAAATCTGGCCATATGGCATCAATTTTTGCTTCCATATTAGTTTCCAATGCTTCTAGAAATGTATTTTTGAAATGTATTTTATTTTCTCCTTCATTGGGATTTGAACCTCGTTTGTTTGAGTTTCTGTGCACGCACTCTAACCACTATACTACCTGTTAATCCTAAAACGGAGAAGGTATTCTTTGAACTTCGCAAATAGATTTATATTTTTTAAAGTAAATTTCCTCAATATTTCCGTTATTCTGGCATTGTACGATTTACGATAACGCACTTTACTCAACACTAATATCAATACAAAAAATACTCAAGAAGTGAAAAGCATTGTACGTTCTATAGCTTTTTGAATTGGAATTTTCTATATACTTTTTACATATGGTCGCCGTAGTCTAGTATGTAGTTTGTGGGCTTACTAAGCCAAGAGGTCTGGGTTCAAATCAAAGAAAGAAATATGAAACATTATTTCCTAATAGCCTTTTGGAAAAGTCTGATTGCTACGAACAAGCTTCTTAGGTCTGTTGCTGTACTCATAGATAAAAAGTAACGCACATAATATGGCTGCTGTGAGAAGCTAGGCCGTAACTCCGAAAAAGGGCTGTAATGGCCAGTTACGCATGTATATATGTACTTTTTTCACTGCTTTATTTATTGTTAAGAGAAATTTATCAAAATTGCAGTAGACATTATTATGATTTTCTGACTCTTTTTATTTTCTATTTCTATTTAATCCTTTTTGTATTTCTTTTGAATATTTATGATTTCCAACCCATTATTTTTTTATAGTAAGATACTCTTAATACACAGGCGTTGGCAAAAGATTATATGGTATAAATCTAATATATAAAATTCTCGTGTCGCGGTGTTTGTTGCCAAACTCCTCCTAAATTACTCGACCGATTTTCATGAAATTTTGTGTGCATATCGGGTAGGTCTGAGAATCGGCCATCATCTATTTTTCATATCCGTAAATGTTAAGCTGACCCTCGCCAAGGGGAAATTTATGCCTCACCTAAATAACGTGCTGACTTCGTTGAAAAATTAAACTACAATAGATAGATCAGCGTACCGTAAAGCATATATGGTACCCCTAAATGTAAAGGTACCCGCCCCAAGGGGAAATTTATGCCTCATATAAATAAAATATCGACGTTGATGAAATTTTCAGCTAGATAATATATATCTTCGTACCGTAGAACACATATGGTTTAGGTGTTTTTTACTAAGCGGTACTCAGAGGGGGCAATACAGGGGATATTTCTCCCTATAGCAAACTATCAAACTGAAGTACAGAAAATGGCGGATAATCATTTTTTAAAATTATTAATAACGCAGGGATTGATTTGCTCATATCAAGGTTGACTTTTAGAGTTCGGTGAAGATTATCAAATATAAAAAAATGTTTCCTAAAGCAAATTTATGTGGCAAAACAACGTTTGCCGGTCAACTAGTGTTTCTATAAGAATTTTATTATTATATTCACAAAATTATTTAAAAGAATATTTAAAAAAAAACTAAAACTAATTGCTTTTAGCGACAAGTTTGTCTCTGTAGCTATTTGGTTCACACTTAGCCAACTCAACAGTAGACTTTTTTCCAAATAATGGCTAATACTGTTATACTTCTCTTCCATAAACTTTTGATTCGTTTTGTTCACAGTAGAAGTATCAGGTTATAGTGTGGGTTTATGGCCGTGTAGACCAGTGGAAAGTGTGCTGGTCTGTTAGTGCGATGGTAGTGGGTTCAATTCACGGCAACTTTCTAAATAGTAACACTTTTTTCGTTTAAAGCTTGTAAGCAAATAATCCCATAATTATGTATTCTTTGGTGAGCGGGTATTTCATTCGTTAGCATTTAACTTAAACCACTGTGCAACAAAAACAATTTCAATATTGTTTTAAATGGGAGGTTTGTGGGTCGAATTATTTTTGTCGACTGTTGGCAACTCATCTCAGTTTAGTGTTTATTTGTATTGTATTGTACATATAATTTTCTAAGTAGTTTACAAATACAAACTCATTCTAAAACACACAAATTGATAACTAAACCACACTTACAAGTATACACTGGCATACAAGAGTGCCCTTTACTTTTCTTTATAGATTTGGCAATTAAAGGACACTTGTTTTAACACATACTAACACGCTAAGACATACTTACACACGCAAACACTTTAAAAGGAACACGTTCTTATATAGGCAACATGAAAATGAGAGAAACGGTCTCATTCTGATTAGAAATGACATTAATTTAAAACTTAAGTGTTGACAGTCAATCAATCATTTTTTTTTTATTTCTATTTTTCTAAGTGATTGTTGTTGTTTTCGCTCGAAATTAGTACCGTTTAAAAATACTCGTAATGTAGACTAAATTTTTACTTGAAGGCTAAATATGTTTTTAGTTGTAATTAAGTTATGCAAAGTTATTGACCTCTTTTTTTTGTCTCACCGACTTTGATAATCAGAATTAGTTTTTGTGGAATTGTTTTTTAAATCTCAAACTAAGTGCAAGGCAATTATTTAATTTATTGCTGAAAATTAAGTAAAATGAGTAGCTAAGAAAGGCATTGACATTATTAGGACGCTATAGAGGACTGTCAGCTGCCATCAGTCGACGACCAATCTCCATCTAAGCTAATAAATATAAAACGCAGGATTAACAAAAGACGAGACGAAATATAAGTCGAATTGAATATTTGTGCTGTTCTGTTTAACAATGGTTATGATATTCAGTTGTAAGAACAATGGTCGCTCCATATAACCGCCTAGAAACCTCTTTCTGAAATACATTGTAGTATGAGAGTTGCCAAACATTTGTTTGATAACTCATTCCTTCGGTTTGATTTTATTGTAGGTATTGTTGGGGATTTTTTTTTTCCCAACTGCAAAGTGAACGTTAATCGTCTAAACAGTTCATATTAATGTATTTGCAGTAATTAAAGGATAAATAAATAAACAAATCAGCCTGGGTAAAGTTAAAAAAATTGTTTTCCAAAACCTTAGGGAACATTTCTGTCATAAATTAGCCTCTACACTAAAGGTCATATAATAAATAAATTATTAATGAAACATAATTAAAAGCGTTTTATTATTGTCATTATTGTTACTATTTGCTGTCGTTATAAATAAATTTTTATATTTTTATTGTTATTTCTGGTTTCTTTTTTTTTTTTTTGTTTATGTTTTTGTTTTTGTGACAATATAGTTTAAATGTCAATATGTTGGCGTAGGCTCGAGGGCAATATTTTATACGCCATTAATGTTGTTATTGCTATTGTTAAAATATTGTTGCTGATTAAAGAGAATCCCTTGTTTTTTGTTTTATTTCATTTTATTAACTCGAGAATATTAAACAACAACAACATCATCATCATCAGCAGCGTCATCATTTATTCTATGGGGGAAAGCGTTAATTTTCATAAATTTTTATGTTTTAAATTAAATGAGTGTAAAAATATTATTTTTTATTTAAAGAAAAAATATAAAAAAAATATTGTAATTTCTTTTAATGCTTTATTATAGGGGTTATTTTTGTAAAATATTTATTTTTAAAATTTTGTTTATTTATTATTTAAATTATGGTTTAACTTTTACATTTGGGATGTTTTTATTTGAATAACAAGAAAAAGAAAAAAATAAATACAAGGGGAATATTTTAAACATGATAATCCATTTATATAATTTAATTAATTAAAAGCAAAATAAAATTTATATAAATTGACCACAAATTATTTTTACATGCAATATTCAAAGCAACGTATTTGTAATCTAATCATTGGGGCAGCAATGAAAAGCTCTTATAATAATAGAGGGTTACAAGTTAAACAAAATAGTAAATAAATAAATAAATGAAATAGAAAATAAAGATTATTTTTAATTTAATTACGTACTAGGAGATACAAATTTTATTTGCCATTTTATCATGCATGTAACAAGAGTATGACTGTGTTAGGGTTGTTCAGAAAAAAAAAAATACATCGATGTTTTTTCCAATGCGATGTATGGTAAACTTACATCGATGTTTTACTATGTATCGAATAAAAATATCGATGTTTTCGATGCATCTTATCAAATTTTTGGTTCAGAGTTTGTAAAAATAATATTTTATTAATCCTTTTAGGCTGCACTCTACTTCTTTGCTGTTTTATAACTGATGAAGCTCTTGAAAAAAGCCTGACACGGAACTGACCACAAGTCTTAAGTTTTCTTACGCTATATTGTATAAATTGGGGGTTTATATCTTATAATCGGCATATACTTCTAAAGAGTTTCAATTAAATCGACTTACAGGAATAAGTAAATACACAGAGAACTCGTCAGACAGGCTTTCTTCATTTCTATTTGTTTTCCAATTTTTTGTTACTAATTTGCGATAATGGCTCCAAAGACTACAGTTGCTTGTTAGGTTATCTGAAGTATCAGAGCTCCACTAGTCTGTTAAATCTTTTGCTATCATCTCTAGAACTTTTCCAATGGCTTTTGAACAAGCAATTGGTTTTACAAAATTTATTTTTTTGAATTGATATAATTTTTGTCATTTAATTTTCCTAAGTGTAAATCCGTGCTAACGAACTATATGCAAATATAGATTCACATGAATATCTACATAAAATGTTATCACTTTGTCCAATTTGTTTATGATTTGCAGATAGTATCGATAACTAGGTATTCTTATTGAATTATATCTTATTCAAATCCCAGCAAAGGTAAGAAATGAAAAGATAGTTTCCCCTCCCACTTTCAAAAAGACTATCTGTAAAGAAACCGCTCCCCTACATTCCACTCTATTCCACCTTAACCAATGTAAAAAAAAAACCAATAATCAGGAGAAAGCGCCACCTATTGGGAAGTAGCAGATAACAGCTAAACCTACTTAGCGAAGACACTCACCACAATCAATGGTCAATTTACAGCAATTTTCCAAAAATCCAAAATTCCAAAAATTCTAATACAATGCACTGCTTTTAGTAGGGGTTTACCCCTAAGTATTGGTCTCAAATAAAAAAATAAAAAAACAAACTTAAATCAAATTTACACAAAAATTTACCCTTAAACTTAATCCCATTAAAGACCTCTACAGTGTAGTCAGATTTATCCGCAATATTGGGAATTTATTTCTGCAAAGGGGATGGTTGGTTGGTTGGTTGGTTTACGTGGCCGCTGTATACAAGCGTCAAATAGAATTATACGACACCATTTTGAAAATACGACACCATCAGTCCGCCAGATTGGGGTATCGAAGATATCTTCCTCATCAATACTAGATATCTCGGCAATATCCTGTAATAATCCTATACCAAGAGTATCATGACGTCGCCTAAAGAGTACCGGGCAAATCTAAAGGAAGTGCCCAACTGTCTACTTCTTCTACGCATCATCGCAACTACGACGGGTATACAAATTTGCATTTGGGAAAGGGGATTTCATAAGGGATAACTAAACAATTTTTGAGTAATATTGCCTTATTTATATATTTAATTACATCTTTTGACTCCAACTTTATTATATAAAATTCAATATAAATTATGGAAGGTTATATTAAAAATAATTCAGCATTTTACTTACCTAGCCACCAAACTTTATATATGTATGTATATAAAAAAAAAATTTTTTACTTTTCTAAAGTATGTACATGTAAGTATATAAAGTAAATCTACATTTAGTTGGAGATTTTCAGAGATGAACAATGTTTAAGGGAATTTTGGGTATAAAAATTTCAAAATCAGGAATAAAAGCTAGAAACAATCTGACAATCCTGCACCTCTAAGTAAAAATAATTCTTAGTTTCTAAGAAACAATAAGAGATATTCTTACCACAAAGAATGACAATTTGTTGATTAATGTGAGAGCTGAGGTTAATTCTACTGACACAAGTGAGTTGAAAAAATGACACAAAAACTTTGAATTGAAAAATACAAATTTTTATCCTTTTCAATTATTCAAATCTGACTAAATGAGTATATTTTGCATGTCAATCATTTACTTATTTAGTCCTAAAATATATATAAAAAGCAAAAAAAAAAATTGAAAAAATCACATTTTAATGCCTTTTCCATAGGACCATTATAAGTATCACTTTCATTTTGAATTTATTTCCTTTAAATTTGTGTGAATTTCTCTGCAAAAGAAAAACACACATTTTTTTTTGTTAAAAAAATATCCGTAAGGCAGCAGAGCAATATGTGGGTATTACTTGAATAAATGTTTAAGCATTGAACAACAATTCTATATTTGTTCTTGTGTTTGTTGAACACTGATTTGTTTACACAATTCGCATAAATGTCACATAAGTGTCATTTATTATCGATACTTTTATACAAACAGATTTTCACTTAAAATATAATTTAAATCGTCCTTTGGGGCACTATTTACTAACTACCAAAATAACAATACATTCTTCTTAATATGCCCATTGGAGGACTCTTTTGAGTTGTTTTATAACTTTGAAGTCTAAATACGATTTTTATTGTCAAATTGATCTTTAAATGGTCGAACTTTTTTTCAGACTTTTTTTTCTAGTTTTTTTTTTCAGTTTTGTTTTTGTAACATGTAAACGTATAAAGAAATCAATGATTTTTATTTTGTGGTATCCTTTAGTTTGCCTCAAAGCTGTAAAGGGTGCTTTAAAATTAAGAAAGGAAAGTAGTTTAAAAGTAGACCTACGAACATGCATAAGTAACATGGAAGATTACAGAATACAATTTTGTTTTTTCTTCATTATTGGAAATATGAAATAAGACTTAAAGCCGAAATTAAAACAAGGTCCCAAATAATTATAAAGTTTTTATCGCCTATTCTTTCCTCGTCATACGATTTCGGAATTGGGGCTGTGTAAAACTTTCTTGCAAACGCCAGTGTATCCATGACTGGAATTCGTCTAATAAAGCCATCATTTGTTGTTTATAAGGCTCATTCAACAAATAAATCTAATATATAAAGTTCTCGTGTCGCCAAACTCCTTCGAAATTGCTCGACCGATATTCTTGAATTTTATGTGCATATCGGATAGGTTTGAGAATCGGTCAACATCTATTTTCCATACCCCTAAATGTTAAGGTGACCCGCCCCAAGGGAAAATTTATGCCTCACCTGAGTACCGTATGGAATTCGAGGAAATATTAAACTAGATAAATGTGCGTACCGTACAGCATATATGGTTTATTTTATTTAAGTACTCAGAGGGGGCGGTACAAGAGTATTTCTCTCTATCCCCAACGAACAAACTGATTTTGATTAAATTTTGTTGGTGTCTTAACGCAACTTTAGATTAACAATGTAAATTTTCACATCTATTTTTTATACCCCTAAATATTAAGGTACCCGCCCCAAGGGGAAATGTATGCCTCACCTAAATAACGTATCGACATCGATGAAGTTTTAAACTAGATATGCATGTATTTTTGCATACCATAGAACACATATCGTCGCAAGACTTAGAGAACGCTGTAACTGAAAAAAATTCGAAAATAAGTTTTTTGCATCACTATTATCAGAAAAAAAAAAAATTCGCGTCGATTGGTCCCGGTCCCAGATTTCTACGATGAAAATAAATTTATTTACGCCGTCTGCGTTTTGAAAAATACCAGTGTCTGTTTTTGTGCTCTGGTGAACATTTTAGGTTTTGTCAGTTACAGCGTTCTTTAATTCCATCGACGATATGGTTTACGTTTTTTTAAGAAGTACTCAGAGTGAGCGATACAGAGAATAGAAAATTTCTCCCTATCCCCAACTATCAAATTGAACTGCCGAAAATGGCGGATAATCATTTATTAAAATTATTAGTAATGCAGATATTGATTGCTCATATCATATATTGACTTTTGCAGTTCGATGAAGAGTATCAAATATATTTAAACTAAAAAAAAGTTTCCTAGAGCAAAACAACGGTTGCCGGCTTAACTAGTATACATATAGTTGGATCAAGTAAAACATTGAATTGAAATTGACAACAATTAAATATTTAACTAAAATCAAACATGAAACTATTTCTTCAACATTCGTTGTCCATGATCATTAGCTTTTGATTGTTTGTTGTGTCCATAGAGAAACAAATCTCATTAATATTTGCAATTATCCCAGAAATATACCGATGTTTTAACGAACTGTTGTGACATAAACATTTGACGATTGACTTGTTTTTTAACTACTGTAGCAGATAAGTGTAACGTGACTCGAGTTCTTCTTATTTCATAAGTTTTTTACATTTGATGATTTCCAACCACTGACTTTTAAAGCGTCATAGCAGCACATTCAAGTATAAAATTATACCCACAATTTCAAAATAAGATTAAGGCCTAATGGAATGAAACCAAGCCCCAAAAGGAAGTGAAATCAGACCACAAAACATGCGATTTCGCTGTAAAAAACTGAGTTATATACAGAGATTTTGTATATTATTGGACTTCAAGCTGTCCACAGGATTATAAGCCCTAGTATAGTAATCACACGGCTAAAGCCTGGTATTGAGTTCAATTTTGTGAAAAAAGTTTAGCTACATTTATTTTTCCATTCGAAAAATTTGACATGCAACATATATCCCTAAAAGCCTACCTTTATACACAACAAATGACACAGTTCAACAAAATATTTTTTTTTGTTGCTTTTGACAAGAACAGAGTACTACTTTTGAAGCATTATTTCACAAACATTTCGTACGAAACATTTTTATATGCAATTTGATAGCTTTTCGTACGAAATGTTGTACTCAATACCAGGCTTAAGCCGTGTACATTTGTGAAAGGATTTACTGCACCGAAGCCGTATAAGTGGTATAGACTTTGTAGCCCTTGTAACACAACCTACTGCCGGTTATTATTCAACAAAGTCCACAAGCTTTTTCAACAGTGCTGTAACCCATAACTTAATGCATCGCTGTTCTTTGGCTCATCTAAAATGCATTCATGTTATACTCTCAAACATTTATCAGATATTTCTACCTTGTTATTTTTTTCATATAAGCATAGACATTAACCACAAACTTTATTAAATAATTCATACATAACTGGCCTTTACAACCCTGAGTCAGGATTACGGATTAGCTTCTCGCAGCATTCATGTTGTGTGTGTAAATTTTTATCCATGAGTACCGGGACCTACAGTTTAATGTCGACTCCGAACGACAGACTTGAGATGATTGTTCATGGCAAGTAATTACTCTCAGAGCTTTTGCCAGAAGACTGCTGAGAGGTAGTCGCCGAAAGAAATATTATTATTAAATAATTCAGCCCGGTAAAAATCAACAAAAAAAATTTTGAAATCCCAGAAAAGTTAAATTTCTTATTTCAATTAAAAATTGTCGTAAATATTGTCACACTCTTTACAAACCCTTGTCATTCGTTTTGTTTTTTGTTTGTGTTTTTTCTTTTTTTTTGCTCTTAAAGTGGTTTTTGATTGCGTGAGTGTATGGCAAAGAAGTTCGAAATATTCGAATGAAATGACCCTTTTTTTTCGTTGCTCTTTTTATGTCTCTTCTGTTGGCTACTGTGAAAAGGTTGTTGCCATCTTTGATATCCCCCAAATACCCATTGAATGTCAATATCGATTTTGAATGGGATATTGACTTCTTCTTATACTTACAATTCTAACCAATAATGGGATATTGTTATTGGGCAAGTGTGTATGTTTGCCTGTCTAAATCCTTCTTTATTATTTCGTCATTGTCCTTCTGTCTTTTGATTACAGCTGCTATTATTGTAGTTGTTCTTGTTGTTGTTATTGGCCAGTTAGCAGTCATTGGTTTGATTAATTGCTCAGTTGATAGAAGGAAAATATTTTACTTTTCCATTTTCCACACTGAAAAACGTCTTGTGAAAAGAAAACAGTAGAGAGAGAGAAGAAAAAAAAAAGAAAAACTGGGACAAAATACTTCTGATATAAGATTAGAATGTTAACAACCCTCTTTTATAAATAATTGCCCATGAAAATCGTTGTTAAGAAAATTTGTTTTGCTGTTGCTGGCCTGGTTTTTTGTCATTGAAATTGTAATTTGAGGAGCATCACTCACCCAATTGATTTCGTTGATTGTTTAATTATAAGTAATAAATTTAGAAAAAATCTAATATATAATACGTATATATGTATGCATCTATGTATGTATGTATATAGTATTTAAGATTGAAAATAAAAATGATTAATGAAACAATTCTTAAAAAACAAATGCTAGAAGTAAACTTTTACACGCTTCTGATGAAATTAAGAAGTACGAATAAACTTAACCCGACCAGTCATATGGAATTTGCCAGTTCTCTTAAAGTTTCGAAATTTAAAAACATTTTCTAAAACACAGCTGAGCTAACGTTTAAAATGCATTTTTAATATTTTCATAAAATGTTTACCATTTGCTGATTTACACTCATGCCATCCATACAGTTTAGTTCTTGCATTTATGGTAAATAGCTCTGAGTGTAACTGATTATCATGAACAAGCTTCTCCAGTCTGTTGTTCGGATTCCCGCTACTCATATATAAAAATTCACATACAAAGTATGTGTGCTGTGAGGAGCAAGGCCGTAACTCTGAAAAAAATTGTAATTGCCCTGAAAGTTCTTTTAATATTATATTAGCTGATCGTTGTCTTGAAAACAAGCAACAAAATATTGTGGCTTCCGATATTTGATTTGTTGTTGTGCTCCCGACTGTGTAAAACCAAAATGTTCTTTTGTAATAGCTTTCACATTGTCCATGATTCTTCAAGATTCATATAAAAACTCTTCTTAATAGTATTAAATCCAAAAGATTTGGAAATTCTAAATTATAGTACTCGTATACATGTAAAAGCTATGTCATATAATTCTGCACGGAATACATCCTTTAAAGAATATGAATTAAAAAATGAAGAAACAGAAAAGAGCGAATAAACTAAGTACACAACAATCAAAATGTGTTTAAATCAGATTAAAAACGTAACGTGCTTTAAAATTGGTTCCTCCAGCTATTTGTAGTTCTGAATAGAAAGTAAAATGGTTTTTTCTCCCTTTTATGCATCAAAATACTCGTAATTTTTATAATTTAATTTTATTTAAATTTAAAAATGATTTTGAATTTTTTTATTTTTTATTTTTTCTTTGCATTGTTTGTACTCGTATGTCGGTCGGTACATTGCTGGTACTGCCATGTTGTTACTCAACATACAATATTGTTTGTTTCGTTGTTTCGTTGCTTCTTGTTGTGTTAGAGAAACATTTTCGTTTTAATTTTCAATTTTTCCCTATTGAAATTTCGTATTCACTGAACAGTACAGAGCGTATAATATGAGGATGAACATATTTTTCTTCAATTTTATTTCTTTTTTTTGCATTTCAGCAAAACACAGCATTGAAATGCTGTTGAATTATGTTGAAATTTAATTATTATCCTTATAAGAAAAAGTGCAACAACAGCAGCAACAACAACAATAATAAGGACAATAAGATTTAAAAAGAGAAAAAACAGCAACGAACGCAAAAGCGAAAGCATCAGCAACAATACCAATTGCCTCTTCATCGACAATGCAACAGAAAAAAAATAGTGGAAAAAAAATATGCAACGAATCTGAAAATGTTTTCCCATACGCTCCAATTAGTAATGCAACTAAACAGAAAAGTCTAACAATATGCTGGTAAAAGTCGACTATGTCATTGCAACACATATTGCAAAAGACAAAAGAACCAAAAAACCAAAAAACCAAATTTGTTCAAGTTGCTTGTGCGCAACCAACAAATTAATTTGTTCCATACAAAATCTGTTTTTTAAGTTAAAGAACAGAAGCGCATTTGGCTATAATACATATCGTCGCAAGAATTAAAAAACCTGTATGAAAGTAGAAAGAAGACGCTGGTATTTTTCAAAAAGCAGACGGCGTAAGTGAATTTATTTTCATCGTAGAAATCTGGGACAGCGACCAATCGACGCGTATTTCTTTCTGATAAAAATAATGTAAGAAAACGTATTTTCGATTTTTTGTTAGCTACAGCGTTCCTTAATTCTTGCGACGATATGTGCTTAAAAACCTTAAAAGTTTGGTTTTGCTTTCTTGGAGGATAAAAACAGCCTGTTTTTTAAGTGACACGATCTCTTGGTCACCGTGATTGGTCTAGTAGTTAGTGTGTTGGCTTACTAGGAGGAGAGCTCCGGTTCAAGCTTTGGCTCTGACATCTTGAAGCAAAGAAATATGAAAAATATCTCTTTCGGCCACTACCTCTTAGCAGACTTCTGGGAAAATCTCTGTGGGTAATTGATTGCCATGAAAAAGCTTCTCATATCTGTCGTTTGGAGTCGACTTTAACATGTAGGTCCCTGTACTCATGGAAAAAATTAACACACACAACGTGAGTGCTTCAAGAAGCTAGGCCATAATCCTGACACGGGGTTGTAAAGACCAATTATGTATGTATGTATGTGATCACATAAAAAAAATCTTTTTTTTATTACTACTTTTCAAGCAAAAATTAAAAAAAAACATCAAATATATGGGAGATCAAATTCTAACCTCCTTCTCTTCACTAATAAATTACTAGCATTTAGTTCTAGATTTGGGTTAAAAACTAACTTTTTCTTCAACTGAATACCTCGTATTTAATTTTTGATAACGCATAACACTTTATGAGGAAAGAGAAAAAAACAAGGGTTGTATTTTGTGTCATCCGAAATATGCTGGAAAAGCAGTAATCAAAGTGGAGTGTTAACAGAATAGAAAAACATAGTGAATTGTTAATTCTATTAAGAAAATGCTTAGAAAAAATTGAGAATTAAATTCATTGATAGGGGTACGCATTGCTGACTCAGTCAACGTTTAGCCCTTAACGTACATTACATGAATAAATTTGCGGTTTTTCGAAAATTATAATTTACAAAATAAAAGAGAAACTGCTCCCTGACATTTTCAGTCTATTCCACCAAGAAACGAATGATTAGGAGTACAGTGTCACCTTCTGGGAAGAATTAACTATAATATATATATATATTAACGATTTAGTGAAGACGCTCACCACTTACATTAAATATCCACCGACAGATGACGCAATTGCTGTTGATCATTCAAGGGTGAAAGTATAACACTGGCCTTTAAGTATTCAAATAGTCCTACTGGCATAAGGCGCTTAACATCATAACATTAATTTATGTAGTTGTTCAACATAACCCTTAGTATTGGTCTTAAAAAAAGTAATAATTTAAGAACTTTGAGAAAACTTATTATTTATAGGGTATAAAATAGTCGCTGCTAATTTTCCAAGTTCGTTTACAAGGCGGTTTTATTGCAAAAATCAGTTTTTTTTTTCTGTGCTTCCATTTAAGATTTTATGATGGCGGTGGCAATGGCACTCACTGGCAGTGTCAGTAGCAATGGTGGTACAATCTACAATACCAGCTTTGTTATTGTAATATTGCGGAAAATACAATTACTACTACAAAAATAACAATAACAAACAGCAATTATTGCTGAAACCTATTACGAGTAGTGCAACAAAAAATGTTGCAAAAACTATTACGATGACGATGTTTACAAGATTTCGCTATGGAAACCCCAAAATTAACAGCAACAACATTTAAACGTTATAGCTGATTGTTTGTCACGGCTAATTTTGTTGCCATTAATATTATTAAAACGTTTGTTGTTGCTATATTCTATTGTTGCTATCATCGATGTTCTTACGGTGTTGTGTTGGTTACAAAGTAGAGAATATTAATCAAAAAGTTACAAATCCATTGAAACCACAACACAATATAGTCACTAATTGGGTTGGATGGATAGGATGGGATGGATAAATATTATGAAAATTTAGCAAATATGGCTAAATGGAAAATTTTGCATAAAATTTTGCATAAAATTCTTTTAAGAAGATTTTAAGATTAAATTACCTTTAAGCTAAAAAAAAAGAAAACACAATAGACAGTATTTTAATGCAAAGAAAACAATTAAAATTTCCATATAATGCATAGAAATGCTTCTAAATTTAGTCCAATTAAAAATCATTAATTATAAAGTGGGTGGAATTGGACAAGTGGCGATGGTACATGGTAGTCTCTATTTTTAAGATTTTAGATCTATGGTTTGAACCCGCACATCCTGCCTAGTAAGCCAGCACACTAACCACTAGACTAGGGCGACTACCATACATGGGAATCATGAAGTAATGTTTTGATGACAATTATTTGCCAACTGCCGTTTTGATCAAACTTTTTGATTATTTGATGATTTGGCAAAACGGATTGAATAAATGACTACTAAACTGAAAAATGTAATTTCAAGAAAGTGGCCATTATTAACTGCCAAAGTTCAAAAATTCCTAGTGGAAGACCTATGGAGATATCTGGCTACTGAAATACATATCGTGTTGCGGGAGTTTATATGCTCTATCCGCTATTTCATATTATTTATATATCTCGAGTTAATGATGCCTCTTTAGGTTTTAAAGTCTGCAATCCGTTTTCGGATATCTCGTCCAGTTTCAGAGATAAATAACCGAATTCGGATTGCAGATTTTAAATATTTTGGTGTCAAAAACCTGAAGTGTCATCGTTAACTCCAGATATATAAAATGGCTTATAGAAGACATAAATTCCCGGACGACGATATGTACAGTGTACACATATATACATACATAAATTGAAAGCTCTAATTAAATAATAAATCTTGTTTGCGTATTTTTGAAAATTTTGGTTATTTTTTTAATCTTTGTCTGAGCAAAATTAAATACTGGTGACACGGCTTAGGCTAGCTTAAGAGTCAGACAGAGAGGCAGATAGAGAGAGAAATCTAAAATTTTAGTCTGTGATATTTATGCCACGTACGTGTTGTTGGCCTCAATTTTCAAACATAATACTGCCAATGTTGAATCGCGCACTTTCTTTTAAAAATGTTTCCTTTTTTTGAATTGTATGCCTTTACAACGGCCAACATTAATTGCAGATGAGGCGCTTTCATTCCAGACAAATGCGTACCAGTTTTCGTTTGTAAAAATCATATCTTGCTTTTTTTTATTTTCTGACTTTCAGTAATAATATCTTTGTGCTCAACGTGAAGGCATATGCTTATGGGCACTTTTTTAGGTTGGATTTGTTCCACTAGTAAATTGGCGATATAAAACATTTGCTGTAAGAAAAATACAAAAAAAAAAAAAAAATCAAAACTGGAAAAAGCAACGAAAACAACTGCAATATCTCTAACAGCAGCAATTGAAATCCGTGTATGTTGCTTAACTACGAATCTTGTATGGCGATGAAGTGAAGGTGATAGAAATTCATCCTTTTTTTCTGCTATGGTTCCACCAAAATCCTTTCAGGATGATGGGCAAAATCACACTTTTACATGGAAATATAGTTTAACAGTTACGGCTATTTGTTAATGAAAGAAAGAAGTGAAAAGTTGGTAAAAAAAAATAACTTTTTAGACCCATACAAAATAGAAAATTCTGAAATGTTTCTTGTAGTTTCTCTCATGGTTTCAATGAATGAAATAGAGAAGACAACACGAATAAAAACAAAAGAAAAAAAAAACAAAAATTAGAATAAAATGAGACAACGTAGTATATGAGTAGTGAAAGCACAAACCGGAACTACTTTTCGTGCCACACAATGTTGCAAAATTAATTCAAATACACACGAGTGACTGACTACACAATGATTATGCGGCAAACAGGCAGACACAATGCAAATTAGTAATGGAATATGTATTTGTGCTGATTTTGTTTTAGCATCTGTGTGTATGTATGTGTGTGTATATGATTCTGTGTTTTGAAAAGTTTTACACGAATGCATGTATGTATGTATGTATGCGAACAACACGGCAATTGTTATTGCATGAGATGTTTGCAATGAAGGCATTTGCATAAACATGACGCATTACACGTATCATAAACATAAGCATACATGCACACACACTTACATACCATTACACATTCACTCATACATACATACATATGCCTATGCTTTTCACTTTCATAAAAGAATGCATAATTTTAATCTCTTTTCATTTATTTGATATTTTTTTTTCCTCCATTTTTTTACTGTTCCATTTTGACAAAAAATGTAGAAAAAAAAAATTTAAAACAAATGGAGAAAAATAGGTGGATTAACGAGCATAAAACAAAATTTAGAAATTTACAAGATGACATGACTGTCTAAAATTACATGTAAACTATGTATCTCTCTACCTGCTCATTATTCTTATGTTTTATTCTATATTAGCTTTAAAGCACAGTGTAACAATTTCGAACAATATGCGAATTAATTTATAAGCTGTGGGAGTTTAGAATTGGAGTCATGACTCGTGCATTTTTTAAGGATCTTAAAGTATTGGTTTAACAGTTGATATCATTTTTGAAGAAGCATGTCTCTATATAGAGATATAAACGATTTAATATTTAATTGGATACACTTTGCTGTAGTGCGTTTCACTACGAAATGTTAACGATAATTGCTTTGTTAAACATTTTTAACAGCAAAATAAACGAATTTAATAAAAAAATTTTGAAGAATTTTATAGAAACAAATTTTTTCAATTGTTTTATTACTGCCTAGGCCTTCGTTATAATACCTGGATTTTAAGCGTGCAGTTATACATTTCCATGGAGTTTAATATTTCTAAAACAGGCTTGTGTATACTGTGTAGATTTCCAAAAAAAAAAAAAACAAAAAATTGAAGAAAATTCAAAATCATTGTATTTTCATTGTGTACCAAGCATTTTAAGTGTTGAATTTAATATTCTTAAACAAGCAAATCATACGACAACCACATCTGAAATTCACTCACATCCATTTTGTTTTTTTTTCTGACTGAATTATGTTGCAATTAAAAGGAGGCTCTTGAAGCTTGAAATCTGACCCAATAAATCGATTTAATGCTAATTCGCAGCTCTAAGGTTTCTCGACAAGATGGCAAACATATTTGATCAGTTGAAGTATTGCATCAGGAGTTAAAACTGGACTAGACAATAGAAAGTATAAATATTATTACGTTCGAACTGCTTAACATTATCGTTTCTGTTAATCCTTTACCGCTCTCCGATAATCCATTCTATTCCACCTTAACCAATGTCAACAACAAGAAGAACGAATGATAACATGTTTTTCTGTCCCGAACAAATTGACCCACCCTAGTGTTTAACAAAAACCTTTCCAAACAAATTTATGGATAATTTTTGAAGCCTTTAAATGTGTTCCTAAGTAAAGTGTTCACAATGTTTTTGTGTTGTTTTTTCATTAATGCTGGCATATGTTTTAAAAAGAAACCAAATGAAGAAGTTTAAGAGTGTGACGTGGCTAGAATGCTGGCTTACTTTTCAAAGCAGCCCACGCTCGAACTACGCATCCCAGTAAAGAAGTGAAGAGAATAAAAAATTCCCTCATGACTTTTACACTTTATTAAATAATTAAGAAGAAGTTTATTTAACCCGCTCAAAGCGTTTCATATAAGACAACCACGGAACAAAAATTTCATTCGCAGCAAGTTTTTTTGTTTTTGTAAAATATTTGTTTAACATTTTAATAAAAATTTGAACAACAGATATATGCCAGGCCGTAACCCTGAAACAGGCCTAGCTTCTGGCAGCACCCATGTTGAGTGTGTCAATGTTTACCGGGAGTCGACTTCGAACGACAGACTTAAGAAGCTTGTTCATGGCAATCAGAGCTTTTGTCAAAAGGCTGGTAAGATGTAGTCTCCAAAAGAAGTATTTTTCCATAGTTCTTTTTTTTAAATGTCAGAGCTGGGTTTTGAACCCGGAGCTCTTGTCTAGTAAGCCGACACACTTACCACTAAACTTCAATCACAACAATTTTTTATTGACAATTATTTTATTGACAATTTGTATTTTTGTATTCTGTCATATACATTTTTTGTTTTGAATTTTCAAATGTTGTAATAGGTCCTAATTTAAATACCCCGTGAATTTCTTTGCTGCAACAGAAAATTAATTTCTTCGGGGTAAAAGCTCTAGTGCGGCAAGCCAGTCATGAAATTAAAAAAAGGCTTCAATTGAAAAAATTATCTTTCTAGAAAAGTTAGTAAATCATTTACGAAGAATTTAAAGAAAACTAACTTAGAAGTTAATGGTTTTTATTACAACCCATTTTATAAGGCCTAAAATCTCTAATCCCTACACAAAATTTACCATGGGGTGGCTGCGAATATTTATCTTCTTATTCAAGAATGCTTCTCTTAGTGACGATATATTTGCTTAAACCTCTAAATCAAAAATAAATAGCGCTTTCCTTCTGATGTAGGGCCCACAATATCACGAGTATCACAAAAATGTTTAAATTGTTTCACTGTTTGATGTGTGTGATTAGTTTTGTCATATATTCGTTTTAAATAAAAATGCATGTTTTTCTTTGTCTTCTTTGCTGTCATTTTATATGTTATTCTTATTGTTGCTACAATGTTATCATAAGGATTGTTTTTGTACTTGTTGTGGTACATGTGTGTTTCTTATTCGTAATACTGATGATGGGCTTAACACGTCACTTCAAACCAGCCTACTATTGCCTACCAACAAGCCAGCCAGCCTAGCTGTCAAAGCACCATCAACTACGTATACACATATATTTCAAATTATAAGTACATTTATATTTTTTTTAGTTATTTTGCCGTTTTTTGCTTCGTTTATTTGAAGTTTATTATGACAACTTTAACAAAAATTGTAAAATCTATTTTAGTAACAAAAAGCTGCTATGAAATCCTCGTGACATATCGTTAATATTTTGGTTGATCAACATGTTCAGTACAGTTTCTAATTTGTAGCATACTTTTTCGGACAATCTTTCCGCGAAAGTGTTTCTTATTATTTACGATATTAAAATTTAAATCGAATGTCTACAATCACTACTCTATCTTTTTCCCTTCCTATAGCATATTTTCCTCGACCAGCACAATGTAATGCATTAGTACAAAGTTATTGAGTTTAAAGTTTAAGTCTTTAACAAATAATTTATCGATATTTTCGTTTTTGTGAACTTGCCTTAAAAATACACACTGTACGCTTGAATAGAAGAACTGAAGTTTGGCGCCGCAAAATCGACCCATAAGTATTTTCTCTACTTTTACTAATAAAAACGTTAAACAAGCGAGTGTACTTATTATTTCTACCATGAAAGTACCATGTATAGATATGGATATTTCTTGAGTATGAGCGTCAACATATTTCAATGGGTATAGTTGATGTGAGATAAAGTAAGCATCTATTGGGTCTTTCATTAAAATTTAAATTAAAGAAAGCGTGAATGGCATTAATCGACATTTTTTATTCATTTTAGAAACCTCTTGATTCCATTATGTGTGTAATATTAGATCGTTCTAATGTCTGCCACGGTTACTATACGAGGGACTTATTCGAAACATCACATATTCCAATATACTGTCTAACAAATTAGTCTAAATTTGATCGATTGCATGGCTTTGAAGACCGCTGTGGATTGTGGCTTGTTCGCATATACGTGCGACTTAAGAAACCGCACAAGAAAAAATCTAACCGGATTAAATCATAAATCTCGGTGGTCAGTTCACCCCCTCGTGAAATGACTATGCCCTCAAATAGGTCGTGCAGAATATTCCAGGTGGCTTTAGCTGTGTGGTACGTAGGCTCTCCTGTTGAAACCAAATATGGTCAGTATTTAATTCATAAAATTTAGAAGTAGTGGGTAGTCATCGATCTATAGCGGCCGCCGTTAACAGTGATGGCCTGGCTAACATGATTTTAAAGAGAATATGGACCGATGACGCGCCGTCAGCCAAAAATCTGTACCAAACAGTGACTTTTTCGAGATACATTGGACGCTTTAGGATTTATTTTTCCTCGCAAGTTGTACAGTTTTGTGTATTCATTCATCCAGATAGAGGACTCATCGCTGTAGATGATTTTTTATGATAACTCCCATTTTGATAAAACTATTTTATTATTTGCATGTAATGTCCATCCATATTAGTTTAACAAACAGACGGAATAAATGACAACTAATTTAACAAACATAGCTGTAGCTGAAATTCTTGTTGAAAGACCCTATGTATGCAAATGTTTTTAAGATGATCGCTTACATATATACATATATAAATATGTGTCTGTGTATGTATGTTTATGATGTGACAACAACAACATAAATGTGAAAATTACACGTAAATACAATGTGCATGTGAACACATACATTAACTAATAAAATATGTACATGCGTATGTATGGATGGTATGTAGGTATGTATGGGTGCTTACATATATATGGCATAGTTGTAATTAGGTGTTATCAAACTCATCGTCACTATTCTAATGCACGAATATTTTATATGCTATTGTTTACCCTGTAACATGCAACATACAATTTTACTAATTTTACGCCATTATTATCAACATCATTATCATAAATATCCTTAAAACAAATAATAAATACAACAACACTAGAAAACAGCAGCAAAGTATTCTTATGCCTCCAAATCAAGCCTTTCAGCCTCATTCCATTCCATATTAAATATATAATTTGAAGTCCATTTATGTTTATAGTGCAACTTTACTTGTGGTAACCGTTTGAATGCAGTTGATTATATCGGTTTTATGTAAATTTCAATAGGTAAATTATTTCAATATATTCTACTTTACCCCTACTACCACTACCACCACCAACACACAACACCAACTTATTCTCATTCTTTTACTCATTTATTCATTGGTTCCATATCGATTAGAAGGCTTTAATGTATAATCACAACTATTGCTGCATAAATTAGAGGAAAATCTTTTTACTCAACAATACAAATGATGATGCAGAGATTTTAAATATTTTGCTGACAAATCAATTAAAATGCTTTTTAAGATGGAAATAAAAAAAAAAATAAATTCAATGCGGAAAGGGCACTTAAAATGTTTTGAATAATTTGTTGTCATCTCAGAATATGCACTTGAAAATAAACAGAACGGATTGGATATGACACTTAATTAATATTCGGAAGTAATTCGTTCAGATTATAATTAATTGAGAGGGTTCAAGTTTTCTTTTTACATCTTCACAAATGTAAAATAATTAAAAAAAATTACTTCTCAGAGCGACATTTTTTTACAAGTTGAGTTATAGATTGTTTTAAAACTTTATGAATCAAGTTACTGGTGAGAATGAAATCAAGTTGTTAGTTTGTGAAAAAGTGGGTCAAAATGTAATTATTGCGGGCCAGATCCAGGAGCTTGTGAAACTTTTTATAAGTCTAGTGCCATTGTATACTGAGAGAAAATATAAAATTTTATTTATTTCGAAATTCGCCAATTCGAACATAAAATTTTCGAACAAAAAAAAAAAAAAAAAAAATAATTCTAATCATTGTACGTTAACAAATTCGGTCTTTTATGTTTAATTTCACCACTTAAATGTTGCAATAAGTCTGTATTACACTGGCCATTGATTTAAATTTAACACTCTTCTTCTTTTTAACACACGCTTCCCAAAAACTAAATGTCATGACCTGCAAATAAAATTACATCCTCCTCCTTTGTATGCAATTTCTCATTGGAGGTGACTTCTTAAATTGCTTATTTGTTTGTGGTATGAAGTATAGACTCCATGTCTTATCTGTGATTACGAAATGTCGCTAAACTTTAGGTTTAAAAAGAATTTTAATATTTTCCAGATAGTTTTTTTTCTATTGTATGCACAATATTTGTATGTATTTGTTATGAAATATTCCGTCAATATGCGAAATATAAACCTTTTCCAAATATCTACATATGTACATACGTAATTGGAATTACTCCCAGAGCTTTTGCCAGAAGGCTGCTGAGAGGTAGTCGCCGAAAGAAATAATTTTCTATATATATTTTTTTAAGATGTCAGAGCTGAGATTTGAACCCGGTACTAAGACGTTAGTAAGCCAACACACTAACCACTAGACTACGGCTACTACGTCAAATATTTAGAATCCATTAATTACCTAAGATTTTGTGAATTTTCTGAAATATTTCTGGTGTGCACATCTCATTTTATTGACCAATAGAGTGTTTATGTTGGTAACTTGTGTAGCTTTTTAGTATTTTATAATCGTATGCAAAGGTATTCTGTAATAAAATAGAATATAGCCCGGCTTTAATATGGGCTGCATTTATTTTAATGATTGAAATAATTTTTTGAATTTTTGCTCATAGTAATTGCAAAATTTCCTTGCAGATTGAGGGCATATTAAAAAAAAACAGAAACATTTTATTTGGTTGCGATTGCAAACTGATTTCAATCAAAATTGATTGCAATTAACCCCCAGACTATAGTTGTAAGAGGAAAAAATTGAATAAAACTATTGATTCGCATAGCGCTGAACAATTTTTTTTCCAAAAAAGTCTAAAAATAATTGAAGGTAGACAACGACACAGGTGTCTTAACCTGAAACATATCGCTCACTTGCGAGAAGAGTAACATAACTAAAAAAAATGTGTTTTTTGAAATATTAGACGCACTGTGTTTTAAAAGATATCTAAAACTTGTATTTTTATCTCTATTTTTTACTGAGTGGCGATCAAAAATGGCTTTTTTTTTTGAGAGCAATACTCAGGGGTAAACGCCTAATAAATGTAGTACATTGTATTGGAATTTTTCGAAAGGACAGTACATTTATGATATAACACACATTTTTGTTTTTCTTATATTACTATTAAGAGCCTTAGGAATGAGACAAATTGCTGTGAATTCATCATTCAAAGGCCAGTGTTATACCTTCACTCTTGAATGATCAACAGCAATTGCCTCATCGTTGCATGTAGATTGGGTGGTGAGTGTCTTCGCTAAGTAGGTTTAGCTGTTGTCTGCTACTTCCCAATAGGTTGCGCTTTTTTCCCGATCATTCGTTTTTTTGTTGACATTGGTTAAGGTGGAATAGAGTGGAATGTGGGAGAGCGGTTTCTTTGTAGATAGTCTTCTTGGCTTGTACTTTTTCTTTCAGTTTGGCTAAATTAAAATCTTTAAATGCATTTAACTCAGAATCGCTTTTTTGAGTAATGCCGCTCTTCTCGCATATGAGTGATATGCTTTATAAAGTTGCCATTATTCAAACTACTGCTGTCATCTCTACGTCAGATTAACTAGTTTTGAGGCCGCCCGCGCATACTCTACAAAATGTATTTCGGCTTCTGTATCACGAAATCTACTGGCTTCCTAATGAACGCTAATAGACTTGTAATTTTAGTAGTAAACCTGTTCCCCACTGAGACAATTAGTCCCCCAAAATACATCTATTTAAACCAACCAATAGCCTCACATTCATAAAGCTGCTTTTCCCATTCTCTGATGAATCTGAGCACAATCTATAAACATCTTCGTCAGTAATCAATTTGCTTCGTAAGTGCTCTTAAAAGTACTACAAAATGCTGCAATCAACTAGCATTAAAATAAAGTTTTTTTTTTTAAATTAACTGTTTTCATTTTCTAATTACAAAATAATTTCAGATTTTTAAATGAAGTTTCGTAAAAATTTAAGTTCACTTGTTAGTTCACTTTTAAATCAGTTTTTTTTTAGAAATCATTGGATGCAATTAATTTGATTGTAATCAAGTCAGTTGCAATCAAATTCCTGCAACTATAAAACAATTTGGAGGACGTTTTAATTATGGACAATTTAAATTATCAGGCTTAACCTTATTTCTAAAAAAAGAAAAACAGTTTTATTTGAAACCAATGCAGATTTTGATTCTGTTTCACTTGCAGTAATTGACTTTTATACTGTTTTTTTTTGGACATCTAAAAGTCTTTACTAGTAAATTGATATATCTCTCAAAAAAAAAAAAAAATCCTAAAAACATCAGTAGCAAAAATCACTTCAGCGTTTTTTGTAACAGATTTATTTGTTTCGACGTTTCTAATTTTATTAACAAAAAAGTAAATAAAAGTAATAATAACCCAACAAAAAGATTGCAACTTTTACGATTTCTTTTATTCATCATTATACGAGTTAAATTTGCTTAAAAATGCATTCTTTAATTCGCCCTTATGCGGTATTACCAAAACTAATAAAAAAAAAAATGCAGAAAATCAAGCATTTGACGCCTAATGTGGATTTTGACTATATGTGAGCGTAGAATTTCGAGAAAATGAATTTATTAGAAATGAATAAATCGAACCAATCCTCAATTCATTTTCCATCAGCATTTTTTTCCGTATTAACTAAAACAATTTTAATTCGTTGTTAATCGAATCACAGCAAATTGGCTGAGTTTAGAAATTTTTTGCATATATTGAATTCAGCTTAAACGCATTCCTATATTCCAATAAATTCATAATTTTTATAAGTCATGAAAACTAGAGTGAAAAACGAGCTCATGATACAATAACCACGAATTAAAGTGATTTTTGTTAATAGATGCAAAAACATCCTTTCAAATTTCTCTATATTGTCACATAAATAAAGGCTTTTCAAAGTCACGTTCATATTAAAATCAGGCATGTGTTGCCTAAATAGTGCCGAGCCGTCATAAATCAAAGCCTTTATTTCATTTATCCCTCTGTGGTGTATCATTTTACTGGGATACATTTCCTATATATGAGTCTATATAAATTTTTTCAACATTCATTTACGCTAATAAGTGTAACAGACATTTTGAATTAAACGTTTTTTTTACACTTGTTTGTGTGCATTTTATAAATTTACTTATTCGTTGAAACTGTTTTAAAATTTTCCATTTTTTATTGTTATTAATAATGAAACACAAACCAAAAAAAAGAAATTATATTCAATTTAAAACTTAATCAGACAATTAATTTGAATTTTTTAATATTTGCAACCTGAACAGATGAAACAATGCGGTTTTTTTTTTAATATTGTAAGCAATAAATGTTGATTAATTTAATAAATATTGTTTTAACAAAAATATTAAAGCATAAATAAAATATTAAAGCATAAAAACCTACTAGTTAAATCCCTAAACCATATTATTGTTGTTTAAAATGAAATATTATTCAATAGGTTGATTGAGTGTTGGCATAAATAGCACAGTTTTATAAAAAAGCAAACAGTATGTTTGATTGAAATATTGCACAAAATTAAATTTAGCGATGAAGCTTATTTCTCTCTCGGTGGTTAATTTAACAAGAAAATTGTTACATGTGGGGCTCATATAGGGCTACCAGACTTGAGGTTTTTTCCTCTTAAGATGAAAATTTTTTGTTGGGCAAAAGAACAAAGTAATTGATTTGGTAGAGTTTTCTACTGTCGAACAAAGCATTGGACAACTTTCCATGTAGCAAGATGGCAAGATGAGATATATGGCCGATGGACGGCTCGGCTAATTCTAAATATAATCTTATATATATACCTTACGCAACTCCTCTCCGGCCACGGATACCCCCGGAAGTATCTTAACCGAATGGGTAAGACAAGCCTGAGTTGTATTTATGGTGACACAACTCAGGAAGATGGCAAGCATACATCTTTCAAATGCAATAGAAGACTGGAATTTAGAGTAGATGTGGAGAAACGAATTAGTTCCTTAACTGTTGAAAATATAACGTCTAAATTGTTAGCACAGAGAACAACTGGAACTTGATTGCTCTATAACTAGAACATGTTCTGCGAGAAAAAAAGAGGGACCTCGATGAAGAACAAAGTACAGAATCATGAACCCTGAATTCTAGGGTAAAAAGCTGGGCCTGACGGGGAGTAACAACGAAGAGAGGGCATAATGGCCAGTACAGGGAGCCACCCAGAAGTAATATGATGAATAGTTCTCAAGTAAAGAGTACCGATAGTTTATTTTACTTCTTAAATTTTCTTTTTACTTGCATAACGATTATTATCGCCACAACTGTAAGACATTCACTGAACACACGTATACTAGCGCCATATTGGCTATTTCAGCTCAAAACTGTTATACTTTATGCATTAAAATTGTTAGTGTGGGCTTTTGGTAGCCGCCGTGGTCTATTGGTTAGTGTATTGGATTACTAAGGCAAAAGCGATGTGTTCAAATCTCAGCTCTGACATCTTAAAAAAAAGAAATATGAAAAATTATTTCTTTCAGCGACTACCTCTTAGCAGTCTTCTGGCAAAAGCCCTGAGAGTAATTGATTGCCATTAAAAAGTTTCTCAAATCTGTCGTTCGGAGTCTACTTCAAACTGTAGGTCCCAGTACTCATGGATAAAAATTAACACACACAACATGAGAGCTGCGACAAGCTAGGCCGTAACGCTGACACAGGGTTGTAATATCTAGTTATGTATGTATGTATGTGGGCTTTTCGTTATCATAGAATGGGCGATGTAAACAATCGTATCGAAATTTTTGGCTTAAAAACTGTTTGAACTGGCCGTACTTGTCGGTACTTGGAGACGGAATTGTCTATATCTTGCGGTTCCGTAAGTTTGATGGTGTCAGTGGTGGTGAAAAAAAGAATTAAATTCACGCAATGTTCGTATTTATTTTAATTTTAGTTATAAAATATGTAATTTCGGGATAATCTCCGTCAGGATGATTTAGGAATTGTGTCACATTTTTAAAACCAATCCAAAATTCACAAAAATTAGTTTGATTATTTGATTTAATATGATTCCATATATTTCCGATTCCTTTGGAAATTCAATTGAAACTCAAACAATTTATTTCCACATCATACAAAACTTGTAAAACCTATTTTAAGATGTCATATATAGAAGAAAAAAAATCATACAATGCTAACGACTGACTACATTGATTACCAATTTTATTTCATTTACTTATAATGCAATATTACAGTTTTATTGTGCATTCATTTCCATTCTAATAAGCAACAATTCAAAGTATCAATTACAACAATTGCCTCTAGTTTTTTATTCTCTATTTGCATTTAATTATAATAATTAATAAATTATTACAATATAAGAGTATTATACACTTATAATAAATTATTTAAATTATTAAAAATTATATCTGTATGTAGCAAATGATGCTGATGATTATATTTTTTGATAAATTCCATCAATAATTTATAATTGAATTCATTAACAATGAAATGATTAATTTAAATAATTTGCAAATTTTCCAATAATTGCATAAAACTGTTATTAACAGATGTAACAAATATGATCAAAATTAAATAAAAATATATAAAAAGAAATAAATTCAAAAAAAAAAGAAAAAACAGATAAATAATTTGATTCAATAATGTATTTCAACAACAAAACTATTGTTGTATCAAAACACATTTGAATGAAATTTATTAACAAATTTACAGTGGGTTACTACACAAAATAAACCACATGACAGACTAATATCTACTACTTGACTGGCCTGTGGTTATTCAAGCAGCAAGGTTTAATCAGCTTTTATATAAAAATTTACAATTTCTTCTATTCTCCCACTCTCTCTCTTTGTCTAGCCTGCAATGATTGCTACTTTTATATCGATAAAGCCAAGGGCACTCTTTTTATTAGCTGTCATGTAGAGAATCATTTTACTTGCAAAAAAAAAAAAAAATTAAACTGTTTGTTAAACTTTTTTTTCATATTTTTAGACTGAAATTATTCGTTTGATTTATGGCGATATCCATATGGATAATTTCTTCCACTCTCTTAAAATTGTCATTCTTAATTTAAACATCTCCAACAACTTAGTTTTATGCTCGTTGTTTGTCAAATTCACTAAACCGATTGCAAATCCAGCCGCTATATGTATTACCGGCATTTGCAAGCAAAATGTGCCTTCTGGTTTAAATTGTCCGTATTTTGTTAACTGCTGACTTTCGAAAATTCTTTTTTAACCAGACTCTAGGGATAACACTATAAGCTGATGTCCTATCTATTGAATAATATTGAATAATACAGAAAGCTCCTTTCCTATATTAAGTGAAGATATCGTGTCAGCTAAAGCCATTTTGCAGAATCTTGGCAAATTTGCAGGAATACCATACATAGGCATCATTTTTATCATCTTTGGGCGAGTAGGAGTATCGAAAATACTTGGCAATTGCAAAAAGATAATCAGAAGTGCTTTTGGTTGGATTTGTCATACTTTACATATTGTCGTGCGTGAGTTTATGTGCTCTATCCGCCATTTCATATTTTTTATATATCTTGAGTTTATGATGTCACTTTAAGTTTACGACTCCAAAATTTTCAAGTCTGCAATCCGTTTTTGGATATCTCTTTCAGTTTCGGAGATAAAGAGACGAAAACGGATTGCAGATTTTAAAAATTTTGGTGTCAAAGGCCTAAAGTGGCATTATTAGCTCGAAATATATAAAATGGCGGATAGAGCACATAAACTCCCGCACGATGGTATGTTAACCATAGCACTTCTGATTATCTTTTCTCATTTTTTACTTTGTGTTAAGAAGTTTATATTTGAGAATGTGATTCCTGACGAGTTCTTAAAGAGCAACTATTTTATTTGCATAAAAATGACTTAATTTTGAAAATTTTTATAAAACGATACATGAACTTCTTTAATTATTTGAGGAAAACTAAGGCGGGTAATCAGCATTCGTTTTAAATAGTCTACAAGACTTGCAAAGGTAGCAGACCACGTCAAAGAACGAAAAAACTTAGGCAAGCATGCCACGTTTGCTTCGTCTGCAAAACTATTTTATTTGTGTTCTTTTTCTACTTGAATTATTCACAGAACAGGCATTTGTATACTTTAAATAGCCTTTTAATCGTTAGATTTTTATTTCTTAAGTAGATTATTGCAAGCTAACTTAGATAGGTGAATTGAACCTTCTTAAACATGTTATTTCAATTACCTTCTTAATAGCTTCTTATTTTGCAAATTTATAAATAAACCTATCTTTAGTTCTATATTTTTACACCCTGTTTAGACTGTAGTGCGACTACATATCATCGTGCGGGAGTTTATGTGCTCTATCCGCTATTTTATATTTCTCGAGTTAATGATGCCACTTTAGGTTTTTGACACCAAAATTTTTAAAATCTGCAATCCGTTTTTGGCTATTTATCTTCGAAACTGGACGAGATATCCAAAAACAAATTGCAAACTTGAGAAATTTGGGGTCGAAAACCTAAAGTGGCATCATTAACTCGAGATATATAAAAAATATAAAATGGCGTATAGAGCACTTAAACTCCCGCACGACGATATATGTCACAATATTTACGATGACACTGCTTATTCAATATGTACTTGCTCGAATTGTTGCTTCTACTTTTGTATACAATAATACATTTCCAGGTCATATTCTTCACCGAATGTTCTTTTTTTTTATTTGCAGTTATTGTTTCTACAATTACCATGTCCTGTATTGGAGAATAATCGAGGACCGACTGTATATTGTTTTATTGTTATACAAAACATAGATAATGTTAAAATTTTATTTGCATTCTTATGTAAACTGTTTAACATGTTTCTGGCATTGTCTATCGTAATGCTTCAGCATCTACTATGTATCTGTGTGTCTGAGTGGCATAGGCTTAACATGAAAGGCATGTGTTATAAACAATCTTATGCACTTGTTGTTGTTAGCTTTTCAATGAAATATTCATAAAAATTAAATTTTTGATATTAACTTATCTTTTCAGAGTAAGACTTAAAAAGTGGTATTTTACCGATCTATTTGATATACATATAAAAACCGTGTTAAATTAATTATAACCTGATATGTATAAGTAGATATAAACAAAAGTAACAAAATCGTAAAATTAAAAAAAAAGAAAATAATTCTAAAACGAGCTGAAAACTTTGTAATATATAAAATTGATTTAACAACATTTTAATGGACACACAACACACTAAAAATACTCAAGACATCATCTCTACCCCTTGACTTTTATTGTGATTATTTCGTGATAAATAAAAAGTCCCTGCAGATTATTACGTTTCGAATAGTTTTAAATATATGCATAGGAAATCCCTTCAAAACTGACTGATATGATCTTTCAAAAACACACGGTGAAATAATTTCACATTTAAAATTTTTGCATAATTCTTACGATAATTTTGAATTAATAAAAAAATTTTATTGTATTCTTTTGCATATCCACTGTTTTCTATACCCTTACTTACCATCACTTTAAAATTTAATTGCTCATTTCTGAATACTATTTCACATACAAAAGAGAAAAAAGTTGGAAAATAAATTGTAAAATATTTTCAATACAAATAATACTTTTCAATTGCCATTTAATTGATTTTTCAATAATCAATTGTTTCAGTTCTCAATAAACTTATTCATACAACTTTCCGTCATATTTATTATTTAAAAATAACTGAAATGTTCATTCAAACGAACGGGCGAACAAACGAACGAACGGATAAACATTCTATGACCAGCAAGCACATCACTTTTTACAGTTCAATTAATTTGTCAGTCACCTACTCTCAGTCTGTATGTCTGTTACCATGGCCAACAACTTAGTAAGAGATTCTGGCAATAATCTGTTATGGTTTAAATAAAAATATTTTCATATAAAAATGGTTGAAAGTTTGTTTTTAAAATTAATTAATAATAATATAAATATTGTTGAAATGGATTATATATTTGTGTGTGTAAGGGTATGTATGGATTTATAGCACATACATATGTGTAATAAATAGTTGTGTGTGTGTGTGTGTTTGTATGTTTTTGTAGAGTAAATAATATTATATTGCCACAAATCCTTACGCATTAATAATATTGTTAATCATTTCCATATAGAGTTTACATACATTTTCTAATACCCTATATTCTGTATTGGTATACTGAGTTTGTGTTCGTGTTTGTCATTTTTATGAATATTGATTTGAAATATATTTTTTGTAAAGATTTTGTTTGTATTCTTCAGAGAAAAATAAAATTTTCCATCTCTGTTTAAATTTCATATAAACATTTCCAAATGCGTTATGCATTTATACGTCATAAAGGTGAGGGACAAAATAACCGCTAAACTTATAAAGTCACGCACCACAAATTGTTATTGGATTGAGGCCGGCATTCACAGGATGACCAGTACTTGCGCAGTACATTATGCGTGTTTAGGAAAATATTTTGTGGGAAGGGGGAAAGAGTTCGTAGTGTTCGTAGACATTTGATTTAAACTTATTAATATTGTAATTGACAGAAATAATTTGCGTGGGAAAATTGTCCCACAAAGAACCAATTCTCTCTATAATGCATTCGGCGATCCACTGGACAATCCACTACAAAAGAATGTGCTCTGAGAGAGTTACGAGTAGTCCCTAGGAATATGTGAATATTCAAAATCAAGTCCTTTATTTTATCAGAGCACCTCCCATGGTAGTACCGATAGAACAATGAAACGCACGCCACATTGCACCGATACTCCAACAAATCGATAGAGTTGGAAACCCTATCGTAGCATCTGCTCCCTCTCCTGTATACGGTCGAGAAGCCCTAAAGCACGGGCACATTTATGAGAGTTGTATTCCATTTTAGGTCGGATAAGGGTCTTGAAATCCATTTAATATATAACATTAGTGAACCGGGTTTACCTGCTTTATTTATTAATTACAACTACATATAATTTCTTAGAAAAGCTTTTTTCGTCTCTGCTGAAGAGTCATAGTTTTCGAATCATGAGTGTTTGCTAATGTAACAACGTAAACGTTATTTCGTATGCACTTTTGACAGTCTGTAAATCACATGACAGTTGATTTTATTAAGTACAGTTCTTTATATGTCGTTATAGATAGACCATTATGTTCTTATTTAGTCAGTTTTTAATTTTTTTTGTTTGTTTTTAATAAATTTTATTTCATCAAGAATTTAATAGCAAAAGACAATTTAAAAGTTTTATATTAATTGCATGAATTTTGTTTAAAGATCTAAAAAATTATATGAAAATAATTAAAGAGTTTGTGTGAAATCGTTTTAATTTAAAAACCTTATCAATGTTTATTAATTAAATAACGACTTTAAGATATTAAAAGTTTTAAATAGCTTTAACATTTCAAAACATTTTGTTAAAGTCATTAGATTGCCTGTAAATAGATAGAAATTTATAAAATAAATTAATTAATTAAAATAAAATATAAAATTCTTAGGAATCCTTTCAAAGTATTTGTGTAAGTTTTTAATATCCTTATACATACATGTGTAAATATGATTTACAGAAATTAGATATAATGTACTTTAAATAACACTTTAATTTTTTTGGGATTATTATTTAGGCAAGTCCTTCGATTTGTTCACTTTGTAAGTTACTTATATACATACATACATACATCCATACACACATACATACATAATTGGCCATTAAAACCCTGTGCCAGGATGACGGCTTAGCGTCTCTCTCATACTTATATATGCACATTTGTATTGTCCATTCAAAGTGCTATTTCACGAATTATTGAACACAATTCACGTTTCTTATGTAGTTTATAATACTAAGCTCTTAACAATAATATAAAAATATTTTTGATTGGAGTATGTAATAGCTTCTATATGTTGAAATCTTGAGGACAAACGGCCGTTCTTAGCAACGTCACTTGAAATGCAAAACAACTTATAACCACCTTTTAAAATTTGACAGGAAAAGCAAATAATGTTAAAAAACTTTAAACTGCTTGCAATATTGGAACAAAATTTTAAAATCTTATAATTTCGTGATTTCTACATTAGAAGTATAAAAATTAATACACGTATGTACTGTATTATGAATAGTGAATCATAATGAACAAAAACTTTAAACTTTATTATTCCTTTTAGGTGACGATTTGGAAAATAATTTTTAAAAAATTTAAAAAATTCTGCGACCGATTATGCGACTGAATAAAAATTATTTACGGCAACTGTTTTCAGTTGCCATTTTGACTTACAGGCAACTATGAAAAGGTCAAACATTGCGTTGATTTTTATGCTGTGAATATTTTGAAAATCAAAAAATGAATAAGCTTTAAATATAATGAGTTCGGTGGATTTAGTTTTTGATGATAACGTAAAGCATCTATTAGGCGGCATTTAAGTGACACTAGAATTACTGCCTGCACTGTAAGTGTTGAAATGTCTAGTTTATTTGAAGTATGAATAGTTAATAATTCATCTTCTAGCTTTAGGGAATATTTACTTCTTCCCAGCAGAAAATTTTTCAAATTTGGAAGCAATAAATAAAATTGTAAGCAATACTGGAAGCATTATATTGTTTATTCATACCTTAAAGCTTCCGAAGATGCTATAGGATAAGGTATTATTTTTGATTTTTTATACTATTTGCTTACTGGTTGCAATAAATGTGCATTTCTATTGCATTTTAGCGGCTCATTTCATATAAAAATCATGCATTATTGATGCGCATGAATAAGTGATTGTTTACAATTTCTCCCTTACAAAATAGTTTATTGGTAAGCACTAATTTCTGCTGGGTTCTTAAAGATGCTGCATGTCATCTATATACTTGAGATTTTATATAAAGACAGCAAACAAAATTGGTCTACTGCAATACCGCCAGTTTTAAAAGTTTGTGCGGTTCTAAGGTCTTATGCAGAAAATAAAGTTTCAGAAGTCCCATGGCTAAGATTCTAAGATAACTTCATAAATTAAGTAAAAAAAAAATATATTTACTTTTTATTTTTCGACGCCTTATTGCATAAAATACCTACACACCAACCACAAATACCCAGTTGCCATTACGAGTATGTTCACCATTTAGCAACTGAGTTGCCATCTGTAATACTATTTGGGCAACTGACAACGCAACTCAAATTCGGTTGCCATCCATAATAGACCCAAAAAACTTATGTGGAAGCAGTAAAGGGAATGATTCTATCGATATGGAAAGTTGGTTCTCAGGCAAACAATTTATGTTGTACATTCCAGAATAAGAATATTTAAAAAGTCATGTCTGACTCAGGTCTTGTATGAGATTGTGTTGGGACGTTAGCCAAAATTCCACCTAAACGATCATATTTTTTTAACAAAACTTTTTAAATGAAATTTAAATTTTTTCCAAAATTCTGTTAACTTTAGCTGCATGAGAACCAACGATATCGGTAGCTGGATAATTGAGAGGGAATCTTTTAAAGCCAAACCAACAATTATGAAATTTACTTTGAAAATAACACTTTAAAAAAGTAATAAATTTGTTCGGAAAGATCACAGAGGAGCCACAGCAATGAAATATCATCGTAGATTTGGAAATGTAATGACTTCTGCTGGGCTTAAAAACTTAGAGGGCACATATTTCATTTTTATTTTGAATATTTGTTTCATCATGCCTCAGCTAAACGAGTGCAGTTATTTGTCGCTTCTTCACTAATTTTACACTTCTCAACAAACAACACTTCCAACAATATTGTTACGCGAACTACTGAAGAAGATTTCGAAATGCCATTGCGTCGAGATACGAGTATTTTTCTTAATGGTCTGTTTCTTTCAACTACGTTGAAAACTTTTCATTTTTATTTTGGCTTACATGCATGTAAAATATAAATCATTTAAGATTTGTAGCCAAATGATCCTAGATTGAGTCTTAATTCAGCTGATTGGGCTCAATTGAAACTGGTCAAAGATGGCAATTTTTTTTTGGCGACGAATTGTTTTGAATGATGAAAGTTATTTCTGGTAAAATGGCCTTACAGTTCATATCACTATCGGTTTTTATATCTTTGGAAATGAGCTATAAGGCCCTATTAAACCATGTTGACTGAAATTTTAGCACAAATAAGTTCGCTTGCTCTTATTTATATAATTTTTTTTATATGATTATAAATATTATTTGATAATAAAATTTAAGAGATATTTAGTATTAAAAGCCTTACTCGAATTGATTAACGTTTGCCAATTATGTTGAAAGTAATTCCAATGTAAACCCATTTTCAAGATTAATAGCCCATATGTGTATGTATTTTGAATAAAATAAATATAAAAATAAAACTCAGAATAAAATTTAGCTTGAACAGAAAACATTTTCATTTAAATTCATGATTTACTCTTTAAATTCAAATTAAAGTTTCGGCTGCTGGTTAAAATGATTTTCTCTTTAATAAATTAGTTTTAAAGCTTTCACAACCATAAATTACAAATCGGGAGCTTAAGTTAAATTATTAATTTAATCGTTAAAAAATTATACACATAATTGTCGTTGATTTATTTCTTAAACGACAAAAAAAATTAATTATATTTTAATATTTTTTTTTTCAAAACGATGCATTTAAAGATACAAAAAGACAGTTGAATTTTAGTTTTACTTTGGCTTAACAAATAAATGCCAATTTCTATGCATGCTGATAACAATTTCAATAAATGACTGATTAGTAATGAAAGTGTTAAAGGTAGGAGGAGAGAGGAGAGAGAATAATTGGCCGAAAATTATGAATGAAAAGCTTTTACAGTTTAATAATTATACATGATGGGTGTTTGTTTCCGGAAGGCATTCATTATGTTTTGTAAACGCATATTCGTATTGAAATTTAAGATACTCGTACCAGCAACCATATTATTATTGTTGTCATTATTGCTGCTGATATTGTGCTTATTAATGGTGGCCTGTTGATTAGGCTTTTTGGTTGCTTGCATATTATTTGGCAATTGTGATGCATTATTAGCCGTTTGCTTTTCTGGAAAGGGCATACGATTTTTGAAACGTTTACGTTTGTTGCGTTGACCACGTAAACGCTGATGTTGTTTGTGATTTTTTAAATTTTTTCTATTGAATTTTTTCAAGCGTTTCTTATTGGTTTTAGTTTGTTTTAAAAGTTGTTGTACAATTTCTTCTGGTTGTGAATTTTCTAAATTATCTAAAAGTGCAGCATTGGCTGCATTTATATGCTCCGCTTCATTTCCTCTGCCTGTATTATTCTCTGGTGGTGAAGAGGGAGTATCATCTAATGGATCATTTAAAGCTGTTGTTGTAGTAGTGCCACCTGTAGTGCCTGTTGTGGTAGGAGCTCTAGTCTCAGTGTCAGCTGGTTGGGTTATTATAATAATATTGTTGCTGGGCTCTGATTTTTGTTGCGTAAATAATGATTTAAAAAGTAAAAATTTTTTCATTAAACCTCTGCCCTGCTCGCCATTAGAAGTTTGGTCTGCAGCTTTGTCAAACACAGGTATTGATGCAGAACGTTCATGTCCTTCGGTTAGTCTTTGATTTAAAGGAAATATGCGTAATGAAGCTGTCAATTAACAAAAAATAAAAAAAAGTAATTGAAAAAAATTTCTTCCATTTTCTTTTAGTAATAAAATTGCAATCTGTCTTTGTTGCATACCTGACCTGCCTTTTTGATGAATTCTTGCACTTAAAGTTGTTTCCAAGCAAAACGTTATGAATATTAAAACTAAAACTTGTGAGTTGTTTAAAACTTGATTGAACTGCATGTTGAGCCAATGACGAACATGACGCAAATCTTTTATTTTTCACAATGAATTTGAATTTTTATAACAACATTCACTGCTAATGATTTGAGGTAGAAATATAGAAGAAAGTTAGTGAAAAGGGAAAGTTTTAATTAAAATTATAATTTTGTAGAAAAAATAAAAATTTTCCTGAAGGCATTTGTTAATCAACAGATATTTTTGTATGTAAATCAGATAAAACCACTGCGTAGAAGCTTTAATCCATCAAGTCGATATAAATGATACTCTACCTTAAGACTACTCAACCTTATAATTTAAAAAAATCTTTGAAATGAACAGAATACTTTTATTTACAAAAAGATTTATTTAAAGTTACTTCATAAAATACCAAATCAAAACTAAGTTTTCTATTAAATGAGTTTCGATTATTTTTGCAACGGTTTATCGACAAAAGATAAAGATTGTTACTGAATTCCAGCTCATTAGTCTCCTCAGAGTCCTCTGTGCTTTGTACGTTTTAATGACAATCACCAATGTGATCTTGTAATGAGTTAGTCGAAGTCTTATGAAACACATCACGTTTTTTTCTAACTCTACTCTACACTTCGTTATGGCATTTCGAGTAATTGTCATCCGTTCTGGACAATAAGAATTACAACAGTTTGTTTTACTAATTCCAATTATTATTTGCTGTATTTGCATGATCTTGTTGTAAATAAGTTCTTTTTTAATTTGTTGCTATTTGTTGTGCAACATTTGCTGGACGATAGAGGTTTTTCGTTGATCTGGGATAGATTACTAATTAACCGATTAATCCCCGGGTTGGCCAGATGTATGTGATATCACAACGCGACTATCCTCTCATCTAACAGGGACTTTATATAGGTACTCTTAGGATGGTTTGCCACCTAACCTAATCACAAACACCGCAACCTATAAAACATCTTTAATTTTTCATCCAAATTAAATGAGCACTTATTGCAATAGACTTCAGTTCCAGAACCTCCATCCATCTTAGAATCATCTACATCTGTTAACATAAGTCAACGAAACAGAACTATTAATTGTGTAATTGAATTTTAGGTTTGACCTAATATTTTAATCGGCGGATATTCAAAATGGTAGAAATAGTTTCTTGAAAAGGGGCAGTTACTGCAGCTGGGCCATTTGTTAACGCATAAGGAAGCTCCTTGATAAAATTGTTATAAAACTTATGTAAAACTCGAAAAAAAAGTAGCTTTTTGCATTTTTTGGAGGCGGGCGATTTAGGCTAGAGCCGAGACGTACTAGATCGTTGTTGTGTCACTGTCTTTTTTGCAGTGATGAGTAAGAGACAAGTGAGCACTTCCTTGCAATTGTCGGCCTCTCTTCGGACATCGATATATGGTTAATACAGGATATTGCTACGATACTTTGTATTGAACCGGGAGACATTCTCCAATACCTCAATCTGACGGACTGGATATGAGGGATATTCTGCCCGTGGTTTCGAATGCTGCTAATTGACGCTCGTGTAAAGCGGCTAGAATGACCAACCAACTAAACCAGAGCCACTCCATTTATTTAAGCAGACGAGAACTTACTTTGTAGTATATTAATGGAGTAAATTAAGGGGTAAACCCCTACTAAATGCTGTGCATTGTATTGGAATTTTTGTGGAAAGGACAGTACATTATGATAACTGAATATATATTTTTGTTTTCTTATATTATTAAGGGCCTTAGGACTGCGACAAATTGCTGTGAATTGATCAGGCCAGTTTTATACTTTTACATTGAATGATCAACAGCAATTATCCCATCATTGTATGTTGATTGCGGTGTATGCCTTCGCTAAGTCGGTTTTTAGTTGTTATCTGCTACTTCCCAATAGGCGGCGCTTTTCTCCTGATCATTCATTTTTCGTTGTCAAAGGTTAAGGTGGAATGTCATGAAGCGGTTACTTTGTAAATGGACTTTTTGGAGGGGGAAGATGTCCCCCCCCACCCATCTTATTTATAAATTATAAATTTGAAAAAACCGCAAACTAACTTTTTTTCATTTTTCACCTTTGCTGGGATTCAAACCTGGGCCGTTTGAGTTTTTGTGCGAGCACTCTAACCAGTATACCCCACACCCCTATTTGCAGCAATAAACGTATTAATCGATCTATAAAGTGGGAGACAATGTTTTGCGATACACAGTCTACTTTATTTTTTCTTGCTTTACTCTTATCAAAACTCATAATGACTAATCTTCTTCTGATCTCATCAGACACTCAATGCAACCTTGCTATCCATTAATTCAAGTCCTATTGCAGTTTGTAAAGTTTTAAAGTTTGCTTAAGCGCACTTGTGCTTGCCCAAAGTGTTTCGTTTCTTTTAAAAAATGCTGGCATATCGGTTAACCAAATTTTAAGTGTGAATATAAGAATTCCAAATTCCTATCTCGGTTTTAACGAAATACATATTGCGAAAAAATAACCCATTTTTGCCAAATTATTTTTATTGTGCACATTTGTACCAACTTTAGGCGATAACTGTTTGACAATTAAAACGAAAGTTTTTAATTTGCAAAAAAAAAAATCTAAATTGTAAAGAAACATTAGCAACTAATTGGTTAAAATATGATGAATCTTAAGTGCATACATTTAGAGTCCATTTCAAAATGGTTAATAGGTTTGATCCAAAGTGCTCTATGGATAGGCGTTCATTTATATTTTTATTTGAGAACGTTTTTGTAGCTTGTATTTGAAAACATGAAATAAATTATAATACAAGTATATTGACAAACATTTTTTATTTTCAATTAATTTGTAGGTTTTTTCTAATATTTATTGTGCTTAAGGATTCAAAAGGTTTTCTTTCTACAGGTAGGGCATAAAATAAAACTTTAAATTGTAAAAAATAAATTTCATCACTTCTAATCAATTTCATTTAAATGCTTTACAGGTTTTTTGTTTTTCAAAGTTTTTAAAATTTCAAATATTATGGTTTTTGTTGTTGCTGTTGTTTTATTGTAATTTTACACTCACTTGCAAAATAAAATAAAAAAAAATTCCTTGTGGTTTTTTTGTTTTCTTATTGCAATTAAAGTTTTAAATTTTTTTGAGCAATAAATTTAATTCAAATTTAATTAAGTCTTGGAAAGAAAATGAAATGAAGTTTTAATATAATGCTTGAAATCATTATGATTTAAAATAAAAAGAGTAATCAGTTTTTTTTTTTGATTCTGTGCAATTTTATACCCTACAGTAAAGCATTAAATACATAGACCAAAATAGGCTGCATAGATTGACTTCAATATCCGCCGCTTAAATAGTGTGCCAATTCACATCAGAACAATATTTGTATTTTCGCTAAACATATATTAGATGAACGTTAATGTGGCATGAATGTGTGTGTATACACAGCTTTATATGGATTAGTGATATTTTTTACTGCACACCCCTACATACGGAACGATATGTTTGAGAAGCTTATTCATGGCAATCAGTTACTCTCAGAGCTTTTGTCAGAAAACTCCTAAGGGGGTCGTCGCTGAGGTTTGGACTTTGAGTTTTCGTCTTAGTAAGCCAACACACTACCTACTAGACTACGGCGACCACAAATATTAACATTAATATGGTTTATAGAGACTTCTTACATTTGGTAAAATAGTTGTCTGTTATACAGTCTAATTTGCCCAATCACTGCAGATGGATACAAGAGCATCCAATGTATTTCAAAAAACGGCCGGCTTATTGTGGATTTTGGGTTGGCGAAGGGAAATGATAGAATTCACTTAATGTAAGGCCCTTTCTGACTACAAATTACATAAGTTACAGAAATAAACCTTCGCTTAGGCAGGACAAGGACTACCGTGTTTTTTGCTGGTTTATTGTAAAATAATATCATGAATAAACTTTTGCGAAAAAATTTTAAAAAGTGACAAAAAAAAATAAAGAAACTTTAGATCTGATTAATAGACTTGAAGAACACAAGGACCACATTTTATTTCCCCCTTCTTCACATCGTTTTCTAGACCAGCACAATGTACTACATAAGTAGGGGTCATCTCCTGAGTGCTGGCCTAACGAAAGAAAAATAAAAAATTTCTCAGCTCTCCACTAGCATTTTCGTTAAGTTGAAAAAAAAACTTTTTTTTGAAAAGATTTACTCGGGGTGGGTCAATTTGTATGTTGCCAAAAAATGTTAAAGTGCTCATTGCGATTGTTGTTCTATGGGTCATTCTAAGAAATATTGCCAAAGAAACTATAGATCTAAAACGAATTTTGACCCTCCGAAATTTGCATCTAAATTTTGTTTGAGATTTGAAGCTTTTGAATGAAAAATTTCCTACATTTTCAAACCCAAATATAAAACTAACGACAAGCTGTATTGGGAACGTTTTATACTTCTCTAATTTCGTGAAGTCTCTAGAATTTTAGTATTTTTAACCTTTTTTATCTTTCAATTTTTCATAAAGTTGATATTTTGGAAAATGCAAAATATGCCCTTCAAACTTTTAATAAATTTTTGAAAAAAAAGTTGCCATTTCAAGTCTACCTATCTAAGCTGTTTTAAGTAACAGTTAAAAGTTTTTATACTTTTTGGATTCTGCGAAGTGCCAGCAATACAATGCTACCAAAAGCCTTTTGTTGGAATAATCAGCAATATTGAGAATGACCCATAAAATAACAATCGCGTTGAGAACTTGAGTTAAAAAAATATGACCCACCCTAATATATACTTGTACTCATTTATACATATGACTATATATGTATATATGTATATGGTCGCCGTGGTCTAGTGGTTAGTGTGTTGGTTTACCAAGACTATAGAGCAGAATTCAAATCTCAGCTCTGACATTTTGAAAAAAAAAAGAAATCTGAAAAAATTATTTCTTTCGGCGACTACCGCTCAGCAGTCTTCTGGCAAATGCTCAGAGAGTTATTGATTGCCATGAAAAAGCTTCTCAAATCTGTCGTTCGGAGTCGACTTTAAACTGTAGGTCCCGAATATCATGGATAAAAAAATGAATGCTGCCAGAAGCTAGGCCCTAATCCTGACACAGGCTTTTAATGGCCAATTATGTATGTATGTTTGTATGTATGTATGTATATATTTTTATATTTGTAAATAAAATATTTTTTTAGCGTTTTAATTTAATTTAATTCTACTACAAAATTCCCATGATTTTAAAAAGTGCACTCTGTAGTGTATGGTGGCTATATTTCGTTTACTAACGATTATAGTTTTTTCTACCAAAAAAATTTATATAGCATTCGTATGATGAGTATCTCACCGCAATCTCTCCAGCAATTGATTTTTAGGCTTAACCACTTGGATTTTAATTTGTAGATACAAAACAATAGGCATTCTCAGAAGAATCTCTCTTAATATCTTTCTTTTTCTTTGCTTTGCTTACAATCTATAATTTTTCCATTGCTTTATTATCATTTTTAGTTTATTTACGAGTGTGTATTTCTGCATTTATTTATTTAAATTTAATTTTATTTTGCTTTAAATATATTCATATTCATATTATTATTGTTGAGTGAATAAGTAGGAGTGTATTCCTTAGGTTGCAAGTTGTTGCCTAAAACTGCATACTATGTTGCTTGAAGATTATTTTTGGCAAATCTTCTTAAACATATTCCCAATTTGTAGTTTTTTCATAATTTGAACTATGTGCACATTCCTTAAACCCCACAAATGTGTATGTGGTAATAGTGATGTGATTGAGTGGTAAGTACGAGTAAAACCAAACTTAATTACAGAACATTTTCGTTTTAATATTTTTTTTTTTTGACTTTCTTAATACTACAACTTTTGGTTGTCTTAAGAGATATTGTCAGAGTTCATTATGTAAATGATTAATTTTTAAATAAATATGCAAACGATATTATTTAAAGCAAAATAAAATATGGCTTGATATAATAAAATTCCTTTAAGAAACATCATCATAAATTGTTTTTGAATGAAAGTTATTTAAGTACAAGTAAAAGTAAAGTAAAATAAAATTAAATTATTTTTAAAACAATTTAAAATGTTTGCAGTTATTTTTTTTTTCTAAATTTATAACAAAATTGTCTCATAATTTAAGAAAGAAAGAAAATAAGAACAAAGGACTTGTCTTTTAAGAAAAGTACGGACACCTTTTAAGAGCTGGAGAACTTAAAACGATAACACAAGACACAATTTGGGGCGCTCGCACAAAAACTCAAACGGCCCAGGTTCGAATCCCAGTAAAGGTAAAAAATGAAAAAGTTAGTTTGCGATGTTTTCAAAAATTATAATTTAAAAATAAGAGGTTCCCCCCTCCAAGAAGTCTATCTACAAAGTAACCGCTCTCTGACGTTCCACTCTATTCCATCTTAATCTTCGACAACGAAAAACGAATGATCAGGAGAAAAGCGCCTCCTATTGGGAAATAGCACATACCAGCTAAAAAAAAACGTACTTAGCGAAGACACTCACCGCAATCAACATGTAACGATGGGACAATTGCTGTTGATCATTCAAGGGTGAGGGTATAACACTGGCCTTTGAATGATGAGCAATTTGTCTCATTCCTAAGGCGCTTAATAATATAAGAAATCAAAATATATATTCTGTTGTCATAATGTACTGTCCTTTCCACTAAAATTCCAATACAATGCACAGCATTTAGTAGGGGTTTACCCCTGAGTATTGGTCTCAATAAAAGAAAAATTATTGCTGAAATGAAGTTTTTATTTAGTATAATCTGTTAGACTATTTCATAGCATATGATATCCGGTATATGTGTGCAGCAACTACATATTACATGATCTATTCCAAAAGTCAAAATTTTCACTATCTTTTCCCTTAAATTTGGCCGTAGGGCGACAATAGTGGCTTAGACATTGATTTCCAATGATTTAGGTGTTACATGTTTGTCTGCACTAACAAGTCCCATACAATGTAATCCGCAGGCGGTAAATAACAAGAATGAGGAAAGAAAATCAATTGAAACCAAATTCGGTTTGCAATATATCGACTGTAAAGCACGCTGTATGGCAAGTTACACTATCAAGCTGGAATCAAATGCAGCTAATTGTGTTTAGCAGATTTACTTTAGAAGCAAACTTTACTTCAGAAATAAACGAAGACTGTCCACGGTTTATGCTATTTTTCAAAGTAAAAAATTAAAGTAGTATTGGCTAAGGAAAGAAATTAAATGATTAGGATGAGCAGAGGATTTTGAGAGAAGAAAAAGTACGTTATAGAGTTGAAACTTTGTTACAAAAATTTGAGCAATTGGACTATTTTTAACCCTTTCACTTACTATATAAATATATAAAAGACGGGCAAACTTGAGGTTAGAAACTAAATTGGCTGTCACCCTTTGACATTTATTTAGTACCACTTGGGAAATTTTAACCATTATTTGCTTCGAAGGTTTGTGAATTGGCTTGAAATTGGAAAAACTAGTTAAAAAAAACATTCAGGCTCACAAGATACAAAGACAATCATTGAAAAACTATTACATCCAATGAAAGTGACCATATGGTATAGTTTATGGTTAGGTGGCATCATTCGCCCTTATTTATTTCGAAAATGATTAATTCCGTGTGCAACCTAACCATGATAACCGAGTTTTTGTGGCCACAATTGGTTAATGCTGACATTAATGACTTTTAGTTTTACAAGGATACTGCCACAAGCCACACAGCCGGCCAAACAGTTCAGTTATTGCATGAGAAATTTTTCACACAATTTTTTGATTTGGTGATCAATTCGTCAATTCGCCGTCTCATTGTTTTGAATTAAATCCGCTGAATTATTTTCTCTGGGGCCATTTGAAAGATCAGCTTTACGAGAACAAACCACAATGTTCCAAATGCTCTGGAAAATGAAATTCGGCGCTGCGTTGTTACAAAATGTGGTTCAAAATTTTTTGAAAAGATGTGCTCCCAGTGAAGGAGTATCATTTTTTAAAAGCTATATGCATCGATTCCAATATTTAAACATAAAGTAACAGAATGTAAAGCAACCTGCAGGTAAATTAAACATATTGTTTACATTGCTTTCTATCAGCACAACGAAAGCACACTTCAACCGCTGCAAAAATTTGACTCGTTGCCCAAAGTTACTGCAAGCAACAACACAGTTGCCAGATCTCAACGCAAGCTTTGTAAATACACGTTTAACACTGCGGAATAGTAGGAAGCAGAGAATATATAAGACGTGAGTGGAGCAACATTATTTCGGAATCTTTTTCAAATCTCGTCCAGCCAATGTCCCGATGTGTGAAATCAGCGATAAAAGCAAAAGGTTTTGCTCTCAAGTACTAAAACTGTTTCTTATATTTGGCTCTTCAGTTATGCGTTTGAAATTTTTTCTTTCTTTATTTTTAAAGTGGCTCTGAATAAAACACGCTATGTTTTTATTATACTCGTTGATTATTTTAGAGGTTTTTTTTAATAATCTGTACCAAAGTGTCCAATTATATGTGTGAGCCACTGTATATAAAGAAAAAAATAATTTATGCAAATATTCATACATGTCTCAGTAGCAATTAATTATCATTCCCATTTAAAATTTTGAATTTCTCTAAGATACTGGTTCTTGTTTTTTGTTTCTCGATATCACTGTCTTCAGATTAAATTAGAAAAACATGTTTAATTACGATTTAAAACAGTATGTCTGTCTATATATCGCACATCTTGTAAACTATTGTGTATAAAATAAGAATTATATTTCAGAGATACTTGCTCGTATACAAATAATTTTGTATATTTTGTTTTAAAACTATTAAGTTGGTAAACTTACGACAAAAAGACATGATTCTCTCTCTTTCTCTGTGTGTATGTCTCACTTTCTCTACCAATATGCTACTTAAACTAATGCTACTACAACTTTAACAATAACAAGTACTAATACATTTACGTAGAGCTACAAATACAAATAAAATAACAACTTATTATAAAAACAAATACGGGAATAGCATTTAAACAGAGATGGGAAGTAATTATTAATGTAGAAATTTATAAGTTTATCTTACGAATATCATTCAACTATTTATCTTTATATCGTTTAGAAATTTCAGCCAATTTGAGAGATGCAGAATGAGTTGAAAAGAATGGACGAATTTAAAGTGCAATATAAAATTTTTGCTCTGAATTAAATTTGTCTTACTGCTTGACGTTTTTTTTTTTATTTTTTTTACGTAAAATAGTGGCTGACTTGTTAATGCAGTTTGCAATGTAACCTGGCAATGCATGATGTTCATAAAAACAGAAAAATTAATTTTGGCAATGCCTAATTTTCATAATTGCATGGCAACACTTTTCAATGTGCATTGTTTGACATTTTCTTGCATGGTTTTTATTTGTGATTCTTTGTGAACATTTAAGTACATTCTTTAATGGCGGCAAAACAGTTTTGTGGTAATTTAAATCTAATTTAATATAAATATGTGATTTTTTCAATTTATGCTTTCATAAATGTACTAAAATGTCACCGCATTATTTTACAAAGCAGTGTTGCCATACAATATTAATTTGCCTTGTAAACATTTTTCTTTGCAATGTTACAATGCAAACTGCATTTATGAAGTCAGCCAGTCTTATAACTTATTACTTATAAATAGTTTTAGTTTTTCCCTAGACTTCTAATTCATTCTATAGGATTTATTTGTTTAGAGGGTAATTCTTTAGGAAATAGTGCAAATCTTAAAACTTATTGTATTACGAAAAAAAAAGAAAATATATAAATAAGTTCTTTTAAAATTCTTGCTAAAAATTTAACAACATACATATTAATATGTATTTCCATCCCTGACTTTAACCAGTAAAGCAGTAGTGTCAACATTTTTCTAATCATCTTAAGTGTTTTGTCAATAGTGAGAGAGAGAGCGAGAGAGAGAATCAAACAAAGTGCCAACTATGAGACAGAAAAGAGTTGCAAAAAGGGGGTTAAAATTGAAATTGAAATTTTATATATAGAAATTAGAATGAAAACTTACTTTCACACACATACATGCATATGTATATTGTGCATACTTATACATATAAACTCAAAGCAACACTCATTCCTACTCATTGCAATTATTCATTTATTTGTTCATTCATCTATGCAAGTTGTAGGTTTATTGTGATGAACCTGCCTGATGTTATTGCACTGGTAATAAAAGGACTTCAAAATAATATTCTACTAATAGTATTGTTATTGTTATTTTTCTTATACATGTGTAAGCAGTTGTGTAAATAGGTGTGTGTGTATGAAAATGTTTTATATTTATATTTGCAAATGCATATGTTTGTTTGTCAGTGTATGAGTGTGTATTTGTTTTTAGCTAAACTCATTATTTGTTAGTTTTTATCTGGGGAAGTATTTTTTTTTTTGTATGTACCCAAATGCCAATCTTCATTAATGCTGTTTAAATAATGCACACACAAACATAAACACACACATACTTATGCATTCACATACCCAACATATTGTATATATGTATATTGGACAACAGTAGAGCCATCGGAAGATTTGATTGAAATGAAAATTGAAAATGGTTAAATAATAGTTGTCAGTGCAGCGTAAAAAAACTTAAATTCGTAATTTTTAGGCATTAAATCAATGTAATTCAAATCTTAATTTTCTGTACACAATTGTGCTACAGACGCATTTCATTTATTGAGAATTTTGGTTAACTATGCACTAAATCGACATGAGTTGACTATAAGGTGAAGGCCAGTTAACACAACAATGTAACAAATTTTAACAATTTCTATCTTCAAATAAAATAATGGATTGTAAAAAGATGGGTCATATCTTAATCTCCTATTTTATACATTATTTTATAGTAATGTTTCTATATTGTTTTGCTACCCACTGTAACTTTTGTTCGTCTCTTTATGCATTTTAATTTTTCATATGATTGAACGAATAAGTGAATTTTGGATGAATATCGTTTCAATGAGATATTCATAGAGAAATACTGAAACATTATTATCGTTTTCTTTTTTACTTGTATGCAAACACTTATACTCGTACATATGATGGAAATATTTTCAAAACATTTTGTCACTCAGAATCACGACAACTTGTGCTATTTCTGTGCTGCATGTTCTAAATGAACATGTTATTGAATAGGTTTGGGTTGCAGCAATAAAAATATGCCAAAGCATCAAAGCATCAGCAAAAGAAGTGAGTAAAACTAAAAATATGCCAATTTTAAATGGAAATCATTCATTTCATTTGTGTCACTTGGGGTAAAAATTTATTTTTCTTTTTTGTTCAATTTTTGTTAACAGTTTTCTATTTTTTTTCTTGTTTTTCCTTTTGTTCTTTAGTTTTCTCTAGCCAATAACATCAATTAGAACAAAATTTTGTATTGAAAAAAAAAGTTTGTTCTGGTTTTTTTTTTTAGGTGAAGATTAAATAATTTTGCAAAGATTTGCAATTTAGGCAATTTAATATTCAAAAAAAAAAAAATAAAAAAAAGGAAATGAACATAGAAAAAATATTGCTTAACCCCAGTTGCTTACCTATCAAGAGATTTAATGGCCATCAAATCTAAAATTTCATATCATATTTAAAAACATTTTCCAAAGAATGATTAGACATTGATGGAAATTAAGAAAAAATAATAAAAAACAATCTAAAAACTTTAAAGGATTTGTTTTTCTTTGTTTCCAATAAACGATATGGAAAATAAAACATAAAAATTAAAATAAGGTCGGTGATAATTGGTAACGCAATGGTCTGTTTGTAAAGGATTTGTAATTTGCATTAGTGCTTAATGAAAGCTTATACGTGTATGTAAGTAGTTTTTCTTACTTTGGCGCTATTAAGCTATTCACTTGGATTCCATAAGATCCCGTGAACAATAATAAGAACCTCTTATTATTTTATTAAATTAGAAATTCGATAAAACCGTAAAATTAATTCTTCACTTTCTTTTTTGCTGCAATAGAACTTGGGCTTCCAGATTTTAAAAATTTTCTGCTGGGTATACGTTTTTAGAAATAAGATCGTGTAGAATTTTTATAACACAACACGACTTGAACACGAATGTGAAGACATCTAACATGCACCAAAAACGCACGACAAACACGGCAAGATATGGAATCCAATAACCCTTTCAGACCTGACACTAAATTAATGGAATTTTTTAATGATTTTTGGAATATATAGTCTCCATATCGAACGAAAATATATTCAGTGTTTAGATTTTACCATTTTTATATCCTTCAAGGATTTTCAGGATACGCACAATTGATGCACTCGTTAACCTCTTTAGCTGAAAGGCATATTTATTGCATCAAATGATTTCAAATGGTTTTAAACATTAAAACTTATAATTTTTTTTAGTTAAAATATGCCTCACTCTACTATTTATTAGCCATTAGTGCTTTTGTAGGTGCAAACACAAATTGTTTCTACCGCTCATTTTGAAAAAACTGAAATCTGACGCAAGATTTTCGAAATAATTAAAATAATGGTAAATCGAATAGTGTGAGAAACAAATATAAAGAACAATCAGCGAAATCGATGCATATCGGTCTTTTTGATGTTGTTCAAATATAAACCAAAATAGTGAGACCTGAACCCACCCGCACAAACGATGCATCACGGTCTGAAAGGTATAAATCAGTCTTTCTTTTTTTTGAATTACTTTCCTCAAATTCTAGTATTTGTTTGGCAAGACATTAATAATTGTGTCTATTCTATAGATCAGTTTGCTCTAAATCTAACAAGTTGAGTTCTTTAAATGGTGGGTGGCCATAGAGGCAAGCGCTTTAATCAATCTCATCAATTTATTTTTTTAATTTTAATGAAACTGTATTTGTTTTTAATTTTGTTGTTGTCCTCTCTACATGGTTGCTAAGAGTATATTTACAAAGGCAGTGTATTCATTAGATGTACAAGAATTGCCTGGTAATAGATAAATTTTAACGGATCCGATATTATATTTAAACTAATGGTTTTTAATAGAAAAAAGTGTCACAGAATTAACAAACTGTTCTCACATAAAATTGTATTCAAAAGCTCAAATACTCTTCTCTTTTCCTATTAGAATTGTCTATAATTACCCAATTCACAAAATGTTATAGTTATCGGAGATCGGTAGAAACTATGACAAACTACAACTATTGTACATAATGTTGTTTGCAATTTCCATGCCAAAAACTACTACAACATGTACGACAATTTTTCCTATGTTTCCGAAATGTCGTATCAATACAACAGAGTTGGAAAACTTTTTTTTATTTATTTTCTTATTTTACAAATGTATTTTAAAAATTGTTTAAAATGTTTTTCTTCTCTTCTTCTTTTTAAATTTTTTATTCAAGAAATTTGAGAACACTGGATGACATCTACAACAATATTTACGACAAGGTGTTCACAAAATGAAATGCCATTTAACTATAATTTACAACAATATAACATTTTGTGTAGTCGCCGTGGTCTAGTGGTTAGTGTGTTGGCTTACGAAGACGATAGTGCTGGGTTCAAATCTCAGCTACGACATCTTTAGAAAGAAAAAGAAATATGAAACAATTATTTCTTTCGGCGACTACCTCTCAGCAGTCTTCTGGCAAAAGCTCTGGGAGTAATTAATTGCCATGAAAAATCTTCTCAAATCTGTCGTTCGGAGTCGACTTTAAACTGTAGGTCCCGGTACTCATGGGAAAAAATTAACACACACAACATGAGTGCTGCGAGAAGCTAGGCCGTAATCCTGACACAGGGTTGTAATGGCCAATTATGTATGTATGTATGTATAACATTTTGTGAATTGGGTAATTCTTTTTCTTTTTAATTAATGCGATAAATAAATACTTCCTTATCATACCGACCCATATCTAAAAAAAAAAATTAATTGAAAGACACAAGATAAAAGAAAGAATTAATATGTAAAAACTGAAAACAAAAAATCCACTTGATTTAGCTTTAAACGAGAGCAGGTCAAAATACGAAAAGCAAACGCAATTCGGTCTTAAAGATTAAAATTTTTAGATAAAAAGAATCTTACAACAAAAATAATTGACATCATTTGTATTTGATACACATTCTTAGAATATGATTTGTTATTATATGATTTCAGTTAAAATTAATTATAAAAGAAAGTTTAATTTTATTTTATTTTGAAGAAAAAATCAATGAAATTTAATGTATTTATGCATGTAAGTATGCAAAGGGTATTTCTAACACCAGCTAGATCTAACTAACTAAATGGTTAACTATCACAGAAAATGTCATCCTACGCTAACTATTAAACACTTATGATCAGTATGATTTTGTTAAACCGTTATAAAACTAGACTGATGCTTTTGAATAAGTTATTCGGTTGAATAAGTTTTGAAAATTGGTCAGTTTTACTTTGACAATCAGTGATCAACTCTGCTAAATTTTGTATGAGTTTGTGAGTTCTGACTAAGCCAATATTTCGTGGTATCTTTTATACCACCAAATCTCTAAATTGTAGACTAACAAAACCATTCCGAAGAAATTTACGTGCTAACATACATACAAACATACATAATTGGCCGCTACAACCCTTTTTCGGAGTTACGGCACAGAACCCATATTCTGTGAGTTAATTTTTATCTTTATTTATCTTTATTTTATGAGTACCGGGACCTATAGCTTGACATCGAATCCTAGAGAACCTTGTTCTTGGCAAGCAGTTACACTCAGAGCTTATGCCTGAAGAAATATTTTTCACATTTTCTTGCTATAAAATGACTAAATGAGCCACCATACTATCCAGAATCTAAATTCCTTCTCCAAACTCTGTCTTTATATTTGCCGCCGTTAAATTTAAGGCATCGCTATTTTTGTTTTAAAGAAGATCAATAAAAATATATTTTATAAATATGAAAAAAAAAGGCATAAAAAACAACTCTTTTCGTTCACAACTTTTCTTTATTTTCTAGAATTAAAAAAACTGAACCCTTCTCAATCTATTTGCAAATGTAGAGAATGGATTCTTTGACTTTCTATTCGGATTTTGATAAACATTACCGCTGACATTTCCAAAACGATTTCTTTTGCGCTTGTTTTTATTGCCACTAGTTAAGGGTACGCCATAAACAATTTGAGGCAGTTCTTGTTGACGTTGTTGATAGAGTTGAGTAGGCATAGAAAGAGCATATGGCAAAGCTTGATTATCTCGTATGTAAGCAATTCTAACACCACCTCCCCCGGCACCGCCACCAGCACCAGTACCGGTACCAGTACCAGTACCTGTACCAGTGCCTGTACCAGTACCTGTAGCTGTAGTTGTACCCGTTGCTGCTATATTCGTTAAAGTGTTGTTGTTAATGTTGGTTAAATTGGTGGGTGTGTTAATAATCAAATAGGGTGGAAAATGACCAGGTTGACTTGAATGTGGCTGTAAAAGGCTTTTATATAATAAAATATGCTTTAGAAAACGTCCTTCATCTGCAACATTCTTAACGGGCTTGATGAGAAACACTTTAGGTATTGTAGCAATTTGCGGCTTGTCTTCTTCAATATCTGAAGTAATATCCTCGACTGTCTCCAGATTACGATAAATTGGTATTTTACGCAGTTTGGGAGCTACAAGGCAATACACATAAATTGAAACAGCTTTGGAAATTTATTATTCTCTTACCTTTATTTCTCCTGGCCATTACATTTAGAACACCACCTACTAAAAGGAAGCACAAAATTATTTGTTTCGTTGTATGCATGTTGCCTCTTTTGAAACTGTTGACTACTTGTGAAATTTGTTCCCCTTTTATAATGAAATAAAGTTTTGTTTCGTAAGTGTTAGAAAATAATAAATAAACTTAGAATGTGTGTTAAATTGAAATGATGTCAATTAATCTTTGTTTTAAAATTTATTTAATCTTATAATTTTGATCTTTAAAATTAACTTGCGTTTGTGCTTCTTGACCTGCTCTGGTTTCAAGTGAAAACAAAAACAATTTCTTTAATTTTTTCATTACAAGTATTTTTTTTATTTATTATTTTTCAGATATGGGTCAGACTGATAAAATATTTTTGTTTTGAAATATGTATTTATTACACATTAAATACTAATAGTGAGTCTACATTATTAACAGTAGAATTAACATTGTAATGAAATGTGGCTTAAACTCAACAGCCAAAAAGAAGATTATGAGAAATTCATAAGATACACTTATTTTCGAAACCCTATTTTCTTAGCAAAATTTACTTACGGTGGTGATTCCTGAGTTCTGGCCTAGTGAAAGTAAAGAAATCAACTAAGAAATGGCAGCAAATGCTATTAACTGATGGAAAATTTTAAAAGTCACGGCCCACAGTGTGACAACGCCGGCATTAAATACAAGGAGTCATTGTAGAGCTCTGAAATTTTGCACAGATTATTTTTTAGACAATTCCAGTTAAAAAAAAAAAAAATTAAGAAAACCCGCCCACTTTTGCGCCCACCTCCCATACGATCGAAATTTGGAAAATGCCGTATTGTCCGTATTACTTTAGGTATAACTTTCAATTTTGGTATACTTGAATGTTATATTGTTACAAACATTATCGGAAAAAAATTTTGAACTTTGGCCCACTTTTACCCCCACCACCCATACAACCTCAACATATTTTCTAAAATATTTTAGGCACAACCTTCAAATTTCATATTACTGTAATCTATATCATTTTTTTTTTATTTTGAGACCAATACTCAGGGGTAAAACCCTACTAAATGCAGTGCATTGTATTGGAATTTTTTTTTGGAAAGGACAGTACATTTATGATAGAACATACATTTTGTTTTTCTTATATTACTATTAAGCGCCTTAGGAATGAGACAAATTGCTGTGAATTGATCATTCAAAGGCCAGTGTTATACCTTCACCCTTGAATTATCAACAACAATTGCCTCATGGTTGCATGATGATTGTGTGGTGATGAATGTCTTCGCTAAGTAGGTTTAGCTGTTATCTGCTATTTCCCAATAGGTGGCGCTTTTCTCCTGATCATTCGCTTTTTGTTGGCATTCGTTAAGGTGGAATAGAGTGGAATGTCGGGGAGCGGTTTCTTTGAAGATGGTCTTCTTTGAGGGGGGGACCACTTATTTTTTAAATTATAATTTTGAAAAAACCGCAATCTAACTTTTTCATTTTTCACCTTTCCTGGGATTTGAACCTAGGTCGTTGGAGTTTTTGTGCGAGCGCTCTAACCACTATACCACGCAAAAATTACAATAACACGCCCACTATTACGCCCACCGCCCATTGAAATGCAATAAAAAAGAAAAATTTTGTTTTTCATTCTATCAATAATTTTTTAATATCATCATGGTATTCTAATTTTTTCAATTTCATTCTCATTCTAAATGAATTAATATAAAAAATTGTAAACAATTAAAAAAAAATAAAAGTAAAAAGTTGTAAACATGCTATTGCATGCTAATAACGTATAGCGACGGAATGCGTATTTTTTGCAGTTTTTTGTATGTTTCAAGTACTTTTGCAAACTTTTGCTATATGTTCTTTACTTTATATGAAAGCTGAGACTTCAGTCTTTCATTTGATATAAGTCTGCACCTAGGGCGAGGGGCTGCTCTATATTTCCTAGTCCATTGAAAATGCAAAATGTTCAATTTTTCACCACAATTCTGTTGTTAAGAAATTTTTTTACGTGTTTCTTTCCTTAAATTTATTTTTTCATCTACTCATTCTACAACAACTAAATTAAATAAAAAAATAGTTTAAAGTTATATTTATTATGTATTTTTTTATTAATAAGCTTTTGAATATTACATATTAAACTAACATATATCAAGCGCGTTGGCATACCTCAACTTTAACTTGCTCTAGACAAAAACGTAATAAAGTTACGAAGCTGAAATTTCAGGGAATTGTTACTCATATACCTGTTAATATACTGTGAAAATTTCATCCAAATTGGACGACACGCCAAAAACCATTTTTTGCCGCGGTTACTATGGGGCTGTCACAATGAGCGGCCTGTCCATATATAATATAATAAAAAAATTTTTTTTTAATACAAAACAAATTGCTCAAATTGCTTTCATTAAATTCAATATAATTTCTCTTAAAATGTCAAACATTTTCAATCACTTTTTGGTTTTTTAATTTTTAAAACTCATAATATGTACTGTATTGTAATAACCCGTATAAATTACAATTCAATTAAATTCAATATTAAAATAACAATTTGCACTCACTGTGAGATCCATTGGTTATTGTTATTAATTCTTCAGTTTTCGACAAAAATAAAACCTTAATTGGTCAATTTGTTTGATTGCTTACTCGTAACCACCAACCGTAATAGTCATACTTTACAAGTTGGTTGGTGGTAAATGCCAGTATTTAAAAAAATTAAAAAAAAAAAAATATTACCTTACTCGTTTTAATAGCCACCAGGTAGTAATTCATTGGCACAGCTGGATATCATTATTAATAATTTTTTTTTCTTTTAAGGTTTAAAGAAGAAGCACTTTTCTATTAACACCTTTACTTACATAAGTGTTCAAATGAAAATTTATTTATAGCTTTAAATAATTTTTACAGAAATTTTTGAGGCTGTTTGGTAGCTAAAACACAACAATTATTTTCTTGTTTTTTTTTTATTTCTAAATGAAAATTTTAATTTTTCTTTTTTAATTTTGGTTTTAATTTGTTTTAGTTTTTCTTTTTTCAAACGGTTTTAATATATATTTTCATTTATTTTATTGCATATGTATACTTTCTATATGGGTTAAACCATATCAACTCAACTTAAAATATGCCGTTTTTGAAATGACTGTCTCCGAATTTGCTAATTTTTGGCATGAATAAAGTATATCATAACACTAAGACAAATATAAAATTTAAGGGCACTGACACTTCTGGATCCGGAAATATGAGGTCTTGAAAATCGGAAAACAGTACAAAAATGCACAAAGTTACACTTACTTAATTGTAATTTTCTTGAAAAGTATTATAGCTACGCATCTCGTAAAAGTCGCATTTGGAAGGGTATTAAATTATCTTTGATTTAATATGCAACATGATTTTTTCTTTGAAAAAGTCAAAGGTCAATTCTCTTTATCTATAAGTCGGAAGCCTATATCTCCGAAAGCGACCTTTTTAAAAATTTGAAAAAAAATTATGCCAAAGATAGTTTCGTTCTCTATAGCTGTGAAAAATTTCAGAGTGGAGGTATTTCTGGATCAAGAAATAAAAATCAAATCGCAAAAGAATGTGATTAAAACTAGTCTAATAGTGGTGGGATGGTATACGATTTTTCGATTTCGATTAGCTAGAATGGCTTATTTTGTGAGTTTCAACAAAAAAGTACATAAGTCAAAAAGAAGGGATGTGGGATGGAGGCAAATAGTTCTTCATCGGGGTCAAAGGTTGGGTTGAAGAAATAAAAATCTACAAAAAGCTCCACAACTTCCCCGGATTAGCCCCTAGAGGGATAAAATGTAAGACCGACACTTACTAATATTTTACCCCCCAACTTTTTTCCGAACATAGCAACCCCCTATCTCCAGTCCCTAAGGGGGCTCCAGTTCAAAGTTTATAAAATTTGCTCCTACCACTCTAGAGAGTGGGAATAGGGGTTAGGTATGTTCGCAAAAAAAGTTGGGGGTAAATACCTACCCCTACCTATATACCTATCCCCTATCTCTGCTCTCTAAGGGGGCTCCATTACAAAGTTACATTTTTATATAAAATTTGCTCCTACCACTCTAGGGAGTAGAGATAAGGGTTAGGTATGATCAGAAAAAAAGTTGGGGGTAAATACCTAACCCTACCTAACCCCTACCTACATACCTACCCCCTATTTCCACTCCCTAAGGAGGCTCCATTACAAAGTTTATAAAATGTGCTCCTACCACTCTAGGGAGTGGAGATAGGGGGTAGGTATGTTCGAAAAAAAAGTTCGAGGTAAAATATTAGTGAAGGTCGGTCTTACATTTTATCCCTCTAGGGGCTACTCCAGGGCAGTTGTGAAGCTTTTTGTAGATTTTTATTCCTTCAACCCAACCTTTGACCCCGATGAAGAACTATTTGCCCCCATCCCACATCCCCCGTTTTTGTTTCATGTATTTTTTGTAGAAACTTACAAAATAAGCGGTTCCAGCTAATCGAAATCGAAAAATCGTATACCATACCAGCACTGTTAGACTAGTTTTAATCACATTCTTTTGCGATTTGATTTTTATTTCTTGATCCAAAAATACCTCCACTCTGAAATTTTTCACAACTGTAGAGAACGAAACTATCTTTGGCATAATTTTTTTTAAAATTTTTAAACGGGTCGCTTTCGGAGATATAGGCTTCCGACTTATAGATAAAGAAAATTGACCTTTGACTTTTTCAAAGAAAAAATCATGTTGAATATTAAATCAAAGGTAATTTAATACCCTTCCAAATGCGACTTTTACGAGATGCGTAGCTATAATACTTTTCAAGAAAATTACAATTAAGTAAGTGTAACTTTGTGCATTTTTGTAATGTTTTCCGATTTTCAAGACCTCATATTTCCGGATCCAGATGTATCAGTGCTTCCAAACTTTTTATTTACATTAGTTCTATGATATACTATATTTCTGCAAAAAATCATAAAATTCGGAGGGGGTAGGTAAAAACCATTGGTTGATTTGACTTGGAATATCCCATATATATTTTATTTGTTTGCTTCTGTTATTTTCTGTTGTTTTATTCTGTTTTCCAAACGTTAAAAAACTCCTGCAGTCAAATAAATGAAACCAGATCCAATCAATTGCAGGACATAGTCACGACCACATAAACAAGATCTGGAAAAAAAATTAATAGGAAAACTAAAACAAAATAACTGGTAAAATTTCAAAAGCAATAAAAGAGAAAATGAAAAAATAAACATAAAAATGAATTTAAAAAGAAAAATTAAAAAATAAAAAATAAAAATATAACCACTCAACCAACCAACTTAGACATGCATACCTACATGTTAATAAATAATTAAAACGATATAGAGTGGCTTGAAATAATAGTATTTGATAAAATGGCTTGGGTTCGTAATATATAAAGTATGAAGACAATATCGTCGTGAGTTAATTTCTCGAGTTAATCATGCCACTTTAGATTTCTGACAACAAAATTTTTAAAACCTGCAAACAGTTTTCGGCTATTTATCTCCGAAACTGGACGAGATATTCAAAAACGGATTGCAGACTTGAAAAATTTGGGGTCGAAAACTTAAAGTGGCATCATTAACTCGAGATATATAAAAAATATGAAATGGCGGATAGAGCACATAAACTCCCGCACTACGATTTGTTAAAGCCATAGCAAATTTTCCCGGCAAAGCTAACGATCTTTGATCAAATAAATATTTGTTTAGAAATAATTGATTAGTGTTACCATTATTGTTTTTCTTCGGACTGAAATTCTGAAAATTCTTTGCATAACTCGAAGGGATACCAGTGACCAACGCACAAAGTCACCGATAAGATGAAATGTTAGCATAAGAAAAAAGCCCATTAGGTTTAAAGAGATTTTATATAAAATGTGGTGTGGCTCTAAAGGAATATAGTCTATCAGTAAGTTATTTCTGGCTAATGCATACACGGCCTCATTTGCACTTATTCAACAGTGTTCAGGTACCCAAGAAAACTGGTATCTATTTCTAAGCGATAATTTTTTTAACCTTTAAGGCTACTTTCCTTAACAGAAAAGCTTTGCTTTGGCAAACTATACGTTTACTAAAACTTGTATATTTTTCGAAAAGAAGTTGTAGCATGCTGGTTTACGCTCTTGTGTAAGCGGCCACGTTAACCAATATATCAACCAAAGTCCGTGTTACAATAACCCCCAGCAGAGACGAGGTGGAAGAAGCCTCTCTCTGTCAATTAATGTCTTAATGGCTCTACCAAAACCCCTCACTATCCATTTAAACCGATTTTAATAAGTTTTATGAAATTTAACCCATTTTTGATATGAAGATATAGATGGACTGATCAGTTTTTATTTCTTAGCTAAATATCACTACTTCGTTTGAGATAGAATATATCGTCGATGAAATTAAAGAACGCTGTAACTGACAAAACATTAGATGTTCACTAGAGCCAAAAAACCTGTATGAAAGTAGAACAAAGACAATGGTATTTTTCAAAACGTAGACGGCGTAAGTGATGTCGCCGTGGTCTAGTGGTTAGTGTGTTGGCTTACTAAGACATGGGCCCTGGGTTCGACTCCAGGCTCCGACATCTTCAAAAAAAGAAATATGAATAATATATTTCTTTCGGCGACTACCTCTCAGCAGTCTTCTGGCAAAAGCTCTGAGAGTAACTAATTGCCATGAACAAGCTTCAAAAGTCTGTCGTTCGGAGTCGACATTAAACTGTAGGTCCCGGTACTCATGTATAAAAATTGACACACACAACATGAGTGCTGCGAGAAGCTAGGCCGTAATCCTGACACAGGGTTGTAAAGGCCAGTTATGTATGTATGTATGTATGTAGACGGCGTAAGTGAATTTTTTTTCATCGTAGAAATCTGGGACCGGGACTAATCGACGCGTATTTTTTTCTTATAAAAATGATGCAAAAAACGTTTTTTCGATTTTTTGTCAGTTACAGCGTTCTTTAATTCTTGCGACGATATCAGTGTACTGTGTTACCAATGACATTAAGCACTTAAAATGCCCATCAAATGAATTCTATTCTGAAACACTTTTAAACAAATGAAACGAAAACTATTGTCTGAATAAAAGCAACAAAACAACATGCATTTAATTGTGTGACCGTGTAAAAAAG